>JAOPSE010000004.1:186007890-188475773 GCA_029449295.1 Zea luxurians | reverse complement strand
AATGATATTTGTGCCAAAGAAACACACACATCCCTGTTGTAGAATACACAGTCTCTATGTCGCTTATTTTTCGGCTTCACCGCTTATTTTTCGGTGTATCAGCGTTAAATTTTCGCTGTAAGTTCTGCATTCCCTTAGGAACATCTTTTGAACTTCTTCGCCTTCTATTTCAGCGGTATTCGTGTTGACTTTTCGCGCTTCGCCTTATATTTCGGCGGAATCAGCGTTGACTTTTCGCTGTAAGCTCTGCATTCCCTTTGGAACGACTTTTGAGGAGAAAACTTACAATGCGCTCCTTTAGGAACGACTTTTTGTAGCTTCGACAGACTTATGCTGCGTTCAGTAGAACGACTTTTTGTAGCTTCGAAGACACTTGTAACTTAGGAATGGCTTTTTGTGCCTATGCGACTTTTGGGATTCCGTAAGTCTGTGGAGAAGATATATTTTCACTATGGCAAAAACGAAGCTATTACAAGGAATTAAAAATGACAAGAAAACTAAGTTTTCAACAAATGTTGCTTAATAAGAAAGGGAACGACAATGAGTGTAAAAACTGATTCAGTGGTAGGATATCTCTTAGTAGATATGCTTCGACTCTGGCACAGTACTGTTGACTGTGCGAGCTTCGGACTCCTTCCTGAAGTCTCTCTGCTGATGGGTCTGCTGACTCCCTTCTAGCTGTTGGCCGTGTGAATATGCAGGTTGTGGTGGTGGCGGAGGTGGGAGCTGTGGCCAGGATGCATGTTGCTGACTGGCCGAAGCAACAGACGCTGCAGGATGGTTACCTACATACTCTGGTATGTAGGGTGAGTGATACGAAGCAGTATGCATGACCTGCTTCGGCTGGTTCTGTTGAGCTGCAGCTTCTGCTATTTCCTTCTGTTTTTGGATGGTGACATGGCACATCCTTGTAGTATGGCCCTTGTTCTCACCGCAGAATAGGCAATAAATTTTCCTGGGCTGATTCCCAAACCTTCCTCCGAAGCCCCTGCGCCTCTACCTCTTGGAGCTGATGGCCGAGGATAACTTTATTACTGCCCCGAAGCTTGCGAAGAATATTGCGGCCTCTGTTGCTGACTTCCTCTATCGTCATTCTGGGTGGAATGAATTGATCTGACGTGCCTTAGGTGGATTCTTCCTCCGAAGCCCCTGGCCATCTCAGAGAACCTGTAGGCTTCCTCCCTTCTCTGACGAAAATCATTATCAACGCGGATGTATTCATCCATCTTTTGAAGCAATTTCTCCAGGGTTTGAGGGGGTTTCCTGGCGAAGTACTGGGCCGCAGGTCCTGGACGAAGCTCCTTGATCATGGCCTCAATGACAATTTCATTGGGCACTGTTGGTGCCTGTGCTCTCAAACGCAAGAACCTTTGGACATACGCTTGGAGGTATTCTTCATGATCTTGCGTGCACTGGAACAAAGCTTGAGTGGTGACCGGCTTCGTCTGAAACCCTTGGAAACTAGTGATCAACATGTCCTTCAGCTTCTGCCATGATGTGATTGTTCCTGGCCGAAGAGAGGAGTATCAGGTTTGCGCAACATTCTTGACTGCCATGATGAAAGATTTCGCCATGACTGTGGTATTGCCTCCATATGAAGATATGGTTGCTTCGTAGCTCATCAAAAACTGCTTCGGATCCGAGTGCCTGTCTTACATGGGAAGCTGGGGTGGCTTGTAAGACGGGGGCCAAGGTGTAGCCTGCATTTCTGCTGACAGAGGGGAAGCATCATCAAAAGCAAAGTTTCCATGATGGAAATCCTCGTTCCATTCATCCTCGCTGAAGAAGCCTTCTTGATGAAGCCCCCTATGTTGAGGCCTTCGCTCTTGCTCATCTTGAGCAAGATGGCATACTTCTTCGGTAGCTTCATCAATCTGCCTCTGAAGGTCGGCTAGTCGAGCCATCTTCTCTTTCTTCCTTTGTACTTGTTGTCGAAGCATCTCCATGTTTCTGATTTCTTGGTCCAACTCGTCCTCCTGGGGTGTTGGACTAGTGGCCTTCCTCTTCTGGCTTCGGGCCTCTCGAAGAGAAAAGGTCTCCTGGTTCGGGTCTAGCGGCTAGAGCAGCCCCTGTCGCTAGAGCGTTCTTCGGTGGCATGACGAAGGTCAATGCTTGCCGAAGGTGGTCGAAAAGAGTTCACTGGAGGTGGGCGCCAATGTTGGGGACTTGTTCTCAAGTGCTATGAATTAAGAACAAGGCAACACAGAAAACATTAAACATTAAAGTCCTTCGTCCTTCGAAACATTATTTCCCTTGGGATTTAATGATCTTCGGACGAAGGTTGTGAAGGACAAACCTTCAGCATAAGTTAAAATGATGGAGAAAAAATCATATGAAATATAAAATAACATAAACAATCATGTATTATTATCAACTCACTTTTATTTCATTTCTATTTTATTACTATGGAAAATAGAAATGATATCAAATTACAAATGTACCTTCGACTTGAAAGAAGATGAAAGTACAAGCGTGACGCAAAAGTAAAATGTCAAGTCCCCGTGAACAGTACGGGAGCACTTTTCATCTATTTATAGGCATGGGATGCAGCCCATGTGAAATTACACCCATGCCCTTTACATTTGCTAATGGCTCTATAGTGACTCATCGAGGTCTGAATAGCCTTTTCCTTTTTAAGTCGGTTTCCTTTTCTACTATCATGCTGAAGCTCCTTTCCACATAGCCTTGGCTCTGCGTTCACCTTCGTATTCTTTGCGCTTTTTCACACTATGGTTCCGATCCGAGCCCGAAGGTACCTGTTCATGTATTATACTCCAGAAACATTGTTAAATCATGTTTTTGAGGACCTTCGAAAGCCGAAGGCCCCCAACAACGCTCCCTCCACGCTTCGCGCTGGCACGTCTACTACTACGCTCGCTGTGTGTGGGGCCCTCACAGTAGCGTCACGCCGTCAGACGATGCACCCGGCTCCGTCCGCTCATCCGCGGCGCGCTTCCCCAATCCGCGCCGCGCTTCTCTCGTGTCCGTCGCGCGCTTCCCAGATCCGCGGCGCGCTTCTCTCGCGCCCGCGGCCTCCCGTGCGCTGCGGTCAGCGTCCCCATCATCCATGGAGGGGAATCGCAGCGTCCGCTCGTCACCATCGTGACCCACGGCTCGGCGCGGTTCTCTAGGCGCAGCAGTTTCTCCATCCCGGTGCGGGTGAGGGAGGCCACGGCGCGGCTCTCGAAGATGTCCGGGCGGCTGCCGAGGCGTTCCCGTTCGCGGACTTGAGGGCCTCCGCCTGGGCGTCCTTGCTACGGCTTGGGCCGGGCCGAGCGCGTCGGTGGCGGCCAGCGCGTCCGTGGTGGCCGGCGCGTCGCCGTTTGTCCGGTCAGTTCCCCTCTCCTCAGTTCTCCCCGTTGCGGTCCGGTGCACGTGCCCATACCGCCATGTGACGGCTGTTCATCGAATTCCAAAATCCGATAAATCCGTGCCTTGCCATGCCTCTGAGCGTGCTCCGTGTCCGTAACAGCGTCAGCTCACTGTGTTCCTGTCCTTCCACCGCAGCGCCCATGCCGGTGCTTTCTCCCAATCCCTTATATGAAGCCCCTCTGCTGTGTTGTCTTCCTTTTCCCCTGACTGGCAAGCGCTCCTTTCTTCTCATCGACTCCGTCGTCGTCGTCCGTTCCTCTTCTTGGGATCCCTATTTCTTTTGTTTTGATTGCTTTCCGTTTCTGCACCGGATTCATGTGCATTGGCTCATCGTTCATGTCGCTCGTGTAGATCTACCGCATTGGAGAACTGGCGAACAAGCACAGGTCCTGAAATCGTCCAGTCTGTCCCTTCTTCAGCGATTTGAGGTAATCGTTCCACCGGTCCTCGCTTTGTTATGTTGCTTTGGTTTTTTGGTTCATTGCAGTACACGCCAATGCACATGGAAGTTCAACAAATTTTCAAAACGCTTCCATGTTTTACAATTTTCTCTTCTGAAAGTTCAACAAATTCTGACTTCGAGGGTTCAGTGTTCTTTGATAATTCCTTGGTTGAACACTTCTTCAAATGTAATATCAGTGTCTTCTTTTTGTCAACTTCATTATTCTTCGTACTGGTTTCACCCCCATTCATTGTGACACCAGATATCTACACAGAAGACTACGATACACTATGAAAAGTTATTTGGCAGGATATTCACCCCATCGTGCCCTCTTATCTTCTTGGCCGATGGAGAAATGTTATTGTCATGCTTCAACTTCTTTTTGGTGGAACCATGGCTCATTCGAGAGTCAGATGTTGGTGAGGTAGCCTCATTCTCATTAGATGGGCTAACTGTTAACTTGCTTCTTTTCCTTTTATATTTCAAACCCCAGTTTCCATCGGCTTCACTTTCGCATAAATAGCTCCTCTCCTTCATCTTCAGCACTCTTGCACCAGAAACATACTGCAATCATAATGAGAAACATGTTTTTTCAGTACTCCCACTCAAAAGAAATGTGTAATAGATAAACTAACTGTTGTGTATTGTAATTTATCTAATACATGTGCAATCACAAGGCCACAGTCAGATCTCAAAAGAGATTAAGTGTAGTTTAATCAAGTATGAGAACACTCCAGAGTGTTGATGCATCAGAGCAGCAGACATTTTGAGGCATAACATAACTAAGATGTCAATGAACACTTCTACTCAAGGTCCCAAACAAAGAAAGGCACATATTGCAAAAAAAATGTTCATCTTACTTTGGTTGTTGGTTCAATCAAAAGTTCATTTTTTCTCCTTGAAGAATATTGTTGTGGAAGAGCGAATGCAAACATAATAAACTAGAATCTACATAGTAGTTTTAAATGAACAAAATTCCATAGAATTTGTTGGTTGTTTCTTATAAAATTTGTTAATATAGCTCACCCAAATTGGAACTTTACATACAAAGGCAGGACACAATAATACCCAAAACCCATTAAGGAAGATCATTGTAAAGTGTTAGCCTTCCTTACTGATGAGTTTTGCACATCTAGCTAGCATTACTGTTGTTGTGTTTCTATGTGGTTCGCGTAGCGCAGTGCGCAGTGACCGGTTAGCCATATATGGTGTTGCATACTTGCTGCTTTCTCATTGGTCCTATTGCTGCGCTTGCTGCCTCCTTTTTCACGGAGATGTGGCAGTGGTATCTTCCCTTCCATATGACCCTGTTAGTTTGGCATCACTGTTGTTGTCTATGTTGTTGCTAATGGATGGGAGTACATGAGAGACCATGGCGTGTTGACATCGAGACCCCGTTACCCAATGTTTTGCAATTTCACAAAGTCTATAATGATATTATGTGTTCTTTGGGTTGAATATGGCCTTAATTAAAGCCAATCTGTCTCTTTCCCTTTCGCATAGCCAACCAAACATTCATTATGTCTTTGAACAGCTACTATCGAACACATGAACACACTTGATCGGCCATCCACTTCGGCGCCGGCACATGCGTCGCGTTATGCAGTTCCATTCCACTCACAGCCGGTACGTCGAAAGCGGCCAGGTTAGTGCTCTCGGGCTTTTGCTGCTGCCTTTATCTGCTACATCTCTATGCGCATACTAAGACGTGTGCGCACATCGATTGCAGGCGACAAATCCTTACTCGACTTTCCTGCGCCGCTTGCCTCCGCTAACAGACAACATCGCAGACAGAAGACGCGTTGTACGCTTGCGTCTATTGAACAAGGTGCCAGCAATGGCTGTTCCCTACTTCCTACCTTTTCGAAAAACATCTTTAGCTTTCATATCTGATGGGCATTCAAAAATCCTATGAATTTATGGCCAACTTGCTGCTTATAGTTAGCATGGATGCAGCCTCACCGCCTCTTGAACGATCATATGTCGAGTTGCTTAAAGGTGCTTATGTTCCGCCTGCCTAGATTATTTTGTCTATGTATTCCTAAAGTAATCCATGCATCCTGGACCCATCTTTGCATGTAGAGACCTACAAAGATCGCTCATACTACGGTGGCCCATCAGACGAGTGCCGACATTGTGGTGCCGTTTTTGGTTTCAAGAGTGGGTCAAAAGCGCTTCTACAGTTACGCAGCGCAGGCTTGTGTACAACCTTTGTTGCAGAGGAGGTAAGATTGTTTTGGAGCCTTACAAATGTCCGACGCCTCCCTTAAGTGACCTACTGCGATTCGATGGTGATAATCGTGCCAAACGGTTCCTTAGGCAAATTCGCTCATACAATTCCCTTTTCGCGTTTACCTCACTAGGTGCCGTCGTTGATAGATCGATAAATAACGGTACAACACCTTATGTTTTCAAAATCAATGGTGTCGTACACCATCGCATTGGCTCGCTGCTACCCAGCCATGGATTGCGACCACAGTTTGCGCAGCTTTACATATATGACACTGAACACGAGGTACAAAATAGGTTGGGCATGTTTGAGAATGAGGCTGACGTCCATGATCGTCCGGACCCAGAGGTGGCCCGTTTATTGCTTAACATGCTAGATGAGCATAACAGGCTGGTCACAGCATTTCGCTTTGCTAAAGAACATTTAGATGAAGCAGGCAACCAAAAGGTGATGTTACGATTGTTAGGCTGCAACACACGACATGATGCACAATATAACCTACCGGCCAATGGTGAGGTTGCTGCTATAATAGTGGGCGATTGCTCACCTTCACAGTTCAAGTACGATGTCCTCGTGCACGCTAGAGAGGGTGGCCTCAAACATGTTTCGTGCTTGCACCCATCCTACATGGCCTTACAGTACCCGCTTCTTTTCCCTTACGGTGATCGTGGATACCACCTTGGAATAAAATATTCTGACGTGGGAGGAGGCGATGTCTCCGGCCGCAAGTATGTTACAATGCTTGAATTTGTTAGACATCATTCCCATTACAGGCTCAACGAACCGAACCCATTCACTTGCTACGGTAGGCTGAGCAACTAGCTAGCGGTTGATGCATATTCTATAATCGAAGCGTCTCGATTGCAGTTCAAACCGGCCCACCAAAAGGAATTGCGTTATGAATCCGTTTAGGGGATAACCGACGCCATTGGCAAGGGTCTCACCAGTGCAGATTCAGTTGGTGGAAGAGTTATTGTGCCGGCGTCTTTTACAGGCGGGCGAAGGTACCATGTAATGAACTACCAGGACGCGATGGCCATCTGCAGAGTATACGGCCCACCAGATCTCTTTGTCACGTTCACATGCAAACCCTAAATGGAAGGAGATAGTCGATGCGCTGTGCTTCGGGCCTGGTCAGCAACCATGCGATCGTTCTGATATCGTTGTAAGGGTCTTCCATATGAAGGTCGATGAATTCATAGCAGACATTAGAGAAAATAAGATTTTCGGTCCTATCCGTGCTGGTGAGCTTCATCTTAAACTTGTCACATTGAGTGGTTCCTTAATATTTTTTTTGCATGCTCTCATCTAATAGTCTGACCTATGCAGTGATTTACAACCGTAGAATTCCAAAAAGGGGCCTACCGCACATACATTGCCTTCTATGGTTACTTGGTGGTCGTTCGGAGACCGACGCATGTGCCATCGACGCTTTTATATGTGCTGAGATACCTAACGTTGCCATTGATCCCTTGGGCTATGCTATGGTTGATGAATTCATGATACATGGTCCGTGCGGTGATTACAACAGGCGGTGTCCATGCATGAAAAATGATAGATGCTCTAGAAATTCCCTAAGACGTACCAAGATGAGACTGTCATCGATGCTTTTGGCTATACCCTTTATAGAAGACGAAATAATGGTCGGTTCGTAGTAAAAAGTGGAGTCAAATTGGACAGTAGGAGCGTGGTGCCATACAATATGCAATTGCTCAAAAAATACAATGCACATATTAATGTCGAGTGGTGCAACAAAACACACATGATCAAGTACTTGTTTAAATATGTTACAAAGGGAAGCGATCGAGCTAGGATATATTTGAGTTGACTGCGAACACAAATAATGCATCTCCAGGTCCTCAAATACCACCACCAAATGAGATCCGCGAATACATCGATGCTAGATACCTATCAACATGTGAGGCTCTATGGTGAATCTTTGAATTCGACATTCACTTTAGAGTACCTTCTGTGGAACGTCTGGTCGTACACTTACTTGCAAAAAAAACATTGTACGCTATGAGCCTGGGGCAGACCTACAGACATTGCTTTTGAGCCGTGCGGCGAACAAGGCAATGTTAACTGAATGGTTTGAAACAAACTTGAAATACAGTGATGCGCGTCTCCTAACTTATTGTGATTTCCCAAGAGAGTGGTCGTGGGACGTTTCTATTAGATGCTGGCGTAGAAGGAGGTTGTCGTCTGCCAAGATTGGGCGCATGTACTACGTGCACCCAACAGCTGGGGAACTTTACTATCTACGCATGCTCTTGATGTTTGTTTCCAGCGCAACGAGCTTCGTTGATATAAGGACCTTCCAAAATACTGTGTACGAAACGTTTAGAGAGGCGTGCGAAGCTCGTGGTTTGCTCGAGGTGACAACGAGTGGACCCTTCTATTTGATGAGACTGTAGTCTCTGCCTCGGTGTCTCAAACTTTGTCAGCTGTTCGTTACCATTGTCGTTCATTGTCCTGTTTGCAATGTTTTGTGCTCTGTTCGACAAATATTGGATCTACTTTACCGATGACATACATCGTGGACTTAAAGAAGCCCTTGGCAACCCGCACTACATAGCTCCACATGAACAACTCCTCACGTTGCTTTCGAGGAGAACTAGCAGATACATTTGCTAACAGTGGTGCCAACATAGCTGATTATGACCTGCCAATCTTAATCGGCCCGTGGTGATGAAGTGTTTGGCAACCGACTAATAGACGACGAACTAAGGCCTGAACCATTACTATTGTGTGACCATGCTGCCGCCGCTGCTGTCTCGCAGCTAAATGCTGACCAACGATTCATTTTTGAAATGTTGATTGAATCTGCGCTCTCCTGCTCGTCGGGCCTATTTTTTGTATGTGGACATGGTGGTACGGGTAAAACTTTCTTGTGGAACGCTATACTCACGCATTTGAGATCCCGACAAAAAAATAGTGCTTGCTGTAGCGTCCTCTGGTGTGGCTTCACTGCTGTTACCAAAAGGGCACACTGCTCATTCGCGTTTCAAAATACCCTTTGATCTAGATGAGAGTAGTGTTTATGGTGTCAAGAGAGGTACCATGTTGTCTGAACTTATACAACGAACTTCTCTTGTCATATGGGATGAGGCGCCGATGACCCATAGGCATTGCTTTGAGGCTCTAGATAGGACTATGCGTGATATTCTATCAGAACATAAAGCAGAAAAATGTGAACATACCATTTGGTGGCAAACCTATTGTGCTTGGAGGAGACTTTCGCCAAATTTTACCCGTTGTGCGGAAAGGCTCACGATCTACCATAGTGAACGCATCAATTACAAGCTCACCGCTGTGGCAACATGCAACTATTTTGAAACTACGAACAAATATTGGCTCTCCAACCCTTCTTTACATGGGAAGGAACGTGCAGACATGGAACAATTTAGCAAATGGGTCTTGGATATCGGCGATGGTGCTCTGCTGGCCGTGACAAGAGGAGACGAGTCCGAACCTACATGGGTTTACGATTCCTGAAGATTTGTTGATACGCACGGATGGGGATGCCACTGCGTCACTCATATCCGAGGTCTACCCAAATTTGTTAGAGAGATATATGGATCCTACATACTTAGCTACACGCGCCATTGTATGTCCTAATAACCTTACAACTGATAAAATAAACGACTACATTGTCTCATTGCTCCCTGGACATGGTGTACAATGCCTTAGCTGTGACACAATCTCAAAGTCGTCTAAACGCATACCTGATTTTGACATGCTATATCCTACTGAATTCCTAAACTCTATTAATGTGGCAAATTTCCCCTGCCACAAACTCGTGCTAAAAGAGGCGTAACAGTCATGCTGCTACGTAACTTGAACCAGATCGCAGGACTTTGTAATGGAACAAGGATGCTTGTACTGAGATCGGCCATCGTGTTCTTAAATGTGTGGTGTTAACACCCTCCGGAGTCGGTGAAGAGGTTTTCATACCAAGGATTACGCTTAACACTACTGACGTCAAATGGCCCTTCACGCTGCAAAGAAGACAGTTTCCAATACGAATATGCTATGCCATGACGATTAATAAGAGCCAGGGTCAAACCCTCTCAACGGTTGGCCTGTACCTTGACAAACCTGTGTTACGCATGGCCAGCTTTACATTGCTGTTTCAAGGGTTACATCTAGAAGTGCCTTAGAATTTTGATTGAAAATCCTGATGGTTCCTGTGGGTCGCAGACTCGGAATGTTGTTTACCGGAAGTGTTGCGGGCCGTAGATGCGGACCCATCCGACTTCTTAGTTCATGATCGACTCAGACTTGTACATAAGCTATGTGTCAAATAAAAAAAGTTATACCAGCAACGTGTTTAGTTTCCATACCTACTCACTGTACGACTATTTCCTTATCAAAAGAAAAAATCACCTCCAGTACCACTCACCTAGCAACCGGCTGGCATGAAAACACTATACGTGGCAGTTTTACAAAGGAAATAGCTATGTCTGCATACTCCAATAAATCTTGTCATATAACATTTGTGCTAGATGCCTACTCAATAATGTTGCACTAACTTTACCTGGTATGTTTCTCCTCTCCTAGATAGTTTTTTTGGTAAACATGCTGCCCTTATCAACATTAGGTGTAACATTTATTGTTTTATGGTGGTTGCTTTTTTAGCTGGAAATGACTGACCTCTACTTCATTACTACAGATGGGGGACATACTCATTCCTAGCCTTATGGTTGGAGACTGCTCTCACAGCTTGTGTGTGCGTGTCTCTAGACTTTGGGAGTTCCTTGATCCTCAGGATGATAGTAGGCTCCTCCATACTGATCTTGTTTTGCTTGATGAAGAGGTAGATGCAACCTTAGACTGGTCTAATACTTGCACATGCATAACAACCATCAGCTCATAGAGCATGATATACAATGTTCTATGCAATTCTTGCGTGTTGTTTAAAATGTCACCTCCTTTTGCAGGGAAACAGCATACATGCCCAGATCTATCCTCCGTTATGCCAGCAGTTTAGTGCTCTACTTGATGAGGGAGGGGTATACAACTTGAAGTATTTCTTAGTCAGGAAAGCTAACAGATTCTACAAACCGGTAGAAAACTGCAGCATGATCAGCTTTACAAAGTGGACTACAGTTGAGGTTGTCCTCCAGATCCCCCCTGCTTTTCCAGTTTGCACGTATAACCTCACTCCCATAGAACAGCTCCAGTCCGCGCGTGGACTACAAGGAATATTTCACTGGTAACTTTCTAGGCATAGTGGTTTACATGTTACAAGTAACATAAATACGGTACTAATGCCCTCGCCATGTCTATGGTAGATGTGCTCGGTGTTGTCAGTGTGATCTCCCATGTTTTCATCCCTACGCACAAGGGGACGACAGGCTGAAGTTATGAAGAGAACAGTCACTATAAGTAATGCAAGGTATCCTATGCATTCCTGCCTGCTATACATTCCTTTTGGTTGCCACTTATGTGTATGTGGTCCAGTTTTATTTGCCATAACATAGGAAGGAACTTGTGAACAGCCTACAACCTGAACCACATATTACCATCCGTGTGGGGGCTACCACTTTTTATTCTCTGCGTTAGCAAAATTGTCCATATGCTCAAGGAAATAGATAAAAGGAAAATGCATCTAGGCAAAAA
Organism: Zea luxurians; assembly: GCA_029449295.1. NCBI lineage: Eukaryota > Viridiplantae > Streptophyta > Magnoliopsida > Poales > Poaceae > Zea > Zea luxurians. The sequence continues at coordinate 188,464,107 of JAOPSE010000004.1, read as the reverse complement.
GAACGTCATTAGATCACGAGGGGGTCATTTTGCGTCCAAAAACTTAGCAGGACTATGTTCACAACTTCATGCAGGGGTTATGCTACAACAGATTGGCCATAGTGGGAAATGAAAAATGCCATCTTCCTTGCAGACCAAAACTGGTTCTAAACTACCTATGTCTCCAACCGACCATACTTCGTTGCAATGTACCTTAGAAGAGACCCTTTTCCCTGCTCATTCAATCCTCCATGCCTAATATTATCCATTTCCTGGACACACTTTCTTTTAGTACATGGGCCTACCATGCACACTATCCTCACATAGAAGATTACTAAACAGCTTTAGCTGCCATCGAGCATTTAAACAAGCAGCAATTTTGAAGCCTAGCATTTAGTGTTCCACGTACCTCGCACGTAGTTTGCAATATGAAATAGCACTCTAGATATACAGTTTATGGCTTTTGTTTCTTTGCGATGTCCACACCTAGCACGATACGATGAGCAATTTATTTGTAGATTTACTGTTCTACACTCAAACAGGGATACTGGGCCTACTGTTGATGTCGTGCTTTGGGGCGAGCGGGCCACAGCTTTCCCAGCTGAATAGGTGCACAGGGACAGTGGCTCCTCGCCACAAATCATAATATTTGTTGGCACTCTCGTGAGGAGTTACGCTGGTAAGTCTATCACAGCCCTTTGGTTGCACAGCTAATATACATGGCCATCTGACAAATTCCTTTGTTTTTTAGATAATGTGTCTTTATCGGGTGGATCATCATGCAAGTGGTACATAAATGCACCGGTCCCAGAAGTAAATGCTCTCAGAGCTAGGTAGCTTACTCATCCTATGTTTACATACATACAGTTTTCAGTCATCTTTCTCACCAAATCTGATTACTGCCATTTGTAAACCCACATGGATAAACAGTGCTGAACCAAACCACCGCCCTGTCGTTTGGGATTAGGGAAAAGTGGCTGCTGAGAGTACAATAGTCGCAGTTCCTGAACACAAGAAACTCAAGGATATTAAGTACCTCCATCCTTTTGAAGATAAGGTCCCTCTACTTGGCTAAACCTTTCAGCCCTAAGATTTATCGCGGGTTCATAGCTGTTTACTTCAATTACATTGTTTACAGAAGAAGGAATGGCTTGTCATAGTAAAGGTGCTAAAAATTGATAGATCGTGGTGGTACAACGCATGCAAAAAATGCCTTAGGACAACCAAACCACACGGTGACACATACAAGTGCACCAATAATTCCTGTGATAGCATTGGATCGCCTACCCCAAGGTCAGCTCTTATATGTGTCTCCATGTTTTTTAGGGTCCTGCTAGACATCTTCTGTTTTATCTAAATATGTTGACTCATACGTGTTCCAGGTTAAACACACTGTAAGCATGATAGACACAGACCAACTCTACCCCTTTCAGTTGCATATTGCAATTTGCAAGGAAATAATAAAAAAGTAAAAAAAATCACCGTACACATTTCCTATATGTCCTTTGATTCTTGAACCCATTAGTTTTGACAATGCAAAGATTCATAGATACCCAGCTGATGTATGGGATGTAAATACGCCCTAGAAATTTGTTTGAGGTATGCACAACATTGAAACATGGGAAACATCCCAGTGCAAGGCTTGTTTACCAAACGAGTAAATAGTAGATATGGCTGCTTGAGTTGCAGCTACTGCCACAAGAGTTGCTATGATTAAGGCTAGCCAGTATATGGCCTCTGCAGTTAGAGTACCTCGACTTTAGTGTACTTTAGTACGCAAAGTATTAACATACCGTAACAGTGGTCGGATAAGCCTATGTCAGTTTGTGCATAGTGTGCTTCTTTTTGTGATATAGCTGAAAGAAACCTTGTGAAAGCAGACCAAGGCAACTAGAGGACATATTTAGTGTCTCGGCCAAAACCTAGATCTAAATTGAACTAAGGCTTTCACTGTCTACAGATTCCATGTTTAGTGATGTCTACCAATCAAACCACTCTGTGCAGGTACAAGATATGCCTCATCGCTGAAGACGACACTAACACCACCGAGTTTATCTTCTTTGGACGGATGGCGCAGCGCCTCATTAAAAAAAATGTGGACACCCTCATATCAACTAATCCGCCTGGTTTCATTCCAAACGAAATAACAAACCTACTGCAGAAGTCTTTCGAGTGGAATGTTAGCTTTGAGAGCACCTAGAGGGGGGGTGAATAGGTGATCCTGTAAAACTTGAACTTAAAGCCACAAAAACTTGATTAAGCGTTAGCATAATAATGCTAAGTGGCTAGAGAGGAGTCTTAGCAAAACACAATAACCACAAGAGGATCAACACAGGTAGACACAGTGGTTTATCCCGTGGTTCGGCCAAGTATAAAACTTGCCTACTTCCACGTTGTGGCGTCCCAACGGACGAGGGTTGCAATCAACCCCTCTCAAGCGGGTCCAAAGACCCACTTGAATACCATGGTGTTTTGCTTAGCTTTACTATATCCCGCTTGCAAGGAATCTCCACAACTTGGAGTCTCTCGCCCTTACAAAGATGTTCACAAAGAAGCACAGAGTAAGGGAGGGATGAGCAACTCACACAAGACACAAAAATCATAGCAAATACTCACACACAAGACCCAGACTTGAGCTCAAAAGACTATCACGAGTTTCTCACTAGAACGGAGCTCAAATCACTAAGAATGTCGAACAAGTGCGCAAGAATGAAGTGTGAGTGATCAACAATGCTCTAAGGATGCTTGGTGTCCTCCTCCATGCGCCTAGGGGTCCCTTTTGTAGTCCCAAGGCAGCTAGGAGCCGTTGAGAGCATTCCGGGAAGGCATTCTTGCCTTCTATCACCTGGCGCACCGGACAGTCCGGTGCACCACCGGACAGTCCGGTGCGGATTTCTTTCCTTATTTGGCGAAGCCGGCCGTTGCAGATTCAGAGCCGTTGGCGCACCGGACACTGTCCGGTGCACACTGGATAGTCCGGTGCCCCCTTCTAGCCGTTGGCTCGGCCACGTGTCCCGCGCAGATCGCGCGGCCGACCGTTGGCCCGGCCGACTGTTGGCTCACCGGACAGTCCGGTGCACCACCGGACAGTCCGGTGAATTATAGCCGTACGTCGTTGATCATCTCCCGAGAGCGACGAGTTCGCCTGTGAATGGCTCACCGGACAGTCCGGTGCACCACCGGACAGTCTGGTGATTTATAGCCGTACACTGCCGTCGAAGTCCCGAGAGCAGCAAGTTCGCCAGAGCCAGCCTACACCACCGGACACTGTCCGGTGCACCCAGACTAAGCAAACTTTGGCTGAACGAGCTAAGTCATCTTCAAATTGATTTCTCCTGTTTCCAGCACTTAGACACAATACATTAGTCACCAAAACAATGTACTAAGTCTTAGAAACATACCTTTACTCTTGATTTGCACTTTGTCCATCAATAGGCATAGATTAACACTTAAGCACTTGTGTTGGCACTCAATTACCAAAATACTTAGAAATGGCCCAAGGGCACATTTCCCTTTCAATCTCCCCCTTTTTGGTGATTTATGCCAACACAACAAAAAGCAACTAAAAGAAGTGCAACATCAATACAAATGAGAAACTCAAAATTGTTTTGATTCAGATTTGGCATATATGGATCACTCTTTGCCACCACTTGGTTTGTTTTTGTAAATCAAACTCAATTTCCTACCTCTAAGTCAAATTCACTTGTAGAGACATAAAGAGAGGTATTCCAAGAGAAATTGATCAAAGATTCAAAAACTCCCCCTTTTTTCCATAATCAAACGTTCTCCCCACAAGAGACCAACTTTTGACAAAGAAATACAATAAGAGGATTTTGACAAAACAAAAAGCTCCATTCTACTGTTTTCAAAAATTCTCAAGTGGTAGCTGATCCATTTATTGCTTTGACCTTATTTTCTCCCCCTTTGGCATCAAGCACCAAAACGAGATCAATTTTGGCCCAGAACCCCATTGCCTCACCAAAAATCTTCAAATAAGAATATAAAGGCAATAAGAGTACATGGGGATGAACTTGGAATAAGTTACCGTCTCATCGGAGTGCAGTGGAAGTCTTTCATGGTCCAAGTCCACCTTTCCCTTTCAATCCACCTTTGAGACTAAATCAAGCAAACTCAAGCACACGGTTAGTCTCAAAAGGTCAAGTTGTAGCACACCTCCCCCTTAATGTGTGCATCTCTTGCAAATGGACTTGTGAGGTCCGGGGAGTGCTTGTACAACTTGAGCACCATAAATAAACAACAAAATGCATAAGGAACATGATCAAGGCATAAATACATGTATGCTATAAATCAATCCAAGTTCCTCGAATCTAAGACATTTAGCTCACTACGCAGCCTGCAAAAGGTCTTCTCATCTAAAGGCTTGGTAAAGATATCGGCTAGCTGGTTCTCGGTGCTAACATAAAACACTTCGATATCTCCCTTTTGCTGGTGGTCTCTCAAAAAGTGATGCTGGATGTCAATGTGCTTTGTGCGGTTGTGCTCAACAGGATTTTCCGCTATGCGGATAGCACTCTCATTGTCACATAGGAGTGGGACTTTGCTCAGATTGTAGCCAAAGTCCCAGAGGGTTTGCCTCATCTAGAGTAGTTGCGCGCAACACTGTCCTGCGGCAACATACTCGGCCTCAGCGGTGGATAGGGCAACGGAAGTTTGTTTCTTAGAATTCCATGACACCAGGGACCTTCCTAAGAATTGGCACGTCCCCGATGTACTCTTCCTATCGACCTTACATCCAGCATAGTCGGAGTCTGAATATCCAATCAAGTCAAAGTTAGACCCCTTTGGATACCAGATTCCGAAGCAAAGCGTAGCGACTAAATATCTAAGGATTCGCTTCATGGCCACAAGGTGACACTCCCTTGGATCAGATTGAAATCTAGCACACATGCATACGCTAAGCATAATATCTGGTCTACTAGCACATAAATAAAGTAAAGACCCTATCATTGACCGGTATGCCTTTTGATCAACGGACTTACCTCCTTTGTTGAGGTCGGTGTGTCCGTCGGTTCCCATCGGTGTCTTTGCGGGCTTGGCATCCTTCATGCCAAACCGCTTTAGCAAGTCTTGCGTGTACTTCGTTTGGGAGATGAAGGTGCCGTCCTTGAGTTGCTTCACTTGAAACCCAAGGAAGTAGTTCAACTCGCCCATCATTGACATCTCAAACTTCTGAGTCATCACCCTGCTGAACTCTTCACAAGACTTTTGGTTAGTAGAACCAAATATTATGTCATCGACATAAATTTGGCACACAAAAAGATCACCATCGCAAGTCTTAGTGAAAAGAGTTGGATCAGCTTTCCCAACCTTGAAAGCATTAGCAATTAAAAAGTTTCTAAGGCATTCATACCATGCTCTTGGGGCTTGCTTCAGTCCATAGAGCGCCTTAGAGAGCTTACACACGTGGTCGGGGTACCGTTCATCCTCGAAGCCAGGGGGTTGCTCCACGTACACCTCCTCCTTGATTGGCCCGTTGAGGAAGGCGCTCTTCACATCCATTTGAAACAACCTGAAAGAATGGTGAGCGGCATATGCTAGCAAAATACGAATGGACTCTAGCCTAGCCACAGGAGCAAAAGTCTCCTCAAAGTCCAAACCTGCGACTTGGGCATAACCTTTTGCCACAAGTCAAGCCTTGTTCCTTGTCACCACCCCGTGCTCGTCTTGTTTGTTGTGGAACACCCACTTGGTTCCCACAACATTTTGCTTAGGACGAGGCACCAGTGTCCAAACTTCATTACGCTTGAAGTTGTTGAGCTCCTCCTGCATGGCCAACACCCAGTCCGAATCTAGCAAGGCCTCTTCTTACCCTGAAAGGCTCAATAGAAGAGACAAAGGAGTAATGCTCACAAAAATTAACTAATCTAGAACGAGTAGTTACTCCCTTGCCAATGTCACCCAAAATTTGGTCGATGGGATGATTCCTTTGAATCGTCGCTCGAACTTGGGTTGGAGGTGCCGGTTGTGCTTCTTCCTCCATTACATGATCATCTTGTGCCCCCCCCTTGATCACATGCCTCCTCTTGATGAACCTGTTCATCGTCTTGAGTTGGGGGATGCACCATTGTTGAGGAAGAAGGTTGATCTTGCTCCTTTTGTTCCTGTGGCCGCACATCTCCAATCGCGATGGTGCATATTGCGGCCGTTGGAACGCCTTCTTCATCTACATCATTAAGATCAACAACTTGCTCTCTTGGAGAGCCATTAGTCTCATCAAATATAACGTCGCTAGAGACTTCAACCAAACCCGATGATTTGTTGAAGACCCTATACGCCTTTGTATTTGAGTCATAACCTAACAAAAACCCTTCTACAGCTTTAGGGGCAAATTTATAATTCCTACCCTTCTTCACTAGAATGTAGCATTTACTCCCAAAAACTCGAAAATACGAAACATTGGGTTTGTTACCGGTTAGTAGCTCATACGAAGTCTTCTTGAGGAGGCGGTGAAGGTAGACCCGGTTGATGGCGTGGCAAGCCGTGTTCACGGCTTCCGACCAAAAGCGCTCGGGGGTCTTGAACTCTCCAAGCATCGTCCTCGCCATATCGATGAGCGTCCTGTTCTTCCTCTCTACCACACCATTTTGTTGTGGTGTGTAGGGAGCGGAGAACTCGTGCTTGATCCCTTCCTCCTCAAGGTACTCCTCCACTTGAAGGTTCTTGAACTCGGACCCGTTGTCGCTCCTTATCTTCTTCACCTTGAGCTCAAATTCATTTTGAGCTCTCCTTAGGAAGCGCTTGAGGGTCCCTTGGGTTTCAGTTTTATCCTGCAAAAAGAATACCTAAGTGAAGCGGGAAAAATCATCAACTATAACAAGACCATACTTACTTCCTCCTATGCTTAGATAGGCGACGGGTCCGAAGAGGTCCATATGAAGTAACTCCAGGGGTCTTGATGTTGTCATCACATTTTAGGCATGATGAGAGCTTCCCACTTGTTTACCTGCTTGACAAGCTGCACAAGGTCTATCTTTTTCGAAATGCACATTAGTTAGACCTATCACGTGTTCTCCCTTTAGAAGCTTGTGAAGGTTCTTGATCCCCACATGTGCTAAGCGGCGATGCCACAGCCAGCCCATGCTAGTCTTAGCAATTAAGCATGCATCTAGACCGGCCTCCTCTTTTGCAAAATCAACTAAATAAAGTTTGCCGTCTAGTACAACCCTTAAAAGCTAATGAACCATCACTTCTTCTAAAGACAGACACATCTACATTTGTGAATAAACAATTATATCCCATATTGCATAATTGACTAACGGATAACAAATTATATCCAAGCGACTCAACTAAGAACACATTAGAAATAGAGTGCTCGGATGAAATAGCAATTTTTCCTAACCCTTTCACCTTGCCTTGGTTCCCATCACCGAATATTATTGAATCTTGGGGATCCTTGTTTTTGACGTAGGAAGAGAACATCCTCTTTTCCCCCGTCATGTGGTTTGTGCATCCGCTGTCGATAATCCAGCTTGAGCCCCCGGATGCATAAACCTGCAAGGCAAATTTAGACTTGGGTTTTAGGTACCCAACTCTTGTTGGGTCCTACAAGGTTAGTCACAATGGTCTTAGGGACCCAAATGCAAGTTTTATCTCCCTTGCATCTTGCCCCTAACTTCCTAGCAATTACCTTCTTATCCTTTCTACAAATAGCAAAGGACGCATTGCAAGTATGATAAATTGTAGAAGGTTCATTGATCTTCCTAGGAACATGAGCAACATCTCTCCTAGGCATATGATGGATGACATTTCTCCTATGCATATCTCTACCATGCATATAGGAAGAACTTGAAGCAAACATTGCATTTGAATCATAAGCATTACAACTCCTATAAGCATTTCTAGAATGTCTCCTATCATGGTACATGAAAGCATGATTCTTTTTAGCACTACTAGCCATAGGGGCCTTCCCTTTCTCCTTGGCGGAGATGGAAACCTTATGGCTTGTTAAGTTCTTGACCTCCCTCTTGAAGCCAAGACCATCCTTAATTGAGGGGTGTCTACCAATCGTGTAGGCATCCCTTGCAAATTTTAGCTTATCAAATTCACTCTTGCTAGTCTTAAGTTGGGCATTAAGACTAGCCAGTTCATCATTCAATTTAGAAATTGAAACTAGGTGTTCACTACAAGCATCAACGTCAAAATCTTTACACCTATTGCAAATTGTAACATGTTCTACACAAGATGTTGATTTATTTGCTATTTCTAACTTAGCATTCAAATCATCATTTATGCTCTTTAAGCTAGAAATAGAGTCATGGCATGTAGACAATTCACAAGAAAGCATTTCATTCCTTTTAATTTCTAAAGCAAGGGATTTTTGAGCCTCTACAAACTTATCATGTTCTTCATACAAAAGATCCTCTTGCTTTTCTAATAACCTATTCTTATCATTCAAGGCATCAATTAATTCATTAATTTTATCAACCTTGGTTCTATCTAGGCCCTTGAATAAACATGAATAATCTATTTTATCATCATCACTAGACTCATCCTCACTTGACGAAGTATAAGTAGTATTCCGAGTACATACCTTCTTCTCCTTCACCATGAGGCATGTGTGACGCTCGTTGGGGAAGAGGGTCGATTTGTTGAAGGCGGTGGCGGCGAGTCCTTCGTTGTCGGAGTCGGACGACGAACAATCCGAGTCCCACTCCTTGCCAAGGTGTGCCTCGCCCTTAGCCTTCTTGTAAGCTTTCTTCTTCTCCCTCTTGTTCCCTTGTTCCTGGTCACTATCATTATCGGGACAATTAGCGATGAAATGACCAATCTTACCACATTTGAAGCATGAGCGCTTCCCCTTCGTCTTGGTCTTGTTAGGCTGCCCCTTGCGACCCTTTACCGCCGTCTTGAAGCGCATGATGATGAGGGCCATCTCTTCATCATTAAGCCCGGCCGCCTCTACTTGCACCACCTTGCTAGGTAGCGCCTCCTTGCTCCTTATTGCCTTGAGAGCAATAGTTTGAGGCTCTTGGATTGGGCCATTTAAAGCATCGTCGACGTATCTTGCCTCCTTGATCATCATCCGCCCGCTTACAAATTTCCCTAGAATTTCTTCGGGCGACATCTTGGTGTACCTAGGATTCTCACGAATATTGTTCACAAGATGTGGATCAAGAACAGTAAAGGACCTTAGCATTAGGCGGACAACGTCGTGGTCCATCCATCGCGTGCTTCCGTAGCTCCTTATTTTGTTGACGAGGGTCTTGAGCCGGTTGTACGTTTGGGTTGGCTCCTCGCCCCTTATCATCGTGAATCTCCCGAGTTTGCCCTCCACCAACTCCATCTTGGTGAGCATGGTGATGTCGTTCCCCTCATGAGAGATCTTGAGGGTGTCCCAGATCTGCTTGGCATTGTCCAAGCCGCTCACCTTATGGTACTCGTCCCTGTACAAAGAGGCTAACAATACAGTAGTAGCTTGTGCATTTTTATGAATCTGTTCATTGATAAACATAGGACTATCCGAGCTATCAAATTTCATTCCACTCTCTACTATCTCCCATATGCTAGGATGGAGAGAGAACAAGTGACTACGCATTTTATGGCTCCAAAATCCGTAGTCCTCTCCATCAAAGTGAGGTGGTTTACCAAGTGGAATGGAGAGCAAATGAGCATTTGTACTTTGCGGAATACGAGAGTAATCGAAAGAAAAGTTCGAATTGACCGTTTTCTTTTTCTCGTAGTCGTAGTCGTCCTTTTGGGAAGAAGAGGACTCATCGCTGTCGTCGTAGTAGACGATCTCCTTGATGCGCCTCGTCTTCTTCTTCTTCCCATCTTTTCGTTTGTGGCCCGAGCCCGAGTCGGTAGGCTTGTCATCTTTTGGCTCGTTGACAAAAGACTCCTTCTCCTTATCATTGATCACAATCCCCTTGCCCTTAGGATCCATCTCTTCGGGCGATTAGTCCCTTTGTGAAGAGAACGGCTCTGATACCAATTGAGAGCACCTAGAGGAGGGTGAATAGGTGATCCTGTAAATCATGAACTTAAAGCCACAAAAAACTTGATTAAGCGTTAGCACAATAATGCCAAGTGGCTAGAGAGGAGTCTTAGCAAAACATAATAACCACAAGAGGATCAACACAGGTACACATAGTGGTTTATCCCGTGGTTCGGCCAAGTATAAAACTTGCCTACTTACACGTTGTGGCGTCCCAATGGACGAGGGTTGCAATCAACCCCTCTCAAGCGGTCCAAAGACCCACTTGAATACCACGGTGTTTTGCTTAGCTTTACTATATCCCGCTTGCGAGGAATCTCCACAGCTTGGAGTCTCTCGCCGTTACAAAGATGTTCACAAAGAAGCACAGAGTAAGGGAGGGATGAGCAACTCACACAAGACACAAAAATCACAGCAAATACGCACACACAAGACCCATACTTGAGCTCAAAAGACTATCACAAGTTTCTCACTAGAACGGAGCTCAAATCACTAAGAATGTCGAACAAGTGCGCAAGAATGAAGTGTGAGTGATCAACAATGCTCTAAGGATGCTTGGTGTCCTCCTCCATGCGCCTAGGGGTCCCTTTTATAGTCCCAAGGCAGCTAAGAGCCGTTGAGAGCATTCCGGGAAGGCAATTCTTGCCTTCTGTCGCCTGGCGCACTGGACAGTCCGGTGCACCACCGGACACTGTCCGGTGCGGATTTCTTTCCTTATTTGGCGAAGCTGACCGTTGCAGATTCAGAGCCATTGGCGCACCAGACACTGTCCGGTGCACACTGGACAGTCTGGTGCCCCCTTCTAGCCGTTGGCTCGGCCACGTGTCCCGCGCAGATCGCGCGGCCGACCGTTGGCCCGGCCGACTGTTGGCTCACCGGACAGTCCGGTGCACCACCGGACAGTCCGGTGAATTATAGCCGTACGCCGTTGATCATCTCCCGAGAGCGACGTGTTCGCCTGTGAATGGCTCACCGGACAGTCCGGTGCACCACCGGACAGTCCGGTGATTTATAGCCGTACACCGCCATCGAAGTCCCGAGAGCAGCAAGTTCGCCAGAGCCAGCCTGGCACACCGGACACTGTCCGGTGCACCACCGGACACTGTCCGGTGCACCCAGACTGAGCAGACTTTGGCTGAACGAGCCAAGTCATCTTCAAATTGATTTCTCCTGTTTCCAGCACTTAGACACAATACATTAGTCTCCAAAACAATGTACTAAGTCTTAGAAACATACCTTTACTCTTGATTTGCACTTTGTCCATCAATAGGCATAGATTAACACTTAAGCACTTGTGTTGGCACTCAATCACCAAAATACTTAGAAATGGCCCAAGGGCACATTTCCCTTTCAAGCTTCACCGAAAGCACAATTATTTATAGCAGTGTTTCCTTCCAAGTGAATGCTATAAATGCAGAAATGGATGGTGGCAGCACACTTCCAACTACACCGGCCTCACAGCCATCATCGACCATACTATCTCAAGGTAAAGCTTATCGTGTTTGTTTAGTCGAGCTATGTACATTAGTTTTTGCCAAGTTAGGAATGAAAATTATGGCTCGTTTTCTCTGCTTGTTTATTTGATGTTACACTCCATTCTACTTGTGTATGTCGGGTCACCTAGGGCTAAAATGACACAGACTGCTGCATCTGCCCAATAGACATAGGCTGGAGAATTCTCACCTGAAACTAGCCTGATTGAAACTCAAATGGTCAAATTGAGAATGATTAGTACACATGAAAAAAATGACTAAACTCATACACTGCAGCTCTTTGTGGCTCTAACCTGCTTTTCGGACTACTTGCTAACTTTGCAGCAGGGCAAGGATCAGGTGTCACACAAAACATGGGGGCTGCCTTCATCCGTGAGCCGTCGCTAACACCGGAGAGTCGCAAAGTTTCGTCTAGTGCCAAGGTGCACTGTTGTACTTAGTGGAAAAAAAACTATCTACAATATAAAGCCTCATTCTCCTTCTGTATACACTGAGAAACAAGCTCTACACATGTCTTTTATTTGCATTGTATCATACACACAACCCCACATCAGGGAGACAACCTGCTGCTAGGAAAAGAAATTATCCCTGCTCCGCCTAACGTGCAGACACCATCAGGAGCCCACAACACCCCTGGTGCCAACACTCTCCGCCTGGTATGAACTCCATGTCACAGTCATCAATATTAGTAGCCTATCCTCAGTATTTGTATCTTGTCCTCTTGCTGAGTTAACATGAAAAAACATTTTCCGGTGCTACGTATGCTTACAAGCAGCTTCCATTTCCTCAACAAAATGTCTAAATATGCTTCATCTATGCATCCATTTACCTTAGCATGCATGTTATGCCCTCTGCATTGTTCCAGCTGCCTCTAAAACTGGCAAATTTGCAGGCTGACGCTTACAGTGTGCTAGATGGATCTACAAACAAGACTGACAAAAGTGTTACCGGAAAAAGGTTAGCTTCATGCCAAGAAAATTGCCTACACTATTATTCCCATATAATGACATCACTCTTACATGCATGACATGGGAACAAAATTTACAAAGGTCTCACACATCACCTTCCAAGAAGGCTGCCAAGAAACTTTTTAGAGATGAAGTCATAACCAATGACGATGCTGCTGGTTCCACAGACGTTGATGCTGAGTAATGGTATGTCCAATTCTTCCCTACAATTGGTAAGCTATATGCTTCTAAGCGTTCCAATTGTATATAGTATAAGGTAGTGGCCACTAGGTACATCAAAATCCAAATGATCAGTAGTAACGACTTTTAGCCAACTAAAACACTATGATGCATAGGAACAACATTCAAAGCATGCTCTGAGGTCATCAGATATTTCAAACAAAGCATTCTAAAACTAACAATAGGTCCATATGGGGTCCATTGAACTAATAAATAAACAAAATATAAAGTGGTGTTGCCTTCTACCAATACAGATCAAAATAGAGATTAGCAAGTTTTCAGGAAAGATGTCAATAGGCTGAGACATAAACAAGTCAACAAATCGATAGTCAAATGATTTTCAAATGTATTCCCTTCATAACTTCTTCAGCCGAAATCTACAGAAAAAATTAGACATTATATTTGAGATTGCAGTGCTTGCCAAAACTTCTTAATTGACTGCTACCCTTTTTTAGTTGCAGTGCTTCTGGACACGAGCACCACCAGCTATGGAAGCTCGCTTTTGGGAACTGAGGCTCGCTTTTGGGAACTGTCCCAGTTCGTCTAGGTTACTCTTAGAACTTGCCTCCCTGTTGTGCAAGGAGTATCGTTCTATGCTTGTAAGATATGATCAGCGCTATGATGTGTGCTTTGCTGCAAGATATGCCTTTTGGTGCTTCTAGGGTAGTGACTGGTTATATCTATGCTATGCGCGCAATCTTGCGAGGACCATACTCGTGATATGTAAAGCATGCCTATGTAGTCTAGGCTTGAACAAACCAGACACATTACTTCCCTTGGTACTTCTACTATTTCGCTTTGTCGTCTTATGCTACTACGAGCTATCTATTTGCCGTTCCACTCACTTTAACATATAATTGTTATGTGGTCACCAATCAGACGCGTCTGTTCCAGGTTTTTGTTTAGTTCAGGTTTTTGTTTAGTTTCTATTGAAATTTTGGTTCTTCATTGGTGAATGTCGAGGCTGGCAAGAATGAGAAAGGTTCCAGTGTTTATCAACAAAGGCTGTAGTCATGTGATTATGCTGTTGTATATGGCTTCAGTTTACCTGCTGCAGAAAGGTTCGTGTTAGCTATTTCTCATTTTATTGGCCATGCTTACTGATTAACACTTCGCTATTTATCGTCCTTCAGGTTCTCATTACTTGTATTATTTGTCAAGTGTTCCTAGAAAGCTCTCAGAGGTCAAAATTGTTCTTTGATTTGACAGGTGAAATTATGGATCCTTTCTTTACCATCTATTACTTATACAAAAAAAATTGTTATAATTCTGGCAACCTTACATGATAGTGTCATTGGTGTTCACTCAGTCGCCCTGCTGTTCCTATCACTTATCGACGCGTAAACCAGTTGTTTGCTTGGCTGTCTCTTAAGAAAATTTAACATTCTTATGTCCACTCTTATGCAGTTTTTCAACAAGCCAGGCTTCATCGAGCTAATTTTTCTTATGCTTTTACAGGTTCTTTTTTGCTAACTTAAGGCAAAGGTTTGTATTTACATGTAGAATATACTAGCTAAAGTTTTTTTAGCAAAGGGTTTTTATATACTAACATCTACATAATGCAAGATAATTATGACAAATTTTATCTCGAATGCATGGAGTAAGATTAATAACACCGTTTTGCATCGGGTGTCGTCCTTTCCTAGAATGCAGTCACCCTGTAACATTGTTTGCAGCGACTATATCGGGGGCGTGGCAGCCTCCCATCAGAGTCCCGCCAGCGCCGAACCCTTCGCATCGACAGTGGCCACACCAGAGAAGAAGCCATACCCACCTACCACGGTAGCGGAGGAGGTGATGGCACGAGGCTGACTGGGGCTTTGGACCCCGTCCCCCATTCCACCCGTCGTCGCCGACATACTTGTCCAAGGTCAGTCCGCTAACGTGTATATATAAAAGTCATCAGGAAAGGTTGCTCGCCCAAGGCCTTACCTGACCCGTGATAATTTTCCTCCCCTCACCACCGTTATCTTATCCTGACGTCGTTCCTTTCACCATGCTTTGGTGCCCACCTGCCGAAGAGGGCTGAGGAGCACATGAAGGCACAAGGCAGGGAGGAAGAACCTCTAGTGGGCGTGCGACGAGGGCGTGCTTTGGTCCCCTCACCACTGCTGCAGATGAAGGCACCGTTTTGTTCCACAACCAGCATGCTTTATTATTATTATAGGTGGTGGACGGCAAGGGCGTCAAATCCATGGCCTTGTTCCCTTCCAAGTTCCAGAAGAGTTTCTGAATCAAGAACGGTGAGTGATTCACAAAGAGTTGATTAATTCTCCCGAATAGAACTGGCTTTATGACTACTTTGAGCCTCTATGTCTATTCTAAATCCGTAGGGAGTTTCATGTTTGTGAATGGCATCGGAAGGGATCAGGCTCTGGAATCAGGGAGTAAGATTGTGTATGTTGTCTCGCAAGTCCTTGTAACACTCCAAAATCTATTTTTGGAAAGATTAATAAAATCCTCTACAAGTTTTGAACTAGGATACCTTTTAATCATAATTTTTTTTTTCTTTCACTACTAAAAGTTATATCTCCTTAAAAATATTTTTAATAAAGATTAAATGAGATGTATCCTAGTATGATTTTGGTTATTCCTACATTGAGAACACATAAAATTTGAACTCTCTAAGAGAATTTAATAAACTATTTCCTAATGTACCTATTTTCTAATTTTTTTATGCATAGGAGGGATATTTAAAAAAAAACTTTGCTTAAATAGGACAATAGATAAATTAATTAACCAAATAATAATCATGCTGGCATTTTGAATGATGCGTTTGAGTCGAATCTGCAACCTCATTTTAAATTTGAATTCAAAATCTAAATCAAAGTGAAAATGTTAAACAAAAATAGAAATTGAAATAAAGAAAAGAAAATACTAAGGATCTCACCTTGGGCCTAATCCCTCTACGGTCAGCCCACCTCCAACTGTGCGGCCCGGTCTGGCCTCCATGTGGGGTGGCCCATCTTTCCCCTTTGGCGCACGGGCGAAACCACCTCCGCGCAGCCCAATTTGACTCTGTGCTCCCACCGTGCTACTGTCGCCAGCTGGTGGGGCCCAATTGTCAGTTCCTTCTCCCATCCCTATCGCGAGCTCATAACAGAAATCACCGCTCCGCGCGGAAGTCGCGGGTGGATCTTGGCTTTAACCCCTCAACCACCTGGCAGCCTTCACCTCTCTCTTCCCCCTGTGTGCGCGTGTGCTCTGGTCGCCCGCCACCGACGGATGGGCCCCCTCTGCAGTGCCTCCGTCTCCAACAGAGTGCGAGCCTGGCGGAACAATCTCCGATCCGTTCGCGGAATTTTCCTCCCCCGCCGCGGACTCGTTTCCTATAAAACGGCCACACCACCCCGCATCACGGATCCATTGAGCAGTGGCCATCTGGGCAAACAAGTAGAAGAAAGGAGAAGCGGCTCAAGTAGAGAATGGGAGTTGCGTGGATAAATCGTGCCGCAGCACCGCGTGGTTCATCACCTACCTGGCTGCGTTGAGCTTGCTGGAGGGCCAAGCGTGATCATTCGACATACCGGATTGGTCTGCGGTGTTCACAGGAGACATGGGCTTGCCATGGCCGCTCGTCGGAGCTCTCCTCCGCCGTAGATCCGTCATCCTCCATGGGCGTGGTGAACCGCTACACGAATCATGGTACGAAGCCCACTATATTCTACCTCATGGCCTCTGCATCGCGTATTCCCCTTTGTAGTGGTGAATCGGGCGCTTGGGCATTGGGTCTATGCTCGCCGGTGGTGTGGGGTCAACCCTGGTACACGCCGCCGTGCCCAGGCGTACAGAGGAAGGAGACGACACCGGGAATCGCTGATCTAACCACCAACGGTCGCGATAGGCGCACGTACCGGTTCGGCCAGAATTGATCTGGGCCGTTGAATCCCTGGCAATCGGGTAGGATTAGATCCACGGCAGGGATGCCCTTGGCCGTCGGATTCTGATGAGCGCTCTCGATTAAAAAGGAACTTACCCCTTCGTCATTTTAAATCCGAGCCGTCGAACTTTAATCGTGTGGTTCGGGGTGGATTGGATCGTGGGCATTCGTGGACCGTGGATCTCTGATCGTACGGTTGTCGTTGCGTACCGGTTTATAAAGCGCCCAGATCTAATCTGCACCATTGGATTTGATCTGTGCGGTCGGCATGCAACCATACCCCTTCGCCCGCCTATTATGCATAAGAGCCCCCGCAAAATCCAATAAGTAACTCGCAGTCCACACTGTGGGGAAGCCTGAGTCTTAGGGTAATTGTGATTATGGCCCCTGTGTTTTTCTGTTATTGGCACCCAGTCCAGAGCTCAGGGAAAATCAGGAAAATGAATTTAGAATTTGATTTTCAATACACAAATAAATCCAGAAACTTATATAATTCATATTAAATTCATTTTTGCTCCAAATTAATTCATTCTGGAGACATTGATTTTGTTTTAATATTGTCTACCACCTAGTAACACTATTTAGCCATGAAACTTAAATTAAAATTGTTCATTTGGATTAATCTATTCTAAGCACTAAATAATTTTAGAAATTCATAACTTTATAACCGTAGCTCCGAATTTAGTAGTTCTTGTTTCTACGATCTCGTTACGCAGTGTAGATTATTATTACATAGTTTATTCTTATGTTTGGTGTGATGTTAATTTTGCCTATGCCATGTTGTCTATATTGCTACGTTTAGCAGTGAGGTCACGTGTCACCTGAAGAGCAAGTTGGTACCTAGAATCTCAAGTCCCAGGCAAGTTGTGCCCTTGATCACTTCTTTTTACCCACTCATGTTCTAATTAATCATAATGATCTGCATAGGTTAATTTTGATGGGACCCAATAGGTTACCCTAGTTTGTCTATCTTTATACCTTGTTTACCACTGAACTTTTTGGGTAGTACTTGCTAGTGCTTTATGTGGTTTTGGGTATGAAGATACATTATTCATGATCACACTTTTATTATCTGTTTATTATCATTGTTCATGATAAGATCATTATGTTAATTGGAACATGGAGAACCACCCGGGAAAACAGTGCTACCACAAGGGAGGAATGGGACCCCTTGGCTGATTAATTAGGAAAGCTAGTGGAAGACTACCTTACCCGAAAGGGGCAAGGGCAGTAGGGGAGTGGTTAGTGTAGGGAGGCCCTCGGGAGGATTTTGCTGCGATGGCGGTCCTGCAAGGGATTCCTGCATTGGAGCTTCCTATAAACTGTAGCGGGTTTTCTGAAGCTAGTGGAACTTTGTAAAGGCCTCGTAGTGTTACCCTGCCTCGCCTCCTCGGTAGAGGTGTATGGGAAGTCGCGATCCCTTGGCAGATGGGTAACATGACTTGTGGGTAAAGATGCGCAACCTCTGCAGAGTGTAAAACTGGTATACTAGCCGTGCTCACGGTCAAGAGCAGCTCGGACACTCACATGATTAAATTATGGAACTTAAA
This sequence comes from Zea luxurians, assembly GCA_029449295.1. Lineage (NCBI taxonomy): Eukaryota > Viridiplantae > Streptophyta > Magnoliopsida > Poales > Poaceae > Zea > Zea luxurians. The sequence goes on along the minus strand of JAOPSE010000004.1, from coordinate 188,446,063 downwards.
CTCAATTTGTCATATGCATTGCATCGCAGGTGGTGTTGTTACTTCTGTTCTACTATTTAATTGGGTTGGTATTTACTTATACTTAGTAATTGCTAATAAAATTTTGACCAACTTTAAAAGCAATGCTCAGCTTCAACCATCTCCTTTGGTAAGCCTTACACTTCACGTGAGCTCCCACCTTTGGCGAGTTCATGCACATTATTCCCCACAACTTGTTGAGCTATGAACGTATGTGAGCTCACTCTTGCTGTCTCACACCCCCCCCCACAGGTCAAGAACAGGTACCGCAGGATGAGGCGCATGGAGGATGCTGCGATGTGTTCGTGAGAGGTCTAGGTCGTCGTCTCCCAGTCAACTTTGGGTTGCTGGACCGTTGTTTCCTTATAATATAATTATTTATTTATTTTGTATAGAACTCCTATTATATATAAAGATGTGACATTCGATCCTGTGCCACTATACATCATATGTGTGAGACTTGGTCCCAGCATACCTGGTGTTTATGTTCGCGCCCGGGTCTTGGTGCCCCTAAAACCCGGGTGTGACAGAAGTGGTATCAGAGGAATGTTGACTGTAGGACGAAACCTAGATAGAACTGGACAACCAATACTTACTTACCTTTACTACTCTAATTCTTTCTAAACTTTTCTTAATCAATTCTCAACTATTTCCGCTTTACTCTGATTATACTTACCTTTTCTTTTCTAAGACAAATGTGGATTTCACACTTTGAAATCATGTGCCTAAAGTGACCTTTAGGAATAGGAGACCTACTCTTAGAAACAAAATCAAAACTATTTTATTACATATTTGTATGAGTGTTTGTTCTTATGATACTTGTCTGATTTGGATCTTTGATTGAGTGTGATGGGTTGTGGAGTAATGTTCACAATTACATCTACATATACGTATAGACATAAATATAATAAAAACATAAGATGACTATACAAACTAAGAATATCCCCTAATAAAATATATCTAGTTTAATAAATCCATCTTATCTTACAAGATTCACTCTTATATTAATAGATTCATCTTATCTTGAAAAGATTTTATGTCATCCTAATAGATCTAACTGACCTCAAAATATTGTACCTTATCCTTATAGGTTCACCTTGCCCTAATTAGCATATTTATCCCTCTTTAGAATAACAACCATGAGCCAATCTAGAATTTATTTAGATCTTATTGAGTCTAAAATAACCATATCAATCTATTCTAGATCTGATCCAATCTAAAGTAAGTTACTTAATGCTGGTACAAGGATTAAGCCATACTCTTAAGTCACTTAAGCCTAAGTTAGTGTCATAGATCAACTCAGCCATACACTCCCAATAAGTTGCACAATCCATTTATGTGAACCTATTGATTAAAAAAAAATCTCCTACTCATAGACCCAACTATCTTAACTATATCTCCCTAGCTCAGATGAAGACACCAAGATTGGAGACCGAAGATGATCAACCTCATTAAGGAAGGATAAACACCAACTCAAGTCTTCAAGGATCAAGCGGGATCACCAGATGAGTCAAAAGCCACAATCTAGGATGGAATCTTTCCTTACCCTACACTTTCTTAACCAAACCTATATATGCCCTAAAGACATCTTCTATCCTACATAATAAAGTGGACATACATATATTACCCATGCTCTCCTAATCACTTACTAATAATAAAAAGAGAGACTCTTGATTTTGAACTAATTAGAAACTAAAAGCTAAATTTCAAATCACTCTTCCTATATCCTCTTTCTTACAAATCTCGAGGACGAGATTCTTTTAAGGGGGGGTAGAATTTGTAACACTCCAAAATCTATTTTTGGAAAGATTAATAAAATCCTCTACAAGTTTTGAACTAGGATACCTTTTAATCATAATTTTTTTTCTTTCACTACTAAAAGTTATATCTCCTTAAAAATATTTTTAATAAAGATTAAATGAGATGTATCCTAGTATGATTTTGGTTATTCCTACATTGAGAACACATAAAATTTGAACTCTCTAAGAGAATTTAATAAACTATTTCCTAATGTACCTATTTTCTAATTTTTTTATGCATAGGAGGGATATTTAAAAAAAAAACTTTGCTTAAATAGGACAATAGATAAATTAATTAACCAAATAATAATCATGCTGGCATTTTGAATGATGCGTTTGAGTCGAATCTGCAACCTCATTTTAAATTTGAATTCGAAATCTAAATCAAAGTGAAAATGTTAAACAAAAATAGAAATTGAAATAAAGAAAAGAAAATACTAAGGATCTCACCTTGGGCCTAATCCCTCTACGGTCAGCCCACCTCCAACTGTGCGGCCCGGTCTGGCCTCCATGTGGGGTGGCCCATCTTTCCCCTTTGGCGCACGGGCGAAACCACCTCCGCGCAGCCCAATTTGACTCTGTGCTCCCACTGTGCTACTGTCGCCAGCTGGTGGGGCCCAATTGTCAGTTCCTTCTCCCATCCCTATCGCGAGCTCATAACAGAAATCACCGCTCCGCGCGGAAGTCGCGGGTGGATCTTGGCTTTAACCCCTCAACCACCTGGCAGCCTTCACCTCTCTCTTCCCCCTGTGTGCGTGTGTGCTCTGGTCGCCCGCCACCGACGGATGGGCCCCCTCTGCAGTGCCTCCGTCTCCAACAGAGTGCGAGCCTGGCGGAACAATCTCCGATCCGTTCGCGGAATTTTCCTCCCCCGCCGCGGACTCGTTTCCTATAAAACGGCCACACCACCCCGCATCACGGATCCATTGAGCAGTGGCCATCTGGGCAAACAAGTAGAAGAAAGGAGAAGCGGCTCAAGTAGAGAATGGGAGTTGCGTGGATAAATCGTGCCGCAGCACCGTGTGGTTCATCACCTACCTGGCTGCGTTGAGCTTGCTGGAGGGCCAAGCGTGATCATTCGACATACCGGATTGGTCTGCGGTGTTCATAGGAGACATGGGCTTGCCATGGCCGCTCGTCGGAGCTCTCCTCCGCCGTAGATCCGTCATCCTCCATGGGCGTGGTGAACCGCTACACGAATCACGGTACGAAGCCCACTATATTCTACCTCATGGCCTCTGCATCGCGTATTCCCCTTTGTAGTGGTGAATCGGGCGCTTGGGCATTGGGTCTATGCTCGCCGGTGGTGTGGGGTCAACCCTGGTACACGCCGCCGTGCCCAGGCGTACAGAGGAAGGAGACGACACCGGGAATCGCTGATCTAACCACCAACGGTCGCGATAGGCGCACGTACCGGTTCGGCCAGAATTGATCTGGGCCGTTGAATCCCTGGCAATCGGGTAGGATTAGATCCACGGCAGGGATGCCCTTGGCCGTCGGATTCTGATGAGCGCTCTCGATTAAAAAGGAACTTACCCCTTCGTCATTTTAAATCCGAGCCGTCGAACTTTAATCGTGTGGTTCGGGGTGGATTGGATCGTGGGCATTCGTGGACCGTGGATCTCTGATCGTACGGTTGTCGTTGCGTACCGGTTTATAAAGCGCCCAGATCTAATCTGCACCATTGGATTTGATCTGTGCGGTCGGCATGCAACCATACCCCTTCGCCCGCCTATTATGCATAAGAGCCCCCGCAAAATCCAATAAGTAACCCGCAGTCCACACTGTGGGGAAGCCTGAGTCTTAGGGTAATTGTGATTATGGCCCCTGTGTTTTTCTGTTATTGGCGCCCAGTCCAGAGCTCAGGGAAAATCAGGAAAATGAATTTAGAATTTGATTTTCAATACACAAATAAATCCAGAAACTTATATAATTCATATTAAATTCATTTTTGCTCCAAATTAATTCATTCTGGAGACATTGATTTTGTTTTAATATTGTCTACCACCTAGTAACACTATTTAGCCATGAAACTTAAATTAAAATTGTTCATTTGGATTAATCTATTCTAAGCACTAAATAATTTCAGAAATTCATAACTTTATAACCGTAGCTCCGAATTTAGTAGTTCTTGTTTCTACGATCTCGTTACGCAGTGTAGATTATTATTACATAGTTTATTCTTATGTTTGGTGTGATGTTAATTTTGCCTATGCCATGTTGTCTATATTGCTACGTTTAGCAGTGAGGTCACGTGTCACCTGAAGAGCAAGTTGGTACCTAGAATCTCAAGTCCCAGGCAAGTTGTGCCCTTGATCACTTCTTTTTACCCACTCATGTTCTAATTAATCATAATGATCTGCATAGGTTAATTTTGATGGGACCCAATAGGTTACCCTAGTTTGTCTATCTTTATACCTTGTTTACCACTGAACTTTTTGGGTAGTACTTGCTAGTGCTTTATGTGGTTTTGGGTATGAAGATACATTATTCATGATCACACTTTTATTATCTGTTTATTATCATTGTTCATGATAAGATCATTATGTTAATTGGAACATGGAGAACCACCCGGGAAAACAGTGCTACCACAAGGGAGGAATGGGACCCCTTGGCTGATTAATTAGGAAAGCTAGTGGAAGACTACCTTACCCGAAAGGGGCAAGGGCAGTAGGGGAGTGGTCAGTGTAGGGAGGCCCTCGGGAGGATTTTGCTGCGATGGCGGTCCTGCAAGGGATTCCTGCATTGGAGCTTCCTATAAACTGTAGCGGGTTTTCTGAAGCTAGTGGAACTTTGTAAAGGCCTCGTAGTGTTACCCTGCCTCGCCTCCTCGGTAGAGGTGTATGGGAAGTCGCGATCCCTTGGCAGATGGGTAACATGACTTGTGGGTAAAGATGCGCAACCTCTGCAGAGTGTAAAACTGGTATACTAGCCGTGCTCACGGTCAAGAGCAGCTCGGACACTCACATGATTAAATTATGGAACTTAAACTCAATTTGTCATATGCATTGCATCGCAGGTGGTGTTGTTACTTCTGTTCTACTATTTAATTGGGTTGGTATTTACTTATAATTAGTAATTGCTAATAAAATTTTGACCAACTTTAAAAGCAATGCTCAGCTTCAACCATCTCCTTTGGTAAGCCTTACACTTCACGTGAGCTCCCACCTTTGGCGAGTTCATGCACATTATTCCCCACAACTTGTTGAGCTATGAACGTATGTGAGCTCACTCTTGCTGTCTCACACCCCCCCACAGGTCAAGAACAGGTACCGCAGGATGAGGCGCATGGAGGATGCTGCGATGTGTTCGTGAGAGGTCTAGGTCGTCGTCTCCCAGTCAACTTTGGGTTGCTGGACCGTTGTTTCCTTATAATATAATTATTTATTTATTTTGTATAGAACTCCTATTATATATAAAGATGTGACATTCGATCCTGTGTCACTATACATCATATGTGTGAGACTTGGTCCCAGCATACCTGGTGTTTATGTTCGCGCCCGGGTCTTGGTGCCCCTAAAACCCGGGTGTGACAGTCCTCTTCCACGAACAAGTTCAGGCTCTGGAGAAGTCTGGTGATTGGTAAGTTCCTGGGTTCTCTGATGCAATCAGACTGGATAATATCAGCTACTCACGGCTCTGGGTAACATGCTTATTATCCCATATTATCTAAGTTTAACAAGATACTCATATTTTTTTAAAAAAAACTGTACTGAAATTTTGTTTTAAAAAAACTGTACTGAAATTTTTTTCTTAAAAAAACTGTACTCAAATTTTGTTATCACGTCTAACTGCATAGCCTTTTAAGAAAAAGAAATAAGGAGAAATTCTGCACTAATTCATTTACATTTGCATTCATTTGTTTTGTATAGGTTCCTGCTGATGTGAAAGAAGTTCTGGACACCTTCAAAGTTGCTGCAGAACTAGGGAGTGACTCACTTGGAGCATATGTTATTTCAATGGCCTCAAATGTATGAAAAGGCACCATCTGAAATGCAGTAAATGGTAAAGAAGTGAAAATTTGCGGCCAATATTTAGAGCTCTGAGTTCTGACTGATAATCTCTAGCACCGGCTTATAGCAGTGCTTTAAAATTGCAAAACATGTCTTCTATGTCATGCTTATTAACACCTTTATGTCTTAGACCAGGGCAAACCATACATGGTTAATAGTTTGCACAGCTGCCTTATGTTAGAATGATACATGTCCAATCATGTTCTTTGGCTCATCATTCGGTTACCCTTGTTCCTGCAGGCAAGTGATGTCCTTGCTGTGGAGCTGTTGCAGAAGGATGCAAGACTTGCAGTTAGCGGGGACCTAGGAAGGCCATGCCCTGGTGGCACGTAAGCTGATTTTCTTGATTGCTTTCTCTGAATTTGCATAGCGTAGCGATTAAATATTGACTTGCTAATGATCAACGAAATCATTAAACTTCAAAGTTGAGATCAACTTCTTGTTCATTTGGGTAGATTGCAAGGCATTTTGTAGGAAAAAAATGTATTTAGTAAACTGGAATGAATCCGATCCATGAACAGCACCATCAATAACAGTCTGTATAAATTTGTCTGAACTAAAGTTATGCCCTGTTTTTTGAAACGAGACCGGCGGGAGAGCTAAAGTTATGCCTTTTGAGAAGTAACTAAACTTCGTAGAACTTCGATAACAAAATAAAACTGGTTCTATATGCTTTTTCCTACTATGATGATACATCATCTTGTTTCTTAGCCGTGCTGGTCTATCTTACAATAAGGAAATGGCTTGTGGCAAGAGCCTGAACCGTGGCCCTGCCAGGATAACTAAAGATGTCTAGCTGGTAGTTTGCCCCTGCCCCAATAAACTGCTACTCTTAAATTCCGTCCTTGAGGGTTTGCTATAACTATCTGTATCTACTGGACTACTACTATTTCAACCATATAGGTTCCACGCAGGTTAAGCTCAATTAAAGTACTATAGTGTTGGTTTACCTTTTGCCTATATTTGTTCTGTCTTCTAGTGGAGAAAGCCTACCAACACTTCATGTGGATGAACTTGTAACAGTTCTTTCTATTATGCAGAATCGATGGCATACTTTGAGGCTTTATACATCTCAATGGGCACCAGAGCGATGGCAGGAGGGCGAACCACTTTGGAATTACTGTCGTGATAATGGAATAAAGCTTGTTGCATGTGGGACTCCACTTAAGGTAATTATTAATTGATTCTCACGATAACTGTATGTGATTCAGGCATATTGGAGTCATAAGTAATTACTTCTTGTTAAAAGATACACGGGAATGCTCGCTTCTGAGCGATTCACATGGATTGGATAGGATTGCAAAGTTTTAGTAGAGCTTTTTACCTACTATGGATTTAAATCCACCCAAACCCCTCCGATCCACATTGATTGAGATGAAAACGAACAAGCCCTTATGTGTGTGTAATGTAACCAGGAAACTTTTCCACAAGGTCTCTAATGTTTTTTATTGTGTTGTCATGAAGGCCATCTTATCAAGACATATTATTTATGTTGACATCCTATATTTTAACAGTGATCTAAACCAAGCCAAACTGAAGGAGAAAGCTCATCTATTCCGTTACTCCTTTTTTACCAAGGTACTTGTATCGCATATTATAAGGAAAATAGTATATTATTGCTTAGATGGTGCGGTCTCTTGCAGTCAATTGCATTACAACATTTGACTCCATGAATTGTCTTAGAATGTTGTATTCAGAAATGAAATTATTTCAGATAGAATTGAATTGATTCTATATTATTTCATTTCAGCTATCTTTGCTATTGAAAGGCATGGTGGTGGCACCTCCTAATAAATTTGGTGTGTGTTTGATCTGTTATGATTTAGTTTATGGAGGATTTGAGATTCTTGCTACATTTTGCTTTGTTATGACTTAACTATTGGACCACAGGAGAAACTTTAGTTAACGAGAGAATTAATGGACGAACATTTACTAGAAGTTAGAATTTCTAGCTCCCGAACAACATGGTTCCAGTATGTTTTGTTTTGTACTAAAGATGCACACTACCACTCTCTGATTGTGATTACTATGCTTTTCTAACAAGTGACTAGCCTTTAATCAATTAGTACTTAGGACTGGCACGCTGATTTTAGCTACTTGATTAGTTGCCCCATGAAGCCATGATCTTTTACCATGTTTTGAACATTAAAATTTTGTTTTCTACCAAAGTTAATGAGAACATATTTTATCTCCATCACTGTAGGGTGCAACATGTTCAGTGTTCTATACCAGATTAACTCCATTGCATTTTTTAAAAGTTAAGCAACCTATACATAGACACCCTAATAATATGTTGAATGATAAGATCATGGCATCGTGCTATGTGATTCTGCAATTGGCTGCTCAAATGCTTACATTTGTACAGTCAGAGAGGTACTATTTTTTATTTTACTTGTGTTTCTTTATATTATGCAAAACCCCTTGGCATTACATATCCTATGCTGTAATTTTGTTTGTGGTGGGAATACAATATGTGTTAATCCTTTTTGGTTTTGACCATGGGCCAATTTTGTAGAACGGTAACCCAAGATTACCGTGTCCTGGTCTGCTGAAGAACAACCGAGATGGAAAGAGCTAAAATCCTAATTTGGCATCCATGCCTCCAGAAAATCTTAAGACAGGTAAATGTGTCACGCACTAGCAATAGTATCCTATGCAACATTTTGGAAATACGCCTCTTCATTTGTTTTAAACTTTTATCTGTTCTACAGGCATAGTAAGTAAGTCCTGTAATGTGATTTACAGCTTTAGCACTGTCTAGCTTGATCTCCTGAGTGGAAAGCACGTTCAACCAAATCATGTAAGTTTTCCTACTCCGTGTGTGCTTTTAACATATTCTACAGTTACAATACATTAGTGTTGTATTGCTATTAACATACTCTACAATTTTTATAGACACAAATTTTATACTAACATATTCTCTCCTTTATTTAGTTCTTTGTAGGTGTCCTGGTGTACCAATGGTGAGCATCGCGTAGACACGATTGGCCATCGCCGCGACACAGACAAGAGAACATGCTTGTGCTGCTCGCGCTCTGTAAGGAACTACATGACTTCACTATATGTGGTTCTTTGAAGTTTCGGTTAATAGACCTTATGCTAATTCACTACTTCAAAAGCAAAAAGATGGAGATGGCGATTAAATACTTAGGTAGTCATTTGTAGCTTATTTTTGCTATTGATATAGTTGTGGCACATTCCTATATGAGAGTTTGTAAAAATATTCCATCTGAACTGTCAGATCCTACATCTTCATTTTTTAACAGACTGACAAGTTCTCTAGAACCTGTTGATTTCACAGGTCCTCTCTTCAGTGGCTTCTTTGATACTTGTGTCCTAAAATGGGAGCATATATTGTTTAGCTCTCTCAGTGGTCTTTTGTCAAGCTAGAGTTATGATCTTGTGCAGATGTGAATTGTTTTTCTACTCTGGCAAGTTGGTTTAAATCAGGGCCAGGTACACTAAATGGTTTTGTTGTTGATACAACTACTTTACTTTTGGTCCTAAGTGTAGTTGAGCTCCCAGCTTTATTGAATTGAACTTTTAAACTTCTTGAAATAAACATATAGCTCCTATTCCTTTTAAGGCGCATTACAATGTCAGAGCCTACAATATTTAAATCACTTGCACCAGATCCCTTAATTCCTTCAGATACCTCATGATTTGTACCTCCCTGTATAGTGGTACTGTGTATGCTTCCTTTTGCTGTGTGACCTACCAACAAACTAGATAGATGTAAATATGTCCGGGTTTATTCTACAAATTTTATTATGTTGATTTGAATTAAATTTTGTAGGAGAGGATCTTTTGGTGATTGCTGCTGATCAACCATTTCGCTTCCCTGCCACATTTACATTTGTGGTCAGAGCATTCTCAGGTTTCAATGTCTAATAATCTATATGTTTACAAGGAAATTGTTATTATATTGTGTACTCATACTGTCTCCTTTTTGTACAGTTCTAGATGGTATTAGGAAAGGCCTTGATCCTAGGTTTCATATTACAGAGATTGCTAAGCCGTGAGTACTTTTTGCATTACCAGCATCTGAATAATTATTCAAAAACACGCAAAGCTTGCACATCTTCACATATCCAATTGTTTCAACAATTGGATATGTGAGTTCAGAATTATTAATATATTGCATTCTTCTATGTTACTTCATGTTGAACCATGAAAAGATAAAGGCAAACTTGTCTGCTGGATGATACTGTCACTAAGTGCATGCAAATTCAGTTAGCCTGCACTGGAATTGTTACAAGAAAATTGAGAGAGGGCAGCTGCACATTTGATGCAAGAAATCTGATCAAGTCATCAAGAGAAATAACCCTTATATCATGAAATTGTTTTCTTTCTTTGATACAACACATTTCCCTCTGAAGTTTCATATCATCATAATGTGCTTTAAATCTTGCTCTTTGTCATCGAGGGAGTTGCTGCAGGTAGTTTGATGAACCTTGCAACAATGTTGTACTTCAATTCAATCCGGGTGAGTTTGTAAACAAATTGGAGTATATCATCCATCAAATTTCTAGAACATATTTGTTCTCATCTGGTCTTCGAATCTTCAATAACCGTCGCAGGGACCAGCAACCATTGCATACTCCCTCTGCGCATTTTTCGGGCTGCAAGTTCTGATCGGGCTTGTCAAGGTTAAGAAGCTGGATCGGCAGGAGAGACTGATAACCGGTACTGCATGAGCTATGAGTTATTCATGATCAATCGGTGATGACTGAATTACTGAATAACCACCACTTTCCAGCATTGTGCGTTGTCGCGACACCTTTTTTTCTTTTGCCCAAATTTTACCCCCACCACGATTTAGCATAGGCATGCCACTTAACCCCTCCTTCCGGGTTGTATGTAAATGTAATGATAACATATAAAGATGTACATAGTGTATAATAGACATTCTCCATGTATTGTTTCGTTTTCATGATGTACCAGTACAATTGCTTATTCATTTTTTTCTGTGCTGGATTGTACTGGATAGGGCGCCCGAATGGGCGCCACCTGATCTAGTTAGTGAATGATTGTATACTCATCTTGCCTTGATTCACATGCATGATGGCATAGCTTTAACCAATGCGATGGTATGTATGTTTCTACGTTCATTATTATATTTTATAGGAACAGAATTTTCAATATTCAACGCAATTTAATTAAGTAGTTTGAGGTATGTACTTAACTTCATGTATTTGAAATCAATGGAACGGGTGGGTGATAGTGAAATTGGCATAATTGCATTTTGGGCTATCCTTTTAAGTAATGGCAATGTTGTGTAATTTATTCACACATATGGGCAGTTTGATATTATTTTATTTGACAATGTAGTGATTCTAGGCATTGAAAGTCAAGGTGCAGAGTGGAGATTGCTTTTGTTGTCGAAATAGTAAGATAAATAGATAATACATCATTTGCATTTACACACACAGCTACATATACATAGTATTAGCTCAACCCGTATAAGGGGACTAATATATAGGTTCAGCTACCCAAACCACTTCTATTCATGCATCCATACATGAGTTGAATTTACATAACTACACACCCTTAAATTAACTTGGCCCGGCCAAGGTTAATTGTGATCAGCTATCTATCGCTTTGTGAGATTAATCTAACCCTCACACACACATATGTTCTAAGATAGTTGCGAATGAAGAAAAACCATGAAAGCAGACAAGATACCTACACTTGACGTACGCTAGTTTAGTTGATTAATTGGCTGAGATATTTCCGGGCCTTGTTTTCAAGGACCCAGTCATATTAATCTCAGCACTCAGGGGTGTCATTTCGTCACCCTGCTGCTCACCGCCGCCGCTTCCGACTCCGACGACTTGCACTTGCAGCGTCTCTACGCTCTTGGAGTACCACCGTGCCCAGAAGAGGTAGTTGAAGAAGTTAAGCATGCTGAGTGCCGCGAGGAGGCAGTAGAAGAGGTCGAGCCTGTCCTTGTTGAGGTCGTTGTTGGCAAGCCAGCCGCCACCGCCATTGCCTGCCGTGGAGCTGGAGCTACTGGTGACCCTGTTGACGAGCGACACGAGCACGGAGCTGAGGTAGAAGCCGAACGAGTAGGAGCAGTAGGTCATGGAGGTCAGGAAGGCCTGCATGCCGGCGAGCGACTGCCTGTAGAAGAACTCGATGAGCCCCACGGCGGTGAACATCTCCGAGAGCCCGAACACCAGGAACTGCGGCGCGATCCATAAGATGGAGAGGAGGCGGCCGCCGTCCGTGGCAGCGGCGTGGCGGCGCCGGGCCTCGACGAGCGCGGCGGCGACCATGGAGAAGGTGACGGCGAAGAGGCCGACGCCGATGCGCTGGAGCGGCGTGATCCCCGTGGGGACGCCCGTGAGGCGGCGCATGGCCGGCACGAAGGCGGCCTCGTAGGCCGGGACGAGCGCGACGAGCATGATGTAGGGGATCGCCTGCAGCGAGGCCGGCGGGACGTGGAAGGAGGCGGCCAGGCGGGTGTCCATGGCGCTTCCCTGCTGCACGGAGAAGGTCTGCAGCTGCGCTAGGATGGTGTTGAAGATGATGGTGCACGCGAAGATGGGCACCACGCACAGCAGCAGCTTCACCTGCTCCACTTCTGCCGGCGTGCACATAATCCACGGGCTCTTCTTCCCCGCCGACGATCCGCCGCCGGGGCCGTCCTGCGCCTTCATGCATGCCTTGTCCAAAAACCTTTATTTGCAATAATCACAAGATTTGAGACACATTATTATTCTATTAGCGATAATCCACAGGAAAACTTTGAATATTACGTACGTACTAGTATAGAACTAAAAAAATATTTTTATGATGCTACTATACAGGCGAAAGATAGTATGCATATTGTATAGTGATAACTTTTTTTTTGCTTTTAATTTAAGATACACATCGATCTTGTAAGGTGTGAAGAAGGTACACATGCATATGTTTGGTACCTGAACTTGTTGATGTGGCAAATGTCTGTGGTGTTAACGGACATCTCATGGACGGTAGAACCTGCGACCGCCTGCGTGGAGGCCGTCGACGGGCACACTTGCTTCCTCTTGCTCACTGCGGCGACAAATACCTACACACAAAGAAGTCCCAGGTCAGGCCATGATGCATGCGTGATGAGAGTTCAAACAAAACATGAAGGTACGTACAACATGCAAATCATTAATTAATTACTGTTGTAAACTAGTACGTAATTTTGGTACTTGGGATATTATTCTAATAAGGAAAGAAAGCATTATGTCTAATAATTGGCCATGCCTTTCATTCATTCATCTTACTGTGCTTCGTACACATGTTATTACACCCACGCCCCCGCGCATGAATGAAAGAATGATTGATTTGATTGATACAACGCGAGCGTAACCGAATGGGCCTGCATCAGCTATATATATATGTGTGTGTGATTATTAACAATCACAGCATACACAGCACGTACAGGCACCTTCCAACAGCTAGCTAGGTAGCGAGCCTACGCGCGCTGCTGTTGTTGTCCCACCCCAGTGGAAAGCTGAGCCACTAGCCCTTGTCAATTTGTCCCACAGGTAAAAGCAGAGACACCGGTGCACAAATCAAGCCAACAGTGAAACTAAAAGTTTAACAAAGCAAGCACACAGTTTTATTTACAAAATATCCGGCGGCTGGTGGACCATCATTCTAACAAGCAGCAGCAGGCTGGAGTTCTACATCATATCTACTGATCACTCTATTCTATATATATTATAATGTGTTTTTTAGTTTTCTGAATTTGTTATTTTTTTACTATATATCTAGGCATAGAGTATATTATATATATATCAAGAAAATAAAATCAAACGCTTTGTAATTGACAATATTGAAGTGAGTAATAAATAGTTGTTACATATTTCCCTCTGAAATTGATGTTTTATCTCAAATCGCACAAGGTTTATTGGATGGGTGGGTCCAAGTTTTTTTATTTTATTTTCCCCCAAGGATAGTGTCTGTCTTAATTTTGATCTTTTTCTGGGTTGTTGACAGCCTTTAATTTAGTAGTATGTTTTGTATACAATCTACTACCATGCATGTTTTGAACACGCACATATATATATAAAATCTCTAGCTAGCTACCACCACAACTACTACTTGACCAAATTAAATCTCCTGTATGTGATAGGCGATGCCTGTGGCTTTTGATCAGAAAGCTTTGCCGATTAAATAACATCGGCTGCCAGCCATCAGCTTTCCAAGCAGCATATATTATTGGTGTCATACTTTCTTCATAAGGAATCATGATACGCATGGTCAAACTTTGTTCCTTTTGCAGTGTTGGATATACACCTGCCTATAAGCTGCTCTCTCAACCATACATCCTTTTGGTTCACTCGCTCTCCGGCCGAGACCCGCTAGCTAGTGCGTCCCTTCTTATTGGATTTCATCTATGTACTACTAGCTATTATATATTTGTGTGTGTAGCTAGCTAGTGCACGTACGTGCAGCTAGGCCCGGCCGGCGGCCACCATCATATCTGCCGATAGTGCATTATTATTTACGTGAGAGCTAGGGCTGTGTTAAAATATGTATATATAACACGTACGTGGATTCTGGCTGTGTTACCTACTAGCTAGCTAGCTAGTCATTTTGCATATGCACGTATTTCTAAAGGCTCCGATCTTATATAATCAATGGTCAGTAACATTGGTTAGAGGATGCCGACTTATTAGGTATATTATTCAATGGATGTAGCAAATTACAAGTCTGATCCAGCTAGCTAGCTAGGCTACAGATTTTGCTTTTATTAGACATGTGCCTAAGCTTATAGTATAGGGCTATTTTTTGGGGGAGCAAAGTAAATTAAAGCAGCACGATGTGGAAGAGCTACCTGCTATAAATTAACCATCATATAGGCAAGCACATATATTTATGACCGACAGAAGAAATGATGCATCAAACACATTCAAGTTTATTTGTGATTGGGCACAAATTTTGTGGATTTGATTAAACACATTCAAGTTTATTTGTGATTAGGCACAGATTTTGTGGATTTGAATCTAGCTAGCCTGCTAACATTTCACCAACTAGATTGTGCAGTCCAAAACCGGCCACTGCACCGGGTCGGTAAATTTCCCACGACTACGTACGTACCACCATAATCCTAAATCTGTTCTCATATGGGCTTTGCAGCTCCACATCAATATGCTATATCATCTCAATTCTACATTTTGTATTATATTTTGATGTAAAACTGTTTGTACTTTCTTTGCAAACTATTTTTTAGAAAAATGTCTGATTGTTTCCCTTTCCCAATAGCTTTAATACATTTCTAATATACTTATTCAAAAATCCACAGTGTAAGCCCTGCAAACAACAGTGAATAGAAAAAAAAGAATATGTATAGCTTTCGAAGAAAGAAAACAAATTGTGTTTCGTTATTGGTTTTTCATTATATACCTAGTCAAAAATAGAGATAGCAATGGGCCCGATTCTCGATTCTCTGTGGAAAATTCATTTATTAGGGGATGGGGATCGAGAAGTTTATTTCCCCACGGATATATAAACGGGGAAAATTCTCCCCAGGCAGGTAAGAGTGTATGAGGACGAGAAATCATTCTCGGTCCCTGTTCCCTGCTTGGATCCACTAAAATTGCACATGACGATGTTTTTGTGTAATAGTTAATGATAAGAATATATAATTACCTTCTTATGAGATCACTAATTGTACAAATATATTCAATTTGATGTACATATAATTATTTCTTATATCTGACAATATGTACAAGTGACAATGTTATGCATAAATAACAAATGAAGTACGTCTTAATTATATCTTAAGCGAGGACAGGGATCCAGGTCTAGGATTTATCTTCGCATGGAATGGGGATAGGGAAGAAATATCCCCTCAAACGTTCGTGGGGATTCTCGCAGAAAAAAAAAAATTATCGCAGGGATGAGGATGGAGAGCTATTCCGAGAATTCCTTATTATCATCCCTAGTCAAAACACACACATAGGCACGCTCATGCGCACGCATGCACGCCCACAAGCCAATGATGCACACATGTCCACCTAGTACCTACTCCTTCCATGTTCCTTCTATGTAGATGTTCACCTAGTACCTACTCTCAATTTATTAATGCTTTACATGTTCGTAGATGTCCATCTAGGACCTACTCCCAACCTAAACTGGACAATTTTTAATAAAAATAATAATATTTATGATACCAAATAATTATTGTTATATTTTTCTAGCATATTTATTTATATCTATTTGATATTATAAACTTTTTTATATTAATATAACTTTAGTTGAATATAAGACACTTTAACTATAAAAAAGATACAATGACGGGGAAGTATTATTTTTCGTTTTGCAGGAAGATCTAAGTGCATATACGATACTCCTTCAATCCCAAAATAAAAGTTGTTTTACCTTTTTAGTTGAGTCATATAGTAATTAATGTATTTGTTTTATATATGTGTCTAGTTTATCATTATCTATTTGAATATAGACAGAAAAATCAAGACCTAAAACAACTACTATTTTAGAATGGAAGGAGTGTATATATATATATATATATATATATATATGACAACGTATCTTGTGTAAAAGGTTCTCCTGTGTAAACATGCTAAAACATCTTAACAACCTTTGGATCCAGAATCAAAGGTTAATCTTAATCCCACCTGATAATCTTGTGTTTTTTCTAAAGAACCCCTCCTGGTAATCTGGTGCGGCGGCGACTAGGTGGAATTAAAATTAGCCTTTGATTCTGGATTCAAAAGGTTGTTAAGGCGTTTTAGCATGTTTACACAGGATATATATATATATACCTCGGTTCTAAATTACTAGTCGT
Source organism: Zea luxurians (assembly GCA_029449295.1). Taxonomy (NCBI): domain Eukaryota; kingdom Viridiplantae; phylum Streptophyta; class Magnoliopsida; order Poales; family Poaceae; genus Zea; species Zea luxurians. Next base: position 188,429,444 of record JAOPSE010000004.1, on the reverse strand, counting down.
TCTAACCCTTGAATTTTATGTTTATATTTGAATAGATAGACGATAATGAATATAGACACGTATACAAAATATATACATCAAGTATTATATGAATTTGTTAAAATGAATTTTAATTTAGGACGTACAGTCAATCTTTGTAAAAAAAATATAGTATAGGGTATCCGTACGTATGTACGTACAGTACGAGACGGTGGTACGTAGAGCACCAGTAATACAATCTACACGTACCTTAGCTATGGGAGTGAAGATGCTGCCCTGTGGCGGCTTGTTGCGGTAGAAGGCGACGCCAGCGACGAGGCTGAGCAAGCCGACGGCCATGGCGGCGGCCGAGACCCCAAATCCGACGTCCATCCCGGAGCGGGTCTGCACCCAGACGAGCACGGTGAGCGCCACCAGCTCGCCCATGCAGAAGCTCAAGTAGGCTGCATTGAAGTAGCTCGACAGCCGGCGGGCGGCGTCGCCGCCGCTGCCCCGCCGGAACTGGTCGGCCCCGTGCGCGATGATGTTAGGCTTGAGGCAGCCGCTGCCTAGCGCCACAAGGTAGAGCGCCGCGAAGAAGATGCCGGCCTTCAAGCCTCTCGCCTCCTCGCACTCCTGCCCCGGCGCCATCATGTCGCATGGCGGCGGACGAAGCTGCGGCAGGTGCGCCTGAACCGCCAGCAGGATGAAACCCTGCCAGTGCCATATAAGTAAGTAGATATATATTAACAATATGTAGAGATTATTATTACTAATTGCCATTCAGAGGAGATTAAGTTAGTTGGTGCACTGCAGCAGCTTTTGCTGTTGCCATTCTTCTGATGCACTGAATCCAAAGATGAGGCAGGAAAAAAGTGGATTGGCGTTCGGGGCGCGCACTCAAGAGGCGCACTAGACGGCTGGCATTGGGAGTGATGATTTGTTCCTGTCCTTTCATTGCTTTTATTTCTCCTTGCTTGCCTCTCTACAGATCAAAGCACTGTTTTCTCACTAAGCAAGCAAACTGTTTGTTACTGTATATCTTTTCCTTTTGTTTCAGGCCATTAATTAAAGTACCAAGCTTGTTTTCTTTGTTGGACGGTTGATTATTTTCTCTTCCTATTTACCGTACCACTTTACTTACAGGAAAAAAATAAATAAAGAACAGTACGTAACCAGCAGAGAGAGAGAGAGAGAGAGAGAGAGAGTTAATTAAATTAAATTAAATGCCATGATCCTGTTCATCATCAGGCTGCTGGCCCTCTTGCACAGAAACAAACAGGAATGCAATCAACCGTTCTTAAACGAGCCCCCCAAGGTGGCATGGCATCATTTTAGCTAAAGCTTTTCTTTATATGGGTATGATGATTGAAGCATAAGAAGGAACGAATAATTTATATGCAATTATTAGTTTCCTGTTACCGAGAGCTCGACGAATCCAAAGATGAGCATGGTCCAGAAGCTGCCCAGGTAGGAGTCGGAGAGGAAGCCACCAAGGAGGGAGATGAGGAAGACGGTGCCGATGAAGTTGGTCACGATGTTCGCCGCCTGCGACAGCGGGAAATGCATCTCCCCGAACACGTACGTGATCAGGTTGTTCCCCACCGCCGCAACCGCCATCATTTCGAACGCCTGGATCCCTGGCAACATGCACGACGACGCATGCAGGTTCATCGACCAAATTATGAAGAGCAAAATCATATAGAGCACATGGAACAAATTAACACAGCGAGAGCTGCAAGAACGAAGGGTGGAAAACCAACACTTGTTCAGCCAAATAAAACTTTGGAACCGAGAGAGGAGAAAAGCTCTGGCACGAACCTAGGACGAAGACCGCGGCTTTCATGCCGCCGTGCTTGAGGGGGTCGCAGGGCCTTCCCTTCCAGTCAACAGAGACAGCAGCAGCTATGGCGTCCCCTTTGGAAACTTGCCTCGACTCGATATCCATCCTTCACCTTAGCTAGCTTGCAGAGCAGCTGCCACTGGCAGTCTAGCGCACGTACACCACTCCCTTCTACAGTTCTACTCTGCTCCCTCGCGTCCAATGTTCTTTTAGCTCTCTGTGTCTCTACCCCTGCTCTTGTGATACACAACCAACCAACCTATTGAGCTACATATCACACTACTGTTCTAGGGTGTTGTGTTGTGCTCCATCTTTTGAGTTTGCGATGTCTTGGTAAGTTTCTAGGCAACCGGAACGGTTATTTATAAGGGCCCTGCTGGCCGGGGGGTACTGCTGGCTAGGCCAAACTTTGCGAATAAATACAACATGCAAATTCAACTGAAACAATAAAATTCTGAGATCGAGATAATATTAAAAAATGGATGCAACAAAATTCAAAGCACGAGCGAAGGAAGAACAGGTTTCCCTGCTACACCCGCCAGCCACATTAAACTTAGTCCATGAAAACTTTCCAGACCTGTTTTTGGAACCAGTCATGCCGATTTTCATGTCCTGCTTCTAAATTATTGTTTTCGATATAAGCCTTTAATCTTCTTTTTGTGTAGGAATATATAGTTTACAATCTGGACTTGTTTTTGCAATTCTTTGCCGATATAAGCCACTTGGTAAAGGAGATCTTTTCCGAGTGTCAAAAAAAAAAAACACTCGCCAAAACTTATTTGCCATTTGTTTGTTTACACTTGGCAAATATCTTTTTTATCGAGTGCTTTTTTGGACACTAGGTAAAGAACTTATTTGTCGAGTGCTTTTTTGACACAAGACAAAAACTTCCTCGCCGTGTGCTTTTTTTAACACTCGGTAAAGAGTTTTTTATTGGGTGTTTTTTTAACACTAGTGTCGGGGACCATAATTAGGGGTACCCTCAAGGCTCCTAATTCTCAGCTGGTAACCCCCATCAGCATAAAGCTGCAAAGGCCTGATGGGTGCGATTAAGTCAGGGATCAGTCTATTCGAGGGACTCGATCACGCCTCGCCCGAGCCTAGCCTCGGACAAGGGCAGCCGACCCCGGAGGATTTCCGTCTCGCCCGAGGCCCCCCTCCAGCGGCGAACATATTTCCGGCTTGCCCGAGGCCCTGTCTTCGCCAAGAAGCAACCCTGACCAAATCGCCGCACCGACCGACCAAACCGCAGGAGCATTTAATGCAAAGGTGACCTGACACCTTTATCCTGACGCGCGCCCCCCAGCCGGCAGAGCCGAAGTGACCGCCGTCACTTCGCCGCTCCAGTGACCGGCCTGACAGAAGGACAGCGCCGCCTGCGCCACTCCGGCTGCGGTGCCACTTGACAGAGTGAGACTGACAGGCAGTCAGGCCCAGCCGAAGGCTCCATAGGAAACTCCGCTCCGACCGACCCAGGGCTCGGACACGGGCTAAGTCCCGGAAGGCGGCGAACTCCGCTCCGCCCGACCCAGGGCTCGGACACGGGCTAAGACCCGGAAGACGGCGAACTCCGCTCCGCCCGACCCAGGGCTCGGACACGGGCTAAGACCCCGAAGACGGCGAACTCCGCTCCGCCCGACCCAGGGCTCGGACACGGGCTAAGACCCGGAAGACGGCGAACTCCGCTCCGCCCGACCCAGGGCTCGGACACGGGCTAAGTCCCGGAAGACGGCGAACTCCGCTCCGCCCGACCCAGGGCTCGGACACGGGCTAAGTCCCGGAAGACGACGAACCCCGCTTCGCCCGACCCCAGGGCTCGGACTACGCCCTGGCCTCAGCCGACGGTCTCCGCCTCGCCCGACCCGGGGGCTCGGACTCGACCTCGGCCACGGAAGACAAACTCGACCTCGGCTTCGGAGGAGCTTCCACATCGCCCAACCTAGGGCGCAGACCAGCCACGTCAACAGGAGGCGCCATCATCACCCTACCCCGAGCTGACTCGGGCCGCAGGGAACAAGACCGGCGTCCCATCTGGCTCGCTCCGCCAGATAGGCAATGATGGCGCCCCGCATACTCTGTGACGACGACGGCTCTCAGCCCCCTTACGGAAGCAAGAGGATGTCAGCAAGGACTCAACCGCTCCGACAGCTGTCCCTCCACTAGGCTCCATCGCTCCTCCGACGGCCACGACATCACACCAGCTGGGTGCCAAGATCTCTCCGGCTGCCACAACGGCATGTACTTAGGGCACTAGCTCTCCTCCGCTAGACACGTAGCACTCTGCTATACCCCCCATTGTACACCTGGATCCTCTCCTTACGCCTATAAAAGGAAGGACCAGGGCCCTCTTAGAGGAGGTTGGCCGCGCGGGGACGAGGACGAGATACGCGCTCGCTCGAAGCCGCTCGCTCCCTCTCCCGCGTGGATGCTTGTAACCCCCTACTGCAAGCGCACCCGACCTGGGCGCGGGACGAACACGAAGGCCGCGGGATTCCCACCTCTCTCACGCCGGTCTCCGGCCGCCTCGCTCTCCCCCCTTCGTGCTCGCCCTCGCGCTCGACCCATCTGGGCTGGGGCACGCGGCGACATTCACTCGTCGGCTCAGGGACCCCCCGGTCTCGGAACGCCGACAGTTGGCGCGCCAGGTAAGGGCCTGCTGCGTGTTGACGAACAGCTTCCCGTCAAGCTCTAGATGGGCAGTCTCCAGCAACCTCCCCCTATTCCTCTCCGACACTGCTCGCGCCTGGTTGGAGCACCTGCCTCCGGGGCAGATCTCCAACTGGGACGACCTAGTCCAAGCTTTCGCCGGCAATTTCCAGGGCACTTACGTGCGCCCCAGGAATTCCTGGGACCTCCGAAGCTACCGGCAGCAGCCGGGAGAGTCTCTCTGGGACTACATGCGGCGATTCTCGAAGCAGCGCACCGAGCTGCCCAACATCACCGACTCGAATGTCATCGGCGCGTTCCTCGCCGGCACCACCTGCCGCGACCTGGTGAGCAAGCTGGGTCGCAAAACCCCCACCAGGGCGAGCGAGCTGATGGACGTCGCCACCAAGTTCGCCTCCGGCCAAGAGGCAGTCGAGGCTATCTTCCGGAAGGACAAGCAGCCCCAGGGTCGCCCTTCGGAAGATGCCCCCGAGGCGTCAACTCAGCACGGCGCCAAGAAGAAGGGCAAGAAGAAGTCGCAAGCGAAACGCGACGCCGCCGACGCGGACCTTGTCGCCGCCGCCGAGTACAAGAACCCTCGGAAGCCCCCCGGAGGTGCCAACCTCTTCGACAAGATGCTCAAGGAGTCGTGCCCCTATCACCAGGGGCCCGTCAAGCACACCCTTGAGGAGTGCGTCATGCTTCGGCGCCACTTCAACAGGGCCGGGCCACCCGCGGAGGGTGGCAAGGCCCGCGACGACGACAAGAAGGAAGATCACCAGGCAGGAGAGTTCCCTGAGGTCCGCGACTGCTTCGTGATCTATGGTGGGCAAGCGGCGAACGCCTCGGCTCGGCACCGCAAGCAAGAGCGCCGGGAGGTCTGTTCGGTGAAGGTGGCGGCGCCAGTCTACCTAGACTGGTCCGACAAGCCCATCACCTTCGACCAAGCCAACCACCCCGACCATGTGCCGAGCCCGGGGAAATACCCGCTCGTCGTCGACCCCATCATCGGCGACGTCAGGCTCACCAAGGTCCTCATGGACGGAGGCAGCAGCCTCAACATCATCTACGCTGAGACCCTCGGACTCCTGCGTGTCGATCTGTCCTCCGTCCGAGCAGGCGCTGCGCCCTTCCATGGGATCATTCCCGGGAAGCGCGTCCAGCCCCTCGGACAACTCGACCTTCCCGTCTGCTTCGGAACACCCTCCAACTTCCGAAGGGAGACCCTGACGTTCGAGGTGGTCGAGTTCCGAGGAACCTACCACGCGGTACTGGGAAGACCATGCTACGCGAAGTTCATGGCCGTCCCCAACTACACCTACCTGAAGCTCAAGATGCTGGGCCCCAACGGGGTCATCACCGTCGGCCCCACGTACAAACACGCGTTCGAATGCGACGTGGAGTGCGTGGAGTACGTCGAGGCCCTCGCCGAGTCCGAGGCCCTCATCGCCGACCTGGAAAGCCTCTCTAAGGAGGTGCCAGACGTGAAGCGTCACGCCGACAACTTTGAGCCAGCGGAGACGGTTAAGTCCGTCCCCCTCGACCCCAGCAGCGACGCCTCCAAGCAGATCCGGATCGGCTCCAGGCTCGATCCCAAATAGGAAGCAGTGCTCGTCGACTTTCTCCGCGCGAACGCCGACGTCTTCGCGTGGAGTCCCTCGGACATGCCCGGCATACCGAGGGATGTCACCGAGCGCTCGCTGGACATCCGAGCCGGAGCCCGACCAGTCAAGCAGCCTCTGCGCCGATTCGACGAGGAGAAGCGCAGAGCCACAGGCGAGGAGATCCACAAGCTAATGGCGGCAGGGTTCATCAAAGAGGTATTCCATCCCGAATGGCTTGCCAACCCTGTGCTTGTGAGAAAGAAAGGGGGGAAATGGCGGATGTGTGTAGACTACACTGGTCTCAACAAAGCATGTCCGAAGGTTCCCTACCCTCTGCCTCGCATCGATCAAATCGTGGATTCCACTGCTGGGTGCGAAACCCTGTCTTTCCTTGATGCCTACTCAGGGTATCATCAAATCAGGATGAAAGAGTCCGACCAGCTCGCGACTTCTTTCATCACACCCTTCGGCATGTACTACTATGTCACCATGCCGTTCGGCTTGAGGAATGAGGGCGCGACGTACCAGCGATGCATGAACCATGTGTTCGGCGAACACATTGGTCGCACGGTCGAGGCCTACGTCGATGACATCATAGTCAAGACGAGGAAAGCTTCCGACCTCCTTTCCGACCTTGAAGTGACATTCCGATGTCTCGAGGCGAAAGGCGTCAAGCCAAATCCCGAGGAGTGTGTCTTCAGGGTGCCCCGAGGCATGCTCTTGGGGTTCATCGTCTCCGAGCGGGGCGTCGAAGCCAACCCGGAGAAGATCGCGACTGTCGCGCAGCACCCCGAGCCCTTGTTGGGGACACCCGGGGGCTACACGCACCCCTGGGAAGGGCCGCTCGTCATCGCCAAAGTTCTGAAGCCCGGAACGTACAAGCTGACCAATAGTCAAGGCGATGTCTACGGCAACGCTTGGAACATCCGACAGCTACGTCGCTTCTACCCTTAAGATGTTTTCAAGTTGTTCGTATACCTCGCTCCCACACAAGTCTTAGTCGTTAAGGAAGGGTCAGCCTCGCCTCAGCAGAGCCCGACCCTCCCTCGGGGGCTAAAAAGGGGGAACCCCTCTGCGTCAAGATTGGGGAACCCCTCTGCGTCCAAAATTTTCAATCAAAAAGGCTTTTGCGTGCCCCCGGCTATGTCGGAAGCAGGACCCCAATGAGCGAACGCGGGTGCATGTAAGTGGCAGGGCCGACTGAGCTGAGGGACTCCTATGCCTCCGGGTTGCGGACGCCCCACTCGTCACCCGCCACGAAAAAGTGACCCCTACTTGGGGAAGCCACCCTGTTACTAACAGGCGAAGCCGGACACGCAAAGTAAAAGGGAAAGGAGTACGACTTCATGCAACGGTAACAAAGTGTTCAGGCCTCAGCGGCCACAGAAAGACACACGTGCATCCAACAAAGTTAGGCGTCGCCTCGGGAAGGAGCCACACCTTCGGCTTCATCCCCATCTTCGGCAAAGTCCATCCCGGCTTCCGACGACGGCGTAGGTGGAAGGATCTTTGCCTCAAAGGTGGTCGCCAGCACTGCGCTCGGACCCGCTGTCGCCGCATCGAGCCTCTGGACTTCTGCCATGGCGGCTTCATCTTCGTCGGGAAGGCAATACCCCTCGCCGACCCGCTCCAGATCCACAACGTATTGGGAAGCGAGCACGGCGAAGGCCCGCCTGACGCCGTGGTGTAGCGCCTCGCGGAGTCTGCCGCGGACATGATCGCCCAAGACTTGAAGGCGACTTTGAGGGGAGCTTCCGGAGGGGACGTCGCCGGAGCCAAGGACCCGGCAAAAGTCCGAGACGGCCTCGGACATGGCTGCGTGGTCGGCCTCCCTCTGCTCGGCCGCCCCGGCAAGCGCCTCGACAAGCGCCTTGGCGGACTCATCGAGGGCGGACTCGAGCTCTGCGCACAGCCAGAAGAAAGATCTCAAACACAAGCAGAGGAAACAAGCAGCAACGAAAACCGAAGATGGCCAAGGCGTACCTCCGGCTCGGGCACGCTGCTCCAAGGCTGCGACCTGGGCTACGGCTAGGTCGGCCGCAAGGGTTTCAGCCCGGCTTTTGGCCTCGGCAGCCCGGCCCCGAGATTGGTCCCGCTCCTTGACGACCCGGTCGAACTCTGACCGCTGTCGTTGTGCTTCTGCGCACGCCGCGGCCGCCTCCGCGCGCGCCGCTGCCGCCTCGGCTCTCAGATCGGTGTAGAGCAACCGAAGGTCCGCCACCTCGGCACCCTGCTGAGAGAGGCGCGCAGTAGCCCCGGCAAGCGAGGTCCTCAGGGATCGCAGCGAGCCCCAGACGTCGACCTCGCGGCGGATGAACGACGACTTGGCGGCGCTCCGATCCGTCAGATCCTGAGGGAAGGAAGCGGGGCATCACGAAAGACGCCTTGGTCACAAAAGAGAAAAGGTATGCCTAAAACCGTTACCTGGAGGATTTTGGGGACGTCCCTGCAGAAAACCTCCAGCGACGACCGGAGCGACCCCACCGTTGCTTCGGCACACTCGCGGAGCTCGTCCTAGGACTGGTCCTCTCGTTCATCGTCGAGAACGAAGCTGGGATCCGAGGCCTCACGGGTCCGGAACCGGAGCAACTGGCGCCGGCCCTTGGAGCTCCGCCGCACAGCGACGAGGCTGCCGCCCGGCGGGACGGATCGCGCCTCCACGCCCCCCTCTTCCGAGGCGCCGAGCGCCGACGCCTCAGCCGTCTCAACGTCGGCAGCAATCGATCGCTCCCCGACTGGGACGGCGGCGACTTCAGTAGCGATAGGCGCCGGCATCGCCGGCACGTCCGGTGGGCCCGGGGCCACGTCCGCGTCAGCCGCCTCCCCTATCACAATGGCCGCCCCAGCAGAAGCGCCAGCCTCAGGGACCCGCTCCACGGCGACTGGTGCCGCCTGAGCCCCCTGCTGTGGAGCGCCTTGCGAGAAGGTCAGCTGAACGGCAAGGCCCGGAGCGGCGCTGGCCGCGCAAGCCGGTGTCGTCTTAAGGGCCTTCCGGGGCGCCAGGTCAGTCAGGCCATGGCTTCGCTTGCTGAGGAAAAAAGAAAAATCACGGCCGGGACATACGAATGAAAAGCTGGGACGAAGACATTCCAAGATACTCACCCGCTCCGGGCCATGATCAACCGTGCCTGGGGGGAGGTCTCTCGGATCTCGACCCCCGGAGCCGCCGCCGAGGTCCGCTTCGCCGGCAGCTTCGGCACCACCCTTGCTTTGGGCGCCCTGGACGCCCGGGAGGCGGACTGCTCAGGCACTGCCACGGTGACCTGGGGGTCGCTCCCCTGCGCTGCCGGCGTGGGCGGCGGCTCTCGGGGAGCAGACGCCCCGGCCTGGCTCCCCGGGTCGCCTCAGCTCCTCCAGCCGAGGGGTCAAGTACCCTCTCGGATTGCCCCCGCCCCTCGGGCCGGGACCCCGGCGTCCTGACTCCGAGGACTGACGGCATCAACCCGCTCGGGGGCTAGTTTGACGGCTCCTGGCCTAACCCCAAGCCGGGGCTGAGGCCAAGGCGGGCAGCCATGTCGTCTTCCTCGTCATCATCTTCATCATCGTCATCGTCGTCGGGCATTTCCGGCGACGGCTCCCTCGGGAGCCCCTCCCTCTCCTGCCGGCGACGAAGCTTTTCCAAGGCGTCCCGAGCCCGCCTCCGCTCGCGGGCCCGGGCCTTCTCCGCGTCCTTCTTTTTCTTCTTCTCCTCCGCGGCAACCCGCCGTGCTGCTCGGTCCGCCGCATCTTGCGGGACCCATGGCAGGGAAGACTTGTGCCACCCTACCTCCTGAAGACGGATGGAAATCCCAACCTTAAAAACCAGGGGCAATCCGATGCAAGAAGAAAGAAGGAGTGGACACTCACCAGAGTCACGCACCCTTGGTCAGGGTGCATCAAAGGCTGGGAGAAGGCGCTGGGGTCCGGCTTCCCCAACGCGACGGACAGCCGCCCGTGGAGGACGTCGAAGGGAAGAGGATCAGAGGACATCCGCGAGCCCTCCAAGTCAGCCTCCGGTGTCATTTCCCATAGCGGCAGCCGTCGCTCCGCCAAGGGAAGCACCCTCCGGCGGTGGATGGCGGCAATCACCCCCGCAGCGGTGAGTCCCCCCTTCCGCAACGCCTCTAAGGCCTTGAGAAGGGGTTCGAGGTTCTTCTGTCTTTCGTGAGGGGTCCCGTGGCGCCAAGCATCGGCGGCGGCGGTGACTACTCGCTGAGAAAACGGCGGGAGCAACTCGTCGTCATTCCGGAGGTAGAACCACCGGCGCTGCCACCCCTTGTTCGAGGACGCGAGGATGGCAGGAATGTACAGCGACGCCCGCGACTGCCTCAGCGGGAGGGTGCAGCCGCCAGCCCGCACTGCTGCGCGGACTTTCCTCTCCCCCGTCGGCGAAGCAAAGAGCTCCGCGAAAAAGAGATGGGTCCACAAATCCCAATGGGGGGCGATCCCCAAGTACCCCTCGCACACCGCTACGAAGATGGCGGCCTGCGAGATGGAGTTGGGGCTGAGGTTGTGCAACTCCACCCCGTAGTGGTGCAGGATCGCCCGCATGAAGCAGCTCGCTGGCATACCAAATCCCCGCTCGTGGAAGGAAACGAAGCTCACGATGTACCCCGGCGGTGGGGACAGAGCGGCTCCGCCCACGGGGGGAATCCATTCCGGCCGCTGCTCATCGGTGAGAGGGCGAAGTAAACCCTCGCCAACAAGATCCTCCAGATCACTCGCCGTCACCGTGGAAAAAGGCCATGGGTCACGCGGCGAGATGATGGTCACCCGGTCAGCCATCGCCGAGCGGAAGGGGTGGCGGCGCAAGGGACAGGGAGGGCGGTTTCCTCTTCTCTGGCTAAGTCTCTCGGGTTGCGAAAAACCTAAGAGGGAGGCAGGAAGCGAAGCAAAGAACCATCGCCAGACCCTCTCCCGAGTATATGAAGACTAAGGCGCGACCGGTTCAAACGCTCCACCCGGACCGGACGTGGGATTCAAAAACGCGAAGCGAAACAGCCGTTCCCCGAACGGCTCGCACACGCGCAACGGTCGCTCCTCCAACCACTCGCCCCGTCGCATTAACTCCGCGGCGGGACAGGCGGCGTCTTTGGCAGAGAAGCGGGCGACGCTTCACCTTCGCCATAATGACCGTGTCAGAAAAGGTACGCCACGTCGTTCGATTTCGTATCCTTTTCCTTTTTTCCTCTTTCTCTCTCTTGCAACAGGGACCGGGAAAGGGGGATACCCCGAAAAGGATCCTTCCCCGTGAAGGAACCAGGCCCCGAGCCTCCCTACTGATCAGAGGTTCGAAGGCTGGCCCCTCGGAAGGGTTCGACAGCCGCCTCAGATCACGTGGGCCCTACACCCACTACTGGTCAGAGGTTCGAAGGCCGGCCCCTCGGAAGGGTTCAACGACCGCCTCAGGCTACTCGGGCTCCACGCCCACTACTGATCAGGGGTTCGAAGGCTAGTCCCCGAAGGGTTCACAGCCGCCTCAGACGCCGAGCGAGGGATGACCGTGGGTACGTTCGATACATAACCAAGGCTCGGGCTGAGCTCCCGAGGTACCCTAGGACATTTCCGAGACCGGCGGGAACGATCTTGTAATGGAATCCCATCAGAGGGAGGCATTGAGCCCTCGGACCCCGTCGCCAGGGGACCGGGTCCGGCAGATCACCCGCAGGTACTTTTGGGCGTGCCTCTGGGCCCCTAGCCGACCCCTAACGAACGGGGCACGGACGTCCACTCGGATCACCCGCTTGCAGCTCACCGGAGACACCATGCTCGGCGCCCATCGAGGGCAACATGGCGCTTTCCCCCCCTCCTCCTTGCGAAAAGGCGACGCAGGGGCGTATGTGAAAAAGCCGAGTCTGTCCCTGATCGCCCTCTCGCCCTGTGCAGAGGCTCGGGGGCTGCTCTCGCAAACCCGGCTCCGGCCGAACCGTTGACAGCGTCAACATACCAGCCCGAGAACTTGGGACCCGACCGTACACCCGGGCTAAGGCCATCTCGCATGAGGGAACGACCAGACCAGCCGAAGCGTTACGTGAGGCATTAAGACCTCGAAGGAGTGAAACCACTCCTCCGAGGCCTCGGGGGCTACACCCGGCGGGTGCGCTCGCGCGCACCCACCGGAACAAAACGCAACCGAGAAAGGCTGGTCCCCTTGCAAAAAAGTGCGACGAAAGCCTCCAAGCGAGTGCTAACACTCCCTTCGAGGCTTGGGGGCTACTGTCGGGGACCATAATTAGGGGTACCCTCAAGGCTCCTAATTCTCAGCTGGTAACCCCCATCAGCATAAAGCTGCAAAGGCCTGATGGGTGCGATTAAGTCAGGGATCAGTCCATTCGAGGGACTCGATCACGCCTCGCCCGAGCCTAGCCTCGGACAAGGGCAGCCGACCCCGGAGGATTTCCGTCTCGCCCGAGGCCCCCCTCCAGCGGCGAACATATTTCCGGCTTGCCCGAGGCCCTGTCTTCGCCAAGAAGCAACCCTGACCAAATCGCCGCACCGACCGACCAAACCGCAGGAGCATTTAATGCAAAGGTGACCTGACACCTTTATCCTAACGCGCGCCCCCCAGCCGGCAGAGCCGAAGTGACCGCCGTCACTTCGCCGCTCCACTGACCGGCCTGACAGAAGGACAGCGCCGCCTGCGCCACTCCGGCTGAGGTGCCACTTGATAGAGTGAGACTGACAGGCAGTCAGGCCCGGCCGAAGGCTCCATAGGAAACTCCGCTCCGCCCGACCCAGGGCTCAGACACGGGCTAAGTCCCTGAAGACGGCGAACTCCGCTCTGCCCGACCCAGGGCTCGGACACGGGCTAAGACCCGGAAGACGGCGAACTCCGCTCCGCCCGACCTAGGGCTCGGACACGGGCTAAGACCCGGAAGACGGCGAACTCCGCTCCGCCCGACCTAGGGCTCGGACACGGGCTAAGACCCGGAAGACGGCGAACTCCGCTCCGCCCGACCCAGGGCTCGGACATGGGCTAAGTCCCGGAAGACGGCGAACTCCGCTCCGCCCGACCCAGGGCTCGGACACGGGCTAAGACCCGGAAGACGGCGAACTCCGCTCCGCCCGACCCAGGGCTCGGACACGGGCTAAGTCCCGGAAGACGACGAACCCCGCTTCGCCCGACCCCAGGGCTCGGACTACGCCCTGGCCTCAGCCGACGGTCTCCGCCTCGCCCGACCCGGGGGCTCGGACTCGACCTCGGCCACGGAAGACAGACTCGACCTCGGCTTCGGAGGAGCTTCCACATCGCCCAACCTAGGGCGCAGACCAGCCACGTCAACAGGAGGCGCCATCATCACCCTACCCCGAGCTGACTCGGGCCGCAGGGAACAAGACCGGCGTCCCATCTAGCTCGCTCCGCCAGATAGGCAATGATGGCGCCCCACATACTCTGTGACGACGGCGGCTCTCAGCCCCCTTACGGAAGCAAGAGGACGTCAGCAAGGACTCAACCGCTTTGACAGCTGTCCCTCCGCCAGGCTCCATCGCTCCTCCGACGGCCACGACATCACACCAGCTGGGTGCCAAGATCTCTCCGGTTGCCACAACGGCATGTACTTAGGGCGCTAGCTCTCCTCTGCTAGACACGTAGCACTCTGCTATACCCCCCATTGTACACATGGATCCTCTCCTTACGCCTATAAAAGGAAGGACCAGGACCCTCTTAGAGGAGGTTGGCCGCGCGGGGACGAGGACAAGATACGCGCTCGCTCGAAGCCGCTCGCTCCCTCTCCCGCGTGGACGCTTGTAACCCCCTATTGCAAGCGCACCCGACCTGGGCGCAGGACGAACACGAAGGCCGCGGGATTCCCACCTCTCTCACGCCGGTCTCCGGCCGCCTCGCTCTCCCCCCTTCGCGCTCGCCCTCGCGCTCGACCCATCTGGGCTGGGGCACGCGGCGACATTCACTCGTCGGCTCAGGGACCCCCCGGTCTCGGAACGCCGACAACTAGGCAAAGAGCTTCTTTGCCTAGTGTTTTTTCGACGCTAGGCAAAGATAATTTTCAAATCATATTTAAAAATAGCAAATTAATTCAAATGAAAAGGTTTTCAACTACAAAGTTGTATAACTTATTAATTTGTACAATTTTTAATTTGGTCATTTCTTCATATGACAAAGTAATAGTAAATTTGTTCACAAAACGTATAGAACTCTCTTGTAGTGTATGAAACTATAAGAGAGATGTATAAGATTTGTGAGCAATGTTCAAATTTGCAGGCTTACTAGTGGAACTATTGCGTCTACTACCAATTTTAACAAAACTTTGAATCGATTTAGAGATGAACTATCAAAATGTATATAGAATAGTTTGGCTATGAAAATTTAACCTAGTAGAATTACTTATCATAAGATGTACCCTTTACATTTTAATTTCTTGAAAGCTCCTCATGGTTAGAGGATACCAAAATATTAAATAATTCACTGATACATCATCCAATTATTTGAAAACTATCTTTGACTACCCGTGGATTATCTTTACCAGTGAGAGGTGGCAAAGGTGGCTGCGGTGATGTCGAAGGCGGCCCTTGAAGCGGCAGATGCGGTGGTGCTGCATCTGCAATACATATGTTTTCTTGTCATTTGCACCTTTGGGCCATGCTTGGGCTATCCTTAATCATTGACTTGTCAAGGACTTCACCGACCATGTTGCGTCTGGGGCCTATGCTGAGTTTATGACTTCGTCGTTGGAGGCTGAGAAGAGGGTCCTATAGGCGCAAGTGGAAAAAGTTGTGATCGATAGCTACCAAAGAATCAAGGGACCATAAGGCAGCCGAAGTAAAAGGCCGGTGTCTTGCGGATAATGTGGCTGCCCTCCATGTAGAGATTGATGAGGCCAATGCTATAAGGCGAGAGGAGGCTAACCTAACAGCTGAGTGGATGCACTAGATGGATGCTAAGATCAGCAAGCTGAGAAAGGAGCGCGATGAGGCAGAGGCCTCTATTCGCAGCAATGTGAGTAGGGTGCACTTACAGCGGTGGGAAGCATACCACGCTCTAGGGGCCGAAGGCAAGCCGTTCGAGGACGTCTACGAGAATTTGGGCAATTGCTTCTTTGAATGGCTTCGTGATGAACTTGAGGATCTTCCCATCACCGTGGAGGGGCTAATGGTGTATTCTACCCTTGTGACGCACGAGGGGACCATCAATGCCCTTGTGCATGAAGGCTGGCACCACTTTGATCGCTTTGGGTCAGCCAACTTTGACACTAGCCGCGATGTCTACAATGTGGAAGATATGAGTGTGCGAAGACCAGACGGTATGCTCTTCGAATGTATGTGGGGGGCACATGGCCTTAGCGTTGTGTGGGAGCGTGTGGATCGAGAAATGGAGTAGGTAACTTATTTAGTGTTCCTGTGCTGGTTGGTTGGCTGTGTTGGTAACTTATTTTCAATTACTGTGAATTAAAAACAAAGCAACACAATATTAAACGTTAAGGAACCTCGTCCTCCGAAGCATTATCTTCTTTCAAAGATAATAATTCCTGGATGAAGATGATAGTGAGTGTAAAACTTCACTTTCAACCAATCCATCTTCGAAGGTTGTTTGTAAGTGAAGGTTTATAATATGATGAAAGCATTCATGTCAAAATGATAAGCAAATGATGAAGGATTAACCCTTCTTTTGCTTCATTTATGTATGTTAATAAGATCATACTTTGAGAAATACAGGAACAAATGATTACATTTGTACCTTCGGCTCCTCGCGAAGGGAAATATGAGAGTGACCTTCGGTAAGTGAATAATTGAGATTGCACTTAGGGCTCTCTCTAATCACTCTCTTCAATGGTCACATGAACAGTACGAGGGTACTGTTTATCTATTTATAGGCATGAGACGCAGCCCAGGCAAAATTACAATTGTGCCCTTGATATCTATACATTTGTTCTAATATAAACACTAAGGATAAAGTAGTCTTTGTATTCTTGATCTGATTTGTTGTGAGACCTACAAAACCAACTTAAGCCGAAGCTATGATACTTTTTGAAGCTTTGTCGTGTCCCTCATGCTTCTCGCTTCACTGTTCTAGCTTCGACATTTGGCCATGTAGTGTTAGATGGATCAAAGCAGCTTGTTTATTCTGATGACCTTCGGAAGAAAGGAGATCCCCAACAGTACCCCTTCGTGGTGCTAGATCGTTTTTCATAACGAGCTTGATCCACAAAACATATGAAGGCTCTTAATGCCGAAGGTCCAAAAAACACCTTCTCTGAGCTTGTTATTAAAAACGAATAAAAAAGTCGCGGACTCCGTCGGTCCACCGATCAGACATGCCAACTAGCGTGGTGGTTCGCCTTCTTGACCTACATGGCTATATAAACAGATTGGTTGGTGTTAGGTTTTTACAACATTCATTGGACTTGCGTCGTTGTGCTGCCAAAAAATTTACTGCATCTGAAGGTGTTTCCAATCCTTCTCGGCTTTCGACTGTGCTTCATCTTAAGTGCCAAAAATTCTTAGTTCAGCTTCGACTCAACACTGCAATGGCCAGAATTAGATCCACTGCTAGGTTGATGAATGAGGGTGGGGAAGTAGATGTCACCGATACGGCTCCTATCTTAGAAATTATGAAGGATTCTAGGATGATTGCTCAGAGGGAAGAGGATGCTCCAGAGAAGAACATTTTTTATATCGAAGGTAACACTGATGGAGATGATGCCGATATCTTAAGTCCAAGCAAGCCCAACAATATTGAGTTTGGCAGATCCATCGTGAAACCTGAAGACTTAGTTTTAATGAAGAAGCTTGGTTATTTCAGAAAGAACAATGGTGACTTGATAAGGTTCACAGGTGATGAAATAGTTCTAGAGCCGAAGGATGATGAGGTGGTGGTTTTCAAAAGCTTCTTCCGTGCTAGGCTTTGATTCCCGTTGTACGAGATGATTGGTGAAGTATTAAAAAGATTTGAGATATATCTTCATCACTTAACACCAAATGCTATAGTCAGGCTCAGCGTCTACATATGGGCTCTCTAAAGCCAGGGAATGAGTGCAAATGCCGAAGGCTTCTATAGAGTCCACAAACTTCATTATCAAACCAAAAGCTAGGGCAGATGGCCTCCACAAAAACTTCGGGTGCTACAACTTTGCTTACTAAAAAGATACCAAGGCTCCAGTGATCGGTATCATACAAAATGGCCTACTGGCTGGACAAGTGAATGGTTTTATATGAAGGCTGAAAGGAAAAGGAGGGAGAAGGTTATGAACATGGTGATGAGTCCTCTGAGATTAAGCTTCCGCATGACGAGGCCTTTATGTTTTATGCAAATAGGCTCCCCATACCAGCTGGGCGAAGTTCATTTTAGAGTTGTGGCAAAGCATATCAGCACTTGGGATTTGGTCCAAGAATATCTGGCCAACAGAGTTTTTCTAGCACTAAGCGGGTGGGGAATGCCAAAGCTCAAAGTTGAAGGAAACAAGTTTGAACTTGTGAGACTGCCCTATCGCTTTAAGCCCCAGGATACCTTCAGCGGCCCCTGTGCCAAGTGGCTAGAAATGATTGAAACAATGTGCAATGAGATTCTTGGTAAATATACAAAGAAAGAAGACCAACTGATGACTGCTGCTTTCGGCACTCGAGAGAAACGAAGGTTGAACCGGGTTATGGACGCCCTAAGCTTCGAGTACACTGATTATAAAAAATTTGAAGAAGTTGTGGGAATGAAGAGGAAAAGGGTTGTGAGCTTCATGAAGAGGTAGGCCATGAGGTCCATTGAATAAGATAAGAAAAGGACACTTTAAAAAATGAAAGGTTTCTAGTGAGGGTGAAACTTCTAAGTCGGGGCCAAAATCATCGGCCCTTAAAAACGAAAATCATCGGAAGTGAGCCGTGATGAGAAGAAGATGCCTGCTCCCTTAGAGCAGGTCCTTGATACCCCTTCGGCATCTTCTATTAGCATGACAGAGATCTTGGAGGTAATGACTCAACCCTTACCCTTTGCTATGCTAAGTCCTCTAGGGTCAGACTTGACTAGTTTGTTATAGGCAAGGGAAAAAAATACTAAGAAAGATGCCGAAGGAGGAACCAAAAAATATTCTTTGGCGATTGGGGAAAGAAAATGTCCACAAAAAGTGGCGCATGATGGTTGTCATGCGGGCTGTGCACAAAACTCCCCTGCCGGTAGCAAGGAAAAAACTACTCCTTCGATAACCGACGAAGCTGCCGAAGAAGCCTACGAAGCCAAAAATAGTGGAGGGCCACTCAGGACCACCCTATCAGAGATTGACAGGATTATAGCTAATGTGGTGCCCGAGAGGGAAACTGACGAAGTGGTTGCTACCGAAACTTCGGCATCAAAGATGAAGAACATTGAAGAAGATTCTTCAGAGAGCAGGACTTTCGATTTATGGCACCTGGGTGGTCAACAGCTTTCTGAAGAAGATTTGTCTGAACTAACAGAGTTCGCCATAGTGGGTGGCTACTAGCCTAGATCCGTGCTTTTTGGTGGCGTGGACGAAATACTAGGATGCATTCCTGATCGCACCGGGACGAAAATTGTTAACATTTTAACAAAGAGCATAGGATTCCCAAAGTTTGAGAGGGATCTCAGCAGCTATTGAAAACAACACATGACCGACATCTTGGTGTTCTAGAATTTTAAGGTACAGACTTTGCTACTTTTCCCTAATTTACTAGTTTTTAAATTTTAACAGTCAAATTAAATCTTATGTATCTTCGGAATTGTGACAGAGTTTCCTACTGAGCAAGGCTTTGAAAGTGCAAAAAGAAAGTGAAGACAGAAAAAATGAATTTATTATTAATGACCTAGAGAAGAAGGTTAAGAATCATGAAGATTTGTTGTAGGAAAAGGATTCTAGACTTGAGTCTACCGAGGCAAATCTTGCCGAAGCTTGCCTTCGGAGCGAGAAACAAGGCATCCAGATTACAGATCAAAACAAACAAGTTGAAGAATTGACCAAAGAGCTTGAGAAAGCAAAATCAACTTTCCTAGATGAGGTGAACCGTTTAAACTGTGAAGCCGAAGATTTAAAACTGAAAGTCAAAACCGAAGCCAAGAAGAATACTAAATTATCCGAAGCTTTGAAAATCTTTGAGATACTTTCTTTGATTTTGTAACACGATGTTCCTCATGGCTACGAGATATTTTTAACTCTGTCAAAGCAACTCGAAAGAGGCCAAACACTCTCCTGATAATATTCCCAAGGTGCTTGAATGGATTGAAAAGGAAGTTGAAGATTTTGACGAAGTTATGGTGGGACATGGTGATTTCTGTGCACTAGTAGCTGCTCGAGGGACTACTGCTATCTTCGCAAAAGCTAGGTGCAATCACTTGAAGACCGTTAACAAGCCCTCCTTCAGCATTTCTCTGTCTGACCTGGGCAACATACCTGGTGAAGCCAGAAGTTTGGGTAACAGATTTAAACCCAGATTTAGACGAAGGGTGGATGAGAAGTCGCTGAAGAGAAAGCTCGGGCGCTACTTGATAAAGTACAAATTTTTTTGTCTGCTTATTTTCTTCTACCTTCTTCATGTTTGTTATTGCTCAATATTGATACGATGTTGTTTCCAGGCTGATGTCGGTGAGGAGTGAAGAATTGAAGCTAAAGCTCATGAAGAAATCCTGAAACATATTCTTAAAGACCTTTGTTGTGTAACACATTGTATTTGATGGGAAAACAATGAAAGATGACATTTAAATTTTTTGTAAATATGTACAAATAACTTGTAATATTACCTTTTGTGGTATCCATTTGCTTTGCTATGGATGAAACCATGATATTCTTTTTGAGTCAAAAGGCGAAAAACACCTTCCCTTCTTTTCGTTCACAACGAAGCATCATAAGCTTCTCGTTAGTCTTTCATGTGAAATGCGATGATGCGATGAAGCTATAATGTCTATGATGGATGCTTGTATGAATGCAAATTATGATGCCATGTGTTATGCAAGAATGTATGCCTTTTGCCTAAGGTAAAAAGAAAAATAGACTCTACATCCCCTTAGGAATGACTTTGGAGTCTCTTCACCTTTACTAGGTGGTATTTTAAGCTCTTCATCCCCTTAGGAACGACTTTGGAGCTTCTTCACCTTTACTAGGTGGTATTTGGGCTCTACATCCCCTTATGAATGACTTTGGAGCTTCTTCACCTTTATTAGGTGGTATTTGAGCTCCGCATTCCCTTAGGAATGACTTTGGAGCTTTTGCTTTTTCTTCTTTTGTACACTCAATGGTGTAATCATAGATCTTTACATTTTACATATGGGAGAATTTTCCCTTGTATTGAATAGGGCTGGAAAAAATGAAAATTACAAATATGGCCCCACTAAAAACCTTTCTCCCCACTTGAAAGGAAAAAAGGGAACCATAAAAATGAAAAAATTACATGATTGTCACACATAGTACCTCCGAAGCTCATCCGCATTCCAGGACCTTGGAATATCATTTCCTTCCATGTCTCTTAACCTGTAAGATCCTAGTCTAGCCAAAGATACCACCAAGAAGGCTCCTTGCCACTTGAGCTGTAGCTTCCCTACTATCTCTAGATTAGCCACCCTTCAAAGCACAAAATGCGCTGGCTTGATATTCTTCAGCCTAACTTTTCTGTCTCACCATTTGATTATTTCTACTTGATATTTATTAATGTCATCAATTGCCTGAAGTATGAACCCTTCTATTGAGTCTTTTGAAATTTTGCAAGCATCTTCATCATCTGCTTAAGCTAAGGTTCGTATTGACCCTGTTTTTTCTTCTTCTGGAGTTATTGCTTCATCCCAAAATAGGAGCTTGAATGGAGGTGAAGCCTGTTGATCTTGAAACTGAAGTGTTGTGATTCCATACCACTTTTACCAACTCATCTGGCCACTTGCCCTTTGACAGATTGAAGATTGATCTCATTATCCCTGTAAGGATGACACCATTTGCTCGTTCTACTAGGTCATTAGATTCTTGATTCCTTACTTATGCAAAATGCATATTTGTTCTGATTTGATCACATAAGGTCCTAAAAGCTTTAGAATCGAATTGCGCTTCATTGTCCAGTGTGATAGACTTCGGCACTCCGAAGCAACAGATAATATTTTGCCACAAAATCTTCTGAACTATGGCCGATGTTATTGTAGATAATGGTTTAGCTTCGATCCATTTGGAGAAATACTCGACCACTACCACAACATATCTTAAGTTTCCCTGAGCTAGTATTAATGGTCCCAACAAATCCATTCCCCATCTCTGTAATGACCAAGTAGGCTGAATTAGTTGTGTTAGAGACGAAGGCTGCTTTTGGTGTCTAGCGCATCTCTGGCAATTGTCACATTTCTGTACTAAGTCTACTGCATCTGAAGCAGCTTTTGGGTAGTAGAAGCCTTTCCTAAAAACCTTGCCCAAGAGTGGCCTAGATCCGATGTTAGCACCACATATCGCTGAGTGAATTTCTCTCATCAACTCTTGACCTTCGGTTCTAGATAAACATTTCAGCAATAGTGAACAAATCCTTGTTTAAACAATTCCCCTTTTATTATCATGTATGGCCTTGTCCTAGCCTGGATTCTTTTATTATAAGCTTCGTCATCCGAAGGGTAATTGTCCTGGAGAAAAGATATAATTTCTGTTCTCTAATCCTCACTATGTGTGGGTGATATTGCAAGTACAGCTCTTTCTATATGGTCGACCGAAGGTGCCTTAAGGGTTTCAAAAAAGACCTGTTGGAGAAGTGGCTGCCCCTGTGCTACTGACTTGGCTAACAGATCTGCTTGTTCGTTATATCCTCTTGGAATTTTTTTACTGAAAAATCTTTCGAAGGAGGCTTCCATCCTTCGGACTGCATTGAGATATTTTTCTAGCTTGGGGTCTCTTGCTTTGCTACTTTTGTCAACATGCCCCATGATCACTTGAGATTGAGACTTCAAGATTGCCCTTCTTACTCCCATGGCTTTGAGTTGAAGCCCTAATAATACTGTTTCGTACTCTGCAATGTTATTTGTGCACTGGAAGTCTAGTCTGGCCGCATAAGATGTCTTTATTTTTTATGGCAAGAACAAAACGGCTGCAGCATCTACGCCATAGGTTCCCCATGACCCATCACAAAATATCGTCCATACTTCTTCATCTAGCACCTGCTCTTTGTCATGAGCCCCTGGCGTCCAATCAACAATTAAATATGCTAACGCCAGAGACTAGATTGAAGATCGATGAACGAAGTGTCACACCCGATTTTGGGGGCAAAACCGAATGCGTAGCATATGTGTGCCAGGATTTGTTTTCCACACATATGTTGACGTCACAAGTGTAATATATCAAAAGACAATGTAATAAAGGTGTAAAGAGAGTATAATAACTTTATTACATCATCCAGACATAAGTGTCTTAAAAAGTATCATCATCAAAGTACAATGGATAAAACATGGGCGATCTTCCACAGGAAGATGACTGGCGCATCGTTAGACTTAGTACTCGTCAACATCTTCGGTAAAGTCTTCTTCATCACTCTTTGATCAAAATATTAGCAAGGGGTGAGCTCACTTATGGTCGGGGCTCAGCAAGTGGGAGGAGTAATGCAAGGTTAACAAGGTAGGCTATGGATAAGCGGTAAGCATTTTAGTTGGTCAATATTTTATTAACAACGCCTGACTTACTAATTGTAAGTGTATCCCAAAATTCCCAATTAAACATAAGTACATGATTATATCTCAAAAACACTTAAGTGAAACCACTTAAGCAAACCATTTATAAATCATCGGATCATGATTTATTTTCCATCTTTAAGTTCAATTATCATGTGAGTGTCCAGGTTGGTCTTAACCGTGACCACGACTGACATATCAGTTTTACACTCTGCAGAGGTGGTACAACTTTACCCATAAGCCATATATCTCCTCTAGCCTGGGTTATACAGACCCATAAACACTGCCGAGGTGAATGGCTAGGGATTCATTATGAGGCTTTGACAAAATATCCTTAGTACAAAGCCACCCGCTAAGGTTTCCACGTCAGTATTGATGGCCCTCTGGGCGAGGTAACTTAGCCAAGACAACCACCCCATGTTAACATGAGCTGCCACCAAACCACTGTCACCCCTCTTGCCCATCTTTCTGGTAGGGTTGCTAAGCATTAAGTCTATAGAGCTAATTACCAAAGCCAGTGCCATGATAGCACTCGTGGTTGCACTATTATCCTGGGTGGTCACTCCATGTTCCATTTAATACGAAATGATCTTGTTTAACCATCGGGTTAACATTATAAAACAAACTTCATTTCCGGAACAATAATATCTTTAAAGAGTGACATCATAATTATCAAGTTGAGCAGTAGCACAAATTGCTAAGCATAGTACTTATCCCAGGGTAATCAAGGAATAGGGTTGGTATTTCTAGGAAATCCTATTTAGGCAAATCCCATCAAATTATGCAAATATCCAAAAAGTAAACATTGTTAAATGCATTACTTGGGTACAAACAGAAATGCAGAGGGAGAATCCACTTGCCTTGCCCAAACGTGTCATGTGGGTCATCTTCGAACGTGTTCGATTCTTCTACCACACAGTCAACTTCTAATATAGATTCGCTTATTGTACATACAAAAGAAAACAGACAACAAATAAATAAACATACACCATTACATGGATAACATTTACCATTACATGAACAATCATATACCACGCAAACTATATCTATAAATAGTGCTTAAAAGAAAACTGAATTCATATTTATTTTATTAATCCACTAAAATCTCTTGGATTATCACTGGTGAAAGTTATATGGATATGCGACTACGAAAGTATTTTACCTAACATAGCATAGTTGTAGTGATTTAACCAATTCTACAGAAATAAATTACCAATTAATTATTTCCATTATGACTAATGATATTCTTTTAGTTTTATCCTTTCTTTCTAAAAGAAAGCATCCTTAATAATAATCAGAGGTCAAAACATCTAATAATAAATTAGACCAATGATTAAGCAATAATTCTTGCACTATAATTAATTCTACACCACATACTAATTCCGTGTTACAAAATTTCCATAAGTTATTTAGTGAGCCTAAATGAAACTTGGATTATAATTTCTAAATAAACTCTAAATTTCATCGTAAACAGAATTAATTATAACATCATCTATCCAATATTTTTACTACTAACACATGTCTACCAAATTTTGCCATAATTACTTCTAATCCAACATTCTAAAATCATTGCAAACAAATAACATGACTAATAACATTTTATGTACATATACTAATAATTCACATACATATGAATTTCAAATCACAACATTCCAATATTACAACAATAATTTACAAAATTTACAAACTAGTTCTAAACGTGATTTCAAAAATTAATAAAATTATTTTTAGGTTGTTCTCAACCTTGCGATGATCGACGAGTAGTGGATGGGCTCAGCATGGTGGAGTGGACGGGGCTTGGACGGCGTGGGCGCGTATGGCTTCGACGAGGCGGACGCGGATGATCCGACGGATGGCGAGCGGGCGCAGACGGCAAGACGAGGTAGGCACAGACGGTCTGGGTGGCTCGGGCGCGCGCGGCGAGGTAGGGCTCAGCAGGGTGGACGAGGGGACGCACACGGTCTGGCGGGCTCGGCGCGGACGGTTCGGTGAAGCTCCGGCTGCCTGAAATGGGGCAACGACGGCTTTAGGAGAGGGAAATGGGGGTGACCTCGACAGGGGAGAGGGGAAGCTTGACTGCCCCTTTTATAGAGGAGAAGGGGGAGAGGAGAGGGCGCTAGGGAGAGGGTCGGTCGGCGGCCATCAACACCATTAATGGTGGTGGCCGTTGCCACAGCCATTTCTAGCTTAAAGGAGAGGGAAGTGGGGACGGAGAGGAGAGGGTGCAACGGTTACAGGTGCTGGGGAGGTGAGGGGGTGCGGCCGAGGTTGGGCGTGGCCAGGCAGGGTCGAGCGCGCTCGGTCGGGCGGCGCAGACGGTTCGGCCGAAGGCCAGGGCACGGTTGGGGGAAGGGGGTGAGCCACGAGTGGGGTCTGCTTGGCAGCGTGAGGGGAGGGGGCGTGGGAGGCCGCCCTGATGGGCCTCGGCTAGGCCGAATTCGGCCTGGCCGAGTGTTAGGTTTTCTTTTCTTTTCTTTTTTTATCATTTTTTCCCAAAACAAAAATATAAATAAATATATTTTAAAATATCTCCAAAAATTCATAATAATCATACCAACAATATTTATCATTAAAGAATTTGTTTTTGGACTAAAGTTCTCATACTAATTAATTGAGTTTTCATAAAAAATTATACAAAACAACCATCAATTAAATATGAGCAAATAAAATTTATTTTGAAGATAAATAAGATCAAAAACTTGAAAGAAAAATTCTTTAGTATAATTACCACTAATAATCTAAATGGATTATTTTTAGTTGATGGTTTTGAGATGTTACACAAAGTCAATGGTAAACTCATTGAGCTCTGCGACCCACTTTCTGACCCTTCTTTTGGCTTCTCTATTTCTTATGATGTCCTTCAAGGGTTGTGACGAAGGTACAATTATGTGATGAGATTGAAAATAATGTCGAAGCTTTCTGAAGGCCATCAATATAACATATAATACCTTCTCCAATTATGTGTAGTTCTTCTTAGATGGGTTCAAGACTTCTGAGACAAAGTAAATTGGCTTTTGCTTCTTTGTCTGGCCCTCTTGCCTTTCTTGAACTAGTGTCACACTGATAGTAGAATGAGAGGCAACTATGTACAGAGTTGTCAGCTATATAAGATACTGTTTCAGATGTTCAAAGGCTTTTTGCTGAGCTAGTCCCCATTGAAATACTTCGGTTGACTTTAAAACTTTGAAGAATGGAAGATTTCTTTCTGCAGACCTTGAGATGAATCTATTTGGTGATGCAAGCCTCCCTGTCAGCCTCTAGGCACCCTTTCTAGACTTTGGCGGCTCCATCCGAAGTATTGCTTCTATCTTGCTTGGATTAGCCTCAATTCCCTTAGTTGATACAAGGCATCCAAGGAATTTACCCTTCTTCACCCCGAAGATGCATTTTTCTAGATTTAACTTGAGACCTGCCTTACTGAAGTTGGCAAATGTTTCTTGCAAGTCTGCAATATGGTTTTCTTGCTTTGTACTTCTGACTATAATGTCATCAACATAGGTCAGAATATTTCTATCAATTTGGGTACTCAGCACTTTTGATGTCATCCTACTGAAACTTCCTCCAGCATTCTTAAGCCCCTCAGGCATCCAAAGGTAACAGTATGTACCACTGGGGGTTATGAAGCTTGTCTTAGGATCGTCTTCTTTCTTCATCCATATCTGGTGATGTCCTGAATAACAATCTAACAGGCTCATGAGCTCCAAAGTGGCCACTGGATCTATGAGGGATTCTATCCTTGGCAAAGGAAACTCATCCTTCAGTCATGCCTTGTTGAGATCTATGAAGTCAATACACATCCTACATTTTCCATTTGCCTTTTTTGCCATTACAATGTTAGCAAGCCATTATGGGTAAGTGACTTCTCTGATTACCCTAGCACTGAGAAGTCTTTTGACATTGTTTCTTGCTCCTTTGGCTTTATACTCTGACTTTTTTGGAAGCTTCTGCTTCTTTGGCCTGATGGTGGGATCTACATTAAGAGAATGTTCAATGATGCTTGTATTGACACCACATAGTTAATTGGCTAACCAAGCAAAGACATCTTTGTTGTTGAACAAAAACTTTGTTAGATTCTTTTCTTGTTCTTCAGCCAACTGAGAACTGAACAACACCTTCTGATCAGCTATATCTTCACATAAGAGTATGGATTTTGGCTAATCCACCGAAGATGCCTTTTCCCTTACATGCTTCTGTTGCTGGTAAGCTTCAGCTTCATCTATATTGTGAATACCCTTGGAGTCTGTCTAGTTTCCTTCGGCTCTTCTCACAGCCTCTTGACTTCCATGTACAGAGATTGGACCCTGATTTGATGGTATTTTCATGGACAAGTATGCTAGGTGTAACATGTGGCAGAACCACCCAGATAATTCCAGCATAAGTGCCCGAGTCACGCCTGGGAGGCAGCGACACACTTAAATCAGAATAACCCATCAGTTCTTCGGATCTAGTTCGATAGTGCCACTTACCAAGGATCAAGTACCATTATCTCACACGATGATGAGACTCAGAGAGAATGCAATAAACATAAAAACACAAGTTAAAGTACCTAAGTTATTACTTAAGTCAGAGTTTTACCAAAATATAACAATGTTCTCAATATTGCAGCGGATAATAGAGAACATCGATACTGAGGAATAGGGCAAGGCCTAGCCCACTACTCCTCCTGGTCCTCTCCTACCGAGGCGGCATCCCACTCGACCGTCCAACCCGGTGGTAGGGTGGATGACCAAGTCACACCATCAACCATGTCTTGCAGTGTACCTATAAAAATGATGCCACAAGCAAGGCTGAGTATACTAATACTCAACTAGACTTACGCGGTGTGAGGAGTCTACTCCTCTACCTCTAGACCATGAAGCCGTTTGGCTGAGGGGGTTTGTTTTGCCAAAAGCACTAGCTGAGTCTAAAAACAAGTTTTACCTTTTCCAGTTCTAGCATATTCGTTTACACTAGGTTTGCTCCTTTCTAAGCACACATGGTAACAATCATTTAGTGCAATCATCATGTTATCTCAAGGAACCTCATTTCACTTGTTACTCGATGCAGTACAAGGGATCAAGCAGTCTCATTAGCTGCGAGAAGCAGACGATTCGAATTGAGTTTTTAACCTTGCAAGGTAAACCTAAACACACAACATGTAGGGGCACTCCGTCCCCACACACGTCAGCCGTCCCCATCGATCCCCCGTTCACGGTCAGGGCTCACTGCCTTGGCATGCAATGCCCCATTGACCCCGGCCGCCGTCGTGCAGTGGCTGCACTTGCACCCACCATAGCTAGCATGGGAGACCACATCTCAGGACAAGTGAGGAGGAAAGTCCGCGCCCGGCTTCACTCAGGTACTAGGCTTTCCGGTTACCATATTTCCCGACATGTGTCTAGTACGTTCAAACGCTTGACTCAGGTATCCACACATTAATCCTTAAGTCCATTCCTGTCTTATAGACAAGGCATCCACCCTGGATCCATGTCCATAGACCATCATAGATCCCGTTATCAAGATGAATACAATCAATTCCTGACCTCGCGCGAGTGCTAGAAAAATCACTCGACTTCTACCGAGATTCTTAATTAGCATAGCAGCTACTCGACCTATCATACTAGTATCCATCTCATAGGAAATCCTAAGTTCATGCAACTAGGGTTTCAAGCAATTTCTAGTGCACGATACAAGCCTACAAACATTAAGTGCAGTAAAATAGCATATATAGCGGTTATGCATAAACCGGGGCTTGCCTTCAAATGCGGGTGCGGCGGGAGGTTCTTCGGCGACAAGCTCGGGAGCTGGTTCCCGGGCTTCTTCCTGCTGTGCCTCTTGCTCTTGGATCAAGACGTACTCTCCCTCCGCGAGATTCTAATCTAATGAATGCAAATGCATGAGTATGAATGCAAAATATTTATATATATTTATATATATATATATATCCATGGTGTATACTAGACTTCAAGGATTTCTCTCATCTTTTATTTTTAAGGGCTTTTATGGGGTAGGTTGAACTGCGCTTCTGTTCTAGAAATTTCCAAAATCCTATAAAAATTATAGTGGCTTCTTGTTGGCTTACTTAAGCTTCTCTCAAAATTTGGGGTGCAAAATGGAAGTGGTTATCTCTGTAAAAAATGACAAGGTCTAGGGCAGAGAGGGTACTTTAAACTACAACCCTTGTGTAGAAGTGGCTTCTTCCCTATAACTTATTTTTGCTGATGTTTATGGGTAATATTATGTTTATATGCCAATTTGCAACCAAGGATACCTAATGGTTATTTAATGGTGATTTTCTAAAGATTGGTGGCTTAGTGGGTGCTTTCTACTAACACTCTATTTGAAAAATGTCAAACAACATATTCCCTAATTTTTCTAGTTTCTTCTTTGCGTAAGAGCAATCATTCCTAAAATTGGTTATTTTTACTTATAGGGGATGGGTTGTATGATTTCTTAGAATCTATAAACATTCTCACAGGGCAGGGGTGGGGTATATTTCACTGTGTAACTACCTCATTTTTATATTTTTCCCTTATAGCATATATCTCAAGTAATTAGGGAAAAATAATATTGCTTATTGTTTTCTACTTTTATTCTCTCTTTTTATTTTCTAGAAGTATTGGCAAAATCCTAGTTTTATTTTTTAACCCACTTACTGTGATATTCTCGGGTGGTTGCTATTTTTGCAGTGGTACAATAATGGTCAAGGGTCTGCTAAATTTTTCTTAACATTATTTTATTTATCCCATTATTTTTAATCTTTATCTCACTTAAATACTCAATACCTAAATTAAATCACAAATTCCAGAACAGTACTGGACTAGGGTTCCCTATATTTTCCCTTGAACTTTATCACTTAGGCATGCTAGGAAAAATAATATCGCTCTCTGGTTTCTATTTTTAGTGCCCTTTCCTATTTTCTAGAGTTTGAGTAAAAACAAGTCCTAGGGGATAAAATTTGCTTAATATTGGGTACTGAGGCGCTTAACATTTTTAAACATTGTAACTACTGGTCAAGTATCTCCATAAATTTTCTCAACCTCAATCTAAAAGTTTTTCTACCATTTTCCTTATTTTCAAGGTTTAAGTGGTTTTCTTATTTAAATCAAAAGTTTAAAACATGCTACTGTACAAAGGTGATTTCATATTTTCGGTTGTAAGCTCTTAGTACACAAAGTTTAACAAAATTGGTTTCATGAATTTTGGGTAAGTTTCATCAAGTTATGAATTTTTGAAGCTTTGTTGCAGATTTAAAAAGATATTTCCAATTAACGGGAAAAGAAACGCTGCTTTGCGCTTGGGTCCCTGGACTTTCTTCCCTTCCTCTTACGCAAGTTGGTCCTCAGGGCGCTATTCACCCGAGTCACTGACATCGTGAAAACCCCCTAGGCTTATGAACTATTCATCCCACGCTCCAGACCTCACCGGGATAGTGACAGTGGCGGAAAAAGGGTGACAGGGCTTACCGGTGGCGATCTAGCTCCGGTGAAGTGGTCGCGGAGATCGGGGAGGTCCTGGCAAACACGTCGATGGTCTGATGATGACCAGTGGTCGTCGGAGTTGCCGGTCTACCTACCCCGGTGGTCGGAGTTCGACGGCGGAGGTGCTGCGGCTAGTCGGCGTCGGTAGGGCTCGATTCCTTTAGCGGACAAGCACCTCAGGTAGTGGGAAGACGATTCCCCAAAGGTTGGCTGTGGAAGCGAGTCCACGCACACCGGCGCTCGGGTGTGGTCCGGTGAGTGGTGGTGCTACCTTGGCGAGGCGTGTAGGCGAAATGGACTGGCCGAGGAGGTTCAATGGGGGCTAGGGAAACTCCTGGTGGTGATGGCATGAGGGTTGGAAGATGGTATTGGCCGGGCCACGGTGGTTGGCCCTTTGGCTGGCAGGGCGGGTGGTGGCGTACTCCGACGGTCACGAACTCCGACAAGGAAGGCTTGCAATGGACGCAGGGAGAGGCTGAGGGCGCACTGGTACTTATAGGCACGAGCGCTCGTGACGCTGTGGTTTTCCTTGGTCATGGCGCAAGCGGGGCAGGCGCGCTGGTTGGCGCACGGACAGGCGGACAGAGCCCGTTCGACTTCTGTCAACCAGCGTCAAACACTTGGCAAGTGTTCGCTTAGCCCTTTTCTTCGTCATTTTTGTCGCCTGTCCCAGCCCTATCTCAGCTAAATCTTTGTATACAATCTGTTGCTTATGCTCTAAGCTAGAGATAAGGTGTGGGAGTTGATGGATATTGTTCACTGGCTGAGCAGATCTTGCCCACTCAAGTGTGATCTGTCCAGCAGGTTGTTTCCCGAGGCAAGGTCAAGGTTTTGTCATGTCTGACTTCGAGTTTTGATGCCATCTTCTGACAGGGGATAGGTTGGGTAATTAGTCACAACTTTGTTAATTGGGCCAAGTGGGTTTGAGTTTTAGAATATGGTGAACGCCTTTGATCTTTGTGAGGGGGCTGAATTTCAGAAATCTAAAATTCTGATTTTTCTTTGAGTTCCCAAATTGTGTGGTTTATTTGGGGATTTTGTAAAATTTTTTTGGGCCAACTTTATTACTATATTTTGTAGGTTATTAAGTGTACTACAACTTTCATAATTAGCCAAAGTCATGACAAAGTGATTTACTTGGTCTTTTTACTGAGTTTCTCTTTGGTGCTCTAATGTTCCTAAGAGGGGAATTCTAGGGTTTTTAGCACTCCACCTATTTCCCTAAGCTTGATATGATTAACGTTTGACCTCTTAGGGTGGTGAAACTTGGTTAGGGCTTGGTTCTTCAAGTTTGGGGTCCTTTAAACCACATGTGATCATAGGTTAAAGGTGAAGATACTGAGGGAAAACCCTAAGTAACACCTGGGGTGTTACATAACATAGCTTCGAAGGCATTCAATGTTCCCCTTCCAATGATTGCATTGTAAGGATACTCCATGTCATTACCTGCATCTAGAGTTCATTCTATCATAGTTCAAGCACTTGTCCTACACTAGCCGACTTTTATCAACCCTTCACTTTACTGGATTGTTCCGTGTAGGGCAGTCACCAAGTCTTCATGTCCGAGAAGTAGCGGCGATCCGAATCGATTAATACCCAGCTGGGGATCTCCAACCACATGACATATGTAGCACTTAACCCTTGCATATGTCAACTCGCCACCGGGTTTCTCAAGACCAGACATGGTTCACGCCAACCGAGAGCACAAATACACCACCGTCCAGCCTCTTGCCATGGAGGGTACACGCTACTCTCGCCTTCTCTCCACTCCCATTGCGTGGTGGCCTTTCTGGTATTGGTCTGACCGAGGCAAAGCTTACCCATGATGAGGCATGTGGCCAATTAAAAAGTCTTCAATCATCAAGCCTACATCGACACGGTCCTTAATCGACTCAGACGGAGACACTACACCGAGACTTCCTTCTCGTGCAAGTCACCCGTCCGATCTCAGCTTTATTATTTAAAACCCAAAGTTTGGTACCTGACAGAGGTACATCTTTTTAGATGTTGAACCCATCACGTCCATGATGGATTCACCATCATAAGTCTTTTCTTCGTAAAAGTTCCCATCCAATGTGAACCATCACCATTTGTTTTAAAACAAAACATTTTGTTTTTCTAAAGCAAGGCTAAGCATCATAAAAATCCTTTTTATAAAAGGGAGTCAAGGAATGGTGAACAATTTTCCAAGGAAGGAAATGCATCAATTGTTTAGCACACAACTCCTATCACCTAATGCATCATACAAGGTGATAATGCACAAGGAAAGGTGATAATGCATAAGGAAAGGGATAATGCATCGGGGCTTGCCTTGTGTTGCAGGAGGCTCTGGGTCTATCCCACAGATGTCAAAATAGAAGTTGCTCTCGACAGGTGGAATTTCAACTTCTCGGGAAGTTTCTTCTTCGACTACCACTTCTTCTTTGTTTTCTATACATAACAATACATATACATGAATGCTCATGTGATGCTATGAATATGTAGTTATAGTAGAAACACAGTAAGTTGTATCTTGAATACAACTTTCCTTCATGGTGCCCACTAGTCATTAGAATTTCCTAGTTTAGTGCTCTATTAGGGTTAGGCAGTTATATCCTAGGAAGCTAGTTCCTTGGGTTTTGAATCAAACAATGTCCAAAGCATGTCAAACTTTACCCAATGGTTTTAATCCTCAAGTTAAGTTCACCCAAAAAGTTTTACTTATTTTGGAGCTATCAATTTATTTCTAAAATTCTAAAAGGCTAGGTTTAGGCATTTTTAAATGATAAAATAATTCCTGGTTTGGACTAATAATCTTGAAACTATTTTTCTTAAATACCAGATGAATCTTGGAGTCTAGTAAAATTGATCCCATGATTTTATAATTTTTCTAAAATTTTCTATAAATTTCCTAGCCTGGCAGAAAAAAGAAAAAGGAAAAGAATGAATAGTGTTGGGCTAAAACTAGCCCGACTCAGCCCAAGTCCAGGCGAAATGCGCCCACGCACGCGGCCACGCTGGTGTTTTTGCGTAGAGGTCCCCGGCTATTCGAAGAAACAGT
This sequence comes from Zea luxurians, assembly GCA_029449295.1. Taxonomy (NCBI): domain Eukaryota; kingdom Viridiplantae; phylum Streptophyta; class Magnoliopsida; order Poales; family Poaceae; genus Zea; species Zea luxurians. Next base: position 188,396,335 of record JAOPSE010000004.1, on the reverse strand, counting down.
AAAGAATCCCTATGCACTATTCACACGTCTCACTGACGATTGTGCATACCCCCTGGGTTTCTATTTCTTCTCCAACTAAGGCCCTGGCGATGGCGCGTTCGACCACCGGCCATCTCTTCACCGGAATCCATCTGAAACGATGACGACCGCTGGAACTAAGCATCGGATCACCATCCTCGAGCCCAGGCGAGTCCAGTCCATGCCCTAATTGAACTAATCTAGCCCTAGATTCTCCTACCCACGATGACGGCGAACACCGAGGACAAACCGAGGCGTTCCCGAAAAATAAGCGCGGTCTAGATCAATTGGTTGAGCTGTCAAGCATCCCTAGCGTGCAAGGGTGCTAAAACGAGGGTAAGGAGGGCGAGAGTGGACCTGGAGGTCGCTGACCACGACAGGGTGACTCACAACGGCGCGGACGACCAATTTGGGGGAAAACCCAAATTCTCCAGCTATGATGGCTAATCGGAGATGAGAGTTGGTGTCATGGTTTCGTAACAACTTGGTGAAGCAGATTGGGGCATCAATTTATAGAATCTTTAAGCGGCGGCTCCGAATTTGGGAGGAGAGTGGAGCTTATCTCCCTAGTGAGGCAATCACCGAGGCTCACCGTGGAGCACATGCGTTCATCGCGCGACAGTCACAATCTAGGGGATGCCACGATCACGACAATGATGTGAATCAGGCGACTACGTGTCCCTTGCTGCGATCACAGCAAGCACCAACGGCGATATTTTACCGACCGCGCGGGCAAGTGGGTACGGCGGTGACTCAGCTCTGGCCAAACCCTCCTCCCCCAAGATCTTTTAACCACCACGGTTATCCACTCTTTACCGGCACGAATCATGGCACCAGCGTGAATCGCGGCGCGGAGGTCACCGGCGGCGAGGTTCACTAAATCTAGCATCAGATTCAGTCACTGTACCATCGCTATCTTCTTCAGGCTGTCTGACGACTCAACTTGCAGGGCTTTGTTCTCAAATCTTTGTGTGGCAACTCACTCATTCATCTAAAGCAAAGTTGGTGTCCAATGTATCAACTATAACTTTGTTACAAAGGTCTTGCGCAAACATCCACTAAATCCCTCACAATTTGATCACAAAGTTCATCCGATCTCACTGTCGGTCAAAATTCAGTCTTTAATACTGACTAACAGTCCAACTTCATGTCCATTTATCTCTAATTCTTGTACAGCACCAATGGTTAGTCACTTAATCAAAGTTATACTCCTATCATAGCTCTACAAGTTTGATGTATTGACCTAGGGCAAAATCCTCATAGATTAAGAAATATAAGGCCTCAAACTTGGCCAAATTACACTGAAATTTCATAGTTAGTCACATAGATGCCCTTGAGGCTTTTTTGCACTTAAGTCCAATTTGCTCCACATTACTTGAAAATCCTCCAATGAAAAAGTTGTTTGGTTTGTGATGTTCTACCACTTTAATATATACACTTTGGTCCAAAAGTGTATAGAATTTGAAATCACCCCCTAGGGTACAAATTAGGGTTTTCTAGGGTTCTTTTAGGGTTTGGAGCACTCTAGGGTGTTTGTGCCACTCAAATCCATCAAACTTAATCTCTTGTGATTATTTCCAATGGCTTTTGAGGTACTACTCAATTTGGCTTCACATTTACCCACATGCCCTAATCTCAGGGTTAAGTACACTACCCTAGGGTTAAGAATACTTCAAATCACCACATCACACTTGTTTTGAAGTTTTACCTAGTGGATGCATTCTAGGTGTAACAAACATAATGACATGTCAATGCATATGATGTTATGCTCAAGTTTTAGTTCTGGTAACACCAGGGGTGTTACATCCTTCCCCGTATAAAAGAAGCTTGTCCCGAGATTTGAGGTCCTAGGGTAAGTAATGGAAAAGGAAACATGTCACATCTTTTTTTCCTTATTTATCTTACAGAGCAGGGGGTGGTATGGGGTTTATTCCAACTTTACAATCAGACATACAAATTTTACAGGTTACATGAAGCTAAAAACCTAGGAAAATTTTCTCCAAGAAATCTTGAGTCTCCCATGTAGCTTCGTCTTCAGTGTGCTGGTTCCATTGTACCTTATAGAATTTAAGAGTCCTCTTGTGGGTGATTCTGTCCTTTTGATCCAGGACTCGAATGGGATATTCCGAATAAGTCAAGTCTAGTTCCAAAGTAACATCCACCACATCGATGGTTCGATTAGGAATCCGAAGGCATTTCTTTAACTGGGATACATGGAACACATTATGCACCGCAAATAATGATTCAGGCAGTTGAAGTCTGTACGCCACTGGTCCACACTGTTCAAGAATAGGAAACAGGCGAATATATCGGGGTGCCAACTTTCCTTTTACCCCGAACCGATTAACACCGTTCATTGGTGATACTTTCAGGTATACATGATCCTTAACTTGAAAGACCAAAGGTCGGCATCGTGTATCCGCATAGCTTTTCTACCGAGCTTAAGCTTCTTTCAAGTGGTATCTTATCCGTTGAATCTTTTCTTCTGTTTCTTTAACCAAGTCGGGCCTGAAAACCACCGTTCTCCTGGTTCAGACCAATTCAGGGGTGTTCGGCATCGTCACCCGTACAGTTCTTCAAAAAGTGCCATCTTAATGCTTTCTTGGTAACTATTACTATAGGAAAATCTTGCCAATGGCAAACAGTTATCCCATTTCTTCGGAAATTCCAGGACACATGTCACACCTGGATTTAAGGGACAAATCCGGGTGTATCTCATATGTGCGCCAAGGAAGAACCACACACATAATAACAGAGTGCATAGAGATAAATGTCATAAATATCATAAATGTACTTATTACATAGTGGAAGTCTGACAAAAATAAATGATAAAGTAAAGCGAACTAATTATTGTTCCCTGGCGCCACAAAGCTGACTGGGAGACGCCACCTAGATCAAATCGAATGCCTCAGCGTTAGGCGGCCCCTCTTCGACCACCTGTTCTTCTCCTGTGGGGGGTGTGAGATAGCAAGAGTGAGCTCACAAACGTTCATAGCTCAACAAGTCATGGGGAATAATATGCATGAACTCACCAAAGGTGGGAGTTCATGTGAAGTGTAAGGCTGATCAACAAAATAGAGGCTGAAGTTGAGCATTGCTTTTATAAGTTGGTCAAAATTTTATTAGCAATTTACTAAGTGTAAGTAAATACCAAACCTTAGTAATAATAAAGAAAAGTAATAGTAAAATACTCCCAAATGCGATGCAAATGTAAAATTAAATTTAAGTTCCATAAATTAATCATGTGAGGGTCCGAGCTGCTCATGACCGTGAGCACGGCTAGTATACCGGTTTTACACTCTGCAGAGGTTGCGTATTTTTACCCACAAGTCATGTTACCCATCTGCCAAGAGATGACCTATCCCATACACCTCTACCGAGGAGGTGAGGTAGGGTAACACTACGAGGCCTTTACAAAGTTCCATTAGCTTTAGAAATCCCGCTACAGTTATAGGAAGCTCTAGTGCAGGAATCCCTCGCCTGACCGCCATCGCAGCAAAATCAACCCAAGGACCTCCCTACACTGACAACTCCACTACTGTCCTTGCCCCTTTCGGGTAAGGAAGACATCCACTAGCTTTCCTAGTTAATCAGCCAAGGGCGTCCCATTAAACCCTTGTGGTAGCACTGTTTTCTCGGGTGGTCGCTCCATGTTCCCATTAACATAATGATCTTAACATGGACAGTAATAGCAAAAAGATAATAAAAGTGTAATCATGAATAGTGTATCTCCATACCCAAATCCACATAAAGCAATAGCAGGTACTACCCAAAAATATTTCAGTGGTAAACAAGGTATAAAGATAACCAAAACTGGGGTAACCTATTGGATCCCATCAAAATTAACCTATGCAGATTATTATAATTAATAAGAACATGGCTGGGAAAAAGTAAGTGATCAAGGGCACAACTTGCCTTCAATGAGCTCCTATTCAGCTACTTCTACTTGCTGAACCTCAGAATCCACAGTGGCTTGCTCGTCTACTCGCATCAACACAATACATACATAGTATAGCAAAAATTTACATCACACCAAACATGAAAATAAAATACATGATAAAATCTACATATTAAAATAAAAACCTAGGAACAGGAATCATTAATTTTGGAGTTATAGATTTTAAATTATGAATTTCCAAAGGTTTAATGTGCTTGAAATATGATTTCATGAGAAATAAATTTTCTTACTGTTTTCATGTCAAAAGAGAGGCTCTAGGTGATAAATAATAATATTACAAAAATTTGGGAACTGGAATGGATCAGTTTGAAATTAAAATGAATTAAATATGAATTTTTCAAGTTTCTAGAATTGTTTTGGTATTAAAACTAATTTCTATAACTATTTCTCTATTTTTAATCCTTTCCGGACTGGGCCTCAATAGCTGGAAAACGCTGGGGTTCAGGCGTAAAATTTCCATAGACTCAGGGCACTGTTATGGTGGACGGCGGGTTTATTCTGTAATTCATCAGGGGTTCTTTTACAAAATGGGATCAGCAAAGGGGTATCAATGAATACAAGCCGTTGGATCAGGATTGGACGCGTGGGATTAAATCAAGGCCCTACTGAACCGGTATGCAATAACAGACGTCAGATTCGACTCAGACGGCCTAGATTTTAAACAATAGAGATCCACACGACACCATCCGATCACGATCCAACGCACTACGATTGCCACAGCTGAAACGTTATTGCATCCAATCTCTACCGTTGATTAGCAAATCAACGCCACACGCCATCACCCCCAACCCGGCCACCAGCAGGCTGGCGCCTAGGTACCCCCATGGCAAAGGACGCCGGTGAGCCCCAATTCGGTGCCTACACGGATCAATGCGTCGATGGACGGGTGCTAATCAAAATTGAAGGTGCGGCGGACATAGGGAAGGATTCTGCACCGGAAATGATGAAGTAGAGGGGTCCGACCACGGGGAATCATGGCCCGCGGCAGGTTCTGTGCTCCGGTGAGCAATTACTGATCCAAGGGCCCGCAATTCGTTTTCGCTCGAGGGGCTACGCAATGCATAGAGGGAAACAAAGACTCGGTGGCGATCCTCACCTTGATTGGCGCGGGCAGAAGCTTTGTCCATGGAGCGAGGTGATGCGTGGCGGCGCGGCAAGAAGTTTGCACCGCGCCAGGATTCAATACGTGAAATTGGTGCTGACCGAAGCTCACCCGAGCTCCAATGAGGCGCCCGCTGGTCGATGAAAAGCAGTGGACTGGCACTGAGGTGGCCGTGGTGGTCGTGAGGTCAGAGGCGGGGGAGCGTGGAGCTGACGCCGTGGTTGCGGCTTCGTGCAATAAGTGGAGGAGGTGCTGGATAGGCGAGGAGAAGAGACCACGAGCACGCTATTTATCCACGGCCGCCCAGGGAGTCACGGAATCTGCAGCGAAGATCCCGGCCGAGCCCAACTGCCCCCGGCGAGCTCGGGTTCTGTTACATGCACCAATGGAGGGGAAGACCTGACGATGCGGGTCCACCGACCAGTGACCGAGCGTAGCCGAGCAGAGGGGAAGGTTAGAGGCTGACTTCACTGGCTGACTTGGCGGTGACCTGGAACGTGTCCGTGCGAGGCTGGAGCGCCTGACGCCTGGGCCCATGCGGCAGTGAGTTCACAGATAGGGTGCGCGCGGAGAGGAAATGCGCCATGGGCCAGAATTGAGGTGCGAGGCCCATTTAGTTGAGTTTGTTTTATTCTTTTATTTTCTATTCCTTTTCCTTTTTCTCTATTTTCAAATCCAAATTTGAATTCAAATTTACTCAAACTTTGTGGCTCATCATTTACATACTTTATATGTGCAATTAAAAGTAATAGGTTTGAGGATATTTATTTAAATATATTATTTATATTTTTATATCATTTCTCTTCTTCTTATTTTCAAAACCCTACTTTCAAATTTAGGGTTTAATTCAACTTCTAGTATTTATTATCTTATTGTGATTTTATTTAATGCACAAACATATAACTCCAACAAGATGCTCTTTATTTTATTTTAGTATCATTTGTTTTAATTAATCCCTCATAATTATATGTATGCTCTTTTTATGATGCAAATGTGGCACATAAAATATAGGAATCCCAATATAGTATTCACTGTATTCATTTTGGGTATTATAACACATGCCCGTAGCATATCTTCAAGTATCTTATTTACTCTCTCAGTTTGTCCACTTGTTTGAGGATGATAAGCCGAACTGTGGAGTAATTTAGTACCCAAGGATTTATGCAGTTCTTCCCAAAACTTGGATACAAATTGTGGTCCTCAGTCCGACACTATCGTCTTTGGAACTCCATGTAGACTGAGAATACGAGCAATATAAAGTTAGGCATATGCAACCACTGGATATTTTGCTTTGACGGGAAGAAAATGGGTAATCTTGGTAAGCTGATCAACTATGACCCAGATAGAATCAAATCCTTTAGCTGTCCTGGGTAATCCTACAATGAAATCCATACTAATATCTTCCCATTTCTAGGTTGGGATTGGCAAAGATTGTAATGGCCTAGCAGCCTTCATATGTATAGCCTTGACCCGTCTGCAAGTGTCACACTTGGCCACATAGCGTGCAATTTCAATCTTCATTTTAGTCCACCAATAATGCTGCTTTAAGTCTTGATACATCTTAGTGCTTACAGGATGAATGGAATAACGACTAAGATGAGCTTCGTCTAAGATTTGCTGGTGGATTTCAACATCTTTTGGCACTACTATGCGATCTTTAAACCATATTACTCCCTGATTATCTGTCCTAAAGCAATTTGCCTTACCGACCTCCATTTTCTCATGAATGTACTTCATACCCTTATCTGTTCTTTGGGCATCAATAATTCTCTGTAGAAGAACTGACTCAAGCTTCAAATTTGTCAAGGTTCCTTGTTGGATTGTCCCTAGATTCAATCTTTCCATTTCTTGACATAAAGTGGTGTCAGGTGCTCTTACTATAAGACAATGACAAAAAGTCTTGTGACTTAAAGCATCTGCCACCACATTGGCTTTTCCTGGGTGATAATGGATCTCCAAGTCATAATCTTTGATTAGCTCAAGCCATCTTCTCTGCCTCATGTTCAATTCTGACTGGGTAAAGATATATTTCAGACTTTTGTGATCCGTATACAAGTGGCAGGTATTCCCCAGTAGATAATGACGCCAAATCTTGAGGGCATGAACGACCGCAGCTAGTTCTAGATCATGAGTTGGGTAGTGTTCTTCATGCCGGTGCAGTTGCCTTGAAGCATATGCTATGACTCGCCCTTCTTGCGTCAAGACACATCCAAGTCCACTGCCTGACGCGTCACAATACACAACAAAAGGCTTTTCAATATCTGGTTGGGCCAACACCGTGGCAGTGGTCAACAACACTTTTAGCTGCTCAAAGGCTTCATTGCATTTTGAGGACTAATCAAACTTTGTATCATTCTTCAATAATCCTGTAATGGGTTTAACAATCTTGGAGAAATCCGGAATGAATCTGCGGTAATATCCAGCCAACTTCGAACTTGATGCAATGTAGTAGGGGAGCTCCATTCTAGAATATCCTTGACTTTGCTGAGATCGACCGCAATCCCTTAGCAGACAATACATGTCCAAGAAATTGGATTTCTTCCAACTAGAACGCGCATTTGCTGAACTTGGCATATAACTGATGTTCCCTTAAGCGCGTTAGCACGATCCGTAAGTGCTTTGCATGCTCCTCTTTATTTTCAGAATAGATTATAATGTCGTCAATGAAGACCACCACAAACTTATCTAACTCGGGCATGAATACCAAATTCATTAAGTATGTGAAGTGGGCTGGAGCATTGGTTAATCCGAAAGACATGACCAGATATTCAAATAATCCATACCGCGTAGTGAATGCGGTTTTGGGTATATCCTTGGGTCGAATATGGATCTGATGATAGCCCGATCTGAGATCAATCTTAGAGAATACCCGGGCTCCTGTAAGTTGATCAAATAAAATATCGATCCAAGGAAGAGGATACTTGTTCTTGATAGTAACTTCATTGAGGGGTCTATAGTCCACGCACATTCGAAGTGTCTGATCCTTCTTCTTGATGAAAATTGTTGGACATCCCCATGGTGATGAACTTGGTCTAATGAACCCTTTCTCCAACTAGTCTTGTAGTTGAGTCTTGAGTTCTGCCAGTTCATTAGGGGGCATGTGGTACGACCTTCTGGAAATAGGAGCCGTACCGGGCTTCAATTCAATCACAAATCCTACATCCCTTTCCGAAGGCAATCTGGGCAAGTCTTTGGGAAAGACATCCGAAGATTCACATACCACTAGAATATCCTGAATTTCTTGTACTATGGTTTCAAAAACTTGTCTAGATGCTTTGACTGGGACAGTTATAGGGATGGACAATTGGACTTCCTCATGACCATAGCTTAACTTAATAGTCCTTTGGATGATATTAATAATGGCTTTATTCTAGGCTAACCAATTCATTCCCAGAATCACATCTATATCTTGCCCTTTTATAACAATCATGTTTGTAAGGAATTCCCGTCCGGCCAAAGTTACAGGTATTTGGAAGGCTACTTTCTAAATAAATATCCGACCCCCAGGTGAGTGGATAACAAATCCCTCCCCTGATTTAGTGCAATGTATGCAATATTTCTCCACAAAAGTCTTGCTTATGAAGATATGTGATGCACCAGAATTGAAAAGGATAACTACTGGATGGTTGGCAATGAGGAACGTACCCATCATCACTGGTTTGCCTTTCGGTGTAGTAGCCACCTAGGTATAATAAACCCATCCAGTTTTCTTCAAATTTTTGCCCGTTGAAGAGTTGGTCATGTTTCCCTTTCCTTGATTTGAGTTCCCAGAAGTCTGCTGAAAGTTGGATTTGTTTTGCTTCAGATATGGGCAGTCCTTGATGAAATGTCCGAACTTTCCACAATTGAAGCAACCACTGGAGGAACTGGGAAGGGCAGGGAAACGAGTACCAGGGGCACTCAGCTGATTGGTCGGAGCGGGGGCAGGAGTTGGACAAATAAATATAGGTTGTTTGAATGGATATGTAGGTGGGCGATGTGAAGAACGGTTTGGATTGAAAGGTCGGATTACCAACCTTGTTCTCTTTTCAGGTCCTTGTGTTGATCTTTCACCCACATATCCCTTTGATTTTCCGTGTCTCGCATTTTTGGCTTCAACTGCCAGTGTTGTACTGATAGCCCTGCTGTATGTGAGGTCCAGACACGTTGCCATCTTATGCTGGAGTCTGTCAATGGCGTACTAGGAGAGATGATTGAATTTATTGAGATACTGCATCATAGAATCTCCCCCCTGCTTCAATAGGATGAACTCTTCCAGTTTCATTTGTAGCACGCCTTCCGGAACATAATGTTCCCTAAATGCCAGTTTAAACTCTTCCCAAGTGACTTGATGTCCCGCAGGTTGGATGGCAAAAAAGTTTGCCCACCAAGTGCTAGTGGGGCCTCTTAACTGTTGGGCGGCAAATAGGGGCTTCTGGACCTCGGTGCATCGAATTAGCCTGAATTTCTGTTCCATCACCCGCACCCACTCGTCAGCTTCCAGGGGTTCCTCTGCCTTAACGAAGAGTGGTGGTTGGGTTTCAGAGAACTCCAAATAGGTAGTGTCCCATGGTCCTTGAGGGGGAACTCTTCCTCCATGTTGTTGAAATTGGTTGCCTGCCATTTCACGCAGAAAGCACATGTTGTCGGCGGTGGCGTTGACCAAGGCAGCGATAGCCTCGGCCAGGGTAGGAGGTACCGGTGGTGTGTTGGGAGTATCCTCCCCACCGCGGGATGTACCTGCCCCATCATGAGCATGGGTCTGGGATGGCATCTAAGGCAAAGAAACATTTGGAAATATAACATGCCAAACATACACCATCTTTATTTCATTGCGGAACACTAATAATTATACATACTCCATTATACAACTTGACTCCCTTACTTATCTTACATAAGTACATTACTTTAAACTATATTACTCTAATCTTCCTCGTCCTTAGCTATTCCGCTGCCTGCTTCAGGAGACCATTCATCTGCAAGATTCATGGAAGGAGGGGCTCCAAAAAGGTCAATCCCCTATCAGATCCTCCATTTGTTGTGCCAGATGGTCCAGCTCCCATTGCTGCCACATCGGGTGGCACATTTGGGTGCAACCGATCATAGAATACATGCACTTCTTCATGCAAGGTGTTGCAGTATGCTTGCAGGTTTTCGAGGGATGCACTAAGTTCCGCTACTTGAGCTAGAGCTTTAGCTTCACAGTCCCAAGCGAAAGAGCGTGAGTTTACAACATAGTCAATGGCCGTATCGTGTTCCGAAATTTTGTACTGCAAGCGATTAACTTCGGCTGATAGTTCAGCGATGCGGCGACTATCGCGCACACGCTCCCTACACCCGTGGCGTAGTTCAGACCTGAGGCGATCCACTCTGGCCTCCAACTCCCCAATAGGGTCGTTGCTTCCACTGCTGCTTCCTTCATGCCTGGAGGCCAGCTGATGTCGAGGCACACCCTGAGGCCCAGTTGATTTGCGCTGGCTAGTTTTTGTGCGCACCATATCTCCATAAGAGGGGAAGATTTATTAGTATAGTTTGAACATGATGCATGCATAACCTAATAATTATGGGATCCGTCTTGCGTCGATCCCCTACTTCCTCATATACTGCACTCTTTTACCCGGTTTTAAAAGGTAAGTTACTACCAGAAAGTGGTAAGATAAGAATGAAAGAATATTTTAAAGTAAGTGTTTAAAAATTCTTTTGAAATACTACGTAATGTCTGAAGAGACGGGCTTCGCTCGGATACAAGCTGTCATGGAACCTCCCAAGGTATTAGGTCCACCTACAGATGTCCTTGTCCTAAGGACCTCGGACAACGTTGTAGATGCACATAATCACTTGACAAGTTCGATCATCTGTATCATCATCATATCGCCCAAGAGCGCATCACCCATCACGCAGACATTACACACATAACCGAAGTATGGAAATAGCGGAAGCGGATTACAATAACATAATTTACATTAATAAAATATAGAGAGAGTATTATTACAGTATCGGGTGTTATGAGTGCATAAGTTATTATTAAAAAAAGGGAGGTAAAACATCCTCCCACACAAAAGCTTAGTGTTTAAAACTGGGAGGCAACACATCCTCCCCAAACAGTTTATTCATTTGGCTCCTCCTTTGGCACCACCTTCAAGCAGAAATAGCAAAACTCCACTGTTTCATCACCTACAACAACATGGGTTCGAAAACCCTAAGTACAGAGGGTACTTTCGCAAGTCTTACCCGATAAAGGAAAAGACTCTCAAGGATATGCTGGCTTGTGGGATTCAAGGTGAAGCTTGTCAAGGTTCAAAGACTCTGTTTGCAGAAATGCTTACTAATAGTGGATCCTTAAAATCCAGTTTTATTATCAGGTTAAGTCATTACCTGCATCTAGAGTTCATTCTATCGTAGTTGAGCACTTGGCCTACACTAGCCATCTTTTATCAACCCTTCACTTTACTTGATTGCTACATGTAGGGCAGCGACCAAGTCTTCATGTCGAAGAAGTAGCGGCGATCTGAATCGATTAATACCCAGCTGGGGATCTCCAACCACATAACATATGTAGCACTTAACCCTTGCATATGTCAACTCGCCACTGGGTTTCTCAAGACCAGACCGGGTTCACGCCAACCGAGAGCACAGATACACCACCGTCCAGCCTCTTGCCACGGAGGGTACACGCTACTCTTGCCATCTCTCCACTCCCACTGCGTGGTGGCCTTTCTAGTATTGGTCCGACCGAGGCAAAACTTACCCATGATGAGGCATGTGGCCAATTAAAAAGTCCTGAATCATCAATCCTACATCGACACGGTCCTTAATCGACTCAGATGGAGACACTACACCGAGACTTCCTTCTCGTGCAAGTCACCCGTCCGGTCTCAGCTTTATTATTTAAAACCCAAAGTTTGGTACCTGACAGAGGTACATCTTTTTAGATGTTGAACCCATCACAACCATGATGGATTCACCATCATAAGTCTTTTCTTCGTAAAAATTCCCATCCAGTGTGAAGCATCACCTTTCATTTTAAAACAAAATATTATGTTTTTCTAAAGCAAGGCTAAGCATCATAAAAATCCTTTTTATAAAAGGGAGTCAAGGAATGATGATCAATTTTCCAAGGAAGGAAATGCATCAATTATTTAGCACACAACTCCTATCACCTAATGCATCATATAAGGTGATAAAGATTTTAAAACACAAGGAAAGGGATAATGCACCGGGGCTTGCCTTGTGTTACAGGAGGCTCTAGGTCTGCCCATAGATGTCAAAATAGAAGTTGCTCTCGACAGGTGGAATTTCAGCTTATGGGGCATTTTCTTCTTCGACTACCACTTCTTCTTCGTTTTCTATACATAACAATACATATACATGAATGCTCATGTGATGCTATGAATGTGCAGTTACAATAGAAATACACTAAGTTGTATCTTGAATATAACTTTCCTTCACGGTGCCCACTAGTCATTAGAGTTTCCTAGTTTAGTGCTCTATTAGGGTTAGGAAGTTGTATCCTAGGAAGCTAGTTTCTTGGGTTTGTGATCAAACAAGGTCCAACGCATGTCAAACTTTACCCAAGGGTTTTAATCCTCAAGTTAAGTTCACCCAAAAAGTTTTACTATTTTTGGAGCTATCAATTTAATTCTAAAATTCTAAAAGGCTAGGTTTAGGCATCTTTAAATGCTAAATAATTCCTAGTTTGGACTAAAAATCTTGAAACTGTTTTTATTAAATACTAGATGAATTTAGGAGTGTAGCAAAGTTGGTCCCATGATTTTATCATTTTTATAGAATTTTCTATAAATTTCCAAGCCTGGCAGAAAAAAGAAAAAGGAAACGAATGAATAGTGCTAGGCTGAGACTAGCCCGACTCAGCCCAAGTCCAGGCGAAATGCGCCCGCGCTGGTGGTTTTGCGCAGAGGTCCTCGACTATTCGAAGAAACAGTAAAGAATCCCTACGCACTATTCACACGTCTCACTGACGATTGCGCATACCCCCCTAGGTTTCTATTTCTTCTCCAACTCAGGCCCTGGCGATGGCACGTTCGCCTGTCGGCCATCTCTTCACCGGAATTCGTCCGAAACAACGACGACCGCTAGAACTAAGCATCAGATCACCATCCCCGAGCCCAGGCGAGTCCAGTCCATGCCCTAATTGAACTAATCCAGCCCCGGATTCTCCTACCCACGACGACGGCGAACACCGAGGACAAACCGAGGCATTCCCGACGATTAAGCGTGGTCTAGCTCAATTGGTTGAGCCGACAAGCATCCCTAGCGTGCAAGAGTTCTAAAACAAGGGTAAGGAGGGCGAGAATGGACCTAGAGGTGGCTGACCACGACGGGGTGACTCACGGCGACGCGGACAGCCAATATGGAGGAAAACCCAAATTCTCCGGCTATGTTGGCTAATCGGAGATGAGAGTTGGTGTCCTAGGTTTGTAACAACTTGGCGAAGTAGACTAGGGCATCAATTTATAGAAGCTTTAAGCGGCGGCTCCGAATTTGGGAGGAGAGTGGAGCCTATCTCCTTGGTGAGGCAATCACCGAGGCTTGCCGTGGAGCGCATGCGTTCACCGTGCAACAGCCACTATCTAGGGGATGCCACGATCACGACAATGCTGTGAATCAGGCGACTACGTGTCCCTTGCTACGATCATGGCGAGCACCGAGAGCAATATTTTACCGATCGCGTGGGCAAGTGGGTACGGCGGTGACTCAGCTCTAGCTAAGCCCTCCTCCCCCAAGATCTTTTAACCACCACGGTTATCCACTCTTTACCGGCACGAATCGTGGCACTGGCGTGAATCACGGCATGGAGGTCACCGGCGAAGAGGTTCACTGAATCTGGCATCAGATTCAGTCACTGTACCATCGCTACCTTCTTTAGGCTGTCTGACGACTCAACTTGCAGGGCTTTGTTCTCAAATCTTTGTGTGGCAACTCACTCATTCATCTGCAGCAAAGTTGTTGTCCAATGTATCAACTATAACTTTGTTACAAAGGTCTTGCACAAACATCCACTAAATCCCTCACAATTCAATCACAAAGTTCATCCAATCTCACTGTCGGTCAAAATTCAGTCTTCAATAGTGACTGACAGTCCAACTTCATGTCCATTTATCTCAAATTCTTGTACAGCACCAATGCTTAGTCACTTAATCAAAGTTGTACTCCTATCATAGCTCTACAAGTTTGATGTATTGACCTAGGGCAAAATCCTCATAGATTAATAAATATAAGGACTCAAACTTGGCCAAATTACACTGAAATTTCAGAGTTAGTCACATAGATGCCCTTGAGGCTTTTTTGCACTAAGTCCAATTTTCTCCACATTACTTGAAAATCCTCCAATGAAAAAGTTGTTTGGTTTGTGATGTTCTACCACTTTGATATATACACTTTGGTCCAAAAGTGTATAGAATTTGAATCACCCCCTAGGGTAGAAATTAGGGTTTTCTAGGGTTTGGAGCACTCTAGGGTTTTTGTGCCACTCAAATCCATCAAACTTAATCTCTTATGAATATTTCCAATGGCTTTTGAGGTACTACTCAAGTTGGCTTCACATTTACCCACATGCCCTAATCCTAGGGTTAAGTACCCTACCCTAGGGTTAATAATACTTCAAATCACCACATCACACTTGTTTTGAAGTTTTACCTAGTGGATGCATTCTAGGTGTAAGAAAAATAATTTAATGTCAATGCATATGATGTTATGCTCAAGTTTTAGTTCTAGTAACACCAGGGGTGTTACACTGGACTACCTGCTCTTCACCTGTGGGGGGGGGGTTATATATCGCAAGGGTGAGCTCACAAAAGATCATAGCTCAACAAGTTGTGGGGAATAATGTGCAAGAACTCACCAAAGGTGGTAGCTCATGTGAAGTGTAAGGCTGCTCAACAAATAAGGGTTAAAGCTGAGCATTGCTTTTAATAAGTTGGTCAAGTTTTATTAGCAGTTACTAAATGTAAGTAGATACCAAACCAGAGTAATAATATATCAAAATTAATAATAAGACCACAATACGATGCAAATGACAAATTGAGTTTAATTCCATAAATTAATCATGCAAGAGTCGTGAGTTGCTCATGACTGCGAGGACGGCTAGTATACCAGTTTACACTCTGCAGAGGTTGTACCCTTTACCCACAAGTCATGTTACCCACAAGAGCTTAAAGTATATCTTCACTCAGAAATATCTCAACCTTAGGCAACGCCGTTGGTTGGAGCTCATCAAAGATTATGACTTGGAAATTGACTATCATCCGGGCAAGGCGAATCTGGTTGCGGATGCCTTGAGTCAGAAGGAGCATGTTCATGCAGCTATTGTCGCCCAGTTACCCGATGAGTTAGTAGAAGATATTAAACGACTCAACCTAGGAATAGTTGCACATACTGAAGGGATCACTATCGAAGTGGAACCTACCTTGGAGCAAGAAATCCGCAAGGGTCAGATCGGTGATGCTAAAATTCAAGAAATCAAAGATCTGATGGCAGAAGGTAGAGGCCGAGACTTCATGGAGGATGAATAATGCACAATATGGTTTAAGGACCAGATATGTGTACCTGAGATTGATAGCCTCCGTGAGACCATACTGAAGGAAGTACATGACTCTGATTACTCTATTCATCCTGGTAGCACCAAGATGTATCAGGATCTAAAACAGAAGTACTAGTGGTATGGGTTGAAGAGAGATGTAGCTGCACACGTGGTTGTATGTGATGTATGTCAAAGAGTCAAAGTTGAACATCAGAGGCCAGCTAGACTGCTACACCCATTAAAAGTGCCTGAATGGAAGTGGGAAGAAATTGGTATGGATTTCTATAACACCCCAAGTGTTACTTAGGGTTTTCCCTCAGTACCCACATTGTGACCCATTATCACATGTGTTTTAGTTGGAGCAAAAGGCACCAAACTTGGCCGCACACTGGCCGCTCTCTACGCGTGCGCCGTGCACAGTCGGCTCTCCCCCGCACCTGTGCCTAGCCGTTCCCGAAGGCACCTATAAATCCCTCCCCGGTGCGTGATAGTTCATCCCTGACCCCGCCTCACTCCCGCGAGCAGAAACCCAAGCTCCAGCGAGCTCTGCGCCGCCCGCCATTGCCGCCCGAAACTCACCGTCGTGGCCAGGCCATCCCGACCACCCCATCACCTAACCAAGAGCACCAGAGGCTTCCCCGCACCCTTCTGCATCTTGTAGTGATGCTTAAGCTAGCTCTACCACACCGAAGAAGCCCTGCCACCACAAGCCGCTCACGGCCTACTGCCGGAGTGCGAGGACCGATCATCCCAGCCCTCCACCGCCATATCCGAGCCCAGGAACAGCTTCACGAAAGCCCTGCCAAGCTCCCTGAGCTTTTCCACGAAGGATCGCTGCACTAGGCCCCCGAATTGAAGCTCACCGGTGACCTCCACCGCATGCGCCTGTGGACCCACTAGTTCAGCTCGCCGCCGGCCAAATCACTAACGCCCCCAAGTTCGCCGAATCGACCCGAAGCTTTGCAACCCCATCCTCGACGCGCTACCACACTAGGTAAGCCGCGATTTCTTGCAGTCGTTCACTTAGTGTTCTGGTGAGGGAGGGAGGAGCGCGGGATCAAGACCTCAAAAACCCGAGGGTCTTTCTGCTATGTCAGTGACCCGTAGAAACAGTAGACTAGGGGCTCTTTTGTAAGGCTCCAGGGAAAAGAAACCCAGGGACCCGAGCGCAAAGCGGCATTTCTTTTCAGTTAATTGAAAATACTTTTTATATCTGTAGTAGGCTTCAAAAAAATCATAACTAAATGAATACTGGCCCAAAATCCATGAAACCGATTTTATTAAACCTTGTGTACCGAGAGCCTTCAAGTAAAAATATGAAATCACCTTTGAACAAAAAGCAAATTTTAGGGTTTTGATATAAGTAAGAAAACCCCTTAAACCTTAAAAATAAGGAAACTGGTAGGAAAACTTTTAGACTAGGCTTGAGAAAATTCATGAAGGTGCTTGACCAGTAGTTTCAATGATTAAAAATATTAAGCACCCCATGCTTGAGATTAAACAAATTTTATCCCCTAGGATTTGTTTTTACCCAAACTTTGAAGAAATAGAAAAGGGCACCAAAAATAGGAACCAGAGAACAATATTATTATTCCTAGCATGATTAAGTGATAAAGTTCATGGGAAAAATATATGGAACCCTAGTCCAGTACTGTTCTGGAAATTTATGATTTTATTTAGGTATTGAGTATTCAAGTAAGATAATGATTAAAAATAGTAGGACATATGCATCAGGGGTAAGAAAAATTCAGTGGACCCTTGACCACTATTGTACCACTACAAAATAGTAACCACTCCAGAATATCCCAATAAGTGGGTTAAACAAATAAAACTAGGATTTTGCTAATACTTCAAAAAATAAAAAGAGAGACCAAAAGTGGAAAACAATAAGTAACCCTATTTTCCCTAAGTACTTGTGAAATGTACTGTAAGGGAAAAATATAAAACTAAGGTAGATATACAAGGGAATACACCCCACCCCCTGCCCCATGAGAAATATTATATATTCTTAGAAATCGTACAACCCATCCCCTATAAGTAAAAATAACCAACTTTAGGAATTGTTGCTCTTGCATAAAGAAGAAACTTGAAAAATTGGTTAATTAAAACTCGATTCGAATTGTCTGCTTCTCACAGCTAATGAGACTGCTTGACCCCTTGTACTGCATTGAGTAAAAAGTGAAATGAGGTTTCTTGAGATAACATGTTGATTGCACTAAATGATTGTTACCATGTATGCTTAGAGAGGAGCAAACCTAGCTTAATTAAATATGCTAGAACTGGAAAAGCTACAACTGTATTTAGAACTCAGCTAGTGATTTTGGCAAACCAAGCCCCCCAGCCAAACAGCTTCATGGTCTAGAGGTAGAGGAATAGACTCCTCACACCGGGTAAGTCTAGCTGAGTATTAGTATACTCAGCCTTGCTTGTGGCATCATTTTTATAGGTACAGTGAAGGACATGGTTGATGGTTTTACTTGGCCTTCCACCCTGCCACCAGGTTAGACGGTCGAGTGGGATGCCGCCTCGGCAGGAGAGGACCAGGAGAAGTAGTGGGCTAGGCCTTGCCCTATTCCTCAGTACCGACGTTATTTATTATCCACTGAACTATTAAGAACTTGTTATCTTTTATCAAACTCTGATTTATGTAATAACTCAAGAACTTTAATTTGTGGTTTCATGTTTATTTTATTTTCTTTGAGTCTCACCATCGTGTGGGCTAATGGTACTCGATCCTTAGTACGTGGCTCTATCGTACGTGATCCGAAGAACTAAACAGGTTATTCCGGTTTAAGTGTGTTGCTGCCTTTGAGGTGCGACTTGGGCACTTAAGCTTTAATAATCTGGGCGGTTCTGCCACAGCTGGTATTGGAGCGAATACCATTACAGAGAAATCAATAAGTCATGAGTGCCAAGTTTTCAAAAATAAAATTTGCTTAGAAATCAGTGTTGGATCGTCAGGACTAGAACGTTAGACCTAGGACGAAAGACCCTAAAAATAGTGGGGGTAGATAGGTGGCTATGTAAGTAGGCCATAGAGGCCGACAGTAGGACGGAAGGGATGCCCCAGGGGCACCCCTATGATTGAGGAGAGGACGTTCATTCAAGCATGCATGCACTATAGAACATGAATAATTAGAAGTTGAGGAGAATGCATTGAATCATGACCCCTAACAACATTAGTTAAGAATGAGTAAAAGGAAACTGAGTAAAATAGATTAATCTAAGTCAATCCACCTCCCTTGACTTAAATACACTTATCTCCTTACCACTACCTTAGCACTTACACTTACCCTCTTTCATAGATGTCTTCACCCACCCCCGCCGATGGAGGGGACACCCACTTTAGCTTTGACCACCTTTCTCGAGAGGGCTTTCCCTCTATCTTGTTGGAAGTGCTTTGCTCTGCTGGATACCCCACACCCCCGCTGTACATGGTGCAGCTATACAAGGAGCATCGGGTGCCACATTGTAGGGTTTGGCTGACCCTAGAGACTCACCCTCTGTAGCCTGGGTGGCATTCACTCGATTCCGAGACTGTCTGTTTCAAGGCGGCGACACCACTGAGGCCACAGAACTAAAAGCTTTGACGAACATCTGCGGATATCACCCCCTGGAGAAGATGATGCACCCGCTTGGACTCTTCCCCGCCGAGAAGAGGGATGACTCGATGTGGTGCAACAGGGTGAGCCACGTGAAAGATGTGTGGGCCATGCATCCTGGCCAGGTTGGGAGAATCACCGTCCAATGCATGAGTGCACTGTACCGCCTGCAGGCCTTGCAGAGCGACGCCATGACACACCTCACTGGGCTCGTTCAGGCTACAAAGATCACCCTCGACAATCGGGAGGACTTCGTAGTCGACTTGTCTTCGGAATTGGTGGAGAAAGATCTACAGGTGGAGCAGATGAGCAACCGCATCCAAGCATTGGAGTAGCAGGTGGAAATCTGGGACAACACCATCAATATCCTGGAAAACCATCTCCATGATGTGCAAGAGGAACTTGCGGAAGCCAACTCTCACCTAGAAATGCACCACCAAGACATGAGCGATAATGTGGCTGGCAGTGAGGCAGAGGAGGATCCCGAGGAAATAGAGTCAGCTACCGGTCTGAACGCGGCTCCCTCCGGAGTGCCCCTACACCTGCATCCAGTATTGCCTCTACCAATCATGGTGAGATTTAACATGTTAGGAGAATGGAGTACCCACGTGAGCTTAGTTTTGGCACCAACTTTTGAACTAGGCTTTAGGGTGGATCTCCTAATATGATGTAACCCGGAATAACTTGTATGAACGATGCAACAAATGAATGGTTAATCCTTGTTTGGTTCGATATAATTTTGTGTCATTTTTCTTCTCATGATATAAAGTCACTGTTTGGGACCCTAAATTGAGGTAACAACGATAGAATTTTTGTTTTTAGATGGCAGCTAGACCTTGTTGTGGGCAAAACGAGCAGGTTCCCCCACCACCTCCTCCAGCTCCCACAATGCAGGAACTTAAGGCTCAGCAAAATGAGATCCTGCGGCAGCTGGCACAGCGCTAGCCCTACCCTCAGCAGTTTGGTGGAGGACAGCAGCAACGCCCACCGGCTGCAGCTACATATCAGGAGTTCTTGAGCACCCAACCACCGCTATTCACCAAGGCGGAGGACCCACTGGACGCCGATGTGTGGCTCAGGGTTGTGGAGTCTAAGTTCCCACTTCTCACAGGAGCTTGCCCTAACACCGTGAAGGCTCGCCTCGCCACACAGCAGCTCCGTGGACCTGCAAGGACATGATGGGATCATTTCCTCGCCATGGTACTCGCTGACCATGTGGTGACGTGGGAGGAATTCAAGACTGCCTTCAGAGGACACCACATTCCCGCAGAGATATTGGATCGCAAGCTTAATGAGTTCTTGGCTCTAACTCAGGGGACCCGCACTGTGCTGCAATATGCTCAGGCCTTCAATGACCTGTGCCAATATGCGGGTTATCATGCAGACTCTGATGAAAAGAAGAGGGACTGTTTCCAACGAGGGCTCAACACCAAGCTCCGTGAGCACCTCAACACTGTTCGTAGCGACATCTACAATGTACTGGTCAACCTTGCCATTTCACAGGAAGATTGCATTCTAGCCCACCAGGCAGAAAAAGAAGAGGAAGGCACCAATATTAGGGTCCTCAGCTCCACCTCAGAGGTTCCGGATTGTCTCCAACAATCAAAGCAGGGGATCCCAACAGCAGGCAGGGAGATGGGTCATCTGGCCACCACAGCAGTAGCAAGCACCCAACCATTTCCCCGCTCTCGCTCCAAGGAATAATCAACCCCAACGACAGCAGCAGCAGCAGCAATAATTTCGCTAAGGGAACGGAAACAAATGCTTCACATGTGGCAACACAGGCCACTATGCCAAGGATTGCCCACGGAATCAACCAAGGCAGATGCCGGCACCTAACCAAGACAAAGAGAAGAAGCAAAAAGTGCAAGTCAGGCAAGGGAGGCTCAACTTCACTACTCTAGAGGAGCTACCCGAGGAAGCACCCGTCATGATTGGTACTTTCTCCATTTTTAATCAACCTGCATTGATTCTATTTGACTCCGGCGCATCACATAGTTTCATTAGCCAGAGGTTCAGTTATATCGAAATGTAACACCGGGAGGCAAGGTTGCAACAAACCAATTAAATTGAAATGTACCTATCTTGTTGGGGAGCAAAACCTTCAAAACCACACTTCTGATTCTGGGGCTAGAGAGCGTAGATATCATTTTGGGAACTAACTGGATGACTCAACACCAGGTCTTGTTAGATGTAGCTACCAGGGCTCTGGAAATCCATTCTCCCACCTTCGGGGACCTTACTTTGTATCTGCCTAGCCAAGAAGCCACTCGGTCATGTGCTTTTTCCATGGTGGAGCTACCCTTGAAAAAGATTCTAGTAGTCTGTGAGTATGCGGATGTCTTTCCAGACGAACTGCCAGGAATGCCGCCAGATCGGGATATTGAGTTCGCCATCGAATTGCAACCAGGAACTGCACCTATCTCTAAGAGGCCCTACCGGATGCCACCCGCCGAGCTTGCAGAATTGAAGAAGCAGTTGCAGGAATTGTTGGATAAGGGATTTATCCGCCCAGGTACTTCACCTTAGGGATGTCTAGCCCTGTTCGTAAAGAAGAAGGATGAGATCTTAAGATTATGCATAGATTATCGCCCACTCAACGTGGTGACTATCAAAAACAAGTATCCTTTGCCTCGTATTGATGTTCTTTTTGACCAATTGGTTGGAGCTAAGGTGTTTTCTAAAATATATCTTCGCTCTGGTTATCACCAAATCAAGACACGGGCAAGTGATGTTCCAAAGATGGCCTTCTCAACCAGATATGGGTTGTATGAGTATCTAGTGATGTCGTTTGGGTTGACGAATGCACCCGCATACTTCATGTACCTGATGAATTCAGTCTTCATGCCCGAACTGGACAAATTTGTGGTGGTCTTCATTGACGATATCTTAGTATACTCAAGAAATGAAGAAGAGCATGCTGGCCATCTACATTGAGTACTTCAATGTCTGAGCGAGCACTGCCTTTATGCCAAATTGTCTAAGTGCGATTTCTGGCTGAAGGAGATTAAATTCTTGGGTCACACGGTCTTTCAAGAAGGAATAGCAGTTAATCCGGATAAACTGCAACAGGTGATGAATTGGAAGCCACCCACCACTGTTCGCCAGATTCGAAGTTTTCTAGGATTAGCAGGGTATTATCAGCGATTCATTCTAGATTTCTCCCGAATTGCTAAGCCAATGGTCGAACTATTGAAGAAAGGAGTAAAAGTTTGAGTGGGGTCAGAAATGTGAAGATGCTTTTCACACCTTGAGGCAACATCTGACCACAACACCTTTGTTGGCGCAACCTGACAACAACAAGCCGTTTGATGTGTATTGTGATGCCTCTAGCACTGGGCTGGGTTGGCGTGTTTTAATGCAAGACAACTGAGTCATTGCCTACGCGTCAAGAGCACTCATACCTCATGAGCAAAATTACCCTACTCATGACTTAGAGTTGGCAGTCGTGGTTCATGCCTTAAAAATGTGGAGGCATTACTTGATGGGAACTCGCTGCAACATCTATACAGATCACAACAGCTTCAAGTACATCTTTACTCAGGCTGACCTCAACATGAGATAAAGAAGATGGCTACAATTGATCAAGGACTACGACTTGGAAGTGCATTACCAACCTAGGGAAGGCTAATGTGGTAGCAGATGCCCTAAGTCGGAAGTCACAATGCAATTGTATGGTGATGGATTCTCGCATCAATACCCTATGTGACGAGTTGACTAAGATGAGGATTGAAGTAATTCCTTTTGGTACCTTGACTTACATCTCTGTCAAATCCACCTTGTTAGTCTAGATTATTATGGCCCAACTAGGTGACAAGGGAGTGCAAATCTTCAAAGAGAATCTTAACCAGAAAGTGGAAAAGTATAAGTGCCTTCGCCAAGGCAGGAAACGAAGATTCCTCTTCCCATACTGTTTCTGCTCAAGTGTTTCAGGAGGTGCGTGAATAAATGTGTCAATTGATGCAAGGAATGCAACAACTTCAGCAATCCATTCAGCAATAGCACGAGGAACCTCCACCTCATGATAATGAGGATGATGATCACCATGGTGGTGGCCGTGGTGGCGGTCGTGGCAGAGGATTTGCTGCTGGTTTTGATAACTTAGCAGGTGGTCGTGGTCGAGGATTTGCTGCTAGTTTTGGTCGTGCACGACGTGTTCCTATTGGTGATCCTAGTAATTTTAATGCTGAAACACTTTAAAATTATAGTGTTGAACATGGTGCATATGATAATCATGGCCATGACAATTTTGGCCGTTTTGGAGCCCGTGGTCATTATGGTGATCACCGTCGGCGTCATCCTGAATGACGTCACAATGATGATGGTTTGAGCAAGGTTAAAGTGCCCATTCCTCATTCAGTGGCAAGGAGAATACTGATGATTATTTTGAATGGGAAACCAAAGTGGAAGAAATATTTGATTTGTATGAATATCCTACTGAAAAGAAGGCAAAGCGTGCAGCATTGAGTTCAAAGGCTGTGCCATAACTTGGTGGAATGAGATTTGTACTGAATATCATAGAGTTGGGCATGACCGTATAACCTGGGAAGACATGAAGAGGGAAATGAGACGTTGTTTTGTTCCTGCATATTATTCTTGTGATCTACATTTGAAGCTGAAACGTCTTGTGCAAGGTAATCGCAGTGTTGATGCATATTTTCAGAAATTGGAAATGTGCTTACTTCGTACAGGGATAACTGTGGCTGAGAAATCAACAATGGCTCAGTTTTTGGTGGGCCTCAATAAACCCATTACTGATAAAGTGGATATGACAAATTACACATGTCTCACCGAGTTGGTTTATTTTGCAAATTGCTACGTCTTACAAATACAATGTCTGATGGCATCATTCCCAACAGCAAGGGGATGTCACACCTCAATTCCAACATCAAGAAGCTGCAATGCCCAAATCCTCATAGGGTGGAGCAAATAGATCTATTTCAACTTCATCCAAACAAGTGGATGCGAAAGGTAAAGCCGTGAGTTCAAATCAACCCACTTCTACTACAGCCACCCAACGCAAGACAAGCAAGATCGAGTGTTTTTAAGTGTGGTGGTCGTGGGCATAAACAAGTTGAATGTCCTAATCGTCGTACTATTATTGCACTTGCTGATGGTTCTTATGATCCACAGAGTGAAGAGGAGGACGAGTTTACCAATGTATTTGCAGATCTTAATCTTGACACTTGTGAGTATTCAACTGAGGATGGTACATTTCAGCTAGGTCTAAATTGTTTAGCCATTCAACCTATTCCAACTTTTGCTCACAATGACATGTTACAAGCTGTTGTTTCTCCATCTTCTGATGAGATTACTAGTGCTGATTTTGATGAGTTGCTTATTGATTCTCCTGATTTGAAGCCCTCTATAATGAACACACCATCTCTTTCTTTGGTGGTTAGGCGAGTTCTTTCCACTCAATTTGTTGTTGTGGAACAAGGACAACACCATCATTTGTTTCAATCCCAATGCAAAGTGAAAGGACAAGTGTGTCATTCCATCATTGATGGTGGGAGCTGCAATAATATTGTTAGTACTTTGTTTGTTGAGAAGCTTGGTTTGTAGCCACATCGCCATCCACATCCATACCATATGCAATGGTTGAATAATTCTGGGACAGTTAAGGTTTCAGCCATGATTCGTTTGTCATTTTCCATTAGTGATTATCATGGAGAGGTTGATTGTGATATTATTCCCATGCAAGCATGCCATTTGCTGCTTGGTCGGCCCTAGCAATTTGATGTGGACTCGGTGCATTTTGGATGGTCTAACAAACACACTTTCATTCATAATGACAAAAGGTGGTTCTTGTTCCATTATCTCTAGAGGAGATACATACTTCAGGTATGGCTCGCAAGAAAAGAGAGGAATCTGACAAGAAAATTGAGTGAGATCCCCAACCCAAATAAAGGAGAGAGTTCTAACCCATACAACCACATAAAGCCTCATGCCAATCCTAAACAGCCATGCCACACTGAGTGTCTCTTTGTGAGCAAGAGTGATTTGAGAGAAGTGAGAAACACCACAACCCCATTCTTTGTGCTCTTACACATGGAGGTCCTACTTTCAACTAACAATTTACCTTCATCGCTGCCTCATGTTGTTCTTGATCTCTTACAGGACTTCAAAGATGTTTTTCCCGATGAGATACCAGCTGGACTTCCTCCACTCTGTGGAATTGAGCATCAAATTGATTTGGTACTAGGTGCTTCTCTTCCAAATCGTCCAGCCTACCGCACCAATCCAGAAGAGACAAAGGAAATTCAACGATAGGTAAAAGAGCTTTTGGACAAGGGGTATGTTCATGAATCTTTATCACCATGTGTTGTTCCCATTCTTTTAGTCCTAAAGAAAGATGGCTCTCGGCGCATGTGTGTTGATTGTCGTGCTATCAATACTATAACTATTTGATATCGCCATACTATTCCATGACTTGATGACATGTTAGATCAATTGAGTGGTTCCATCATTTTCACCAAGATTAATTTGCATAGTGGCTATCATCAAATCCACATGAAACTTGGTGATGAATGGAAAACAACATTTAAAACTAAATTTTGTCTCTATGAATGGCTTGTGATGCCATTTGGCTTGACAAATGCTCCTTCAACTTTTATGTGCTTAATGAATCATGTTTTACGAGCTGTCATTGGCAAATTTGTAGTTGTTTATTTTGATGATATTCTGATCTATAGCAAATCATTCGATGAACATCTTGATCATATCAGTCAAGTACTTGCTATTTTGAGGGAAGAGAAATTGTATGGCAATATTGCTAAGTGCACCTTTTGCATAGACCGTGTTGTTTTCCTTGGCTTTGTTGTTTCTGCAAATGGTATTCAAGTTGATGAAGAGATGGTTAAAGAAATATAGAATGTCCAAATAATGAGCCGTTTTCCCTAACCACATTTCATGGCCTACACCGGTAAATGTGAGCCAAGTTCGAAGCTTTCATGGTCTTGCAAGTTTCTATAGGCATTTTGTTAAAGATTTCAGCACTCTCGCTGCACCCCTTAACAATCTCACTAAGAAGGATGTTCCATTCAAGTGGGGACATGACGAAGACCAAGCATTTCATACGTTGAAAACAAAGCTTTGTGAAGCACCGCTGCGACAACTTCCTGATTTTGGTATGACATTTGAGATCGAATGTGATGCAAGTGGTATTGGCATAGGAGGTGTACTACTGCAAGAAGGTAAACCTGTAGCCTACTTTTCTAAAAAGCTAAATGGTCCACATCTGTATTACTCGGTTTATGACAAAGAACTTTATGCCTTAGTTCGCATTTTGGATGTTTGGCAACATTACTTGTTACCTAAAGAATTCGTAATCCATTTTGATCATGAAGCTTTGAAATATCTTAAAAGTCAAGGCAAGCTGAACCGTCGACATGCTAAATGGATTGAGTTCATTGAAACATTTCCCTATGTTGTCAAACATAAGCGTGGTAAAGATAACATTGTTGTCGATGCCTTGTCTAGAAGATGTGTGTTGATTACACAACTAGATACAAAATTGCTGGGTTTGGAATCTATTAAAACACTTTATGCACGCCGATTTTAAAGAACCTTTCTCTCATTGCGTTGATGAAAAAGGTTGGGATAAATATTATGTGCATGATGGTTTCTTGTTTCGGACTAACAAAATATGCATTCCAGCTTGTTCGATTCTTTAAGTTCTTTTGCAGGAAGCACATGCAGGTGGACTAGCTGGTCATTTTGGTGTCAAAAAGACATTGGACATGCTCTACGATCATTTCTTTTGGCCACATATGCCACGTGATGTCCAGTGGCACGTTGGGTCCTCCATTGTTTGCTTGAAAGCTAAGTCCCGCATCAATCCCCATGGTTTATATACTCCATTACCTATTCCACATGTACCTTGGGAAGATATATCTATGGACTTGGTTCTGGAGTTACCTTGGTCTAAGAGGGGGAGGGATTCTATTTTTGTTGTTGTAGATCGCTTTTCTAAAATGGCACATATTATCCCATGTCATAAGTGTGATGGTGCTTCACACGTTGCTGATTTGTTTTTAGGGAGATCGTTCGTTTACATGGAGTTCCAAAGACTATTGTTTCAGATCGGGATACAAAATTTCTTAGCTACTTTTGGAAGACATTGTGGGCTAAGCTTGGCACAAAGTTGTTATTTTCAACCACTTGTCATCCACAAACGGATGGGCAAACTGAAGTTGTCAACCATGTTGCGTGCTGTGTTGAAAAAGAATTTGAAGCTCTGGGAAGACTGCCTTCCACATGTTGAATTTGCTTATAACATGGTAGTCCATTCTACAACAAACTCTTGTCCATTTGAAATTGTTTATGGGTTTAAACCACATACTCACATGGATCTTTTGCCTTTACCATTATAGGAACAATTTAATTTGGATGCCATGAAAAGATTGGATTTTATCAAGTGGTTACATGCGGAGACAAGAAAGAACATTGAGAAGAAATCAGCTCAATATGCAAAGCAAGCAAACAAAGGTAAGAAGAAGGTTATATTTCAGCCAGGAGATCTTGTATGGTTGCATCTACGCAAGGATCATTTTCCCCAACATTGTAAGAGTAAGTTACCTCCTCAGGGTGATGGTCCGTTCAAGGTTATCCAACAGATTAATGATAATGCTTATAAACTTGAACTGTCACTAGAATATTCCAATGTGAGTACCACATTCATTGTTAAAGACTTGCTTCCATTTCCTAGTGAGCTTGAGTCGAGGGCGACTCCTTCTCAAGAGGGGGAGGCTAATGAGGACATTCCTAGCACTCACTCATCTCCAAATGAATCTATACTTGATATAGCTGGTCCAATTACAAGGAGTAGAGCTAAACAATTGGAGAAGGAAATTCATTCTCATGTGAACGCTAACCTTATGCCTAATAATCAGATTACATTGAATGAACCTATGCTTTTGAGTACTTGTTTCAATGTTCTTAGGAATAATGGAGTGCATGAATAAGCATGGGATGAAGATGGATTCAAGCCTCTAGACATATGAACCAAGAAGCCTATGGTGTGCATGAATAAAATGGTAGTTCACCACCTTTGCATGGTAATGCAACTAGAAGCTAGATGACTCACACATGGTACGAATTCCAAGCTTCACTGTGGACAGAATACAAAGAGTTAGACGGTGTTCTATATGTGGATGGAAGAGTCTTCAGGTCTACTTTCCGACCCATCAAACAGCTCATTATTTGGACGTCCCAATAAAGAGTTATGCTCATTTTAGTAACTACCGCCAGGAGCTGAAAAGATGCGCGAACCAGCCACGAAATCCACTAGTGCATGCACATGCTGCCATTCACTCCAAACTGAACGCCCTATTTCTATATATATCTTTTATTAGATAATGAAAAGACAGATGGTTTTTTATTAACTAAATTCAGAAGACACAAACTCGTAGAGTTTTGTTTATGAGTGAGTCTTGAGAGGCTTACAGGACTTGGTCTTTTGATTCCTAAGGGAGTTGTAGAACACCGAACTACAGTTTACCCAGTTTGTGCCATCACGTCTATAGGCGTGATTGTGTGGGCTGTTCGTCGACACATGGAAGGGTGATTGTCTCGGTAGTTCGTCGCATGGACAGCCTCGCGGTGCATTGCCTCTTCACCAGATCACGTAGCGATAATTTATCAAGTTTCGCAGATCCTACGAGAAGATTGGGCCACAACAACTTGCTACACATGCTGCATAGACGTGTCCATATCAGGAAGAAAACAAGACCAAAATTGCTCCAAAATTCCAACAAGAATGAAAATGGAGATTAAAGCCAACCAAAACATGTGGGCAGTACCGGCCACCCTTCCTCAGATTAAATACTGTAGATTACAAATCGTAGATGATGCGAAGTTCAAAGCATTATGGATCACTAGTTACAAGACTAGAGCTCTCTAGGGAATGGAAAAACACTAGTGCAAAAGAGATAGCCAAAAGCGATATGCCTAAGAGATGTTGAACTAACCATCCCAATGTTGAACTAACCGTAGCAAAGAGTGCTTTTTCGAAGATGAACCACCAAACCGTCGTGAGTATCGCACCACGTGTGCGTGCCCCATGTCCTGGACATGTGTCTCACCAGACCTCGACCGTGCCGGCAAAACGGCCCTCTCCACCACGTCCTTGCACGAGTGTATGTCCCAGGTGTCAACCACCTCGACTAGTCATCCAGCAACTCCGATCCCTCAGCCAAGTCCTAGCGCTCATCTTTCACCGCTCCTGGTCCATTGGCACGGAACCGCATGACCTTCACCGTCAACCACCGTACCTGTGCTCCATAGCTGCACACCACATGTCGACCAACATGGTTGTACAAACGCATAATCTCACGCCTCAGCCAGTCCGTGACTTGATCCGAGACGCTACTCGTTGACAATCACTCATCATCAACCTGAACCACAATGGACAAGTCAACCTTGTGTTTGCAGTATTCGAGGGAGTGGGCTCCAATCTTTGGCCAAGGGACCAATGTGGACAGTTGACGTGTGTGGGGACAGAAGTGCCTGTACATATCGTTTGTTTAGGTTTACTTTGCACAGTTAAAAACTCGATTTGAATTCTCGCAGCTAATGAGACCGCTTGATCGCTTTACTGCACCATGTAAGTAGTGTAATGAGGTTTCATGACAACAATTGTTGCTTGCTACAACTGCTTGCCACCATGTGTGGTTAGAAGGACGCATACCTAGATAAATGTTACTATGGAATTTGAAATCTAAAATTTGACTAGACTTAGTATCTGCTTTTGGTATCCAAACCCCTCAAGCAAAAAGCTTCATGTGTCTAGAGGTAGTGGAATAGTTTCCACACACTGGGTATGTCTAGCTGAGTATTAGTGTAACACCCCATTGCTCCCACACAATGAGTGTTACCAAAGACCCTTCCCACAAACTTAAACAACACAAGAAAAGAAATGGTGACAGAAAAGTAAAGAAAAAAATTCGACAGCACCTCCCTTGAAAGTAG
The DNA here is from genome assembly GCA_029449295.1 of Zea luxurians. Classification (NCBI taxonomy): domain Eukaryota; kingdom Viridiplantae; phylum Streptophyta; class Magnoliopsida; order Poales; family Poaceae; genus Zea; species Zea luxurians. The sequence goes on along the minus strand of JAOPSE010000004.1, from coordinate 188,366,165 downwards.
CATAACGAGAGGAACATAGAGTTTATACATAATGTAAAAGTAAAGTAATCCATAGTGTATAATCAGGATGCAAAGGTAGCAATGAACTTTCATGACCAAATTAAAATGAACTCAGCCAACCAAAAGAAATTTGACTACCATAAAGACTAGAACATATTAATTCCCTGGCACACACTATTTCATAACAATCAACCCCCTTGTCTTGAAACCCCTATTTAACATTATTACTAAGCAGTGGCACAATTATTTATGTAACACCCTAGGTGTTACTCAGGGTGCCCAACCCAGGGTTACCCCTGTTTACCCATTATCACATGAAGATTGAATTGGGCAAAATACACCAAACTTGGAATTCTAGGTCCTAAGCAAGTGTAACCCACCTTGGATGTCCTGCCCTAGCTTATCATGCACATCTAAGTGGGGATCTCCCAAAACCCTAAAGCAAAACCCCCATAGGCAATGAGAACCCTAATTGAAGCCATGATCAAAAGATCATGTAAACCTTATGATCATGGTTTGGGCCAAATATAAAAGTTGTAATATACTTAATAACCTACAATTAATAGTAAGGGTGTACCCCCAAAAAGTTTTCAGAAAGGCCCTAAACAGTTCACCTAAGATTTAGCACAAGGGAGAATTCAGTTTTTGACTAAGTACAAAAACTAACCCTTACACAAAGACTCCACATGTTCACCTTGATCCCCTTTTCAAAACCTGTCGACCCAATTAACAAATGGCGCCAAATTAACCCTAGAACACCCTGGAAAGAGATGACACCTACCCTAGGGCGCTAGACACGACTTGACACCCCTTTTGTCTCGGGTTGGACCCAGCTGACACAGCAAACTTCTCCCCTCTCTATCTCCCTGCCCTGACCATATCTCGACTTGGAACTCACAGCAAAAAGATAGGATTTGGAGCAGAGAAGTGACCGTACACAGTGACTTTGCCAAGATACGCACGCTATGGCGCTCAAATCGGCCGTTGAACCATGGCAGAAGCAAGCTTCCACGTGTTCGACGCGAGCTGGCATCCGGGAGCGCGCTCAGAGCACGCCCGTGCGCGAACCCCCGCGCGCCCGTGGCCGCCCGTGACCACGCCCGCGCCACGGCTATAAAACCCGCCCCAGTGCTCGGCTGCCTTCCCCACTGCCTCCTCCGTACCTCGCCTGACTTACCCGAGCCAGCCATTAGCTCCGGCGACCTCCCCGTGACCCGCAAGTGCCGCCCGAGAGCCACCACCGTGGCCAGCCCCTCTCCCGTCCTCCCCCGTTCGATCCAAGCCCCCAGATAGCTTCCTGGTGAGGCCGTGAGACTTGCTCAAGCTTGACCCGTGGACCCGCGTCACCGGAATAGCCCAATCGTGCTCACCGGAGTTCAAGAACCCGCCGGCGCACGTGGACCGGGTAAGCCCCTACACCGTTTTCCAATTCGTTGCGCGCATGGCCTCTGTGTCACCCCGTGAAGCTCCTCGTGCACCCTAATTGAACTATACCGCCGTGGTTTGGCCGGAGCAGGCGCCGCCAACGATCCCCGCCGCCTGTGCTCGTGGCCAGGGTAACTCCGACCACCTCCGACGCCGACCCGCACATCGACGTGACCGTCGCGACCTCCCGGACGTCACTGACCACCCCGCCGGAGCTCTACCGCCGCCGGTAAGCCCCACCGCCGTAATCTACGCCGCGGGTACTGTTTAAGCTGGTCAGGGAGCGCGGGTTAGATTTCAGATAAGTCCAGGGGGCTTTGCGCAATGTCAGTGACCCAAGCCAATAGTGGACCAAGGGCTGTTCTGTGAGAAAAGAAAAGGAAAAAACCCCAGGGGCCTCAGCGTAAACCGGTTTTCTTTTCCTTTTTCAAATTTATTTTTCTTTTAATATGACAGATAACTTAATAAATGCATAACTTGAAGAATAATCATCCAAAAATTAGCAAACCAATTTTGCTAGACTCTGGGAAATATGAACTATCAGATAAAAATAATAAAACTCATAGTTCCTGTATCCTTTTCTGAAGTTTTGAATTAAATAAGAAAACCACTCAAAACTCAATATTAGAAGGAAAAATGGGAATATTGTTTGACCAGGGTTGGAAAAATTTGGAGAAGTTTATATCTACCTACTGACCTGTTTAAAAATATTGAACCTCTCTGTCTACTCCATTTAAATTAGTTTTACCCCTTATTCTATAATATGCTTAAGGATAAGGAAAATAGAAAATGTAATTTAATTAATGAACCAGAGAGTACCTCTATTTTTTTTAGGTTACTTATTCAATATAGTTCACTGGAAAAATACATCATACCCTGGTTTAGTATAAAATAAATAGGATACCTTTTATTCTAAGAAAACAAGGAAAACTTAGAAAAACCCTACAAAAATAACCCTAAGGTGAAAACTCCTCAAACCTTAGGATAACTAATGTTTTGATAATAAGAACTTAGGAAAAATCTTAAATCTGTTGTTTGATATTTTTCAAATGACAAGTTAGTTCTAAACACCCTTTTTGCACCAGACTTTAGAAATCCACCATTAAATAACCATCATGTGACTCTCTGTCATTCTTGGTACAAGAGCTTATTATCACTGTTAGAGGCCAACAAAAATAACCCTTAGGTCAGGACCCACTTTAATAAAGGACTTGTAGTGCAAAGTGGCTTAATTGCACCACTTTTTGTTATTTTTGTATACAGCCTAGCCTTTTTATTTTGAATCCCATATTCTTAAGACAGGCCATATTGACCAAGGGCAAGCCACTGTAATTTTTGTAGAATCATTGAAAATAGTTAATTCACCTTGGTAGTTCAAACCCCACTAGAATTCATAAATAAACACTAAAGAGAGGAAAATGAACAATGGAAATTAGTATCCTCCTAAGACCCTTGTAAATTGTTCCCTGAAATAGAAATATACAAATGCAATACCAATTCTCCTTGTTTACCCCAAATAAAAACTTAAATATAAAAGTGATAAATATAAACCACTAGAAGACCCACATAGCCAGGGAACCCTAAGTTAATTCTTGACTTAGTTTCTGTAGCTTCATGTTCTTAAATCTTGCATAATCATGACATACATGTTCATTGCATTTCGATAGACTGTAATCTTGCTGACGGAGAGTACATCCTCGTGCCGGAGCAAGGAGCTGCCCAGGAGGTTGCCCCAGATCCAGCACCAGAGCCTGCACCAGAGGACCTGCCTGCCACTGCTTTGGAAGGCAAGCCCCGGTTTATGCATAACCTGTTATTTATGCTATTTTACTTCACTTAATGATTGTAGGAATGATTGTGCACTTAGGTGTAGGAATTGTTTGAAACCCTAGTTGCATGATCTCAGGAATCCTTTTGAGATGAATACTAGTGTGACAGGTCGAGTAGTTGCTTTATTTAATTAGGATCTCGGTAGAAGTCGAGTGACTTTTCTAGCACTCGCGCAAGGTCAGGAATTGGTTGTACCCACTTTCTTATCACATTGATAGTTGGTTGGTGGACACGGATCCATGGGGATACGTGGTCTATGAGGTAAAATGGGAATAAGGATTAACGTGCGGATACCTGTGTCAAGCGTTTGAATGTACTAAACACATACCGAGAAATATGGTAAATCGGTAAGCCTAGTACCTGAGTGAACCTGCCCGCAGACATATCCCCTCACGCGACCTGAGACGAGGTCTCCCATTCCGGTTATGGTGGGTACAAGTGCGGTCACTGCACGACGGCCAGTCGGGGTCAGTGAGGCATTGTACGCAAGGCGGTGAGCCCTGATCTGTTGCCAGGGAATCGATGGGGACGGTTGATGTGTGTGGGGACGGAGTGCCCCTATATATCGTGTGTTTAGGTTTACCTTGCAAGGATAAAAACTTAATTCGAATCGTCTGCTTCTCGCAGCTAATGAGACTGCTTGATCCATTGTACTGCATTGAGTAACAAGTGGAACTGTGATGAGATGATACAAGATGTTGATTGCTAATAATGCTTGCTACTATGTATGAGTAGATAGTACACTTTTAGCCTTAAGAGAGTCACACTTAATTTTGACAAAGTTAAAATCTTGATTTAGAAACTCAGCTAGTGCTTTTGGCAACCAAACCCCACAGCCAAACAAGCTGCATGTCTAGAGGTAGAGGAGTAGATTCCTCACACCGGGTAAGTCTAGCTGAGTATTAGTATACTCAGCCTTGCTTGTGGCATAATTTTTACAGGTTCTCTGGAAGACATGGTTGCTGGAGTGACTTGGCCGTCCACCTTACCACCGGGTTGGACCGTCGAGTGGGACCCCGCCTCGGCTGAGGAGGAGCATGAGGAGTGATGGGACAGGCTTCCCCATCTCTCCGTTTAATTATCGTTAGTTTTATTCCGCTGCACTTCGAACAATGATGACTACTTTTGGCAAAACTCCGATGATGATGATGTAATAAATTAATACTCTGGCATGTATGGTTTTATGCTTTATTGTATTTGCTCTGTGACTCACCATCGAGTGAGAGTGTGGTACTTGATCCTGTCAGTGGCCGTGTCGGACTAGATCCGAGGGATTGACGGGTTATTCCCATTTAAGTGTGGTCTAGCCTCTAAGGCCGGGCTTTGGCACTTAAGTTGGAATAATTCGGGCAGTTCCGCCACAGCTGGTATCGGAGCTTGTACCACCACAGAGGAATCAATAAAATGTAAACACCATCAATTTTCCAAGTAAAATTTGATAGAAACAATATTGGATAGATGGTAGGACGAGCAGGATAGACCTAGGACGTGAAGCCTTAGGATGATAGAAGGGTAGCTAGGTGGCTAAGTGACTAGGCCCTACAGGCCACTTTTTACAGGATGGGAGTTCTTCCCTATTCCTTTTATCTTCTGGAGAGGTCGTTCAGGGCGAGCATGCATGCATTCATAATTAAGCAAATGGATAACTAAGTAAAAAGACTTAAAAACAAGATAACAACCAACTAGATCCCCAGTGCCTTTTTCTTTTAACTAGAGACATGCTGAGTTTTATTTTCCTTGTTCTTTTTGTAATTCTTTTTCTTTTACTTACGCTTAACCGTACACAGATGACTTCCCACGGATCCTCCGATGACGGAAATGCACTGACCCACACTGACGGACTTGCACGAGAGGGTTTTCCCCGCATCTTGTGGGAGGTACTTCAGGGGGCAGGATACTTGACACCCCCTCAGTACGCGGTGCAGCAGTTCGAGAAGCACCGGGTGCCTCGCTGTAGGGTGAGGATGACTTTGGAGCCTCATCCCCTGCAGCCAGGCTGGCGCTCCTTGGACTCCGAGTCTTTCGGATACCGAGCGGAGGACACGATCGAGGCAATCGCTCTGCATGGATTGACTACTTTTTGCGGATTCCATCCCTTGGAGCTGGCTACCCACCCCATTGGGTTGTTCCCCGCGGAAAAGGAGGACGACCCGATGTGGAAGGATCGGGTGGAGCATGCCAAGGACATCTGGGCCCTCTACCCAGGCCACACGGCTCACTTGTCGGTGCGATGCATGAACGCCCTGTATCGTCTGCAAGTGATGCGTGGGGAGGCCATGTCTCATTTGATGGCACTGCTAGAGGCAACCAAGATCACCCTGGACAACAGGGAGGAGCTCGTGGTGGACTTGTCCCAGGAGCTGGTGGAAAAAGATTTGCAAGTGGAGCAGCTGTCTGATGAGATTCATGAGTTGGAGGAGCTAGTGGGCACCAGGGAGAACACCATCGAGGTTCTCGAAGATCAGCTCCTCAACACTCAGCAGCAGCTAGCAGAGGCAAATGAGCACCTAGACATGCATCACCAAGAGATCCATGATGAGGAGGCTGACGAGGACGTTGACATCGAGGGAGGGGAGGAGCCTGCTTCCAGTGTAGACACCGCTGGCTCAGAGAGACCCCCTTCCCCCGAGTCCAGCGTTGCCTCGTTCGCTCACTAGATGTCAGGGATGGTGTTAGGGGTTGGTGATAGTTAGACTCCTCACCGCTATCTTAGCTTTTGCACCCTTGGGGTACTAGGCTAGGTAGAGTTGAGTCTCTTTTTGGAACAATGGATGTAATTGGGGTAAACTCTCTTGGGAGCATGTTTGATGGATGCGGTTATCAGTTTAAAAATTTGGAAGGAAAAATTTTATGCCCTTTAAATTCTTTTTGTTGAAGTTGGAGTCTATCAAATTGCTTTAACTCCCCAACCGTGTTTGAACCTTAAGCTTGGAGATGTGTTATTAAGCAACCATGTGATTTTTCAGATGGCTGGGAGAGCGCGCCGTGGCCAGAATGAGCACGTTCCTCCACCGCCACCGCCTCCCACTCTGCAGGAGCTCATGGCCCAGCAGAATGAGATCCTGAGACAGCTAGCTCAGCGTCAGCCACCACCTCAGCATTATGGTGGAGACCATCAGCGTCACCCCGTCGCTGCCACCTACCAGGAGTTCCTCAGTACTCAGCCACCATTGTTTACCAGAGCGGAGGACCCGCTTGATGCAGATGTGTGGTTGAGGTTGGTGGAATCCAAATTTCCACTACTCCATGGAGTTTTCTCAGAGGTCGCCAAGGTCAGGTTCGCCACCCAGCAGCTTCGCGGACCCGCGAGGACTTGGTGGGACCATTTTCTTGCCATGCAGCCAGAAGGTAGAGAGGTGGAATGGAGGGAGTTCAAGGCAGCTTTCAGAGGACACCATATCCCCGCTGGCATCATGGACCGGAAGCTCAATGAGTTTCTGGCACTCACTCAGGGCAACAGGACAGTGTTGCAGTATGCCCAGGCTTTTAATGATTTGTGTCAGTATGCTGGATATCATGCCGATACGGATGAGAAGAAGCGAGACAGGTTCAGAAGGGGGCTCAGCACCAAGCTCCGTGATCGTCTCAACACCGTCAGGGCCAACAGTTACAATGAGTTGGTCAACATGGCTATCTCCCAGGAGGACTGCATTTTGGCTCGACAGGCAGAGAAGAAGAGGAAGACCCCTGTGGCAGGACCCTCAGCTCAGCCACAGCGCTTCAGGATTGTGTCTGACACGCAGAACAAGGGACCTCAGCAGCAGCAAGGGAGATGGGTGATCAGACCACCGCAGCAGCAGCAGGCACCCAACCGCACCCAATTTCCCGCTCAGAGGAGCAACCAGCAGCAGCAGCAGTACCGTCAGGCCAATGACAACAGGTGCTTCACTTGTGGCAACACTGGGCATTATGCCAAGAATTGCCCCAGAAACCAGCAGAGGCAGGGGCAGAATGTCAATCAGAACCAAGGCAAGAGACAGAAGGTGCAAGTGAGGCAGGGCAAGCTGAACTTCACTACCATGGCCGACATTACAGAGGGAGCACCCGTCATGACTGGTATCTTTACAGTTTTAAATTATCCTGCTATCACTCTTTTTGATTCTGGTGCATCACATAGCTTTATTAGTGCCAAATTTAGTGCCAAGTGTCAATTGCCCTTTCACCACACCAACGGGGGTATCACCATTTCAACACCCGGAGGCAGGGTTGCCACTTATCAAATCAACAAGAATGTGCCTCTAAAGTTTGGTAGTTTGATAATTAAAACCAACCTTCTTATCTTGGGACTGGATAGTGTGGATATCATATTGGGAACTGATTGGTTGACCAAACATCAGGTAGTGATTGACATTGCAGCTAGGGCCATCGAAGTGCACTCACCAACCTGTGGTGAAACCACCTTATATTTGCCCGAACAGGGTTGTACCCGTTCTTGTGCCTTTGTTATGATAGAATCCCCAGTGGAAAAGACCCCAGTGGTCTGTGACTATCCGGATGTTTTTCCGGATGAATTGCCAGGGATGCCACCTGATCGAGATATTGAGTTCGCCATCGAATTGCAACCCGGGACTGCTCCTATCTCTAAGAGACCCTATAGGATGCCTCCCGCGGAATTGGCAGAATTGAAGAAGCAATTGCAAGAGTTGTTGGACAAGGGGTTTATTCGTCCAAGTACTTCACCATGGGGATGTCCCGCCTTATTCGTGAAGAAAAAGGATGAGAGTTTGAGGATGTGTGTTGACTACCGCCCTCTCAATGCGGTGACTATCAAGAACAAATATCCGTTACCCCGCATTGATGTTCTGTTTGATCAGTTAGTGGGAGCCAAGGTATTCTCCAAGATAGACCTTCGCTCAGGCTACCATCAGATTAAGATCCGTGCCAGTGACATTCCCAAGACGGCTTTCTCTACCAGATATGGGCTCTATGAGTTTTTGGTGATGTCTTTTGGGCTAACCAATGCCCCGGCTTATTTTATGTACTTGATGAACTCAGTATTCATGCCAGAGTTAGACAAGTTCGTGGTCGTTTTCATCGATGACATTCTGGTTTATTCCAAGAATGAAGCTGAGCACACTAAACATCTGCATACTGTACTTCAAAGACTCCGTGACCATCAGTTGTATGCTAAGTTGTCTAAGTGTGAGTTCTGGCTGAAGGAGATTAAATTCTTGGGTCACAAAATTTCTCAGAATGGGATATCAGTTGACCCTGAGAAAGTGCAAGAAGTGATGGACTGGAAACCTCCAACTACAGTGAGGCAGATTAGGAGTTTTCTGGGATTGGCAGGGTACTACCGACGATTTATTCCGGATTTCTCCAGAATTGCCAAGCCAATGACTGAACTGTTGAAGAAGGGAGTCAAATTTGAGTGGAGCCAAAAGTGTGAAGATGCTTTTCATACCTTGAGGCAACATTTGACAACAGCCCCAGTGCTAGCCCAACCCGACAATACCAAGCCATTTGAAGTTTATTGTGATGCTTCAGGTACAGGATTGGGATGTGTCTTGATGCAAGAGAACAGAGTGATTGCTTATGCTTCCCGAGCACTCAGACCCCATGAGCAGAACTACCCGACACATGATCTGGAGTTGGCAGCAGTAGTTCATGCCCTCAAGATATGGAGACACTACTTGATGGGAGCTCACTGTAACATTTACACTGACCATAAGAGCCTCAAGTACATTTTCACTCAAGTAGATTTGAACATGAGGCAGAGAAGATGGTTGGAGTTAATCAAGGACTATGATTTGGAGGTGCATTACCATCCTGGCAAAGCCAATGTTGTGGCAGATGCTTTGAGCAGAAAGGCCCAGTGCAATTGTATGAACATGGATGCAAAAATCACCACCCTATGTGATGAGCTGTGTAAGCTAAACCTGGAAGTTATTCCTTCCGGTAAATTGAGTTATATCTCGGTGGAGCCCACATTGCAAGAGCAAATAGTTCAGGCACAGATTGAGGATAAGGGTGTTCAGGTTATCAAAGATATGCTCAAGCAAAAGGCAGAAAAATACAAGTGTTTCCGACAGGACAGCAAGGGAATTCTCTGGTTTGGAGATCGATTGGTTGTTCCCAAGGACCCTAAACTTAGAAAGAAGATACTGGATGAAGCTCACCTTTCCAAATTCTCCATGCACCCTGGTAGCAACAAGATGTACCATGATCTTAGATCTTTATACTGGTGGACCAGAATGAAGAGGGAAATTGCCAAGTACATCTCCGAGTGTGACACTTGCCAGAGGATAAAAGCTAGTCACTTGAAGGCAGCAGGCCCTTTGCAACCCCTTCCCATACCATCTTGGAAATGGGAGGACATTTGCATGGACTTCATAGTAGGATTACCCAATACCTCCAGGCACCATGATTCTATTTGGGTCATTGTGGACAGATTGACCAAGACTGCTCATTTCTTGCCAGTGCACACCACCCACAAGACAGAGAAGTACGCAGAAATTTATGTTGATCAGATAGTAAGATTGCATGGTATCCCAAAGACCATTATATCTGACAGAGGAGCACTGTTTGTGGCACGCTTTTGGGAGAAACTGCAAGAATCACTCGGGACCCACGTAATCCGAAGCTCAGCATATCACCCTCAAACCGATGGTCAGACAGAAAGGGTGAATCAGATTTTGGAAGACATGTTGCGAGCATGTGCACTACACTATGGAAAGGATTGGGACAAGTGTATTTCCTTGGCAGAGTTTTCTTACAATAACAGCTATCAGTCCAGTCTAAAGATGGCACCCTTTGAGGCATTATATGGGAGAAGGTGTAGGACCCCGCTAAATTGGTCTCAAGCAGGAGAAAGGGAAATTTTTGGGCCAGATTTGGTGCTTGAAGCAGAGGCAAAGGTTAGAATTATCAAGAAGAACCTAGAAGCTGCTCAGGCCAGGCAAAAGAGTTATCATGACAAGAGGCGGAAGCCTCTACAGTTTGAGGTGGGAGATCATGTCTATCTTAAGATATCACCAACCAAGGGTGTCCAGAGATTCGGGATCAAGGGCAAGTTAGCCCCTCGTTACATTGGACCCTATAAGATCAAGGCAAGTTGTGGACCCGTAGCTTACCAATTGGAATTGCCACCCTGTATGTCAGCAGTTCACAATGTGTTCCATGTATCTCAGCTGCGGAAATGTGTTCGTCTACCCACTGAAGTGCTACCGGAACCAGACATTGAGATAGAACCAGACTTGTCCTACCAAGAGTACCCCGTCAAGGTATTGGATCAGAAGGAGAGATCAACTCGGGCAAGATCAATCAGAATATATAAGGTTCAGTGGAGTCATCATTCAGCAGAAGAAGCTACATGGGAGACGGAGGATTTTCTACGCTCTCACTTCCCCGACTTTCTGCCCAAGGGAGTTGGTATGTAACCCCAAAAACCCCACCCCCACCTGCCCTTTGAAGTCAATTATAAGAAAAACTCAGATAACAAGGATAGTCTAAGTTGTGGATTTAACTTAAGAAGGGCTTCCTTCTGAAGTTGCAAAGAGGATGACATTCGAAGAACAGTTAAAAAGTGAAACTCGAGTATAAGGGGAGAGTAGCACCAACACACCTTCAAGCATCCCTCCAAGGGACTCTACCTGAAATCTCGGGACGAGATTCCTTTAAGGGGGGAGGGCTGTAACACCCTAGGTGTTACTCAGGGTGCCCACCCCAGGGTTACCCCTGTTTACCCATTATCACATGAAGATTGAATTGGGCAAAATACACCAAACTTGGAATTCTAGGTCCTAAGCAAGTGTAACCCACCTTGGATGTCCTGCCCTAGCTTATCATGCACATCTAAGTGGGGATCTCCCAAAACCCTAAAGCAAAACCCCCATAGGCAATGAGAACCCTAATTGAAGCCATGATCAAAAGATCATGTAAACCTTATGATCATGGTTTGGGCCAAATATAAAAGTTGTAATATACTTAATAACCTACAATTAATAGTAAGGGTGTACCCCCAAAAAGTTTTCAGAAAGGCCCTAAACAGTTCACCTAAGATTTAGCACAAGGGAGAATTCAGTTTTTGACTAAGTACAAAAACTAACCCTTACACAAAGACTCCACATGTTCACCTTGATCCCCTTTTCAAAACCTGTCGACCCAATTAACAAAATGGCGCCAAATTAAACCTAGAACACCCTGGAAAGAGATGACACCTACCCTAGGGCGCTAGACACGACTTGACACCCCTTTTGTCTCGGGTTGGACCCAGCTGACACAGCAAACTTCTCCCCTCTCTATCTCCCTGCCCTGACCATATCTCGACTTGGAACTCACAGCAAAAAGATAGGATTTGGAGCAGAGAAGTGACCGTACACAGTGACTTTGCCAAGATACGCACGCTATGGCACTCAAATCGGCCGTTGAACCATGGCAGAAGCAAGCTTCCACGTGTTCGACGCGAGCTGGCATCCGGGAGCGCGCTCAGAGCACGCCCGTGCGCGAACCCCCGCGCGCCCGCGGCCGCCCGTGACCACGCCCGCGCCACGGCTATAAAACCCGCCCCAGTGCTCGGCTGCCTTCCCCACTGCCTCCTCCGTACCTCGCCTGACTTACCCGAGCCAGCCATTAGCTCCGGCGACCTCCCCGTGACCCGCCAGTGCCGCCCGAGAGCCACCACCGTGGCCAGCCCCTCTCCCGTCCTCCCCCGTTCGATCCAAGCCCCCAGATAGCTTCCTGGTGAGGCCGTGAGACTTGCTCAAGCTTGACCCGAGGACCCGCGTCACCGGAATAGCCCAATCGTGCTCACCGGAGTTCAAGAACCCGCCGGCGCACGTGGACCGGGTAAGCCCCTACACCGTTTTCCAATTCGTTGCGCGCATGGCCTCTGTGTCACCCCGTGAAGCTCCTCGTGCACCCTAATTGAACTATACCGCCGTGGTTTGGCCGGAGCAGGGGCCGCCGACGATCCCCGCCACCTGTGCTCGTGGCCAGGGTAACTCCGACCACCTCCGACGCCGACCCGCACATCGACGTGACCGTCGCGACCTCCCGGACGTCACTAACCACCCCGCCGGAGCTCTACCGCCGCCGGTAAGCCCCACCGCCGTAATCTACGCCGCGGGTACTGTTTAAGCCGGTCAGGGAGCGCGGGTTAGATTTCAGATAAGTCCAGGGGGCTTTGCGCAATGTCAGTGACCCAAGCCAATAGTGGACCAAGGGCTGTTCTGTGAGAAAAGAAAAGGAAAAAACCCCAGGGGCCTCAGCGTAAACCGGTTTTCTTTTCCTTTTTCAAATTTATTTTTCTTTTAATATGATAGATAACTTAATAAATGCATAACTTGAAGAATAATCATCCAAAAATTAGCAAACTAATTTTGCTAGACTCTGGGAAATATGAACTATCAGATAAAAATAATAAAACTCATAGTTCCTGTATCCTTTTCTAAAGTTTTGAATTAAATAAGAAAACCACTCAAAACTCAATATTAGAAGGAAAAATGGGAATATTGTTTGACCAGGGTTGGAAAAATTTGGAGAAGTTTATATCTACCTACTGACCTGTTTAAAAATATTGAACCTCTCTGTCTACTCCATTTAAATTAGTTTTACCCCTTATTCTATAATATGCTTAAGGATAAGGAAAATAGAAAATGTAATTTAATTAATGAACCAGAGAGTACCTCTATTTTTGTTAGGTTACTTATTCAATATAGTTCACTGGAAAAATACATCATACCCTGGTTTAGTATAAAATAAATAGGATACCTTTTATTCTAAGAAAACAAGGAAAACTTAGAAAAACCCTACAAAAATAACCCTAAGGTGAAAACTCCTCAAACCTTAGGATAACTAATGTTTTGATAATAAGAACTTAGGAAAAATCTTAAATCTGTTGTTTGATATTTTTCAAATGACAAGTTAGTTCTAAACACCCTTTTTGCACCAGACTTTAGAAATCCACCATTAAATAACCATCATGTGACTCTCTGTCATTCTTGGTACAAGAGCTTATTATCACTGTTAGAGGCCAACAAAAATAACCCTTAGGTCAGGACCCACTTTAATAAAGGACTTGTAGTGCAAAGTGGCTTAATTGCACCACTTTTTGTTATTTTTGTATACAGCCTAGCCTTTTTATTTTGAATCCCATATTCTTAAGACAGGCCATATTGACCAAGGGCAAGCCACTGTAATTTTTGTAGAATTATTGAAAATAGTTAATTCACCTTGGTAGTTCAAACCCCACTAGAATTCATAAATAAACACTAAATAGAGGAAAATGAACAATGGAAATTAGTATCCTCCTAAGACCCTTGTAAATTGTTCCCTGAAATAGAAATATACAAATGCAATACCAATTCTCCTTGTTTACCCCAAATAAAAACTTAAATATAAAAGTGATAAATATAAACCACTAGAAGACCCACATAGCCAGGGAACCCTAAGTTAATTCTTGACTTAGTTTCTGTAGCTTCATGTTCTTAAATCTTGCATAATCATGACATACATGTTCATTGCATTTTGACAGACTGTAATCTTGCTGACGGAGAGTACATCCTCGTGCCGGAGCAAGGAGCTGCCCAGGAGGTTGCCCCAGATCCAGCACCAGAGCCTGCACCAGAGGACCTGCCTGCCACTGCTTTGGAAGGCAAGCCCCGGTTTATGCATAACCTGTTATTTATGCTATTTTACTTCACTTAATGATTGTAGGAATGATTATGCACTTAGGTGTAGGAATTGTTTGAAACCCTAGTTGCATGATCTCAGGAATCCTTTTGAGATGAATACTAGTGTGACAGGTCGAGTAGTTGCTTTATTTAATTAGGATCTCGGTAGAAGTCGAGTGACTTTTCTAGCACTCGCGCGAGGTCAGAAATTGGTTGTACCCACTTTCTTATCACATTGATAGTTGGTTGGTGGACACGGATCCATGGGGATACGTGGTCCATGAGGTAAAATGGGAATAAGGATTAACGTGCGGATACCTGTGTCAAGCGTTTGAATGTACTAAACACATATCGAGAAATATGGTAAATCGGTAAGCCTAGTACCTGAGTGAACCTGCCCGCAGACATATCCCCTCACGCGACCTGAGACGAGGTCTCCCATTCCGGTTATGGTGGGTACAAGTGCGGTCACTGCACGACGGCCAGTCGGGGTCAGTGAGGCATTGTACGCCAAGGCGGTGAGCCCTGATCTGTTGCCAGGGAATCGATGGGGACGGTTGATGTGTGTGGGGATGGAGTGCCCCTACATATCGTGTGTTTAGGTTTACCTTGCAAGGATAAAAACTCGATTCGAATCGTCTGCTTCTCGCAGCTAATGAGACTGCTTGATCCATTGTACTGCATTGAGTAACAAGTGGAACTGTGATGAGATGATACAAGATGTTGATTGCTAATAATGCTTGCTACTATGTATGAGTAGATAGTACACTTTTAGCCTTAAGAGAGTCACACTTAATTTTGACAAAGTTAAAATCTTGATTTAGAAACTCAGCTAGTGCTTTTGGCAACCAAACCCCACAGCCAAACAAGCTGCATGTCTAGAGGTAGAGGAGTAGATTCCTCACACCGGGTAAGTCTAGCTGAGTATTAGTATACTCACCCTTGCTTGTGGCATAATTTTTACAGGTTCTCTGGAAGACATGGTTGCTGGAGTGACTTGGCCGTCCACCTTACCACCGGGTTGGACCGTCGAGTGGGACCCCGCCTCGGCTGAGGAGGAGCATGAGGAGTGATGGGACAGGCTTCCCCATCTCTCCGTTTAATTATCGTTAGTTTTATTCCGCTGCACTTCGAACAATGATGACTACTTTTGGCAAAACTCCGATGATGATGATGTAATAAATTAATACTCTGGCATGTATGGTTTTATGCTTTATTGTATTTGCTCTGTGACTCACCATCGAGTGAGAGTGTGGTACTTGATCCTGTCAGTGGCCGTGTCGGACTAGATCCGAGGGATTGACGGGTTATTCCCATTTAAGTGTGGTCTAGCCTCTAAGGCCGGGCTTTGGCACTTAAGTTGGAATAATTCGGGCAGTTCCGCCACAATTTAAGGGTGTAGTGACCATGCTGCTACTTCCCTTCTTTCCCCAAGCAAGGATCAAATGCCTACATCAAACAATGCAAGAGTGAGATGACACATCTCAGCAAGTAAAATGATCAAACAACAATTTGACAATGTAAACAAACCGTGTTTTAACAACCACGTAGTTCACAACTTCCTTCTCGAATATTAAATTGCAGCAAGTAAACAAGTTACCAATTACTCAGTTCAAAAATGAAACACAAAGTGAAGATCCACAATATCCACACCACCATAACAGGTTCCACACTTCACCCATGAATGCACATGGCTACAGATGCAGTAATGACTTCTGCCTTCATACCTCTAAGGATATGAAGCTGCATCATACCCCTTCTCGGGCAACGTATGATGCTTATTGTACCGGTACGGTCGGACCATAAGATCGCGACGAAACTTCCATGCAAAGGATGATGAATGCACTATGCATGTCAACAACATGAGACACCTAAAATAACATGTGTTAAATATATACTTCCACCCCTTCCAAATAATAATCAACACATGTAACATGATCGAACCACATCCTTAACATATGTAAATAATAGAACATGAATATCTTCAAGCAACGGTACCCAACATGGAATATGAGGATGAACACAATTGACATAAATATAATCAAGTATAGGACACATTAATCAACCAACGGGATAAACCATCACTATTTTACTTGCCTTCACCGGGGAATTTAGACAAAGCCCTAAGTGTAATCCGGAAGTCCACCACCTGTTTTTGACACACAACTTAGTGCACAAATCCACATAACAAACGCTCATAAATGACACCGCACCTATGCACAATTCCGAACCCGTCGCGAGCGACTTATCACCCCATCACCCACCAACTGCAGCGGCGCTGCTTGACAATTTCATATCTTTAAAATTATGACAGCAGTGGTAACAAACAAAAACTCCAGAAGCATCTACATAAAATTACCCACAAGTTTTGTATTCAAATAATAATTAAATTCTAATATCTAATTAGCCAAAACAGTCCACAAGATACACCCTGCAATCTGTTTTTGGACAGCAACCTAGTTGGGTTCAAACAGCGATATCTCCTAAGATATAACTCCGAATCGAGCGCATAAGTACTCGTTGGAAAAGGTATGACAAATCTATACATGATTCTCATACTGATTACCACTAATTACCCACGAAAAATCCCCAGAAACTGATAATACTACTGTTGTTCGCCAACCCACAAAATTTCTGGACAGCACCTCTACCGATTCGCATAGGTAAACATATAATCAATTGGATTGCAGCACAAATAAACAAGAGATAATCACAAAATCACCTTGAATTCTCCCCCTTTCCTCCCTCCTTCTTCCCTCCACCAAAAATCCAATTGGAGACTTGCACCAACGCGACGTAGATCCAAGCGGGGAAGGGGTGGCACCTTGGAGAAGAGGAGATGGGGGCGACTAGGGTTAGGTGGTGTGGCTGCAATCTCTTGGGGAAGAAGGAGAGGGAGAGAGGGGGCAGCAGCCAACAAAGGGGAAAGGGAGGGGGCGGCTGCAACCAAAGGAAAAAAAGGGGGGCGGCTAGGGTTGAGGGAAAGGGAACTAGTGGGCTCCCCATCGCCGGATCGAGAACCACGGCCCAAACCCGCTCTCACATCTGTGCTCCCGACCCCAGCGTGCAAGACCAACAAGAATCCTATTGTTTTACTGGTGAATGCCTCCTAAAATTCCAAACCCCAGTAGCACAGGACCCGGAAGAGAAAACAAAGAATAAACTTCAATTTCTCTTTTTTTGAAAATTGACCTCGAATTCCGACGCTTCTATCAGAACAACAAAAGAAAGATTAATGAATCAACAAAACTCACCCATAACGAAAAGTTCGGGATATTTCTGCCGCATCAGCTCCTCAAGTTCCCAAGTAGCCTCGCGCTCAGACTGATTAGTCCACAAGACCTTAACATACTTGATTGATCTCCTTCTCATGACACGCTCCAAGGACTCCAAGATACGCACCGAAAGACACTCCAGAGTCAGATCTTGCTGCACAGCAATCGGTTCCATCTCGATCTAATGGTCCGGATCCCACAAAAACTTCCTCAACATAGAGACATGAAATACTGGATGCACCCCTGCCATGGAATCCAGCAATTGCAAGCGATAAGCCAAGCTGCCCACCCAGGCCAAGATGGTGAATGGTCCAATGTATCTTGGGCTAAGCTTTCCGGAGACACCGAACCGAACAACTCCTTTAGTAGGTGATACCCTTAGAAGGACTTGGTCACCCACTGCAAACTCTAAGTCCCACCTCCTCACATCAACATAACTCTTCTGACGGCTTTGAGCGGCCAAAATATTCTGACGAATTTCTCAAACCTTCTCAGAGGTCTGCTGAACCCAATCAGGACCAACCAGAGATCTCTCTCCCAAAGTCTCCCAGCACAGAGGGGAGATACACCGCCTGCCATATAAGGCCTCAAATGGTGCCATCTTGATGCTAGCCTGGTAGCTGTTGTTATAAGCAAACTCAGCCAACACAAGATGATCCTCCCAGCAACCCTTCCAAGATAGAACACAAGCACGCAACATATCTTCCAAGGTTTGGATAGTTCGCTCTGACTGACCATCAGTCTGAGGGTGAAAAGCGACACAAAGCGAGAGCTTAGTACCCAATGCACTGTGAAGACTCTCCCAGAATTTGGATACAAATTTGGAGTCTCGATCAGAAACAATGGACTTAGGCACCCCGTGAAGCCTGACCACTTCCTTCATATACAAGGGAACCAATTCTGAAGTTGAATTTGTGGTCTTCATGCGAATAAAGTGTGCAGACTTAGTCAAACGATCCACTACCACCCATATAGCATCCCTGCCCCGAGGAGAATGAGGTAAGCCCACCACAAAATCCATGGTGATACGCTCCCACTTCCACTCTGGAATTTCAGATGGCTTCAATAAACCTGCAGGCCTCTTATGCTCGGCCTTCACGCGCTGACATACTTCACAGGCAGCCACATACTTAGAAACGTCAACCTTCATCCTCTTCCACCAGAAGTTTTGCTTCAAATCTTTGTACATTTTGGTTTTGCCAGGGTGAACGGTGTAAGGCGTTTTATGAGCTTCTCTCAAGATATTCATCTTTACCTCTGATTTCTGAGGCACAAAAAGACGGCCCCTAAAACAAACCAAATCATTCTCATCAATGGTAAACTCCCGGGGTTTACCATCGCCAACCCTCTTTCGAGCTTCCTGCAATAAACGATCTTGCTGCTGAGCCGCACACACTCTCTCCAGGAGGGAGGATTGAATAAGCATCTGAGTCTCCTCACTAGCGGTGCCGACATAGCACAAAGCGATCCCCAAACGGTCCAGATCTACGATCAAAGGCAAGGCCACTTTTGGAACCCCAGACCTGCTAAGGGCATCAGCCACCACATTTGCCTTCCCCGGGTGATAATGAATGGACAAATCATAATCTTTAATCAATTCGAGCCACCGAAGCTGCCTCAAATTCAGCTCCTTCTGAGTGAAAATATACTTGAGACTTTTATGATCGGTGTAAATGTCACAAGACTCGCCATAAAGATAATGCCTCCGTGATTTTAGAGCAAAGACCATTGTGGCCAATTCGAGATCATGAGTTGGATAATTCCCCTCATGCTTCCTCAACTGCCTTGAGCCATAAGCAATCACTCTGCCTTCCTGCATCAACACACAACCAAGACTAATTCGAGAAGCATCCGTATAAACTGTGAAACACTTACCACTCTCAGGCAAAGCTAGGATAGGGGTGTTCACCAACTTGTTCTTCAATGTCTGATAACTGACCTCGCAATCGCTGGACCAGACGAAAAGAACACCCTTCTCCAAGAGTCTAGTTAAAGGCTTAGCAATGTTGGGAAAATTTGGTATGAAGCGCCGATAATATCCGGCAAGCCCCAAGAAACTTCGGATTTTAGAGACACTAGACGGTCTCTTCCACTCCACCACAGCCACGACATTCCTGGGATCAACCGCAGTGCCCTACTGATTAATCACATGACCCAGAAAAGCCACTTCAGACAGCCAAAAGGCACACTTCTTCAATTTGCCATAAAACTGATTCTTCCTAAGAGCACCCAGAACGAGACGGAGATGCCGCTCATGCTCTTCCTCTGTCTTTGAATAAATCAGAATATCATCCAGAAACACGACCACAAAGTCGTCCAAGAACTCATGCAACATCCTATTCATTGCTTCCATAAAAGTAGCAGGGGCATTAGTTAAGCCAAAAGACATGACTATGAACTTGAAATGCCCATACCTGGTGCAAAAGGCTGTTTTTTCAATATCCTCCTCACGAATCCTCAATTGATGATAACCAGAGTTCAAATCAATTTTAGAGAACACCTGGGCACCTCTCAACTGCTCAAAGAGAACCTCAATACGGGGTAGCAGATATTTATTCTTGATTGTCACTTGATTCAAAGCACGATAATCCACACATAACCTCTTGCTTTTATCCTTCTTCTCAACAAACAATACTGGGGAAGCCCATGGTGACCTGCTAGGCCTAATGAAACCCTTAGCCAGCAGATCATCCAATTGCCGCTTCAATTCAACATGCTCCTTTGCAGCCATCCGATACGGGGCCTTATGAATAGGCTGCGTACCCGGAATCAGTTTGATTTCAAAAGCTACATCACGCTCCGATGGAAGGCCTGGAAGCTCTGCTGGAAATACGTCGGCAAAGTCACACACCACACGGATGTCTTGCACCCGCAAGGTAGCCTCACTCTCCACCACCATGGAGAAAAAGATTCTCGACTTTCTTGACCAACGATTTAGAAGCAATTGCGACAACAAGGACAACGTGAACTTTGGAGAACCTCCCAAGAATACCACCTCCCTACCTGACGGTGCCTACAATAACACTGTCTTCCAAAAACAGGATATAACTGCGCGATACTTAGATAACCAATCCATACCCAAGATAACATCAAATGCCCCCAAGGAAATCACAACAAGATTAGCTGAAAAAGACCTTATCAGCAAGAATGACGGAACAACCTTGACAAACTGAACAGCTACTAATGGAGCCATTAGCAGAACTAACCATAATTGGGTGACGCAACCTCTGCACCGAAAGACCATCCCGCGACACAAAATTCTCTGAAACAAACGAATAGCTAGCACCAGAGTCAAAAAGAGCATGGGCCACAAACGAATCAACTGAGATCGTACCTGTCACCATGTCTCCCTGCTCCCTGCCATCGCAGAGGGTAGCACATATGCTTCGGAAATACCCACAGAAGAGGAAGCTCCCAGAGTGAAGTTAACAGAAGAACCCCACTGAGTCGTCGGGTGAGGTAGGCACGGAGCTCCAAACTGAGACGGTACAGGAGTAGTCGATGCAGGAGTAGGAGCAGCCAGATACTGAGGAAAACCCTGCATAGGCACGAACTGAGGAGTCCCAGGCACATATAACTGTTGTGGAGGGAGTGGAACTGAAAATTGCTGCTCAGCGCTTGACATCATGTTGACTGTGCCCTGAGAAGAGGAAGAAGTCACTGGCTCCCACCTGAGCTTCCCATTGGGATTCCTCCTACACACCACATCCTTGTGATCTTGGCTGCAGATAGAGCACCTGCCACTCCACTGACACTCGACACGGCGATGTGCATCACCATAACGGAAACACACCAGCCCCAGTCCGGGCTTAGGAACAGCTCGATACCTCTGATTACTTCCTCCTGAAGTACCCAATTCAGAGGGTTTGCTAAGGTAGGGGTGGTGGCGCTGGTGTTGTGGCTTGCCCCTCTTGTGGGCTGGACCCCCAGTGTTGCCCCTCCTCGCGTCCTGGCCACGAGGCTGATCAACACCCGAAGACTTCTGGGACTCCATGGTGTACTGGTGTTGCATCTCCACACCCAATGCCTGCTCCACTGTAGTACAGAAATCCACCAACGGAAAGGCTCCCAGAGCATGCCTGATAGAAGGTTTCAGGCCCTGACAGAACTGGCTCGCCATCTCCATTTCATTGTAAGCCACATGAGGAACAAAGCGGACCATCTTGTTAAAGCCCACTTCATACTCTGTGACGGACTTCTTCTCTTGCTTGTAGGACTGCAAATCAATCTTCATTTTCTCCAGGAAGGTGACCGGGTAGAACCTCCTCTCAAACTGCCTGATGAAAAAATCCCAAGACAGGACTCCTGGTGAAGAGGAGTGAGCTGCCTGCACGCCTCTCCACCAAATTTGAGCCTCTCCCTTCAGCAGCTGTGTGCCAAAGCGAACACGATCACCATACACAATCTCAAAGACGTTCATCTTATCCTCCACATAAGTCAGCCAATCTGCCGCCTCGACTGGAGTACCACTACCATCAAAAGTGTCCAACTTCATGCCCATCCATTGCATCAGAGAAAGACCACTGATAGGAAGGGGCACCTCAGCCCCGCTACCTGGAGCAGCACCCGCGGGAATAGCGCCCCCAGGCACTCCTCCACCTCCAGCACCCTGAGCAGCACCCGCAGGTGCAACAGGAATAGATTGCCTCAGAATGGCCAACTCCTGCTGCATGGCCTGCATCGTGGCTAACATTGCCAGCGGACTCATAGAATCCCCACTAGGAACCTGCGGGCTGCCACGAGCCCTACGAGGCGGCATAACTGCAGCCACAGGAGTAAGTAGATAAGTAAATAAGATTAGCATAGCACCTCATCAATAATGTCAAACCAGTACTGACAATATCATAATGTATCAATAGTAAAGCAGGAAACCCATCCTATATGTGTAGTGTGTCAATTTATCATTATTTCACTTGCTAGGACCTACAGCCTATCCCTCTGATACCAACTGTAACACCCAATTGCTCCCACACAATGAGTGTTACCAAAACCCTTCCCGCAAACTTAAACAACATAAGAAAAGAAATGGTGACAGAAAAGTAAAGAAAAAAATTCGACAGCACCTCCCTTGAAAGTAGCACAACAAGAGGAACATAGAGTTTATACATAATGTAAAAGTAAAGTAATCCATAGTGTATAATCAGGATGCAAAGGTAGTAATGAACTTTCATGACCAAATTAAAATGAACTCAGCCAACCAAAAGAAATTTGACTACCATAAAGACTAGAACATATTAATCCCCTGGCACACACTATTTCATAACAATCAACCCCCTTGTCTTGAAACCCCTGTTTAACATTATTACTAAGCAATGGTACAATTATTTAAGGGTGTAGTGACCGTGCTGCTACTTCCCTCCTTTCCCCAAGCAAGGATCAAATGCCTACATCAAACAATGCAAGAGTGACATAACACATCTCAGTAAGTAAAATGATCAAACAACAATTTGACAATGTAAACAAACCGTGTTTTAACAACCATGTAGTTCACAACTTCCTTCTCGAATATTAAATTGCAGCAAGTAAACAAGTTACCAATTACTCAGTTCCAAAATGAAACACAAAGTGAAGATCCACAATATCCACACCACCATAACAGGTTCCACACTTCACCCATGAATGCACATGGCTACAGATGCAGTAATGACTTCTGCCTTCATACCTCTAAGGATATGAAGCTGCATCATACCCCTTCTCGGGCAATGTATGATGCTTATTGTATCGGTATGGTCGGACCATAAGATCGCGACGAAACTTCCATGCAAAGGATGATGGATGCACTGTGCATGTGAACAACATGAGACACCTCAAATAACATGTGTTAAACATATACTTCCACCCCTTCCAAAAAATAATCAACACGTGTAACTTGATCGAACCACATCCTCAACATTGTAAATAATAGAATATGAATATCTTCAAGCAACGGTAACCAACATGCAATATGAGGATGAACACAATTGACATAAATATTGTCACACCCAGCTTTAAGGAACAAAGCCAGGTGCATCTCATACATGCGCCAAAGAAGACAACATATATAATAACAGAGTGTATAGAGATAAATGTCACAATATAATAAGAGTACTTATTACATAGCGGAAGTCTTATTACAAAATAAAAGAATAATATAAAACGAACTAAGGATCGTCGGCGCCAATGTCAACTGAGAAACGCCACCTAGATCAGATCAAACTCCTTGCCTTGCTGCTCCTCCTGAACCACCTGTTCTTCTCCTATGGGGGGGGGGTGAGACCGCAAGGGTGAGCTCACACATGTTCATCGCTCAACAAGTTGTGGGGAATAATGTGGCATGAACTCACCAAAGGTGGGAGTTCATGAAGTGTAAGGCTTATCAACAATAGGGGTTAAAGCTGAGCATTGCTTTTATAAGTTGGTCAAAATATTATTAGCAGTTACTAGATGTAAGTAAATACCAAACCTTAAATAAAATTAATAGAACAAAATTAATAAATAATCCCATGCAAATGCAAATGACAAAATTGAGTTTAGGTTCCATAAATTAATCATCGGAGAGTCCTGAGCCGCTCATGACCGTGAGCTCAGCTAGTATACCAGTTTTACACTCTGCATAGGTTGTACCCTTTACCCACAAGTCGTGTTTCCCATGTCGCCAGGGTTAGCTAGGCCCTTAGACACTACCAAGGTGAATGGCTAGGGATCCACTACGAGGCCTTTACAAAGTTCCACTAGCTTCCGAAAACCCGCTACAGTTTATGGGAAGAGCACTTGCAAGAATCCCTCGTCTGACCGCCATCGCAGCAAAATCAACCCGAGAACCTCCTTGCATGCAACTCCCCTACTGCCCTTGCCCCTTTCGGGTAAGGTAGTCTTCCACTAGCTTTCATAATTAGTTAGCCAAGGGGTCCCATTCCTCCCTTGTGGTGGCACATGTTTCTCAAGTTAAGCTCCATGTTCCAATTAAAAATAATGTAATGATCTTGTCATGAACATAAATAAATAACATAATAACTGGAAGATGGATATAATAAATAATTATCCCAAAACCATATAAAGCAATAGCAAAAACTACCCATGTGATTCAGGGGCAAACAAGGTGATGAGATAAACAATCTAGGGTGACCTATTGGGTCCCATCAAAATTAAACCTATGCATGGTAAATGATTATAAAGAACATTATTGGGTAACAAAAGTGAATCAAGGGCACAACTTGCCTGGCACTTGAGAATCCAGGTACCAACTTGATTTTCAGATGACACGTGTCCTCGCGCTAGTCGTAGCAATACAAACAAACATGGTATAGATAAAATTAACATCACACCAAACATAAGAATATACTGCATAATAATGATCTACGCGTTGCTATGAGACTAACGCAACTTGAACGGATCAAATCAGAGTTAAAACGAAGGAGTTATGATTTTCTGAAGATTCTATGTGTTTTGTACAAGATTAAATGGGATATAAATTTTAATGTGATTTTCATGTCAAAACAGTGGTACTAGATGATAGACAATAATATTACAAAATTATAGGAATTGGAACGGATTAATTTGGACATAGTATGAATCTCTACTACTTATTAAGTAAGCAATAGTAGCCTGCCTCTGACATGTTCTGCCAAGGATGTGTTCTGCCCTGCCCTGGTTCTGCCATCTACACGCCTCCTGCATGTGGGTCATTATCCAGCAAAAAATTTCACGTCCGCACGAGTTTATTTAACCTGACCAGTTCAGCTATCAAACACAATATAGTTCAACATTAGAATTCTTATTGTTGAGTTTGAGCCAACGCTTATAAGCTGCTCTATGTCTTCTTTACTAGACAGTATGGTACTAAGTTTTTTGCAAGACAATACAACAATAGTGCAGGCGTTCTGGGCTGAATTTTTGGTGCGGCCCATACTCCAGGCAGGTTTGGGGCGGCCCATACTCCAGCGACGGCACTCCCATCCATCGTCTGAACCCTTCCTAGCGCTCTCCTCCCTCCTCCCCACGCCTCCATCTCTCTCACCCCTCTCCCTCAACCGCCCCGAGCGCGCATGGTGGAGACGGGAACGCCGACGAGCGCGCTCGTGCTCACGCCTCTATCTCCCCCTTCTCTCTCCCTCAACCGCCCTGATCCAGATACACAAGTTCATGCGAGGCAGGGAGACGGGAGCAATATCCGGGATGATTCGGGCGAGCGCCTCACGTCCGCGGTTGTTGGGAGCTTCGCTCACCATCTCGCGGTTGTTGGCGGCGGAAGATAGAGAAGGGCGAGCAGAACATCGACGACCGAAAGGCACCCTCGTCTGCAACCCCATCTGCTATTCTCCCTGACGACATTCCTGGCAGCAAGGTACCTGATGCTTCCCTTCATTCTTCTCATTGGGTTCATGTGTGCGCTGGATCAATCAATCAGATTTGACTAGATTATGGATAATGGGTGGCTGTGTAATTGGGTAATGGATTGGATTGGATTGCTGTGAATTGGATTATGGGTGGATGTGCGGTTGGATTGGATTAGGTTCTGTTCTCTTCATTTGTTTCTGGAAGTCGTGTTCTGCAAGATGTTGAATTAATTATAGTGCTAAAAATGTTGTGGTCTGCATTGGATTAATGAAGAATTAATTGGTACAACCACATCATGCTTACTGCTATTTAGAACAAACTGGATTATTTTTGGTAGGAATAGGAATAAACTGAATTATTTTTTTATAGAACAAAAAGGCGTGGTCTGCATAGTATCCCGAGTATTTTGGCTTACCTCTATGTCCAGTTCCAGGTGACAGTCCACCTCAAAAATAGTAATAAGCACTGTACTGCATTAAATTTAGTCAGCAACCTGTGTTGTGCCTAACTGCAACTTTAAATTTCTATATATATGATCCCTTTATTTTCTTTCTCGTAAGCTGTTATAGATGACTGAAATTAATTGGAATGCTGAGAACGCTCGAGAAATTTGTAAACTATTTGCCGAACAAGTAGGGAATCATCCAAACACTTCTTTGACTTGGTTGGTTATGCCGAGGTTGAAAAAGGATTGAAAGACATGGTCCATATTGTGGCAACCAAGACACAAATAAAGAACAAATGGGACAGGTTGAAAGAATTCAAGGCATGGAAGAAGTTGATGAGGCAGACATGTACTGGTGGGTGCTCTACATAAGGAACCATCGATATGGCTGGCAGGTGGTGGAAAAAGCTGAAGTTATAAGTGTTGAGTTATTGCTTTCGTTTCTATTTATGTCATGTACATTTCTGATTTCTTGTATTCATTCGTGCACCACATGTTGCTCTTTTATAGGACATTCCAAGTTGTGGGAACTTCAAAATATGGAGGAACTAGATATATGTTTTGGCAGCATCACAAGTATTGGTGTTGATCACTGGTCTCCTCATATGGCCACTGCTTTCACCATTGCTGAACAAGGAGGTACACCACACGAGGCAATCAATTGTGACACACAAGAAGATGGTGACACCAATGAATGTGAAGTTTCACCGGTCAGTCCAAATGACAAGAGACCACCAAGGTTCAATCAAAATAAAGGCAAGAAGCAGAAAACAGAAAACAGGGACAACACTAATCATCGTTCAATAAGCAGTTACATCTATGTCTGTTTCAACTAATTCTTATGCTGCAAAAAAGGAAAAATTTCCATTGATGAAGTGATGAAACATGTGCTTGCTTGTGGTGCCACCTATGGTAGTAACGAGCACTTCATTACAACTGAATTATTTGTCAAACTGACCCAAAAAGAGATGTTCATGACCTTTTTTACCGAACATAGATTCAACTGGCTTTCAGGGAAATACATAACCAAGTATGGCAATTATAGAGGGCCATGGATGTGATATGAGTTCTACATGTTTGTTTTTTTATCTCGTTGTGTGAGACTTATTTGTTTCTTGTTCCTTTCATTTCTTTATGTGAGACTCAATGGATCATTGTATCTGCTATCTCATTTGATGATGGTTATGTATTATTGTACTATTACTTGTGTTTGTATAAAATCTCATATTTGCTATCTTATTTGACATTATTATACGTTTGTTTGATATGGGGGTTAATGAAAAGGAGTTTCCTCGTCAACTACAAGGTACGAATATTTGTAAACTATTTTTGTCAATACCATGATTGCTTGCATATTAATGTTTTATCTTACATTTGTAGGTAAGTACTATAGATGTGGGTTATCATAATCGACCTAGATATCTAGCTCTATATAAAGGGTGGAAGATACCACTTAGGGCGTGATGGTGAGCGCCTAACAACTATGTTCTGGAGTAGGCAGATGCAGTGATGCATTATCCTAAAACGAAACTTGCATTCTTATTAGGAGGTCAGACTCATGAGCTGCCTTTTTCTGAAATAGTAAGTACATGCATCAATTTGCTTTCAATTACCTCAATCTTCTTAATGTCTCGACATTCGTTCATTTGCCCCATTAACCACGCATTAATGCTACTAAAAACAACATTAACTGGTTACTGGCTCACAACCGTGCGCTCGCGTGAAGATGTGTGAACAAGCAGCAGCACAAAGTTAGGGAGGAACTAACTTGGTTTTGTTTCTACATTGGTACCTGGACTTGTGAATCCAGCAGAAGCAGTTGGAGAGTTTGGTAAATCTACTGGCAGAGACAAACAGGTAATGTTGCTATGCACCTTCCTCAGTCTAATAATAGTGAAATTCATGCTGATTAAGTTGCTGCTGCAGTGATATATAATGGTCACCTATTATGAAGAAATAGTGAATGGGAGAAGGGTTGAGTTTTGGAGCCGGTGCATGCAAATCATATACCGGGTTTATACTATAATGTTTTCCTTATGAAGAATTAAATATTTGTGTGTTTTTATATTGTCTGGGTAGTTCTGCCAATTCAGTGTTAATGTTGTTTGAAATGTGCCACAACAACATTTGACGATTAGTCGCAGCATCATGTTTGATTAAATATCTGACTCTTGTCATATGGCAACTATCCATTATGACCACCTGATGGATACGAACCAAGCAGTTTGCGTCGCTAACTTGTTTCTGTTATCCTTAACATAAGTGACATGGAGCTTGTATATTTTCAATAGGCCCAAGTTAAACCTTATTCAGTTTTGAACCGAAGGCAAATTTCGTTTTGTAGACCTACTTATAGGTATACTGATCATTGTCCCAATTCTAGATCTGATCATTGTCCCAGTTTTAAACTGATCATTGTCCCTCCAAGTACCCAGTTCTGCTCATGGGATGTACAACATTTCTTTTGGTCATGATATTGGAAATGTTGATCCGACTATCTAAGTAAACATGTCAGCAAGTCACATGGGCAACTACCTTGTTAACAACAATCAGCCAAGCAGAGGTCAGCTTGATTTCAACATTTTCCTCTGAAATTATTAATTACACATGCACTATCTCATTGTCATTTATGTAAAAGGGAAGTATGCTTCATGGGCGCTCCCGGTCGACCGATGTGGTGGTCAGGGTCGAAGCGTGCAGACTCTGCTCTCGCTCACCGTGAAACAGACCATGGACGCGGCGCAAGCCAGCGGTTGAACTATGGTGTGGTGTTCACCGTGAAGAGCTTACAAGGAGCTCAAGATCTTGTAAAAGGTACGACCCCCTGTTTCTTCCCTAATTGAGTGAATTGCTCGCCTCTTTGCTGTTACGACTCATAAAAGAAAAATTGCTTTGAATTATTTTTTTCTTCACTAACAAAAAAAACGCTAATTCCTAAGGCTTGCTGGCCTATTGATCCTAAACTCTAATATATCATTTCAATTGTGTGTTTCTTTTAGCCTATTGGATGAGCAGGGCATGCTTCACTAGCTTGTTATTTTGCTCTACCCATATGGCATGCCGAGTGACTTCATTGAGGGTTTGGCTTATAAAGATACTGTCTCGCCCCACCCCTCCTTAATTACATGATGCTTTTTTTTGGTCGAGTTAAAATGTGTACGTGTTCAAGTACCTATACTAAATTTATTGTAATGGTATCCTTAACAAACATGTTCTCAGAAACTTATTCACCATTACAATGGAATGAGAACTACACTTACACTAGGGAGCTTGTCGAACGCACATGGACGTCAGCCGAGTGCAAGGTGCGGGGTCAGCTCTAAGGGCAAGGCGTTACAATAAATCCTGGACTGTGGTGTTGACGCAGGGTTTCGTCACGAAGCCAGAGACGCTGACCAATGGGATAGTGAAGCTGATGTTCCATTAATGTGCCCCCAAGCTTCTCTGACTGAATAGATAAAATTTTTCTCAGTGTCAGTTTGAAAACTGAAAGTTTAGAGCTACAAAGATAGTTTTTTATTGAACATTGAGTTTTTATTGAACATTGAGTTTTTTATTGAACAAGCAAATATTATTATTTCTGTCTTTCTTGCTCACTGTGGAATGTTTACAGAACTTTGGTGGATTGCGAGATAGCCCGATAGTTATCTTTGTAAGTATTCTTTACTACAACCTTCATATATACTTTGGTTCACAATTATCTATTGAGCATATTGTGGTTACAGTTACCTTTTAGGTTTCTTATCTTTGCTGATTTGGTACTTTGCCCCCTTATATACAACAAGGATCCACGAGAACGCCCTTGTCTAGCTGCATCAGTTGTTGCGGTTCGTCCTAAACCTTGTACATGTTACTTCCCATTATGAGAAAAATAGATGTCTGATGTGTTTCCCTATGCCCTGGTAATTCATATAATTGTAGAACGACTTACAATTTGGAACAAAGATAGTTTTTTATTGAACATTGAGTTGTCTAAATATTTTACTTGTGGATGTCAATTTTTTGCAGCCTTCCATTCTGAACAAAAAATACAATTAATTTAAGAATTGCAGCTAAGCAACCTGGGAAAGCAAATTTTAAAGCTACCTTTTCTGTCTGAAGATCATTAAGATGCTCCTTCAATTCCCCTAATCTCTTCAAGGATAAATCATTCTCATCTACCACAGGAGCAGGATCCCCATGATCAATGGCTCCTGAAATTTCTGCTCGTAGATGTACAATCTTTGACTGAATAGCCTTGAACTCATTCTCAGTGTCAGTTTGAAAACTGAAAGTTTAGAGCTACAAACAGACCACATAAACATTTAAATTACTAGATGGTAGTATAATTAAAATTTGAATACTATACATCAATCTAAAGTTTGTACACGATGTTCAGTTCTAACGTTTGTTTTGTGGATCACGTAGTTAAATTATTGTATTCTTTTTTTGCTTTACTGTGATTTAGAGTTGAAGTGACATACTATGATTCAAATACACGCCAACTTTTTGTGATTCAGAAGAAGACATACTGTGATTCAGAAGAAGAAAACGCTAGGGAATTTTTTCATTGTTACTGGCCTTTTTGTATAGGTTTTATCTCACTGTCTCGTATGGTGGTTTATTTTCTTTGCTTCTCATCAACTGCAGTATGGAATTAAATAACCACATGAAGATAGAAAAGAAGGCTTGCAGAGTAGTATTTTCTTTTGCACTTTTGGATCTTCTTTTTACAAAAAGTTGGGTGCACTCTTGTAATAGGCAAACAGTGCTATGTGTGCACAGTTTAGTCATTCAGTTTTTGAGAATCATAATTTTATTGCATTTTGGATAACTGGATACATTTAACTTGGTAAGCAATGTTAGTACATGCATGCATGGTACCTTGTGTCATGAAAACATAGTATCTATCGTACCATACCATTACTTTCTCTAGAAGTTTGTTTCCAAAACCACAACCAATTTCAGTCTCTAAGCAGCCAAGTCTCAGTTTGCATGTGAAGTGAATCTTCTGTGCCATGGGAGCATAATCAGAAACTCCACTGCTTGTAACCTGAAATAGTTTAATCTTTTTCTGCTTTGTACATTTTTAAAGTTGATCTGACAGTGTCAATAACTGAATATTGTGTTCCTTGGAGCAGTACATAAATATGAAGACTCAGAAGATCTCCAAACATCTTAGTAAGCGATTTACAACACCGGTTTGGATTAAGGTTAGCCTTTGTATTCAACAGGATATTTGTAACCAGTGATTTTGCTTTTTCAGGTTTTGTTGCTCAAATTTGCATTTCCTTTTTCTTTGTATGTTCAACTAAAACAACACAAGGAACCGAGGGAAGTGAACATGTTTGTTGATCTACTACTTCTTGAGGTTTGTTCAGTTCCTTTTTCTATTGCATTATGTCTACTTCTAATGCTACTATGGATACAAATTCATAATTGAGCATGCAGTTCCATGCCAGTTTAGGTATTGGAGTCTACTTTCAGAAACATGAGTTCTTTTAGGCTATCTCCGCGGCGTGCATGGGAGCGGCAAGTCCGACCGCGAGGGCTTCTACGCCTCCGCAATCTGGCTCCACGCGCGGCACCCGCGCACGCTGGCCCTCAACGCTGCCCCCTCGCCGACTTTGGCTACCTCAAGGACCTCCCTGAGCTGCTCCACCGAATCGTGCACGGTGGGGTGTCCACCAGGACCACAGGGAAGAAGGCACGCCTAACCACCAAGTGCAGCCGGGGCCGGGGCCACGTCTGCTTCGGCAACCGTACGCGTCGCAGCCGCGCGGAACGGGCCACGCACATCGGCTCAACGGAGGAGCGCGTCGCGGCCAGCCTGGAGCGCGACTGGGGACTCGCGGCCGCGGCCGTGGTGGCACGCCGGACCAGGAGAGCAGAGACCGCTGCGAGGGCGGTCGAGATGTACAGTAAGTCAGTAACGACCCTGCCTGCCGGGACAGTTAAGTCAGTAACACCCATACAGTCCTTATCCTATGCAAACGGGACAGTTCAAACTCCAGTAAGTTAATGGGTGCCTTTTATTTGATCTATTGATTGTTGCGGAATGGATGCATTATTTCACTGTTTCCTTTCTAAAGCTTTCCATCTCAACTGTTATCTGTCATTTATATTTATTACATAGGAAATTATTTGTTTGAGTTATGTTTATGCCATCTGTCTCCTCAAAGCAGATAAGATTTTCTTTTTGATTGGGTTATGTTGTGAGACATCATGTGCTGGTGGTACAGATAACAAGTCTGGATGTTGTTGCAGTAAAAAATAACAAGTCATCGGCAAAGCCTTCAACTTCTTCCTCCAATGAAGGTTCTTCACAAAGGTAATTTCTTTATTTTTTTTGTTATACTAACAGATAAATTATTGAATCCACTATCTCTAATACAGTGAGTGAAAGCGGGAGTTCTGAAGGAAGTAGTACAAATTCAAAAAGTGTATGCCATTCCATTATATTACTTAACGTTTTACTTCATAATGCTATTAGTACAAATTCCAAAGCAGTATGTTACTGTCTCTCTCCTCAGTATTGCCTTGATTTGGACCGCACACATTTTGGTCAAAGTAAAGAAACTAGAACTGTTGGCACACATTTTGGACTCCTATTTGAAATTATGATGCTCATTTTGTTTCATTAGAACAATTCTTTGGTCAGCAACGAATCTGATGACGTTAGTTTTAAATTTGTAAGGTTAAAATTTGCTTCTGACTGGGCAGCACTACTGAAATATTGCAAAATGTGATAGCAAGATCAAGGGACACTACATTGAGCGAGCCAGCTAAGGTTAAAGTCTCGAAAGTTTTTTAGGTGGGTTTCTGTTTTGGTTTTCTTCTATTATTATACGGTTATACTTTCTACATTTAACAATGCAAAGGCGGAAAAGGCAAATACAGTAGATGAATCTGTTGAAAATGTTTTTTTGGTTGATTGTTGCTACATAAGTAGTGTATTTGTTTCATGCATCATCCCTTGCCAGTTTTTTATTAACCAATTGTACCGGGCATCCTTTATATTGCAGGTTGGTGACAAGCCATCTACTTCATTCCAAGTTGTAAGTCGTTCTGACTTTTATGTGCATATAGGTTTTGCTATGCACCTAGATATACATCATGTCTAAGTACATAGTAAAATATATGTATCTAGAATTTCATCTACATACAAGTAGGCAACATAATACATTGATTCTGATGTCACAATGTTTAATGCAGTCCACCGCTGCCGCCCCTGCTCGCGGTTCCCAGGCCTCTGGTGCCCCTCACCGTTCTTTATAGTAACAGATATTGATTCTTGACAAAGGAATTATAGGATATTGAGATTGACGATAGTATATATGTTTAGTTTCTATGTAACCATTATATATTAATATTTTGTATGTTGTTGCAACCCATCCCCACTCTTAGACCCTCATTAATGTGAACAACATCAAGGAATAGATGCGCAGGAATCAGACTCATGCTGCTCAGGAGGTGTATGGGAGGATAACGAGATGTGTAGTGCTCTTCAAGTGTGCAAGTGCGTCTGTGGATTGTATGGTTCTTTGGTTTTTGTTGTTCGCTGAGGTGCAAAGTAGGAAGAAAATGCGGCCCTAACCTTGCAAGCGGGGAATGTATCATTTTTTGGTGCAACTGAAATATGTGGTGTTATTTTTTGTGTACTAACAATTTGTTGAATATTTTGTATACCGTTGCAACGCACGGGCATCTACCTAGTTAAATATGATTTATGCAAGTTTCTCGAATTAGTTTTGTACTAAAAATCAATTTCTAAATGATTTTCTCTGTTTATAATCAGTCTGGACTGCGCCTCAATTTCTAATAAAGACAGGGCCCTCAGCGCAAAAGTCCCAAGACTCAGGTTTCTGTATACTGGACGACGGGTTGATTATGAAGAACACCGAGGGCTCTTATGCAAGACATGCACAGCGAAGGGGTATGGCGCGATATCGGCCGTCAGATCCGAGACGTGCGCACCAGATTAGATCTGGCCGCCCGCGAAGCGGTACGTCGCACGGCCCGTCCATTCTGCGATCAACGGCGCAGATCTAATTACTCCGAAATCTCCCCCGATCCGTTCGATCAAGTCCGACGGTTAGGATCAAACGCACGAAGGGGTATACTACAGTTTAATCTTAGCCGTCGATTACGATCCGACGACCCTAATTCTCCCCCAGCCGCGTCAACAGACACCGTGGGTGACTGGGTGCCCACGGCGGCGCACCAGTGAACGACGGCAGAGCTATCGCCAGAGTGCGGCGATCCAGGGCTCTGGTACGCTGATTCATGCGTAAAGAAGTGCAACACGCAGAGGTCACTAAGGCGAAAACAATAGGGGGTGTATTACCAGATGGCACGGCGTGGAGGTAACTGCTCTCAGCTAGATGCGGCGGAGTGAGGATTGCATCCCGACGGCGAGCGATTGCCGCATAATCACGACCCCGCACACCAGGAGACTCCCCCAAACTCGATCAGTATTCCCAATCAGACGACCCTGACCACCCAGCAAACCCCAACCGACGGCGAGGGTGGGGGACAGCGTCGGGGCGGTGCGGGCGTAGATGAAGATGTCGCTGGACTTGAATCCGCCCATGGCGTGCTGCGACCCGCCGAGGAGCGGAGAGGTACGGTGGAGCAGGAGCTTGGGGCCGAGGAGAGTGGATCCGCGACTATGGACGAGCACGACGTGGAAGATGGCCAGGCTTGGTGGCGGCGTCTAGAATCCCGACCTCGCCATGCATCCGAATCAACCACGGCGGCACCTCCCGCAGAGTCCCTCACAACCCGCCCAAGGGTAGCGCGCCGCTGCAGACATGAATCACCGGCAGCGCCATCTTGCGGACCCCGAGGTCGTGCACCGTGAGCGAGCGGAGGCGACTGGAGTTCACGACAGGGGAGGCCGCCGCGGCAGAGCAACTTGGTCGAGCAACGCGGGGTTCGCGGCTGGTTTATGCGGCCCGTAGGGGAGAGAATTTCGGCAAGGTAGCGCCACAACGACCTTGCAGAGGATCCGACGGTGAGTTCGTTTCATCCGATTGAAGAAGGTGGCGAGTGGGGCGGCGATTTAGTCGGAGGAGTGGAGGAGATATGTCCGAGCACTGGGGGGTCCACCTGTCACACACACGGTTTAGCGTTCCCAGCTAGGTGACAGGCGCGTGTGGTAGGAGCAACGAGCGGTGGGTGAAGGGAATGACAGATGGGGCCCACATGTAAGTGCCAGGAATAAAGAAAAGGGGAAGGGAAGGAGATGGGCTGCGCGGGAGGGAAACCGAGTTGGGCCAGCCAGATTCGGCCCAGTCAAGTTCCCAAGCTTTTCTCTTTTCTTTTTTGTTTTGTTTTCTCCCTTTTCAGATTTAGATTTCAAGTTTGAATCTATTTTTGTGGGAAGTTCAAACTCAGGTTAATTTTCTATATTTACATGACAACATAAACTGAATTTTTGTTCATTTATATTTTTATTTTATACTGTTTGTATAGTGTTTTCTTCACTTTTTCCCAATTCTAGGATTTTCCTTTGGAATTTAAATTCCACCTTGGATTTTTTTAACATATTTCTTTTCTTTTGTATTATTTTATGTTGTCACAGAATGCACACAAAATAAAATCCTAGCATGATGCATAATTTGTTTTTAGGTATCTTTTGTTATTTATTTATTTGTTTTCATGTGATGTTCTCATAGAATGTCAAATATGGATAACACATATATATACACAGGAATATCATTTCTCCTTTGAGGTTATCCTCCACAAATTACAAGTTGGGTATTACAAATCCTACCCCCCTTAAAAAGAATCTCGTCCTCGAGATTTAAGAAGGACTAGAGAAAAGATGGGGAGAATCTATGCGAAGCTCTTCTTCTCTTTCTCATGTTGCTTCATCTTCTCCATGGTGACTCCATTGCACTTTGCACATCTTTATCATCTTATTTCTTGTAACTCGAGTCAAAGTATCAAGAATCTTGATAGGATACTCCGTGTATGTCAAATCACCCTGAATACTGAGCTCGTCCATTGGTAACTGTTCCTCAGGGACACGGAGACACTTCTTAAGTTGAGATACATGAAATACATTGTGCACATCCGATAGACAAGCAGGTAGCTCGAGTTGATAGGCCATCTCTTCAACTTGCCTAAAAACTCTGAATGGTCCAATAAAGCGAGGGGACAATTTGCCCTTGAATTTAAATCTCCTCATTCCATGAAGTGGTGACACCTTGAGGTACACATGATCACCTTCTTCAAACTCCAGTGGTCTTCTTCTATTATCAGCGTAGCTCTTTTGCCTGGTTCGAGCTACCCTCAAATTCTCTCGAATTATACGAGCTTGTTCTTCTACCTCTTGAATAAGTTCATGTCCAAAGAACTGTCTTCCTCTAGTCTGGTCCAAAAATAGAGGAGTTTTGCATTTCCTGCCATATAGAGCCTCGAACGGGGACATCTTCAGACTGGCCTGGTAGCTATTATTATATGAGAACTCAGCATAAGGTAGACTCTTGTACCAACTACTACCATGCTGAAGGGCACAAGCTCTCAACATGTCTTCCAATACTTGATTAGTCCTTTCGGTCAGTCCATCAGTCTGAGGTAGGCCGAACTAAAATTCAACTTCGCATCCGTATTCTCATGAAAACTTTTCCAGAATCTGGGGGTAAACTGTGATCCTCTATCCAACATGATCTTCTTTGGTACACCGTGTAGAGACATAATCTAAGCCATATATAACTCAGCCAATTCAGATCACTTATAAGTAGTCTTGACCGGAATGAAATGAGCCACTTTGGTCAATCTATCCATAATCACCCATATAGCATCATATCCTTTTGAGGTGCGAGGCAATCCAGTAATGAAATCCATACCGATCTCTTCCCACTTCCATTCGGGTATCTTTAATGGGTGTAATAGTCCAGCTAGTCTTTGGTGTTCAGCCTTAACTCTTTGACACACATTGCACATAGCCACATGTGCAGCCACATCTCTTTTCAATCCATACCACCAGTACATCTGCTTCAAATCCTGATACATCTTAGTACTCCCAGGATGAGTAGAATAATCCGAGTTATGGGCCTCCTTTAAAATAGTCTCACGAAGGCTTTCAATATCAGGAACACATATCCTGTCCTTGAACCATACGGTGCCTTGCTCATCTTCCTTGAACTCCGGACCTCGACCTTCAGTAATCAGATCCTTAATCTCTTGTATCTTAGCATCACCAATTTGTCCTTTGTGGATTTCTTGCTCCAAAGTAGGTTCCATATCAATAGTAACTCCTTCAGTGTGAGCAACTATCCCCAGGTTAAGTCTGTTGAAATCCTCAACAATCTCATCGGGTAGCAGGGCAACAACAGCTGAATGAACATGCTCCTTTCGACTTAAGGCATCTGCAACCAAATTTGCCTTGCCCGGGTGATAGTGAATTTCCAAGTTGTAACCCTTAATAAGCTCCAACCAACAGCGTTGCCTAAGGTTGAGATCCTTCTGAGTGAATGTATACTTCAAACTCTTATGATCCATATACACTTGACACTTGGTTCCCATGACATAATGCCTTCATATCTTTAGTGCATGCACAACGGTTGCCAATTCCAAGTCATGAGTGGGGTAGTTCGATTCATGTTTCCGTAAC
Organism: Zea luxurians; assembly: GCA_029449295.1. Classification (NCBI taxonomy): domain Eukaryota; kingdom Viridiplantae; phylum Streptophyta; class Magnoliopsida; order Poales; family Poaceae; genus Zea; species Zea luxurians. The sequence goes on along the minus strand of JAOPSE010000004.1, from coordinate 188,328,659 downwards.
TGACGAGACGCCTAGGAAATCATGAGTCCATCTTGCATAAGTACACATCCCAAGCCTTGGCCACAGGCATCACAATAAACGTCAAATTCTTTTTGTAGATCTGGCATAACCAACACTGGGCGACATCAATCTCAACTTCAATTGGTTAAAACTATCTTGGTACCTCTTGTCCCACTTAAACTCTCTTTCCTTCTCCAGAAGTGAGGTGATAGACTTAGCGATCTTAGAAAATCCTTCAATAAATCTCTGATAGTATCCTGCAAGTCCCAAGAAACTTCGAATCTCTGTAACTGTAGTGGGTACTCTCCACTCCATTATCTCCTTGACTTTAGCAGGATCCACTAATATCACTCCATTAGAAATAATATGTCCAAGGAATGGCACCTCGTCAATCCAAAACTCGCATTTACGGTACTTGGCGTAGAGTTGATTATCTCGTAGCTTCTGTAGCACCAGTGTTGGGGACTTGTTCTCAAATACTAAGAGTTAAGAACAAGGCAACATAAAAAGTGTTAAGCGTTAAAGCCCTTCGTCCTAGGAAACAATGAGTTTAGGACGAAGGTTACAAGGGACATACCTTCAGTCTTGAGAGAAGGTAAAAGTACAAGCGTGACGCAAAAGCATATGCCAAGTCAGCGTGAACAGTACGGGAGTACTGTTCATCTATTTATAGACGCGGGACGCAGCCCACGTAAAATTACATCCATGTCCATTACATTTGTTAATGACTTATGGAAATCTGTCAAGGCCCACGTAGTCTTTTCATCTTTAAGTCGGTTCCCCTTTCCGCTATCGCGACGAAGCTTCCTTGCACACAGCTTCGGCTGTGCATCATCCTTCGTAGAGCTTGGTAATCAGCTCGTCCTTCGTCTGGTTCAGGCTTCATCCTGACCGTGCTTTATGTTCATAATTCTGAGTCCGAAGATACCTGTTCACATAATCTACTTGGAAAACATTGTCAAATCATGTTTTTGAGGACCTTCGGAGGACGAAGGCCCCCAACAACCAGTCTTAGATGTTCCTCATGATCACTATCATTCTTGGAATAGATAAGAATACCGTCGATGAATGCTACGATGAATCTGTCCAAATACTCTATAAACACCTTATTTATCAAATCCACAAAGTAGCTGGTGCATTAGTTAGTCCAAATGACATTACGATGAACTCGTATAAACCATATCGGGTCGAAAAATCCGTCTTGGGAATATCTGATGGCCTAATCTTCATTTGGTGATAACCAGGTCGGAGTTCAATCTTCAAGAATACCCTTGCACCTCTCATCTGATCAAATAAATCTTCTATGCGGGGTAATGGATACTTGTCCTTCACAGTGACATCATTAAGGGTCCTATAATCCACACTCATCCCTTGCGATCCATCTTTCTTCTGTATAAATAGAACCGACGCTCCACAAGGTGAAGAATCTGAACGAATGTACCCAGCCTCTTGTAATTCCGTTAATTGCTTCTTAAGTTCCTTTAATTCTTCTGAGAACACCCTGTACAGTTGTTTAGAAATAGGGGTAGTCCCAGGTAAGGGGTCAATGACAAACTCAACTTCCCTATATGGTGGCATCTCTGGTAACTCGTCTGGGAAGATATCCAAAAAATCCCTAACTGCATGGATGTTGTCACCCACAAACTTCTCATCTACTAAGAATGCCACTAGTCTGATGGTGGTAGTTACTGCAATCTCAACTTCAAATCTTTGTCCTTTGGAACTGGTGAGTTCTACGGTTCCCTTAGCATAGTGTATATACTGCCTTTGCCTTTCTTAACCATGACATACCAAGGATCACGTCTATAGTGCTCTCTTCTAACACTATAGGGTAGCCCATCTGGGTTAGAAATTCAGGGTAAGAAAGGAAGAATTGTAGACAAGGCGAATAATTACGAGAAATGTTACTGCGGGGGATTTATTAGCTATGTAGATTAGTGTGTTATCCTCTAAAGCTAATACATTACCTTATGGTGGTACAAGCTAAAATGTCCAACTATAATATTTCAATCAATCAAAGAAGCAAATCAAGCATTTATCATCAGAACAATCAACCAACATTTTTTTAAATAGAGAAAATAGTTTTAATTTTTGTCTTAGGTCTCCTATCTCTTAAAAAAATTATAAATGTAGGATTCCAAAGTGTGAAATCCATCTTGTCTTAGAGTAGAAAAGATAAGAGTAATCAGAGTAGAAAAGGTGAGACATGATCTAGACAAGATGAGTATAGAAAGAATCAGATTAAGGTAAGTAGGTAAGTATTTGTCCATTTCTATCTAGGTTTCGTCCTACAGTCGACATTTCCTCTGATACCACTTCTGTCACACCCGGCTTTAAGGAACAAAGCCAGGTGCATCTCATACATGCGCCAAAGAAGACAACATATATAATAACAGAGTGTATAGAGATAAATGTCACAATATAATCAGAGTACTTATTACATAGCAGAAGTCTTATTACAAAATAAAAGAATAATATAAAACGAACTAAGGATCGTTGGCGCCAATGTCAACTGAGAAACGCCACCTAGATCAGATCAAACTCCTTGCCTTGCGGCTCCTCCTGAACCACCTGTTCTTCTCCTATGGGGGGGTGTGAGACCGCAAGGGTGAGCTCACACATGTTCATCGCTCAACAAGTTGTGGGGAATAATGTGGCATGAACTCACCAAAGGTGGGAGTTCATGAAGTGTAAGGCTTATCAACAATAGGGGTTAAAGCTGAGCATTGCTTTTATAAGTTGGTCAAAATTTTATTAGGAATTACTAGATGTAAGTAAATACCAAACCTTAAATAAAAGTAATAGAACAAAATTAATAAATAATCCCATGCAAATGCAAATGACAAAATTGAGTTTAGGTTCCATAAATTAATCATCGGAGAGTCCTGAGCCGCTCATGACCGTGAGCTCGGCTAGTATACCAGTTTTACACTCTGCAGAGGTTGTACCCTTTACCCACAAGTCGTGTTTCCCATGTCGCCAGGGTTAGCTAGGCCCTTAGACACTACCAAGGTGAATGGCTAGGGATCCACTACGAGGCCTTTACAAAGTTCCACTAGCTTCCGAAAACCCGCTACAGTTTATGGGAAGAGCACTAGCAAGAATCCCTCGTCTGACCGCCATCGCAGCAAAATCAACCCGAGAACCTCCTTACATGCAACTCCCCTACTACCCTTGCCCCTTTCGGGTAAGGTAGTCTTCCACTAGCTTTCCTAATTAGTTAGCCAAGGGGTCCCATTCCTCCCTTGTGGTGGCACGTGTTTCTCAAGTTAAGCTCCGTGTTCCAATTAACAATAATGTAATGATCTTGTCATGAACATAAATAAATAACATAATAACTGGAACATGGATATAATAAATAATTATCCCAAAACCATATAAAGCAATAGCAAAAACTACCCATGTGATTCAGGGGCAAACAAGGTGATGAGATAAACAATCTAGGGTGACCTTTTGGGTCCCATCAAAATTAAACCTATGCATGGTAAATGATTATAAAGAACATTGTTGGGTAACAAAAGTGAATCAAGGGCACAACATGCCTGGCAATTGAGAATCCAGGTACCAACTTGCTTTTCAGATGATACGTGTCCTCGCGCTAGTTGTAGCAATACAAACAAACATGGTATAGATAAAATTAACATCACACCAAACATAAGAATATACTGCATAATAATGATCTACGCGTTGCTACGAGACTAACACAACTTGAACGGATCAAATCGGAGTTAAACCGAAGGAGTTATGATTTTCTGAAGATTCTATGTGTTTTGTACAAGATTAAATGGGATATAAATTTTAATTTGATTTTCATGTCAAAATAGTGGTACTAGATGATAGACAATAATATTACAAAATTATAGAAATTGGAACGGATTAATTTGGACTTAGTATGAATTAAATATGATTTATGCAAGTTTCTCGAATTAGTTTTGTACTAAAAATCAATTTCTAAATGATTTTCTCTGTTTTATAATCAGTCTGGACTGCGCCTCAATTTCTAATAAAGACGGGCCCTCAGCGCAAAAGTCCCAAGACTCAGGTTTCTGTATACTGGACGGCGGGTTGATTATGAAGAACACCGAGGACTCTTATGCAAGACATGCACAGCGAAGGGGTATGGCGCGATATCGGCCGTCAGATCCGAGATGTGCGCACCAGAATAGATCTGGCCGCCCGCGAAGCGGTACGCCGCACGGCCCGTCCATTCTGCGATCAACGGCGCAGATCTAAATACTCCGAAATCTCCCCCGATCCGTTCGATCAAATCCGACGGTCAGGATCAAAGGCGCGAAGGGTTATACTATAGTTTAATCTTAGCCATCCATTACGATCCGACGACCCTAATTCTCCCCCAGCCGCGTCAACAGACACCGTGGGTGACTGGGTGCCCACGACGGCGCACCAGTGAACGACGGCGGAGCTATCGCCGGAGTGCGGCGATCCAGGGCTCTGGTACGCTGATTCGTGCGTAAAGAAGTGCAACACGCAGAGGTCACTAAGGCGAAAACAATAGGGGGTGTATTACCGAATGGCACGGCGTGGAGGTAACTGCTCTCACCTAGATGCGGTGGAGTGAGGATTGCATCCCGACGGCGAGCGATTGTCGCATAATCATGACCCCGCGCACCAGGAGACTCCCCCGAACTCGATCAGTATTCCCAATCGGACGACCCTGACCACCCAGCAGACCCCAACCAACGGCGAGGGTTGGGGACAGCGTCGGGGCGGTGCGGGCGTAGATGAAGATGTCGTCGGACTTGAATCCGCCCATGGCGTGCTGCGACCCACCGAGGAGCGGAGAGGTACGGTGGAGCAGGAGCTTGGGGCCGAGGATAGTGGATCCGCGACTATGGACGAGCATGACGTGGAAGATGGCCAGGCTTGGCGGCGGCGTCTAGAATCCCGACCTCGCCATGCATCCGAATCAACCACGGTGGCACCTCCCGCTGAGTCCCTCACAACCCGCCCAAGGGTAGCGCGTCGCTGCAGACATGAATCACCGGCAGCGCCATCTTGCGGACCCCGAGGTCGTGCACCGTGAGCGAGCGGAGGCGACTGGAGTTCACGGCAGGGGAGGCCGCCGCGGCAGAGCAACTTGGTCGGGCAACGCGGGGTTCGCGGCTGGTTTATGCGGCCCGTAGGGGAGAGAATTTCGGCAAGGTAGCGCCACAACGACCTTGCGGAGGCTCCGGCGGCGAGTTCGTTTCATCCGGTTGAAGAAGGTGGCGAGTGGGGCGGCGATTTAGTCGGAGGAGTGGAGGAGATAAATCCGAGCACTGGGGGGTCCACCTGTCACACACACGGTTTAGCGTTCCCAGCTAGGTGACAGGCGCGTGCGGCAAGAGCAACGCGCGGTGGGTGAAGGGAATGACAGATGGGGCCCACATGTAAGCGCCAGGAATAAAGAAAAGGGGAAGGGAAGGAGATGGGCTGCGCGGGAGGGAAACTGAGTTGGGCCAGCCAGATTCGGCCCAGTCGAGTTCCCAAGCTTTTCTCTTTTCTTTTTTGTTTTGTTTTCTCCCTTTTCAGATTTAGATTTCAAGTATGAATCTATTTTTGTGGGAAGTTCAAACTCAGGTTAATTTTCTATATTTACATGACAACATAAACTGAATTTTTGTTCATTTATATTTTTATTTTATACTGTTTCTATAGTGTTTTCTTCTCTTTTTCCCAATTCTAGGATTTTCCTTTGGAATTTAAATTCCACCTTGGATTTTTTTTAACATATTTCTTTTCTTTTGTATTATTTTATGTTGTCATAGAATACACACAAAATAAAATCCTAGCATGATGCATAATTTGTTTTTAGGTATCTTTTGTTATTTATTTATTTGTTTTCATGTGATGTTCTCATAGAATGTCAAATATGGATAACACATATATATACACAGGAATATCATTTCTCCTTTGAGGTTATCCTCCACAAATTACAAGTTGGGTATTACAAATATAATCAAGTATAGGACACATTAATCAACCAACGGGATAAATCATCACTATTTTACTTGCCTTCACCGGGGAATTTGGACAAAGGCCTAAGGGCGTGTTTGGTGTGGCGCCTAAGCCGCCACACCGCGCCACACTTTTGAGCCACAGGTGTGGCGGCCGATTTGGCCGCCACACCTGTGGCTCAAAAGTGTGGCGCGGTGTGGCGGCTTAGGCGCCACACCAAACACGCCCTAAGTGCGATCCGGAAGTCCACCACCTGTTTTTGACACACAACTTAGTGCACAAATCCACATAACAAACGCTCATAAACGACACCGCACCTACGCACAATTCTAAACCCATCGCGAGCGACTTATCACCCCATTACCCACCAACTGCAGCGGCGCTGCTTGACAATTTCATATCTTTAAAATTATGATAGCAGTGGTAACAAACAAAAACTCCAGAAGCATCTACATAAAATTACCCACAAGTTTTATATTCAAATGATAATTAAATTCCAACATCTAATTAGCCCAAAACAGTCCACAAGATACACCCTGCAATCTGTTTTTGGACAGCAACCTAGCCGGGTTCAAACAGCGATATCTCCTAAAATATAACTCCGAATCGAGCGCATAAGTACTCGTTGGAAAGGTATGACAAAGCTCTACATGATTATCATACTGATTACCACTAATTGCCCACGAAAAATCCCTAGAAACTGATAATACTACTGCTGTTCGCCCACCCACAAAATTTCTGGATAGCACATCTACCGATTCGCATAGGTAAACATATAATCAATTGGATTGCAGCACAAATAAACAAGAGATAATCACAAAATCACCTTGAATTCTCCCCCTTTCCTCCCTCCTTCCCTCCACCAAAAATCCAATTGGAGACTTGCACCAACGTGACGTAGATCCAAGCGGGGAAGGGGTGGCACCTTGGAGAGGAGGAGATGGGGGGGGGGCGGCTAGGGTTAGGTGGTGTGGCTGCAATCTCTTGGGGAAGGAGAGGGAGAGAGGGGGGGAGGGCGGTGGCCAACAAAGGGGGAAGGGAGGGGGGCGGCTGCAACCAAAGGAAAAAAGGGGGGCGGCTAGGGTTGAGGGGAAGGGAACTATTGGGCTCTCCATCGCCGGATCGAGATCCACGGCCCAAATCCGCTTTCACGTCTGTGCTCCCAACCCCAGCGTGCAAGACCAATAAGAATCCTATTGTTTTACTGGTGAATACCTCCAAAAATTCCAAACCCCAGTAGCACAGGACCCGGAAGAGAAAACAAAGAAAAACAAAGAATAAACTTCAATTTCTCTTTTTTTTTGAAAATTGGGTATCACAATTAGTATACTAAGCCTTGCTTGTGGCACCAAAATTTTTAGGTACATCACTCCAGGACTTGGTTGATGGTATGACTTGGCCTTGTATCCTACCACTGCGATGTACGGTCGAGTGGATACTATACTGTGGGAGAGGACCAGGAGTAGTAGCTTGGACAGGCTTTGCCATAATGCTTATTTACCTTCATTAGATTTTCTGCTGCAAGAAAACCATTGAAGTACTACTTCTTTATGAATAACCTCCGGTGATGTAATAACCTTTGCTACTTTTTAAATTATGGTTTTACGAATTATTGCATTTCTCTCAATCTCATCATCGAATGAGAAAGTAGTTATAGATCTAGTGTAAGTGATTTATGGGACTAGATCCGATGGACAGACATTTTAATCCAATTTTAGTGTATCATCGCATTTGAGGTGGGACTTGTGCATTAAGCTGAATTAATCTGGGCAGTTCTGTTATATGAACAGTTGAGAGCATAAATATATTATCAAGTGTGTTCCGTCGAGCTACAGGTTACAAGTATTTATATGGTAATTGAGAGTTTAAGACACGGATCTCAAAACGCAATCTTACCACCGTGTTACCTACTACATCCGGGAAATATTCCATCCAGAAGAGTAATTACGGTACAATGCTGCCTAGTTCTTTTTACACATTGCGGTTTATCCTTGAGAGAGGCTGACTGGTGGGCCATCGCAGTCCGCCCCGTTTTGGGAGAGGGTGAAGCTAGCCACAGGTATTGTTCCGCTCCTCCTTTTCCGTTGTAGCCTTCACGCCTTTGGAGAAGCCTCCAGAGAGGAGTTGCAGCCTCGCTCACCGGTCAGGGGGCCTCCGTCCTGAGCCAGCCCCAGTTACCTTCGCGGTGTGGGTTGCCCTTCGTCAGGATACTGCTTATGTATCTGCGAGTGATCAAACATTGGGTCAACCATCATCTCAATATATTAAGAAAAAGAGATAAGTCCAAATCAAAAAGATCTGGACAGATTACACGGCCTCCTCAGGGAGGCCAGAAACACAGGAAACTAAAAAAATCCATCAAACTCAAACTACAACTCCCTAGTCTCCAGGAATTAGAGCAACAAGGTATGAAAGACCCTTAGCCCCGGCCATCTCCCAAGACTGCCTCTCCTCCCTGGCTAACTTATGGTGTGTTTGGTTTATGGAGTCATCCAATGCTTCATGAGGTGATGCATCATAAGTTCATTCCATCAATTCTGATGGAATCAACCCACTCCTTATGTATATACTAATTATTAGCTTATAAGGAATGGGGTGGTGATGGATCAACTCATTCTATTCAACAAACCAAATAAAAATGTGAGGAGTGAGAAGAAGATGGATCACTTCATTCCTCAAACCAAACAAACCCTTAATGGACAGATCTAAACTAAGACTACAACCATCAAAAACACAACTATTACGATGCTTCCATGTTATCCATGCTCCTAGGGCCACAAGAGAATTAAGTCCTTTACCAGGGAGACCAGCAGCCAACCCAGAAATCTGCTCCCACCAAGCCATAAATGAAGAATGTCCTGGCTGGGGAGTCAGACTCTGAAACCCAAACGGTTTAAGAAGAGTAAACCAGAACACTCTTGTGAATACACAGGAGACGAGGATATGGTCAATAGTTTCAGCTTCCTGGTCACAAAAAAGCACCTAGCAACCATCGCTCCCACACTGTCCTTGTATGAAATTGGTCACGCTTCATGTCGCCTTTGCATTGGAGCTAAGCCTCCCTTATTACTCGTATATATCACGATCAATACAAACTGCGGTTGATCAACTTCTTGTGCTTAGCTATTTCATTTCCAACACATGAAAATGTCCTGGCAGCTAGCATCTATCTGCTGCATAATCATGCTGGTGTAAAGGATTGTTGCTTTTATGGTCACATAAACTAGACAACTGTGTTAACCTCTTGGCATATTTGTATGAAAATCAAGCAACAGGTTGTGATCTATAATGCAAGTTGACTCGCAATGAGATTGGAGGACAGATCATCATCCATTTGTTTTCCCTGCAAGCAGGTAGAAAGCATATACGCAAATAGTTCGAAACGTAGTGCAGTCGAATTAATGGCAATTCTTATCTACAGCAAGAAAGATCACTAGCTAGCTGAGTTCACTACAGAATATTTTTTTAATATATGGAACCAATCATTCTCCTCACTCAAATAGTTCTTGGCCTGGAGACAACAGCTGACTAACATATTCTATCCATGGAAGATCTTTATCCAGAAAGAGCGAGAGAGGGCTACGTGCTGTGATTCTGATGAGCCTGAAACAATTGTGAAGTCCAATGTCGAACCACATCTAGTTTTTTTTTATTAAAATATTGCCATGAAAATTTTGCATCGACAAGTGGCTAGTATAATAGTGCTATCTTTTTTTTTCTTGCAGTGGTAAATGGCGATGCTGATCATGTCATCCACATAGATCCAATTGGAGGCTGCATAATCAAGATCTATGTTTGGATTCTGATCAATCTGGAGATACAATGCATATTGTCACTGAATCGTTAAAGCAGACACCCAAAGAACTCAACATGATACTAATTAATATTACTGATTGTTGACAAAGGTTGCTTTGCGCAATATGTCAAGTTGTCATCCACAGCAAAAGCCACAATGTCTCACAAGCTAGCATATTCTCTATTACAAACTTACTGAACAAATTATTTATGACACCGGTTTGAGAGGACAAAGCTCTGAATGAACAAAAAAATATTAAACTGAATTAATTATGAGTAATTTAGGGTACCACTCATGATGGATAACTACTTACATTCAGAGTTCAGTTTCGCTTTGACGTTTCCTTACCAATTCCTTTATCTATATTCTTAGGAATAAGTTCCTCAACAGTAAGTATGGTCCAGTCTAATCATGATCGATACAAATCTTCATATCGACCCAAAAAATGCACCGGAGCAGAGATAGTCAGGAATAATTTAATATGCCCAAACTAGATACATTCTGGACATCTGATCCACGTATGTCGGGAATAATTAAATATGCCATCGTATCTTTGCAACAAAATTATGAGGATTAACTGCTGATGCTGTGGTACCAAGCTACAATCTGATGTAGCCCAAGCTTTCTGCTTCCCAGGTCCTGTACTACTTGCATCAGCAAAGCACAGATACCATTTGATTAGTCATTGCTTAAGGAGAATATGTGTGCTGTACATTTTTGTCCAACACCAGATGGAAAAGCTACTACATGATTGGGCATGGCTAGGAAGGAATAATATGTTTTAGTTAGAAGTGGTGTCCACTTCCCATTGGAAATTTGTGTGTATGGCCTGTGTTGTTTTCAGGCCCATGCCTCTGTCAATGCCCTCCCCAAAGGAAGCACAAACACGCTCTGGACCTTTAACAGAGACCTGCACTGGACAGCAACTTATCAGTTCTTAGTTCTCACCATAGCCAGTTCCATGGCTCCTTCCCTTCTGCATGCAAAAGTTTAACATTTGTGAGCACTGCTCCTGTAAATATCTCCTTTTAGGAGTATGATCCATCGTCCACTTAGAATGAATTCTTATAATGGTGTGGTTCTAATAATGGAAACTCTGATGTTTAGATGATCTAGTGCGGTCCATGCATTTTGGCGAAAGCTCAAGCTAGTGTTTATCTCTGAGATAAACGCTTGAAAAGGCTAGCAACAGTTCAATAACAATAACCGGGCGAAGAGGCACACCTTTGTTTTTGCAACAGGTCGATCACAATCAGAATCACAGGCCTCACATTTATGTACAGCTGTCTGGATCAAAATTCTGAATGGATATGAAAAAGAAAGATGCTCCCTTATCATACCAGAGATGGCATGTGGCCGCATTTCTCTTCATCTCAGATCTATACTGTCATAAAACTTTTACAGCTATGCACAAGTGTTCAGATCTATCGTACGTGAACAATATTAACCTTCATGGCTGTTGGGGGCCTTCGTCTTCCGAAGGTCCTAAAAAACACGACTAACATGTTTCTCAAGTGCAATATACTGTTACAGGAACCTTGGGCTTTGAGATGAAGATACGCGCGGTATAAAAGAAGCGGTCCGAAAGAAGGATGAATCAGTTCCGAAGCTATGGGTGATGAAGCTTCGGCTTAGCGCAAAGACTGATGGAGAATGAAACCGACCTAAATGGAAAAGACTGCTCAGTCCTCGATAGATTATTCCTTAGTCAATAGAAAATGTCAAAGACTTGGATGTAATTTTACCCAGGCTGTGTCCTGTACCTATAAATAGATGAACAGTAACACCGTACTGTTCACGCTGACTTGTATTCACTCATACGTCACTCCCGGATTCTTATCTTCTGTCCAACAGAAGGTATGAATGTAATTTGATATTGTTAACATTTATTCATGATTATATAATGAGAATATGGATGATCTAATGATTTGATATAATTATTCATATTCTTTACGTGTACCATATGTTCCTGCTTTTCTTTGTACATTGAGTTTATGAAGGTATACCATTCATAACCTTTGTCTGAAGATCATTATATCTTAAGAGAAATAATGTTTCGAAGGACAAAGGTCTTTAACCATTAACATTTGTGTTGTCTTGTTCTTAACTCATATCATTTGAGACCAAGTGACCAACATTGGCGTCCACCTCCGGTGAACTATTTGTCCACCTTCGGCAAGTTGTGACCTTCGTCATGCCGCCGAAGAAGTCTTCAGGGCTAGGGGCTGCACTGCAGCCACTCGACGTCAACCAAGGTGAATAGGCAGGGTCTCACTACGTAGCCTTTACAAAGATTCCCTGAGGCTGTAGCCGCCCGTTAGGATTCCTAAATGTACCGCACTCCTCTCAAAGGGGCAAACCAAGCTTGGCAGAGCGAGCCGCATACACCGAGCCCCATTGACGGCACGACGGCGAAGCGAACTACACCTCAGTTCCTCTAATTATTCAGCTAAGGGCGTCTCATTCCACCCTCATGTTTGCACTGTTTTTCCGGGCGGTCATCCAACGAACCAGTCCTTACGGAGAGGCACTCGAGAAACAGCTCGAGTCCCCTAAATGTCACAGAACCATCATCCTAATCAAAAGGGAAAACAACGTATCGTAGATAATCTCATCATGTTCATTGATTAATGTGAAGCACTAGCATAAGGCTAAACTATAATAACCCAACCAAAATAAGTAAACAGGGACAAGATAAACAAAAGCTAGTCGATCCTTAGGTACAAATTGTGTAAATGCGGGGAGTGAATTATAAGAATGAGTAGGACATAGATGGGTCAAGGGACACTCGCCTTCACCAACCGACTGCTGCTCAGGGTCTTCACCTGCAACTCCTTCGGACTCCGCCAACTGTCCGTTATCTATACGAGTTCAAACATACATTCGACACATTTAATACAAAAGAACAGTACACCATACAATGGAATGAAATAAATAAACAGACGTTCGACGCTGGGCTCACACTTACGACTAAGCGAGAAAGAGAAAATAACGGTCGAGGCTACGGTCGAAGAGCAATCACGTTACACGATTATAAATCAAAGTACTCATCTAAGCAGAATAGTATTAATTTAGCCATCGCGTTAAGCATAAGGTAAAGTCATGTGCCATATTTAATTATTATGAACAGATTAAGGTAAATTAAAAGGGATTATCACGAGGCGGAACGCGTGACACAGCACTTAAATTGAATTAAGAAATAAACGACTCGTCGCGCGACGGGTCGCGCAACGAGACTCTTGCATTAATTATAAATAAATGTTAAGCGTCGCACGATGAAACGCACGACGGCATACGTCAACTGAACTGAATTTTAAACGAAACGTCGCACGACGAAGCATGCGACACAGATCATTAACAAGGATGAATTTAAAATGAATTGTCGCGCGACACAGCGCATCGGCTAAACTAAAATTGAAAAAGGGATTAAGCTGAAAGTCGAACGCCGCGCCACTACAGTCGCGCGCGTGCGAACACGCTGCGCGTACCTGGGGCACGCGAGGCCATGCCAGGGCACGCGACAGGGCCGCCAGGGCGCACGGCCGCCGGGACACGAGGCACGGGGGCGTGCGGGCGCGTGGGGCGAGCGGGGCCGCCGAGGCGCGGGTGAGCCGCCGGGGGGGTGGCGCGGGGCCGCGGGCGAGCCACCCGGGGGGGCGACGGGGCAGGGGCCGCCGAGGGGGGGCACGACGGGGCAGGCGCGATGGGGCAGGGCCCGCCGGGGGGGGGGGGGGGGCGCGACGGAGGCAGGGCCCGCCGGGGAGGGCGCGCGCGATGGGGCAGGGGCCGCCGGGGGCGCGCGACGGGGGCAGGGCTGCCGGGGGGGGGGGGCGCGACGGGGACAGGGGGTGCGCAGGGAAGAAGAAAGGGGAGGGGAAGGGGAAGAGAGAGAGGGAGAGGGGAGTGGAGCTCACCTTGGGGATCCAAATTCCGGCGATCACCGTCTCCAAGACCTAGGGCACCACGGGGAGAGAGAGAGAGAGGTGGGAGAGGAAGTTGCTGCGTGGGAAAAAACCAAATGAGAGAAAGAGACCAGGGGAGGGGGGCGCATGGGGGAGGGCACGGGCGCCAGGGGCGTGCCGGGCCGAGCTGGGCCGGGCCGGGCTAGGCTAGGTCGGGTCGGGCTGGGCTGGGCTGGGCCGCACCTGAGGCAAAACCCATGACATGCATAACCACAGATCGGAATCCAATTCGCGACGCAAAATCCGAAACAAGACTAGGCGGACACGCGATTAAGCACAACATCAGACAAAGAAATATGATTCGGCATGATGCAACACCCATGTCAACTAAGGTTTTGTTTACACACGATATGGACACCAGTTGCTATATTGCTTTGAAATTGGGAAGGAGCGAAACTGGAAGAGAAAAGAGAGTAACGCCTGAATTTGGTGAGTAAAAAGAAGAAAAAATTCTACCCCCAAATTTAGGGCGTTACAAACCTATCCCCCTTAAAAGAATCTCGCCCTCGAGATTCAAGGTTGGCTAGCAAAGAGTTCAAGGTACTTGGCCATCAGATCATCTTCACGCTCCCAGGTTGCTTCTTCCTCAGAGTGGTGACTCCATCTGACCTTGCACATTCTGATAGTTTTCCTCCGGGTGACTCTGTCTGCAGTCTCAAGAATCTGCGCTGGCTTCTCTATATAGGTCAGGTCCTCTTGGACTTCCAGACCTTCCACTCGCAACTGCTCTTCTGGTACACGCAGACACTTCTTCAACTGAGACACATGAAAGACATCATGCACTGCGGACAAGCCTTCTGGCAGACTGAGCTGATAGGCCACTTCTCCACGCCTTGCGAGAATCTGATACAGACCAACATAGCGGGGTGCTAGCTTGCCTTTGACTCCGAATCTTCTGACTCCTCTGATCGGTGATACTTTCAAATAGGCAAAATCTCCGACTTCGAAACTCAGCTCTCTCCTTCTTGTGTCTGCATAGCTTCGCTGCCTTGACTGCGCTATCTTTAGATTCTCCCGAACCATCTTGATGTTCTTTTCAGCTTCGAACAGAATGTCTGGACCGAACACTTGCTTTTCTCTAGGCTGATCCCATTGCAACGGAGTTCTACAACTCCTCCCATAAAGCGCCTGAAATGGTGACATCTTCAAGCTTGCCTAGTAACTGTTGTTATAGGAGAATTCTGCATAAGGTAATCTCTTGTCCCATTCGGACTGATCTTGCAACGCACAAGCTCTCAACATGTCTTCGAGGATTTGATTAGTTATTTTAGTCTGATTGTCTATCTGCGGATGGTAAGCTGATCTGAAATTCAGATGTGTACCCAAAGCTTCATGCAACTGCTGCCAGAAATGAGAGGTGAACTGTGTTCCTCTGTCTGACACTATCTTCTTTGGCACACCATGAAGACAAACGATCTGGGACATGTACAATTCTGCCAATACCGCACTGCTATAGTTAGTCTTGATAGGTATGAAGTGGGCTGACTTGGTCAAGCGGTCTACTACTACCCAAATGGAATCGTAGCCGGCTCGAGTGCAAGGCAATTCGACTATGAAGTCCATTCCGATTTCATCCCATTTCCACTGAGGAATTCGCAACGGTTGCAACAATCCAGCTAGCCTCTGATGCTCTGCCTTGATCCTTTGACAACTGTCACATATAGCCACATGCTCTATGATCTCCCTTTTCATTCCGTACCACCAGAATTTCTTCTTCAGATCTTGATACATCTTCTCACTTCCAGGGTGTATAGAATAAGCTGACTCATGAGCTTCCTTGAGGATCAACTCCCGAATGGACTGGACATTGGGAACACACAAGCGGTCCTTGAACCATATCACACCTTCTGCATCTTCTCGAAAATCTTTACCTCTTCCTTCCAGAATCAGCTGCCGGATTTCACTGATCTTCTCATCATTCTTCCGTGCTTCTTTGATTTCCCGCTCCAAAGTGGGTTCTAACTCAACTGTCACTCCACGCATACTGTTCAGAAATCCGAGGCTCAACCTGTCAAACTCTTTGGCCAACTCATAAGGCATCGGATGAGCGACCATCAGGTTGACTTGACTCTTCCTGCTCAAAGCATCTGCCACTACGTTTGCTTTGCCTGGATAGTAATGAATCTCCAATTCATAGTCTTTGATCAACTCTAACCATCTTCGTTGCCTCATGTTCAACTCTGACTGAGTGAATATGTACTTCAGACTCTTGTGGTCTGTGTAAACATCACATTTATGTCCATACAGATAGTGCCTCCATGTCTTCAGTGCATGAACCACTGCTGCCAACTCTAGGTCATGGATTGGGTAATTCTGCTCATGAACCTTCAGCTGTCGGGACGAGTAAGCCACAACTCTTCCCTCTTGCACCAACACGCATCCCAAACCAGTGTAACAAGCATCGCAATACACCGAGAAGGGCTTATGCACATCAGGCAAGACTAAGACAGGTGTTGTAGTCAACTTCTCTTTCAGCGCTTCAAAGGCTTCTTGGCATTTCTGGGTCCACTTGAATTCAACTTTGTTGCCTAGCAAAGCTGTCATTGGTTTCGCAATCTTCGAAAACCCTTTGATGAATCACCGATAATATCCGGCCATTCCAATGAAACTCTTGATTCATGGGGCATCTGTTGGCGCTTTCCAGTTCAGAATGTCTGCCACTTTCTTCGGATCCATTGCCAAACCTTCTTTGTTGATTATGTGGCCCAAGAATAGGACTTCGTCAATCCAGAATTCGCACTTGCTCAACTTTGCATACAACTGGTGCTCTCGCAATCTCTGCAATACCATCCTCAAATGATCTGCATGCTCTTCCTCACTTTGAGAATATATAAGAATGTCATCAATGAATACCACCACAAACTTGTCGATATAATCCATGAATACACTGTTCAACAGATTCATGAAGAAGGCTGGTGCATTCATTAGGCCAAAAGACATCATAGTGAACTCATACAACCCGTAATTGGTAATGAATGCCGTCTTTGGAATGTGTCTGAAGGTCGAATCCTGAGCTGATGATAACCTGATCTCAGATCTATCTTTGAAAACACGCTGGCTCCTCTCAACTGGTCGAACAGATCTTCTATTTTGGGCAAGGGGTACTTGTTCTTAATCGTGACCTCATTCAGAGCTCGATAATCGATACACATCCTTCTGGTGCCATCTTTCTTCTCCACGAACAGGACAGGGGCGGCCCAAGGCAAGGTGCTTGGCCTAATATAACCCTTCTCTGATAGCTCATCAATCTGCTTCTTGAGTTTGACCAACTCTAGTCCAAATACTCTGTAGGCTCTTTTAGAAATGGCGGTGGTGCCAGGAAGAAGCTCTATGGCAAACTCAACTTTCCGCTCAGGTGGCATGCCTGGTAAATCTTCCGGGAACACATCTAGAAATTCTGACACAACCTTGATAATCTCGAGTGAATCTGGCTCTTTGCTATCAACAGCCATCTGATAACAACTTCCTTTCTTTGGCTCAGGCGGGACTAACTCGGTCACCACTTCTCCTACTGGGGACATCAACTTGATCGTCCTCTTATCACAGCTGATAACTGCCTAATACTTATCTAGCCAATTCATCCCTAGGATGATGTCTATTCCCTGAGTACCAATTACTATGAGATTAACAGGAAACTCTATCCCCCTTATTTCCACACTTACATTCAAGCAAATGCTATTGGCTCAGATTCTACCACTGGCTGAGTCAATTTGGATGGGGGTTGACATGGTAGTTACTGGAAGATTATGTGCTTCTACCCATGATGCAGTAATAAATGAATGCGTTGCTCCAGTATTGAATAACACTTCTGCAATATGGGAGTCGACTGGAAATATACCTACTGTCATGCCGGGGGTTTCCTAAACTGCTTTAGCCTCCAATTGATTCAGTCTCCCATGGTTATAGCGTGTCTGAGAGTGGTTGCCTGCTCCAGGCTGAGACACATTTTGCTTTGCTGGGGCACTGGGGCTTGACTGCTGCTGGGCTGCCTTCTTCGGATATTGCATCACCCAATGGCCTTGCTCTCCACAATGGAAACATGCTCTGCTTCCACCCTGAACTCGTGCTGCTTGACTATTCTGGTTGGTTGCTACGGCGGGGAGACGAGGTGCTTGCTGATTCTACCTCTGGAACTGACCTCCACCTGACTGATTGTTCTAACGATTCTGCTGCTGGTGCTGAGGGTACAACCTTTGAAACTGCTGCTGCTGAGGTGGACGCTGGTTCTGCCTGAACTGCTGAGGTGGGTTGCCTGAGGAACGAGGGCGATTGCTGCTTCCAGGAGGGGGTCCACTGATCTTACACTTGCGATCCTCCATCTCTTTGCGCTTCTTCTCTGTCATGATCGCTCTGTCGATCAGGTGCTGAAATGTGGGGAAGGTATGATTCATCAGCTGATAATGCAGAGGGTCGACCAAGCCTCTCAGGAAATGATAATGCCTCTTGGTGTCGGTGTTTACATCTTCAGGAGCATAACGGGATACCTGTAGAAACTTGTCTCGGTACTCACTGATAGACATGGGCCCTTGCTTGAGCGCCGGGAACTCCTCCTTCTTCACTGTCATCAGGCCTGCGGGAACATGGTACTGGCAGAAATTGTTTCTGAATTCCTCCCAGGTAATAGTGTAGGGGTTGGCATGGGTGGCGAGGTAAGACTCCCACCAAGACTAGGCTGCTCCTCTCAACGGACGGGGACCATACAGAACTTTCTCCCTTTTGTCACACTGAGCGGTGTGCAACTCTCGCTCCACAGTGCACAACCAATCTTCAGCATCCATGGGGTCAGAAGAATGAGCGAACACTGGGGGATGACCTCTCATGAATTCAGCATGCTTGTCTCTGGGCATCTGAGGCATCTGAGGCTGAGGTGGTGGCTGCTGCTGCTGCTGAATGGCGGCCAGAGTCTGACCAATGGCTTGAACTGCCTGAGTCTACATCAAGAACATGTGCTCAATGTTCATCAAGGGTGGGGGTGGCAGCTGCTGACGGGGTGCCTCTTCCTGTGGGGCTACCTACTCCTGCTGAGCACGCCTTCCTCCTCTGCGCCTGTTTTCTGACATCTGCAAAATGCAATCACACATCAGAACTGATCTTGCAACTTGCAGCATAAGAAAAGAGTATAGAATTCTTCCACAATACTGAACAGATGAGCATCTTCACTGATCTCCAACACAGACCAACACAGCTTCTCAGATAAAGAAGAAAGTGGAACAAAAGGGCTTCCCAACTAGATAACTAATTTTATTAACATTTAACGGGTAGACCAAAGTACAGGGGATGCCTACACCCTGGCGACAGTCATTACAAAGATCCAAATCCAACATAGTTCATCATGACAAACATAAAAGCATAGGATAAGCAAACTACCCTGTCTAACTAAGACTAACTAAGAGAAAGACTGATGCTAAGACTATAATTCTATATATATTTTTGTATTAATTACAAGATCTGACGCTGATGATCTATTGTTCTAAATTTATCTTGGTCCTGCAGTCGAGGTTACCATAAGCATGGTGTCCACGCTGAGGTGAGCGGTACGGGTGCTTAGTCCCGACGGGAGCGGGGGAGCCACCCTCTAGGTGACGATGCTCCCCGCGCTCAGCCCGCAGCTGGGCGATCTTAGCACGAGCCCTACTCAACTCGTCTAATGCATGGTTCAGCTCCGTGTTTAGCACGACGGCTAGGTTTACTGTGCTGCTCAACCTAGGATTGTCCTCACCAACAGGTGAGACAACCACGCCTCCTGTGCTGCCAGAGGGACGGTGGGGGTAATACTTCAGGTTGAGACCATCAGCTACCCCACCGAGCACTGAGCAGTAGTGCGAAAGCGCACGCCGTGCGGCATCTTGCATGGCCGCCTCAGCTGAGTCCCGCTCAGAGATAGAATAGTGCTCTGAGCAGATCTCTACACCCCGAAGACTGTTCTCCGGACGGCGCACCAAACAAGTCGCCTCCTAACGGTCCGGGTAAACCCCGCGACAGTGCTGGAATACAACACAGCGATACTCGATAGACCAAGTATGCCGGTCGAGTGCCTGGCGTAGCAAGGTGTCGAGAGCAACGTGGAAGTGACACCCGCGAGTGGCGTCACGGGTGATGGGTTGGGCAACCCATCCTTCCAACTCCTGCTCCTCAGAACGGTCGGTGTCGTGGCTCGAGCTGCTATCACCACCTCCGTCGTCTGGGTCTCCTCTAGCTGCAACTCCAACGGCTGAGGCGCTTAGTGGTGGTGCAGGGGGCACCTCCAGCGGGAGCACAGGGGAGTAGCTCCTCACAGACTCTATCTCCTGCTGAAGCGAGAAAGAAGAGCCCTGCTGCTCTAGCTCTTGTCGTCGACACTCCTGCTCCTTGTGCAGGCTGTGGTGCAGCCTCTCCAAGTGGCTAGACTGGCCGGTCACCGGACGCCGAAGCGGACGCTCCGCGAGACGAGAAGGCAAGAAAGGAATGACGGACTTCCGTGCAGTGTGTCTAAGACGAGCCATCTACAAAAGACACCGTAAGGATAAGAGTGAGAACAGAACTAATATGACCAACAAGTAGACCATAAATAAATGAGGAATCAGAATAAAACAAGATTTTCAGCAAGGTATAATATATATAGTAGAACATAGGTTTGGTCGATATGACCAACTTTTGAAGGGATACCAAAGTCAAGGTGAGAATAGGGGTCTATAATCCTTAGAACGATCAATCTACTCTAGGTTAGCGGTCCTACAGTCAGCACGGCTTTGATACCACCTATGTCACACCTGGTTTTAGAAGGCAAACCGATTGCGAACCATGTACGTGCCAGGATCAGCAACTCACGTACACAGCAGTTACATAATTGGACATCATCACACAGTGCTAGAATAATGACATAAAAGAGGGTATAATAGTCGATTACATCATGATGTCCGGGACATCCACATAGTCTTTAACAATAATCAAAGTGCAGAAAAGAAACGTAGATACACACGACCTACACAGGCAGCCGACTGGGGGTTTGTCGCTAACCCATGCCTAGAACCCATCATAATCTTGGAACTCCTGGAAGTCTTCCTCCACGGCTTCATCTTCACCTGAGCAGTGGTTGCAACGCGAACAACCTAGGGGGGGTTTGGTGTGTAAAGCAAGGGTGAGTACACATCAACATACTCAGTAAAATGTCCCGTTTGGCTGTAGTGGACTAGCTTTATGTGGAGTTAAGTCAAGCAGTTGCTTTTAGTTGGTCAGGTTATTATTTACTAGTAGAAAGCCAGGTTTTAGAATTAACCCAAGTTATTAACCCAATGTACCCTTTCCAAACGGAAAGAATACCACTTACCAGTACCATAATCATAACCAAAACCATCATCCTCATCACCACCTGTAAACCATACATCTCTTATCAAGTATCTCTAATCAATGGAGCTCCCTTGGCCGCTTATAACCGCGAGCACGGCTGATATATCAGTTTCATAACACTCTGTAGAGGTTGCGCACTTTACCCACAAGCCGTGATTCCCTCTTGCCTCGGGCCAATCAAACCCTTAAACACTACCAAGGTGAATAGGCAGGGTCTCACTACGTAGCCTTTACAAAGATTCCCTGAGGCTGTAGCCGCCCATTAGGTTTCCTAAATGTACCGCACTCCTCCCCAAGGGGCAAACCAACCTTGGCAGAGCGAGCCGCATACACCGACCCCCATTGATGGCACGATGGCAAAGCGAACTACACCTCAGTTCCTCTAATTATTCAGCTAAGGGCGTCCCATTCCACCCTCATGGTTGCACTGTTTTTCCGGGCGGTCATCTAACGAACCAGTCCTTACAAAGAGGCACTCGAGAAATAGCTCAAGTCCCCTAAATGTCACAGAACCATCATCATAATCAAAAGGGAAAATAGCGTATTGTAGATAATCTCATCATGTTCATTGATTAATGTGAAGCACTAGCATAAGGCTAAACCATAATAACTCAACCAAAATAGGTAAACAAGGACAAGATAAACAAAAGCTAGTCGATCCTTAGGTACAAATTGTGTAAATGCGGGGAGTGAATTAGAATGAGTAGGATATAGATGGGTCAAGGGACACTTGCCTTCACCAACCGACTGCTGCTTAGGGTCTTCACCTGCAACTCCTTCGGACTCCGCCAACTGACCGTTATCTATACGAGTTCAAACATACATTCCACACATTTAATACAAAAGAACAATACACCATACAATGGAATGCAATAAATAAACAGACATTCGACGCAGGGCTCACACTTACGACTAAGCGAGAAAGAGAAAATAACGGTCGAGGCTACGGTCGAAGAGCGATCCCGTTACACGATTATAAATCAAAGTACTCGTCTAAGCAGAATAGTATTAATTTAGCCATCGCGTTAAGCATAAGGTAAAGTCATGTTCCATATTTAATTATTATGAACAGATTAAGGTAAATTAAAAGGGATTGTCGCGCGGCGGAACGCGTGACACATCACTTAAATTGAATTAAGAAATAAATGACTCGTCGCGCGACGGGGCGCGCAACAAGACTCTTGCATTAATTATAAATAAACGTTAAGCGTCGCACGACGAAACGCACGACGACATACGTCAACTGAACTGAATTTTAAACGAAAAGTCGCGCGATGAAGCGCGCGACATAGATCATTAACAAGGATGAATTTAAAATGAATTACCGCACGACAAAGCGCGCGACACAGCACATCGGCTAAACTAAAATTGAAAAAGGGATTAAGCTGGAAGTCAAACGCCGCGCAACTACAGTCGCGCGCGTGCGAACACGCTGTGCTTGCCGGGGGCACGTGACAGGGCCGCCAGGGCGCACGGCCGTTGGGACGCGAGGCGTGGGGGCGCGCAGGACGCGGCGCGGGGGTCGAGCGTGCAAGACGCGGGGGCGAGCGGGCGTGAGGCCGTGGGGTGAGCGGAGCCACCGAGGCATGGGCGAGCCGCCAGAGGGGGCGCGATGGGGTAGGGGCCGCCGGGGAGGGCAGGCACGACGGGGCAGGGGCCGCCGGAGGGCGCGCGATGGGGGCAGGGCCACCGGGAGGCGCGCGATGGGGACAGGGGGGTGCGCAGGGAAGAAGAAAGGGGGAGGGGAAGGGTTAGAGAGAGAGGGAGAGGGGAGCTCACCTTGGGGATCCAAAATCCGGCGATCACCGTCTCCAAGACCTAGGGCACCATGGGGAGAGGGAGAGGGAGAGAGAGGTGGGAGAGGAAGTTGCAGCGCGGGAAAAAACCAAATGAGAGAAAGAGACTAGGGGAGGGGGCGCGCATGGGGGAGGGCACGGGCGCCAGGGGCGCGCCGGGCCGAGCTGGGCGAGGCCGGGCTGGGCCGCACCGTGGGGCAAAACCCATGACACGCACAACCACAGATCGGAATCCAATTCGCGACGCAAAATCCGAAACGAGACTAGGCGAACACGTGATTAAGCACAACATCAGACAAAGAAATATGATTCGCCATGATGCAACACCCATGTCAACTTAGGTTTTGTTTACACACGATATGGACACCAGTCACTATATTGCTTTGAAATTGGGAAGAAGGAGCGAAACTAGAAGAGAAAAGAGAGTAACGCCTGAATTGGTGAGTAAAAAGAAGAAAAAAATTCTACCCCCAAATTCAGGGCGTTACAAGATTCATGCTTGAGTAGCAAATGATGATGTTGATACAAGTCTCAGTCATTTTTTGCATCAGCTTGTTGATCGAACCCCCAAGCTACTAACTACTGCTTGCAAGTTGAATCCTCTTCCTGAACCCGAGAAGAGGAAGAGGGTGGTCGGAGTTGATAACTCAAACCATAATGACGATCTTCCTCCAAAGCAACCTCATTTAAATAATGAATGGGGTACATCTACTAATTATCAACTGTCCTCTCATAAGTGGAGTATGGGTGTAAGTCTTTGACCTTATAAAAAAAGATAGAGCTGCCAAAGGTCAAGGCATGCTCTATACCATAAGAAAAGTGTAACACTCCAAAATCCTATTATGGATAAATTAGAAAAACTCATTTCGTGATTTAAATAAATGTGTTTTCAAATAATAGATTACCAAAAAGATTCTTATGTGGACTATCTTTTGTGTTAAAGATCTATTCTCTAAAAAAGAATTAAGTTAAACTATCTCTTAATATATATTTTACATAAGAAATTATATCCTTTTAAATAAATATGTCACACCCGGGTTTTAGGGGTCTAAAACCCGGATGCGAAATAATCACCAAGTGTGCTGGGACCAAGTCTCACACATATGATGACTCATGGTACAGAAACGAATGTCACATCTTTACTATATAATAGGAGTTCTGTACAAAATAGCTAAATAATTACATCAGATGCAAACAACGATCCAACAACCATAGTTGACTGGGAGTCGACGGCCTAGACCACTCATGAACTCATCACAACTTCCTTCGTGCGCCTCCTCCTATGGTACCTATTCTTGACCTGGTGGGGATGTGAGTACAGCAAGGGTGAGCTCACATACGTTCATCGCTCAACAAGTTGTGGGGAATAATGTGCATGAACTCACCAAAGGTGGGAGCTCATGTGAATTGTAAGGCTTACCAAAGGAGATGGTTAAAGCTGAGCATTGCTTTTAAAGTTGGTCAAAATTTTATTAGCATTTACTAAATATAAGTAGATGCCAACCCAATTAAATAAGAGATCAAAATTGATAATAACACCCGCGATGCAATGCATATGACAAATTAAGTTTAGTTCCATAAATTAATCATGCGAGAGTCCTGAGCTGCTCATAACCGCGAGCACGGCTGATATACCAGTTTTACACTCCGTAGAGGTTGCACCCTTTATCCACAAGTCGTGTATCCCGTCTAGCCAGGGTTAGCCATACCCTTAGACACTTCCGAGGTGAATGGCTAGGGATCCACTATGAGGCCTTTACAAAGTTCCACTAGCTTCAGAAAACCCGCTACGGTTCTGAGAAGGGCAATATAGGAATCCCTCGTCCGAAAAGCCATCGCAACATGATCGACCCGAGAACCTCCCTATACGCAGCTCCTCTACCACCCTTGCCCCTTTCGGGTAAGGTAGTCCTCCACTAGCTTTCCTAATTAGTCAGCCAAGGGCGTCCCATTCCACCCTTGTGGTAGCACAGATATCTCAAGTTAAGCTCCATGTTCCAATTAACACAATGATCTTGTCATGAACAATAATTAAAACAACACTATAACTAGAACATGATCATAATGTAATATTAATCCCAAAACCAGGTAGAGCAATTGCAAAACTACCCAAAAGTTCAGTGGTAAACAAGGTGTGGGATAAACAAGTCTAGGGAAACCTATTAGGTCCCATCAGATTAACCTGAGTATGTCACAGTGATTAACAGGAACATTGTTGGGTAAAGAAAAGTGATCAAGGGCACAACTTGCCTTAGACTTGAGATCCCAGGTACCAACTTGGTCTTCAAGATTCTCGTAACCTTGATGCTAGTCGTAGCAATAAAAACAAACATGGTATAGGCAAAATTAACATCACACCAAATATAAGAACAAACTGCACAATAATGTTCTATGCATCATAATGAGATCCTAGGTTCGAGAACCACTAAATTTGGAGTTACGGTTAACGAGTTTTGACTTTCTGAAGATCTAAATGTTGGGTACAAAAGAAATTAAAGTGCACAATTTTAACTTATTTTTCATAACAAAATAAAGTTACTAGATGATAAACAATATTATCATGAATCTAATGCAATTGGAATGGATCAAAAAGGAGTTAAAACAAATTAATTATGAATTTAATAAGATTCTGGAATTATTTTTATATTAAAACCACTATCTCTAATGTATTTTATAGGATTTAATGCCCTGAGGACTGTGGCCACTATTTTCCGAGAGCATGAGGTCAAATCTGCAAATTCTAGGGCTTCATTGTAATTACTTATGCCTATGGTCGGTCCACGGTTTTGTTTCTCCATCTTCTAGGGACTTATTTGCAAAGGTACCGAGGCGGCTTCTACACGAGCTCGATCTAGCCGTTGGATCCAAAACTCCCGGCCCAGATTATATTAGGCGCCACATTAAACCGGTATGTGATATCAGCCCCGCGATCTAGATCCTAGGGTCAGAATTTTATTAAAGCATATCTAATCTACACCACACAACCCGAAACGGACGGCCCCGATCTTAACCCTGAAGAGATTGTCTCCAATCAACTCCTAATCGTTCGTTCCACGATCAACAACCACCCACGTCTTCATCTTCCCAGGCTCCCAGCCCCTTCGCTGATACAGCGGACGGTGGCGCCACCCCATGTCGTGGCGGCAAAACCCACCAGAGAAATTGGAACTTGCAACACACGACCCTAGTTCTCTAACCGAACGGAGCTACATGATCCTGGGAGCTCGGCGGACATGATTAAGGACATACCGGAGGTGGATACGACTTCTGTAGTGGTGCCAATGAGCGATGCGTCCCCCACGGCTGGGTTGAACTCCGATGAGTAATTCCAAGGCCCCCAGTGGTTGTCCTCGCACGACGAGCTCACTAATTCCCACGGTGATCTTTGGCAACTCCTAACACCCAAAAATTTAATTTAAAATTTAAATAAAAATATATTCTAAAATTTATTTAAATTGGAGGTCTAATATAATTAGTACAAATTAACAACAATATTGTTAGAAGAAAAGAGACGGGTTAGAGTTTCAAACAGATAGGATAAGATTCCAACAGATAAGTATAGAGCCGCGAGAGGGTACCGGTTCGGGATAAAATGATCTAATCTAAATCGTTCGGGGGTTGATCGGATGGATAGGAGCAGCCGATACCCTGACTTTATAAGAAACCAACCCGTCGTCCCTTGTCAGTACAATTTAATTGCATTCATGCCCCGAACATTTACACAACAGCCCCTGATCATTAGGATATTAATGCGCGCAACCCAGAGAACAAATAAAATGGTAGGTAAAATGATTTAGAGTGTAGAAATAATTCTAAAACCTTGTTTAATTCATTAGTAATTCATTTAATTCCTTTTTGATCCATTCCAGTTGTATTTATTTATTTTAATATTGTTTATCACCAGTAAACTCTATTTTATCATGAAACATAGATTAAAATTGACCACTTAGTTTATTTTGTATCAACCATTTAAAAACTTCAAAAAATCATAACTTGTTATCCGTAACTCTGAATTTAGTGATTCTCGAACCTATGATCTCGTTATGATGCATAGAATATTATCATGCATTCTGTTATGATGTTTGATGTGATGTCAATTTCTCCTATACCATGTTTGTTTGTATTGCTTCGAGTAGACGAGCAAGTGATCGAGGACCCCGGTACAAAGCAGGTTAAAATACAAAGCAGGGGCTCGTTGAAGGCAAGTTGTGCCCTTGACCACTTTTATTTACCCAATAATGTTCTCTATAATCACTTTGGCATGCTTAAGCTTAATTTTGATGAGACCCAATAGGTTACCCTAGTTTGGTCATCTTTACACCTTATTTACCCTGAACTTTTGGGTAGTCTTTGCTATTGCCATATGTTGTTTTGGGTGTTAAGATAATTATTACACATGGTCATGCTTTATTATTATTGTTCTATTCTGTTCATGATAAGACTATTATGTTAATTGGAATATAGAGCTTAACTTGAGAAACACGTGCCACCACAAGGGTGGAATGGGACGCCTTTAGCTGACTAAATAGGAAAGCTACTGGAGGTCTACCTTACCCAGAAGGGGCAAGGGTAGTAGGGGAGTTGTCGGTGTAGGGAGGTTCTTGGGTTGATTTTGCTGCGATGGTTTTTCAGACGGGCGATTCCTGCATTGCGCTCCCTAGAAACTGTACCAGGTTTTTTGAAGCTAGTGGAACTTTGTACAGGTCTCGTAGTGGTACCCTGCCTCGCTTCCTTGGTAGAGGTGTATGGGGTCCGATCAACCCCGTGGCAAATGGGTATCATGACTTGTGAGTAAAGGGTACAACCTCTGCAGAGTGTAAAACTGGTATACTAGTCGTGCTCGCGGTCATGAGCAGCTCAGGACTATCGCATGATTAACTTATGAAATTAAATTCAATTTGTCATTTGCATCGCAATGTGGTTTTATTATTAATTTTTGATCTATTATTACTCTGGTTAGGTATATACTTACATGTAGTAACTGCTAATAAAATTTGACCAACTAATTAAAAGCAATGCTCAGCTTTAACCCTTATTTGTTGATCAGCCTTACACTTCACATGAGCTCCCACCTTTGGTGAGTCCATGCATATTATTCCCCACAACTTGTTGAGCTATGATCTTTTGTGAGCTCACCCTTGCGATATATAAATCCCCCATAGGTGAAGAGTAAGTAGTCTAGGAGGAGGTCTACAACGAGGAGTACGAGTTGATCTAGGTGGCGTCTCCCAGTCAACTTGATGGTGCCAAGGAATAACTATTAGTTCGTTTTTTGTTATCATTTATTTTTGTAAGACACTTCCGCTATTCAATAATGATTGTGACATTTATCTCTATACACTTGGTTATTATATGTGTTGTTCTTCTTTGGTGCACATATGAGACGCACCCGGCTTTATCCCTTAAATCCGGGTGTTACAGAAGTGGTATGAGAGGAAATATTTATTATAGGACGAAACCTAGATAGGACTGGACAAAACCCTTACCTACTTACCTTTACTCTGATTCTTTCTACACTTTCCTTGATCCTGTCTCACCTTTGGTTGTTCTACTCTGACTACTCTTACCTTTTCTACTCTAGAAAGACAAGAAGGATTTCACACCTTGGAATCCTACCTCTATAGACTCCCTAAAGAGATAGAAGACCTAAGACAAAAAATATATTTTCTCTATCTAAAGTGTTTGGATGTTTTTTCTGATGATAAATGTGTGATTTGCTTCTTTGATTGACTGAAA
Source organism: Zea luxurians (assembly GCA_029449295.1). Classification (NCBI taxonomy): domain Eukaryota; kingdom Viridiplantae; phylum Streptophyta; class Magnoliopsida; order Poales; family Poaceae; genus Zea; species Zea luxurians. The sequence continues at coordinate 188,300,085 of JAOPSE010000004.1, read as the reverse complement.
TAGTATAGTAGGGCATTCTAGCATGTAACTCCATAAGGTAATGAATAGGTATTAGTAGGTGACACACTAATATACTGAGCTATTAAGACCCCAAAAGATCATGTCCCGTAATTACTCATCTTATCTACAAATCTATATTACCATGTGTTTCTAACTCAAATGATCAATACCAGGAAAGGAGGCGGTATCGATCTACCAGCCAACGACCTTCGCAGGAGGATTGTTAACCAACCACAACCAGCGATAAATCCTCCATCGAACCCTCCACCGGCTGGAGCAGATCTAGTAGCTGCCACTCAGATGCAGCTGCTGTAGTAGATGGGAAATACTATGATGAAAATGCAAGCTCAGATGCAGCAAGAACGTCGGGAGATGCGCCAGGAGCGACAGGAGATGAGACAAGAATGACTGGAACGGCAGCAACAACCACCACTACCTCGACCACCACCACCAGCTCCACCCCAGGACAAGCACCAGGAATTCATGAGTCACAAGCTGATGAAGACATCACTTCTATACATACAATGAATGGACCGATAACATGATCTCGTGCACGACAGCTAAATCTCCAGGTACGTTCTACCCTAGTCAATTGTGTTTCAGAGCTTACGCTTGGGGCCATGGATGTTTTGATGATTAGGTACCTTGGAGAGGACCAGCAAGGACTTGGGAAAGGCCAAGGTGTTGAGGAGGAGCAGTAAGGGCGTCCACAACAGGAAGGAGATCAAGTCCGAGTCGGCTACGACTCCATTTCGGGTTCTAGGACCTGTCTGCACTAAAATGGACGCCCAAGATGCATCCGGACTCCGATTGCGACAGACTGGATATGGTTGGAAAGATAACGAGATTATCTAACCAACCAACTGGTTCCACCCTAAAATTCATCCGGAGTCAACGGGAATCGTCGAAATAAGTCAGCGTTCAGATTCTGTTTTGGTGCTGCGACACCGTCTGTTGGGACGTTGGACCGTGTATCGCGTCGGAGCCCATTAGGGGCGAGTCCAGGGCTACACACGCCCTAATACTCTATTTATTCAGCAGCCGCCGCCACATTTAGGCTTGGGTTTTGCTTAGATCAATTCTGTCATCGAACAGTGTCGCCGTCATCGGCTTGTGAGACCCCCTCCCGTAATCAATACAATTTTGGTTGCGTTTCTTTCATGTTCTTGCTTGTGTTCTTGATTGCGCTTGCAGGGATAAGCCTTCGTGGCGAGGTCATTAGTGTGTCACGGGTGATAACCAACGGAGCCGTGGTGTAGTGATTGCGAGGAACCATTCGCTCGGAGCCTTGGATCATCAACGTCGAGATCTCCACTCAATCAAATTATCGTATCTCACGGAAGATCGGGCCGCGTCCACTATCAATTGGTATCAGATTTCTAGGTTGCCCGTGAGATATAATTCTACCTTTAGATTAGTTTTGTTTCGTCCCATAGTCCACAAAATGCCAAAAAAAATTACGATCAGTTTATTCCGACCTAAAACCATCGCCTTAGCCTTTGCACAATTCAGTTTTAGAGTCCGCAGTTCTGAGTTCGTGTTCTAGTTAAGTTTGGTTGCTGGATTAGATTTGTTTCGTTCAGTTTGATTGTATCCATCCGCTTCCATCCTACAAAACCGACCATATCTACAAAACAGATCCAATCTCTACAACCGACCCTATCCACAAAACAGATCCTATCTCTACAACTGATCCTATTCACAAAATAGATCATATCTCTACAACCGACAATATCCACAAAACATATCCTATCTCTAAAACCGACCATATCCATAAAACAGATCCTATATCTAAACCGACCATATCCAGAAAACAAATCCTATCTCTAAAACTAACCCTGTGCTCCATAGCCATCGTTTCGGTTCCTGCCGATTTGTGCCTTTGAAAACCATAACTTGAGGTACCTTCCATAAAACAGGCATAACTTTTCGCTCGGTGCTCCGTTTGAGCTCAAATTTTTATAGCAGATTCCTGACTCCATTCTGGGGTGACCCAAACTTGCCTACGGCCTGTTTGGTTCGGTCAAAAAATTCAAAAAAATCGGAAAGATAATTAAAAAAATTGTTTAAGTATTTTCAGGAATTTCAGAGATCCTTTGTGAATTTCTCTAGGCCACAATACAACTCTGTTTGAAGTGAAATTTTGTGTGCTTCCATCCTTTGTATTTTTGGATCAGTGGTAAAAAATTCAGAATATTTCGAGCTCTTTTGATGGTACTCCTTTTGAAACGCGCCTTTGATTTCTACTAGTGCTGAAAAATCTGCCCTATTTACAGAACTGTCATTCCCACTAGATACTTGTACCTCCTTTCTTGTGCTTTGGTCCAACTGTTCTATTGCATTTTCTAGGCCAGCAACTAGGACGAGTACTTAGAACACTTATTCAGCATTGCTATCTATTACTGACTTGTGTGCCACATATATATATTTAGTCAGTCTTTCCATAGCTCCAATTTTCTCTCGAGCAGAATAGGTACTCTTTTGCAATCACACCCACGCTCGTTGGACAGTCACACCGGTCATCGTTTGCCACCTGCAGTGCTGGTAAGAACGTTGTAAGAGCGGGGTAAGACGCTTCATAATTTGTATTCCACCACCTCCACCACCACCCTGAGAGATAGTTGTAGGGTTCACATTGTTTGTTGCCTTTTTGTCTCTGTTTTGTGCTAACAATGACAGGACCAAAGAATCAAATGGACAAGGACAAGGGGCCTAAACTTAACGGCGATGAGTGTGTCTCAAATGGAATTGAAGGAGATGATGCGCGCGATGACTGAAGCTTTTAAAAAATACCAAGACTCTGCCTCGACATCCTATGAGCAGCTTGATCGACGAGTTGCTGAACTTGTTACACGCATGGATGTACTGGAGGCTCGTCCCCCACCACCAACTCCAGCCCTAGCTCACTCTCCTGTGGACGACGATGACGACGATGTTTATGCACCGCTGCGACAACGCCTCGCACGTAATCGACAAGGTATGGGAGGTAATGGTAGACGTCGTCATCATAATCCTGAACCAGACCATGATCTATTTGCTAAGATTAATTTTTCTATTCCACCGTTCATGGGTTCTTATGATGCTGAAGCTTACTTAGACTGGGAGATGACGGTAGAACAAAAATTTAATTCCCATCTTGTTCCTGAGCAGCATAGGGTTAGACAAGCCACTAGTGAATGAACTTGTTAACACACGTGCTATCATTTGGTGGAATGAACTTGTTAACAAACGTGCTGCACCACAAACATGGAATGCGTTAAAAGAGGAGATGCGAGCTCGCTTTGTTCCCCCTTCTTATAGACGTGATATTCGAAAAAAATTGCAATGCTTAGATCAGAGAGACATGTCGGTACAGGAATACTACCAAGAACTTCAGAAAGGTATGTTACGATGTGGGGTAGTTGAGGATCCGGATGATCAAATGGTTAGGTTTTATGGGGGATTGAGGCGGGAGATTCAGGATATTGTTGATTATAAAGAATATCATTCTATACAACGCTTGTTCCATCTTTCTATGTTGGCAGAAAAAGAATTGCAGGGTCGTCAACAACGGAGGAGTAGCACTTTCGCTCCACGCCAGCCACCGGTGCCAGCCAAGGCGTCATCATGTTCGGGCGTACGGACGTCCACATCTTCCACTGTACCTTTGGGTGTTACAGCAAAACCTGCTACGACCACCTCTTCCACAGGCCGCTCCTCCGACATCAAGTGCCACCGTTGCCAGGGACTTAGTCATATTCAGCGAGATTGCCCCAGCAAACGGGCATACATTGCTACTGGTGATGGTGGGTATGTTAGTGCTTCTGATGTTGAAGATGAAGATACTATTGGAGCTAACATTGCAGAGACTTATGATGGCGATGAAGAGGTTCTTGGTACAACAGCGACCGAGACCTATAAGGCCTTGATTGTGCAACGAGCTTTGAGTACCACGGCTAGTGACGATGACAACAGACAGCGCCACAACCTTTTCAACATGTTCCTCATCGTCAAGGACTGCCGTGTACATACCATCATTGATGGTGGTAGCTGCAACAACTTGGTGAACGTTGAGGTGGTCAAGAAGCTTGGCTTGACCACACGAGAGCATCCCCACCCTTATCACATTCAATGGTTTAACAACAGCGGTAAGTTCAAGGTAACAAAAACAGCAAGAGTGCATTTTTCTATTGGCTCTTACCATGACTTTGCTGATTTCGATGTGGTGACTATGGATGCTTGCTCTCTTTTACTGGGACGTCCTTGGGAGTTTGATACTGATGCTATTCACCATGGTAGATCTAATAAATATACTTTCATGCATAAGGGAAAGAAAATTATGTTGCTTCCTATGACTCCCACTGAGATTATCCACTTGAACATGAGAAAAAGACTAATGCTAAGCAAAAAGGTGTTTTGAACTCTGAAAATCAGCAACCTATTAAGTTAAAAACTCCTACTTTGCTAGCCACTAAATCTGATCTTGATGAGTTACATGCCTCTCTTGGACTTTGCTATGCCTTAGTGTGCAAAAATGCTTTCTATTCCATTGATGATACATCTATTGTCTTGCCACCTGCTATTGCTAACCTTTTGCAAGAGTATATGGATGTGTTTCCCTCTGAGATACCCCCTGGATTGCCACCTGTGCGAGGTATTGAGCACAAGATTGATTTAATTCTAGGGGCGAGCTTGCCCAACCGTGCTGCCTACAGGACCAACCCCGAGGAGACTAAGGAGATTCAGCGCCAGGTCCAGGACCTTCTGGACCGCGGGTACATTCGTGAGAGCCTTAGTCCTTGTTCTGTTCCAGTTCTTTTGGTTCCTAAGAAAGATGGCACTTGGCGCATGTGTGTTGATTGTAGAGCCATTAATAACATCACAATTCGGTACAGATATCCTATTCCTAGATTGGATGACATGCTTGATGAATTAAGTGGTTCTATTGTTTTCTCTAAAATTGACTTGCGTAGTGGATACCACCAGATTCGTATGTCTTTAGGTGATGAATGGAAAACTGCATTTAAAACTAAGTTCGGTCTTTATGAGTGGTTAGTCATGCCTTTTGGGTTAACTAATGCGCCTAGCACTTTCATGAGATTGATGAACGAGGTTTTACGTGCTTTCATCGGTAAATTTGTGGTGGTATATTTTGATGATATTCTTATCTATAGTAAGTCTCATGATGATCATATTGAACATTTACGTGCTATTTTTGATGTTTTGCGTGATGCACGTTTATTTGGTAACCTTGAGAAGTGCACCTTCAGCACCGATCGTGTGTCTTTTCTTGGATATGTTGTGACATCGCAGGACATTGAGATGGATGAGGCAAAAATTGTTGCCATCACGAGCTGGCCACTTCCAACCACGGTCACACAGGTTCGAAGTTTTCTTGGTCTTGTAGGATTCTACAGGCGATTTGTGCGGGATTTCAGCACCATTGCAGCACCTCTCCACGAGTTGACAAAGAATGGAGTGTCGTTTCGTTGGGGACCATCACAACAACAAGCCTTTGATGCCCTCAAGTCGAAGCTCACACAAGCACCACTGCTGCAACTTCCTGATTTTGACAAGACATTCGAGCTCGAGTGTGATGCGAGCGGCATTGGGATTGGAGGAGTGCTCATTCAAGGAGGTAAACCTGTTGCTTTCTTTAGTGAAAAATTGAATGGTCCAACTCTGAATTATTCTACATATGACAAAGAATTATATGCTTTAGTACGAGTTTTACAAACTTGGCAACATTATCTAAGGTCTAAAGAATTTGTCATACATTCGGATCATGAATCTTTGAAGTATCTTAAGGGACAATCTAATCTAAACAAATGACATGCTAAATGGATTGAATTCATGGAATCATTTCCTTACATTATTAAGCATAAAAAAGGAAAGGATAATGTAATTGCTGATGCTTTATCTAGACGTTATACTATGTTGTCCCAACTTAATCATAAAATATTTGGTTTGGAGACTATAAAGGAATTATATGCTGCTGATTTGGACTTCAAAGATGCTTTTGAAAATTGCAGAGAGGGAAGAACGTGGCAAAAAATTATGATGCGTGAAGGCCTTCTCTACCGTGCTAACAAGTTGTGTGTTCCAGCTAGCTCCGTTCGTCTTCTACTCTTGCAGGAAGCACATGGAGGTGGCTTAATGGGACATTTTGGTGTTAAGAAGACCGAGGATGTGTTGTTTACTCATTTCTATTGGCCTCGGATGCGGCGTGATGTTGAGCGCTACGTCTCTCGTTGCACCACGTGCAACAAAGCTAAGTCCCGACTTAACCCTCATGGTCTTTATTTGCCTCTTCCTGTTCCTCGTGCACCTTGGGAGGATATTTCTATGGATTTTGTTTTGGGATTGCCTAGAACAAAGAGGGGGAGTGATAGTGTTTTTGTCATTGTCGATCGTTTTTCAAAGATGGCACATTTTATACCCTGTCACAAAACTGATAATGCTTCACATATTGCTGATTTGTTCTTCACTGAGATTGTGTGTTTGCATGGTGTGCCAAATACTATTGTTTCTGATAGGGATGCTAGGTTTTTAAGTCATTTTTGGAGAACTTTGTGGTTTAAATTGGGAACAAAGTTGTTGTTTTCTACTACTTGTCATCCCCAAACTGACGGGCAAACAGAGGTTGTTAATCGCACTTTATCTACCATGTTGCGGGCTATTTTGAAGGATAATTTGAGGTTGTGGGAGGAATGTTTGCCACATATTGAGTTTGCTTATAACAGATCGATTCATTCCACAACCAAGCTTAGTCCATTTATGGTAGTATATGGTTTTAATCCTCGTGCCCCAATTGATTTGCTACCTTTACCACCTTCTGAAATAGTGAACTTGGATGCTACACAATGTTCTGAATTCATTCTTAAGTTACATGAAACAACTAAGTTGCAAATTGAAAAGATGAATGAAAAGTATCGTATTGCTGCTAATAAAGGTAGGAAGGAAATGAAATTGGAACCTGGTGACTTGGTGTGGGTTCATTTGAGAAAGGATAGGTTTCCTGATTTGAGAAAGTCTAAACTTATGCCACGAGCTGCAGGTCCTTATAAAGTTCTTGCAAAAATTAATGATAATGCATATACACTTGAGTTGCCGCCAAATTTTGGGGTTAGTCCCACCTTTAACATTTCAGATTTGAAGCCATATATGGGTGACAAAGATGAGGCCGAGTCGAGGACGACTCCAATTCAAGAGGAGGAGGATGATGAGGACATCACTTCTATACATACAATGAATGGACCGATAACACGATCTCGTGCACAACAGCTAAATCTCCAGGTACGTTCTACCCTAGTCAATTGTGTTTCAGAGCTTACGCTTGGGGCCATGGATGTTTTGATGATTAGGTACCTTGGAGAGGACCAGCAAGGACTTGGGAAAGGCCAAGGTGTTGAGGAGGAGCAGCAAGGGCGTTCACAATAGGAAGGAGATCAAGTCCGAGTCGGCTGCGACTCCATCTCGGGTTCCAGGACCAGTCTGCACTAAAATGGATGCCCAAGATGCATCCGGACTCCGATTGCGACGGACTGGATATGGTTGGAAACATAACGAGATTATCTAACCAACCCAACTGGTTCCACTCTAAAATTCATCCGGAGTCAACGGGAATCGTCGAAATAAGTCAGCGTTCAGATTCTGTTTTGGTGCTGCGACACCGTCTATTGGGCCGTTGGGCCGTGTATCGCAAAGAAGCCCATTAGGGGCGAGTCCAGGGCTACACACGCCCTAATACTCTATTTATTCAGCAGCTGCCGCCACATTTAGGCTTGGGTTTTGCTTAGATCAATTCTGTCATCGAACAGTGTCGCCGTCATCGGCTTGTGAGACCCCCTCCCGTAATCAATACAATTTTGGTTGCGTTTCTTTCCTGTTCTTGCTTGTGTTCTTGATTGCGCTTGTAGGGATAAGCCTTCGTGGCAAGGTCATTTGTGTGTCACGGGTGATAACCAACGGAGCCGTGGTGTAGTGATTGCGAGGAACCGTTCGCTCGAGCCTTGGATCATCAACGTCGAGATCTCCACTCAATCAAATTATCGTATCTCACGGAAGATCGGGCCGTGTCGACTATCACAAGCCGCCCACATTTTCTAGCTCTCCAGATCCTCTACATGCTGATGATTGGCTGAAGTTAGTGGAAAAGATGCTTAATATTGCTCAATGTACTGATCGGGAGGAGGTGCTCTATGCATCAGGTCATCTCACTGGCCCCGCTGCTGATTGGTGGGACTCCTACTGTGCTGCCCATGCTACTACCAACACTATTACCTAGGAAGAATTCTCTACACAATTCAGAAACTACCATATTCCTGTTGGCCTGATGAAAATAAAGAAGATGGAATTCTTATCACTTAAGCAAGGCAACATGACAGTTAGTGAATACCACGACAAATTTATTCAGTTATCACGGTATGCTCTAGAGGAGGTGGCTGATGATGAAAGGAAGGTGGAGCAGGTCGTTGGTAAGACTGCTGCCCTCCTCCAGGACGAGCTGGTGTAACCTGGGGTGGAACATAGTGAGGATGGACATGGAGGGACTCGTTGGACCACTCCAGTATCAACTAGTATCTCACACCTTCCCATCTTTCTAGAGGCTTCTGTACAAGGCTATAGCTGTTGAACACAAACGTGTTTAGCTAGGAGAGATGAAGAGGAAGGCTATCGCCCAAGGGCAGGGGAGTAGTAGCATCCATCCTTGCTATGTTCCACCCTAGGGTACACCAGCTCATCCTAGAGTAGGGCAGCAGTCTTACCAATGGCCTGCTCATTATACACCACAGGCGACTCCACAGACTCCGCATACTTCTCAGGCTACACCTACTAGCACCCTAGCGAGACCTGCTGGCCAGGGTACTACACCTACTTCAGTCACCACTTGTTTCAAGTGTGGTGAGGTTGGGCACTACGCTAATGCTTGTACAAAGAGGAACGCCAACACCCTAGATCAAAGCAATGTTCAGGGCAAGCAACAGACTCCTGCTTCTGGCAAGGGGTTCAACATTGCCAGAGCAACCAAGTCAGTGCTGATGCTACTGCTGATGGTGCTGATATTGCTATTGGTACGTTTTATATTGATTCAGTACCTGCAGCTATATTATTTGATTCTGGAGCTATGCATTCATTCATTTCTGCTCGCTATGTCAATACAAATGAGTTACCACTTCAAAATATGCAAAAACCCATGATAGTAATCACCCATAAAGGGCCCATTGAAGAAAATTATATGACCAACAGATTAACATTGACAATCAAGGGGAGGGAATTCTGGTCTATGCCTATAGTATTAGAGGAGAGCAGTATAGATATGATTATTGGTTTGTCATGGTTAAGGAAAGCAAAGGCAGTTATACATTGTGCTAGGGGAGCCGTAGAACTCACCAGTCCAAAAGGAGAAAAATTCGATGTCTTGATTACTATAACCCCCTCCACCAGACCCGCTATATATCTAGTAGATGGTAAATTTGTGGGCATCTGTGTGGTTAGAGAGTTCCCAGATGTCTTTCCAGAGGAGTTACCCAGGATGTCACCAGATAGGGAAGTTGAATTTGTTATTGATCTCTTACCTAGAACCGCTCCTATTTCTAAAAGGCCATACAGGATGTTAGTGGAAGAATTAAAAGAACTTAAGAAACAACTAACAGAGTTACAGGAGGCGGGGTACATTCGTCCGAGTTCCTCACCTTGGGGAGCACCAGTTCTGTTTGTACAGAAGAAGGATGGTTCACAAAGGATGTGTGTTGATTATAGATCACTTAATGATGTCACAATTCAGAATAAGTATCGTTTACCTCGTATTGAAGATTTATTTGATCAAATGAGAGGTGCCAGGGTATTCTCTAAGATTGATCTTAGATCGGGTTATCATCCAATGAAGATTAGGCCTTCTGATATTCCCAAGACGGCTTTCTCTACCCGATATGGTCTATATGAGTTCACGGTCATGTCGTTTGGCTTAACTAACGCACCGCCTACTTCATGAATCTGATGAACAAGGTGTTTATGGAGTATCTTGATAAGTTCGTCGTGGTATTCATCGACGACATTCTGATTTATTCCAAGAATGATAGTGATCGTGAGGAACATCTACGATTAGTACTACAAAAGTTAAGGGATAATAAACTCTATGCCAAGTATAGCAATTATGAGTTCTGGTGGATCCTGCTAAAGTGAGAGAGATAGTAGGATGGAAGATACAAGTTCAGTTACTGAGATCCAGAGTTTCTTGGGACTCGTCGGATATTATCGACGATTTATTGAGGGGTTCTCCAAGATAGCAAAGCTTATGACCTCATAATTGGAGAAGGGAAAGGAGTTTAAGTGGACACATGAATGCCAAGAGATTTTCAATCAATTGAAGTTTAGATTGTTGTCACCTCCAATATTGGTTATGTCAGATCTGCAGAAGGGATTCGACATATATTGTGATGCATGCCACTAGGGCTTGGGATGTGTTCTTATGCAAGAAGGACATGTTATTGCCTACGCGTCTCGCCAGTTGTGGAAACATGAGTTGAACTACCCCACTCATGACTTAGAACTGGTAGTCGTAGTGCATGCTCTCAAGATTTGGAGGCATTATATAATGGGAACTAAGTGCCAAGTCTATACTGCTCATAAGAGCTTAAAGTATATCTTCACTCAGAGAGATCTCAACCTTAGGCAGTGCCGTTGGTTGGAGCTCATCAAAGATTATGACTTGGAGATCCACTATCATCTGGGCAAGGCGAATCTGGTTGCGGATGCCTTGAGTCGGAAGGAGCATGTTCATGCAGCTATTGTCGCCCAGTTACCCGATGAGTTAGTAGAAGACTTTGAAAGACTAAACCTGGGAATAGTTGCACATACTAAAGGGATCATTATAGAAGTGGAACCAACCTTGGAGCAAGAAATGCGCAAGGGTCAGATCTGTGATGCTAAAATTCAAGAAATCAAAGATCTGATGGCAGAAGGTAGAGGTCCAGACTTCACAGAGGATGAACAAGGCACAATATGGTTCAAGAACATGATATGTGTTCCTAAGATTGATAGCCTCTATGAGACCATACAGAAGGAAGCCCATGACTCAGACTATTCTATTCATCCTGGTAGCACCAAGATGTTTCAAGATCTGAAGCAGAAGTACTGGTGGTATGGGCTGAAAAGAGATGTAGCTGCACATGTGGCTGTATATGATGTATGTCAAAGAGTCAAAGCTGAACATCAGAGGCCAGCTGGACTGCTACACCCGTTAAAAGTGCCCGAATGGAAGTGGGAAGAAATTGGTATGGATTTCATTGTCGGGTTGCCTCGCACCCCAAAAGGTTATGATTCTATACGAGTGATCATGGATAGATTAACCAAAGTGGCTCACTTCATTCTGGTCAAGACTACTTATAAAGGTTCTTAGTTGGCAGAGTTATATATGGCTCGAATTGTGTGCCTACATGGTGTGCCAAAGAAGATTGTTTCTGATTGAGGGTCACAGTTTACCTCAAGATTCTGGAAGAGTCTTCATGAGAATATGGATACGAAGTTGAATTCTAGTTTGGCTTATCATCCTCAAACTAATGGCCAGACTAAGAGAACCAACCAAGTACTTGATGATATGTTAAGAGCTTGTGCCCTTAAGCATGAAGGCAGTTGGGACAAGAGTCTTCCATATGTGAGATCTCTTACAATAATAGTTATCAGGCCAGTCTGAAGATGTCCCCATTTGAAGCTTTATATGGCAGAAAGTGCAGAACCCCTCTGTATTGGGATTAGACTAGTGAAAGACAGTTCTTTGGGCCTGAAATTATTAAATAGGCAGAAGAACAAGTTCGTATGATCTGGGAGAACTTGAGAATATCACAGACTCGATAGAAGAGCTATGATGATAATCGAAGAAGACCACTGGAGTTTGAAGAGGGTGATCACGTATACCTAAAGGTGTCACCAATTCGTGGAATGAGGAGGTTTAAAGTTAAGGGCAAGCTGTCCCCTCTCTTTATTGGACCCTTCAGAATCTTTAAGCGAGTTGGGGAGATGGCCTACTAGCTTGAGCTACTAGATCATTTGTCTGATGTACACGATGTGTTCTACATATCTCAACTCAAGAAGTGTCTCCATATCCTAGAGGAACAATTGCCAATGGAATAACTTAGTGTGCAAGAAGATCTAACTTACACAGAGCATCCTATCAAGATCATTGACACTTTGACTCGGGTTACAACGAATAAAGTGATAAAAATGTGCAAAGTGCAATAAAGTCATCATGGTGAAGATGAAGCTACTTGGGAGAGAGAAGAAGAGTTACGAATAGAATTTCCCCACCTCTTCCCTAGTTCCTCTTAATCTCGAGGTCAAGATTATTTTTAAAGGGGGTAGGATTTGTAATACCCAACTTGTGGATAATAAGAGAGGAATTAATCTCCTTGTATGTGTGTTGCCTTTAATCATGAGAAATATTACTAATCATACTTAAAATGCCTAAATTAACTAAAGATACATACATAATCTATGCATTATGTTGAGATTTTACTTGTACACTTAATGAGATAGTAATGCTGAAATTAGGGTTCGACCTAATTTGAATTCTAGAAATTTGAAGTGACATAGGAGAGAAAAGGAAAATACTATACAATATAAACAAAAAATATATATAAATAAATACACCTTTCCATACTGGTATTTTCATTTGTGCATTTAATCTAAGTGTGAATTTCACAAAAAAATTTGAATTCAAATTTGAAATCTAAGAAAAATAAAAAAGAAAGAAAACAGAAAAAAGGAAAAGAAAAGGATAGAGAAGGATCTAACCAGTCGCGTGGCCGAATTCCGTTGGCCGGCCCATTTCCGCCCTTGTCCCCGCGTGGCCCAAGCGATGTGCGCCAAACCTAAAGAGTCACTGGCTAGTGGGCCTGAGAGGTCAGCGTCCCGCGAATCCATGAGAGATGGGGGATACTCATTGTTTAGTGGGCCCGGGTGTCGCGCGGCGCAGTGTTCTGGCTTCACTGACGAGTGGGCCGCGTCGGTTAGGTCGTCGTCCTCAACAACCAAGACCTGGTCTCCGCGAGATCACTAGTGAAAGCGGGCAAGTGGTTGCGAACTAGCTCGGTGCGCAGGGAGACAGGGTTCGGGAGTATAAGTATCGGTGTCACACGACCCGTGGGGTTATCGGAGCGAAAGAAAAGGGAGGTCTAGCCGCCGGTCTGTGAGAGACTCCTCGATGGGCGGAAGAAGGTGCGCCACCTCCGCACCATTGCGCCTCTTGACGTTGCTCTGCCCCTGATATTGGGTCCAGGAGTGCGGCAAGGATCTCATGTGCGTGTGTGTCGAGAATCAGGTCAGTTGGGTGCTCCGGGACCCGACGATTGCTCGTCAGAGTTTGTTCCCCCACGTCAAGCCGTTGGCCACCGTAGACTGCTTGGGTCGGCACCCTAATTCATGGTAATGATAGCCTCTCTGGATTTCCCATACTTCCCTCACTGTTTTGCATCCCGTCGCATCCGCGTAGGAGCTCCGAATTGGGCAAATTGCATGCGCGGGGGTAGCGTTCATCGTTGACCACCATGTATGCTACCATGGTGTGCTCTGTTGGGGAAGGGGAGATTAGAGCCGTCGATCAGCTAGTGAATGGTTAGGATTAGTGCTAGGAGTGGGAGTTCTTCAGGCCGTTGATGGACGATCCAGTGGCCACTATCACATACCGATTCGTTTTAAGTGAAGACAGATCCTGGTGCTTGTTTTCTGATCGGACGGATTAGATTTAAAATGTACTTTAATAGATTGTGATCGTAGATCTTGGATCCGAGAGTCACGAGAGGGTACCGGTTCGAGATAAAATGATCTAATCTAGACCGTCCGGGGGTGATCGGATGGATAGGAGTAGCTGATACCCCTTTCATTCAGATATTTTGCAAAAGAGACCTCAACTCTATAAGAAACCAACCACTTGCATTCGTGCCCCAGACATTTACGCAATAGCCCCTGATCTTTAGGATATTAATGCGCGCAACCCAGAGAACAGATAAAATTAAATAAAATGGTAGAGAAAATAATTTAGAGTGTAGAAATAATTCTAAAACCTTGTTTCATTCATAAGTAATTCATTTTATTTCTTTTTTGATCCATTTTAGTTGCATTAATTTTATTTTAATATTTTTTATCACCTGGTAACTCTATTTTATCATGAAACATAGATTAAAATTGTCCATTTAGTTTATTTTGTATCAACCACTTAAAAACTTCGGAAAATCATAACTTGTTATCTGTAACTCTGAATTTAGTGATTCTTGAACCTATGATCTCGTTATGATGCGTATAATATTATCATGCATTCTGCTCTGATGTTTGATATGATGTTAATTTCTCCTATACCATGTTTATTTGTATTGCTTCAAGTAGACGAGCAAGTGATCGAGGACCCTGGTACCCAGCAGGTGGAAAATACTGAGCAGGAGCTTGTTGAAGGCAAGTTGTGCCCTTGACCACTTTTATTTACCCAATAATGTTCTCTATAATCACTTTGGCGTGCTTAGGCTTAATTTTGATGGGACCCACTAGGTAACCCTAGTTTGATCATCTTTACAGCTTGTTTACCCCTGAACTTTTGGGTAGTCTTTTCTATTTCTATATGTGGTTTTGGGTGTTAAGATAATTATTACACATGGTCATACTTTATTATTATTGTTCTATTCTGTTCATGATAAGACTATTATGTTAATTGGAAAATGGAGCTTAACTTGAGAAACATGTGCCACCACAAGGGTGGAATGGGATGCCCTTGGCTGACTAATTAGGAAAGCTAGTGTAGGTCTACCTTACCCGAAAGGGGCAAGGGCAGTAGGGGAATTGTTGGTGTATGGAGGTTCTCGGGTTGATTTTGCTGCGATGGCTTTTCAGACAGGGATTCCTACATTCCCCTCTCTAGAAACTGTAGTGGGTTTTCTGAAGCTAGTGGAACTTTGTAAAGGCCTCTTAGTGGTGCCCTACCTCGCTTCCTTGGTAGAGGTGTATGGGGTCTGATCAACCATGTGGCAAATGGGTATCATGACTTGTGGGTAAAGGGTACAACCTCTGCAGAGTGTAAAACTGGTATACTAGCCGTGCTCATGGTCATGAGCAGCTTAGAACTCTCGCTTGATTAACTTATGAAATTAAATTCAATTTGTCATTTGCATCGCAGTATGGTTTTATTATTAATTTTTGATCTATTATTACTCTGGTTTGGTATATACTTACATTTGAGAGCACCTAGAGGGGGGTGAATAGGTGATCCTGTAAAATCAAACACTAAATAGCCACAAAACTTAGTTATTAAAGTGTTAGTGCGACTAAGTAGCTTTGAGGCGAGTTCTTGTGAACAAAACAATCACAGAGAAAGCAACACAAGAGACACGCAATTTTTATCCCGTGGTTCGACCAAGTAACACTTGCCTACTTCCACGTTATGGCGTCCCAATGGACGAGGTTTGCACTCAACCCCTTTCAAGTGATCCGATGATCAACTTGAATACCACGGTCTTTTCTTTTAGAGTATTTTCCCGTTTGTGAGGAATCTCCACAATTTGGAGCCTCTCGCCCTTACAGTTATGATCACAAAAGAAACACAGAAGTAAGGGAGGGAAAAGCAACACACACAAGATTAAATCCGTAGCACACACACGCACACAAGTGAAGACTTGAGCTCAAATGACAACACGAGGAGTTCACAACTCGAATGGAGCTCAAATCACTAACACGACGAATCAAATGCGTGGGAGCGGAGTCTGGATGTCTTAGTATGCTTAGAGAATGCTTTTTTAGCCTGCTCCATGCGCCTAGGGGTCCCTTTTATAGCCCCAAGGCAGCTAGGAGCCGTTGGAGATCAACATGGAAGGCTATCCTTGCCTTCTGCCAAGTGGCGCACTGGACAGTCCAGTGCGCCACCGGACAACCACTGTAGCATGTCCGGTGCACGTTTTCCTTCCAAATCGGGCACAGTCGACCGTTGCTCCTCGAAGCCGGTTGGCGCATCGGACACTGTTCGGTGCACACCGGACAGTCCGGTGCACCCAGCCGACCGTTGGAGCAGCCACGTGTCGCGCGTTGATCGCGCGGATGACCGTTGGCGTGGGCGCCGTTGGCTCACCAGACAGTCCGGTGCACCACCGGACAGTCCAGCGAATTATAGCCACGTCGCCTTGTTACTTTTCTTGAGAGCGATTAGTTCGCCGCGGATGACTCACTGGACAGTCCGGTGAATTATAGCCGTACGACTCCGTCGATTCCCAAGAGTAGGTAGTTCACTGGAGGCTCGCTGGGGCACCAGACACTGTCCGGTGCGCCACCGGACAGTCCGGTGTGCTAGGTCGAGTTGGAGTTGGTTGTACACAGCCACAACCAACTCTTTTCCAATTCATTTCTTCTCTCCTCGGCACTGTTTCTAGCACTTAGATAACCATGTTAGTACTCAAAAACAATTCACTAAGTCTAGAAACATACCTTGTCTTTGATTTGCACCTTTTGCTTGTTTAGCACATAAGAGTTTAAAACATTTTTGTTGGACACTTAATCACCAAAAAAAGTATAGAAATGGCCTAAGGACACATTTCCCTTTCAATCTCCCCCTTTTTGGTGATTTATGCCAACACATCAAAAAGCAACAAAAAGAGTGCAACATCAATGCAATTGAAGACCAAATTAGTTTTTGCTTATGATTTGGCATATTTGGATCACTCTTTGCTACCACTTGGTTTGTTTTTGTAAATCAAATTCATTTTCCTATTCTAAGTCAAACCACGCTTGTTTGGGCACAAAGAGAGATATTCCAAGAGTGAAATTAATCAAGTGCCAAAAACTCCCCCTTTTTCCCATAATCAAAATTCTCCCGCATAAGAGACTGAATTTTGCAATACGAGCTTTTTTGGCAAAATGCAAATTCTAGCTCTACTATTTTTGAGATTCACAAGTGGTAGCTGATCCATTTGCTTGCTTTGGCCTTAATTTCTCCCCCTTTGGCATTAAGCACCAAAACAGGATCATTTTTGGCCCTTTAACTCCATTGCCTCACCAAAAATGTCAATTAAGAGCAAAAAGGCAATGAGAGCATAAGAATGAACTTGGAAGTAAATACACTAATACTGGAGTGCAGTGGAAGTCTTTGCATCGTCCAAGTCCATTTTCCCTTTCAATGTATGTTCGAGACTACAACAAGTTTACTCAACCAACAAATTAGTCTCAAAGGGATCAAGTTGTAGCACACTCCCCCTAAGAACGTGCATCATTTGCATACGAACTTGTGAGGTCCGGGGGTGACTTGTACAACTTGAGCACCATAAATAAACAACAATTGATATATATGCTCAAATTAACATGATCAAAGGCATAGAACACATGTATGCTTTAGCTCAATCCAAGTTACGCGAATCTAAGACATTTAGCTCACTACGCAACCTGCAAAACCTTTTCTCATCTAAAGGCTTAGTGAAGATATCGGCTAGCTGGTTCTCGGTGCTAATGTGGTACACATCGATATCTCCCTTTTGCTGGTGGTCTCTCATGAAGTGATGCCGGATGTCTATGTGCTTAGTGCGGCTGTGTTCAACAGGATTATCAGCCAAGCGGATTGCACTCTCATTGTCACATAGGAGTGGGACTTTGCTTAGATTGTAGCCAAAGTCTCGGAGGGTTTGCCTCATCCAAAGTAGTTGCGCGCAACACTGTCCTGCGGCAACATACTCGGCCTCAGCGGTGGATAGGGCAACAGATGTTTGTTTCTTTGAACTCCAAGACACCAGGGACCTTCCTAGAAATTGGCACATCCTCGATGTGCTCTTCCTATCAACCTTGCACCCGGTATAGTCGGAGTCTGACGTATCCAATTAAGTCAAAGGTAGACCCCTTTGGATACCAGATCCCAAAGCAAGGCGTAGAAACTAAATATCTAAGAATTCGCTTAACGGCCACAAGGTGACATTCCTTGGGATCAGATTGATATCTAGCACATATGCATACACTAAGCATAATGTTCGGTCTACTAGCACATAAATAAAGTAATGAGCCTATCATGGACCGGTTTGCCTTTTGATCAACGGACTTACCTCCTTTGTTGAGGTCAACATGTCCGTCAGTTCCCATCGATGTCTTTGCGGGCTTGGCGTCCTTCATCCTAAACCTCTTGAGAAGATCTTGAGTATACTTTGTTTGGGAGATGAAGATGCCATCCTTGAGTTGCTTCACTTGGAACCCAAGGAAGTAGGTCAACTCGCCCATCATCGACATCGCGAACTTTTGTGTCATCACCCTGCTAAACTCCTCACAAGACTTTTGATTAGTAGAACCAAATATTATGTCGTCGACATAAATTTGGCACACAAAGAGATCACCATCACAAGTCTTTGTAAAAAGAGTGGGATCAGCTTTCCCAACCTTGAAAGCATTAGCAATTAAGAAATCTCTAAGGCATTCATACCATGCTCTTGGGGCTTGCTTAAGTCCATAGAGCGCCTTAGAGAGCTTATACACATGGTCAGGATACCTGTCATCCTCAAAGCCAGGAGGTTGTTCTACGTATACCTCCTCCTTGATTGACCTGTTGAGGAAAGCGCTCTTTACGTCCATTTGAAACAGCCTAAAAGAGTGGTGAGCGGCATAGGCTAATAATATTCGAATAGGCTCCAGCCTAGCCACAGGAGCAAAAGTCTCCTTGAAATCCAAACCTGCGACTTGGGCATAACCTTTTGCCACAAGTCGAGCCTTGTTTCTTGTCACCACCCCATGCTCGTCTTGCTTGTTGCGGAACACCCACTTGGTTCCCACAACGTTTTGCTTTGGACGTGGCACCAGGCTCCAAACTTCATTTCTCTTGAAGTTGTTGAGTTCTTCCTACATGGCCAACACCCAGTCCGGATCCTGCAAGGCCTCTTCTACCCTAAAAGGCTCAATAGAAGAGACAAACGAGTAATGCTCACAAAAATTAGCTAAGCGTGAGCGAGTAGTTACTCCCTTGCTGATATCACCAAGAATCTGATCAACGGGGTGATGTCTTTGGATCGTTGCTCGAACTTGAGTTGGAGGGACCCGTGGTGCTTCTTCCTCTATTGCTTGATTTCTTGTGCTCCCCCTTGATCATGCCCTTCTTCTTGCGGTACCTGTTCATCGTCTTGAGTTGGGGGATGCACCATCGTGGAGGAAGATGGCTGATCTTGCTCCTGTTGTTCCTGTGGTCGCACATTACCTATCGCCATCGTGCGCATTGCGGCCGTCGGAACTTCATCTTCATCTATGTCATCAAGATCAACTTGCTCTCTTGGAGAGCCATTAGTCCCATCAAATACAACGTTCCTAGAGACTTCAACCAATCCTGATGATTTGTTGAAGACCCTATACGCCTTTGTAAGTCATACCCTAGTAAAAACCCTTCTACTGCCTTGGGAGCAAATTTAGAATGTCTACCTTTCTTCACCAGAATGTAGCATTTGCTCCCAAATACACGAAAGTAAGAGACATTGGGTTTGTTACCGGTAAGGAGTTCGTAGGAGGTCTTCTATAGGAGGCGATGTAGGTAGAGCCAGTTTATGGCGTGGCAGGCTGTGTTCACAGCCTCTGACCAAAACCGCTCGGGCGTCTTGAACTCTCCAAGCATCGTTCTCTCCATGTCGATTAGCGTCCTGTTCTTCCTCTCTACTACACCATTTTGCTGTGGTGTGTAGGGAGCAGAGAACTCGTGCTTGATGCCTTCCTCCTCAAGATACTCCTCAACTTGCAGATTTTTGAACTCGGACCCATTGTCGCTCCTTATCTTTTTCACCTTTAGCTCAAATTCGTTTTGAGCCCTCCTTAGAAAGCGCGTTAGGGTCCCTTGGGTTTCTGATTTGTCTTGCAAAAAGAACACCCAAGTGAAGCGGGAAAGTCATCAACAATTACAAGACCATACTTACTTCCCCCGATGCTGAGGTAGGCAACAGGTCCAAAGAGGTCCATGTGAAGAAGCTCCAGTGTTCTTGATGTTGTCATCACGTTCTTGCTGTGATGAGTGCTTCCCACCTGTTTTCCTGCCTGACATGCTGCACACGGTCTGTCTTTCTCAAAACAGACATTGGTTAGTCCTAACACATGTTCTCCCTTTAGAAGTTTATGAAGGTTCTGCATCCCAACATGTGCTAGACGGTGATGCCAAAGCCAGCCCATACTAGTCTTAGCCATTAAGCATGCATCTAGATCGGCATTTTCTTTCGAAAAATCAACTAAATAGAGCTTGCCGTCTAATGCACCTTTAAAATCAACTAAACAGATACATCAACATTTGTAAACAAACAATTGTAACCCATGTGACACAATTGACTTATAGACAGAAGGTTGTATCCTAGCGACTCTACTAAAAATACATTTGAAATGGAGTGCTCGCTTGTGATGGCTATCTTTCCCAAACCTTTGACCTTGCCTTGATTCCCATCTCCAAATATGATTGTATCCTGGGAATCCTTGTTCTTGGCGTAGGAGGTGAACATTTTCTTCTCCCCCGTCATGTGGTTTGTGCATCTGCTATCGATAATCCAGCTTGAGCCCCCGGATGCATAAACCTGCAAGGCAATTTAAGCTTGGGTTTTAGGTACCCAACTCTTGTTGGGTCCTACAAGGTTAGTCAAAATAACTTTTGGAACCCAAATACAAGTCTTGTCTCCCTTGCATTTGGATCCCAATTTTCTAGCCACTACTTTTGTATTTTTGCATGTAAGTACAAAAGAAGTATTGCAAGCATGATAAATAGTAGAGGGTTTATTGCACATTTTTCTAGGAGCATGAAACACAACATGATTTACCTAGGCCTACTTCTACCATAATCATGAGTGGAGCTACAAGCAAACATAACATTTAAATCATAATAAGCAGCATGATCATAACTCCTATGAGAATGACTAGCCATTTTCCTATCATAAATAAAGGCATGATTCCTTTGAGGACTACTAGCCATAGGGGCCTTCCCTTTCTCCTTGTTGAGAATAGGAGTCCTTTGGCTTGTTAAGTTCTTGGTTTTCTTTTGAAAACCAAGTCCATCCTTAATTGAGGGGTGTCTACCAACGGTGTAGGCATCCCTAGCAAATTTCAATTTATCAAAATCAACTTTGCAAGTCTTAAGTTGAGCATTAAGACTTGCCACCTCATTGTTCAATTTAGTAATAGAAGCAAGATGTTCATCACAAGTATCAACATCAAAATCCTTACATCTATTACAAATAACAACATGCTCTACACATGAACTAGTTTTGTTGACTTCCTCTAGCTTAGCATTTAATTCATCATTTAAACTCCTTAAACTAGAGACAGATTCATGGCAAGCAGATAACTCAGAGGATAGCATTTCATTTCTCTTAATTTCTAAAGCAAGAAATTTTTGCACACTAACAAATTTGTCATGTTCCGCATATAAAATATCCTCTTGTTTTTCTAGTAGTTTATCTTTTTCATTGAGAGCATCGATTAATTCGTTAATTTTCTCTACTTTAGCTCGATCTAACCCCTTAAATAAATCCGAGTATTCTATCTCATCGTCAGAAGATTCCTCATCGCTAGAAGAAGTGTACTTGGGGGTATCTCGAATGTGTACCTTCTTTTCCTTGGCCATAAGGCATATATGGCGTTCGTTGGGGAAGAGTGAGGACTTGTCGAAGGCCGAGACAGCAAGTCCTTCGTCGTCGGAGTCTGATGAAGAGCAGTCAGAATCTCATTCCTTTCCTAGATGTGCCTCGCCCTTTGCCTTCCTGTAATTCTTCGTCTTCTCCTTCTTCACATGTCTTTATTGTGCCTGGTCATTTTCATTATCGGGACATTAAGCAATAAAGTGACTAGTCTTACCGCATTTGAAGCAGGAGCGCTTTCCCCTTGTTTTGTTCTTGTTGGGGTACTCCTTACGTCCTTTAAGCGCGGTTTTGAAGCGCTTGATGATAAGCGCCATTTCGTCCTTGTTGAGCCCGACAGCCTCCACTTGTGCTACCTTGTTTGGTAGCGCCTTCTTGCTGCTTGTTGCCTTGAGAGCAACGAGCTGCGGCTCGTAGATGGGCAGTGGACCGTTCAAGGCGTCATCTACATATCTTGCCTCCTTAGCCATCATGCGCCCTCTTACGAATTTTCCAAGGATCTCCTCGGGCGTCATTTTGGCGTACCTAGGGTTTTCACGAATAAGATTCACAAGATGGGGATCAATTACAGTAAATGACCTTAGCATGAGTCGGACGACATCATGATCCGTCCATCTTGTGCTTCCATAGCTTCGAATCTTGTTAACCAGGGTCTTGAGCCTGTTATAGGTCTGAGTTGGTTCCTCTCCCCTGATCATCGCGAACCTTCCCAGCTCGCCTTCCACTAGTTCCATCTTTGTGATCATAGTGGCGTCGTTTACCTCATGAGATATCTTGAGGGTGTCCAAGATTTGCTTGGCATTGTCTAAGCCACTCACCTTATTATATTCATCCTTGCAAAGTGAAGCTAGCAAGACAGTAGTAGCTTGGGCATTTTTGTGAATTTGCTCATTTATGAAAACGGGATTGACAGTAATATCAAAATGCATTCCGTTTCAACAATCTCCCAGATACTAGGATGGAGGGAAAATAAATGACTACGCATTTTATGACTCCAGAAAGAGTAGTCTTCTCCATTAAAGTGTGGAGGTTTCCCAAGTGGAATTGATAGCAAATGAGCATTTGAATTGTACAGAATACGGGAATAATCAAATGAATAGTTTTGATTAACCGTCTTTTTCTTTGACAAGGAGTCGTTGTCGTTGTCGTGTGGTGAAGAAGACGAGGCATCGCTGTCGTAGTAGATGATCTTCTTGATGCGTCTCTTCTTCTTTTTGTCTCTCTTCTTGTGACTCGAGCCTGAGTCGGTAGGCTTGTCGTCTCTTGGCTCGTTGAAGACGGACTCCTTTTCCTTGTCATTGACCACCATCCCCTTTCCCTTAGGATCCATCTCTTCGGGCGATTAGTCCCTTAGATGAAGAGTACGGCTCTGATACCAATTGAGAGCACCTAGAGGGGAGGTGAATAGGTGATCCTGTAAAATCAAACACTAAATAGCCACAAAACTTAGTTATTAAAGTGTTAGTGTGACTAAGTAGCTTTGAGGCGAGTTCTTGTGAACAAAACAATCACAGAGAAAGCAACACAAGAGACACGCGATTTTTATCCCGTGGTTCGGCCAAGTAACACTTGCCTACTTCCATGTTGTGGCGTCCCAATGGACGAGGGTTGCACTCAACCCCTTTCAAGTGATCCGATGATCAACTTGAATACCACAGTCTTTTCTTTTAGAGTATTTTCCCCCTTTTGCGAGGAATCTCCACAATTTGGAGCCTCTCGCCCTTACAGTTATGATCACAAAAGAAACATAGAAGTAAGGGAGGGAAAAGCAACACACACAAGATTCAATCCGCAGCACACACACGCACACAAGTGAAGACTTGAGCTCAAATGACAATATGGGGAGTTCACAACTCGAATGGAGCTCAAATCACTAACACGACGAATCAAATGCGTGGGAGCGGAGTATGGATGTCTTAGTATGCTTAGAGAATGCTTTTTTGCCTGCTCCATGCGCCTAGGGGTCCCTTTTATAGCCCCAAGGCAGCTAGGAGCCGTTGGAGATCAACATAGAAGGCTATCCTTGCCTTCTGTCGAGTGGCGTACCGGACAGTCCGGTGCGCCACCGGACAGCCACTGTAGCATGGCCGGTGCACGATTTCCTTCGAAATCGGGCACAGTCGATCGTTGCTCCTCGGAGCCGGTTGGCGCACTGGACACAGTCCGGTGCACACCGGATAGTCCGGTGCACCCAGCCGACCGTTGGAGCAGCCACGTGTCGCGCGTTGATCGCGCGGACTGTGGCGGAACCGGCTGAATTATTCTAACTTAAGTGCCTAAGTCCCACCTTAGAGGCTAGACCACACTTAAATAGGAATAAAACGTCAGTCCCTCGGATCTAGTCCGACGAGGCCACTAACAGGATCAAGTACCACGTACTCTCTCGAAGGTGAAGCACAGAGCAAATACAATAAAGCATAAGACCATACATTAAGAAGTATTAAATTTATTACAACATCATCAGAGTTTTAGCAAAAATAGCGATCATTGTTTGGGATGCAGCGGAATAAAACTAACGATAAATAAGTGGAGGGATGGGGAAGCCTGTCCATCACTTCTCATGCTCCTCCTCGGCCGAGGTAGGGTCCCACTCGACTGTCCAACCCGGTGGCAAAGTGGACGACCAAGTCACTCCAGCAACCATGTCCTCCAGAGAACCTGTAAAAAAATTATGCCACAAGCAAGGCTGAGTATACTAATACTCAGCTAGACTTACCCGGTGTGAGGAGTCTACTCCTCTACCTCTAGACATGTAGCTGTTTGGATGAGGGGTTTGGTTGCCAAAAGCACTAGCTGAGTCTAAAAATCAAGTTTTAGCTTTTTCAAGTTTTAGTGTGACTCCCTTAAGACTAAAGGTGTACTATCTACTCATTCATGGTATCATGCAATTTAGCATTCAACATCTTTTGCCAAATCATCACATTTTCACTTGTTACTCAATGCAGTACAATGGATCAAGCAGTCTCATTAGCTGCAAGAAGCAGACGATTTGAATTGAGTTTTTATCCTTGCAAGGTAAACCTAAACACATGACGTGGCAAGGCACTCCGTCCCCACACACACCAACCGTCCCCATCGATTCCCTGGCAACAAATCAAGGCTCACCGCCTTGGCGTACAATGCCTCACTGACCCCGACTGCCGTCGTGCAGTGACCGCACTTGTACCCACCATAACCGGAATGGGAGACCACGTCTCAGGTCGCGTGAGGGGTCAAGTCTGCGGGCAGGTTCACTCAAGTACTAGGCTTACCGATTTACCATATTTCTCGGCATGTGTTTAGTACGTTCAAACGCTTGACACAGGTATCCGCACGTTAATCCTTATTCCAATTTCACCTTGTAGACCACGCATCCCCATGGATCCATGTCCACAGACCATCATCATTCTTTATCAAAGTGGATACAACCAATTCCTGACCTCGCGCAAGCGCTAGAAAAATCACTCGACTTCTACCGAGATCCCTAATTAGCAAAGCAGCTATTCGACCTAGCATACTAGTATCCATCTCAAAAGGAATCCTGAGTTCATGTAGCTAAGGTTTTAGTCAACTCCTACACTTAAGTGCACAGTACAAACCTACAATCATTAAGTGCAGTAAAATAGCATATATAACGGTTATGCATAAAACCGGGGCTTGCCTTCCAAAGCTGGGTAGGCAGATCCTCGATGGCAGGCTCTGGTGCTGGATCCGGGGCTACCTCCTGAGCAACTCCTTGCTCCGGCACGAGGATGTACTCTCCGTCAGCTAGGTTGCAATCTATCGAATGCAATGAATAAGATATATATATATATATATGCTATGATATGCAGAATTTAGTAGCCATTATGCATAGTGAAGAAAAACTAAGTTAGTTGATGACTTAGGGTTTCCTTGTTACCAGAAGCTCTTAGTGGTTTATGCTTATCAATTGAGGTTTTGCTTAGAGGTAAACATAGTGGATTAAGATTTGGATTGCCCTTTAAAGGTTCTCTTTGGTATTCAAGGGTTTTGTTGCTTTGGTTAGGGCAACATTATTCTCCACTACTAATTTCTCTTTTTATTGTCCTTTTATGCTCTTAAGGGGGTTTGAACTACAATAGTGATTTCAAAATTTCCAAAATCTTGTAAAAATTACAGTGGGTGAATATTGGTCTCTGAAGTCTGTCCTATAAATTTGAGGTCAAAAATAAATAGAACCTTCTTTGGACAAAAATAGCTAAAATTGGGGCAGAGGGGTTACTTTGCACTACAACCCTCATCTAGGTGTGGGCTCTGTACTAAGGGTTATTTTTGCTGGTATCTATGGGTAATAACATGCTTCTGTGCCAAAAATCATAGAGGGTTACTCAATGGTTATTTAGTTATGATTTTCTAAAGTTTAATGCCAAAAAGACACTTATAACTAACTTGCTATTTGAAAAATATCAAACAACAGAACTTGTATTTTTCTTAGGTTCCTCTTAGCACAAGAATAGTTATTCCTAAGGTAGGGGTGTTTTCTCCTTAGGATTATTTTCTGATGATTTTTTCAAAGTTTTCCCTGTTTTCCATGAATAAATGTGAGTGCAATATCTTTTCACTGGACTATGGTTCAACAAATTTCTCTTGTGTACTATATCACTTAGGCATGCTAGGAAAAATATGGTTGCCCCTGGTTTCCATTTTTAATCCCTTTTCTAAATTTTCCTAAGTTTGAGCATAAACAAGATTTAGTGAAGAAACCCTCCTTAACCTTGTATACTGGGGTGTTTATAAATTTTAAACAGTGTAACTACTAGGTTAGTGTCTCCATTATTTTTCTTAACCCTGGTCTCACAATATTTCTATTTTTCCTTCTAATATTAAGTTTTGGGCAGTTTTCTTATTTAATTCAAAACTCTAGAAAATAATACAGGAACTATGGGGTTTATTATTATTTTTTCTAATAGTTTATATTTCACAAAGTCTAGCAAAATTGGTTTGGAAAATTTTGGAGGTTTATTCTTCAAGTTATGCATTTACTTAGTTCTCTGTAATATTTAAAAGAAGAATAAATTCGAAATGGAAAAGAAATACAGGTATGCGCTGAACCCCCTGGATTTTCTCTCCCTTTTCTCTCACAAAACAACCCTCGGTCTACTATTTGCATGAGTCAATGACATTGCACAAAACCCCCTGGTCTTAGCCGAAATCTAACCCGAGCTCCCTGGCTGGCTTAAACAGTACCCGCGGCAAAGATTACAGCGGTGAGGCTTACCAGCGGCAGTAGAGCTCTGGCGGGGTGGTCAGTGACGTCGGGGAGGTCAAGGCGGTCACATCGGTGTATGGGTCGGTGTCTGGGGTGGTCGGAGCTGCCCTGGCCACGCGCGCAGGCAGCGGAGGTCGTCGGCGGCTCCTGCTCCGGCCAAACCATGATGATAGGGTTCAATTAAAACGCACGGGGAGCTCCACGAGGTGATGTAGAGGCCATGCATGCAACGAATTGAGAAATGGTGCAGAGGTTTACCCGGTCCACATGCTCCGGCGGGGTTCCGAACTCCGGCGAGCACGATTGCGCTGTTCCAGTGGCACGGGTCCTTGGTTCAAGCTTGGGCAAGCTCCACAACCTCCATGGGGAGCTACCTGAGGGTTTGGATCAAGCAGAGGAGGGTAGGAAAGGGGTTGGCCACGGTGGTTTCCCTCGGGCGGCTCTGGCGGGTCGCGGGGAGGTCGCCGGAGCTATGGGCGAGCTCGGGGGAGTTAGGCGCGGTATAGAGGAGGCAATGAGGATGGTGGCCGGACACCGGGGTGGGCTTTATAGCCGCGGCGCGGGCATGGTCATGGGGCAGCCGCGGGTGCGTGGGGTTCGCGTGCGGGCGTGCTCTGAGCGCGCCCCCCGAGTGTCAGCCCACATCGAACACGTGGGGGTTTACTTCTGCCAAGGTTCAATGGCTGATTTGGTCGACTTAGCGTGCAGATATTAGCAAAACCCCTGTGTACGGTCTCTTCCCTGCACCAAATCCTACCTTTTTGATGTGAGTTCCAAGCAAAGATATGGTCTGGTTAGAGAGATATGGGGGTGAGAAGTCGGCTCTGTCAGAGCTGTCCACACCGAGACAAAAGCCATGCCAAGTTGTGTCAAATGGCTTAGGGTTGGGTTCAAACTTTTCTAGAGTATTCTAGGGGTCTTTGGGCGCCATTTAGTCAATTGGGCCATAAGGTTTTGAGGTTGGGATCATGGTGAACATGTTTGATCTTTGAAAGAGGGTCGGTTTTGGACTTGAGCAAATCCTGATTTTTCTTTTATGCTTAACTCTTTGGTGACCTTTTTGGGGTTTTCTGAAATCTTTTTGGGGTCACTCTGTTTCTATGTTTTGTAGGGTATTAAGTGTACTACAACTTTTATAATTGGTCCAAGTCATGACAATGTGATTTATATAGACTTTTTGCCATAACCCCCTCTAGGGCTCCATTTGCCTATAAGGGATTTGAATTAGGGTTTGGGTCATTCCCTTCTCTTTTGTGCATGATAAGGCCAAGGTATGACTTCTTAGATGGTTTACACCTACTTAGGATCTTGATCCCCAAGTTTGGTGTCCTTTGCTCAAACTAAACCACATGTGATGATGGGTTTACTAATGTAGTCTTTGAGTGAAAACCCTAAGTAACACCTAGGGTGTTACAGCCCTCCCCCCTTAAAGGAATCTCGCCCCGAGATTGTGGGTGGGGATCCTTTAGAGGGTACCCAGAAGATGGGTCTGTGTGATGTAGAATCTTTCAGCCAAGTTTCTCTAATTAACTGCTCTTCGAATGTCATCCTCTTTGCAACTTCAGAAGGAAGCCCCTTTTAAGTTATTTTCAAGGCTTACTATCCCTTTCACATCTAAGTTTTTCTTGTATTTAGATTCAAAGGGCAGGTGGGGGTGGGGTTTTTGGATTACATACCGACTCCTTTGGGTAGAAAGTCAGGGAAGCGAGAACGCAGAAAATCCTCAGTCTCCCATGTAGCCTCTTCTTCTGTGTGGTGGCTCCACTGAACTTTATACATCTTGACTGTTCTTGCCCGCGTTGATCTCTCTTTCTGATTTAATACCTTGACGGGGTGCTCTTGATAAGATAAGTCTGGTTCTATCTCAATTTCCGGTTCAGGTAGTACTTCGGTGGGTAAACGGACACACTTTCTTAGTTGAGATACGTGGAACACATCATGGATTGCTGACATATGGGGTGGCAACTTCAATTGATATGCCACCGGTCCACAAGTTTCTTTGATCTCATAGGGCCCAATGTAGTGAGGAGTCAATTTGCCCTTAATTCCAAATCTCTGAACACCTTTAGTAGGTGACACTTTAAGGTAAACATGATCTCCTATTTCAAACTGCAGAGGTTTCCTCCTCTTGTCATGATAGCTCTTTTGTCTGGCTTGAGCAGCTTCTAGGTTCTTTCTAATGACTCTGACCTTCTCCTCTGCTTCAAGTACCAAGTCAGGTCCAAATATTTCCCTTTCTCCAGCTTGAGACCAATTTAGCGGTGTCCTACACCTTCTTCCATACAAGGCTTCGAAAGGTGCCATCTTTAAACTGGACTAGTAGCTGTTATTATAAGAGAACTCTGCCAATGATAGACACTTGTCCCAATTTTTACCATAGTGTAGCACACAGGCTCACAACATGTCTTCGAGGATTTGATTTACTCTTTCTGTCTGACCATGAGTCTGCGGATGGTATGCTGAACTTCTTATCGCATGGGTCCCAAGTAACTCTTGGAGCTGCTCCCAAAAGTGTGCCACAAACAGTGCTCCTCTGTCAGACACAATGGTCTTCGGAATTCCATGCAACAAACGCACTATTTGATCAATATAGATTTCTGCATACTTCTCTGCCTTGTGGGTGGTATGCACTGGCAAGAAATGAGCCGTCTTGGTCAACCTATCCACGATGACCCAAATAGAATCATGGTGTCGGGAGGTATTGGGCAATCCCACGATAAAATCTATGCAAATATCCTCCCATTTCCAAGATGGTATGGGAAGGGGCTGCAAGGTGCCTGCTACCTTTAAATGACTGGCCTTGACTCTCTGGCAAGTGTCGCATTCAGATATATACCTAGCAATTTCCCTCTTCATTCTGGTTCACCAGTACAAAGATCTAAGGTCATGATACATCTTGTTATTGCCAGGGTGCATGGAGAATTTAGAAAGGTGAGCTTCATCCAATATCTTCTTTCTGAGTTCGGGGTTCTTGGGGACAACCAATCGGTCTCGAAACCATAGAATCCGTTTGCTGTCCTGACGGAAGCATTTGTATTTTTCCGCCTTCTGTTCAATCATTTCCTTAATAACTTGAACACCTTTGTCACCAATCTGCGCCATGACTATTTGCTCATGTAAGGTGGGCTCCACTGAAATATAACTTAAAGCACCAGAAGGAATGACTTCAAGGTTCAATTTGCATAACTCGTCATATAGAATGGCGATCTTAGAGTCCATGATCATACAGTTGCACTGGGCCTTTCGACTTAAAGCATCTGCCACAACATTGGCTTTGCCAGGATGGTAATGTACTTCCAAATCATAGTCCTTGATTAATTCTAACCATCTTCTCTGCCTCATATTAAGATCCGCCTGAGTGAAGATATGCTTGAGACTCTTATGATCAGTGTAAATATTACAGTGAGCTCCCATCAAGTAATGTCTCCAAATCTTGAGAGCATGAACTACAGCTGCTAACTCCAGATCATATGTGGGGTAGTTCTGCTCATGGGGTCTGAGTGCTCGAGAGGCATAAGCAATGACTCTGTTCTCTTGCATCAAGACACATCCCAATCCAGTACCGGAAGCATCACAATAGACCTCGAAAGATTTTGTGTTGTCTGGTTGAGCTAACACGGGTGCTGTTGTCAAATGTTGCCTTAGTGCATGGAAGGCATCCTCACATTTCTGGCTCCATTCATACTTGACTCCTTTCCTCAACAATTCAGTCATTGGCTTGGCAATCCTAGAGAAATTCGGAATAAATCGTCGGTAATATCCTGCCAATCCCAGAAAACTTCGAATCTGCCGTACTGTAGTAGGAGGCTTCCAATTCATCACTTCTTGTACTTTTTCAGGATCAACTGATACCCCATCATGAGAAATGGTATGACCCAGAAATTTTATCTCCTTCAACCAGAACTCACATTTGGACAACTTAGCATACAATTGATGATCACGCAGTCTCTGAAGTACGGTATGCAAATCCTTAGTGTGCTCGGCTTCATTCTTCGAATAAACCAGAATATCATCATGAAGACCACCACAAACTTGTCCAGCTCTGGCATAAATACTGAGTTCATCAAATACATGAAATAAGCCAGGGCATTGGTCAGCCCGAAGGACATCACCAAGTACTCATAAAGCCCATATCTGGTAGAGAAAGTCGTCTTCGGGATATCACTGGCCCTGATTTTTATCTGATGATAGCCAGAGCGAAGATCTATCTTGGAGAATACTTCGGCTCCCACCAACTGATCAAACAATACATCAATGCGGGGCAATGAATACTTTTTCTTGATGGTTACAGCATTGAGAAAGCGGTAATCAACACACAACCTCAAACTCTCATCTTTCTTCTTCACAAATAAGGTAGGACATCCCCATGGTGAAGTACTTGGACGAATGAACCCCTTGTCCAACAATTCTTGCAACTGCTTTTTCAATTCTGCCAACTCGGCTGGAGGCATCCAATAGGGTCTTTTGGATATAGGTGCAGTCTCTGGTTGTAAATCAATCGCAAACTCTATGTCCCTGTCGGGTGGCATTCCTGGCAGTTCCTCCGGAAAAACATCTGGGTAGTCGCAAACCACTGGGATTCCTTCGACGGGTGACTCTATCATAATGAATGCACAGGAGCGGGTACAACCCTGATCGGGCAAATATAATGTGGTTTCACCACAAGTAGGGGAGTGAATCTCAATGGCCCTTGCTGCAACATCAACTATTGCCTGATGTCTTGTTAACCAGTCAGTTCCTAAAATGATATCCACACTATCCAATCCCAAAATGAGGAGGGTGGTTAATATTATTAGACTACCAAACTTTATAGGTACATGCCTATTGATTTGATAGGTGGCCACCCTGCCTCCTAGTGTTGAAATGGTAATACCCCCATTGGTGTGATGGAAAGGTAACTGGCATTTGGCACTAAATTTTGTACAGATAAAACTGTGTGATGCACCAGAATCAAATAGAATAATTGCAGGATAATTCAAAACTGAAAAGATACCAGTCAAGACGGGTGCTCCCTCCGGAATGTCAGCCATGGTGGTAAAGTTCAGCCTTCCTTGCCTCACTTGCACCTTCTGCCTCATGCCTTGATTCTGGTTGGGATTTTGCCCCTGCCTCTACTGGTTCCTAGGGCAATTCTTGGCATAGTGTCCAGTGTTACCACAAGTGAAGCATCTGTTGTCATTGGCCTGACGGTTCTGTTGCTGCTGTGGTTGATTGTTGTTCCTCTGAACTGGGATTTGAGAGCGGTTGGGTGCCTGCTGCTGCTGTGGTCGAATCACCCATCGCCCTTGCTGCTGTTGAGGTCCCCTGTTCTGAGTGTCAGATACAATCCAGAAGCGCTGTGGCTGAGCTGATGATCCCGCCATAGGGGTCTTCCTCTTCTTTTCTACCTGACGAGCTGTGATGTAGTCCTCCTGAGAAATAGCCATGTTGACTAACTCATTGTAACTGTTGGCCCTGACGATGTTGAGACGGTCGTGGAGCTTAGTGCTGAGCCCCCTCCTGAACCTGTCCCTCTTCTTCTCATCAGTGTCTGCATGGTAGCCGGCATATTGGCACAGGTCATTGAAGGCCTGAGCATACTGTAACACTGTCCGATTTCCCTGAGTGAGTGCCAGAAACTCATAAAGCTTGCGATCCATAATGCCTGCTGGTATATGATGCCCTCTGAAAGCTGCCTTGAATTCTCTCCATTCCACCACGTGGCCATCTGGCTGCATAGCGAGAAAGTGATCCCACCATGTTCGCGTGGGTCCACGAAGCTGCTGAGTGGCAAAATGAACTTTGGTAGCATTTGAACAATTGCCGGTAAGTAATGGGAATTTGGATTCCACTACCCTGATCCATACATTAGCATCAAGTGGGTCCTTTGCCCGAGTGAACAACAACGGCTGAGTGCTGAGGAACTCCTGGTATGTGGCCGCTGCTGGGGGACGCTGATGGTGATCACCACCACCATAGTGCTGAGGTGGTGGCTATCGCTGAGCCAGCTATCGCAGAATCTCGTTCTACTGAGCCATAAACTCTTGCATGGTAGGAGGCGGTGGCGGGGGTGGAGGAATGCGCTCATTCTGTCCACGACACGCTCTTCCTGCCATCTGAAAAATTTAAGGATGCTCTCAACATTATACTTCTGATGTCAGGGTTTATACGTGGTGAAAGATCTGAAAGGGTAAAACCAATATTTTCTTGCATAATTAATAAAAGATACTACGTGGCACATCACTTCTCTTCATAATGTAAAGCTGACATCATTCATCATCCAAACTTCCAAAAGAGTTTGTTATAATTACATCAGTGACCCAAAAGGCTCAACTCTATCTAGCCTAGTACCCCAAGGGTGCAAAAGCTAAGCTAGCTCCGAGGAGTTCTATCCACCTACTTCTAATTCTATCTCAGCAACCTAATGAGCAAACGAGGCAACACTCGACTCGGGGGAAGGTGGTCTCCCTGAGCCAGCAGTGTCCGGACTAGATGCGGGCTCCGGCTCCTCTCCTCCCTCGATGTTGACATCCTCGTTGGCCTCCATGTTCTGGATCTCCTGGTGGTGCATAACCAAATGTTGGTTAGCCTCCGCAAGTTGCTGCTGAGTGTTGATGAGCTGATCCTCGAGAACCTCAATGGTGTTCTCCCTGGTCCCCACTAGCTCCTCAAGCTCCTGGATCTCATTGGACATCTGTTCCACCTGCAGGTCCTTTTCCACCAATTCCGTCGACAGATCTACCACAAGTTCCTCTGTGTTATCCAAGGTGATCTTAGTAGCCTCCAACAATGCCATTAGTTGAGACATTGCCTCTCCTCGCATCACTTGCAGATGGTATAGAGCATTCATGCATCGCACTGTCAAGTGAGCAGTCTGCCCTGGGTAAAGAGCCCATATATCCTTGGCATGTTCCACTCGGTCTTTCCACATTGGGTCGTCCTCATTATCAGCGGGGAACAAGCCAATGGGATGAGTAGACAGCTCCAAGGGGTGAAAACCACAGAAGGTCGTCAATTCGTGGAGGGCAATGGCCTCAATGGTGTCTTCAGCCCGGTATCCGAAAGACTCGGAGTCCAACGAACGCCAGCCTGGCTATAAGGGATGAGGCTCTAGGGTCATCCTCACCCTATAGCGGGGCACCCGGTGCTTCTCAAACACATGCACCGCGTACTGGGGAGGCGTCGTGTAACCGGCTCCCTGAAGCACCTCCCACAAGATACGGGGAAAACCCTCTCGTGCAAGCCCGTCCTTGTGGGACTGGGCGTTCCCTTCGTCCGAGGATCTGTGAGAAGTCATCTGTGTAAGGTTAAGCGTAAGTGAAAAAGAAAAAGAAGTATAAAAAATAAAAAAGGGGTCAAAACTCGGCCTCTCTCTGGCTACAACAATGTTACGGAGTGTACTTAATCTGTCATCATCATTTATTAGAGTTCTTACTTAATTATTAATAGTTTAAGTAAGGATGCATGCATGTTCGTCCTAAAACGACCTCACTTCAACTTAGAGGGAATAGGGAAAAAAATCCCATCCCTTATTGTAGCTTGTAGGGCTTACTCAATTAGCCACCTAGCTACCCCTCTATTACCCTAAGGCTTCACGTCCTAGATCTATCCTGATCGCCCTAGCGATCTATCCAACATTTGTTTCTATCAAGTTTTATTTTTGAAAAGGGATAATATTTATAGTTTATTGATTCCTCTGTGGTGGTACGAGCTCCGATACCAGCTGTGGCGGAACCGGCCGAATTATTCTAACTTAAGTGCCTAAGTCCCACCTTAGAGGGTAGACCACACTTAAATAGGAATAAAACGTCAGTCCCTCGGATCTAGTCCGATGAGGCCACTAATAGGATCAAGTACCATGTACTCACTCGAAGGTGAGGCACAGAGCAAATACAATAAAGCATAAGACCATACATTAAGAAGTATTAAATTTATTACAACATCATCAGAGTTTTAGCAAAAGTAGCGATCATTGTTCGGGATGCAGCGGAATAAAATTAACGATAAATAAGTGGAGGGATGGGGAAGCATGTCCCATCACTCCTCATGCTCCTCCTCGGCCGAGGTAGGGTCCCACTCGACTGTCCAACCCGGTGGCAAAGTGGACGGCCAAGTCACTCCAGCAACCATGTCCTCCAGAGAACCTATAAAAAAAATTATGCCACAAGCAAGACTGAGTATACCAATACTCAGCTAGAGTACCCGGTGTGAGGAGTCTACTCCTCTACCTCTAGACATGCAGCTGTTTGGCTAAGGGGTTTGGTTGCCAAAAGCACTAGCTGAGTCTAAAAATCAAGTTTTAGCTTTTTCAAGTTTTAGTGTGACTCTCTTAAGACTAAAGGTGTTGTTGGGGACTTGTTCTCAAGTGATATGAGTTAAGAACAAGGCAACACAGAAAACGTTAAACGTTAAAGACCTTCGTCCTTCGAAGTATTATTTCCCTTAGGATATAATGATTTTTCGGACGAAGGTAATGAAGGACATACCTTCGTCAACATAACATATAAGGATGAAGAAAGAATCATATAAAACATAAAAAATAATATAAGCGGTCATATATCATCATTATCTCATTTTTATTTTATTACTATGGAAAAATAGAAACAATATCAAATTACAAGTGTACCTTCGACTTGAAAGAAGGTAAAAGTACCAGCGTGACACAAGGATCAATGCCAAGTCAACGTGAACTGTACGGAGTTACTGTTCATCTATTTATAGGCACGGGACGTAGCCCATGTAAAATTACACTCATACCCTTTACATTTGCTAATAACTCTATTGTAGTCCATCGAGGTCTAAATAGCCTTTTCATCTTTAAGTCAGTTTCCCTTTTCTGCTATCATGCCAAAGCTCTCATGCGCACTGCTTTGGCTTCGCGCTATCCTTCGTACTCCTTCTCGTGCTTTTCACGCTGTGGTTTCAACTTAAGTCCGAAGGTACCTGTTCATGCATTATACTTCCAGAAACATTGTTAAATCATGTTTTTTGAGGACCTTCGGAAGCCAAAGGCCCCCAACAGCAGCCCCTCGCAATATTAATTTGTTAGAATAATAAATTCAGATTGCGACAAGGACGAAGGCCCTAAGCCGAAGGTCCAAAAAACACCTTCCCTTTGCTAGAATAGCAACAGCCACTGACAAGCGGGCCCTCCAGCACGCAACGCACCAGGCGTATAAATAAGAGCACACCACGAGCTCATTTGGCACGCTTTCTTGCCATCTGCTCTTGCTTACTCAATTTTTAGCTCTTGTGCATAAACACTTGCTTAGCTTTTTTTAAAAAAATTTAAGCTTCGGCTTTGAGAGCACTTTTCTTAGCACTTTCGAAGATGTCTGAGGATAAGAAAGCTATCGCTGAACCGAAGCTGAGCCTTTCTGAGGAGATGAATCTTGGCTTTATTGAATCAATAGCAAGGACAAATGCAGAGAAGATTGCTAGGGAAACTTTGGAGGGTTTGTCTAAAGACACTAGTGATAGTGACAGCTATGATGTGGAGAGCGGCGGGGAAGACTCCGAAGATTGACCCTGGCGACCGAGCCATGCTGTTTTTGGAAAATCAACTATTAAACAAAGCCATCTTGACAACATGAGGGGGAGATACTTTCGGGATATGTCTGTTGTGAGGGCTAACGATGGAGTGAAGACTTGTCCTACTCCAGAGGAGAATGAAGTCGTGATCTTCTGAAGCTTTTTGAAGGCTGGGCTTCGGCTTCCTCTGAGTAGCTTCGTAGTCGAGGTTTTGAAGATATTTCAGATTTACCTTCACCAGATTACCCCCGAAGCTATTATAAGAATGGGAATCTTCGTGTGGGCTTTAAGGAGTCAGGGCTTGGAGCCAAATGCAAAAAGTTTCTGCAGTATGCATGAACTGTTATATGAGAGGAAGCCCTGGGGTAAAGAACAGTATCATAACAATTTCGGGTGCTATAGCTTCGTTGCTCGTTCTGGCTCAAGCTCCCCAGTACTGACTTTTCGGAAGAGATGGCCCGGAGACTGGACGAAAGAATGGTTTTATGTAAAAAATTATTTAAAGGCACGAGAAGACATTAAAGATATAATCATGCGCCCTATCTGGCAATGCTTCGGGCTCCGGAAACCGAAGGTAGAAATTAACGAAGCGGCCGAAGAATGTCGCAAGGCCTTCGGCTTGGTCTGCTCTTTCATCGGGACAAGGGACTTAGTTCAAGAGCATGTGGCCTACAGGATATGGCCATTGTTAGCCAATTGGGAGACGCCAAAAGAATCCATCAGCAATCCCCACGAAGGTGGTTTGGTTCGACTAAAATATACCTTCAGGTTTAGAGACCAGTTTATCGAGCCAGACGACGACTGGCTGAAAAGCGTCGAAGCTACAAGCGATGATCTGCTTGGGCTGTACTCTAGAGCAGAAGATAACGCATTATCTGCGGCCTTCGGGAACCGGAAAAAGAAGAGACTAAACAGAGTTTTTGATGCCCTTGGGTTCATGTATCCTGACTACCGTTACCCGGCCCGGGGGCAAAAAAGAAAAAGTGGAGGTTTCGGGAGAGATGATGCTTCAGCTGCTCCGAGCGAGCCCGCGCCAAAGAGGAAAAGGGTGAAGGTCCTTACTCATCGACCATGCTATATTGAACCGGCCATTGTAACACCCCGGGTGTTACTATAACAAAAACTTGAGCATGGCATCATGAGCATGGGCATTGCATATGTTTGACACACCTAGAGTGCATCCACTAGGCAAAAAATTTCAAACAAGTTGTATTGTTTTAAAGTTTTACAAATAGGACCCTGGTTAAAGGACTTAACCCTAAATAGTGATTAAAGGGGTAAAACTTAACCTAAGTTGAGAAAACCCAAAAGCTCTAGGGTAAAAGTCATAAAATGACTCTAAGAACAAACTTGAATTCCTTTTATACCCCTGGGATACCAGAAACCCTAATTGGAACCCTGGGAAACCCTGAAACCAAACCCTAGGGACCTAAGTGTAAAATTAGTCCACTTTTGGGCTAAAGTGCAAAAACCAAGTCAAATAAGTATTTTAAGTTATTTGGGTCACTTATATGAGAATTTGCAATCCAAAACTTGAGATTTGGACTTAAGTGCAAAAGTGCCCCACTTAACCTTTTTGGGGTTAAGTCTGGATTTTAGTGACATTGGCTCAACTTTGGGGCTTTGTAACTTACAAAGTATAGGGTTTTTACCCTAGGTCACCACATCAAAGTTGAAGACCCATTATAGGAGAACAACTTTGCTTAAGGTTGTGAGCTTAGTTGTTAAGAAGAATTTAGAGAAAACCAAACCTAAAGTTGGGCTATCAGGCTGTTATGTCTGACTTTTCAGACTAGCAGTGAACTGACCTCGACTTCAAGCTAGGTTTTGAGCATGATCCAGTGCTCAACTCAGCTTAATCTCTATAATCGAATTGTAGCTGGTTTGTAGCCTTAAAACTTTGCTACAGAGAGTGGAGTGAGTTACTAGAGAAATTTTAGAGAGATTTGGTCCTAAACTGTGACTGTCAGGCACTCTGAACCGGTACTCCCCATGGTACAGTGACCGGTAAACTGAAGAAGATCGGGTTCGTCCTCATCGCCGATAACCGTCGCCGTTGATCGTCGTTCGCCGAGATTCGTGCTCTGTGGTCCTTGGATAAGCACAGCCGATATGTGTCCTCGCCGCCGGTGAGCTGGAGGCCACCCGGTCAGCCACGGTACACCTCCCCTTTACTCATCGGTTGGTCGGGATAAGAGCTCGCCGCCGTTAGTCGATTATCACCGTGCGCCGCGTGTCCAAGCCCTTCCATAGCGTCGCCATGACTCCTCTAGGCCATCCCATCGTCGACGGGGAGCTTGCCACGGCGGTAGCCACGTATTCACCGCGGCCAACGCTTCTTCTCCATCTCCGACCGCCGTATGTCTCATCCAAATTCACGGACCACCGCCTCCGGCGCCTATAAATTGAGTGTGCCCCTAGGACCGTATGGTAGTCAAGTACCTCGACGCCCAGTATTGCCTCCAGTGGTTCACCGACGAGCTAGAATTTCGCGTTTCCCCCAAATCCGTTTTCCGCCGCCGTAGAATTGAGCTCGCCGTGGTCAGCCCTCCACAGGTCAGCCCCGGCCCTCTGCTCCTTCGTTTGAGCATTCTCATGCCTCTGTGATGCTCCCCGACCCCTTTAATTGAACTAGACCAACGCCCATCGCCGGGAACACGATTAGATTGCCGCTTTGCTTACGGTCACCGTGGCCGGAGCTCTATAGTTCATCAATCATGCGATTAAGTTAGGGGAAATGGTCAGACTGACTCCAATTTCATGTCCACCGCTCGGAGAACCCAGCCGTTGCCCCGTTCGGCCGGTCTGCTGGCTCGCCGGAGCGCGGCCGTGCGTGAACGGCGTCGAGGACTTCGAGTTGTAAATTGATAGAAACCCGAGGACCTTTTCGTGAAGCGTCAGTGACTCTGCGCAATAGTAAACGACCCTGTTCTGGTTTAGTCAAAACATCGAGGGCCTCTGCGCAAAACCTCCCTCGCGGGCGCGGGCGCGCGCGCGCGGGCGTGTTTTATCGTGGACCTGGGTGAGTTGGGCCAGAATCGGCCCAATCCTATTCATCCTTTTGCTTTTTCTTTTTCCAGCAGAGCCAAAATAATTATAGAAAAATGTGGAAAAATGCTAAAATTGTGAAACTAATTTTCCTAGGCTTGTTAATTTCCCTAGAATTTAATAAAAATAAACTCATGATTTTTAGATCAAATAGGGAATTTTAGGGTATTTAAAATAGCCTAAACCATTGGTTCTGGATTTTTAGAAAATAAATAATAAGTCCAAAATTTCCCAAACTTTTTATGTGAGCTTTTCACATTATTTAGAAGCCTTGGGTAGAATTTGGGTTGATTTGGACCTTGTTTGATCACTAAACCCAAAACCACCCCCGCCTGCTCCATGAACTCCTTTACTGACTCCGGAAACCCTAGGTTCTCGGAGTACCGTGAAGGAAAGTTGTACTCAAGACATAAATAATAAGTTTATGCTATCTTTGCATCCTCATGAGTATTCCATGACATCCATTCTTATGCATGTATATGGTTATATTAGAGCACGAAGAAGAAGAAGAAGTTTCTGAAGAAGGGATACCACCCACCTCTGATCCTCAAGCAGACAACTGCTTTTATTTTGATATTTGTGGATCCGAGCAGGACACACCTGATAACAAAGGCAAGCCCCGGTGCATTTGCCACCTCCCTTGATGTTTTTAAAATCTTTCTCACTTGCTTGCTGCATTAGGTGATAGGAGTTGATTGATTAAACAATTCCTGCATTACCTTCCTTGATCTTGATTACCCTCCTTGAAATCCTGTTTTTACAAAAAGGTTTTACTATGCTTAGTATTGCTTTAGAAAAACAAAAGGATTTGTTTTACAAAAGATGTTGGCAAAGTGGGAGGGTTGTTTTCAAAAATAAAACTTGATGGTGAATCCATCATGGCCGTGATGGATTCAACATCGGAAAAGATGTACCTCTGCCAGGTACCATGTTTTTGGGTTGAAATGATTAAGCTGAGACCGGACGGGTGACTTGCACGAGAAGAGAGTCTCGGTGTAGTGTCTCCGTCTGAGTCGATTAAGGACCTTGTCGATGTAGGCTTGATGATCGAGGACCCTTTAACTGGTCACATGCCTCGTCATGGGTAAGCCTTGCCTCGGGCAGACTAAGGCCGGAATAAGATAACACGAAATGGGAGTGGAGCGGTGGCGAGAGTAGCGTGTACCCTCCGTGGCAAGAGGCTGGACGGTGGTGTATCTGTGCTCTCGGTTTGCGTGAACCTGATCCGGTCTTAAGAACCCCGGTGGCGGGTTGACATATGCAAGGGTTAAGTGCTACATATGTCGTGTGATTGGAGATCCTCAGCTGAGTATAATCGATTCGGATCGCCGTACCTTCGCGGTTATGAAGACTTGGTCACTGACCTACACGTAGCATTCCACTAAAGATGATGGGCTTTTGTTAAAGAAATTGGCTAGTGCAGGACCAGTGATTGAACTAGGGTAGAAAGAACTCTAGTGCAGGTAATTTTACCTAACTTGACAAATAAAATTGGATTTTTAAGGATCCACTTTAGTAAGCATTTCTGCAAAACAGAGTCTTTGATTATTGAGAAGCCTTACCTTGACTCCCATATAACCAGCATACCCTTGAGAGTCTTTTCCTTAGTCGGGTAAGACTTGCTGAGTAATTCCATACTCAGGGTTTATCCCTTTGTTGTTTTTAGGTGGGGAAGTAGCAGACTTTTGCTGCTTCTGTGCTAAGGTGGTTCCCAACGAGGAAAAACAAGACTGAAGTGCGGGAGGACTCGGTCCTCCATCTAGGAACTTTTGTTTATAGCCTTTCGGGAGAAGTTTGTGTCTCCCTTGGTTTGTATAATTATTACTTCTATGCACTCACTTTTAGACTGGTCTGTAAATAAATAACTCGAGCTTGCTTTTTGAAATAAATGTAAGTTTATGTAATTCGCTTCCGCATATCTTTATCTCCGATATCTGTAATGTCTGCAAGACGGGTGAAACGTTCCTGGTGAGGTAAGGAAAGATACCGAGCTTGTCAAGTAACTTAGGAACATCTACAGGGTGTCTGATGTCTGTTAGACAAGGACAACTGTAGGTGGGCCTGATTACTTGGGAGGTTCCGTCACAGCTGGTATCGGAGCGTAGCCCTTCTTTGCAGATATTATGAGGCATCTTCAAAAGATTTTCAAAAGTCTTACCTAAAGATTCTTTTCTCTTCTTACCTAAGTATTCTGAAGAGTTTATCTTAAAGACCAGATAGGAAGAGTGCAACGTATAGAAGGTTGAATCGACCCAGGTTGATTCTGTACTTACTCATGCATCATGCTAAGAATTATGCTAATAAATTTTCCCCCTTAGAAAGATGCCGCCACGCACGAGGCTAACGGCACGAAAGTCAACGGGACCAATTGGAGTACCCCGGCATCAACTGGCCCCTCGACACGAAAGCAGTAGCAGCGGGAGTAATGACCCCATAGGAGACTTGGAAGCCGAAGTGAGTCGACTTCAAGCAACACTGCGACACAGGACCAATACTTGGATCGCAGACGGCGATAGAATTAATGAATTAAGAAGGGACATCCGTCACTTGCAGGATCAGCTGGCTGATCGGGACTTAGCACTTGACTGGGCAGTACAGTCACATATGTTGGCATGTGCTAAGGAAGCAAGGGCTCAGGCCCGAATTAAAGAACTTAGCTCAGCTGTCGATAACCTGCAGGTTTACTGCAATACATTGCATGAGGAAGTCCATGTGCTCTACTCGCAACTACACCCTAGTGAGCCTGCACACTCTGCTGAGACGGAAGCCGGACCCTCTCACGTTGCGGGACGCGCGTTGGGTGGGGAGTTAGATCTTTTTGAACCTCCTCCTTCTTTGAGGTTGGTGGACGTCTGGACTCCCACACCTGACAATGAAGCCGCCAAAAGCAACGGAAAGCAGGACTAATGGTGTAATAAAGTAGAGTAGTGTATTGTAGGGTGTACTGTTGTATAATAGGTTAAACTTTTGTAAAATGGGTAATGTATCCTGTTGTGTAATATCGAGTCTGTACCATTACTCTTTATAGTAATGTAAAACGGAAGGTTTTCTTTGGCACATTATGTTTATTCAAATGTTTTTGCCTCAGATGCCGACCCGGACTCGCGGACAGGACGCAGCCGGAACATCCGGGGGTCGGGATGCTACTCCGAATCCACCTCCTGTTCCACCCACGCTAGCCGAGGCAATTGCTGCCTTGGTGAATGCTACAGCCGACAATACCCGCTTCCTGAGGGAGATGGCGGGTCAGCAACAGCTCCAGCAACAAGCAGGAAGAGGTTTTCCACAAGGCCCCCGTGAGACTACTTATCTGGATTTCTCCGAGACTCGTCCGCCTCTCTTCATCAAAGCAGAAGATCCGCTCGAAGCCGACGAGTGGATACGAGTCATTGAACAGAAATTTGGCCTTCTTCGATGTTCGGAAACACAGAAGCCATTGTTTGCGGCACAGCAACTCCGAGGCCCTGCCAGTACTTGGTGGGGGAACTTTGTGGCCATACAACCGGACAACCATCAAATTACATGGAATGAGTTTAAAGCAGCATTCCGCGAGCATTACATTCCTGAGGGAGTGCTGCACATGAAACAAGAAGAGTTTATGAAATTGAAGCAAGGGGGAGATACTGTTAATCAGTATCTCAACAAGTTCAATCACCTGTCACAATATGCAATTGATCAGGTGAATACGGATCTGAAGAAAAGGAACTGTTTTATGAGAGGTCTGAATGACCGAATGCAGCAAAAAATGGCTGCATGTATTGATCTTACATATGGAAAGGCTGTCAGCACAGCCTTATCTGTGGAGGCCAAATATGCAAATTCTGGGAAAAGTAAGGGATTCAGTGGTGATAGGCCTAGTCAGGGCCCGGTAAAGAGGCAACGGTTTATTCTCCGGCCCTCTAACCAGAACCGTTCAAGTGCACCATCTTTCCCTTTCAGGCGGCCCATAATTGTTCGTCCCAACAAAGCCCCTACTGTCCAAAGTCAGCCGGGTGCCCCAGGCACTCGATTCCCTGCTCTGCCAAGTTCTTCAACTGGATGTTTTAACTGTGGCAAATCTGCGCATTTTATTAAAGATTGCCCCTATCCTAGGCAAAATCAGGCTAATAATCAGCAAGGATCGGGGAATGCAGCTCCAGGCAAGGGAAGTACTCCGGGCAAGAATGTCAAGAAGACGGGGCGAGTATATTATACGCAAGTGGCTACTACACCGGAGGGAGAGCCGGTGATGATGGGTACGTTCCCTGTGGCCAGTCACCCTGCAATTATTCTTTTTGATTCTGGTGCTTCGCATACCTTCATTAGCAAGACATTTGTGGAGCAACATCACATTGCATGTCATGAATCAAAAGAGAGATTTAAAATTCATTCACCTGGGGGACATATTTTTACTAGAGAAGTGGCCTATGAAGTGCCAGTAACAATGGCCGGACGGAACTTTCCTGCTAACATGATTGTTCTAAGAGGCCAGGATATAGATGTAATTTTGGGGATGAATTGGTTAACCCAACATAAGGCAATTCTCAACACTGAACTCAGAACCGTCAGGTTGAGTTATAATCAAGA
Source organism: Zea luxurians (assembly GCA_029449295.1). NCBI lineage: Eukaryota > Viridiplantae > Streptophyta > Magnoliopsida > Poales > Poaceae > Zea > Zea luxurians. Next base: position 188,256,180 of record JAOPSE010000004.1, on the reverse strand, counting down.
AGAAATTCTCTTGTCTCTCCCCAAAACCAATCCAGCCAAAGCTTCTGGTAGAATATTTGAAGCCATTGTACCGGAAATCAAGAACATTCCGGTAGTATGTGAGTTTCCAGATGTATTTCCGGAAGATTTGCCTGGACTACCCCCTGAAAGAGATGTAGAATTCGTAATTGAGCTAAAGCCCGGTACGGCTCCCATCTCCCGAAGATCGTACCGTATGCCCCCTAATGAGTTAGCAGAATTGAAGATTCAATTACAAGATCTGCTGAATAAGGGATTTATCCGGCCAAGCTCGTCCCCGTGGGGTTGTCCCGCCATCTTTGTGAAGAAGAAGGATCAAACCTTGCGCATGTGCGTGGACTATCGGCCCCTGAATGAGGTCACCATCAAGAATAAGTACCCTCTTCCAAGGATCGATATCTTATTTGATCAACTGACTGGGGCGAGGGTATTTTCCAAAATTGATCTCAGGTCGGGCTATCATCAAATCCGTATTCGGCCCGAGGATATACCGAAGACCGCATTTACTATGCGGTATGGATTGTTTGAATACTTAGTAATGTCTTTCGGGCTCACAAATGCTCCTGCCCACTTCACCTATTTGATGAACTCGGTGTTCATGCCCGAGTTAGACAAGTTCGTGGTGGTCTTCATCGACGATATTTTGATATACTCTAAAAATGAAGAGGAGCATGCTCAGCACCTACGGATTGTATTGACGCGCCTGAGGGAACATCAGCTGTATGCCAAGTTCAGCAAGTGCGCGTTCTGGCTGGAGGAAATTCAATTTTTGGGGCACGTGTTATCAGCTAAGGGAATTGCGGTAGATCCTAGCAAGGTCAAGGATATTCTGGAATGGAAACCCCCAACAACTGTTCACCAAGTTCGGAGTTTTCTTGGACTAGCGGGATATTATCGCAGATTCATACCTGATTTTTCTAAGCTTGTGAAGCCAATCACAAGTTTATTGAAGAATGATGTTAAGTTCAATTGGTCTTCTAAGTGTAACGAAGCCTTTGAGCAACTGAAGACACTATTGACCACTGCTCCGGTATTGGCTCAACCGGACATCACTAAACCTTTTGATGTATATTGTGATGCCTCTGGCAGTGGACTCGGCTGTGTGCTGATGCAAGAGGGCCGAGTAATTGCGTATGCTTCAAGGCAGTTACGCCGACATGAAGAGCATTATCCAACACATGATCTCGAGCTAGCTGCTGTGGTTCATGCCCTGAAAATATGGCGTCACTATCTGCTGGGAAATATCTGTCGCATATATACAGATCATAAGAGTTTGAAGTATATATTTACCCAGTCAGAGTTAAATATGAGGCAAAGACGATGGCTTGAGCTCATTAAAGACTATGAACTGGAGATCCATTATCACCCAGGCAAAGCCAATGTGGTGGCAGATGCACTGAGTCGTAAGACTTCCTGCCACTGTCTTATGGTAAAGACCTCCGAAAACACTTTGTGTCAAGAAATGGAGAAGTTAAACCTGGGGATAATCCAACAAGGGATTCTGAATCAGCTAAAGCTTGAGTCAACCATTTTGCAAAGGATAATTGATGCTCAAAAGGACAATCTGGGTATGAAGCACATACGCGAGAAGATAAGGGCTGGAACAGCCAAATGTTTCAAGGAAGATGATCAAGGTGTGTTATGGTTTAACAACCGCATAGTAGTGCCGAAGAGTGAAGAACTCAGCCAGCAAATCTTAGATGAAGCGCATCTTAGCCGCTATTCTATTCATCCGGGAAGCACTAAGATGTATCACGATCTAAAACAGCACTACTGGTGGACGAAGATGAAGATTGAAATTGCACGCTATGTGGCTAAGTGTGACACTTGCAGACGTGTCAAGGCCATACACATGAAAACTGCTGGTCCATTACAGCCTTTACCAATCCCAACATGGAAATGGGAAGACATAAGCATGGACTTCATTGTGGGATTGCCCAGGACCGCAAAAGGGTATGACTCTATCTGGGTGATTGTTGATCGACTTACAAAGGTTGCTCATTTTCTGCCGGTCAAGACATATTACCCGGTACTTACCTATGCGGAGTTATACATTGCCCGTATTCTCAGTTTGCATGGTGTTCCAAAGACCATAGTGTCGGATCGTGGACCTCAGTTCGTATCCAAATTTTGGGAAGAACTTCATAAATCCCTAGGAACTAAGTTACTCCACAGTTCGGCCTATCATCCTCAAACCAGTGGACAAACTGAGAGAGTGAACCAAATACTTGAAGATATGTTGCGGGCATGTGTCCTGGATTTCTCACAGAAATGGGATGAATGTTTACCTTTGGCAGAGTTTTCATATAACAATAGTTATCAAGAAAGTATTAAGATGGCACCTTTTGAAGCTTTATACGGACGTCGGTGTCGAACTCCGCTAAATTGGTCTGAACCTGGTGAAAGGTATTTCTTTAGGCCTGATATGGTAAAAGAAACCGAAGAGAAGGTTCAGAAAATAGTTCATAATATGAAGAAGGCACAGGCTCGTCAGAAAAATTATGCAGACAAACGGCGAATGCCCTTATACTTCTTAGAAGGAGACTATGTCTACTTAAAGGTTTCACCAATGAAAGGCGTATCGCGTTTTGGGATTAAAGGAAAACTTGCACCCAGGTACATTGGTCCACTCCTGGTACTGCAGCAATGTGGACCAGTGGCATACCGACTTCAGCTCCCCGAAACATTGTCTGCTGTGCATAATGTGTTCCACGTGTCGCAATTGAAGAAGTGTCTTCGGGTTCCCGATCGAACCGTTGAAGTGACTGATGTTGTCCTGGAACCAGATTTAACGTACTCGGAACATCCCATTCGAGTTCTGGATCAAAAGGACAGGGTTACCCGGAGAAAGACTCTCAAGTTTTATAAGATACAATGGAACCAGCATTCGGAAGATGAGGCTACATGGGAAACCCAAGATTTCTTAGATAAGAATTTCCCAGGCTTTCTAGCCTCTTGTAAGTTGTAAAGTTTGTATAGCTATGTAATAAAGGAATAAACCCCCACACCACCCCTGCCTTGTACCAAAAATAAGGAAATAAAAATGTGACACGTTTCCTTTTCCATTACTCACCCTAGGATTTTAAATCTCGGGACGAGATTCTTTTATGGGGGGAAGGATGTAACACCCCTGGTGTTACTATAACAAAAACTTGAGCATGGCATCATGAGCATGGGCATTGCATATGTTTGACACACCTAGAGTGCATCCACTAGGCAAAAAATTTCAAACAAGTTGTATTGTTTTAAAGTTTTACAAATAGGACCCTGGTTAAAGGACTTAACCCTAAATAGTGATTAAAGGGGTAAAACTTAACCTAAGTTGAGAAAACCCAAAAGCTCTAGGGTAAAAGTCATAAAATGACTCTAAGAACAAACTTGAATTCCTTTTATACCCCTGGGATACCAGAAACCCTAATTGGAACCCTGGGAAACCCTGAAACCAAACCCTAGGGACCTAAGTGTAAAATTAGTCCACTTTTGGGCTAAAGTGCAAAAACCAAGTCAAATAAGTATTTTAAGTTATTTGGGTCACTTATATGAGAATTTGCAATCCAAAACTTGAGATTTGGACTTAAGTGCAAAAGTGCCCCACTTAACCTTTTTGGGGTTAAGTCTGGATTTTAGTGACATTGGCTCAACTTTGGGGCTTTGTAACTTACAAAGTATAGGGTTTTTACCCTAGGTCACCACATCAAAGTTGAAGACCCATTATAGGAGAACAACTTTGCTTAAGGTTGTGAGCTTAGTTGTTAAGAAGAATTTAGAGAAAACCAAACCTAAAGTTGGGCTGTCAGGCTGTTATGTCTGACTTTTCAGACTAGCAGTGAACTGACCTCGACTTCAAGCTAGGTTTTGAGCATGATCCAGTGCTCAACTCAGCTTAATCTCTATAATCGAATTGTAGCTGGTTTGTAGCCTTAAAACTTTGCTACAGAGAGTGGAGTGAGTTACTAGAGAAATTTTAGAGAGATTTGGTCCTAAACTGTGACTGTCAGGCACTCTGAACCGGTACTCCCCATGGTACAGTGACCGGTAAACTGAAGAAGATCGGGTTCGTCCTCATCGCCGATAGCCGTCGCCGTCGATCGTCGTTCGCCGAGATTCGTGCTATGTGGTCCTTGGATAAGCACAGCCGATATGTGTCCTCGCCGCCGGTGAGCTGGAGGCCACCCGGTCAGCCACGGTACACCTCCCCTTTACTCATCGGTTGGTCGGGATAAGAGCTCGCCGCCGTTAGTCGATTATCACCGTGCGCCGCGTGTCCAAGCCCTTCCATAGCGTTGCCATGACTCCTCTAGGCCATCCCATCGTCGACGGGGAGCTTGCCACGGCGGTAGCCACGTATTCACCGTGGCCAACGCTTCTTCTCCATCTCCGACCGCCGTATGTCTCATCCAAATTCACGGACCACCGCCCCCGGCGCCTATAAATTGAGTGTGCCCCTAGGACCGTATGGTAGTCAAGTACCTCGACGCCCAGTATTGCCTCCAGTGGTTCACCGACGAGCTAGAATTTCGCGTTTCCCCCAAATCCGTTTTCCGCCGCCGTAGAATTGAGCTCGCCGTGGTCAGCCCTCCACAGGTCAGCCCCGGCCCTCTGCTCCTTCGTTTGAGCATTCTCATGCCTCTGTGATGCTCCCCGACCCCTTTAATTGAACTAGACCAACGCCCATCGCCGGGAACACGGTTAGATTGCCGCTTTGCTTACGGTCACCGTGGCCGGAGCTCTATAGTTCATCAATCATGCGATTAAGTTAGGGGAAATGGTCAGACTGACCCCAATTTCATGTCCACCGCTCGGAGAACCCAGCCGTTGCCCCGTTCGGCCGGTCTGCTGGCTCGCCGGAGCGCGGCCGTGCGTGAACGGCGTCGAGGACTTCGAGTTGTAAATTGATAGAAACCCGAGGACCTTTTCATGAAGCGTCAGTGACTCTGCGCAATAGTAAACGACCCTGTTCTGGTTTAGTCAAAACATCGAGGGCCTCTGCGCAAAACCTCCCTCGCGGGCGCGGGCGCGCGCGCGCGGGCGTGTTTTATCGTGGACCTGGGTGAGTTGGGCCAGAATCGGCCCAATCCTATTCATCCTTTTGCTTTTTCTTTTTCCAGCAGAGCCAAAATAATTATAGAAAAATGTGGAAAAATGCTAAAATTGTGAAACTAATTTTCCTAGGCTTGTTAATTTCCCTAGAATTTAATAAAAATAAACTCATGATTTTTAGATCAAATAGGGAATTTTAGGGTATTTAAAATAGCCTAAACCATTGGTTCTGGATTTTTAGAAAATAAATAATAAGTCCAAAATTTCCCAAACTTTTTATGTGAGCTTTTCACATTATTTAGAAGCCTTGGGTAGAATTTGGGTTGATTTGGACCTTGTTTGATCACTAAACCCAAAACCACCCCCCCCTGCTCCATGAACTCCTTTACTGACTCCGGAAACCCTAGGTTCTCGGAGTACCGTGAAGGAAAGTTGTACTCAAGACATAAATAATAAGTTTATGCTATCTTTGCATCCTCATGAGCATTCCATGACATCCATTCTTATGCATGTATATGGTTATATTAGAGCACGAAGAAGAAGAAGAAGTTTCTGAAGAAGGGATACCACCCACCTCTGATCCTCAAGCAGACAACTGCTTTTATTTCGATATTTGTGGATCCGAGCAGGACACACCTGATAACAAAGGCAAGCCCCGGTGCATTTGCCACCTCCCTTGATGTTTTTAAAATCTTTCTCACTTGCTTGCTGCATTAGGTGATAGGAGTTGATTGATTAAACAATTCCTGCATTACCTTCCTTGATCTTGATTACCCTCCTTGAAATCCTGTTTTTACAAAAAGGTTTTACTATGCTTAGTATTGCTTTAGAAAAACAAAAGGATTTGTTTTACAAAAGATGTTGGCAAAGTGGGAGGGTTGTTTTCAAAAATAAAACTTGATGGTGAATCCATCATGGCCGTGATGGATTCAACATCGGAAAAGATGTACCTCTGCCAGGTACCAAGTTTTTGGGTTGAAATGATTAAGCTGAGACCGGACGGGTGACTTGCACGAGAAGAGAGTCTCGGTGTAGTGTCTCCGTCTGAGTCGATTAAGGACCTTGTCGATGTAGGCTTGATGATCGAGGACCCTTTAACTGGTCACATGCCTCGTCATGGGTAAGCCTTGCCTCGGGCAGACTAAGGCCGGAATAAGATAACACGAAATGGGAGTGGAGCGGTGGCGAGAGTAGCGTGTACCCTCCGTGGCAAGAGGCTGGACGGTGGTGTATCTGTGCTCTCGGTTTGCGTGAACCTGATCCGGTCTTAAGAACCCCGGTGGCGGGTTGACATATGCAAGGGTTAAGTGCTACATATGTCGTGTGATTGGAGATCCTCAGCTGAGTATAATCGATTCGGATCGCCGTACCTTCGCGGTTATGAAGACTTGGTCACTGACCTACACGTAGCATTCCACTAAAGATGATGGGCTTTTGTTAAAGAAATTGGCTAGTGCAGGACCAGTGATTGAACTAGGGTAGAAAGAACTCTAGTGCAGGTAATTTTACCTAACTTGACAAATAAAATTGGATTTTTAAGGATCCACTTTAGTAAGCATTTCTGCAAAACAGAGTCTTTGATTATTGAGAAGCCTTACCTTGACTCCCATATAACCAGCATACCCTTGAGAGTCTTTTCCTTAGTCGGGTAAGACTTGCTGAGTAATTCCATACTCAGGGTTTATCCCTTTGTTGTTTTTAGGTGGGGAAGTAGCAGACTTTTGCTGCTTCTGTGCTAAGGTGGTTCCCAACGAGGAAAAACAAGACTGAAGTGCGGGAGGACTCGGTCCTCCATCTAGGAACTTTTGTTTATAGCCTTTCGGGAGAAGTTTGTGTCTCCCTTGGTTTGTATAATTATTACTTCTATGCACTCACTTTTAGACTGGTCTGTAAATAAATAACTCGAGCTTGCTTTTTGAAATAAATGTAAGTTTATGTAATTCGCTTCCGCATATCTTTATCTCCGATGATCTGTAATGTCTGCAAGACGGGTGAAACGTTCCTGGTGAGGTAAGGAAAGATACCGAGCTTGTCAAGTAACTTAGGAACATCTACAGGGTGTCTGATGTCTGTTAGACAAGGACAACTGTAGGTGGGCCTGATTACTTGGGAGGTTCCGTCACAGCCATAGTGCCTGAATTTGGCGGTGAGACCTCTTCGGTGACCGAAGGTAAGAAACCTGCGATTACGCAGAAAATTGAACCGTCTATATCGTCGAAGGCATCATCAGCCAAATCAGATGAGCCGAAGGCCATTAATATTGAAGAGATGAAGGTTGAGAAAACGAGAATATTGGAAGTAATAAGTCCTTCGGCAGAGGTGACAATGCCGAAGGCACAAAAGGATCTTTCAACGACCCCCAAGAGGAAGAGAATGGTCAACGTATTAGATGTGCTAGAAACAATAAAAACTTCAAGCTCTACTCCGAAGAAAGCTGCCGAAGCTTCGGAAACACACATTGAGGCCGAAGGTGCCAAGGTCCAAGTCGAGACCGAAGCTGGGCCTTCAGAGCCCGCCAAGGAGAAATCCTTGGAAATCGGAGAAAAGACAGAGAAGGAAGCTGCAAAAGTAATTCTGACTGAAAAAACCGCCATTCCTATTCCCGAAGCATCATCTGAAGCTCCTGATTATATTATACGACATGCTTCGGGATAAAGATTATCTAAAAAAGAAAAGCAAGAGGCTCAATTCTATGCTCAAAGATTGAAATATCCAAAGGGGGCACTGGTATTCAACGGCAGCGGGGAAGAAGACTTCTTGTATTGTCTCCCAGACAGCAAAGAGATTTCTGTCTGCCGAGAGATGGGCAAGAGCTTCGGTTTCCCTATACTAGAAGATGGGCTCTCAGTGTTATCAAAAGATGAGTTAGCCGACAACTTAGCATACAATAGTTTAAAAGTGAGAAAATTAGATTTTTTTATTTAAAAACAAAATTTTCCATTTGCTTACACTTAATACCGCATTTTTTGCAGGGCCTTATTCTTAGCAACGCCCTCAGGGCACAAAAAGTGCCGAAGATGAAGGGTATACCATAGCCTTGAACAACCTTCGTTCCGAAGTGATTGAACTAAGGAACGAAGGTCTTGAAAAAGACAAAATATTACACTCATTGTTGAACAAAATAAGAGAAGACGAAGTTGCTTCCAAAGCCTAAGCTGAAGCTCAAAAATTCGAAATCGAAGATCTTTGGAAACAGCTATTCGAAGCTAAAGAAAAATGCGGTGTTGCAGAGGCTGATCGAAATATTAGTGTATATTGGAGGAACCACTTACAAAAAATAGTTGATGAACTTCGTGCATCCAAGGAGAGGTGCTATGAAAAGTCTATAGAGTGTTAAGAAAATAAAAACTAGCTTCGCCAATGTTGGCGCATTTTCTAACGAAGACAACTTCGTAAGGGGTGATCCTGAAGGCCCAATTGATTGGATCAATAACGAAGCTGAAGCTTTTGAAGGAGTTTTGAGTGGTCGCGGGGATATCTGCGCTTTCTCAGGTGCCAGGGGAATCACAGCTATTTTAGAGAAATCAGGCTGCGACCATGTGAAAGCTTTGGCTCATGCCGAAGCTTCTTTATCTATTGAAGATACAAAAGATCCCTCGGCCGAAGCAAGCTTAATTGGCGGAAAATTTTTTACTGACATCTAGGAGAATGGCGGCCGAGGGATGGAGCACGAGATGATAAAAAAGAGTGAAAAAGATTCCCATGATTCAAAAGAAGCGACGAAGGCAGCTGAGAAAGCGACGGAACTTGAGAGGCGAATAGGTATTACTTAATAACTTTTTAACTTTATTTACTAATTATGCGACTTCGGACTTATTTACGTTTTATATCGCAGCTGAACTATCTCCTCCTCCAGAGCCCCTCGAGTTGACGGCAAACCCAGAAGCAGAAAAAGAAGATGAAGTTCCTAAAGTGGCCGAAGCTATTCTGGACGAAGCTGTTAATCGACTGCTGAATGAAGCTGCAGAAGCAGTTTTAAAAGAAGAATAGCTTCTATTGTAAAAACATTTGTAATGTAATATTTGCTGAACAAAGTGCGTAGTATTTTTATAATTTTGAATGCAATATTTAAGCTGCTTGTAACTAAATTCTTTACAATGCATGAAACCTTACGTACATACCGTTTTTGAGCCTTCGGCGAAAAAACACCTTCCCTTCTTTTCATGTGTTGTAAAGAACATCCATATTTCGTAAAAACATCCGATCTTGGTAAAATCATTATGCTTCGTAAGCAATAGATCACCTTTTCATTTTAGAGTTTGACGAAGCTATACTTCTTCAATACTTATGTTGTGCCTTGGCACTGCTTTTTCCCCCGAAGATCAACATTGAATCCCCTTCTTGCGCCATTGATGCAAGATGATGTATGATGCTATGCTATACAAAATGATGTAATGATGTTATGCTATGCAAAATGGTATTTGTGCCGAAGATACACACCCATTCCCTCAATGAAGCACACAATCTTTTTGCCGTTTATTTTTCGGCTTCACCGCTTATTTTTCGGTGTATCAGCGCTGACTTTTCGCTGTAAGCCTCCCTTAGGAGCTTCTTCGTCTTTTACTTCAGCGGAATCAGCATTTATTTTTCGCTGTAAGCCTCCCTTAGGAGCTTCTTCGCCTTTTACTTCAGCGGAATCAGCGTTTATTTTTCGCTGTAAGCTCTGCATTCCCTTTGGAACGACTTTTGAGCAGAAAACTTACACTGCGCTCCCTTAGGAACGACTTTTTGTTGCTTCGAGAGACTTACACTGCGTTCCTTAGAACGACTTTCTATTGCTTTGGCAAAACTTGTAATGTGATTATGAACCCCGCTCCCTCTTGAGAGCAACTTTCGTGCTTCGCCAATTTTTTGGATTTCGTGAGTCTGTAAAAGAGATATATTTCCACTATGACCAAAATGAAGCTATTACAAGGAATTGAAAACGACAGGAAAAAATTTAAGCCTTTAACGATTGTTCTCTATTAAAAAGGAAATATGATAACGAATGCCAGAACTATTTCAGAAGTAGGATATCTTCTAGTAGATGTGCTTCGATTCTAGCACAGTACTGTTGACTGTGCGAGCTTCGGACTCCTCTTTGAAGTCTCGTTGTTGATGAATGTGCTGGCTCCCTTCTGGCTGCTGGCCTCGTTGCAATGGTGGTGGGGGTGGAGGTTGTTGACAAGATGACTGAGGTTGGCTTGCTGAAGCAACAGAGGCTGCAGGTTGGTTACCCACGTACTCTGGAATGTACGGCGAGTGGTACGAAGCAGTATGCATGACTTGCTTCGGCTAGCTCTGTTGGGCTGCAGCTTCTGCTATCTCTTTCTGTTTCTGGATGGTGACGTGGCACATCCTGGTAGTGTGGCCCTTGTCCTCACCGCAGAATAGACAATAAATTTTCCTGGGCTGATCCCCAAACCTTCCTCCGAAGCCCCTGGCGCCTCTGCCCCTTGGAGCTGGGGGCCGAGGATAGCTCTGTTGCTACCCCGAAGCCTGGGAAGAATATTGTGGCCTCTGTTGTTGACTTCCCCTATCGTCATTCTGAGTGGAATGAACTGATCTGACGTGCCTAGGGTGGATCCTCCCTCCGAAGCCCCTGGCCATTTCAGAGAACCTGTAAGCTTCCTCCCTTCTCTGTCGAAAATCATTGTCAACACGGATGTATTCATCCATTTTCTGAAGCAGTTTCTCTAGGGTTTGAGGGGGCTTCCTGGCGAAGTACTGGGCTGAAGGTCCTGGCCGAAGCCCCTTAATCATGGCCTTAATGATAATTTCATTGGGCACTGTTGGCGCTTGTGCCCTCAGACGCAAAGACCTTTGGACATACACCTGGAGGTATTCCTCTTGGCCTTGCGTGCACTGGAATAAGGCTTGAGCAGTAACCGGCTTCGTCTGAAACCCTTGAAAACTAGTGATCAGCATGTCTTTCAGCTTCTGCCATGATGTGATTGTTCCTGGCCGAAGAGAGGAGTACCAAGTTTGTGCAACATTTTTGACTGCCATGACGAAGGATTTTGCCATGACAGCAGTGTTGCCACCATACGAAGATATAGTTGCTTCATAGCTCATCAGAAACTGCTTCGGATCCAAGTGTCCGTCATACATGGGGAGCTGGGGTGGCTTGTAAGACGGGGGCCAGGGCGTAGCCTACAGTTCTGCTGACATAGGAGAAGCATCATCAAAAGCAAAATTTCCATGATGGAAATCCTCATACCAGTCATCCTCGTTGAAGAAGCCCTCTTGGTGCAATTCTCTGTGTATGGCCTTTGATTCTGCTCATCTTGAGCAAGATGACGCACTTCTTCGGTTGCTTCGTCAATCTGCCTTTGTAGGTCAGCTAACCGAGCCATCTTCTCCTTCTTCTTTTGGACCTGCTGATGAAGCATCTCCATATTCCTGATTTCCTGGTCCAACTCATCCTCTTATGGTGTTGGACTAGTGGCCTTCCTCTTCTAGCTTTGGGCTTCCCGAAGAGAAACGGTCTCCTGGTTCGGGTCCAGCGGCTGCAGAACAGCAGCCCCTGTTGCCGAAGCTTTCTTTGGTGGCATGACGAAGGTCGATGCTTGCTGAAGGTGGTCGAAAAAGGGTTCACCGGAGGTGGGCGCCAATGTTGGGGACTTGTTCTCAAGTGCTATGAGTTAAGAACAAGGCAACACAGAAAACGTTAAACGTTAAAGCCCTTCGTCCTTCGAAGCATTATTTCCCTTAGGATATAATGATTTTTCGGACGAAGGTAATGAAGGACATACCTTCGTCAACATAACATATAAGGATGAAGAAAGAATCATATAAAACATAAAAAATAATATAAGCGGTCATATATCATCATTATCTCATTTTTATTTTATTACTATGGAAAAATAGAAACAATATCAAATTACAAGTGTACCTTCGACTTGAAAGAAGGTAAAAGTACCAGCGTGACGCAAGGACCAATGCCAAGTCAACGTGAACAGTACGGAGTTACTGTTCATCTATTTATAGGGACGGGACGCAGCCCATGTAAAATTACACTCATACCCTTTACATTTGCTAATAACTCTATAGTAGTCCATCGAGGTCTAAATAGTCTTTTCATCTTTAAGTCGGTTTCCATTTTCTGCTATCATACCGAAGCTCTCCTGTGCACAGCTTTGGCTTCGCGCTATCCTTCGTACTCCTTCTCATGCTTCTTCACGCTGTGGTTTCAACTTAAGTCCGAAGGTACCTGTTCATGCATTATACTTCCAGAAACATTGTTAAATCATGTTTTTTGAGGACCTTTGGAAGCCAAAGGCCCCCAACAGGTGTACTATCTACTCATTCATGGTATCAAGCAATTTAGCATTCAACATCTTTTGCCAAATCATCACATTTTCACTTGTTACTCAATGCAGTACAATGGATCAAGCAGTCTCATTAGCTGCGAGAAGCAGACGATTCGAATCGAGTTTTTATCCTTGCAAGGTAAACCTAAACACACGACGTGGCGAGGCACTCCGTCCCCACACACACCAACCATCCCCATCAATTCCCTGGCAACAGATCAGGGCTCACCGTCTTGGCATACAATGCCTCACTGACCCCTAGGGGTGGGCATTCGGGTTACCCGAAAATTTCGGGTCGGGTAATTCGGGTTTTTAAAATTTCGGGTTTTAAGAATCGATACCCGAAATTACAACGGGTTTTGCAATACCCAAAAATTCGGGTACCCGAAATTTCGGGTTCGGGTTCGGGTATTCCCGAACTACCCGAACTATTGTGTCGGCTTCATAAAAACACATACGCCCTATTAAATTAGTATAAAAATATAGTTTGAATAATGATATACATGGACATATAAAATACAAGCAATCTACAATCACAAGTTATGCACACATACACATAATTATAAATGTACAAATTAATAATTAAGTATGCCATGAGTACATGACACATGAAAGTTCGGGTAATTCGGGTATTTCGGGTACCCGATTGTGATACCCGAATTACCCGAACTAAATTCGGGTTTTGCAAGTTGCTACCCGAAATTCCCGAACAAAATTCGGGTTTCGGGTATTTCGGGTTCGGGTTCGGGTATTCCGGGTTCGGGTTTCGGGTTACGGGTTTTTTGCCCAGCCCTACTGACCCCGACTGCCGTCGTGCAGTGACCGCACTTGTACCCACCTTAACCGGAATGGGAGACCACGTCTTAGGTCGCGTGAGGGGTAAAGTCTGCGGGCAGGTTCACTCAGGTACTAGGCTTACCGATTTACCATATTTCTCGGCATGTGTTTAGTACGTTCAAACGCTTGACACATGTATTCGCACGTTAATCCTTATTCCAATTTCACCTCGTAGACCACACATCCCCATGGATCCATGTCCACAGACCATCATCATTCTTTATCAAAGTGGATACAACCAATTCCTAACCTCACGCGAGTGCTAGAAAAATCACTCGACTTCTACCGAGATCCCTAATTAGCAAAGCAGCTACTCAAACTAGCACACTAGTATCCATCTCAAAAGGAATCCTGAGTTCATGCAGCTAAGGTTTCAGTCAACTCCTACACTTAAGTGCACAATACAAACCTACAATCATTAAGTGCAGTAAAATAGCATATATAACAGTTATGCGTAAAACCGGGGCTTGCCTTCCAAAGCTGGGGCAGGCAGATCCTCGATGGCAGGCTCTGGTGCTGGATCCGGGGCTACCTCCTAAGCAACTCCTTGCTCCGGCACGAGGATGTACTCTCCGTTAGCTAGGTTGCAATCTATCGAATGCAATGAATAAGATATATATATATATATATATATGCTATGATATGCAGAATTTAGTAGCCATTATGCATAGTGAAGAAAAACTAAGTTAGTTGATGACTTTGGGTTTCCTTGTTACCAGAAGCTCTTAGTGGTTTATGCTTATCAATTGAGGTTTTGCTTAGAGGTAAACATTGTGGATTAAGATTTGGATTGCCCTTTAAAGGTTCTATTTGGTATTCAAGGGTTTTGTTGCTTTGGTTAGGGCAACATTATTCTCCACTACTAATTTCTCTTTTTATTGTCCTTTTATGCTCTTAAGGGGGTTTGAACTACAATAGTGATTTCAAAATTTCCAAAAATCTTGTAAAAATTACAGTGGGTGAATATTGGTCTCTGAAGTGTGTCCTATAAATTTGAGGTCAAAAATAAATAGAACCTTCTTTGGACAAAAATAGCTAAAATTGGGGCAGAGGGGTTACTTTGCACTACAACCCTCATCTAGGTGTGGGCTCTGTACTAAGGGTTATTTTTGCTAGTATCTATGGGTAATAACATGCTTCTGTGCCAAAAATCATAGAGGGTTACTCAGTGGTTATTTAGTTATGATTTTCTAAAGTTTAATGCCAAAAAGACACTTATAACTAACTTGCTATTTGAAAAATATCAAACAATAGAACTTGTATTTTTCTTAGGTTCCTCTTAGCAAGAATAGTTATTCCTAAGGTAGGGGTGTTTTCTCCTTAGGATTATTTTCTGATGATTTTTCAAAATTTTCCCTGTTTTCCGTGAATAAATGTGAGTGCAATATCTTTTCACTCGACTATGGTTCAACAAATTTCTCTTGTGTACTATATCACTTAGGCATGCTAGGAAAAATATGGTTGCCCCCTGGTTTTCATTGTTAATCCCTTTTCTAAATTTTCCTAAGTTTAAGCATAAACAAGCTTTAGTGAAAAAACCCTCCTTAACCTTGTATACTGGGGTGTTTATAAATTTTAAACAGTGTAACTACTAGGTTAGTGTCTCCATTATTTTTCTTAACCCTGGTCTCACAATATTTCTATTTTTCCTTTTAATATTAAGTTTTGGGCAATTCTCTTATTTAATTCAAAACTCTAGAAAATAATACAGGAACTATGGGGTTTATTATTTTTGTCTGATAGTTTATATTTCACAAAGTCTAGCAAAATTGGTTTGGCAAATTTTGGAGGTTTATTCTTCAAGTTATGCATTTATTTAGTTCTCTGTAATATTTAAAAGAAGAATAAATTCGAAATGGAAAAGAAATACAGGTTTGCGCTGAACCCCATGGATTTTCTCTCCCTTTTCTCTCACAAAACAACCCTCGGTCTACTATTTGCATGAGTCACTGACATTGCACAAAACCCCCTGGTCTTAGCCGAAATCTAACCCGCGCTCCCTGGCTGGCTTAAACAGTACCCGTGGCAAAGATTACGGTGGTGAGGCTTACCGCGGCAGTAGAGCTCTTGCGGGGTGGTCAGTGATGTCGGGGAGGTCAAGGCGGTCACGTCGGTGTACGGGTCGGTGTCTTGGGTGGTCGGAGCTGCCCTGGCCACGCGTGCAGGCGGCGGAGGTCGTCGGCGGCTCCTGCTCCGGCCAAACCACGATGGTAGGGTTCAATTAAAATGCACGGGGAGCTCCACGAGGTGATGTAGAGGCCATGCGTGCAACGAATTGAGAAATGGTGCAGAGGTTTACCCGGTCCACGTGCTCCGGCGAGCACGATTGCGCTGTTCCAGTGGCGCGGGTCCTCGGTTCAAGCTTGGGCAAGCTCCACAACCTCCATGGGGAGCTACCTGAGGGTTTGGATCGAGTGGAGGAGGGCGGGAAAGGGGTTGGCCATGGTGGTTGCCCTCGGGTGGCTCTGGCGGGTCGCGGGGAGGTCGCCGGAGCTATGGGCGAGCTCGGGGGAGTTAGGCGCGGTACAGAGGAGGCAATGAGGATGGTGGCCGGGCACCGGGGTGGGCTTTATAGCCGCGGCGCGGGCATGGTCACGGGGCGGCCGCGGGTGCGTGGGGTTCGCATGCGGGCGTGCTCTGAGCATGCCCCTGAGTGTCAGCCCACGTCGAACACGTGGGGGTTTACTTCTGCCAAGGTTCAACGGCCGATTTGGTCGACTTAGCGTGCAGATCTTAGCAAAACCTTCGTGTACGGTCTCTTCCCTGCACCAAATCCTACCTTTTTGATGTGAGTTCCAAGCGAAGATATGGTCTGGTTAGAGAGATATGGGGGTGAGAAGTCGGCTCTGTCAGAGCTGTCCACACCGTGACAAAAGCCATGCCAAGTCATGTCAAATGGCTTAGGGTTGGGTTCAAACTTTTCTAGGGTATTCTAGGGGTCTTTGGGCGCCATTTAGTCAATTGGGCCATAAGGTTTTGAGGTTGGGATCAAGGTGAACATGTTTGATCTTTGAAAGAGGGTCGGTTATGGACTTGAGCAAATCCTGATTTTTCTTTTATGCTTAACTCTTTGGTGACCTTTTTGGGGTTTTTCTGAAATCTTTTTGGGGTCACTCTCTTTCTATGTTTTGTAGGGTATTAAGTGTACTACAACTTTTATAATTGGTTCGAGTCATGACAATGTGATTTATATAGACTTTTTGCCATAACCCCCTCTAGGGCTCCATTTGCCTATAAGGGATTTGAATTAGGGTTTGGGTCATTCCCTTCTCTTTTGTGCATGATAAGGCCAAGGTATGACTTCTAAGATGGTTTACACCTACTTTGGATCTTGATCCCCAAGTTTGGTGTCCTTTTCTCAAACTAAACCACATGTGATGATGGGTTTACTAATGTAGTCTTTGAGTGAAAACCCTAAGTAACACCTGGGGTGTTACACGGACGACCGTTGGCATGGGCGTCGTTGGCTCACCGGACAGTCCGGTGCACCACCGGACAGTCCGGTGAATTATAGCCATGTCGCCTTGTTACTTTTCCCGAGAGCGACGAGATCGCCGCGGATGACTCACCGGACAGTCCAGTGCACCACCAGACAGTCCGGTGAATTATAGCCGTACGACTTCATCGATTCTCGAGAGTAGGTAGTTCACCGGAGGCTCGCCTGGGGCACCGGACACTGTCCGGTGCGCCAGGCCGAGCTGGTTTCCAATTCATTTATTCTCTCCTCGGCACTGTTTCTAGCACTTAGATTACCATGTTAGTATTCAAAAACAATTCACTAAGACTAGAAACATACCTTGTCTTTGATTTGCACCTTTTGCTTGTTTAGCACACAAGAGTTCAAAACATTTTTGTTGGACACTTAATCTCGAAAACAATTATAGAAATGGCCCAAGGGCACATTTCCCTTTCAACATTTAGTAACTATGAATAAAATTTGACCAACTTATTAAAAGCAATGCTCAGCTTTAACTCTTATTTATTGATCAACCTTACACTTCACATGAGCTCCCACCTTTGGTGAGTCCATGCACATTATTCCCCACAACTTGTTGAGCTATGATCTTTTGTGAGCTCACCCTTGCGATATATAAACCCCCCATAGGTGAAGAGCAAGTAGTCCAGGAGGAGGTCTACAACGAGGAGTACGAGTTGATCTAGGTGGCGTCTCCCAGTCACCTTGATGGTGCCAAGGAATAACTATTAGTTCGTTTTATTGTTATCATTTATCTCTATACACTTGGTCATTATATGTGTTGTTCTTCCTTGGTGCACATATGAGACAAACCCGGCTTTATCCCTTAAATTTGGGTGTGACACTACACCCCTAGGTTCATCTAATTAATTAGCTAAGGGCGTCCCATTCCACCCTCATGGTTGTACTGTTATCCTGGTTGGTCACTCAGCAAATAGGTCCTTATAGAGAGGTACTCAGGAAAATAGCTTGAGTCCCCTAAAGTGCCATAAGAACTTCATCATAATCATAATAACAGCATTATATCATAAATATTAGCATCATGTTCGTTGATTAAAGTAAATTAATAGCATGAATCTAACCATAATAACCCAAAAGATAATCAAGGACAAGGTAAATATAGATTAGGCAATCCTTAGGTTTCAATTAAGTAATGTGGGACAATGAATTATAAAGTAGGACATAATAGGTAAGAGGACACTTGCCTTTACCAGGTTGCTGCTCAAGAAGGTCTTCGACAACACACGCAGAAGTCACGGACTGCTCGTTGTCTGTAACACCCCTGGTGTTACTATCACTAAAACTTGAGCATAACATCATCAGCATTAGCATTTCATATGTTTGACACACCTAGAATGCATTCACTAGGTAAAAGTTTCAAACAAGTTGTATTGATATGGCATTTTGCAAATAAAACCCTGGAGTTGGGTACTTAACCCTAAATGGGGTTCAGAAGGGTAAAACAAAATCCAAATAGAGAAAACCCTAAAGCTTAAGTGAAATAGTCATAGTGTTACTAAGAATGGACTTAAACTACATTCACCTCCCTGAAATACCAAAAACCCTAAAAAGGACCCTGGAAAACCCTAAACCTAAACCCTAGGGGGCTAAGTGCAAAATCAGTACACTTTTGGACTAAAGTGTAAAAACTATGAAGTTAAAGCATATAAAGTCATATGGTTCACAATCATGAAGGTTTGCAAGCTAAACCCTGAATTTTGGACCTATTTGCAAAAAGACCCTATTGGTGTTCTGAAGGCTAAGTCTGAAATTCAGTGTTTGAGCTCATCTTTGAGGCTTTGTAACTTTCAAATTATAATGATTTTTCCCTAGGTCACCACATCAACTTTGTAGCTCTATGGAAGGAGAATAACTTTGCTTAAGAGTGTAAGCATGGTTGTTATGAAGAAATTGGAGAAAAATGCACCCAAAAATGGGCTGTCAGGCTGTTGAAGTCTGAATTTCAGACTGACAGTGCAACTGCAGGAACTTTGGGCACAAATTCAAACATGATTTAGTAGGAATTTGGCTATACTAGTTATGGCAAGATTGTAGCTGAATTATTGATCTACAACTTTGCTGCAGAACTTTGGACGAGTTGCCATAGAAATTTGAGAGAAATTTGGCCCTAAACTTTGACTGTCAGGTGCACTGAATGGGCTTCGCGATGGTACAGTATCTGAATAAGATCAGATCAACCGTTCGCCGCCGACGATCTCTACTGTGATTCACTCCGTCGCTGCGATTCGTGTTCGCTGGTAAGATCACGATGGATTGAAATCTTGGCACTGGATTAGCTCGGGCACAGGCGCAGATAAGGTTCACTGTACCCCCTTGCTCATAGATCGCTTGGGATGAATCTCGCCGCCGTTGATCCATCACTGCCGTCCGCCGCGTGTCCAGACACTTTACCACGTCGCGGCTAACCGTGCTATGCATATCCGGTGATCGCCGGAGGAGTTAACGCAGTAAAGGCCACGTTGAGCGGCCATCGGTGACTCATCTTGTTTCTTACTGATCACCACCCGCCGCTCAAATTCGTTGTGCTCGCGGTCGATCTCTATAAATTGAAGCCACTATGAGCTCCGTAAGATCATCGTGCACCCAGCCACCCAGTATTGCCCCTAGTCGATCAACAGTGAGCTCCAATTTTGAATTTCCCCCAAACACACTCAAGAACACCGCAGAACCGACCTCGCCATGGCCAGCGCGATATAGGTCAGCTCATCCTCTCTGCTCTCTCGTTTGAGTGCTCTCATGAACCCATGATGCTCGTCGACCCACCCAATTGAACTAGACCGCCACCAATCACAGGGAACACATCGTTCTTTGGAGTATCCGCACTGTCACCGTGGCCAGAGACATTTGAGTAGCCATTCATGAAATTGATTTAGGGGAAACGTTCACTAGGTCCCAAATTTGGTTTAGGCCAAAGAAGGGCGCCGGTCCTTGCGTGAATCGGCAGTACGCGAGCTCGCTGGTGCTCTGCCGTGCCGCTCACCGTCATGGTCTTGGCACGGTAAAGGAATAGAAATCCAGGGGCTTTTCCGCATCTGTCAGTGACTCAGTCAAATAGTGCCGTGATCCCGCTTCCAGTTATTCAATAAGCCAAGGGCCTTCAATAAGCCAGCTTGGGCTGCTTCCGGCCCAGTACTGTTCACGTTTTTCTCTTTTCTTTTTCTGTGAAACTTTGGAAATCTGTAGAAAATTGTAGAAAAATCCCAAAATGTCAAACCAATTTTCCTAGATTCCTAATTTTCCATAGAATTTAATAAAAATAATTTCATGATTTTTAGGTCAAATAGGGAATTTTGGGGTTTTTAAAACATCTTAAACCTCTGTTTCTGGATTTTTAGAAAATAGATAATAATCCCAAAAATCCCCAAACTTTTTAGATGACCCTTATACATTATTTAGAAGCCTTGGGTAGAGTTTGGTATGAATTGGACCTTGTTTGATAATTAGAACCCAAAACCCTACCCCCTGCCCTTTGAACTCCTATATTGACTCTAGAAACCCTAGTTTCTCAGAGAACCGTGAAGGAAAATTGTATTCAAGACCTTGGATAATAAACACTTATTATCCTTGCACTCTCATGAGCATTACATGAGCATTCATTATTATGTATGGTTGTATTTAGAAAACGAGGAAGAAGTTGAAGTAGAAGGAGAGAAGACTTCACCACCACCACCTCAGGAACATCAGGCAGACAACTGTTTTTATTTTGACATCTGTGGATCTGAGCCTGAATCACCTGTAAACCAAGGCAAGCCCCGGTGCATTTGCCACCTCCTTGATTCTTTTAAAATCTTTCTCACTTGCTTGATGCATTAGGTAATAGGAGTTGAATGCTAAAACAGTTCCTGCATTACCTTCCTTGAATTTGTTTACCTTCCTTCGAATCCCTGTTTTACAAAAGGTTTTTACTATGCTTAGTCTTGCTCTAGCAAAACAAAAGGTTTTGTTTTTATAAAAGATGATGTGGCAAAGTGGGAGGGATGTTTTTGAAAATAAAACTTGATGGTGGATCCATCATGGCCATGATGGGTTCAACATCGAAAAAGATGTACCTCTGTCAGGTACCAAACTTTGGGCTTGAAATGATTAAGCTGAGACCGGACGAGTGACTTGCACGAGAAGAGAGAGTCTCAGTGTAGTGTCTCCGTCTGAGTCGATTAAGGACCGTCTCGATGTAGGCTTGATGACCGAGGACCCTTTAACTGGTAAAATGCCTCGTCATGGGTAAGCTTTGCCTCGGGCAGACTAAGGCCAAAATAAGATACCACGCAATGGGAGTGGAGAGATGGCGAGAGTAGCGTGTACCCTCCGTGGCAAGAGGCTGGACGGTGGTGTATCTGTGCTCTCGGTTGGCGTGAACCTGATATGGTCTTAAGAACCCCGGTGGCGGGTTGACATATGCAAGGGTTAAGTGCTACATATGTCATGTGATTGGAGATCCTCAGCTGAGTATAATCGATTCGGATCACCGTACCTTCGCGGTTATGAAGACTTGGTCACTGCCCTATACGTATAACTCCAGTAAAGATTAAGGGTTGTTAAGAAATTGGCTAGTGCAGGTTAAGTGTTTGAACTAGGGTAGAAAGAACTCTAGATACAGGTAATCTGACTTAACCTGACAAGTAAAATTTGATTTTTAAGGATCCACATTTAGTAAGCATTTTTGCAAATAGAGTCTTCGATTATTGTTAAGCCTTACCTTGACTCTCTCATGCCAGCATACCCTTGAGAGTCTTTTCTTTAGTCGGGTAAGTCTTGCTGAGTAATTCCATACTCAGGGTTTTATTCCCTATTGTTTTTAGGTGAAGAAGCGACAAACTTTTGTTGTTTCTGTTCCGAGGTGGTCTCAAAAGAAGAAAACCAAGAGTAAAGCTGCGGGAGGAAAGGATCCTCCATAAAAACTTTTTGTTTGATACTTATCAGGAGGGGTTTTGCCTCCCTTGGCTTGTAATAATATTACTCTGCACTCGTATGTTATATCCTAGTCTGTAATAATATAACTCTGTCCTACTTTTAAATGAAGGTAAGTTTATGTAACCGCTTCCGCATTTTCGTATCTCCGATGATTTGTAATGTCTACGTGATGGGTAAAACGCTCTTGGGAAAGGTAAAGCAGATACCGAACTTATCAAGTGATTCAGGAACACCTGTAGGGTTGTCTGAGGTTCGTTGGACAAAGACAACTGTAGGTGGGCCTAATGACTTGGGAGGTTCCATCATAGCTGGTATTGGAGTGAAGCCCATCTCTATAGATATTATGAGGCATCTTCAAAAAGAATTTTCTAAGCCTCATCTAGAAAATTTCTTTCCTTCTTACCTAAGTATCTCTGAAGAGTTTATTTTAAAGACCAGATACGAAGAGTGCAATGTATAGAAGGTTGAATCAACTAAGGTTGATTCTTTAATTACACATGTATCATGCTAAAAAGTTATGCTAATAAGATTTCCCCCTTAGAAAAATGCCGCCACATACAAGAAAGACTGCACGCAAGTCAACTGGGCCAATCGGTGTACCTCGTCACCAACTTGCCCCGAGACATGACAACAACAGTAGCGGTAGTAATGATCCAATCGAGGACTTAGAAGCTCAAGTTAATTAGCTTCGAACAGAACTCCGACGCAGGAACGAAATATGGGTCGCGGATGGCGAAAGAATCAATGAATTAAGAAGAGACATCCGCCAACTGCAAGACCAGCTAGCGGGTCGGGATCTAGCGCTTGACTGGGCTGTGAACTCTCGTTCACTAGCTTGGGCAAAGGAAGCTAGAGCTCGAGCCCGAGTGGAAGAGCTTAGCTCAACCGTGGATAGCTTGCAGGTTTATTGCAACACACTACATGAAGAAATTCATGTACTGTACTCACAACTGCACCCGAACGTCCCTGTGGATCCTGTCGGGATGGAGGTCAGACCTTCTAGAGTAGCGGGAGAAGCACTTGGCGGTGAGCTGGATCTTTTTAGACCCCCTCCCTCTATGAAGCTGGTCGACGAATGGTCTCCTACACCTGACAGCGAGGCTACCCAGAGTGACAAAACGCAGGAATAGTATAGTATAGAAGTAGTACTATTGTGTAATAGGTGGTGTAATCCTATTGTAAGTACGAGTATGTAACATTACCTTTTTAAGTAATGTGAAATGGATGGTTGGTATGGCATATCATATTGCTCCAAATGTTCTTTGCCTCAGATGCCTTCCAGGACTCGCGCTCAGGATGGGGCTGGTACCTCCCGTGGGAGGGAAGCGACCCCGAATCCACCTCCAGTACCCCCGACACTTGCCGAGGCCATCGCTGCCTTGGTAAATGCTACAGCAGACAATACCCGCTTCCTGTGGGAGATGGCAAGTCAACAACTCCAACAACAAGGCTGGCGGGCATACCCGTAAGGCCTCCGTGAGACATCTTATCTGGACTTCTCCGAGACGCGCCCTCCATTGTTCGTCAAAGCAGAAGATCCTTTAGAGGCGGATGAATGGATCCGCG
This sequence comes from Zea luxurians, assembly GCA_029449295.1. Taxonomy (NCBI): domain Eukaryota; kingdom Viridiplantae; phylum Streptophyta; class Magnoliopsida; order Poales; family Poaceae; genus Zea; species Zea luxurians. The sequence goes on along the minus strand of JAOPSE010000004.1, from coordinate 188,233,020 downwards.
TCATTGAACAAAAATTCGGGCTTCTTCGGTGTTCTAAAACTCAAAAGCCCTTGTTTGCAGCCCAACAACTGCGAGGCCCTGCCAGTACCTGGTGGGGAAACTTTGTGACCGTTCAGCTGGCCAGTCATCTGATCACATGGGATGAGTTCAAGTTGGCCTTCAGAGAGCATTATATACCTGAGGTAGTTCTTCACATGAAGCAAGAGGAGTTCATGAAATTGAAGCAAGGCGGAGATACTGTCACCCAGTATCTCAATAAATTTAATCACTTATCTCAATATGCAATCGACCAAGTCAACACAGATGTGAACAAAAGGAATTGTTTCATGAGAGGCTTGAATGATCGGATGCAAAGAAAGATGGCCACTTGCATCGACCTTACTTATGGAAGGGCTGTCAGCACAGCGCTGGCAGTCGAGGCTAAATATGCAAGTTCCGGAAAATCCAAAGGGAATGGAGGCAACAGGCCTAATCAGGGTCCCGAGAAAAGGCAAAGGTTGGTTATCCGACCTTTCAATCAGAATCGTTTTTCATCGTGCTTACCCTCCTTCCCATTCAAGCAACCAGTGTTTATCCGTCCTACCCCTGCCCCCACTGCTACAAATTAGCCAGGTGCCTCTGGCACTCGTTTCCCTGCTCTTCCAAGCTCATCAACCGGCTGCTTCAACTGTGGAAAGTTCGGTCATTTCATTAAGGACTGTCCATATCTAAGGCAGAATCAATCAAATAATCAGCAAAGCTCCAGAGGTTCTAAGGGAAATGCGGCAACCAATACCGCGAGCAAGAATACAAGGAAAACTAGATGGGTTTATTACACTCAAGTGGCTACAACACCGGAAGGTGAACCGGTGATGATGGGTACGTTCCTCGTAGCCAACCACCCTGCACTTATTCTCTTTGATTCTGGTGCTTCACATACTTTCATAAGCAAAAAGTTTGTGGAGAAACATTGCATTCCATATACTGAATCAAGGGAAGGGTTTAAAATACATTCGCCTAGGGGACAAATATTTACCAAAGAAGTGGCTTACCAAGTGCCCGTAACATTGGCTGGACGGGACTTTCCTACTAAGATGATTGTTCTGAAAGGCCAAGACATAGATGTAATCTTGGGCATGAATTGGTTGGCCCAGCATAAAGCAATCCTCAACACTGATCTGAGAACTATTAGGTTGAGTTATGGCTTAGAAGAAATCCTTTTGTCATCCCATAGCTATTCCAGCTAAACCATTTGGCAGAATATATGAAGCCATCATACCGGAGATCAAAGGTATTCTGGTAGTATGTGAGTTCCTAGATGTCTTTCCAGAAGATTTGCCTGGATTGCCACCTGAAAGATATGTAGAGTTTGTAATTGAGTTGAAGCCCGGTACGGCTCCCATTACTAGAAGATCGTACCGAATGCCTCCAAATGAGCTGGCAGAACTTAAGACCCAATTGCAAGATCTACTTGAGAAGGGATTCATCCGACCAAGCTCATCACCATGGGGTTGTCCAGTCATCTTCGTCAAGAAGAAGGATCAAACATTACGGATGTGCGTGGATTATCGACCCCTGAATGAGGTCACTATCAAGAATAAGTACCCTCTTCCGTGGATTGACATTTTATTTGATCAACTGACCGGAGCGAGGGTATTCTCCAAGATTGATCTCAGGTCGGGCTATCATCAGATCTGTATTCGGCCCGAGGATATACCAAAGACCACATTCACTACACGATATGGATTATTTGAATACCTGGTAATGTCTTTCGGACTGACGAATGCTCTTGCCCATTTCACTTATTTGATGAACTCAGTATTTATGCCTGTGTTAGACAAGTTTGTGGTGGTCTTCATTAACAATATCTTGATATACTCCAAGAATGAAGAGGAGCATGCTCAGCACTTGCGGACTGTATTGACGAGCTTAAGGGAACACCAATTGTATGCTAAGTCCAGTAAGTGCGCATTCTGGCTGGAAGAAATCCAATTTTTGGGACATGTGTTATCTGCCAAGGGGATTGGGGTGGATCCCAGCAAGGTCAAGGATATTTTGGAGTGGAAACCCCCAACCACTGTACATCAAGTCCGAAGTTTCCTTGGACTGGCTGGTTATTACCGCCGATTCATTCCGGATTTTTCTAAGCTTGTGAAGCCAATCTCAGGTCTGTTGAAGAATGATACTAAATTTAATTGGTCTTCAAAGTGTAATGAAGCCTTTGAAAAATTGAAGGTATTATTAACCACTACTCTGGTATTGGCTCAACCGGATATTAATAAGCCCTTTGATGTGTATTGTGAAGCATCAGGCAGTGGTCTCGGCTGTGTATTAATGCAAGAAGGCCGAGTAATAGCTTATGCTTCAAGGCAGTTGCGCCAGCATGAGGAGCATTATCCAACTCATGATCTGGAGCTAGCTGCAGTGGTTCATGCCCTAAAGATATGGCATCATTATCTACTGGGGAATGTCTGTCACATTTATACAGACCACAAAAGTTTGAAGTATATCTTTACCCAGCCCGACCTCAATATGACATAAAGGAGATGGCTCGAGCTTATTAAGGATTATGAATTGGAAATCCATTATCACCCAGGCAAAGCTAATGTAGTGGCAGATGCACTCAGTCGCAAGGCCTCCTGCCATTGTTTAACAATGAGGACTTCTAACATTACATTATGCCAGGAGATGGAGAATCTGATCCTGGGAATGATTCAACATGGAACTTCAAATCACTTGAAGCTTGAGTCAGTCATCTTACAAAGGATAATTGATGCACAAAAGAATGATAAATGTATGAAACATATCCATGAGAAAATAGAGGCTGGAAAAGCCAACTGCTTCCGAAGAGATGATCAAGGTGTTGTATGGTTTAACAACCGCATAGTGGTGCCTAAAAATGAAGAGGTCCGCCAGCAAATCTTAGATGAAGCACATCTTAGTCGCTATTCTATTCATCCCGGAAGCACTAAGATGTATCAAGATCTAAAACAGCATTATTGGTGGACGAAGATGAAGATTGAAATTGCACGCTATGTGGCTAGATGTGACACTTGTAAACGTATCAAGGCCATACACATGAAAGCTGCTGGTCCATTACAATCTTCACCAATACCAACATGGAAATGAGAAGATATTAGTATGGACTTTATTGTGGGATTACCCAGAACTGCAAAAGGCTTTGACTCCATTTGGGTTATTATCGACCGACTCACAAAGATCACCCACTTCCTTCCAGTCAAAGTAAAATATCCAGTAATTGCATATGCAGAACTATACATCGCTCGTATTCTCAGTTTGCACAGTGTTCCAAAGACCATAGTGTCGGATCGTGGACCTCAATTTGTATCCAAATTCTGGGAAGAACTTCACAAGGCTTTGGGTACTAAATTGCTCCATAGTTCGGCCTATCATCCTCAAACCAGTGGTCAAATTGAGAGGGTAAACCAAATACTTGAAGATATGCTGCGGGCATGTGTTCTGGAATTCCCACAAAAATGGGATGATTGTTTACCATTAGCGGAGTTCTCATATAATAATAGCTATCAAAAAAGCATTAAGATGGCACCCTTCGAAGCTTTATATGGACGACGATGTCGTACTCCGTTAAATTTGTCTGAACCAGGTGAGAGATACTTCTTCAGGCTTGATATGGTAAAAGAGACAGAAGAAAGAGTTCAAAGAATAATTCATAATCTGAAGAAAGCTCAAGCTCGTCAGAAGAGTTATGCAGACAAGCGATGACAACCCTTGTACTTTCTTGTGGGAGATTATGTCTACCTAAAAGTTTCACCAATGAAGGGTGTATTGTGTTTTGGAGTTAAAGGGAAGCTTGCACCCCGGTATATTGGTCCTTTTCCTATCCTTGAAAGATATGGACCGGTAGCGTACCGACTTCAGTTACCCGAAACCTTGTCTGCTGTACATAATGTGTTGCACGTGTCTCAGTTGAAGAAGTGTCTTTTGGTTCCAGATCGAACCATCGAAATAACAGATGTTGTCCTAGAGCCAGACTTGACATATTCAGAACACCCTATTCGAGTCTTGGATCAAAAGGACAGGGTTACCTAGAGAAAAACTCTCAAGTTTTACAAGATACAGTGGAACCAACATTCCGAAGATGAGGCTACATGGGAAACTCAAGACTTTTTAGAAAAGAATTTCCCAGGCTTTTTAGCCTCATGTAATTTGTAAAGTGCATACCATTGTTGTAATAAAGGAGTGAGCCCCCAAACCACCCTTGCCTTGTACCAAAAATCAGGAAATAAAAATGTGAAGCATTTCCTTTTCCACTACTTACCCTAAGACTTTTAATCTCGGGACGAGATTCTTTTATGGGGGGAAGGATGTAACACACCTGGTGTTACTATCGCTAAAACTTGAGTATAACATCATCAGCATTAGCATTTCATATGTTTGACACACCTAGAATGCATTCACTATATAAAAGTTTCAAACAAGTTGTATTGATATGGCATTTTGCAAATAAAACCCTGGAGTTGGGTACTTAACCCTAAATGGGGTTCAGAAGAGTAAAACAAAATCCAAATAGAGAAAACCCTAAAGCTTAAGTGAAATAGTCATAAAGTGTTACTAAGAATGGACTTAAACTACATTCACCTCCCTGAAATACCAAAAACCCTAAAAAGGACCCTGGAAAACCCTAAACCTAAACCCTAGGGGGCTAAGTGCAAAATCAGTACACTTTTGGACTAAAGTGTAAAAACTATGATGTTAAAGCATATAAAGTCATATGGTTCACAATCATGAAGGTTTGCAAGCTAAACCCTGAATTTTGGACCTATTTGCAAAAAGACCCTATTGGTGTTCTGAAGGCCAAGTCTGAAATTCAGTGTTTGAGCTCATCTTTGAGGCTTTGTAACTTTCAAATTATAATGTTTTTGCCCTAGGTCACCACATCAACTTTGTAGCTCTATGGAAGGAGAATAACTTTGCTTAAGAGTGTAAGCATGGTTGTTATGAAGAAATTGGAGAAAAATGCACCCAAAAATGGGCTGTCAGGCTGTTGAAGTCTGAATTTCAGACTGACAGTGCAACTGCAGGAAATTTGGGCACAAATTCAAACATGATTTAGTAGGAATTTGGCTATACTAGTTATGGCAAGATTGTAGCTGAATTATTGATCTACAACTTTGCTGCAGAACTTTGGACGAGTTGCCATAGAAATTTGAGAGAAATTTGGCCCTAAACTTTGACTGTCAGGTGCACTGAATGGGCTTCGCCATGGTACAGTATCTGAATAAGATCAGATCAACCATTCGCCGCCGACAATCTCCGCCGTGATTCACACCGTCGCTGCGATTCGTGTTCGCGGGTAAGATCACGATGGATGGAAATCTTGGCACTAGATTAGCTCGGGCATAGGCGCATATATGGTTCACCGTACCCCCTTGCTCATAGATCGCTTGGGATGAATCTCGTCGCCGTTGATCCATCACTGCCGTCCGCCGCGTGTCCAGACACTTTACCACGTCGCGGCTAACCGTGTTATGCATATCCGGTGATCGCCAGAGGAGTTAACCCAGTAAAGGCCACGTTGAGCGGCCATCGGTGGCTCATCCTGTTTCTTACTGATCACCACCCGCCGCTCCAATTCATTGTGCTCGTGGTCGATTTCTATAAATTGAAGCCACCGTGAGCTTCGTAAGATCATCGCGCACCCAGCCACCCAGTTTTGCCCCCAGTCGATCACCAGTGAGCTCCAATTTTGTATTTCCCCCAAACACACTCAAGAACACCGCAGAACCGACCTCGCCGTGACCAGCACGATACAGGTCAGCTCATCCTCTCTGCTCTCTCGTTTGAGTGCTCTCATGAACCCGTGATGCTCGTCGACCCACCCGATTGAACTAGACCGCCACCAATCACCGGGAACGCATCGTTCTTTGGAGTATCTGCACTGTCACCGTGGCCAGAGACATTTGGGTAGCCATTCATTAAATTGATTTAGGGGAAACGTTCACTAGGTCCCAAATTTGGTTTAGGCCAAAGAAGGGCGCCGGTCCTTGCGTGAATCGGCCGGTACGCGAGCTCGTCGGAGCTCTGCCGTGCCGCTCACCGTCATGGTCTTGGCACGGTAAAGGAATAGAAATCCAGGGGGCTTTTCTGCATCTGTCAGCGACTCAGTCAAATAGTTCCGTGACCTCGCTTCTAGTTATTCAATAAGCCAAGGGCCTTTCTGCAAGTCTGCCGCGCGGGCGCGCGCGGGCAGCTTCCTTCGGGCGTGGGCTGGCTTGGGCTGCTTCCGGCCCAGTACTGTTCACGTTTTTCTCTTTTCTTTTTCTGTGAAACTTTGGAAATCTATAGAAAATTGTAGAAAAATCCCAAAAATGTCAAACCAATTTTCCTAGATTCCTAATTTTCCATAGAATTTAGTAAAAATAATTTCATGATTTTTAGGTCAAATAGGGAATTTTGGGGTATTTAAAACAGCTTAAACCTCTGTTTCTGGATTTTTAAAAAATAGATAATAATCCCAAAAATCCCAAACTTTTTAGATGACCCTTATACATTATTTAGAAGCCTTGGGTAGAGTTTGGAATGAATTGGACCTTGTTTGATAATTAGAACCCAAAACCCTACCCCCTGCCCTTTGAAATCCTATATTGACTCTAGAAACCTAGTTTCTCAGAGAACTGTGAAGGAAAATTGTATTAAAGACCTTGGATAATAAACTCTTATTATCCTTGCACTCTCATGAGCATTACATGAGCATTCATTATTATGTATGGTTGTATTTAGAAAACGAGGAAGAAGTTGAAGTAGAAGGAGAGAAGACTTCACCACCACCACCTCAGGAACATCAGGAAGACAGCTGTTTTTATTTTGACATCTGTGGATCTGAGCCTGAATCACCTGTAAACCAAGGCAAGCCCCGGTGCATTTGCCACCTCCTTGATTCTTTTAAAATCTTTCTCACTTGCTTGATGCATTAGGTAATAGGAGTTGAATGCTAAAACAGTTCCTGCATTACCTTCCTTGAATTTGATTACCTTCCTTCGAATCCCTGTTTTACAAAAGGTTTTTACTATGCTTAGTCTTGCTCTAGCAAAACAAAAGGTTTTGTTTTTATAAATGACGATGTGGCAAAGTGGGAGGGATGTTTTTGAAAATAAAACTCGATGGTGGATCCATCATGGCCATGATGGGTTCAACATCGGAAAAGATGTACCTCTGTCAGGTACCAAACTTTGGGCTTGAAATGATTAAGCTGAGACCGGACGAGTGACTTGCACAAGAAGAGAGAGTCTCGGTGTAGTGTCTCCGTCTGAGTCGATTAAGGACCGTCTCGATGTAGGCTTGATGACCGAGGACCCTTTAACTGGTCACATGCCTCGTCATGGGTAAGCTTTGCCTCGGGCAAACTAAGGACAAAATAAGATACCACGCAATGGGAGTGGAGAGATGGCGAGAGTAGCGTGTACCCTCCATGGCAAGAGGCTGGACGGTGGTGTATCTATGTTCTCGGTTGGCGTGAACCTAATCTGGTCTTAAGAACCTCGGTGGCGGGTTGACATATGCAAGGGTTAAGTGCTACATATGTCGTGTGATTGGAGATCCTCAGCTGAGTATAATTGATTCAGATCGCCGTACCTTCGTGGTTATGAAGACTTGGTCACTGCCCTATACGTAGAACTCCAGTAATGATTAAGGGTTGTTAAGAAATTGGCTAGTGCAGGTTAAGTGTTTGAACTAGGGTAGAAAGAACTCTAGATACAGGTAATCTGACTTAACCTGACAAGTAAAATTTGATTTTTAAGGATCCACTTTTAGTAAGCGTTTTTGCAAACAGAGTCTTTGATTATTGTTAAGCCTTACCTTGACTCTCTCAAGCCAGCATACCCTTGAGAGTCTTTTCTTTAGTCGGGTAAGTCTTGCTGAGTAATTGCATACTCAGGGTTTTATTCCCTATTGTTTTTAGGTGAAGAAGCAACAAACTTTTGTTGTTTCTGTTCCAAGGTGGTCTCAAAAGAAGAAAACCAAGAGTAAAGCTGCGGGAGGAAAGGATCCTCCATAAAAACTTTTTGTTTGATACTTATCAGGAGGGGTTTTGCCTCCCTTGGCTTGTAATAATATTACTCTGCACTCGTATGTTATATCCTGGTCTGTAATAATATAACTCTGTCCTACTTTTAAATAAAGGTAAGTTTATGTAACCGCTTCCGCATTTTTGTATCTCCGATGATTTGTAATGTCTACGTGATGGGTAAAACGCTCTTGGGAAAGGTAAAGCAGATACCGAACTTGTTAAGTGATTCAGGAACACCTGCAGGGTTGTCTGAGGTTCGTTGGACAAAGACAACTGTAGGTGGGCCTAATGACTTGGGAGGTTCCGTCATAGCTGGTATTGGAGCGAAGCCCATCTCTGTAGATATTATGAGGCATCTTCAAAAAGAATTTTCTAAGACTCATCTAGAAAATTTCTTCGCTTCTTACCTAAGTATCTCTGAAGAGTTTATTTTAAAGACCAGATAGGAAGAGTGCAATGTATAGAAGGTTGAATCAACTAAGGTTGATTCTGTAATTACACATGCATCATGCTAAAAAATTATGCTAATAAGATTTCCCCCTTAGAAAAATGCCGCCACATACAAGAAAGACTGCACGCAAGTCAACTGGGCCAATCGGTGTACCTCGTCACCAACTTGCCCCGAGACATGACGACAGCAGTAGCGGTAGTAACGATCCAATCGGGGACTTAGAAGCTCAAGTTAATCAGCTTCGAACAGAACTCCGACGCAGGAACGAAATATGGGTCACGGATGGCGAAAGAATCAATGAATTAAGAAGAGACATCCGCCAACTACAAGACCAGCTAGCGGATCGGGATCTAGCGCTTGACTGGGTTGTGAACTCTCACTCACTAGCTTGGGCAAAGGAAGCTAGAGCTCGAGCCCGAGTGGAAGAGCTTAGCTCAACCGTGGATAGCTTGCAGGTTTATTGCAACACACTACATGAAGAAATTCATGTACAGTACTCACAACTGCACCCGAACGTCCCTGCGGATCCTGTCAGGATGGAGGCCAGACCTTCTAGAGTAGCGGGAGAAGCACTTGGCGGTGAGCTGGATCTTTTTAGACCCCCTCCCTCTATGAAGCTGGTCGACGAATGGTCTCCTACACCTGACAGCGAGGCTACCCAGAGTGACAAAAAGCAGGAATAGTATAGTATAGAAGTAGTACTATTGTGTAATAGGTGGTGTAATCCTATTGTAAGTACGAGTCTGTAACATTACCTTTTTAAGTAATGTGAAATGGATGGTTGGTATGGCATATCATATTGCTCCAAATGTTCTTTGCCTCAGATGCCTTCCAGGACTCACGCTCAGGATGGGGCTGGTACCTCCCATGGGAGGGAAGCGACCCCGAATCCACCTCCAGTACCCCCGACACTTGCCGAGGCCATCGCTGCCTTGGTAAACGCTACAGCAGACAATACCCGCTTCCTGTGGGAGATGGCAGGTCAACAACTCCAACAACAAGGCAGACGGGCATACCCGTAAGGCCTCCGTGAGACATCTTATCTGGACTTCTCCGAGACGCGCCCTCCATTGTTCGTCAAAGCAGAAGATCCTTTAGAGGCGGATGAATGGATCCGCGTCGTTGAACAAAAATTCGGGCTTCTTCGGTGTTCTGAAACTCAAAAGCCCCTGTTTGCAGCCCAACAACTGCGAGGCCCTGCCAGTACGTGGTGGGGAAACTTTGTGGCCGTTCAGCCGACCGGTCATCTGATCACATGGGATGAGTTCAAGTTGGCCTTCAGAGAGCATTATATACCTGAGGGAGTTCTTCACATGAAGCAAGAGGAGTTTTTGAAATTGAAGCAAGGCGGAGATACTGTCACCCAGTATCTCAATAAATTTAATCACTTATCTCAATATGCAATCGACCAAGTCAACACAGATGTGAAGAAAAGGAATTGTTTCATGAGAGGTGTTGTGGGCTTGTTCTCAAATGCTATGAATTAAGAACAAGACAACATAAAAGTGTTAAATGTTAAACTCCTTCGTCCTTAAAAACAGTATATCCCTTCGGATATAATGAATCTCGGACGAAGGTTACCAAAGGAAAGATCTTTGTGGGGTTGACAAATGGTAAAACATAGCATCCATATATAATACGCGAGTACTAATACCAGTATTATTATTAATGTATTTCCATCATTAAATTCATAAAATAGAATTACAAATGTACCTTTAGATCGATGCAAAGTAAAGGTACAGACGTGATGTGAAAAAACGTATGCCCAGTCAGCGTGAACAGTACGGGAGTACTGTTCACCTATTTATAGCCACGGGACGTAGCCCTTGTAAAATTACATTGATACCCCTTACATTTATCAATAACTCTATAGTAATTCTTCAAGGTCCAATTTGGCTTTTCATCTTTAAGTCGGTTCCTCCTTTCTGTCGTTACGCCGAAGCTTTTCTGCACATAGCTTCGTGATCGTCTTATCCTTTGTCATGATCGTTTTTCGTTCCCGTCAAGCTTCGTCTTAACCCTGCCCTTGTATATCCGCGACCTGACTCTGAAGGTGCCTGTTCACATATTACACTCGAAAAACATTGTCAAACTATGTTTTTGAGGACCTTCGGGAGCCGAAGGCCCCCAACAGTAGCCCCTCGCAATATTAATTTACTGTAATGATAAATTCATATTGCGAAATGGATGAAGGCTTTATGCCGAAGGTCCAAAAAAACACCTTCCTTTTGCTAGAATAGCAACAGTCATTGACAAGCGGGGCCCTCCAGTTTTCGACACACTGGGTGTATAAATACGAGCTCACCGCGAGTTTATTTGGCACGCTCTTTTGCCATCTGCTCTTTACTCACCCAGCTTTTCAGCCTGCACACGACAGCATTTGCTCGGTTTTAAATTTCTAAGCTTCGGTTTCAAGTCTGGTTTGCCAGCATTCGCGAAGATGTCTGAGGATAAGAAAGTTGCTGGTGCTTCGAAGCTAAGTCTTTCTGAGGAAATGCACCTGGGTTTTCTTGAATCAATGTCGAAGACCAATACGGAGAAGATTGTCAGGGAGACTTTGGAGGGTTTATCTGAAGATACTGGCGACAGTGATAGTTATGATGTGGATAGTGGTGGGGAGGATTCCGAAGATCGCCCGTGGCGGCCTAGTCACTCAAATTTCGGAAAATCAACTATAAAGCAGAGTCACCTTGAAAATATGAGGGGGAGATATTTCCGAGATATATCCATTGTGAGGGCAGATGACGGAGAGAAAACTACGCCGACTCCCGAAGATAATGAAGTCGTGATCTTCTGAAGCTTTTTTAAAGCTGGGCTACGATTCCCTCTAAGCAGATTTGTGGTAGAAGTTCTGAAAATATATCAGGTTTACCTTCATCAACTTACCCCTGAAGCAGTGATAAGATTGGGAGTCTTCGTCTGGGCCGTGAGGAGCCAGGGCCTGGAGCCATGTGCAAAATGCTTTTGCAATATACACGAGCTAGTATATGAGACAAAGCCCTGGGGTAAGGAGCAATATTATAATAATTTTGGTTGTTATAGCTTCGGTGCCCGCTCTGGGTCAAGTTGTCCCGTGCCAACTTTTCGGAAGAGATGGCCCGGGGAATGGATGAAGGAATGGTTCTATGTGAAGAACGATTTGAAGGTTCGAGAAGATATTAAAGATATCATCATGCGCCCTATCTGGCAGCGCTTCGGACTCCGGAAACCGAAGGTAGAAATGGACGAAGCAGCTGAAGAATGTCAGAGAGCCTTCAGCGTAGTCTGCTCTTTTATTGGGACCAGGGACTTAATGCAAGAGCACGTTGCCTTCAGAGTGTGGCCACTTGCAGATAACTGGGAAATGCCGAAGGAGACCGTTAAAGAAGCTGACGAGGGTGGGCTAAGCAGGCTGAAATATACATTCAAGTATGGAGATAAGTTCGTTGAACCAGATGATGATTGGCTAAAAAGCATTGAGAATGTAAGTGATGAATTGCTTGGGGCATACTCAAAGGCCGAAAATACTGCATTGTCAGCGGCTTTCGGAGGCCGAAAGAAGAAGAGACTCAACCGAGTATTTGATGCAATTGGGTTTATCTACCCCGACTACCATTATCCAATGTGAGGCCAAAAAAGGAAAAATAATTCTCCTGCAAAGGAAATTGCTTCGGCTGCTGCTAGGGAACCAGCTCCGAAGAGGAAGAAGGTAAAAGTGCTCACCCACCCTCCACGCTGTATTGAGCTAGCCATAGTGCCTGAGTTTATTGGTGGGGCCTCTTCGACCAGCGAAGCCAGAGAACCAACTCTAGCGCCAAAATCCGTAGAAATGGCCGAAGCACCAGCAATAGAGAAAACGGAAGAACCGAGAACTGAAGAAGGAAAAACATTAGACATTTTAAGTCCTTCATCAAAAGTTGAGGCAGCTAAAAGCCAAAAGGGGCCAGCAGCGACCCCGAAAAGAAAAAGGATGGTTAATGTGCTGGATGTTTTGGAGACAATTAAATCTTCAAGCATAACTCCAAAGAAAACCGTTGAAACTTCTGAAGTGTCTACTGAAGGCTTTGTTGCTGAAACTTCGAAGCAACAATTTGAAACTGAGGCTGGGCCTTCAGAGCCCACCAAGATACAACCTTTGGAAGCCGAAAAAAATGTCAGAGGCAAGTTTAGAAGTTGAAAAAACAAAAACAACAGAGCCGATTTTGATTGAGGAAATCGACACTGCCACCCCCGAAGCATCTTCCAAAATACGTGATTATATTGTGCGACATGCTTCGGGGAAGAAACTATCCGAAGAAGAGATTTTTGAAGCCAATCACTATGCCCGAGAACTAAAGTATCCGAGGGGGGCCGGAGTGTTCAATGGAACAAACGAAGATGACTTCCTATACTATCTCCCAGACAATAAAGAATTATCCGTCTGCCGGGAAATGGCTAGAAGCATGGGGTTCCCGAAACTCGAAGCTGGCCTTTGCGCCATGACAAAGGACGATCTTGCGGATAGCCTGGCATACAATAGTCTAAAGGTACAAAAATTGTGAATTTTGAAGTTTATGAATTTTGAATTAGTCTTTTGCTCTTATGTTAACTCATTCATTCTTTTGAATAGGGATTAATACTCAGCAATGCCTTAAGGGCACAAAAGAATGCCGAAGATGAGAGCTGCACCATTGCTCTTAACAACCTTCGAACAGAGGTCATCAGGCTAAGAAACGAAGCCTTGGAGAAGGACAAATTTCTGCTTACGTTGGTGGAAAAAATGAAGGAAGACGAAGCTAACTCTAAAACTCAAGCCGAAGCTCAGAAGCGCGAAATCGAAGATCTTCGGAAACAACTAGGTCGAGCTAAAGAAGAACGCATTCTTGAAGAAACAAAGAGAGAACTAAGCGATCAATGGGCAAATCATTTGGAAATAAATGTCGAAGAGCTTCGTGCTTCGAAGAAAAGGTATTATGATAAATCCATAGAGTGTGTTAAAAAGATAAAATCCAGCTTCGCCAGCGTCGGCGCATTTTCTAGTGAAGAAAATTTCACAAGAGGGAATCCAGAAGGCCCGATTGAATGGATCAGTCGCGAAGCTGAGGCCTTCGAGGAAATCTTGAATAGTCGCGGGGACATTTGTGCTTTTTCAGGCGCCAGAGGAATTGTTACTATTTTGGAAAAGAAAGGATGCGAACATGTGAAATCTTTAGCACAATCTAGAACTGCTTTATCCTCTGAAGATATCAAAGACCCTTTAGCCAAAGCAAGCCAGGTCAGTGGAAAATTTTTCACAGACATTTGGGACAATGGCGGTCGAGAAATGGCCCAAGAAATTATTCAGAGAAGCGAAAAAGGCATCCATGATGCTAGAAAAGTAGCGGAGGCTGCTGAAGAGGGCACAGGGCCCGAAGGGCAAATAGGTATTAGTTAGTGGTTTTTATTCTGTTGTGATTTTTGATTTTAAACTTTGTTCGCGATTCTGTAATAGTAATATAGTCGTATCCTCTCCTCCCTTAGAATCTGCTGGGGCAGCTCCGGACCCCCCCCCGAAGGGGGACGACGAAATTAGACAAATGGCCGAAGCTATTATGGACAAAGTTGTCAATCAGCTATTAAACGAAGCTGCGGAAGTAGTTCTTAGGGAAGATTAAGTGTTAATGTAAAAAACACTTGGAACATGACATGTGTAAAACTTTGCAACTTTGAATGTAATATATAATCTACTTATGGTTCAATTCTTTATGATGCATGAAATTTTACATACATACCGCTTTTGAGCCTTCGGCGAAAAAAACACCTTCCCTTCTTTTCATGCTTCGTGAAGAAAAATCTTTTATGTATCATAATAATTTTCATACTTCTCTTGATGAAGAATATCCAAGCTTCGCGCAAACATTCTTCAAAGCTATAAAAGAGTTTTATGTTGCCTCTCTGACGAAGCTATACTTCTTCTTAATACATTCTTCAAAACATTCTTCGAAGATTAATACTGTGTCACCTTCTCGTTTTTCATGCAATATGATGTATGATGCTTATGTTATGCAAAATGGTGGGATGATGTTATGCTATGCAAAATGATATTTATGCTGAAGATACACACATCTCTGCAATGGAGCACATAATCTTTTTATCTCAGCGCTGACTTTTCGCTGTAAGCCTCCCTTAGGAGCTTCTTCGCTTTTTACTTTCAGCGGAATCAGCGTTTATTTCTCGCTGTAAGCCTCCCTTAGGAGCTTCTTCGCCTTTTACTTTCAGCAGAATCAGCGCTTATTTTTCGCTGTAAGCCTCCCTTAGGAGCTTCTTCGCCTTTTACTTTTAGCGGAATCAACGTTTATTTTTCGCTGTAAGCTCTGCATTCCCTTCGGAACGACTTTTGAGCAGAAAACTTACACTGCGCTCCCTTAGGAACGACTTTTTTACTACTTTGAAGAAATTGCACTGCGTTCCTTAGAACAATTTTTTGATAATTCGAAGGTTCTCCGTGCCACCATAGATTCTTATGCTTCGGCAATTCAAACCGATGGAGAAGATATATTTTCATTATGATAATAAGCTAAACTGTTACAAGAATTTGAAAAACGACAAAAAACACTTAAACTTCCCATAATTGTTCTTTACTACGAAGAAAGTAAAACTGAACGCGAAAGTGCAAAAAGCTGGTGTCGAGGTAGGATATTTTGTCAGTAAATGTGCTTCGACTCTGGCACAGTGCTATTGACTGTGCGAGCTTCGGATTCTTCTCTGAAGTCCCTCTGGGGGTGAGAGTGCTGGCTCCCTTCTGGCTGCGGAGCTCGTTGTATTGGTGGTGGCGGTGGAAGCTATTGCCAGGAAGCTTGGGGTTGGCTTGCCGAAGCAACAGAGGCTGCAGGGTGATTGCCTACATATTCTGGAATGTAAGGCGAATGGTACGAAGCAGTATGCATAACCTGCTTCGGCTGACTCTGTTGCGCTGCAGCCTCTGCTAGTTCCTTTTGCTTTTGAATGGTAATATGGCACATTCTGGTGGTATGGCCCTTGCCTTCACTGCAGAATAAGCAGTAAATTTTTCTTGGTTGATCTCCAAATCTTCCTCCGAAGCCCCTAGCGCCTCTGCCTCTTGGCGCTGGCGGCCGAAAAGAGCTTTGCTGTTGCCCCGAAGCTTGCGAGGAACACTGTGGCCTTTGCTGGTGACTCCCTTTGTCATCATTTTGAGTAGAATTGTGAATTGACCTGACATGCCTCGGATAAAACCTTCCTCCGAAGCCCCTGGTCATTTCAGAGAACCTGAGAGCTTCCTCCTTTCTTTGGCGAAAATCATTGTCAGCTCGAATATACTCGTCCATCTTCTGGAGCAGCTTCTCCAAAGTTTGAGGAGGCTTCCTGGCAAAGTACTGAGCTGAAGGTCCTGGCAGAAGCCCCTTGATCGTGGCCTCAATGACAATTTCATTGGGCACTGTTGGTGCCTGTGCCCTCAGACGTAGGAACCTTCGGACATATGCCTGAAGGTACTCTTCGTGATCCTGGGTGCACTGGAATAAAGCTTGAGCAGTGACTGGCTTCGTCTGGAAGGCTTGGAAGCTGGTTATCAACATATCCTTTAGCTTTTGCCATGAAGTGATTGTTCCTGGCCTAAGGGAAGAATATCAGGTTTGTGCCACGCTCCTGACAGCCATGACAAAGGACTTTGCCATGACCGCTGTGTTGCAACCATACGAAGATATAGTTGCCTCATAGCTCATCAAGAATTGCTTCGGGTCTGAATGACCATCATACATGGGGAGCTGAGGTGGCTTATAAGACTGTGGCCAAGGTGTAGCCTGCAGTTCTGTTGACAGAGGAGAAGTATCATCAAAAGCAAAATTTCCATGATGGAAATCTTCATACCAGTCGTCCTCGTTGTAGAAACCCTCTTGACGAAGCTCTCTGCGTGGGGGCCTTTGATTCTGGTCATCTTGAGCGAGGTGTCGAAGCTCTTCAGAGGCTTCATCTATCTGCCTTTGAAGATCAGCTAGACGAGCCATCTTCTCCTTCTTCCGTTGGACCTGTTGATGGAGCACCTCCATTTTTTGGATTTCTTGGTCCAAGTCGTCTTCCGGAGGCGTTGGACTGGTGGCTTTCCTCTTCTGGCTTCGGGCCTCCCCAAGAGAAACGACATCCTGATTGGGGTCCAGCGGCTGCAGAGTGGCAGCCCCTGTCGCTGAAGCTTTTTTCGGCGGCATGACGAAGGTGATGCTTGCCGAAGGTTTTCAAAACTCAAAAAGTGGAAGTGAGTTCACCGGAGGTGGGCGCCAATATTGTGGGCTTGTTCTCAAATGCTATGAATTAAGAACAAGACAACATAAAAGTGTTAAATGTTAAACTCCTTCGTCCTTAAAAACAGTATATCCCTTCGGATATAATGAATCTCGGACGAAGGTTACCAAAGGAAAGATCTTTGTAGGGTTGACAAATGGTAAAACATAGCATCCATATATAATACGCGAGTACTAATACCAGTATTATTATTAATGTATTTCCATCATTAAATTCATAAAATAGAATTACAAATGTACCTTCAGATCGATGCAAAGTAAAGGTACAGACGTGATGTGAAAAAACGTATGCCCAGTCAGCGTGAACAGTACGGGAGTACTGTTCACCTATTTATAGCCACGGGACGTAGCCCTTGTAAAATTACATTGATACCCCTTACATTTATCAATAACTCTATAGTAATTCTTCAAGGTCCAATTTGGCTTTTCATCTTTAAGTCAGTTCCTCTTTTCTGTCGTTACGCCGAAGCTTTTCTGCACATAGCTTCGTGATCATCTTATCCTTCGTCATGATCGTTTTTCGTTCTAGTCAAGCTTCGTCTTAACCCTGCCCTTGTATATCCGCGACCTGACTCTGAAGGTGCCTGTTCACATATTACACTCGGAAAACATTGTCAAACTATGTTTTTGAGGACCTTCGGGAGCCGAAGGCCCCCAACAAGAGGCTTGAATGATCGGATGTAAAGAAAGATAGCCACTTGCATCGACCTTACTTATGGAAGGGCTGTCAGCACAACGCTGACAGTCGAGGCTAAATATGCAAGTTCTGGAAAATCCATGGGGAATGGAGGCAACAGGCCTAATCAGGGCCCCGAGAAAAGGCAAAGGTTGGTTACCCGACCTTTCAATCAGAATCGTTTTTCATCGCGCGTACCCTCCTTCCCATTCAAGCAACCAGTGTTTATCCGTCCTACCCCTGCCCCCACTGCTACAAATCAGCCGGGTGCCTCTGGCACTCGTTTCCCTGCTCTTCCAAGCTCATCAACCGGCTGCTTCAACTGTGGAAAGTCCGGTCATTTCATTAAGGACTGTCCATATCCGAGGCAGAATCAATCAAATAATCAGTAAAGCTCCAGAGGTTCTAAGGGAAATGCGGCAACCAATACCGCGAGCAAGAATACAAGGAAAACTAGATGGGTTTATTACACTCAAGTGGCTACAACACCGGAAGGTGAACCGGTGATGATGGGTAGGTTCCTCGTAGCCAACCACCCTGCACTTATTCTCTTTGATTCTGGTGCTTCACATACTTTCATAAGCAAAAAGTTTGTGGAGAAACACTGCATTCCATATACTGAATCAAGGGAAGGGTTTAAAATACATTCGCCTGGGGGACAAATATTTACCAAAGAAGTGGCTTACCAAGTGCCCGTAACATTGGCTGGACAGGACTTTCCTACTAAGATGATTGTTCTGAAAGGCCAAGACATAGATGTAATCTTGGCCATGAATTGGTTGGCCCAGCATAAAGCAATCCTCAACACTGATCTGAGAACTATCAGGTTGAGTTATGGCTTAGAAGAAATTCTTTTGTCTATCCCATAGCTATTCCAGCTAAACCATTTGGCAGAATATATGAAGCCATCATACCGGAGATCAAAGATATTCTGGTAGTATGTGAGTTCCCAGATGTCTTTCCAGAAGATTTGCCTGGATTGCCACCCGAATGATATGTAGAGTTTGTAATTGAGTTGAAGCCCGGTACGGCTCCCATTTCTGGAAGATCGTACCGAATGCCTCCAAATGAGCTGGCAGAACTTAAGACCCAATTGCAAGATCTACTTGAGAAGGGATTCATCTGGCCAAGCTCGTCACCATGGGGTTGTCTAGCCATCTTCGTCAAGAAGAAGGATCAAACATTACAGATGTGCGTGGATTATCGACCCCTGAATGAGGTCACTATCAAGAATAAGTACCCTCTTCTGCGGATTGACATTTTATTTGATCAACTGACCGGAGCGAGGGTATTCTCCAAGATTGATCTCAGGTCGGGCTATCATCAGATCCGTATTCGGCTCGAGGATATACCAAAGACCACATTCACTACACGATATGGATTATTTGAATACCTGGTAATGTCTTTCGGACTGACGAATGCTCCTGCCCATTTCACTTATTTGATGAACTCAGTATTTATGCCTGTGTTAGACAAGTTTGTGGTGGTCTTCATTGACGATATCTTGATATACTCCAAGAATGAAGAGGAGCATGCTCAGCACTTGCGGACTGTATTGACGCGCTTAAGGGAACACCAATTGTATGCTAAGTCCAGTAAGTGCGCATTCTGGCTGGAAGAAATCCAATTTTTGGGACATGTGTTATCTGCCAAGGGGATTGCGGTGGATCCCAGCAAGGTCAAGGATATTTTGGAGTGGAAACCCCCAACCACTGTACATCAAGTCCGAAGTTTCCTTGGACTGGCTGGTTATTACCGCCGATTCATTCCGGATTTTTCTAAGCTTGTGAAGTCAATCACAAGTCTGTTGAAGAATGATACTAAATTTAATTGGTCTTAAAAGTGTAATGAAGCCTTTGAAAAATTGAAGGTATTATTAACCACTGCTCCGGTATTGGCTCAACCGGATACTAATAAGCCCTTTGATGTGTATTGTTACACATTAGGCAGTGGTCTCGGCTGTGTATTAATGCAAGAAGGTCGAGTAATAGCTTATTCTTCAAGGCAGTTGCGCCGGCATGAGGAGCATTATCCAACTCATGATCTGGAGCTAGC
This sequence comes from Zea luxurians, assembly GCA_029449295.1. NCBI lineage: Eukaryota > Viridiplantae > Streptophyta > Magnoliopsida > Poales > Poaceae > Zea > Zea luxurians. The sequence goes on along the minus strand of JAOPSE010000004.1, from coordinate 188,213,557 downwards.
TGCAGTGGTTCATGCCCTGAAGTTATGGCGTCATTATCTACTGGGGAATGTCTGTCACATTTATACAGACCACAAAAGTTTGAAGTATATCTTTACCCAGTCCGACCTCAATATGAGACAAAGGAGATGGCTCGAGCTTATTAAGGATTATGAACTGGAAATCCATTATCACCCAGGAAAAGCACTCAGTCGCAAGGCCTCCTGCCATTGTTTAACAATGAGGACTTCTGACATTACATTATGCCAGGAGATGGAGAATCTGATCCTGGGAATGATTCAGCATGGAACTTCAAATCACTTGAAGCTTGAGTCAGTCATCTTATAAAGGATAATTGATGCACAAAAGAATGATAAATGTATGAAACATATCCATGAGAAAATAAAGGCTAGAAAAGCCAACTGCTTCTGAAGAGATGATCAAGGTGTTGTATGGTTTAACAACCGCATAGTGGTGCCTAAAAATGAAGAGGTCCGCCAGCAAATCTTAGATGAAGCACATCTTAGTCGCTATTCTATTCATCCCGGAAGCACTAAGATGTATCAAGATCTGAAACATCATTATTGGTGGACGAAGATGAAGATTGAAATTGCACGCTATGTGGCTAGATGTGACACTTGTAAACGTATCAAGGCCATACACATGAAAGCTGTTGGTCCATTACAATCTTTACCAATACCAACATGGAAATGGGAAGATATTAGTATGGACTTTATTGTGGGATTACCCAGAACTGCAAAAGGCTTTGACTCCATTTGGGTTATCATCGACCGACTCACAAAGATCACCCACTTCCTTCCAGTCAAAGTAAAATATCTAGTAATTGCATATGCAGAACTGTACATCGCTCGTATTCTCAGTTTGCACGGTGTTCCAAAGACCATAGTGTCGGATCGTGGACCTCAATTTGTATCCAAATTCTGGGAAGAACTTCACAAGGCTTTGGGTACTAAATTGCTCCATAGTTCGGCCTATCATCCTCAAACTAGTGGTCAATCTGAGAGGGTAAACCAAATACTTGAAGATATGCTGCGGGCATGTGTTCTGGAATTCCCACAAAAATGGGATGATTCTTTACCATTAGCGGAGTTCTCATATAATAATAGCTATCAAGAAAGCATTAAGATGGCACCCTTCGAAGCTTTATATGGACGACGATGTCGTACTCCGTTAAATTGGTCTGAACCAGGTGAGAGAAACTTCTTCAGGCTTGATACGGTAAAAGAGACAGAAGAAAAAGTTCAAAGAATAATTCATAATCTGAAGAAAGCTCAAGCTCGTCAGAAGAGTTATGCAGACAAGCGATGACAACCCTTGTACTTTCTCGTGGGAGATTATGTCTACCTGAAAGTTTCACCAATGAAGGGTGTATCGCGTTACGGAGTTAAATGGAAGCTTGCACCCCGGTATATTGGTCCTTTTCCTATCCTTGAAAGATATGGACTGGTAGCGTACCGACTTCAGTTACCCAAAACCTTGTCTGTTGTACATAATGTGTTCCACGTGTCTCAGTTGAAGAAGTGTCTTCGGGTTTCAGATCGAACCATCGAAATAACAGATGTTGTCCTAGAGCCAGAATTGACATATTCAGAACACCCTATTCGAGTCTTGGATCAAAAGGACAGGGTTACCCAGAGAAAAACTCTCAAGTTTTACAAGATACAGTGGAACCAACATTTCGAAGATGAGGCTACATGGGAAACTCAAGACTTTTTAGAAAAGAATTTCCCAGGCTTTTTAGCCTCATGTAATTTGTAAAGTGCATACCATTGTTGTAATAAAGGAGTGAGCCCCCAAACCACCCCTGCCTTGTACCAAAAATCAGGAAATAAAAATGTGAAGCATTTCCTTTTCCCCTACTTACCCTAAGACTTTTAATCTCGGGACGAGATTCTTTTATGGGGGGAAGGATGTAACACACCTGGTGTTACTATCACTAAAACTTGAGCATAACATCATCAGCATTAGCATTTCATATGTTTGACACACCTAGAATGCATTCACTAGGTAAAAGTTTCAAATAAGTTGTATTGATATGACATTTTGCAAATAAAACCCTGGAGTTGGGTACTTAACCCTAAATGGGGTTCAGAAGAGTAAAACAAAATCCAAATAGATAAAACCCTAAAGCTTAAGTGAAATTGTCATAAAGTGTTACTAAGAATGGAATTAAACTACATTCACCTCCCAGAAATACCAAAAACCCTAAAAAGGACCCTCGAAAACCCTAAACCTAAACCCTAGGGGGGCTAAGTGCAAAATCAGTACACTTTTGGACTAAAGTGTAAAAACTATGATGTTAAAGCATATAAAGTCATATGGTTCACAATCATGAAGGTTTGCAAGCTAAACCCTAAATTTTGGACCTATTTGCAAAAAGACCCTATTGGTGTTCTGAAGGCTAAGTCTGAAATTCAGTGTTTGAGCTCATCTTTGAGGCTTTGTAACTTTCAAATTATAATGTTTTTGCCCTAGGTCACCACATCAATTTTGTAGCTCTATGGAAGGAGAATAACTTTGCTTAAGAGTGTAAGCATGGTTGTTATGAAGAAATTGGAGAAAAATGCACCCAAAAATGGGCTGTCAAGTTGTTGAAGTCTGAATTTCAGACTGACAATGCAACTGCAGGAACTTTGGGCACAAATTCAAACATGATTTAGTAGGAATTTGGCTATACTAGTTATGGCAAGATTGTAGCTGAATTATTGATCTACAACTTTGCTGCAGAACTTTGAACGAGTTGCCATAGAAATTTGAGAGAAATTTGGCCCTAAACTTTGACTGTCAGGTGCACTGAATGGGCTTCGCCATGATACAGTATCTGAATAAGATCAGATCAACCGTTCGCCACCGACGATCTCTGCCGCGATTCACACCGTCGCTGTGATTCGTGTTCATGCGTAAGATCACGATGGATTGAAATCTTGGAACTGGATTAGCTCGGGCACAGGCGCAGATAAGGTTCACCGTACCCCCTTGCTCATAGATCGCTTGGGATGAATCTCGTCGCCGTTGATCCATCACTGCCGTCCGCCGCGTGTCCAGACACTTTACCACGTCGCGGCTAACCGTGTTATGCATATCCGGTGATCGCCAGAGGAGTTAACCCAGTAAAGGCCACGTTGAGCGGCCATCGGTGGCTCATCCTGTTTCTTACTGATCACCACCCGCCGCTCCAATTCATTGTGCTCGTGGTCGATTTCTATAAATTGAAGCCACCGTGAGCTTCGTAAGATCATCGCGCACCCAGCCACCCAGTTTTGCCCCCAGTCGATCACCAGTGAGCTCCAATTTTGTATTTCCCCCAAACACACTCAAGAACACCGCAGAACCGACCTCGCCGTGACCAGCATGATACAGGTCAGCTCATCCTCTCTGCTCTCTCGTTTGAGTGCTCTCATGAACCCGTGATGCTCGTCGACCCACCCGATTGAACTAGACCGCCACCAATCACCGGGAACGCGTCGTTCTTTGGAGTATCTGCACTGTCACCGTGGCCAGAGACATTTGGGTAGCCATTCATTAAATTGATTTAGGGGAAACGTTCACTAGGTCCCAAATTTGGTTTAGGCCAAAGAAGGGCGCCGGTCCTTGCGTGAATCGGCCTGTACGCGAGCTCGTCGGAGCTCTGCCGTGCCGCTCACCGTCATGGTCTTGGCACGGTAAAGGAATAGAAATCCAGGGGGCTTTTCTGCATCTGTCAGCGACTCAGTCAAATAGTTCCGTGACCTCGCTTCTAGTTATTCAATAAGCCAAGGGCCTTTCTGCAAGTCTGCCACGCGGGCGCGCGCGGGCAGCTTCCTTCGGGCGCGGGCTGCTTCCGGCCCAGTACTGTTCACGTTTTTCTCTTTTCTTTTTCTGTGAAACTTTGGAAATCTGTAGAAAATTGTAGAAAAATCCCAAAAATGTCAAACCAATTTTCCTAGATTCCTAATTTTCCATAGAATTTAATAAAAATAATTTCATGATTTTTAGGTCAAATAGGGAATTTTGGGGTATTTAAAACAGCTTAAACCTCTGTTTCTGGATTTTTAAAAAATAGATAATAATCCCAAAAATCCCAAACTTTTTAGATGACCCTTATACATTATTTAGAAGCCTTGGGTAGAGTTTGGAATGAATTGGACCTTGTTTGATGATTAGAACCCAAAACCCTACCCCCTGCCCTTTGAAATCCTATATTGACTCTAGAAACCTAGTTTCTCAGAGAACTGTGAAGGAAAATTGTATTAAAGACCTTGGATAATAAACTCTTATTATCCTTGCACTCTCATGAGCATTACATGAGCATTCATTATTATGTATGGTTGTATTTAGAAAACGAGGAAGAAGTTGAAGTAGAAGGAGAGAAGACTTCACCACCACCACCTCAGGAACATCAGGCAGACAGCTGTTTTTATTTTGACATCTGTGGATCTGAGCCTGAATCACCTGTAAACCAAGGCAAGCCCCGGTGCATTTGCCACCTCCTTGATTCTTTTAAAATCTTTCTCACTTGCTTGATGCATTAGGTAATAGGAGTTGAATGCTAAAACAGTTCCTGCATTACCTTCCTTGAATTTGATTACCTTCCTTCGAATCCCTATTTTACAAAAGGTTTTTACTATGCTTAGTCTTGCTCTAGCAAAACAAAAGGTTTTGTTTTTATAAAAGATGATGTAGCAAAGTGGGAGGGATGTTTTTGAAAATAAAACTTGATGGTGGATCCATCATGGCCATGATGGGTTCAACATCGGAAAAGATGTACCTCTGTCAGGTACCAAACTTTGGGCTTGAAATGATTAAGCTGAGACCGGACGAGTGACTTGCACGAGAAGAGAGAGTGTCGGTGTAGTGTCTCCGTCTGAGTCGATTAAGGACCGTCTCGATGTAGGCTTGATGACCGAGGACCCTTTAACTGGTCACATGCCTCGTCATGGGTAAGCTTTGCCTCGGGCAGACTAAGGCCAGAATAAGATACCAAGCAATGGGAGTGGAGAGATGGCGAGAGTAGCATGTACCCTCCGTGGCAAGAGGCTGGACGGTGGTGTATTTGTGCTCTCGGTTGGCGTGAACCTGATCTGGTCTTAAGAACCCCGGTGGCGGGTTGACATATGCAAGGGTTAAGTGCTACATATGTCGTGTAATTGGAGATCCTCAGCTGAGTATAATCGATTTGGATCGCCGTACCTTCGCGGTTATGAAGACTTGGTCACTGCACTATACGTAGAACTCTAGTAAAGATTAAGGGTTGTTAAGAAATTGGCTAGTGTAGGTTAAGTGTTTGAACTAGGGTAGAAAGAACTCTAGATACAGGTAATCTGACTTAACCTGACAAGTAAAATTTGATTTTTAAGGATCCACTTTTAGTAAGCATTTTTGCAAACAGAGTCTTTGATTATTGTTAAGCCTTACCTTGACTCCCTCAAGCCAGCATACCCTTGAGAGTCTTTTCTTTAGTCGGGTAAGTCTTGCTGAGTAATTCCATACTCAGGGTTTTATTCCCTATTGTTTTAGGTGAAGAAGCGATAAACTTTTATTGTTTCTGTTCCAAGGTGGTCTCAAAAGAAGAAAACTAAGAGTAAAGTTGTGGGAGGAAAGGATTCTCCATAAAAACTTTTTGTTTGATACTTATCGGGAGGGGTTTTTGCCTCCCTTGGCTTGTAATAATATTACTCTGCACTCGTATGTTAAATCCTAGTCTGTAATAATATAACTCTGTCCTACTTTTAAATAAAGGTAAGTTTATGTAACCGCTTCCGCATTTTCGTATCTCCGATGATTTGCAATGTCTGCGTGACGGGTAAAACGCTCTTGGGAAAGGTAAAGCAGATACCGAACTTGTCAAGTGATTCAGGAACACCTGCAGGGTTGTCTGAGGTCCGTTGGACAAAGACAACTGTAGGTGGGCCTAATGACTTGGGAGGTTCCGTCACATTGCCTATGCAAAGCAATCATGCATTCAACACATTTGGATAATGACAAAGAAACAGTACACCAAACATGTACAATCAAGTGAACATAAGCTCGAAAGAACAGTAAAAACACAAGCAGGGAAAATCTAGGTTCTAGGGTAGGCAATTACACCTAGAGGTTTGTGGTTCTCTAAGTACTGCTTATCCCAATAGATTACATAACTTAACTTCATTTATCTTAATGAGACACAAAAATTATACGAGGGATAGGTTCATACTTTACATGTTGTTACTTTCACAAGGTTCATTATCTAATTACCATTAGGGTTTTTCTTTTAATAAATAAACCATCACTTACACTAACCTATAGTCTAGGCATAAAATTAACACATGAAGACAGTAAGAGATTATATTTTAAACAGGTAGAGAATAATCTTATGAACATTTTGCAATTTGAATCACTCAATTTGAAGTTCATATGCAAAAGATATGAAATAAACAAGTTTTGGAATTCAAAATACAAAACTAGGTCCAATTCTGCGATCAAATATAAGCTCAGTGTTCTTTCTGCAAGATCCTAGGGGCTCGGCTGCAAATTCTAGGGATGGCGGGTTCTATTTCTTAGAAGTCAAGGGTTCTTTTTATTAAACTGCAAGCCAAAGAGGTACGGGGCGTCTTCAGCCATCAGATCACAAATCGACGGCCGAGAACCGTCCCGAGCGCGAGCGCTCACGCACGGGCTGACATGCGGGCCAGGGGTGTCAGCGGCGCTGAGGGCTCGCTGACCGGCTGGGCTCGGGCGAGGCAAAAACAAGGTCAGCCACTCGAGCGAGGGCTCGACATGGATGCCTGACGGTGCGGCTCGGGGCAGCGACGTGTAGGGGCACGAGGCGCCCTGGCCACCGGATCTCGGATCAACGGTCCTGGTCTAACGAACCGAGCGAACTATTATCCGAGCGCCTCGGCCAACAAATCAAGGACGAACGGACTAGATCGGGCGGCAGGGGGTTTACGACTCGATGACTGACGCTGCTCCATCCGCGGTGGTGAAGTCACAGGAGACAGGGCAGACGGCCTTCGAGAGGGTTCTAGGGTCACCGGTGAGGGCTGGAACGGGTGAAGAAGGTCCGGCGAACTCCCCAATAGGGCTCCGACCATGAGAATGGGGCCACAGGCGGGAGAACGACGAAGGGGAGGTGCTCCGGGCGGGTTGGGTAACTCCGGTGAGGAATCCCAGCCATGGGGAGGGGGATTCGGGCGTGCTAAGGCCTTGGCTAGCTCTAGCAGGGTAAGGGAACACTACGGACCAAAACAGGGGCACAGAGCGAGGCTAAATCAGCTAGTCACCATACGGGCGTGGCCGAACTTCGGCGAGGCCAAATTAGCTAAGACCCGGCAGAAATAAGGTAAACCAAGCATGGGAACAAGTTCCTCATCTCGGGACGGAGCATGGGATGGCTTGGCATGTCTTATGGTGGGCTGGAGGGCCTACAGCTTGGCCGCATATCTCCGGCGAGCACATGTGATGACGGCAGCGCAAGAGAGAGGGCAAGAGTGTGTGAAATGCGGTAGGAGAGAGAGAGCGGGTGCGGACGGGGCTCAAAAAGATCTGGGGCACGTGGGCGAGCTATGTGGGCGGTCTCCACAGTGAGTGCGCAGACTTGGGTCAGCGGCAGTTGCAGGGAATACGGAGCTGGAGCGCGTGGGCGAACGGTCCACAACACTAACAAGGAGGGCCCGTAGCGTAGAGAGAGAGATAGAAAGAGAGAGAGAGTGGGTGTGCGCGAGGGAAGCGGTGCCGACAAATCGACCCCTCCTGGCAAAAGGAGAGGGGAAGCGAGAGTGCGCAGACGTGCGCCGTCGCTGACAAGTGGGACCCACCTGTGAGGCAAAGCGGGCGTGCACGCGGCCTGGTGAAAGGGAAATGTGCCTTTGGGCAATTTCAATAAAGTTTTGGTGATTAAGTGCCTAACACGTTTAATTAAGTTCTCATGTGCCAAGTAAAGAGAAAAGTGTAAATGAAAGAGAAAGGTACATTTCTAGACTTAGTACATTGTTTTGAGTACTAATGTGTTTTGTCTAAAGTGCTAGAATAAGTGAGAAAAGAATTGGAAAAGAGGTGGCTGTGTGCAGCCAACTTCAGCTCGGCTTGGCACACCGGACTGTCCGGTGGTGCACCGGATAGTGTCCGGTGCGCCAGGCTGGTCCGCGCGAAAAGGCCGCTCTCAGGAGGCGTATGGCTATAATTCACTGGACTGTTCGATGGTGCACCGGACTGTCCGGTGAGTCGTCCGTGGCGAGCTCATCACTCTCGTGAAAAGGATTAGCGACGTACGGCTATAATTCACCGGACTGTCCGGTGGTGCACCGCACTGTCCGATGAGCCAACGGTTGCCTGCGCCAATGGTCGGCAGCGCAATCTTCGCGTGACACATGGTCGTGCCAACGGTCAGTTGGGCACACCGGACTGTCCGGTGTGCACCGGACAGTGTCCGGTGCGCCAACCGACACCGAGGACCAACGGTCGGGTGTGCCAGAAATGGAAGGAGATCGTGCACCAGATAGCTACAGGGACTGTCCGGTGGTGCACCGGACTGTCCGGTGCACCACCCGATAGAAGGCAAGTTTGGCCTTCCAAGTTGGCCTCCAACGGCTCCTAGCTGTCTTGGGGCTATAAAAGGGACCCCTAGGCGCATGGAGGAGTCACCCAAGCATTCACTAAGTATTCTAAGGCATCTAGACTTTGCTCCCACGTATTCACTTTGTTGTGTTAGAGATTTGAGCTCTATTCGAGTCAAGGACTCCCTGTGTTGTCATTTGAGCTCGAGTCTTCACTTGTGTGCATGGGTGTGCTGCGTATTCGAGTCTTGTGTGTGTTGCTTCTCCCAACCTTACTCTGTGCCTTCATTGTGATCTTTGTTGTAAGGGAAAGAGACTCCAATTTGTGGAGATTCCTCGCAAACGGGAATAATCATCTGAAGGAAAAACGTGGTATTCAAGTTGATCATCGGATCACTTGAAAGGGGTTGAGTGCAACCCTCGTCCATTGGGATGCCACAACATGGAAGTAGGCAAGTGTTACTTGGCCAAACCACGGGATAAAAATCGCGTGTCTTGTGTTGCTCTCTCTGTGATTGTTTGTGTTCACAAGAACTCGCTTCAAGCTACTTAGCCATTCTAACACTTATAACTAAGTTTTGTGGCTATTAGTGTTTGATTTTTACAGGATCACCTATTCACCCCCCTCTAGGTGCTCTCAATTGGTATTAGAGCCGTACTCTTCACGTAAGGGACTAATCGCCCGGAGAGATAGATCCTAAGGGAAAGGGGATGGTGGTCAACGACAAGGAGAAGGAGTCCATCTTGAACGAGCCAAGGGACGACAAGCCCACTGACTCAGGCTCGAGTCACAAAAAGAAGGACGGGAAGAAGAAGAGGCGCATCAAGAAGACGATGCATCTTCTTCTTCACCAAGAGACGATGACGACGACGACTCTTCATCGAAAAAGAGAACGGTAAATCAAAACTACTCTTTTGACTATTCTCGCATGTCGTACAATTCGAATGCACATTTACTCTATATTCCTCTAGGAAAACCTCCACACTTTGGTGGAGAGGACTACTCATTTTGGAGTCATAAAATGTGTAGTCATCTATTTTCTCTCCATCCTAGCATTTGGGAAATAGTGGAAAATGGAATGCATTTCGATAGTACGGATAACCCTGTGATTATTAATGAGCAAATTCATAAGAATGCCCAAGCTACTACTGTGTTGTTAGCATCTCTTTGCAGGGACGAGTATAACAAAGTAAGTGGCTTGGACAACGCCAAGCAAATCTGGGACACCCTCAAGATCTCACATGAGGGAAATGATGCTACAATGATCATTAAAATGGAACTGGTGGAAGGCGAGCTAGGGAGATTCGCCATGATCAGGGGAGAAGAGCCAACACAAACCTACAACAGGCTCAAGACCCTGGTCAACAAGATTAGAAGCTATGGAAGCACAAGATGGATGGACCACGACGTCGTCTGACTCATGCTCAGGTCCTTTACAGTTATTGACCCCCATCTTGTGAATCTTATCCGTGAAAACCCTAGGCACACAAAGATGACGCCCGAGGAGATACTCGGAAAATTTATAAGCGGGCACATGATGGTTAAGGAGGCAAGGTATGTAGATGACGCCTTAAACGGCCCAATGCCCGTCTACGAGCCGCAGCCCGTTGCGCTCAAGGCAACAAGCAGCAAGGAGGCGCTACCAAGCAAGGTAGCACAAGTGGAGGTTGCCGGGCTCAACGTGAATGAAATGGCACTTATCATCAAGCGCTTCAAGACTGCACTCAAAGGACGCAAAGAATATCCCTCCAAGAGTAAAACAAGGGGGAAGCGCTCCTGCTTCAAATGCGGTAAGACTGGTCACTTTATTGCAAATTGTCCCGATAATGATAGTGACCAGGGACAAGAAAAGAGCGGGAAGAAGGAGAAAAAGAAGAGCTACAGGAAGGCAAAGGGCGAGGCACACCTTGGAAAGGAATGGGACTCGGACTGCTCTTCCTTCGACTCCGACGACGAAGGACTCACTGCCTCGGCCTTCAACAAGTCTTTTCTCTTCCCCAACGAACGCCATACATGTCTTATGGCCAAGGAAAAGAAGGTACATGTTCGAGATACCCCTAAGTACACTACTTCCTCGCTCGGAGAGCTTCACCGAGGTGTGCACAGTCTTCTCCGAGGGCTAGACGGGGCTGAAAAGGGTTCGGCTGGCCGGTCTACGGTGGCAGGGGGATCGGGCGGCCGCGGACACACCGTGCACGGGCAAACGCCGGTGGGTTTGGGCTCCGGTGAGGTTGAGCGCGTGCGGAGGGGTACGGTCAAGGTCCCTAGGGGCTTTATAGGCACGAGCGCGGTCCATGGCGTCGGCTGGTCTTTGGCGCGACGCGGGGCACGCGGGGCACGCGTCGGGCGTGCTCTGGCGAGTCTAGAGCGCGTCGAACACGTGGTCGTTGCCTTCTGCCCTTGTTCTTGCGCCTGCTGAGCAGCCAAGCGTGCGAATCTCGCCCTATGGCTTAAGCAAGATTTCTTCCCTGCACCTAGGGCTACCTAGTTCATGTAAGTTCCAAGAGAAGATTGGGTCTGGTTGAGAAGATATGGTGGCGCCAAGTCTTGTCTGTCTGCACTGTTCAACCCGAGACAAAATAGGTGCCAACTTGTGTCAAACGGTCTTGGCTTGGGTTCAAACTCTTCCAGGGGGTTCCTTAGATAATTTGGCTCCTTTTTGCTATTTAGACCCTAGGGTTTTGGTGCCATTAACTAGGTGAACACCCCTGATCTCTAGATTAGGGCTGATTTTGGACTTAGAGAGAATGGGGGTGATTCCTTAGTGTTCTCCACTTGGGGCTGATTTAGGGGTCCTTTAGGGGTCTTTTTGTAAAGTTCCTTTGCTGTCTTTTGTAAACATTTTGGTACTCCTAAACTTTGGTTAAGGGTTTAAATCATGGAATGTGCATTTGCCTAATCTTTCTCTCAACTAAAGGCTTCAAGAGAGAGGGCCCAAGGTTCAGTCCTCCCTTGCCCTAGGTGATCATTGCCTAAAGGCTTGGGTAATATCTTGGCCCCTCTCATTTCTTAACTCACTCATGCTTCCAAGGTCTTAAGTGCTCCCTCTCCTCCAAGCTTTAACCACATGTGATAATAGGTATATGTGTCATTAGGAAACCAGACCCCTTGTAACACCTGGGGTGTTACAGCCCTCCCCCCTTAAAGGAATCTCGTCCCGAGATTTTAGGTAGAGTCCTTAGGAGGGTGCCGCGAAAGTGTGCTGGTGTGTGGTTTCTGCTTTTCTTTAAGTTCCTCTAGTTAACTGTTCTTCGAATGTCATTCTCTTTGCAACTTCAGAAGGAAGTCCTTTTTAAGTTAAATCCACAACTTAGACTACTCTTGTTATCTAAGTTTTTCTTAAAATTGTATTCAAAGGGCAGGTGGGGGTGGGGTTTTGGGGTTACGTACCGACTCCTTTGGGTAGAAAGTCGGGGAAGCAAGAGCATAGGAAATCCTCAGTCTCCCAAGTAGCTTCTTCCACTGGATGGTGACTCCACTGAACTTTATACATTCTGATCGACCTTGCCCACGTTGATCTCTCTTTCTGATCCAATACCTTGACAGGGTACTCTTGATATGACAGGTCTGGTTCTATCTCAATTTCTGATTCAGGTAGCACTTCAGTGGGCAGGCGGACACATTTCCGCAGCTGAGATACATGGAACACATCATGAACAGCTGACATGCTGGGTGGCAACTTCAATTGATAGGCTACAGGTCCATAAGCCTCCTTGATCTCGTAGGGTCCAATGTAGCGAGGAGCTAACATGCCCTTGATCCCAAATCTCTGGACACCTTTAGTGGGTGACACCTTAAGATAAACATGGTCTCCCACTTCAAACTGTAGGGGCTTCCTTCTCTTGTCATGATAGCTCTTTTGCCTGGCATGAGCAGCTTCTAAGTTCTTCTTGATGACTCTGACCTTTTCCTCTGCTTCCAGTACCAAATCTGGCCCAAATATTTCCCTCTCTCCTACTTGAGACCAATTCAGCGGGGTTCTACATCTTCTCCCATATAAGGCCTCAAAAGGTGCCATCTTCAGGCTAGACTGGTAACTGTTATTATAAGAAAACTCTGCCAACGAAAGACACTTGTCCCAATCCTTTCCATAATGTAGCACACATGCCCTCAACATGTCTTCCAAAATCTGATTTACCCTTTCAGTCTGGCCATCTGTTTGAGGATGGTATGCTGAGCTTCGTATTACATGGGTCCCAAGTGATTCCTGCAATTGTTCCAAAAATCGTGCCACAAATGGTGCTCCTCTGTCTGAGACTACAGTCCTTGGTATTCCATGCAAACGAACTATCTGGTCAATGTAGATCTCTGCATACTTCTCCGTCCTGTGGGTGGTGTGTACTGGCAAGAAATGAGCTGACTTGGTCAATCTGTCCACAATGACCCAAATGGAATCATGGTGCCGGGAGGTATTGGGCAATCCCACGATAAAGTCCATGCAAATGTCCTCCCATTTCCAAGATGGTATGGGAAGGGGTTGTAAAGGGCCTGCTGCCTTCAAATGACTGGCTTTAATCCTTTGGCAGGTGTCACACTCGGATATGTACTTGGCAATTTCCCTCTTCATTCTGGTCCACCAGTATAAGGATCTGAGATCGTGGTACATTTTGTTACTACCGAGGTGCATGGAGAATTTTGAAAGGTGAGCTTCATCCAATATCTTCTTTCTGAGCTCAGGGTCCTTGGGAACAACCAATCGATCTCCAAACCATAGGATTCCCTTGCTATCCTGATGGAAGCACTTGTATTTCTCGGCCCGCTGCTTGATCATGTCTTTGATAACCTGAACACCCTTATCTTCAATCTGTGCCTGGACTATTTGCTCTTGCAGGGTGGGCTCCACCGAGATATAGTTTAAATCACCCGAAGGAACAACTTCTAGGTTCAGCTTGCACAATTCATCACATAGGGTGGTAACTCTCGCATCCATGCTCATACAATTGCACTGGCCTTCCTGCTCAAGGCATCTGCCACAACATTGGCCTTGCCGGGATGGTAATGCACCTCCAAATCATAGTCCTTGATTAATTCTAACCATCTCCTCTGCCTCATGTTCAGATCTGCCTGAGTGAAAATGTATTTGAGGCTCTTGTGATCAGTGTAAATGTTACAGTGAGCTCCTATCAAGTAGTGTCTCCATATTTTGAGAGCATGAACCACGGCTGCTAACTCCAGATCATGTGTAGGGTAGTTCTGCTCATGGGGTCTGAGTGCTCGGGAGGCATAAGCAATTACTCTGTTATCTTGCATCAATACACATCCCAATCCCGTACCAGAAGCATCACAATAGACTTCAAAGGGCTTGGTGTTATCAGGTTGAGCCAGCACTGGGGCTGTTGTCAAATGCCGCCTCAGTGTATGAAAAGCATCTTCGCACTTCTGGCTCCAATCATATTTGACTCCCTTCTTCAATAACTCAGTCATTGGCTTGGCAATTCTGGAGAAATCCGGAATAAATCATCGATAATACCCTACCAATCCCAGAAAACTCCGAATCTGCCTCACTGTAGTCGGGGGTTTCCAATCCATTACCTCTTGTACCTTCTCAGGATCAACTGATATCCCATTCTGAGAAATTGTGTGACCCAAGAATTTAATTTCCTTTAGCCAGAATTCACATTTAGAGAACTTAGCATAAAGACGGTGATCGCGCAGTCGCTGGAGCACGATGTGCAGATGCTCAATATGTTCGTCTTCATTCTTGGAATAGACCAGAATATCATCAATGAAAACGACCACGAACTTATCCAGCTCTGGCATGAATACTGAGTTCATCAGGTACATGAAATAAGCCGGGGCATTGGTCAACCCAAAAGACATTACCAAAAACTCGTAAAGCCCATATCTGGTTGAGAAGGCCGTCTTGGGAATATCACTGGCACGGATCTTGATCTGATGGTAACCCGAGCGAAGATCTATCTTGGAGAACACTTTGGCTCCCACCAATTGATCAAACAAGACATCAATACGGGGTAGTGGGTATTTGTTCTTGATGGTCACCGCATTAAGAGGGTGGTAATCGACACACATTCTCAAACTCTCATCCTTTTTCTTCACAAATAAAGCAGGACATCCCCAAGGTGAGGTACTCGGGCGAATGAACCCCTTGTCCAATAACTCCTGCAGTTGCTTTTTCAGCTCTGCTAATTCTGCGGGAGGCATCCTATAGGGTCTCTTGGAGATAGGAGCAGTCCCGGGTTGCAATTCAATGGCGAACTCAATGTCTCTATCAGGTGGCATTCCTGGCAATTCATCCGGAAAAACATCTAGGTAGTCACAGACCACTGGGATCCTTTCCACTGGGGATTCTATCATAACGAAGGCACAAGAACGGGTACAACCCTGGTCGGGCAAAAATAAAATAGTCTCGCCATAAGCAGGGGAATGAATTTCAATGGCCCTTGCTGCAATATCCAGTACTGCCTGATGCCTGGTCAACCAGTCAGTTCCCAATATAATATCCATGCTATCCAATCCTAAGATGAGAAGGGTGGTTCTAATCACAAGACTACCAAATTTTATAGGCACTTGCCTGCTGATTTGATTGGTGGCAATCCTGCCTCCTGGTGTTGAAATTGTAATACCCCCATTGGTGTGGTGAAAAGGTAACTGACACTTGGCACTAAATTTGGCACTGATAAAACTATGCGATGCACTAGAATCAAAAAGAATAATAGCAAGATAATTCAAAACGGTAAAGATACCAGTCATGACGGGTGCTCCCTCTGGAATATCAGCCATGGTGGTAAAGTTCAGCCTGCCTTGCCTCACTTGCACCTTCTGCCTCTTGCTTTGGTTCTGATTAACATTCTGCCCTTGCCTCTGCTGGTTCCTGGGGCAATTCTTGGCATAATGTCTGGTGTTGCCGCATGTGAAACACCTGTTGTCATTTGCCTGGCGATACTGCTGCTGCTGTTGATTGTTCCTCTGAGCTGGAAACTGGGTGTGGTTGGGTGCCTATTGTTGCTGTTGTGGTCGGATCACCCATCGCCCTTGCTGCTGCTGAGGCCCCCTGTTCTGAGGGTCAGACACAATCCTGAAACGCTGTGGCTGAGCTGAAGGTCCTACCACAGGGGTCTTCCTCTTCTTTTCTGCCTGACGAGCTGTGATACAGTCCTCCTGGGAAATGGCCATGTTGACCAACTCATTGTAGCTGTTGACCCTGACGGTGTTGAGACGGTCACGGAGCTTAGTGCTGAGCCCCCTTCTGAACCTGTCCCTCTTCTTCTCGTCCGTATCTGCATGATACCTGGCATACTGGCACAGGTCATTAAAAGCCTGAGCATACTGCAACACTGTCCTGTTGCCCTGAGTAAGTGCCAGAAACTCGTTGAGCTTATGGTCCATAATGCCAGCTGGAATATGGTGTCCCCTGAAAGCTGCCTTGAACTCTCTCCAATCCACTTCATGGTCAACTGGTTGCATAGCAAGATAGTGGTCCCACCATGTCCGCGCGGGTCCGCGAAGCTGCTGGGTGGCGAACCTGACCTTAGTCACTTCGGAACAAACTCCATTGAGTAGTGGGAATTTTGATTCCACTACCCTCAGTCGTACATCAGCATCAAGTGGGTCCTCGGCCCTAGTGAACAACGGCGACTGAGTACTGAGGAACTCCTGGTAAGTGGCTACTGCGGGGTGACGCTGATGATCTCCACCACCATAGTGCTGAGGTGGTGGCTGGCGCTGAGCCAGCTGCCTCAGGATCTCATTCTGCTGAGCCATTAGCTCCTGCAGAGTGGGAGGCGGTGGCGGGGGTGGAGGAATGCGCTCATTCTGTCCACGACGTGCTCTCCCAGCCATCTGAAAAATCACATATATACTCAATAACACATCTTCAAGTTCAAAGTTCAATCGCGGTGAAAGATTCAAAAGACAAAATTAGTAGATTCTTCCATAACATAAAGGATTCCACCAGGCATAAACTTTTCTTCCCAATTTAAGACTAACATCATCCGTCAACCATGCTTCCAAAAGAGTTTATCATGATTACATCAATGGCCCAAAAGACTCAACTCTATCTAGCTTAGTACCCCAAGGGTGCAAAAGCTAAGCTAGCCTCGAGGAGTCCTACCATTACCGATTTCTAGCTCTACCCCTGATACCTAGTGAGCGAACGAGACAACACTCGACTCGGGGGAAGGTGGTCTCCCTGAGCCAGCAGTGTCCACGCTGGAGGCAGGCTCCTCTCCTCCCTCAATGTCGACGTCCTCGTTAGCCTCCACATCCTGGAACTCCTGGTGATGCATATCCAGGTGCTCATTAGCCTCGGCAAGCTGCTGCTGGGTGTTGATAAGCTGATCCTCGAGAACCTCGATGGTGTTCTCCCTAGTACCCACTAATTCCTCTAGCTCTTGGATCTCATCTGACAACTGCTCCACTTGTAAGTCCTTTTCCACCATCTCAGTGGACAAGTCAACCACAAGCTCCTCTATGTTATCCAGAGTGATCTTAGTTGCCTCCAACAATGCCATCAAATGAGACATTGCCTCACCACGCATCACTTGCAGACAATACAGGGCATTCATGCATTGCACCGTCAAGTGAGCAGTCTGGCCTAGGTAGAGAGCCCAGATGTCCTTGGCATGCTCCACCCGATCCTTCCACATTGGGTCGTCCTCCCTCTCCGTGGGGAACAAGCCAATGGGGTGGGTGGACAACTCCAGGGGATGGAATCCACAGAAAGTGGTCAACCCGTGCAGAGCAATCGCCTCAATCGTGTCCTCAACCCGATATCCAAAGGACTCAGAGTCCAGCGAACGCCAGCCTGGCTGCAGGGGATGAGGCTCCAGGGTCATCCTTACTCTACAGTGGGGCACCCGGTGCTTCTCGAACTGCTGCACCGCGTACTGAGGAGGTGTCGTGTATCCGACCCCCTGTAGTATCTCCCACAAAATGCGGGGAAAGCCCTCTCGTGCAAGTCCGTCAGTGTGGGACAGTGCGTTCCCGTTGTCTGAGGATCCGTGGGAAGCCATCTGTGTACGGTTAAGTGTAAGTAAAAGAAAAAGAATTATAAAAAGAAAAGGAACACAACTCAGCCTCTCTCTAAATATAACAATAGTACTGGGGTACTTAGTTGGTCATCATTTTGTATTAAAGTTTTTAGCCAATTATCCATTTGTTTTAATTTAAGAATGCATGCATGCTCGTCCTAAACGACCTCACATCAATGTAAAGGAAATAGGGAAGAACTCCCATCCCTTATAGTGGCCTGTAGGGCTTAATCACTTAGCCACCTAACTACCCCTCTATTATCCTAAGGCTTCACGTCCCAGGTCTATCCTGATCGTCCTACAATCTATCCAACATTTGTATCTATCAAGTTTTACTTCGGAAAAGGATGGTATTTATATTTTATTGATTTCTCTATGGTGGTACATGCTCCGATACCAGCTGTGGCGGAACTGCCCGAATTATTCCGACTCAAGTGCCTAAGTCCCGCCTTAGAGGCTAGACCACACTTAAATAGGAATAACCTGTCAATCCCTCGGATCTAGTCCGACAAGGCCACTGACAGGATCAAGTACCACAATCTCACTCGATGGTGAGTCACAGAGCAAATACAATAAAGCATAGAACCATACATTAAGGAGTATTAAATTATTACAGCATCATCAGAGTTTTGCAAAAGTAGTCATCATTGTTCGAAGTGCAACGGAATGAAACTAACGATAAATAAACAGAGAGATGGGGAAGCCTGTCCCATCACTCCTCCTGCTCCTCCTCAGCCGAGGCGGGGTCCCACTCAACAGTCCAACTCGGTGGCAAGATGGACGGCCAAGTCACTCCAGCAACCATGTCCTCCAGAGAACCTGTAAAATTGTGCCACAAGCAAGGCTGAGTATACTAATACTCAGCTAGACTTACCCGGTGTGAGGAGTCTACTCCTCTACCTCTAGACATGCAGCTGTTTGGCTGTGGGGTTTGGTTGCCAAAAGCACTAGCTGAGTTTCTAAAGTAAGTTTTAACTTTGTCAAATTTAAGTGTGACTCTCTTAAGGCTAAATATGTACTATCTACTCATACATAGTGGCAAACATTTTTAGCAATCGACATCTTGTATCAACTCACCACATTTCCACTTGTTACTCAATGTAGCAGCATGGATCAAGCAGTCTCATTAGCTGCGAGAAGCAGACGATTCGAATCGAGTTTTTATCCTTGCAAGGTAAACCTAAACACACGACGTGGCGAGGCACTCCGTCCCCACACACATCAACCGTCCCCATCGATTCCCCGTCAGCTGAGAGGGGCTCTCCGCCTTGGCGTACAATGCCTCACTGACCCCGACTGCCGTCGTGCAGTGACCGCACTTGTACCCACCATAACCGGAATGGGAGACCACGTCTCAGGTCGCGTGAGGAGGGCAATCTGCTGCCAGGTTCAATCAGGTACTAGGCTTACCGATTTACCATAATTCTCGGCATATGTTTAGTACGTTCAAACGCTTGACTCACGGTACCACACCATAATCCTTATTCAAATTTTTATCTCGTAGACAACCAATCCCCATGGATTGTTGCCCACAAACCAACCTCATTATGATATGAAAGTGAGTACAACAAATTCCTGACCTCGCGCGAGTGCTGGAAAAATCACTCGACTTCTACCGAGATCCCTAATTAGTAAAGCAGCTACTCGACCTAGCATACTAGTATCCATCTCAAAAGGATTCCTGAGATCATGCAACTAGGGTTTCAAACAACTCCTACACTTAAGTGCACAATCAATCCTACAATCATTAATGTCGGCGTTTCGAGACCGGGGGGTCCCTAAGCCGACGAGTGAGTGTGCCGCGTGCCCCAGCCCAGATGGGTCGAGCGCGTGGGTGAGCGCGAAGGGGGCAGAGCGAGGTGGCCGGAGCCGGGTCGTGAGGGAGGCGGAGGTCCCGCGGCCTTCGTGTTCGTCCCGCGCCTAGGTCGGGTGCGCTTGCAGTAGGGGGTTACAAGCGTCCACACGGGTGAGGGGAGCGAGCGGCCCCGAGAGAGCGCCTGCCCCTGCCCTCGTTCCCGCGGGGGCCAACCTTCTCTAAGAAGGCCCTGGTCCTTCCTTTTATAGGCGCAAGGAGAGGATCCAGGCGTACAATGGGGATGTAGCAGAGTGCTACGTGTCTAGCGGGGGAGAGCTAGTGCCCTGGGTACATGCCAATGTGGCAGCCGGAGAGAACTTGGCACCCAGCTGGTGTGGTGTCGTGGCTGTCGGAGGAGTAACGGAGCCTGGTGGAGGGACAGCTGTCGGAATAGTTGGGCCCTCGCTGACGTCCCCCCGCTTCCATAAGGGTGCTGAGAGCCGCCGTCGTCATGGTCTAGCGGGGCGCCATCATTGCCTATCTGGCGGAGCTAGCCAGATGGGACGTCGGTCTTGTTCTCTGCGGCCCAAGTCGGCTCGGGGTAGGGTGATGATGGCGCTTCCTGTTGACGTGGCGGACTTGTGCCCTAGGTCGGGCGACGTGGGGGCTCCTCCGAGGCCGAGGTCGAGTCTGTCTTCCATGGTCGAGGCTGAGCCCGAGCTCCTGGGTCGGGCGAGGCGGAGGTCGTTCGGCAGAGGCCAGGGCAGAGTCCGAGCCCTGGGTCGGGCGGAGCGGAGTTCGTTGTCTTCCGGGGCCTTAGCCCGAGTCCGAGCCCTGGGTCGGGCGGAGCGGAGTTCGCCGTCTTCTGGGGCCTTAGCCCGAGTCCGAGCCCTGGGTCGGGCGGAGCGGAGTTCGCCGTCTTCCGGGGCCTTAGCCCGAGTCCGAGCCCTGGGTCGGGCGGAGCGGAGTTCGCCGTCTTCCGGGGCCTTAGCCCGAGTCCGAGCCCTAGGTCGGGCGGAGTGGAGTTCGCCGTCTTCCGGGGCCTTAGCCCGAGTCCGAGCCCTGGGTCGGGCGGAGTGGAGTTCGCCGTCTTCCGGGGCCTTAGCCCGAGTCCGAGCCCTGGGTCGGGCGGAGCGGAGTTCGCCGTCTTCCGGGGCCTTAGCCCGAGTCCGAGCCCTGGGTCGGGCGGAGCTTCCTATGGCGCCTTTGGCAAGGCCTGGCTGCCCGTCGGTCTCACTCTTTGCGTTAAATGCCCCTGTGACTTGGTCGGTCGGCACGGCGATTTAGTCAGGGTTGCTTCTTATCGAAGGCAAGGCCTCGGGCGAGCCGGAGGTGCGTCTGCCGTAAAAAAAAGGGGCGCCTCGGGCGAGACGGAAAACACCTCAGGGTCGGTTGCCTTTGCCCGAGGCTAGGCTCGGGCGAGGCGTGATCAAGTCGCTCGTATGGACTGATCCCTAACTTAATCGCACCCATCAGGCCTCTGCAGCTTTATGCTGATGGGGGTTACCAGCTGAGAATTAGGCGTCTTGAGGGTACCCCTAATTATGGTCCCCGACAGTAGCCCCCGAGCCTCGAAGGGAGTGTTAGCACTCGCTTGGAGGCTTTCGTCGCACTTTTTTGCAAGGGGACCAGCCTTTCTCGGTTGCATTTTGTTCCGGTGGGTGCGCGCGAGCGCACCCGCCGGGTGTAGCCCCCGAGGCCTCGGAGGAGTGGTTTCACTCCTTCGAGGTCTTAATGCCTTGCGTAATGCTTCGGCTGGTCTGGTGGTTCCCTCGTGCGAACAGGCCGTAGCCCGGGTGCACTGTCGGGGCCCAAGTTCTCGGGCTGGTATGTTGACGCTGTCAACGGTCTGGCCGGAGCCGGGTTTGCGAGAGCAGCCCCCGAGCCTCCGCACAGGGCGAGAGGGCGATCAGGGACAGACTCGGCTTTTTTACATACGCCCCTACGTCGCCTTTCCGCAAGGAGGAGGGGGGAGAGCGCCATGTTACCCTCGATGGGCACCGAACATGGTGTCTCCGGTGAGCTGCAAGCGGGTAATCCGAGTGGACGTCCGTGCCCCGTTCGTTGGGGGTCGGCTAGGGGCCGGGAGGCACGCCCAAAAGTACCTGCGGGTGATCTGCCGGACCCGGTCCCCTGGCGACGGGGTCCGAGGGCTCGTTGCCTCCCTCCGATGGGATTCCGTTACAGGATCGTTCCCGCTGGTCTCGGAAATGTCCTAGGGTACCTCGGGAGCGCAGCCCGAGCCTTGGTTATGTATCGAACGTATCCCTAATCATCCCTCGCTCGATGTCTGAGGCGACTGTGAACCCTTCGGGGGGCCAGCCTTCGAACCCCTGATCAGTAATGGGCGCGGAGCCCGAGTAGCCTGAGGCGGCCGTGGAACCTTTCGAGAGGCCGACCTTCGAACCTCTGACCAGTAGTGGGTGTCGGGCCCACGCGATTTGAGGCGGCTGTTGAACCCTTCGGGGGGCCAGCCTTCGAACCCCTGATCAGTAAGGAGGCTCGGAGCCTAGTTCCTTCACGGGGAAGGATCCCTTTGGGGTATCCCCTTTCCTGGTCCCTGTTGCAAGAGATAGAGAAAGAGGAAAAAGGGAAAAAAGGATACAAAATTGAACGACGCGGCGTACCTTTTTTGGTGTGGTCGTTTTGGCGAAGGCGAAGCGTCGCCAGCTGCTCCTGCCAGAAGCGCCGCCTGTCCAGCCGCGGAGTTAATGCGCTGGGGTGAGTAGTTGGCGGGGCCACCGTTTCGTGCGCGAGCCGTTCGAGGAACGGCTGTTTTGCTTCGCGTTTTTTGAACCCCGCGTCCGGTCCGGGCGGAACGTTGGAACCGTCTTCGCCTTGGTCTTTATATACCCCGGAGAGGGTCCGGTGACGGTTGTTGACTCCGCTTCTTGCCTCCCTCTTAGGCTCTTTGCAGCCTGAGAGATCTAGCCAGGGAAAAGAAAACCGCCCTCCCTGTCCTTCGCGCCGCCACCCTTTCCGCTCGGCGATGGCTGACCGGGTGACCATCATCTCGCCGCGCGACCCATGGCCCTTCTCCACGGTGACGGCGAGTGATCTGGAGGATCTCGTCGGCGAGGGTTTGCTCCGCCCTCTCACCGATGAGCAGCGGCCGGAATGGATCCTTCCCACGGGCGGAGTCACTCCATCCCCACCGCCGGGGTACGTCGTGAGCTTCGTCTCCTTCCATGAGCGGGGATTTGGTGTGCCGACGAGCCGCTTCATGCGGGCTATCCTGTTCCACTATGGGGTGGAGTTGCACAACCTCACCCCCAACTCCATCTCGCAGGCCGCTATCTTCGTAGCGGTGTGCGAAGGGTATTTGGGGATCGCCCCCCATTGGGATTTGTGGACCCATCTCTTCTTCGCCGAGCTTTTTGCCTTGCCGACGGGGGAGAGGAAGGTCCGCGCAGCGGTGCGGGCCGGCGGCTGCACCCTTTTGTTGAGGCAGTCGCGGTCATCGCAGTATATCCCTGCCGTCCTCGCATCCTCGAACAAGGGGTGGCAGCGCCAGTGGTTCTACCTCCGGAATGACGAAGAGTTGCTCCCGCCGTTCTCTCAGCGGGTCGTCACTGCCGCCACCGACGCCTGGCGCCACGGGACTCCACACGAGAGGCAGAAGAACCTCGAACCTCTTCTCCAGGCCCTGAAGGCGTTGCGGGAGGGAGGACTCACCGCCGCGGGAGTGGTTGCCGCCATCCACCGTCGGAGAGTGCTCCCCTTGGCGGAGCGGCGGCTGCCGCTTTGGGAGATGACCCTGGAGGCCGACTGGGAGGGGTCGCGGATGTCCCCTGATTCTCTTCCCCTCGACGCCCTCCAATGGCGGGTGTCGGCCGCGATGGGGAAGCCGGACCCCCACACCTTCTCCCAGCCTCGGATGCGCCCCGACCAGGGGTGTGTCACTCTGGTGAGCGTTCGCTCCTTCCTTCTTCATACATCGGGTTGCTCCTGGTTCTCACGTTTGGGTTTCTTTCCCCCCCTCTTTAGGAGGTGGGGTGGCACAAACCCTCCCTGCCGCGGGTCCCGGAGGATGCGGTGGGTCGGGCAGCGCGGCGGGTCGCCGCGGAGGAGGAGAAGAAGAAGAAGGATGCGGAGAAGGCCCGGGCCCGCAAGCGGAGGCGGGCTCGGGACGCCTTGGAGAAACGCCGTCGCCAGCAGGAGAGGGAAGGACTCCCAAGGGAGCCGTCGCCGGAGACATCCGATGACGATGACGACGATGGTGAGGAGGAGGAGGACGACATGGCCGCCCGTCTCGGCCTCAGCCCCAGCTCGGGGTGTGGCCAGGAGCCGTCGAGTCAGCCCCCGAGCGGGCCGATGTCGTCGGTTCCCGGAGCCGGGACGCCGGATCCCCAGCCCGAGGGGCGGGGGCAACCCGAGAGGGTACTTGACCCCTCGGCTCGAGGAGCTGACGCGACTCCAGGGAGCCGGGCCGAGGTGCCCGTCCCTCGAGAGCCGCCACCCGCGCCGGCGGCGCGGGGGAGCAGTCCTCAGGTCGCCATGGCGGCGCCTGGGCAGTCCGCCTCCCGGGCGTCAGGGGCGCCCAAAGCGAGGGTGGTGCCGAGGCTGTCGGCGAAGCGGACCTCAGCGGCGGTTCCAGGGAGCGGGAGCCAAGAGACCTCCCCCCAGGCACAGTTGATCATGGCCCGGAGCGGGTAAGCATCTTGGAATGTCTTCGTCCCGGCGCCTCATTCATACGTCCTGGCCGTGATTTTCCCTTTCTTCTTTTTTCCAGCAAGCGGAGCCATGGCCATACCGACCTGGCGCCCCGGAAAGCCCTTAAGACGGCGTCGGTCCGGGCGGCCGGCGCCACCCCGGGCCCTGCCGCTCAGCCGACCCTTTCGCAGGGCGTTTCGCCGCATGGGGCTCGGGCGTCGCATGTCTCGGGGGAGCAGGTCCCCGAGGCGGGCTCTTCTGCCGAGGCGGCCATCGTGATCGGGGAGGCGGCTGGCGCCGACGTGGTCCCGAGCCCGTCTGCCGTGCCGGCCATGCCGACGCCTGCCGCCACCGCAGTTGCCACCGTCCCAGTCGGAGAGCATCTGGTTGCTGCCAGCGTCGAGATGGCCGCAGCGTCGGTGCCCAGGGCCTCGGAAGAGGTGGGCGTGGACGCGCAGTTCATTCAGGCGGGCGGCAGCCTCGTTGCTGTGCGGCGGAGCCCCGAGGCCCAGCGCCAATCGCTCCGATTCCGGACCCACGAGGCCTCGGACCCTATCTTCGTTCTTGACGACGAACAGGAGGACCAGTCCTGGGACGAGCTCCGCAAGCGTGCGGAAGCAGCGGTGGGGTCGCTCCGATCGTCGCTGGAGGTTCTCTGCGGGGACGTCCCCAAAATCCTCCAGGTAACGGTTTCAGGCATACCTTCTCCCTTCTGTGAGCGAGGCGTTCGTCGTGACGCCTTGTTTTCCTTTTCAGGATCTGACGGACCGGAGCGCCGCCAAGTCGTCGTTCATCCGCCGCGAGGCCGACGTCTGGGGCTCGCTGCGATCCCTGAGGACCTCGCTCGCCGGGGCTACCGCTCGCCTTTCTCAGCAGGACGCTAAGATAGCGGACCTCCAGTTGCTCTGCGCTGACCTGAGGGCCGAGGCGGCGGCGGCGCGCACGGAGGCGCTACGGCAGCGGTCAGAGCTCGTCCAGGTTGCCGAGGAGCGGGACCAATCTCGGGGCCAGGCCGCCGAAGCCGAAAGCCGGGCTAAGACCCTCGCGGCCGATCTAGCCGCAGCCCAAGTCGCGGCCTCGGAGCAGTGCGTCCGAGCCGGAGGTATGCCTCGTCCGTCCTCGGTTCTTGTTCTTGTCCGTTTCTTCTGCTTGTGCTTGAGGTCTTTCTTCTGGTTGTTCGCAGAGCTCGAGTCCGCCCTTGACGAGTCGGCCAAAGCGCTCGCCGAGGCGCTTGCTGGAGCTGCCGAGCAGAGGGAGGCCGACCTCGCGGCCATGTCCGAGACCGTCTCGGACGTTTATCGGCTCCTTGGCCCCGGCGACGTCCCTTCAGGAAGCTCCCCTCAAAGCCGTCTTCAAGCCTTAGGTGATTACGCGCGCGGTAAAGTCCGCGGGGCGCTACACCACAGCGTCAGGCGGGCCTTCGCCGTGCTCGCTTCCCATTACGTTGTGGACCTGGAGTGGGTTAGTGAGGGGTATTGTCTTCCTGACGAAGACGAAGCCGCCTTGGCAGAAGTTCAGCGGCTCGACGCGGTCGCCGCGGGTCCGAGCGCGGCGCTGGCGACCACCTTTGAGGCGGAGATCCTTCTTCCGGCACCGCCGCTGGAAGCGGAGGTGGACCTTACCGAAGACGGGGGCGGAACTGAGGGTGCGACGCCCTCCCAAGGCGGCGCCTGATTTTTGTTGGGGCAGTTTCTGTTGGACGTGTGCTTTACCGCGGCCGCGAGGCCTGGACATTTTACTTTTCTTGCGTGAAGTCGTACTCTCTTCTCTTTCAATTTTCGCACCTGGCCTGACTTGTCAACAATAGGGTGATTTCCCGAGTTGGGTCCTTTTTCGTGGCAGGCGATGAGTGGGGTGTCCCTAGCCCGGAGGCGTAGGTGTTCCTCGGCTCAGTCGGTCTCGCCACTTATCTGTACCCACGTTCGCTCCTCGGGACCCTGCTTCTGACACATTCGGGAGAACGCAAAAGCCCCTTCTTGATCGAAAAATTCGAAAAGGTGCATCCGATCTCGACGCGGAGGGGTTCCCCCTTTTTAGCCCCCGAGGGAGGGTCGGGCTCCGCCAAGGCGAGGCCGACCCTTCCTTGATGACTGATACTCGTGTGTGAGCGGGGGAAGGGCGCAGCCCCCGGGCGTCATCCGTGCAGAGGCCATTTGACGAGTCGGGCTCCTGCCCGAATATCCGGCGAGTGCTCGGTGACATCCCTCGGTATGCCGGGCATGTCCGAGGGACCCCACGCAAGAATGTCGGCGTTTGCGCGGAGAAAGTCGACGAGCACTACTTCCTATTTGGGGTCGAGCCCGGAACTGATCCGGATCTGCTTGGAGGTGTCGCCACTGGGGTCGAGAGGGACGGCCTTAACCGTCTCCGCTGGCTAGAAGTCGCCGGCGTGTCGCTTCACGTCTGGCACCTCTCGGGAGAGGTTTTCCAGGTCGGCGATGAGGGCCTCGGACTCGGCGAGGGCCTCGGCGTACTCCACGCACTCCACATCGCATTCGAACGCGTGTTTGTACGTGGGGCCGATGGTGATGACCCCGTTGGGGCCCGGCATCTTGAGCTTCAGGCAGGTGTAGTTGGGGATGGCCATGAACTTCGCGTAGCATGGCCTCCCCAATACTGCGTGGTAGGTTCCTTGGAACCCGACCACCTCGAACGTCAAAGTCTCCCTTCGGAAGTTGGAGGGTGTTCCGAAGCAGACGGGAAGGTCGAGCTGTCCGAGGGGCTGGACGCGCTTCCCAGGAATGATCCCGTGGAAGGGCGCAGCGCCTTCTCGGACAGAGGACAGATCAACGCGCAGGAGCCTGAGGGTCTCGGCGTAGATGATATTGAGGCAGCTGCCCCCATCCATCAGGACCTTGGTGAGCCTGACGTCGCCAATGATGGGATCGACGACGAGCGGGTACTTCCCCGGGCTCGGCACGTGGTCGGGGTGGTCATCTTGGTCGAAGGTGATGGGCTTGTCGGACCAGTCTAGGTAGACTGGTGCCGCCACCTTCACCGAGCAGACCTCCCGACGCTCTTGCTTGCGATACCGAGCCGAGGCATTCGCCGCATGCCCTCCGCAGATCATGAAGCAGTCGCGGACCTCGGGGAACTCTCCTGCTTGGTGATCTTCCTTTTTGTCGCCTTCGCGGGCCCTGCCACCCTCTGCGGGTGGCCCGGCCTTGTGGAAGTGGCGCCGAAGCATGACGCACTCCTCGAGGGTGTGCTTGACGGGCCCCTGATGGTAAGGGCACGTCTCCTTGAGCATCTTGTCGAAGAGGTTGGCACCTCCGGGGGGCTTTCGAGGGTTCTTGTACTCGGCGGCGGCGACAAGGTCCGTGCTGGCGGCGTCGCGTTTCGCTTGCGACTTCCTCCTGCCTTTCTTCTTGGCGCCGAGCGGAGTAGACGCCTCGGGAGCATCTTCCGACGGGCAGCCCTGGGGCTGCTTGTCCTTTCGGAAGATGGCCTCAACCGCCTCCTGGCCGGAGGCGAACTTGGTGGCGATGTCCATCAGCTCGCTCGCCCTGGTGGGGGTCTTGCGACCCAACTTGCTCACCAGGTCACGGCAGGTGGTGCCGGCAAGGAACGCGCCGATGACATCGGAGTCGGTGATGTTGGGCAGTTCGGTGCGCTGCTTTGAGAACTGCCGGATGTAGTCCCGAAGAGACTCTCCCGGCTGTTGCCGGCAGCTTCGGAGGTCCCAGGAATTCCCGGGGCGCACGTACGTGCCCTGGAAGTTGCCGGCGAAAGCTTGGACCAAATCCTCCCAGTTGGAAATCTGCCCCGGAGGCAGGTGCTCCAACCAAGCGCGAGCAGTGTCGGAGAGGAACAGGGGGAGGTTGCGGATGATGAGGTTGTCGTCGTCCGTTCCACCCAGTTGACAGGCCAGGCGGTAGTCCGCGAGCCACAATTCCGGTCTTGTTTCCCCCGAGTACTTTGTGATAGTAGTCGGGGGTCGGAATCGGGTCGGAAACGGCGCCCGCCGAATGGCCCGGCTGAAGACCTGCGGACCGGGTGGTTCGGGCGAGGGACTCCGATCCTCCCCGCTGTCGTAGCGTCCCCCACGCCTGGGGTAATAGCCTCGGTGCACCCTTTCGTCGAGACGGGCCCGACGATCGCAATGAGGGTGCTCGTCGCCGAGGGGGCCCGGAACCGCAGGCGCGGTGTTGCGCGTGCGCCCGGTGTAGACCGAGGCTTCCTGCATGACTCGGGAAGTCGCGGCACGAGGTTCCGAGGGGTACCCCTGCCTTCGGGAGGCAGAGCTCTCGGCCCGCCGGGCCGCAGCGCCTTCCAGGAGATGCTTGAGCTCTCCCTGGATTCGCCGACCCTCGGTGGTTGATGACTCCGGCATCGCGCGGAGGAGCATCGCTGCGGCTGCTAGGTCCTGACCGGTCCCGCCGGATGCGGGTGGCGGCCTGTCCCTGGCATCGTTGGCGATGCGGTGCTGGAGACCCTGGGGCGGGTGACGTATTTCTCCGGCCGGGGGCTGGCCCGCCCATACCTGCCCGACGTCCCGGCGGATCAACTCGAGCGCTCCTGCCCCCTCGTCGAGCCCGGCCTGCGCCCCGCGGACTTGCTCGAGCTGTGGGTCGTGACCCCCCGCCAGAACGGGGACCACAGCTAGCTCCCGCGGGATGTCGGCGCGAGGCACTGGCCTAGGGAGATCACCATCCTCCGGCATGCCGAGACGGCTGCCTCCGGAGGGATCCCCTAGCTCGACGTGGAAACATTCGCGGCTCGGGCCGCAGTCCTTGTCGTCAAGGCTGCGGCTGCCGTCGGAACAGTCGGAGAGGCAGTAGTTGCATGCGGTCATGAAGTCCCGCATGGCACTGGGGTTGCCAGATCCGGAGAAATCCCAGCAGATGCTGGGGTCGTCATCTTCCTCGGACCCAGAGGGCCCGTAGGTCGAGACGCCCGTCAATCGGTCCCAAGGCGACCGCACACGAAACCCAAAAGGGGTTGCACTCGCCTCAACGTGAGCGCCCGCCAGAGCGAGGTCGCTAGGCGGGTTGAGGTAGAGTCGAAATGACGAAGGATGGGAATCAGTCGGTACCTTTTGGTCGACGAGGAGCGACGAAGTTACATCGGGGACTGACCGCGCCGTCGTCCTGGGTACGAGGGCGACGTCCTGCAGGCCCTCCGTGAGCGCGCTGGCATCGTCCACTTGCTCGGGGTTGGCGTGTTGCGGAAGGACGGCGCTCTTCTTCGCCTCAAACGCGAGGGTGACGCCCGACGCGTCCTCCGTTGGGGCGCTGGGGGTGTCGATTTGCTCGACAGCCGACGGAGCGCAGCCTCCCGCTCGGCCCTGGTTGCCCCGCCTCCTCCTCCGATGGCGAGGGAGAGGATGAGGCGAGCTCGAATGTTGTTCTTCCCCCACGCGGGGAAGACGTCGTCGATTCCGCCGCCGGCGGGCGGGCTGTCGGCCACCATTGTCGCCGTCGCGCGGCGGTGGAAGGAGTATCATGTCGTAGCTGCCGTCGAAAGACATGAACTCGAGGCTCCCGAAACGGAGCACCGTCCCGGGTTGGAGAGGTCGTTGGAGACTGCCCATCTGGAGCTTGACGGGAAACTGCTCGTCAACACGCAGCAGGCCCTACCTGGCGCGCCAACTGTCGGCGTTTCGAGACCGGGGGGTCCCTAAGCCGATGAGTGAGTGTGCCGCGTGCCCCAGCCCAGATGGGTCGAGCGCGTGGGCGAGCGCGAAGGGGGGAGAGCGAGGTGGCCGGAGCCGGGTCGTGAGGGAGGCGGAGGTCCCGCGGCCTTCGTGTTCGTCCCGCGCCCAGGTCGGGTGCGCTTGCAGTAGGGGGTTACAAGCGTCCACGCGGGTGAGGGGAGCGAGCGGCCCCGAGAGAGCGCCTGCCCCTGCCCTCGTTCCCGCGGGGGCCAACCTTCTCTAAGAAGGCCCTGGTCCTTCCTTTTATAGGCGCAAGGAGAGGATCCAGGCGTACAATGGGGATGTAGCAGAGTGCTACGTGTCTAGCGGGGGAGAGCTAGTGCCCTGGGTACATGCCAATGTGGCAGCCGGAGAGAACTTGGCACCCAGCTGGTGTGGTGTCGTGGCTGTCGGAGAAGTAACTGAGCCTGGTGGAGGGACAGCTGTCGGAATAGTTGGGCCCTCGCTGACGTCCCCCCGCTTCCGTAAAGGTGCTGAGAGCCGCTGTCGTCATGGTCTAGCGGGGCGCCATCATTGCCTATCTGGCGGAGCTAGCCAGATGGGACGTCGGTCTTGTTCTCTGCGGCCCAAGTCGGCTCGGGGTAGGGTGATGATGGCGCTTCCTGTTGACGTGGCGGACTTGTGCCCTAGGTCGGGCGATGTGGGGGCTCCTCCGAGGCCGAGGTCGAGTCTGTCTTCCATGGTCGAGGCCGAGCCCGAGCTCCTGGGTCGGGCGAGGCGGAGGTCGTTCGGCAGAGGCCAGGGCGGAGTCCGAGCCCTGGGTCGGGCGGAGCGGGGTTCGTCGTCTTCCGGGGCCTTAGCCCGAGTCCGAGCCCTGGGTCGGGCGGAGCGGAGTTCACCGTCTTCCGGGGCCTTAGCCCGAGTCCGAGCCCTGGGTCGGGCGGAGCGGAGTTCGCCGTCTTCCGGGGCCTTAGCCCGAGTCCGAGCCCTAGGTCGGGCGGAGCGGAGTTCGCCGTCTTCCGGGGCCTTAGCCCGAGTCCGAGCCCTGGGTCGGGCGGAGCGGAGTTCGCCGTCTTCCGGGGCCTTAGCCCGAGTCCGAGCCCTGGGTCGGGCGGAGCGGAGTTCGCCGTCTTCCGGGGCCTTAGCCCGAGTCCGAGCCCTGGGTCGGGCGGAGCGGAGTTCGCCGTCTTCCGGGTCCTTAGCCCGAGTCCGAGCCCTGGGTCGGGCGGAGCGGAGTTCGCCGTCTTCCGGGGCCTTAGCCCGAGTCCGAGCCCTGGGTCGGGCGGAGCTTCCTATGGCGCCTTTGGCAAGGCCTGGCTGCCCGTCGGTCTCACTCTTTGCGTTAAATGCCCCTGTGACTTGGTCGGTCGGCGCGGCGATTTAGTCAGGGTTGCTTCTTATCGAAGGCAAGGCCTCGGGCGAGCCGGAGGTGCGTCTGCCGTAAAAAAAGGGGGGCCTCGGGCGAGACGGAAAACACCTCAGGGTCGGCTGCCTTTGCCCGAGGCTAGGCTCGGGCGAGGCGTGATCAAGTCGCTCGTATGGACTGATCCCTGACTTAATCGCACCCATCAGGCCTCTGCAGCTTTATGCTGATGGGGGTTACCAGCTGAGAATTAGGCGTCTTGAGGGTACCCCTAATTATGGTCCCCGACAATTAAGTATAGTAAAATAGCATAAATAACAGGTTATGCATAAAACCGGGGCTTGCCTTCCAAAGCTGGGGCAGGAGATCCTCTAGTGCAGGCTCTGGTGCTAGATCCGGGGCTACCTCCTGAGCAGCTCCTTGCTCCGGCACGAGGACGTACTCTCCGTCAGCGAGGATGCAGTCTATCGAATGCAATGAATATGTATGTCATGATTATGCAGGATTTTACAACATTATGCTAAAGGAAGATAAAACCAAGTTAGTTAGTAACTTAGGGTTTCTTGGTCATACGTGGCTTTCAGTGGTTTATGCTTATCCCTCTAGGTTTAGGCTTTGTTAAGGATAGGCATAGTGGATGTGTATTTCCCTTATATTTTTCAGTGGACAATTTACAAAGGGTTTTAGGGTCACACTAATTTCCATCATTCATTTTCCTTTCTTTATTCTCTATTTATGAATTCTAATGTATGTTTGAACTACAACAGTGAATTAACTTCTTCCAAAAATTCTGTAAAAATTACAGTGGGTTGCCATTGGTCACTATAGCTTATTCTAGGAATTTGAGGTTCCAAATAAAAAGGTTGTGCTTTAGACAAAAATAACAAAAGTTGTGTAAATGGGTCACTTTGTACTACAACTCTCAACTAGATGTGGGTTCTGCCCTAAGGGTTATTTTTGTTGGCATCTAACAGTAATAATAAGCTTCTGTGCCAAAAATCACAGAAGGTTAATTGGTGGTTATTTAGTTGTGATTTTCTAAAGTTTTATGCCAAAAAGGTGCTTATAACTAACTTGTTATTTGAAAAATATCAAACAACAGACTTCAAATTTTTCTTATGTTCTTAATAACAACTCATTAGTTATCCCATGGTTTGGGGTGTTTTTGCCTTGGGGTTATTTTTTTAGGGTTTTTCTAAGTTTGCCTTGTTTTCTCAAAATAAAAGGTACCCCAATTATTTTATACTAAACTAGAGTATAATAGATTTTTCTAGTGAACTATACTGAATAAATAGACTAACAAAAATATAGGGGCTCCCTGATTCTTTATTTAATTTATCTTTCTTATTTTCTTTAACCTTAAGCACAATGCAAAATAAATGGTAAACTCTACCTTAATGGGATGTACAGAGGGGTTTAGCATTTTTAAATGGGTCAGTAGGTGGTCATGTACTTCTCCAAATTTTCTTAACCTCAGTTAAATAGTGCAACTATTTTTCTTCCTATTATTCATCTTTTGGCCAAATCAGTATTTAATTCAGAACCCTAATGTTTTTTATAGCACAAAGGGGTTTTATATTTTTCTTCAGTAGTTTATATTATTTAAGATCTGACAAAATTGGTTTGACTCAATTTGGATGAGTACAACAGAAGATATGAATTATTCAAGTTCTGTTTAAATTTTAAATCAGATTTATTAAAAGGTTTCCTGGAAAAACCACTTTGCACCGAAGTCCTCGGGTTATTTCCAAACCAACTCTCTCAGTTATACCCCCGCGCTACTATTCCTCTGAGTCGCTGACAGTTCAAAAATCCCCCCGACTTTTCCTTCTTCTTCCCCGAGGTCCTTCCCCTAATGCAAACAGTACCCGCGGGAAAGAAAAGGGCGGCGCGGCTTACCGGCGGTGAGAGAGGTCCGGCGAGGGGCGGGGTTGGCTCCGGGAGGTCCTGGCGGTCACAACGATGTACGGCTTGACGGCGGAGGTGGCTGGAATCGCCCGGTCCACGTGCGCAGGCGGGTGCTCTCGTCGGCGGCGGGTGCTCCGGCCAAACCACGGCGACCTAGTTCAATCCACGGGCACGGTGAGCTTCATGGAATGACGTAGAGGCTGTGTGCACAAGGAATCGAGGAATGGAGCAGAGGATTACCCGGTCTACGCTCGCCGGCAGTCGGGTGGAGTCCGGCGACCGTGGACTGGCCTCTCCGGCGAAGCAAACTTCGATTCCTCGCTCGGGGAGCTTCACAGAGGTGTGCACAGTCTTCTCCGAGGGCTGGACGGGGCTGGGAAGGGTTCGGCTGGCTGGTCTACGGTGGCAGGGGGATCGGGCGGCCACGGACACGCCGTGCACGGGCAAACGCCAGTGGGTTTGGGCTCCGGTGAGGTCGAGCGCGTGCGGAGGGGTACGATCAAGGTCCCTGGGGGCTTTATAGGCGCGGGCCATGGCGTCGGCTGGTCTTTGGCGCGACGCGGGGCACGCGGGGCGCGTGTCGGGCGTGCTCTGGCGAGTCCAGAGCGCGTCGAACACGTGGCCATTGCCTTCTGCCCTTGTTCTTGCGCCTGCTGAGCAGCCAAGCGTGCGAATCTCGCCCTATGGCTTAAGCAAGATTTATTCCCTGCACCTAGGGCTACCTAGTTCATGCAAGTTCCAAGAGAAGATCGGGTCTGGTTTAGAAGATATGGTGGCGCCAAGTCTTGTGTGTCTGCACTGTTCAACCCGAGACAAAATAGGTGCCAACTCATGTCAAACGGTCTTGGCTTGGGTTCAAACTCTTCCAGGGGGTTCCTTAGATAATTTGGCTCCTTTTTGCTATTTAGACCCTAGGGTTTTGGTGCCATTAACTAGGTGAACACCCCTGATCTCTAGATTAGGGCTGATTTTGGACTTAGAGAGAATGGGGGTGATTCCTTAGTGTTCTCCACTTGGGGCTGATTTAGGGGTCCTTTAGGGGTCTTTTTGTAAAGTTCCTTTGCTGTCTTTTGTAAACATTTTGGTACTCTTAAACTTTGGTTAAGTGTTTAAATCATGGAATGTGCATTTGCCTAATCTTTCTCTCAATTAAAGGCTTCAAGAGAGAGGGCCCAAGGTTCAGTCCTCCCTTGCCCTAGGTGATCATTGCCTAAAGGCTTGGGTAATATCTTGGCCCCTGGCATTTCTTAACTCACTCATGCTTCCAAGGTCTTAAGTGCTCCCTCTCCTCCAAGCTTTAACCACATGTGATAATAGGTATATGTGTCATTAGGAAACCAGCCCCCCTTGTAACACCTGGGGTGTTACAATTTTATACCCCAAATTCAGGGTGTTACACATGGGCACCACTGCGGAGCCGCGTGATGTGTTGGGGCTAGGTACCTTGACATGCTACTCAGGGATGGGTAGATAACCAATAGATTCGGAGTACTCAGGGCTTCATCTTTGTGAGGTTAGAGTGAGGAATGGAGCACTAGGTCACAGAGTCGTGTGCTCGCTGGCAATGTATCACCATCTGGTGTTGAGGCGTTGCTGCCCAGCCGACGTCAGAAGGAAGGAGATGAGTGTCGGTCATTCGATCTCTCAGGAACGGACCCGATTGAATTTGGGAATACCGATTCGTGAATCTGATCTGAGCCCTATAAGTTGGATCTGATGACTTGGGTGAGTCATAGGTAGGGCGCGTTGTTGATCACCGATCTAAGATCCATGGGCCACCAGCGTTTCTTGGGTCCGTGTATGAACCATCTAATCCGGACCATGGATGATATGACCACGCCATTAAGCAACATGTTACAACCCCCAAGTCATACTACATCAACTCAAGTACAACCAACATCATCACCAACCCAAGTCTTTGATGGACCAATTACACGTAGCCGAGCTAAGAAGCTACAGCAAGAGGTTCACCAAAGAGGAAGGACAAAACATATCAAGGGCGAATCAGAAAGAAGAGCTATGTCCGAGTCAGTCCAGTGCAATAGAACCGCCCAAAAGAAACAGTCATTTTTTAATTCCCAAAAGCTATGAAGGCCCATAAGTACTTTTTGGAAAGCTCTTGAAGTCTAGTTTCCAATGCTTCTAAGGCCAACTTAATCAAATCTACTAGAAAGGCAGCCGACCTACTTTAGTGCTTACTGGTTAGAAGGTCAACAGTCTGTTTGGTGACCAAGTTTTCATATTAAACTGCATCATTCTACGAAGTTTTATTAAGCATGCTATACATGGTGAGAAAGCTTATCAAATCAGCTTTCCAACGCATCTAGCCCCACATCATTTGGAGATTCCTAGGAGAAATTATTATCAAAATACTAAAGGCTGCGCAGAAGTCAAACTCCCACACGGAATTTAGCTCTGCAGATCTCCTGAAGAGGCTCCTTCACATTAGCACGTTAAAATACTTTTGTTTCGTATTTATACCTCTCTAAGGTTGG
Organism: Zea luxurians; assembly: GCA_029449295.1. Lineage (NCBI taxonomy): Eukaryota > Viridiplantae > Streptophyta > Magnoliopsida > Poales > Poaceae > Zea > Zea luxurians. The sequence goes on along the minus strand of JAOPSE010000004.1, from coordinate 188,178,245 downwards.
TTGTTACTAGTATAAACACCCCTCTATGTCTATGATGTAAGGCAGCTTCGGATAATCTAAAAACAGAACCCTTTTGTTCAGCTGTATGCTAACAAATATTGAGAGTGATCTCTACACCTTTGCTCTTGTGAATTCCTTCATGGGATTGCAGAAGCGGCGGCTTCATCCGCTCCCAAGTGGTTCTCCTACTCCCTTCGAGGTCTCCTTGATTGATTGTAGGCTGTGTTGGTTGGTTCTTTGAGAGTGTGGTTAGGCGAATCCTCGATTTAGGTTGTCGGTTAAAGGCGGTGGTTGGCTTCGAGTTTTATTTGTCAGGTTGCACTAGTTATTGTGGCGTAACCGCCCGAATTATTCCAACTTAAGTGCCCAAGTCCCACCATAAAGGCTAGACCGCACTTAAATAGGAATAAAACGTCAGTCCCTCGGATCTAGTCCGATAAAGCCACTTATCCAGGATCGAATACCACTAGCTCACTCGAAGGTGAGGCACAGAGAAATACAATAAAGCATAATACCATAAATTTAAGAAGTACCATTAGTGATTACATTATCGGAGTTTTAGAAATAATAAACATAAATTTTAATGCAGCGGAAATAACTAACGGAGAAGAACCGAGTAACATGGCGAAGCCTGGCCACACTACTCCTCCGGGTCCTCTCCTGCGGAAGCAATAACCCTCTCGACCATCTATCCCGGTGGCAGGGATGAAGGCCAAGTCACACCAACAACCAAAGCAAGGAGGTACCTACAAAAATTATGCCACAAGCAAGGCTGAGTATACTAATACTCAGCTAGACTTACCCGGTGTGAGGAGTCTACTCCTCTACCTCTAGACATGCAGCTGTGTTGGTTGAGGGGTTTGGTTTGCCAAAAGCACTAGCTGAGTCTAAAATCAAGTTTTGGCTTTTCAAGTTTTAGTATGATCCTTTTAAACTAGATGAGTACCTATCTACTCATACATGATATCAAACATTTTTAAGCAATCAACCTTTTTGCCAGTCAACTCATTTCCACTTATTACTCAATGTAGCAGCATGGATCAAGCAGTCTCATTAGCTGTGAGAAGCAGACGATTCGAATCGAGTTTTTAAACCTTGCAAGGTAAACCTAAACACACGATATGTAGGGGCACTCCGTCCCCACACACATCAACTGTCCCCATCGATTCCCTGGCAACAGATCAGGGCTCACCGCCTTGGCGTACAATGCCTCACTGACCCCGACTGCCGTCGTGCAGTGACCGCACTTGTACCCACCATAACCGGAATGGGAGACCACGTCTCAGGTCACGTGAGGGGATATGTCTGCGAGCAGGTTCACTCAGGTACTAGGCTTACCGATTTACCATATTTCTCGGTATGTGTTTAGTACGTTGAAACGCTTGACTCACGGTACCACACCTTAATCCTTATTCCAATTTCCGTCTCGTAGACAACGCATCCCATGGACCGTTATCCACAGACCATCATCATCCTGATATAAAAATGGATACAACCAATTCCTGACCTCGCGCGAGTGCTGGAAAAATCACTCGACTTCTACCGAGATCCCTAATTAGTAAGCAGCTACTCGACCTAGCATACTAGTATGCATCTCAAAAGGAATCCTGAGTTCATGCAACTAGGGTTTCAGTCAACTCCTACACTTAAGTGCACAGTACAAGCCTACAAACATTAAGTGTAGTAAAATAGCATATATAAACGGTTATGCATAAAACCGGGGCTTGCCTTTAATTTAACACTTAGATAGTGTTTGCTGGGGGTACTCGCTTGGCGAGCATCCACTGGTTATGTCCACCATTCTTCAGGTCGTCCACCAACTGCATCTTGTGGTTTGCACCATGTCACTTGCACGATCATCATCTTTCGGGCCTAAATGAGATGCAAGATGCCTATGTATGAATATAATGAAAGTAGCACAACAGTAGCACAAGATATACAAAGACAGAGTGGCGAACTAAACATTAAAAGGGAAGACACCGTAGACAACCACACGTTAGTTTTAGTTATCTACACGTTATCGGCGTTCATCATTAACATCATTGAAAAGATGACAACATTTTATTTATTTACGCAACACAACTACGACATCACAAGTACGCGCCTTTATTTATTGGGATACGGCTTTTTATGAGTTTCTCCTATTAACCACACAAAAGCATCCCACGCACAAGTTCAACAGAGGAGGAATTCCTATCCACAACCAACTACAGCAAGCAAGCACATTAATCATGGAACACATGTTAACCTAAGTTTAGCCATCACAAGTCTATGTCCGTTAAGTGCTAACTAAGCATTTTTAGCCAAAATGGTGGACTAAACATTCATTTGAGCGCGTGCAGATTTTAGGACAGCAATCACTCGTTTTAATCATAACTCTTCAAATATTAATCCAAAAATATCAAACTAGGACTTTCTGAAAAGCTTAAAAAGTACTCTACAATTTTGGTATTATCATCACAGCATGATTAAACGCTTAGCAAGGTCAAAAGGTGTTAACACAACAGCGCTGTCCAGATTTGGACAGATTCAGACTTGTGACTTTAAAAATTCATAACTGAAGATTCAGGCATCCAAACAAGGTGATCCTAGACTTTATGGAAAGCTAATTAAATGTTCTACAAATTGTTTATAAACATCCCAGGGTGATTCAATATTTACTAAGCGTAAACATCACTAAAAGAATTTGCTGTCCAGAACTGGACAGATTCAGTCTTCATATTTGAAACATTCATAACTCAAGCTTCAGATCACCAAAAAGAGTGATCCAAGACTTTTTGGAAAGCTCAGCAAAAGTACTACACAACTTTTATAATCACCAAGAAGTGATTCTAGGTTTAACTAAATCAAACATTACAGTTTTCAAAATCTGTTCTGACAGAGGACAGAACACAGCAACCAGTTCGTAAAATTCATAACTCTTAAACCGTCAGGCCTGTGGTTATGAAATTTTAACACAAACAAGATCAAAAAGCATCTACAACTTTCTTATAATGACCATGAACAGATTGCAAAATTAAATTGAGCAAACAATGCAGTTTCTAAAATCTGTACAGAATTTGGACAGATTCAGTTACTGAATTTGTAAAAAGCATAACTCCTAAACTGTCAGACCTATGGCTGTCAAATTTTAACACCAGCAAGATAATAAAGTTATCTACCACTTTTCTATAGCACATATCTACAGAAAACACAATTTAGTTCATCAAACATACAGAACAACTAAAACAGCGCGTGCAGTCCAAAACAGCGATTAATAAATTTCAGCTTCTATTTTCTTCAAAAATCACCATGTTCTAGCGATTGGAATTACTCTAACGCTTTACCGTTTGTTAGAGTTAAAACAATCAAATTAGGATCTACAAGTCGACTTACAAATTTTTATACAAGTTATTACGTGCGTTAGAACTACCATCCACAATAAATCAATGCATTCATCACAATCATCAAATCCGACATATATGTATATCAAGGTGCTTTTCACCCACTAGTTCGCATTTTAGCTTAGACACCACATGAGAACTACTAATTTTTACCCGCGATCATAACCATGCGCAATTGGGCTACAACATCCCAAACGGGTGCGAGAACACTGGTTTCTAGTTTTAACCCCATGATTATTCTATTAATCATTTTAACTACTTAATCGGCATTGACCGACTTAACCTTCATCTCGATGGTCCGAGCACCACAATTCACGAACGTCTACCTAGACATCTAGCATCACACAGAGACCCTACTACTTCACCTTGCAATTCATACAGGACCACAAGGTGACCATAATAACGCACATGTAATCGACCCTTCTCTACGACCTTCAGTTAGGTCACCAACAGACGACATGATGACTACGAAGGCATGTCACCATTTCATCACACTCATTCCTCGCCTATATGCGCACTAATTCGTTTCTGGCTACCATGCACTCAAAATCAATCCACACTACACAAAATACACTTATCTCTTATTTATGCGCCGACTTAACTATTTATGCGCCGACTTAACACCTTTCAGGATAAAGCGTCACTATAAACACCTTACACCTAATTTCCTTAGGAACCTATTAGTTCACTTGAAGACATCTATTCAAGTCATAAACACAATCATACACTATATGTGAAGCACAATTTAAGGAACATATAATGCGCATCGACACGACTCGACTTATAAATGTAGCGAAAGCGATGACTACTTTGTCATGTCACCACCTCACTATTTAAGCCAAAACAATTTCTATTTATATCGACCGAACATTCGTGTCGAGCACACCTTATATTACCTTGTCTCGCGTACAACCATGTTGTGGCGTGCACTCGAGACACTACCGATTAACTTAACGCAATTACCACTACACTGCACTTCGATATACACGTTCGACATCACGGTGCTTCGACAAACCCACACTTCTAATCTACTTACCACATCCAACCAACACCACATGCCCACTGCACTCTTATGACCAATTTTTAGCGCAAATTTTTATAACAACATTTATCGACTAGACGAGTGAAACACCAAACTGATTATTTGCACATCTCATCTTCAAACAATAACATGTCGCATAATTTATTTTTTTCAATCTACTCTAACCTACACCAACGATGAATACATAAAATATAATTATCTTAGACTAACTCATTAGCCGACTATGGAAGTCACCGAGCATGCTTAGGCTTTATTAAAATTTGTCGCGCGAACACAATATTTTACGACGAAGCATTTTAACAATCAATTAATACATCCGCGACCAATTCCTATGACGTACAAAATAACTATCGCAGCCACACATATTCAACATCAATATACACCATATTTGTATGCATGCCATCAATCGAATCACATCAATAGTAAATCATAAATCTATCAACCTGTCAAACTCGGATTCGGGTTGCACATGCGTCCACGGTTTAGGGGCTTCACAAAAACAGGCATCGCGCGCGGCTCCATGGCAACATCTAGCTGCGATTAACATCACTCAGTGGTTCAACAGTTTTACCACGCATAAAAAAATATGACAGCAGTAAGGGCAGCGAGGAATCTCACCGAGGACTTACGGCGTCGCGGATGAGGCTGCACAGCGAGCACGAGAGTGACGACACGCGACGAGGGGAGTGGAGATCGAACGGGAGGGCTGCTGCAACGCGCGGCTTGCTACACATTTTGTCGAACAGCCGACGGGCACCACGACGAACAGCAAGGAAGGGGGATCGCTGTTTGGGGAGGGGAGTCGAGCAGAGGCGCTGGCGTCGGCCATGGAGAGGCTCACCATTGGAGCTGAGGGGAGGGGGCTTCCTGTTAGTTTTCCATGGAAGAAAAATGGAGCGAGCTGGATAGAGAGAGTTGGGCGCCATGGCTGCTGTACTCGGCCATGGGAGGGAGATGGAAGGGATGTGCTCCACGGCTGCGCGAGCTCGGACTAGAGAAGTGTCGTGCGCGCAAGGAGCAGAGGGGCCCACGACCAAAGGTGAAAGGGGCACTGTGCAGGACGCCGGCTGCACCCAGGGAGTTTCTGCGGCAAGGGACAGAGGAATGGACGCCATGGACAGGGAGCTCGGCTAGAATTTCTGGGCGCCATCCATGGGGTGAGCTGCTGCGTCGCCATGGAGATGGACCTCGCCTAGGTCGGCCCAAGGAGCTACAGCGCGCAGGGGAGAAAGGCTCCCTGCTGCAGCCGCTCACCAGGAGGAGGAGCAGGGAGGACGCTCGATCTGCGACAGGGGGCGCCGCGTCGGGTCCCGGCAGCTTGAGCTCGGCCATGGAAATGGGCATCCGCGCCTGGACAGCAGAGGGAACAGAGGGCGTTGGCCATAGTGCTCCCTGCACGCAGGGGAACAGCAGGGGAAAAAAAGAAAGCCCGGCCATGGCTGCTGAAGGTGCTCGGCTAGGGGGAGCATGGAGAGGGAGCCGGCTTCCATGGGGAAGAAGGCCCCTGCGCTGGTGGCTTGATGGCTGCAGGGGAGAGTTTCCTGCGCGCTGCTGTGTGGGAGAAGGAGTGCGTGCTGCTGTCGTGAGGAAGAAGAGACAGGGAAGCAAGATTGTGGCGGCTGAAAGAAATGGAGGGGTGGGAGTGCAAAGTTGCCAAGTGCAAGGGGAGAGGGATCCTATTTATAGAGGCGGCACTAGGGTTAGGGTTTCAATTGGGCCAAATGGGCTGGGTTGGGCTTGGCCCAAAACACGTAATCGGGCTGCGCTAAATATTTTTCGGAATAAAAATGCTCCTACGGATTTTGTTTCTACGGAGAACAGAGCGAAATAGAGTTCAGAAGATCGAGCGATTAACTTGGCCGAGAGTCTGATTTGAAATCGCTCGGAAAATAATTCCCTACGCGTGATTCGAAAATAAATCATCCTGAGATTTGATCGACTTTGGATTTTTAGTCGGAGAAGGTGAATCGTGGCATTTTAAAATCGCTGTCGATATGGGATTTTGAATTCGGTTCGGACATGAGATATTTGGCTGAGTCGAGTAAGAATTAATTAGAGGACGACATATTGAGTATTCCCTTTGAGTGTACGGACTCGGATTAAAATAGTCGGACATCGATCGTAGTTCGAGGAGTTGGATTCGGACACAGATCAACTAACAATAGTCGAGAGTTTTGATTAAATGAGCTTCAGATGAGATTATAAGTCGAGAATGATTTTCGAGTTTGCATTTGCGTCAAGAATAAAAGTTTTAACACGCTCCAAAATTGGTTGTTTCTCGCGATCGAATAACTCCGAATTCGGTGAACTTCCAAGAGAAAGCCTAATAAATAGAGATAGACACGATCGAGAAATAGAGATTTTCAATGAGCATCCGAGATTTGGATAAATCTCCCGACATAACACGAAATAGACACCTGGGGTGTCACAGTTATTGCTGCTTGCAGCAAGTTATCTTGGCTTCTTCAAAGCTAGTTATCTGAAGATTGATCCTACATCATGAAGATCGGGCATCGTGACGCATCATCTGGTATCAAAGCCTAAGTTGTCACGGTAGGATTCTTTACCCTTAGCTACATCTACTTTGTGTTCGTCCTATCCACAAAAAAGCCATAAAATATCTTCACCATAGCCCTTTGTTTCAATCTATTGTTCCAGTGAGTTTTGTTAAGTTTTAGTCCTTAGAGTCTTTGTTTTGTTGCTGGTCACTCTCTCCTTTGTGTTCCTTCGAGCCCCTTATATATATGAAAATATCCACAAAAATAAAAATCTCAAAACCCTTATCATTTCCTTCGTGTTAACTTTGATCCTATCTAAGCTATAGTTGCTGGTTGAAGTCTTTGTTAATTATTATAAAGTGTGCAATATCATATCTGATCTACGTGTTTAGTTCTATAAAAAAGTGCATAAAAAAGAGAGAAGAAAGAAAAGTACCCGACAAAAGTGTTGAGCAAGATTGTGAAAGAAAAGCAGAACGATCAGTTTGTTTATGTGCACAAGTGTTGAAAGTTCATCAAGTTGTTCAACCAGTTTGCTATTGTCATTTGGTGCAAAATTTTGGTTGGGTTTGATCGCAACACTTGCATTCCAATCACACTCCTTGATTTGCATCAAATCTGAAATTGCTTTGCGCATGTGTTTGATCTACTTACATCACTCATATCTTGTGGTCAGTACTAGGCAGTGAACTTCTAGTTGGATGGTTATTTAACTTTACAACAACTAGGATTTAGATTGCATTTCCTTGTTTATTATTCCCCACCAAGCTCCACATATAAGCCATCGTAATCGGTACTCTAGTCTTGTATTCGCTTAACCATCACTTTCTTGTTACCACCACACATTTTCTTGCAACCCGCAAGGACATCATAAGAGCTTTGATTGGTAAGAGTGGTGAGATTGTGAGATTCTATATAGCTTCATATTCCACCTATATTTGTTGCCTTGTCGCCACTAATTTCACTGGAAGATGGATTCCAACACTAAGATTGAAGAATGTGTCACCATGATACAATTCAATGAGCTCAAATAAAACATAGAAGACAAGCAAGATCAGTTGGCACAAGATCTTCAGGCACTTATGGCTGAAATCAGAGGTCGTCGTCGACCCCTGATGGTGCAAGAAACCATGATGAAGATGGGGAAGAAGGTGAAGGAAATTATTCTAAAAGAGCAAGTGAACATGGGAGGAGGAATCAAGGTGCTGCACGTGGTAGAGGAAGAGGGCAGAACCAAAGAAATGATGACAATGAAGAATCTGAATTTGGGGATGATTATGATCAGTCCCAACATCGTTATGGTCGTCGTAGTCATAGAGGAGTCAACCAAGAAGAGAGATTTGGGAAACTTAAGTTTACCGTGCCAAAATTTGATGGTAGATCTGATCCTAAAGATTATTTCACATGGGAATTAAAGGTGGAGAAAATCTTCCATCTACATAATTATTCAGAGGAGAAGAAACTTGCAATGGCATCTCTTGAGTTTGAAGGATATGCTCTCATTTGGTGGGAGCAACTTCTTCGTGATCGTGAAGAAGATGGAGAGGACCCTATTGTTACTTGGCAAGATATGAAGTGAGAAATGGGAATTCATTTTGTGCCGAAGCATTATCGGCGTGATCTTTTTGATAAATTGCAGAATTGGAGGCAAGGAAGTTTCTCTGTTGAGGACTATTATAAGGAGATGGAGAAGGCCATGATTAGAGCCAATGTGTATGAATACGAAGAGCAAACCATTGCACGTTTCATGGCTGGGTTACACCGCAACATTCAGCGTATTGTTAAGTTTTAGCCATTCCAAAGTCTTATTGATTTGGTACGTCAAGTCACCAAAGCTGAACGTCAGCTGCAACAAGATGCTAAGAGCAGCAAGCCCTTGTCAAATGGAGCACAGACCATGACTGGAGGAAGTAAATCAATCTCAAAGTTTACTGTTGCATCCTCAGCAACAAAAAGTTCAACTGGAGGCTTGCGATTCAATAATCAAGGCAATTCTAGTGGAAAGAATGATGCTGCTCCAAACACGAGTTATAAACCAGCAACATCCACTTCAACATCAGTGGTTTCAACAGCCAAGAGTAGTGGTATTCAGTGCTTCAAGTGTGGAGGTCGTGGTCATGTCATAAAGGAGTGTCCAAATAATCGTGTGATCCTTGTGGATGATGATGGAGAATATACATCAGCTATTGAAGAGGAAGCTAAAGCACGAAATGTAGATGACACTAATAAAATTGAGGAACATACTAGATGTGAATTTGAGCATGGTACTGCTCTTGTGGTTACACAAATCTTGAGTGTTCAAATGAAAGAAGCTGAAATTGGACAGCGACATAATCTTTTTCAAACGCGAGCAAAAGTGCAAGACAAGGTAGTAAAGGTGATCATTGATGGAGGGAGCTGCCATAATCTTGTAAGCTGTGAGATGGTTGAAAAGCTTGGCTTGAAGTTGCAGCGACACCCTCATCCATATCATGTCCAATGGTTGAATGAATCGGGAGATATCAAGATTGGTTATAAGGTGAAAGTTTCGTTCAAGATTGGAGAGTATGTTGATACAGTGGAGTGCGATGTTGCACCCATGTATGTGTGTCACTTGCTGCTAGGAAGACCTTGGCAATATGACTGATATTCTCAGCATTGTGGAAGAACAAATCAGTACACGCTAGATCTGAAAGGGAGAAAGTTTGTACTCAAGCCTATGACCCCTCAACAAATCATGGCTGAACACTTACAAAAGAAAACTGAAATTAGTGCAGCAAGTAGAGGAGGACAAGAGCAAAAGAAATTGAGTGCCATCCACAATTCGGTGAGTGAGTGCTACAAGCCAAATTAATTTTGGAGTTATGGATTTTAAGTTACGAATTTCCAAAGGTTTTATGTATTTGATACAAGATTAATTAAGAAATAAATTTTATTACTGTTTTCATGTGAAAACAGAGACACTAGTTGATAAACAATAATATTACAGAATTTTAGAAATTGGAATGGATTAATTTGGACTAAGTATGTGTTTTCTATGAATTAAACAAGTTCTAGCATTTATTTTTACATTAAAAATCCATTTCCATATTTATTTATTCAATTTACAAGTCTCTGGACTACGCACAATAAATCAGAGAACAGCAGGGGCCTCTGCACAAATTATTTTAAGACTCAGAACACTATTTGTAGTACTGCGGGTTAATTTCGTATAAGAACAGGGATTCTTTAGCAAAATTACACAGCCGCAGAGGTATCCTATAATCTCGGCCGCACGATCGCAAGTGGACGTTGCAGATTAGATCTGCGCCACGGTGAACTGGTGCGTGCTAATAACACTAGGATCCGAAACCGACGGTGCCGATCCGTTCGATCTAGAACCGAGCGCACAAATTTAATGAATCCCGATCCATTCCTCGCCCAACCGATCCGAATCAAACGACCCAGATCTATCCCCCTACTTGGCATCCTCATCCTAATAAGAGTCGTTCCTCGTCCGATCAATGGACGACGTGGCCCGTGCGTCTCCTTTCCCTGTCCACAGTGGCGACAGACAACGATTGCCGATCCTAAACTCTAATCTGAACGCAGCAGCACGAAGCGGTAACAGTAGGGCATTGCATAGGATGCTACTCACCGCGATTCGAAGAGGCGAACCAAGCTTACCACGGCGCACGGTGGAAACTGAAGTCCAGCGACGAATTCCAGCCACCTCCGCGGTCACTACCTCCTCGGACGGTCATGAAACCTTCAACAGACACCCCGCGAGGCTCCCCGGACACGACCCGTTTGCCCGGTCTTTAAGCGAAGATGGCAATGGCGCTGGCGGACGATTTCTGGCCGCCGTCTAATCCTAAGCCTCCTATTCTCGCCGCGGTTGCTAGATTAGAGGGGAGCAATGGGCGCAGGAGTTCATGGGGCCAGTTCTTATAAACTAATGGATGATCAGCCGAGAAACAAGGGCGTGGGGCGAGTTCACCAGAGATCACGGAAGATGCAGCGCGGGTTCTGTTGGGGTGGGCGCGATTGATCTGACAGCCTGGTCCCACAGGACAGAGACACAACGCGGCGTGTGAATGAGGAGCGAGCCCGGTTTGGCAGTAGTACACAATCAGCGTGCCATCACGATAATGTAGCTAGCATGTGGGCCCCGCGGAGCAGTGAAAGATGGCATGCGTGTAGGCACTGACGTGACTGCCCAGTGGGGCCATGATGTCGGTGTTGATCCTCTGATGTTTGGGCTGCGCGGGGAGAGGTATGGTGGGCCGGTTGCCTAGAATTTGGCCCACGCGCCTTTATTCTTTCTTTATTTATTTTCTATTTTGCTGTCTCTTTATTTTGAATTCCAAATTCAAAACCTCAATTTAAGTTCAACTTTGTGGCACATTTGTACTCAGACTAATTATCAATTTGATCATACCAAATGTGGTGAAGCCATTTAATCATAATTTTATTTTGTATTGTATAATATTTATTTCTTTCCTCTTTTTCCTACTTTCCAAATTCTTCTAAATTTCAATTTGGGGTTCATTGCAACTCCTTATTATATTTTATTAATTGTTATTATTTTCAAATGCACAATCAATAAACTCCAACATGATGCACAATTTAGTGACATGTCTTTATTAATTATTTGTTTTAAATGAGGTGTTCACATGTGATGGTAAATAGAGATAACACACATATATAAAGGAATATAATTTCTCTTTTTATTTTTTTCCTTACAATTTGGGTATTACAGAGACACACACCCACACGAAAACACACCCAGACTTTGCATTCCCTTAGGAACGACTTTTGAATGTTTTCACCTTTTACTTAGGTGGTATTTCAGCTCTGCATCCCCTTAGGAAGGACTTTTGAGCTTCTTCACCTCTGATTTAGGTGGTATTTAAGCTCTGCATCCCCTTAGGAATGACTTTAGAGCTTCTTCACCTTTTACTTAGGTGGCATCTTAGCTCTGCATTCCCTTAGGAACAACTTTTGAGCTTCGGAACTTACTCTGCGCCCCCTTAGGAACGACTTTTGAGCTTCGGAACCTGATTTTGTCACACTCGATGGTGTAACCATAGTATTATTACATCAAGTTGGAGATTAATCCTTCTTGTATTGTTTTTGTGCAAGAAAATATAAAAGCAGAAAGAGTTAAGATACATTAGATCAAGATATTCTTTGACTGAACCACTGTAGCCCCTTTAGTAAATGTGCTTCGACTCAGGCACAGTGTTGTTGACTATGCGAGCTTTGGACTCCTTCCGAAGGTCGCGCTGTTGCTGAATGTGACGATGCCCTTTTGGCTATTGATTGTGAACCAAGGCAGGTGCTAGCGGTGGTGGTGGTGGCAGCAGAGCCCAGGAAGCTTAGGAATGACTTGCTGAAGCAACAGAGGCCATAGGCTGCTGGTTGTGTACACACTCTAGGACGTACGGAGAGTAGCATGAAGCAGTGTGCAAGACCTGCTTCGGTTGATTCTGTCGTGCCTCAGCTTTGGCAATTTCCTTCTACTTCTGAATTGTGACCTGGCATGTCCTTGTTGTGTGGCCCTTGTCCTCGCCATAAAAAAGACAATACAATTTTTTGGGTTGATTGCCAAACCTTCCTCCATTGAAACTTCTTCCTCCTCTTCCTCTCGAAGCTGGTGGTCTGAAAGAAGTCTGTTGCATGCTCGAAGACTGAGAACTGTGATGGCTATGCTGAACATTGCTAGCCCTTTCATCATTGGTATTGGAGTTATGAATTGATCAGACGTGCCTGGGATGAAGTCTCCCTCCGAAGCCCCAGGTCATCTCAGAAAACCTGTAGGCTTCCTCCCTTCTTTGGCGAAAATCATTATCGGCCCGGATGTACTCATCCATCTTCTGAAGAAGCTTCTCCAGGGTTTGTGGAGGCTTCCTTGCAAAATATTGAATTGTAGGTCCTGGCCGAAGTTCCTTGATCATGGCTTCAATGACAATTTCATTGGGCACTGTGGGTGCTTGTGCTCTTAGGCGCAAAAACCTTCGGACATACGCCTGAAGGTATTCCTCTTGGTCTTGCGTGCATTGAAACAAAGCTTGAGCGGTAACTGGCTTTGTCTGGAAACCTTGGAAACTGGTGACTAGCATATCCTTGAGCTTCTGCCACGACATAATTGTCCCTGGCTGAAGAGAAGAATATCAAGTTTGGGCCACACTTCGGACTACCATGACGAAGGACTTTGCCATGACAGTGGCATTACCCCCATACGAGGATATTGTTGCTTCATAGCTCATCAAGGATTGCTTTGGATCCGAGTGTCCATCATACATGGGAAACTGGGGTGGCTTGTAGGATTGTGGCCATGGAATAGCTACAATTCTGCTGCCAGAGGAGAAGCATCATCAAAAGTAAAGCTACCATGATGAAAATCGTCGTACCATTCATCTTCGTTGAATGGGCCCTCCTGACGAAGCTCCCTGTGATGAGGCCTTCGCTCCTGGTCATCTTGAGTAAGTTGACACATTTCTTCAACGGCTTTGTCAATCTTCTTCTGAAGATCGACCAGCTGGGCCATCTTCTCCTTTCTCCTTTGCACTTGCTGATGGATGGCCTCTAGGTCCCTGATTTCCTGATCCAGCTCCTCCTCCTGAGGTGTTGGGCTAGTAGCCTTTCTCTTCTGGCTACTAGCTTCTCGGAGCGTCTCCTGATTTGTGTCCAGTGGCTACAGGGCAGCCCCTAGTGCTGTTGTCTTATTCGGTGGCATGACGAAGATAAATGCTTGCCGAAGGTGGTCGTTTGAGTTCACCGGAGGTGGGCGCCAATGTTGTTCACATGTTCCCAAATGCTATGAATCAAGAACAAGACAACACAATTGTTAATGGTTAAAGACCTTCATCCTTCGAAGTATTATTTCATTTCGGATATAATGATCTTCAGACGAAGGTTATGAAGGACATACCTTCATCATCTCAGCATATAACATGAACATATGTAGGAAAGTGTAAGAATGCAAAGGAATACAGATAAATGAAGATAATAATAATTATACATCAATGGTTCATTTATTATTATTATCTTCCTCAAATATGAATGAGCATTAAGAATATTCATAATACAATGATACCTTCGGCTTGCTAAAGGGTGAAAGAGCGAGATTGACGCAAGAACGATTACAATCCAACATGAACAGTACGGTGCTACTGTTCATCTATTTATAGGCACAGGACATAGCCCAAACAAAATTACATTCATGTCCCTAACATTTACTCTTAATCATAATGCGAGTTATCAAGGACTAAGTAGTCTTTTCCCCCTTTAGGTCGGTATCGTCCTTGGTCTTTGTCATCATACTAAGCCAAAGCTCCTTCAGCCATAGCTTCGTCCTTCGTCCATATCACCTTTGGGTTATGTCTTCATGTCGCGCACGCCTTTACCATGAGAGAAGACCTTCATCCCAAAGCCGAAGCCTCCTGTAATAGTCTATGTCATACTGAAAACATATGATTAGCCACATTTTTTAGGACCTTCGGAAGAGGAAGGCCCCCCAACAGCATGCTTCACTTGGGTATTTTTATTGCAGCATAAAAGTGAAATCCAAGGGACTCTCAAGCAATTCTTAAGTTGAGCTCAACTTGAATTGAACTTGAGGATCAAGAAGATTAGAAGCGACAATGGCACATAGTTTAAGAACTTACAGGTAGAAGATTACCTTGAGGAGGAAGGCATCAAGCATGAGTTCTTTGCCCCTTATACACCACAACAGAACGATGTGGATGAAAGGAAGAACATGACACTTACCGATATGGCAAGAATGATGCTTGAAGAACACAATACGCCAGATCGGTTTTGGGAGGAAGCTATGAACATAGATTGCCACACCATAAACCGATTATACATGCACCACCTTCTCAAGAAGACTTCGTATGAACTCATCACCGGTAACAAACCCAATGTTTCATATTTTTGAGTATTTGGGAGCAAATGTTAAATTTTGGTAAAGAAAGTTAAGAATTCCAAGTTTCCTCCCAAAGCTATAGAAGGGTTTTACTCAGATATGGCTCAAACATAAGGGCGTATAGGATCTTCAATAAATCCTGTAGATTAATTGAAGTCTCTAGTGACATTATGTTTAATGAAACTAACGGCTCTCAAATAGAGCAAGTTGATCTTGATGAACTATATGATGATGAGGCTTCAACAACCGCACTAAGAAACATGTCGTTGTGAGATGTGCCACCACAAGAGCAAGATCAACCTTCATCCTCAACTATGGTGCATCCCCCTACTCAAGACGAGGAGCATGCACCTCAAGGTGTTGGCAATGATCAAGGTGGAGCACATGAAATAGAAGACAAGGAGGATGAAGAAGAAGGTCCACAAGTACTACACCCTCGAGTCCGCACCATCATTTAAAGAGATCATTTGGTGGACATGATCCTAGGGGACATCAACAAGGAAGTAACCACTAGATCTAGAGTTGCTAATTTTTGTGAGCATTAATTACTCTTTTTGTGTCTTCTGTTGAGCCTTTCAGGGTTGAAGATGCTATAAAGGATATAGACTAGTTGATGGCTATACATGAAGAGCTCAACAACTTCAAGAGAAATGAAGTCTAGAGCTTGGTGCCACGTCCAAAGCAAAAATGTTGTGAGCACCAAGTGGGTGTTCTACAGCAAGCAAGACGAGTATGGAGTGGTGACAAGGAACAAGGCCCAACTTGTAGCAAAAGGTTATGCCTAAGCCACAGGTTTGGACTTTGATAAGACTTTTGCTCCTATAGCTAGGTTAGAGTCAATTCGCATTTTATTGGCGTAGGCTACTCAACACTGTTTCATGTTGTTTCAAATGGATGTGAAGAGTGCCTTCCTGAATGGACCGATCAAGGAGGAAGTCTATGTGCAGCAACCTCCTGGCTTTGAGGATGATAAGTATCCCAACCATGTTTATAAGCTCTCTAAGGTGCTCTATGGGCTTAAGCAAGCACCAAGATCATGGTATCAATGCCTTAGAGATTTCTTAATTGCAAAGCATTTTAAAGTCAGGAAGGCAGATCGCACTCTATTCACTGAGATTGTTGATGGAGTTCTTTTTGTATGCCAAATATATGGTGATGATATAATATTTGGTTCTACTAATCAAAAGTTATGTGAGGAGATTAGCAGGATAATGGTGCAGAAATTTGAGATGTCTATGATTGGCAAGCTGAACTACTTCCTCAACTTTCAAGAAAAGAAGTTCAAGGATGACACCTTCATCTCCCAAAACAAGTACACGCAGGACATCCTCAAGAGGTTTGAGATGTAGGATGCGAAGCCCATCAAGTCGTTGATGGGAACAAACGGATATCTGGACCTCAATATAGGAGGTAAGTTTGTAGATCAAAAGCTATATCAATCTATGATAGGATCCCTTCTTTATTTTGCTTCTAGACTGAATATTATACTAATAGTTTGCATGTGTGCAAGGTTCCAATCCGACCCTAAGGAATACCACCTTAGGGTCATGAAGAGGATCTTGAGGTATTTAGTTAACACACCTCACTTTGTGCTCTGGTATCCTAAGGGGTCTACCTTTGACCTAATTGGATATTCAAAAGCCAATTATGCCAGATGTTAGGTAGATAGGAAGACCACATCTGGGACTTCCCAATTCTTGGTTAGGTCTCTTATGTCGTGGAGCTCTAAAATGGAAAATTCCATTGCCCTATCCACCAACAAGGCCAAGTACATTGCCACAGGACACTGATGTGCGCAATTACTTTAGATGAGGAAAACTATCCAGGACGTTGTCTACAATTTGAGCAAAGTCCCACTCCTATGTGACAATGAGAGTGTGATATGCATGGCAGAGAACCCTATTGTGCACAATCGCCCAAAGCACCTTGTTGGGGCGAAGGCAAAGGCGCCACCCTTCGCTCGAAGCCTTCGCTGCAGCAGCTGAACCGACAGAAACAGAACAGGCGGGGACACCCTTCGCTTCTTCCGTTCCAGGCGAAGACTGGCGACGAAGGGCATCCCACGGCGCGGCCTCGCCCAGCTCGGAGGCCCACGTGCAATCCGGCCCGTCGTAACGGGCCCCGCTTGGCCGCCCTGTGTTACGGGCCTATGTTGTAAAAGCATTCCTGTAATTACGGTCTGTAACCCCGCTTTATGGGAATATTCTTGGGATAACCTAGGTACTTGAGGGCACATGCGTCCTTAGGTCGAGGTGCTGCGCGCTCAGGTACCTATAGATACCCCTGTACAGTGCCCGTGAGAGGCTAGATTAACAGAGCTTTTGCCACCTACCGCGAGTGCCCTGTTGTCATCACTGTTCACCCTTGTTGGATCCCCTTGCTGCTGAGAGCAAGTTCCAACATTTGGCGCCCACCGTTCGTGCTACGAGAAAAACCACCCGCGATGGCACCCAAGAGAGCTAACCCGAAGGCTGACGAGGCTGCGAAGGCAGCACTGCTCGCCGCAAGAAAGGGCAAGGCCCTTGCCCTCACCCAATCCACCCACCAAGAGGCCACTGAAGACGATGCCCTCGCGCATGCGAAGACGACACCCTCCGCACCTGCGACCCTGAGGGACAACCGCAGCCACCCTCAGGCTTCGCACCACCGGAGGACGCGGACCTCGCAGAGGACGGTGAGGTCCTCGGCGTCTCAGCAGAAGAACAGCTACAGCTGCGCGCCCTGCGCCTCAAGAACCGCAATCTCCAGAGGCAGAAGGAGATACTGGAGGCCAAGCGCCGACGCGTGTCTGCACTAGCCAAAGTGCGGCAAATGATACGCGACGAAGAGCACAAGGCCCAGGAACTCGAGCGGGAGATTGCGCTGATGCAACGCGAAGGCCACCTCGGCCTGCAGCACGAGTCACCCCTCCAGCAGCGCGCACAAGACGAAGACACGCGCGAAGGCCACCCCGGCCTGCAGCATGGGCCACCCCTGCAACACCGCGCGCAACCGGAGGACCCGCGTTTCCCTCAACGCGACCACACCTTCCCGCACGCCGCGCCATTCCAAGGGGTCAACTATCTCGATGAGCGAAGTCCCCTGGCGCCTCACCTGCAAGTGACGCCGTGGCCAGCTAACTTCCGGGCAAGGACCTATCCCAAGTACAACGGCAGCACCGACCCGGCTCAATACATAATGAGTTACCAGGTCGCCGTTGCATCGTCCGGGGGGGGACGACGCCACAATGGCGAAGTCTTTCATCATCGCCCTCGAGGGCCCCGCACTCACCTGGTTCACCAGGTTGCCTCCGTTGTCCATTGATTCCTAGAGAAGTCTCCGGGACAAGTTCCTGCTCAACTTCCAAGGGTACCGCCCAGACACCGACGCCCTGGCCGAGCTTTCGCTCTGCAAGCAGCTAGAAAAGGAGACCCTGAGGGAGTAATACCACAAATTTCTAACACTCAAGTCACAGCTACCCTCAGTCGATGACCAGATTGCCATCCACTATGCTATCAGTGGTCTTCGCGCCGGCGTCCTTTACAGCCACTGCATCAGAGATCCGCCAAAGAACCTCCAAGAGTTATATCAGCTGTTTGAAAAGTACGCCAGATCCGAAGAGCTCCACCAGCGCAAGATTGAGTCCCAGAGGAAGCCAAAAGATGCTCCACAGTCCAGCCGCACGTGGACAAGGACTCCACAGCCAGACTCCGGTCGAGACGGCCGCAATCAGCAGCAGGTGCACAACATCGCCAACCAGCATCCCGCTGCTGACCCCCCTCGTCGCCAGGACTATCCCCCCCAGGGCCGCGGAAACGGCACTTGCGGCAGGGGCCGAGGGCGTGCGCAGCCGCCGCGCCGATTCTACTGCCTCTTCCACGGCGAAGACTGCGCCCACCACACCAAAGACTGCCCCGAAACGAAGGCTACCAGAGACAGAATGGCACGGGCGCAGCCAGCCGACAACCCCAGAATTGTCGCGCACAATTACCAGCAACCCCCTCCGCCATATATCCACGCTCCTCCCCCGCATCCACCGCACCACGCTTACCAACACCATCAGGAAGTACAAATCGTACCTCCTCCACCCCCACCACCACACCAGCAACACCAAAACATCCCCCATCCCCCAAAGCAGGAAGACTTCGCCGATCAACCATATCGCGGAGTCATCCACATGATAACTGGGGGGTCCAGCACCGACTTCGACACCAAGCGGCAGAAGCGGGACCACTACCGTAGTATCAACCATGTCGCCGTCACGGGCCCAGTCGTGCAGACAAAGTGGTCCCACATACCGCTAACCTTCGACGCACGGGACGTCGACTTGCGCAGCGCCCCCCACTGCGACGCCATGGTTATCAATTGCAGCGTGGCAGGCTGGGACCTGCACAAGGTCCTCGTTGACAACGGCAGCCAGGCAGACATCATCTTCCTCCACGCCTTCGATCGCATGGGCATAAGCCACAGCCTGCTTAAGCCTTCGGACAACCCGTTGTATGGCTTCGGCGGCAAGGGCACCTTCCCCGTCGGCAAAATAGAGCTGCCTCTCTCCTTCGGTGTAGCACCCAATGCCCGAAGCGAGCAAATAACCTTTGACATTGTGGATATGGTATACCCTTACAATGCCATCATGGGCCGGGGCTCCATCAATAAGTTCGAAGCAGCCATTCACGGACTGTACCTATGTATGAAGATACCAGGTCCGTTAGGCGTTATCACAGTCTTCGGCAATCAACAGACTGCGCGTAACATAGAGCGGGACTTCGTGCCCGGTCAAAGAAACGTGCACTGCCTCACGGCCCAACGCGAAGCCCCCGCGCCTGCCAGCCCAACCAACAAGCAGGATAACAAGGCGCAGCTGCAAAGCCACGACGGGACCAAGACCGTCCCCCTCGACCAGGCCACGCCCAGGCAGACAGCTATTATCAGCGAAGACCTTACTTCGCACGAAGAAGAAAAGCTCCTCTGCTGCCTGTCCAAGAACAAAGATGTCTTCGCCTGGTCGGCCCTCGACCTGGTCGGGGTCAGCCGTTCAATAATTGAGCACAGTCTGGGAATCGACCCTTCGGTACAGCCGAGAAAGCAGCGGCTTCGCAAGATGTCCGACGAAAAGACGGAGGCCGCCAAGGCAGAAGTGCACCGCCTCCTGGAGGCCAAATTCATCGAGCCGGTGGCTTACCCCACATGGCTCTCCAATGTCGTAATGGTGCAGAAAAAGAGCGGGAAGTGGCGAATGTGCATCGACTTCACCAGTCTCAATAAAGCCTGCCCAAAGGACAATTTCCCGTTGCCACGGATCGACAAAATAGTCGATAGCGCGGCCGGATGCGAGGTCATGTCCCTCCTCGATTGCTTCTCCGGTTACCACCAGATATACATGAAGGAAGAGGACAAGGCTAGCACCAGCTTCATAACACCCTTCGGCACATATTGCTTCATCAGAATGCCGGAGGGACTCAAGAACGCCGGGTCCACTTTCTCCAGGCTTACCAAAACAGTGCTCGAGGGGCAGGTTGGCAGAAATATATTCACATATGTAGACGACATTGTCGTCGCCAGCAAGAGCAAGGAGGATCACCTCGCCGACCTCGCCGAAACATTCGCGAACATGCGGGACGCACAACTCCGCCTAAACCCGGAAAAGTGTGTCTTCGGCGTTCGCCAGGGCAAAATATTGGGCTACCTGGTATCACACCGCGGCATCGAGGCCAACCCAACCAAGATTCAGGCTATCTTGGACATGACGCCTCCGCAGTCCGTCAGGGACGTCCAGCGCCTGACAGGCAGATTGGCCGCTCTCAACAGATTCATATCTAGGTCCGCCGAGCGAAGTCTCCCCTTCCTCAAGACACTCCGTGGTGCAAAGGACTTCGCCTGGGGACCAGAGCAGGCGGCGGCCTTCGCCTCATTAAAACAGTACCTGACAGAGTTGGCCGTCCTTACCAGCCCCGACCCCTCGCTCCCCCTACTCCTCTACGTCGCGGCTTCGCCACATGCGGTCAGCGCGGCACTAGTGCAGGAGCAGACTGTCGAGGGCGTGGTCCGGCAGTGCCCCGTGTATTATGTCTCCGAAGTGCTGACACCGTCCAAGTGCAACATGACAGAGCTGGAGAAGATTGCCTACGCAGTCGTCATGTCGTCGCGCAAACTGCGCCATTACTTCGAAGCATTCAAGGTCCGAGTCACCTCAAACAGGGGGCTCGGCGAATTATTCAGAAACCCGGAGGCGTCGGTGAGGATTGCCAAGTGGGCGGCCGAACTCTCCGGCTACCACATCTGCTTCGAGCCCAGGACAGCTATCAAGTCTCAAGTCCTGGCAAACTTCGTCGTCGACTGGACTGGGCCAACAACACAGCCAGATCCGTCCGCAGAGAAGACTTGGACGATCCATTGCGACGGCGCATGGTGCCATGCGGGGGCAGGCGTCGCTGCAGTCATAACCTCACCAGTCGGGGTCAAGCACAGATATGCAGCACGACTCAGCTTCAATCTGGAATCCGACAGATGCACAAATAATATAGCAGAGTACGAAGCAGTCATCCTTGGCCTCCGCAAGCTAAGGGCCCTCGGAGTCACCACCTGCATCATCAAAACAGACTCCAAGGTAGTTGCCGGCCAAGTCGAGAAAGACTGTGCAGCCAAGGACCCCGCACTCATGCAGTACCTCGCGGCCATCCGAAGTCTCGAGAGGCAGTTCAAGGGGTTCACCTTGTAGCATGTGGATCGGGCCAAGAATGAGGAGGCCGACGCATTGGCCAAGGCCGCGGCCAGGGGCGAAACTCTGCCCTCCGACGTGTTCTTTCATGTCATCGGCACGCCAGCAGTCCGGAGCCCCGAAGGGCTCCAAATAACCAATGACAGCGAGGACCTGGAGCACTCCTGGAACATCGACAACCTTCGCAAATTTTTTGTTTGATTCCTCAGGGCTGTCTTCGCCCTTGTAATTCGCAAAAACAATCTTGCACCGGCCCGCACTCTTTTCCTCCCGGGGGGTGAGGTTTTTAACGAGGCGGAGCCATGTAATATATGCGTGAAAAATCCCCCGCAAAGACATGCGTCGAAAAAGACCGCGATGACGGTCTTCGACATTCGACCACCACGAGGTCACCGTGAGGCTAAGCGCTAGCTACCCTCGCGTGCGATAAATCCGCGCAGAAGTCGCCTAAGGGTGCAGCCGGATTAGCACAACAAGTGCGAAAAAAATCTAAGTCTGTCGCGAAGACCATCCGCGCAGAAGTCGCCCAAGGGTGCAGCCGGATCAGCACAACAAGTGCGAAAAAAATCTAAGTCTGTCGCGAAGACCATCCGCGCAGAAGTCGCCCAAGGGTGCAGCCGGATCAGCACAACAAGTGCGAAAAAAATCTAAGTCTGTCGTGAAGACCATCCGCGCAGAAGTCGCCCAAGGGTGCAGCCGGATCAGCACAACAAGTGCGAAAAAAATCTAAGTCTGTCGCGAAGACCATCCGCGCAGAAGTCGCCCAAGGGTGCAGCCGGATCAGCACAACAAGTGCGAAAAAAATCTAAGTCTGTCGCGAAGACCATCCGCGCAGAAGTCGCCCAAGGGTGCAGCCGGATCAGCACAACAAGTGCGAAAAAAATCTAAGTCTGTCGCGAAGACCATCCGCGCAGAAGTCGCCCAAGGGTGCAGCCGGATCAGCACAAAATCTAAGTCTGTCGCGAAGACCATCCGCGCAGAAGTCGCCTAAGGGTGCAGCCGGATTAGCACAAGTGCCGAAAAAAATCTAAGTCTATCGCGAAGACTATCCGCGCAGAAGTCGCCTAACGGTGCAGCCGGGTTAGCACAACAAGTGCGAAAAAACCGAAGACTATCTGTGCAGTAGACACCTAAGGGTACAACCGGACTAGCACAACAAAGGCTGAATCGACAACATCAAACCGTCCACGCCAAGACCAACTACAATCACGCCAACACAGCCCAACAAAACAAACCAGACAAAATACACAACGCCTTCGCACACACATATGCACGCGAGGGCACACAATTTCATCATACAAGCATCTACATATACAAGCGAGGGCACCACACTCTACATCGGCTCAACCTTAGGAATAATTCCCATCTCCCTATAATTAAATAACATTATCCTGAGCTCCTCACCCGCAAAAAGACTTCGCAGTTCCCCTTCACCTATATTCTCGGCGGTCGGCAAAGACAATAGTTCCTGCCGACCAGCCCCACTTACACGAAGCCGAGCCCCCTCCGCCCCACTAACCATACGTTTCGCAACTGCCCTTCGCCGCCGTCGCTCGGTGCAAGGACCTGGCACATCTCCTGCATCCGCGGCGTGCGGCGAGGCCTCCGTCGCAGCCACATCCAAGGCCGCGAAGTAGTCCAAGTCCTCCGACGACTCCGTCCACTCAATCGAGCTCCTAGAATCAGCACAATCAAAAAACTCAGAAGAAGAACCACCACATTCATTACCATCTTCCGCGGTCGTAGCCGCCAAAAATTTAGTAGTAGCGGTTGCGTGCGCAGGCCCAAAATCTTGAACCTGCGCAGCAACCAAAATTCAGTAACATGTACAAACTTCCCCAACCCTCTACACCTACTACGCCACCTGCGACGGCCCTGACGTTGCGGGAGCCTCCGCTGTTGGCTCTGCCGCTGCTTCCGCTGTTATCCCCGCCGCTACCGCTGCGGGATCCTCAGCACTCGGCGCGGCAACTACAGAAGCATCAGGCGAGCCTTCGGCGACCTCTGGGGGCAGGCCTTCGCCGGCCGCAGCGGATGCGGCCGGGGTCGGCGCCAGGGCGACCTCGGATGCAACCTCCGCCGGGGCCGACTCCGGGTCAGCCAACATGCTGTTCAGCGCCCCGAAGTCGTCGACCCTCTCGCCACGCGCCGCCTAAGCCAAAACACACAAAATTCATCAAACACGCACACAGCCCACGTCCAACAAATACCAAACAAGCGAAAACGTTACCTGAACCCTCGCCGTCTCGGCGCGCTCCCTGACCACCTCGCGCCCGTATGGACCCCACAGCCGGTCAAAGATAGCCCCGGCAGAATCCTTCACTACGGGGTCCTCAACCTTGAAAATATCTCGCTCAAAGTCCTCTTCGACTTGGTCGAAGACCTCGAAGTGCCGGCACCCTTCGCGGGAGAGCGCGTTCATCGCCCCCTCGCAGGTGACCAGGGAGGCATATGCCATAAACCCCTCCACGACAGTGGGGAGCGCCTGCAGCTCCTCCTGCACCCACTCCAGGCACCGAAGTCCGGGCTCTCGGTCCGGTACTTCGAATTCACCGGTCCCCGCGCCCAGGCCACGGTACGTATCTACGAGCAGTTGGCGCGTCCGCTCTGCCTCCGCTCGTGCCGCGGTCTCGGCCCCCTTCACGCGGCTCTCCAGGGCGGTGAGCCGCTCCTGCAACTGCTCGGCGCGCTCCCTGGCAAGGTTGCCCTCCGCCCGTGCCAGGTTGGCCTCCGCCTGCGCAGCCTGCGCCTTGACAAGGGCTTCGTTGGTCTCCCTCCTTTCCCCCACCAGCTGGCGACGGAGGGCGGCCTTCTCGTCCTCCAGTGTGGCCACCTTCTCCGCCAGTTTGCGGCACTTGCTGTCGGCGGCCGATTTTTCGCGGACGGCGTCAGCGTGTTGCGTCCGAAGTCTTTCGAATTCGGCAGCCACGGCTGCCGTGAGGGCCCCCGACGCAGTGCGGCTAGCGAAGTCAGCCACCTGCAGAACAATCGTAAGACTGCGGTCCTAAAAAAAAGGGGGGGTGACGAGGTCCAACTCAGCGGACCTGACGTAGCGCCTCCGTCGCCTCCGCCAGCCGGTGGGACGTAGCGCCCGCCTCATCCATGACAACCGCGAGGGCCGACGCCTCGCCACCGGCGCTAAGAGCCCCGCCCTTTGCCTTCGGCGCTGCGGCAGCCGTCGTGGTCGCCGCGCCAGGCGCAACCACAGCAAGTTGGCCTTCGCCCAGCCCTGCAGCGTACCAATGAACCGATTAAAAAAAAGAGAGAGGGAAAGAAAAGCCAATGACCTACCACCGAGATAGTCGTCCACGCTAATATCGGTGCCGAAGTCGGCGACACGTTTGCCCGCCAACGGCAACGCTCGGGCCACCCTCGCGACCTCCGCCACTCCGCTGGACGGTGGCACCGCCTTCGCCGACTTCGAGCCTTCGGCGCCTGCCGTTGCCTCCGGCGCCTTGCTAGATGCAGGGACGTTCGACTTCGCCGCCAGCGGCGGCCGGCCTCCGCCGGAGGCCGCAGCCTTCGAAGTCCCCCGCTGCCTCTTCGGCCTGGCTTCAACGAGCCTGATAGCCGCCTGGCGCTTTTGGGCAGCTCCCTGGCGATCCTTGTCCATCACTGCTGACACAACAGCAGCAATATTCCGCCCGTAAGGAAAAACCCTCCCTTCACGAACCATGCGAGATGTAAAAAAGTCCTCGCCAGCCGCACGGGGGACAGGAACATTCCTAGGCCAGCAACCCCCGGTAACCCTCAGCATCCGAGCCGAAGACTCCCGGAGCTCGGGCGAAGACATCCTTTCCCCCGGGGCCGCGCACGTCTTCGTCAACTCTCTAGCAAAACGATCAGAAACCCCAAGTCCTCCCATAGCAGTACCTAATTTTCTCTTTTTAGAGGACGGGGCGGCCGCCGACGCAGGGTCGTCTCCGGTCTCCACCGCCGGTCTCTTCCCACGGCGGTCCACATCGTCTTGACCAGGGTAGCCGTCATATGGCAGTTGATTTAATTCAAAAACCCTGTTCAAGCGGTCGTTCGACCCACGGATATCCCAGCTGCGCTGGCCCTCTGTCTTCGGCACGTAGCGTCCAACAAGCCGCACCGCCCCATCCTCCGCCTCACGCACAACGGCGGCCAGATCGCGACTTTGCAGATTCAATGCGAAGGCGGGACTCCGCACCACCCTTCCACCATGAAAAGGCATCTGGCGAGGGCATACTTCGCCCAACGCCCAGCCACGCGCCAACGGCCACACCCCGTACGCCACAAACTCTTCAACCAAGTCGCGCCCACTGCTCAGGCCGGCGGCGCACCGAAGAGCCCCTTCGTCCTCATCCTCCTCCGCCACTTCAAAGGGCGGATACACCGAGTAAAAATGAGAACACATCGCGGACACAGGGAGTCCCTCATGGCCTTCGACGGTACCCTCTGCGACGTAAAACCAAAATTCATTCCAGTTGCCCCACTTGTTGCGGGCGCAAGGAACCAACTCGACTACCTGCATCGTGGTTTTGCCGGTCTTCGGCGTGAACGTGCAGGATCCAAACTGAGCGACTTCGCCTCCAATCATCCTCTTCTGCCAATGCAAACAATAATACTTCGCAAAAACTTCCACCGATGACTGTCCACCATACGAAGTCGTCGCCCAGACATACTTCGACAGTGCCACTATGGCATTCGGTGTCAGCTGGTGTATTTGAACGTTGAACCTGCGCAGGACTTCGCCAACAAACCGGTGCGCAGGCAAGCGGAGCCCGGCGGCGAAGAACGCCTCGAAAACGACCAACTCGCCCTCTGGCTCGGGGACTTCCTCCGCCCCCGGGACTCGACCAACTCTGCCGCCGAAGTAACCCAACCGCTGCATATCTTGCACGTGGGCCGACGAGATCCGCGATACGCCGAAATCAACAGAGTCGCCGGCGTGCAACTCCTCCACCATTAAGCTACTCAGCGTCTCCTCAGACGAGGCGGCGGCCGGCGGCGAGGGAACGGCCGGCGGCGTAGCGGCAGCGGAAGAAGACGAGGACGGCATCGCAACGTACCGTCGGCGGCGGCGGGCGGTCTGCTTCACTCGAGCCAGATCTCCGGCGAACAAGACCGCGGCAGGCAGACGAGCAGCAAGTCGGCGGAAAGGGCGGCTAGGGTTTTAGGAGCGCGGAAGGTGAAGTTCAAAAAGCGCCGGCCCCCGCCCCCTTTTATAGACAGGGCGCGGCGCTTCGGGAAACCCGCAATCCAACAGTACGCCGTCAATCAACGGTCACATCAAAAACCCCCGCGGAACCACTTCGAGCGAGGGCAGCGTCTCCGCCATCTAACGACGTCTTTGGCACCAGGTGACTTTGTCGAACTGGTCCCTCGGAGGGCAAATGTTGGGGCGAAGGCAAAGGCGCCACCCTTCGCTCGAAGCCTTCGCTGCAGCAGCTGAACCGACAGAAACAGAACAGGCGGGGACACCCTTCGCTTCTTCCGTTCCAGGCGAAGACTGGCGACGAAGGGCATCCCACGGCGCGGCCTCGCCCAGCTCGGAGGCCCACGTGCAATCCGGCCCGTCGTAACGGGCCCCGCTTGGCCGCCCTGTGTTACGGGCCTATGTTGTAAAAGCATTCCTGTAATTACGGTCTGTAACCCCACTTTATGGGAATATTCTTGGGATAACCTAGGTACCTGAGGGCACATGCGTCCTTAGGTCGAGGTGCTGCGTGCTCAGGTACCTATAAATACCCCTGTACAGTGCCCGTGAGAGGCCAGATTAACAGAGCTTTTGCCACCTACCGCGAGTGCCCTGTTGTCATCACTGTTCACCCTTGTTGGATCCCCTTGCTGCTGAGAGCAAGTTCCAACACACCTAGACATTCGGCATCGCTTCCTAAGAGACCACCAACAAAGGGGAGATATCGTAATGTACCATGTGAGTAGAGAAGGTGATCAGTACCCATAACCCGAGAACCAGACGAGTTTTACCTGTTAAAGGGGTGGGTATGGAAGTGTCTTCTCATTCGTTGGTGTCTAAATAGGCAAAAACATGTACCCATTGGTTAAGGCGGGTACAAGTACGACTGAGTAGTACCCATACTCGTGTACCCATGGGTAATATACACCCCCTAATTTATATTAAGCCCAATAATTTTAGTTTACCTTAGTCCAAAAATAGCCTAGCCCATCGACTCTTGTAAACACTACCCACAATTCCTAATCTAACTCGGTAACTCCCCCTAGCCACCCATTCTCACCATGTGATTTTTATTTTTTTACTTGTACCCAACCGAGCACATTGCGACTTTTATTTGTTTTATCGGGTGCCTATTGGGAGTGGGTAACCCGTTAGGTAAAATTTTCTGAACAGGGTATGAGTGTGGGGATTTTGGTGGGTAGAATTATGTTTCACGGGTACGGGTATGGAACTGAACTACCCAATAGGTATGTACCTGTTGCCATCCCTATATGTGAGCACCCACTCAATTAGTTCAAATACCTTTGATCATGTTGTATTTCATATTAATTGGTCATGTTGGCTCAACGTGTAGAAAATCATCCCCGGACCTCACAAGTCCAAGTGCGTTGGATGCATGTATCTAGGGGGAGGATAGTGTACACGTTGACCATTATGGGACTAAAAATACTTTTGAGTTGATCATGTGTGTAGTCCCAAGGCGCTTCCACTACACAACAATATCAATGTTCTTTGTCTCCATTTCCTTGTTTTTCGTTGCTTCTAACTTTGATTCCCTATTTTTGGTGCAATGGGGTCAGACCAATTGGTTTCTCTATTGTGGTGCTTAATGCCAAATTGGGAGAAATTAGAGACCAAAGCAACTAGACCAACCACTACTAGAGTTTTCAAAAGAGTTTTGAGTTTGAACCCATCTTTTGATCCAAAACCCTCTTGATTGCAAAGAGGATCCCTCTCATTGTGAAAACTGCTTACAGTTGAGTTTTTTTATCAAAAAAGGGTTATCTTTAAGTCAAAATAGGTTTGGTTTGCAAAACTCAAGTGTATTTGACTTAGAAAAGGTGAAAATGTTGAAAATGTCTTAGTTTGCAAAACCAAAAAGCAAGTGGTGGCTCAAAGGTCCAAATATGCCAAATCTTTCAAAAACTTCATATATTTTATTTGGTTGAGTTTGAACTTCAAATTGCAACTTTTATCTCATACTCCATTTGAGTTAGTCAAATTCTAGTTGCTTTAGTTGTGCTGGCATTAATCACCAAAAAGGAGGAGATTGACAAGGAAATGGGCTAGATAGCCATATGTACCTGTTTTCGAGATTGAATGTCCAACACAACATCTTGGACTAATTTATTTGCTAAGTGTATGAGCACACTTATATACAATTCGAAGTGACTAAGTCCAAAAGAGCTCACAAGAGGCTAGAAGTGCAACTTTGAGTAAAATAGTAAAACTATGAGGTTTGGACCTTTATATAAGTTGCATATGCCTATTACAATGTTTCTAGCACTTAAGTTTGATGTCTAACTCAATTCTATGAGTAAAGTGCATTTCAAAATTAGTTTGGGCCATAACCCAAATCCTAGTGAAAGATTGAGTAGAAGGTGTGTTTCCTAGACTTAGTCAATTTGATTATGCGTTGACTATGTTTGTCTAAGTCATAGGAAAGTTTACAAGAAAGTGCAAATCAAATGGATCAAGTTTGCAAAGAAAAAGACCTCATTGTGCTAGTCTGGGAGTCACTGGACCAGTTTGATGGTGCACTGGACTGCGTCCGTACGAACTCCCTGCTCTTGGGATTTTATTTATAAAATCTTTGGACCAATGATTGCGCACGGTCCAGTGGTGCACCGGATCACCAGCAACGACAACTTCTCGGTGACACGCAAGGGGCCAATGGCTAGCTAATGTGGTGGATGGTCTATAGGTGCACCGAACTAGTCTAGTTACCATCAGCTAATGAAAGGCCCAGTAAGACTCCCAAAGACGCTACCCCTATTCTCAGTCTTGTGGTCAATTGAATCGGTCCGGTGCACCAGCCAAGCTAGATTTCAGCAACCCTTGGCAACCTCCTTCATTACCCAAGCACACCAAGAGCTATTGAGCACTCCCATATTCCACCACAACACATTCTAGTCATTCCAGTGAGATCCGAGCGCTATTTTGACATGTTCTAGTCATTATGTGGGAGCGTGATCTTGCTTCTTGTGTTGTGTGGATATGTTTTGCTCTTGTGTGTGTATTCTCCTCTCTATATTGCTGTTATTTGAAGTTGTAACCCTGTCATCTTGTGTATGACTGCAGGATACTCCAACTTGTGGAGATTCCTTGCGATGAGATTGGGATTGATATAAAGAAGACCGTGTCACTGAAGTTGATTGTTGGAACACTTGAGAGGGGTTGAGTGCAACCCTTGTCCATTGGGACACCACGTGGAGTAGCCAAGCATTTTAGGCTTGACCGTACCACGGGATAAAAATCGTTGTGTCTCTTGTCATTGATTCTTTGCGATTGATTCTTCCTCTAAGTTCTTGATCACACTTGTAAAGTTGCTCTAAGTCTAATTCCGCATCTAAAGAGCAATCAAGTGTTAGAACTCTTCGCCCTCTTTCACTTGCTTGGATCTTGCATATTGAACTAACACTTAATCAAGATTCAAGTTTTGTGTTTAATTTGTGTTCTCTCACGCGTACCTCTCAGCCTTATTCTCTTTTTCATACTTCCATCGCCTATTGTTTCTTCTTCGGTTAGGCCTTGTTCGGTTATTCCCAATACTCATGGATTGGATGAGATTGGAAAAAATTAATAAGTTTGACTTGTTTGGAATTCAAACTCATCCTATCCCACTCAATCCACATGGATTGAGAGCTAACCGAACAAGCCCTTAGGGCTTGTTCGTTTTGGTGATAATCCACATGTATTGGGTGGGATTGAGGCGGTTTAAATCCATAACAAGTCAAAATCCATTTCAATCCCACCCAATACACTCCAATACACATGTAATATCAATAACCGAACAAGGTCTTAGTTGGGAGAGATTCTCCTTTCTGCCCCTAACTTCCTTACCCATGGATTCATGTAAGCACCCTGCAGATGAGCGTCCACTAGTGACGAGGACGCTGTGGCAACATTTACTTGAATCAGGGTAAGGGCTGTTTTAGAATTATGTAGTACTTTCCTACCTCTTTTTGTGCTGATATTCATTGTTACATTCCCTACCTTATTCCTAGGGCGGTGATCCATTCCTTGGGAATGCGCAGGACCTTTGAGTTTCCCCTGGATATGTCCGGTCCAACCAACCTTTCTGAGTCGACCTTAGCAGAACTTCGGGAAAGTTTGGCCGTGGCACATAGGACCCTCGAGGATGCTGATCGCGAAATTCCAGACCTCCGCATTCACCTGTAGAAGTTAGAATATCGCAAGCCCAATAAGTTTTGCTTGCTTTCGCTGTTTCTCATTCTTTCGTTGATCCTCTCTCCCTTTTTTTAGAGTTGGAGTTGGAGGCTCTCGTTCTTCATGACAGATTAGACCACATCGTGGAGTTTGTCCACTCACGTGGTAAAGGTCAATATGGATGTATTCTTGACGCATTAAGCTAGATTTGGGACGTTGTTCATTGTGGAATCCATCATGGTGTAGCCATTGCTCTAGCCATTGTGCAACTCTAATCAGTCCACGAGTTGCGCAACATCATTGGCCTTTTGGGACGCACAATAGATGGTGATCCTAATGAACTAGTGGATGACTTCGAGTCAGCTGTTGATGCTGTAGTCGAAGGGCTGCTTGTGGAAGACATAATCTAGAGGCCTTTTTAGGTTGTTTCGGGGGTCAAGTAGGGGATGCCCTCCTACCCAACTCGGCGACTGCGAGGCCGCTACCCAGCCATCCTAGGCATGCGTACATCCCTCTAGGCGTCTTGAGCGGTTGGAAAGGTGTCCTTAGGGGCTGCCGTCGAGTACCTAGGAACAGGGTATCCCAAAATAGGCCCACAACTTCCTTTCGGCCCATTTGCGGACTAGACCTTTGTCGAGAAACCCAACAAGGCGGAGTGGCTGACCAAGCCCTCTACCGAGCAACCCAGCGAGGAGGAGTGGCCGACCAAGTCCCTGCTAGGCAACCCTATGAGATGGAGCTTACGACTAAGTCCCTGTTGTGTGACCCTGCAAGGTGGAGCGTACAACCAAATCTCTCCCTAGCAACCCTGTGGTGGAACCAGCGAGATTATTCCAGCTTAAGTGCTCCAGTATCGCCATAGGGCAACAATGCACTTGAATCGGAATAAACTGTCAGTTCATCGAATCTAGTCCGATAAAACCACTAACAAGGATCGAGTACCATTTACTCAAATGAAGGTGAGACACAGAGAGATACAATAAAGCATAAAACCACAACTTAAAGAAGTACTTGAGTTATTACATAGATCGAAGTTCAATATTAAGAAACATTGTTTTAGTGCAGCAGATAACAACTAACGATGAAAAATGGGGAATAGGGCGAAGCCTGGCCCACTACTCCTAATCCTCTCCTACTGAGGTAGCATCCCACTCGACTGTCCAACCTAGTGGCAGGGTGGCTGGCCAAGTCACACCATCAACCATCTCTTACAACAAACCTATAAAATTATGTCACAAGAAAGGCTGAATATACTAATACTCAGCTAGACATATCTGGTGTGAGGAGTCTACTTCTCTACCTCTAGGCCATGAAGTTGTTTGACATTAGGGTCCCTTACTAACTCTTCCCTTTTCTCTAACACATAAGTCCTTCTATCACTATTCCTATGAGTCATTGACTTCACACGTAGCCCACTAGGTTTTCAAGGCATTGCACCCACAATCCTTCTCTCAGCCAGAACAGTGACCGAAGGGGAAAACATGGCGGCACCACTTAATGCTGGTGGTAGCGTTTCATGGTAGCGTTTTAGGGGAAGGGTCGAGAAGAAGCACGAGGTTATGGCGAACACGCCGGTACCTTTGGGTTGGCCGAAGATGGTCGGAGTCGGCTGGTCTACGTCTCTAGGCAATCAGAGCTCGATGGTGGCACGTGCTTCGGCTAGTCGGCAGTGGTAGAGTTCCGTTCAAACGGTCAGTGAGCTTCACTGAAGGTCGGTGATGTGGTCTACCGAAGGAATTGAACAGAGGCGGGCTATGGAGGCCGGTCCAAGTTTACCGATGGAACCATCGACTCTGGTGAGGGCGATTTCACCGCTCTAGTGAAGTAGAGCTCCATCTCAAGCCTTAGGAAGCTTCACGGGACTCATGGGGGGCTGGTGGTGGGTTTGGTTTTCGTAGAGAGTAGCTTAACAAGGTGGACCACAATGGCCGTCTTGGGTCGATGACGGAAGATGGCGGTGCCCCCTAGTGCGGTGAAATTCTAGTGAGGGTGCTCAGCTATGGGCTCAAGAGAGTGTGGAGAGTGCAACTGATGGTTGGGGTCGACTTTATAGGTGCAGGGCACGAGCGGGGCACTGCAGTGGCTGACCGTGGCACGTGGTACGAGCGTGGGCGTGGGTTGGGCGCTGCCGACAGTCAGCCAAGGTCAAGGACATGGCAACACATGGTGTAGTCACTTTCAAGCGTACATTGGCTCCAAATCTTTGCAAATATGTACAAACCTCCCGTGTAATATCTCTTCCCCTCTCTATGCTCTATCATGTTCGTGCAGGGCTCAAGGCGTTTCATGTCAGAGGTATGGAGTTGCTTACCTCCTAAGGTCGGTTTGTCTCTCATCCCGAATCTGAGACAAAATCCACACCAAATCATGTCAACCGATTTTGGTTTGATTTAAAAAAAATCCAGGGTGTGCCTAAGGTATTTTGGCACCACTTTGTCAATTAGGGTATGTGGTTTTGAGTCTTGTAGCTAATGGAACATATTTGGTTTTGTTAGAGGGGCTGAAAATGAGTTAAAGAATAATCTGTTTTTCTTTTATTTCCCCCACTTGAGTGACTTTTTGGGGATTTTGTAAAACCTTTTTATGGCATCCTCCTTACTAACTTTGGTAGGTTATTTAATATGCTATAACTTTTATAAATGGTCCAAGTCATGACAATGAAATTTTCATAACTTTCTTAGTTAATTTCTTTTGGTACTCAACTTGCTAAAGGTGGGGAACTTAGGGTTTTAGCACTTCTCCCCCCTTTGATGTGCATAATATGGCTAAGGTAGGTATTTTAAGAAGATCAATACTCAATTAGGGTCTTGGTTCCCAAGTAAGGTGCCTTTTATTCAAACTAACCCACATGTGATAATAGGGCTTTGTGAGTGTGTTCAGTAGAACCCCTTAGTAACACATGGGGTGTTACAGCCCTCCCCCATAAGAGAATCTCGTCTCGAGAATTGAGTGAAGATTACTAAGGGTAAGGAGGCATGTAACCCACTGCCCAAACATAGATACTGTATCCAATGAGTCAGTTATCCTCTTTGCAACTTCAGAAGGAAGCCCTATTACACCTAGTCAGACAATCTATATTTCATCTCAATAAGGAAGAATCATGATATCTTGAGATAGAAGGCAAGGATCAATGGAGGGTATTGTTACATACCAATACTTTTAGGTAGAAATTCGGGGTAGTTCTTGTTTAGATAATCCTTGGTTTCCCATGTGGCTTCTTCTTAAGTGTGATTACTCCATTGAATCTTATACATCTTGATTGCCTTCTTGAGAGTGGATCTTTCCTCGCAATCTAAGATTTTTACTAGGTGTTCCTTGTATGACAGGTCAGGCTTTATTTCTATCTCGGGCTTGATCAGGACTTCTATCGGTACCAGAACACACTTCTTCAGTTGAGACACATGGAACACATCGTGTATTGTAGACATATTAGATGGTAGCTTTAGCTTGTAAGCTACTGGTCCACATTCTTCTATGATCTCATAAGGTCCAATATAGCGAGGGGCTAATTTGCCTTTAATTCCAAATCTTTGCACACCTTTAGTGGGTGAGACTTTAAGATACACATGATCTCCTGTTGGTGACTTGTTCTCAAATGCTATGGATCAAGAACAAGGCAACATAAAATGTTAAATATTAATGCCCTTCGTCCTTCGAAACATTATTTCCCTTAGGATATAATGATCTTCAGACAAAGGTTATGAAAGACATACCTTCGAATATCGAAAGTAAGATGGTAAAAGAAAAAGGCATGTAAAATACAAAAGATGACATAAAGAATCATATAGCATTATGAATTCATCTCCATTCTATTATCATGAGAATATAAAAACAATATTGAATTACATTCGATACCTTCGACTTGATAAACAGCAAAGGTACGAGCGCGATGCAAAGGCAAATGTTCAGTAAGCGTGAACAGTATGGGGGTACTATTCATCTATTTATAGGCATGGGACGCAGCCCACGTGAAATTACATTCATGCCCTTTACATTTGCTAATGATTAGAAGGTAACTCATGAGGGTCTAAATAGCCTTTTCCCCTTTAAGTCGGTTCCCTTTCCTGCTGTCATGCCGAAGCTCCCTTGCGCGTAGCTTCGGCGCCTCATCAATCTTCGTATTGTTCATGCTTCCCCCACTATGGTTCTGATTCGAATCCGAAGGTTCCTGCTCATATATTACAACTCCAGAAACAATGTTAAATCATGTTTTTGAGGACCTTCAGAAGACGAAGGCCCCCAACAGTAGCCCCTCGCAAGGTTATTTGTTAGAATGATGAATTAAAATTGCGATATGGATGAAGGTCCTAAGCCGAAGGTCCGAAAAAACACCTTCCCTTTGCTAGAATAGCAACAGTTAATGGTAGACGGGGCCCTCCAACTTGGAGCGTGCTGGGTGTATAAATAAGAACTCACCCCGAGCACATTTGGTACGTTACTTGCCGCCTGCTTTGCTTTGTTCAATTTTTTAGCTCTTGCTTATCAACAGCTGCTTGATTTTTTAGATTTCCTAAGCTTCGGCTCTGAGGACACATTTCCGCCATTTTCAAAGAAAAGATGTCTCAATACAAAAAAGTTGCTGATCAGACGAAGCTAAGCGAGGAGGAGAAGCTCCTTGAGGAGAAGACTGTTGGATTTATTGAGTCAATTGCAAAAACAAACACAGAGAAGATAACTAAAGAGATATTAGAAGGCTTGTCTGAAGATACTGATGATAGCGACAGCTATGATATGGAGAGTGGAGGTGAAGACTCGGAAGATCGCCCTTGGCGACCAAGTCACACAGTCTTCGGGAAATCAACTATCAAACAGAGTCATCTTGATAATATGAGAGGAAGGTACTTTCAAGATATTTCTATTGTGAGGGCTGACCTAGACAGGGTCGTTCCTGCCCCGGAAGAAAATAAAGTTGTGATCTTTCGAAGCTTCTTCAAAGCTGGACTTCGGTTCCCGTTGAGTAGATTTGTGGTCGAAGTTTTGAAGACATACCAGATCTACCTTCATCAGATTACTCCTAAAGCAATTATTAGAATGGGGATTTTCGTCTGGGCTGTGAGAAGTCAAGGTCTGGAGCCAAGTGCAATATGTTTTTGCAGTATGCACGAGCTCTCGTATGAAACGAAGGCCTGGGGTAAAGAACAATATCACATTGTCATTCTAACAAATTAACCTTGTGAGGGGCTACTGTTGGGGGCCTTCGTCTTCCGAAGGTCCTCAAAAACATGATTTAACATTGTTTCCGAAGTTGTAATACATGAGCAGAAACCGTCGGATTCGAATCAGAACCATAGTGGGGGAAGCATGAACAATACGAAGATTGACGAGGTGCCGAAGCTACGCGCAAGGGAGCTTCGGCATGATAGCAGGAAAGGGAACCGACTTAAAGGGGAAAAGGCTATTTAGACCCCGATGAGTTACCTTGTAATCATTAGCAAATGTAAAGGGCATGAATGTAATTTCATGTGGGCTGCGTCCCATGCCTATAAATAGATGAACAGTACCCCCATACTGTTCACGCTTACTGAACATTTGCCTTTGCATCGCGCTCGTACCTTTGCTGTTTATCAAGTCGAAGGTATCAAATGTAATTCAATATTGTTTTTATATTCTCATGATAATAGAATGGAGATGAATTCATAATGCTATATGATTCTTTATGTCATCTTTTGTATTTTACACGCCTTTTTCTTTTACCATCTTACTTTCGATATTCGAAGGTATGTCTTTCATAACCTTCGTCTGAAGATCATTATATCCTATGGGAAATAATGTTTCGAAGGACAAAGGGCATTAATATTTAACATTTTATGTTGCCTTGTTCTTGATCCATAGCATTTGAGAACAAGTCACCAACATTGGCGCTCGCCTCCGGTGAATCCTTTTCTACCACCTTCGGCAAGCACTGACCTTCGTCATGCCACCGAAGAAAGCTTCAGCGATAGAGGCTGCCGCTCTGCAGCCACTGGACCCAAACCAGGAAACCCTTTCTCTTCGAGAGGCCCGAAGCCAGAAGAGGAAGGCCACTAGTCCAACACTCCAAGAAAAGGAGTTGGACCAAGAAATCAGAAACATGGAGATACTTCATCAGCAAGTACAAAGGAAGAAGGAGAAGATGGCCCGACTAGCTGATCTTCAAAGGCAGATCGACAAAGCCACTGAAGAAGTACGCCATCTTGCCTAGGACAAACGAGAATGAAGGCCCCAACATAGGGAGCTTCATCAAGAAGGCTTCTTCAACGAGGATGGATGGTATGATGATTTCCATCATGGAAATTTTGCTTCTGTTAATGCTTCTCCTCTGTCAGCAGAACTGCAGGCTACCCCATGGCCTCCATCAAAGAAACCACCCCAGCTCCCCATGTATGATGGGCAATCAGATCCGAAGCAGTTTTTGATAAGCTACGAAGCAACCATATCTTCATATGGGGGCAATACCGCAGTCATGGCGAAATCTTTCATCATGGCAGTCAAGAATGTTGCGCAAACCTGGTACTCCTCTCTTCAGCCAGGAACAATCACATCATGGCAGAAGCTGAAGGATATGCTAATCACCAGTTTCCAAGGGTTTCAGACGAAGCCGGTTACTGCTCAAGCTTTGTTCCAGTGCATGCAAGAGCACGAAGAATACCTCCAGGCGTATGTCTGAAGGTTCTTGCGCTTAAGGGCACAAGCGCCAACTGTGCCCAATGAAATCATCATTGAGGCCATGATCAAAGGGCTTCGGTCAGGACCTACGACCCAATACTTCACCAGGAAGCCCCCTCAGACCCTAGAGAAGTTGCTCCAAAAGATGGATAAATACATCCGGGCTGACAATGACTTTCGCCAAAGAAGAGAGGAAGCCTACAGGTTCTCTGAGATGACCAAGGGCTTCGGAGGAAGAACCCACCCAAGGCATGTCAGGTCAATTCACTCCACTCAGAGTGATGACAGAGGAAGTCAGCTGCAGAAATCACAATATACTTCACAATCTTTGGGGCAGCAACAAAGCTCTTTCCGGCCGACAGCTCCAAGAGGTAGAGGCGCCAAGGTCTTCGGAGGAAGGTTTGGGGATCAGCCCAGAAAAATTTATTGCTTATTCTGTGGTGAGGACAAGGGCCATACTACAAGGATGTGCCATGTCACTATTCAAAAACAAAAGGAAATATGCCCATCATACATGGGGAGCTGGGGTGGTTTGTATGATGGAGGCCATGGGGTAGCCTGCAGTTCTGCTGACAGAGGAGAAGCATTATCAAAAGCAAAATTTCCATGATGGAAATCATCATACCATCCATCCTCTTTGAAGAAGCCTTCTTGATGAAGCTCCCTATGTTGGGGCCTTCGTTCTTGTTCGTCCTGGGTAAGATGGTGTACTTCTTCAGTGGCTTCGTCGATCTGCCTTTGAAGATCAGCTAGTCGGGCCATCTTCTCCTTCTTCCTTTGTACTCGCTGATGAAGTATCTCCATGTTTCTGATTTCTTGGTCCAACTCCTCCTCTTGGAGTGTTGGACTAGTGGCCTTCCTCTTCTGGCTTCGGGCCTCTCGAAGAGAAAGGGTTTCCTCGTTTGGGTCCAGTGGCTGCAGAGCGGCAACCCCTATCGCTGAAGCTTTCTTTGGTGGCATGACGAAGGTCAGTGCTTGCCGAAGGTGGTCGAAAAGGATTCACCGGAGGTGGGCGCCAATGTCGGTGACTTGTTCTCAAATGCTATGGATTAAGAACAAGGCAACATAAAAGTTAAATATTAATGCCCTTCGCCCTTCGAAACATTATTTCCCTTAGGATATAATGATCTTCAGACGAAGGTTATGAAAGACATACCTTCGAATATCGAAAGTAAGATGGTAAAAGAAAAAGGCATGTAAAATACAAAAGATGACATAAAGAATCATATAGCATTATGAATTCATCTCCATTCTATTATCATGAGAATATAAAAGCAATATTGAATTACATTCGATACCTTCGACTTGATAAACAACAAAGGTACGAGCGCTATGTAAAGGCAAATGTTCAGTAAGCGTGAATAGTATGGGGGTACTGTTCATCTATTTATAGGCATGGGACGCAGCCCACGTGAAATTACATTCATGCCCTTTACATTTGCTAATGATTACAAGGTAACTCATCGGGGTTTAAAAAGCCTTTTCCCCTTTAAGTCGGTTCCCTTTCCTGCTGTCATGCCGAAGCTCCCTTGCGCGTAGCTTCGGCGCCTCGTCAATCTTCGTATTGTTCATGCTTCCCCCACTATGGTTCTGATTCGAATCTGAAGGTTCCTGCTCATGTATTACAACTCCGGAAACAATGTTAAATCATGTTTTTGAGGACCTTCGGAAGACGAAGGCCCCTAACATCTCCCACTTCAAATTGTAGGGGTTTTCTTCTTTTGTCATGGTAGCTCTTTTGCCTGGCTTGAGCAGCTTTTAAATTCTTTCTAATTATTTTGACCTTCTCTTCGGCTTCAAGCACTAGGTTAGGCCCAAAGATTTCATTTTCTCCAGCTTGTGACCAATTAAGGGGTGTTCGACACCTCTTTCCATACAATGCTTCGAAGGGTTCCATCTTCAGGCTAGCTTGGTAGCTATTGTTGTAAGAGAACTCTGCTAGCAAGAGACACTTATACCAATTCTTGCCATAGTGTATCACATAGGCTCTTAACATGTCTTCGAGGATCTGATTCACTCTCTCTGTTTGACCATCAGTTTGCGAATGATACGCTAAGCTCATAATCAACTTGGTGCCCAGTGATCCTTGTAGCTGCTCCAAAAATCTTGCTATGAATTGAGCTTCTCGATCAGAGATATAGGTTTGGGAATCCCATGTAAGTGTACTACTTGGTTGATATAAATTTCCGCATACTTTTCTGCAAGGAGAGTGGTATGCACTGGTAGGAAGTGAGCTGTCTTGGTCAATCTATCCACAAACACCCATATAGAATCATGATGTCAAGAAGTATTGGGCAATCCTACAATAAAGTCCATGCTGATATCTTCCCATTTCTAAGAAGGTATGGGGAGCAGTTGCAAGGCACCTGCTACTTTCAGGTGACTTGCTTTTATCCTTTGGCAGGTGTCGCATTTAGACACATACTTAGCTATCTCTCTTTTCATCCTTGTCCACCAGTATAGGGGTTTCAAGTCATCGTACATCTTATTGCTCCTAGGGTGTATGGAAAATTTGCAGAGATTAGCCTCATCCGGAATTTTCTTTCTAAGTTCCAAGTCCTTGGGAACAACAAATCGATCTTTGAACCATAGTATACCCTTACTGTCTTGGTGAAAGCACTTATACTTTTCTACTTTCTATGTGAGCATTTCCTTGATAATTTGCACTCCCTTATCACTAAGTTGTGCCATGATGATTTGATCTTGGAAGGTTGGCTCAACAGAGATATAATCTAGAGTGTCAGAAGGAATCACTTCTATACTTAGTTTGTTTAACTCATCACATAGGGTGGTGACACGAGAGTCCATAGTTAGGCAATTGCATTGTGCCTTGCGACTTAACGCATTAGCTACCACATTGGCCTTTCTAGGGTGGTAGTGCACTTCTAGGTCATAATCCTTGATTAGCTCTAACCATCTTCTCTATCTCATATTGAGATCAGCCTAAGTGAAAATGTACTTGAGGCTCTTGTGATTAGTATATATGTTGCAATGAGCTCCCATCAAATAGTGTTTCTTGATCTTCAAGGCGTGAACTACGGATGCTAGCTCCAAATCATGTGTCAAATAATTCTGCTCATGCAGTCTTAGTGCTCGTGACGCATAGGAAATAACTCGGTTGTCTTGCATCAAAACACAACCAAGTCCAGTGATGGAAGCATCACAATACACATCAAATGGCTTGGCATTGTCAGGCTATGCTAATACTAGTGCACTGGTCAGGGGCTGCCTTAAGGTGTGGAAGGCATCTTCACACTTCTGACTCCACTCGAATTTTACTTCCTTTTTCAACAATTCAGTCATTGGCTTGGCGATTCTGGAGAGGTCTGTAATGAATTAGCGATAATACTCAACAAATCCCAGAAAACTTTGAATTTGGTGGATGGTGGTAGGAGGCTTCCAATCCATCACCTCTTGTACCTTGTCTAGATCGACTCTTATCCCTTCCTGAGAGACGGTATGACCCAAGAATTTGAACTCTTTTAGCTAGAAATCACATTTAGAGAATTTGGCATAGAAACGATGGTCTCGTAGACGTTGAAGCACGATGTGTAGGTGCATTGTGTGCTCGTCTTCATTCCTTGAATATACCAAAATATCATCGATGAAGACCACCACGAACTTGTCCAACTCAGGCATCGACATTGAGTTCATCAAGTACATGAAATATGCCGGTGCATTGGTTAGTGCAAATGACATCACCAGATACTCATAAAGCCCATATCTAGTTGAGAAAGCTATCTTTGGGATGTCACTTATCTAGATCTTAATTTGATGATAGTCAGAGCGAATATCTATCTTGGAAAACACCTTGGCTCCACTAATTGATCAAAAAGAACATCAATGTGAGGCAAAGGATACTTATTCTTGATAATCATCGCATTGAGAGGGCGGTAATCAATTCATAACCTTAGACTTTCATCCTTCTTCTATATCAACAAGGCTAGACATCCCCAAGGTGAAGTACTTTGTCCGATGAATCCCTTATCTAGTAATTCTAGCAATTGTTTCGTCAATTCTGCTAGTTTGGCTGGAGGCATTCTATAGGGTCTCTTAGAGATAGGTGTAGTACCTGGTTGTAATTCTATGGCAAACTCTATGTCTCGGTCAGGTGACATTCTAGGTAACTCATCTATGAAAACATCGGCATACTCACAGACCACTGGAATTTTCTCTAGGGGCAGTTCTATCATGGAATAAGCACATGACTGTACTTCCTTGGCTGGGCAAGCACAAGGTAAGTTCTCCCAAGGTTGCGGAATGGATCTCAAGGGCTCGTGCGGCGACATCTAGTAGAACTTGGTATTGGGTCATCCAATCGGTTCCTAAGATGATATCTACACTTTCTAATCCAATAACCAGGAGCGTAGTTTTAAAAATTTTACTTCCCTCTTGGATAGGCACGCTTCGATTTAACTAATAGGTTGCAACCTTGCCCGCCGGCGTTGCTATCATATAGGCTCCCTTGGTATGGTAGAAAGGAAATTGACATTTGATGCTAAATTTTGCGCAAATAAAACTAAGCGATGCACCGGCATCAAACAGAATTATAACAAGCTGATTAAGGACTGAAAAGGTACCGGTCATGACAGATGCTCCTTCTAGAAGGTCCTCTAGGTAGTGAAGTTCAATCTTCCTAGCTTGACTTGCACTTTCTATTTCCTGCCCTTATTCTGAGCTAAAGTTGGTCCAGGTCTTTGTTGGTTCTGAGGGCAGTCCATGGCATAAAGGCC
The DNA here is from genome assembly GCA_029449295.1 of Zea luxurians. Lineage (NCBI taxonomy): Eukaryota > Viridiplantae > Streptophyta > Magnoliopsida > Poales > Poaceae > Zea > Zea luxurians. Next base: position 188,136,022 of record JAOPSE010000004.1, on the reverse strand, counting down.
AGTACTGCCGCAAGTGTAGCATTTGTTCCCATTCCCCTGGTGGTACTACTGTGGCTGCTACTGAGGTTGGTTGTTCCTTTGAGCAAGGGCTTGGGTCGGTGTTTGTGACCTGACTGCGCACCATAGGGTTACCCACGTGATGCTTTTGGGTAAGACGACATCATTAACTGTGACTTGATGGTACGCACAGGAGCACGTCGAACTTGCACAAGGATTTATAAAGGTTCGGGTCACTAGAATGCGTAACACCCTACTTCCTGTTGACGATGTGTATTGGAATTACTCTAGAGTATACGGATTACAAATGTGCTATGATAGTGCTTAGGTGTTGTCCTGCTGTGTATCAGCTCTTGCATTGTGGGAGCCTGGGGTTGTGGCAGAGTAACATGTTCGTTTTGTCCATGGCACGCTCTTCCTACCATCTGTAATATAGTAATTTCTTGTTGATATACCCATAATCCAAACTTGTGAAATGTGACTTAATAATAAGGAGGAACCAGTAAAATCTAATTTATTTCGCAATTTGAGACTTAGTACTGAACAAGGTGAAGTTTGAGTCACAACTTGAAACTTAAGACATCCATTTTTCATTACTTAAAATAAGTTCCCATGGGTTACATCTTGTCAGAAGGACTCAACTTTCTAGCCTAGTACATCATGGGGTGCCAAAAGCTAAGCTATGAGGAGTACAACTTCCTAAAATTTCCCACTGCAAACCCAACTAATCAAATGGCTTGGCATTGTCAGGGTATGCTAATACTGGTGCACTGGTCAGGTGTTGCCTTAAGGTGTGGAATGCATCTTCACACTTCTGACTCCACTCGAATTTTACTCCCTTTTTCAACAATTCAGTCATTGGCTTGGCGATTCTAGAGAGGTCTGTAATGAATTAGCGATAATACTCTACTAATCCCAGAAAACTTTGAATCTGGCGGACGGTGGTAGGAGGCTTCCAATCCATCACCTCTTGTACCTTGTCTAGATCAACTGTTATCCCTTCCTGAGAGACGGTATGACCAAAGAATTTGATCTCTTTTAGCCAGAAATCACATTTAGAGAATTTTGCATACAAACGATGGTCTCGCAGACATTGAAGCACGATGTGTACATGCATTGTGTGCTCGTCTTCATTCCTTGAATATACCAAGATATCATCGATGAAGACCACCACGAACTTATCCAACTCAGGCATGGACACTGAGTTCATCAAGTACATGAAATATGCCGGTGCATTGGTTAGTCCGAATGACATCACCAGATACTCATAAAGCCCATATCTAGTTGAGAAAGCTGTCTTTGGGATGTCACTTGTCTAGATCTTAATTTGATGATAATCAGAGCAAAGCTCTATCTTGGAAAACACCTTGGCTGCAACTAATTGATCAAAAAGAATATCAATGCGAGGCAAAGGATACTTGTTCTTGATAGTCATCACATTGAGAGGGCGGTAATCAATGCATAACCTTAGAATTTCATCCTTCTTCTTTATGAACAAGGCAAGACATCCCCAAGGTGAAGTACTTTGTCCGATGAATCCCTAATCCAGTAATTCTAGCAATTGTTTTGTCAATTCTGCTAGTTTGGTTGGTGGCATTCTATAGGGTCTCTTAGAGATAGGTGCAGTTCCTAGTTGCAATTCTATGGCAAACTCTATGTCTCGGTCGGGTGGCATTCCAGGTAACTCATCTGGGAAAACATCGGCATACTCACAGACCACTAGAATTTTCTTTAGGGGCAGTTCTATCATGGAATAAGCACATGACTATGTACTTCCTTGGCTAGGCAAGTACAAGGTAAGTTCTCCAAAGGTTGCGGAATGGATCTTAAGGGCTCGTGCGGCGACATCTAGTAGAACTTGGTATTGGGTCATCCAATCGGTTCCCAAGATGATACCTACACTTTCCCATCCCATAACCAAGAGGGTAGTTTTAAAAATTTTGCTCCCCTCTTGGATAGGCACGCTTCGATTTAGCTAATAGGTTGCAACCTTGCCCCCTCTAGCGTTGCTATCATATAAGCTCCCTTGGTATGGTAGAAAGGAAATTGACATTTGACGCTGAATTTTGCACTAATAAAACTATGCGATGCACCGGCATCAAACAGAATTATAACAAGCTGATTAAGGACTGAAAAGATACCGGTCATGATGGATTCTCCTTCTGGAAGGTCCTCTAGGTAGTGAAGTTCAGTCTTCCCAACATGACTTGCTCTTTCTGTTTCCTGTCCTTGTTCTAAGCTACAGTTGGTCCAGGTCTTCGTTGGTTCTGAGGGAAGTCCTTGGCGTAAAGGCCAGTATTGCCACAAGTGTAGCATCTGTTCCCATTCCCCTGGTGATACTACTGTGGATGCTACTAAGGTTGGTTGTTCCTTTGAGCTAGGTCTTGGGTTGGTGTTTGTGACTTGACTGCGCACCATAGGGTTACTGTTGGGGGCCTTCATCTTCCAAAGGTCCTCAAAAACATGGCTAACATGTTTTCCAAGTATAATATATATACAGGGACCTTCGGCCTTGGGATGAAGCTGTACACGATATGAAAAGCACGGTTCGGGAGAAGGATGAACCAGTTCCGAAGCTACCTGTGGAGAAGCTTCAACTTAGCAGTGAAAAATGGAACTGACTTAAAGGGGAAAGTTTGTCTAGTCCTTGATAGATTATCCCTAAGTCAATAATAAATGTCAAGGGCATGGATGTAATTTTACACAGATTGTGTCCTTTGCCTATAAATAGATGAACAGTAGCATCGTACTGTTCACGCTGACTTGTATTCACTCCCACGTCACGCTTGGATCTTCACCTTCTGTCAAGCCGAAGGTATAAATGTAACTCGATATTATTCATGTTTATTCATGATAAGATAATAAAAAATGTTTTGATGATGTCATATGATTATTCATGTTATTTTCTATGTTTCATATGCTTCTACTTTCATTATTATATACTGAGATAATGAAGGTATGTCCTTCATAACCTTCGTCTGAAGATCATTATATCCTAAGGGAGATAATGCTTCAAAGGACGAAGGTCTTTAACTATTAACATTTTATGTTGCCTTGTTCTTAATTCATAGCATTTGAGAACAACTGCCCAACATTGGCGCCCACCTCCGATGAACTCATTCGACCACCTTCGGCAAGCTATGACCTTCGTCATGCCGCCAAAGAAAACTTGAGGGCTAGGGGCTGCACTGTAGCCACTGGACGTCAATCTGGAAACACTGCGTGAAGCTAGAAGTCAAAAAAGGAAGGCTACAAGTCCAATGCCTCAGGAGGAGCTATACCAAGAAATAAGGGACCTAGAAGCCATCCATCAGTAGGTCTAGAGGAAGAAGGAGAAGATGCTTCGTCTCTCCGATCTGCAGAAGAAGATCGATGAAGCTGCTGAGGAAATGTGTCATCTCACTCAAGATGACCAGGACAGAAGACCTCAACGCAGAGAGCTTCATCAGGACAATCCTTATGATGATGATGAATGGTATGATAATTTCCATCATGGAAATTTTGCTTTTGATGATGCTTCTCCTCTGTCAGCAGAACTGCAGGCTACCCCATGGCCGCCATCATACAAGCCACCCCAGCTCCCCATGTATGATGGGCACTCAGATCCAAAGCAGTTTCTGATGAGCTACGAAGCAACCATACCTTCATATGGGGCAATACTGCAGTCATGGCGAAATCCTTCGTCATGGCAGTCAAGAATGTTGCACAAACATGGTACTCCTCTATTCGGCTAGGAACAATCACTGTGGGGGATAGATATCCCCCGGGTCCACTGAAAGAGTAAAGGACCTCACGAAAGGCCCGAGGGCCCAATAAATCGTAAGGCTATTCTTTCGTGGGCCTGGGGGGAAACAACCAGCCAGGCAGAGCGACGTAAGGCCGGATTGGTGCAAACCCGGACGGCCCATAGCGTCGAGCGAGTGGCTGCAACAGAGATCCAACTTTCCCGCGCGGGAGCCTCCATGCAGCGAAGCCATGCGAGGATAAGTCGGCGGGGGTTACGTAGGGATAATCACAAGATGTTCACTATCTTTTAGCTACTCGTTACTATCTTATCCACGTGTATTGCCCCACGGTCGAGTATATAAGGCCTAGGGGCACCCCTTCAGAACGATCGACCCATTACTTAGCCACCCGCATCAACTCTCTATATTCTTAATCCAGAGAGCTCTCTTGTAATCATACCCATCAAGCATACTCACCAGGACGTAGGGTGTTACGCATCACTAAGCGGCCCGAACCTGTAAACCTTGTCTACCGTCTCTCGTGCGATCGGCACGAACCATTTTGCTACAGTTGTTGACACCTTCCTACTCCTAAAACACCTTGAGGGGCAACCCCGGGTGTGCGGTCGGACCCAAAACACCGACAGCTGGCGCGCCAGGTAGGGGGTGTGTCGACAATCCAAGCTAGCTCAATGGCCATCTCCTTCTACAGCAAGATCACCCTACGCCCCGGATCTGTGTTCTGCTTCGAAACAATCTCATTAGTAGCGGACGAAGAAGGAATTCTGCACCGTATCGCGGATCCGCCGGAAAAGGAATCTTCCCCAACAAACTCCGAAAATACCGGAGAAGCGCAACCTCCGGCTCTCCGAAAGAAGATCACTACGACGGCGGCACCGTTCTACCCCGATGTCCTCTTCATCGAAAGAGCGGAATCGCCCGTCATCTCCGACGACGAGCCGACTGTACCCGGGGAGGAACCGCCTCAGCGAGAGTCCCGTCGACGGAGGAACCGGTGCAGGAACGTTCGACGACATCACGCAGCCGGAGAGCGGAATCCAGAACAACCTGTCTCGCGAGACGAGGTCTCGGAGGTAGTAGAAACCCCGGAAGAACGCGTCTTCAGAGAGCGAAGGAACTCCCGACGACGTGATCGCCGGCGAGCTCAGGAACAGGCTGAGCAGGATGCAAGGCAACGTCGAGAGAATCCATTCTTCGGGCGCAACCTGAACCCCGACTTCGCCCGAGCCATGAACACGCCGAGCGAGGTCGGAGGGGTACTAGCTCGGATAGCTGAAGGACTACCTCGGACTCCTGACGCCGATGGCTACCGGCGACTACTCACCCAGGCGGCCAACCATCTTCTACCGCTTGCTCACCCGCCGAACGATCTACGACACGCCATCAACAGTCGCCGAGACGCGCGGAGCTCCATCAATGCTTCGCGAGAACGGCGGCATGAGAACGAGATTCGTCGTCGAGAGGAGTATGACAGGGATCATGGCACCCCGACTCAGAGCCAAGCTACCAGGACTGAGTCGGCAACGGCTTCAACTGGCGGAACCACCCGGGGACGGTCGAGGAATCACAATCACAACTCCCCTCCCCGGGACAGACATCGGCCCCGACGACAGGGGGACACGTGCGGAGTGTCCGCCCTTACTCCGCGCCTTAGGGCCATCCAATGGCCTCCCAACTTCAAGGTATCCAATGTTGACAAATATGAACCTAAGCAGGATCCATGGGGTTGGCTAGCCGTCTACACAACCGCTGCTCGAGCTGCCGGGGCGTCTGAAGACGTGATGACCGCGTACCTACCCATTGTCCTTGGGCAAGACGCGCTGCAATGGCTGCGACATCTACCCCGACACTGCATCGACGTCTGGGGAGACTTCAGTCGACGCTTCACCGCCAACTTCCAGTCCCTCTCCGACAAGCCGGTGCAACCGTGGGACCTCAAATCTATCAAGCGCCGGGGGGACGAAACTCTCCGGTCGTACCTCAAGAGGTTTCAAACCATGAGAAATCGTATCCCCGATGTCACGGAGGCGGCCGTGATCGAGGACTTCTACCGAGGATCCAATGATTCGGCTTTCGTCCGAGCCATACTACAGAAGGCGCCGACTACCTCCGAGGAGCTGTTCCGGGAAGCCGACCTCTACATCACCGCCGACGAGCGAGCCCAGGACCTCATCGGAGGAGCAAAGCCCGCACCGGCAGCACCACGGCGCGACACGAACCAGCAACCTGACAAGCGGTGGGAGAAGAGGCCACGCGAAGAAGTGCACGCTGCCGGACCACCTGCCTCTCGCGCTCGAGGAGGACCTCGTGGAGGCGAACGTACGTTGGATGACATCCTCGACGCCCAGTGCCCGTACCACAAGGACATGCGCCACACTCTTCGAAACTGCCGAGACTTCAAACACTCCGTCGGACACGACCGACCCTTCCAACCTCTACCTCCTCCTCCGCCGAGGGGAGGACCAGATGAACCACGACAACCCCATCGGCAGGAGGAGGGAGGAGGAGGAGGAGCTTTTCCACGCGTTGACAGGGAGGTCAACGTCATCTTCGGCGGACACGGATCGCAGGAGAGCAGAAGACAGCAAAAGCTCAATGATCGCCAGATACTGGTGGCGACCATCGGCCCTCCCGCCCCATACCGGTGGTCGGAGCACCCGATCACCTTCACTCGGGCAGATCAATGGCTCAACTTCGACCACCCGGGCAAGTACCCGCTTCTCGTCGATCCGGTGATCCGAGAGAGCCGGGTGAAGAAGGTGTTAGTGGACGGAGGAAGCAGCATCAACATCACCTTCCCCCGGACACTCCAAGGCTTGGGAGTTCATCTCAAAGAGCTCCACGAGTCGGACACTCCTTTCTTCGGCATCGTGCCGACGGAAGGGGAATACCCGCTGGGCCACATCTACATGCCAGTCACCTTTGGAACTCCGGAGAAATACAGAACCGAGTTCCTGAGGTTTGAAGTGGCGAACTTCGACTGCGGGTACAACGCCATCATCGGGAGGCCTGGATTGGCCAAGTTCATGGCCATTCCGCATTACACATACATGATACTGAAGATGCCAGGGCCGCAAGGGATCATAACTGTGCGCGCCGACTTCCAAGGCGCCGCAGAATGTTTCCGAGTGGCTATTCAAGCAGCCCTCACCGCCAAGCCATCGACAGCTCCCTCCGCAATGGCGAACTCTAAGCCTGAGGAGGACCTCACAGTACCGGCGAGCGAAGCTCAGGCCGCGACCTCTATGCGGTCGACTGAAGAAACCAAGAGAATCAACCTGGGGTTCGCCGATGAGCGCAAGACGGCCATCATCAGCTCCAGTCTGGATGACAAATAGGAAAGCGCGCTCGTCCGGTTTCTGCAAGATAACCGAGATGTATTCGCATGGCAACCTGCGGATATGCCGGGAGTCCCAAGAGAACTGGCCGAGCACAAACTGAAGGTTTTTCCCCAGGCGAGGCCGATTCGACAAAAATTACGTCGTTTCACGCCTGATAAGAGGGAAGCCATTCGCGCCGAGTTAGCTCGCTTGGTCGCGGCTGGATTCATTAGAGAAGTATTACATCCCGAGTGGTTAGCCAATCCTGTTCTTGTACTCAAAAAGAATAAAGTGGACTGGCGCATGTGTGTTGATTATACAGATCTCAACAAACACTGTCCGAAGGATCCTTTTGGGCTCCCAAGGATAGATCAGGTGGTGGACTCCACCGCTGGATGTTCTATGCTGTCCTTCTTGGATTGCTATTCCGGGTACCATCAGATCAGTCTGGCAAAGGAAGACGAAGAAAAAAACGGCATTCATTACCCCGTTTGGTGCTTTCTGTTATACCTCCATGCCGTTTGGCCTCAAAAACGCTGGAGCAACTTACCAGAGAGCCATTCAAACATGCTTAGCAGATCACTGGGGCAAGCGTGTGGAAGCCTATGTGGATGATGTGGTAATCAAAACACAAGACTCAGAAGACTTCATCAAAGACTTGCAACTGGTTTTCAACAGTCTGAGGCGGTATAGATGGAAGCTTAATCCCGAGAAATGTGTTTTTGGGGTACCAGCCGGAAAGTTGCTCGGATTTATTGTCAGCCACCGGGGAATTGAGGCTAATCCGGATAAGATTGAAGCTATCATGAAGATGGAAGCACCTCGATCGCAGAAGAAGGTTCAGCGACTTACGGGATGCATGGCAGCTTTAAGCAGATTTATATCCAGGCTGGGAGAAAAAGGTCTGCCGTTTTATAAGTTACTCAAGAAGGTGGATAAATTTCAGTGGACTTCAGAAGCACAAGAAGCTCTAGATGCTCTGAAAAAATTCTTGACAACACCACCAGTATTGAAACCACCTCGGCGAGCTACGTCAACTCAACCAGCTGAAGATTTGCTATTGTACATCTCTTGCACGACTCACATGGTAAGCACCGCGTTGGTAGTCGAGCGAGTAGAAGAAGGGCATGCCTATCCAATACAACATCCTGTCTACTTCATTAGTGAAGTCCTCGGCCCCTCAAAGAAAAAGTATCCTCAAGTTCAGAAGCTATTGTATGCAGTACTTCTAACTGCCCACAAACTGCGTCACTACTTTGACGACCACAAAGTCATAGTAGTCACAAGTTTTCCAATAGGGGATATTCTTCACAACAAGGAAGCCATCGGTCGAATAGCCAAGTGGGCTTGCGAGCTGGGATCTCATGACATCGAGTTCCGACCTCGCACCGCCATCAAAACTCAAGCACTGGTGGATTTCGTATCGGAGTGGACTGAACAACAAGTGCCAGACAACCCGGAGACTGCAGAAGTATGGCGAATGTATTTTGATGGCTCACTAAAGCTGCAGGGAGCAGGAGCAGGGATTCTCTTCACTGCGCCTGGAGGCGAACACCTCAAGTACGCCCTCCAGTTGCTATTCCCAGCCTCCAACAATGCGGCCGAGTATGAAGCTTTGATCCATGGATTGAACATTGCCATATCGTTGGGTATCAAAAGATTGATGGTATACGGAGACTCTCTGGTAGTCATCAGTCAGATAAACAAGGAGTGGGATTGCTCGAGTGATTCAATGGGAAAATATTGCACTGCCGTTCGAAAGCTGGAAGATAAATTCGAGGGCCTGGAATTTCATCATGTGGAAAGAGATCGGAACACAGCAGCCGATGTACTGTCCAAACTGGGGTCCGGTCGAGCTCAGGTCCCATCTGGAGTTTTCGTGCAAGAAATTCTGCAACCAAGTATCTCAATGGATCAAACAGGAGAGTGCAATGTCATAGATCAAACTGAGTCAGACCCTGATGACTGGAGGAGGCCGATCATCAAGTATATAAAGAATGAAGAGGAACCAGATGATAAAAATTTGGCAGAGCGCATTGCAAGACAGTCGGCTCACTATACACTCATTGGAGAGACATTATACAGAAGGGGTGCATCAGGGGTCTTCATGAAATGCATCCTCCCATCTACTGGAAAGCAACTCCTGGAGGAGGTCCACGCTGGACAATGTGGAATACATGCAGCCTCCAGAACACTGGTCGGGAAGGTCTTCAGGTCAGGATTCTATTGGCCAACAGCAAAGAACGACGCAGCCGAGTTAGTTCAGAGGTGCGAAGCCTGCCAATACTTGTCAAAGCAACAACACCTGCCAGCACAGCAACTGCAGACCATACCAGTAACTTGGCCTTTTGCATGCTGGGGACTGGATATGATTGGACCTTTCAAGAAAGCTCAAGGGGGATACACTCATGTATTGGTAGCAATTGACAAGTTCACTAACTGGATAGAATTCAAGCCCATTGCGTCCTTAACCTCTGCTAAGGCCGTGGAATTCATACAAGACATAATATTCAGATTCGGGATACCAAACAGCATCATAACTGATTTAGGATCCAACTTCACGAGTTCAGAATTCTTTGATTTCTGCGAGCAAAAGAGCATTCAGATCAAGTATGCATCTGTAGCCCATCCAAGAGCCAACGGGCAAGTTGAGCGAGCCAACGGGATGATATTGGATGCACTCAGGAAAAAGATTTTCGATAAGAATGAAAAGTTCGCAGGAAAGTGGATAAGGGAATTACCCTATGTTGTTTGGAGCCTAAGAACCCAACCTAGCCGAGCTTTGCATGGAAACACTCCTTTCTTCATGGTCTATGGGTCGGAGGCAGTGCTGCCTGCTGATCTCAAGTTTGGGGCGCCAAGGCTGATCTTTGAAAACATAGCAGAAGCTGAGACCACCAGGCTGGAGGACATAGACGTGCTCGAGGAAGAACGGTTAAATGCAGTAATCCAATCAGCAAGATACCAGCAGACTCTAAGGCGCTATCACGACAAGGCTGTACGGCAACGATTTTTCTCAGTAGGGGAGCTCGTCCTTCGCCGAATTCTAACGGGAGAAGGACGACACAAGTTATCACCCTTATGGGAAGGACCCTTCGTAGTAGCAGAAGTCACTCGGCCCGGATCATATCGCCTCACTCAGATGGACGGCACAGAAGTTGGGAACTCCTGGAACATAGAACACCTGAGAAAATTTTATCCCTAGCTGTACCTCAAAACTGCTGGGATAGCGATGATGTACTCTGTAAAGTGGAAATATGTCATCAATAAAGAAAAGGTCTCAAGGATACTCAATTTATTTACGATTGATTTGCATTCTTACTTAACTCAGGGTGACCACTATGCCCTGCTAACGGAGCAATCGGCTTAAGTCGGCAACGACTTAAACCGGTGCAACATGCTCACGCTTACTTAACTCGGGGTGACCACTATGCCCTGCTAACGGAGCAATCGGCTTAAGTCGACAACGACTTAAGGCGGTGCAACATGCTCACGCTTACTTAACTCGGGGTGACCACTATGCCCTGCTAACGGAGCAATCGGCTTAAGTCGGCAACGACTTAAGGCGGTGCAACATGCTCACGCTTACTTAACTTGGGGAGACCACTATGCCCTACTAACGGAGCAATCAACTTAAGTCGGCGGCAACTTAAGGCCAGTGCAACATGCTCGCACCTATATAATTCAGGGGATGATTTCCATATCCCACAAACAAAATTCGTAGTCATCATGCGTCATTACTACCGAATTCATTAACTAAAAAATTCTGATACAATGAGAGAGTAACTATGTCATTTGAATAAACTGGTATCCTCTAACAAATATTCAATCATGCAAGCTGCGCGCTTGGAGCATACATAATGTTTTTCTATTTTGCAATGTCTTTTCCAGGAGCAACCGACGAAGAAGGGCGACTCGAGGAATCAAGGGCAGCATTCACGTCAGCCCTTATATCTTCGGGAACAATCACGCCGGGTCTCCTCATCAAAATTCGTCCCGCCCGAATAGCCTTGTCCAGGGCTTTGTCGCGTTGGGCCTTGAGAGTAACAGAAGTTTCTTCAGCAGTTTTAACAGCCAGTCGAGCACTCTCTAACTCCTGGGCAATGGATTTTTTGGAAGCCCGGAGCCCTTTGATAGTAGCATCCTTCGCTGTTATCAACTGCTTAAGCCGGGTTACCTCCTCCATGGATTCTTGCAGCTTATGACGATGAAGGTCTAATTCTTCCATGGTGAAGCAATGACTTCTTTCCAAAATGGTCAGCGAATTGCTAGAGTCTCGATACAACCTGTCAAGATTGTCACGAGAAGCGGCAAGGATACGTTTTTCTTCCTGCAAGCACAATTCAGTTCCTTCAAAAACCAGGCAAGTAATAGGAGCGCAGTAAGGCAAAGCACAGTTTCGTATATCACCTTTTCAGAGTCGAGCTGAGCATGCAGGGAAGAACTCAACGCATTGGCATCATCTAAGGCGGCAGAGACCTGACTCAACTCAATCTAACTTTGAGAGTACTTTTCCTCAAGATCAGTGCATCGCTGAGCCAATTCAGCCTGATCTTGAGAATGTTTTTCCTCAAGAATTGCAATCTGTCGAGTCATTCCTAGCAAGAAGTAACCAAACAAAACGAGGTCAGAAGGTAAAACAGTCCACAACAAACGTGAAGAAAAGAAAAAGGGCACTAACCAGCGTTAGTTGCCTCCAACTCGGATACACGACGATGAAGTAACACTGGATTCCAGCACGAAAGAGACGAAGCCACTTCTGGAACAGGAGCACCCTCTAATCTCAGCTGGCTGGTCATCCCATCCACCAAAACCTGATGAGAAGAACAGATGAGCATAATGGCAAAAGTTCATGCAATGTAAAAATCAAGCCAAAAAACAACACAGTACCTGGAGGTTGGAAAAGAATGAAGGAATCCCCAGATCAGGAGAAATCAGCTGATAACCAGTCGCAAGGTCACCACCCGAAGCAGTTTGCAACGGAACGGTGGGAATCAGTTCAGCACCTTCAACAAAGCCAGACACTCGATCAGCGGGGACGCTGCCCTCTAAAGCGACGCCCTGGTCCAAAGTTTGGGCCACCTCCATGCGGCCAGAGTGTGGAGGTGACCCCGCGTGAACGTCCATGGAAGTGCCGGAAGGAGACCCTGTCTGGGCACCCTCGGGGGCTGGGTCATAGTTGGCACTGCCCACTTGAGCTGGATCATCCCCGGCAGCACCCTCGGGGGCTGGGCAGTGGCTCGCACTCTTCGCCCGAGCTAAGTCATCCCCGACGACACCCTCGGGGGCTGGGCATGTGTCAGCACCATTCTTGAGGTCCAGACTCTCCGCAGCAACCACCTCTAAGGTTGACGGGCCCTCGGCTACTTCCATGGAATCAGGACAATCCAAGTTAGCATCCCGACCCTCGAGATCGCGCTCTAAGGTTGACGAGGCACGAGATGACCTCAACCCAGCATCCAGCACGGCACCACAAGCTTCCGTTACATCATCATCCACTGGCCCTGATAACAAGTCTTCTGGGACCATATCCTCAAGAGTCTGATCAAAGTCGGCCAGGGATATTTCTTGCAGACCAACGAGGGCAGATAAAGCAGGAGAAGGAACTCCACTACTTTCCCCACTGGCGAGGAATTGCCGACTGTTCTTCCGAGTCAGAGGGACCTCATTCTCTTCTTCTCTGTCGTCTTCATCAGCAACACAGGCAACACCCCCATTGGGATCAACGACGGATGGAGTACACCCATTGGGATCAGCAACAGACATACCACACCCATTGGGATCAGCATCAGTAAATTCAGGTATAGGAACCTCCTCAGCAGCAGGAACCGAGGGACCAGCACCCTGATCCAAACTAGATACTCGTCGAATACGTCTCTTTTTCTTTTTCTGCTCATCAACAGAAAAATCAGTTTGATTGGTTCGGCAAGGACGCCTCGAGCGAACACGGACAGGTCTCTGAACATCCAAGGTTATACCGACCTCTGGGAGAGGCGCCACTGCCAATGTCTCAGCAGGAGTAGCGTCAGAAGAATCTTCAGCCAACATATCAAGCATGGCATTCATTTCTGCATCATTAGGATCCAAAGGCACCTCGAAATGGACTTGTCGTTCATCATCAGGAATTTTCCCAAGTGAGGCAACCAAAGCATTGACTTCTTCATCAGAGGGCCGCGTTCTAAGGCCCAAATTGCCATCAGTCGCAGGTGGATTTGACACGAAAAGAGTGAAGGCTTTGGCAGGAGGCAGATTCCAGGCCGAGTACGCCACCGGAGCACCAACATTGGATACTTTGCCCCTGAGAATCATCTCCAGTCGGCTCACCAAATCTGCAGAAGGGATTCTCTTGTTGATAACTCGAGTTGAGTCGGCTAGCCCTTGATACAGATAAGCCGGGTGGACCCTATCTTTCAGTGGCTGAATGTTTTTGAAAACGAAGTCAGCAACTACAGCTTCAGCAGTTAAACCTCTCTCTTTCAATAGTCCAACTTCAGCTAGCAGTACACTGGCTTCGGCTACTTCCTCGTCTGTGGGCGACTCGGTCCAGCTTGGGGTGCGAACGTCTGGTTGTCTTCCCGACCGGGGGGGAGAGAATTTCCATAGTTATCAACTATAAACCACTCCAGACGCCATCCCTTAATGCTGTCTTTAAGGGGAATCTCAAGATATTCAGTCTTCCGCCCCCGGCGCATCTCCAAACTGGCACCTCCGACCAACTGATGTTGTCCCCCGGCCATCCCAGGGCGACAATGATACAGGTGTTTCCACAAGCCAAAATGCGGCAGCACACCAAGAAAGGCTTCACATAAGTGGACGAAGATGGAAATTTGCAGAATTGAGTTAGGGTTCAGATGGGTTAGGTTGATGTGGTAGAAATCAAGGAGACCACGGAAAAAGGGAGAAATAGGAAGGCCAAGGCCACGGAGAAGAAAAGGAGCGTAAACCACGGACTCGTGGGTATCCTCTGTCGGGACCGTAGTCCCGTGGCAAATCCGCCAAGAACAGAGTTCCCGTGGAGGAAGAACCCCGATGGACACGAGGTGGAGGAGTTCGGCTTCGGAGATGATAGACATGTGGTTACCTGCAAAAGGCAACTGGCTGTTGGGATCGATTGGAGGAATCACCACAGCGGACGAGCTTGCGATTTTCCTCTTGGGAGCCATCTCGATTCTTCCGGTGAGCGGATTGGAGGCGAGCGCAGAGAGGATTCGGAAGCGGGAATGCAAGAACTAGGGCGCGGAAAGCAAAGGCGGCTAAAAGTGCAGCTCTTATGGGATATTCTCGGGCTAGATACCGTTTCAAAAAGTGCCCAGTCATCATTCGGCAGTTATTTCCAAAATCCCAGCATGCCACGTGGTCATTCGGCAGTTATTTCCAAAAACTGGTGGGCCATCTCATCACTCGGGTGTTATCCTCAAAATAACTCGGCATTGCTTCTAAAATGCCGACGGCGACCTTTAATCACTCGGCGTTGCCTCTAAAACGCTGATCTCGAGCTCAATCGCTCGGCATTACTTCTAAAATGCCGACGGCGACCTTTAATCACTCGGCGTTGCCTCTAAAACGCTGATCTCGAGCTCAATCGCTCGGCATTGCTTCTAAAATGCCGACGGCGACCTTTAATCACTCGGCGTTGCCTCTAAAACGCTGATCTCGAGCTCAAAATAACTCGGCATTGCTTCTAAAATGCCGACGGCGACCTTTAACCACTCGGCGTTGCCTCTAAAACGCTGATCTCGAGCTCAATCGCTCGGCATTACTTCTAAAATGCCGACGGCGACCTTTAATCACTCGGCGTTGCCTCTAAAACGCTGATCTCGAGCTCAATCGCTCGGCATTGCTTCTAAAATGCCGACGGCGACCTTTAATCACTCGGCGTTGCCTCTAAAACGCTGATCTCGAGCTCAATCGCTCGGCATTGCTTCTAAAATGCCGACGGCGACCTTTAATCACTCGACGTTGCCTCTAAAACGCTGATCTCGAGCTCAATCGCTCGGCATTGCTTCTAAAATGCCGACGGCGACCTTTAATCACTCGGCGTTGCCTCTAAAACGCTGATCTCGAGCTCAATCGCTCGGCATTACTTCTAAAATGCCGACGGCGACCTTTAATCACTCGGTGTTGCCTCTAAAACGCTGATCTCGAACTCAATCGCTCGGCATTACTTCTAAAATGCCGACGCCGACCTTTAATCACTCGGCGTTGCCTCTAAAACGCTGATCTCGAGTTCAATCGCTCGGTGTTACTTCTAAAATGCCGACGGCGACCTTTAATCACTCGGCGTTGCCTCTAAAACACCGGTATCATGTTCAATCGCACGGCATTACTTCTAAAATGCCGGCGTCGACCTTCAATCGCTCGGCATTGCCTCTAAAATGCTGGTATAGTGCTCAGTCGCTCGGCGTTACTTCTAAAAACGTCGATACAGACTGCGATGTTGCTCGGCGGCTACTTCTGGGAGCGTCAGTATGATGATCAAACTGTTCGTCTATTGTCTCAAAAGAATCAGATTTATAATCAAACAAAACGAGTCATCAAGAGGAAACCAAAGTCATTCTTCATTAAGGGAAGTGGCAATACTTACAAATCAGCTCATTATGAGTTGATACTTCCCTATTGCTACTACTACACTACATTTCTACCACTACTATACTACATTCTACTACTAACTACTACTAAATTATTTCACTATACTATTTCTAATCTATACTAATATTTAAAAAGACCAGTGGCATCTAGCCACTGGCCCTGCCCCTGCCGCCGCTGCCGCCCTTGGTGCTGCCGCCGCCGCCGCCCTTGGTGCTGCCCCTGCTGCCGCCGCCCTTGGTGCTGCCCTTGCTGCTGCCGTTGCCGCCGCCCCTGCCACTGCCGCTGCCGTCGTCGTCGCCACCGTCATTGTCGTCGTCGTCGTCGTCCTCGTCCTCGTCCTCGCCGCCGTCGTCCGAGTCCTCCTCATCCGAGGAGTACTCCGACTCATCCGAGCCCTCGAGCCCGGAGCGCTCGACGGCCCGGATATACGTCCAGACCTCCGCGGCTATCCCCTGGGAGTCGTCCGAGTCATCGGACGACGCCGGGGGAGAGACGGGAGCCGGAGACCCCTCGGACTCGGAGGAGAACTCCTCCTCCGAGTATTCCGAGTCGCCGAAATCCTCCGATGGAGGAGTCGGCTCGCGCTTGCGCTTGTTGTTTTTGCCCATGGTGGAAGCAAGCGGGAAAGAAGAGAAGGAAGCAGTAAGGAATGGCGAAGAGATGTGAAGAAACCAGAGGGGCAACAGCGTTATTTATAGAAGAGAAAGGCAACCGCTCACCTCCAACCGCGGTCATTGAACAGTCGCGAAGCATTCAATATGCACTTCCACCCGTCCGAAGACACGTCAGGCGGCTGACGCCGTTTCACGCAGCACTACACCCATTGGGACTCCAGTCAACAGCGCAAAGGGTATGATTACACTCGCCGTCCCATCACATTACAACTCAGAAGCAGCCGGCTAAAACACTCAGCGTACCAAGCCGTCCCTTGCCCACACCCATTGGGGGGGGACGCCCAGGAATTGTCAGTATATTTTTCAAAATGGTCACATCTGTGCAGAGCATGCAGTGAATACCTCAAGACAAAAATGAGATATCAACAAGAGTTAGAGAGAAACCAAATATAGCCAGCAGAGTGCAAAATACGGTCGACAGACACGACTTGAAGACTAGACAGAGAACGTCCATCAAATGTCCAATCAGTCGCAGAGCAAATAAATTACGCTACCTAGCAAGATATGGGAGGATTGCAAACCCGGCTGCAAAAGACAAAATACATGCTGACCTCTGAAGCATAATATTGATGACATAGCACGGATGACATCATCCCAACTTTTTTATAAGCAGAAAGAGTAATCTTCAGAGAAAGGACATAAAAAGGAGACCTTCAAGCGAATTATCTTCAAAAAATCCACTTGAAGGTCGGGGGCTACACCCATTGGGTGCACCTCCGGTGCACCCCATGGATTATCATTCCAAGCCAGGATAATGCTGATTTCTAAAGCATGGGACAAGATTAAAAAGCCAGCCCACACCCAAAATGAGCAAGCGCAAATAGAAATGATCTCTACTGAGGACCTTCGAGTAGATTATTTTCTAAAATCTACTCGAAGCTCGGGGGCTACACCCATTGGGTGCACCTCCGGTGCACCCAATGAAGCTCAGAATCTCACAAATTGGAATGCCGACCTCTAAGGCACAGACACGATGCCGGGTTTTAGTCAACAAGTGATCGGAGCAGGAGAAGACAACAGGAAGCCATTTTTCTTCAAAATCACCTACAAGCTGGACCTGAGATCTTCGGGTTGATTATCTCTAAATTAACCCAAAGATCGGGGGCTTGTGGGGGATAGATATCCCCCGGGTCCACTGAAAGAGTAAAGGACCTCACAAAAGGCCCGAGGGCCCAATAAATCGTAAGGCTATTCTTTCGTGGGCCTGGGGGGAAACAACCAGCCAGGCAGAGCGACGTAAGGCCGGATTGGTGCAAACCCGGATGGCCCATAGCGTCGAGCGAGTGGCTGCAACAGAGATCCAACTTTCCCGCGCGGGAGCCTCCATGCAGCGAAGCCATGCGAGGATAAGTCGGCGGGGTTACGTAGGGATAATCACAAGATGTTCACTATCTTTTAGCTACTCGTTACTATCTTATCCACGTGTATTGCCCCACGGTCGAGTATATAAGGCCTAGGGGGCACCCCTTCAGAACGATCGACCCATTACTTAGCCACCCGCATCAACTCTCTGTATTCTTAATCCAGAGAGCTCTCTTGTAATCATACCCATCAAGAATACTCACCAGGACGTAGGGTGTTACGCATCACTAAGCGGCCCGAACCTGTAAACCTTGTCTACCGTCTCTCGTGCGATCGGCACGAACCATTTTGCTACAGTTGTTGACACCTTCCTACTCCTAAAACACCTTGAGGGGCAACCCCGGGTGTGCGGTCGGACCCAAAACACCGACAATCACATCATGGCAGAAGCTGAAGGACATGCTGATCACCAGTTTCCAACGGTTTCAGACGAAGCCAGTTACTGCTCAAGCTTTGTTCCAGTGCATGCAAGACCACGAAGAATACCTCCAGGCGTATGTCCGAAGGTTCTTGCGTCTGAGAGCACAAGCGCCCACAGTGCCCAATGAAATCGTCATTGAGGCCATGATCAAAGGGCTTCGGCCAGGACCTACGGCTCAATACTTCGCTAGGAAACCCCCTTAGACCCTGGAGAAGCTGCTTCAGAAGATGTATGGGTACATCCGAACCGATAATGATTTTTGCCAGAGAAGGGAAGAAGCTTATAGGTTTTCTGAGATGACTAGGGGCTTCGGATGAAGAATCCACCCTAGGCATGTCAGATCAATCCACAGCGCCAGTCAAAGTGATGATAGAGGAAGCCAGTTTCAGAGGCCCCAACACAGCTCACAGTCATCAGGGCAGCAGCAAAGCTCCTTCAGGCCACCAGCTCCAAGGGGCAGAGGCGATAGGGGTTTCGGAGGTAGATATGGGGATCAACCCAGAAAACTCTATTGCTTATTCTGTGGTGAAGACAAGGGCCACACTACAAGAACATGCCAGGTCACCATTCAGAAGCAAAAAGAGATTGCTGAAGCAGAAGCGCGGTAGAATCAGCCAAAGCAGGTTTTACATACTGCTTCGTGCTACTCTCCCTACATACCAGAATATGTGGGCAATCAACCTACAGCTTCTGTTGTTTCGACAAGCCATTCACAAGCTTCCTAGCCTCAGCTCCCACTGCCACCACCATTGTCACCTACTCATACCCGAAGCCAGGAGCCAGAAGGGCACCAGCACGCCCAACAGCAGCGCGACTTCAGGGAGGAGTCCGAAGCTCGTACAGTCAACAGCACTGTACCAGAGTCGAATCATATATACTGAGAAATATCCTTCTTTTGATGTACTTTTATCTTTTATCCCATTTTATTTTCTGTGTGAGAAACAAGTAATGAAGAACATAATTTCAATTTCTTGTAATAATTGTGCCTACACCAGAGTGAAATATATCTTCCTCAAGGATTTACGCAGCTCGAAAGACGTTTCTAAGGGAACGAAGTAAATTTCGAAGCTCAAAAGTTGTTCCTAAGGGAATGCAGAGCCAAAAATTACAACCTGAAGCTTCAAAAATCGTTCCTAAGAGAGCGCAGTGTAAGTTTTCTGCTCAAAAGTCATTCCTAAGGGAATGCAGAGCCAAAAACTACAACCCGAAGCTGCAAAAAGTCATTCCTAAGGAAGCACAGCGTAAGTTCCCTACTCAAAAGTCGTTCCTAAGGGGATGCAGAGCCAAATACCACCAAAATATAAGGTGAATAAGCTCAAAAGTCGTTCCTAAGGGGATGCACAGCTTAAATGCCACCGAAATAGAAGGTGAAGAAGCTCAAAAGTCGTTCCTAATAAGGGGATGCAGAGCTTAAAGACTCAAAAGACGTTCCTAAGGGGATGCAGAGTCTTGTGTATTCCAGTGTGGGCGCGTGGGTGTGTGTCCTCAGCATTCTCATCATTTTGCATCATATCATCATATCATTTCGCATAACATTACATCATACATCATATTGCATTGACAACACAAGAATTGAATACGAATCCAATCTTCGGCAAAATGCTTCATCAAAATGAAAATGTGCTGAGGCACAAAGTAAGCTTCGGGAAATACAGTTTTATCAGACTTGCCATAGAAGGGCTCTTTCATTACGAAGCATGAAAAGAAGGGAAAGTGTTTTCGCCGAAGGCTCAAAAATGGTATGTGTGCAAAGTTTCACGCATCGTAAAGAAATATATTACAGTAATTTACATGTCCCATCAATTGTTTCATACATCAAATATTACAAGGTATTCTTACAATAAAGTTACAAAGTATTATCACAATAGTCTACTCTTCTCTAAGGATCTTTTCTGTAGCTTCGTTTAATAATTTATCAACAACTTCGTTGATAATAGAATTTGCAATGCTTATAACGTCCAATGCTTCTTTCATCTCTAGATCAGCTAGGGGATTGTACGGCTCTGCCAGCAGTGATAGCTCAGCTGTAATAGATAAACTATCAGTTCGAAGCCACAAAGTAAGTACTGAAGCTAAAATCCAAAAAACAATACCTATGCGCCTTTCGCACTCAGTAGCCTCTTCAGTTCGCCTAGCTTCTTCTCAGGCATCATGGGTGTCTTTTTTATTCTTTTTTATAATTTCATGGGCCAATTCTCGGCCACCATTCACCCATACATCAGAATAGAATTTTCCACCCATGAAAGTTGCTTCGGCTGAAGGATCTTTTGTATCGTCCATGGAGAAGGCAGCTTCGGCGTTCGTTGCAGCTTTCACGTGTTCACATCCAGCCTTCTCCAGAATAGCTGCGACTCCCCGGGCGCCGGAGAAAGCACAAATATCTCTACAATCATTCAAAATCTCCTCAAAAGCTTCGGCTTCCCCGCTTATCCACTCAATGACGCCTTCGGGGTCGCCTCAAATGAAGTTTTCCTCAGAGGAGTAGGCACCAACTTTTGCAAAGCTGTTTTTCAAATTTTTCACGCAGTCCAAGGATTTTTCGAAGCATCTTTCCTTGGACTCACGAAGCTCCTCAATATTCTTCTCCAACCTGGCCTTCCACCATTGAAAGGGAAATGTGCCCTTGGGCCATTTCTAAAGTGTTTTGGTGATTAAGTGCCCAACACATATTGAGTGAGTAATTATGTGCCAAATGATGGATGAAGTGCAAATCAACAAGAAGGTATGATTCTAGACATAGTACATTGGTTTTTGTGTACTAATATATTTGTCTAAGTGCTAGAATCAGAGAAAAGAGAAAAAGGAAAAGTCTTGGCTGGAGCAGCCAAGACTCAGCGCAGTCTGGCACACCGGACTGTCCGGTGGTGCACCGGAAAGTGTCCGGTGCGCTAGGCCAGCCTCCGATGAACAGGCCACTCTCGGGAACTGACGGCGGTGTACGACTATAATTCACCGGACTGTCCGGTGGTGCACCCGACTGTCCGGTGAAGCCGTCTACGGCGAAGTCGTCGCTCTCGGGAATCGTTCAACGGCGTACAGCTAAAATTCACCGGACGGTCCGGTGAGGCACCGGACTGTCCGGTGAGCCAATGGTCGACTGCGCCAACGGTCGACCGCACAATCCACGCGCGACACGTGGGCGTGCCAACGGTCGGCAGGGGGCACCGGACTATCCTGTGTGCATCGGACAGTGTCCGGTGCGCCAACGGCTCCATTTCTACAACGGTCGGCTGTGCTATTTTAGGAAGGCGATCTACACCGGACCATGAACAGTGCCTGTCCGGTGGTGCACCAGACTGTCCGGTGCGCCACCCGACAGAAGGCAAGAATTGCCTTCCCAGATTGCTTCCAACGGCTCCAAGCTGCCTTGGGGCTATAAAAGGGACCCCTAGGCGCATGGAGGAGTCACCCAAGCATTCTTTGATCATCTCTAAGCACCAAGACTCCATTCTCGCGCATTTGATTCTTTGTGATAGTGACTTGAGCTCTAGTTGAGTAGAGAACTCCTCGCATTGTGTTGTGAGCTCAAGTTGTGGCTTGTGTGCATGTTTGTGCTCGTACTTTGTGTCTTGTGTGTGTTGCTCTCCCCTCCCTTACTTCCGTACTTCTTTGTGATCATCAATTGTAAGGGCAAGAGGCTCCAAGTTGTGGAGATTCCTCGCAAACGGGAGATAGTAAAAGAAAGGAAAACACCGTGGTATTCAAGTTGATCATTAGATCACTTGAAAGGGGTTGAGTGCAACCCTTATCCATTGGGACGCCACAACGTGGAGTAGGCAAGTGCTATACTTGGCCGAACCACGGGATAAATCACTGTGTCTCTTGTGCCTGTTTTCTTCGTGACCATTGTGTTTCACAAGAGCTTGGTCCTTAGCCACTTGATTCTATTGAGCTAACACTTAATCAAGTTTTGTGGCTACAAGTGTTTGATTTTTACAGGATCACCTATTCACCCCCCTCTCTAGGTGCTCTCAATTGGTATCGGAGACGTTCTCTTCACACAAGGGACTAATTGCCCGAATAGATGGATCCTAAGGGAAAGGGGATGGTGGTCAACGACAAGACAAAGGAGTCCATCGTCAACGAGCCAAGAGATGATAAGCCCTCGGACTCTGGCTCGAGTCATAAGAAGAAGGACGGGAAGAAGAAGAGGCGCATCAAGAAGATCGTCTACTACGACAGCG
The DNA here is from genome assembly GCA_029449295.1 of Zea luxurians. NCBI lineage: Eukaryota > Viridiplantae > Streptophyta > Magnoliopsida > Poales > Poaceae > Zea > Zea luxurians. Next base: position 188,113,729 of record JAOPSE010000004.1, on the reverse strand, counting down.
ACGAGTCTTCTTCTTCCCCAAGGGACGACAAATACGAAAAAAGAAACCAGTTAATTCGAATTTTTATTTTGATTATTCTTGTATTCTGTTTAATTCCAATGCTCATTTACTTTCAATTCCTCTTGGGAAACCTCCGCACTTTGATGGAGAAGACTACCCATTTTGGAGTCACAAAATGCGTAGTCACCTATTCTCTCTCCATCCAAGTATTTGGGAGATTGTTGAAAACGGGATGCTTTTTAATAGTATTGACAACCCCGTTTTCATTAATGAGCAAATCCATAAAAATGCACAAGCTACCACTGTTTTGCTAGCATCCTTGTGCAGGGAAGAGTATAATAAGGTGAGCGGCTTGGACAACGCCAAGAAAATCTGGGACACCCTCAAGATTTCTCATGAGAGGAACGACACCACCATGATCACCAAGATGGAGTTGGTGGAAGGCGAACTGGGAAGGTTCGCAATGATCAGGGGAGAGGAGCCGACTCAAACGTACAACAGGCTCAAAACCCTGGTCATCAAGATCAGGAGCTATGGAAGCACGAGATGGACGGACCACGATGTCGTCCGACTTATGCTCAGGTCCATCACTGTTCTTGATCCTCATCTTGTGAACTCAATTCGTGAAAATCCTAGGTACACAAAGATGACGCCCGAGGAAATACTTGGAAAGTTTGTAAGCGGGCGAATGATGATCAAGGAAGCAAGATACGTTGATGAGGCATTGAATGGCCCAATGCCTATCTACGAGCCTCAAACCGTTGCTCTCAAAGCAACAAGTAGCAGGGATGCGCTACCTAGCAAGGTGGCGCAAGTTGAGGCGACCGAGCTAAATGAGGATGAAATAGCCCTCATTATCAAGCGCTTCAAGACGGCGCTAAAAGGACGCAAGGAGCATCCCAACAAGAACAAGACAAAGGGAAAGCGCTCCTGCTTCAAGTGTGGTAAGACTGGTCACTTTATTGCTAACTGTCCTGATAATGATAGTGACCAGGGACAAGAAAAGAGCGGGAAGAGGGAGAAAAAGAAGTCATACAAGATGGCGAAGGGCGAGGCGCACCTTGGCAAAGAGTGGGATTCAGATTGCTCTTCGTCTGACTCCGACGACGAAGGACTCGCCGCCTCCACCTTCAACAAGTCATCTCTCTTCCCCAATGAGCGCCACACCTGCCTCATGGCAAAAGAGAAAAAGGTAAGCGCTCGAGATACTCCTAAGTATACTACTTCTAGCGATGAAGATTCTAGTGATGATGAAGTAGACTATTCTAGCCTATTTAAAGGTTTAGATAGAGCCAAGGTAGAAAAAATCAATGAATTGATTGATGCATTAAATGAAAAGAATAGACTCTTAGAAAAGCAAGAGAATATATTGTATGAAGAACATGATAAGTTTATTAGTGTACAAAAATCTCTTGCTTTAGAAACTAAAAGGAATGAGATTTTATCTTCTAAAATTTCTGCTTGCCATGAGTCTATTTCTAGTTTGACAAGTGTTAATGATGAGTTAAATGCTAAGGTAGAAGTAGCTAATAAATCTAGTTCAAATGTGGAACATGTCGTAATTTGTAATAGATGCAAGGATTTTGATGTTAATGCTTGTAATGAACATCTTGCATCCATTACTAAACTAAATAATGAAGTTGCAAGTCTTAATGCTCAACTTAAGACTTGCAAGGTAGATTTTGACAAACTAAAATTTGCAAGGGATGCCTACACTGTTGGTAGACACCCCTCTATTAAGGATGGGCTTGGCTTTTGAAGGGAAGCCAAGAACTTAACAAGTCAAAGGGCTTCCATTTCTGCCAAGGAGAAAGGGAAGGCCCCTATGGCTAATAGTACTCAACGGAATCATGCTTTCATCTATAGTGATAGAAAACTTTCTAGAAATACTCATAGGAGTTATGCTTATGATTCACATGCTATGATTGCTTCAAGTTCTTCTTTTGTGCATGGTAGAAATATGCCTAGGAAAAATGTTGTTCATATGCCTAGGAAAGTTTGCAATGAACCTTCTATAATTTACCATGCTTGCAATACTTCTTTTGCAATTTGTTGTAAGAATAAGAAAGTGATTGCTAGGAAGTTGGGGGCCAAATGCAAGGGAGACAAGACTTGCATTTGGGTCCCAAAGACTATTATAACTAACCTTGTAGGACCCAACAAGAGTTGGGTACCTAAAACCCAAGCATAAATTGCCTTGCAGGTTTATGCATTTGGGGGCTCATGCTGGATTATCGACAGCAGATGCACAAACCACATGATGGGGGAGAAGAAGATGTTCACCTCCTACGTCAAGAACAAGGATTCCCAAGATACATTCATATTTGGAGATGGGAATCAAGGCAAGGTCAAAGGATTAGGCAAGATAGCCATCACAACTGAGCACTCTATCTCTAATGTATTTCTAGTAGAGTCGCTAGGCTATAATCTGTTGTCTGTTAGTCAATTGTGCCACATGGGCTACAATTGTTTATTTACAAATGTTGATGTGTCTATCTTTAGAAGGAGTGATGGTTCATTAGTATTTAAGGGTGTACTAGATGGCAAACTCTACTTAGTTGATTTTTCGAAAGAGGAAGCTAATCTAGATACATGCTTAATAGCTAAGACTAGCATGGGCTGGCTGTGGCATCGCCGTCTAGCACATGTTGGGATGAAGAACCTCCATAAACTTCTAATGGGAGAACATGTGTTAGGACTGACAAATGTGGTTTTCGAAAAAGATAGACCTTGTGCAGCTTGTCAAGCAGGTAAACAGGTGGGAAGCACTCATCACAACAAGAATGTGATGACCACATCAAGACCTCTGGAGCTACTTCATATGGACCTCTTCGGACCCGTTGCCTACCTCAGCATCGGGGGAAGTAAGTATGGTGTTGTTGTTGTTGATGATTTTTCCCGCTTCACTTGGGTATTCTTTTTGCAGGACAAATCAGAAACCCAAGGGACCCTCAAGCGCTTTCTAAGGTGAGCTCAAAACGAATTTGAACTCAAAGTGAAAAAGGTTAGAAGCGACAACGGGTCTGAGTTCAAGAACCTTCAAGTGGAGGAGTTCCTTGTGGAGGAAGGAATCAAGCACGAGTTCTCCGCTCCCTACACACCACAGCAAAAAGGTGTGGTAGAGAGGAAGAACAAGACGCTTATAGACATGGTGAGGACGATGCTTGGAGAATTCAAGACGCCCGAGTGGTTTTGGTCGGAAGCTGTGAACACATCTTGCCACACCATAAACCGGGTCTACCTTCATCGCCTCCTCAAGAAGACATCGTATGAACTTCTAACCGGTAACAAACCCAACGTGTCTTATTTTCGTGTATTTGGGAGTAAATGTTACATTCTAGTGAAGAAAGGTAGGAATTCCAAATTTGCTCCCAAAGCTGTAGAAGGGTTTTTGCTAGGTTATGACTCAAATACAAAGGCGTATAGAGTCTTCAAAAAATCATCGGGTTTGGTTGAAGTGTCTAGCGACGTTGTATTTGATGAAACTAATGGCTCTCTAAGAGAGCAAGTTGATCTTGATGATGTAGATGAAGATGATGTTCCAACGGACGCAATTCGCACCATGGCGATTGGAGATGTGCGACCACAGGAACACCAAGAGCAAGATCAACCTTCTTCCTCAACGATGGTGCATCCCCCGACTCAAGATGAAGAACAGGTTCCTCAAAAGGAGGCGTGTGATCAAGGGGGAGCACAAGAAGACCAAGTTGTGGAGGAAGAAGCACCATGCCCCCTCCAACTCAAGTTCGAGCGACGATTCAACAGAATCATCCCGTCGACCAGATCTTGGGTGATATAAGCAAGGGAGAAACTACTCGCTCACGTCTAGCTAATTTTTGTGAGCATTACTCTTTTGTCTCTTCTATTAAGCCTTTCAGGGTAGAAGAGGCCTTGCTAGATCCGAATTGGGTGTTGGCCATGCAGGAAGAGCTCAACAACTTCAAGCGAAATGAAGTTTGGACTCTGGTGCCACGTCCCAAGCAAAACGTTGTGGGAACCAAGTGGGTGTTCCGTAACAAACAGGACGAGCATGGGGTGGTGACAAGGAACAAGGCTCGACTTGTGGCAAAAGGTTATGCCCAAGTCACAGGTTTGGACTTTGAGGAGACTTTTGCTCCTATGGCTAGGCTAGAGTCGATTCGCATTTTGTTAGCCTATGCCGCTCACCATTCTTTCAGGTTGTTCCAAATGGACGTGAAGAGCGCTTTCCTCAACGGGCCAATCAAGGAGGAGGTGAATGTGGAGCAACCCCCTGGCTTTGAGGATGAACGGTACCCCGACCATGTGTGTAAGCTCTCTAAGGCGCTCTATGGACTTAAGCGAGCCCCAAGAGCATGGTATGAATGCTTTAGAGATTTTCTAATTGCTAATGCTTTCAAGGTTGGGAAAGCCAATCCAACTCTTTTCACTAAGACTTGTGATGGTAACCTATTTGTGTGCCAAATTTATGTCGATGACATAATATTTGGTTCTACTAACCAAAAGTCTTGTGAAGAGTTTAGCAGGGTGATGACACAAAAATTCGAGATGCAATGATGGGCGAGTTGAACTACTTCCTTGGGTTCCAAGTGAAGCAACTCAAGGATGACACCTTCATCTCTCAAACGAAGTACACGCAAGACTTGCTCAAGCGGTTTGGGATGAAGGACGCCAAGCCCGCAAAGACACCAATGGGAACCGATGGACATGTCGACCTCAACAAAGGAGGTAAGTCCGTTGATCAAAAGGCATATCGGTCTATGATAGGGTCTTTACTTTATTTATGTGCTAGTAGACCGGATATTATGCTTAGCGTTTGCATGTGTGCTAGATTTCAATCCGACCCAAGGGAGTGTCACCTTATGGCCGTTAAGCGAATTCTTAGATATTTAGTTGCTACGCCTTGCCTCGAGATCTGGTATCCAAAGGGGTCTACCTTTGACTTAATTGGATATTCAAACTCCGATTATGTCGGGTGCAAGGTTGATAGGAAGAGTACATCAGGGACGTGCCAATTCCTAGGAAGGTCCCTGGTGTCTTGGAGTTCAAAGAAACAAACTTTCGTTGCCCTATCCACCGCTGAGGCTGAGTATGTTGCCGCAGGACAGTGTTGCGCGCAACTACTTTCGATGAGGCAAACCCTCCAGGACTTTGGCTACAATCTAAGCAAAGTCCAACTCCTATGTGACAATGAGAGTTCAATCCGCATGGCAGACAATCCTGTTGAACACAGCCACACAAAGCACATAGACATCCGGCATCACTTTTTGAGAGACCACTAGCAAAAGGGAGATATCGAAGTGTTTTATGTTAGCACCGAGAACCAGCTAGCCGATATCTTTACCAAGCCTTTAGATGAGAAGACCTTTTGCAGGCTGCGTAGTGAGCTAAATGTCTTAGATTCTTGTAACTTGGATTGATCTATAGCATACATGTGTTTTATGCCTTTGATCATGTTCCTTTATGCATATTATTGCTTATTGATGGTGCTCAAGTTGTGCAAGGGATCCCCGGACCTCACAAGTCCATGTGTGAATGATGTACATATTTAGGGGGAGAAATGCTACAACTTGACCCTTTGAGACTAACCATGTGCTTGAGTTTACTTATTTTAGTCTCAAAGGTGGATTGAAAGGGAAAGGTGAACTTGGACCATGCAAGACTTCCACTGCACTCCGATGAGAGGGTACTTTACTCCAAGTTCATCTCCATGCTCTTATTGCCATTTTACTCTTAATTGACGATTTTGGTGAGGCAATGGGGTTTAAGGGTCAATAATGATCTTGTTTTGGTGCTTAATGCCAAAGGGGGAGAAATTAAGGCCAAAGCAAATGGATCAGCTACCACTTGAGAATTTTGAAAATAGTAGAAAATAGTAGAGTTAGAACTTTTGTTTTGTCAAAATACTCTTATGTGCAAAATTTGGCCTCTTGTGGGGAGAATGTAGGATTATGGGAAAAAGGGGGAGTTTCTGGCTCTTGATCAATTTTTCTCGTGGAATACCTCTCTTTATGCCTAAACAAGTGTGTTTGACTTAGAGATAGGAAAATGAGTTTGATTTCAAAAATAAACCAAGTGGTGGCAAAGAATGATCCAAATATGCCAAATTTGAATAAAAAACATTTCTTGTTCTCAATCGCTTCGATGTTGCACTTCTTTTAGGTTCTTTTTGATGTGTTGGCATAAATCACCAAAAGGGGGAGATTGAAAGGGAAATGTGCCCTTGGGCCATTTCTAAAGTGTTTTGGTGATTAAGTGCCCAACACATATTGAGTGAGTAATTATGTGCCAAATGATGGATGAAGTGCAAATCAACAAGAAGGTATGATTCTAGACTTAGTACATTAGTTTTTGTGTACTAATATATTTGTCTAAGTGTTAGAATAAGAGAAAAGAGAAAAAGGAAAAGTCTTGGCTGGAGCAGCCAAGACTCAGTGCAGTCTGGCACACCGGACTGTCCGGTGGTGCACCAGACAGTGTCCGGTGTGCCAGGCCAGCCTCCGGTGAACAGGCCACTCTCAAAAACTGACAGCGGTGTACGGCTATAATTCACCGGACTGTCCGGTGGTGCACCCGACTGTCCGGTGAAGCCGTCTGCGGCGAAGTCGTCGCTCTCGGGAATCGTTCAACGGCGTACGGCTAAAATTCACCGGACGGTCCGGTGCGGCACCGGACTGTCCGGTGAGCCAACGGTCGGCTGCGCCAACGGTCGGCCGCGCAATCCACGCGCGACGCTTGGGCGTGCCAACGGTCGGCAGGGGGCACCGGACTGTCCGGTGTGCACCGGACAGTGTCCGGTGCGCCAACGGCTCCATTTCTGCAATGGTCAGTTGTGCTATTTTAGGAAGGCGATCTGCATCGGACCACGAACTGTGCCTGTCCGGTGGTGCACGGGACTGTCCGGTGCGCCACCTGATAGAAGGCAAGAATTGCCTTCCTAGATTGCTTCCAACGGCTCCTAGCTGCCTTGGGGCTATAAAAGGGACCCCTAGGCACATGGAGGAGTCACCCAAGCATTCTTTGATCATCTCTAAGCACCAAGACTCTATTCTCGCGCATTTGATTCTTTGTGATAGTGACTTGAGCTCTAGTTGAGTAGAGAACTCCTCGCATTGTGTTGTGAGCTCAAGTTGTGGCTTGTGTGCGTGTTTGTGCTCGTACTTTGAGTCTTGTGTGTGTTGCTCTCCCCTCCCTTACTTCCGTGCTTCTTTGTGATCATCAATTGTAAGGGCGAGAGGCTCCAAGTTGTGGAGATTCCTCGCAAACGGGAGATAGTAAAAGAAAGGAAAGCACCGTGGTATTCAAGTTGATCATTAGATCACTTGAAAGGGGTTGAGTGCAACCCTCGTCTATTGGGACGCCACAACGTGGAATAGGCAAGTGCTATACTTGGCCGAACCACAGGATAAATCACTGTGTCTCTTGTGCTTGTTTTCTTCGTGACGATTGTGTGTCACAAGAGCTTGGTCCTTTGCCACTTGATTCTATTGAGCTAACACTTAATCAAGTTTTGTGGCTACAAGTGTTTGATTTTTATAGGATCACCTATTCACCCCCCCCCCCTCTAGGTGCTCTCAACCATTCACTTATTTCTTGGCTGGCCTTCGCGACTTCATAATTTTCTTTGGCTTTGGCCAGTTGTTTCCGAAGGTCTTCAACCTCAACTTTTTTGGGCTTCGGTCTGAGCATTATACTTAGCTTCGTCTTCTTTCATTTTATTCACCAATGAAATTAAAATTTTATCTTTCTCTAGACCTTCGTTTCTCAGCTCAATTACTTCTGAGCGAAGGTTGCTGAGAGCTATTGTACAGCTTTTGTCTTCGGCGTTCTTTTGTGCCCTCAAGGCATTGCTAAGAATCAAGTCCTATGAAGGAAAAGAAAGAATTAAGCATGACAATGAAATACTTCATTTCCAACTTTAAAGTTGACCTTTATACCTTTATACTGTTGTGTCGACATAGCCGAAAGGCCTTCCTCAAGCTTTGGAAATCCCATACTTTTAGCTATCTCCCGGCTAATGGATATTTCTTTGTTGTCTGGGAGATATTATAGGAAATCATCTTCGTTAGTGCCATTGAACATTAAGGCCCCTTTCGGATATTTTAGCTTCTGGGCGTAGTGTCTAGGTTCTAGGATTTCTTCTTCGGATAGTTTTTTCCCCGAAGCATGTCGAATAATGTAGTCAACATCTTCGGCTGGAGCTTCGGGGGCAGGAGATTTTGCTTTTTCTATTATATCTTGCCCTGCTACCATGCCGGTATCTGAAGTTTGTTGATCAGCTTTATCTTTAGATGTGACAGCCTTTGACTCAATGGGCGCTGAAGGCCAAGCTTCGGTTTCGGCACGGACTTTAACAGCTTCAATAATTTTCTTTGTAGGAGCAGGGCGCAAGGCCTTTGTGGTCTCCATAACAGTGTCTAGCACGCTGGCCATCCTCCTTCTCTTGGGAGTTGCGGCAGGAGCCTTTTGCACTTTCGGCAATTCTGCCTTCGCTGGTGGGCTCAGAATTCCTGGCATTTTCACTGTTTTTTCCAATTTTGGTTCTTCGGTCGCATCATCTTTGGCTTCGGCTGGCCCGAATGTAGCCACCTTCGACACTACAATCGATTCTTTAGCGTTCTGCACGGCGGGGGCCGCTTGTTTTGCTTCGGCATTTGAAGAGGTCCCTTTGCCAAATTCAGGCACTATGCCGATTCAATATATCGCAGCCGGTGGGTCAGAACCTTTATTTTCTTGCCCTTCGGTACAGCAGTGGTGGCTGAAGCAGCAGTTTTTCTCTTCTTTCCTTGCCTTCGCACTAGGTAGTGATAATCAGGGTATACGAAGCCAATTGCATCAAATACCCTGTTCAATCTTTTCTTCCCCCAGCCCCCGAAGGCTGCGGATAAGGCATCATCTTCGGCCTTGGAATATGTCTCGAGTAGCTCGTTGCTGGTAGCTTCAATGCATTTCAACCAATCATCATTTGGTTCGTCAAACTTCTCCCTAAATCTGAAGGTATATTTCAATCGGACTAGGCCACCTTCACTGGATTCGGCAGTAGTCTCCTTCGGCATATCCCAGTTCTCCACAATTGGCCACACCCTATAGGCTATGTGCTCTTGGACTATATCTCTTGTGCTAATGAAGGCACAAACATTGTTGAAGGCCTTCTGGCATGCTTTGATGTCACTTTCAATAGTGACCTTCGGCCTTTGAAGGCCAAAGCGAGACCAGATGGGGCGCTGGATAATTTCCTTGATGTCTTCCCTTTTAATCAGATCATTTTTAACATAAAACCACTCCTCCATCCAGGCCCCGGGCCACCTTTTCCGGTATGTTGGCACTGGGTAACTTGCATTAGAGCGGGCAATAAACCCGTAGCAACTGAAGTTGTTGTGGTACTGTTCTTTGCCAGTAGCCATCGTCTCGTATAAAAGCTCGCGCATAATGCAGAAGCACTTCGCGCTTGGCTCTAGCCCCTGGCTTCTTACAACCAGACAAACATCCCCATCCTAATTATAGCTTCGAGGGTAATCTGATGAAGAAAAATCTAGAATATCTTTAATACCTCAACCACAAATTTGCTTAGCAGGAACTGAAGGCCTGCCTTCAGGAAGCTTCGGTAAATAATAACTTAATTTTCCTCGGGAGCAGGGGCAGTGCTGTCTCCTCCAATCCTCACAATAGACATGTCGCGAAAATATCTCCCTCTCATGGTGTTGGGGACTTGTTCTCAAATGCTATGAATTAAGAACAAGGCAACATAAAAAGAAGTTAATGGTTAATGGCCTTCGTCCTTCGAAGCATTATTTCCCTTAGGATATAACGATCTTCGGACAAAGGTCATTGTAACACCCCTGGTGTTACTATAACTAAAACTTGAGCATGGCATCATGAGCATGGGCATTGCATATGTTTGACACACCTAGAGTGCATTCACTAGGCAAAAATTTCAAACAAGTTGTATTGTTTTAAAGTTTTACAAATAGGACCCTGGTTAAAGGACTTAACCCTAAATAGTGGTTAAAGGGGTAAAACTTAACCCAAGTTGAGAAAAACTTTAGGGCTTGTGAGAAAAGATATAAAATATCCCCAAACACTAAGTTGAATCACATTTATACCCCTGGAATACCAGAAACCCTAATTGGAACCCTGGGAAACCCTAAAACCAAACCCTAGGGACCTAAGTGCAAAATTAGTCCACTTTTGGGCTAAAGTGCAAAAATCAAGTCAAATAAGTGTTTTAAGTCAATTGGATCACAAATATGTGGATTTAAAGGCCAAACCCTAAGTTTTGGACTTAAATGCAAAATGGACCTCATTTGAGTTTTGTTCTAAGTCTGAAAAACAGTGAATGGGCTCGACTTTGGGGCTTTGTAACTTACAAAGTATAGGGTTTTTACCCTAGGTCACCACATCAAAGTTGAAGACCCATCAAAGGAGAACAACTTTGCTTAAGGATGCAAGCATTGTTGTTATGAGAAATTTGGAGAAAAACCTAGTCCAAAACTGGCTGTCAGACTGCTTGAAGTTGAATTTCAGAGTTACAGTGCTATGGGGTGAACTTTGAGCTTGATTTTGATTTGGATCCAGTGCTCAAATGTGATCAAGTCCTATAGTTGAGTTGTAGCTGGTATGTAGCACTACAACTTTGGTGCAGAGACTTGGACCTGTTGTCACATGAAATCTGGAGAAAAATGACTCTAAACTCGCTCGGTCAGGTGCACTGATGAACTATGGCCATGGTACAGTAACCGTTAACCTGAAGAAGATCTTTCCTGTGCCCGTCGCCGGTAGCCGTCGCCGTCGATCGTCGTCGCTGTGATTCGTGCTCGGCGGTCACTAGATAAGTCTGTCGCGGTAAGGTCCTCGTCACCGGTGAGCTGGCCATCACTCCGACGATCCCTCCCCCCCTGTCTTCCTTCGACTTTGCGGCTGGCGATAAGTTCGCCGTCGACCGCCGCTTCTCGACCGTGCGCCGCGTGGCCTAGACATTTCACAGCACCGCCGTGATGTCCTACGACTGTCCCATCATCGCCGGGAGAGTTGCCACGGCGGTAGACACGTACTCACGAAGCCAGTGCTTCTTCCTCCTCTCCGGCCACCCACGCCTCGCGGTCAAATTAAGCGCCACCGCTTCGGGGCTCTATAAATTGACCCCGCCGGGAGCTTCACCACATCCTCACGCATTCAGCCACCACTAATCGTTAGCCGTCCCTCGCTAGAACTCGTGAATTTTGGATTTCCCCCAAATCCGCTTTCCGCCACCGTGCAACCGAGCTCCCCGTCGCCAGCCTAACTCCGGTCAGTTCTCGTCCCCTGCTCTCTTGTTTGACCACTCTCACATCATTGTGATGCCTGCCAAACCTTGGATTTGCACGGAGTAGCCTTTGGTCGCCGGGAACGCGATCATCTCGCCGTGATGCTTACGGCCACCGTGGCCGGAGCTCCCTAGCCCACCAATAATGCAATTTAGTTGGGGAAAACGTTCATAGGGACTCGAATTTGGTCTCAGCCGAAGATTAGCACCGGTCTTAGCCTCAATCGGCCGGCGTAGCTGCTCGCCGGAGCACGGCCACACTTGAACGCCGTCGAGGACTTGAAATGCAGAATAGATAGAAACGTAGGGGTCTTTCTGTGATGTGTCAGCGACTTGGAGAAATAGTAACCGAACCCACTTCCTGTTAGATGAAACCTCGAGGGCTTTTCTGCAAAGCCGCCATCGCGCGCGCGGGCACGGGCGCGATTCTGCTGCTGTTGGGCCGACCTGGGCTGGTTTCGGCCCGTTACTGTTAAAGTTTTTCCTTTTTCTTTTTCCACAGAGCTTTAGAAACCTGTTAAAAATTATAGAAAAATGGTAAAATTATGAGACCAATTTTCCTAGGCTTGTTAATTTCCCTAGAATTTAATAAAAATAGTTTCGTGATTTTTAGGATAAATAGGGAATTTTAGGATATTTAAAATAGCCTAAACCATTGGTTCTGGATTTTTAGAAAATAAATAATAAGTCCAAAATTTCCCAAACTTTTTATGTGAGCTTTTCACATTATTTAGAAGCCATGGGTAGAGTTTGGTTTGATTTGGGCCTTGTTTGATCACTAAACCCAAAACCACCCCCCCCTGCTCCATGAACTCCTTTACTGACTCCGGAAACCCTAGGTTCTCGGAGTACCGTGAAGGAAAGTTGTACTCAAGACATAAATAATAAGTTTATGCTATCTTTGCATCCTCATGAGCATTCCATGACATCCATTCTTGTGCATGTATATGGTTATATTAGAGCACGAAGAAGAAGAAGTTTCTGAAGAGGGGATACCACCAACCTCAGATCCTCAAGCAGACAACTGCTTTTATTTCGATATTTGTGGATCCGAGCAGGACACACCTGATAACAAAGGCAAGCCCCGGTGCATTTGCCACCTCCCTTGATGTTTTTAAAATCTTTCTCACTTGCTTGCTGCATTAGGTGATAGGAGTTGATTGATTAAACAATTCCTGCATTACCTTCCTTGATCTTGATTACCCTCCTTGAAACCCTGTTTTTACAAAAAGGTCTTACTATGCTTAGTATTGCTTAGAAAAACAAAAGGATTTGTTTTACAAAAGATGTTTGGCAAAGTGGGAGGGTTGTTTTCAAAAACAAAACTTGATGGTGGATCCATCATGGCCATGATGGGTCCAACATCGGAAAAGATGTACCTCTGTCAGGTACCAAGTTTTTGGGTTAAAAAGATTAAGCTGAGACCGGGCGGGTGACTTGCACGAGAAAGAGAGTCTCGGTGTAGTGTCTCCGTCTGAGTCAATTAAGGACCGTCTCGATGTAGGCCTGCTGACCGAGGACCCTTTAACTGGTCACATGCCTCGTCATGGGTAAGCCTTGCCTCGGGCAGACTAAGGCCGGAATAAGATAACACGAAATGGGAGTGGAGCGGTGGCGAGAGTAGCGTGTACCCTCCGTGGCAAGAGGCTGGACGGTGGTGTATCTGTGCTCTCGGTTTGCGTGAACCTGATCCGGTCTTAAGAACCCCGGTGGCGGGTTGACATATGCAAGGGTTAAGTGCTACATATGTCGTGTGATTGGAGATCCTCAGCTGAGTATAATCGATTCGGATCGCCGTACCTCCGCGGTTATGGAGACTTGGCCACTGACTTACACGTAGCATTCCACTAAAGATGATGGGCTTTTGTTAAAGAAATTGGCTAGTGTAGGACCAGTGATTGAACTAGGGTAGAAAGAACTCTAGTGCAGGTAATTTTACCTAACTTGACAAATAAAATTGGATTTTTAAGGATCCACTTTAGTAAGCATTTCTGCAAAACAGAGTCTTTGATTATTGAGAAGCCTTACCTTGACTCCCATATAACCAGCATACCCTTGAGAGTCTTTTCCTTAGTCGGGTAAGACTTGCTGAGTAATTCCATACTCAGGGTTTATCCCTTTGTTGTTTTTAGGTGGGGAAGTAGCAGACTTTTGCTGCTTCTGTGCCAAGGTGGTTCCCAAAGAAGAAAAACAAGACTGAAGTGCGGGAGGACTCGGTCCTCCATCTAGGATCTTTTGTTTATAGTCTTTCGGGAGAAGTTTGTGTCTCCCTAGTTTGTATAATTAATACTTCTATGCACTCACTTTTAGACTGGTCTGTAATAAAATAACTCGAGCTTGCTTTTGGAAATAAATGTAAGTTTATGTAATTCGCTTCCGCATTTCTTTATCTCCGATGATCTGTAATGTCTGCAAGACGGGTGAAACGTTCCTGGTAAGGTCGGGAAAGATACCGAGCTTGTCAAGTAACTTAGGAACATCTACAGGGTGTCTGATGTCTGTTAGACAAGGACAACTGTAGGTGGGCCTGATTACTTGGGAGGTTCCGTCACAGCTGGTATCGGAGCGTAGCCCTTCTTTGCAGATATTATGAGGCATCTTCAAAAAAATTTTCAAAAGTCTTACCTAAAGATTCTTTTCTCTTCTTACCTAAGTATTCTGAAGAGTTTATCTTAAAGACCAGATAGGAAGAGTGCAATGTATAGAAGGTTGAATCGACCAAGGTTGATTCTGTACTTATTCATGCATCATGCTAAGAATTATGCTAATAAAATTTCCCCCTTAGAGAAATGTTGTCGCGCATCAGAAAGACCGCGCGCAAATCTACTAGACCTATTGGCGTACCCTGCCATTAACTTACCCCAAGACATGAAGAAAGTAGCAGTGGTAGCAACGATCCTATCGGGATCTGGAAGCACAAATTGAACTGCTTCAGTCAGAACTCCATCACAGGAATGATCTATGGATCGCGGATGCAGCCATCCGCTACTTGCAAGACCAACTCGCGAAACGAGATCTAGCGTTCGATTGGACGGCTAACTCTCGTTTACTCGCCTGGGCTAAGGAAGTCAAAGCTCGAGCCCATGTGGAGGAGCTTAGCTTAGCCGTGGATAACTTGCAGGTCTATTGTAATACACTACATAAAGAAGTTCATGTGTTGTATTCACAACTACACCCGAACGTCCCTGCAAATCCTGTCGGGATGGAAGCCGGACCTTCTCACATAGCGGGATAAGCACTTGATGGTGCACTGGACCTTTTCAGGCCCCTCCCTCTATGAAGTTGGTTGACGAATAGTCTTCTATACCCGAAAGTAAGCTACCAAAAGTGAAAAGAAGTGGCTTACCAAGTGCCCTTAACATTGGCCGGACGGGACTTTCCTGCTAATATGATTGTTCTGAAAGGCCAAGACATGGATGTCATCTTGGGCATGAACTGGTTAGCCCAGCATAAAGCAATTCTCAACCCTAATCTAAGAACCATCATGTTGAGATGGCCAATAAAGAGTTGGTGACTTGGTTGCCTAAAACCAAGATTAGGCTATATTCGTATTTAGTGAACCATGACCCGACCCAAAGTCGAATTTTCCGTTATCACTTCATGACCACACCCGTACGAATAACTGTCTAGATAATTCCTTGTCAAACCTAAGGTGTACCTAGACTTCGAACAAGGATCTCAAGTCATGCCTCCTTTTAGAGCCATTCTCTTGATCAGCTGATGCAAGTTGAAGTCTCAAGTGTATTTGGCCTCTCCTTGCGGATCGTCGTGTTGCTCTATTAACCCAACCTAGGAAAGACATGACCATTTTCCTTGAATTTGATGCCTTTGGTTTCTTCATATCTATCGAAGGCATACCAACGTAATCCTTGACCTTATGATCTTTAGGATGGGCATAGAAATATGTTTGGGCTGAATTAACAGTCTCCCATCATACTTCTTTCATCAAGTTTAGGTTATGGCCATACCTTGTTCGCTTCTTTGGACCATGATCTATTTGGATCTCTACTTGTAATCGTTTTTACAGGTGGAGTCTCTTTTGTATCTTGTCATTCTTGACCAGTCTATTTGGGTTGTGTATTGGTTATGTCTGGTATTGGTATTATGACTAAAATTGATGATGCCACGCCAAAACCGAGGGTCTCTTGTGGGTATACACACAAGGTTGTGCTGCTCGATATACGCTAGTATCACAGTTAGTAGTCATAATCCATTATAAGATTATATTGATGTGTTATCTTCCATTGACCTTTCCTTGAAACAATTTTTATGTTGTTTGTGAAGAGATCAAGCAACATCCGTCATTTCCATTAGATCAAAAGGGCATACCACTTTCATATGTGGTCTTATTTCTTTGATCTTGATAGTGACTACTCGCACAAGTTCCCTTTGCATTCTTTGTGTAAAGGTGAAGTCTTGGAGCTTTTTAGTGTTGGAGAAACAACTAATTAGCTCTCAAATTGGAGATTGACTTTCCCTGCTGTTGAGATGCAGGAGTTTGTTCATTCGCTCTCCTATTTTCCAGGTATTTCCGAACCTTGTCCGTTCATCTCGCATGAAGAAACGGATGAACAACCTGACCAAATGGATTTTTACCCAAGTGCATGACCTTTTGCTTGCAAAGATGAACTCTCAACCCCTTGGCTTACCAATGGAACTGAGAGGATTTGCTTAATGTCAAAAGTAGTTCAACAAGTTGGTTTTGACTAACTTGTAACTGCCCGTTGAACGAATGCTGAGTTTAGAGATCGTTTTATCAAGTTGTCTAAACTCACTTTGGTTCAACCCACCCTAAAGAAAGTACTTATCAAAATGCGGTTAAGTCGGTCAAAAACCACCTAACCATCGCTCTAGTCGTGCATCGATTGCCTCATGTATGCTTTTTCAGCATAAGTGATTGGGTCGAGCCATGTCTAGTGCCCGATAAAATGGACTAGTTGCAAAGTCCGCATTTTTAGATCCCTCCACTGGTGATTTTTCTTGAATCAATATCGCCTTTCGTGAATTTGGATCCCCTGGCTAACACAAGTTGACAGTGATGTTATTCGACATTCACACTCGTCTCGTGTGCTATGAACTTACGGTAACCACTTGTTGGTAAGCCTCTTCTTGTGTGTTTTACCCAAGATGGTGCATCTGATTCTATTTGGGTAAAATTGCATAATTGTCACCCAACAGACTCAGATAGTACAGTGTCATCAGAAAAAGCAAGTTGCACACGTAGAAATGGGAAGATATTGTATGAACCTTATCATGGGATTACCCGGGACTACAAAAGGGTATGACTATCTGGGTTATTGTTGATCGGCTTACGAAAATTTCTCATTTTCTACCAGTCAAGACCGATTCCCAGTTACTGTCTATGTCCAATTGTACATTGCTCGTATTCTTAGTCTGCACGGTGTTCTGAAGACCATAGTGTCGGATCATGGATCGCAATTCGTATCCAAATTTTGGGAAGAACTTCATAAATCCCTGGGTACTAAGTTGCTCCATAGTTCGGCCTATCATCTTCAAACTAGTGGGCAAACTGAGAAGGTAAACCAGATACTTGAAGATATGCTACGGGCATGTGTTCTGGAATTCCCACAGAAATGGGATGAATGTTTGCCCTTAGCGGAATTTTCATACAATAATAGCTATCCGAAAGTATCAAGATGGCACCCTTTGAAGCTTTATATGGGCGACGGTGTCGAACTCCGCTAAATTGGTCTGAACCTGGAGAAAGATACTTCTTTAGGCCTGATATGGTGAAAGAGGTCGAAGAAAAGGTTCAGAAAATCATTCATAATATGAAGAAAGCTCAGACTCGACAAAAGAGTTATGCAGACAAACGGCGAATGCCCTTATTCTTCTTAGAAGGAGACTACGTTTACTTAAAGGTTTCACCAATGAAGGGAGTATCGCGTTTCGGGGTAAAGGGAAAACTTGCACCCAGATACATTGGTCCATTCCCTATTCTTCAAAGATATGGGCCAGTAGCGTATCAACTCCAACTCCCCGAAACATTGTCTGCTGTGCATAATGTGTTCCATGTATCACAATTGAAGAAGTGTCTACGGGTTCCCGATCGAACCGTTGAAGTGACTGATGTTGTCCTGGAACCAGATTTAACGTACTCGGAACATCCCATTCGAGTTCTGGATCAAAAGGACAGGGTTACCCGGAGAAAGACTCTCAAGTTTTATAAGATACAGTGGAACCAGCATTCAGAAGATGAGGCTACATGGGAAACCCAAGATTTCTTAGATAAGAATTTTCCAGGCTTTCTAGCCTCTTGTAAGTTGTAAAGTTTGGATAGCTGTGTAATAAAGGAATGAACCCCCACACCACCCCTGCCTTGTACCAAAAATAAGGAAATAAAAATGTGACACATTTCCTTTTCCATTACTCACCCTAGGACTTTAAATCTCGGGACGAGATTCTTTTATGGGGGGAAGGATGTAACACCCCTGGTGTTACTATAACTAAAACTTGAGCATGGCATCATGAGCATGGGCATTGCATATGTTTGACACACCTAGAGTGCATTCACTAGGCAAAAATTTCAAACAAGTTGTATTGTTTTAAAGTTTTACAAATAGGACCCTGGTTAAAGGACTTAACCCTAAATAGTGGTTAAAGGGGTAAAACTTAACCCAAGTTGAGAAAAACTTTAGGGCTTGTGAGAAAAGATATAAAATATCCCCAAACACTAAGTTGAATCACATTTATACCCCTGGAATACCAGAAACCCTAATTGGAACCCTGGGAAACCCTAAAACCAAACCCTAGGGACCTAAGTGCAAAATTAGTCCACTTTTGGGCTAAAGTGCAAAAATCAAGTCAAATAAGTGTTTTAAGTCAATTGGATCACAAATATGTGGATTTAAAGGCCAAACCCTAAGTTTTGGACTTAAATGCAAAATGGACCTCATTTGAGTTTTGTTCTAAGTCTGAAAAACAGTGAATGGGCTCGACTTTGGGGCTTTGTAACTTACAAAGTATAGGGTTTTTACCCTAGGTCACCACATCAAAGTTGAAGACCCATCAAAGGAGAACAACTTTGCTTAAGGATGCAAGCATTGTTGTTATGAGAAATTTGGAGAAAAACCTAGTCCAAAACTGGCTGTCAGACTGCTTGAAGTTGAATTTCAGAGTTACAGTGCTATGGGGTGAACTTTGAGCTTGATTTTGATTTGGATCCAGTGCTCAAATGTGATCAAGTCCTATAGTTGAGTTGTAGCTGGTATGTAGCACTACAACTTTGGTGCAGAGACTTGGACCTGTTGTCACATGAAATCTGGAGAAAAATGACTCTAAACTCGCTCGGTCAGGTGCACTGATGAACTATGGCCATGGTACAGTAACCGTTAACCTGAAGAAGATCTTTCCTGTGCCCGTCGCCGGTAGCCGTCGCCGTCGATCGTCGTCGCTGTGATTCGTGCTCGGCGGTCACTAGATAAGTCTGTCGCGGTAAGGTCCTCGTCACCGGTGAGCTGGCCATCACTCCGACGATCCCTCCCCCCTGTCTTCCTTCGACTTTACGGCTGGCGATAAGTTCGCCGTCGACCGCCGCTTCTCGACCGTGCGCCGCGTGGCCTAGACGTTTCACAGCACCGCCGTGATGTCCTACGACTGTCCCATCATCGCCGGGAGAGTTGCCACGGCGGTAGACACGTACTCACGAAGCCAGTGCTTCTTCCTCCTCTCCGGCCACCCACGCCTCACGGTCAAATTAAGCGCCACCGCTTCGGGGCTCTATAAATTGACCCCGCCGGGAGCTTCACCACATCCTCACGCATTCAGCCACCACTAATCGTTAGCCGTCCCTCGCTAGAACTCGTGAATTTTGGATTTCCCCCAAATCCGCTTTCCGCCACCGTGCAACCGAGCTCCCCGTCGCCAGCCTAACTCCGGTCAGTTCTCGTCCCCTGCTCTCTTGTTTGACCACTCTCACATCGTTGTGATGCCTGCCAAACCTTGGATTTGCACGGAGTAGCCTTTGGTCGCCGGGAACGCGATCATCTCGCCGTGATGCTTACGGCCACCGTGGCCGGAGCTCCCTAGCCCACCAATAATGCAATTTAGTTGGGGAAAACGTTCATAGGGACTCGAATTTGGTCTCAGCCAAAGATTAGCACCGGTCTTAGCCTCAATCGGCCGGCGTAGCTGCTCGCCGGAGCACGGCCACACTTGAACGCCGTCGAGGACTTGAAATGCAGAATAGATAGAAACGTAGGGGTCTTTCTGTGATGTGTCAGCGACTTGGAGAAATAGTAACCGAACCCACTTCCTGTTAGATGAAACCTCGAGGGCTTTTCTGCAAAGCCGCCATCGCGCGCGCGGGCGCGGGCGCGATTCTGCTGCTGTTGGGCCGACCTGGGCTGGTTTCGGCCCGTTACTGTTAAAGTTTTTCCTTTTTCTTTTTCCACAGAGCTTTAGAAACCTGTTAAAAATTATAGAAAAATGGTAAAATTATGAGACCAATTTTCCTAGGCTTGTTAATTTCCCTAGAATTTAATAAAAATAGTTTCGTGATTTTTAGGATAAATAGGGAATTTTAGGATATTTAAAATAGCCTAAACCATTGGTTCTGGATTTTTAGAAAATAAATAATAAGTCCAAAATTTCCCAAACTTTTTATGTGAGCTTTTCACATTATTTAGAAGCCATGGGTAGAGTTTGGTTTGATTTGGGCCTTGTTTGGTCACTAAACCCAAAACCACCCCCCCTGCTCCATGAACTCCTTTACTGACTCCGGAAACCCTAGGTTCTCGGAGTACCGTGAAGGAAAGTTGTACTCAAGACATAAATAATAAGTTTATGCTATCTTTGCATCGTCATGAGCATTCCATGACATCCATTCTTGTGCATGTATATGGTTATATTAGAGCACGAAGAAGAAGAAGAAGTTTCTGAAGAGGGGATACCACCAACCTCAGATCCTCAAGCAGACAACTGCTTTTATTTCGATATTTGTGGATCCGAGCAGGACACACCTGATAACAAAGGCAAGCCCCGGTGCATTTGCCACCTCCCTTGATGTTTTTAAAATCTTTCTCACTTGCTTGCTGCATTAGGTGATAGGAGTTGATTGATTAAACAATTCCTGCATTACCTTCCTTGATCTTGATTACCCTCCTTGAAACCCTGTTTTTACAAAAAGGTCTTACTATGCTTAGTATTGCTTAGAAAAACAAAAGGATTTGTTTTACAAAAGATGTTTGGCAAAGTGGGAGGGTTGTTTTCAAAAACAAAACTTGATGGTGGATCCATCATGGCCATGATGGGTCCAACATCGGAAAAGATGTACCTCTGTCAGGTACCAAGTTTTTGGGTTAAAAAGATTAAGCTGAGACCGGGCGGGTGACTTGCACGAGAAAGAGAGTCTCGGTGTAGTGTCTCCGTCTGAGTCAATTAAGGACCGTCTCGATGTAGGCCTGCTGACCGAGGACCCTTTAACTGGTCACATGCCTCGTCATGGGTAAGCCTTGCCTCGGGCAGACTAAGGCCGGAATAAGATAACACGAAATGGGAGTGGAGCGGTGGCGAGAGTAGCGTGTACCCTCCGTGGCAAGAGGCTGGACGGTGGTGTATCTGTGCTCTCGGTTTGCGTGAACCTGATCCGGTCTTAAGAACCCCGGTGGCGGGTTGACATATGCAAGGGTTAAGTGCTACATATGTCGTGTGATTGGAGATCCTCAGCTGAGTATAATCGATTCGGATCGCCGTACCTCCGCGGTTATGGAGACTTGGCCACTGACTTACACGTAGCATTCCACTAAAGATGATGGGCTTTTGTTAAAGAAATTGGCTAGTGTAGGACCAGTGATTGAACTAGGGTAGAAAGAACTCTAGTGCAGGTAATTTTACCTAACTTGACAAATAAAATTGGATTTTTAAGGATCCACTTTAGTAAGCATTTCTGCAAAACAGAGTCTTTGATTATTGAGAAGCCTTACCTTGGCTCCCATATAACCAGCATACCCTTGAGAGTCTTTTCCTTAGTCGGGTAAGACTTGCTGAGTAATTCCATACTCAGGGTTTATCCCTTTGTTGTTTTTAGGTGGGGAAGTAGCAGACTTTTGCTGCTTCTGTGCCAAGGTGGTTCCCAAAGAAGAAAAACAAGACTGAAGTGCGGGAGGACTCGGTCCTCCATCTTGGATCTTTTGTTTATAGTCTTTCGGGAGAAGTTTGTGTCTCCCTGGTTTGTATAATTAATACTTCTATGCACTCACTTTTAGACTGGTCTATAATAAAATAACTCGAGCTTGCTTTTGGAAATAAATGTAAGTTTATGTAATTCGCTTCCGCATTTCTTTATCTCCGATGATCTGTAATGTCTGCAAGACGGGTGAAACATTCCTGGTAAGGTCGGGAAAGATACCGAGCTTGTCAAGTAACTTAGGAACATCTACAGGGTGTCTGATGTCTGTTAGACAAGGACAACTGTAGGTGGGCCTGATTACTTGGGAGGTTCCGTCACAGTCATGAAGGACATGCCTTCATCATCACAGTTTATATTGATGAAAGAAGTATATGAAACATGAGAAATAACATGAATAATCATATAACATCATTTATATATCCTTTTTATATAGTCATGAATGAATAAGAACAATATTAAATTACATTTGTACCTTCGACTTGATAGAAGGCAAAGATACGAGTGTGACGCACGAGCGAATACAAGTCAGCGTGAACAGTACAGGGGTACTGTTCACCTATTTATAGGCACAGGACGCAGCCCAGATAAAATTACATTTATGTCTTCTACAACTAGTTACAATCATGACACAAATTACCATGGGCCGATTGGTCTTTTCATCTTTAAGTCGGTGCAACCCTTCGTATCAAGGAATGTCGCTATGCCGAAGCTCCCTGGAAGGTAGCTTCGGTGTGTACCTTCGCGCTATGCTTGCTTCTGTGTTGATCTTTTGAAGGTGTTTCTTCTGAAAGGACCTTCGGCGACGAAGCAGGCCCCCAACAGTAGCCCCTTCGTGGTGCTAGATCATTTTTTGTAACGAGCTTGATCCGTGAAAATATCTCCAAAGCTTCGGAATGCCGAAGGTCCGAAAAACACCTTCCCTGAGCTCGTTGTCGAGAAATGATTAAAATATTCCAAGTGCGAGGTGGCCCACCATGCAGCGGGTACGCACGGTCTGGCGATTCTCCTCCCAAGCGCCGGGTGGTCCACCGTTCAGCGGGTGCGGACAACTTGGCGATTCACCTTTCCACCTACAGCACTATATGAACAGACGGGTAGGTGTGAAGTTACCACAGCATTCATTGTCATTGCACTGTTGTGCTGTTGAAAATTTTAACCATAGCCGAAGCTTTTTCACTGCATTTTCGAGCAAGCCATCGTTCTAGATTAGCTTCGGCAAAAGAGGTAGCTTCGTCAAAAAACTGTAAAAAAACAGCAACTTCGTAAGAACTGTAAGAAATTCAACATCAGATGGCTAGAGTACGCTCAACTGCGAGGGTGACCAGTGACGGAGAGGAGGCCGAAGCCACCGAGACTGCTCCGATCTTCGGGTGATGAGACAATCAGGATAGTTGTGACAGAGGGAGCCATTGAAGAAGGTGCACCTACTGCCGAAACTAAACAAGATGTTGAGGAAGAAATCGCTGATGAAGAAGAAGAAGAGGATTATAGTATTCTAATCCCGTCAAAACCCAACCACTTGGATTTTGAAAAATCTGCTGTTTCTAAAGCTGATATGCCCATGATGATGAAGCTGGGCTACTTCGGAGAAGCTGAGAAGAAGCTGATTCGTTTTGCCGGGGAAGAAACCACTCCGACACCGAAAGATGATGAAGTGATAGTTTTCAAAAGTTTTTTCAGAGCAGGATTACGGTTTCCGCTGAACGAGATAATTGGAAAAATTTTGGATAATTATGAAATATTTCTTCATCAGCTGACCCCTAACGCCATCGTTAGGCTCAGTATTTTCATCTGGGCCCTCCGAAGCCAAGGGATGGACCCAAATGCCGAAGCTTTTTGCCAAGTGCATGAGCTACATTACCAGACGAAGGCTAGAGAGGACGGGCTCCATGGAAATTTTGGCTGTTATAACTACGTGTATCGCAAGCATATGAAGGCCCCAGTCCTGAGCTATCGGACCAAATGGTCAACTGGCTAGAAAAGTGAGTGGTTTTATATCAAGGCTGACAAGAAGAAGAGGGAGAAGCTGAAGACGCTGGTCATGAGCCCACTGAGCCTAAGCTTCGGGATGACCAGACCCCTGTGTAACATGAAACCAGGGTTACCATGCCAGCTAGCTGTAGAAGAATTTAGAGTGGTGGTTGAACATGTCAGCACCAGGGATCTAGTGCAAGAATACTTGGCGAATAGGGTTGTCGGCGTTTCGACCCCGGGGGGTCCCTGGACCGACGAGTAAATTGTCGCTGCGTGTCCTAGCCCAGATGGGTCGGCGTGAGACAGAACACAAGGGGGAAAACAATGAGGGGAACCGCGGCTCGTGTTGTCCTGCGCCCAGGGCGGATGCGCTTGCAGTAGGGGGTTACAAGCGTTCGCGAGGGAGAGAGAGAGAGCCTGCTCGTCAGCCCGTCCTCTAGCGCGGCCGCCTCCTCGTACAAGGGCCCTGTACCTTCCTTTTATAGACGTTAGGAGAGGGCCCAGGTGTACAATGGGGGGTGTAGCAGTGTGCTAACGTGTCCAGCAGAGAGGAGCCAAAGTCCAATGTACATGCCGACGTGGCTGTCGGAGAGGTGTTGGTGCCCTGTTCATGTGACGTTGTGGCCGTCGGAGGAGCGCTTAAACCCTGTAGAAGCACAACTGTCGAGGCTGTCGGGACCTTGCTGACGTCTCCTTGCTTCCGTAGAGGGCTGAGAACCGCCGTCGTCATGGAGCACGCGGGGTGTCATCATTACTTGTTTTACCGGGTGAGCCAGACGGGACGTCGGTCTTGTTCCCCGTAGCCTGAGCTAGCTAGGGGTAGGGTAATGATGTACCCCCCTGTGATGTGGTCGGCCCGAGCCCAAGGTCGAGCGAGGCGGAGGCTCCTCCGAGGTCGAGGCTGAGTCCGAGCCCTAGGGTCGGGCGAGGCGGAGACCGTCTTCCGGGGTCGAGGTTGAGTCCGAGCCCTGGGGTCGGGCGAGGCGGATACCGTCTTCCAGGGTCGAGGTTGAGTCCGAGCCCTGGGGTCGGGCGAGGCGGAGACCGTCTTCCGGGGTCGAGGTTGAGTCCGAGCCCTGGGGTCGGGCGAGGCGGAGACCGTCTTCTGGGGTCGAGGTTGAGTCCGAGCCCTGGGGTCGGGCGAGGCGGAGACCGTCTTCCGGGGACTGAGGAGCGCGCGTCAGGATAAGGTGTTAGGCGATCCTTGCATTGAATGCTCCTGTGACGCGGTCGGTTGGCATGGCGATCTGGCCAAGGTTGCTTCACTGCGAAGCCTGCCCGAGCTGGGCCTCGGGCAAGTCGAAGGTGCGCCCGTTACTTGAGGACGCGCAAACTGTCTTGGTCTACTGTTCTTGCCCGAGGCTGGGCTCGGGCGAGGCGAGATCGTGTCCCTTGAGTGGACGGAGCCTTTGACCTGAATTGCGCCCATCAGGCCTTTGCAGCTTTGTGCTGATGGTGGTTACCAGTCGAGTTTAGGAGTCTTGGGGGTACCCCTAATTATGGTCCCCGACAGTAGCCCCCGAGCCTCGAAGGGAGTGTTGGTACTCGCTTGGAGGCTTTGTCGCACTTTTTTGCAAGGGGACCGGCCTTTCTCGGTCACACTTCGTTCCGGTGGGTGCGCGCGAGCGCACCCACCGGGTGTAGCCCCCGAGGCCTCGGAGGAGTGGTTTGACTCCTTCGAGGTCTTAGTGCCTTTCGTGATGCCTCGGCCGGTCTGGTTGTTCCCTCATGTGATCTGATCATAGTCCGGGTGCATGGTCAGGTTCCGAGTTCTCGGGCTGGTATGTTGACGCTGTCAACGGTTTGGCCGGAGACGGGTTCGCGAGAGCATCCCTTGAGCCTCTGCACAGGACGAGAGGACGGTCAGGGACTGACTCGGCTTTTTTTCATACGCCCCTTCGTCGCCTTTCCTCAAGGAGGAGGGGGGAAAGCGCCATGTTGCCCTCGGAGGGTGCCAAACATGGTGTCTCCAGTGAGTTGCTAACGGGTGATCCGAGTGGACGCCCGTGCCCCATTCGATAAGGGTTGGCTAGTGGCCCAGAGGCGTGCTCCAAAAGTACCTGCAGGTGATTTGCCGGACCCGATCCCGTTTGATAGGGTCCGAGGGCTCGATGCCTCCCTCTGATGGGATTCCGTTACAGAATCACTCCTGCTGGTCTCGGAAATGTCCTAGGGTACCTCGGGAGCATAGCCCGAGCCTTGGTTATGTATCGAACGTACCCAGAGTTATCCCTCACTCTGCATGTTCTGGGGCGACTGTCGAACCCTTCGGGGGGCCAGCCTACGAACCCCTGATCAGTAGTGGGCGCGGAGCCCGAATGCTCTGAGGCGGCTGTTGAACCCTTTCGAGGGGCCAGCCTTCAAACCTCTGATCAGTAGTGGGCGCGGAGCCCGAATGCTCTGAGGCGGCTGTCGAACCCTTCCGAGGGGCCAGCCTTCGAACCTATGACCAGAAGGAGGGCTCAGGGCCCGCTTCCTTCACGGAGAAGGATCCCTTTTGGAGTATCCCCTTTCCCGGTCCCTGTAGCAAAAGAGAGAAAGGGGAAGAGAAAAAGGATACGAAATTGAACGACGTGGCACACCTTTTTTTGACACGGTCATTATGGCGGAGGTGAAGCGTCGCTCGCTTTGCCTGCCAAAGGTGTCGCCTGCCGTGCCATGGAGTTAATGCGAGTGGTTCGCGGGGCACTCGTTGTGCATGCGCGAGCCGTTCGAGGAACGGAACACGGGTGCGTCGTCTTCACGCCGTGGGAGAGGGCTCTCCTGCTGCTCCAGGAGGGGACGTGAGCCTGCAGACGATTTGACCGCCGCTTCCGCTCGCCTGCTGCCGCCATTACTGTTGGCCCACTTCTGTCCGTATCGACCGTCGCGCCTTCTCCCGCGGCTGACTGACCCGTGACCGACATGTTTGGCTGGCACTGCTGGTCCACGTGCAGGGTTGCCTCGAATTGCGGCACCGGTTCTGCAGTCGAGAAGGCGTGGCACTGGCGCAAGTGGCACTGCAGTTTTTCGCACGTAGTAACCGGCGCGCCGGTTACATGACGTGTGGGCCTGGGACTCCATGCTGGACGCGTTGAAGTCGAAAGGGTGCATCCCCATGTCGCGGTTGCATGCTGCCTACATGGCGGTCCGCCCTTTCACCCGCTAGGTTAGGCGAAGACAAAGGAGTGCTTGTAACCGCTGGGCGGTTACACGCTCCGTGCGCAGCGGTTTGGCTTCTTCTGTCCTGGGCCCCCGGATGGGGTGCGCCCGTGTTGCCTTCGTCTTGCTGCCGTTGGGGGAGCGCGATCTCGTGGAGATCGGTACCTTTCAGCCATCCTTCGGCTTCAAGGATTTTCGTCGTGCAGCCCGGCTGCATTCCCTCACCAATGGGCAGTTTGGTGGGGCTTCCGCCCTCAGCTTCAAGGATTTTCATCATCTAGGCTGAGGCGGAGGAGCGAGGCAAGCCGGGCCTGCCTTCGCGTGGGCTGGCGTCCCGCTTCTTCCTTCCGCATCTGGGGGTGGAAACCATCCTCCAGCTCTGTGGAGGAGGCGTCCTCCAGCCATGCCGGGGAAGGCGAACTGCTGCTGCCCAGCCAGGGTGCAGCATTCCGTCCTCTGTCCGGGCGACGGTGGCCAGCCGCACTAGGGGGTCTCACAACACGTCGTACGCCGCGAGGGCAGTACTCGTGTTCTGGGACGGTCCCATTCTCGTTTTCGTGGCGAGGACGGGAGTGAGGACCTGCCGGTGCGCTTTTGGGGCGACCGGCGCTCGCTGGTGCGGTGTTGGTGGGCAGGTGGAGGTCCTTTTGCTCGGGTCGTCATCCGAGGCCGGGCCTGGTTCCGTCAAGGGTGGAATCAACGCCCAGGGTGCTGCTACTCCCCCTGCCGATGCCAGAACCTGCAGGAACAGTTTGTCTGTAGCATGCACATGTTTTTTGCGGCCGCTGAGGCCCAAACATGTCATTGTCATGTTATAAAGCTGCGTTTCTTTTCCTCTTGTTTCGAGTATCAGGACTTGCTTGTCGGTAGCAGAATCGTTTATCCGAGCGAGAGTTACTTATCGCGGAAGGTGGTGAGTGAGGTATCCGTATCCCGGAGGCGTAGGAGTCCCTCGGCTCGGTCGACCTTCGCCGCTTACGTGTACTCTTGCTCGTCCGCGGGATTCTGTTATCGATATAGTCAAGAAGGCACGAAAAATCGTTTCGGCAGAGAAATTTTCGAGCGTTAAGACTTGTTCGGTTAGCAGGATCGTTTATCCAAGCATGAGTTACTTATCGCAGAAGGTGATGAGTGAGGTATCCGTATCTCGGAGGCGTAGGAGTCCCTCGGCTCGGTCGGCCTTGCCGCTTATGTGTACTCTGTCGTTTTCAGGATCCCACTATCGACGTAGTCGAAAAGCACGAAAGATGTTCTGGCCGAAAGACTTTTTTCGAGGAAAATTTTGACGCAGAGGGGGTTCCCCCCTTCTAGCCCCCGAGGGAGGGTCGGGCTTCCCGAGGCAAGGCTGACCCTTCCTTGATGGTTAGACTTTACTTGTGTATGTAAACGAGGTATATGAACGACTTGAAAACATCTTAAGGGTAGAAGCGACGTAGCTGTCGGATGTTCCAAGCGTTGCTGTAGACCTCGCCTTGACTGTTGGCCAGCTTGTATGTTCCGGGCTTCAAAGTCTTGGCGATGATGAATGACCCTTCCTAGGGAGGCATGAGCTTGTGGCGCCCTCGGGCGTCTTGTCGTAGCCGAAGCACCAAGTCGCCCACCTGGAGGTCTCGGGACCGAACCCCTCGGGCGTGGTAGCGTCGCAGGGACTGCTGATACCGCGCCGAGTGTAGTAAGGCCATGTCCCGAGCCTCTTCCAGCTGGACCAGTGAGTCTTCTCGGTTGGTCTGGTTGCTTCGAGCGTCATATGCCCTTGTCCTCGGGGAGCCGTATTCTAAGTCTGTGGGCAAGATAGCCTCAGCCCCATAGACTAGAAAAAACGGCGTGAAGCCCGTGGCTCGGCTTGGCGTCGTCCTCAGACTCCAAACCACCGAGGGGAGTTCCTTCATCCATCGCCTGCCGAACTTGTTGAGGTCGTTGTAGATCCTCGGCTTGAGTCCCTATAGAATCATGCCGTTGGCACGCTCTACCTGCCCATTTGTCATGGGGTGAGCTACGGCGGCCCAGTCCACCCGGATGTGGTGGTCCTCGCAGAAGTCCAGGAACTTCCTGCTGGTGAACTGGGTGCCGTTGTCGGTGATGATGGAGTTCGGGACTCCAAAGCGATGGATGATGTTGGTGAAGAACGCCATCGCCTGTTCGGACCTGATGCTGATTAGGGGTCGGACCTCAATCCACTTGGAGAATTTGTCAATAGCGACCAGCAAGTGCGTGAAGCCCCCGGGTGCCTTCTGCAAGGGACCGACGAGGTTCAGACTCCACATAGCAAATGGCCAGGTGATGGGTATTGTTTGCAGAGCCTGAGCGGGCAGGTGGGTCTGCCTTGCATAGAATTGACACCCTTAGTAGGTGCGTACAATCCTAGTGGCGTCGGCCATCGCGGTTGGCCAGTAGAAACTTTGTCGGAAGGCGTTTCCAACAAGGGCTCGAGGCGCTGCGTGGTGACCGCAAGCCCCCGAGTGTATTTCTTGCAATAACTCCTGACCTTCGATGATGGATATGCATCGCTGGAGGATGCCTGAGGGGCTGCGGTGGTAGAGCTCCTTTCTGTCACCTAGCAAGACGAACGACTTGGCGCGCCGCGCCAATCGTCGAGCCTCGGTTCCGTCGAGGGGTAGCTCTCCTCGGTGGAGATATTGTAGGTACGGGGTCTGCCAGTTTCGATTAGGCGGGACCCCATTCCGCTCCTCCTCGACGGGCAGTGCCTCACCCTCAGCGGTCGAGGGTGCCGCGGGTTGAGCCGAGGGTGCCTCGGGCTGAGCCGAGGCCTTCTCGGGCTCGGGCGTGTCATCGGTCTTGACGGAGGGTTGATGTAGGTCTCGGGAGAAGACGTCCGGGGGGACTGTTGTCCGCCCCGAGGCTATTTTAGCCAGCTCGTCCGCAGTCTCATTGTACCGTCGGGCGACGTGGTTGAGCTCGAGCCCGTAGAGCTTGTCTTCCAGGCGCCGAACCTCGTCGTAGTAGGCTTCCATCTTCGGGTCGCGGCAGTGGGAGTTCCTCATGACTTGGTCGATGACAAGCTGCGAGTCGCCACGAGCGTCAAGGCGCCGAACCCCTAGCTCGATGGCGATGTGCAACCCGTTAACCAGAGCCTCATACTCGGCCACGTTGTTGGACGCCGGGAAATGGAGGCACAGCACGTAGTGGAGGTGCTTCCCGAGGGGTGAGATGAAGAGCAGGCCCACGCCCGCTCCTGTTTTCATCAGCGACCCGTCGAAAAACATGGTCCAGAGTTCCGGTTGGATCAGAGCTGCTGGAAGCTGGGTGTCGACCCATTCTGCCACGAAATCCGCCAAGACTTGGGATTTGATGGCCTTCCGAGGGGCGAACGAGATTGTCTCGCCCATGATCTCCACCGCCCACTTTGCAATCCTAACCGAGGCCTCTCGGCACTAGATGATCTCCCCCAGGGGGAAGGATGTCACCACAGTCACCAGATGAGACTCGAAGTAGTGTCGCAACTTTTGCCGTGTCAGAATTACTGCGCACAGTAGCTTCTGAATTTGCGGGTAGCGGATTTTGGTCTCGGACAGTACCTCACTGATGAAGTAGACCGGCCTCTGGACGAGCAATGCATGCCCTTCTTCTCGTCTCTCGACTACGATCGCGGCGCTGACCACCTGAGTGGTTGCGGCTATGTAGATCAGGAGAGCTTCTCCGGTAGCGGGGGGCACCAGGATGGGCGCGCTTGTAAGGAGCGCCTTCAAGTTCCCGAGGGCTTCCTCGGCCTCGGGGGTCCAAGTGAAGCGCTCGGTCTTCCTTAAGAGGCGGTACAGGGGCAGGCCTCTTTCGCCGAGGCGCGAGATGAAGCGGCTCAGAGCCGCAAGGCATCCCATGACCCTCTGTACTCCTTTCAAGTCCTTGATAGGCCCCATGTTGGTGATGGCCGCGATTTTCTCCGGGTTGGCCTCGATGCCCCGCTCGGAGAAGATGAACCCCAGGAGCATGCCTCGGGGGACTCCGAAGACACACTTCTCGGGTTTGAGTTTTACGCCTTTCGCTTTGAGACACTTGAATGTCGTTTCAAGGTCGGAGAGGAGGTCGGAGGCTTTCCTCGTCTTGACTACGATGTCATCGACGTAAGCCTCGACCGTTCGGCCAATGTGCTGTCCGAACACGTGGTTCATGCACCTCTGGTATGTCGCGCCTGCATTCCTTAAACCGAATGGCATAGTAATATAGCAGTACATGCCAAAGGGTGTGATGAAAGAAGTCGCGAGCTGGTCAGACTCTTTCATCCTGATTTGGTGATACCCTGAATAGGCATCAAGGAATGATAGGGTTTCGCACCCAGCAATGGAATCCACGATTTGATCGATGCGAGGCAGAGGGTAGGGAACCTTCGGACATGCTTTGTTTAGACCAGTGTAGTCCACACACATCCGTCATTTCCCACCTTTCTTTTTCACAAGCACAGGGTTGGCTAGCCATTCGGGATGGAATACCTCTTTGATGAACCCTGCAGCCGTCAGCTTGTGTATCTCCACGCCTATGGCTCTGTGCTTTTCTTTGTTGAAATGGCGCAGAGGCTGCTTCACGGGTTGGGCTCCAGCTCGGATATCCAGCGAGTGCTCGGCGACATCCCTCGGTATGCCAGGCATGTCCGAGGGACTCCACGCAAAAACCTCGGCGTTTGCGCGGAGAAAGTCGACGAGCACAGCTTCCTATTTGGGGTCAAGCTCGGAGCCGATCCGGACTTGCTTGGAGGCGTCATTGCTGGGGTCGAGAGGGACGGACTTAACCGCCTCTGCTGGCTCAAAGTTGCTGGCGTGGCGTTTCGCATCTGGCACCTCCTTGGAGAGGCTCTCCAGGTCGGCGATGAGGGCCTCGGACTCGGCGAGGGCCTCAGCGTACTCCACACACTCCACGTCGCATTCGTATGCGTGTCGGTATGTGGATCCGACGGTGATGACCCCGTTGGGGCCCGGCATCTTGAGCTTGAGGTAGGTGTAGTTGGGGACGGCCATGAACTTGGCGTAGCATGGTCTCCCCAGCACTGCGTGGTAGGTTCCTCGGAACCCGACCACCTCGAACGTGAGGGTTTCCTTTCGGAAGTTGGAGGGAGTCCCGAAGCAGACGGGCAGATCGAGTTGCCCAAGGGGTTGGACGCGCTTCCCGGGGATGATCCCGTGAAAGGGCGCCGCACCGGCCCGGATCGTGGACAAATCGATCTGCAAGAGCCCGAGGGTCTCGGCGTAGATGATGTTGAGGTTGCTGCCTCCGTCCATGAGGACCTTGGTAAGCCTGACGTTGCCAATGACGGGATCAACAACGAGCGGGTACTTTCCCGGGCTCGGCACGCGGTCGGGGTGGTCGCCTTGGTCGAAGGTGATGGGCTTGTCGGACCAGTCTAGGTAGACTGGCGCCGCCACCTTCACCAAGCAGACCTCCCGGTGCTCCTGCTTGCGGTGCCGAGCCGAGGCATTCAACACCCGCCCACCGTAGATCATGAAGCAGTCATGGACCTCGGGAAACTCCTCTGCCTTGTGGCCTTCCTTGTTGTCGTTGTCGTGGTCTTTGCCACCTTCCGTCGTTGGCCCATCCTTGTGGAAGTAGCGCCGAAGCATGACGCACTCCTCAAGGGTGTGCTTAACGGGGCCCTGATGATAGGGGCACGACTCCTTGAGTATCTTGTCGAACAGGTTGGCCCCTCCAGGAGGCTTCCGGGGGTTCCTGTGCTCGGTGGCGGCGACAAGATCTGCGTCAGCGGCGTCACGTTTCGCTTGCGACTTCTTCTTGCCCTTCTTCTTCGTGCTGCGCTGAGCGGACGCCTCAGGGACGTCTTCCTTCGGGCGCCCCTGAGGCTGCTTGTCCTTCCAGAAGATGGCCTCGACCGCCTCCTAGCCAGAGGCGAACTTGGTAGCGATGTCCATCAGCTCGCTCGCCCTGGTGGGAGTCTTGCGACCCAGCTTGCTCACCAGGTCGCGGCAAGTGGTGCCGGCGAGGAACGCGCCGATGACATCTGAGTCGGTGATGTTGGGCAGCTCGGTGCGCTGCTTTGAAAATCGACGGATGTAGTCCCGCAGGGATTCTCCCGGCTGCTGGCGGCAGCTTCGGAGATCCCAGGAGTTCCCAGGGCGCACGTATGTGCCCTGGAAGTTTCCGGCGAAGGCTTTGACCAGGTCGTCCTAGTTGGAGATCTGCGCAGGAGGCAGATGCTCGAGCCAGGCTCGGGCAGCGTAGGAGAGGAACAGGGGGAGGTTGCGGATGATGAGGTTGTCATCGTTCGTTCCACCCAGCTGGCAGGCCAGCCGGTAGTCCGCGAGCCACAGTTCCGCCCTCGTTTCCCCCGAGTACTTGGTGATGGTAGTCGGGGTCCAGAACTGGGTCGGGAACGGCGCCCGTCGTATGGCCCGGCTGATAGCTTGCGGACCGGGTGGTTCGGGCGAGGGGCTCCGATCCTCCCCATTGTCGTAGCGTCCCCCACGCCTGGGGTGGTAGCCTCGGCGCACCTTTTCATCGAGGTGGGCTCGACGATCGCGACGATGGTGCTCGTTGACGAGGCGGCCCGGGGCCGCAGGCGCTGTGTCCCGCGTGCGCCTAGTGTGGACCGAAGCTTCCCACATGAATTGGGAAGTCGCGGCGCGATGCTCTGGGGGGTACCCCTGCCTTCGGGAGGCAGAGCTTTCAGCCCGTCGGACCGCGGCATCTTCCAGGAGATTCTTGAGTTCTCCCTAGATACACCATCCCTCGGTGGTGGATGGTTCCGGCATCACTCAGAGTAGTATTGCTGCTGCAGCCAGGTTCTGGCCGACCTCACTGGAAGTCGGGGCAGCCTTGCCATGGCATCGTCAGCGATGCGGTGTTGGACGTCCTGGAGCAGATGACGTGCTTCTCCGGCTGGTGCTCGGCCTTCCCACTCCTGCCCGATGTTCTGCCGGAGCTGCACAAGTTGCCCTGCTTCCTCGTCGAGCCTGGCCTGCATCTCGCGGATTTGCTCGAGCTGTGCGTCCTGACCCCCCGCATGGACTGGGACCACAGCTAGCTCCCGAAGGATGTCAACGCGAGGCGCAGGCCTAGGGGGATCGCCGTCCTCCGGCATACCAAGGTGGTTGCCTTTGTCGATACCCCCTAGATCGATGTGGAAACATTCGCGACTTGGGCCACAGTCCTCATCGCCGAGGCTGTGGCTATCATTGGAGCAATCGGAGAGGCAGTAGTCACATGCAGTCATGAAGTCCCGCATGGCACTAGGGTTCCCGAGCCCAGAGAAATCCCAACCATAGTCGGGCTCGTCATCTTCCTCGGAACCCAGGGGCCCGTAGGTCGAGACGGCCGTCAATCGGTCCTAGGTTGACCACATATGATACCCCGGAAGGTTCGGATATGCCTTTATGAAAGCGTCCACCGAAGCGGGGTCGCTTGGTGGGTCGAAGCTGAATCTAAAAGGCAAAGGGTGGAAAACGGACGGTACCTCTTGATTGACGGATGGTGACGGAGTCGCATCGGGGACGGACTGCACTGTTATCTCAGGTACGAGGCTAACGCCCAGCAGGTCCTTCGCGAGCGTGCTGGCGTCATTCGTCCGCTTGGGGTTGGCGTGTCGCGGGGAAACGACGCCCGTCTTCGTCTCAGACGCGAGGTCGACGCCCGACGTCTCCCCGCTGGGGCACCGGCATCATCGACTTGCTCGACAGCCGATGAGGTGCCGCCTCTTGCTTGGCCATGGTTGCCCCGCCTCCTCTGTCAGCGAGGAAGGTGATGGGACAGACTTGGATGCTGTTCTTCCGCCACGCGGGGAACACGTCGTCGATTCCGCCGCCGGCGGGTGGGCTGACGGCCACCATTGTCGTTGTCGCGTGGCGGAGGAAGGAGTACCATGTCGTAGCTGCTGTCGAGGGACATGAACTCGAGACTCCTGAAACGGAGCAGCGTCCTGGGCTGGAGAGGTTGCTGGAGACTACCCATCTGGAGCTTGACGGGAAGCTGTTCGTCAACACGCAGCAGGCCCCTACCTGGCACGCCAACTGCCAGCGTTTCGACCCCGGGGGGTCCGTGGACCGACGAGTAAATTGTTGCTACGTGTCCCAGCCCAGATGGGTCGGCGCGAGACGGAACACAAGAGGGAAAACAATGGCGGCTCGTGTTGTCCTGCGCCCAGGGCGGATGCGCTTGCAGTAGGGGGTTACAAGCGTTCGCGAGGGAGAGAGAGAGCCTGCTCGTCAGCCCGTCCTCCCGCGCGGCCGCCTCCTCGTATGAGGGCCCTGGACCTTCCTTTTATAGACGTAAGGAGAGGGCCCAGGTGTACAATGGGGGGTGTAGCAGTGTGCTAACGTGTTCGGCAGAGAGGAGCCAGAGTCCTATGTACATGCCGATGTGGTTGTCGGAGAGGTGTTGGTGCCCTGTTCATGTGACGTCGTGGCCGTTGGAGGAGCGCTTAAACCCTGTAGAAGCACAGTTGTCAGGGCTGTCAGGACCTTGTTGACGTCTCCTTGCTTCCGTAGGGGGCTGAGAACCGCCGTCGTCATGGAGCACGCGGGGTGTCATCATTACTTGTTTTACCGGGGCGAGCCAGATGGGACGCCGGTCTTGTTCCCCATAGCCTAAGCTAGCTAGGGGTAGGGTAATGATGTACCCCCCTGTGATGTGGTCGGCCCGAGCCCAAGGTCGGGCGAGGCGGAGGCTCCTCCGAGGTCGAGGCTGAGTCCGAGCCCTAGGGTCGGGCAAGGTGGAGACCGTCGTCCGGGGTCGAGGTTGAGTCCGAGCCCTGGGGTCGGGCGAGGCGGAGATCGTCTTCCGGGGTCGAGGTTGAGTCCGAGCCCTGGGGTCGGGCGAGGCGGAGACCGTCTTCCGGGGTCGAGGTTGAGTCCGAGCCCTGGGGTCGGGCGAGGCGGAGACTGTCTTCCGGGGTCGAGGTTGAGTCCGAGCCCTAGGGTCGAGCGAGGCGGAGACAGTCTTCCGGGGTCGAGGTTGAGTCTGAGCCCTGGGTCGGGCGAGGCGAAGACCGTCTTTCGGGGTCGAGGTTGAGTCCGAGCCCTGGGGTCAGGCGAGGTGGAGACTGTCTTCCGGGGTCGAGGTTGAGTCCGAGCCCTAGGGTCGGGTGAGGCGGAGACCGTCTTCCGGGGTCGAGGAAGAGTCCGAGCCCTGGGATCGGGCGAGGCGGAGACCGTCTTCCGGGGTCGAGGTTGAGTCCGAGCCCTGGGGTCGGGCGAGGCGGAGCTTCCTATGGCGCCCGAGGCTGGACATGGCTGCTGTCAGCCTCACCCTGGCGGGTGGCACAGCAGTCGGAGCATTGCAGGCGGCGCTGTTTTCCTGTCAGGTCAGGCATTGGAGGGGCGAAGTGACTGCGGTCACTTTGGCCTTGTCGACTGAGGAGCGCGCGTGAGGATAAGGTGTCAAGCGATCCTTGCATTGAATGCTCCTGTGACGCGGTCGGTTGGCATGGTGATCTGGCCAAGGTTGCTTCACTGTGAAGCCTGCCCGAGGTGGGCCTCGGGTGAGTCGAAGGTGCGCCCGTTACTTGAGGACACGCCAACTGTCTTGGTCTACTGTTCCTGCCCGAGGCTGGGCTCGGGCGAGGCGAGATCGTGTCCCTTGAGTGGACGGAGCCTTCGACCTGAATTGCGCCCATCAGGCCTTTGCAGCTTTATGCTGATGGTGGTTACCATCTGAGTTTAGGAGTCTTGGGAGTACCCCTAATTATGGTCCCCGACAAGGGTATCTCCAACATTGAGTGAATGGAGTATGCCGAAGCTGAAAGGAACAAAGAAGAAGGGTGAACTCGTTCGATTGCCCTATCGCTTCAAGTTTGAGAAACAATTCAAAGAGCCCGGCCAGGAATGGCTAGAAATGATTGAGACTATGTGCAACGAAATTCTAGGCAATTATACGAAAAAAGAAGATCAACTGATGACTGCGGCCTTCGGCACCCGAACAAAACGAAGGTTTAATCGGGTAATGGATGCTTTAAACTTTGAATACCCTGATTATGAACGACTAAACAAGGGTGCCGAAGGACCAAAGAGAAAAAGGATTGTTAGTGTTATGAGCAGACAGGCTGCTAGGATGATAAAAGAGGATGAAGAAGCTCTAAAAAAGAGGAAATCCAAATCTGAGCCGAAGGTGACTGTTTCGAGGAAGAGATAGGCTACAACTCCGGAGCCGAAAACAGCTGGGATAGAAGAAACTCCTTCAACACCTTCTGTTACTGAAGTAGAAGAAATTTTAAAGGTAATGACCGAATCCTTACCTATCAAGATGCTAAGTCCACTGGGGCCACAACTGATGAAGCTTTTACAGAAGAAAGACGAGCCTTCGGCAGCGAAGAAGGCGGTTGGGCAAAAAAGGCGAAGGATTATTACTATTATGCAAGCTATTGAAGAAACGCCACCGCCGTACTCAGCGTCAAAAATAACGCCAGCTGCCGAAGGTGCTGCTTCTGCCGAAGCTACGACTACCGAAGCTACCAACCTAGAAAGTACATTATCCGATATCGATAAAGTGCTCTTGGATTTAGCCGCGGAGGAGGCTGTCGCGGCTATAGAGGGAGCCCAGGCTACAGAAGAGACTGCTGCAGTTACAGAAAAAGCCATGGCCGTAGTGCCTAGAAAAGGAAAAGAAATTGCTGAAGATACTTTGGAAGATCAAGGTTTCTACTTTCAAAATTTAATTGGTCAAGAATTATCCCAGGCTAAAAAAGAGGAGCTGCAGGAGTATGCTATATCCTGTGGCTACCAGCCAGGAGCCATGCTCTTTGGCGGAATTAATGAAGAAGCCTTAGGATGTATTCGAGCTCGAACTGGAGCAAAGATTATCAGCACTCTATCGAAGAGTGTTGGTTTTCCGAAACTCGAAGCTGACATCAGCAGCTACCGACGACAACATATCGTCGGCAGCTTATTCTATGCTAATTTCAAGGTAAAATTTTTCCCTCAACTTTTTATTGTTTTGCGATGAAGGTGATTTCTGATGAAGGTTATTTTGCACAGAGTATGCTACTAAGTAAAGCCTTGAGGATGCAACAGGACCTCGAAGATAAGAAAAATGATGTTATAATTGGAGGCTTGGAAAATAAAATCAAATATTATGAAGCTGCTCTTGAAAAGAAAGATTTTGTTCTTCAAACAATGGAGGGTTCTTTGGCAGAAGCCCAAGCCTAAATTGCCAGATTAAACAGTGAACTTCTCCTGAAGTCAGAAAGCTTCAAGCAAGAAAAGAAGAATTTTGATATGAAGCTTGCAACCGAAGTTGAAAAAAGTTCAAATTTGCAAAAATCCTTGAAGGAGCTTCAAGATAAATGCCTAAACTTCGGCAACCAGTGTGTGCAACGGCTGAAGCAGGTTTTCAACTTAGTTGGTGCTAGTTCTGAAAAATTTGAACCTTCGGCTGAAGACCTGCCGAGCACCTTCGAACATATCAAGGGCGAAGTTGAGGCGCTTGACGAAGTTATAGCTGGGCATGGTGACTTCTGTGCCCTGCTAGCTTCTCGCGGCACAGCTGTAGCTTTCATGAAGACTGGTTGCATGCACGGGAAGATCGTAAACAGGCCAAACTTCAGCCTATCACCAGCAGACTTGACTGACATCCCTAGCTTGGCCCGAAGCATTGGGAATAGATTTATAACACAAATTTGGATGAAGGGTGGGCGAGACTCAGCTGGTGACGAAGCTCGAAGTCATCTTAAGCCGGTATTTAAACTTTGCACCTATTGCTTACCTTCTCCTGAGATTTCTTTTTTACCTTGTACTGCTTTGTTGTGTACAGGATGACAAAGCTGAAGGTCAATGATCTGAAGCTTGACGGATACTGATGAAGCTGCTGCAGAAAGCTCTAGAGGAATTTGAATTATCTTTGTGGAAAATATTGTAATTTAGAAATCAAACATTGCACTTGTAAATTTGTTCATACCTTGTAATATATTTTTACCTTTCCATCCGTGTATGAATTGCTTTGATGTGGACGAAACTTGTATTTTTGAGCCGAAGGCGAAAAACACTTTCCCTTCTTTTCGTACACAACGAAGCATACCCTTGCTTCTTTATATTCATCGAAGCTTTATCATCAGAGCCGAAGCATTTGTTTGCACTCTATGTTATGATGATGATGATCCTACAGATGTCTAAATGAATGTGTATGAATGCAATGAATGATGTGATGTAATGTGAAAATGAATGTCCATACACACGCATACGAAGCCACACCCAGACTCTGCATCCCCTCAGGAACGTCTTTTGAGTCTTAAGCTCTGCATCCCCTTAGGAATGTCTTTTGAGCTTCTTCACCGTCTATTTCGGTGGTATAAGTTTTGCATCCCCTTAGGAATGTATTTTGAACTTCTTCGCCTTCTATTTCAGCGGTATAAGTTCTGTATCCCCTTAGGAACATCTTTTGAACTTCTTCGCCTTCTATTTCGGCGGTATTTGGCTCTGCATTCCCTTAGGAACGACTTTTGAGCAGAAAACTTACGCTGCGCTCCCTTAGGAACGACTTTTTGTAGCTTCGTCGTGCTCTGCATCCACTTGGGGACGACTTTTGAGCTTCTCCCTGCTTTTTTTCTCTCTGCACTCGATGGTGCATGCTCAGATTTTACATTTTACATTCTTTTGGGGGATTTGGCTCTCGTGGAGCTAAATAAGAAGGAAAAAATTACAAGCTATGGCCCCATTAAAAACCTTTCTCCCCCGTTGGAAAGGAAAAGGGTGCCATAGAAAAAATGAAAAAAGATTACATCAAATTACACATAATATCGCCGAAGCTCATCTGCATTCCAAGATTTGGGAATGTCGTTGTCGCCCATGTCCTTCAATCTGTAAGAACCGGGCCTCAACGAAGATGCCACGAGAAAAGGTCCTTCCCACTTCAGTTGCAATTTGCCTACTGTGTCCGAATTGGCCACTCCCCGAAGCACCAAATGCCCTGGCTTAATATTTTTCAACCGAACTTTTCTGT
This sequence comes from Zea luxurians, assembly GCA_029449295.1. NCBI lineage: Eukaryota > Viridiplantae > Streptophyta > Magnoliopsida > Poales > Poaceae > Zea > Zea luxurians. The sequence continues at coordinate 188,074,295 of JAOPSE010000004.1, read as the reverse complement.
CGCACCATTTTATTGTCTCGGCTTGATATTTATTGATGTTCTCCACAGCCTAAAGTCTAGTCCCTTCTATACTACCTTTTGCAACGTGATAATCAGCTTCGTCTTCTGTCGAAGCTGCTATTCTTATTGACCCTGCTTTTGCTTCACCACCAAATAATAGTTTGAAGGGTGTGAATCTTGTTGATCTTGATATGGTTGTATTGTGGCTCCACACCACTTTAATCAACTCATCTGGCCACTTTCCTCTGGGCTGATTGAAGATTAGCTTCATTATTCCCGTCATAATAATGCCATTTGCTCTTTCCACCAGCCCGTTTGACTCCGGATGCCTAACTGATGCAAAATGAATCTTCGTGCCAATTTGGTCACAGAAATCCTTGAACGTTTCGGCATCAAACTATGTTACATTGTCCACAGTTATAGCCTTCGGCACGCCGAAGCGACAGACAATATTTTGCCAGAAGAATTTCTGGACTGTAACCGAAGTTATTGTAGCCAAAGGCTTCGCTTCAATCCACTTAGAAAAATATTCTACAGCCACCACAACGTATTTCAAATTACCTTGTGCTAGTGGAAGTGGGCCTAACAAATCCAGGCTCTATCTTTGCAATGGCCAAGTAGGCTGTATTAGCTGGGTGAGAGATGAAGGTTGTTTCTGGTCTTTTGCACATTTTTGACAATTTTCACATTTCTGAACTAGCTCTGTTGCATCCGAAGCTACCTTTGGCCAGTAAAATCCTTGTCTAAACACTTTTCCCAGCAAGGGCCTAGACCCAATATGAGATCCACAGAGACCTGCATGTATCTCCTTCATTAATTCAATACCTTCAGCTCTTGATAAACACTTAAGGAGTGGAGAACAGACTCCTTGTTTATATAATTCCCCTTCTATTATCACATACGGTCTTGTCCTTACTTCCATTCTCTTATTATAAGTTTCGTCATCTGAAAGACAATTACCTTGGAGGAAAGATATAATTTCAGTCCTCCAATCTTCACTATGTACTAGAGAAATTGCAAGCACTGCTCTCTCCATAAGTTCAACCGAAGGTGCGTTTATTGTTTCAAAAAATACTTCCGAAGGTAGAGGGAGCCCCTGAGCCGCTGATTTGGCTAGCAGATCTGCATGCTCATTTTCACCTCTTGGAATATTCTTGACAGAAAAACCTTCGAAAGAAGCCTCCAACCTTCGAACTGTATCCAGATATTTTTCAAGCTTCGAGTCTCTTGCCTTGCTACTCTTGTCTACATGGCCAGAAATGACTTGAGAATCAGTTTTCAGAATGACCCTTCTTATTCCCATTGCCCTTAACTTTCGAAGCCCCAATAGAAGTGCTTCATATTCAGCAATATTATTTGTACAACTAAAGTCAAGCCTGGCTGCATAACATGTTCTGACCTTCGAAGGCGCTACTAGGACAGCAGCCGCTCCTGCACCAAAGGTTCCCCAAGAACCATCGCAGAACACTATCCAAGCTTCAGCGTCTTTGTTTATTTCTTCTTCCTGAGCCCCTGGCGTCCAATCAGCGATGAAGTCTGCTAACGCCTCGGACTGAATCGAGGATCTATGCACATAGTCAATAGTGAATTCATTAAGCTCCATAGCCCATTTTCCAATCCTTCCAGTAGCTTCTCTATTCCTCATTATGTCCTTTAGAGGTTGTGACGAAGGAACAATTATGTGATATGCTTGAAAATAATGTCAAAGCTTCCTGGAGGCCATTAGCACAGCATACAACACGTTTTCCAGCTCTGTGTAATTTTTCTTTGATGAACTTAAAACTTCAGACACGAAGTATAATGGAGACTGCTTTTTGACTTGACCATCTAACTTCTCCAGCACAAGTGCTGCACTAACTGCGGAGTGCGAAGCTGCCACATATAAGAGCAATGGAGCCCCTGGCGAAGGTGGAGTTAATGCTGTTAAATCAATCAAGTATTGCTTCAACTCTTCGAAGGCTTTTTGCTGAGTCGAGCCCCATTGAAAAACTTTGGCTGACTTCAATATTTCAAAGAATGGCATATTTCTTTCTGCTGATCTGGATATGAATTTGTTTAATGATGCTAATCTACCTGCCAGTCGTTGAGCCCCTTTCTTTGTGCTTGGAGGCTCCATCCGAAGGATAGCTTCAATCTTGCTTGGGTTGGCTTCAATTCCCTTCGTTGATACTAGATAGCCAAGGAACTTGCCCTTTTTCACCCCAAAAACACACTTTTCTAGATTTAACTTCAGGCCAACTTGCCTGAAATTGGCAAATGTCTCTTGCAAATCAGCAATGTGATTTTCTTGCTTCGTGCTTTTGACTATGATATCATCAACATAGGTCAGCACATTCCTGCCTATTTGAGAATGAAGGACCCTAGCTATCATTCTGCTGAAGCTTCCTCCAGCATTTTTAAGCCCCTCAGGCATCCGAAGATAACAATATGTGCCGCTGGGGGTTATGAAGCTAGTCTTCGGCTCATCCTCCTTCTTCATCCAAATTTGGTGGTAGCCTGAGTAACAGACCAACAGACTCATGAGCTCTGAAGAAGCTGCTACATCTACAAGAGAGTCTATTCTTGGCAATGGGAACTCGTCCTTTGGACAAGCCTTCTTGAGATCTGTAAAATCAATGCACATTCTCCATTTGTCGTTAGCCTTTTTCACCATCACAGTGTTGGCTAGCCATTCTGGGTATTTGACCTCTCTGATAACACCGGCACTAACAAGTCTCTTCACTTCATTCCGAGCACCTTCAGCTTTATCTTCAAACATTTTCCGAAGCCTTTGCTTTCTTAGCCTGAAGGATGGATCCACATTAAGTGAATGTTCAATGACATCTCTATTGACACCACAGATATCATTAGCTGACCAAGCAAAGACATCTTTGTTATTGAATAAAAATCTTAGCAAAGTCTTCTCTTGCTCCTCAGATAGCTGAGACCTCAGCAGTACCCTTTGTTCTGCTATGTCTTCACATAGGAGCATAAGCTTTGGCTGATCTGCCGAAGCAGCCTTCTCTCTTTTGTGCTTAAACTATTGAAAAGCTTCGGCTTCGTCTATATTATGGATTGCTTTTGAATCTGTCCAATTTCCTTCAGCCTTTCTGGTAGCCTCTTGACTTCCATGGATAGCAATGGGCCCTTGCTCCGAAGGTATCTTCATACATAAGTATGATGGATGGAGTATAGCTTCGAAAGCATTGAGTGTCCCTCGGCCAATGATTGCATTGTATGGGTACTCCATGTAAACAATGTCAAAAACAACTTGTTCGGTTCTTGTACTGTGGACATAGCCGAAAGTAACTAGCATTGTGATTTTGCCAAGTGCCACAATCTGCCTTCCTCCGAAGCCACAAAGAGGGTGTGTAGCATCATGAATCTTGTCTTCTGGCTCTTGCATCTATTTGAAGGCCTTAGCAAATATGATATCCGTTGCACTGCCTGTGTCAACCAAAACATTATGGACCAGAAACCCCTTGATGACACAAGATATGACCATAGCATCATTGTGGGGGTAATCCTTGAGCTGAAGATCCTCCTAGGAGAAGGTGATTGGGATGTGGGACCATTTGGACTTGATGAAGGGTCCCTGCACCCCAACATGCTGCACCCTTCTCTGCGCTTCTTTCTTCTGCTTCTTGCTGGCTGGCTCTGAGCTTGAACCGCCTGTTATCGGGAGCACCAGCTTCGTAGCCGAAGGTGCTACAACTTAGTTGCTGAACGAAGCCATCAGCTCAAAAGTGGAAGTGAGTTCACCGGAGGTGGGCGCCAATGTTGGGGACTTGTTCTCAAATGCTATGAATTAAGAACAAGGCAACATAAAAAGAAGTTAATGGTTAATGGCCTTCGTCCTTCCAAGCATTATTTCCCTTAGGATATAACGATCTTCGGACGAAGGTCATGAAGGACATACCTTCATCATCACAGTTTATATTGATGAAAGAAGAAGTATATGAAACATGAGAAATAACATGAATAATCATATAACATCATTTATATATCCTTTTTATATAGTCATGAATGAATAAGAACAATATTAAATTACATTTGTACCTTCGGCTTGACAGAAGGCAAAGATATGAGTGTGACACACGAGCGAATACAAGTCAGCATGAACAGTACAGGGGTACTGTTCACCTATTTATAGGCACGGGACACAGCCCGGTCAAATTTACATTTATGTCTTCTACAACTAGTTACAATCATGACACAAATTACCATGCGCCGATTGGCCTTTTCATCTTTAACTCAGTGCAACCCTTCGTATCAAGGCATGTCGCTATGCCGAAGCTCCCTGGAAGGTAGCTTCGGCGTGTACCTTCGCGCTATGCTTGCTTTTGTGTTGATTTTCGAAGGTGTTTCTTCTCAAAGGACCTTCAGCGACGAAGCAGACCCCCAACACATGGCGTCAATATGACTTTGTTTAATGCTCGATTTCCCAAAGATGGTATGGCTTGGTCGCTAGGGCCGATCCTCAGAATCTTCATCTCCACTCTCCACATCATAACTATCACTGTCATTAGAATCTTCAGACAAACCCTCCATTATTTCCTTAGTAATTTTCTCTGTATTCGTTTTTGCCATAGACTCATAAAACCCAGCGATAAAAGGATCCGCAACTTTCTTCTCTTCATATAGCTTCTTCTCCTCAGTGAGCTTCTTCTCCTCAGTCATCTTTTCCTCGGTCATCTTCTCCTCAGACATGGAGCAAGCGCGTCTTTAAACTGAAGCTCAAAAATCAAGCAAGAGCTGGTAAGCAAGAGTTAAAAATTTGAGAAAATAACGCAAACAGTAGAAATGGCGCATCAAATGCTGTCGCTGTGGGTTCCTATTTATACGCCTAGCGCTTTACAACTTGGCGGGCCCCGTTTGTCATTGACTTTCGCTATTCTAGAAAAGGGAAGGTGTTTTTTTGGACCTTCAGCTTAAGGCCTTCGTTCACGTTGCAGTCTGAATTTATTGATTAAACAAATTAATACTGCGAGGGGCTACTGTTTGGGGCCTCAATCTTCCGAAGGTCCTCAAAAACACGGCTAACATGTTTTCCATGTATAGTATATATACAGGGACCTTCGGCCTTGGGATGAAGCTGTACACGATATGAAAAGTGCGGTTCGGGAGAAGGATGAACCAGTTCCGAAGCTACTTGTGGAGAAGCTTCAGCTTAGCAGTGAAAAATGGAACTGACTTAAAGGGGAAAAGGTTGTCTAGTCCTTGATAGATTATCCCTAAGTCAATAATAAATGTCAAGGACATGGATGTAATTTTATACATGCTGCGTCCTGTGCCTATAAATAGATGAACAGTAGCACCGTATTGTTCACGCTGACTTGTATTCACTCCCACGTCACGCTTGGATCTTCACCTTCTGTCAAGCCGAAGGTATATATGTAACTCGATATTATTCATGTTTATTCATGATAAGATAATAAAAAATGTTTTGATGATGTCATATGATTATTCATGCTATTTTCTATGTTTCATATGCTTCTACTTTCATTATTATATACTGAGATAATGAAGGTATGTCCTTCATAACCTTCGTCTGAAGATCATTATATCCTAAGGGAGATAATGCTTCGAAAGACGAAGGTCTTTAACTATTAACATTTTGTGTTGCCTTGTTCTTAATTCATAGCATTTGAGAACAAGTGCCCAACAGTTACCCACGTGATGCTTTTGGGTAAGACGACATCATTAATTGTTACTCGATGGTACGCGCAGGAGCACGTCGAACTTGCATATGGATTTATATAGGTTCGGGCCGCTAGAATGTGTAACACCCTACTTCCTGTTGATGATGTGTATTGGAATTGCTCTAGAGTATACATATTACAAATGTGCTACGATAGTGCTCAGGTGTTGTTCTGCTGTGTATCAGCTCTTGCATTGTGGGAGCCTGCAGTGGTGGTAGAGTAACATGTTCATTTTGTCCATGGCACGCTCTTCCTGCCACCTGTAATATAGTAATTTCTTGTTGATATACTCATAATCCAAACTTGTGAAATGTGACTTAATAATAAGGAGGAACCAGTAAAATCCAATTTATTTCGCAATTTGAGACTTGGTACTGAACAAGGTGAAGTTTGAGTCACAACATTGAAACTTAAGACATCCATTTTTCATTGCTTAAAATAAGTTCCCATGGGTTACATCTTGTTAGAAGGACTCAACTGTCTAGCCTAGTACATCATGAGGTGCCAAAAGCTAAGCTGTGAGGAGTACAACTTCCTAAAATTTCCACTGCAAACCCAACTAATCAACGAGCAACAGAGACGGCACTAGACTCAGATGAAGGGGGTCCTCCAGAGTGAGTGGTGTCTAGGCTAGAGGTTGGCTCGATCTCCTCGAGATCCTCCTCCTTGCTATCTTCATCCACCTCCATGCCCTGCTGCATCTTCTGATGATGCATCTCCAGATGGTCATTGGTCTCATCCAGCTTGACCTGCACGTCGTGGAGCTGGTTCTCCAGGACCTCAATGGTGTTGTCTCGGATCTCCACTTGCTCCACAAGCTCGTCGGTGCGATTGCTCATCTGCTCGATTTGGAGATCCTTCTCCACCAAATCAGAAGACAAGTCCACCATGAAGACCTCCCTATCGTCGAGGGTGCTCTTGGTAGTCTGAGCTAGGCCAGTCAGGTGTGTCATGGCCTTGCTTTGCCGGACCTGTAGGCGATACAGTGCACTCATGCACTAAGTCGTCACTCTACCAACCTGCTCAGGGTGCAGTGCCCACACATCTTTTGCATGGTGCACCCTGTCACACCACATCGGATCGTCCCTCTTCTCAGCGAGGAAGAGTCTGAGAGGGTGCATCAACATCTCCAGTGGGTGATACCCACAGAAGGTCGTCAGAGCCTTTAGAGATACGGCCTCTGTGGTGTCGTCTGCTCGGAATCCGACTGTTTCAAAGTCTAGCTAACGCCGACCTGACTGCAGGGGGTGATGCTCCAAGGTTAGCCAAACCCTGCAACGGGTACTCGATGCTCCTCATACAGCTGCACTGTGTATTGAGGAGGTGTAGGGTACCCAACTACGCCCAACACCTCCCACAAGATAGAGGGGAAACCCTCTTAGGAAAGTTAGTCAAAACTGAAGCGGGTATCTCCTTCGTCAGTGGGTGTAGGCGAAGCCATCTGTGCAAGAAAGGTAAGTGTAAGTGAGTGGGAAATACTAAAAGGGAAAAGGTGCTAAGTGTAAAAATTGGAAAATATGTTAGGGTTGACCAATGTTGACTTAATTTATACTTTCCTTAGCATTTTCCTACCCATGGTTTTAGACAAGTTTTTTAAGGGGTCAAAAGTTAAGGTAACTCTTCCTTCTTTGGCCAGTTTATTATAAAACTTTATAATTACGATTAAGATGCATGCATGCTCGTCCTGATGTCCTCTCATCAATCATAGGGGTGCTCCTAGGGCATCCTGCCTATTATAGTAGTAGCCTATATGGCGTGCTTATATAGCCACCTAGATACCCATCTATTCCTAAGGCTTCTCGTCCCAGGTCTATCCTTATCATCATGACTATCTATCCAACATTGGTTTCTAAGCAAGTTTTATTTTAAAAAGGTTGGTACTCATTACTTATTGATTTCTCTAAAATGGTATTCGCTCTGATAATAGCTATGGTGGAACCGTCCAGATTATTCCACCTTAAGTGCTCCAGTATCGCCATAGGGCAATAATGCTCTTGAATCGGAATAAACTATCAATCCGTCAGATGTTGTCCTATAAAACCACTAACAAGGATCGAGTACCATTTACTCACACGAAGGTGAGACACAGAGAAATACAATAAATCACAAAACCATAGATTAAAGAAGTACTTGAGTTATTACATAGATCAGAGTTCAACATTAAGAACATTGTTTTAGTGTAGCGGATAATAACTAACGATGATAAATGGGGAGTAGGTCGAAGCCTGGCCCACTACTCCTGGTCCTCTCCTGCTGAGGCAGCATCCAACTCGACCGTCCAACTCGGTGGCAGGGTGGTTAGCCAAGTCACACCATCAACCATGTCTTGCAACAAACCTGTAAAATTACGCAACAAGCAAGGCTAAGTATACTAATACTCAGCTACACTTACCCGGTGTGAGGAGTCTAGTCCTCTACATATAGACCATGAATTTGTTTGGCTAAGAGGTTTGGTTTGCGAAAAGCGCTAGCTGGGTCAAAGTCTAGTTTTATCTTATTAATGTTCTATAATATTCTTTAAAACTAGGTTTGATTCCTTATAAGCATACATGGTAGCAACCATTTAATGCAATGAACTCTTTATCTCATAAAACCTCATTTCACTTCTTACTCGATGTAGCAGCATGGATCAAGTAGTCTCATTAGCTGCAAGAACCAGACAATTTGAATCGAGTTTTTAAACCTTGCAAGGCCAACCTAAACACATGACATGTCAGGGCACTCCGTCCCCACACACATGAACCGTCCCCATCGATTCCCCATCAACATAACAAGGCTCACGACCTTGGCATACAATGCTCCACGAACCTCGGCTGCCGTCGTGCAATGACTACATTTGTACCCACCATACCTAGCATGGGAGACTCCATCTCAGTACCAATGAGGGGGAAAGTCTGTGGGCAGGTTCAGTCACATACTAGGCATATAGGCTACCATATTTCCCGACATGTGTTTAGTATGTTCAAACGCTTGACTCATGGTACCACACATTAATCCTTAATTTGATTTCCGTCTCATAGACAGGGCATCCACCTAGGATCCATGTCCATAGACAATCATAATTCCCATTATCAAGATGAATACAATCATTTCCTGACCTCACACGAGTGCTAGAAAAATCACTCGACTTTTACTGAGATCTTAAATTAACAAAGCAGCTAATTGACCTAGCATACTAGTATCTATGATATCCTACCCTAGGGGATGGTGATATCCTAGCCCAAGGCTTAATAAAATTAATAGAGTACTCATATCAATAAGTTGCATCTTGTTTTTTAGAAGCCTATCTCGAAAGAACCTCCAAGTAAAGTGTGCTTAGCTTGGAGCAATTTGGGATGGGTGACCGACCAAAAAGTTTTCTCGAGTGAGCATGAGTGAGGACAAAGTGCGCATAAAAGACTCGTGTTGGTCTGTGGGGACAATATATGATCGGAATAAACTATGGCAGAACCGCTCAGATTATTCTAGTTTAAGTGCCCAAGTCTTGACTTAGAGGCAATGAATGCCATACTTAAATTGGAATAAACTGTCAATCCCTCAGATCTAGTCCGATAAAGCCACTTACCAAGGATCGAATACCACTATCTCACTCAAAGGTGACGAACAGAGAAATACAATAACGCATAAAACCACATATTAGTAAAGTACTTAGAGTTATTACATCATCGGAGTTCAAAAGTAGTAACCGTTGTTCTCATTGCAGCCGAAAATGACTACCGATAAATAAAGGGAGTCTGGCGATGCCTGGCCAATCACTCCTCAAGATCCTCTCCTGCTGAGGCAGGGTTCCACTCGACTATCCAACCTAGTGGCAGGATGGATGGCCAAGTCAAACCAGCAACCATGTCCTCCAAGGAAGTACCTATAAAAAATTATGCCACAAACAAGGCTGAGTATACTAATACTCAGCTAGACTTACCCGGTGTGAGGAGTCTAGTCCTCTACCTCTAGACCATGAAGCTGTTTGGCTGAGGGGTTTGGTTTGCCAAAAGCACTAGCTGATTCTAAAACAAGTTTTAGCTTTTTCAAGTTCTCTGATACTCTTTAAACTAGGTGAGCCTCTATCTAAACATACATGGTATCAAGCATTTAGTGCAACCAACACTTTATATCATGAAACCTCATTTCACTTCTTACTTGATGCAGCATCGCATATCAAGCAGTCTCATTAGCTGCGAGAAGCAGACGATTCGAATCGAGTTTTAAACCTTGCAAGGCAAACCTAAAGACATGACATGTAGGGGCACTCCGTCCCTACACACATCAGCCGTCCCCATCGATTCCCCATCAATAGATCAGAGCCCACTGCCATTGGCATACAATGCTCCATTGGCCCCGGCCGCCGCCGTGCAGTGACCGCACTTGTACCCACCATAACCGAAATGGGAGACCCTGTCTCTTGAGCAAGTGGGGAGGTATGTCTACGGGTAGGTTCACTCAGGTACCAGGCTTACTAATTTACCATATTTCTCGGCATGTGCTTAGTACTTTCAAATGCTTGACACATGATACCGCACATTAATCCTTATTCCAATTTCATCTCATAGACAGGGCATTCCCCTGGATCCATGTCCATAGACCATCATAATTTTGTTATAAAAAATGGATACAACCAATTCCTGACCTCGCGCGAGTGCTAGAAAAATCACTCGACTTCTAACGAGATCCTGAATTAGCAGTGCAACTATTCGACTTAGCATACTAGTATCCATCTCAAAAAGGAACCTGAGTTCATCCAGCTAGGGTTTCAAGCAACTCCTACAATTCAATGCACAGTACAAACCTACAACCAATAATTGCGGTAAAATAGCATATGTAACGGTTATGCATAAACTGGGGCTTGCCTAGAATCCAACACTAGATAGTGTTTGCTAGAGGGTACTCGCTTGATGAGCATACACTAATTAAGTCCATCCTTCTTCGGGTCGTCCACCAACTTCTACTTGTGGTCACCTCCACTTCACGTCCTTCATTTCACATGATCATCATCTCTCAGTCCTAAATGAGATGCATGATGCATATGTATGAAGATGATGAAAGTAGCACAAGATACTCCAAGTATACACTAGCGAACTAAACACTAAATAGTAAGACACTGCAACGACTATACGCAAGCGCTAGCTATATATACGTTATCGGGCACACAAAGTCAACATCACTTGGAAAGACGATGCACACTATCTATACTTATCCATTGCAAACATGGCATCAAAAGTACAAGCATTTACCACATTCACTTTAATCATTCATTGGTTACTTTATTATTAAACTAGTTAAGTACACTTAAATTTGCTATGGCTTCTATGTAGGCAGACTTAGTTAAAAAAGAACGATTACTTAATTGGGTTCTACAATCATTCACAATATTTCAATGTAGGCACACACCCGAGGGAACACATAGGAGAAGCTAGTTCAATCACAATTACATATTATACTACTTTAATGAGGTTGGTTACTTAGTAGCATCCCGGACTAGCAGAAGGCTAAAAAGAGGACATTATTCATTTTGTTTCTCTGAACATATAACTGCACTTGCTAAGTGTTGATTGAGCTAAGCTACTTATTAACCAAATTAGTTCACAAACTTAGTGAGACGTGTACTAGTTACTTATATATATATATATAACCTCAATTATATTAGTTACTATCATTATTACTAGTTCAATCAAGATCAAAACAAGCAATCAGTCGACTCAAGACAAACATAATGGAGTGGAGCAATCAATCACAACCAACATGTTTAGGACAACAGCACAGCAGTTACTTGTTTCCATCATAACTCACAAGATATTCATCCAAAAATAGTGAACCAATACTTTTTGGAAAGGTCAATAAATGATTTTCAACTTTGGTATTACTATCTTATCATGTTTAAACACTTAACAAGGTTGATTTGTGCTATAACAATAGCCCTGTCCAGACTTGGACAGATTCAGGTTTGTGACTTCAAAAATTCATAACTAAAGACTCAGACATCCAAATCAATTGATCCTAGACTTCCTAGAAAGCTAATGATTTTGTCTACCAATCATTTATAAATAACTCAGGGTGGTTCAATACGCATCAAGGGTAAAGAACCATGTGAAGGCCTTGCTATCTAGATGTGGACAGATTCAGGCTCCACAATTCAAACATCTATAACATGACCTACTTCAAAAGAATTTTTAAATACTTACCTTAAAATATTCTTTCATTCTTATCTTACCACTTTCTGGTAGTCACTTGCCTTTTAAAAGTCGGGCAATAGAGTGCTGAATAAAGGTATATGTAGGAAATAGGGGATCAATGAAAAGTTGATCCCATGATTATCAAGTTAGGCATGCATCAAGATTAAACTATACTAAATAAATTTTCCCCTCTTATGGAGATATGGTGTGAACCAAGACCACTCAACGCAAATCAACCAGACCACATGGTGTACCCCGGCATCAACTGGCCTCTAGACATGAAGAAAGCAGCAGTGGAAGTAACGACCCCATCGGGGATTTGCAGACAAGAGTGGAGCGACTCAGGTCTGAGCTACGCCACGGGTGTAGAGAGCATGCGCGCGATAGCCGTCGCATTGTTGAACTATCAGTAGAAGTTACTTGCCTGCAGCAGGAAATTTTGGAACGCGATACGGCCATTGACTGTGTCGTAAACTCGCGCTCGTTCGCTTGGGATTGTGAAGCCAAAGCTCTAGCTCGAGTAGCAGAACATAGCGCATCCCTGGAAAACCTGCAAGTGTATTACAACACCCTGCATGAAGAGGTGCACGTATTGTATGACCGGCTGCACCCAAACGTGCCACCAGAAGTTGTAGCAATGGGCGCTGGACCATCTGGAACAGCTGATGGGGAGTTGGACCTTTTGGGGCCCCTCCTTCCATGAACCTTGCAGATGAACGGTCTCCTGAAGCGGGCAGTGGAGCAGTTAAGGACGAAGAGGATTAGGGTAGTGTAGTTTAAGTAATTTCCTTATGTATCATAAATAAGAAAGTCGGGTTGTAATACTGAGTATGTATAATTATTACTATTCAGCAATGTAATAAAGATGGTGTGTTGGCATGTAATAATTTAGGATGATTTTCTTCCTCAGATACCATCGCGAACTCGTGCTCATGATGGGGCGTGTACATCCTGTGGCGGGGAGGACACTCCCAATTCGCCACATGTATCTCCTACCCTGGCTGAGGCTATCGCTGCCTTGGTCAACGCTACCGCCGACAACACGCGCTTCTTGCGCGAAATGGCGGGGAATCTGTAACACCCTGAATTTGGGGGTATAAAATTTCTTTGCTCATATTCACAAATTCAGGTGTTACTTCCTTTTTCTCATCCTTTCCCAATCTTTTCTTTCTCATTTCTATAGGAGAAAAGTGATTATTTTATTTATAATTATAGTCTATTAGCTCAAACTCCAAGGGAGTGTGAATTGTTGCATCATGTTGAACCCTGGATTTCACTTTTGTTTGGTGCATAATTCTCAAAAGGTCTAATTTGAATTTGTGGCTTATTTGAATTTGAATCAAATGGAGAAAATAAAAAGAAAAGAGAAAGCAAATTCCAGAATAAAAAGAAAAAGGAAAAGAGCCCAAACCCTCGCCCCCCTCGGCCTTTCGGCCCACCAGGCCCACCCCGCGCGCGCGCCCTTCCTCCCCTCTTCTCTCTCTGCGCCGCGGGCCCGGCCTGTCGGCGCGGCCGCCGTCTCCGCGCCCGCCTTCCTCTCTCTCTGCGCCGCGGGCCCCGCCCGTCAGGCAACCGTTCCCCGCGCCCGCGCCCGCCTCTATCTCTCTCTGTCCGCGGGCCCGGCCCGTCAGCCCTGCTTTCCTCGCGCCCGCGCTCGCTTCCTCCTCTCTCTCTGCGCCGCGGGCCCGAGCTGTCAGCTCTCTCGTCCTCGCGTAACCGCCGCCCGAACTGCGCGCGCCCGCCTTCTCCGCGCCCACGTCGCGCGTGGGGCTCGCCCCACCTCGCCCTTGGCCACTTGAGCCCCGAACCTCGCTCGCCATCTCCCCCTCCCTCATTTGCGCACCCGCAGGCCTCTCTCTTCCACCTCTCCCTCGCTGCGCGCACGCCAGAGCGCCACCGCCGTAAACCCCGCCGTTTCGAGCTCGTTTCCCGGCCGCCGTTGGAGCTCCGCCGTGTCCATTGCCACGGTGAGTTTCGCCCCGACGTCCGCAACCCGGAACGCGCTCCAATTTCCCCTTCCCCTCCCTATTTCTCTCTGCCCGCGCTCACCCGCCGTCCTCCGTGCAGCCGCCACCGTCGCCCCGGGCCACCGTCGCGTCATCGCCGCCACCGAGGGGTCCCCGGAGCCCGCCTTGAGGTAAAGAACCTCTCCCGGCCCAATTGACCTTTCTTTTGCACTCTGTCGCGCTTAATTCCTCGTCGGAGTCGCTTACCGCCGCCGCCGAGCCGCTCCGCCATGAACCGCCCCCCTCCGGTGCCCCTGCCCCGACCCAGACCCCACCAGAGAGTTTCCCGTGCCCTCCCCAACCTCCCCGGCCACTCAGGTCGCCCCGGGAACCCGCGGGGCCCCCGCTCCCCTCGTCTCCGGCGAGCTCCTCCGCCGCGGGGACGGGCGCCGCCGCCTCAGCTGGCTGGGGAAGGAGACAGCAGCCAGCCATCCCATCCCCGCCGTCCATCTCAGATCGGACGACCCCGTTTTAAATAGGCCGAGTCCAATCCTAGCCGTCCGCCCAAGATCCAACGGCCCAGAGCCGTTTCCCCCGCGCCCCGCCTCCCTGCCAACTGGGCCCCGCCTGTCAGCCGCCCGCGTACGCGCTACCCGCCCGGTCCCGCCTGTCAGCCCGTCTGCGCCCCGCGCTGCCCGCCCGGTCCCGCCTGTCAGCCCGTCTGCGCCCCGCGCTGCCCGCCCGACCCCGCCTGTCAGCCGCTCATCGCCGTTTGCGCCCCGCGCTACCCGCCCGGCCCCGCCTGTCAGCCGCCCAGGCCGCCGCGCGCTCGCGCGCCCGCCCGCAGGATCTAATCCTGGCCGTCGATCTGAGATCCAACGGCTATTAGCGTCCGATACCCCTTCGCCCGCGCAAATTCTTAAAGAGACCCCCTGGTTTATGGAAATTGCGCCCGCCGTCCCTGGTTTCTTACAGATAGGTCCTCCGACCTTTTATTTAATCCAAAATAAGTATTTAAGGCATATTTTTAATCCCTAAACTTGTAAAATTCATAACTTTGCCATATGAACTCCAAATTAGGTGCTTCAAATTGCAAAATGTTCATAAAATTATTATCTATCTGTTTATGCAATGTTTCCCTGCTGTTTCCATGTCCCAATTAATGGTTAATCATTAGGATAGGATTAAGGTTATTGGAACCTTATTTGAGATAAATAAAAGATAGTAGACTTTAATAAAAGTTGGAGCACTTAAGTTTATGGACTTAAACACCTAAGTTTAGGAACTTAAGACCAGATAATGATTTAATCCCACCACTGACTTAAACCTGATTAGTGGATAATGACTCACTTTGTATAGTCCTCTACCCCAGACCTAGAGAATACCAGAGTGCCTATCCCTTTTCTATTATGAACTTGTGATCTCTCTGCTGCATATGTTTGGTATATTGTTTTTGTTTGTTATTTCCCAAGTGCATAGTGTGAATGATTACTTTACGTAGACAACGAGCAGTCTGTGTTTCCCGAGGAAGTTGCAGAGGAGGTCTCTGATCAGCAGTTTGGTGAAGGCAAGTGTCCTCTGACCCATTATGTCCTATTCACTTATAACTTACCACCCCGCATTACTTAATTGAAACCTAAGGATTGACTAGCTTTACACTTTACTTTATCCTTAATGACCTCATGGGCTATTATGGTTAGCATTCTGCTATTGCCTTAACTTAATCAATGAACATGATGTGACTATTTATGATACTGTTATCCTGATTATGTTGATGATCTTGTGATACTCTAGGGGGCTCAGGCTGTTTCCTGAGTACCTCTCTGTAAGGACCTGTTCGTTGAGAGACCACCCGGGATAACAGTGCAACCATGAGGGTGAAATGGGGCACCCTTAGCTAAATAATTAGAGGAACTAGAGGTGTAGTTGCTTCGCCGTCGTGCCGTCAATGGGGTCCAGGCACAGTGCTTGCTCTGCCGAGGTTGAGTGCCGAGGTTCTTTCGTTTTGCTTTTGTTAGTCACTCTCCTGCGGGGAGGAGTACTGTGTTTATCAAACTGGAGAAACCTAACGGGCAGCTATGATCTCTAGGGAATCTTTGTAAAAGCTACGTAGTGATACCCTGCCGGATCACCTAGGTAGTGGTCAATGGGGATTAGCTCTCCCCGGGCAGAAAGGGAATCATGGCTCATGGGTAAAGTGTGCGACCTCTGCAGAGGGTAGTGAAACTGATATATCAGCCGTGCTCACGGTTAAGAGCAGCCTTGGGATCCTCTTTGATTAGAAATACAGATGGTTCGAGATACAAGGATTATGTTATGGTTTTGGTTCGAATATGATGGTGTTGTTCCTCGATGAGGAAATGGTTCATGGGTTGATTAATGCTAAAACCTGGCTTCTACTAATGATAAATACCTGACCAACTAAAAGCAACTGCTTGAGCCTAACCCCACATAAAGCTAGTCCACTTCAGCCAAACGGGACATTGCTGAGTACGTTGATGTGTACTCATCCTTGCTTTACCACAAAACACCAGGTTGCCCGCATTGTAACCACTGCTCAGGAGAAGGCGAAGCCATGGAAGGAGACTTCCAGGAGTTCCAAGACTACGACGAATTCTAGGTGTGGGTTGGCGGCAACCCCCCAGTCAGCTGCCTGTGAAGGCCTTATCTTTACTGCGTTTCGCTAGCACTTTGATTTATCTGTTAAGTTGATGACTATGAGGATGTCTATGACTCTGTGATGTAATCAGTTCATACCCTTTTATGTTATTATTCGAGCATTGTGCGATGATGTTCATTTATGTAATCGCTGTGTACGTGAGTTCTGATCCTGGCACGTACATAGTTCGCATTCGGTTTGCCTTCCAAAACCGGGTGTGACATAAGTGGTATCAAAGCCGTGCTGACTGTAGGACCGCTGACCTAGAGTAGCACTGGTCGTACTAAGGACTATTGACCTTCCCCCTCACCTTGACCTCTGATGTTACTTCAAAAGTCGGTCACCTCGACCAACCCTATGTTTTACTACATATATATATACTATATTATACCTTGTTAAAAGTTTTATCTTATTCTGTCTATGGTTTATTCACTTGTCATATTAGTTCTGCTCTTACTCTTATGCTTACGGTGTCTTTTGTAGATGGCTCGTCTTAGACACACTGCACGTAAGTCGGTGATTCCTTTCCTGCCGTCTCGACTTGCGGAGCGTCCTCTGCACCGCACCGTGTCCGGCCAGTCGAGTCACCTGGAGAGACTGCACCACCGCCTGCGTGAGGAGCAGGAACGCCGGCGCCAGCACAGAGAGCAGCAGGGCTCTTCCTCCTCATCCCAGCCAGAGGTGGAGTCCGTGAGGCCCCGTTCCTCTGTTGCCCAGCTGGAGGCGCCCCCTGCACCACCGCGGGACGTCCCGGCTGTTGGAGGAAGTCTTGGAGGAGACCCCAACGACGACGACTCAGACCACAGCACGGAGTCTTCTGAGCCGCAGGAGGCGGAAGGATGGGTCGCCCGACCGATCACCCGTGACGCCGCTCGCGGTTGTCACTTCCACGACGCACTCGACACCTTGCTGCGCCAGGCTTTTGACCGGCACACCTGGTCGATCGAGTACCGTTGTGTAGTCTACCAGCACAGTCGCGGGAGGTACCCGGACCGCTGGGAGGCTACCTGCCTAGTTCGCCGTCCAGAGGATGACTTCCGGGGTGCGAAGGCCGTTTCGGAGCACTATTCCATCTCTGAGAGGGACACTGCAGAGGCAGCTATGCAGGATGCAGCACGACGTGCACTCTCTCAGTACTGTTCTTTGTTCGGTGGCGTGGCCGACGGTCTTAACCTTCGGTACTACCCCCGCCGCCCTACTGGTAGCACAGAGAGTGTGGTTGTCTCACCTGTTGGTGAGGCTAACCCTAGGTTGAGCAGCACAGTCAACCTAGTCGCAGTGCTTAACACTGAGCTGGATCACTCTCTGGACGAGCTGAGCAGGGCTCGAACGGAAATTGCGGAGTTGCGTGCTGAGCTGGCAGAGCGCCATCACCAGGAGGGTGGTTCTCCCGCTCCTGTTGGGACTCAGCACCCTTACCGCTCACCGCCACGAGGTCACCACACTTATGGTTCCCCTGCCTGTAAGACCAGGATAGATCTGGATCCTTAGATCGTTAGCGTCGGAGTTTGTAATAATTCTTGAGTCAGATGTCTCAGTCTTAGATAGTTAGTTTAGTTTGCTTATCAGTTGTTTCCAATCAGTTTAGTTTGCTTATCAGTCGCTTGCATGCTTGTTATGGTGAACTTGTGCTGGATTTGAATCTTTGTAATGACTGTAGCCAACATGTGGGTTTCCCCTGCAGTTTGGCCTAGCTATAATGTTAATAAAGTCAGTTATTTAGTTGGGAAGCCATTTAATTCTACTTTCCTTCTTATCTGAGAAGCTGTGTTGAATCATAATGAGGATCAGTGAAGCTCTTGTTCACTCAGTGTCATGAAGAATTCTGTATTCTCTTTTCTTATGCTGGAGGGTTGTAAGATCAATGCTGATGTATGAATGTCTTCCACAGATGTCTGACAACAGGCGCTGATGCAACAGGCGTGCTCAGCAAGAGCAGCATGACCAGCAGGAGGAACAACAGAGGCAGCCTCCCCCGCCACCCCCGATGATAGTGGAGCAGATGTTCTTGATGCAGACTCAGGCAGTGCAGGCCATTGGGCAGACTCTGGCAGCCATGCAGCAGGCTCAACAGCAACCCCAACCCCAGTTGCAAGTGCAGATGCCCCAGATGCCACGGGATAAGCGTGGTGAGTTCATGAGAGGGCACCCTCCTACCTTCGCCCATTCTGCCGACCCCATGGATGCAGAAGACTGGCTGCGCGTAGTGGAAAGAGAACTACGCACCGCTCAATGTAACGACAGGGAGAAGGTTCTGTATGGTCCCCGTCAGCTAAGGGGAGCAGCCCAGTCCTGGTGGGAGTCCTACCTCGCCACACATGCTGACCCCGAAGCCATCACCTGGGAAGAATTCAGCGAGAGTTTCCGCAGGTACCATGTGCCAGAGGGACTAATGATCATGAAGAAGGAGGAGTTTCTGGCTCTGAAGCAGGGACCCCTGTCTGTTAGTGAATACAGAGACAAGTTTCTGCAGCTATCTCGTTATGCACCTGAGGATGTCAACACTGATGCTAAAAGGCAGTACAGGTTCATGAGAGGTTTGGTGGATCCCCTGCATTACCAGCTGATGAATCACACCTTCCCCACCTTCCAACACCTGATCGATAGGGCAGCTATGACTGAGAAGAAGCGTAAGGATATGGAAGATCGGAAGCGCAAGATGAGTGGACCCCAGACCGGAGGCATCAGCCGTCCACGTTTCTCAGGCAGTTCATCTCAGCAAGGCAGGCCTGGTCACCCACAAGGATATCAGAATCAGAATCAGCGTCCGCATCAGCAGCAGTTTCAGAGGCAGTACCCACAGCAGCAGCAGCAGTATCGTCAGAACAGCCAGCAGGGAGGTAATCAGTATCAGAAGCAGAACAACCAGGCACCTCGCCTTCCTGCCCCAGCAGCAAACCAGAGCAACCAAGCAGCCCCAGCACAAGGAGGAGGCAGAGGATGCTTCCACTGTGGAGAGCAAGGCCACTGGGCGATGCAGTGCCCAAAGAAGATGGCGCAGCAGCAGACCAACCCCAATGCTCCAACAAGGCAAGGTGTACTGCAGCCGACAGCAGGCAATCGTAACCAAGCGTACAACCGTGGAAAGGTGAACCACTTGGAGGCCGAAGCGATCCAGGATGCACCAGATGTGGCAGTAGGTATGTTCTCAGTCGAATCTCATCCCACGAAAGTGCTATTTGATACTGGTGCAACTCATTCATTTGTCACTGCAACCTGGGTAGAATTGCATAACATCTCAGTAGAGGCAATGATGCCGCCCATGAGGATTAATTCAGTTGGTGGCAAGGTGCAAACAGATAAAATATGCTCAAATATAAGGGTGGAAATAAGGGGGATAGGGTTCCCCAGTGATCTAATAGTAATAGACACCCCTGGGATAGATGTCATTCTAGGGATGAATTGGTTAATGAAGTATGAAGCGAATGTTAGCTGTGACAAGAGGACCGTAACATTGAAGTCCCCGTCAGGAGAAGAGGTAGTGGCCGAGCTAAGGATGCCTAAATCAGCGGAGGGTGTCTGTCACCAGATTTCAGTTGATAGTAAGGAGCCCAACCCGCTCGAGGCTATCAAGGTTGTGTCGGACTTTCCGGACGTATTTCCCGAGGAGCTAACGGGCATGCCACCCGAGAGAAAAGTCGAATTTGCCATAGAGCTTATCCCTGGTACCGCCCCCATTTCCAAAAGAGCCTACCGAGTGTCTGGACCAGAATTGGTGGAACTCAAGAAGCAGATAGATGAGATGTTAGAGAAGGGTTACATCAGACCAAGTACCTCGCCTTGGGCCGCTCCGGTGTTGTTTGTAGAGAAGAAAGATGGTACCAAAAGGATGTGCATAGACTACAGGGCCTTGAATGAAGTCACTGTCAAGAACAAGTACCCCCTGCCAAGGATAGAAGATTTGTTCGACCAGCTCAGAGGTGCCAGCGTATTCTCGAAGATAGATCTGAGGTCAGGTTACCATCAACTCAGAATCCGACCCTCGGACATACCGAAGACAGCATTCATCACCAAGTACGGGTTATATGAATTCACAGTTATGTCCTTTGCTTTGACAAATGCGCCAGCCTTCTTTATGTACCTGATGAACAGTGTGTTCATGGATTATCTGGACAAGTTTGTGGTAGTGTTTATCGATGATATTCTCATATACTCTCAAAGTGAGGAAGATCATGTAGAGCATTTGAAGATGGTATTGCAAAGACTTCGAGAGCATCAGTTGTATGCCAAGCTGAGTAAATGCGAGTTCTGGATTCATGAAGTCTTATTTCTGGGTCACATCATAAACCAAGATGGGTTGGCAGTGGATCCAAAGAAAGTGGCAGATATCCTGAACTGGAAAGCACCAAAGGATGTTCGTGGAATCAAGAGCTTCATTGGAATGGCTGGGTATTACAGGCGTTTCATCGAAGGCTTCTCAAAGATTGCTAGACCAATGACAACATTACTAGCGAAGAAAGTTGAGTTTAAGTGGACCCAAAAGTGTCAGGAAGCATTTGAAGAACTGAAAAATAGATTGACTACAGCTCCGGTGTTAGTCCTGCCTGATGTTCACAAACCATTCTCAGTGTATTGTGATGCTTCTTACACCGGATTGGGATGTGTGCTAATGCAAGAAGGAAGAGTTGTAGCATATTCATCTCGACAACTGAAGATCCATGAGAAAAATTATCCCACACATGACCTGGAGTTGGCAGCAGTAATTCATGCTTTGAAGACCTGGAGACATTACCTGTATGGGCAGAAGTGCGACATCTACACAGATCATAAAAGTCTGAAGTACATATTCACCCAATCAGAGTTAAACATGAGGCAGCGAAGATGGTTGGAATTGATCAAAGACTACTAGTTGGAGATACATTACCATCCAGGCAAAGCCAATGTTGTTGCAGATGCTCTGAGCAGGAAGAGTCAAGTCAATATGATGGCCACGTACCCAATGCCATATGAGTTAGCCAAGGAGTTCGACAGACTGAGTCTCGGTTTCCTGAACAGTACGCAAGGAGTAACAGTGGAATTAGAGCCCACCCTAGAGCGGGAGATCAAAGAAGGGCAGAAGGATGATGAAAGTATCAACAAGATCCGGCAGCTGATCTTAGAAGGAAGAGGCAAAGACTTTCGAGAGGATGAAGAGGGAGTGATATGGTTCAAGGACCGATTGTGTGTCCCCGACCTCAAACCTATTCGGGAGCTGATCCTAAAGGAAGCTCATGAGACAGCCTACTCCATACACCCGGGAAGCGAAAAGATGTACCAGGATTTAAAAAGGAGGTTTTGGTGGTATGGCATGAAAAGAGAAATCGCAGAATATGTCGCCATCTGTGATAGCTGTCAAAGAACCAAAGCAGAGCATCAAAGGCCCGCTGGATTGTTGCAGCCATTGCGGATTCCTCAGTGGAAGTGGGATGAGATCGGGATGGATTTTATAGTTGGCCTACCCCGTACCCGGGCCGGTTATGATTCCATCTGGGTGGTTGTGGACCGCTTAACAAAGGTGGCCCATTTCATACCTGTGAAGACCACATATACCGGAGCAACGTTAGCTGAGTTATACATGTCACGGATAGTCTGCCTTCATGGTGTGCCGAAGAAGATAGTGTCAGATCGAGGAACGCAGTTCACCTCTCATTTTTGGCAGCAGCTACAAGAAGCTTTGGGCACCCATTTGAACTTCAGCTCGGCTTATCACCCGCAGACAGACGGTCAGACTGAAAGAACTAACCAGATCCTAGAAGATATGCTGAGAGCCTGTGCGTTGCAAGACAAGTCAGGATGGGACAAAAGGTTACCTTATGCAGAATTCTCCTATAACAATAGCTATCAGGCTAGCTTGAAGATGTCGCCGTTTCAGGCACTCTATGGACGGAGTTGTAGGACTCCGCTGCATTGGGACCAGCCTGGAGAGAGACAGGTGTTTGGCCCCGACATCCTGCGTGAAGCCGAAGAGAATATCAAAATGGTTCGGGAGAATCTGAAGATAGCCCAGTCAAGACAGCGAAGCTATGCGGACCGAAGGAGAAGGGAACTGAGTTTCGAAGTGGGGGATTTCGTCTATCTAAGGGTGTCACCTATCAGGGGAGTCAGAAGGTTCGGAGTTAAAGGCAAGTTAGCACCCCGGTACGTTGGGCCATATCAGATTCAAGCAAAGCGTGGAGAAGTGGCTTATCAACTCGACCTACCAGAAAGTTTGTCGGCAGTGCACAATGTGTTCCACGTGTCACAATTGAAGAAGTGTCTGCGAGTACCAGAAGAACAGTTGCCAGTGGAGGGTTTGGAAGTCCAGGAGGATCTGACATACATAGAGAAGCCAACGCAGATTCTGGAGTTTGCAGACAGAGTCACCCGGAGGAATACCATCAGAATGTGCAAAGTCAGATGGGGTCACCACTCCGAGGAAGAAGCAACCTGGGAGCGAGAAGACGATCTGAAGGCCAAATACCCTGAACTCTTTGCTGACCAACCCTAAATCTCGGGGCGAGATTCTTTTAAGGGGGGTAGGTTTGTAACACCCTGAATTTGGGGGTATAAAATTTCTTTGCTCATATTCACAAATTCAGGTGTTACTTCCTTTTTCTCATCCTTTCCCAATCTTTTCTTTCTCATTTCTATAGGAGAAAAGTGATTATTTTATTTATAATTATAGTCTATTAGCTCAAACTCCAAGGGAGTGTGAATTGTTGCATCATGTTGAACCCTGGATTTCACTTTTGTTTGGTGCATAATTCTCAAAAGGTCTAATTTGAATTTGTGGCTTATTTGAATTTGAATCAAATGGAGAAAATAAAAAGAAAAGAGAAAGCAAATTCCAGAATAAAAAGAAAAAGGAAAAGAGCCCAAACCCTCGCCCCCCTCGGCCTTTCGGCCCACCAGGCCCACCCCGCGTGCGCGCCCTTCCTCCCCTCTTCTCTCTCTGTGCCGCGGGCCCGGCCTGTCGGCGCGGCCGCCGTCTCCGTGCCCGCCTTCCTCTCTCTCTGCGCCGCGGGCCCCGCCCGTCAGGCAACCGTTCCCCGCGCCCGCGCCCGCCTCTATCTCTCTCTGTCCGCGGGCCCGGCCCGTCAGCCCCGCTTTCCTCGCGCCCGCGCTCGCTTCCTCCTCTCTCTCTCTGCGCCGCGGGCCCGAGCTGTCAGCTCTCTCGTCCTCGCGTAACCGCCGCCCGAACTGCGCGCGCCCGCCTTCTCCGCGCCCACGTCGCGCGTGGGGCTCGCCCCACCTCGCCCTTGGCCACTTGAGCCCCGAACCTCGCTCGCCATCTCCCCCTCCCTCATTTGCGCACCCGCAGGCCTCTCTCTTCCACCTCTCCCTCGCTGCGCGCACGCCAGAGCGCCGCCGCCGTAAACCCCGCCGTTTCGAGCTCGTTTCCCGGCCGCCGTTGGAGCTCCGCCGTGTCCATTGCCACGGTGAGTTTCGCCCCGACGTCCGCAACCCGGAACGCGCTCTAATTTCCCCTTCCCCTCCCTATTTCTCTCTGCCCGCGCTCACCCGCCGTCCTCCGTGCAGCCGCCACCGTCGCCCCGGGCCACCGTCGCGTCATCGCCGCCACCGAGGGGTCCCCGGAGCCCGCCTTGAGGTAAAGAACCTCTCCCGGCCCAATTGACCTTTCTTTTGCACTCTGTCGCGCTTAATTCCTCATCGGAGTCGCTTACCGCCGCCGCCGAGCCGCTCCGCCGTGAACCGCCCCCCTCCGGTGCCCCTGCCCCGACCCAGACCCCACCAGAGAGTTTCCCGTGCCCTCCCCAACCTCCCCGGCCACTCAGGTCGCCCCGGGAACCCGGGGGCCCCCGCTCCCCTCGTCTCCGGCGAGCTCCTCCGCCGCGGGGACGGGCGCCGCCGCCTCAGCTGGCTGGGGAAGGAGACAGCAGCCAGCCATCCCATCCCCGCCGTCCATCTCAGATCGGATGACCCCGTTTTAAATAGGCCGAGTCCAATCCTAGCCGTCCGCCCAAGATCCAACGGCCCAGAGCCGTTTCCCCCGCGCCCCGCCTCCCTGCCAACTGGGCCCCGCCTGTCAGCCGCCCGCGTACGCGCTGCCCGCCCGGTCCCGCCTGTCAGCCCGTCTGCGCCCCGTGCTGCCCGCCCGGTCCCGCCTGTCAGCCCGTCTGCGCCCCGCGCTGCCCGCCCGACCCCGCCTGTCAGCCGCTCATCGCCGTCTGCGCCCCGCGCTGCCCGCCCGGCCCCGCCTGTCAGCCGCCCAGGCCGCCGCGCGCTCGCACGCCCGCCCGCAGGATCTAATCCTGGCCGTCGATCTGAGATCCAACGGCTATTAGCGTCCGATACCCCTTCGCCCGCGCAAATTCTTAAAGAGACCCCCTGGTTTCTGGAAATTGCGCCCGCCGTCCCTGGTTTCTTACAGATAGGTCCTCGGACCTTTTATTTAATCCAAAATAAGTATTTAAGGCATATTTTTAATCCCTAAACTTGTAAAATTCATAACTTTGCCATATGAACTCCAAATTAGGTGCTTCAAATTGCAAAATGTTCATAAAATTATTATCTATCTGTTTATGCAATGTTTCCCTGCTGTTTCCATGTCCCAATTAATGGTTAATCATTAGGATAGGATTAAGGTTATTGGAACCTTATTTGAGATAAATAAAAGATAGTAGACTTTAATAAAAGTTGGAGCACTTAAGTTTATGGACTTAAACACCTAAGTTTAGGAACTTAAGACCAGATAATGATTTAATCCCACCACTGACTTAAACCTGATTAGTGGATAATGACTCACTTTGTATAGTCCTCTACCCCAGACCTAGAGAATACCAGAGTGCCTATCCCTTTTCTATTATGAACTTGTGATCTCTCTGCTGCATATGTTTGGTATATTGTTTTTGTTTGTTATTTCCCAAGTGCATAGTGTGAATGATTACTTTACATAGACAACGAGCAGTCTGTGTTTCCCGAGGAAGTTGCAGAGGAGGTCTCTGATCAGCAGTTTGGTGAAGGCAAGTGTCCTCTGACCCATTATGTCCTATTCACTTATAACTTACCACCCCGCATTACTTAATTGAAACCTAAGGATTGACTAGCTTTACACTTTACTTTATCCTTAATGACCTCATGGGCTATTATGGTTAGCATTCTGCTATTGCCTTAACTTAATCAATGAACATGATGTGACTATTTATGATACTGTTATCCTGATTATGTTGATGATCTTGTGATACTCTAGGGGGCTCAGGCTGTTTCCTGAGTACCTCTCCGTAAGGACCTGTTCGTTGAGAGACCACCCGAGATAACAGTGCAACCATGAGGGTGAAATGGGGCACCCTTAGCTAAATAATTAGAGGAACTAGAGGTGTAGTTGCTTCGTCGTCGTGCCGTCAATGGGGTCCAGACACAGTGCTTGCTCTACCGAGGCTGAGTGCGAGGTTCTTTCGTTTTGCTTTTGTTAGTCACTCTCCTGCGGGGAGGAGTACTGTGTTTATCAAACTGGAGAAACCTAACGGGCAGCTATGATCTCTAGGGAATCTTTGTAAAAGCTACGTAGTGATACCCTGCCGGATCACCTAGGTAGTGGTCAATGGGGATTAGCTCTCCCTAGGCAAAAAGGGAATCATGGCTCATGGGTAAAGTGTGCGACCTCTGCAGAGGGTAGTGAAACTAATATATCAGCCGTGCTCACGGTTAAGAGCAGCCTTGGGATCCTCTTTGATTAGAAATACAGATGGTTCGAGATACAAGTATTATGTTATGGTTTTGGTTCGAATATGATGGTGTTGTTCCTCGATGAGGAAATGGTTCATGGGTTGATTAATGCTAAAACCTGGCTTCTACTAATGATAAATACCTGACCAACTAAAAGCAACTGCTTGAGCCTAACCCCACATAAAGCTAGTCCACTTCAGCCAAACGGGACATTGCTGAGTACGTTGATGTGTACTCATCCTTGCTTTACCACAAAACACCAGGTTGCCCGCATTGTAACCACTGATCAGGTGAAGGCGAAGCCGTGGAAGGAGACTTCCAGGAGTTCCAAGACTACGACGAATTCTAGGTGTGGGTTGGCGGCAACCCCCCAGTCAGCTACCTGTGAAGGCCTTATCTTTACTGCATTTCGCTAGCACTTTGATTTATCTGTTAAGTTGATGACTATGAGGATGTCTATGACTCTGTGATGTAATCAGTTCATACCCTTTTATGTTATTATTCGAGCATTGTGCGATGATGTTCATTTATGTAATCGATGTGTACGTGAGTTCTGATCCTAGCACGTACATAGTTCGCATTCGGTTTGCCTTCCAAAACCGGGTGTGACAGAATCAATTTCAGCAACACGGAGGAAGGGGTCAACCTCAAGGACCATGAGATACCACCTATCTAGAGTTCTCTGAGAGCTGTCCACCATTCTTTGTCAAGGCGGAGGAACCCCTGGAAGCTGATGAATGGATGCGGGCGATGGAACAAAAGTTCGGGCTGATCCGACACACCGAGATACAGAAGCCCCTATTTGCTGCCCAACAGTTGTGAGGCCCTGCCAGCACCTGGTGGGCAAATTTTTTGGCCATCCAGCCTGTAGGACATCAAGTCACTTGGGAAGAGTTCAAACTGGCATTTATGGAACATTATGTTCCGAAAGGAGTGCTACAAATGAAGCTAGAAGAATTCATACGTCTGAAGCAAGAGGGAGATTCTGTGATGCAATATATCAACAAATTTAACCACCTCTCCCAATACGCCATTGATCAAGTGGACACAGACTTGAAAAAAAAAGAATTGTTTCATGAGGGGATTAAATGATAGACTCCAGCGCAAAATGGCTACGTGTCTGGACCTCACATATAGCAGGGCTATCAGCACAGCACTGTCAGTTGAAGCTAAAAATGCGGGACAAGGAAAATCAAAAGGATATGCCGGTGAAAGATCAACTCAAGGACCTAAAAAGAGGACAAGGTTGGTAATCCAACCTTTCAATTCAAATCGTTCTTCTCCTCGTCCGCCCACATATCCCTTCAGACAACCCGTGTTTATTCGTCCCACCCTTGCCCCCACCTAGACCAATCAGCCGAGTGCCCTGGTGCTCGTTTCCCTGCCCTTCCCAGTTCCACGAGTGGCTGCTTCAATTGTGGCAAGTCCGGACATTTCATCAAAGACTGCCCCTACCCGAAGCAGAACAAATCAAACTTTCAACAAACTTCTGGGAACACAAATCAAGGAAAGGGAAACACGGCCAATCCTCCAGCGGGCAAAAATCTGAAGAAAATTGGGGAGTTTATTATACCCAGGTGGCTACTACACCGGAAGGCGAACCGGTGATGATGGGTACGTTCCTCGTTGCCAATCACCAAGCAGTTATCCTTTTCGATTCTGGTGCATCGCATACCTTTATGAGCAAGACTTTTGCGGATAAGCATTGCATACATAGCACTAAATCAAGGGAGGGATTTGTTATCCACTCACCTGGGGGTCAGATATTTACTAAGAAAGTAATCTTCCATGTACCCGTAACCTTGGCCGGACGGGAATTCCCTGCAAACATGATTGTTATAAAGGGACAAGATATAGATGTGATTCTGGGTATGAACTGGTTAGCCCAGAATAAGGCCATCATCAATGCGGACCAAAGGATCATTAAATTAAGTTATGGTCATGAAGAAGTCCAATTGTCCAACCCTGTAACTGTCCTAGTAAAAGCATTTGGACAAGTTTTTGAGGCCATAGTACAAGAAATCTAGAATATTCCAGTTGTATGTGAGTTTCTGGATGTATTTTCGGAAGACTGGCCTGGATTGCCTCCGGAAAGGGACGTGGAATTTGTGATCGAGTTGAAGCCCAGTACGGCTCCTATTTCCAGAAGGTCGTACCATATGCCACCAAATGAACTGGCAGAACTCAAGACACAACTACAAGACTTGTTGGAGAAAGGGTTCATTAGACCAAGTTCATCGTCATGGGGACGTCTAGCAATCTTCGTGAAGAAGAAGGATCAGACTCTTCGAATGTGCATGGACTATAGACCCCTCAATGAAGTTACTATCAAGAAGAAGTATCTTCTCCCTCGGATGGATATTTTATTCGATCAACTCACTGCAGCCTGGGTGTTTTCCAAAATTGATCTCAGATCGGGCTATCATCATATTCGAATTCGACCTGAGGATATACCCAAGACCGCACTCACCACCCGGTATGGGTTATTTGAATACTTGGTTATGTCTTTTGGACTAACAAATGTTCTAGCCCACTTCACATACTTGATGAATTCAGTATTCATGCCCGAGTTATACAAGTTTGTGGTGGTTTTCATTGACGATATTCTGATCTATTCTAAAAATGAGGAGCATGCAAAACACCTGCGGATCATGTTAACACGCTTAAGGGAACATCAACGATATGCCAAATTCAGCAAATGCGTGTTCTGGTTGGAGAAATCCAATTCCTTGGACATGTTTTGTCTGTAAAAGGGATTGCGGTGGATCCCAGCAAAATCAAGGATATTATAGAATGGAACTCACTTACTACAGTGCATCATGTTTGGAGTTTCCTTGGATTGCCTGGTTATTACCGCAGATTTATTCTGGATTTCTCCAAAATTGTTAAACCCATTACCGGGTTATTGAAGAATGATACTAATTTGATTGATCCTCGAAATGCAACGAAGCCTTTGAGCAACTGAAAGTGTTGTTGACCACTGCACCGGTTTTGGCTCAACCGGATATTGAAAAGCCTTTTGATGTGTATTGTGACGCATCAGGCAGTGGACTTGGATGTGTCCTGATGCAAGAAGGATGGGTGATAGCCTATGCTTCAAGGCAGCTGTGCCAGCATGAAGAACATTATCCAACTCATGATCTGGAACTAGCTGCAGTGGTTTATGCCCTTAAGATTTGTCGTCATTATCTGCTGGGGAATATATGCCATTTGTATACAGATCACAAAAGTTTGAAGTATATCTTTACCTAGTCAGAACTAAACATGAGACAAAGAAGGTGGCTTGAGCTAATCAAAGATTATGACTTGGAAATCCATTATCACCTAGGAAAAGCTAATGTGGTGGCAGATGCTTTAAGTCATAAGACTTTTTGTCATTGTCTTATAGTAAGAACACCTGACACCACTTTATGTCAAGCAATGGAGAAGTTGAATCCGGGGATAGTGCAACAAGGAACTTTGACGAATTTGAAGCTTAAGTTAGTTCTTCTGCAAAGAATTATTGATACTCAAAGAATGGATAAGGACATGAAGTATATTCATGAGAAAATGGAGGCCGACAAGGCAAATTGTTTCAGGAAAGGTAATCAAGGAGTAATATGGTTTAAGGATCACATAGTAGTACCAAAAGATGCTGAGGTCCGCCAACAAATCTTAGACGAAGCTCATCTTAGTTGATATTCCATTCATCCTAGAAGCACTAAGATGTATCAAGAATTAAAGCAACATTATTGGTGGACTAAAATGAAGATTGAAATTGCACGTTATGTGGCAAAGTGTGACACATGCAGACGGGTCAAAGAGATACATATGAAGGTTGCTGGATCGTTGCAATCTCTACCAATCCCAACCTGGAAATGTGAAGATATTAGTATGGATTTCATTGTGGGATTACCCAGGACAGCTAAAGGATTTGACTCTATCTGGGTCATAATTTACCAACTCACAAAGATAGCACATTTTCTTCCTGATAAAACAGACCACCCAGTTGTTGTCTATGCTTAGTTATACATTGCTCGTATTCTTAGTTTGCACGGAGTTCCAAACACAACAGTGTCGGATCGGGGACCACAATTTGTATCCAAGTTCTAGAGTGAACTGCACAAATCCTTGGGTACTAAATTACTCCACGGTTCGACTTATCATCCTCAGACAAGTGGACAAACTAAGAGAGTAAATCACATACTTGAACATATGCTACGAGCATGTGTCCTGGAATTTCCACATAAATGGGATGATTGTCTGCCCTTGGCAGAATTTTCTTATAATAATAGCTATCAAGAAAGCATTAAGATGGCACCGTTTGAGGCACTGTACGGGCGACGATGCCGAACACCCTTAAATTGGTCTGAACCGAGAGAACGGTGGTTTTTCAGGCCTGACTTGGTTAAAGAAACAGAGGAAAAAGTTCAACAGATAAGACACCACTTGAAAGAAGCTCAAGCTCGGTAGAAAAACTATGCGGATAAACCACACCGACCTTTGGTCTTTCAAGCTGATTATTATGTATACCTGAAAGTATCACCGATGAAGGGTGTTAACCGGTTCGGGGTAAAAGGAAAGTTGGCACCTCGATATATTGGCCCGTTTCCCATTCTTGAACAATGCAGACCAGTGGCGTACAGACTTCAACTGCCCGAATCATTGTCTATGGTACATAATGTGTTCCATGTATCCCAGTTGAAGAAATGCCTTCGGATTCCTAATCAAACCATAGATGTGGTAGATGTTACTTTGGAACCAGACTTGACTTATTCGGAACATCCCATTCGAATTATGGATCAAAAGGATAAAATCACTCGAAAAACGACTCAAATTCTATAAGGTACAATGGAACCAACACACTGAAGATGAAGCTACCTGGGAGACTCAAGATTTCTTAGAGAAAAATTTTCCAAGGTTTTTAGCTTCATGTAACCTGTAAGATTTGTATACCTTATTGTAAAGTTGAAACAAGCCCCATACCACCCCCTGCTCTGTAAGAAAAATATGGAAATAAAATTGTGACGTGTTTCCTTTTCCATTACCTACCCTAGGACCTTAAATCTCGGGACGAGATTCTTTTATGGGGGGAAGGATGTAACACCCCTGGTGTTACTAGAACTAAAACTTGAGCATGGCATCATATGCATTGACATGTCATTATGTTTGTTACATCTAGAATGCATCCACTAGGTAAAACTTCAAAACAAGTGTGATGTGGTGACTTGAAGTGTTCTTAACCCTAGAGTAGGGTACTTAACCCTGGGTTTGGGGTATAGGGGTGAATGTGAGGCCAAAATGAGTATTACCTCATTAGTTATTGGAAATCTTCACAAGAGATTAAGTTTGATGAATTTTGAGTTGCACAAAAACCCTAGAGTGCTCAAAACCCTAAGAGGAACCCTAGAAAACCCTAATTTGTGCCCTATGGATTGATTCCAATTTCTATACACTTTTGGACCAAAATGCATATATCAAAGTGGTAAAGTATCAAAAACTAAACAACCTTTACATTGGAGGATTTTCATGTAATGTGGAACAAATTGGACTTAATTGCAAAAAGCCTCAAGAGCATCTATGTGGTTAACTCTGAAAAATCAGTGTAATTAGGCCAAGTTTGGGGCCTTGTATTTCTTAATCCATGAAGGTTTTGCTCTAGGTCAATACATCAAACTTATAGAGCTATGTTAGGGGTACAATTTTGATTAAGAGAATAAGCATTAATGCTGTATGAAAATGGGAGATAAATGGACTTAAAGTCAGTCTGTCAGACAACCCTGAAACTGAATTTCGACAGACAGTGAACTGGGACAAACTTTGAGAGCAATTTTGAGTAAGATCCAGTGGATGTTTGATTAAGGTTGCTATAACAAAATCAAAGTCGGTTTATAGGAGAGCAACTTTGCTACAGACGTATTAATGGGTTGTTGTATAAAAATTGGAGAACAAAACCCTCTAACTTGCTCTGTCAGACACCTTGATGGGTGTTCGCGATGGTACTGTAGCTGAACAAGATCTGATTCAATGAACTTCACCGCTGGCGATCTCCGCGCTACGATCCGTGCTTTCCGCCATGATTCATGCTCGGCTCGGGCAGGATATTACTACGAACATGAAAAGATCGGAGGGGGAGTGGATTGAGCCGGCTTCACCGTACCCACTTGCACCGGCGACGTGTCCGCGTGACCGCTGTCGTCGTGCCGCCGTTTACCTCGATCACGACATGCCTTAAGCTATTCTACCATGTCATCGTGGGTTGTGGAGGATAACCAAGTGACGGCCATAACCTTTTGCCCAGTGAATGCCACGTTATGCGAACTCCGGTGACTCACCTTGCTCTGGCCGCCAGCCTTCTTCCCCAAATTCGAAGCCATCGATGTTAATCACTATAAATTGATGCCCTAGCCTGCTCCATTAGCTTGTTATGAACCCCCGAGCACCGCTCCTCGCCCCCGATTACCCACCGTAGCGCCCGAATTCGGTATTTCCCCCAAATCGGTTGAAGTCGCAGCCGTGAGACACTCCACCGTGGTCAGCCAACCTCAGGTCCGCTCCTCCCCTTCTATGACGTGTTTAAGCATCCTTGACTGTTAGCATTGCTCATCGACCCAACTGCTTGAACGCTACCGCACTAGATTGCTGGGAACACCTCGGCCTGCCCTGGATGTTCGCCGTCGTCGTGGGCAGAGGGGATTCTAGGTCAGACTGACTCAATTAGGGCATGAACTAAGTTTTCCTCGGATCGGGGATGCTAGTCCAACGCTTGGTTTAGACAGTCGTCGCCGTTCATGGCAAGTCCCAGCGAGGGGATGGCCGGCGGGCGAGCGCGCCGTCGCCAGGGGCTTATCCGGTGAAGAAATAGAAAAGCAGGGACTTAAGTGCGATTATCAGTGAGGCAGGTGAATAGTGCGTAGGGTTTCTTTACCAGTTATTCGAATGACCAAGGGTCTCTACGCAAAGTCAACAGCACGGGCGTGTTTCCTCCGTTCGTGGGTCGGTTTGGGCCAGAATTGGCCCGGTATTGTTCCTCCTTTTTCCTTTTCTTTTTACTGCTAGACTTGGAAAATTGTAGAAAATTCTAGAAAAATGATAAAATTATAGACCAATTTTGCTAGACTCCTAAATTCACCTAGTATTTAATAAAAATAGTTCCAAGATTTTTAGTTCAAAACTGGAATTATTTGGCATTTAAAGATGCCTAAACCTAGCCTTTTAGAATTTTAAAATTAATTTGGTAGCTCCAAAAATAATAAAACTTTTTGAGTAAGCCTAGTTTGATGATGAAAGCCTTGGGTAGAGTTTGATATGCTTTGGACATTGTTTGGTACCAAACCCAATAGACTAGCTTCCTGGAGTTTAATTGCCTAGTACTGATAGAATACTAACTCAGGAAACCCGAGTGACTAGTGTGTACCATGAAGGACGGAAAGTTGTATTCAAGATACAACTTAGTGTGTTTCTATTATAACTGCATACTCATAGCATCACATAAGCATTCATGTATATGTATTGTTATGTATAGAAAACGAAGAAGAAGTAGTCGAAGAAGAAGTTACCTCGCAAGCTGAGAATATCCTGGTTAAGAACAACTTCTATTTTGACATCTGTGGGACAGACCCAGAACCTCCTGCAACACAAGGCAAGCCCCGGTGCATTTACCCCTTTCATTGTTGTTTTAAACTCTTTATCACTTGAAATGATGCATTAGGTGATAGTAGTTGTGTGCGAAACAATTGCTGCATTTCCTTCCTTGGAAACTGATTACCATTCCTTGATACCTGATTTTACTTAAAGGTTTTCTTATGCTTAGCTTTGCTTCAGAAAACAAAATGTTTTGTTTTAAAAAAAAGATGGTGCTTCATATGGGATGGGAAGTCTTCAAAGAAAAGACTTGATGGTGAATCCATCATGGCCATGATGGGTTCAACATCTGAAAAGATGTACCTCTGTTAGGTACCAAACTTTGGGTTGTAAATGATAAAGACGAGACCGGGCGGGTGACTTGCACGAGAAGGAAGTCTCGGTGTAGTGTCTCCGTCTGAGTCAATTAAGGACCATGTCGATGTGGGCCTACTGA
The DNA here is from genome assembly GCA_029449295.1 of Zea luxurians. Lineage (NCBI taxonomy): Eukaryota > Viridiplantae > Streptophyta > Magnoliopsida > Poales > Poaceae > Zea > Zea luxurians. The sequence goes on along the minus strand of JAOPSE010000004.1, from coordinate 188,040,138 downwards.
CCGAGGACCCTTTAACTGGTCACATGCCTCGTCATGGGTAAGCTTTGCCTCAGTCAGACCAATACCAGAAAAGCCACCACATAATGGGAGTGGAGATATGGTGAAAGTAGCGTGTACCCTTCGTGGCAAGAGGCTGGACGGTGGTGTATCTATGCTCTCGATTGGCGTGAACCCATTCTGGTCTTGAGAAACCCGGTTGCGACTTGACATATGCAAGGGTTAAGTGCTACATATGTCATGTGGTTGGAGATTCCCAGATTGGTATTAATCGATTCGGATCGCTGTTACTTCTCGGACATGAAGACTTGGTCACTAACTTACACGTAGCAATTCAGTGAACTCAAGGGGTGATAAAAGATGGCTAGATTAGGCTAAGTGCCTGAACTAGGATAGAAAGAACTCTAGATATAGGTAATGACTTAACCTGATAATAAAACTAGATTTTTAAGGATCCACTGTTAGTAAGCATTTCTACAAACAGAGTCTTTGATTCTTGATCAGCTTTACCTTGAATACCCCAAGCCAGCATATCCTTGACAAGTCTTTTTCCTTTGTCGGGTAAGACTTGCGAAACTACACTCCGTACTTAGGGTTTTCGAACCCATGTTGTTGTAGGGGATGAAACAACCGAGTTTTGTTGTTTCTGCTCGAAGGTGGTGCCGAAGCAGGAGGAGAATCAATAAACTTGTTGGCGGAAGGATGTTTTACCTCCCTATTATGTAATAATAAATTATGCACTCGTACACCCAGTATTGTAATAATACTCTCTCTATATTTCATGAATGTAAATTAAGTTATTGTAATCCGCTTCCGCTTATTCTTTACTTCCATTATGTGTGTAATGTCTGCGTGATGAGTGAAGCGCTCTTTGGCGATATGATGATGATACAGATAACTGAACTTGCTGAGTGATTGCGCGCACCTGCAAGACTTTCTGAGGTCCTTGGGATAAGGACATTTGTAGGTGGGCCTAATACCTTGGGAGGTTCCATGACAACTCTCGCATCAGCACCTTCGAGCAAGCCGAAGGTACCAATGTAATATAAACTTTGTTAATATTCATGTGTATATTATGAAATATAAATGTAAATCAATTAGACTGTCTCCAGCAACGTCCCCTAAATTTTGTCCCTGTTGGTCACTTGTTCTCAAATGCTACGAGTTAAGAACAAGGCAACACAAATGTTAATGGTTAATGACCTTCGTCCTCCGAAGCATTATCTCCCTTAGGGTATAATGATCCTTAGACGAAGGTTACGAAGGACATACCTTCATCATCTCAATATGTAATAAAAAGTAGGGACATGCGATACGTATAAAGAATATGGATAATCATATTAAATCATTAGATTATTTATATTCTCATTGTATAATTATGAATAAACATTAACGATATTGAATTACATTTATACCTTCGTCTTGCCAGAAGATAAGAGTCCAAGAATGACGTGCAAGTGAATACCAGTCAGCGTGAACAGTATGGTGTCACTATTCATCTATTTATAGGCACAGGACATAGCCTGTGTAAAATTACATTCATGTCCTTGACATTTACTATTAACTAAGGAGCAATCTGTTGAGGACTAGGCAGCCTTTTCTCCTTTAGGTCGGTTTCATTTTCCATCGCTAAGCCGAAGCTTCTCCATCCATAGCTTCGGAATTGATTTATCCTTCTTCCAGGCCGCGCCTTTCATACAGTGTGCACCTTCATCTCAAAGCCGAAGGTACCTGTGATAGTACATTATACTTGGAAAACATGTTAGTCGTGTCTTTGTGGACCTTCGGAAGACGAAGGCCCCCAACAGTAGCCCCTCGCAGTATTAATTTGTTCTAGTATATAACAAATTTAGACTGCGACGTGAACGAAGGTCTTTTGCCGAAGGTCCGAAAAAACACCTTCCCTTCGCTAGAATAGCGAAAGTCAATGACAAATGGGGCCCGCCAAGTTGCAATGCACTAGGCATATAAATAGAAACCCACAGCTGCAGCATTTGTTACGCCATTTCTGTTGCTTTCATTGTTTTCTCAAATTTTTAACTCTTGCTTACTAGCTCTCGCCTAATTTTCGAGCTTCGTCTTAAAGACAAGTGCTTGCTCCATGTCTGAAGAGAAGAAGATGTCTGAGGAGAAGAAAATATCCGAGGAGGAGAAGATGTATGAGGAGAAGAAAGTTGCGGACCCTTTTCTTGCTGGGTTTTATGAATCTATGGCAAAACCAAATACAGAGAAGATCACAAAGGAAATAATGGCGGATTTGTCTGAAGATTCCAATGATAGTGATGACTATGATGTGGAAAGTGGGGATGAAGATTCTTAGGACCGGCCCTAGCGACCAAGCCATACCATCTTCGGAAAGTCGACCATTAAGCAAAGTCATATTGACGCCATGAAGGGAAGATACTTTCGTGACATGTCTATTGTGAGGGTTGGAGGAGCCAGCACCGCCCCTGCTCCTGAAGAAAATGAGGTTGTTGTTTACAAAAGCTTTTTGAAGGCGGGTCTTCGGTTCCCACTAAGCAGATTTTCGATTGAAGTGTTAAACATATTTTAGATTTTTCTTCATCAACTTACTCCCGAAGCTATAATTAGAATGGGCTTGTTTGTTTGGGCTGTGAGAAGCCAAGGGCTGGAACCGAGTGCGAAGTGTTTTTGTAGCATGCACGAACTGTTGTACGAGACGAAGGTCACTAGCAAAGAGCAGTATCACAACAACTTTGGTTGCTATGGATTCATTTCTCATTCTAATTCAAGTTACCCAGTTCCAACGTTTCGAAAAAGGTGGCCCGGGTCCTGGATGGAGGAGTGGTTCTATGTTAAGAATAATCTAACTGAAAGGGAGGACATCAAGGGGATCATCCAATGCCCCATCTGGTCTCGCTTCGGCCTTCGAAGGTGACCATGGTGATTGATAATGATGCCGAAGCATGTCAAAAGGCTTTCAGTAATATCTGTGCTTTCATTGGCACAAGAGACCTGATCCAAGAGCACATAGCCTATAGGGTATGGCCACTTGTGGATAATTGGGAGATGTCGAAGGAGACTGTTGCTGGGTCCAGTGAAGGTGGATTAATTTGTTTGAAATATACCTTCAGATACAGAGATTGGTTTTACAAACCAAATGACAACTGGCTAAAATGTATTAAGGCTACTAGCGACGAATTACTTGGGGCATATACTAGAGCCGAAGATGATGCTTTATATTCAGCCTTCGGGGGCCGGGGCAAGAAAAGATTGAACAGGGTTTTTGATGCAATTGGCTTCACATACCCTGATTACTGCTACCCCTTGCGAAGGCAGGGAAAAAAGAAGAAAACTGCCGCTTTGGCTATCTCGGTTGTGCCAAAGGGCAAAAAGATTAAGGTTCTGACGCACTGGCCACGATATATTGAAACCGTCGTAGTGCCTGAATTCGGTGAAGGGACTTCTTCCGCTACCGAAGCAGAACAAACTGCTCCCGCCGCTCGGAGCACTGAAAGATCGACTGTAGTGCCGAAGGTACCTATAGTCGGTCATCCGAAGCCAAAGATGGTGTGGCCAAAGAGCTAGAGTTGGAAAAAAACAACAGTGTTGCCAAAGAGCCCACCGGTAGAGGCAGAACTGCCGAAGGTGACAAAGGTTCCCGCCACAACTCCCAAGAGGAGGAGAATGGCCAGCGTGTTGGACGTTGTCATGGAATCCACAAAGGCATTAACTCCTGCCCCCGTGAAAAAATTGCCGAAGCTGCTACGGCCTAGGCCGAAGCCGAAACAGGGCCTTCAATGCCTATTGAAACGAAGCCTGCCGCAACTGAGGACAAGGCTGAGCAAGAATCTCCAAATGCCGACATGGCAGCCGAGCGGGATGTGACGGAAAAAGCTGAATCTCTTGCTCCCGAAGCACCGTCGGGAGATATTGACTATATTATTCGACATGCTTCGGGGAAAAGATTATCCGAAGAAGAAATTTTAGAGGCCAAACACTATGCCCGGGAACTAAAATATTCGAAGGGGGCCTTAGTGTTCAACGGCATGGACGAAGATGATTTCCTGTACTGCCTCCCGGACAACAAAGAGATATCCGTCTGCTGGGAGATGGCCAAAAGTATGGGATTTCCGAAAACTCAAAGCTGGCCTCTCCGCCATGTCGAAGGATGACTTTGTGGACAGCCTTGCATACAACAGTATGAAGGTACAGAAGCTATGAACTTTAAAGTTTATGGACTTGGAAATGAAGTCTTTTATTCACATGCTAATCCTTTTTTTCTTCTTGGAGGGCCTGATTCTTAGCAATGCCCTGAGGGCGCAAAAGAATGCAGAAGACGAAAGCTGCACTATAGCTCTCGACAACCTTCGATCAGAGGTAATTAAGCTGAGAAACGAAGCCTTGGAGAAGGACAAGATTCTGATTTCATTGGTGAGCAAAGCGAAGGAAGATGAAGCAAAATACAACGCTCAGGCCGAATCTCATAAAGCCGAGGTCGAAGACCTTCAGAAAAAGCTCGCCGAAGCTAATGAGAACTTAGCACTTGCAAAAGTCAGTGAAAAATTAGTGAATGGTCAAAAGCTAGGCTAGAGAAAAATGTTGTGGAGCTTCGCGAATCCAAGGAAAGGTGCTTCGAAAAATCCTTGGATTGTGTGAAAAAAATTGAAAAGCAGCTTTGCAAAAGTAGGTGCTTATTCTTCTGAGGAGAACTTTATTCGAGGTGACCCCGAAGGCGTCATTGATTGGATAAGCGGGGAAGCCAAAGGCTTTGAAGAAATCCTGAATGATCGCGGGGATATTTGTGCCTTTTCTGGTGCTCGAGGTATTGCGGCAATTATGGAGAAGGCTGGTTGCAATCACATTAAAACTGCAGCCCAGGCTGAGGCCACCTTCTCCACAGATGACACAAAAGACCCTTCGGCTGAAGCTACTTTAGTGGGCGGAAAATTTTATTCTGATGTCTAGGTGAACGGTGGCCGGGAATTGTCCAACGAAATTATAAAGAAAAATGAAAAGGAAACCCATGAAGCCCGAGAAGAAGCTAGATGAGCCAAAGAAGCTGCTAAACGCGAAAGGCGCATAGGTAATGTTCTTGAATTTTAGCTTTGGTTCTTATTTTCTGGCTTCGAACTAATGGTTTGCCTACTACAGCTGAATTGTCACTGCTACCCGAGCCATATAACCCCCTAGCTGATCCGGTCATGAAAGAAGCACTGGACATAATGAGCATTGCTAGCTCTATTATTGACGAAGTCGTCGACAAGCTGCTGAACGAAGCAGCAGAGAAAATACTTAGGGAAGATTAAACTTTATTGTAATGATACTAAGTAACATTTGGTGTTTTGAACAATTGATGAGACATGTCAATTGTTGTAATATATTTCTTTGCGATGCATAAAACTTACGTACATACCGTTTTTGAGCCTTCGGCGAAAAACACCTTCCCTTTTTTTCATGCTTCGTAAAGAAAGATGCCCCTTCTATGGCCAGTATGATACAATCGCGTTTGTCGAAGTTTGCTTTGTGCCTCAGCACATTTTCATTAACTAAGTATTGCCGAAGATTTACTTCGTGTCCAATCCTTTTGCCGTTAATGCAATATGATGTATGATGTAATGTTGTGCGAAATGATGCTATGATATGATGCAATATGATGATGACGTCAAACACACACACACACACCCACACTGAAACACACAAGACTCTGTACCCCTTAGGAACGACTTTTGAGTCTTTTAAGCTCTGCATCCCCTTAGGAACGACTTTTGAGCTTCTTCACCTTATATTTCGGTGGCATTTAAGCTCTGCATCACCTTAGGAACGACTTTGGAGCTTCTTCACCTTCTATTTTGGTGGAATTTTTGGCTCTGCATCCCCTTAGGAACGACTTTTGAGCAAAAAACTTACGCTGCGCTCCCTTAGGAATGACTTTTTGTAGCTTCGTCATGCTCTGCATCCCCTTAGGGACGACTTTTGAGTATAAAACTTACTCTACGCTCCCTTAGGAACGACTTTTGTACCTTCGGAATTTCGTGAAGAAAGCATTCTTTACTCATTGATGCAGGCTCAATTATTACATGACATCGAAATTTAATCCTTCGTTACTTGTTTTTCTTACAAAAATGAAAATGGCATAAAAGATAAAAGGTACATTAATAGAAGGATATTCTTCAGTAGATATGCTTAGATTCTGGCATAGTGCTGTTGACTGTACGAGCTTCGGACTCCTCTCGGAAGTCACGCTGCTGTTGAACATGCTGGTGCCCTTCTGGCTGCTAGCTTCGGGTATGAGTGGGTGGTAATGGTGGTGGTAACGGGAGCTGGGCCCAGGAAGCTTGAGAATGACTTATCGAAGCAACAGAAGCCAAAGGTTGTTGGTTGCCTACGTACTCTAGTACATAGGGAGAGTAACATGAAGCAGTATGTAAAACTTGCTTCGGCTGGTTCTGCCGTGCTTCAGCTTTGGCAATCTCCTTTTGCTTCTGAATTGTAACTTGGCATGTTCTTGTAGTGTGGCCCTTGTCTTCTCCACAGAATAAACAATAGAGCTTTCTGGGCTGATCCCCGTACCTTCCTCTGAAGCCCCTGCCGCCTCTGCCCCTTGGAGCTGGTGGCCTGAAAGAGCTTTGTTGTTGCCCTAAAGATTAGGAGCTGTGCTGTGGTCTTTGAGGCTGACTTCCTCTTACATCATTTAGGCTGGAGTTATGGATTGATCTGACATGCCTAGGGTGGATTCTTCCTCCGAAGCCCCTGGTCATTTTAGAAAACCTGTAGGCTTCTTCCCTTCTCTGGCGGAAATCATTATTAGCCCGGATGTATTCATCCATCTTCTGAAGAAGCTTCTCCAGGGTCTGTGGGGGTTTCCTGGCAAAATACTAAGCCATAGGTCCTCGCCGAAGCCCTTTGATCATGGCCTCAATGACAATTTCATTGGGCACTGTAGGCACTTGTGCTCTCAGAAGTAAGAACCTTTGGACATACACCTGAAGGTACTCCTCATGGTCTTGTGTGCACTGGAACAAGGCCTGAGCAGTGACTGGCTTCGTCTGAAACCCTTGGAAACTGGTGATCAACATGTCTTTAAGCTTCTGCCATGACGTGATTGTCCCTGGCTGAAGAGAAGAGTACCATGTCTGGGCCACACTTCGGACTGCCATGACGGCGGTGTTGCCTCCATATGAAGATATTGTTGCCTCATAGCTCATCAAGAATTGTTTTGGGTCCAAGTGCCCATCGTACATGGGCAACTGGGGTGGCTTGTAAAATTGTGGCCATGGGATAGCCTGTAATTCTGCTGCCAGGGGAGAAGCATCATCAAAAGTAAAGTTACCATGATGAAAGTCAACGTACTATTTATCTTCGTTGAATGAGCTCTCTTGATGAAGCTCCCTGTGCTGAGGCCTTTGGTCCTAGTCATCTTGGGTGAGATGATGCATTTCTTCAGCGGCCTCATCAATCTTCTTCTGAAGATCAGCGAGACGAAGCATCTTTTCCTTTTTCCTTTGGACCTGTTGATGAATGGCTTCGAGGTCCCTGATTTCTTGGTCCAACTCCTCCTCCTGAGGTGTCAGACTGGTAGCCTTCCTTTTTGGTTCCTAGCTTCGCGTAATGTGTCTTGGTTGATGCCCAGTGGCTGCAGTGCAGCCCCTAGCCCTGAAGACATCTTCGGTGGCATGACGAAGGTCACAGCTTGCCGAAGGTGGTCAAATGAGTTCACCGGAGGTGGGTGCCAATGTCGGTCACTTGTTCTCAAATGCTACGAGTTAAGAACAAGGCAACACAAATGTTAATGGTTAATGACCTTCGTCCTCCGAAGCATTATCTCCCTTAGGATATAATGATCCTTAGACGAAGGTTACGAAGGACATACCTTCTCATCTCAATATGTAATAAAAAGCAGGGACATGTGATATGTATAAAGAATATGAATAATCATATCAAATCATTAGATTATTTATATTCTCATTGTATAATTATGAATAAACATTAACAATATTGAATTACATTTATACCTTCGTCTTGCCAGAAGATAAGAGTCCAAGAATGACGTGCAAGTGAATACCAGTCAGTGTGAACAGTATGGTGTTACTATTCATCTATTTATAGGCACAAGACACAGCCTGTGTAAAATTACATCCATGTCCTTGACATTTACTATTAACTAAGGAGTAATATGTCGAGGACTAGGCAGCCTTTTCCCCTTTAGGTCGGTTTCATTTTCCATCGCTAAGCCGAAGCTTCTCCATCCATAGCTTCGGAATTGATTTATCCTTCTTCCAGGCCGCGCCTTTCATACCGTGTGCACCTTCATCTCAAAGCCGAAGGTAACTGTGACAGTACATTATACTTGAAAAACATGTTAGTCGTGTTTTTGAGGACCTTCGGAAGACGAAGGCTCCCAACAGTCCCCTAAAGGAATATTCTCTGTCCTTTACAACACTCTCTAAAAGATTATGTTCTCTATATTTTCTCCATCTCCAACAATGTCCTCTAAATTTTATCCTCTATATCAACAGTGTACCATATTTCACATTCTATATTGATTTTTACCAGTCATGTGCACGTGAACGAGCAAACACAATAAATAAGCACAGTGTATAGAGTAGAACCATACGTCCTCCATTTCTAGTGGATGCATCTCATGCTCTAAAATTTAGAGGATCCTTTACAGTCTCTTGTTGGAGAGAAAAAGGTGCATGCATCCTCTATATTTTAGAGGACATGACCATTTATAGGTCCCTGTTGGAGGTAGCACTACCAGAATCCGAGGCTTTGCCGAGTGTCGGACTCTTTGCCGAGTGCCTTTTGTCGGGCACTCGTAAAAGAAGGCTTTGCCGAGAGCCGCACTCGGCAAAGCCCGGCTCTCGGTAACGAGCTGATTTACCGAGCGCAGGACACTCGGCACAGGACCACACTCGGCAAAGACATGTTTGCCGAGTGTTTGACACTCGGCAAAGAAGACGCTCGGCAAACGGCCGTCAGCGGCTGTCCTAAAGCTAACGGCCGTCAGCCTTTGCAGAGAGCCGAGGACTGGCACTCGGCAAAGGGGCTTCTTTGCCGAGTGCCAAATACTGGGCACTCGGCAAAGAACTCTTTACCGAGTGCCTTCTATAGACACTCGGCAAAGCATATTTTTGTTTTTTACATTTTGGCCACCAAACTTTTTGTGGTATGTTCCTACACTATGTAGACCTACATGTACCATTTTGGGACAATTATACCAGTGTTTGCAATAGCTAGTAGATTTAGTTCGTTTATTTGAATTTGATCGGAAAATTCAGATTTGAACTGCAGGTCACTCGAAACTTGGAAAACCGTGCATGCAAAAATGATATCCATGCTATTTAGCACAAGTTACGACCGATTTCAGGAGCGGACCCAAAACTTCGAGCACCATGCTCACTCAACATGGCTGTGAACTTGCCATCCAGGTGTTTAAAAATTGTATAAAACACAAACAAAGTCAGAAAATCATGAAACCTGTCCACGTGTCATGATATCATATGTAGAGGCTGTGATAAAAATTTGAAAAAGTTTCGAGAAAACTGTGACGCACTATGTGTACAAACCTAAGAGATCCACATTGAAACTCTATGATTTCATGTGTAGTTCTCTTAGGTTTCTACACATAATTTCTCACAACTTTCTCGAAACTTTTTCAAATTTTTATCACAGCCTCTACATATGATATCATGACACGTGGACAGGTTTCATGATTTTCTGACTTTGTTTGTGTTTTATACAATTATTAAACACCTGGATGGCAAGTTCACAGCCATGTTGAGTGAGCATGGTGCTCGAAGTTTCCGGTCCACTCCTGAAATCAGTCGTAACTTGTGCTAAGTAGCATGGATATCATTTTTGCATGCACGGTTTTCTAAGTTTCGAGTGACCTGCAGTTCAAATCTGAATTTTCCGAAGAAATCCAAATAAACGAACTAAATCTACTAGCTATTGAAAACACAGCTATAATTGTCCCAAAATGGAACATATAGGTCTACATACTGTAGGAACACACCACAAAAAATTTGGTTGGGAAAATAAAAAAAATACAAATGTACTTTGTCGAGTGTCAGCTGGTTGACACTCAGCAAAGTAGGCTTGGCCGAGTGTCATCTGGGTAACACTCGGCAAAGAATAGTGAAAGAGTCTTTGCCGAGTGTCAGCTGGTTGACACTCGGCAAAGAAGGTTTTGTCGAGTGTCAGCAATCTGGCACTCGGCAAAGCGTATTTTAAAATTAAAAGAAAACTTTGCCGAGTGCCGGATCACGGGCACTCAGCAAAACACGCGTACATACCAAACGGTCAACGCTTTCTTCCTCACTCTCTCTCTCCTCACTCACACGCGCCGCCGCCGTGCCCTCACCGTCGCCGCGCCCTCGCCCACCGCGCCCCTGCCCACCGCCGTCGCGACCACGCCCGGGCCCACGCCCGCGCCGCGCCCGCGCCGCACCCGCCGTGCCCACGCCACACCGCCGTACCCGCGCCCGCTGTGTCCGTGCCGACGTCGTGCCCCTCACCCCCCGCGCCCTCGCCACTGTGCCCGCAGCCGTGCCCGCCGTGCCCCTCACCCATGCCCGCCGCGCTCTCCATGCCCGCGCCTGCGCCGCCGTGCCCCTCACCTGCGCCCGCCGCGCTCGCCGTGCCCGCGCCCGCGCCGCCGTGTCCCTCGCCCGCCCCCGCCTTGCCAGCGCCGCCGTGCCCCTCGCCTGCCCCCGCCGTGCCCCTCGCCCTCGCCTGCGCCCTCATCGTGCCCCCGCCACCACCGCCGCCGGAGGCCGCCTCCTCGCGCGCCGCCACCGCCGCCCGGCCACGCCACGCGTACCATCGTCGCCCCCACGCGAGGTATAAACTTTTTATGCGTTAATTCACCATGTAGTTGTGGATCTACCAAGTTATTCGCATCTCCATCATGAAGCATTGTGATGGCTTGCAACGGGAAATAAGAAATGTGACAACTGCTAGTAGTGTATAATTTAGGTGAATTTCTTCTTACTGTGTGCATGTCAGCCATCGTGCTGTTAGTTTTATTTGCGGGTTTTAAAAACCTCAACGTATAGGGGAGGTGCTGTCGATTTTTTTTGTATTAACAGACTTGTGTTTCTTTTTTACAGAGAAGATACTTGTCTTCCTAGCCGCTGCGGGTCTGCCCGCACCGCGTCGCGTCGCCACTACACCGACCCGCCACAACCCCACTAGCCTGACTCCACCGCCACCCTAGGTATAACCTCTATTTCCGCATCATGATCGTAGATCATGTAACCCAGTTAGGCATCTCCCGTTCGAAAGAGATACAGTGTAGATATGCAGATCTTTGCATATCTACAAATGTATCAGTTTCGAATTGTCCACGTTTTTTGGACAGCCCGCGGTTGCGTAGGTGGTGTTAGTTTCATGCTCTACTCCGGTCTGAGATAGAGTTTCGGCGTCACCTCCCTGTTGTTCTTCGAACAGTACACTCTCCCTGCTAGGACGTGTATCCGGAGAACAGCGGGGAGGTGCTGCCGAAATTCTATCTCGGATCGGAGTAGAGCATGGAAACTAACTTCATCTACGCAACCGCGGGTGGGATTAGGACCTATCCTCACCTATTAGAAGGTAGGAACGTAGTGTACATGCATTACATGTCTATATTAAACTATACTCGGTTATATATGTTAGAGGATAGAGGACCGTGAGTGGATGTACACGGGCTGCGTAGGACGTAATGATGTCACCCCTGAATGGATTAGGAAGACCAATGCTTTCGTGGAACGGGCATTTGGCGAAGCTGCTAAAGGAGCGAGTCTAGTCCCTTGTCCGTGCAGCAAATGTGCCAACAGGAAAAGGAAAACAAAGAAGGCCATGGTAGAACATATTTGGAAGAATGGATTTACGCCGGACTATACTAGGTGGATCTTCCATGGTGAAGCGCATCGCACGAGAGAGGAGGTGGTGAGACAACGCGTCGAGGATTACGATGCTGATGTTGGGGTAGCGGACATGTTGAACGACTATCATGAGGCACAGTTCACCGAAGGACGTACGGAGGACGAGCCAGAGGCGACCGCAAAGGCATTCTACGACATGTTTGACGCGGCACAGAAACCCCTTCACGGCAAGACAAAGGTTTCTCAACTGGATTCCATTGGGCGTATAATGGCGTTCAAGTCGCCGTACAGCATGAGTCGAGACGCCTTCGATGGTTTGTTGACAGTTATTGGCAGCCTGCTTCCAGAGGATCACGTTCTGCCAAAGAGCATGTACGAGGCACAGAAACTCCTTAGTGCACTCAAGATGACGTATGAGCAGATACATGCTTGTCCGAAGGGCTGCGTCCTATTTAGGAAAGAACACACTGAGGCAAAGTACTGTCTGAAGTGTAAATCGTCTAGGTTCATGGAGGTAGACTCTGGTGATGGACAGAAGAGGCAGCTCAACATCCCCGTGACAATCCTACGCCACCTTCCGTTCATACCGAGGATCCAGCGTCTATACATGACAGAGGAATCCGCGAAACAGATGACATGGCACAAAAAAGGCAAACGATACAATCCTGACAAGATGGTTCACGCATCCGATGGTGAAGCATGGACCCACTTTGATGCCATTCACCATGAGAAAGCTGAGGAGGCTCGTAATGTTCGTGTTGCGCTGGCCATAGATGGGTTCAATCCCTATGGAATGACCGCTGCCCCATACACATGTTGGCCCGTGTTCGTTATCCCCATCAATCTCCCCCCCCCCCAGCGTATGCTTTCAAAGACAGAACATATTCGTGTCGTTGATAATTCCTGGACACCCGGGGAATAAAATGGGCGTGTACATGGAGCCTTTGACTGATGAATTGGTCCGTGCTTGGGAGAAAGGGGTATGGACGTACGACCGAGCTACGAAGACAAACTTCAAAATGCATGTTTGGTACCAGTACTCCATGCATGACTTTCCGGCGTACGGGCTATTTTGCGCCTGGTGTGTTCACGGTAAGTTCTCATGCCCAGTTTGCAAGGAAGCTCTTAGGTTCATTTGGTTGAATAAGGGTGGCAAATATTCGTCATTCGATAAACATCGACAATTTCTCCCTCCTGACCATGCATTCTGACTAGACATCAAGAACTTTACGAAAGGTGTCGTGGTGACAGACCGCCCACCTGCAATGATGACTGGTGCCGAAGTTCGCCAACAGATAGATGGTCTCGTGGCCAACCCAGAAGGTGGTTTTGTGGGATATGGTGAGCAACATATGTGGACACATAAGTCGGGCTTAACTCGGCTCCCCTATTATGATGACCTGCTCCTTCCACACAACATTGACATGATGCACACTGAAAAGAATGTCGCCGGGGCACTTTGGGCAACAATTATGGAGATTCCTGATAAGTCAAAGGATAATGTAAAGGCAAGAGTGGATCTGGCAGAGTTATGTGATAGACCAAACCAAGAGATGAAGCTGCCTAGTGGTGGAAAGACATGGAGAAGGCCTAAGGCTGATTTCGTCCTGAGCAGGGCCCAGAGGAAGGAAGTACTACAGTGGATCAAGATGTTAATGTTCCCTGATGGGTATGTAGCTAACCTGAGTAGGGGGGTGAACTTATCTACTCTACGAGTCTTAGGGATGAAGAGTCATGACTTCCACATATGGATTGAACGAATTCTTCTGACGATGGTTCGAGGCTATGTCCCTAAGCATGTCTGGCTAGCGCTTGCAGAGTTGAGCTATTTCTTCTGCCAGCTTTGTGCAAAAGAGCTAGCTCGGACCGTGATTGCAGACTTGGAAAGGATGGCACCCGTGTTACTGTGTAAGCTGGAGAAGATCTTTCCACCCAGCTTCTTCAATCCGATGCAGCATTTGATTCTTCATCTCCCATATGAGGCACGAATGGGGGGGCCCGTGCAGGGACGTTGGTGCTATCCAATCGAGAGATGTCTAAAGACTATCCAAAAGAAATATAGAAATAAATGCAAAATCGAGGCTTCCATTGCAGAGGCATACATACTAGAGGAGGTGTCAAACTTCACAACAACTTACTATGGTGACAAACTGCCGAGCGTGCATAATCCACCCCCTCGTTACAATGATGGCGGCAATGAATCGAACCTCAGCATTTTTCGAGGGCAACTCGGAAGCGCGAGTGGTTCGACCACCAAGACCCTGAGACATGAAGAGTGGCGCCATATCATGCTATATGTATTGACCAACCTTGAAGAGGTGACGCCATACATGGAGCAATTTCTTCATGAATTCTGGCGTCGATCAAGGGACCCAACTCCACAGGAATATGATACCCTTCTTAGAAAGGGTGCGGGAAATGGATTGCCCGATTTCATTTCCTGGTTTAAACGTAAGGTACGTGCTTAGTTTGTCATTTGAAGTTCCTCTTACGTGCGAATAATATAACAATCTAGCGTGTTTGAACTTGCAGGGCCAAAGAGAGCCGTCTATGAGTGCCGAGTTGAGACAAGTAGCCAATGGCTTTGCCTATAGGGTCAGGAAATTTTCTGGGTATGACGTCAATGGATACCATTTTCACACAACAAGCTACGACCAAAGTCGGCCCAATCGAAAAACCACGTGTTCTGGAGTCTTTAAGCCCGGGCTTGACGAGGTCGAGTATTATGGAAGAATTGAAGAAATATATGAACTCAATTTTCATGGTTCCAAACCTCTTACTCCAGTGATATTCAAATGTCATTGGTTTGACCCTGAAGTTACGAGACGGACACATTCTAATCTTGGGCTAGTCGAAATTCGACAGGATTCCACCTTACCAGGAGACGATGTCTATATTGTGGCCCAACAGGCCACACAAGTGTATTATCTTCCATATGCGTGCCAAACGAAAGAACATCTTAAGGGTTGGGATGTTGTGTATAAGGTATCACCGCACGGTAAATTACCTGTTCCAAACGATGAAGATTATAACTTAGACCCGGACACATATGACGGAGAGTTCTTCCAAGAAGATGGGCTAGAAGGGCGATTTGAGATAGACTTAACCGAAGCGATCGGAATGGAAGTAGATATTGAAATGGTTGTTGATGAGGAGGAGGATGATGAGGTGCAAAATGAGAATGACTTAGAAATGCTTGAAGGCAATGCCGATGACGAACTTGCGCCTTCAGATGGTGTTGACTATGAAATGGTTGATAGTGATGATGACACTTATGATCCGGCTAACCCGGACACATATGAAGATTATTTTTAATCGATGTAATGCTATATTTCATTTATTTTGCATATGTTTCTAAATACATATTTTTTATCTGTGCTTAATTGCTTACTCTTAATTGCAGGTTGTTGGACAAAGATGGTGGGCGGTGGGACGAGGACGAGGAGGGGAGGGGGAGGGGGAGGGGGAGGAGGAGCACCCATAGGACGGAGGAGGAGGTGCAGCAGGACGACGCCGTACAGCAGCAGGTGGAGCAGCAAGCTGCTGTCGATGCGGCGTAGCAGGACGACGACGATGCGGCGCAGCAGGACGACGACGCCGCTCAGCAGGACATCTCTGGTTCTCGCTCCTCAGGTTCGAGGAACGTCTACTTGCGAGGTCTCGCGAGTCTTCCTCAGCGACCCATACTTCGTGACAGACGTCCGCTGATACGACCCGATGGGGAGAGGTAGGTAACTTTAGATGTTGTTGCTGCTTTTTCATATTATATGTTCAAATTAATAATAGAAACTAATACTTTACCTTAATCACTTGGACAGGTCTTGGATGGTTTTGGAGAGTGCACGGGGTCACGACCGCCTCCCCAATGGCATCCTCGGCCTTCTATGCAGGGAACACTTCCCTGGACTTGTCGAGTACGTCGGAGTGACAGGCCCAGCCTACACCTTCGACCACTATGTCGTCGCCCCCGATGCAGTAGATCAAGACGGCAGGGAATTCAACAACAAGGCGGAGGGGGTGAAGCAAGAGCTGTGGGTAAGTCTTCCTCGCACTATATTGTTTAATAAGTCGCATTTGTTGCATATTCTTGAAATAATGTATGGATACATCGTCTTTGTATGTAGGATTTCTCCAGATGCGAGGCTGGATACGAGGCCAGGGCGGATGTGGTGGCTACCACGAGCTGTAAGAAGCTCGTCGTGGACATGCACTACGAGGCGCGCATACAGGCCATCGTCATTTACCACGGCTCCGTCCTTAGGGAGAAGGTGAGCAAGAAGGACGCCCGAACCATGTCGTTGACTCTGGACCAGTACTTGCAGGTAAATACAAAACTTTATTATTGGTACTAAATATGCTTAATTTTATCTTCTGATATGTCGTGTACTTGTATTTTTTTAGATGATTCCTTATTGGTGAGCCGCGCATCCTGAGTGCTGGGAGCAGATGGTGCAGAGGTGGTGCTCGGCTGAGTGGGACGAGGCGCACAACGCTAGCCGGGAACAGCGTTTGATGATGCAAGGTCCCTCCCACCATCAAGGCAGCCGCAGCCTGGGCAAATACGCGGAAGCATGGGTACGTGCTCTTTTTTATTTAGGTATATAACTTTCGATTAGACATGATTTCTAACCATCTCGTTGGTTTTCTCGTAGTCGGCGTCACATGGTGGCCAGCCTTGCTCCATCTTCTCGGCATATGCTATGGCCCACAAGGGGAAGGCGACGTCCGACGTCACCTACAACCCGGATGACGGGCCCGAGGCATACACCAACCCCGCCGTCCACAGCCGCCTCAGTGAGTACACCGCCATGGCCAAGGAGGTCCATGGGCCAGATTACGATCCGAGGACTGAGGACATCGACGGAGGTGTCCTCATGAGGGTCGGAGGAGGCAAGAGGCATGGGCGGTACTGGATTGCCGACGGGGCAATCGACTCGTCCTCCACTCCCACTCTATCTCAGGTGCGAGCAAGGAGTGCGAGCCCAGCCATACGACCTCGGCAGGACAGCTCACAGCATCGTATCCAGCAACTCCAGGTTATTCCTTATCTATTCATCGTTCATTGATTATTATATATCTTCTCTTTGCATTATCGTAATGTTAAGGCAAAATATTACAGACTTAGCTAGATGATGAGAGGAGGCAACGTGAGGAGCTGGAGAAGAGGATGGCGGAGATGTTCGCGTACATGCAGAGCCTTGGCGCCGCACAGGGTCATGCTCCACCACCTCCGTTGTTCCCTGCAGCTGACCCTGCTGAGTTCACTACTCCTGTGAGTATCAAAATTTTAGTACTGCATGATATATATTCATATGTTCTCACACAAGCAATCTCTTCTCTGTGCAGGGTCAATCGGCGGCGTCGAACAACCCTCACGCTTCGTCCAGCCCTTCGCCGAACCAGTCCAGCCACCCACCTCGTTGAGGACCTGTTTTGTGATGATCCAGACTTATATTTGTGAGTGTTGGTGATGTTAGTTATACTTGGTCTTGTGAGATACTTAGTGAGACTTATGTGCTATGAAACCTGATTTATATGGTGATATTTGTGATATATATGGTGTTGATGATAAATGTGTTGATTCTGTGATGCAAATGATATATAATGTGATGTGAATGATATATATCTTTTGTTTGTTTGGATGGAATAGCAAAAACAAATAAAAAGGGACTTCCTGGTCACTTTGCCGAGTGTAACACTCGGCAAAGAGGTTCTTTGCCGAGTGTCAAGACCATAACACTCGGCAAAGAACCAAGACCTAGGCACCGGTATAGGTTCTTTGCCGAGTGTAATGTCTGTGGCACTCGGCAAAGAGGCACGCTTTGCCGAGTGCCGCACGTAGCACTCGACAAAGAGCCTGACATGAGGACCCTCCCTGGCGGGTCCTTTGCCGAGTGTCCCAGGTGGCACTCGGCAAAGATGGATTCTTTGTCGAGTGCTTCTAGGAAGACACTCGGCAAAGGTAACTCCTTTACCGAGTGTCATCCGTGACACTCGGCAAAGACGCCGTCTCCGTCACCCGTCGCCGTAACGGTCGCTTTTCTTTGCCGAGTGCTCGAGAAAAAGTACTCGGCAAAGAAGGTTTTGTCAATGCACTGTTTACCGAGCCTTCTTTGTCGAGTGTGACACTCGGCAAAGCCTTTGCCGAGTGTTTTTAAGGCTTTGCCGAGTGTTCTGGGCACTCGGCAAAGCACTCGTTTCCGGTAGTGTAGTCTTAATGAATTATATTATTCATCTTTATGTATTCTTATTTGCTCATAAAATGATGAAGCCATGTCCTTCATGACCTTTGTCTAATGATCATTAAATCCAAGAGAAGGCAATGCTTCGGAGGACGAAGGTTCTTAATACTTAACAATTGTGTTGTCTTATTCTTGATTCATAACATTTGAGGCATTTGAGAACATGTGACCAACAGTACTTTTGTTTTTCATATTATGTACTTGCACTATACTAGTGGGACCAGCTCTATCATTTCAAAGTACAAAACAGAGGTGCACACAACGCAACTACAAAAATCTTTATGTAAATCCCTCAAGTATGATTTATGGTGCAATGGCTTTCCCGGTGATCATGCTATACAAGGTGATCAGAACATTCTCTCCGTTATCATTGCTGCATGAGCTCTTACCATGTGAAGCCACAGTTAATTAGGCACTCCTTTTTCGAGCTTCTTAGAAATACATCATCCTGTCAATCCTGTCGTTTGGTGAAATGACTTACAAAACTTGCAACTTCTCTCCCTTCTAAAACTTGCAACTTCTCTCTCTCCTTTAACTCTCATGATTAAAGATATATAAGCGCGATGGTCGAAACGGTTTTCTCGTGTGAATGCCGAAGCTGCATTGCTGACACTGCAGGTGTCCAGTGTCCTGAAACCATGCTGTCGATAACTCGATATACATCATAGGGTTATCATCTGTTCATGAATTTTCTCTCAGCGGTTCAGCCTATCTGTGCTTCCATAAAAGTTGTGCGATTCTTGTCTAGCTACTAGCTTGTGCTTTAAGAGCGTTGGGAACTGTGATGTTTTCAAAGACTGTCCAGTATCGCGCGCTCTCTTTTTTTTCTCATTTATCTTCCATGCTTTCCCTGAAACCAAAGCTCCAGTCAAGAATCTTCCAACAGATGATCGCCACACCCTGTTGGCTGTTGCTGACAAAAAAAATGGCTCAAATGATACAAAAAGCTATATCTGAACAAGTACCGGGAGTACTCATCAGTACACATAAGCAAGGATTAGTGTAAAGGATTAGTACTCGGGGACAATGGATGGTGGCTAAAGATTACCAGGACATTACAAAAGTGCGAAAGCTATGATGATGGAAGGGATGCTACTGCATCGGACAGCACAATCCCCTAGATAGGCGGTAGCATATGATCAGACCCTATACAGCTTTGAATTGATAGATGAACAAAAAGAAAAGAATTTGGAGAGGAGATAGAAGAAGAAGTAGAAGAAAGACAAAAAAAAAGTTACATGTTATTGATTCCCAGCTCTATCTTGTCACCATTTCCAATGTCGGCCGACTAACCTGTTGAACGTCTAGCTCCATTCTGCACTACATGCTGTAACTTTAGCCCTGCACGACGATTGAGTAGTAGCCTTGTGTCTTGTAACAATGGCAGCAAAATAGGTTCCGTCGTCTGCGCTTCAGTTTATCAGGCCAGCAGGTCCGGGAACAGCTTGTAGCAATTGGCCGGCGGCTCCTTCCCGTCGTCGGGGCTGCTCTCCTCGCCGGCCTGCGGTGGTGGCGGTTCCACCGCTGCCGACGACGACGACGAGGAGGTGGTGGTGGACGGCGACGTCTGCGGCAACGACGACGACTCGTGGCGCGGGAGCTCGGCGAGCATCTGCACCACCTCGCGCATGGTGGGGCGCTCCACGCTGTTGTCCTGCACGCAGAGCATGGAAACGAAGAATAGGTGCGCCACCTCGTCGGCCGGCGCGCCGCCGACGAGCCGGCGGTCCACGATCCCCGGCACGGCCTCCCGGCGGCCGGCCGTGGCCTGCTTCGCCCACTGCACGATGTCCACCCCTTCCCCGAAGTCCCCCACGGGGCGGCGGCCCGTGATGAGCTCCAGCAGGACCACGCCGTAGCTGTACACGTCGCTCTTCTCGTCCACCCGCAGCGTGTACGCGTACTCTGGAATGTTTTTGTTATTTTTTTGGGGGGTCAGAAAAGAGCTTGCACGATCAGTAGGTATATAATTAAGCAGGTTATAAAGCAACAGTAACATAATTTAGCACTACGTGTTAACAGATGGGAATCCAAATTCAGTTGTATCTAGCTACGCGCTGTTTTTGTTTTTTAATACAGCTGGTCCTGTGCGTAGAGGACAAGACCTATAAAGCGCCGCAACGAATTCCAATAGGAATGGCGATCCAAGGAATCCACTGGAATCTTTCACAAAACTAAAGCTTTGGCAAACCCAAGGAAAATTCGTGGTCCTATCCGGATCAAGAGACTGCCCTAATTAATCTTTGTCTATTATGCATGCCCATGCCTGGGCAAGGCGATACCAGCCAAATCGTTATCTTTGAACACGCATGAACCGAAAAATAAACTAGTGTATTGAAGCTAATGTCACTGTTACCAAAGAGAGTGAGAGAGCGAGAGAAAAGAAGAGTTCGTGACTGCACGCAACAGCAGCACTGGCGTATGTGTGCGCCTCTGCAGTTGAAAAAGCATGGCCCTTGTCCCTTTGGCGACGTTGCTTGCATGGGGCAGGCAGGAGCACGCCGCTTTGGCGAAGCCCCAAGCGGACGGACGACGAGGCCTTTTGTTGTTGGGCTTGGGGCTATTGCCTGCGTGGTGGTCAAAGATACAGCAGGGAAGGAAAGGGAAAGGGACCAAAGGCCAGCCGTGTCTCGCGGCTACGGAAAAAACGCAAGGTATTCTTGCTTGGACTAAAAAAGAAAAAAAAACTCGATTCGTCGTCTCAGCTACTGTACTGCACTGAGAGTGACAGCGTATGTGTACCTCCAATTTGGAACCGCTGGCTGGGCAAGACATCTCACATCTGGACCGCACCACTATGAGACAGACCATGCAGGACACTGCAAACATGCATGCGTTCCAGGCTTCAGGCAGGCAGCCACATTGATGGCCTTTGGAGTTTGGCAAGCCCGATGCTGCTCCTCTGCGGTCCGCGCCTCCATCATCGCGTCTCTGGTCTGGCGGCCTGAGGAGCTGACTCTCTCAGACTACGGTCGGCCAGCCGGCCGGCAGTACACCTCCGGTTTGACGTGCCAGTCCCCCTGCCAGTGCCAGGGAGTACGTACAGTACACAGGCGGTACACGGACACGGGAGCCCCGACGCGGCCCAGCAGGCCACAGGACCTCGCCGTGCATGCAGCATGTCGCTGCCCTGGCGCGCGTTCCGATGCGCGGCTTCCGAGGGACTGCGCTGCCCTGTCGTGGGGCGGATCGGCATCGCGTGGAGTGCGTGCATTGCATGACCTTTGCTGGGAACGGCGAGGGCGGACCGCCGGGCCCGCGCCCACAACGTCCAGTCACCATCGTCGCGACGCGGGGCCCGCGCCGGGAATTATTGGGCGATCGAGTGCGGGCGGACCCGAGTCGAGTCTGCCCAGAGGACCTCTTTTCGGCCGTTTTCGATGCCGGGCCCACGACTCATTGCTGACGTGTCATGGCCCTCAACTACTCCTACTCGTGTGCGCGTACGTCGTACGTACTGTATGTGTGCCCTCCAGAGGCCGCAGCGGCATGGAGCCATATAACCCCGATCTTGCTATTCCATAATGGCTCAATCATTCCTCACTTATACGCAAGCTAGTCTACGCTGGTACGGGACGCACTGATTGAGGCGGACTGTCGCGTCCCGTCCCGAATCACCAGTGGCCATTGACACGTTCACTAGCTGACACCACCATTGACTTCTCCCTGATGTCTGGGACCCACGCCCATTCCCCCCACCAGATAATCGACCGTGGTGCTAAACAGACCAATCGAATCCTAACCGTCTGATTGTCGGCAGCGGCACCTCATGTTGATGTAGGAGCAGAGACGAAATCTAATAAATAATTATGGTAGTACAGTACAGTACGTACCAGGGGCGATGTAGCCGTAGGATCCAGCGACGGCGGACATGGACTCGGAGGTGGCGCCGCACCGGAGGAACTTGGCGAGGCCGAAGTCCGCGACGCGGGCCTCCAGGTTGTCGCCGAGGAGGATGTTGTTGGACTTGACGTCCCGGTGCACGATCATGGGCGTGCAGTCGTGGTGGAGGTAGCACAGCCCGCGCGCCGCCTCCAGCGCGATCCGGTACCGCCGCTCCCACGCCAGGAACGCGCCGCCCTTGCCGTGCAGCACCACCCCGAGGCTGCCGCCGCCCATGTACTCGTACACCAGCACGTTCGCCTCCCGGTTCGTGCAGAAGGCCAGCAGGCGCACGATGTTCCGGTGCCGGATGCTGCCGAGCGTCCGGACCTCCGCGCGGAACCCGCGGTCGTCGCCCTGCTGCGCGCCGGCGCCGCCCTGGGCCTGCAGCCGCTTCACCGCGATCGCGCCGCCCGACCGGGTGCGCCCCGCGTACACCACCCCGGCGCCGCCGCGGCCCACCACGTTGCCGTCCTTCATGCACTCCATCACCTCCGCCACGCCAAAGTCCACCTTGTGGAACGCCGTGAACCGCCACCTGCCCGCGCCGACGTCCACGCGGAACGACCGCGCCCGGAGCACGGCCGCCACGGCGAACACAACCGAGCAGGCGAGCAGTCCCAGCGCAAGCACCAGCTTCAGCCCGCCGGCCCGCGTCGTCGTCGCGCCCGCGACTCCGCCTCCTCCCGTGTAGTTGCACGGCCGGCTCACCACAGAGCCGCACAGCCTCGGGTTGCCCGCGAACGCCGTCGCGTTCATGTACCCCAGCTGCCCCGTGTCCGGGAGCTGCCCTGACAGGTCGTTGTACGAGAAGTCCGCCGCCGTCAGGCTGCTCATGGCCCCGATCGCCGTCGGGATCGCGTCCTCCAGCGCGTTCCGCGACAGGTTGAGGTAATTCAGCACCCGGAAGCCCGCGATCGCCTCTGGGATCGCCCCGGACAGGTTGTTCCTGCTGAGATCGAGATATGTGAGCTCGCCGCACTGCCCGACCGCCCCGGGAATCGGCCCCGACAGCTCGTTGCCGCTGAGGTCGAGCTTCACGAGCCGCCGGAGCTGCCCGAGCTCCGGCGGCACGGCGCCGCCGATCCGGTTGTTGCTCGCAAGCAGTGTTTGCAGCGCGGTGAGGTTGGCCAGCGTGCTCGGCAGCGGGCCCGACAGCAGGTTGTTGGACAGGTTGAGCTGCGCCAGCTGCGAACTGGACGCGCTCGGGCTCGGGTTCCACGGCACGGCGCCTGAGAGCAGGTTGTTGTGGAGCTCCAGCAGGCTCAGCCGCGGCAGGTACAGCAGGCCGGCGGGGATGCTGCCGTTGAGGTAGTTCTGGCCGAGCCGGACGCGGGTGAGGCTCGTGCACGAGCCGAGCGAGCCGGGGATGGGCCCGAAGAGGAAATTGTTCATGAGGATGACCGTGTGGAGATCACCGGACGCGCACAGCGCCTCCGGGATGACGCCGGTGAGGCGGTTCGAGGACAGGTCGACGAGCCGGAGCGCGGCGTTGGCGCCGAGCCCTGCGGGGACGCGGCCGGTGAGGTTGTTCATGAACAGCTGCACCGTCTCCAGACGCGGCAGCGCGGCGATGAAGTCGGGCACCGGTCCGTGGAGCCGGTTCAGGAACAGGTTGAGCAACTTGAGCGAGGTGAGGGACGCCAGTGAGCGAGGGACCTCGCCGGTGAGCGCATTGTTGGAGAGGTCCAGCGCGGTGAGCGACGTGAGGTTGCCGAGCTCCGGCGGGATGGGCGCGGAGAGTTGGTTGGTGTGGAGGAAGAGCGTCTCGATGGAGGCGAGCGCGCCAAGCTCCGCGGGGACGCGCCCCGTGAGGCCGCAGTTGGAGACGTCCAGCACGGTGAGGCTGCGCAATCGGCCAAGCGCCGGGGGGATGCCGCCGTCGAACACGTTGTAGTAACCGAGGTAGAGCTCCCGGAGGGTGGTGAGGTTGCCGAGCTCCGGTGGGATGCGGCCTTGCAGGTTGTTGCCGTTAAGGGACAGGTACTCCACCGCGGGCATCGCGCCGTACGCCGCCGGGATCTCGCCCGTGAAGTAGTTGCCGCCGAGGTCCAGGTAGCGGAGCCTCGGGAGCGCGGCGACGCCGAGCGGGAGCGGAGCCGAGAAGTTGTTGTCGTAGGCGTCCAGCACCTCGAGGCCGGGCAGCGACGCGAAGTCCCAGCCGTCGAGGCCGCCGCCGAGCTGGTTCCCCGACACGTTGACGTGGCGCAGCGCCGGGAGCGACGACGCGGCGACGGCGCCCACGATGCCGTTCCCGGCGAGCGAGATGGTCTCGAGCGCGCTGAGCCCCGTCACCCGTGCCGAGACGGGCGCGCCGCTGGACACGTTCATGTTGGCGATGTCGACGGCGACAACGCGTCCGGCCGCGCACCGGACGCCCGTCCACGCGCATACGGACCCGGCATTGGCCTCCGACCACGACCGCAGCGCGCCCGGCCGGCAGCCGAGCGCGGCCTTGAGGGCGAGCAGCGCCATCGCGTCGCCGCGCAGGTCGCCGTTCCCATTCCCATCGGCGGCGGCAATGGAGGACAGGAGCGCGAAGTGCAGGAGCACGAGCAGGAGCAAAGGTGGCGAAGGCCTCATCACGGGGTGGCGTCGAATGTTCCCTTTTTTTCTCCGGGTTTGTTAATTACGGTGGGAGACTAGCTAGAGGAACTGAGCTGCCGCCATTGGCACCGGCATTGGAGGTAGTTTAGTAAGATGGCCAGAGAGAGAGAGAGAGAGGAAGGGTAAAGGCATGCGATCGCGAGAATCTTGAGAAGCTTCACAAGAAGATGGAGTAGAGGCTTGAGAGTGAAGCTGAGAGGTGGAAGGTGATAGTGTCTGGAGCGATCGACGGGAGGAATATGTTCGTTCGTTGTGGAAAGGAGGGCTTTGTCTTTTGAGATATATATGGCGTGTGGGTGAAGTGTGTCACTCTAGAGCAGCAGTGCAGTGCAGTAGTGTTAGAAATATAGGCATTTTCCATATCATTTTAATTCCATAAATTAACATTATGATGATGACATATAAAATATGTTTAATTATAGAAATCACTATCTCAAATATATCCATAACAATATGGATCAAGAGAACATAAAGCATATGAATCATATAAATATAATAAGCATATAAACATGGAACATGTATTATTATGGAACAACTGAAAATAAACAGATAGCAACATAAACAGCATAACTGTAAAATTAAGACAAACAGACTTATCATATTACTAGTATAATCAGGCATCAGACATGTCATGATATAATACGACAAAACAGATTGGATAAATTTATGACTATAAATAAAACAGCAGGTATGAACATATATAATTTGCAGAATGTAAAATAGTGAGGAGATGAATTGATCATACCCTCCCATGCGCTCCGAGGATCTAGATCCTTGTCCAACTTCATTTGTCATGTCTCCAGGAAGAAGACGATTTGGGCAGTCGCGTAGACGCTCCCCAAAAACCTAATTGTCGATCCCTCGTGCAAGGTCTCGAACGACAAGGGCTCCGGAGGCACCTGCCCTCTCGCTTCTCTGTGCGCGCAGAGTCACGAGATGGAAATACCCTCACTCGGCGGCTGGACTGTGGTTCTGAAAGTGGTTTTTCACGTGTACCGAGTGACAGGGGTGCTCCTCTATTTAACCTCTCGCAGAGGGAAGTTGAAGGAGAAAGGTCGCCGAGTCACGCCAAGAGTCGGCCAGTTCTTGCCGAGTCATGCCATGAGTCGGCCAGCACTCGCCGAGTTACGCCATAAGTCGGCCAGCTGAAGGAGAAGGGTCACTCGGCTGGCTGACGAAGAGACAGAGTCACTCGGCTGACGAAGAGACAGGGTCACTCGGCTGAAGTACGCGGTTAGTGAGTGCTAAAAAATAACACAACCACACCACACCACGCCCGCTCGCCTGCCTGCCTGCCTGCCTGCCTGCCTGCCTCGCCTCGCCTCGCCACGCCACGCCACGCCCGGCCCGGCCCGGCCGGCGGCGGCGGCGGCGCGCGCGCGCGCGCGTGGCACGCCCTTGTCCATTTCTTGACTTCTCAAGTTAAGTGGAATAAATCCCACCATATAAGTCAAGGCAAAAGACCCTTGGACTTCCAATGTGGTACTATTGGTATTCTCCACCATTACACACCATAGAGTTTATTCAATAAATGGGCCAAGCCCATAAAAGATTCAACAATCCCCACCAAACTCTAGGGTTTGTAATGATGAAGTATCAGAATCACAATCCTTTGATATACCAGTGTTTCGATGGAGACTGTTAAGTTGAACATCCATCTAGAATAAGAGTTTCACTCATTCACAACTGAACAATGGACTAAGCCTTGAATTGACAGTTTTGTGCGAAATAAGATTCACTCAAATCCTTTGCTGATACTAGGCTGCAAAAAGGTATTCCCGCTGTTTAGAAGCATATAAGTCACACTTCAGTGCCTTTCATGAGTATTTAGGGATTACCCAAGTCCCATAGACTGTGACTGGCAGTCTGACTCATATAGGTGTATTCCTCAAAAGATGTTCTGTAGGACAACATCTCACCTTTATAAGACTCTTGGAATACATTAAGGTAAATACCATCCTGCCTTACAGATAGGAAAGATGTGCATCAGAAATGAGTTAAGAAAGGGATCTTTCCTCACAACCTACTCCTAGCTTGTTTCTCCACTCTACTTCACGGGATCTCCGATCACATAGAGCAGGTTACCACTAGAGTAGATCTCACATGGGTCTCATACCCATTTCCCTCGATGCACTTTCTATCACATTGCGTGATAGACCCTTAGTGAATTGATCTCGAAATTGCTCGATAGAAGATTTTTAACTTCCTCAATCACATTGAGATTTGATCCAAAGATCAAGATGTCATCAACATAAAGGCACAGCATAACAGACTCACCCCCACCATACCGATAGTATACACACGTGTCAGATTCATTTACAACAAAGCCAGCTGCTGTAAGAGTATTATCAAACTTTTCATGCCATTGCTTAGGTGCTTGTTTTAGGCCATACAATGATTTTATCAACCTGCACACCTTGTTCTCTTGACCATCCACAATAAACCCTTCTGGCTGATCCATATAGATCTCCTCATCCAACTCTCCATTTAGGAAAGCTGTCTTAACATCCATCTGATGAATGATAAGACCATAAGAGGCTGCCACGGCTATTAATGTGCGAATTGTAGTCAATCGAGCCACTGGTGAGTAGGTATCAAAAAAATCTTCACCCTCCTTTTGGGTATATCCTTTGGCCACAAGCCTTGCCTTGTACCTCTCGATTGTACCATCAGGCCTAAGCTTTTTCTTGAAGATCCATTTGCAACCTATAGGTTGACAACCATAAGGACGGTCAACGACCTCCCAAGTTCCATTAGACATAATAGATTCCATCTCACTCCTTACTGCTTCCTTCCATAAGTCAGCATCAGGAGAGGAATATGCCTCACTAATGGTAGTTGGTGTGTCTTCCACAAGGTACACTATAAAGTCATTACCAAAGGATTTTGCAACCCTCTATCTCTTGCTCTTTCGAGTGACTATAGTGTCATCCTCCTCAGGGATGTGCACGTGAGAATCCTCAGCATGATGTATAGGAATCGACAGTTCGTGCTCATGGGGAATTATAGTCTCATGACTTGTATCACTAGGTGTATTCTTCATGGGAAACTCATTCTCAAAAAATGTTGCGTCTCTTGATTCCATGATAGTATCAACATACATATCTGGCACATCAGATTTTATAATTAAGAACCTATACCCAGTGCTGTGAAAAGAGTACCCAAGGAATATACAGTCAACAGTTTTAGGCCCAAGTTTACGCTTTTTGTTGATTGGCACATTCACTTTAGCCAGGCAACCCCAAGTGCGCAAATACGAGAGATTTACTCTTCTCTTTTCCCATTCCTCAAATGGAGTGATCTCTTTGTTCTTTGTTGGAACTCTATTCAGGACATGACATGCTGTCAAAATCGCCTCACCCCACCATGCCTTGGATAATCCCGCTGTACTCAACATGGCATTCACCAAATCTGTTAGAGTGCGGTTTTTCCTTTCAGCAATCCCATTGGATTGTGGTGAGAATGGCGGTGTCCTCTCATGAATAATACCATGTTCCACGCAGAACTCATCGAACACATTAGAGAAATATTCTCCACCTCGGTCGGACCTTAAACGTTTTATTTTCCTCTCAAGTTGGTTCTCTACTTCAGCTTTGTAGGCCTTAAAATAATTGAACGCTTCATCTTTTGTTTTTAAGAGATACACATAGCAAAATCTAGTGGAGTCATCTATAAAAGTGAGAAAGTATCTTTTGCCACCTTTGGTCAAAATTCCATTCATCTCGCACAGATCAGAATGAACAAGTTCTAGAGGTGCCAAACTCCTCGCCTCAGCAACCTTGTGAGGCTTGCGAGGTTGTTTTGATTCAACACACACATGGCACTTAGACTTTTTGACCAAATTAAATTTAGGAATTAAATTTATATTTGCTAACCGCATAAGACAGCCAAAGCTTGCATGACAAAAACGTGAATGCCATAAATCTGACTCATCAGAAAAATGAACAGAATTCACCAGTTTATTACACACATCATGCAGTGATAAGCGGAACAATCCTCCGCAGTCATATCCTTTACCAACAAAAGTACCATGTTTCGACACAACACATTTATTTGACTCAAGAACAACTTTGTAGCCATCTCGACATAGCATAGAAGCACTAACGAGATTCTTCTTGATAGAGGGCACATGCTGTACGCTCTTCAATGGCACCGTCTTTCCCGAAGTAAACTTCAGAATGACCGTACCAACACCAAGAACATGAGCACGCGACCCATTTCCCATTAACAAGGCGCCAGACCTCCCGACCTGGTAGGAGGAGAACATAGAGGCATCAGCACACACATGAATATTTGCACCACTGTCCATCCACCACTCAGGTGAATTACAAACTGAGAGAACAAATGGTAAAGAATTACCATACCCAGATGTTCCATCTCCAGTTTCAGTGGTTACAACATTTGCTGATTTCTTGTCCTGTGTGAACTTGCGATCAGGGCACTCTCTAGCCCAATGTTGATCACTGCCACAGACAAAGCAACCTCCCTTTCCCTTGTTGTTGTTGTTCTTCTTTTTAAACTGTGCTGTATGAACAGGTTTATTTGCGTTCTCTGGTTTGTTTTGGTTTTTCTTCTTGTTAAACTTGCGGAAGTTTCTCTTCTGCACCACATTAGCAGTAGAGGTCTCCACACCTTTTCCATTGTCCTTTGATCTAGCTCTTTCCTCAACATCAAGAGTACCAATGAGCTCCTCCACATTGAACTCTTGTCTCTTATGTTTGAGAGAGGTAGCAAAGTCCTTCCAAGAAGGTGGCAACTTGGCGATTATACCGCCAGCCACAAACTTGTCAGGCAAAGGACAAGGAAAAAGTTCGAGTTCCTTAGCTAGTGCCTGAAACTCATGAGCCTGTTCCACTACAGATCGGTTCTCAACCATCTTGTAGTCATACAGCTGCTCCATGAGGTACAGCTCGCTACCAGCGTCAGTAACTCCAAACTTTCCAACAAGAGCATCCCACAGCTCTTTCCCTGTGGGAAGGATGATATAGCTTTTCTGGAATTTTGTATCCAGTGCGCTAATTACTGCTCCTCGAAAGAGGTTGTCTTCAGCCTTAAACTTAGCCTCATCCTCAGGAGGTAAGTTGGCAGGCTTGCCCTCAGCGGCATGAAAACAAGACATTGCAGTTAGCCACAATTCCATCTTAGCTTTCCATATCAAGAAGTTTTTACCATCAAAAGGATCAGGCTTTAGCACAGCAGCAAAACCTCTGACAGAAAAATGCCTAACATTAGGTTTTTGGATTGTTAGAAATATAGGCATTTTCCATATCATTTTAATTCCATAAATTAACATTATGATGATGACATATAAAATATGTTTAATTATAGAAATCACTATCTCAAATATATCCATAACAATATGGATCAAGAGAACATAAAGCATATGAATCATATAAATATAATAAGCATATAAACATGGAACATGTATTATTATGGAACAACTGAAAATAAACAGATAGCAACATAAACAGCATAACTGTAAAATTAAGACAAACAGATTTATCATATTACTAGTATAATCAGGCATCAGACATGTCATGATATAATACGACAAAACAGATTGGATAAATTTATGACTATAAATAAAACAGCAGGTATGAACATATATAATTTGCAGAATGTAAAATAGTGAGGAGATGAATTGATCATACCCTCCCATGCGCTCCGAGGATCTAGATCCTTGTCCAACTTCATTTGTCATGTCTCCAGGAAGAAGACGATTTGGGCAGTCGCGTAGACGCTCCCCAAAAACCTAATTGCCGATCCCTCGTGCAAGGTCTCGAACGACAAGGGCTCCGGAGGCACCTGCCCTCTCGCTTCTCTGTGCGCGCAGAGTCACGAGATGGAAATACCCTCACTCGGCGGCTGGACTGTGGTTCTGAAAGTGGTTTTTCATGTGTACCGAGTGACAGGGGTGCTCCTCTATTTAACCTCTCGCAGAGGGAAGTTGAAGGATAGTGCATCGCTCTGCTCTACTATCCCATTCATCCCCTTTTGCTTTCCTTCGGGAGGAGAGGGAAGCCAACCGTTCAAGGCCCTTTTGTAGGCAAGGAAGCAGCCATGGCAAAGAGATGGGATGGGTGGCAGGTGCCTTGCACCGGGCTAGGGAGTTTCTAGCTTTGAATTCTCCAAGGACATGCATGGTCCCTTTGGTGTTGTATTTTGCTTCGTTCAAATCTATCTTTGTGCTACCGGTTAACACAGGGCGTTTATTTGGAGGGAAGTTTTGTTTGAATTATGATGGCATTATCGCCCCACAGGAAAAGAGGAACGCACTCCGGTCTCCATCAACGTACAGGAGCGGGCCCTAAAAGAGTTCCGGTAATAATTATGTAGCAAGCCAAAACAAATGGATCGGGGAGATCTGCACTCCTGGGCTGTCTCATTTTTAGAGCTAGTTTGTAATCCAGAAAACCTAAGAGAATTGGAGGCTTATTCATTTTTAAATAAGAGGGAGATTTAGTCTCTCCAATTTTCTCCGGTTTTTCTCGCTCTCAAACTTTGACGCCGTCAAGATAAAACCTTTAGCCATGGCCTGGGTACAAATTAAACATCATTTACGGTAAAACCATAGAGGCAGACCGCCTTGCAGACGTCCTCTTGATTAGGTGAAGCAACGAAACAAAAAACTAATAATAATAATAATAATAATAATAATAATAATAATAATAATAATAATAATAATAATAATAATAATCATAATAAACATTATAATAATAATAATAATAATAATAATAATAATAATAATAATAATAATAATAATAATAATAATAATAATAATAATAATCCATTCTTGAGCTCGCGGAGAAAGACAGATGCTGTCTGAATGGGCAGGAAGGTAAGCAAGGAAGGGGCAGGTAGCGCCATCCCCATCCACGACGAGGTGGGAGGCAGGTGCAATTGCAGGCCAAGGCCCTGTTCGGCTGGCTGCAAGCCGGCACTGTTGCAGCTGTTTGGACTGCTGCAGCTGTAATCCATAGAGAGAAAAATACTGTAGAAGCCGCAGCCGCAGTCGCAGCAAGCCGCAGCGAACAAGCTGCAAGGCCAAAGCGATGCTAGCGCAGCTGGCCGGCTAAAGCGGCGTTCAATGGCGGCCAGCTCCGGCTGGCTGGGACGGGACACCAGGGACAGGGGCCCAACAAAACAAAGCAAAGGTGCGCCGGCTGCAAAACAAAAGGCGGCGCTTGACCACTTTGCATGCAGCAGAGCACCCCCGTCCCATCCGGCGGCTCCAGTTCGGCAAAGCGATGACGCGGATGGGCGTGGCCAGCGGCGCCACGGCACGGACCGCATCCAGGAGGACCAGGATAAAAGCATGTATGGCCGGAGTGCCGGACGGTGCACTATTAATGTGCTGATTATCGGAGCGAAATTTCCATTTTAGGTATTTGTTTCCAATAAAAGAGAAACGAAGCGGTTTATAGATTTTCCATATAAAAATTTAGCATAAATAGTTTAAATATCCGCTCCATCAAGAATATGTTTAGTTTGAGGTAAAAATAGTATGAGGCAGAGTTATCCTTAATTTGGGGTAGGGTCATTTTTAATAACTTTTTGTTTGGTAGAAGGGATGAACTTAGATGGAACCATCCCAGTTTTTGTTTTAGAGGCAACGTGAGAGCACTTTTTTCGGTGGCACATATTTTTGGGATCGCGAGAGGGTGTAGGCAGCACTATCCGCTCGTTTTTTGGACCGCGCCGCTACTGAAAATTACTCTGGTGTTTACCTCGCCGCTGCTTGACCATCATCCAAACATTATAGAAAACGTCCCTGCTTGTACATCCAACCAAATACACCCCAAAACTCAATCAAAATGAGGAGAGAGAGGATTCAACTCAAGAAAAATCAACCAGTTTTCTATTCTATATGAAACATAAACCCAGAGATCACGGTGTGATTATGACCACACTTCCTCCAAAAATCAAATGCATAGATGCCTTAAGTCCAACACATCTAGGTATCTCCTAACAAGATGATTGAATGTGTTGGTCACTCGTTCTCAAATGTTATGAATCAAGAACAAGGCAACACAATCGTTAAGGATTAAGGATCTTCGTCTTCTGAAGCATTATCTCCACATGGGGATAATACTCATCAGACAAAGATCACGAAAGACAAGCATTCAATATTTAATATATGAATGGGGATACGAAAGGATAAAGATGAAGACTGGATCTTCATTAATTCATTTATATTCATGTTCCATAAAATGTAAATGAATATTCAACAGTATTGATATTACATTGGTACATTCGGCTTGCTCGAAGGCGAGAATGCGGGAGAGTGATTACAATCCAGCGTGAACAGTATGGTGTTACTATTCATCTATTTATAGGCACAGGACGCAGCCCGAGCAAAAGTACATTTATGTCTCCAACGTTTACACATGATCGTAATACAAGTTATTAAGGACTAAGTAGTCTTTTCCTCTTTCGATCATCATCATTATTCATCATCTTCATTGCGAGCCGAAGCTGTGCATCTGGTGATGGCTTCGGTGTTTACTCTTATCCTCTTTGGATTTGTCTTCATCTTGTATGCCTTCATCATGAGGGAGAAGCTTGTATCTTGAAGACAAAGTTTCATGTAATAGCTTATGCTGAAAACAAATGATTAATTATGTTTTTGAGGACCTTCGGAAAGAGAAGGCCCCAACAGAATGGTTCAGGCCTCCCTCCTATTTATAGAGGCTTATTCCTCTTTCCTAAACTACCCCTAGACAAATAGAGCTTATCCACTCAACCTAGGACAAAATGGACAAAGTATTGATGTATTGATTTGACAGCTATGCACTTTTTATGGTTGCTTCTGAAACAGAAATTGTCTTTTAAGCCATTTCTATTTTGGTCTTGGTGTTTCATGACCATCACAACATTATAGACTAACTAGTTTGCTAAGTAAATGGTTGTAGGTTCATAAGAATAAGAATAGAAGATTCAATATGAGTAATAGTTCAAAAACTCAGTTAGAAAGAGAATAATTTAGAAAAGAGGAACCTTGAGTGATTCAAGTGTTTGGATAGGTTTTAAGAGGCCCTAGGAACATTTTGGAACCCTTGGAAGTGGCTACAAATTTTAGAATGCAAAAGGGGTTCTAGGAACTAAGTTTGGAAAATTTGAGTTGAAAAGAGCACATGGATTAAAAAGGGATGGAAAAAGGACGACGACCTATGACTTAGAGTGTTTGGATAGATTGAGAATATGTTTCTCGAAGTTATAGAAGTGCTCAAATGAATAGTCAAATGAAGACAAGAGAAAAGAGCCACGATTTGGAAAACTCAAGCTATTTCGAGGTGCATTAGACCAGTCTGGGGGTGCATCGGACCGAACTTCAAGAGAATGACTCAGGCGTCCTAGATAGCTAGCGCATTGGACTAGAGTTATGTGTGCACTGGACTAGTTTTCCAGAGAGGGTGCTTTCAGACGCAGAGGGCTTGGCACACTAGACTAGTCCGATGTGCATATGGACCATGCACCGGACCAGTCCAGTGTGCCAATGGACCATGCACTGGACTAGTCCGGTATGCCATTGGACCATGCCCAGACCAATTTTGAAGAGAGTAAATTTTCAAACCTAGAGCAGTTGGTGCAACAAACCGAGGTCTGGTGAGTATTGGACCAACAGTGCGACCAATAATCAGGAGAGTTTGCCAACGGTCGATGAAGTGGCACCGATGTGGCAGGTCTGGTGGTGCACCAAACCTGTCCATTGAGTCTAAGAGGCCGACAATTTTTTCAGAATGGTCAATGAACTATCAAGGTGACAGAGGCCCGATGTGCACGACATCAAGCACTATTCAAGGTCCGATGCAGCCGAAAACTATGTAGATTTTGTAGTGGATGACCAAAGTAACAACTCAAATTTCTATTTTAGAATTTAGAAAGCTCTCCAAAAGATTTTTGAATTAAAACATCTTTTATTAAAAAAACTTTCCTACCTTTGAAGTCACTCTTCCCAAAGTGATTATACTTTCTATATAAAATTAAACAAAAGAAACTTATGTAAACTAAATTATCCCTAGTTGAAGTATATAGATATATTCATAAAAAACTATTTCCTAATATATATTTTACAACAGAAATTATTTTTTTTAAAGAATAAAATAATATGTGTGCATGGCATGCTTTAGAGCATTTATTTGATGGAATGTAATAATAAGTAAATAAAATAAGGAAATAAATAATCAAAAATACTTTTGTATTTACATGGTGGAGTTTCTTGATTGTGCAATAAAGCTTGAACTTAAATTTAAAACCATTTGAACTTGGATTTGAATTAAATAGAAAACAAACCTAGAATTAAAGGAGAAAGAAAGGAGGGGAAGGCACCAACCTTGCGCATGGGACAAAACTGCTTCTGAGCCCATCACCCCATCCCATCCGACCAACCCAAAACCTAACCATCGCAGCCCATTTTGCCCTGGCACTCAGTCTATGACACATGGGCCCCACCGGTATCAACCTACACTAGTCGCACGTGCTCGTTCCGCGAACCTGCTGCACGTTGGGCCCAATGGTCAGACTCATAAATCATCGCATGTTCTCACTAAGTCTCTATCGCGTAGGCCCAATTCGGCAGATGTATCTTCCCCGGTGTTTGTTGCAACGAAATCCTACATCCGCGTCAAACATCTCGGGCCTGGCCTAGCTGGTGTCCAGCCATCGGACTCCGCCCTGGGTATAAGAGATGAGCCCCACTACTCGTTACCCCTCCTCAATCCATCATGTGCATAGCACCAGGAAAGTCACTAGGGACTGAGCGAAGCCATGAAGGAGAGAAGATTGCCACAGCTGTCAAACCTGCAACACACCTTGGCTAGGCCTCGAAGTGGGGTTCCGGGGAGTCGCCGGTGTATGTAGATGCTGGGTAGGACGTTTGTGGACGCGAGTGGTCGGTCGGAGCAGAAAAATTGCTCGCTTGAGTTCGACGGTCGTTGTAGTTCCGCACCACATCATGGACATCATCATCGCTGCCGGTTTCAATAAGATCATCATGTCTTGAGTTCACGAACAAGTCCTCTATGTGTAGCGCTGGTCTCTATACGAAATAGTGCTCTAGGGGTGTTTTAGTTGTTTCTTGCTAGAGTGTGCCACCGCGGGAGCGTGGGTGAGGGCACGCTTGGCCGTCGGGGGAAAGAGGATGGCTCTCTGCCATCGATCGTGAGGCAGACAACCATGATTAGAACGACCTCGTAACTGTTCAGACAATTGATCTAACGCATCCGATTCAAATCGTGCGCGTAGGATTCAATCTCATGTATTTTAAATCATGTCCGCTGATCATAGATCTGGCAGTCACATTCGCATACCGTTTTGGAGAACACCTAGAGGTAATCTTCATCGTTAACGCTTGCTCGAATGAATGTGGCATGCCAATACCACCTTCGGGCGGCCAAGATTGTTAAAGAGCCCATCGGTTTCACAAAATCAACCCACATTCAAGGGCTATTAAAAAATAATTGCGTTTAGGTCCAAATTCTTATAAAATTGACCCTAGCTTCTAGGAAATGGAACCACAACCTATGTGTGCATCATAATTATAAATTAAATGCAGGAAATGATTTTTAGTGTGAAAATAATTGCTAACATTTAGAAAATCAATAACTTTCATGTTTTAACTCCGATTTTAGTTGTTCTCAAACCTATGGTTTTGTAGCGATGCATAGAATATTATCATATAGTTGTTTTCATCTTTGGTGTAATGTTCTTTTTATCTACTCCTTGTCTGTTTGTAAATATTGTTGCGATGGATAAGCGAAGTGACGAGGAACCTGAAGACCAAATTAGAGAAGTACCTGGAGTTGTACCAAAAAGGCAAGTTGTGTCCTTGATGACTTTATTTACCTAATAATGATTCTATTAATCACTGTGGCATAGTTAGGTTAATCTGATGGGACCTAATAGGTTACCTAGTTTTGTTTACCCTATACCTTGCAAAAATGAATTATTGGGTACTCTTGCTATTGCTCTACCTGGTTTTGGGATTAATGCTATATATGAAATATGATCATGCTCTATTATTATTATTGTCAATGGATTCTTTATTGTTCATGATAATATTATTGTGTTAATTGGAACATGGAGCTTAACCTGAGATAATAGTGCTACCACAAGGGTGGAATGGGATATTCTGGCCTAATGCTTAATAGAATTAATATAGTACTCATACCAATAAGGTGCATCTTATTTTTCGGAAGCCTATCTTGAAAGAACCTCCAGGTTAAGCGTGCTTGGCTTGGAGCAATTTGGGATGGATGACTGACCGGGAAGTTTTCTCGAGTGCGCACGAGTGAGGACAAAGTGCGCACAAAAGACTCATGTTGGTCTGTGGGGACAATATATGATCCTTGACAGCTACTAGGGGTAAGTATAGCCAGTCCGGGAGTGGACGGGGTGTTACAGGTGCACACTAGACAGTTCAGTGCGCCACTAGAGTGCTGGCTGACTGCCTACTTCTTGTATTTTTTTCACTGTTTTCTTGGGCTTCTTTTGGTCTTGAGTCTTGGAATTCTATGCATCTTTTAGGTCTTCTTTTGAGGTGTTGCATCCTTTGTCGGTGTTTAGAGCCCGACCGCACACCCAGGGTTATCCTTGTGGTGCTTTTGGGTAGAACGGTGCTGTTGATTGTAACTCAATGGTTCGTGCTGGATGCACGAAAGAGAGAGACAGACAATTTTCTACATGTTCAGGCCGCTTGGAGAGGCGTAATACCCTACTTCCTGGTGTGGGTCTATATGTGGTGGGTTACAAGCGATGTCTCCTGTATGGAGAAAAGATAATGAGATAGGTAGATGGGGATGAAAATGATGGGGTACCCCCTAGGCCTTATATACACGACCGTGTGGCACTCCATACATACATCATGATCACATGTTTCCTAAATAATAGTGAACCGATTGAACTGATCTCCCAAAAACAATGCCGACTCATCCCTAATCCGCCCTGACATTTGAGGGCGCCACGCGCGGGAAAGTCGGACGGTTTCTTTGGATAGTGCATGATTTGACAGGATGCTTGGGCTTGAGTCTGTCGCCTTCTCAGGTCGGCCCATTACGCCAGTAGCTTTTGTCCGGCCCACGAAGGGATGGCCTTGCGGGGTAACTGGCCCGAGGCCACGCGCGAGGCCCTTTTGCCTTCTAGTGGACCCAGGGGATATCTGTCCCCCATAAGCCTCCAATCTTTGAGTTGATTTTGAAATAATCAGCCCAAAGATTCTTGGTCTGGCTTACGGGTTTGTTATATGGTCTGATTTCTACTCTGCCGATGGGTGCACCTTCGGTGCACCCATTGGGTGTAGCCCCCGAGCTTTGAGTGGATTTTGGAAATAATCCATTCAAAGGTCTTCATTTTATGCTTTAGAAATCAGCATTTTGTCTTCATGGGACTAAAAATCTATTGGGTGCACCTTTGGTGCACCCAATGGGTGTAGCCCCTGAGCTTTGAGTGGATTTTGAAAATAATCCATTCAAAGGTCTTCATTTTATGCTTTAGAAATCAGCATTTTGTCTTCATGGGACTAAAAATCTATTGCATCCAATGGGTGTAGCCCCCGAGCTTTGAGTGGATTTTAGAAATAATCCATTCAAAGGTCTTCATCTTATGCTTTAGAAATCAACATTTTGTCTTCATGGGAC
The DNA here is from genome assembly GCA_029449295.1 of Zea luxurians. Taxonomy (NCBI): domain Eukaryota; kingdom Viridiplantae; phylum Streptophyta; class Magnoliopsida; order Poales; family Poaceae; genus Zea; species Zea luxurians. Next base: position 188,001,942 of record JAOPSE010000004.1, on the reverse strand, counting down.
TAAAAATCTATTGGGTGCACCGAAGGTGCACCCAATGGATTTTAGAAATAATCCATTCAAAGGTCGTCATCTTATGCTTTTGGAAATTCAAACGATGCCATCTGTCCATGCCTTATTAGGTCTAAAATCAATTTGATCGGTGACAGATTGGACGTCTGGCTAGTTGAGGCAGATGGTTCTCAGCTGGACATCACCCTACTCTGTGCTTCAATGCTTCTATTGATTAGACTTGCGCTTCAGTGGCCACATTTGGACTTCCTTCCATCTCAGCCGATCTCCTCCTTTTGTCATGGTACATTCATTGCGTATATTTTGTGGATATCACTTCTTCAGAAAATCTTTGAAAATTCTGGGTGACACACCCAATGGGTGTGCCCAAGGGGTGTCTTGGTACGCAAAGTGTTTATCACGCTATCTTAGAGTAGTAACTTGATGTGACCGAGAGGTGTAATCATTTGCCTAAGCAGTTGACTTAGGTCTAGCCGGTGCCGTGTTACGCAAAGCGGAGCCTGTTGCCTGACTCATTTTCAGGCGGCTTGAATTGCTTATTGAATTCTTGCGACTGTTCGGCGAGCGGGGTAGGAAGCAGACAATCACCCTCGGCCTCTATAAATAGCCTGCTTGCCCCGGCTGTTCTCTTCATTGATTCTTTGATCATCTACTTTCTTCTTCTTCGTTCCCTCCCATGCCAACCAGCCATGGGTAGGGGTAAGAGGGGCAGGAGTTGGACTCACCGCGCCGATGGCAAACGCAAGCGTGCTCCAAGTCCTCCCTTGGAGGACTTTGGTGACTTAGAGTACTCGGAGGAGGCCTCCTCCGAGTATGATAGATCGTCGGCTCTGGCTTCTCCCACGGCATCATCCGAGGATTCGGATGACTCCATGGGGCTATCTACCGCGGCCTAGACGTACTAGTGTTCCATCGAGCGTGCCGGGCTCGGTGGGTCGGATGAGTCGGGGGTCTCCTCGGACGAGGTGGACTCCTCCGAGGAGTGGAGCGGCGACGATGGTGACGGCAGCATCGGCGACAACAACGACGGGGATGATGGCAGCAAGGGCGATGACGACAAGGGTGATGGTGACGGCAGGGGCGATGGCAGCAGGGGCAACGACAGCAAGGACGATGGTGACAGCGGCAGCGGCAACAATGACGGCGGTGGCGACAGTGACGGAGGCAGGGGCGACGGCTGCAGTAGCAAGGCCAGTGGCATAATGCCACTGGTTTAAATATTAGTATAGATAGTAGTAGTAGTAGTAAGTAGCAGTAGAATAAGGTAGTGTTAGTAGCGTAGTGTAGTGTGAGTAGTATTGTAATAAAATGTAATGTACTGTAGTGACCAGGGGTAAAAGGGGCTAACTCATAATGAGTTGGCTTCGAGTTTGTGTTAATTCCCCCATTACGAATAAAGGATGAAGTTACTCCACTTAACCACCGTTGCTTGCTTGTTATTCATGTGCTTGAAAGTTTGTCGGCATTTTAGAGGTAATGCCCGAGTGACGATTGCAATCCTTATTTTTCTGAGTTGTGATCTGGCACTTTAGAGGTAATGGCCGACCTAAGGAGCCAACTTATTCTTATGCCGACGTGCCTTCTTGAGTTTCGAACCCTAAATCTTACTTTTTCCTCTGTCGCTTCTCCTTTTTCTGAATTCTCGAGCCTGCTCGTTCCGCCCGAGAGATTGCGATGGCTTCCAAGCGGAAGAGACAGAGCGCCGCCATTCCGTTCATTCTGCCCATCTATCCCAACGGCCAGCTTCCATTCGCTGGTAATCATATGTCCATAATTTTTGAATTAGATCTTTTGCACCTTGTGGAGACTGGGGTTTTGCTGCTGAAAGAACTGTGTTCTTGGCAGATCTAGCGCGGGGCCACTATTCCAACAGAGGACACCCACTAAGCCGTTGTCTATGTGCTATTCCTCATCCACGGACTTGCTCTACCTGTTTCTCCCTTTTTCCACAGTCTCCTTGACTTTTATGATTTAAATCTTACACATTTAAATCCCAATTCCATTCTTCAAGTTTCCATTTTTGTACACTTGTGCGAGGCCTTTCTTGGAATTCTCCCTCACTTTGGAATCTGAAGGTATCTTTACCACTGTCGGCCCGGTATGGCTGGAGGACAGCATCAGCTCGTCAGTGGTGCCAGTTTGGAGCTTCGCCGGGGGAGGAAAGTGGAATACCTTGACATCCCCCTCAAGGACAGCATCAAGAGATGGCGCCTTGAGTGGTTCACCATGGAGAATCACAACAAATCCCTCCCCCCTCGATCGGGAAGGCAACCGGACGTTCGCACGCCCAGCTGGGTGGAGTCCCCCACTTATTCAGAGGTAGCCGAAGCCAAGGTGCTGCTTGCTGAAATTTGCTCGCTGAAGGACAGAGGCCTGACTGTCGAAGCTGTGGTTGCTGACTTTGTCTTCAAGAACATTCAACTTCTGAAGGACAGAGTCTACCCTGCTTACTTGTACACTGGCGTCAACGATTCTACCCAAGTCATTAACATGCAAATTCCCAATGAGGACCTGCTAAGCTGACTTGATATGATACTGAGGGTCAGGGTTTTGAATGTTGGTGCCCCTTATCTTACTCTACATGGAACCTGCCTCTGCATAGTCCCTTCTCTGACTTTGTCTCCAACCCTCCTGTTCAAGATGGTAGCCCCGGCCATAGAGTGCGACCCTCCTCAAAGGACATTGAGGCCTTAATTGCTCCCCTCCGAAGTCTTCCCAAGGCTGAGAAGCAAACTCACTTCGAGATGCCATCCAGTACCGATGATGCTAAGATGAATGTTGTTCTTAGCCTGCTGGCCGGAGAATCATCTGACTCTGCCCGCACTGAGCCGATAGCAGTTTTGATTGGACAAGACTTTGGTGAAGGCGAGGAGGTTTAGAAACCAGAGGGTGCTCGTCGCAAGCATTCACACCGAGTGAACCATCGAGCTGCACCTATCGAGGAGAAGAAGAAAAGGTGACTCCAGCGGTTGTCATGCTTGGAGCAAGACGCTGGCCCCTCCACATTATTCCTCGGTGATGGCCCAGAGAGCACCATCCATGAGGACAATGTCGGAGGTTGCGACAACATTTAGGTTGCCGGCGGTGTGCTTGATGAAGAAGAGGAGGAGGAAGAAGAAATTCTGCTGATCCGTAAGAATAGCCGTCGCCACTGGGTTAGCGATATTACCACACAAGCCTTGTCGGCGCTCGTCAGCCTCCAGGGGTTGTCAATATCTAATTTTGACCAAGTGCTAGAAGAGATCATCCCTGAGGACCTTCTATCAGAGCCTCCTGAAGCTGATAATCCCACTATCTATTCAGAGGTCCCAAATGATGGTCTTCTGCCACGTGATCCTACCGAGCAAGAGGTAACCCGTGTAGTTTCTCGTGCTTCATTGACCATGGAGGGCGGTCTACCTCGTGAAGACGCTGATCTGAGTCACCTGGCTCCTATGGATATGGCTGAGGGATCTTCAGCCTTAGAGGTGGCTGTCATGGAGGACCTAGCCCCCGAGGGTGGTACTGGGAGTGACCTAGCCCCCGAGGGTGTTGGGGCAGGCTCCCCCTCTGTTGCTTTTATGGACGTCCATGTTGGATCGCCATCAGTCCAATCGAAGGAAGCTACGGTGACACATCTATCTATGGCTCTCGCTGGTCTGGTCACTTTAGAGGCCAGTGAACCAGACGCCCGGAGTCTGCCGCCTGCTAATGGGGCTGAGGTTCCTCCGAGTCATGCCTTTGATATCATTCTCGTTGATCCCCCTCATCAAGCAATGTATCAACTCTTCCTGCTTTGGGTCTTCCTTTGTTCCTTTTCAATCTTCAGGTGAGTCAACTTTTGCTTTTTCACTATTCCTAGTGGCAAACTAGCTTTTTTGCTTATCTTTTCATTATCATAGGATGTTCTTGGTGGTGTATCTGCCCAATTGAGGTCCTGTTGTGCTCCTGTCCTCGACCAAGTTTCGTCTTTGATGCAGTGGAACCCTCTACTGCTTCAAAAACAAATAGATGATCTGAGGCGTTAAACATTGGTTAGTGAGCTCATAGTTTCCTTATTTGCTTTCATTGCTCGGCTCATTATAAATCTTGCGCTTTTCTTCTGCTGCTTTATTAGATTTGGCTCAACGATTGTCTGATATTGAAGAGAAGTATTCTCAGAGCCAGGCCGACTTAAGCCAAACTTCTGCTTTCTTGGACGGTGCTCGCTCCTTGAACTCCTCTCTGAATGCGTAGCTCGACTCCAAGAAGATGGCTCATGAGATAAACTTTCTTGGCTGCTTCTGTTTTGCTCCCCTTGCTTCAATGCTTAGGGCTGTTCTTGCTTACAGGAGGAAAAACGAGCACTCGTTGCTTCTCGTGATAATCTGGACAGGCTGTATCATGATGCTAGCACCTCCTTGACCATTCTTGAGAGGAGCCATCGCTTTACCATGTCTGATTTGGACCATCATCACGACGAGCTGAGGGCATCTCAGGATGAAGTCTCCCGACTCGGCAAGCTGTTGTCCACCAAAGATTCCACCATCAAGGAGCTGCGCGCCTCCAAGAAGCTTGTCACGCAGGAGTTGGAGGTCGCCCGCCTCACTATCAAGGCCTTGGAGGATGACCGCGTCGTCATGAAGGCAATGTGCGACAAGGCCATGGATAAGGCTGTTCGTGCCGGGCGAATCCTGATGAGGAGGCCCGGTGTCGTGGTGCCTGAAGACATTGTCACCGATGTCATGGTCGCGCCTGACGCCGCAAGCCATCCATCTTCTTTTGTTGCTCCTGCAAACGATGCCTCCTGCAAGAATACTCCAACGCAATGATTTGCCTGAAAAACACTTGTTTATCGAGTTAGCATCTTTTTAGAGAAAAAGTGCAATGTGAGTTCTGTATGTGTGCAATTGTTATGTTTGAACTGATTGTTCCGTTAGTAGGGTGTTGAAAAGCACCCATGGCACTGTAAACGAGATATTTCTTTTTTCAAAGTACTCCCGATTCTAGTTGGATATTTTGCTACTAGGGTATAGTGATCACCCTAATTCATGTAAGCGTGAGCATGTCGCACCAACTTAATGCGTTTCTGACTTAAGCCGATTACTCCGTTAGTAGGGCATAGTGATCACCCTAAGTCATGTAAGCGTGAGCATGTCGCACCGACTTAAGGCGTTTCCGACTTAAGTCGATTGCTCCGTTAGTAGGGCATAGTGATTATCCTAAGTCATGTAAGCGTGAGCATGTCGCATCGACTTAAGGCGTTTCCGACTTAAGCCAATTGCTTCGTTAGTAGGGCATAGTGATCACCCTAAGTCATGTAAGCGTGAGCATGTCGCACCGACTTAAGGAATTTTCGACTTAAGCCGATTGCTCCATTAGTAGGGCATAGTGATCACCCTAAGTCATGTCGTGCCGATTTCGAGTCGAGCCCAATCTAAGTCAGTTGTCAATCAAGAGTTTGAATGCCTTTGGGAGATGAAAGCTTTATTGATGATGAAATCTTTTGATTACAGAGTACAACTTGCCCTCGAGACTTTTGAGGTATCACTATGGGTAGAACTTTCTGAGGTGCTCGATATTCCATGAGTTCCCCACCTCGGTGCCGTCCATCTAAGTAAGTCGATAGGATCCCGACCGTGTGACCTCTGCCACAACGAACGACCCCTCCCTGGTGGTGATAGCTTGTGCCGTCCCTCCCCCGTTAGTACTCAGTGAAGGACCAAGTCTCCTACTGCAAAGGATCGGTGCCGCACAGCTTTGTCGTGGTAGCGCCTCAAAGTTTGCTGGTATCTGGTCGACTGAATTATTGTGTTTATTCGTTCCTCCTCCAGCACATCAATGTCCTCTAGCCTGGTTGCTTCTGCCTTAGCTATGCTTTCAAAGGTCAGCCTAGGCGCCCCAAAGATCAGATTGGCAGACAGCACTGCCTCCGACCCATATACCATGAAGAACGGGGTGTTTCCACGTAGAGCTCGGCTGGGCTGCGTTCGTAGGCTCCAGACCATGTATGGCATCTCTCTGATCCACTTCCCTGCAAGCTTCTCGCTCTTGTCGAATACCTTTTTCCTGAGTGCATCCAGTAGAGATAGAACCAAATCTATCATACCAAGAACACCCTCCAAGATTCTGGACTGCAAGGAAAGATCCACTCGTGCAAAGACGATCAAGATGTATAAGATCCAATGGACCAACCATACAGAAGAAGAGGCTACATGGGAGACTGAGGATTTTCTACGCAAGAACTACCCCGATTGTCTACCTAAGGAAGTCGTTACGTAACCATGCCCCAGCCCCCTGCCCTCTGATTCCAAATATAAGAAAGATGCTCTTAATAAAAACTGATTTAAGATATGAAGTTATGACAAAAGGGCTTCCTTCTGAAGTTGCAAAGAGGATGACATTCGAAGAGCAGATTTTCTCATAAACCTTAAGAAGCTAACCAATACCACACAAGCAAGCCGTACCCACCTCCTCACCCCTAGAGGACCTTGACTCGAATCTCGAGGCGAGATTCTTTTAAGGAGGGAGGGTTGTAACACCCCAGGTGTTACCCAGGGTTTCTCCTCAGTACCCACATTGTGACATATTATCACATGTGGTTTAGTTGGAGCAAAAGGCACCAAACTTGAGGAGCCAAACCTTGATCAAGTTTTATTCACCCTAGAGATCATATCCTAAGCATATGAAGCTTAAAGAAGAAGGTGAAATACCAAAACCCTAAAAAATCCTCTCTTTAGGGCAATGGAACACTAAAAAGAAACTCAACAAAAATACCAAGAAGATCACATTGTCATGACTTGGGCCAATTATAAAAGTTGTGATACACTAAATAACCTACAAAAAACAGTAAGAGGGTTTGCCCAAAATAGCTTTGCAAAATCTCCAAACAAGCCATTTAAGTGGGGGCCTTCTATAGAAATCAGAATTTCAGATTTCTGAAATTCAGCCCCCTCACCAAACTCGAGCCCGTTCACCATGATCCCTAACTCAAAACCACTCGGCCCAATTGACAAAATGGCGCCAAATTACCATTAGAACACCCTGGAGAAACTTGGGGTCAAACCAAATCCATTTGACACGAGATGGTGCGCCTTTACTCTTGGATTGGGGCTGTCAGACAGACCAATCTTGGGGACATAACTACTCACTGCACAACCCAAGAAATGCCTCAGCCTCCACACACAAACGATAGAGGATAGTCGAGAGAAGAGATCTTACAATAGGATCTTGCCCAAATTCGCGAAGATTTGGAGCCAGTAGACGCTTGAAAGCGACTACACTAAACTCTGCCATGTGCTCGACGCCGTGCTAATGGGGCTGAGCGCGCTCTGGCGCTCCTTCGCTCACGCATCGAGCGCTTGTCAGACCGACTGCTCGGCTGCACCCGCCTGCGCCTATAAATCCCTCCTGGGTACGCAACACTTCACTCTGCACCCCACCTCACTGTACCGACCAAGTTCCCAGCTCCGGCGAGTGCTGCGCCGCCCTCCCAAGCCACCTGAACGCCGGCCACCACGACCAACTCGCCCCAGCCACTACTCGCCCGCGCCAGCTGCTCGGCTAGCTTCACCAGAGACCCGTGAAGTTTCCTAAGCCCTCAGACCGAGCGCAACCCCACTGGAGACGCCAGATCACCCTCGCTGGAATCTCGCCGCTCGCCGGAGAGCGTGGACCGGGTAAGCCACTGCACAATTATCAAATTCCTCATGCGCACAGCTTCTTCGTCACCTGGTAAAGCTCCCCGAGCCGACCAATTGAACTCTACCGCCGGTAAGCCCCACCGCCTCGTTTTCCACTGCGGTTACTATTCTGGTGAAATTAGGAGCGCGGGTTGGATAGTTTACAAGCTTAGGGGGTCTTGCGCAATGTTAGTGACTTAGATGAATAGTAGTCCGAGGACCCGTTTGTAAGAGCGCAGGGGAAATACGCCAGGGACACGAGCACAAAGTGGATTTTCTTTTCCATTTGTAATTCAAATCCTTTTTAATAAACAACAGACTTAGAAAAAGCATAACTTGAGTATTATTCATCCAAATGTGGTCAAACAAAATTTGCTAGACTCTGCATAATATAATCTACCAAGCAAAAATAGTAGATCCCATATTTTTTATATTACTTTCTAGAGTTTTGAATTAAATGAGAAAACTACTTGTACCTTAAAAATAGGGAAAGTGGTAGGAAAACTTTTAGACTGATGTTGGAAAAATTTATGGAGATACTTGACCAGTAGTTACACTGTTTAAAAAATGTTAAGCACCCCAGTACTCGGGATTAAGCAAATTTTATCCCCTAGGATTTGTTTTTACCCAAACTTGAGAAAAATGAAAAAGGGCACTAAAAATACAAACCAGAGAGCAATATCATTTTTCCTAGCATGATTAAGTGATAAAGTTCAAGAAAAAAATATATGGAACCCTAGTCCAGTAATATTCTAGAATTTATGATTTTATTTAGGTATTGAGTATTTAAGTAAGAAAATGATTAAAAATAATAGGACATATTCAATAGTGATTAAGGAAAATTTAGTAGACCTTTGACCACTATTGTACCACTACAAAAATAGTAACCACCCCAGAATGTCACAGTAAGTGGGTTAAACAAATAAAACTACGATTTTGCCAATACTTCAACAAAATAAAAAAAGAGATCAAAAGTGGAAAACAGTAAGCAACCTTATTTTTTCCTAAATACTTGTCATGTGTACTATAAGGGAAAAATATAAAACTAAGGTAGTTATACAGTGGAATACATGCCACCCTCTGCCCTATGAGAAAGATTATATATTCTAAGAAATCATACAACCCATCCCCTATAAGTAGAAATAACCAACTTTAGGAATGATTTCTCTTGCACAAAGAAGAAACTAGAAAAAAATGGGAAATCTGTTGTTTGACATTTTTCAAATAGAGTGGTAGTAGAAAGCACCCACTAAGCCCCCAAACTTTAGAAAATCACCATTAATTAACCATTAGGTATCTTTGGCTGAAATCTGACATAGGAGCATACTATCACCCATAAACACCAACAAAAATAAGTTATAGGGCAGAAGCCACTTCTACACAAGGGTTATAGTTTAAAGTGCCCCCTCTGCCCTAGATTTTGTTATTTTTGTATAGAGAAAACCACTACCATTTCAGGCCTCAATTTTTGAGACAGTCTTGTGTAAGTCAATAAGAAACCACTGTAAGTTTTATAGAATTTTTGGAAATTTCTAAAACAGAAGCGTAGTTCAACCTACCCTATAAAAGACCTTAAAAATCAAAAGGGGAAGAAATATGTAACACCCCTGGTGTTAGCAGAACTAAAAATTGAGCATGATATCATATACATTGACATGTCATTATGTTTGTTACACCTAGAATGCATCCACTAGGCAAAAACTTCAAAACAAGTGTGATGTGGTGACTTGAAGTGTTCTTAACCCTAGAATAGGGTACTTAACCATGGGTTTAGGGTATATGGGTGTGGTGAGGCCAAATTGAGTATTATCTCAAAAGTAATTGGAAATGTTCACAAGGGACTAAGTTTGATGAATTTGAGTGGCACACAAACCCTAGAGCACTCAAAACCCTAAAGAGAACCCTGGAAACCCTAATTTGTGCCCTATATGGTGATTTTGATTTCTAGGCACTTTTGGACCAAAATGCATATATCAAAGTGGTAAAATATCAAAAACTAAACAACTTTTGCATTGGAGGATTTTCAAGTAATGTGGAATAATTTGGACTTAATTGCAAAAAGCCTCAAGAGCATACATGTGGCTTAACTCTAAAAAATGAGTGTGCTTAGGCCAAGTTTGGGGCCTTGTATTTCTTCATCCATGAATATTTTGCCCTAGGTCACTACAACAAGTTTGTAGAGGTACTATAGTGGTACAAGTTTGATTAAGAGACTAAGCTTTGGTGCTGTATGAAAATGGGAGATAAATGGACTTAAAGTCAGGCTGTCAGTCAACCCTGAAGCTGAATTTCGACTGACAGTGCACTGGGACAAACTTTGAGAGCAATTTTGAGTAAGATCCAGTGGATGTTTGATTAAGGTTGCTATAACAAAATCAAAGCTGGTTTGTAGGAGATCAACTTTGCTACAGACGGATTAGTAGATTGTCACATGAAAAATTGAGAACAAAGCTCTTCAATTCGCTCTGTCAGAACATCTGATGAAGAACGTGATGGTACAGTAACTGAACCAGATCACTGATTCAGTGAACCTGTCATCGCTAGTGGGTGTGTGTCATGATCCTCATTGGTGTTGCGATTCTTGCGCTCTGGTGTGCGGATAACGGCCGACGGTGAAAAGATCTTGACCGCGGATGAGGCTGTGAGCTGACTGTCGTACCCACTTGCCCTGCGGCCGGTCGAGATGACCCTCTCCGGAGTTTGGCGCTTGCCGCCTGGACGCCACGTATTCAGAAGTGTTACCACGTCGTAGTAGACCACCGTAGGTAGCCTGTCTGTTGCTTGAGTCATTGCCCCGGTGAATGCCATGGTAGTTCGCGCTGGTGACTCACCCCCTCTCTGCCCGCCAGCTTCCCTTTTCCAAATTCAAAGCCACCGCTGGCAGGTGCTATAAATTGAGTGCACAACCAGCTCTATTAGCTCAGAGCACCCACTCTTTCCTCTGATTAACCACCATAGACCGCGAATTTTGGTTTTGCCCCAAATCAACCAAACTCGCCACCGAGAAGCGCTCTTCCGTGGCCAGCGTCGCCCAAGGTAGTTCTATCTAATTGCGATCTGTTCTAGCTTCCTTTCGGTGTGACGATGCTCTCCATACTTATAATTCTAACGCTACCGCACCTCATCGCCGGGAACGGCTCGACAAGCCCTCAATTTTCACCGTCGTCGTAGATAGGAGAATCTAGGGTCGGATTAGCTCGATTAGAACATGGTCTAGGCTCGCCTGGGTTCGAGGATTTCGATCGAGCGCTCGGTTTCGTCAGGCATCGCCATTTAGGGTGAGGCCCAGCGAGAGATGGCTGGCGGGTGAGCTCGCCGTCGCCAGGGGTTGAATTGGAGAAGGAATAGAAGTGTAGGGGTGTATGCGCAAATGTCAGCGAGACAGAGAAACAGTGTCGCGGGCTCTTTTCTGGTTTTTCAAATTACCAAGGGTCTCTGCACAAGATGGCCAACGCGGGCGCGTTTTGCCTTGTCGTGGGCCGGATCGGGCTAGTTTCAGCCCAGTACTGTTCATCATTTTCCTTTTTCCTTTTTTCTGCTAGACTTGGAAAATTATAGGAAATTCTAGAAAAATGGTAAAATTATAGGACCAATTTTTCTAGACTCCTAAATTCATCTAGTATTTAATAAAAATAGTTCCAATATTTTTAGTCCAAACTTGGAATTATTTAGCATTTAAAGATGCCTAAACCTAGCCTTTTAGAATTTTAGAATTAATTTGGTAGCTCCAAAAATCATAAAACTTTTTGGGTAAGCTTAGTCTGATAATTAAAGCCCTTGGGTAGAGTTCGGAATGCTTTGGACATTGTTTGGTCTCAAACCCAATATACTAGTGTTGGTGACTTGTTCTCAAATGCTATGAATTAAGAACAAGGCAACACAGAAAGAAGTTAATGTTTAATGGCCTTCGTCCTTCGAAGCATTATTTCCCTTAGGATATAACGATCTTCGGACGAAGGTCATGAAGGACATACCTTCATCATCACAGTTTACATTGATGAAAGAAGAAGCATATGAAACATGAGAAATAACATGAATAATCATATAACATCATTTATGTGTCCTTTTTATATAGTCATGAATAAATAAAAGCAATATTGAATTACATTTGTACCTTCGGCTTGACAGAAGGAAAAGATACGAGTGTGACGCACGAGCGAATACAAGTCAGCGTGAACAGTGCAGGGGTACTGTTCACCTATTTATAGGCACGGGGCGCAACCCGGTTAAAATTACATTTATGTCCTCTACAACTAGTTACAATCATGACACAAATTACCATGGGCCGATTGGTCTTTTCATCTCTAAGTCGGTGCAACCCTTCGTATCAAGGCATGTCGCTATGCCGAAGCTCCCTCGAAGGTAGCTTCGGCATGTACCTTCGAGCTATGCTTGCTTCTGTGTTGATCTTTCGAAGGTGTTTCTTCAAAGGACCTTCGACGATGAAGCAAACCCCCAACAGTAGCCCCTTCACAGTGCTAGATCGTTTTTTATAATGAGCTTGATCCGTGAAAATATCTCCAAAGCTTCAGAATGCCGATGGTCCGAAAAACACCTTCCCTGAGCTCGTTGTCGAGGAACGATTAAAATATTCCAAGCACGAGGTGGCCCACCATGCGGCTGGTACGCACGGTCTGGCGATTCTCCTCCCAAGCGCCGGGTGGTCCACCGTTCAGCGGGTGCGAGTAACTGTTCAACGGGTGCGGGCAACTTGGCGATTCACCTTTCCACCTGCAGCACTATATAAACAGACGGGTAGGTGTGAAATTACCACAGCATTCATTGCCATTGCACTGTTGTGTTGTTGAAAATTTTAACCATAGCCAAAGCTTTTTCACTGCATTTTCGAGCAAGCCATCATTCTGGATTAGCTTCGGCAAAAGAGTCCTTTTCAAAAAACTGTAAAAAACATCAACTTTGTAAGAACTACAAGAAATTCAACATCAGATGGCCAGAGTATGCTCAACTGCGAGGGTGACCCGTGACGGAGAGGAGGCCGAAGCCACCGAGACTGCTCCGATCTCCGAAGTGATGAGACAATCGAGACTAGTTGTGACAGAGGGAGCCATTGAAGAAGGTGCACCTGCTGCCGAAACTGAACAAGATGTTGTGGAAGAAATCGCTGATGAAGAAGAAGAAGAGGATTATAGTATTCTGATCCCGTCAAAACCCAGCCACTTGGATTTTGAAAAATCTACTGTTTCTAAAGCTGATATGCCCATGATGATGAAGCTGGGCTACTTCGAAGAAGCTGATTTGTTTTGCCGGGGAAGAAACCACTCCGACACCGAAAGATGATGAAGTGGTAGTTTTCAAAAAAAACTTCAGAGCAAGATTATGGTTTCCGCTGAACGAGATAATTGGAGAAAATTTGGATAATTATGAAATATTTCTTCATCAGTTGACCCCTAACGCCATCGTTAAGCTCAGTACTTTCATCTGGGCCCTTCGAAGCCAAGGGATGGACCCAAATGCCGAAGCTTTTTGCCGAGTGCATGAGCTACATTACCAGACGAAGGCCAGAGAGGACGGACTCCACGAAAATTTTGGCTGTTATAACTTTGCGTATCGTAAGGATATGAAGGCCCCAGTCCTGAGCTATCGGACCAAATGGCCAACTGGCTGGAAAAGTGAGTGGTTTTATATCAAGGCTGACGAGAAGAAGAGGGAGAAGCTGAAGACGCTGATCATGAGCTCACTGAGCCTAAGCTTCGGGATGACCAGACCCCTGTGTAACATGAAACCAGGGTTACCATGCCAGTTAGCTGTAGCAGAATTTAGAGTGGTGGCTGAACATGTCAGCACTTGGGATCTAGTGCAAGAATACTTGGCGAACAGGGTATCTCCAACATTGAGTGAACGGAGTATGCCCAAGCTGAAAGGAACAAAGAAGAAGGGTGAACTTGTTCGATTGCCCTATTGTTTCAAGTTTGAGAAACAATTCAAAGAGCCCTGCCAGGAATGGCTAGAAATGATTGAGACTATGTGCAATGAAATTCTAGGCAATTATACGAAAAAAGAAGATCAGCTGATGACTGCGGCCTTCGGCACCCGAACAAAACGAAGGTTGAATCGGGTAATGGATGCTTTAAACTTTGAATACCCTAATTATGAACGACTAAATAAGGGTACTGAAGGACCAGAGATAAAAAGGATTGTTAGTGTTATGAGCAGACAGGCTGCTAGGATAATAAAAGAGGATGAGGAAGCTCTAAAAAAAGAGGAAATCCAAATCTGAGCCGAAGGTGACTGTTTCGAGGAAGAGAAAGGCTGCAACTCCAGAGCCAAAAACAACTGGGATAGAAGAAACTCCTTCAACACCTTCTACTGTTGAAGTAGAAGAAATTTTAAAGGTAATGACCGAATCCTTACCTATCAAGATGCTAAGTCCACTCGGGCCGTAACTGACGAAGCTTTTACAGAAGAAGGACGAGTCTCCGGCAGCGAAGAAGGCGATTGGGCAAAAAAGGCGAAGGATTGTTACTGTTATGCAAGCTATTGAAGAAACGCCACTGCCGCCCTCAGTGTCAAAAATAACACCAGCTGCCGAAGTTGCTGCTTCTGCCAAAGCTGCGACTGCCAAAGCTACCAACCTAGAAAGTACATTATCTGATATTGATAAAGTGCTCTTGGATTTGGCTGCGGAGGAGGCTGCCACAGCTATAGAGGGAGTCCTGGCTGCAGAAGAGACTGCTGCAGTCACAAAAAAGCCATGGCCGTAGTGCCTGGAAAAGGAAATGAAATTGCCGAAGATACTTCGGAAGATCAAGGCTTCTGCTTTCAAAATTTAATTGGTAAAGAATTATCCCAGGCCGAAAAAGAGGAGCTGCAGGAGTATGCTATATCCTGTGGCTACTAGCCAGGAGCCATGCTCTTCGGCGGAATTAACGAAGAAGCCTTAGGATGTATTTGAGATCGAACTGGAGCAAAGATTATCAGCACTCTATCGAAGAGTGTTGGTTTTTCGAAGCTCGAAGCTGACATCAGCAGGTATCGACGACAACATACCATCAGCAGCTTATTCTATGCTAATTTTAAGGTAAAACTTTTCTCTCAACTTTTTATTGTTTTGCGATGAAGGTTATTTTGCACAGAGTATGCTACTAGGTAAAGCCTTGAGGATGCAATAGGACCTCGAAGATAAGAAAAATGAGGTTATAATTGGAGGCTTGGAAAATAAAATCAAAGATTATGAAGCTGCTCTTGAAAAGAAAGATTATGTTCTTCAAACAATGGAGGGTTCATTGTCAGAAGCTCAAGCCAAAATTGCCAGATTAAATAGTGAACTTCTCCTAAAGTCAGAAAGCTTCAAGCAAGAAAAGAAGAATTTTGATATGAAGCTTGCAACCAAAGTTGAAAAAAGTTCGAAATTGCAAAAAACCTTGAAAGAGCTTCAGGATAAATGCTTAAACTTTGGTAATCGGTGCATGCAACGGCTGAAGCAGGTTTTCGACTCAGTTGGTGCTAGTTCTGAAAAATTTGAACCTTCGACTGAAGACCTGCCAAGCACCTTCAAACATATTGAGGGCGAAGTTGAGGCGCTTGACGAAGTTATAGCTAGGCATGGTGACTTCTGTGCCCTATTAGCTTCTCGCGGCACAGCTGTAGCTTTCATGAAGACTGGTTGCACGCACGGGAAGATTGTAAATAGGCCAAACTTCAGCCTATCACCAGCAGACTTTACTGACATTCCCAGCTTGGCCCGAAGCATTGAAAATAGATTTATAACACAAATTTGGATGAAGGGTGGGCGAAACTTAGCTGGTGACGAAGCTCGAAGTCATCTTAAGCCGGTATTTAAACTTTGCAGCTGTTGCTTACCTTCTCCTGAGATTTCTTTTTAACCTTGTACTACTTTGTTGTGTACAAGATGACGAAGCCGAAGGTCAATGATCTGAAGCTTGACGGATACTGACGAAGCTGCTGCAAAAAACTCTTAGAGAAATTTGAATTATCTTTGTAAAAGATATTGTAATTTAGGAATGCAAACACTACTCTGTAAATTTGTCCATACCTTGTAATATATTTTTACCTTTTTCATCCGGGTGTGAATTGTGTTGATGTGGACGAAACTTGTATCTTTTGAGCCGAAGGCGAAAACACCTTTCCTTCTTTTCGTACACAACGAAGCATATCTTTGCTTCTTTATACTCATCAAAGCCTTGTCGTCAAAACCGAAGCATCTATTTGTACTCTACGTTATGGTGATGATGATCCTACGAATGCCTAAATGAATGTGCATGAATGTAATGAATAATGTGATGTAATGTGCAAATGAATGTCCAAACACACGCATACGAAGCCACATCCAGACTCCGCATCTCCTTAGAAACATCTTTTCAGCCTTCAGCTCTGCATCCCCTTACGAACGTCTTTTGAGCTTCTTCACCTTCTATTTCAGTGGTATAAGTTCTGCATCCCCTTAGGAATGTCTTTTGAACTTCTTTGCCTTCTGTTGGGGGCCTTCGGCTCCGGAAGGTCCTCAAAAACATAGTCTGACAATGTTTTCCGAGTGTAATATGTGAACAGGCACCTTCGGAGTCAGGCCACGGATATACAAGGGCAGGGTTAAGACGAAGCTTGACTGGAACGAAAAACGATCATGATGAAGGATAAGACGATCACGAAGCTATGTGCAGAAAAGCTTCGGCGTAACGACAGAAAAGAGGAACCCACTTAAAGATGAAAAGCCAAATTGGACCTTGAAGAATTACTATAGAGTTATTGATAAATGTAAGGGTATCAATGTAATTTTACAAGGGCTGCGTCCCGTGGCTATAAATAGGTGAACAGTACTCCCGTACTGTTCACGCTGACTTGGCATACGTTTTTCACATCACGCCTGTACCTTTACTTTACATCTATCTGAAGGTACATTTGTAATTCTATTTTATGAATTTAATGATGGAAATACATTAATAATAATACTGGTATTAGTACTCGCGTATTATATATAGATGCTATGTTTTACCATTTGTCAACCCTACGAAGATCTTTCCTTTGTTAACCTTCGTCCGAAATTCATTATATCCGAAAGGATATACTGTTTTTAAGGACGAAGGAGTTTAATATTTAACACTTTTATGTTGTCTTGTTCTTAATTCATAGCATTTGAGAACAAGCCCCCAACATTGGCGCCCACCTCCGGTGAACTCACTTCCACTTTTTGAGTTTTGAAAACCTTCGGCAAGCATCACCTTCGTCATGCCGCCGAAAAAAGCTTCAGCGACAGGGGCTGCCACTCTACAGCCGCTGGACCCCAATCAGGATGTCGTTTCTCTTAGGGAGGCCCAAAGCCAGAAGAGGAAAGCCACCAGTCCAACGCCTCCGGAAGACGACTTGGACCAAGAAATCCAAAAAATGGAGGTGCTCCATCAACAGGTCCTACGGAAGAAGGAGAAGATGGCTCGTCTAGCTGATCTTCAAAGGCAGATAGATGAAGCCTCTGAAGAGCTTCGACACCTCGCTCAAGATGACCAGAATCAAAGGCCCCCGCGCAGAGAGCTTCATCAAGAGGGTTTCTACAACGAGGACGACTGGTATGAAGATTTCCATCATGGAAATTTTGCTTTTGATGATACTTCTCCTCTGTCAACAGAACTGCAGGCTACACCTTGGCCACAGTCTTATAAGCCACCTCAGCTCCCCATGTACGACGGTCATTTAGACCCGAAGCAATTCTTGATGAGCTATGAGGCAACTATATCTTCATATGGTGGCAACACAGCGGTCATGGCAAAGTCCTTTGTCATGGCTGTCAGGAGCGTGGCACAAACCTGGTATTCTTCCCTTAGGCCAGGAACAATCACTTCATGGCAAAAGCTGAAGGATATGTTGATAACCAGCTTCCAAGGCTTTCAGACGAAGCCAGTCACTGCTCAAGCTTTATTCCAGTGCACCCAGGATCACGAAGAGTACCTTCAGGCATATGTCCGAAGGTTCCTACGTCTGAGGGCACAGGCACCAACAGTGCCCAATGAAATTGTCATTGAGGCCATGATCAAGGGGCTTTGGCCAAGACCTTCAGCTCAGTACTTTGCCAGGAAGCCTCCTCAAACTTTGGAGAAGCTGCTCCAGAAGATGGACGAGTATATTCGAGCTGACAATGATTTTCGCCAAAGAAGGGAGGAAGCTCTCAGGTTCTCTGAAATGACTAGGGGCTTCGGAGGAAGGTTTTATCCGAGGCATGTCAGGTCAATTCACAATTCTACTCAAAATGATGACAATGAGAGTCACCAGCAAAGGCCACAGTGTTCCTCGCAAGCTTCGGGGCAACAACAAAGCTCTTTTCGGCCGCCAGCGCCAAGAGACAGAGGCGCCAGGGGCTTCGGAGGAAGATTTGGAGATCAACCAAGAAAAATTTACTGCTTATTCTGCGGTGAAGGCAAGGGCCATACCACCATAATGTGCCATATTACCATTCAAAAGCAAAAGGAACTAGCAGAGGCTGCAGCGCAACAGAGTCAGCCGAAGCAGGTTATGCATACTGCTTCGTACCACTCACCTTACATTCCAGAATATGTAAGTAATCACCCTGCAGCCTCTGTTGCTTCGGCAAGCCAACCCCAAGCTTCCTGGCAACAGCTTCGACCGCCACCACCAATACAACGAGCTCCGCAGCCAGAAGGGAGCCAGCACTCTCACCCCCAGAGGGACTTCAGAGAAGAATCCGAGGCCCGCACAGTCAATAGCACTGTGCCAGAGTTGAAGCACATTTACTGACAAAATATCCTACCTTGACACCAGCTTTTTACACTTTCGCGTTCAATTTTACTTTCTTCGTAGTAAAGAACAATTATGGGAAGTTTAAGTGATTGTTGTTGTTTTTCAAATTCTTGTAACAGTTTAGCTTATTATCATAATGAAAATATATCTTCTCCATCGGTTTGAATTGCCGAAGCATAAGAATCTATGGTGGCACGGAGAACCTTCGAATTATCAAAAAATTGTTCTAAGGAACGCAGTGCAATTTCTTCAAAGTAGTAAAAAAAGTCGTTCCTAAGGGAGCGCAGTGTAAGTTTTCTGCTCAAAAGTCGTTCCGAAGGGAATGCAGAGCTTACAGCGAAAAATAAACGCTGATTCCGCTGAAAGTAAAAGGCAAAGAAGCTCCTAAGGGAGGCTTACAGCGAGAAATAAACACTGATTCCGCTGAAAGTAAAAGGCGAAGAAGCTCCTAAGGGAGGCTTACAGCGAAAAGTCAGCGCTGGGATAAAAAGATTATGTGCTCCATTGCAGAGATGTGTGTATCTTCAGCATAAATATCATTTCGCATAGCATAACATCATCCCACCATTTTGCATAACATAAGCATCATACATCATATTGCATAAAAAACGAGAAGGCGACACAGTATTAATCTTCGAAGAATGTTTTGAAGAATGTATTAAGAAGTATAGCTTCGTCAGAGAGGCAACATAAAATTCTTTTACAGCTTCGAAGAATGTTTGCGCGAAGCTTGGATATTCTTCATCAAGAGAAGTATGAAAATTATTATGATACATAAAAGATTTTTCTTCATGAAGCATGAAAAGAAGGGAAGGTGTTTTTTTCGCCGAAGGCTCAAAAGCGGTATGTATGTAAAATTTCATGCATCGTAAGGAATTGAACCATAAGTAGATTATATATTACATTCAAAGTTGCAAAGTTTTACACATGTCATGTTCCAAGTGTTTTTTACATTAACACTTAATCTTCCCTAAGAACTACTTCCGCAGCTTCGTTTAATAGCTGATTGACAACTTTGTCCATAATGGCTTCGGCCATTTGTCTAATTTCGTCGTCCCCCTTCGGGGGGGGGGGTCCGGAGCTGCCCCAGCAGATTCTGACGGAGGAGAGGATACGACTATATTACTATTACAGAATCGCGAACAAAGTTTAAAATCAAAATTCACAACAGAATCAAAACTACTAACTAATACCTATTTGCCCTTCAGGCCCTGTGCCCTCTTCAGTAGCCTCCGCTACTTTTCTAGCATCATGGATGCCTTTTTCGCTTCTCTGAATAATTTCTTGAGCCATTTCTTGACCGCCATTGTCCCAAATGTCTGTGAAAAATTTTCCACCGACCTGGCTTGCTTCGGCTGAAGGGTCTTTGATATCTTCAGAGGATAAAGCAGTTTCAGACTGTGCTAAAGACTTCACATGTTCGCATCCTTTCTTTTCCAAAATAGTAACAATTCCTCTGGCGCCTGAAAAAGCACAAATGTCCCCGCGACTATTCAAGATTTCCTCGAAGGCCTCAGCTTCGCGACTGATCCATTCAATCGGGCCTTCTGGATTCCCTCTTGTGAAATTTTCTTCACTAGAAAATGCGCCGACGCTGGCGAAGCTGGATTTTATCTTTTTAACACATTCTATGGATTTATCATAATACCTTTTCTTCGAAGCACGAAGCTCTTCGACATTTATTTCCAAATGATTTTCCCATTGATCGCTTAGTTCTCTCTTTGTTTCTTCAAGAATGCGTTCTTCTTTAGCTCGGGCTAGTTGTTTCCGAAGATCTTCGATTTCGCGCTTCTGAGCTTCGGCTTGAGTTTTAGAGTTAGCTTCGTCTTCCTTCATTTTTTCCACCAACGTAAGCAGAATTTTGTCCTTCTCCAAGGCTTCGTTTCTTAGCCTGATGACGTCTGTTCGAAGGTTGTTAAGAGCAATGGTGCAGCTCTCATCTTCGGCATTCTTTTGTGCCCTTAAAGCATTGCTGAGTATTAAGCCCTATTCAAAAGAATGAATGAGTTAACATAAGAACAAAAGACTAATTCAAAATTCATAAACTTCAAAATTCACAATCTTTGTACCTTTAGACTATTGTATGCCAAGCTATCCGCAAGATCGTCCTTCGCCATGGCGCAAAGGCCAGCTTCGAGTTTCGGGAACCCCATGCTTCTAGCCATCTCCCGGCAAACGGATAATTCTTTATTGTCTGGGAGACAGTATAGGAAGTCATCTTCGTTTGTTCCATTGAACACTACGACCCCCCTCGGATACTTCAGTTCTCGGGCATAGTGATTGGCTTCAAAAATCTCTTCTTCGGATAGTTTCTTCCCCGAAGCATGTCGCACAATATAATCACGTATTTTGGAAGATGCTTCGGGGGTGGCAGTGTCGATTTCCTCAATCAAAATCGGCTCTGTTGTTTTTGTTTTTTCAGCTTCTAAACTTGCCTCTGACATTTTTTCGGCTTCCAAAGGTTGTATCTTGGTGGGCTCTGAAGGCCCAGCTTCAGTTTCAAATTGTTGCTTCGAAGTTTCAGCAACAAAGCCTTCAGTAGACACTTCAGAAGTTTCAACGGTTTTCTTTGGAGTTATGCTTTAAGATTTAATTGTCTCCAAAACATCCAGCACATTAACCATCCTTTTTCTTTTCGGGGTCGCTGCTGGCCCCTTTTGGCTTTTAGCTGCCTCAGCTTTTGATGAAGGACTTAAAGTGTCTAATGTTTTTCCTTCTTCAGTTCTCGGTTCTTCCGTTTTCTCTATTGCTGGTGTTTCGGCCATCTCTACGGATTTTGGTGCTAGAGTTGGTTCTCTGGCTTCGCTGGCCGAAGAGGCCCCACCAATAAACTCAAGCACTATGGCTAGTTCAATACAGCGTGGAGGGTGGGTGAGCACTTTTACCTTCTTCCTCTTCGGAGTTGGTTCCCTAGCAGCAGCCGAAGCAATTTCCTTTGCAGGAGAAGTATTTTTCCTTTTTTGGCCTCGCACTGGATAATGGTAGTCGGGGTAGATAAACCCAATTGCATCAAATACTCGGTTGAGTCTCTTCTTCTTTCGGCCTCCGAAAGCCGCTGACAATGGAGTATTTTCGGCCTTCGAGTATGCCCCAAGCAATTCATCACTTACATTCTCAATGCTTTTTAGCCAATCATCATCTGGTTCAACGAACTTATCTCCATACTTGAATGTATATTTCAGCCTGATTAGCCCACCCTCGTCGGCTTCTTTAACGGTCTCCTTCGGCATTTCCCAGTTATCTGCAAGTGGCCACACTCTGAAGGCAACGTGCTCTTGCATTAAGTCCCTGGTCCCAATAAAAGAGCAGACTACGCCGAAGGCTCTCTGACATTCTTCAGCTGCTTCGTCCATTTCTACCTTCGGTTTCCGGAGTCCGAAGCGCTGCCAGATAGGGCGCATGATGATATCTTTAATATCTTCTCGAACCTTCAAATCGTTCTTCACATAGAACCATTCCTTCATCCATTCCCCGGGCCATCTCTTCCGAAAAGTTGGCACGGGACAGCTTGACCCAGAGCGGGCACCGAAGCTATAACAACCAAAATTATTATGATATTGCTCCTTACCCCAGGGCTTCGTCTCATATACTAACTCGTGTATATTGCAAAAGCTTTTTGCACTTGGCTCTAGGCCCTGGCACCTCACGGCCCAGACGAAGACTCCCAATCTTATCACTGCTTCAGGGGTAAGTTGATGAAGGTAAACCTGATATATTTTCAGAACTTCTACCACAAATCTGCTTAGAGGGAATCGTAGCCCAGCTTTAAAAAAGCTTCGGAAGATCATGACTTCATTATCTTCGGGAGTCGGCGTAGTTTTCTCTCCGTCATCTTCCCTCACAATGGATATATCTCGGAAATATCTCCCCCTCATATTTTCAAGGTGACTCTGCTTTATAGTTGATTTTCCGAAATTTGAGTGACTAGGCCGCCACGGGCGATCTTCGGAATCCTCCCCACCACTATCCACATCATAACTGTCACTTGCATTATCTTCAGATAAACCCTCCAAAGTCTCCCTGACAATCTTCTCCGTATTGGTCTTCGACATTGATTCAAGAAAACCCTGGTGCATTTCCTCAGAAAGACTTAGCTTCGAAGCACCAGCAACTTTCTTATCCTCAGACATCTTCGCGAATGCTGGCAAACCAGACTTGAGACCGAAGCTTAAAAATTTAAAACCGAGCAAATGCTGTCGCGTGCAGGCTGAAAAGCTGGGTGAGTAAAGAGCAGATGGCAAAAGAGCGTGCTAAATAAACTCGTGGTGAGCTCGTATTTATACACCCGGTGTGTCGAAAACTGGAGGGCCCCGCTTGTCAATGACTGTTGCTATTCTAGCAAAAGGAAGGTGTTTTTTCGGACCTTCGGCATAAAGCCTTCGTCCATTTCGCAATATGAATTTATCATTACAGTAAATTAATATTGCAAGGGGCTACTGTTGGGGGCCTTCGGCTCCCGAAGGTCCTCAAAAACATAGTCTGACAATGTTTTCCGAGTGTAATATGTGAACAGGCACCTTCGGAGTCAGGCCGCGGATATACAAGGGCAGGGTTAAGACGAAGCTTGACTGGAACGAAAAACGATCATGACGAAGGATAAGACGATCACGAAGCTATGTGCAGAAAAGCTTCGGCGTAACGACAGAAAAGAGGAACCGACTTAAAGATGAAGAGCCAAATTGGACCTTGAAGAATTACTATAGAGTTATTGATAAATGTAAGGGGTATCAATGTAATTTTACAAGGGCTGTGTCCCGTGGCTATAAATAGGTGAATAGTACTCCCGTACTGTTCACGCTGACTTGGCATACGTTTTTCACATCACGCCTGTACCTTTACTTTACATCGATCTGAAGGTACATTTGTAATTCTATTTTATGAATTTAATGATGGAAATACATTAATAATAATACTGGTATTAGTACTCGCGTATTATATATAGATGCTATGTTTTACCATTTGTCAACCCTACGAAGATCTTTCCTTTGGTAACCTTCATCCGAAATTCATTATATCCGAAAGGATATACTATTTTTAAGGACGAAGGAGTTTAATATTTAACACTTTTATGTTGTCTTGTTCTTAATTCATAGCATTTGAGAACAAGCCCCCAACACCTTCTATTTCGGTGGTATAAGTTCTGCATCCCTTAGGAACGACTTTTGAACTTCTTCGCCTTCTATTTCGGCGGTATTTGGCTCTGCATTCCCTTAGGAACGACTTTTGAGCAGAAAACTTACGCTGCGCTCCCTTAGGAACGACTTTTTGTAGCTTCGTCATGCTCTGCATCCCCTTGGGGATGACTTTTGAGCTTCTCCCTGCTTTTCCTCTTTTTTTCTCTCTGCACTTGATGGTGCATGCTTAGATTTTACATTTTACATCCTTTTAGGGGATTTGGCTCTCGTGGAGCTAAATAAGAAAGGAAAACTTACAAGCTATGGCCCCATTAAAAACCTTTCTCCCCCTTTGAAAAGGAAAAGGGTACCATAGAAAAAATGAAAAAGATTACATCAAATTACACATAATATCACCGAAGCTCATCTGCATTCCAAGATCTAGGAATGTCGTTGTCGTCCATGTCCTTCAATCTGTAAGAACCGGGCCTCGACGAAGATATCACGAGAAAAGGTCCTTCCCACTTCAGTTGCAATTTGCCTACTGTGTCCGGATTGGCCACTCTCCGAAGCACCAAATGCCCTAGCTTAATATTTTTCAACCGAACTTTTCTATCGTGCCATTTTATTGTCTCGGCTTGATATTTATTGATGTTCTCCATAGCCTGAAGTCTGGTCCCTTCTATAGTATCTTTTGCAACATGATAATCAGCTTCGTCTTCTGCCGAAGCTACTGTTCTTATTGACCCTGCTTTAGCTTCTTCTGGAGTTATAGCATCGTCACCAAATAATAGTTTGAAGGGTGTGAATCCTGTTGATCTTGATATGGTTTTATTGTGGCTCCACACCACTTTAATCAACTCATCTGGCCACTTTCCTCTGGGCTGATTGAAGATTAGCTTCATTATTCCTGTCATAATAATGCCATTTGCTCTTTCCACCAGCCCGTTTGACTCCGGATGCCTAACTGATGCAAAATGAATCTTCGTGCCAATTTGGTCATAGAAATCTTTGAATGTTTCGGCATCGAACTATGTTCCATTATCCACAGTTATAGCCTTCGGCACGCCGAAGCGACAAACAATATTTTGCCAGAAAAATTTCTAGACTGTAACTGAAGTTATTGTAGACAAAGACTTCACTTCAATCCACTTAGAAAAATATTCTACAGTCACCACAACGTATTTCAAATTACCTTGTGCTGGTGGAAGTGGGCCTAACAAATCCAGGCCCCATCTTTGCAACAGCCAAGTAGGCTGTATTAGCTGGGTGAGAGATGAAGGTTGTTTCTGGTCTTTTGCACATTTTTGACAATTTTCACATTTCTGAACTAGCTCTGCTGCATTCGAAGCTGCCTTTGGCTAGTAAAATCCTTGTCTAAACACTTTTCCCAGCAAGGGCCTAGACCCAATATGAGATCCACAGAGACCTGCGTGTATCTCCTTCATTAATTCAATACCTTCAGCTCTTGGTAAACACTTAAGGAGTGGAGAACAGACTCCTTGTTTATATAATTCCCCTTCTATTATCACATACGGTCTTGTCCTTGCTTCCATTCTCTTATTATAAGTTTCATCATCCGAAAGACAATTACCTTGGAGGAAAGATATAATTTCAGTCCTCCAATCTTCACTATGTACTGGAGAAATTGCAAGCACTGCTCTCTCCATGAGTTCAACCGAAGGTGCTTTTATTGTTTCAAAAAAATACTTCCGAAGGTAGAGGGAGCCCCTGAGCCGCTGATTTGGCTAGCAAATCTACATGCTCATTTTCACCTCTTGGAATATTCTTGACAGAAAAACCTTTGAAAGAAGCCTCCAACCTTCGAACTGTATCCAGATATTTTTCAAGCTTCGGGTTTCTTGCCTTGCTACTTTTATCTACATGGCCAGAAATGACTTGAGAATCAGTTTTGAGGATGGCCCTTCTTATTCCCATTGCCCTTAACTTTCGAAGCCCCAATAGAAGTGCTTCGTATTCAACAAAATTATTTGTACAACTAAAGTCAAGCCTGGCTGCATAACATGTTCTGACCTTCGAAAGCGCTACTAGGACAGCAGCCACTCCTGTACCGAAGGTTCCCCAAGAACCATCGCAGAACACTGTCCAAGCTTCGACGTCTTTGTTTATTTCTTCTTCCTGAGCCCCTGGCGTCCAATCAGCGATGAAGTCTGCTAACGCCTGGGACTGAATTGAGGATCTGTGCACATAGTCAATAGTGAATTCGTTGAGCTCCATAGCCCATCAATAGTGAATTCATTAAGCTCCACAACCCATTTTCCAATCCTTCCAGTAGCTTCTCTGTTCCTCATTATGTCCTTCAGAGGCTGTGACGAAGGAGCAATAATGTGATATGCTTGAAAATAATGTCGAAGCTTCCTAGAGGCCATTAGCACAACATACAACACCTTTTCCAGCTCTGTGTAATTTTTCTTTGATGAACTTAAAACTTCAAAGATGAAGTATACTGCAGACTGCTTTTTGACTTGACCATCTAACTTCTACACAAGTGCTGCACTAACTGCAGAGTGCGAAGCTGCCACATATAAGAGCAATGGAGCCCCTGGCAAGGGTGGAGTTAGTGCTATTAAATCAATCAAGTATTGCTTCAACTCTTCGAAGGCTTTTAGCTGAGCCGGGCCCCATTGAAAAACTTCGGCTAACTTCAGTATTTCAAAGAATGGCAGATTTCTCTCTACTGATCTGGATATGAATCTGTTTAATGATGCTAATCTACCTGCCAGCCGTTGAGCCCCTTTCTTTGTGCTTGGCGACTCCATCCGAAGGATAGCTTCAATCTTGCTTGGGTTGGCTTCAATTCCCTTCGTTGA
The DNA here is from genome assembly GCA_029449295.1 of Zea luxurians. Lineage (NCBI taxonomy): Eukaryota > Viridiplantae > Streptophyta > Magnoliopsida > Poales > Poaceae > Zea > Zea luxurians. The sequence continues at coordinate 187,975,623 of JAOPSE010000004.1, read as the reverse complement.
TACTAGACAACCAAGGAACTTGCCCTTTTTCACCCCAAAAACACACTTTTCTGGATTTAACTTCAGGCCAGCTTGCCTGAAATTGGCAAATGTCTCTTGCAAATCAGCAATGTGATTTTCTTGCTTCGTGCTTTTGACTATGATATCATCAACATAGGTCAGCACATTCCTGCCTATTTGAGAATGAAGGACCCTGGCTGTCATTCTACTGAATCTTCCTCCAGCATTTTTAAGCCCCTCAGGCATCCAAAGATAACAATATGTGCCACTAGGGGTTATGAAGCTAGTCTTCGGCTCATCTTCCTTCTTCATCCAAATTTGGTGGTAGCCTGAGTAACAGTCCAGTAGACTCATGAGCTCTAAAGAAGCTGCTGCATCTACTAAAGAGTCTATCCTTGGCAATGGGAACTTGTCCTTTGGACAAGCCTTGTTGAGATCTGTAAAATCAATGCACATTCTCCATTTGCCGTTGGCCTTTTTCACCATCACAGTGTTGGCTAGCCATTCTGGGTATTTGACCTCTCTGATAACACCAGCACTAAGAAGTCTCTTCACTTCGTTCTGAGCACCTTCAGCTTTATCTTCAGACATTTTGCGAAGCCTTTGCTTTCTTGGCCTGAAGGATGGGTCCACATTGAGTGAATGCTCAATGACATCTCTGTTGACACCACAGAGATCATTAGCTGACCAAGCAAAGACATCTTTGTTATTGAATAAAAATCTTAGCATAGTCTTCTCTTGCTCCTCAGATAGCTGAGATCCCAGCAGTACCCTTTGTTCTGCTATGTCTTCACATAGGAGCATAGGCTTCGGCTGATCTACCGAAGGAGCCTTCTCTCTTTTGTGCTTAAACTGTTGACAAGCTTCAACTTCGTCTATGTTATGGATTGCTTTTGAATCTGTCCAATTTCCTTCAGCCTTTCTGGCAGCCTCTTGACTTCCATGGATAGCAATATGCCCTTGCTCCGAAGGTATCTTCATATATAAGTATGCTGGATGGAGTATAGCTTCGAAAGCATTGAGTGTCCCTCAGCCAATGATTGCATTGTATGGGTACTCCATGTCAACAATGTCAAAAACAACTTGTTCAGTTCTTGTATTGTGGACATAGCCGAAGGTTACTGGCATTGTGATTTTGCCAAGTGCCACAATCTGCCTTCCTCCGAAGCCACAAAAAGGGTGTGTAGCATCATGAATCTTATCTTCTGGCTCTTGCATCTGTCTAAAGGCCTTAGCAAATATGATATCCACTGCACTGCCTGTGTCAACCAGAACATTATGGACCAGAAACCCCTTGATGACACAAGATATGACCATAGCATCATTATGGGGGTAATCCTTGAGCTAAAGATCCTCCTGGGAGAAGGTGATTGGGATGTGGGACCATTTGGACTTGATGAAGGGTCCCTACACCCCAACATGCTGCACCCTTCTCTGTGCTTCTTTCTTCTGCTTCTTGCTAGCTGGCTTTGAGCTTGAACCGCCTGTTATCGGGAGCACCAGCTTTGTAGCCAAAGGTGCTACAACTTGGTTGCTGAACGAAGCCATCAGCTCAAAAGTGGAAGTGGGTTCACCGGAGGTGGGCGCCAATGTTGGGGACTTGTTCTCAAATGCTATGAATTAAGAACAAGGCAACATAGAAAGAAGTTAATGTTTAATGGCCTTCATCCTTCGAAGCATTATTTCCCTTAGGATATAACGATCTTCGGATGAAGGTCATGAAGGACATACCTTCATCATCATAGTTTACATTGATGAAAGAAGCATATGAAACATGAGAAATAACATGAATAATCATATAACATCATTTATGTGTCCTTTTTATATAGTCATGAATGAATAAAAACAATATTGTACCTTCGGCTTGACAGAAGGCAAAGATACGAGTGTGACACACGAGCGAATACAAGTCAGCGTGAATAGTGCAGGGGTACTGTTCACCTATTTATAGGCACGAGACGCAGCCCGGTTAAAATTACATTTATGTCCTCTACAACTAGTTACAATCATGACACAAATTACCATGGGCCGATTGGTCTTTTCATCTCTAAGTCGGTGCAACCCTTTGTATCAAGGCATGTCGCTATGCCGAAGCTCCCTGGAAGGTAGCTTCGGCGTGTACCTTCGAGCTATGCTTGCTTCTGTGTTGATCTTTCGAAGGTGTTTCTTCAAAGGACCTTTGGTGACGAAGCAGACCCCCAACAACTAGCTTCCTAGGGTATAATTGTCTAACGCTAATAGAATACTAACTCAAGAAACCCTAGTAACTAGTGTGTACCTTAAAGGAAAGTTGTATTCAAGATACAACTTAGTGTGTTTCTATTATAACTGCATATTCATAGCATCACATAAGCATTCATGTATATGTACTGTTATGTATAGAAAACAAAGAAGTTGTAGTCGAAGAAGAAGTTGCCCCGCAAGCTGAGAATCCCCCGGTTGAAAACAACTTCTATTTTGACATCTGTGGGACAGGCCCAGAGCCTCCTGCAACAAAAGGCAAGCCCCGGTGCATTTATCCCTTTCCTTGTTGTTTTGAACTCTTTATCACTTGAGATGATGCATTAAGTGATAGGAGTTGTGTGCTAAACAATTGCTGCATTCCCTTCCTTGGAACTGACTACCATTCCTTGATACCTGTTTTACCTAAAAGTTTTTCTAATGCTTAGCTTTTGTAACACCCTAGGTGTTACTGTGCGCTTAACGACGAATATGGACGATTGCCTAAAATATTTCACGAAGCTCGGACTTTAGTGGCCCTAAAAATGCCGAGTTCGGTGTTGTTTAGATTGGTTATGAGCGTGAATGCGACTTTGGAAAAATAGCTCGAGTTTGATGTCGTATACATTTTCAAAATCTAAACAGTTAAAAAGGTTTCATGAACTGTTGGATTACCTAATCACGTTTGCTAGCAAATTTGGATATGTTCGGATTACGCGTGCAAGTGAATATGAAAATCAGAAGATTTCTGATTTTATGTAAAATTTGGAGCCTTGTGCTATCTAAAGAGAACAATGCGCACAGCTTCTCGCCCACATGTGCGATGCGTGATGTCACTTCCGGAAAGATCGCAATCTCAATGCCGCATCGATATCGCGCATTTATTTCACGATATGTCGAGTCTTGTGTCCGTTTAAAATTATTAGATCAAGAGAATACGAAATCGGAAGCTCGACCCACTCTGATGATTTTATCCCCAAACAAATTTATTTGAACTCGACGACAAAAGTTTTAATGTAAAATTAAATCGGATCACACTCCAAATCCAAGGAAAACCAGACGAAGTTTGTCTGATTTCAATTACTCTAACACCGATTAAAATATGGAGAGCAAAATCATTTTAATTTGGTTCCCGTACAACTTTTCAAATTCTAGTGTTGAACCTCGGCTGATATTTACGTTTGTTTATAAATTTGCGAGTGCAAAAATAAAAGAAATGAAAATATCTTCTCCCTCCCACTGTTCTCTCTCTCCCCTTGATTTTTTTCCAGCCGCTCTCAGATTTTTTTGCCACGCCGCTCAGTCCTGGAGAAAAATCCCGCCGCCCCTCCCTGCTCCGATCTTTCTCACTGACGTGCGCGGCCGTTGGTTTCCTGAAGATCTTTTTCTTCTCCACCGTTTGATGCTTCTTCTTATCCCCTCCCATCTCCATTTCCTACATAGTGCAGCAGCGCTCGGCTCCTTCCTCTCTGCTTCTCCCTCAACCGCGCGTCCCTCTGTCGGCCGAGCTCCCTGGCCACCGCGCTCTCTCTCCAGCGCCCAGACCCTCCTCTCTCTCCCTTAGCTCGCTCGACGCCCATCTCCCTGCCATGGTGTGCCCTCCTTGCGCGCGCAAAGCTTCTTGCTCGACGGCGCTCCCCCTGCGCCCAACCGAACCCCTTCATCACGCGCAGCCGCTCTCCTTTCTCCTCCAGCGTTGCGACCCCCAGCTCCTTCTGCTCGAATCTCCCTCGCCAGCACGCGCCAATCCCCCTGCATCGCACCCTACCCCTGCTCGGCTCTAGCTTGGCTTGTGCCAGAACTTCCTAGTTCTCGCCGGAGTTTGCCGATGGCTCGCGCCGTCCCTGGCTTCAGCTCCATCTCGGCTCCCTCTCCCTTGGCGGTCCCTCAAGCTCGCCCAGTCTGCGCGCCACGGCTTCTCTCCCCATGGCGCTCCTCCCTGCCCTGCTCGGATTTCCCTTCCGTGCCGCGCCCCCTCAGCTCACTCCCTCAACCTCGCTGACTCGCCAATCTTCCTGCTCGCCTCTGCGCAGCGCCCATCTCCCTCCGTCCGTTCCCAGTCGCGTGCTCCCTTCCGGCTGAGTCCCTTTCCATCTCCATGGCGCCTAGCTCGGCCTGTGTGCTGCTGCGCTCGCCCATGGTGGCGCGTCCCTCTCCCAGCCGTCGAATCCCGCCCGTCCGCGCTCTGTCCAGTCCCTAGCTCGGTTTTCCTCGGCCGCGGACACCGTCGAGCTCGGGCCCTGCTCGTTGTCCGTCCACGCGTCATGCGTGGAGCAACAGAGGAAAATCCGAGAAGATTAGGCGCGGAAGAAAATAAACCCGTATACGGCCGGAAAATTCTCGATGTGGAGGAAGAAGGAAGCGAAGCCGTGCAACACTCGTCATATGTTCGACGACAAGCCGAGCCAGGATTTATCAGCATTCTTACGAGTATTGAGTCACGTTTGATACTGGTGAGCTGATTTATAATTTTTAAGTTCATTTGATGATTAGATTAGCTAGACTTATTAGTCGTAATAATTCTCGTGTTTAGCAGACGAGTTGTGTTTGTGTTAGATGTTTACTAAAAAAAGATACCTCAGTACCTCCGGTAATGTAATTGTGTGAAATAGTTGTGTAATATGGTACACCTTAAGTCTAAAATACAAGATTTACGAAAAATGTCTTAGAGAACGTATAATTGAAGTACGCATAAAATAGTTCGTCATTTGCGACGAATGGTCCAGTTAGTAACGTAAATGGTAGTGTGAGTGTTTCTACTGTCTAGCGGGTAAACGTTAGTGATACTTATATATCAGGCTTTCTATATGATTGATTTGTGTTGATATCGTATTTAGCTGATATGAGGAGTATAATAGTTTAGAGTAGTAATTCTACGTCACTTAAAATGCTTATACATAGTTTACTGTTGTGTGCTGTTAGAATTAAATCCGATTAAAATTAGAATGCCATCGATATAGTTTTAATGTGATATCGATATCTAGTATTTTCGTACTAGATTTGCGATGTCTTGCTATAGGTGTTTAATTCGCTATCGTGTAGCACTATTTAAGTTTGTGATATTCCTGTTTATATGCATTCATGTGCATTATGCAAATCATTTAGGTACGTGAATTGACCACATGACGCGGAGAACCAGAACTAAGTCGACCACAAGATGCTGAAAAGCGTAAGCTTCTCCACAAGATTATGCTGATGGACGAACCTGAAGATGGATAACCTGAACAAATGCCAAGATGTGGGATGCTCGTCAAGTGGACATCGTCTAACAAAACTAACCTAGTGTTATTCAGGCAAGCCCCGGTGCATTTGCCACCTCCTTGCTGTTTTAAAATCTTTATCACCTTGTTTGATGCATTAGGTGATAGGAGTTGTGTGCTAAACCGTTGAAGCATTTCCTTCCTTGAAAAATTGATTACCCATCCTTAATACCCTTATTGAAAAGAATTTTATGATGCTTAGCCTTGCTTTAGCAAACAAAAAAATGTTTTGTTTTAAAACAAAAGTGATGCTTCAGTGGGGTGGGAATATTTTCAAAAAGAAAATACTTATGATGGTGGATCCATCAAAGGCCTTGAAGGGTTCAACATCGGAAAAGATGTACCTCTACCAAACTTTGGGTTTAAATAATAAAGCTGAGACCGGGCGGTTGACTTGCACGAGAAGGGAGTCTCGGTGTAGTGTCTTCGTCTAAGTCGATTATGGACCTTCTCGATGTAGGCTTGCTGATTGAGGACCTTTTAACTGGTCACATGCCTCATCATGGGTAAGCTTTGCCTCGAGCAGACTAATACCAGAAAGGCCAACACGCAATGGGAGTGGAGAGATGGCAAGAGTAGCGTGTACCCTCCGTGGCAAGAGGCTGGACGGTGGTGTATCTGTGCTCTCGATTGGCGTGAACCCGGTCTGGTCTTAAGAAACCCGGTGATGAGTAGACATATGCAAGGGTTAAGTACTACATATGTCGTGTGATTGGAGATCCCTAGCTAGGTATTAATCGATTCGGATCGCCGTTACTTCTCGGACATGAAGACTTGGTCACTGCCCTACACGTAGCAATCCAGTGAACTAAAGGGATGATGAAAAGACGGCTAGTATAGGCCAAGTACTTGAACTAGGGTAGAAAGAACTGTAGATGCAGGTAACTTTACTTAACCTGACAAGTAAAAATGGATTTTTAAGGATTCACTCATAGTAAGCTTTTCTGCAAACAGAGTCCTTGATTCTTGATAAGCCTTACCTTGAATCCCTTTTAAAACCAGCATACCCTTGAGAGTCTTTTCTTTAGTCGGGTAAGTCTTGCTGAGTACTTGCGTACTTAGGGTTTTATTCCCATTGTTGCTGCAGGTTATGAGTCACTTTGATTGTGATTGGTGTTAAGCGTCGGTGGGCATGGCCTTCTTATAAGTCTAAGTACTTCTTCTGTACTTCATATTGAGGATGGTCACTTGAGCTAGCATATATTTTAAAACTATAAATAATTTATAACAGTTTAAAGTTATTTCTTTGAATCACTTCGATCATGTACATTGTAAAACTTGATGTAACTTGTAAATTTTGGTAGTAAGATTTCCGTTGCAAAATGTTGGTGTGTGATTTGTGTTTACTTAATCCTGCGGTCCTGGTTGTAAGTTGTTTATCCGAGGTCCTTGGTGCACTCGAACAGATCCTACTAAGTTATCTGGTGCACATGCATAGTCGTCTGAGGTCTTTCAGGCAAGGGCAGGTGCATGTGGGCCCAATAACTTGGGAGGTTCTACCACAGCTGGTATCGGAGCAGGATTAAGTATAATACGGTCACATACATATTTTAAAAACAAAGTTTTGGTTTTAGAAAATCTATTTTCAACTAAACACATTGTTTGGTTTTGAAAAACAGATTTGAAAAACTATAATGCTAGCGACATCCTCTATTAAGCCCTAAGTTAAGGACTATCAAGTGGCTTAGATCAAAACCACTAACCCACAACCGGGGGTATTGCATACATGTGTATTGTTATTTTTGATGCCATTCAGTTCTGAATGGATCGACGCTCAGGTAAGGTGAGATGTGAGAGCATGACCGAACAAACGTCGGTCTAGGAGAGTGCTTAATTGTGGTGCTTGATTATATACATGTTCCACATATGTATATATGAAGGCTGCGATGTGGAGTATTTACTTTTCTAGGAATTCAGTACCCCATGTGTGTGTATGGGTATATAGACATGGAAATACTGAAAAGTGTGATGTACTTGTAACGGCGCACCTATGCTCAGGTAAGAAGGTGAGTTACCATTATGAGTTGCCCTATGGTTAAAGTGTGGCAACGGCGCCTATGCGTGGCTCGGTGCTTAATGATGAGCTGGCCTCTATATAGCAATATATGGAGTATAAACTGTGATAAACTGTCATGTGTGAACTATATCATGGGAAATTGGGCCGTGATGGATTTTTCTGCAGGTACACTAACCTTGAAAACGTATGTGTAGCTGACGACTAGTAAAAATATCGAGAGAGTCATAAGCATGCCACCGATATAGAACGCTATTGCCACATTATGTTGGCAAAATCAGTGAGGACGAATAGGACGAGCATGCATCCTAATTGTTGCATTGTGTTTGTCATCATACATCCAAAATGCTTTTCTCATCCTTATTCCGGTAACCAGTGATTGTAAATACTATGGTGTCTTAAAGCTACATGTTTAGATAGCTTTCAGTTTGTTTTAATTTGACCATTAGTGCAAATGGTGTTTGCTCTTGTACTTGATGTGCCGATAGAAGGTTGGTGATTTGTTTGCCTAAACCCAAAACTAGGCCATGTTCGTATTTAGTGAACCCTGACCCAAAAATTTGAATTTTGCATTATCACTCCATGACTAAACTCATGCAAATGGATGTTTGGATAAACTTCTTTATCCACCGCAAGATGTGCATGAGCTTAAAGCTAGGATCTCGAGTCTGTGTTCTTGCTATTTAATCCATGACGTTTTAGTTGTCATATTTCCAACCTAGATCATGCCCTTATTCGATTGGCACAAGCTGATGTCCTTTATCTAGTTTGTCTGTTCTTAAGAATCGCCATGTTGCTTTATCAACCTAACATAGGAAAGACATGTCCGATCATCTTCTTTAATTTGATGCCTTTGGTTTCCTCATATATATCGAAGGCATACCAACTTAATCTTATGATTGTTTTCCCTCCGTATCTAATCAAATACTAATCCTTGACTTTGTAATCTCTATGATGGGCATAGAAATATGCTTGGGGGCTGAAATAATAGTCTCCCATCATACTCCTTTCATCAAGTTTAGGTTATGTCCATGCCCTATTTATTTCATTGGGCCATGCTCTATTTTGCTCTCTACATGTAATCATTCTTACAGGTGGAGTCTATTTTGTATATTGTCACCCTTGCTCAATCCGTTTGTGTCATGTGAGATTTCTTATTGATTACGTCTGACAATGGTGTTATGACTAAAATCGATGGCACCGCGATGAAACCGAGGGCCTCCTATAGGTGATCAACACAAGGTTGTGCTGCTCGGTACACGCTAGTATCACAGTTAGTAGTCATAATCCATTATGGGATTATATCAATATGTTATCTCTGCACAAATTATTCTTACCATGTGAGATTCATTATTGGTGCCAGTTTTTTAATGGTGTCATGGTTAAGGACTTATGGCACCGCAGCGAAATTGAGAGCCTCCTGTGAATGTGCACCCAGGATTTTGCTGCTTGGCGCGTGCCGGTACCGAAGTCTCTAGTCATGATCCATTATGGAATTACACTGATGTGTGATCTTCCGTGGACTCCTCCCTTGAAAGGATTTCAGTGTTGTTTGTCGAAGAGATCAAGCAACATTTATCATGTCTGTTGGATCAAAAGGCCATACCACTTTCATGTGTGGTCTCTTTTCTTTTGATCTTGGTAGTGATTACTCATACAAGTTCCCTTTATGCCCTTTGTGTAAATGTGAAGCCTTGGAGCTTTTTAGTGTTGGGAAAACAACTGGTTAGCTCTCAAAATGGAGATTGATTTTCCCTACTGTTGAGATGCAGGAGTTTGTTCATTCGCTCTCTTATTTAATCCACATATTCCCTAATCCAGTGGATAGTTCATCTCGCATGAAGAAACGGATGAACAACCTAACCAAATGAATTTCTACCCAAATGCATGACCTTTTGCTAGCAAATGTGAACTTTCAACCCTGGTTTGCCGATGGTACTGAGAGGACCTGCTCAATGTCAAAAGTAGTTCAACAAGTTGGTTTTACTAACTTGTAACTGCATTGTGAACAAAGGTTGAGTTTAGAGATCGTTTTATCAATTTCCCTGAACTCCCTTTGGTTCAACCCACCATAAAGAAAGTACTTACAAGAATCGAGATTAAGTCGGCTAGTAACCACCTAATTATCGCTCCAGTCATGCCTCGATCGCCTCACGTGTGCTTTTCCAGCATGTGTGATCAAGTCGAGCCATGCCTAGTGCTTGATAAAATGGATTAGACACGAAGTTAGCATTTCAGATCCTTTCGCTGGTGATTTTTCGAATCTCCATTTTATTGGACTTGGATTTTCTGGCTAACACGAGTTAACTGTGATGTTGTTTGACATCCCCACTCGTCTTATGTGCTATGAACTTACCGTAACCACTTGTTGGTAAACCTCTTTCTATGTGTTTTATCCAAGAGGTTGCATCTGGTTCTGTTTAGGTAAAATCGCGTATTAGTCGCTCGCTCAACAAACTCAAATATTATAGTGTCATCAGAAAAAGTAAATTGCACACATGGAACCTTATGTGTTCTTCTGGCAGACAGCGTCTCTATTGGTGGACATCTCTAAATTAGCTTAAGGCGATACATGATATGTCCATTGGAGAAACCACATCCTGAGGCACTCGCCTTCGCTCAGGACCGCCTTGTGATTATCGCTGATATGGATATGGGTACATGTTTCTCTACCCTTAGAAGTCTTTTGCTCCGAATCTCAGGACGAGATTCTTTTAAGGGGGAGGGCTGTAACACCCCAGGTGTTACTGTGCGCTTAACGGCGAATATAGACGACTGCCCAAAATATTTCGCGAAGCTTGGACTTTAGTGGCCTTCAAAAATGCCGAGTTCAGTGCTGTTTAGATTAGTTATGAGCGTGAATGCGACTTCAGAAAAATAGCTCGAGTTTGATGTTGTATTCATTTTTATAATCTAAACAGGTAAAAAGGTTTCATGAACTGTTGGATTACCTAATCTCGTTTGCTAGCAAATTTAGATATTTTTGGATTACGCGTGCAAGTGAATATGAAAATCAGAAGACTTCTGATTTTATGTAAAATTTGGAGCCTCGCGCTATCTGAAGAGAACAATGCGCATAGCTTCTCGCCCACATGTGCGATGCGTGACGTCGCTTCCGAAAAGATCGCAATCTCAATGCCGCATCAATATTGCATATTTATTTCGCGATATGTCGAGTCTTGTGTCAGTTTAAAATTATTAGATCAAGAGAATACGAAATCGGAAGATCGACCCACTCTGATGATTTTATCCACAAACAAATTTATTTGAACTCGACGACAAAAGTTTTAATGTAAAATTAAATGGGATCACACTCGGAATCCAAGGAAAACCAGACGAAGTTTGTCTGATTTTAATTACTCTAACACCGATTAAAATATGGCGACCAAAATCATTTTAATTTGGTTCCCTTACAACTTTCCGAATTCTAGCATTGAACCCGGCTGATATTTACGTTAGTATTTAAATTTGCGAGTACAAAAATAAAAGAAATTAAAATATCTTCTCCCTCCCGCTGTTCTCTCTTTCCCCTTGATTTTTTTTCCAGCTGCTCTCAGATTTTTTTGCCGCGCCGCTCAGTCCTGGAGAAAAATCCCACCGCCCCTCCCTGCTCCGATCTTTCTCACTGCCGCGCGCAGGCATTGGTTTCCTGAAGATTTTTTTCTTCTCCATGTTTGATGCTTCTTCTTATCCCCTCCCATCTCCGTTTCCTATGTAGTGCAGGAGTGCTCAGCTCCTTCCTCTCTGCTTCTCCCTCAACCACGCGTCCCTCTGCCGGTCGAGCTCCCTGGCCGCCGCGCTCTCTCTCCAGCGCCCAGACCCTCCTCTTTCTCCCTTAGCTCGCTCGGCGCCCACCTCCCTGCCATGGCGAGCCCACCCTACATGCGCGAAGCTTCCTGCTCGACGGTGCTCCTCCCTGCGCCCAGCCGAGCCCCTTCATCGCGCCTAGCCGCTCTCCTTTCTCCTCCAGCATCGCGACCCCTAGCTCCATCTGCTCGGATCTCCCTTGCCAGCGCGCACCAATCCCCCTGCATCGCACCCTGCCACTGCTCAGACTATGCCGACCGGATCTTCCTGGTTCTCGCCGAAGTTTGCCGATGGCTCGCGCCGTCCCTAGCTTCAGCTCCAGCTCGGCTCCCTCTCCCATGGCGGTCCCTCAAGCTCGCCCAGTTTGCGCGCCACGGCTTCTCTCCCCATGGCGCTCCTCCCTGCCTTGCTCGGATTTCCTTCCGTGCCTCGCCCCCTTAGCTCACTCCCTCAACCTCGCCGACTCGCCAAGCTTCCTGCTCGCCTCTACGCAGTGCCCAGCTCCCTCTGTCCATTCCCAATCGCGTGCTCCCTGCCGGCCAAGTCCCTCTCCATCCCCATGGCGTCCAGCTCGGCCTACGTGCCGCTGCGCTCACCCATGGTGGCGCGTCCCTCTCGCAGCCGTTGAATCCCACCCGTTCGTCCTCTGTCCAGTCCCCAGCTCAGTTTTCCTCGGCCGCGGACACCGTCGAGCTTGGGCCCTGCTTGCCGTCCGTCCACGCGTCATGCGTGGAGCAACGGAGGAAAATCTGCAGCCTAAGCCTTGGTCAATGTCTGTGTGGATTTGGGAAAGAAGACTGTGAAGTCGGCTTGTGTCGCACGTCTGGTGCTTGGCGAAAAGCTCGAACATGAGGCCGTCATCGATCCAGCCGTCGTCCATCTCGCCAACATATTTTATCCGCCGTGGTTCAGCTCTCCATGGGCCTGGCCATCGTCCCTGCTTTGCCTTCCCTAAGCAGCCACGTGGATGGCCTCGCTCTCGTCGTCTTTCTTTCAAATATCGAGTCGACTTAACTCTGATCCTCACCAACCATGTGATGTGTCGTCAGACTTCTATGCGCAATCTCTTCGGCTGTCGCGCCCCTGCTCACCGTCAACTCTCTCGGATCCCGCCTCAGCCAAGCCTTCCTGTTCCTGCCGTCGTGGGTTGTCGTCGTTCGTCCCCTTTCTGAGTCTACAACAATGTCGCCTATTTCCCCTTTGGTGCTTGTCATCAATCCGTCGCCTTCACTACTGGAATCTGGGACTTTGCCGAGTGCCGGCGGCTTTGCCGAGTGCTTTATATCGGGCACTCGGCAAAGAAGACTTTGCCGAGCGCCGCACTCGGCAAAGAAGACTTTGCCGAGCGCCGCACTCGGCAAAGTCCTGCGCTCGGTAAAGAGCTTATTTACCGAGTGCAGGACACTCGGCACAGCCAAGCACTTGGCAAAGACTGCTTTACCGAGAGTCAAACACTCGGCAAAGATGGCTCTCGGCAAAGGGCCGTTAGCGGCCGTCTACAGCTGACGGCCATCAGTCTTTGCCGAGGGTCGAAAGCCGACACTCGGCAAAGTCTTCTCTTTGCCGAGTGTCAAATATCTAGCACTCGGCAAAGAGAGTCTTTGCCGAGTGTCTTCTGTAGACACTCGGCAAAGCATATTTTTATTTTTTTTATTTTGGTCAACAAACTTTTTGTGGTATGTTCCTACACTATGTAGACCTACATGTACCATTTTGGGACAATTATAATAGTGTTTTCTATAGCTAGTAGATTTAGTTTGTTTATTTGAATTTCTTCGAAAAATTCAAATTTGAACTACAGGTCACTCGAAACTTGGAAAACCGTGCATGCAAAAATGATATCCATGCTACTTAGCACAAGTTATGACCGATTTCAGGAGCGGACCGGAAACTTCGAGCACCATGCTCACTCAACATGACCATGAACTTGCCATCCAGGTGTTTAAAAATTGTATAAAACACAAACAAAGTCAGAAAATCATGAAACCTGTCCACGTGTCATGATATCTTATGTAGAGGCTGTGATAAAAATTTGAAAAAGTTTCGAGAAAGCTGTAACGCACTATGTGTACAAACCTAAGAGATCCACATTGAAACTCTATGATTTCATGTGTAGTTCTCTTAGGTTTCTACACATAATGTCTCACAACTTTCTCCAAACATTCTAAATTTTTTATCACAGACTCTACATATGATATCATGACACGTGGACAAGTTTCATGATTTTCTAAGTTTGTTTGTGTTTTATAAAATTTTTAAACAGCTGGATGGCAAGTTCACGGCCATGTTGAGTGAGCATGGTGCTCGAAGTTTCCGGTCCGCTCCTGAAATCGGTCGTAACTTATGCTAACTAGCATGGATATCATTTTTGCATGCACGGTTTTCCATGTTTCGGGTGACCTGCAGTTCAAATGTGATTTTTTCGAAGAAATTCAAATAAACGAACTAAATCTACTAGCTATAGAAAATAATTTTCTAATTGTCTCAAAATGGTACATGTAGGTCTATATAGTGTAGGAACACACCACAAAAATTTTGGTTGGGAAAATAAAAAAAATAAAAATGTACTTTGCCAAGTGTCCAGAAATGACACTCGGCAAAGCAGCCTTTGCCGAGTGCCAGCTGGTTGACACTCGGCAAAGAATTGTAAAAGTATATTTGCCGAGTGTTGCCCAGGGGACACTAGGCATAGTCGTCTTTGCCGAGTGCCCCCGATCTGGCACTCGGCAAATCGTATTTTAAAATTAAAAAAAATCTTTGCCGAGTGCCAGATCACGGGCACTCGGCAAAGAAGTAAAATATGCCGACCGGTTGTCTCCTTCTCTTCTCTCACTCACTCCGCCGCTCACTCTCTCTCACTCACGCTGCCGCTCACTCTTCACTCACTCGCGCCGCCGTGCCCCGCGCCGCCATGCCCCGCGCCGCCGCGCCGCCTGCACCCGCGCCGCCGCGCCGCCGTGCTCGTGCCCTGCGCCAGTGCCCTGCGCCGCGCCCCACGCCCGTGCCCTGCGCCCGTGCCCGCGCCGTGCCCCCTGGAGCCACTGCGTCCGCGGTCAGTGCACTTGCCGCGCCCGGAGCGCCGCCGTCCTCTGCGTCGAGTAGCCCGGCCGAGCTTCGCCATCGGTGGGAACCGTCGATCCTCTCTCCTTTTTGCTATTTAAACAGCACCTATATTTAATTGATATTTAAACATTCGAAACTTTAGTCAGATGGATCAAACACCCTCTATTTGGTTGAATTCATATGGTGGAATATATCCATCTATATTCTAAATTTATTAGGACAAATGATAACCAAATAATATTGTGGGCGGATGTATATATACATATGAGTATGATTAGTTACTTTGTTGTTAAACTTCTCTAGTCTAATAAAACAGTTAGAGAAAAAAATCACATTCTACGAGCTGGTAATAACCAGGCGTATTGTTTTTTTAAAGTTACAAGAATAACTTGCGATTTTGTTATTCAATTGAAGCCTATATATGATCGGTCCCCGTTGAAAATGACTTGTAGAGTTGGTAACCCAATTGAAATGTCTACTTGAGAACTATAAATTGTCTTCTGCCACACATAGCACATGGATACTCTTGTGTAATTCGTATATGAAATTCATGTGTGTCGTACTGCATTGAATTCCTTGAAAATATTTTGTGAAGACCGCCACCATGATATTGCATGTGCATGCTATGATATGCATTGAGTGAGGTGCTGTCGATTTTTTTGTATTAACAGACTTGTGTTTCTTTTTTATAGAGAAGATACTTGTCTTCCTAGCCGCTGTGGGTCTGCCTGCACCGCGTCGCGTCGCCACTGCACCGACCCGCCACAGCCCCACTAGCCTGACTCCACCGCCACCCTAGGTATAACTTCTATTTCCACATCATGGTCGTAGATCACGTAACCCAGTTAGGCGTCTCCCGTTTGAAAGAGATACGGTGTAGATATGCAGATCTTTGCATATCCACAAATGTATCAGTTTCGAATTGTCCACGTTTTTTGGACAGCCCACGGTTGCGTAGATGGTGTTAGTTTCATGCTCTACTCCGGTCCGAGATAGAGTTTCGGCGTCACCTCCCTATTATTCTCCGGACAGTACACTCTCCCTGCCAGGACGTGTATCCGGAGAACAGCGGGGAGGTGCTGCCGAAATTCTATCTCGGATCGGAGTAGAGCATGGAAACTAACTCCATCTACGCAACCGCGGGTGGGATTAGGACCTATCCTCACCTATTAGAAGGTAGGAACGTAGTGTACATGCATTACATGTCTATATTAAACTATACTCGGTTATATATGTTAGAGGATGGAGGACCGTGAGTGGATGTACACGGGCCGCGTAGGACGTAATGATGTCACCCCTGAATGGATTAGGAAGACCGATGCTTTCGTGGAACGGGCATTTGGCGAAGCTGCTAAAGGAGCGAGTCTAGTCACTTGTCTGTGTAGCAAATGTGCCAATAGGAAAAGGAAAACAAAGAAGGCCATGGTAGAACATATTTGGAAGAATGGATTTACGCCGGACTATACTCGATGGATCTTCCATGGTGAAGCGCATCGCACGAGAGAGGAGGTGGTGAGACAACGCGTCGAGGATTACGATGCTGATGCCGATGTAGCGGACATGTTGAACGACTATCACGAGGCACAGTTCGCCGAAGGACGTACGAAGGACGAGCCAGAGGCGACCGCAAAGGCATTATACGACATGTTTGACGCGGCACAGAAACCCCTTCACGGCAAGACAAAGGTTTCTCAACTGGATGCCATTGGGCGTATAATGGCATTCAAGTCGCAGTACAGCATGAGTCGAGACGCCTTCGATGGTTTGTTGACAGTTATTGGCAGCCTGCTTCCGGAGGATCATGTTCTGCCAAAGAGCATGTACGAGGCACAGAAACTCCTTTGTGCACTCAAGATGACGTATGAGCAGATACATGCTTGTCCGAAGGGCTGCGTCCTATTTAGGAAAGAACACACTGAGGCAAAGTACTGTCCGAAGTGTAAATCGTCTAGGTTCATGGAGGTAGACTCTGGTGATGGACAGAAGAGGCAGCTCGACATCCCCGTGACAATCCTACGCCACCTTCCGTTCATACCGAGGATCTAGCGTCTATACATGATAGAGGAATCCGCGAAACAGATGACATGGCACAAAAAAGGCAAACGATACAATCCTGACAAGATGGTTCACGCATCCGATGGTGAAGCATGGACCCACTTTGATGCCATTCACCATGAGAAAGCCGAAGAGGCTCGTAATGTTTGTGTTGCGCTGGCCACAGATGGGTTCAATCCCTATGGAATGACCGCTGCCCCATACACATGTTGGCCCATGTTCGTTATCCCCATCAATCTCCCCCCTGTGTATGCTTTCAAAGACAGAACATATTCGTGTCGTTGATAATTCCTGGACACCCGGGGAATAAAATGGGCATGTACATGGAGCCTTTGATTGATGAATTGGTCCGTGCTTGGGAGGAAGGGGTATGGATGTATGACCGAGCTACGAAGACAAACTTCAAAATGCATGTTTGGTACCAGTACTCCATGCATGACTTTCCTGCGTATGGGCTATTTTGCGCCTGGTGTGTTCACGGTAAGTTCCCATGCCCAGTTTGCAAGGAAGCTCTTAGGTTCATTTGGTTGAAGAAGGGTGGCAAATATTCGTCATTCGATAAACATCGACAATTTCACCCTCCTGACCATGCATTCCGACTAGACATCAAGAACTTTACGAAAGGTGTCATGGTGACAGACCGCCCACCTGCAATGATGACTGGTGCCGAAGTTCGCCAATAGATAGATGGTCTCGTGGCCAACCCAGAAGGTGGTTTTGTGGGATATGGTGAGCAACATATGTGGACACATAAGTCGGGCTTGACTCGGCTCCCCTATTATGATGACCTGCTCCTTCCACACAACATTGACGTGATGCATAGTGAAAAGAATGTCGCCGAGGCACTTTGGGCAACAATTATGGAGATTCCTGATAAGTCAAAGGATAATGTAAAGGCAAGAGTGGATCTGGCAGAGTTATGTGATAGACCAAACCAAGAGATGAAGCTACCTAGTGGTGGAAAGACATGGAGAAGGCCTAAGGCCGATTTTGTCCTGAGCAGGGCCCAGAGGAAGGAAGTACTACAGTGGATCAAGATGTTAATGTTCCCTGATGGGTATGCAGCTAACCTGAGTAGGGGGGTGAACATATCTACTCTGCGAGTCTTAGGGATGAAGAGTCATGACTTCCACATATGGATTGAACGAATTCTTCCGGCGATGGTTCGAGGCTATGTCCCTGAGCATGTCTGGCTAGCACTTGCAGAGTTGAGCTATTTCTTCCGCCAGCTTTGTGCAAAAGAGTTAGCTCGGACCGTGATTGCAGACTTGGAAAGGATGGCACCCGTGTTACTGTGTAAGCTGGAGAAGATCTTTCCACCCGGCTTCTTCAATCCGATGCAGCATTTGATTCTTCATCTCCCGTATGAGGCACGAATGGGGGGGCCCGTGTAGGGACGTTGGTGCTATCCAATCGAGAGATGTCTAAAGACTATCCGAAAGAAATGTAGAAATAAATGCAAAATCGAGGCTTCCATTGCAGAGGCATACATACTGGAGGAGGTGTCAAACTTCACAAAAACTTACTATGGTGACAAACTGCCGAGCGTGCATAATCCACCCCCTCGTTACAATGATGGCGGCAATGAATCGAACCTCAGCATTTTTCGAGGGCAACTCGGAAGCACGAGTGGTTCGACCACCAAGACCCTGAGACATGAAGAGTGGCGCCATATCATGCTATATGTATTGACCAACCTTGAAGAGGTGACGCCATACATGGAGCAATTTCTTCATGAATTCTGGCGTCGATCAAGGGACCCAACTCCACAGGAATATGATACCCTTCTTAGAAAGGGTGTGGGAAATGGATTGCCCGATTTCATTTCCTGGTTTAAACGTAAGGTACATGCTTAGTTTGTCATTTGAAGTTGCCCTTACGTGCGAATAATATAACAATCTAGCGTGTTTGAACTTGCAGGGCCAAAGAGAGCCGTCTATGAGTGTCGAGTTGAGACAAGTAGCCAATGGCTTTGCCTATAGGGTCAGGAAATTTTCTGGGTATGACTTCAATGGATACCGTTTTCACACAACAAGCTACGACCAAAGTCCGCCCAATCGAAAAACCACGTGTTCTGGAGTCTTTACGCCCGGGCTTGACGAGAACGAGTATTATGGAAGAATTGAAGAAATATATGAACTCAATTTTCATGGTTCCAAACCTCTTACTCCAGTGATATTCAAATGTCATTGGTTTGACCCTGAAGTTACGAGACTGACATATTCTAATCTTGGGCTAGTCGAAATTCGATAGGATTCCACCTTACCAGGAGACGATGTCTATATTGTGGCCCAACAGGCCACACAAGTGTATTATCTTCCATATGCGTGCCAAACGAAACAACATCGTAAGGGTTGGGATGTTGTGTATAAGGTATCACCGCACGGTAAATTTCCAAACGATGAAGATTATAACTTAGACCCGGACACATATGACGGAGAGTTCTTTCCAACAAGATGGGCTAGAAGGGCGATTTGAGATAGACTTAACCGAAGCGATCGGAATGGAAGTAGATATTGAAATGGTTGTTGATGAGGAGGATGATGAGGTGCAAAATGAGAATGACTTAGAAATGCTTGAAGGCAATGCCAATGATGAACTTGCGCCTTCAGATGGTGTTGACTATGAAATGGTTGATAGTGATGATGACACTTATGATCCGGCTAACCCGGACACATATGAAGATTATTTTTAATCGATGTAATGCTATATTTCATTTATTTTGCATATGTTTCTAAATACATATTTTTTATCTGTGCTTAATTGCTTACTCTTAATTGCAGGTTGTTGGACAAAGATGGTGGGTGGTGGGACGAGGACGAGGAGGGGGAGGGGGAGGGGGAGGAGGAGCACCCGTAGGACGGAGGAGGAGGCGCAGCAGGACGACGCCGTACAACAGCAGGTGGAGCAGCAAGCCGCTGTCGATGCGGCGCAGCAGGACGACGATGATGCGGCGCAGCATGACGACGACGACGATGCCGCTCAGCAGGACGTCTCAGGTTCTAGCTCCTCAGGTTCGAGGAGCATCTACCTGTGAGGTCCCGCGAGTCTCCCTCAGCGACCCATACTTCGTGACAGATGTTCGCTGATACGACCCGATGGGGAGAGGTAGGTAACTTTAGATGTTGTTGCTGCTTTTTCATATTATATGTTCAAATTAATAATAGAAACTAATACTTTATCTTAATCACTTGGACAGGTCTTGGATGGTTTTGGAGAGTGCAGGGGGTCACGGCCGCCTCCCCAATGGCATCCTCGGCCTTCTATGCAGGGAACACTTCCCTGGACTTGTCGAGTACGCCGGAGTGACGGGCCCAGCCTACACCTTCGACCACTACGCCGTCGCCCCCGATGCAGTAGATCGGGACGGTAGAGAATTCAACAACAAGGCAGAGCGGGTGAAGCAAGAGCTGTGGGTAAGTCTTCCTCGCACTATATTGTTTAATAAGTCGCATTTGTTGCATATTCTTGAAATAATGTATGGATACATCGTCTTTGTATGTAGGATTTCTTTAGATGCGAGGCTGGATATGAGGCCAGGGCGGATGTGGTGGCTACCACGAGCTGTAAGAAGCTCGTCATGGACATGCACTACGAGGCGCGCATCCAGGCCATCGTCACTTACCATGGCTCCGTCCTTGGGGAGAAGGTGAGCAAGAAGGACGTCCGAACCATGTCGTTGACTCCGGACCAGTACTTGCAGGTAAATACAAAACTTTATTATTGGTACTAAATATGCTTAATTTTATCTTCTGATATGCCGTGTACTTGTATTTTTTAGATGATTCCTTATTGGTGCGCCACGCATCCTGAGTGCTGGGAGCAGATGGTGCAGAGGTGGTGCTCGGCTGAGTGGGACGAGGCGCACAACGCTAGCCGGGAACGACGTTTGATGATGCAAGGTCCCTCCCACCATCAAGGCAGCCGCAGCCTGGGCAAATACGCGGAAGCATGGGTACGCGCTCTTTTTTATTTAGGTATATAACTTTCGATTAGACATGATTTCTAACCATCTCGTTGGTTTTCTCATAGTCGGCGTCACATGGTGGCCAGCCTTGCTCCATCTTCTCGGCATATGCTATGGCCCACAAGGGGAAGGCGACGTCCGACGTCACCTACAACCCGGATGACGGGCCCGAGGCATACACCAACCCCGCCGTCCACAGCCTCCTCAGTGAGTACACCGCCATGGCCAAGGAGGTCCATGGGCCAGATTACGATCCGAGGATCGAGGACATCGATGGAGATGTCCTCATGAGGGTCGGAGGAGGCAAGAGGCATGGGCAGTACTGGATTGCCGATGGGGCAATCGACTCGTCCTCCACTCCCACTCTATCTCAGGTGCGAGCAAGGAGCACGAGCGTGAGCCCAGCCATACGACCTCGGCAGGACAGCTCACAACATCGTATCCATCAACTCCAGGTTATTTCTTATCTATTCATCATTCATTGATTATTATATATCTTCTATTTGCATTATCGTAACACTAGGGCGAAATATTACAGACTCAGCTAGATGATGAGAGGAGGCAACGTGAGGAGCTAGAGAAGAGGATGGCGGAGATGTTCGCGTACATGCAGAGCCTTGGCGCCGCACAGGGTCATGCTCCACCACCTCCATTGTTCCCTGCAGCTGACCCTGCTGAGTTCACTACTCTTGTGAGTATCAAAATTTTAGTACTGCATGATATATATTCATATGTTCTCACACATGCAATCTCTTCTCTGTGCAGGGTCAATCGGCGGCGTCGAACAACCCTCACGCTTCGTCCAGCCCTTCGCCGAACCAGTCCAGCTGCCCACCTCGTTGATGACCTGTTTTGTGATGATCCAGACTTATATTTGTGAGTGTTGGTGATGTTAGTTATACTTGGTCTTGTGAGATACTTAGTGAGACTTATGTGCTGTGAAACCTGATTTATGTGGTGATATTTGTGATATATATGGTGTTGATGATAAATGTGTTGATTCTGTGATGGGAATGATATATAATGTGATGTTAATGATATATATCTTTTGTTTGTTTGGATGGAACAGCAAAAACAAATAAAAAAGGGACTTCCTGGTCACTTTGCCGAGTGTAACACTTGGCAAAGGGTATCTTTGCCGAGTGCTATGACCATGGCACTCGGCAAAGAAGGACACCTGGGAACCTGTAAAGCCTTCTTTGCCGAGTGCTGTGGTCAAGGCACTCGGCAAAGAAGCTACCTTTGCCGAGTGCCGCCCAGCGCACTCGGCAAAGGGACTAGCAAAGGGGCCCACTGGAGGACTCTTTGCCGAGAGCCTGTCCACTAGACACTCGGCAAAGAAGCCTCCTTTGCCGAGTGCCTACGAGAGCTCTCGGCACAGGGACTGGCGGTGGGGCCCACTGGAGCCGTCTTTGCCGAGCGCCATGATAGCAGGCACTCGGTAAAATTGGCCTCTTTGCCGAGTGCCAAAGAAGACACTCGGCAAAGGATCCGTCTCCGTCACTTGGCACCATGACGGCGACTTTTCTTTGCCGAGTACGAAATGGCACTCGGCAAAGTCTTTGTCGAGTGCCCGATAAAAAGTACTCGACAAAGAGGTCGTTGCTGATGTACAGTTCGCCGAGCGTTCTTTGCCGAGTGTTACACTCAACAAAGTGTTTGCCGAGTGTTTTCTAGGTTTTGCCGAGTGCCTTAGGCACTCGGCAAAGGAGCTGTGTCCGGTAGTGTTTGCCGAGTGTTTTCTAGGTTTTGCCGAGTGCCTTAGGCACTCGGCAAAGGAGCTGTGTCCGGTAGTGCTTGCCCCGATGCTGGCTCCTACGTGACGTCTCCCAATTGTGTCCACGCCAAAAATGCGAGAAGATTAGGCGCGGAAGGAAATAAACCCGTATACGATCGGAGAATTCTCGATGTGGAGGAAGAAGGAAGCGAAGCCGCGCAACACTCGTCAGATGTTCGACGACAAGCCGAGCCAGTATTTATCAGCATTCTTACGAGTATTGAGTCACGTTTGATGCTGATGAGCTGATTTATAATTTTTAAGTTTATTTGATGATTGGATTAGCTAGACTTATTAGTCGTAATAATTCTCGTGTTTAGCAGACGCGTCGTGTTTGTGTTAGATGTTTACTAAAAAAAAGATACCTCAGCACGTCCGGTAATGTAATTGTGTGAAATAATTGCGTAATATGGTACACCTTAGGTCTAAAATACAAGATTTACAAAAAATGTCTTAGAGAACGTATAATTTAAGTACGCATAAAATAGTTCGTCATTTACGACGAATGGTCCAGTTAGTAACGTAAAGGGTAGTGTGAGTGTTTCTACCGTCTAGCGGGTAAACGTTAGTGATACTTATATATCATGCTTTCTATATGATTGATTTGCGTTGATATCGTATTTAGCTGATATGAGGTGTATAATAGTTTAGAGTAGTAATTCTACGTCACTTAAAATGCTTATACATAGTTTACTGTTGTGTGCTGTTAGAATTAAATCCGATTAAAATTAGAATGCCATCGATATAGTTTTAATGTGATATCGATATCTAGTATTTTCGTACTAGATTTGCGATGTCTTGCTATAGGTGTTTAATTCGCTATCATGTAGCACTATTTAAGTTTGTGATATTCCTGTTTATATGTATTCATGTGCATTATGCAAATCATTTAGGTACGTGAATTAACCATGTGATGCGGAGAACCAGAACTAAGTCGACCACAGGATGCTCGAAAGCGTAAGCTTCTCCACAAGATGATGTTGATAGACGAACCTGAAGATGGATAACCTGAACGAATGCCAAGATGTGGGATGCTCATCAAGTGGACGTCGTCTAACAACACTAACCTAGTGTTATTCAGGCAAGCCCCAGTGCATTTTCCACCTCCTTGCTGTTTTAAAATCTTTATCACCTTGTTTGATGCATTGGGTGATAGGAGTTGTGTGCTAAACCGTTGATGCATTTCCTTCGTTGAAAAATTGATTACCCATCCTTGATACCCTATTTGAAAAGAATTTTATGATGCTTAGCCTTGCTTTAGAAAACAAAAAAAATGTTTTGTTTTAAAACAAAAGTGATGCTTCAGTGGGTGGGAATGTTTTCAAAAAGAAAATACTTATGATGGTAGATCCGTCAAAGGCCTTGATGGGTTCAACATCGGAAAAGATGTACCTCTGCCAGGTACCAAACTTTGGGTTTAAATAATAAAGCTGAGACTGGGTGGTTGACTTGCATGAGAAGGGAGTCTCGGTGTAGTGTCTCCATCTGAGTCGACTAAGGACCGTCTCGATGTAGGCTTGCTGATTGAGGACCTTTTAACTGGTCACATGCCTCATCATGGGTAAGCTTTGCCTCGGGCAGACTAATACCAGAAAGGCCAACACGCAATGGGAGTGGAGAGATGGCGAGAGTAGCGTGTACCCTCCGTGGCAAGAGGCTAGATGGTGGTGTATCTATGCTCTCGGTTGGCGTGAACCTAGTCTAGTCTTAAGAAACCCGGTGGCGAGTTGACATATGCAAGGGTTAAGTGCTACATATGTCGTGTGATTGGAGATCCCCAGCTGGGTATTAATCGATTCGGATCGCCATTACTTCTCGGACATGAAGACTTGGTCACTGCCCTACACGTAGCAATCCAGTGAACTAAAGGGATGATGAAAAGATGGCTAGTATAGGCCAAGTGCTTGAACTAGGGTAGAAAGAACTGTAGATGTAGGTAACTTTACTTTACCTGACAAGTAAAAATGGGTTTTTAAGGATCCACTCATAGTAAGCTTTTCTGCAAACAGAGTTCTTGATTCTTGATAAGCCTTACCTTGAATCCCTTTTAAAACCAGCATACCCTTGAGAGTCTTTTCTTTAGTCGGGTAAGTCTTGCTGAGTACTTGCATACTTAGGGTTTTATTCCCATTGTTGCTGCAGGTTACGAGTCACTTTGATTGTGATTGGTGTTAAGCGTCGGTGGGCACGACCTTCTTATATGTCTAAGTACTTCTTCTATACTTCGTATTGAGGATGGTCACTTGAGCTAGCATATATTTCAAAACTATAAATAATTTATAACAGTTCAAAGTTATTTCTTTGAATCACTTTGTAATCACTCCGATCATGTACATTGTAAAACTTGATATAACTTGTAAAATTTGGTAGTAAGATTTCCGCTGCAAAATGTTGGTGTGTGATTTGTGTTTACTTAATCCTGCGGTCCTGGTTGTAAGTGGTTAATCCGAGGTCCTTGGTGCACTCGGACAGATCCTGTTAAGTTATCTGGTGCACATGCATAGCCGTCTGAGGTCTTTGAGGCAAGGGCAGGTGCATGTGGGCCCAATAACTTGGGAGGTTCTGCCACAGCTTTGCTTTACAAAACAAAATGTTTTTTTTAAACAAAAGATGATGCTTCATATGGGATGGGAATTTTTCAAAGAAAAGACTTGATGGTGAATCCATCATGGCCATGATGGGTTCAACATTTGAAAAGATGTTCCTTTGCCAGGTACCAAACTTTGGGTTGTAAATGATAAAGATGAGACCGGGCGGGTGACTTGCATGAGAAGGCAGTCTCGGTGTAGTGTCTCCGTCTGAGTCGATTAAGGACCGTACCAATGTAGGCTTGATGATTGAGGACCTTTTAACTGGCCACATGCCTCGTCATAGGTAAGCTTGCCTCGGTCGGACCAATACCAGAAAGGCCACCACACAATGGGAGTGGAGAGATGGCGAGAGTAGTGTGTACCCTGCATGGCAAGAGGCTGGACGGTGGTGTATCTGTGCTCTCGGTTGGCGTGAACCCATTCTGGTCTTGAGAAACCCGGTGGTGAGTTGACATATGCAAGGGTTAAGTGCTACATATGTCATGTGGTTGGAGATCCCTAGGTGGGTATTAATCGATTCGGATCGCCGTTACTTCTCGGACATGAAGACTTGGTCACTGCCCTACACGTAGCAATCCAGTGAAGTGAAGGGTTGATAAAAGATGGCTAGCATAGGCTAAGTGCCTGAACTAGGATAGAAAGAACTCTAGATACAGGTAATGACTTAACCTGAAAATAAAACTGGATTTTTAAGGATGCACGGTCAGTAAGCTTTTCTGCAAACAGAGTCTTTGATTCTTCATCAGTTTTACCTTGAATCCCATAAGCCAGCATATCCTTGAGAAGTCTTTTTCCTTTGTCGAGTAAGACTTGCGAAAGTACACTCCGTACTCAGGGTTTTCGAACCCATGTTGTTGTAGGTGATGAAACAGTCGAGTTTTGCTGTTTCTGCTCGAAGGTGGTGCCAAAGCAGGAGGAAAATCAGTAAACTTGTTAGTGGGAGGATGTTTTGCCTCCCAGTTATGTAATATTAAGTACTGCACTCGAACACCCGTTATGTAATAAATACTCTCTCTATATTTTATATGAATGTAAATTATGCTATTGTAATCCTTCCGCTTATTCTTTACTCCGATTATGTGTGTAATGTCTGCGTGATGGGTGAAGCGCTCTTGGGCGATATGATGATGATATAGATAACCGAACTTGTCGAGTGATTATGCACACCTGCACGATTGTCTGAAGTCCTTAGGACAAGGACATCTGTAGGTGGGCCTAATACTAGATCTGGGCATAAAACCCGAGCCCGAAGCCCTATACCCGAAATACCCGAACCCGTTCCCATTTAGCCCGAAGCCCGTTACCCAAATAACTCCAATGGGTAACGAAACTGAATACCCGAACTAAGTTCGGGCCTAATCGTGTATTAACCCGCGGTACCCAAAGTACCCATTCGACCCGAAATAACCAGCACATCTAGGCGCCAGGCCGAGCGCTAGCCCCACAGCAACAGAGCCCATGGGCCACGGCCCAGTTGACAGCCTACTACGAAACCTGGGCAACCCTAGCTCCCTGACCCTGAGTCCCTCTCTCCCTGTCCAGCACTCTGGCTATGGCTGCCCTGTCCAGCAGTGGCTACGGCGCCCCCCAATCCCATCGGCCATCACCACCTACAACTTCAAGGCTGGTACTCTAGCGCAAGGAGCACTTCGGGTCTCTGTTTTCCGGCAACAGCAAGGCACGGTGGTAACCAACAACCACACTAGGTGCCGAGCGGCCAAGCGCCGAAGCGCGTACAGGCGTACAATGCCCTCGTGGGTCGTGGCCTTGCCAGCAAACCATCGCGCCACCGGCCAGGCGGCCAAGCGTGGACAACGGACAGCGCCCTCGCTGGCAAGCCGCTGCGCCACCGGCCAGGCGACCACGCGGGGACGCGCCCTCACCACCGAGCCATCGGCCAGACGCGCCCTCGCATGTGCTTTTATATATTTTGGGTAAATTGGGTATACCTGAACCCGAACCCGAAATTGCGGGTACCCGAAATTTTGGGTCGTGGGTTTTAAAAGCTGTGATCGGGTATCAGTTTCTATTACTCGAATTTACCAAAACCCGAACTACCCGACCCAAACTAATCGAGTAACCCAAATGCCTAGTCCAACCTAATACCTTGGGAGGTTCCGTGACAGCTGGTATCAGAGCGAAGCCCATCTTTTCGGACATTACGTAGTACTTCAAAAGAATTTTAAAATACTTATCTTGAAAATTCTTTCATTCTTATCTTACCACTTTCTGGTAGTAACTTACCTTTCAAAATCGGGTAACAGAGTGCTAAATAAAGGTATATGTAGGAAATAGGGGATCAATGAAAAGTTGATCCCATGACTATTAGGTTATGCATGCATCATGATTAAACTACACTAAATAAAATTTTCCCCTCTTATGGAGATATGACACGAACCAAGACCACTCAGCGCAAATCAACCGGACCTCATGGTGCACCCCGGCATTAGCTGGCCACTAGACATGAAGGAAGCAGCAGTGGAAGTAACGACCCAATAGGGGATTTGGAGGCCAGAGTGGAGCGACTCAGGTCTGAACTACACCACGAGTGTAGGGAGCGTGCGCGCGATAGCTACCGCATTGCTGAACTATCAGCAGAAGTTAATCGCCTGCAGCAGGAAATTACGTAACACGATACGACCATTGACTGGGTCGTAAACTCGTGCTCTTTCGCCTGGGATTGTGAAGCCAAAGCTCTAGCTCGAGTAGTAGAACTTAGCGCATCCCTAGAAAACCTGCAAGCGTAATGCAACACCCTGCATGAAGAGGTGCACGTATTGTATGACCGGCTGCATCCAAGCGTGCCACCAGAAGTTGCAGCAATGGGAGCCGAACCATCTGGAACAGCTGATGGAGGACCTGATGGGGAGTTGGACCTTTTTGGGGCCCCTCCTTCCATGAATCTTGAAGATGAACGGTCTCCTGAAGCAGGCAGTGGAGCAGCTAAGACGAAGAGAATTAGAGTAGTATAGTTTAAGTAATGTACTCATGTAAAATAGATAAGAAAGTCGAGTTGTAATACTGAGTATGTATAATTATTACTATTCAGCAATGTAATAATGATGGTGTGTGTTTGGCATATAATAATTCAGGATGTTTTTCTTCCTCAGATGCCATCGTGAACTCGTGGTCATGATGGGGCAGGAACTTCCCACGGCGGGGAGGACACTCCCAACTCGCCACCTGTACCTCCTACCCTGGCTGAGGCTTTCGCTGCCTTGGTCAACGCTACCGCCGACAACACGTGCTTCTTGCATGAATTGGCGGGAAATCAATTTCAGCAACACGGAGGAAGAGGTCCACCTCAAGGACCACAAGACACCACATATCTAGAGTGCTCCGAGACCCATCCACCGCTCTTTGTCAAGGAGGAGGAACCCCTGAAAGTTGATGAATGGGTGCGGGTGATGGAACAAAAGTTCGGGCTAATCCAATGCACTGAGACACAGAAGCCCCTATTTGCCACCCAACAGTTGAGAGGCCCTGCCAGCACAAGGTGGGCAAACTTTTTCGCCATTCAACCTGTGGGACATCAAGTCACGTGGGAAGAGTTCAAACTGGCATTTAGGGAACCTTATGTTCTGGAAGGAGTGCTACAGATGAAGTTGGAAGAGTTCATACGTCTGAAGCAAGGGGGAGATTCTGTGATGCAGTATCTCAACAAAATTAATCACCTCTCCCAATACGCCATCGATCAAGTGGACACAGACTTGAAAAAGAAGAATTGCTTCATGAGGGGATTAAATGACAGATTCCAGCGCAAAATGGCTACGTGTCTGAATCTCACATATAACAGGGCTTTCAGCACAACACTCTCAGTTGAAGCCAAAAATGCGGGACAAGGAAAGTCAAAAAGAAATGCGGGTGAAAGATCAACTCCGGGGCTTGAAAAGAGGACAAGGATGGTAATCCGACCTTTCAACTGAAATCGTAATTCTCCTCGTCCGCCCACATATTCCTTCAGACAACCCGTATTCATCCGTCCCACTCCTGCCCCTGCCTAGAACAATCAGTCGAGTGCCCCTGGTGTTTGTTTCCCTGCACTTCCCAGTTCCTCGAGTGGCTGTTTTAATTGTGGCAAGTCTGGACATTTCATCAAAGACTGCCCCTACCCGAAGCAGAACAAATCAAACTTTCAATAGACTTCCGGGAACATAAATCAAGGAAAGGAAAACACGGCCAACCCTCAAGTGGGCAAAAATCTGAAGAAAACTGGGCGAGTTTATTATACCCAGGTGGCGACTACACCGGAAGGCGAACCGGTGATGATGGGTACGTTTCTCATTGCCAACCACCCAGCAGCTATCCTTTTTTATTTTGGTGCATCACATACCTTTATGAGCAAGACTTTTGTTGATAAGCATTGCATACATAGCACTGAATCAAGGGAGGGATTTGTTATTCACTCACCTGGGGGTCAGATATTTGGAGTCTCACCCTCTGCAGCCGGGATGATGTTCCCTTGACTCCGAGACTGTCGGGTTCATGGCGGACGACACCACTAAGGTCGCGGTGCTAAAGGCCCTGACAACCTTCTACGTATATCATCCCCTAGAGATGATGATGCACCCACTGGGACTCTGTAAAGCCCTAAAATTTGTATAAGTTAAAATAAAATAAAATAAAATAAATAAGTACATGTATTTACATAAAAGTGTTTTGGGAATTATTTGATTTCCTTTTATGTGTGCAGATTCAATTAACGGAATTAAATTAGTCAAATAACAAATAATTAAATATAGGAATATGCATCTCATGTGGAGGTTCTTATATGCTTGCATTTGTATCCAAATTAGTGAGGCAAGTTTAAAAATGTGAAATTAGAATTTAAAAAGCGAAGGAGAAAAGATGGAAAAGAATGTACACTATAGTAAATATATATATATACAAAAAAAATTATATTCCTTCAGGTTGGAAATCTTATTTGTGCACTTAATTTGTATGTGAAACTCATCAACAAATTTGAATTTAAAATTCAGTTTGAAATTTGGAAATAAAAAGAAAGAAAATAGAGAATCCAGAAAAAGCTACCTAGGCTGGAACAATAGCAGGTCGGCCCAGTTCCCTCAGCCCAACATGACCGTGCCCCTTCCCCCTTTCTCGGTCGCTGACGGCTTGGGCTCGCTGGCCAGCTCATTTGATATCTCTGCGTCCATGCTGCGTGGGACCGCGTCGCCAGTCTAATTGCTCGCGCGCGCCTGCTCTGCCTCACTTCCGTGCGGGCCCGAATGACAGACCATCTTCCTCCTCGTATTGTTGCGCCTGATGCCGATGCCCACGCACCGCAACAACCCGCCGCGCAGATCTCGGGCCGACCTTACCGGTCACCGCCTCCTCCTCGCTCGGACTCGGGGGAAATAAATACCCACATGTTCTCCCCTGCTCCCTCAATCCTCCATCCGAATCGAACCCAGGGCCAGCTTCGGGGGAGCTCCTCTTCCTCGATGGCTGCTACTCGCCACGATGGTGTTGGCTCACACAAAGAACAGCAGGACCCCAGCCATGCCGCCGCATGTGCGCGTGTCCTCAGCAAGCGAAGACCGCCGCACATGGGGGTGTGCTTTCCAACTGAATGGATTTCGGAAGCCCGAATTGCTCGATGTCGAGGATCTCCTGCGGCGGCGACCGTGGATCACCATCGTGATTCTCCTCCATAGACAGTATTCGGTGCGCTTGACCGTGTGCGGGTGTTCGCTGATACCCGCGGCGACCGTGCGTAGCGGGTTTTCTGAAGCTAGTGGAACTTTGTAAAGGCCTCGTAGTGTTACCCTGCCTCGCCTCCTCAGAAGAGGTGTATGGGATTGGTCGTCTCTTGGCAGATGGGTAACATGACTTGTGGGTAAAGATGTGCAACCTCTGCAGAGTGTAAAACTGGTATACTAGCCGTGCTCACGGTCAAGAGCAGCTCGGACACTCACATGATTAATTTATGGAACTAAATTTAATATGTCATATGCATTGCATCGCAGGTGATGATGTTACTTTTGTTCTACTATTTAATTGGGTTGGTATTTACTTATACTTAGTAACTGCTAATAAAATTTTGACCAACTCTAAAAGCAATGCTCAGCTTCAACCATCTTCTTTGGTAAGCCTTACACTTCATGAGCTCCCACCTTTGGCGAGTTCATGCACATTATTCCCCACAACTTGTTGAGCTATGAACGTATGTGAGCTCACTCTTGCTGTCTCACACCCCCCCATAGGTCAAGAACAGGTACCACAGGATGAGGCGCTTGGAGGATGATGTGACGAGTTCGTGAGAGGTCTAGGCCGTCGTCTCCCAGTCAACTTTGGGTTGTTGGACCGTTGTCTCCTTATAATGTAATTGTTTATTTATTTTGTATAGAACTCCTGTTATGTAGTAAAGATGTGACATTCGATCATGTGCCATGATTCATCATATGTGTGAGACTTGGTCCTAGCACACCTGGTGATTATGTTCGCGTCCGGGTCTTGGTGCCCCGAAACCCGGGTGTGACAGACTCTTCCCCGCCGAGAACAGGGATGACCCCATGTGGTGCAAGAGAGTGAGCCACATGAAGGACGTGTGGGCCATGCATCCTGACCAAGTTGGGAGGATCACTGTTCAGTGTATGAGCGCACTGTATCGCCTACAGGCCCTACAGAGCGACGCCATAGCACACCTCACTGATCTTGCTCAGACTACTAAGATCACTCTCGACAGTCGAGAGGACTTCATGGTCGACTTGTCTTCAGAATTGGTGGAAAAAGACCTACAGGTGGAACAGTTAAGCCAGCGCATCGCGGTCCTAGAGTAGCAGGTGGAAATCTGGGATAACACCATCGATATCCTGGAGATCCAGCTCCATGATGTGCAGGAGGAACTTGAGGAAGCCAATGACCACCTGGAGATGCACCACCAGGACATGGAGGCAAATGAGGCAGGAAGCAAGGGAGAGGAGGATCCCGAGGAACTAGAGCCAGCTCTAGGTCCAAATGCAACTCCCTCCGGAGTGCCCCCTTCACCCGCATCTAGCGTTGCCTCTACCACTCAGGGTTGATGAGTTAGTTTGACATATTAGGAGGACAGGAACCCACGCGAGCTTAGTTGGTATCAGATTTTGTACTAGGCTTATGGGTGAATCCCCCTAAAATGTTGTAACCCAGGGAAGACTTTTATGAGCAATGAAATGAATGCAATCATGCTATCCTCGTTTGGTTCAATATTATGTTATGTCATTTTTCTCCATATGATATAAAGAATATTGCTCAGAATCGTGAATCGAGGTAACAATGGCGAAAATTTCTGTTTTCAGATGGCAGCTAGGCAGCGTCGCGGGCAGAACGAGCAGATTCCCTCACCACCTCCTCCAGCTCCCACAATGCAAGAGCTAATGGCTCAGCACAATGAGATTCTACGACAGCTGGTGCAGCGCCAACCCCACCCTCAGCAGTATGGTGGAGGCCAGCAGCAACATCCTCCGGCCGCGGCAACGTACTAGGAGTTCTTGAGCATGCAACCACCTTTGTTCACCAAGGCAGAGGACCCACTGGACGCCGATGTGTGGCTAAGGGTTGTGGAGTCCAAGTTCCCACTCCTCACGGGAGATTGCCTGACGACGCAAAAACCCGCTTCGTCGCACAACATCTTCGTGGACCTGCTAGGACATGGTGGGACCATTTCCGTGCCATGTTGACCGCTGACCATGTGGTGACATGGGAAGAGTTCAAGATGACTTTCAGGGGACACCATATTCCAGCAGGGATTCTAGATCGCAAGCTCAATCAGTTCTTGGCATTGACTCAGGGGACCCGCACTGTGTTGCAGTATGCCCAGGCCTTCAACGACCTGTGTCAATATGCGGGTTATCATGCAGATTCAGATGAGAAGAAGAGAGACTGTTTCCATAGAGGACTCAACACCAAGATGCATGAGCGCCTCAACACTGTTTGTGTTGACAGCTTCAATGAACTGGTGAACCTTGCCATATCATAGGAAGACTGTTTTGTAGCTCACCGGGCAGAATAGAAGAGGAAGGACTAATGTCAACAACTTCAGCTCCACCCAGAGGTTTCGGATTGTCTCCAACTATCAGAGCAGGGGATTCTAGCATCAAGCAGGAAGATGGGTCATCAGGCCGCCGCAATAGCAGCAAGCACCCAGTCGTTTCCCCGCTCCTGCTCCAAGGAATAATCAACCTCAGCAACAGCGGCAGCAATTCTGCCAGGGGAATGGAAACAAATGCTTCACATGTGGTAATGCAGACTACTATGCCAAGAATTGCCCACGGAATTAGCCAAGGCAGATGCCAGCACCCAACCAAGATAAAGAGAGGAAGCAGAAAGTGCAAGTCAGGCAAGGGAAGCTCAACTTCACTACTCTGGAGGAGCTACCTAAAGGAGCGCCCATCATGACTGGTACTTTTTCCATTTTTAATCAACCTGCACTGATTCTGTTTGACTCTGGTGCATCACATAGCTTCATTAGCCAGAAGTTCAGTGTCAAATGTCAACTGCCTTTCTATCATACTGAAAGTCGCCTAGAGGGGGGGTGAATAGGCGGAATCTAAAAATTATAAACTTAAGCACACACTACAAGCCGGGGTTAGCGTTAGAATGAAATGCGAGTGCGAAAGAGAGGGTGAAAAACAAATCACAAGCAAATAGAAAGGATGACATGGTGATTTGTTTTACCGAGGTTCGGTTCTTGCAAACCTACTCCCCGTTGAGGTGGTCACAAAGACCGGGTCTCTTTCAACCCTTTCCCTCTCTCAAACGGTCACCTAGACCGAGTGAGCTTTTCTCCTTAATCAAACGGGTCACTTAGACCCCTACAAGGACCACCACAACTTGGTGTCTCTTGCTTTGATTACAAGTGTCTTGAGAACAAGAAAGAGGAAGAAGAAAAACGATCCAAGCGACAAGAACTCAAATGAACACAGGTGTCTTTCTCTCACAAGTCACTAAGCTTTGTAATGAGTTTGGGACTTGGAGAGGATTTGATCTTTTGTTTTGTGTCTTGGAGTGAAGTCTAGAGCTCTTGTATTGAATGCAAATTGCTGGAAACTTGGATGCCTTGAATGGTGGTGGTTGGGGGTATTTATAGCCCCAACCACCAAAACAGCCGTTGGGGAAGTCTGCTGTCGATGGGCACACCGGACAGTCCAGTGCGCCACCGGACACTATCCGGTGCGCCAGCCACGTCACCCAACTGTTAGGGTTCTGACGGATTCGACCGTTGGAGCTAGGGCACTGGATAGTCCGATGCCACACCAGACAAGCACTGTTCACTGTCCGGTGTGCCTTCTGGCGCTGCTCTGACTCTGCGCGAACTGTCTGCGCACTGTTCACACCACTGTTCACTTTTGCAGACGATCGTTGGCGCAGAAGCCGTTGCTCCGCTTGGCACACCGGACAGTTCGGTGCTACACCGGACAGTCCGATGAATTATAGCGGAGTGGCTCTCCAAAAACCTGAAGCTGAGGAGTTTGGAGTGTAAGGTCCCTGGTGCACCGGACACTGTTCGGTGGTGCACCGGACACTATCCGGTGGCACACCGGACAGTCCGGTGCGCTAGACCAGGGCACACTTCGGTTTTCTTTTACTCCTTTCATTTGAACCCTAACTTGTTCTTTTTATTGGTTTGTGTTGAACCTATGACACCTGTAGAACATATAATCTAGAGCAAACTAGTTAGTCCAATTATTTGTGTTGGGCAATTCAACCACCAAAATCATTTAGGAAAAGGTTTGACCCTATTTCCCTTTCACATACCCAAGGGTCTTTCATGATAGCAACGTGTGGGGGCAAAATTGCAACAAACCAATTAAACCGCAGTATACCTATCCAGTTGGGAAGCAAGGTGTGCAAGACCACCCTCCTCATTTTGGGGATGGATAATGTGGAATTTTGGGCACTGATTGGATGACCCAGCATCAAGTAGTGATAAATGTCGCCAACCGCATCATCAAAGTCCATTAACCTACCTGTGGGAAGTTCACCTTATATCTGCCCAGCCAAGAAACCACTCGGTCATGTGCTTTTTCCATGATAGAGCTACCCCTGAAGAAGATCCTAGTAGTCTGTGATTATGCAGATGTTTTTCCTGATGAGTTACCAGGAATGCCGCCAGATCGAGATATCAAATTTGCCATTGAGTTGCAACCGGGAACGACACCTATTTGCAAGAGGCCCTACCGAATGCCACCCGCCGAGCTGGCAGAATTGAAGAAACAGCTACAAGAATTGTTGGACAAGGGTTTCATCCGCCCAAGTACTTCACCTTGGGGATGTCTGGCCTTGTTCGTGAAGAAGAAGGATGAAAGCTTGAGATTATGCATAGATTACCGCCCACTCAATGTGGTGACTGTCAAAAACAAGTATCCTTTGCCTCGTATTGATGTTCTTTTCGACCAATTGGTTGGAGCTAAGGTGTTTTCCAAGATAGATCTTCGCTCCGGCTATCATTAGATCAAGATACGAGCAAGTGATATTCTAAAGACTGCCTTCTCAACCAGATATGGGCTATATGAATATCTGCTGATGTCTTTCAGACTAACAAATGCGCCTGCATACTTCATGTACCTGATGAATTCAGTCTTCATGCCTGAACTGAACAAATTTGTGGTGGTCTTCATCGATGATATTTTGGTATACTCAAGAAACGAAGAAGAGCATACTGGTCATTTGCATGTAGTGCTCCAATGTCTAAGAGAACACCGCCTTTATGCCAAATTGTCAATGTGTGATTTCTGGCTAAAGGAGATTAAATTCTTGGGTCACACTATCTCTGAGGGAGGAATAGCTGTTGATCCAAATAAGGTGCAAGAGGTGATGAATTGGAAGCCTCCAATGACTGTTTGTCAAATTCGGAGTTTTCTGGGATTGGCCGAGTATTATCGGCGATTCATTCTAAATTTCTCTCGAATCGCTAAGCCCATGACAGAATTGTTGAAGAAGGGAGAAAAATTTGAATGGGGCTAGAAATGTGAAGATATCTTCCACACTTTGAGGCAACATCTGACCACAACACCTGTGTTAGCACAGCCTGACAACAATAAGCCATTTGATGTGTATTGTGATGCCTCTGGCACTAGACTGGGTTGTGTTTTGATGCAAGACAACCGAGTCATTGCCTACGCGTCAAGAGTACTCAGGCCTCATGAGCAAAATTATCATACTCATGATTTAGAGTTGGCAGTCGTGGTTCATGCATTGAAAATGTGGAGGCACTACTTGATGGGAACCCACTACAACATCTATACTGATCACAAGAGCCTCAAGTACATCTTTACTCAGGCTGATCTCAACATGAGGCAGAGAAGATGGCTAGAACTAATCAAGGACTACGACTTGGAAGTACACTACCACCCGGGGAAGGCCAATGTGGTTGTAGATGCCTTAAGTCAAAAGTCATAATGCAACTGTATGGTGATGGATTCTCGCATCAATGCCCTGTGTGATGAGTTGGGTAAGATGAGGATTGAAGTGATTCCTTCTGGTACCTTGTCTCACATCTCCGTTGAACCAACCTTGTTAGACCAGATTATTATGGCCCAACTCAGTGACAAGGGAGAGCAAATCATCAAAGAGAATCTTAATTAGAAAGTGGAGAAGTATAGATGCTTTCGCCAAGACAGCAAGGGGATACTATGGTTTGAAGATAGATTGGTGGTTCCTAAAAATAGAGACCTCAAGAAGGAAATCTTGGATGAGGCTCATCTCTTAAAATTCTCCATGCACCCGAGAAGCACCAAGATGTACCATGATCTGAAGCCCCTGTATTGGTGGACCAGGATGAAAAGGGAGATAACCCAATATGTATCAGAATGTGACACATGTCAGAGGATAAAGGAAAGCCACTTAAAATCAACTAGTGCCTTGCAACCCCTATCGATACCTTCATGGAAATGGGATGACATCAGCATGGATTTCATTGTGGGTCTGCCCGACACCTCTCGACATCATGATTCAATCTGGGTCATTGTGGACCGATTGGCAAAAGTGGCACATTTTCTTCCAGTGCACACCACCAATAAGGCTCAAAAATACGCAGAGTTGTACATTGACCGAATGGTGTGTTTGCATGGATTACCCCGGACAATTATCTCTAACCGAGGAGCCCAATTTGTAGCCATATTTTGGGAGCAATTGCAAGAGTCTTCGGGAACCAAGCTGATAAGGAGTTCAGCTTAGCACCCCCAGACTGATGGTCAGACCGAAAGGGTAAATCAGATTCTTGAAGATATGCTAAAGGCTTGTGCGATCGATTACGGCAAGAACTGGGATAAGTGCCTCTCTTTGGTAGAGTTTGCTTATAACAACAGTTATCAATCCAGCTTGAAGATGGCACCTTTTGAAGCCTTATATGGAAGAAGGTGTCGAACACCCCTCAACTGGTCACAGCCCAGCGAAAGAGAAATCTTTGGGTCCGACCTGGTGTCAGAAGCCGAAAGAAAAGTCAAAATGATTAGGAAGAACCTAGAGCTGCTCAGGCCAGGCAAAAGAGTTACCATGACAAGAGAAGGAAACCCCTCCAGTTTGAAGTGGGAGATTTCGTATATCTAAAAGTATCGCCCACAAAAGGAGTGCAAAGGTTTGGGATCAAAGGCAAGTTAGCCCCTTGCTACATTGGGCCTTATGAGATCATAGAAGCATGTGGACCCGTGGCATACAAATTGAAGCTACCTCCAAAGATGTCTGCCATCCACAATGTGTTCCATGTATCCCAACTGAAGAAATGTGTTCGGTTACCAACAGAGGTCATAGCAGAACCAGATAACACGATGTGGAGATAGAGCCAGATCTATCATACCAAGAACACCCCTCCAAGGTTCTGGATTGCAAGGAAAGATCAACTCGTGCAAGGTCGATCAAAATGTATAAGATCCAATGGAGCAACCATTCGGAGGAAGAGGCTACCTAGGAGACTGAGGATTTTCTGCGCTCGAACTACCCTGATTGTCTACCTAAGGAAATCGGTACGTAACCATACCCCAGCCCCCTGCCCTTTGAATCCAAATATAAGAAAGATGATCTTAACATAAACCAAGTTAAGCGATAAAACTAGAACAAAAAGGGCTTCCTTTTGAAGTTGCAAAGAGGATGACATTCGAAGAGCAGGTTTCCTAAAGAACCTTAATAAGCAAACCAACACTATGAAAGCAAGCCGTAACCTTCTCCTCACCTCTGAAGAATCCTGATCCGAATCTCAGGGCGAGATTCTTTTAAGGGGGGAGGGTTGTAACACCTAGGTGTTACCCAGGATTCTTTTTCCCTCCACACCCACTTTTGGAAACATTATCACATGTAAATATAATTGAGCAAAAGGCACCGAATTGAAAAGAAAAAGACTTAAACATGTATTTTTCATCTCAAGAAACATACCATAAACACATCATGCACCTCGAGGGAGAAAAGTATTCAAAACCCTAGTACTACCCTAATTAAGTCATTTGAACACAAAAAGGGAATTTGGTGAAAAGACTATGAAAAACATAAAATCATAATGTGGACCAATTAACAAAGTTGTAGTAAACTAAGCTACAAAATATAGTAAGGAAGTTTAATCAAAAAGGTTTTGCAAAATTCCCAAAACAGCCCCTTAATTGAAGACTCGATAGGAAATTCAAAAAATTCAGAAATCTGAATTTTGACCTCTTCATAAAGATCGTCCGTGTTCTCTAAATTCCAAAACTCAAATCCACATGATCCAAATATAAAAGTGGCGTCAAATTACCTTGAACACACCCTAGCGAAGTTTGAAAACAAATTTCAGCCGTTGACACGATCTTGGCATGGATTTACCTCAGGAAGCGGCAGCCAGACACTCCAGACATGGCGACGCGACAACTCACTGTACATGGCCGGAAACCTCTCGACTTCCACACAAAAACGACAAAGCAACATCGGGAGAACATATCTTGTATAGTGATCTTGCCCAAATATGTGAAGATATGCAGTCTATGGACGCTTGAACGCGGGTAGAAGCAAAGAGCCATGTGCTCGGCGCCTTGTAAGGCCGGCTGAGCGCGGACTGGCCGCGACAGCGCGTGCCCCCGCGCGCGGTCGCCCCGCCCCGTGCGCCTGCGTCTCGCCCCCGCCTATAAGTGCTCCAAGGCCTTAGCCGTCTTCACTCGTGCACCCTAACCCCCGCCCGAGCCAGTGGTCACCGGAGTTCGCCGCGAAAGGCAAGCGCCACCGCCCGCCACCACTGCTCGAGCACGGCCACTGTAGCCAGCCTATTCCGTTGACCCCCAGCCTTGCTCGAGCCCTTGGAAAGCTTCCCCGAGAGGCCGTGAGGCTTTTCCAAGCTTGAGCCAACACCCTGCCCCGCCGAAACAGCGAGCGTGACCTCGCAGGACTTCGGTCGCCCGCCACCGCACGTAGACTGGGCTACTAGGAGCCATTTACCAATTCCTTGCGCCTACAAGCTCCCTGACTTCCCGTGATGCTCCCCAACTCACTGGATTGAGCTATACCGCCGTGGTTAGGCCAAATCACTCGCCGCCGATGAGCTCCCCTGCCTACGCGCGAGGACCGACTAACTCCGGCCATTTCCGACAATGACCCGCACACCAACATGACCACTGTGACCTCCCCGACGTCGTCAACCACTTCACCGGAGCTAAATCGCCGTCGGTAAGTCTCGCCACCGTAATCTTTGCCCTGGTCACTGTTCCGACCACCTAGGGACCGCGAGATAGATTTAGGCTAACCCTAGGGGGCTTTCTGCATTGTTAGTGACTCGATTGAATAGTAAATCGAGGACTAGTCTGTAAGGAAAAGAGGAAAAATACACCAGGGACCCGAGTGCAAGATGTATTTTCCTTTCCCTTTTCGAATATTAAGTTATTTAAATCTGTAGTAAACTTGATAAATGTATAACTTAAAAAATATTCATCCAAATTTGGTCAAACAAATTTTGCTAGATTCCATAAAATATGAGCTGTCAAACAAAAATATTGAACCCCATGTTTTCTATACTAATTTTTAGAGTTTTGAATTAAATTAGAAATCTGCCCAAACCTTAATAATACATAGAAAAATAGAAATACTTCTACACTAGACTTGAGAAAAAATTGTGGAGACACTCACCTGGTATATACAATGTTTAAAAATAATGAACACCACAGTATACAAGACTAAGCGAGAAATATCCATTAAAGACTATTTCTGCCCAAACTTTAGAAAAATGAAAAAGGGGATAGAAAATAGAAACCAGAGAGTGACGATATTTTTCCTAGTATGCCTAAGTGATATAGATCATAGGAAAAATATATGGAACCCTGGTCTAGTGCTAATCTAAGGTTATAAGTTTATTTAGGCATTAAGAAGTCAATAAAGGCCATGATTAAAAATATAAGGGCACATGCAATAATGGCAAGAAAAATTCAGTAGACCACTAACCACTAATATATCACTGCAAAAATGGTAAACACCCCAAACCATCACAGTAAGTGAGTTAAACAAATAGAACTTGGATTTGGCCAATACTTCAAATAAATCAAAAGAAAGACTACAAATGTGAAAAAGTGAGCAACCCAATTTTTACAAGTACTTATGATGTAAACTACCAGATAAAAATATAAGGCTAAGGTAAAATTTTGATGAAATACACCTCACCCCCTACCTCATGAAAAGGACCATATATTCCAAGAAATTTTACAACCCCTTCCCCATGAGCAAAGTTAACCAACTGAAAGAATGATTGATCTTGCACAAAGAAGAAGATAGGAAAATTGAGAAATCTGTTGTTTGACATTTTTCAAATATAGTAGTAGTAGAGAGCACCACTAAGCCCTAAAGCTTTGGAAAATTCCCATAAAATAACCAGTAGATATCTTTGGCTAAAATTTAGCATAAGGTCATAATATTATACCTAGATTCCAGCAAAAATAACCCTTAAGATAAAACCCACTCCTAGAAGAGAGTTGTAGTTCAAAGCACCCCCTCTACCCTAAATTTTAATATTTTTGTGTAGAGAAAACCATTATCATTTTAAGCCTCAATTTTTGAGACTGAGTTATACAAACCAGTGAGAAGCCACTGTAATTTTTACAGGATTTTTGCAAATTTTTAAATCAGTGTTGTAGTTCAAAGCCACTCTAAAAGCCCAAGTAAGAAAAGGGAAGAAGGGATTAATGAAGTACTAAATTAAGTCATAAATAACTTCAGCCAAGAACCTTATTAAATTTTCACTAAGACATTAAAGGTTAGTGGAGTACTAAATTAATCCAACCTCCTAGACCTTGGCCACATCAAATTCTAAATGGCTAAGTATACCACTAAAACCTCCAATAGTAAAACTAAGCTTTACCTTGCTAACTTAATTATTTCACCATGCATCATAGTTACTAAATTGCATATCATGGCATACATGTATCTTACTCATTGCATTCATTAGATTGCAACCTCGCTGACGGAGAGTACGTGCTCATCCCTGAGCAAGGAGTTGCTTAAGAGGAAGTCCAGGAGCCAGCTCCAGATCCTGCCACCGAGGATCTCCCCGCAGCCTCAGCTTTTGAAGGCAAGCCCAGTTTTATGCATAACCGTTTATATATGCTACTTTACTACACTTAATGTTTGTAGGTTTGTAATGTGCATTTAAGTGTAGGAGTTGCGTGAAACCCTTAGTTGCATGAATTCAGGATTCCTTTTTGAGATGGATATTAGTATGCTAGGTCGAGTAGCTGCTTTGCTAATTAGGGATCTCGATAGAAGTTGAGTGATTTTCTAGCACTCGCGCAAGGTCAGGAATTGATTATATTCATCTTGATAACGAGATCTATGATGGTCTATGGACTTGGATCCAGGGTGGATGCCTTGTCTATGAGATGGAAATGGAATTAAGGATTAATGTGTGGATACCTGAGTCAAGCGTTTGAAAGTATTAAACACATGTTGGGAAATATGGTAACCGATAAGCCTAGTATCTGACTGAAGCCAGGCGCGGACTTCCTCACTTGTCCTGACACTGGATCTCCCATGCTAGCTATGGTGGGTGCAAGTGCAGCCACTACACGACGGTAGCCGGGGTCAGTGGGGCACTGCATGCCAAGGCGGTGAGCCCTAGCCGCGAACGGGGAATCGATGGGGACGGTTGATGTGTGTGGGGAAAGAGTGCCCCTACATGTCGTGTGTTTAGGTTTACCTTGCAAGGTTAAAACTCGATTCGAATCGTCTGCTTCTCGCAGCTAATGAGACTGCTTGACCCCTTGTACTGCATCGAGTAAAAAGTGGAATGAAGTTTTACTTGAGATAACATGTTGATTGTACTAAATGATTGTTACCATGTATGCTTAGAATGGAACAAACCTTGCTTAATTAAATATGCTAGAACTGGAAAAGCTAAAACTTGTTTTAAACTCAGCTAGTGCTTTTGGCAAACCAAACCCCTCAGCCAAACAGTTGCATGGTCTAGAGGTAGAGGAGTTGACTCCTCACACCGGGTAAGTCTAGCTGAGTATTAGTATACTCAGCCTTGCTTGTGGCATATTTTTTCAGGTACGCTACAGGATATGGTTGATGGCGTGACTTGGCCTTCCACCCTACCACCAGTTTGGACGATCGAGTGGGATGCTGCCTCGACAGGAGAGGACCAGGAGGAGTAGTGGGCTAGGCCTTGCCGTATTCCTTAGTATTGACGCTATCGATTATCCACTGCATTTTAATTATGAACTTGTTATCTTTTATTAAAACTCCAATTTATGTAATAACTCCAGTACCTTAATTTGTGGTTTCATATTTATTGTATTTTCTCTGTGCCTCACCATCGAGTGAGCTAGTGGTATTCAATCCTTGGTAAGTGGCATTATCGGACTAGATCCGAGGAATTGGTGGCTTATTCCGATTTAAGTGTGTCGTTGCCTCTAAGGCGAGACTTGGGCACTTAAGCTAGAATAATTTGGGTGGTTCTGCCACAGAACTATGGAGCAATTTAGTGCCCAGAGATTTGTGCATCTCACTCCAAAACTTGGATACGAATTGCGGTCCCTGGTCCGACACTATCATCTTTGGAACTCCATGCAAACTGAGAATGCGAGCAATGTATAACTGAGCATAAACAACAACTGGGTGATCCGTTTTAATAGGAAGAAAATGTGTCGTCTTTCTGAGCCGGTCAATTATGACCCAAATAGAGTCAAATCCTTTAGTTGTCCTGGGTAATCCCACAATGAAATCCATACTGTTATCTTCCCATTTCTAGGTTGGGATTGGCAAAGATTGTAATGGTCCAGCAGCCTTCATATGTATCGCCTTGACACGTCTACAAGTGTCACATTTTGCCACATAGCGTGCCATTTCAATCTTCATTTTAGTCCACCAATAATGTTGTTTCAAGTCTTGATACATCTTAGTGCTTCCAGGGTGAATGGAATACCGACTAAGATGAGCTTCGTCCAAGATTTGTTGACGGACTTTAGCATCCTTTGGCACCACTATGCGGTCTTTAAACCATATCACTCCTTGATCATCTTTCCTAAAACAATTAGCCTTGCTGGCCTCCATTTTCTCATGAATATATTTCATACCCTTATCTATTCTTTGAGCGCCAATAATCCTTTGTACAATAACTGACTCAAGCTTCAAATGTGTCAAAATTCCTTGTTGTACTATCCCCAGATTTAAATTTTCCATTTCTTGACATAAAGTGGTGTCAGGTGTCCTTACTGTGAGACAATGATAGGAGGCTTTACGATTTAAAGCATCTGCCACCACATTAGCCTTTCCTGGGTGATAATGAATCTCCAAGTCATAATCCTTGATTAGCTCGAGCCACCTTCTTTGTCTCAAGTTTAGCTCTGACTGGGTGAAGATATACTTCAAACTCTTGTGATCCGTATATAAGTGACATATAT
Organism: Zea luxurians; assembly: GCA_029449295.1. Taxonomy (NCBI): domain Eukaryota; kingdom Viridiplantae; phylum Streptophyta; class Magnoliopsida; order Poales; family Poaceae; genus Zea; species Zea luxurians. Next base: position 187,932,045 of record JAOPSE010000004.1, on the reverse strand, counting down.
TCCCTAGCAGATAATGACGCCAAATCTTTAGGGCATAAACTACTGCAGCCAGTTCCAAATCATGCGTGGGATAATGTTCCTTATGCTGGCGCAACTGCCTTGAAGCATAAGCTATTACTCGTCCTTCTTGCATCAGGACACATCCAAGTCAACTGCCCGATGCATCACAATAAACATCAAATGGTTTCTTAATATCCGGTTGGGCCAAAACCGGTGCAGTGGTCAACAATACTTTCAACTGTTTAAAGGCCTCATTGCACTTAGAGGACCAGTCAAACTTAGTTTCATTTTTCAATAACCCAGTAATGGGTTTAACAATTTTGGAGAAATCCGGAATAAATATGCGGTAATAACCAGCCAATTCAAGGAAACTTTGAACTTGATGCACTGTAGTGGGTGATTTCCATTCTAGAATATCCTTGAAGTTGCTGGGATCAACTGCAATCCCTTTGGCAGACAAAACATATCCAAGAAATTGGATTTCTTCCAACCACAGAATGCGCATTTACTGAATTTAGCATAAAGCTGATGTTCCCTCAAGCGCGTTAACACGATCCGCAAATGTTTTGCATGCTCCTCCTCATTCTTGGAATAGATCAAGATGTCATCAATGAAGACCACCACAAACTTTTCTAATTTGGGGATGAATACTGAATTCATCAAGTATGTGAAGTTGGTTGGAGCATTTGTTAATCCAAAAGACATAATCAAATATTCAAACAACCCATACTGAGTAGTAAAAGCGGTCTTGGGTATATCCTCAGGTCGAATTCTGATATAATGATAGCCCGATCTGAGATCAATTTTAGAAAATACCCGGGCTCCAGTAAGTTGATCGAAAAAAAAATATCGACCCGAGGAAGAGGATACTTGTTCTTAATAGTAACTTCATTAAAGGGTCTATAGTCCACGCACATTCGAAGAGTTTGATCCTTCTTCTTGACAAAGATTGCTAGACATCCCCATGGCGATGAACTCGGTCTAATAGATCCTTTCTCCAATAAGTCTTGTAATTGTGTCTTGAGTTCTGCCAGCTCATTGGGTGGCATACAGTACGATCTTCTGGAGATAGGAGCCGTACCGGGCTTCAATTCAATTACAAACTCCACATCCCTTTCCGGAGGTAACCCGGGCAAATCTTTAGGGAATACATCTGGGAATTCACACACAACTAGAATGTCATGTACCTCGTGCACTATGGCTTCAAAAACTTGTCTGGATACTTTAACTAGGACAGATACAGGGATGGACAGTTTGACTTCTTGTCTATGACTCAATTGAATGGTCCTTTGATCAACATTGATGATAGCTTTATTCTGGGCTAACCAATTCATGCCTAGAATTACATCTACATCTGTCCCTTATAACTATCATGTTAGTAGGGAACTCATGTTCGGCCAATGTTACGGGTATGTGGAAGACTACTTCCTTGGTAAATATTTGACCCCCAGGTGAGTGAATAATGAAACCCTCTTTTGATTCAATACTAGGTATGCAATGCTTCTTCACAAAAGTCTTGCTCATAAAAGTATGTGATGCACCAAAATAAAAAAGGATAACAGTGGGATGGTTTGCAACGAGAAACATACCCATCATTATCGGTTCTCCTTCTGAGGTAGTCGCCACTTGGGTGTAATAAACTCTAGTTTTCTTTGTATTCTTGCCCGCTGGAGGGTTGACCACATTTCCCTTTCCTTGAGTCGCGTTCCCAGAAGTCTGCTGGAAATTTGATTTATTCTGCTTTGGATAGGGGCAGTCCTTGATAAAGTGTCCAGACTTCCCACAATTAAAGCAGCCATTTGAGGAACTAGGTAGGGTGGGGAAACGAGCACCAGGGGCACTCGGCTGATTGTTCTGGGCAGAGACAAGAGTGGGACGGATGAACACGGGTTGCTTAAAAGGATATGTGGGTGGGCGAGGAGAAGAACGATTTGGGTTGAAGGGACGGATTACCAACCTTGTCTGCTTTTCAGACCCTTAAGATGATCCTTCACCCCCATATCTCTTGGTTTTTCCTTGACCCGGATTCTTGGCTTCCACGGACAGTGCTGTGCTTACAACCCTGCTATAGGTGAGATCCAGGCATGTAGCCATCTTGCGCTGGAGTCGATCATTCAACCCTCTCATGAAGCATTTTTTCTTTTTCAAATCCGTGTCCACTTGGTCGATAGCATACTGGGAGAGATTATTAAACTTGTTGAGATACTGCATTACTGAGTCTCCCCCTTGCTTCAAACGTATGAACTCCTCCAGCTTCATCTGTAAAACTCCTTCTGGAACATAATGTTCCCTGAACGCCTGTTTGAATTCTGCCCACATGACTAGATGTCCAGCAGACCGAATAGCTAAAAAATTTGCCCACCAAGTGTTGGCAGGACCTCTCAATTGTTGGGCTGCGAATAGGGGCTTCTGCGTTTCAGTACATCAGATCAGCCTGAATTTTTGCTCCATAACCCGTACCCATTCATCTGCTTCCAATGGTTCTTCTGCTTTGACAAAAAGCGGTGGACGGGTTTTAGAAAATTCCAAGTAAGTCGTGTCTCGTGGCCCTTGAGGTTGACCTCTGCCTCCATGTTGCTGAAATTGATTCCCCGCCAATTCACAAAGGAAACGTGTGTTGTCAGCAGTAGCATTGACTAAGGCAGCAATAGCCTCAGCCAATGTAGGAGGTACAGGTGGCGGGTTTGGAATTTCCCCCCCGCCGCGGGAAGTTCTCGCCCCATCATGAGCACGCGTTCTTAATGGCATCTAAGGAAGAAAATATACTGGATTATTACATGCTGAAAGTACACCACCTTCATTACGTCATGCCAAACTAGTACTAATTATACATACTCATTAGTACAACTCAACTTCCTTATTTACTTTACATAAGGACACTACTTATACTATACTACTCTAATTATCTTCGCCCTTGGCCATGCCACTACCAGCATCGGGAGAACGTTCATCTGCGAGGTTCTTGGAAGGAGGGGCTCCAAAAAGGTCCAACTCCCATCAGGTCCTCCACTAGCTGCTCCAGATGGTCCGGCTCCCATTGCTGCAACCTCTAGCGGTACATTTCGGATTTAGTCGGTCGTATAACACGTGTACCTCTTCATGCAGGGTGTTACCTTACGCTTACAGATTTTCTAGGGATGCGCTTAGTTCTGCTACCTGGGCTAGAGCATTTGCCTCAGAATCCCAGGCGAAAGAGCGCGAATTTACGACCCAGTCGATAACTGTGTCTCGTTCCACGATCTCCTGCTACAAGCGATTAACCTCCGCTGACAGCTCAGCAATGCGGCGGCTATCCCGCGCACTCTCCCTATTTCCATGGCGTAGTTCTGACATGAGTCATTCCACCCTGGCCTACAGATCCCCTATTGGATCATTGCTTCCACTATTGCTCCCCTCATGTCGAGGAGCCAATTGGTGTCGGGGCAGACCTTGAGGTCCAGTTGCCTTTTGTTGGGTGGTCTTGGTACGCGCCATACCTCCATAAGAGGGGAAGATTTATTTAGTATAGTTTGAACATGATGCATGCATGACCTAATAATTATGGAACCAACCTTTTCGTTGATCCCTTACGTCTTATGTATACTATTATTGGGCACTTTGTTACCCGACTTACACGTAGCAGTCAACAGAATGGGTTCACGCCAACCGAGAGCATAGATACACCACTGTCCAGCCTCTTGCCACGGAGTGTACACGCTACTCTCGCCATCTCTCCACTCCCATTATGTGGTGGCCTTTCTAGTATTGGTCCGACCGAGGCAAAGCTTACCCATGATGAGGCATATGGCTAGTTAAAAGGTCCTCGGTCAGCAGGCCTACATCGGCTCGGTCCTTAAGTGACTCAGACAGAGACACTACACCGAGACTTCCTTCTCGTGCAAGTCACCTGCCCGGTCTCGTCTTTATCATTTAAAACCCAAAGTTTGGTACTTGGCAGAGGTATACCTTTTTAGATGTTGAACCCATCACGACCATGATGGATTCACCATCACCAGTCTTTTCTTTGTAAAATCCCCATCCCACATGAAGCATCACCTTTTTTAAAAAACAAAACATTTTGTTTTCTAAAGCAAAGCTAAGCATCAGAAAACTTAAAGTAAATCAGGTAACAAGGAATGTGATCAGTTCCAAGGAAGGGAATGCATCAAGTGTTTAGCACACAACTCCTATCACCTAATGCATCATATAAGGTGATAAAGATTTTAAAACATCAAGGAAAGGGGATAATGCACCGGGGCTTGCCTTGTGTTGCAGGAGGTTCTGGGTCTACTCCACAAATCTCGAAGTAGAAGTTATTCTCGGCTGGAGGATTCTCAGCTTGAGTGACAACTTCTTCTTCAACCACAGTTTCTTCCTCGTTTTCTATACATGACAATACATGTATATGAATGCTTATGTTATGTCATGAATATGCAGTTACAATAGAAACGTACTAAGTTGTATCTTGAATACAACTTTCCATCACGGTACACACTAATCACTAGGGTTTCCTAAGTTGGTATTCTACTAGTATTAAGTAACTTAACCCTAGGAGGCTAGTGTATTGGGTTTGTGACCAAACAGTGTCCAAATCATTTCAAACTTCACCCAAGGTCTTCAATCATCATACTAAGCCTACCCAAAAAGTTTTACCATTTTTGGAGCTACTAAATTATTTCTAAAATTCTAAAAGGCTTGGTTTGAACATCTTTAAATGCTGAATAATTCCAGAATTGGGATAAAAATCTTGGAACTATTTTTATTAAATACTAGATGATTTTAGGAGTCTAGCAAAATTAGTCTCATATTTTTATCTACTATTTTCTACATAATTCCTAATCTACCAGCAAAAAGAAAAAGAGAAACAGTGAATAGTGTTGGGCTCAGTTTAGCCCAAGTCAGCCCACAGACGGGAGAATACGCGTGCGCCCGCACTGGCGAACTTGCGCAGAGGCCCCTAGTAATTCAAATAACCCGTAAAGAGCCCGCGACACTATTCACCTGTCTCACTGACCGTTGCACAAATACCCTTGCACTTCTATTTCTTCACGGCTTTTGGTCCACAACGGAACCGCGTCGAGTACATGGCCAGAGTCACGATTCCACGACAACGACGACCCGTATAGGAGGCAACAAGCATGCAGACATCGTGCGCAAGTCTACCCGAGCAAAAGCCCTCACTCAATTGGATTTGTTCGACCTTAATTGATGCTTGTTCACGGTCACGGCGGCGCAAGGGCTCCGGTGAGCGTGTTCTGAGCAACCAAATGCGGGAGTGCCTAAATTGAAGCTACGGTGAGTTTCACTGATTCACCAGAGGTTGGGTACGCGCACAAATTTGGACAGAACAGGGGTGGAAGAGTGGGTCGACATGAGTGTGCGCTCAGAGGTGTTCCACGACGGCGAGATGATGTTCTCGATGCCCAAACACGGTAGCGCTCAATCGGTTGGGCCGATGAGCAACGTTAACAGTCAAGGATGCTAAAACATGGCACAGAAGAGGATGAACGGACTTGTAGATGGCTAGCCATGGCGAGGTATCTTACGGCGGCGCGACTGACCGAATTAGGGGAAAACTGGAATTCTCGGGCTACGATGGCTAATCGGGGGAGAGGACTGGTGCACTAGCTTCGTAACAAGTTACCAGAGCAGGCCAAACACTCAATTTATAGAGGGTGACCAGGAGTACGACGAATTTGGACGGAGAAGAGCTTGCGGTGATAAGTGAATGAGTCACCGGAGTTCACCTGTCGTGGCGCTCATTAGGCAAAGGCTTACGGCAGTCACTGGTTACTCTCCATGACTCGCGACGACGTGGTAAAACGTCCTATGGCGTGGCGCAACCGAAGTGAACGCGGCAACCTCGGCGACGGTCGCACGACCACGTCGCCGGGCAAGTGGGTACGGTGAGGCCGGCTCGATCCACTCCCCCCTCCGATCTTTTCACGTCCGTGGTAACATCCTCAGAGCTGAGCATGAATCACAGCGGCCGGCGCGGATCACGGTGCGGGTTCACCGGCGGCGAGATTCACTGAATCTGTGATCTTCTTCCGGTCACTGTACCATGGAAACTTCCTTCAGTGCGCCTGACAGAGCAAGTTAGAGGGCTTCGTTCTCCAATTTTCATGTGACAACCCACTAATCCGTATGTATCAAAGTTGTTCTTCTATAAACCAGCTTCAACTTTGTTACAAAGTTCTTGGTCGAATACTCACTAAATCGTGCGTAATTCGGCCCCAAAGTTGGTCAGACACCACTGTCAGTCAAGTTTCAACATCTGACCCGACAGACAGCCTAACTTTTAGTCCATTTTTCTCCAATTTCTAAGTAGCTCTAGGGCTACATCACTTAATCAAACTTGAACTACTAACATAGCTCTACAAGTTTGTTGCAATGACCCATGGCAAAATTTCTCTGGATTAAGAGATACAGGGTCCCAAAGTCAGCCCAATTACACTGTTTTTCGGAGTTAAGCCATATGGGTGCTCTTGGGGCTTTTTTTTGCAATTAACTCCCAATTGTTCCACACAACATGGAAATCTCCAAATGTAAAAGTTGCTTAATTTTTGATACTCTACCACTTTGATATATGCACTTTGGTCCAAAAGTGTATAGAAATTGATCCCATCTCATAGAGCACAAATTAGGGTTTCTAGGGTTCTTATTAGGGTTTTAAGTGTTCTAGGGTTTATGTGCCACTCAAATTCTCCAAGTTTAGTCTCCTATGAACATCTCCACTAAACTTTGAGATAATACTCAATTGGTTATCACACACACCCACATACCTCTATCCCTTTAAGTACCCTATCCTAGGGTTAAGGATCACTTCAAAAATCATCACATCACAACTTGTTTTGAACTTTTAGCCCAGTGGATGCACTCTAGGTGTAACATACATAATGAAATGTCAATGCATATGATGTCATGCCCAAGTTTTAGTTCTTGTAACACTAGGACTCTTTTGAAGAACTTAATTCTATACTCCGATTATTGTTTATCTTGTTCTAACCGCTAACCAAGGGACCAAGTTTTGTTTTAAAAGTGTTAAATTTTAGGTTTCGACTATTCACCCCTTTAGACGGCTATCACTAATGTTAAGTCACTAATATCGATTGGTGTCTCCAATCGTTACTAATGTCAATTTATTCATCATTACCGGTGCTAAATCAAGTGGTACTAATGTCCTCGAATGGAAGCCTCATTTTTTTAGCAGTGAAAGGACGGAGGTAATAGTATTTATATGCTGGTGAAGCAGATTATTGGATTGAATCATTTATGTTTTAGCTTGCAGACTGTACAAATTTTGCAACCTGCAATCCACGATCTTCGAGAGCTAAAACAAACAACATTACTACTGTCAAAAAACCGTCGCACTTATCGAACTAACCCGTAGTTGCCTACCTAATTGAACATGACCAATTTTCAGCCGTTCATTACTGTTTCTGGATGTTGATATATGTAATTTGCTATTTGCAAATGGACCCTTCATTTTCTATATAAAAAAGAGATCTTTCTAATTTGAAACATCGTATAAAGCGTTATCTAACACAAGAAGCCAACTTCAAGGTGAAGACTGCAACCAACAGACCAGTTTTATTGAAAATAAATAAAATAACAGTTACATTGCACAAAGGTGTTCGTAGCTTGCATCTTCCAGCAGCAGTAAATGTCTTGTTCTACAAGCCTGCTCGAGCTCGGTAGTGATTCTCACTTGGTCTGAACGGTTAAAGACGCTGATCTGTGTCTCTGCATGCATAAAAGAGGAACAGGTTCTTGTCTCGCTTTAGCCTACTGCTGTTTAGATCTCGTGTGGCCTTTTATTCTTTTCCTTTCCATCGCTATCTCTGCCTTGCAGTTCTCCAATCTTTCTCTCTGATCAGACCTAATAATTTTGATGTAGTGAGGTAATGAAGTACACTGACGAAAGATATCACGATCGATTCGATCCGGTGAAAAGCAAGCACTTACTGATCCGTAACATGACATGACTCTTCTGTTTCCTCCATCAGGCTGCAGAGATTGATGGTAAGGAATGGGAATTACTTCTCAACGAAGCAATTCATGTGAAAACGTGACCTCTGCATCTGGCGATGCATGAGCAAAGGTGCAGTGAGCCAGTGAGTAAGTGGCAGAACGAGGAATGTTTGAATTCATTCGAACTAATAGTTAACGGCTAAATTTAGTCGTAGATATTCAAACAACTCAGATAATAATTCAGCTATCAACTGTTTTTAGGAAATTAGTTTATATTAAGTTAACTATTTATTAGCTAGATAATTCCACCAATAAGTTTTTAATCAACTTACTATTAACTCTAATCCATTCAAACACCCCACGTCCTCCATCAATCTTTCATTCACGTTATGACGTCATATATGATATATGGTCTGTAGCATAGCCATCATAATTTGAACTTAAGATACACACAGACATAAAGGTGTAGTGTGGAAGGAAACAACTGAGGATATTCATGAAAATATAGGTTAATAATTGATAAGATTATCACAACTCGATAGATATTCTAATACGTATGGTTATTTTGTTAGAAAATGAACAAAGAAAAAGAAACTTATAAAACCTTGTTCGGTTATTATTATATCATGTGGATTGTATGGAATTAAAAAAATTATAAAATATTTTGATTTGTTTGGAATTTGAACTCACTCAGGCCTCGTTCGTTTGTGCCGGATTGCACCCGGAATCATTCCAGCTAATTAAAGTTTATATAAATTAGAGAAGCAATCCGGTTAGGAATCGTTCCGACCCACCAATCCCAAACACCCGAACCACACCTCAATCCTATCCATTTCATATAGATTGAGAGCAAAATGAACAAGCCATTAGTGATTAATTTGTTATAGGAATATAACGTTGACATGATAATTATATCCACTAAGAATATAATAGGTTGATGCATTAGTATAATTAATTCCACCTACATACCTAGTATGCCTGTGGTATTAAAAAAATAGATCCAAGTAAAAATGGTAGATGAACCACTTTGCGAGTTGGCATCACATGGTCACTGCTAAGACCCACAAACAGAGTGTAAAGCCCTCCTCTTACAGATTAATAAAGGTGAACTTGAACTGAATGATGGTACGTAGGGAGTAGGGGGACCATACCTAAAGCAGACACGGGCAGAGATCAGAAAAGATTCAGACAGTTCATCTGATGCTGCATTACGTGTGCACGCACTACTGCAATAAAATCGGCCGGCGGCCGTACGTACGTGCAAGCAAAGGGCATTTCGCAAAGGTTTAAGACTGCATTATGCCTAAGCTAATTAAGGCCTGGTCGATCGATCTGTCTTGGACAAAACTAGTATGATTTGGCCACACGCATGCTTGGACGGATCAAGCATGCATTATTTGATTTTGGTGTGCATCATTGCTTACAGCTTGCATGCGACCAAGGCCTCACGTACTACTTACGTTAAATAAATTAAGATGTACGTACTGTATATTCCCTTTCTTCGCCTACAGTAATTAGCAAGTATTTTTTCCCTGCGTAAACGTGATCCAGTTAAAGGTTGATGCTTTTGACGTCAGCTTTGCAATTATTCATCCTTTTTAAATGTATAATGTTAATTCAGTCATCCGAAAAAACTATTTTCCAGGTAAACTGCCTCTGCGAGATAGCAAAGCCAACCCTATAAGAGCTTGTTAGGTTTGGATCCAAGGTGATTAAATCCATCGTAGCCAATCCTCTTCCATCCAGACTCAATCAAGCAAGCCCTAAACTGGTCTTTTAGTATTGGCTATTCTTTGTCAAAGCTAAACATGACAGTGATAGATATTTTTTAGTTCTACAATTAACAATGCTGGAGCAATTCTTAAAACCGTAGCAGAAAGATGAGTTTGACTGTCATACTTATTGAGAGATCATTTTTTATTTTTTTACTTTAATTGTTAATAAATCTGCTATATAAATTTATATTCTTGTTTTTAGCATCGAGCTTGTGAAGGTTCATAAAAGTTAAATCTAAGCATATATCTTCTCAAATAATATATAAAATTCGGATATATATACAAATATGAATATTCTTTCACTTTTTTATGACAGGGAGCAAATATGCATAAACCAATTTATACAAAACTTTATTTTTATTTGTAATAATATGCTTGATAAAATAAAAAGAGATCAACATCAAATTTCATAAATATTTATTTTAAAATATTAAATTTGTCTTAATAATTCGAATAATCCCTAAACATACATACATACATATGCCACGCGAAGTGTATTGTGTCAAACTTTTGTTGTGTGAGAATATAATGTACATCGCCATTATATATATATATATATATATATATATATATATATATATATATATGTGTGTGTGTGTGTGTGTGTGTATTTAGAGTCCCGGGCTCTGTTTAACTATAGGAAACCCCGACCATCCACTGACGAGGTGCGCATACCGTATCGGACCCTTTTTAGGTTAATGTACCTAACTGCTTACGACAAATTATAATACGAGTTATGCTAATATGTTTATTCAGTTTATGCAAATATAGTATGTGCACGTTCCGAGTATCCGAGCCCACGAGAAGATTGTGCTCCCGCAATCTGGGCAGTCGTACTAGTCCCCACACAAATATTGATATTACAATGTTATATGTTTCAGTTTACGAAACAATAATGCACGTGTCGGTCTATGGGCATTCGCGTAAATTGCGTCCCGCATATTACGTGTATCGGGCCCACGATTGCACCCACGAGCTCGTAGTTATTCAGCTCACCTCACCCGCAACGCACGTGGCGGCGGAACCCTAGACATACCCGCCGCCGTCGCCTTCATCTTCTTCACCACAGAGACTGGAAATCGGTCGGTCCTCATTCCCCTCCACACACCGGTTAGTCCTCCACCGCCATCTCCTTCATTTTCTCCGCCGCATTCGTGTCGTCGCCTTCATCTTCTCCACCGCAGGGAGACCGAAAATCGGCCGGTCCTCATTCCCCTCCACACACCGGTCAGTCCTCCATCGTCATCTCCTTCATTCTCTCCGCCACATTCGTGACATCGAGTCACTTCGTCCGTTCGCCCAACTTCATTTGAAGGAAGGACCAAATAATCGCATTGGAGGGGCTGTTATCAGTAAGTTCTAAATCTCTAACATTCTATTTGATTCGTTGATTTTATCGTGGTTCTACATTTAGTTTGGCAATTTTCCTTTTAATTATACATTTGATTATGCTGCAGCAAACATATGAGCAAAACACACATAGTTGCATCCGGTTATTCAGATTGACCATCAGACCGATTTGGCATATACAACCAGTTTTTATTAGTCGCTAGTAGACATAGTTCGATTATGCTACCTGATAATGGTAGTAACAATTGAATATTTTTTTTTATTTTTTTGTTTCGGTTATGCTGTTCATTAACTAAATAATACTATCCTTGAAGTCAATATTTTATGATTAGATTCAGGAAGCAAACCCTCCGTTAACACGCATGTTTTCTAAATGTTATTATGCTCTCTTGCATTTGATATCTACATTTCAGTTATTGACCTGTATTTCATATTTACACAAACTGTATCGTAAATCAGTTTTACCTTATAGTAACTCAATTGTTTCATATATCGAAACACAAATCAGCGTAAATTCAATGTTAATTTAGCGTAAGTCATTTAGTGTCAGTACGCTAGAAAGAGCCCAGGTGTGGTATTTGGTAACCGATGGTCATTCGTGGTTTGTAGGTGTCGTGGCTTACTACATTAATTTGCTGCTGCATATGTGCAGTAATTTTTTTGGTCCAAAAGATTGTATTTATATGTTTTATATGTATATGTGTGGTTTGTTTTGGCAGGAAAATCATACATGAAGAACGTAGACCGACCTCCATCTAATCCAAAGCGCATTATAATCCAGTCTAGTCAAGAGTGCTTTAGTGTCGACATACCCCGTGTTCCGGCGAATACTGTCAGTCATAAAGCAATGCATGCCGGTGACGATAACGATGACTTTATGCCAGTATTGAAGAAGCATAACCTTTATAGAAGTCCTCAAATGAGAAGATCGTTACAAAGCGGATGAAAGCAGTGGACCCCCCCCCCCCCGACAGGTTAGTATTGATGTTCAATGCCAATATATCATTTTTATGCGTCAAAATATGTTGTACGCTGAAACAATGTCTATTAAAAACTGAGTTGTGATTATGCAGATGTAAATGTTTATGTTATTGATATCTCATTATAGATGTATAACATATTCTTTGTTACATTTATACAACAGAGGCTTAATGTTAGATGCAATCTCCAAGATGTTATAGTAAGCATTCAGATTTTAAATGACAGAAAACGTCAAGCTATTGCACGGAAGGAGTTCTCTAGTATACTTGATATGAGAGTTGATGCGTTTGACAGTAGATCTCATTTATCTTGGCTGATGGAAAAGCTTGATCATAATGATATGACAATTCGAGCCGGCCTAGGAAAGGAGCTGAAAATTACAAAGGACACGATGCACCTTATACTGGGGTTACCAAATGCCGGGGGAGGAAAGCCATTAGGCATTGATGGAGCTGTTGCTGCAAATAATTTAAGGGCTGAACTTGGTTTATCCGAAGAAGAATTCGGTGTTGCAGCTCTACAAGATCGATTAAGAAAAGGATTTGACGATGATCTAAGCATCAGATCTTTTTTCTGATACTGTTCAATAGGCCGTTGTTCCCTACTGCAAGCTCGGGAATTACTAACCTTGAGGTTCTTTTGACTGAAGAAATGGATCGTTTCCACGAGATGGACTAGTGCCAGCTCATATTCAATGATTTATGCCAAGCGGCCAAGAAGTGGCATACTAGGAGCATTACCAATGTTTCTACAACCATTTACGGATGCTCTATCGTCATTCTTGTAAGCATATCACTTTTTTTGTTTGCTTTATGTAGCCAAATTTATGTATGCAAATATCATCTCCATTAGATTATGATCTGTTATGTGTCAAAAAAACGATTCATATTATGCAGAGTTACGTAATATATTTTGTTGGCTTTGTAGATGTACTATCTAGATCATCTTCATAACGCAACTGCATCTCAGAATAAATGTGGAACATCGCGCATAAAATATTTTGATAGAAATATTATTCAGGCATTAACAAGAGCTGACAAGGGCAAGACACGCAGGATAGTTGGTCCATCACTTAACCAGACGAGCGAGATAGTTGCCCTCTCCCACAGTCCCACTCACGCGCGAGACCTCCAGCTGCATGCAAAAATCTCTCACATGTCACTATTTGTGGGCCCCTTCGTGTAGGCATCCATTTTAAAATTTATATCCCTTAAATAAAGTGTGGAAATTGAAAACCGATTTCACTCACGATGAAATCTTCAAAACTAGACCCCACTTAATATACTTGTTTTTGTTTTAGCTATTTTTGACTATTTTTGTTCGGTCATTTCTAATTCTGTTGAGCCATTCACGATATTTAGCATTTTTTATTTTTGGTTCAGCCATTTCTAATTTTGTTGAGCCATTCACGTTTGTCAGACATTTCATATAATTTCTTTCTATTGTTATTTATCTGTTCAGTCATTTTCGATTTTTATTTAGCTTATTTTTGTTTGTTTTGTTGAGCCATTTTTAGTTTTTCAGCTATTCATGTTTATTCAGCCATTCCATAGTCAGCCATCTTGGCTAATGCCAGTCAACTCGTTTTTTGTTCAACATTTTTTTGTTTTTTTTCCAGTCATTTCTAATTTTGGTTAGTCATTCGCGTTTGTCAGACATTTCATGTAATTTCTCTCTGTTGTCCTTGACATATTCACTCATTTTTTTTATTTTTATTCATCCATTTTTGTTTGTTTTGTTCAGCCATATTTTAGTTTTTCAGCTATTCATGTTTGTTCAGCCATTCCATAGTCAGCCATCTCGACTAATGCCAGCAATCTCGTTTTTTGTTCAGCAATTTTTGGATTTTTGGTTCAGTCATTTCAATTTTTGTTTAGTAATTCTGTAAAAAATAAAAGTGAGATAAATATGGCATATGGGACCTAGTTTTGAGCTTAATTGCAACGAATACAACGGTAAAATCGGTTTTGAAATTTTGCCCTTTAATTTAGGAGATATTACTTTTTAAACTTTGCATGCATGTTGGGGCCTACGAAAGTAACATGTGAGTGGGGTGATAAGGGGCTCGCCTCTCGCGTGGGAAGGGTGGGAGGCATGGGGCGCACATGCGCTTGGGCGCGCGGTCCAACCTAGGTGATAAATATATATATTCACTTATGTTTATGCATAATTGATCATTATATCATGATGATGAACTTCTGTTACGCTGTCAAGTATACTCACTCTGTCATAAAATTTCATCAATTCGAATTACACTCTCATTATCACATTGGAGGGAGACTTCACCCATATTGCAGCCAAAGTCTTTTAAGGTTTGCCTCATCTAGAGTAATTGTGTACAACAATGTCCTGTAGCAATATACTCGACCTCAGTGGTGGCATTTTGTTTCTTTGAAGCCCATGAAACCAAGGATCTTCGCAAAAATTGGCAAGTCACAGGAGTGCTCGTCCTATCTACCTTACATCTAGCATATTTAGCATTAGAATATCTTTATCAGATCAAATTTGAAAACTTTTGGATACCATTCCGAAAACTAGGAGTGTGAACTAAATTCTCAAGATTCTCTTAATGGCCCCAAGATGACATTCATTAGAGTCGGCTTATAATATTGCACACATGCATACAATAAGCATAATATCCGGTCTAGATGCACATAAATAGAGTAATGAACCAATCATAGACCGATATACCTTTTGATCAACATAATTACCTCCTATATCAAGCTCGAGATGCCCATTGGTTTCCATGGGCATCTTGATGGGTTTGGCATCTTCCATCACAAACTTATTTAGTATGTCTTGAGTGTACATCATTTGGCTAATGAATGTGTCGTCCTTGAGTTGCTTGATTTGAAATCCTAGAAAGAACTTCAACTCCCCATCATTGACATCTCAATCTTCTTGACCATAATCCTACTAAACTCTTCACACCACAATTTTTTAGTAGAACCAAATATAATGTCATCAACATAAATTTGGCATACAAATAAATCATCATCAATCATCTTAGTGAATAAAGTAGGATCGACTTTCCCAATTGTAAATGAATTTGCAATCAGATTGAATCTAAGGCATTCATACCATGCTCTTGGTGCTTGAGAGCACCTAGAGAGGGTGAATAGGTGATCCCGCAAAACTTAACTCAAACCACACAAACTTGGTCTAAAATATGAGTTAGAGAGAATTAAAACCAAGTTTGAGAGTAGAGAGAAGAGAGAAGTTCCTTTCACTTGATTACTATTTCAAGATTTAATTTAGACTTAGATCAATATCACAAGTGAAGAATTAGAACGAGGAAGAGATAAAAATTGCAATCAAGTAAATGACACAAGAGACACGCCAATTTTTATCACGTGGTTCGGTCAAGCATAATATGCTTGCCTAGCTACTCCACGTTGTGGCATCCCAATAGACAAGGGTTGCACTCAACCCCTCTCAAGTGATTCAAAGATCAAACTCGAGTATCACGATTCTTCCTTATGTTTCACAATATCCCGGTTGTGAGGAATCTCCATAAGTTGGAGTGTCTCACACCTTACATAAGTGATCACAATAAAAAACCAGAGTAAGGGAGAGAATAGAATACGCACAGAAAAGCACAACACAGCAACAACACGTGCAAATGCAACGAAGAGAGCGTAACAACAAAACGATAGAGTAACGACCCCAGAAAATGTGCTCAAATCTCTCTAGAACACTTTTGGGGCGTGGTCGCGGAGTCTCAGGATTATAGTGTGCTCAAAGTATGCTTGGTGTACTACCAGATTGTCTGGTAGTGCACTGGACAATGCACAGTACAATGGTCAGAAGATCACTGATTGGCTGCCTTCCTATTCAGGGGCACTAGAGTGTCTAGTGGGGGCACCGGACTGTCTGGTGTGCCAACTGACCGTTGGAGCCTGCTGATGTGGCTGATAGCAGTTGGATGTCCATCACACCAGACTGTCCCATGCTCTACACGGACTGTTCAGTGAATTATAGCAGAGGGTGCTTGGCCAAACCCAAGAGCGGCCACTTTGGTCATACAGTCACCGGACTGTCCATTGCACACCTAACTATTCAGTGGGTGGCACGGGACTCTCTGGTGCTGCCCAGACCAGCCCAACTTCTACTCTTTTGTGCCAAACTTCTTTTGCTTCTTTTGACACAACTTTTTAATTCCTTTTCATAAGGATTTGCAATATGTCCTAATCTCAAGTCCAAGAAGTGCTTTTTCCTCACACTTATACCATATCTCACAAAGTTGTATATTTAGATCCATGTTTGTGCTCTTTTGGACTTGACATCTTCAAATTGCTTGATTACAACCTGTGCTCATGCTCATAACAAGATGGTTAGTTCATAGTGGTGTGTTGAGTAGTTAATCACCAAGTATAAATGGCCCAAGGGCATATTTCCGTTTAAATCTCCCCCTTTTTGGTGATTTATGCCAACACATCTAAATCAATTGCATGAGTATAGAATTTGGCATAATTGGATCATTTTCCACCACTTGGTTTGTTTTCGCAAAAAAAAAAACAAATTCCTTTTCTTACTTCTAAGACAAAACACTTTAGTTTTGCAAATCAAACCATTTTCCAAGACTAGTTTTGATCAAAATCCTAAAGCTCCCCATTTTCCCATAAGAAAAATATTTTCCCCCACAAGAGAGTAGTTTTGCAATCAGAGGGCTCCTCTTGTTATTAAAAGGATTTTGATAAGAAGACAAGTTCAACACAAAAATTT
Organism: Zea luxurians; assembly: GCA_029449295.1. Taxonomy (NCBI): domain Eukaryota; kingdom Viridiplantae; phylum Streptophyta; class Magnoliopsida; order Poales; family Poaceae; genus Zea; species Zea luxurians. The sequence goes on along the minus strand of JAOPSE010000004.1, from coordinate 187,915,261 downwards.
TGAAATTTGCAAGTGGCGGTTGATCTAGTTGCTTTGGACTTAATTTCTCCCCCTTTGGCATTAAGCACCAAAATGGAGAAACTAGTTGCCTTTAACCTCATTGCCTCACCGAAAATTGTGAATTAAGAGTAAAAAGGCAATGAACACCAAGGGCAACTTGAACAAGGTACATTGATACCGTCATGTAGTGGAAGCCTTTTCCTTTGTCCAAGTCTACTTTTTCCCTTTGAATCTACCTTTGAGACTACATCAAAATCACTCAAGCAAACACATTAGTCTCAAAGGGTCAAGTTGTATCATATCCCCTCTTAAGATCATCAATGCATAGGGATTTGTGAAGTCCGGGGATGACATTCTACAACTTGAGCACCAATGTAAGCAATAAAACACAATTAAGCTTAAAAGAACATGATCAATGGAATAAAGACACATGTATGCTATAAATCAATCCAAGTTCCATGAATCTAAGACATTTAGCTCACTACGCCACTCACAGAACCTTCTTTCATCTAAAGGCTTGGTGAAGATATTGGCTAGCTAGTGATCGGTGCTGATGTGGCAAATAGCGATATCACAGGATTATCCGCCAAGCAGATAGCACTCTCATTATCACATAGGAGTGGAACTTTGCTCTGATTGTAGCCAAAGTCCCGAAGGGTTTGCCTCATCCAAAGTAGTTGCACGCAACACTGGCCTACGGCAACATACACGGCCTCAGTGGTGGATAGGGCAACAAAATTTTGTTTCTTACAGTTCCATGACACCAGGAACCCTTCCAGAAACTAACAAGTCCTCTATGTGCTCTTCCTATCAACCTGCACCCGGCATAATCGGGGTCTGAGTATCCAATCAAGTCACCCCTTAGGATACTAGAGCCCAAAATGAGGCGTATGAACTAAATAACGAAGAATTTTCTTCATGGCCACAAGGTTACAATCCTTGGGGTTAGATTGAAATCTAGCACACATGCAAAAGGAAAGCATAATATCTGGTCTACTTGCACGTAAATAAAGTAAGGATCCTATCATAGACCGGTGTACCCTTTGATCTACTGACTTACCTCCCGCGTTGAGGACCAAGTGTCTGTTATTTCCCATCGGTGTCTTGATGGGCTTTGTGTCCTCCATACCAAACTTCTTGAGAAGATCTTGTGTGTACTTCATTTGGGAGATGAAGGTGCCATCCTTGAGCTGTTTCACTTGGAATCCTAGGAAGTAGGTCAGCTCGCCCATCATAGACATCTCGAACTTCTATTTCATCACCCTCCTAAACTTCTCACAAGACTTTTGATTAGTAGTACCAAATATTATGTCATCGACATATATTTGGCATACAAACAAATCACCATTGCAAGTTTGTGTAAAAAGAGTAGGATCAGCTTTCCCAACCTTGAAAGCAATAGAAATAAGGAAATCTCTATGGTATTCATACCATGCTCTTAGGGCTTGCTTAAGTCAATAGAGCACTTTAGAGAGATTGTACACATGGACGGGGTACCTGTCATCCTCGAAGCTAGAGGGTTGCTCCACGTACCCCTCCTTGATTGGCCCATTGAGGAAAGCACTCTTCACGTCCATTTGATACAACTTAAAGGAATGGTGAGCAGCATAGGCTAATAAAATTCGAATAGATTCAAGCCTAGCTACATGAGCAAAGGTCTACTCAAAATCCAAACTTGCAACTTGGGCATACCCTTTTGCCATAAGTCTCGCCTTGTTTCTTGTCACCACCCCGTACTTATCTTGTTTGTTGTGAAACACCCACTTGGTTCCCACAACATTTTGCTTTGGACGTGGCATCAGGCTCCAGACTTCATTTCTCTTAAAGTGTTTAGCCCTTCCTGCATGGCCATCACCCAGTCTGGATCCTACAAGGCTTCTTCTACCTTGAAAGGCTCAATAGGAGAAACATGGGAGCAACACAAGTGACATGAATAAGATCAAAGCAAGAGGACTTTAGAGAGGAAGAGGGGAAACAAATCATAAGCAAAACAAATATAAGCGACACATTGATTTGTTTACCAAAGTTCGCTTTCCAAATGAAACCTAAGTCTTCATTGATGTGTCCTAAGGGACCAAGTCTCTTTCGACCATGTTAAGCAATTCCAAAGATCAAGTTTGATATCTATCTTTTCTTAATTGAGATACCTAAGTCTCCATGAGGTACTTCACACGTCGAAGCCTCTCGATAACCTTTACAATGAATGGGAGTAAAAAATCCAAGCACAAGATCGCAATACAAACTCTCCTTAGTTGCTCCCTCACAAGGCACTATCACAAATCATGCTAGAATGGTTATCTCTTGCTCAATTCTCTCTATTGTAGCACTTGGGAGGCTTTTAATCACTTGGAGGTGTTGCTATTGAATGTAGGAATCAGTGCTTAGCTCTTGCATATTGAATGAGCTAGTTGGGGTGTATTTATAGACCCCAAGCACCCAACTAGCTGTTGCGGTGAAATTCCAAAATATGCACTTCCTGCGTGTGCACCAGACCGCTATTGTATATGTCTAGTGGGGTACAGGACCCTTGTCGGACTATTCTATTCAATGACTATTATGATGAAAAGTTGTCTCTTCAAGTGGCACCATACCAGTCTGGTGGCCCTCTAGATTGAGCCACGTCAGCACCACGTTAGCTAGGCATTGAAGTCTGAAGTCGACCGTTGAACCCTAACAGGTTCGGTGAACCACCGGTGCGAGGTCTGATGCGCCACCGAAGTGTGGCTTCAACTATCCAAAATATGAGCTTTCTACGTAATTAGTTCGGTGTTCCACTAGTGCAATACAGACTGGTCTGTCGCGCTAACCCTTGAAAATTGTAACAACCCAAGTGTTACTCAGGGTTTCCACTCTGCACCCACACCCTTGACCTGTTATCACATGTAGTTTAGTTGAGCCCAAGATAGCTAAAACTTAGCAACCAAGTCTTAAGTAGGTAATGATTATCTTAGGATGCCTACTTTAATCTTATTATGCATATAAAAGGGGGAAAAGTTTCTGAAACCCTAAGTCTACTCAAAGGGAACACATGAAGCATTGCGAAGATTAGGTAAAAAGACAATGAGGATAACATTATCATGAGTTGGGCTAATTATACAAGTTGTAGTTCACCAAAATATCTATGAAAGATAGTCAGAAAGTTTCCCCAAAAAGAGTCTAAAACAGCCCCAAACTGATCACTCAACTAGAGAACTTAAAGGAAAAAAATCAGCCTTTCTCTAAGTCTTTTTCAGCCCTTTTCAAAGATCAATCGTGTTCACCCCCTTCCAAAACTCAAAACCAAATGGTCCAATGGACAAAGTAGCACCAACATACCCCAGACACACCTTGGAAAAGTTTGAGATCAAACCAAAATAGTTTAACATGATTTGGTCTAAGATTTGTCTCGGGGGCGGCACTGCTGACACAACCAACTTGACACTCCAATACCTTTTAACCCTGACCATATCTACGCTTGGAACTTGCACAGCAGAGATAGAGCTTAGCTCGGTGAAGAGACCCTACACGGGATCTTTTCCAATATATACACGTTAGGGTAGCTAAACAGGCGCTTGGATAAGGGCAAAAGCAAACTACCACATGCTCGACTTTGGCTGGCACTCGGTAACACGTCCTGCCTGTGCCCGCACATACCCTGAGCTTCGGTCGGCACGACCACATGCCTAGCCCCGTGCCCATGCCCACGGCTTCACCTATATGATGCCTCACCCCCTCGGCTTTGCCCTTCCACGTGCCTCACACCCTCATCGACGCCTAAACAACGGTGATCGCCAGGAACCCGAGCGCGACGCCGCCTGCAAGCTCGCCAAAGCCTCAACCACCGCAGTCGATTCATCCCAGCTCATCTCTGCCCAGTCTAGCTTCACTGTCACTTTCCCCAGATTCTAGTGAAGCTCCCCAAGCACTCAGACTGAGCACTACTTCGTCGGAGATACCAAATCACCTCGCCGGACTTCTTCCTCTCGCCAGCGTTCGTGGTCCAGGTAATCTAGCGAACCATTCTTTGATTCCTTGCATATGCACACTCCCTACTACCAAGTGAAGCTCCCCGTGCAGTCTAAGTGAACTCTACCACCATATTTTAGTCGGTACAGACGCCGCCGATGAGCTCCACATCCTGAGTCTGTGGCCAGACCGACTTCGGTCACCCACGACGTCGACCCTCACATCGCCGTGACCGCCTGAGGCTCCCCAATCTCACCTGACCCTTCATCGGAGCTCTACCATTGCTGGTAAGCTGCTCCACCATCTTTTTCGTTGTGGTTACTATTTACCCTAGCCAAGGACCGCAGGTTAGATGTTAGAAAAGCGCAGATGGTTAAGTGTAAAGACCTAGACTCAAATGAATAGTGTACTAGGGACTAATCCGTAAGGGAAAAGGGGAAAGAAATTCTACTTCATTTAATTAGCAAAAAACTTTAGAAATGCATAACTTGAACAAAATTTGTCCAAATTTAGTCAAACCAATTTTGTTAGGTTTTGGACAAGGTGAACTTTAGAATAAAAATAGAAAATCCATTAGTCCAGTACTGTTCTGTAAGTTTGGATTTTTATTAGGATATCAAGTAATATGCAAAAATAGAAGTAAAAATAGTAGAACTAAAGTAATGCAGCTGAGAAAATTTTGGTAGATACCCACTCAACAGCAGAGTCATACAAAAATATTATGCACCATAGTTTTCTCATTTAATAAGTAGAGATCATAATTAGAATTTGGTTTCTGCTCATTTCTTTGGAAAATAAAATCAGAACCTAAACATGTGAACTAGAACGCCAACCTAATTTTCTTATTTTAGTTGAACAACATGGTTTTAAGGAAAAATATAAAAATGGCATAAGTTTAACAAGGAAATATGTTACCCATGCCCCATGAGAGATTTTTATAGAAAACTTTAGAAAATCATACAGGCCATTCCCTATAAGGAAATATATCCAACCCTAGGAAAGATTGCTCTTGCGCAAAGAAGAGATTAGGAAAATATCAAATCTATTGTTTGACATTTTTCAAAAGGAAAGTTAGTTATAAGCAACTTTTAGCCCGACAACTTTAGAAAATAATAGATAAATATTCACTGAGTATCATTAAGTAATTTTTGACACAAGACCATGATATTGCACCTAAATACCAGTAAAAATAACCTATAGAGCAGAAGTCACTTCTAGATAGAAAGTGAAGTACAAAGTAACCCCTCTACCCTAGTTTTTGTTATTTTTTCTAAAACAGATTCTAATTAATTTTGACCTCAGATTGTTAGGAAAACCTAGTTCAACTAGAAAAAAGCTACTGTAACTTTTTCATCATATTTGAAAAATTCTATGTGATAGTTGTAGTTCAAACCACCCTTAAAGGCCTAAAGGAAAATAGAATAAAGAAGTAATAATTACCCATGTTCATTAGGTAATTAAAGTACAAAGACCTAGTTAAACCTTTACTAAATTCTTGAAAGAAATAATTAAGTCTCAGCCCACTCTTATTTCCATTAGGTACCATTTTAACCTAAAAACCAATGAGAGCACCATTAAGAAACTAGGTTAGAAAAAGGGAAGCCCTAACATTACTAAACGACATAGTGTTGCTCAACTTTGCACCACATTTATCATCTACATATTATAAATGTACATGCATCTTATGCATCACATTCAATAGATTGCAATCTCACTGATGGAGAGTACGTGCTCATCCCCGAGCAAGGAGCTAACCAAGAGGAAGTTCAAGAGCCAGCTCTCGAACCTGCCACTGAGGATTTCCCTACTGCCCCAGCAATTGAAGGCAAGCCCTAGTTTTATGCATAAACGTTTATATATGCTATTTTACTACACTTAATGTTTGTAGGCTTGTATTGTGCACTTAAGTGTAGGAGTTGTTTGAAACCCTAGTTGCATGAACTTAGGTTTCCTTTTGAGATGGATACTAATATGCTAGGTCGAGTAGCTTCTATGCTAATTGAGGATCTCGGTAGAAGTCGGGTGATTTTTCTAGCACTCGTGCGACGTCAGGAATTGGTTGTATGCACTTTTGATACTGGAATTATGATGGTCTGTGGCCAAGGACCCATGGGGATGCCTTGTCCACGAGATGAAACTAGAATAAGGATTAATGTGTGGTACCGTGTTTCAAGCGTTTGAAAGTACTAAGCACATGCCAAGAAATATGGTAAATCATTAAGCCTAGTACCTGAGTGAACCTGCCCGCAGACATACCATCCCACGTGTTCATGAGACAGAGTCTCCCATTCCAGTTATGGTGGGTACAAGTGCGGTCACTACATGGCGGTGGCTGAGGTCAGTGGAGCATTGTATGCCAATGGCAGTGGGCCTGTTCTGTTGACGGGGAATCGATGGGGACGGTTGACGTGTGTGGGGATGGAGTGCTCCTACATGTTGTGTGTTTAGGTTTCCCTTGCAAGGTTTAAACTCGATTCGAATCGTCTGCTTCTCACAGCTAATGAGACTGCTTGATACGTGTTGCTACATCGAGTAAGAAGTAAAATGAGTTTTCATGAGATAAAGTGTTGCTTGCACTAAATGTTTGTTAACATGTATGTTTAGAAGGATGCTAACTTAGCTTAAGGAATATTATAAAACTTGGAAAAGCTAAATATTGATTTTAGACTCAGCTCGTGTTTTTGGCAAACCAAACCCCTCAGCCAAACAACTTCATGGTCTAGAGGTAGAGGAGTAGACTCCTCACACCGGGTAAGTCTAGCTGAGTATTAGTATACTTTCCTGGAGGATATGATTTTTGGGTTGACTTGGCCACCCACCCTGCCACCGGGTTGGACAGTTAAGTGGAACCCTGCCTCAGCAGGAGATGATCAGTAGGAGTGATGGGCCAGGCTTCGCCACACTCTTTATTTTATCGTTAGTTATTTCCGCTGCAATGAGAACAATGTTTATTATTTTAAAACTCCGATGATGTAATAACTCTAAATACTTATTTAATTTGTGGTATTATGTTTTATTGTATTTCTCTGTGCCTCATCTTCGTGTGAGCAAATGGTACTCGATCCTTCGTAAGTGGCTTCAATAGGACTAGATCCGAGGAATTGACAATTTATTCCGATTTAAGTGTGTGTCGTTGCCCTCGAGGCAAGATGTCACACTCGGTTTTGGAATGCAAACTGAATGCGAAGCATGTACGTCCCAGGATCAGAAACTCATGTACAAAGCGATTACATAATTGGACATCATCACACATTGCTCAAAATAATAGCGGAAATAATACTTTATTACATCAAGATGTCCAAGACATCCATAGAGTCATTAACTTAACACAGTCATTAACATGATCAAAGTGCAGAATATGAAACATAGGAGATAAGGCCTTCACAGGCAGATGACTGGGGGTTTGCCACAAACACGACTAGAACTCATCGATGTCCTAAAACTCCTGAAAGTCCTCCATGTTGCTTTCATCTTCACCTGAGCACTGATTGCAATGGGGACAACCTGGGGTTGGGGGATTAAAGCAAGGGTGAGTATACATCAACGTACTCAGCAAATGTCCCGTTTGGTTAAGGTGGACTAGCTGTATGTGGGGTTAAGGTTAAAGTAGTTTCCTTTAGTTGGTCAGGTATTTATTACTAATAGAAAAGCCAAGTTTTAGTAATAATACCCAAGTCATTATCCAAAACTACTACCTCCAAGAGGAAATACCAGAAACCATAGTTATAATCATCACCATTTACTATCATCACAAAAGTATATAAAGTTATTCTAATCAAAGAGGATCCCAACGCTGCTCTTAACCGTGAGCACAACTGATATACCAGTTTCTAACACTCTGCAGTGGTTGCACACTTTACCCACTAGTCGTGATCCCTTTTTGCCTCGGGTCGATCAAACTCTCAAACACTACTAAGGTAAGTAGGCAAGGTTTCATTACATAGCCTTTACAAAGATTCCCCTGGTGTGCAGTTGCTCGTTAGGTTTTTCCAGTCTTACAAACACAATACTCCACCCTAAGGTGGGGGACTAACAAAATCAAATCGAATGAATCTTGGCACTCACCCTTAGCAGAGCAAGCACTATGCCCTGGACCCCATTGATGGTCCTCCTTGGCACCCACCCTTAGCAGGGGTGTCGTAATCTAAGCGACCACGGGGTGGCGAGCGGTAAGGGTGCTGAATCCCGATAGGAGCGGGGGAACCACCATCTTAATAGTGGCGCGTTGCACACTCAGCACTCAATTCCTCAACCTCTGCCTGAACCTTTCCCAACTCGTCAAGGGCGTGGTCTAGCTCGATGTTGAGAAGGGCGACAAGTTTAACCATGCTGTTCAGCCTGGGATTGCCCTCACCAACGGGCGAGACAATCACACCTCCAGCACTGCTAGTCAATCAGCGAGGGTAGTACTTCAGGTTAAGGCCGTCAGCTACCCCGCTGAACAACGAGCAGTACTGTGAAAGTTCACGTCGTGCAGCATCTTGCATGGCTGCCTCAGTAGTATCCCTCTTAGTGATAGAATAGTGCTTTGAGAAGGCCTCTGTATCCCGGAGATCATCGTCTGAACGGCGCACCAAGCAAGTAGCCTCCCACTGGTCTGGGTATAACCCGTGACGATGCTGGTAGACTACACAATGGTACTCGATAGATCAAGTGTGTCGGTCGAAGGCCCGACGCAGCAAGGTGTCGAGAGCGTCGTGGAAGTGACACCCGCGAGCGGCGTCGTGAGTGATGGGTCTAGCGATCCATCCCTCTGGCTCCTGCTCCTCCGAGAGCTCCGTGCTGTGGCTCGAACTGCCACCCGCGTCATCGATGTCGTCTCCATTAGGGTCTCCTCCAGCAGTCGGGATGCCCTATGGTGGTGCAGGGGGCATCTCTGGCTGAGGTGCAGGGGAAGGCTGCCTCCTAGACTCTACCTCCTGCTGAGGCGAGGGGGAAGAGTCCTGCTCCTCCTCCTCCTTGTGCAGGCGATGATGCAGTCTCACCAGATGGCTAGACTGACCTATCACCGTGCGGCGCAGTGGGTGCTCCACCAGGCAAGAGGGGAAAAAGGGGATCACTGACTTACGTGCAGTGCATCTAATATGTGCCATCTACAAAAGACATCGTAAGCACAAGAGTGAGAGTAGAACTATATGACCAGCACGTAAAAAGAAAGCAGAGTGAGACAAAAAAATTTGTAAGGTGAGAATATAGATAGTAATATAACATAGAATTGGTCAAGATGACCAGCTTTTGAAATGACACCAAGGTCAAGGTAAGAGTAGGGGTCTATAGTGCTTAGGGCTACCATTCTAGTCTAGGTTAGCCGTCCTACAGTCAGCAAGGCTTTGATACCACTTATGTCACACCTGGTTTTAGAATGCAAACCAGATACGAACTATGTACGTGCCAGGATCAGAAACTCACGTACATAGTGATTACATAATTGGACATCATCACACATTGTTCAAAGTAAATAGCGGAAAGGTACTTTTATTACATTAAGATGTCCAAGACATCCACATAGTCTATAACATAGTCATTTAATATCATCAAAGTGTGGAATACGAAACGTAGTAGATAAGGCCTTCACAGGCAGCTGACTGGGGGTTTGCCACTAACACGACTAAAACTCGTCGTAGTCTTGAAACTCTTCAAAGTCCTCCATGTTGCCCGCATCTCGTCCTGAGCACTGAATATAGTGGGGGACAAACTTGGGCGAGGTGGTTTTAAAGCAAGGGGTGAGTACACATCAACGTACTCAGCAAATGTCTCGTTTGGCTAAAGTGGACTAGCTGTATGTGGAGTTAAGGTTAAGCAGTTGATTTTAGTTGGTCAAGTATTTATCTGATAGTAGAGCCAAATTTTAGTAATAAACGCAGTTATTACCCAAAAGTACTCCCACCAAGAGGAAATACCAGAGATCAGAATTATAACCATCATTATTAAACATCATCATAAAAGTATCCAAAGTTCTTCTAATCAAAGAGGATCCCAAGGCTGCTCTTAACCGTGAGCACGGCTGATATACCAATTTCTAACACTCTGCAGAGGTTGCACACTTTACCCACGAGTCGTGATGCCTTTTTGCCTTGGGTCGATCAAACCCTCAAACACTACCAAGGTGAGTCGGCAAGGTTTCACTACGTAGCCTTTATAAAGATTCCCCTGGTGCATAGCTGCTCGTTAGGTTTTGCCAGTCGTACAAACGCAATACACCTCCCCAAGGTGGGTGACTAACAAAACCAAATCGAATGAACCTCTGCAACCCCCTTGGCAGAGCAAGCACTACGCCCCAGCCCCCATTGACGGCCCTCAGGAAAAGCCAACTATACCCCCAGGTTCATCTAATTATTCAGCTAAGGGTGTCCCATTCCACCCTCATGGTTGCACTAATATTCCAGGTGGTCACTCAACGAACAGGTCCTTACGGAGAGGTACTTAGGAAAATGGCCTAGTCAACTAAAATGTCACAAGATCATCATCGGGATAACATCATCGTATCATAAATATTCACATCATGTTCGTTGATTAAATTAAAGCAATAGCATAAGCTAACCATAATAACCCAAAAAGGTAAACAAGGATAACTGGATAAGGTAAATACAAACTAGTCAATCCTTAGGTTTCCATAAAGTAATGCGGGATGGTGAATTATAAAGTAAGTAGGACATAAAAGGTCAGAGCACACTTTCCTTCATTAGGTTGTTGCTCAGGAAGATCTTTAGCAACACACTCAGGAACCACGGGCTGCTCGTTGTCTAAATAAAGCGATCATGCACTCAATACTTTGGATAATGACAAATGAACAACACACCAATCATGTACAAACAATTGAACACATCTCAAAAGGAAAAGTATAAACTCAAAAGGAGTTTAGATTATAGGGTGAAATAACACCTTTAGTAGTTTGTTATTCTCTAAGTGTTGTCTATCTCCATGATTATATAATCTAATTCCACTTATTTTAATGAGACGTAAAAGTTAAACCAGGGATAACTCCATACAACACATATTATTAATCTCACAAGATTAAACATCTATTTACCACTAGGTTTTCCTTTTTACTTATCTTATTAAATAAATAAATTATTACATAAACTAACCTATAGTCTAGGCATAAAATTAGAGTACATAGACAGTGAATGATCATAATTTATTTAGACAGCGAATAATCATATGAACATTTTGCAATTTGAATCACTTAATTTGGAGTTCATATGCAAAAGATATGAAATAAACAAGTTTTGAAGTTTAAAATACAAAATTAGGCCTAAATATGTGATTAAACAAAAGTCCAGGGTTCAATCTGCAAGATTACATGGGCGTGCACACGAAAACTAGGGATGACGGCTTGATTTCAAACAAACCGGGGGTCTCTTTAACAATTTTACCATGCGAAGGGGTATCGGGCTCTCTCGGCCATCGGATCTCAGATCAACGGCCGAGAATAGATCCACGGGCGAGCACGCGGACGCGGGCACGCATTGACCAGCGGGCCAGGACGGTCAGCGACCGAAGGCGGGGAAGCGGACTGACTGGTTGGGCCCAGTGATAGGAGCACATGCGGCCAACAGATGGGTCCAGGCATTGGGCGCGCGTGCGCGAAGCGGTATTCCGAGATCTGGGCCATGCGATCGAGATAGGACGGCTGAGATCAACGCCGGGGGGTTTGCGGCTGCGGGCGGCGCTGCTCCTGCTCCTCGGCGGTGAAGTCGCCGGAGCTGGGGCGGGTGTGAGCTACAGGGGTTCCAAGGTCACCGGGGTTGGCCAGGATCGGTGAGAAGAACCTTACGAACTCACTGGTGGGGTTCTGGCCACGAGACCGGGGCTAGAGATGGGAGAATGGTGGAGGGATAGCTCCGGGCGGGTCGGGGGTAACTTCGGCAAGGAATCCCGGCCGCGGGGAGGGGCAATCGGGTGTGATAGGGCTCCGTCTAACTCCGGTGTGGGTAGGGGAGTGGTATGGGCCAACACCGGGGCACAGGACGGGGCTAAGTTAGTCGGACACCGCGTGCGGCGTGGCGAGAAAGCGCGGCCGTACTCCAGCGAGGCCAAATTGGCTAAGGTCAGGCGCGAATAAGGAAAACCAAGCACGGGAACGGGTTTCTCACATCAGGAAGGAGTTCAGGGTGGCTTGGCGCGGCTTCCGATGGGCTGGATGACCGGCACGGCGGGCACTGGACTTTGGTGAGCACGACTGGCGAGAGCAGAGCGCAAGAGAGGGTGAGCTTGCGCGAAATGAGGCAGGGGAGAGAGAGAGGGTGTGGGCGGTGCTCAAAAGGGAGCTGGGGTGCGTGGGCTGGTGGCATGGCCAGGGTTCTCGGCATGCGTGCGTGCTGGTCCACGGCGGTTCGCCGAGGAGGCGGAGCTGACAGAGCGGTCCCACGGTGCAGATAGAGGGAGCGGGCGCGCGGGGGAAACGGCTCATCACGCTGAAGAGACGGGCCTGCGAGGCAGGGACGGAAAATGGGGCGCGCGGGCGAGGGCGACTGGCGCCGACGCACCGGCCCCACTGGGCAGAGGGAGGGGGAGGAGAGCGTGTGGGGAAGGAAACCGCCGTTGACAGGTGGAGCCCACCTGTCAGGCCGCACGGGCGCACGCCTGTGGCCCCGCTGGGCTGGACTGGGTCGGCTTGGGCTGGAATGGGTTTTCCCTTTTTCTCCGAATTCCTAATTGCTTTTCTTTTATTTTCTCTAGGGTTTTCAAATCAAGTTCAAACCAAGTTTCAAATTCGAACCAATTCAAACATGTGCATCAATTCAAAGAATATTTTAGGCTCAGCATGATGCAACAAATCATGACTCACATAAGTTTTGACAAAATAAATACTAAACCCCTTAATTAACCTAATTCTACTCAAAAGGAAGAGAGAGAGAGACTAGAGAGAGACAAAGGGTAACACCTGAATTTGGTAGGCATTTAGAGAAGAAATTTTATACCCCCAAATTCAGGGTGTTACAATATTACAAGCCAATGTTTCATTGTTTCCATTACATTTATTTTTCTGTCTACATACATTTTTTGTACAAAAGTTACAAGAATTTTTCTAAGACTACGCCAAAATCCTTCAGCTTCAGGTCTCCATACTACACTAACATTATCTCCAGCTTCGGTTCTTCACTCTTTGCCAATATCAGCCTGAAAATTTTATCATATGAAACGTTTAGCAGTTTGAAGCAGGAAAAAACAGAGGGAGAGTAAGGACGTTTTCATACTTCGTCAAGGAGAGCCCGAGCTTCATTTCCATCTAGCTCTCGCCCACCCTTCATCCAAATTTGGGTAATAAATCTATTTCCCACGCTTCGAGCCTCACTTGGAATACTCTCAAGGTCAGCCAAGGAAATAGTGAAGGTGAACTTGTTAACATTTTTCAAATGTTTACACCCGGCTTTTGCAAATATAGTAGCAGTTCCTCGGGCGGCCACTAGAGCGCAAAAATCTCCATGCCCCACCATCACTTCGTCAAATTCATTGGTTTCTTTTTCTACAAACTCATGCGCCTTTGGAATATCGTCGGCAGAATAATTCACTTCTCCTGACATTGCCCCGACTAAATTGAAAATTTCGCGCAGACGAAGGGAGCACTGAGTTGCGAAGCCGGAGCAAGTGTCTCGAAGCATTCTGAGGGCTTCGTATAGCTTAGAACTTTTCTCTGCTTTGGCTTTGACTTCATCTTTTAGTTCTTTAATTTCATGCTCATAGCGGACCACAACATCTTTTAAATTTGAATTCACTTTTTCAATCTCTATGATCAGCTTCTTTAGTTGTTTGTCTTGATCAAAGATTTGAATAGCTTGATTTTCAATCCAAACTTGAGCTTCGGCGTAGGTTTGCTTCGGCAGTTTTAATCTTAGAATCCTTTTCCTCCACAATATTTTCAAGTTCTTTCACCTTTCCTTCCAAGTTACTGACAACATGCTTGTTCTTTCTATCTTCATTTTCCTATTGCAACTTCAAAGCTTTGCTCAGAAGTAGGCTCTTTAGAAAAAGTCAAAGCTACATTAGCTTGAAACTCTTGAAATTTAAAAATTAATAAACTAAAGAGGTAAACATTAAAATTTGCACCTTAAAATTTGAGTAGAATAAACTTCCAGTAATAAGTTGCCTTCTATAGTTGCTCAGGTCTCGTTCAAGCTTTGGGAATTCGATGCTCTTTGATAAAGTATTAACAATCTTTGCTCTGGCATGATCAGGGATACACCCTACAATTTCTTCGTCAACACCACCAAAGAGCACGGATCCAGGCTTGTAGCCACTAGCAATAGCGAACTCTTTCAGTTCAGAGATATCTTCTTCGGAGAGTTCCTGGCCACCCAAGTGTCGTAGATCCAAATCTTTGTTCTCCGAAGAAGCTCCTTCCAATTCTTTCATCTTTAAGGGTGAAGCCCTACCAGCGATCACTTCATCTATTTCCCTCTCGGGAACCACATCAACTATAATCCTATCAATCTCTAACATTGTGGTTCCAAGAGGGCCTCCGCTATTTTCAGCTTCAGCGGTCATTTCATCGGCTTCGGCATCGGCGGGGTTAGTAATTTTTTCTGTAGAGACTGGGGGTGGGGACTTATGGATGGCCCTCATCACAGCCATCATGCATCATTTCTTCTAACCACCATCATTTCCCCCAGTCGCCGAAGCAATCTTCTTCTCCTCTTTCACACCTTTTTCAACCCCCTTCTCCTTGGACTGCAATAAGCTAGTCAGATCTGACCCAGAGGACTTAGCATAGCAAACGGGAAGGGTTCAGTCATTACCTTTAGGATTTCTGTTACGCTGATAGAAGAGGACGAAGAGGTTCTAGCAACCTTCTCTGGTGAATCTTGTACCTTCGCCTCGATAGGGGCCAAAGTTGAGGACTTACGCTTCTTGGGAGCCGAAAGCTTCGGCTCCGCTGAAATTTTTTGTTTCTTCGAAGCAGCCCTCTGCTTGTCTTTTGCAATGGATCAGATTGCTTGCCTTTTAAAAATGCTTACAATCCTCTTTTTCTTCACTCACCCAGCTTCTTCGTCAAGCCTTTCATAGTTCGGGTACTCGAAGCCAAGGGCGTCCATTACCCGGTTCAGCCTTTGTTTCTTCTGAGTACCGAAGGCAGCTATCATCAATTGATCCTCTTTCTTCGTATAGTTTCCAAAGATCTCATTGCACATTTTCTCTATCATTTCCAACCATTCGGCACAGGGGCCGCTGAAAGTGTTCTGAAACTTGAACCGGTATGGCAACAGAACAAGCACAATTTTACCCTTCATCCTTCTTCTTCAACATTCCCCACCCACCAGATGTTGATCTCGAGTACTAATGTGCTCTGCCACAACTCTGAATTCCACTTTGATCAATTGCATGGGAATATGAATTGCATGTTACACAATGGCCTCGTCACGTCGAAGCTTAATTTCAAGGGACTCATCACCATGCTCATGAGTTTTCCTTTTCTTCTCATCAGCTTGTACATAAAACCATTCATTTGTCCAACCGGTAGGCCACTTGGTGCGATAACCAATCACTGGAGCCTTTATGTCTTTCCGGTATGTGAAATTGTAGCATCCGAAGTTCTTATGTAGACCATCTGCCCTTGCTTTGGTCTGATAATGAAGCTCGTAGACTCTGCAGAATCCTTCGGCATTAGCACTTTTTCCTTGGCTTTATAAAGCCCAGATATACACACTAAGCACGACTATAGCGTTTGGAGTCAGTTGATGAAGATATATTTCAAAAAATTTCAAAACTTCACCGATTATTTCATACAAAGGGAACTGAAGCCCTGCCCTAAAGAAGCTCTTAAAAACAACAACTTTGTCATCTCTTGGCTCTGGAATTATTACGTCTCTGACAAACCGCAACAATTCGTCCTCATTTTTCCCAAAATATCCAAGCTTCTTCATTAAAACTAAGTCTTCCGCCTTCACGGTGGATTTTCCAAATTCAATATGGCTAGGTTTGCTTGGACTCAAAATACCATCATCCACATCATCATCACTAGCAGCTTCGACAATAGCATCATCTTTCTCCGGAATAACCTCTTCTCCCTCTTGAACAACCATCCCAGAGCATCTCATTACTTCTAAGATCGGGGTCATCTCAGTTGCTTTAGTATCCTCACCTTCGTTTGTTAGTCTAGCAGTAGACCTGATCCTAGTCCTTAAGACGAAGCTAAATTTCAACTAACTTGACGATTGTCCGAAGGTTACACAGCAAGTGCATAGAAAACAGAAAGCTTCGGCTTCAGTAAAAATTTTCAACAACGCAATGATGCAATAGCAACGAATGATGTGGTAACTTCTCACCAACTCATCTTTTTATATAGCCCTGCAGGTGAAGAAGGCAAATCGTCGTAACGTGCATACTAACTGATCGGTGGATCGGCAAAGGTGGTAACTTTTTATTCGTTTTTTAATAACAAGCTTAGGGAAGGTGTTTTTTGGACCTTCGGCATTTAGAAGCCTTCGTGTTTTTTGTGGATCGAGCTCGTTATGAAAAATGACCTAGCACCGCAAAGGGGCTACTATTTATGGGTCTCCTTCTCTGCCGAAGGTCCTCAGGCCGGAGAAATTACCTATAAGAAACGAGACTGAATGTCGAATCTAAAACAAGCATGCGTGAAGAGCCGAAGGATGGCAACTTCGGCTCAAGGTGGTTACGAAGGTCAAACACAATTTTGAGCCGAAGAGGAAAAGACTCATTAATCCCTGATGTTTGTATTAGGATTATGTATATATGTCAGGATCATAAATGTATTTTTCTCCGGCTGTGTCCCATGCCTATAAATAGATGAACAGTACCCCCATACTGTTCATGCTGAATTGAGATTGTACTCTCACTTTCACTTTCGAGCAAGCCGAAGGTACAAATGTAATATATATCATGTATTACTTTGTCAATATATGATATAAACTTCAATGTTATTTAATGTTTGATACGATATAAATAATTATTATAATGTTACATTTGAAGATACATTTTTGTATTTGTGAATAATGAAGACTTGTTCTTCGTAACCTTCGCTCGAGAACCATCAAACCCGAAAGGATTTGATGCTTCGAAGGACGAAGGTCCTTTTCATATAACATTTGTGTTGCCTTTTTTTGTGATTCAGCAATCATAAACAAGATACAAACAGTGGCAAGATGACCTAATAAAGGTGGTGTGTAATCATAACACTGCAGTTTCAAGATCATCGAGTTTCACTCCATTTAAACTCTTATTTGGTGACGAAGCAATAACTCCGGAAGAAGCGAAGAAAGGATCAATAAGGACTCTAGCTTCGTCGGAGGATGAAGATACTTGCAAAGTGTCAAAAGACTCAATAGTAGGGGTTAGGCTTTA
The DNA here is from genome assembly GCA_029449295.1 of Zea luxurians. Lineage (NCBI taxonomy): Eukaryota > Viridiplantae > Streptophyta > Magnoliopsida > Poales > Poaceae > Zea > Zea luxurians. Next base: position 187,898,011 of record JAOPSE010000004.1, on the reverse strand, counting down.
GGCAATTGATCATATTTATAAATACCAAGCCAAAACAGGAAAGTGGCGAGACAGAAAAGGCAGACTAAAGAACATTAAGCAGGGCTTTTGGTGCTTCGAAGAATAGCTAACCCAGAAACTGTAGGGAAGCTACAACTCAAGTGGGAGGGCCCCTTCTTGGTAGTATCTTCATCAAGACCAGGATCCTATGGAAGTGAAAGGGAATTAGGCTTACACCTAGCTCCTAAATAATTTTGGTGGTTGAATTGCCCAACACAAATATTGGACTAACTAGTTTGCTCTAGTGCATAAGTTATACAGGTGCAAAAGGTTCACACTTAGCCAATAAAAAGATCAAGTTTTGGATTCAACTAAGGAGCAATGAGGCAACCGAAGGGGGCACCGGACTATCCGGTGTACACCGGACAGTGTCCGGAGCCGGCGCGCTATAATTCACCGGACTGTCCGGTGTGCACCGGACATGTCCGGTGCTCCAAGGAAGCGCGGTCTCCGGAACTCGCCAGCCTCGGGTTCGCGCGGCAGCCGCTCCGCTAAAATTCACCGGACTGTCCGGTGTGCACCGGACTGTCCGGTGTGCCAGCGGAGCAACGGCTATTTCAGCGCCAACGGCTACCTGCGGTGCATTTAATGCGCGCGCAGCGCGCGCAGTCGTCAGGATCGCCCATACCGGTGCACCGGACATCAAACAGTACATGTCCGGTGTGCACCGGACACCCAGGAGGGCCCAGAAGTCAGAAGCTCCAACGGTCAGAATCCAACGGCAGTGATGACGTGGCAGGGGCACCGGACTGTCCGGTGTGCACCGGACTGTCCGGTGCGCCATCGAACAGAGGCCTCCAGCCAACGGTCAAGTTTGGTGGTTGGGGCTATAAATACCCCAACCACCCCACCATTCATTGCATCCAAGTTTTCCAACTTCCAACCACTTACAAGAGCTAGGCATTCAATTCTAGACACACCAAAGAGATCAAATCCTCTCCAAATTCCACTCAAGCCTTTAGTGATTAGCGAGAGAGATTTGCCGTGTTTTTTTGAGCTCTTGCGCTTGGATCGCTTTCTTTCTTTCTCATTTGCTCTTGTGATCAAAACTCAATTGTAACCAAGGCAAGAGGCACCAATTGTGTGGTGGCCCTTGCGGGGAAGTTTTGTTCCCGTTTGATTGAGAAGAAGAAAAGCTCACTCGGTCCGAGGGACCGTTTGAGAGAGGGAAGGGTTGAAAGAGACCCGGCCTTTGTGGCCTCCTCAACGGGGAGTAGGTTTGCGAGAACCGAACCTCGGTAAAACAAATCCACGTGTCTCACTCTTCATTTGCTTGCGATTTGTTTTCCACCCTCTCTCGCGGACTCGTTTATATTTCTAACGCTAACCCAGCTTGTAGTTGTGATTATTTTTGTAAATTTCAGTTTCGCCCTATTCACCCCCCCTCTAGGCGACTATCAATTGGTATCAGAGCCCGGTTCTTCATTAGAGCCTAACCGCTCGAAGTGATGTCGGGAGATCACACCAAGAGGGAGATGGAGACCGGCGATAACAAGCCCACTACAAGCCAAGGGAGCACTTCATCGGAAGAGTCCCGCACCAAGAGAAGGGAGAAGAAGAAGAACTCCTCCAAGCGGAAGGAGAAAAGATCTTCCTCTTCTCACCACAAGGAGAAGAAGGAAAAATCTTCTTCTCACAAGCCGCATCGGAGTGGGGACAAGCACAAGAGGATGAGGAAGGTGGTCTACTACGAGAACGACACTTCATCGACATCCACCTCCGGCTCCGACGCGGCATCCGTCACTTCTAAACGCCAAGAGCGTAAGAAGTATAGTAAGATTCCCCTACGCTACCCTCGCATTCCTAAACATACACCTTTACTTTCCGTCCCATTAGGCAAACCACCAACTTTTAATGGTGAAGATTATGCTATGTGGAGTAATTTAATGCGATTTCATCTAACCTCTCTCCACAAAAGTATATGGGATGTTGTTGAGTATGGTGTACAGGTACCATCTGTAGGGGATGAGGACTACGACACGGACGAAGTGGCCCAAATCGAGCACTTCAACTCCCAAGCCGCAACCATTCTCCTTGCCTCACTAAGCAAGGAGGAATACAACAAAGTGCAAGGGTTGAAGAACGCAAAGGAGATTTGGGACCTACTCAAGACGGCGCATGAGGGTGATGAACTCACCAAGATCACCAGGCGGGAAACGATCGAGGGGGAGCTCGGTCGCTTCCGTCTTCGCCAAGGGGAGGAGCCACAAGATATGTACAACCGGCTCAAGACCTTGGTGAACCAAGTGCGCAACCTCGGGAGCAAAAAGTGGGATGACCACGAGGTGGTTAAGGTTATTTTAAGAGCTCTTATTTTCCTTAACCCCACACAAGTTCAATTAATTCGTGGTAATCCTAGATATCCACTAATGACCCCCGAGGAAGTTATCGGGAATTTTGTGAGCTTTGAATGCATGATTAAAGGCTCAAAGAAGATCAACGAGCTTGATGAGCCTTCCACATCCGAGGCGCAACCGGTGGCCTTCAAGGCAACGGAGGAGAAGAAGGAGGAGTCTACACCAAGTAGACAACCAATCGACGCCTCCAAGCTCGACAATGAGGAGATGGCCTTAATCATCAAAAGCTTTCGGCAAATCCTCAAGCAACGGAAGGGGAAGAACTACAAACCCCGTTCCAAGAAGGTTTGCTACAAGTGTGGTAAGCCCGGTCATTTTATTGCAAAATGTCCTATGTCTAGTGACAGTGACAGGGGCGACGACAAGAAGGGAAAGAGGAGAGAAAAGAAGAAGTACTACAAGAAGAAGGGCGGCGATGCCCATGTTTGTCGGGAGTGGGACTCCGACGAAAGCTCAAGCGACTCCTCCGACGACGAGGACGCCGCCAACATCGCCGTCACCAAGGGGCTCCTCTTCCCCAACGTCGGCCACAAGTGTCTCATGGCCAAGGACGGCAAAAAGAAGGTAAAATCAAGGTCCTCCACTAAATATGAAACATCTAGTGATGAGGATGATGATAAAAATGAGGAGGATAATTTGCGTATTCTTTTTGCCAACCTTAACATGGAACAAAAGGAAAAATTAAATGAGCTAATTAGTGCCATCCATGAAAAGGATGATCTCTTGGACTCCCAAGAGGATTTCCTAATCAAGGAAAACAAGAAACATGTTAAGGTTAAAAATGCTTATGCTCTAGAGATAGAAAAATGTAACAAATTATCTAGTGAGCTAAGCACTTGCCATGACACTATAAACAACCTTAGAAATGAAAATGCTAATTTGTTAGCTAAGGTTGATTCTCATGTTTGCAATGTTTCAATTCCAAACTCTAGAAATGATAATGATAATTTGCTTGCTAGGATTGAAGAATTGAACATTACTCTTGCTAGCCTTAGAAATGAGAATGAGAAATTAATTGCTAAGGCTAAGGATTTTGATGTTTGCAATGCTACTATTTCTGACCTTAGAACTAAAAATGATTTGTTGCATGCTAAGGTCATTGAATTAAAATCTTGCAAACCTTCTACATCTACTAAGCATATTTCCATTTGTACTAGATGTAGAGATATTAATATTGATGCTATTCATGATCACCTAGCCTTAATTAAAAAACAAAATGATCACATAGCACAACTTAATGCTAAGATTAGTGAGCATGACTTAGAAAATGAAAAATTTAAATTTGCTAGAAGCATGCTCTATAATGGGAGACGCCCTGGCATTAAGGACGGCATTGGCTTCCAAAAGGGAGACAATGTCAAAATTAATGCCCCTCCAAAGAACTTATCTAACTTTATTAAGGGCAAGGCTCCCATGCCTCAGGATAACGAGGGTTACATTTTGTACCCTGCCGGCTATCCTGAGAACAAGATTAGGAAAATTCATTCTAGGAAGTCTCACTCTGGCCCTAATCATGCTTTCATGTATAAGGGTGAGACATCTAGTTCTAGGCAACCAACCCGTGCCAAGTTGCCTAGAAAGAAAATTCCTAATGCATCAAATGATCATAGCATTTCATTTAAAACTTTTGATGCATCTTATGTTTTAACTAACAAATCCGGCAAGGTAGTTGCCAAGATTGTTGGGGGCAAACACAAGGGCTCCAAGACTTGTGTTTGGGTACCCAAAGTTCTTGTTTCTAATGCCAAAGGACCCAAAACCGTTTGGGTACCTAAAACAAAGAACTAAACTTGTTTTGTAGGTTTATGCATCCGGGGGCTCAAGTTGGATACTCGACAGCGGGTGCACAAACCATATGACAGGGGAGAAAAGGATGTTCTCCTCATATGAGAAAAACCAAGATCCCCAACGAGCTATCACATTCGGGGATGGAAATCAAGGTTTGGTCAAAGGATTGGGTAAAATTGCTATATCTCCTGACCATACTATTTCCAATGTTTTTCTTGTAGATTCTTTAGATTACAATTTGCTTTTCGTATCCCAATTATGTCAAATGGGGTACAACTGTCTTTTTACTGATATAGGTGTTACTATCTTTAGAAGAAGTGATGATTCAATAGCATTTAAGGGGGTGTTAGAGGGTCAGCTATACCTGGTTGATTTTGATAGAGCTGAACTCGACACTTGCTTGATTGCTAAGACTAACTTGGGTTGGCTTTGGCACCGCCGACTAGCCCATGTTGGAATGAAGAATCTTCACAAGCTTCTAAAGGGAGAACACATTTTAGGACTAACCAATGTTCATTTTGAGAAAGACAGGATTTGTAGCGCATGCCAAGCCGGGAAGCAAGTTGGTGTCCATCATCCACACAAAAACATCATGACTACCGACAGGCCACTGGAGCTCCTACACATGGACCTATTCGGCCCGATCGCTTACATAAGCATCGGCGGTAGTAAGTATTGTCTTGTAATTGTGGATGATTATTCTCGCTTCACTTGGGTATTCTTTTTGCAGGAAAAATCACAAACCCAAGAGACCTTAAAAGGATTCTTGAGACGAGCTCAAAATGAGTTCGGCTTAAGGATCAAGAAAATTAGAAGCGACAACGGGACGGAGTTCAAGAACTCTCAAATTGAAGGCTTCCTTGAGGAGGAGGGCATCAAGCATGAGTTCTCTTCTCCCTACACTCCACAACAAAATGGTGTAGTGGAGAGGAAGAATCGAACTCTATTGGACATGGCAAGAACCATGCTTGATGAGTACAAGACACCGGATCGATTTTGGGCCGAGGCGGTCAACACCGCTTGCTACGCCATCAATCGGTTATATCTTCACCGAATCCTCAAGAAGACATCTTATGAACTCCTAACCGGTAAAAAGCCAAATATTTCATATTTTAGAGTTTTTGGTAGCAAATGCTTTATTCTTGTCAAAAGAGGTAGAAAATCTAAATTTGCTCCTAAAACTGTAGAAGGCTTTTTACTAGGATATGACTCAAACACAAGGGCATATAGAGTCTTTAACAAGTCCTCAGGACTTGTTGAAGTTTCTTGTGACGTTGTGTTTGATGAGACTAACGGCTCTCAAGTAGAGCAAGTTGATCTTGATGAGATAGGTGAAGAACAGGCTCCATGCATAGCACTAAGGAACATGTCCATCGGGGATGTGTGTCCTAAGGAATCCAAAGAGCCTTCAAGTGCACAAGATCAACCATTCTTCTCAACACAAGCATCTCCGCCAAACCAAAATGAGGATGAGGCTCAAGATGTTGAACAAGAAGATCAAGAAGAAGAGCCACCTCAAAGTGACGGCAACGATCAAGGGGGAGATGCAAATGATGAAGACAAGGAGGATGACCAACCAAGGCCGCCACACCCAAGAGTCCACCAAGCAATCCAACGAGATCACCCCGTCGACACCATCCTCGGCGATATTCATAAGAGGGTAACTACTCGATCTCGTGTTGCTCATTTTTGTGAACATTACTCTTTTGTTTCCTCTATTGAGCCACACAGGGTAGAGGAAGCTCTTCTAGATTCGGATTGGGTGATGGCAATGCAAGAGGAGCTCAACAATTTCACAAGGAATGAGGTATGGCACTTAGTTCCACGTCCTAATCAAAATGTTGTAGGAACCAAGTGGGTCTTCCGCAACAAGCAAGACGAGCATGGTGTGGTGACAAGGAACAAAGCTCGACTCGTGGCCAAGGGGTATTCACAAGTCGAAGGTTTGGATTTTGATGAAACCTATGCACCCGTAGCTAGGCTTGAGTCAATTCGCATATTATTAGCCTATGCTACTTACCATGGCTTCAAGCTTTATCAAATGGACGTGAAGAGTGCCTTCCTCAATGGACCAATCAAGGAGGAGGTCTATGTTGAGCAACCTCCCGGCTTTGAAGACAGTGAGTACCCTAACCATGTTTATAGGCTCTGTAAGGCGCTTTATGGGCTCAAGCAAGCCCCAAGAGCATGGTATGAATGCCTTAGAGATTTCCTTATTGCAAATGGCTTCAAAGTCGGCAAGGCCGATCCTACTTTGTTCACTAAGACTCTTGACAATGATTTGTTTGTATGCCAAATTTATGTTGATGATATCATATTTGGGTCTACTAACAAATCTACATGTGAGGAATTTAGTAGGATCATGACACAAAAATTCGAGATGTCTATGATGGGGGAGTTGAAATATTTTCTAGGATTTCAAGTCAAGCAACTCCAAGAGGGCACCTTCATTAGCCAAACCAAGTACACTCAAGACATTCTAAGCAAGTTTGGAATGAAGGATGCCAAGCCCATCAAGACACCCATGGGAACCAATGGGCATCTCGACCTCGACACGGGAGGTAAGTCCGTGGATCAAAAGGGATATCGGTCGATGATTGGTTCATTGCTTTATTTATGTGCATCTCGACCGGACATTATGCTTTCCGTTTGCATGTGTGCAAGATTCCAAGCCGACCCTAAGGAATCACACCTTACGGCCGTAAAACGAATCTTGAGATATCTGGCTTATACTCCTAAGTTTGGGCTTTGGTACCCTCGGGGATCCACTTTTGATTTGATTGGTTATTCGGATGCCGATTGGGCGGGGTGTAAGATTAATAGGAAGAGCACATCGGGGACTTGCCAGTTCTTGGGAAGATCCTTGGTGTCATGGGCCTCAAAGAAGCAAAATTCGGTCGCTCTTTCCACCGCCGAAGCCGAGTATATTGCCGCAGGCCATTGTTGCGCGCAACTACTTTGGATGAGGCAAACCCTGTGGGACTACGGTTACAAATTAACCAAAGTCCCTTTGCTATGTGATAATGAGAGTGCAATCAAAATGGCCGACAATCCCGTCGAGCATAGCCGCACTAAACACATAGCCATTCGGTATCATTTTCTTCGGGATCACCAACAAAAGGGGGATATCGAGATTTCATACATTAACACTAAAGATCAATTAGCCGATATCTTTACCAAGCCTCTTGATGAGCAATCTTTTACCAGACTTAGGCATGAGCTTAATATTCTTGATTCTAGGAATTTCTTTTGCTAAACTTGCATACATAGCTCATAAATATACCTTTGATCATGTCTCTTTTATATATGCTATGACTAATGTGTTTTCAAGTGAATTTCAAACCAAGTCATAGGTATATTGAAAGGGAATAGGAATCTTCGGCGAAGACAAAGGCTTCCACTCCGCTCTACTACTCATCCTTCGCCGTCGCTCCGCATCATCTCTTCATCTTTGGTATAATCTTCACTCATTCATTTCATGACCAAAGGGGGAGAAAGTACTTCATTGGGCTCTAATGATTCCGTTTTTGGCGATTCATGCCAAAGGGGGAGAAAATATGAGCCCAAAGCAAAAGGACCGCACCACCACCCTTATTTTAAATTTGATGATTTTCAATGGTAAACTTAAAAATTGGTATCTCTTTGTGTTCTAAAGGGGGAGCAAGTAGTATTTTCAAAATTGATGGAAAACCCTCTTGAACACTAAGAGGAGACCTTATTTGAGGGGGAGTTTTGTTTAGTCAAAGGGAAAGCATTTGAACAAAGGAAGAAAATTTCAAATCTTGAAAATGCTTTGCAAAATCTTATTCATTTACCTTTGACTATCTTGCAAAATGACCTTGAAAAGAATTTACAAAAGAGTTTGCAAAAACAAAACTTTTGGTGCAAATGAGGTCCAATATGTCAAAAACAAAGAAAACAATCCATGCGCATTCATGAAGTATTTATATTGGCTCAATTCCAAGCAACCTTTGCACTTACATTATGCAAACTAGTTCAATTATGCACTTCTATATTTGCTTTGGTTTGTGTTGGCATCAATCACCAAAAAGGGGGAGATTGAAAGGAAATTAGGCTTACACCTAGCTCCTAAATAATTTTGGTGGTTGAATTGCCCAACACAAATATTGGACTAACTAGTTTGCTCTAGTGCATAAGTTATACAGGTGCAAAAGGTTCACACTTAGCCAATAAAAAGATCAAGTTTTGGATTCAACTAAGGAGCAATGAGGCAACCGAAGGGGGCACCGGACTGTCCGGTGTACACCGGACAGTGTCCGGAGCCGGCGCGCTATAATTCACCGGACTGTCCGGTGTGCACCGGACATGTCCGGTGCTCCAAGGAAGCGCGGTCTCCGGAACTCGCCAGCCTCGGGTTCGCGCGGCAGCCGCTCCGCTAAAATTCACTGGACTGTCCGGTGTGCACCGGACTGTCCGGTGTGCCAGCGGAGCAACGGCTATTTCGGCGCCAACGGCTACCTGCGGTGCATTTAATGCGCGCGCAGCGCGCGCAGTCGTCAGGATCGCCCATACCGGTGCACCGGACATCAAACAGTACATGTCCGGTGTGCACCGGACACCCAGGAGGGCCCAGAAGTCAGAAGCTCCAACGGTCAGAATCCAACGGCAGTGATGACGTGGCAGGGGCACCGGACTGTCCGGTGCGCCATCGAACAGAGGCCTCCAGCCAACGGTCAAGTTTGGTGGTTGGGGCTATAAATACCCCAACCACCCCACCATTCATTGCATCCAAGTTTTCCAACTTCCAACCACTTACAAGAGCTAGGCATTCAATTCTAGACACACCAAAGAGATCAAATCCTCTCCAAATTCCACTCAAGCCTTTAGTGATTAGCGAGAGAGATTTGCCGTGTTTTTTTGAGCTCTTGCGCTTGGATCGCTTTCTTTCTTTCTCAATTGCTCTTGTGATCAAAACTCAATTGTAACCAAGGCAAGAGGCACCAATTGTGTGGTGGCCCTTGCGGGGAAGTTTTGTTCCCGTTTGATTGAGAAGAAGAAAAGCTCACTCGGTCCGAGGGACCGTTTGAGAGAGGGAAGGGTTGAAAGAGACCCGGCCTTTGTGGCCTCCTCAACGGGGAGTAGGTTTGCGAGAACCGAACCTCGGTAAAACAAATCCACGTGTCTCACTCTTCATTTGCTTGCGATTTGTTTTCCACCCTCTCTCGCGGACTCGTTTATATTTCTAACGCTAACCCAGCTTGTAGTTGTGATTATTTTTGTAAATTTCAGTTTCGCCCTATTCACCCCCCCTCTAGGCGACTATCAGGAAGGAAATGATATTCCAAGATCTTGGAACGCAGATGAGCTTTGGAGATACTAAGTATAACAACCATATATTTTTTCTTTTCCTATGGTACCCTTTTTCCTTTCAAGAGAGGAGAAAGGTTTTTAATGGGGCCATAGACTGTAATTTTTATTTTCTTTTCACAGCCCTATTCAATGTAAGGGCAAATTTCCCCCACATGTAAAATGTAAAAAAGCTGGGATTACACCACCGCGTGTAAAATATGAAGCTCCAAAGTCATTCCTACGAGGATGCAGAGCTAAGATACCACCTAGTAAAGGTGAAGAAGCAACAAAGTCGTTCCTACGGGGATATAGAGCTAAGATACCACCTAGTAAAGGTGAACCAGCTCCAAAGTCGTTCCTAAGGGGATGAAGAGCTAAGCTCCAAAGTCATTCCTAAGGGGGGTGCAGAGCTATAATACCACCTAGTAAAGGTGAAAAGACTCCAAAGTCGTTCATAAGGGGATGCAGAGTCTATGTGCGTGTTTGTGTGTGAATTTTGCTATCTTCGGCATGCATCTGCATATGGCATCACGTCATACTTTGCATTCATATAAGCATTCAATAGACATTTTTAGCTTCATCGCACCATGGCACTATGCATGAGAAACTAACATGAAGTCTAAAGTGCTTCGTTTTGAACGAAAAGAAGGGAAGTTGTTTTTCGCCTTCGGCTCAAAAATGGTAAGTGTGGTTCTGTCCACATCAAAGCAAGCGACAACAGAAGAAAGGTAAGACTACAAGGTATTCATAAATATTTATAGAGAAGATGTTACATCCTTCGACAAATTTTCTGCCGAATATAATGTTTTTTACAATGAAGAGCTCTAGGAGCATCTTCCAGGACTATCGAAACAGCCACATAACAGCTTTGGAGCATTTTTTCTGGACTATTGGGATAGCTTCGGTTCATCAATCTTCATCAGCATTGCCCCGGAAACAACAATGTATTAGAAATATATTGTGATACACACGAAGAAGTAGGAAGAAGATAAGCAAGAAAAAAAATTTATACCTTATCAATTAGCGCCCGGGCTTCGTTCCCGGCAACCTCCCGGCCACCCTTCGTCTAGATTTGATCGATAAATGTGTTGCCTACGCTTCTGGCTTCAGCCGGAATATCGTCCAGGTTCGATGGGGAAATACCAATGGTTGGTTTGTTGACAGACTTTAAGTGATTACATCTAGCCTTGGAAAAAATAGTGGCTGTCCACGGGCAGCCACTAGTGCACAGAAATCACCGTGGCCCACTATAACTTCATCAAGGCCATCAATTTCCTTTTCAATCCACTCGAGCGCCATTGGAATATCATCAGCAGAATGATTGGCCTCTTCGGATGTGGCCCCAACAGAAATAAAAATGCTTCTCAATCATGAAGAACACTGTGTCGCAAAGCCGAAGCACTTGTCCCGAAGCCTTTTTAGAGTTTTGAAGAGTTTAAAATTCTTTTTGGCTTCGGCTTTGACTTTCAGATTTAATACTTCGGCTTCACGGTTGAACTAGCTTGTGCTATCTTGCAAGGTTGATTTTGTTTTTTCAAGCTCCTTGTTCAACTCTTCAATTCCTATATTTTGTTCTAAAATCTGAATGTTTGGTTTCTCGCTTTGGAGACGAGCTTCAGCGAGAGAGCCTTTGGCAATATTGAGCAGGGAATCTTTTTCCTTCAGAGAATTCTCAAGAGTTTCAACCTTTTCCTCCAAGTCATTGACAATGAACTCATTTTTATTGTTGCAATTTTACCTTAAAATTTAGAGCAAACTCTATTGCAAAGATGAAGCTACATAAGGTTCCCATTCTTAAAACTTTAGAGCTAACAGAATGAAGGGAAAGCAATAGAAAATCATACCTTAAAATTTAAATAGAACAAGCTACCAGTGATGTGTTGCTTCCTATAATTGCTAAGATCTCTCAAGCTTCGAGAATCAGATACTCCTTGAAAGGGTATTTATGATTTTTACTCCAGCACGATCAGGGAAACATCCCAAAATTTCTTCGTCCACACCGCTAAAGAGAACGGATCCAGGCTGATAACCACCGGATACTTCAAATTCCCTTAATTCCGAGATGTCCTCTTCGGAAAGCTGATGGCCGTCCAAGTGTCGTAAGTCGAAGCTTTTATTTTCCGAAGAGGTTTCTTTACTATGCTTCTCTTTTGATGTTGAAGTTTCAACGGCAGTTACCCCCTTATCATTCCTCTCAGGTTCCACACCAACGATAATTCCTTCAATTTCTGATAAGGTGGTCCCAAGAGGACCGCCATTACTTTCGGCCTCATGAGGCACTTCAGCAACTTCATCAGCGGTGGAAGGGGCAATTGTTTTTTGTATTGCCGGTGGGGGTATCGAGGACGGCCCTCATCACAGTCATCATGTGCTGTTTCTTCTAGGCATTTCCCTCCCCGGGCGACGAAGGACCCCTTTCGATTTCTACTTTGACGACTTCCCCAGCACATTTTTCCTTTCGCAATAATAAGTTGGTTAGCTACTGTTGGGGACTTGTTCTCAAATGTTATGAGTTAAGAACAAGGCAACACAAAATGTTAATGATTAGAGACCTTCGTCCTTCGAGGCACTATCTCCCTTAGGATATAATGGTCTTCAGACGAAGGTTATGAAGGACGTACCTTCATCATCTCAGTATATAATAAAGTAGAAGCATATGAGAAATAGAAAATGACATAGATAATTACATGACATCATCAGAGTATTATTATTATCTCATCATGGATAACTATGAACAATATTGAATTACATTTATACCTTCGGCTTATAGAAGGTAAAAATCCAAGCGTGACGTGCGAGTGAATACAAGTCAGCGTGAGCAGCACGGTGTCATTGCTCATCTATTTATAGGCACAGGACGCAGCCTGTGTGTAATTACATTCATGCCCTCGGCATTTACTATTGACTTAAAGAAATCTATCTAGGACTAGATAACCTTTTCCCCTTTAAGTCGGTTTCATTTTCCATCGTTAAGCCGAAGCTTCTTTACGGGTAGCTTCGGCACTGATTCATCCTTCTCTCGAACCGTGCTCTTCATATTATGTATAGCTTCATCCCATGCCCGAAGGTTCCTGTACATATATTATACTTGGGAAACATGTTAGTCGTGTTTTTGAGGACCTTCGGAAGACGAAGGCCCCCAATAGTAGCCCCTCGCAGTATTAATTTGTTATAACAATGAATTCAGACTGCGACGTGAACTAAGGCCTTAAGCCGAAGGTCCAAAAAAACACCTTCCCTTCGCTAGAATAGCGACAGTCAATGACAGACGGGGCCCACCAAGTTGCATAGCAATAGGCATATAAATATGAACCCACAGCGGCAACATTTGATGCACTGTCTCTGCAATTTGCGTTATTTTCTCAAATTTCTAGCTCTTGCTCAATAGCTCTCGCCTGATTCTCAAGTTTTTAGAGCTTCGGTTTAAAGGCGCGTTTGCTCCAAATTTGAAGAGAAGAAGATGAGTGGGGAGAAGAAGATGACTGAAGAGAAGAAAATAACCGAGGAGACGAAACTGTATGAAGAGAAAAAAAGTTGCATATCCTTTCATCGTTGGATTTTATGAGTCTATGGTAAAAACGAATACAGAGAAAATTACCAAGGAGATCATTAAGGGTTTATCCGAAGATTCTGAAGACAGTGATAGTTATGACGTGGAGAGTGGGGATGAAGATTCTGAGGATCGACCCTGGCGGCCAAGTCATACTATCTTCGGAAAGTCGACTATCAAACAGAGTCATATTGACGCCATGAGGGGAGATATTTTCGTGACATGTCTATTGTCAGAGTTGGAGTAGATAGTACTGCCCCTGCTCCGGAGGAAAATGAAGTTGTTATTTACCGAAGCTTCCTGCAGGCAGACCTTCGGTTTCCGGTGAGTAAATTTGTGGTCGAAGTATTAAAGATATTCCAAATCTTTCTTCATCAGATTACCCCTGAAGCTATAATCAGGATGGGGATATTTGTCTGGGCTATAAGGAGCCAGGGGCTGGAGCCAAGCGTGAAGTGCTTCTGCAGCATGCATGAGCTTTTATATGTGACGAAGGCTATTGGCAAAGAACAATACCACAACAACTTCGGTTGTTATGGGTTCATTGCCCGTTCTAATGCAAGCCACCCGATGCCAACATTCCAGAAAAGATGGCCCGGGGCCTGGATGGAGGAGTGGTTTTACGTTAAAAATGATTTAATTAAAAGAGAAGACATCAAGGAAATCAACCAGCGCCCCATCTGGTCTCGCTTCGGCCTCCGAAGGCCGAAGGTGGATATTGATGGCGATGCTGAAGCATGTCAGAAGGCCTTTAGTACTGTGTGTTCCTTCATTGGCATGAGGGATTTAATTCAAGAGCACATAGCCTTCAGGGTATGGCCACTTGTGGAGAGCTGGGATATGCCGAAGGAGACCACTGCCGAATCCAGTGAAGGTGGTCTAGTCCGATTGAAGTATACCTTCAGATTTAGGGACAAGTTTGATGAGCCAGATGATGACTGGTTGAAATGTATTGAAGCTACCAGTGACGAGCTGCTTGGAACATATTCCAAGGCCGAAGATGATGCCTTGTCCGCAGCCTTCGGGGGCCGGGAAAAAAAAGATTGAACAGGGTATTCGATGCAATCGGCTTCGTATACCCTAATTATCACTACCCACTGCGAAGGCAAGGGAAAAAGAGAAAAGTTGTTGCTTCGGCCACCACTGATGTGCCGAAGGGCAAAAAAGTGAAGGTTCTGACCCACCGACCGCGGTATATTGAACCATCCATAGTGCCTGAATTTGGCGAAGGGGCCTCTTCAACTGCCGAAGCACGACAAGCTGCTTCGATTGTGCAGAGCATTGAAGAGCCGACTGTAGTGCTGAAGGTACCTACAGTCGGGGAAGCCAAAGCTAAGAATGATAAGGCCGAAGAGCCACAGGAGGAAAAATAGAGAAAATGCCTGAAATTCTGAGCCCACCAGCTGAGGTAAAATTGCCGAAGGTGCATAAAGCTCATGCTGCAACTCCCAAGAGAAGGAGAATGGCCACCGTGCTGGACGCTGTCTTGGAGACTACGAAGGCCTTGAGCCCTGGACTTACTAAGAAAAATGCTGAAGTTGCTAAAGTCCAAGACAAGGCCGAAGCTGGGCCTTCAGCGCCCATTGGGACAAAGGCTGTCGTGCCTGAAGATAAAGCTGATCAGCAAACTGCAGATATCGGCATGGCAGCAAGGCAAGACATGGCAGAAAAAACAAAACCTTCTATCCCTGAAGCCCTAGTTGAAGATATTGATTACAGTTTTCGACATGCTTCGGGGAAACAATTATCCGAAGAAGAAATCGTGGAAGCAAGACATTATGCTCAAAAGCTAAAATATCCGAAAGGAGCCTTAGTGTTTAATGGCAGTAATGAAGATGATTTCTTGTACTATCTCCCGGACAACAAAGAAATATCTGTTTGTCAGGAGATAGCTAAAAGAATGGGTTTCCGAAACTTGAAGAAGGCCTTTCGGTTTTGTCGAAGGATGATCTTGCTGATAGCCTGGCGTACAACAGTATAAAGGTATGGAAGTTAACCTTGAAGTTGGGAATGAAGTATTTTATTTGTCATGCTCAATTCTTTCTTCTTCTTTGCAGGGTTTAATTCTTGGTAATGCCTTGAGGGCACAGAAAAGCGCCAAAGACGAAGGCTGTACAATAGCCCTTAACAACCTTCGCTCAGAGGTGATTGAGCTAAGAAATGAAGGTCTAGAGAAAGACAAGATTTTGATTTCATTGGTAAATAAAATAAAAGAAGACGAAGCTCAATACAAAGCTCAAGCCGAAGCCCAAAAAACTGAGGTTGAAGACCTTAGGAGACAGCTAGCCGAGGCTAATGAGAGGTGCGCGCTCGCACAGGCTAACCAAGAGATCAGTGAATACTAGAAAAATAAGCTGAAGAAAAACGCTGAAGAACTTCATGAATCCAAGGAAAGGTGCTTTGAGAAATCCTTGGATTGCATGAAGAAATTAAAACTAGCTTCGCCAAAGTGGGCGCCTACTCTTCTGAAGAAAATTTCATACGAGGCGACCCCGAGGGCGTTGTTGAATGGATAAGTGGAGAAGCTGAAGCCTTCGAGGAAATCTTGAATGATTGCGGGGATATTTTTGCGTTTTCCGGCACGAGGGGAATCTCAGCTATTCTGGAGAAGGCCGGATGTGATCACGTTAATGCTATAGCCTAGGCCGAAGCTACCTTCTCCATAGAGAATACGAAGGATCCTTCAGCCGAAGCAACTCTAATGGGCAAGAAGTTTTATAACGATGTCTGGGTGAACGATGGCCGCGAGCTGGCCCACGAGATTATAAAAAAGAATGAAAAAGACACCCACGACGCCCAGGTAGAAGCAAAGCGAGCTGAAGAGGCTACTGAACGCGAAAGGCGTATAGGTATTGTTTTTTAATTATTTTAGCTTCAGTACTTGCTTTGTGGCTTCGAACTAATCTATTTACCTACTTCAGCTGAACTATCCCCGCCTCCGGAGCCGTACGATCCCCTAGCTGATCCAGAAATGAAGGAAGCACTAGATACTATAAGCATGGCGGACTCCATTATCGACGAAGTCGTCGATAAACTTTTGAACGAAGTTACAGAGAAAGTCCTTAGAAAATAATAGATTTTATTGTAATAATATTTTGAAATGCTTGATGTATGGAACAATTGAAGGAAGATTAAGCTTCTATTGTGACAAAACTAAGTGACATTTGATGTATGTAATCATTGAATCAAATATGTAAATTGTTGTGATCTATTTCTTTGCGATGCATGAAACGTACACACATACCGCTTTTTGAGCCTTCAGTGAAAAAACACCTTCCCTTCTTTTCATGCTTCGTAAAGAATGAAACCCCTTCTAGGGTAGACCTGATAGAATTGTCACCCGAAGCTTGCTTCGTGCCTTAGCATACTTTCATTCAATCGAAGTATTTCCAAGGGTTTGCTTCGTATCCAGTCTTTTCTGGTGATGCGATATGATGTATGATGTGATGCTATGCTAGATGATGCGATGATATGATGCAATATGATGATGCTTTAACACCTACACTGGTACATGGAAGAATGCATCCCCTTAGGAATGTCTTTTGAGTCTAAGCTTCGCATCCCATTAGGAACGACTTTTGAGCTTCTTCACCTTCAATTCCGGTGGTATAAGTTCTGCATCCCCTTAGGAACGACTTTTGACCTTCTTCGCCTTATATTTCGGCGGTGTAAGTTATGCATCCCCTTAGGAACGACTTTTGAACTTCTTCGCCTTATATTTCGACAGTATTTGGCTCTGCATTCATTTTGGAACGACTTTTGAGCAGAAAACTTACGCTGCGCTCCCTTAGGAACGAATTATTGTAGCTTCATCAATTTTGGCTCTACATTCCCTTAGGAATGACTTTTGAGAAGAAAACTTACGCCGCGCTCCCTTAGGAACGACTTTTTGTAGCTTCGTAAATGTATGAAGAAGATATATTTCATTCTGGTGTTTGAAGAATTATTACTAGAATTTGAAATTGAGTTTTTCATTACCTGTTTCTCATACAAAAAAGTAAAATGACATAAAAGACAAAAGCACTTCAAAAAGTAGGATATTCCTCAATATATGTGCTTCGATTCTGGTACAGTACTGTTGACTGTACGAGCTTCGGACTCCTCCCTGAAGTCGCGTTGCTGTTGGGGGTGCTGGCGCCCTTCTAGCTGCTTGCTTTGGGTATGAGCAGGTGGCAATGGTGGTGGCAGTGGAAGCTGGGCCTAGGAAACTTGTGAATGGCTTGCCGAAGCAACAGAAGCTGCAGATTGATTGCCCACATATTCTGGTATGTAAGGGGAGTAGCATGAAGCAGTATGTAAAACCTGCTTCGGCTGATTCTGTCGGGCTTCTGCTTCGGCAATCTCTTTTTTCTTCTGAATGGTAATCTGGCACGTTCTTGTAGTGTGGCCTTGTCTTCTCCACAGAATAAGCAATAGATTTTCCTGGGCTGATCCCCATATCTTCCTTCGAAGCCCTTGCTGCCTCTGCCCCTTGGAGCTGGTGGCCTGAAGGAGCTTTGCTGCTGCCCTGAAGACTATGAGCTGTGCTGTAGCCTCTGGAACTGGCTTCCTTTGTCATCACTCTAACTGGAGCTGTGAATTGATCTGACATGCCTAGGGTGGATTCTCCCTCTAAAGCCCCTAGTCATCTCAGAGAACCTATAAGCTTCCTCCCTTCTTTGGCGGAAATCATTATCGGCCTGGATGTACTCATCCATTTTTTGAAGCAGCTTCTCCAGAGTCTAGGGGGCTTTCTGGCAAAGTATTGAGCCATAGGTCCTGGCTGAAGACCTTTGATCATGGCCTCAATGACGATTTCATTAGGCATCGTTGGCGCTTGTGCTCTCAGACGCAAGAACCTTCGGACATACGCCTGAAGTTACTCCTCATGGTCTTGTGTGCACTGAAACAAGGCCTGAGAGGTGACTGGCTTTGTCTAAAACCCTTGAAAGCTAGTGACCAACATGTCCTTAAGCTTCTGCCATGACGTGATTGTCCCTGGCCAGAGAGAAGAGTACCATGTCTTGGCCACACTTCGGACTGCCATGACGAAGGATTTTGCCATGACAGCAGCATTGCCTCCATATGAGGATATTGTTGCCTCATAACTCATCAAAAACTGCTTTGGGTCCGAGTGCCCATCATACATGGGCAACTGGGGTGGCTTGTAGGGTTGTGGCCATGGAATAGCCTGCAATTCTGCTGCCAGGGGAGAAGCATCATCAAAAGTAAAGTTACCATGATGAAAGTCATCGTACCATTCATCTTCGTTGAATGAGTTGTCTTGATGAAGCTCCCTGTGCTGAGGCCTTCGGTCCTGGCCATCTTGAGTGAGATGACGTATTTCTTCAGCGGCCTCATCGATCTTCTTCTGAAGATTAGCGAGACGAAGCATCTTCTCCTTTTTTCTCTGGACCTGTTGATGAATGGCTTCGAGGTCCCTGATCTCTCGGTCCAACTCTTCCTTCTGAGGTGTCGGACTAGTAGCCTTCCTTTTCTGAGTTCTGGCTTCACGCAGTGCGTCCTGGTTGACGTCTAGTGGCTGCAGTGCAGCCCCTAGCCCTGACGAAGCTTTCTTCGGCGGCATGACGAAGGTCATGGCTTGCCAAAGGTGGTCAGATGAGTTCACCGGAGGTGGGCGCCAATGTTGGGGACTTGTTCTCAAATGCTATGAGTTAAGAACAAGGCAACACATAATGTTAATGATTAGAGACCTTCGTCCTTCGAGGCATTATCTCCCTTAGGATATAATGGTCTTCCCACGAAGGTTATGAAGGACGTACCTTCATCATCTCAGTATATAATAAAGTAAGTAGAAGCATATGAGAAATAGAAAATGATATGGATAATTACATGACATCATCAGAGTATTATTATTATCTCATCATGGATAACTATGAACAATATTGAATTACATTTATACCTTCGGCTTAATAGAAGGTAAAAATCCAAGCGTGACGTGCGAGTGAATACAAGTCAGCGTGAACAGTACACTGTCACTGTTCATCTATTTATAGGCACATGACGTAGCCTGTGTGTAATTACATTCATGCCGTCGGCATTTACTATTGACTTAAAGAAATCTATTAAGGACTAGACAACCTTTTCCCCTTTAAGTTGGTTTCATTTTCCATCGTTAAGCCGAAGCTTCTTTACAGGTAGCTTCGGCACTGATTCATCCTTCTCTCGAACCACGCTCTTCATATTATGTATAGCTTCATCCCATGCCCGAAGGTTACTGTACATATATTATACTTGGGAAACATGTTAGTCGTGTTTATGAGGACCTTCGGAAGACGAAGGCCCCCAACAGCTGCGATCCTAGAGGACTTAGCCTGGCGAAAGGCAAAGGTTCAGTCATTACCTCTAGGATTTCTGTCACGCCAATGGAAGATGCTGAAGGGGTTTCGACAGTATGCTTCGGCGGTATAGACTTTTCTTTTTCACTGCGATTTGATCCCACAGATTCCCGTTTCTTGAGCACCGAAGGTTTCTATTTGAACTTAGAAATTTCAGTTTCTCCAGAAACCTTTGGTTTTCTGGGTAGCTTTTTCTTTTTATCCTCCTCAATGGACCTCGTCGCTTGTCTCTTCAGAATACTTACAACCCTCTTCTTCTTTACCCCCCCGGCTTCTTCTTCAAGTCTATCATAATTAGGATATTCGAAGTCGAGGGCGTCCATCACTCGATTTAATCTTCATTTCTCCTGGGTGCCGAAGGCAGCAGTCATCAATTGGTCTTCTTTCTTAGTGTAGTTCCCAAGAATCTTATTGCACATTGTTTCGATCACTTCTAGCCATTCGGCATAGGGGCCACTGAAGTTTTTATGGAATTTAAAATGATATGGTAACCTTACAAGTTCAAGCTTATTTCCTTCGGATTTCCTCTTTGACATTCCCCACTCGCCTGATGTTGGGAAGGTTTTGTTCACCAGATACTCCTGCACTAAATCTCGAGTGCTAATGTGCTCGGCCACAACTCTGAACTGGACCTCAGCTAGTTGGCATGGGGAGCCGAGCTGTATATTGCACAATGGTCTTGTCATGCCGAAGCTCAGCTTTAACGGACTCATCACCATACTCATGAGTTTTTCCCGTTTCTTCTCATCAGCCTTCACATAGGACCACTCGTTGGTCTAGCCAATAGGCCATTTGGTATGATAACCAATTACTGGAGCCTTCGTGTCTTTTCTATAGGCAAAATTGTGGCATCTGAAGTTATTATGAAGGTTGTCTGCTCTTGCTTTGGTCTGGTAGTGGAGTTCATGCACTCTTCAGAACCCTTCGGCATTAGCACTCATTCCTTGACTCAACAAAGCCCAAATGTATACATCGAGTCTAACTATAGCATTCAGAGTAAGTTGATGAAGATCATCTCATACATAGGGAACCAAAGCCCTGCATAGAAGAAGTTTTTTAAAAGTATAACTCCATTATCCTTCGGCTCTGGAATTACTTTGTCCCCAGCAAATCTTATTAATCCATCGTCATTTTTTCCAAAATACCCAAGCTTCTTCATTAAAACTAGGTCTTCTGCTTTCACAATAGAATTTCCAAATTCAATATGGATGGGCTTGCTTCGACTCAAGATACCATCGTCTTCTTCATCATCACTACCAGCTTCAGCATCAATATTTTTAGCTTCGACATTAGCACTATCCTGCTCTGGAAAAGGTCCTTCTATCCCTTATGAACAACCAATCCATATTTCCTCATAACCTCCGAGATCAGAGTTGTCTCAGTGGCTTCGGTCTCCCCACCCTCACATGTTAGTCTAACAGTAGACCTAATCCTAGCCATTAGAGTTCTTAAGGCGAAGCTAACTTTCGATTGCTTTAACACTTGGTCGAAGACCAGTTAACGGATGCATAGAGCACAGACAACTTCGGCTTTAGTAAAAAATTTCAGCAGCACAACGGTGCAATTGCAAGGAATATTGTAATAACTTCTTACCAACCAATCTCTTTATACAGTCCTATAGGTGAAGAAGGCAAACCGACCTACCACTCATACTGACTGATCGATGGACCAATGCAAGCTGTAACTATTTTATTCAATCTTTAATAAAAAGCTCAGAGAAGGTGTTTTCGGACCTTCAGCATTCAGAAGCCTTCATGTGTTTCGCAGAACGAGCTCGTTATGAAAAAAGGATCTAGCACCACGAAGGGGCTACTGTTGGGGTCTCCTTCTCTACCCAAGGTTCTCAAGATGTAGAAACTGTTTTTGATTCATCTTGATAAGGTACATCAAAAGGACTGAATGTCGAAGCTGTCACAGACACGCAGTGAATGAAACAGAGCTTCGACAAGAGTTAAAGCTTCAGCTTAAGATGATCACGAAGGTCATACAAAAATCAAGCCAGCAATGAGAAGACATGTTTATCCTTAATATTTGTATTAGAACAATGTATAGATATCATGGTCATAATTGTACCTTTTCTTCGGTTGCGTCCCATGCCTATAAATAGATGAACAGTATCCCCGTATTATTCACGCTTTCATTGAAAGTCATTCTCGCATTCTCTCCTTTCGAGCAAGCTGAAGATACTAATGCAATATAATGTTTGTAATGATTTATTAGTATGTAATCCAAACTATGTCATTACTTTAATATAGAAAATAAAGGGAATTCATAAGATAATATCACATTGTGATATTATCACCATTAGAGATGAAGATCTGCTCTTCTTCACCTTCGTCCAACAACCATTATCTTTGAAGATAATGTTTCAGAGGATGAAGGTCCTTAATATTTAATCTTTGTGTTGCCTTGGTTTTGATTCACAGTAATTGAGAACAAGTAACCAACAATACGTGTGCTTGCAAATTGTATGATTGTGACTATAGTGCTCCAGATAGTTGGAATGTTAATTAGTAAACAAATTGTATAATGAATGGTGCCTGGTTAAGTCTTCCTAAATTGGTACACTTCTCACAATTGGTAGAGTAAAATTGTAAAAGTCTAATGGTTAGTTAACTTCAATCAACCTTAGGTTAGCAAATGTGGTGATATGGCCGAAGCAATGAAGTTAGTGATTAATATATACAAACATATATGTATAACACATGAGTATATGACATTTTATGCATTGGTGTCCATTACTAGTAGTTGATAACTGAGTCATAATAATTTAGACCTGAGAATTGGTGGTAGTATCTCTCTATGATTGTGCTTGGTGCTTTAGTTGAGTGCTCTTGTGCTAGCAAGCTGAAACTTCCTACATCTAGTAAAGTGTGTTTTCTGTAGACATGTACTAGATAAAAGTTGTAGTTAACTTAGATGTCTAGCTCTTCCTAAAATTTTATGAGCTAAGGATTAATATTTTAGAAGTTATGATTTTCACAACTTCAATACCCGAACCTGTCCAAATTCTATACAGATTTCGAAGGTTGCAATGTTTGCTTGAGTTAATCTTAGATTCATTTCTTGATGATCATAAAAAAGTTGTAGATAAATTTATTATCTTGCTTGTGTTCAAATTTCATTACCATATGCTTGATAGTTGAGTTATGAAGTTTACAAAACAATTGTTGTGTTCTGTCCACTCTCGGATAGATTTTGAAAACTGTATTGTTGGGTTGATTAAAAGTGGAACCACTTCTTTGTGAATATAAAAGTTATGTAGTACTTTTGCTAAGCTTACCAAAAAGTCTTGGATCATCCTTTTTAGTGGTCTAAAGATCAAGTTATAGCTGTTTGAAGTATGGAGCCTAAATCTGTCCAAATCTGGACAGCAAGGCCTTCTGAGCATCCTTTACCCTTGATATGCATTGAATCAACCAGAGTTGTTTATAAATGATTGGTAGACAATTCCATTAGCATTCTATAATGTCTAGGATTACTTGGTTTGGATGTCTGAGTCTTTAGTTATAAATTTTTGAAGTCATAAGCCCAAATCTTGCCAAGTCTAGACACACCTGTCGTTATAGCACAAATCAACCTTGTTAAGTGTTTACACACGATAAGTTAAGATAGTAATACCAAATTTGAAGATAATTTCTGTCACACCCGGTTTTAAGGGACAAAGTCGGATGCATCTCACACATGCGCCAAAGAAGACAATATATATAATAACAGAGTGTATAGAGATAAATGTCACAATATAATCAGAGTATTTATTACATAGCGGAAGTCTTACAAAATAAAATATAAATATGGATCGAACTAAAATCCATCATTGGCGCCAGAAAATCAACAGGGAGATGCCACCTAGATCGAATCGAACTCCTCGTGATGTGGCTCCTCTTGAACCACCTGTTCTTCTCTAGTGGGGGTGAGACAGCAAGGGTGAGCTCACACATGTTCATCGCTCAACAAGTTGTGGGGAATAATGTGGCATGAACTCACCAAAGGTGGGAGTTCATGTGATGTTTAAAGCTGATCAACAATAGGGGTTAAAGCTGAGCATTGCTTTTAATAAGTTGGTCAAATTTTATTAGCAATTACTAAATGTAAGTAAATACCAAACCAAAATAAATAATAGAACAAAATTAATAAATAATCCTGTTGGGGACTTGTTCTCAAATGCTATGAGTTAAGAACAAGGCAACACAGAAATATTAAATATTAATGCCCTTCATCCTTCGAAACATTATTTCCCTTAGGATATAATGATCCTCCGACGAAGGTCATGAAGGACATACCTTCATTATCGCAGCATATGTTAATAAAAGGAGAAACATATGAAATATAAGAGATAACGTGAAAAATTATATAACATTATTTACTCATTCCCATTTTATTATCATGGAAAAATAGAAATGATAAGGAATTACAAAAGTACCTTCGGCTTGACAGAAGGTAAAAGTACAAGAGTGACGCATAAGTAAATACAGGTCAGCGTGAACAGTACGGGGGTACTGTTCACCTATTTATAGACACAGGACACAACCTATGAGAAATTACAATCATGCCCTTTACATTTACTATTGGCTTATGGAAAATCTATGAGGACTGGATAGCCTTTTCCCCTTTAAGTCGGTTCCTTTTCTCGCGATTAAGCCGAAGCTCCCTTGTGCATAGCTTCGAAGCAATGGCAACCTTCGTCACGATCATGCCCTTCTCATCGTATATGCCTTTTAATCCTGAATCCGAAGGTACCTGTCTATTAACCATGCTTGGAAGACATTGTTAAATTACGTTTTTGAGGACCTTCGGAGGACGAAGGCCCCCAATAGTAGCCCCGTGCAGTATTAATTTGTTTAAGATAATGAATTCAGACTGTGACATGGACGAAGGTCCGAAAAAACACCTTCCCTTTGCTAGAATAGCAACAGTCAATGACAGACGGGACCCTCCAATTTGGGGTGTGCCAAGCGTATAAATAAGAACTTGCACCAACCACATTTGGTACGCTGCTTGTGCCATTTGCTTTGTTTTCTCAATTTTATAGCTCTTGCTCACCAACGTTTGCTAGTTTCTCAAGCTTTCTAAGCTTCGGTTTGAAGGGCATGTTTTCGTCATTTCCGAAGAAAAGATGTCTTAAGACAAGAAGGTTGTTGCTGAGAAGAAGCTGTCTGAAGAGGAGAAGCTCTTTGAACAGAAGAAGGCTGTGAATCCTTATATAGCTGGGTTTTTAGAATCAATGGCAAAATCAAATACAGAGAAGATTACAAAAGAGATATTGGAGGGCCTGTCTGATGATACTGGTGACAGTGACAACTATGATGCGGAAAGTGGGGGTGAAGATTCTGAAGATCGACCGTGGAGGCCAAGCCATACAATTTTCGGAAAGTCGACCATCAAGCAAAGTCACCTTGAGAGCATGAGGGGGAGGTACTTTCGAGATATATCTATTGTGAGGGCTGGTGAAGACAATAACACTCCTGCGCTTGAGGAGAATGAAGCTGTGATCTTCCGAAGCTTTTTTAAAGCTGGGCTTCGGTTCCCACTGAGCAGGTTTGTAGTTGAAGTGTTGAAAACCTTCCAAATTTTCCTTCATCAACTGACCCCGAAGCCATATTGAGGATGGGAGTCTTCGTCTGGGCAGCAAGGAGCCAAGGTATAGACCCAAGCGCAAAATGCTTCTGCAGCATGCACGAACTTATGTATGAAACGAAGGCCACAAAAAAAGTATCACAACAACTTCGGTTGTTATGGATTTATTGCCCGTCCCAACTCAAGCTACCCAGTGCCAACATTTCGGAAAAGATGGTCGGGAAATTGGATGGAGGAATGGTTTTATGTGAAGAACGACTTGGTAGCGAGGGAGGATGTTAAGGAGGTTATTATGCGTCCCATATGGTCCCGCTTCAGCCTTCGAAAGCCGAAGGTTGAAATCGATGAAGTCGCCGAAGCATGCCAGAAGGCATTTGGTACTGTCTCCTTTTTCATTGGTACAAGAGATTTAATTCAAGAGCATATAGCCTTCAGAGTATGGCCGCTTGTAGAGAACTGGGACATGCCGAAGGAAACTGTCGCTGAATCTAGAGAAGGTGAGCTAGTCCGGCTGAAGTACACCTTCAGATATGGGGATAAGTTCGACGAACCAAACGATGACTGGTTAAAGTGCATCGAAGTGACAAGTGATGAACTGCTTGGATCATATTCCAAGGCAGAAGATAATGCATTGTCCACAGCCTTCGGAGGTCGAGGAAAAAGGAGATTGTACAGAGTTTTTGACGCTATTGGCTTTGTCTATCCCGACTACTGTTACCCACTGCGGGGGCAAGGGAAGAAAAGGAAAGCTACTGATGTGGCCGCCTCGACCGAACCTGTGCCGAAGGCTACAAGCAAAAAGATGAAGGTCCTTACCCACCGGCCACGCTATATTGAACCGGCGCGTGGTGCCTGAGTTTGACGGGGAGACTTCTTCAGCTGCTGAACCAAAAGAGCGCATTCCTCCTATGCAGAAGGCTGAAGAACCGGCCATAATGCCGAAGGTACCCTCAGCTGAGCTAGCTGAGTCGAAGACTGATAAAGATAAGGCCGAAGAGCCAAAAATTGAAGGATAAAAAATGTTAGAAATTTTAAGCCCTTCGGCAGAAGTAACAGTGCCAAAGGCACAAAAAAGTTTTGCGGCAACTCCCAAGAGAAGAAGGATGGCTAATGTACTAGATGTGCTAGAAACAGTAAAGACTTTGAACTCGACTCCTTCAAAGAAAATTACCGAAGCCTCGAAGGCGCAAACTGAAGTTGAAACAGAGCAAGCCGAAATTGAAACTGCAGTAATTCAAGCTGGTGCCAAAGCTGGGCCTTCAGAGCCCGCTGAAATAAGTCATGTGGAAATTGAAGAAAAAGCAACAGAAAAAAAACCACAGAGCAAATTTCGCCTAAAAAGGTTGCCACTCCTGCTCCCGAAGCTTTGAAAGAGAGCATTGATTACATCATCCGCCATGCTTCGGGAAAGGTACTTTCTAAGGAAGAAGAACGAGAAGCTCAGCATTATGCCCAAAAACTGAAATACCCGAAGGGGGCATTAGTGTTTAATGGCAGCGGGGAAGAAGACTTTTTGTACTGTCTCCCGGATAACAAAGAGATATCCGTCAGCCGAGAGATAGGAAGAAGCTTCGGATTTCCAAAGCTAGAAGATGGCCTCTCAGTATTGTCAAAGGATGAATTGGCTGACAGTTTAGCATATAATAGCATAAAGGTATGAAAATCAATTTTATATTTGAAAACGAATTACTTCATTTGTTTATACTTAATTCTGTACTCCTCTTGCAGGGCTTGATCCTTAGCAATGCCCTCAGAGCACAGAAAAACATCGAAGATGAAGGGTGTACAATGGCTCTGAACAACCTTCGTTCAGAAGTGATTGAACTAAGGAATGAACGCCTTGAAAAGGATAAAATATTAATTTCATTGGTAAACAAAATAAAAGAAGACGAAGCTAGTTCCAAAGCTCAAGCTGAGGCCCAAAAGAGTGAAATTGAAGACCTTCGGAGACAATTAGCTGAGGCCAAAGAAAAATGCGCTGTTGCTGAAGCTAATCGAGATGCCAGCGAATATTGGAAAAATTATTTATAAAAGACAGTTGCAGAGCTTCGCGCATCCAAGGAAAGATGTTTTGAAAAATCTGTGGGGTGCGTGAAAAAGATGAAGACTAGCTTTGCCAACGTGGGCGCATACTCGAACGAAGATAACTTTATACGGGGCGACCCTAAGGGTGTTATCAAATGGATCAGCGGGGAGGCCGAGGTTTTGAGGAAATTTTAAGTGACCGCGGGGATGTCTGCGCATTCTCTGGTGCGAGAGGGGTTTCAGCTATCTTGGAGAAGGCGGGTTGTAATCATGTTAAAACCTTGGCCCAGGCCGAAGCTGCCTTCTCCATGAATGACACAAAGGATCCCTCGGCCGAAGCCAGTTTAATGGGCGGTAAATTTTTCACTGACATCTGGGAAAATGGCGGCCGAGAAATGGCTCATGAAATTATGAAGAAGAGCGAAAAAGATATTCATGACGCTCGAGAAGCAACGAAAAAAGCGGAGAAAGCTGCAGAACTCGAGAGACGGATAGGTACTATCTAATGGCCTCTATCTTTGTCGTTTTGTTTTCGTGGCCTCGAACAAATTGATGTTTTCTACCACAGCTGAATTACCTCCTCCACCGGAGCCGTTCGACCCACTGGCCGACCCAAAAACAAAGAAATCAATAGAAATTATCAATATGGCCGAAGCTATTGTTGACGAAGTTGTTAACAAATTGCTTAATGAAGCTGCAGAGAAAGTTCTGAAGGAAGAATAGTAGTTATTGTAAAAACATTTTTAGGTTATCAATGTAGCATTTGCTGAACTAAGTCTGTAATATTTAATGTGTATAGTTTTGAATCTAATATGTAAGTTGTTTTCTAATTCAGTTCTTTGCGATGCATGAAACTTTATGTACATACCGTTTTTGAGCATTCGGCGAAAAAACACCTTCCCTTCTTTTCATGCTTCGTAAAGAAGAATGTTTATGCTTTGTGAGAATATCCATACTTCGTAAAGAACATCCAAGCTTCATAATAACATCATTGCTCCGTAAAGAATAGATCTCTTCTTCCATATCAGAGCTGATGAAGATGTACTTCTCAGCTTATTTTGTGCCCTGGCACCTTTTCATTTTTGTAAAGCATTCTCCAAAGATCGTGTCATTGGTGTGATATGATATATGATATGATGCTATGCGAGATGATCCGATGATATGATGCAAAGAATGATGCTAATGTCGAAGACACACACGCACGCTGAAACACACGATCTCTGTGTCCCCTTAGGAACAATCAAAATCTCTTTGCCGCTTATTTTTCGGCTT
Organism: Zea luxurians; assembly: GCA_029449295.1. NCBI lineage: Eukaryota > Viridiplantae > Streptophyta > Magnoliopsida > Poales > Poaceae > Zea > Zea luxurians. The sequence goes on along the minus strand of JAOPSE010000004.1, from coordinate 187,869,755 downwards.
CACTGCTTATTTTTTGGTGTAAGTTCTGCATCCCCTTAGGAACTTCTTCGCCTTCTATTTCGGCGGTATTCGCGTTGACTTTTCGCGCTTCGCCTTATATTTCGGCGATATTTGGCTCTGCATTCCCTTTGGAACGACTTTTGAGCAGAAAACTTACGCTGTGCTCCCTTAGGAACGACTTTTTGTAGCTTCAGCAAACTTACGCTGCGTTCCTTAGGAATGACTTTTTATAGCTTCGGTGAAACTTGCATCGCGATTTTTAGCTCTGCATTCCCTTAGGAACGTCTTTTGAGCTTCAACAATTTTTGAGCTTCGTGAGTCTGTGGAGAAGATATATTTCACTCTGACAGGAACGAAGCTATTACAAGAAATTAAAACTAGGTTTACATTGATTGTTCCTTATTAAAAACAAAATGACAATGAACGTAAAAATGTTTCATAGGTAGGATATCTCTCAATAGATGTGTTTTGATTCTGGCACAGTACTGTTGACTGTGCGAGCTTCAGATTCCTCCCTGAATTCCCGTTGCTGTTGAGAGTGCTGACGCCCTTCTGGCTACTGGCTTCGGGAATTGGTCGGTTGTAGTGGTGGCGGAGGCGGGGAGTTGTGGCCAGGAGGCCTGTGAATGGCTAGCCGAAGCGACAGAAGCTGCAGGATGATTGTTCACATAATCTGGTATGTAAGGAGAGTGACACGAAACAGTGTGTAAGACCTGCTTCGGCTGGTTCTGTCGGGCTTCGGCTTCTGCTATTTTCTTTTGTTTCTGAATGGTGACATGGCACATTCTTGTAGTATGGCCCTTGTCCTCACCACAGTATAAGCAATAAATCTTTCTAGGCTGATCCCCAAACCTTCCTCCGAAGCCCCTGGTGCCTCTGCCCCTTGGAGCTGGTGGCCTGAAGGAGCTTTGCTGTTGCCCCGAAGATTGTGAGGTATATTGTGACCTCTGAGACTGACTTCCTTTGTCATCATTTTGAGTGGAGTTGTGGATTGACCTGACGTGCCTCAGATGGACTCTTCCTCCGAAGCCCCTGGTCATTTCAGAGAATCTGTAAGCTTCCTCCCTTCTTTGGCGGAAGTCGTTGTCAGCTCGGATGTACTCATCCATCTTCTGAAGCAGCTTCTTTAGAGTTTGCGGTGGCTTCCTTGCGAAGTACTGAGCCATAGGTCCTGGCCGAAGGCCCTTAATCATGGCCTCAATGACAATCTCATTGGGCACTATAGGCGCTTGTGCCCTTAGTCGCAAGAACCTTTGTACATAGGCCTGAAGGTATTCTTCATGGTCTTGTGTACATTGGAACAGATCCTGAGCTGTGACCGGCTTCGTTTGAAAGCCTTGGAAGCTGGTAACCAACATGTCCTTAAGCTTCTGCCACGACGTGATTGTCCCTGGCCGAAGAGAAGAATACCATGTTTGGGCTACATTCAAGACTGCCATGACGAAGGACTTCGCCATGACTACAGTGTTGCCTCCATACGAAGATATAGTTGCTTCATAGCTCATCAGAAACTGCTTTGGATCTGAGTGTCCATCATACATGGGGAGATGAGGTGGCTTGTATGATGGGGGCCATGGGGTAGCCTGCAGTTCTGCTGCCAAGGGAGAAGCATCATCAAAAGTAAATGCATCATGATTAAAATCATCGTACCATGCATCCTCGTTGAATAGGCCTTCTTGACGAAGCTCCCTGTGTTGGGGCCTTCGATCTTGTTCATCTTGGACAAGATGACACACTTCTTCAGTGGCTTCATCGATCTTCCTTTGAAGATCAGCCAATCGCGCCATCTTCTCCTTCTTCCTTTGTACTTGCTGATGGATTATCTCCATATCTCTGATCTCTTGGTCCAACTCCTCTTCCTGGAGTGTTGGACTGGTAGCTTTCCTCTTCTGGCTTCGAGCCTCTCGAAGAGAAAGAGTTTCTTGGTTTGGGTCCAGTGGCTGCAGTGCAGCGGTCCCTGGTGCTGAAGCTTTCTTCGGTGGCATGACGAAGGTCAGTGCTTGCCGAAGGTGGTCGAAAAGGGTTCACCGAAGGTGGGAACCAATGTTGGGACTTGTTCTCAAATGCTATGAGTTAAGAACAAGGCAACACAGAAATATTAAATGTTAATGCCCTTCGTCCTTCGAAACATTATTTCCCTTAGGATATAATGATCCTCAGACGAAGGTCATGAAGGACATACCTTCATTATCGCAGCATATGTTAATAAAAGGAGAAACATATGAAATATAAGAGATAACATGAACAATTATATAACATTATTTACTCATTCCCATTTTATTATCATGGAAAAATAGAAATGATAAGGAATTACAAAAGTACCTTCGGCTTGACAGAAGGTAAAAGTACAAGAGTGACGCACGAGCAAATACAGGTCAGCGTGAACAGTACGGGGGTACTGTTCATCTATTTATAGACACAGGACACAACCTGTGAGAAATTACAATCTTGCCCTTTACATTTACTATTGGCTTATGGAAAAATCTATGAGGACTGAATAGCCTTTTCCCCTTTAAGTCGGTTCCTTTTCTCGCGATTAAGCCGAAGCTCCCTTGTGCATAGCTTCAAAGCAACGACAACCTTCGTCACGATCATGCCCTTCTCATCGTATATGCCTTTTAATCCTGAATCCGAAGGTACCAGTCTATAAACCATGCTTGGAAGACATTGTTAAATTACGTTTTTGAGGTCCTTCGGAGGACGAAGACCCCAACAAATCCCATGCAAATGCAAATGACAAATTGAATTTAAATTCCATGAATTAATCATGTGAGGGTTCGAGCTGCTCATGACCGTGAGCACGACTAGTATACCAGTTTTACACTCTGCAGAGGTTGCGCATCTTTACCCACAAGTCATGTTACCCATCTGCCAAAGGGTCATGAATCCCATACACCTCTACCAAGGAAGCGAGACAGGGTAACACTACGAGGCCTTTACAAAGTTCCACTAGCTTCAGAAAACCCGCTACAGTTTCTAGGTAGCTCCAATGCAGGGATCCCTCGCCTGACCGCCATCGCAGCAAAATCAACCCAAGGACCTCCCTACACTGACCACCCCCCTACTTCCCTTGCCCCTTTTGGGTAAGGTAGTCATCCACTAGCTTTCCTAGTTAATCAGCCAAGGGCATCCCATACTACCTGTTGGGGACTTGTTCTCAAATGCTATGAATTAAGAACAAGGCAACACAAAATGTTAATGGTTAAAGCCCTTCGTCCTTCAAAGCATTATCTCACTTAGGATATAATGATCTTCAGACGAAGGCCATGAAGGACGTACCTTCATCATCACAGTATATATTAAAGAAAGAAGAAGCATATGAAACATGAGAAATAACATGAATAATCATATGACACCCTTTATATGTCTTTATTATATCATCATGAATGAACATGAACAATATTGAATTACATTTGTACCTTCGGCTTCACAGAAGGCAAAAGTCCAAGTATGACGCGCAAGTGAATACAAGTTAGCTTGAACAGTACAGGGTTACTGTTCATCTATTTATAGGCACGGGAAGCAGCCGGTCAAAATTACATTCATGCCCTCGATAAATAACTATAAACATGACACAAACTATCATGGACTGATCGGTCTTTTCCTCTTTAGGTCGGTGCAGACCTTCTTCTCAATGCATGTCACTATGCCGAAGCTCCCTGGATCTTAGCTTCGGCATGTACCTTCATGTTGTGTCTACTTATGTGCCAACTTGCTTAGAGGACCTTCGGCTACGAAGCAGACCCCCAACAGTAGCCCCTTCGCGGTGCTAGATCGTTTTTCGTAACGAGCTTGATCCGTGAAAAAATCTCAAAGGCTTCGGAAAGCCGAAGGTCTGAAAAACACCTTCCCTGAGCTCGTTGCCGAGAAACGATTAAAATATTTGGAGCGCAAGGTGGCCCACCACACAGCGGGTACGAACGATCTGGTAATTCACTTCCCAAGCGTCGAGTGGCCCACTGTTCAGTGGGTGCGAGCGACTGTTCAGCGGGTGCGGGCGACTTGGCGATTCACCTTCCCACCTGCAGCACTATATAAACAGACGAGTAGGTGTGAAGTTACCACAGCATTCATTGTCATTGCATTGTTGTGTTGTTGAAAAAATTAACCATAGCCAAAGCTTTTCCACTGCATTCTCGAGTAAACCATCATTTTGAATTAGCTTCGTCAAAAAAGAGAGATTCATCAAAAAAGAGAGCTTCGTCAAAACGGTAAAAGACATCAACTTCGTAAAAACCACAAAAGATTCATCAGATGGCCAGAGTACGCTCGACTGCAAGGGTAACTCATGAAGGAGAGGAGACTGAAGCCACCGAGACAACTCTGATTTCCGTAGTCATGAGATAGTCGGGCTTAGTTGTGACAGAGGGAATCGTTGACAAAGGTACTTTTGGTGCCGAAGCTGAGCAGGCTGATATTGAAGAAGAAGAAAATGTTGATGAAGAAGAAGATTATAACATTTTGATCCCATCCAAACCCAGCCACCTGGATTTTGAGAAATCTACTGTGTCTGAAGCCGACGTGCCCATGATGATGAAACTAGGCTACTTCGGAGAAGCTGAAAAGAAGCTTATTCGTTTTGCCGGAGAAGAAACCACTCCGACGTCGAAGGATGATGAAGTAGTAGTTTTCAAAAGCTTTTTCAAAGCAGGATTACGGTTTCCCCTGAACGAGATGATTGGAGAATTTTTGGATAATTATGAAATTTATCTTCATCAGCTGACCCCTAATGCTATCGTTAGGCTCAGCATCTTTATCTGGGCCCTTCGGAGCCAGGGGATGGACCCAAATGCCGAAGCATTCTGCCGAGTGCATGAGTTGCACTATCAAACAAAGGCCAGAGTAGATGGGCTGCATGAAAATTTTGGCTGCTATAATTTCGTGTATCGCAAAGATACGAAGGCTCTGGTCCTCAGCTATCGTACCAAGTGGCCAACTAGCTGGAAGAATGAATGGTTTTATATCAAGGTCGATGAGAAGAAGAGGGAAAAACTGAAGACAATGGTCATGAGCCCGCTAGCTTTAAGCTTCTAAATGACCAGACCTTTGTGCAACATGAAGCTAGGGTCAGCATGCCAGCTGGTCGTAGCAGAATTCAGAGTGGTGGCTGAACAAATCACTACCAGAGATCTAGTGCAAGAATATTTGGCCAACTGGATATCTCCAACGTTAAGTGACTGGAGCATGTCGAAGCTTAAAGGAACAAAGAATAAGAATAAACTTGTTCGATTGGCTTATCGCTTTAAGTTTGAGAAACAGTTCAAAGAGCCTTGCCAAGAGTGGCTAGAGATGATTGAGACAATGTGCAATGAAATTTTGGGAAACTACACTAAAAAAGAAGATCAATTAATGACTGCAGCCTTCGGCACCCGACCGAAATGAAGGTTGAACCGAGTAATGGACGCTCTGAATTTTGAATACCCTGATTACGAGCGACTCAACAAAGGTGCCGAAGGGGCAAAAAGGAAGAGAGTTGTCAGCGTTCTGAGCAGGCAGGCTGCCAGAATGGTAAAGGAGGATGAAAAAACTTTGAAGAAGAGAAAATCCAGTCTCGAGCCGAAAGCGGCGGCTTTGAAGAAGAGAAAGGCTGCAGCTCCAGAGCCGAAGATGACTGAAGTGGAGGAGGAAACTCCTTCAACACCTCCCTCTGCCGAAGTAGAAGAGATTTCAAAGGTAATGACCGAATCCTTACCTATCAAGCTGCTAAGTCCTCTAGGACCGCATCTGACGAAGCTTTTTCAGAAGAAACAAGAACCTTTTGCTACAAAGAAGGCAAATGGGCTGAAGAAGCGAAGGATTGGTAGCATGATGCAAGCTATTGAAAAGACGCCTCCTTTGGCCTCGGTATCTAAGATAGCACCTACTGCAAGTACCAAGGCCACTGCCGAAGCAAACACATCTGCCGAAGCTACAGCGACCACCGAAGCTACCAACCTATCTGCCGAAGTTGCAGCTGCCACCGAAGCTACCAACCTGGATGCTACCTTGTTTGGGATTGATAAATTGTTATTGGATATGGGCACAGAAGAAATAGTTGCAGCTGCGGAACATGTCATGGCCCCAGTGCCTGACAAAGGAAAGAAAATTGCTGAAGCTACTTCGGCTGAAGAAGATTTTGAGCTTCGGAACCTGATCGGACAGGAACTATCTGAGGCTGAGAAGAAGGAGCTACAGGAATACGGCATTTCCTGTGGCTACCAGCCAGGAGCCATGCTCTTTGGTGGAATCAATGAAGGGCCTTGGGATGTGTTCGTGACCATATCGGGGCGAAGGTAATCGGCACTCTATTGAAGAGTGTCGGTTTTCCGAAGCTTGAAGCCAACATTAGCAGCTACCGACGATAACATATCATCGACAGTTTATTTTATTCCAACTTTAAGGTAAGATTCTTATAATAAAACAAAATTTTATTATTTGTTTGAATCAATGAAGTTAACTGATGAAGGCCTAATCTGTACAGAGTATGCTACTGAGTAAAGTGCTGCAAATGCAACAGGACCTCAAAGATAAGAAGAATGAAATTATAATCGAGGGTCTGGAAAGCAAAATCAAAGAATACGAAGCTTCTCTTGAAAAGAAGGACTTCCTGCTTCAAGCAGCGGAAGGTTCTCTTGCAGAAGCGCAGACCGAGAATATCAGATTAAACAGGGAACTCCTGCTGAAGTCAGAGAGCTTCGAACAGGAAAGAAAACACTTGCAGACGAAGTATGAAGCCAAAGCTACAGAGAATACAAAGCTAAAACAATCTTTGAAGGAGCTCCGCGACATATGTCTGGATTTTGGCAATCGTTGCGTACAGTGATTAAAAAAGGTTTTCAACTCAGTCGGAGCTAGTGCTGAAAAGTTTACTCCTTCGGCCGAAGATATATCAAGCACCTTCCAACATATTGAAGGCGAAGTTGAGGCACTTGACGAAGTAATAGCAGGGCATGGTGACTTCTGTGCCCTGCTAGCTTCACGCGGCACGGCTGCAGCATTTTTGAAAGCTGGCTGTACGCACGCAAAAATTTTAAATAGACCAAACTTCAGCTTATCTGCGTCGGATTTAGTTGACATCCCTAATATAGCCCGAAGCATAGGAAGCAGATTTATAATGTAGATTTGGGCGAAGGGTGGTCGAGAACTGGCCAGCAACGAAGCTCGAAGCCTGTTAAAGTCGATATGAAACTTATATATGTTACTTACCTTTTCTAGTGATTACCTTTTACCTTATAAAATTTTGTTGTGTGTAGGATGATGATGCCGAAGATCAGTGATCCGGAGCAGATTCCGAAGACCACTGAAGCTGATCTTTAAGCATGCCTGCATAGATCTTTTAGAGGCATTTGTATTATCTTTGTAAAAGACATTGTAATCAAGAATTGAACATCACTCTGTATATTTGTTCATACCTTGTAATATATTTTTACCTTTCCTTTCATGTGTAAATTGCTTTGCTGTGGACGAAACTTATACCTTTTGAGTCGAAGGCAAAAAACACCTTCCCTTCTTTTCGTACACAACGAAGCATATCTTGCTTCTTTATGCTCATTGAAGCATTGATATCAAAGCCGAAGTATCTGTTTGTACTTTATGTTATGATGATGAAGATCCTACAAATGTCTACATGAGTGTGTATGAATGCAATGAATGATGTAATGTAATGTGCAAATGAATGTCCAAACACACGCACACGAAGCCACACCCAGACTCTGCATCCCCTTAGGAACGTCTTTTGAGCTTCTTCAACTTCTATTTCGGTGATATAAGTTCTGCATCCCCTTAGGAACATCTTTTGAACTTCTTCGTCTTCTATTTCGGTAGTATAAGTTCTGCATCCCCTTAGGAACGACTTTTGAACTCCTTCGCCTTATATTTCGGCGGTATTTAGATCTGCATTCCCTTAGGAACGACTTTTGAGCAGAAAACTTACGCTGCGCTCCCTTAGAAACGACTTTTTGTAGCTTTGTCATGCTCTGCATCCCCTTGGGGACATCTTTTGAGCTTATCCCTATTTTTCTTTTTTGCACTCGATGGTGCATGCTCAGATTTACATATTACATCTTTTTGGGGGATTTGGCCCTCATGGGGCTAAATAAGAATGAAAAATTACAAGCTATGGCCCCATTAAAAACCTTTCTCCCCTCTTGAAAGGAAAAGGGTACCATAGAAAAAATGAAAAAAAGATTACATCAATATTACACATAGTATCGCCGAAGCTCATCCGCATTCCAAGATCTGGGTATGTCGTTGCCATCCATATCCTTCAATCTGTAAGAACCGGGCCTTCATGAAGATACAACTAGAAAAGGACCTTCCCACTTCAGCTGCAATTTGCCCACTGTGTCTGGATTGGACACTCTCCGAAGCACCAAATGTCTTGGCTTGATATTTTTCAATTGAACTTTTCCGTCATGCCATTTTATTGTTTCGGCTTGATATTTATTGATGTTCTCTACAGCCTGAAGTCTGGTCCCCTCTATAGTATCTTTTGTTACGTGATAATCAGCTTCGTCTTCTGCCGATGCTACTGTTCTTATTAATCCTGCTTTAGCTTCTTCTGGAGTTATAGCTTCGTCACCAAATAATAATTTGAAAGGTGTAAATCCTGTTGATCTTGACGTAGTTGTATTGTGGCTCCACACCACTTTAATCAGCTCGTCTAACCACTTTCCTCTGGGCTGATTGAAGATTAGCTTCATTATTCCTGTCATTATAATGCCATTTGCTCTCTCTACCAGCCCATTTGACTCTGGATGCCTAACTGATGCAAAATGGATCTTCATACCAATCTGGTCACAGAAATCTTTGAATGTTTCAGCATCAAACTGTGTTCCGTTGTCCATGGTTATCGCCTTCGGTACACCGAAGCGACAAACAATGTTCTGTCAGAAGAATTTTTGGACTGTGGCTGAAGTTATTGTAGCCAAGGGCTTTGCTTCAATCCACTTAGAAAAATATTCTACTGCCACCACAACATATTTCAAATTACCTTGTGCTGGTGGAAGTGGACCTAACAAATCTAGGCCCCATCTTTGCAATGGCCAAGTAGGCTGTATCAGCTGCGTGAGAGATGAAGGTTGCTTCTGGTCTCTTGCACATTTTTGACAATTCTCGCACTTTTGAACCAGCTCTGCTGCATCCGAAGCTGCCTTCGGCCAATAAAATCCTTGTCTAAAAACTTTTCCCAGTAAGGGCCTAGACCCAATATGTGATCCACACAGACCTGCATGTATCTCCTTCATTAATTCTATACCTTCGATTTTGGATAAACACTTGAAAAGTGGAGAACAGACTCCATGTTTGTATAATTCCCCTTCTATTATCACATACGGTCTTGTCCTTGCTTCCATTCTCTTATTATAAGCTTCATCATCCGAAAGACAATTACCTTGGAGGAAAGATATAATTTCAGTCCTCCAATCTTCACTATGCACAGGGGATATTGCAAGCACTGCTCTCTCCATACGTTCAACCGAAGGTGCTTTTATTATCTCAAAAAAATACTTCCGAAGGTAGAGGGAACCCTGTGCCGCTGATTTGGCTAACAAATCTGCATGCTCATTTTCTCCTCTTGGAATATTCTTGACAGAAAAACCTTCGAAAGAAGCCTCCAACCTTCGAATTGTATCCAGATATTTTTCAAGCTTCGGGTCTCTTGCCTTGCTACTTTTGTCTACATGGCCAGAAATGACTTGAGAGTCAGTTTTAAGGATTGCCCTTCTTATTCCCATTGCCTTTAACTTTCGAAGCACCAACAGAAGGGCTTCGTATTCAACAATATTATTTGTACAACTAAAATCCAGCCTTACTGCATAGCATGTTCTGACTTTGGAAGGCGCTACTAGAACAGCAGCCGCTCCTGCACCGAAGGTTCCCCAAGAACCATCACAGAAGACTGTCCAGGCTTCGGCATCTTTTGTTGCTTCTTCTCTTTGAGCCCCTGGCGTCCAATCAGCAATGAAGTCTGCTAAGGCCTGAGACTGAATTAAGGATCTATGAACATAATCAATAGAAAATTCATTGAGCTCACAGCCCATTTTCCGATCCTCCCAGTAGCTTCTCTATTTCTCATTATGTCCTTCAGAGGTTATGACGAAGGAACAATTATATGATATGATTGAAAGTAGTGTCGAAGCTTCCTGGATGCCATCAACACAGCATATAGTACCTTCTCCAGCTCTGTGTAATTTTTCTTTGATAAGCTTAAAACTTCGGAGATAAAATATACTGGTGCTTGTTTTTTGACCTGGACGTCTTGCTTCTCCTGTACAAGCGCCACACTAACTGCAGAGTGCGAAACTGCCACATATAAGAGCAATGGAGCCCCTGGCAAAGGTGGAGTTAGTGTTGTCAGATCGATCAAGTATTGCTTCAACTCTTCGAAAGCTTTTTGCTGAGCCGAACCCCATTGAAAAACTTCGGCTGACTTCAGTATTTCAAAGAATGGCAGATTTCTTTCTGCTGATCTGGATATGAATCTGTTTAATGATGCTAGTCTTCCTGCCAGCCGTTGGGCCCCCTTCTTTGAATTTGGCGGCTCCATCCGAAGGATAGCTTCGATCTTATTTGGATTGGCTTCGATTCCCTTCGTTGATACCAAGCAGCCAAGGAACTTGCCCTTCTTCACTCCAAAAACACACTTTTTTGGATTTAATTTCAAACCAGCTTGTCTGAAGTTGGCAAATGTTTCTTGTAAGTCAGTAATGTGATTCTCTTGCTTCGTGCTCCTTACTATGATATCATCAACATATGTCAGCACATTCTTGCCTATTTGAGAGTGAAGGACCTTGGCTGTCATTCTACTGAAGCTTCCTCCTGCATTCTTGAGCCCCTCAGGCATCCGAAGGTAGAAATAGGTGCCACTAGGAGTTATGAAGCTGGTCTTTGGCTCATCTTCCTTCTTCATCCAAATTTGATGATAGCCTGAATAATAGTCCAATAGACTCATGAGCTCCAAAGAAGCTGCTGCATCCACAAGGGAGTCTATCCTTGGCAATGGGAACTTGTCCTTTGGGCATGCTTTGTTGAGATCTGTGAAATCAATACACATTCTCCATTTGCCATTAGCCTTCTTCACCATAACAGTGTTGTCTAGCCATTCTAGATATGTTACTTCTCTGATAACATTAGCACTGAGAAGTCTCTTTACTTCGTTCCGAGCGCCTTCAGCTTTATCATCAGACATCTTTCGAAGTCTTTGCTTCCTTGGCCTAAAGGATGGATCCACATTAAGTGAATGCTCGATGACATCTCTGTTGACACCATAGAGATCATTGGTTGTCCAAGCGAAGACATCTTTGTTGTTGAACAAAAATCTTATCAAAGTTTTTTCCTGCTCATCAAATAATTGAGATCCTAGCAATACCCTTTGATCTGCTATGTCTTCACATAAAAGCATAGGCTTCGACTGATCGGCCGAAGCAGCCTTCTCTCTTTTGTGCTTATATTGTTGACAAGCTTCAGCTCCATCTATGTTGTGTATTGCCTTTGAATCTGTCCAACTCCTTTCAGCTCTTCTAGCAGCTTCTTGACTTCCGTGGACAGCAATGGGCCCTTGTTCCGAAGGTATCTTCATGCATAAGTATGCTGGATGAAGTATTGCTTTGAAGGCATTAAGTGTCCCTCGGCCAATGATTGCACTATATGGGTATTCCATGTCGACAATGTCAAAAACAACTTGCTCAGTTCTTGTGTTGTGGACGTAGCCGAAGGTAACTGGCATTGTGATTTTGCCAAGTGCTACAATCTATCGTCCTCCGAAGCCACAAAGAGGGTGTGTAGAATCATGAATCTTGTCCTCTGCTTCTTGCATCTGCTTGAAGGCCTTTGCAAATATAATGTCCGCTGCACTGCATGTATCAACCAGAACATTATGGACCAGAAATCCCTTGATAACACAGGATATGACCATAGCATCATTGTGAGTATAGTCCTTTAGCTAAAGATCCTCCTGGGAGAAGGTAATTGGGATGTGAGACCACTTGGACCTGACGAAGGGTCCTTGCACCCCAACGTGTTGCACTCTTCTCTGCGCTTCCTTCTTCTGTTTCTTGTTGGCTGGTTCAGCACTTGAACCACCCGTGATTGGGAGCATCAGCTTCGTAGCCGAAGGTGCTACAACTTGGTTGCTGAACAAAGCCATCAGCTCAATTGTGGAAGTGAGTTCACCGGAGGTGGGCGCCAATGTTGGGGACTTGTTCTCAAATGCTATGAATTAAGAACAAGGCAACACAAAATGTTAATGGTTAAAGCCCTTCGTCCTTCGAAGCATTATCTCCCTTAGGATATAATGATCTTCAGACGAAGGTCATGAAGGACGTACCTTCATCATCGCAGTACACATTAATGAAAGAAGAAGCATATGAAACATGAGAAATAACATGAATAATCATTTGACACCCTTAATATGTCTTTATTATATCATCATGAATGAACATGAACAATATTGAATTACATTTGTACCTTCGGCTTCACAGAAGGCAAAAGTCCAAGTATGATGCGTGAGTGAATATAAGTCAGCGTGAATAGTACAGGGTTACTTTTCATATATTTATAGGCACGGGACGCAGCCCGGTCGAAATTACATTCATGCCCTCGACAAATAACTATAAACATGACACAACTGATCGATCTTTTCCTCTTTAGGTCGGTGCAGCCCTTCGTCTCAATGCATGTCACTATGCTGAAGCTCCATGGATCGTAGCTTCGGCCTGTACCTTTGTGTTGTGTCTGCTTATGTGCCATCTTGCTTAGAGGACCTTCGACTACGAAGCAGACCCCCAACACTACCCTTGTGGTAGCACTGTTTTCCCGGGTGGTCGCTCCATGTTCCCATTAACATAATGATCTTATCATGAACATAAATAACATAACAGAATAATAGGAACATGGATATAATGAAATATCAACCCGAAAACCGTGTAAAGCAATAGCGTAACTACCCAATGATTCAGGGGTAAACAAGGTCAACAGATAACTAGTCTAGGGTGACCTATTGGGTCCCATCAAAATTAAACCTATGCATTGACAAGTGATAATAAAGAACATTATTGGGTAAATGAAAGTGATCAAGGGCACAACTTGCCTGGCACATGAGAATCCAGGTACCAGGATGATTCTTCAGATCCTCGACACCTCGCGCTAGTCGTAGCAATACAAACAAACATGGTATAGGCAAAATTAACATTACATCAAACATAAGAACAAACTGCATAATAATCTACTCGTTGCTATGAGATCGTGGGAACGAGAACTACTATGATCGGAGTTACGACTAAGGAGTTATGATTTTATAGAAGATCTGTGTGATTAAAATATTAAACTATATTATAAATTGGTTAATATAAATTATATGAGAGGTTATTCTATAAATAATTATCTCAACTTTAATCTAAGTTATAAATTTACCATAAATTATATTTTGGTAGATAATGATGAGCACATTAACAAGACTAACCAACATAAGTTACCTAAAGACCTAATCATAAAATAATGAGACATGGTACAATAAATGTTGTTATTGCATGGTAAATAGTTATACGAGACTAACGCAAATTGAATGGATCAAATCAGAGTTATAGATTTTAAGTTATGAATTTCTAAAGATTCGATGTGTTTTGTACAAGATTAAATAGAATATAAATTTTAATTTGACTTTCATGTCAAAACAGAGATACTATGTGATAAACAATAATATTATAGAATTATAGAAATTGAATGAACTAATTTGGACATCATATGAATTTTCTATGAACTAAACATATTCTAGCATTTATTTTCACATTAAAAATCATTTTCTAATCAAGGGAGGTAAATAATATTATTTACACATTGATGTTTTTGTACCTTTGGCTGATCAAGGGAGGTATAGGAATAGGAAGCAACAAATAACCACCAATGTTTTGGGTGTTTGTGATCGACACATGAAGTTTGTTTATGTTCTAGCTGGATGGGAAGGATCAGCTTTAGATTCACGTGTGCTACGTGATGCCATGTCTCGGGACGATGCATTTGCTATTCCAAGTGGAAAATATTATCTAGTAGATGCTGGATACACCAATGGACCAGGCTTTCTTGCTCCATATCGATCCACTCGCTACCACTTGAATGAGTGGGCTGCTGTGGGGGATCGATATCCCCCGGGTCCACTAAAAGAGTAAAGGACCTCATGAAAGGCCCAAGGGCCCAATAAATCGTAAGGTCATTCTTTCGTGGGCCTGGGGAGAAACAACCAGCGAAGCAGAACGACATGAGGCCGGATTGGTACAAGCCCGGACGGCCCACAGCATCGAGCGAATGACCGCAACAGAGATCCGACTTTCCCGCGCTGGAGCCTCCATGCAACTAAGCCACGCGAGGATAAGTCGGCGAGGGTTACGTAGGGATAATCTCAAGAGGTTCACTATCTTTTGGCTACTTGTTGCTATCTTATCCACGTGTATTGCCCCACGGTCGAGTATATAAGGCCTAGGGGGCACCCCTTCAGAACGATCGACACTTTACTTAGCCACCCACATCAACTCTCTGTATTCTCAATCCAGAGAGCTCTCTTGTAACCACATTCACCAAGCATACTCACCAGGACGTAGGGTGTTACGCATCTCTAAGCGGCCCGAACCTGTAAACCTCGTCCACTGTCCCTCGTGCGATCTGCACGAACCATTTTGCTACAGTTGTCGACACCGTCCTACTCCTAAAACACCTTGAGGGGCAACCCCGGGTGTGCGGTCGGATCCAAAACACCGACAGTTGGCGCGCCAGGTAGGGGGTGTGTCGACAATCCAAGCTAGCTCAATGGCCGTCATCTTCTACAGCAAGATCACCCTGCGTCCCGGATCCGTGTTCTGCTTCGGAACAATCTCATTTGTAGCGGATGAAGAAGGAATTCTGCACCGTATCGCGGATCCGTCGGAAAAGAAGTCTCCCCCAACGAACTCCGAAAATACCGGAGAAGCTCAACCTCCAACTCTCCGGATGAGGATCGTCTCCGGAAAGCCGGGGGCCGAGGGCTCGCGGACCCGGAGAACTCCACTGCCTACCTCTCCGACAAAAGAGTGGACACAGATCGCCAGAAAGAAGGTAACCGGGGAGAAGCAAGTTGCTCTTTCCGTTCCTCATGCCTCAAAGGGGAACGGGAAGAAGGTCACCACGACAGCAGCGCCATTCTACCCCGACGTCCTCTTCATCGGGAGAGCGGAGTCGCCTATCGTCTCCGACGACGAGCCGACTGCACCCGGGGAAGAACCGCCTCAACGAGAGTCCCAACGACGGAGGAACCGGCGCAGGAACGTTCGACGACATCATGCGGCCGGAGAGCGGAATCCGGAACAGCCTGTCTCGCGAGACGAGGTCTCGGAGGTAGGAGAAACTCCGGAAGAACGCGTCTTCAGAGAACGAAGGAACTCCCGACGACGTGATCGCCGACGAGCTCAGGAACAGGCTGAGCAAGATGCAAGGCAGCGCCGGGAGAATCCATTCTTCGGGCGCAACCTGAACCCCGACTTCGCCCGAGCTATGAACACGCCGAGCGAAGTCGGAGGAGTACTGGCTCGGATAGCTGAGGGACTTCCTCGGACTCCTGACGCCGAGGGCTACCGACGACTGCTCACCCAGGCGGCCAATCATCTTCTACCGCTCGCTCACCCGCCGAACGATCTACGACACGCCATCAACAGTCGCCGAGACGCGCGAAGCTCCATCAATGCTTCGCGCGAGCGGCGGCATGAGAACGAGATTCGCCGTCGGGAGGAGTATGACAGGGATCATGGCATCCCGACTCAGAGCCAAGCCACCAGAACTGAGTCGGCAACGGCCTCAACTAGCGGAACCACCTAGGGACGGTCGAGGAACCACAATCACAACTCCCCTCCCCGGGACAGACATCGTCCCCGACGACAGGAGGATACGTGCGGAGTGTCCGCTCTTACTCCGCGCCTTAGGGCCATCCAATGGCCTCCCAACTTCAAGGTATCCAATGTTGACAAATATGAACCTAAGCAGGATCCATGGGGTTGGCTAGCCGTCTACACCACCGCTGCTCGAGCTGCCGGGGCGTCCGAAGACGTGATGACCGCGTACTTACCCATTGTCCTTGGGCAAGACGCGCTGCAATGGCTGCGACATCTACCCCGACACTGCATCGACGTCTGGGGCGACTTCAGTCGACGCTTCACCGCCAACTTCCAGTCCCTCTCCGATAAGCCGGCGCAACCGTGGGACCTCAAATCCATCAAGCGCCGGGGGGACAAGACTCTCCGGTCGTACCTCAAAAGGTTTCAGACCATGAGAAATCGTATCCCCGAGGTCACGGAGGCGGCCGTGATCGAGGACTTCTACAGAGGATCCATTGACTCGGCTTTCGTCCGAGCCATACTACAGAGGGCACCGACTACCTCCGAGGAGCTGTTCCGGGAAGCCGACCTCTACATCACCGCCGACGAGCGAGCCCAGGACCTCATCGGAGGAGCAAAGCCCGCACCGGCAGCACCACGACGCGACACGAACCAGCAACCCGACAAACGATGGGAGAAGAGGCCTCGCGAAGAAGTGCACGCCGCCGGACCACCTGCCTCTCGAGCCCGAGGGGGACCTCGTGGAGGCGAACGCACGTTGGACGACATCCTCGACGCCCAGTGCCCGTACCACAAGGACACGCGCCACACTCTTCGTAATTGCCGAGACTTCAAGCATTCCGTTAGACACGGCCGACCCTTCCATCCTCTACCTCCTCCTCCGCCGAGGGGAGGACCAGATGAACCACGACAACCCCATCGGCAGGAGGAGGGAGGAGGAGGAGCTTTCCCACGCGTTGACAGGGAGGTCAACGTCATCTTCGGCGGACACGGATCGCAGGAGAACAGAAGACAGCAAAAGCTCAACAATCGCCAGATACTGGTGGCGACCACCGGCCCTCCCGCCCCATACCGGTGGTCGGAGCACCCGATTACCTTCACTCGGGCAGATCAATGGCTCAACTTCGACCATCCGGGCAAATACCCGCTTCTCGTCGATCCGGTGATCCGAGAGAGCCGGGTGAAGAAGGTGTTAGTGGACGGGGGGAGCAGCATCAACGTCACCTTCCCCCGGACACTCCAAGGCTTGGGAGTTCACCTCAAAGAGCTCCACGAGTCGGACACTCCTTTCTTCGGCATCGTGCCGATAGAAGGGGAATACCCGCTGGGCCACATCTACATGCCAGTCACCTTCGGAACTCCGGAGAACTACAGAACCGAGTTCCTGAGGTTTGAAGTGGCGAACTTCGACTGCGGGTACAACGCCATCATCGGGAGGCCTGGATTGGCCAAGTTCATGGCCATTCCGCATTACACATACATGATACTGAAGATGCCAGGACCGCAAGGGATCATAACCGTGCGCGCCGACTTCCAAGGCGCCGCAGAGTGTTTCCGAGTGGCTATTCAAGCAGCCCTCACCGCCAAGCCATCGACGGCTCCCTCCACACTGGCGAACTCTAAGCCTGAGGAGGACCTCGCAGTACCGGCAAGCGAAGCTCAGACCGCGACCTCTATGCGGCCGACTGAAGAAACCAAGAGAATCAACCTGGGGTTCGCTGATGAGCGCAAGACGGCTATCATCAGCTCCAGCTTGGATGACAAATAGGAAAGCGCGCTCGTCCGGTTTCTGCAGATAACCGAGATGTATTCGCATGGCAACCTACGGATATGCCGGGAGTCCCAAGAGAACTGGCCGAGCACAAACTGAAGGTTTATCCCCAGGCAAGGCCGATTCGGCAAAAATTACGTCGTTTCACGCCCGACAAGAGAGAGGCCATTCGCACTGAGTTAGCTCGCTTGGTCGCAGCTGGATTCATTAGAGAAGTGTTACATCCCGAGTGGTTAGCCAACCCTGTTCTTGTACTCAAAAAGAATAAAGTGGATTGGCGCATGTGTGTTGATTATACTGATCTCAACAAACACTGTCCGAAGGATCCTTTCGGGCTCCCGAGGATAGACCAGGTGGTGGACTCCACCGCTGGATGTTCTATGCTGTCTTTCCTGGATTGCTATTCTGGATACCATCAGATTAGTCTGGCAAAGGAAGATGAAGAAAAAACGGCATTCATTACTCCGTTTGGTGCTTTCTGTTATACCTCCATGCCGTTT
The DNA here is from genome assembly GCA_029449295.1 of Zea luxurians. Taxonomy (NCBI): domain Eukaryota; kingdom Viridiplantae; phylum Streptophyta; class Magnoliopsida; order Poales; family Poaceae; genus Zea; species Zea luxurians. The sequence goes on along the minus strand of JAOPSE010000004.1, from coordinate 187,851,651 downwards.
GGCCTCAAAAACGCTGGAGCAACTTACCAGAGAGCCATTCAAACATGCTTAGCCGATCACTGGGGCAAGCGTGTGGAAGCCTACGTGGATGATGTGGTAATCAAAACACGGGACTCAAAAAACTTCATCGAAGACTTGCAACTGGTTTTCAGCAGTCTGAGGCGGTATAGATGGAAGCTTAATCCCGAGAAATGTGTTTTCGGGGTACCAGCCGGAAAGTTGCTCGGGTTTATCGTCAGCCACCGGGGAATTGAGGCTAATCCAGATAAGATTGAAGCTATCATGAAGATGGAAGCACCTCGATCGCAGAAGAAGGTTCAGCGACTTACTGGATGTATGGCAGCTCTAAGCAGATTTATATCCAGGCTAGGAGAAAAAGGTTTGCCATTTTACAAGTTACTCAAGAAGGTGGATAAGTTTCAATGGACTTCAGAAGCACAAGAAGCTCTAGATGCTCTGAAAAAATTCTTGACAACACCACCAGTACTGAAACCACCCCGGCGAGCTACGTCAACTCAACCAGCTGAAGATTTGCTACTGTATATCTCTTGCACGACTCACGTGGTAAGCACCGTGTTGGTAGTCGAGCGAATAGAAGAAGGACATGCCTATCCAGTACAACATCCTGTCTACTTCATTAGTGAAGTCCTAGGCCCCTCGAAGAAAAAGTACCCTCAAGTTCAGAAGCTATTATACGCAGTACTTCTAACTGCCCGCAAGCTGCGTCACTACTTTGACGACCACAAAGTCATAGTAGTTACAAGTTTTCCAATAGGGGATATTCTTCACAACAAGGAAGCCATCGGTCGAATAGCCAAGTGGGCCTATGAGCTGGGATCTCATGACATCGAGTTCCGACCTCGCACTGCCATCAAAACTCAAGCACTGGTTGATTTCGTATCAGAGTGGACTGAACAGCAAGTACCAGACAACCCGGAGACTACAGAAGTATGGCGAATGTATTTTGATGGCTCACTGAAGCTGCAGGGAGCAGGAGCAGGGATTCTCTTCACTGCGCCTGGAGGCGGACACCTCAAATACGCCCTCCAGTTGCTATTCCCAGCCTCCAACAATGCAGCCGAGTATGAAGCTTTGATCCATGGATTGAACATTGCCATATCGTTGGGCGTCAAAAGATTAATGGTATACGGAGACTCTCTGGTAGTCATCAGTCAGATAAACAAGGAGTGGGATTGCTCAAGCGATTCAATGGGAAAATACTGCACTGCCGTCCGAAAGCTGGAAGATAAATTCGAGGGTCTGGAATTTCATCATGTAGAAAGAGATCGGAACACAGCAGCCGATGTACTGTCCAAGCTAGGGTCTAGTCGAACTCAGGTCCCACCCGGAGTTTTCGTGCAAGAAATTCTGCAGCCAAGTATCTCAATGGATCAAACAGAAGAGTGCAACATCATAGATCAACCCGAGTCAGACCCTGATGACTGGAGAAGGCCGATCATTAAGTATATAAAGAATGAAGAAGAACCAGACGACAGAAATTCGGCAGAGCGCATTGCAAGACAGTCGGCTCACTATACACTTATTGGGGAGACATTATACAGAAGGGGTGCATCAGGCGTCTTCATGAGGTGCATTCTCCCGTCCACTGGGAAGCAACTTCTGGAGGAAGTCCATGCTGGGCAATGTGGAATACATGCAGCCTCCAGAACACTAGTCGGGAAGGTCTTCAGGTCAGGATTCTATTGGCCAACAGCAAAGAACGATGCAGCCGAGTTAGTTCAAAGGTGCAAAGCCTGCCAATACTTGTCAAGGCAACAACACATGCCAGCACAGCAACTGCAGACCATACCAGTAACTTGGCCTTTCGCATGCTGGGGACTGGATATGATTGGACCTTTCAAGAAAGCTCAAGGGGGATACACTCATGTATTGGTAGCAATTGACAAATTCACTAAATGGATAGAGTTCAAGCCCATTGCCTCTTTAACATCTGCTAAGGCCGTGGAATTCATACAAGACATAATATTCAGATTCGGGATACCAAACAGCATCATAACTGATTTAGGATCCAACTTCACAAGTTTAGAATTCTTTGACTTCTGCGAGCAAAAGAGCATTCAGATCAAGTATGCATCTGTAGCCCATCCAAGAGCCAACGGGCAAGTTGAGCGAGCCAACGGGATGATATTGGATGCACTCAGGAAAAAGGTCTTCGATAAGAATGAAAAATTCGCAGGAAAGTGGATAAGGGAATTACCCTATGTTGTTTGGAGCCTAAGAACTCAACCTAGCCGAGCTTTGCATGGAAACACTCCTTTCTTCATGGTCTATGGGTCGGAGGCAGTGCTACCTGCTGATCTCAAGTTTGGGGCGCCAAGGCTGATCTTTGAAAGCATAGCAGAAGCTGAGGTCACCAGGCTGGAGGACATAGATGTACTTGAGGAAGAACGACTAAACGCAGTAATCCAAGCAGCAAGGTACCAGCAGACTCTAAGGCGCTATCACGACAAGGCTGTGCGACAACGATCCTTCTCAGTAGGAGATCTCGTCCTCCGCCGAATTCTAACGGGGGAGGGACGACACAAGTTATCACCTTTATGGGAAGGACCCTTCGTGGTAGCAGAAGTCACTCGGCCCGGATCGTATCGCCTCACTCAGATGGATGGCACAGAAGTTGGAAACTCCTGGAACATAGAACACCTCAGAAAGTTTTATCCCTAGCTGTATCTCAAAACTGCTGGGATGATGATGTACTCTGTAAAGTGGAAATATGTCATCAGTAAAAAAGGGGTTTCAAGGATACTCAGTTCATTTACGATTGACTTGCATTCTTACTTAACTCAGGGTGACCACTATGCCCTGCTAACGGAGCAATCGACTTAAGTCGGCAACGACTTAAGGCGGTGCAACATGCTCACGCTTACTTAACTCAGGGTGACCACTATGCCCTGCTAACGGAGCAATCGACTTAAGTCGGCAATGACTTAAGGCAGTGCAACATGCTCACGCTTACTTAACTCAGGGTGACCACTATGCCCTGCTAACGGAGCAATCGACTTAAGTCGGCAATGACTTAAGGCGGTGCAACATGCTCACGCTTACTTAACTCTGGGTGACCACTATGCCCTGCTAACGGAGCAATCGACTTAAGTCGGCAATGACTTAAGGCGGTGCAACATGCTCACGCTTACTTAACCCGGGGTGACCACTATGCCCTACAAACGGAGCAATTGACTTAAGTCGGCGACGACTTAAGGCGGTGCAACATGCTAACGCTTACTTAACTCAGGGTGACCACTATGCCCTGCTAACGGAGCAATCGACTTAAGTCGGCAATGACTTAAGGCGGTGCAACATGCTCACGCTTACTTAACCCGGGGTGACCACTATGCCCTACAAACGGAGCAATTGACTTAAGTCGGCGACGACTTAAGGCGGTGCAACATGCTAACGCTTACTTAACTCAGGGCGACCACTATGCCCTACTAACGGATCAATCGACTTAAGTTGGCAACAACTTAAGACCGGTGCAACATGCTCGCGCCTATGTAATTCAGGGGATGACTTCTATATCCCGCAAACAAATTTCATAATCATCATGCGTCATTACTGCCAACTCACGAACTAATAAATTCTGATACAATGAGAGAGTAATTATGTCATTCGAATGATAAACTGATGTCCTCTAACAAATACTCGATCATGCTAACCGCGCGCTCGGAGCACGCAAAATGTTTCTCTATTTTACAATGTCTTTCTCAGGAGCGACCGACGAAGAAGGGCGACTCGAGGAATCAGGGGTAGCATTCACGTCAGCCCTTATGTCTTCAGGAACAACCACGCCGGGTCTCCTCATCAAGATTCGTCCCGCCTGAATAGCCTTGTCCAGGGCTTTGTCGCGCTGGGCCTTGAGAGTAACAGAAGTTTCTTCAGCGGCTTTAGCAGCCAGTCGAGCAGTCTCTAACTCCTGGGCAACGGATTTTTTGGAAGCTCGGAGTTCTTTGATAGTAGCATCCTTTGCTGATATCAACTGGTTGAGCCGGGTTACCTCATCCATGGATTCCTGCAGCTTACGACGTTGGAGGTCTAATTCTTCCATGGTGAAGCGATGACTTCTCTCCAAGATAGTCAGCAAATTGCTAGAATCACGATACAACCTGTCAAGATTGTCACGAGAAGCAGCAAGGATACGCTTTTCTTCCTGCGAGCAAAAGTCAGTTCCTTCAAAAACCAAGCAAGTAATAGGAGCACAGCAAGGCAAGGCATAGTTTTGTATATTACCTTTTCAGAATCAAGCTGAGCATGAAGGGAAGAATTCAGGGCATTGGCGTCATCTAAAGCAGCAGAAACTTGACCCAGTTCAATTTGTCCCTGAGAGTACTTCTCCTCAAAATCAGTGCACCGCTGAGCCAATTCAGCCAGATCTCGGGAGTGTTTTTCCTCAAGAATTGAAACCTGCCGAGTCACTCCTAACGAGAGATAATCAAACAAAATGGGGTCAGAAGGTAAGGCAGTCCACAGCGAAGGCAGAGAGAAGCAAAAAAGCACTAACCAGCGTTGGTTGCCTCCAATTCAGAGATGCGACGTTGAAGTGACACTGGATTCCAACATGCAAGAGATGAAGCTACCTCTGGGGTGGAAGCACCCTGAAGCCTCAGCTGGCTAGCCATCCCATCCACCAAAGCCTGATGAGGAAAACAGACGAGTGTGACGACAGCAGTTTAGGCAATGTAAAAGTCAAGTTAAAATACATCACAGTACCTGGAGGTTGGAGAAGAACGAAGGGATTCCCAAATCAGGAGAAATCAGTTGATAAGCAGATGTAAAGCCACCACCAGGAGCAGTTTGCAACGAATCAGCAGAGATCAATTCAGTACCTTCAATAGAGCCCAACACTCGGTCAGCAGGGATGCTGCCCTCTAAAGCGATTCCCTGATCCAAACTCTGGGCTACCACCATACAGCCAGAGTGTGGAGGAGATCCCGCGTGAACGTCCATGGAGGTACAGGAAGGAGACCCTGCTCGGGCATCCTCGGGGGCTGGGTCATAGTTGGCACTACCCATTTGAGCCGGATCATCCCCGGCAGCACCCTCAGGGGCTGGGCAGTGGCTTACACTCTCCACCTGAGCTAAGTCATCCCCGGCGACACCCTCGGGGGCTGGGCATGTGACAGCACCACTCTTGAGGTCCAAGCTCTCTGCAGTAACCACTTCTAAGGTTGATGGGCCCTCATCTACCTCCATAGGACCAGGACGATTCAAGTCAGTCTCCCGGCCCTCAAGACCGCGCTCTAAGGTCGACGAGGCACGGGATGACCTCAACCCAGCATCGGGCACGTCAGCACAAGCCTCCATTGCGCCATCATCCACTGGCTCCGATAACAAGTCCTCTGGAACCATATCCTCAAGAGTTTGATCGAAGTTGGCCAGAGACAGTTCTTGTAGACCAATGAGGGCAAACAAAGCAGGAGAGGGAACTCCACTACTCTCACCACTGGCGATGAACTGCCGACTGTTCTTTCGAGTTAAAGGAACCTCATTCTCTTCCCCCTCGTCATCCACACCGACAACACAAGCAGCACACCCATTGGGGTCAGCAACAGGTGGAGCACCCACATTGGGATCAGTAGCAGTTTGGGTACACCCATTGGGGTCAGCGTCAGTAAGTCCAATCGCAGGCACTTCTTCAGCAGCAGGAACTGAGGTACCAGCGTCCTCATCAAAACTGGATACTCGCCGGAGGCGTCTTCTTTTCTTCTTTTGCTCATCAGCAGAAGGCTCAGGCTGATTGGTTCGGCTAGGGCGCCTCGGGCGAGTACTGACAGGTTTCTGAACATCCAAAGTTGTATCAACTTCTGGGAGGGGCACCACTGCCAATGTACCAGCAGGAGCAGCGTCGGAAGAATCCTCAGCTAGCAGATCAAGCATGGCATTTATATCTGCATCACTAGGGTTCAGGGGCGCCTCAAAATGGACTTGCCGTTCGTCATCAGGAATCTCCCCAAGCGAAGCAACCAAAGCACTAACTTCTTCAGCAGAGGGTCGCATTCTAAGGCCCAAATTGCCATCAGTCACAGGTGGATTTGACACGAAAAGGGTGAAGGCTTTGACAGGAGGCAAGTTCCAGGCCGAGTACGCCACCGGAGCACCAACATTGGACACCTTGCCCCTGAGAATCATTTCCAGTCGGCTCACCAAGTCTACAGAAGGGATTCTCCTGTTGGTAACCCGAGTTGAGTCGGCTAGCCCTCGATACAGATAAGCTGGGTAGACCCTGTCTTTCAGTGGCTGAATGTTCTTGAAAACGAAGTCAGCGACCACAGCTTCAGCAGTTAGACCTCTCTCTTTCAGCAGTCCAACTTCAGCTAGCAACACACCCGCTTCAGCTACCTCCTCATCTGTGGGAGACTCGGTCCAGCTTGGGGTGCGAACGTCTGGCTGTCTTCCCGACCGGGAGGGGAGAGAATTTCCATAATTATCGACTATGAACCACTCTAGACGCCATCCCTTAATACTGTCTTTAAGGGGAATCACAAGATACTCAGTCTTCCGTCCGCGGCGCATCTCCAAACTAGCACCTCCGACCAACTGATGTTGTCCCCCGGCCATCCCAGGGCGACAATGATACAGGTATTTCCATAAGCCGAAATGCGGCAGCACGCCAAGAAAGGCTTCGCATAAGTGAACAAAGATGGAGATTTGCAGAATTGAGTTAGGGTTCAGATGGGTCAGGTTAATGTGGTACAAATCAAGGAGACCGCAGAAAAAGGGAGAGATGGGAAGGCCAAGGCCGCGGAGAAGAAAAGGGGTGTAAACTACGGACTCGTGGGTATCCTCTGTCGGGACAGTAGTCCCGTGGAAAATCCGCCAAGAACAGAGTTCCCGCGGAGGAAGAACCCCGATGGACACGAGGTGGAGGAGTTCAGCTTCGGAAATGATGGACATGTGGTTACCTGCAAAGGGCAACTGGCTGTTGGGATCGATTGGAGGAATCACCACAGCGGACGAGCTCGCGGTCTTCCTCTTGGGCGCCATCTCGATTCTACCAGCGAGCAGAATGGAGGCGAGTGGCAGAGAGGATTCGGAAGCGGGAATGCAAGAACTAGGGCACAGAAGGCAAAGGCGGCTAAAAGCGCAGCTCTTATGGGATATTCTCGAGCCAGATACCGTTTCAAAAAGTGCTCAGTCATCACCCGGCGGTTATTTCCAAAACCAGCGTGCCACGTGGTCACCCGGCAGTTATCCCCAGAACACCAATGCGCCACCTCATCACTCGGCCACCATCCTCAAAGTGGCTCGGGCGGCCTGCCGTCACTCGGCGTTGCTTCTAAAACGCTGATTTCGTATTCAGTCGCTCAGCATTACTTCTAAAAATGCTGACGTCAACCTCCAATCACTCGGCGTTGCTTCTAAAACGCTGATTTTGTACTCAGTCACTCGGCATTACTTCTAAAATGCCGACGTCGACCTCCAGTCACTCGGCGTTGCCTCTAAAACGCTAATTTCGTATTCAGTTGCTCGGCATTACTTCTAAAATGCCGACGTCGACCTCCAGTCACTTGGCGTTGCCTCTAAAACGCTGATTTCGTATTCAGTCGCTCGGCATTACTTCTAAAATGCCGACGTCGACCTCCAGTCACTTGGCGTTGCCTCTAAAACGCTGATTTCGTATTCAGTCGCTCGGCATTACTTCTAAAATGCCGACGTCGACCTCCCGTCACTCGGTGTTGCTTCTAAAACGCTGTTTTCAAGTTCAGTTGCTTGGCATTACTTCTAAAATGCCGAAGCCGACCTCCAGTCACTCGGCGTTGCTTCTAAAATGTTGATATCACATTCAGTCACTCGGCGTTGCTTCTAAAAACGCAGACACAATCTTCAGTTACTCGGCAGTTACTTCTACAAGCGCTGACACCACTTACAAAGTTACTCGGCAACCATTTCAGAAAACATCAGTTCAATGCTCGAGTATTCCGCTTACTCTTTCAAAGGAATTACACTCAAAAGTAAACGGGGAAGTCATCAAAAGAGAAGCCAAACGTCATTCTTTCATTCAAAGGAAAGTTAATAAACTTGCAAATCAACTCTTCGCGAGTTGATACTCCCCTACTATTACTACATTACATTACTACTACTACTACACTACGCTATACTACTCTACATTACCACTACATTATTCTAACTATACTATACTATACTAATATCTAAGAAGACCAGTGGCGTCTAGCCACTGGCCCTGCCCCTGCTGCCGCCGCCGCCCTTGGTGCTGCCCTTGCTGCTGCCGCCCTTGGTGCTGCCCCTGCTACCGCCGCCGTCACCGTCCCTGCCGCCATCGCCGCTGCCCCTGCCGCTGCCGCTGCCGTCGCCGTCGCCACCGTCGTCGTCGTCGCCGTCGTCGTCGTCGTCCTCGTCCTCGCCGCCGCCATCAGAGTCCTCCTCATCCGAGGAGTACTCCGACTCGTCCGAGCCCTCGAGCCCGGAGCGCTCGACGGCCCGGATGTATGACCAGACTTCCGCGGCTATCCCCTAGGAGTCGTCCGAGTCATCGGACGACGCCGGGGGAGAGACGGGAGCCAGAGTTCCCTCGGACTCGGAGGAGAACTCCTCCTCCGAGTATTCCGAGTCACCGAAATCCTCCGATGGAGGAGTCGGTTCGCGCTTGCGCTTGTTGCTCTTGCCCATGGCGGAAGCAGACGGGAGAGAAGAGAAGGAAGCAATAAAGAACAGCGAAGAGATGTGAAAAAACCAGAGGGGCAACGGCGTTATTTATAGAAGGGAAAGGCAACCGCTCACCTCCAACCGCGGTCACTGAACAGTCGCAAAGCATTCAATAGGCACTTCCACCCGTCTGGAGACACGTCAGGCGGCTGACGCCGTTTCATGCAACACTACACCCATTAGGACTCCAGTCAACAGCGCAAAGGATATGATTACACTCGCCGTCCCATCACATTACTACTCAGAAGCAGCCGGCTAAAACACTCAGCGTACCAAACCGTCCCTTGCCCACACCCATTGGGGGGGACGCCCAGGAATTATCAGTATATTTTTCAAAATGGTCACATCTGTGCAGGGCATGCAGTGAATGCCTCAGGACAAAAATGAGATATCAACAAGAGTTAGAGGGAAGCCAAATATAGCCAGTAGAGTGCAAAATATGGTCGACAGACACGACTTGAAGACTAGACAGAGAACGTCCATCAAATGTCCAATCAGTCACAGAGCAAATAAATTACACTACCTAGCAAGATACGGATGGATTGCGAACTCGGCTGGAAAAGACAAAATACATGCTGACCTCTGAAGCATAATATTGATGACATAGTGCGGATGACATCATGCCAACTTTCTTACAAGCAGAAAGGATAATCTTCAGCAAAAGGACATAAAAAGAAGACCTTCGAGTGAATTATCCTCAAAAATCCACTTGAAGGTCGGGGGCTACACCCATTGGGTGCACCTCTGGTGCACCCCATGGATTATCATTCCAAGCCGAGATAGTGCCGATTTCTAAAGCGTGGGACAAGATTAAAAAAGCCAACCCTCAACCAAAATGAGTGAACACAAATGGAAATGATCTCTACTGAAGACCTTCGAGTAGATTATTTTCTAAAATCTACTCGAAACTCGGGGGCTACACCCAATGAAGTTCAGAATCCTACAAATTGGAATGCCGACCTCTAAGGCACAGGCACGAAACCAGGTTTTGGTCAACGAGTGATCGGAGCAGGAGAAGACAACAGGAAGCCATCTTTCTTCAAATTACCTGCAAGCTGGACCTGGGATCTTCGGGTTGATTACCTCTAAATTAACCCAAAGATCAGGGGCTTGTGGGGGATAGATATCCCCCGGGTCCACTAAAAGAGTAAAGGACCTCACGAAAGGCCCAAGGGCCCAATAAATCGTAAGGTCATTCTTTCGTGGGCCTGGAGAGAAACAACCAGCGAAGCAGAACGACATGAGGCCGGATTGGTACAAGCCCGGACGGCCCACAGCATCGAGCGAATGACCGCAACAGAGATCCGACTTTCCCGCGCTGGAGCCTCCATGCAACGAAGCCACGCGAGGATAAGTCGGCGAGGGTTACGTAGGGATAATCTCAAGAGGTTCACTATCTTTTGGCTACTTGTTGCTATCTTATCCACGTGTATTGCCCCACGGTCGAGTATATAAGGCCTAGGGGGCACCCCTTCAGAACGATCGACACTTTACTTAGCCACCCACATCAACTCTCTGTATTCTCAATCCAGAGAGCTCTCTTGTAACCACATTCACCAAGCATACTCACCAGGACGTAGGGTGTTACGCATCTCTAAGCGGCCCGAACCTGTAAACCTCGTCCACTGTCCCTCGTGCGATCTGCACGAACCATTTTGCTACAGTTGTCGACACCGTCCTACTCCTAAAACACCTTGAGGGGCAACCCCGGGTGTGCGGTCGGATCCAAAACACCGACAGCTGCCCAAGGGAATAACCCATCCAATGCCAAGGAATTGTTCAATTTGCGCCATTCAACAGCTAGAAATGTGATAGAGAGAACGTTTGGGCTATTGAAGATGAGGTGGGCTATATTAAGGAAAAACTCATATTTTGACTTACAAAATCAGATTAGGATCATCAATGCTTGTTGCATATTGCACAACTTTGTAAGGGATAGGCAAAGAGATATGGATGATTTACTTTTAGGTCAAGTTGATCAAGTAATATCTGTTGAATCTCATGATGTTCAAAGTGAAGTGAGTATGATTACCAATGTGCAATCATCAAATCAATGGACTAACTTTAGGGACACCAAAGCTAACCAAATGTTTGATGATTACCAAGCGAGACGTGGACAATGTATGATAATTTTTTTTAATATTTCTTTTTTGCAAATATTGTGTTGGTCCTCAATAACTCTACTAACCTTTGTAATTTTTTTATTTGTAGGATATGGAGAAGGGTAAGAAGTCAGGCTCGGGCAGGGGCTACATTTCTTGGAATGATGATATGGACAAGGCACTTCTTGACACATTCGTGGAGTACTACAACAAGGGTGACATATGCCAAAATGGGTGGAAGTCTCATGTCTACACGGCTGCTATCAAGAATGTCCGAGAAAAGTGCAATGTGGAAATCACAAAAGACAACATCATGTCAAGGAACAAGACATTTGACAAGCACCACACTATCATCAATGGTATGCTACAAACAAGTGGCTTTGGATGGGATTGGAACAAGAACAAGATATCCGTCGATAGTGATTCTGTATGGGAGGCTTATGTGGTGGTAAGTTTCAGTTTTTTTGTTTTTCTGTTGTTACAACTTAATAGACTAAAGAGACTACAGAAATTCTGGATTAGCATAGTCATTTTCCAGAAAAAAAAACTTCATGTTTGTGTATAGATACATGTACAGAGTATATAAATTTTCTGTGTGATATCATATTTTATAAAATTAAAGATATACGCTGTCTCTCTCTCTAGAGTGGTAGAGTCCAGACTCCAGACTCCAGTTGCCCTTTCTTCCCAGACCCTATCTGCTCCTGCTGCCATGCCATGCAGCATGTCTGATGTCTAACTTAAGTTAGGCCATCAAGTGCTTCTTGTTATGTATACTACGATAATGGTGATAGGGAGAGGAGACCATGAGAGACTGGAGACTACAGAGAATGTGCTGGGCTGCTAGTTGCAACAGCAGCAACACTCTGGGAGAGAGGGATGAAGAACTGGAGTGGGAGAGCCGAGATGCCACAGAAGTCTAGCTGCATGCAGTGCAGGCCAGATAGTTAACTGAAGCTGAAGGGTTCCACTACGTACCACCACTTGTACAGCTAGCCCCACCCGCCACCCTAACTCCAGACCAGACCATGAGTGAAAGAGAGCAGGAGAGGCATGGTTATATTAAGAGGAGTTATGGCTAGCCACCTTAGCAGCATATATACTTTTATGTCCTCGAAAAATAAATCAACTTTCAATGTTATCCTGAATCTTTGTCAATTAAGTAGATGTGTGTTTTCTGTTTTCTACCCCAATGATGTGTTCTGGTCTTTTTGGAAGGTGTGTTTTCAGTGGCTCTCTGAGAATAGCATGTTTTCTGTTTTCTGTTTTCTGAACCTTTAATAAGTTTGTCGATCTGATACCTCAAATTGTTTTCTGCAGAAAAATAAAGAAGCTAATGGGTACAGACACAAGACAGTCTTATATTGGGACTCGATCAACTTGGTGTTTGGGAAAGATCATGCAACTGGTGAAGCGGCAAAGACCCCAGCTGATGGTGCGAGAGATATGAGTAAGGAAGAGGGAACCGATAAAGAGCTTACTTTATCAACAACCTCAGGAAGCTTGAAGAGGCAACGGTCCGGTGATTCCTTCACCTCAATGATGGCAGAGAAATTAGACAAGTTCACTGAAGCTATTAGGGATGAAGCACCAAAAGGCCCAACATCAAAAGGAATTTTTAGAACATTGGAGGAGATAGATGGGTTAGATGAAGACACATTTTTAGACTTGTTTGATATCTTAACAGGTGATGCGCGCAAGTACGAGTCCTTATTGGCACTTCCATTGATTCTGAGGAAGAGATGGTTGTTGAAGCAACTTAAAAAGTGAACCGAGTTGTGGTTGGGTGAATTGAACTGTTGTTTGGTGTGTTGATGTTGCTGTCTTAGTTTATGTTGGGTGAATTGAACATCACATTGAGTAGCAAGTAATGTGTTCCAATGATATGTGGACATTTGAGACAAATCTGCATCATTATTACTATTCTCGTGTGCAAGTTGATGTGGTTACTTCCCTCCAAATGTGTAAATTCCATATATAACTATCCAAACAAGATATTGAATTTGATTCATGGAAAAGAATTCCATTAGCATCCAAACAAAAAAAATTGAATTGAATCAAATTCTAAGGAATTACTTTCTTTAAGAATCTAATATCTAGAATGTTATTCATGGAATGAGTTTCATTTCTGTAACGCCCTGAATTTGGGGGTAGAATTTTTTCTTCTTTTCTCTCACCAAATTCGGGCGTTAGTCTCTTTTCTCTTCCTGTTTCGCTCCTTCTTCCCAATTTCAAACCAGTATAGTGACAGGTGTCTGTGTCATGTATAAACCAAAACCTAAGTGTCATGGGTGTTGCATCATGTCGAAGCACGTTTCTTCGCCTGATGTCGCGTGTTCGTCTCGTTCCGTTTCGGATTTCGGTTCGTGATTTAATTCCGTTTGATGGTCGTGCGTGTCGTGGGTTTTGATCCGCAATGTGGCCCGACCCAGCCCAGCCTAGCCTGGCCCGATCCGGTCCAGCCCGGTCCGGCCTTGGTGCCCCTGGCGCCCCTGCCCACCCCCATGCGCCCCCTCCTCCTCTCCCTCTCTCATTTGGATTTCCCGCGAAGTAACCTCCCTCTCCTTCTTCCACCTCTCTCTCTCTCCCTCCCCGTGGTGCCCTAGGGTTTGGAGTCGAGATCACCGGGATTTGGATCCCCGGAGGTGAGTTTTTCCCCTCCCCTTCCCTTCTCTCTCTCTCCCTCCCCCTCCCTTCTTCCCCTGCGCGCGCCCCTGCTCCCCCGCGGTGGCGCGGCTCGCCCCTGCCCGCCCCTGCACGGCGGCGCCCTGTCCCGGCCCCTCCCCGGCGTGGCGCGGCCCCGCCCCTCCCCTGCCCGGCGTGGCGGCTCGCCCCTGCCCGCCCCTGCGCGGCGGCGCCCGTCCCAGCCCCTCCCCGGTGCGGCGCGGCGGCCCTGCCCTTCCCCTTCCCCACGCGGCAGCGCGCCCCGTCCCGGCCCTGTCCGCGCGGCGCGGCCCCGCCCCTCCCCTGCCCGGCGGCACGGCGGCTCGCCCCTTCCCCTGCACGGCGGCGCTCGCCCCGGCTCTGACGCGGCCCGCCCCGCCCCTGCTCCCTCCCTCGCGGCGGCGCGGCCCCCGGTCCCCGGCGCGGCCCCCCGGCGCGGTTCGGCCCCGGCGTGGCCCTCTGCCCCGGCGCGTGGCCCTCGGCCCCCTGCGCGCGGCGTCCCGGCCCCGGCACGACTCGCGTGGCCCCGTTTACCCCCTAACGCGTTCCCGCGTGCGCAAGCCCACACGCGCGGTGATTATTTTTGGTTGCCTTGTAGTTAATTTCAAACTCTGTTATTTAGCGTGCTGCGTCGCGCGATGATCCTTTTTAATTTCAAGTTGTTTAATGTGTGACGTCGCGTGTCCAGTCGCGCGACGTACAACTTTAAACTCAGCTCTGTTGACGTATGTCGTCGTGCGCTTCGTCGCGCGATGCTTAACGTCTCTTTACAATTAATGCAAGTGTCTCGTTGTGCGCTCTGTCGCGCGGTGAGTCATTTACTTCTTAATTCAATCTAAATGTTGTGTCGTACGTCTCAACGTGCGACCATTCCCTTTCATTCACCTTCAATTGTTTACAATAATTAAATGTGGAACCTGATTTTACTTTATGTTAAAACGTAGCATCCAAATTAATTCCCTTCCATTGAGCGAGTAATTTAATTTATAATCATGTGACGTGATCGTTTCTCGACTGTCTTTTTTCTCTTTCACTCTTAACCTTAATTGCGAGCCCGCGTGGAACGTCTGTTTATTTACCGCATTCTACTGTATGGTGTACTGTTCTTTTGTGTTAAATGTGTGGATGTATGTATGTTTGCACTCGCATAGAGAACGATCCGGTTGAAGAGCCCAAAGAACTCGCAGGAGAAGCCCCTTAGCAGCAGTCGGTTGGTGGAGGCAAGTGTCCCTTGACCTATCTCTGTCCTATACACACTTTAATTCACCCCCCGCATTACACATTTATACCTAAGGATTGACTAGCTTTTGTTATCCATGTCCTTGTTTACCTATCTGGGTTGGATTATTATTGCTTAATCTTATGCTATTGCTCAACTCTAATCAATGAACATGATGAGAATTATCAATGATACGTTGTTTTCCCTTCTTTTATTATGATGTTATACTTGTGGTCTTCAAGGGGGCTCGAGCGGTTTCTCGAGTGCCTCTCCATAAGGACCTGTTCGTTGGATGACCGCCTGGGAAAACAGCGCAACCATGAGGGTGGAATGGGGTGCCCTTAGCTGAATAATTAGAGGATCCGGGGTGTAGTTCGCTTAGCCGTCGTGCCGTCAATGGGGCTCGGTGTATACGCCTCGCTCTGCCAAGTTTGGTTCGCCCCTTGGGGAGGAGTGCGGTACATTTAGAAAACCTAACGGACGGCTACAGCCCCGGGGAATCTTTGTAAAGGCTACGTAGTGAGACCCTGCCTACTCACCTTGGGAGTGTTCAAGGGTCCGTACAACCCGAGGCAAAAAGGGAATCACGACTTGTGGGTAAAGTGCACAATCTCTGAAGAGTGTTTGAAAACTGATATATCAGCCGTGCTCGCGGTTATGAGCGGCCAAGGGAGCTCCAGTGATTAGAGATACTTTGATCAAAGATGGTTGGTTTGCAGGTGGTGATGAGGATGATGGTTTTGGTTATGATTATGGTAATGGTAAGTGGTATTCTTTCCGTTTGGAAAGGGTACTTTGGGTTAAGAACTTGGGTTAATGCTAAAACCTAGCTTTCTACTAGTAATAATAATCTGACCAACTAAAAGCAACTGCTTGACTTACCCCCCCCACATAAAGCTAGTCCACTACAGCCAAACAGTATACTTGCTGAGTATGTTGATGTGTACTCACCCTTGCTCTACACACCAACCCCCCATCCCCAGGTTGTCAGCATTGCAACCACTGCTCAGGAGAAGATGAAGCTGTGGAAGGAGACTTCCAGGAGTTCTAAGACTACGACGAGTTCTAGGCGTGGGTTAGCGGCAAACCCCCAGTCGGCTGCCTGTGAAGGCCGCGTTTATCTACGTTTCTTTTCCGCAATTTGATTTATTGTAAAGACTATGTGAATGTCTCAGACATATGATGTAATCGACTACTATTTCCCTTTTTTAATACTATTTGAGCACTGTATGTGAATTGCTGATCCTGGCACGTACATGGTTCGCATTCGGTTTGCCTTCTAAAACCGGGTGTGACAATTTCTAAGGAAACAAACGGGCCCTTACTGAATTTCTAATTCCCTGGACTAGGCGCCAAATTCTGGAAAAGACAGGGACTACAGCGCAAGTGTTCCTAAGACTCGAAAAACTCCTGCCAGGGCCGAGGGTTCCAATTCCGTAAAGCCTGAGGGCTCATATGTAAAACCGTATACATGAAGGGGTATCAACCAGATTTGGTCGTCCGATCAGAGACGGACGCGCCAGATTAGATCCACCCAAATGCGAAATGGTACGCAGCACAGGCGCACGGATCCCGATCCAATGGTCAGGGTTTATTGAAACCTAGATTTGATTTCCACCGTTGGATCACACATCCATGGCCACCACCCGCCCGATCGACTCGCTACGAGACTTCTAATCCCAGCCGTCTAAACCAGATCCGATGATCTGACGGCCACAGACCCGTCATCCCCAACGAGGCGGAACGCGGTGGCACAATCCACCGCCCCGACGGCGAGGCTCACCGGCGATCCTCCGCCCGGTACCCCGGCTCCCCCTAACCCGACGAATCCCGAAAACTGAAACAGAAGGGTACCGGGAACAGCAAGGGAGGATGCTTACCGGAGGTCTATACGTGGCAACAACAGCGCGTGGCGGAGGGCGGACCCACGGCAAGGGTGTCGCGCTGGTGAGAAATTCACCGAGGGCAGCGCACAATCCACACCAAACCGGCCGCGAGCTCCTTCCTTCAAATCCAGCGGAGCTCCCGGGACCAGTACCGAGGCTATAGCGACGGCGGCAGGGCGAATTCGGATCGGCGGCCGATTACCAATGTCTTCACTGCCCACGACGAAGGCCCAGACGGTGGGGTGGCTATCGACGCACGCAAAATTGAGGAGGAGAGTAGAGAGATGTTGCGAACGGATCCCTTATGAGCGCGTGGGAATAGGCTTGGGTTCAACGCCACCAGCCACCAAGTTCGCATTGCCGCCCACGGAGTTCGGCGAGGTAGAATCCCGAGTCCGACGCCCAGCTCCACACGCGGTTTGTTTCAACTGCTTCGCCGCGGAAAGGGGAAGAGAAAGACCTGAGGCGCGGGGGCCACCGCCAGTGCAACGGCGTGGCCGATTTTGCAGGGGAAGGACCCGGTCTCCGCGGCGATGGACCTGGACCACGTCGCGTGGCTGCGAGGGGAAGAAGATCGTCAGGGTTCCAGGCCCACGTGTCAAGGGCGCAGTGTCATGGCGCGCTGGGCGGGGTTGGGCTGTTGCGGAGGGAAGTGAGGCGAAGTGGGCCAAATTGGTGCACAGTTTCGTTTTCTTTTTCCCTTCTCCACTATTTCCTTCCCTTTTGATTTAAAACTTTGAATTTCAAATTCAACTCATATTTTGAGCTTCAAAATCTCCAAGTGTCTAAAATATTCCTAATGAATATAAACTCTACTGTTTATACTATTGTTCTTTATTTATTTATTTTTCCTATTATTCATTTATGGAGAGAATAAATGACTTTATTAAAATTCTCATTCCCATTTTCTGTTTATAATTCGAGGTCAAATTTAAGTTATGTCTCCTTAATCTTGACAAAATGCCTTGCAACAAAATCATCGACACGCGGTGCACGATTCTTTATTTACCTATGAATTTCCTGGCGAATTTAATATTATTAATTGAACATGAGGGAGAGCCTGATAGATTTTCAAAGGTCTTCAAAAAAAATTCAAAATTCTATCGAAAATGTATTTATTTCTTATTATTATTATTATTATTTTCTTTTCTTTTACCAATTTTAGGGCTTTACAATTTCTTAGCCTTTCCAAAAAGTATCGGTTCACTATTTTTGATGAATATCTTGTGGGTTATGATTGAAACAAGTAACTGTTGTGCTGCTGTCCTAAACGTGTTGGATGTGATTGATTGCTCTATTCTACTGTGCTGCCTTGAGTCGACTGTTTACTTGTCTTGTTTTTGATTGAACGAGTAATAATGATAGTAACTAATATAACTGACAATATATATAAGTAACTAGTAAAGGTCTCACTAAGTTAGTGAACTAATTTTGTTAAGGTCTAATGAGTAGCTTAACTTAATCAACATTTAGCAAGTGTCGTTATATGGACGAGAAACACAATTAATGATATGTTACCATTTCTAATACTTGCACTGCTAATCTAATATTACTAAGTAACCAACCTCATTAAACTAGTATGATAAGCAATATGATTAGATATCACTTCCTGTATGTTTTCTTGGGTGTGTGCTTGCATTAGGATATTGTGAATAATGGTAGAACAATGATTATTCCCTGTTAAACTAAGTTTGTTTGTATGATGTTTAGAAGTTGTAGTGAATGTATGTGTACTTGATTAGTATAAAAATAAAGGTACTAATGAAAGATTAGAGTGAATGTGGTAATGCATGTAATCATGATGCATGTTTGTGTTGGCCAAGTATAGGAAGTGTTCGTTGTTTTCCAGTGATGATTGATTACGCGTGCCCGATGATATGTAGATAGCTAGCGATAGTGTGTGGTTGTTTACATGTCTTACTAGTTAATGTTTAGTTCGCTACCGTGTGGTTTAAAGTATCTTGAGCTCTTTTCCATCATATTCATAGATATGCATCCTGCATCTCATTTAGGACCAAGATATGATGATCGTGCGAAGTGAAGTGGTGCCAACCATAAGATGCAAGTTGATGGACAACTCGAAGAATAACGGATGAAACAAACACCATGATAGGAGATGCTCGCCAAGCGAGTGTCATCTAGCGAACACTATCTAGTGTTGGATTCCAGGCAAGCCCTGGTTTTATGCATAATCGTTATATATATGCTATTTTACAACACTTAATGTTTGTAGGCTTGTACTGTGCACTTAAGTGTAGGAATTACTTGAAACCCTAGTTGCATGAACTCAGGTTCCCTTGAGATGGATACTAGTATGCTAGGTCGAGTAGTTGTTGTGCTAATTCAGGGTCTCGGTAGAAGTCGAGTGATTTTTCTAGCACTCACGTGAGGTCAGGAATTGGTTGTATCTCTTTTGATAACGGTATTATGATGGCCTGTGGACACGGATCCATGAGGATGCCCTGTCTACGAGACAAAATTGGAATAAGGATTAATGTGTGGTACCGTGTGTCAAGTGTTTGAAAGTACTTAGCACATGCTGAGAAATTTGGTAAATCGGTAAGCCTAGTACCTGAGTGAACCTACCCATAGACATACCTCCCCACTTGCTCTGAGATGGTGTCACCCATTCCGGATATGGTGGGTACAAGTGTAGTCATTGCACGGCGGCGACCAGGGTTAGTGGAGCATTATATGCCAATGGCAGTGGGCTCTGATCTGTTGACGGGGAATCGAAGGGGACGGCTGATGTGTGTTGAGATGGAGTGCCCTTACATGTAATGTGTTTAGGTTTACCTTGCAAGGTTTAAAACTCAATTCGAATCGTCTGCTTCTTGCAACTAATGAGACTACTTGATCCATGCTGCTTCATCGAGTAATAACTGAAAAGAGGTTTCATGATATAAAGTGTTGCTTGCACTAAATGCTTGTTACCATGTGTGTTTAGAAGGATGCAAACCTAGCTTAAGGATGGTTATAGAACTTGGAAACGCTAAAACTTGTTTTTAGACTTAGCTAGTGCTTTTGGCAAACCAAACCCCTCAGCCAAAAAGCTTCATGGTCTAGAGGTAGAGGAGTAGAATCCTCACCCAGGGTAAGTCTAGCTGAGTATTAGTATACTTAGCCTTTCTTGTGGTATAATTTTTTTCTAGTACTTCCTTAGAAGACATGGTGGCTGGATTGACTTGGCCATCCACCCTATCACCGGGTTGGACAGTCGAGTGGAACCCAGCGCACCTCCCTCTGCTCGTCCATGGCACTCGGCGCCCTACTGTAGCCCTAAAGACCGAGCTCTTCCCGTGGCATGCAGCACCTGCGCCATCCACACCCACCAAACGATCAGCGAAATGCTAATCCAATTCATCACCCCCGCGCATGTTGTTGCTACTTTTCCATCATGCCCGCATGGTGCTTGGCTAAATGTTCGAGCAGAACGTCGCATTATGGACAGCACTACCGATGCCCCCGAGGTATTTGACAAGTTGTCCTAGCCACAAGCAGCCCTCGCTCTCGCATCGTCGCGTTCCAAAGAAAGTAAGTGAAAGGTTTGAAATGTTTCTTGAGTTTTTAGATTTATTTTACAAGTGATATCCTTAGATGCGTATGGCGTGTTTGATAAATGCCTTGTTCCATATAGTGCCTTTGGATGCCTCGGAAGATTGGAGAAACAGACGTGTCGTGCTTGTATGATGTGATGAGTACGTTTGAAAGTACAAGTTATATGAGGGTTGGATTAGTGGACGTGTGTGTCATGGTCCATCGTATTAGTGGTTGTGTAAGATGTTTGATTGAGGTGTGCGAGTATATGCCGTGATACGGTTATACTCGCAATGAGGGAAGATGTATGTATTATGTAACATGACGTTTAGGTTGCTAATGTAAGTTTCGTGTGAAGGATGCTCATGATGGTCATGTGATTGAAGGGTGGTGTAGTGGCAAAGCGAGAAATAAGTTTAGTGTTCCAAACAGTTAGTTGATAGTATCTATTAGTGTTATCATGTTGATTTTTGTTGTATGACAGATCGATGCTTCGCTTTATTAACCATTACATTCCATACTATGAGTGTTATTGCTGCCCAAAAATTATTGAAAGCGAGTAGCATTTATAAGTCGGTCCCTTTGAAATCAAAGAATAATCCGATGAGATATGCACATAAGTGCTTTAGGTCCTTAAGTATTAAAATGTAGCCTTATGGAGTTTTATGCCATGTGTTAATACTCTATGTGTTAGACCAAAGAAAGATGTGAGTTTTATTTAGTTGATGCGTAAAGCAAGTCAACCTAATAAAGTGAATTACAGAATTAGTAAATTGCTTCTATCCATAGTCTAAGTTTATGTGTCCTGAAATGGTGAGCATAAAATTCATCAGTCTTTTGGTGACATCCCCTAACCGAGAAAAATATAAACTTGTAATGTGTTAGTGTTGTCTTAATATGAGGGCTACGTCTCGTCAAATAGGAAAATATGATATATGTGTGCTTGTAAATTGTATGATTGTGACTATAGTGCTCCAAATAGTTGGAATGTTAATTAGTAAACAAATTGTATAATGAATGGTGCCTGGTTAAGTATTCCTAAATTGGTACACTTCTCACAATTGGTAGAGTAAAATTTTATGAGCTAAGGATTAACAGTTTAGAAGTTATGCTTTTCACAAGTTCAATACCTGAATCTGTCCAAATTCTACACAGATTTTGAAGATTGCAATGTTTTCTTAAGTTACTTTTAGAATCAGTTCTTGATGATCATAAGAAAATTGTCGATAACTTTATTATCTTGCTTTTGTTAAAATTTCATTATCATAGGCCCGATAGTTTAAGAGTTGTGAATTTTACAAAACGGTTGCTATGTTTTGTCCACTCTCGGATAGATTACGAAAACTGTATTGTTGGGTTGATTAAAATTGGAACCACTTCTTGGTGATTATAAAATTTTTGTAGTACTTTTTCTAAGATTTTAAAAAGTCTCGAATCATCCTTTTTGGTGGTCTAAAAGTCAAGTTGTAGTTGTTTGAAGTTTGGAGCCTGAATCTATCCAAATCTGGACAGCAAGGCTTTCCCAGCATCCTTAACCCTTGATATGCATTGAATCAACATGAGATGTTTATAAATGATTGGTAGAATATTTCATTAGCTTTCTAGAAAGTCTAACATCATTTGGTTTGGATGCTTTAGTCTTTAGTTATGAATTTTTGAACTCACAAGCCTAAATCTATTCAAGTCTTGATAGAGCTGTCGTTATAGCACAAATTAACCTTGTTAAGTGTTTAAACACAATAAGATAGTAATACCAAAGTTGAAGAGCATTTCTTCACCTTTCCATGAAGCATTGGTTCACTATTTTTGGATGAATATCTTGTGAGTTATGATTGAATAAGTAACTGATGTGCAACTGTCTTTTTATTTATCGTTAGTCATTTCCATTGCAATGAGAATAATGTTTATTACTTTTGAACTCCGATGATGTAATAACGCTAAGTACTTTATTAATATGTGGTTTTATGCTTTTTTGTATTTCTCTGTGCCTCACCATCACGTGAGCAAGTGGTATTCAATCCTTGGTAAGTGTCTTTATCGGACTTGATCCGAGGAATTGACAGTTTATTCCGATTTAAGTGTGTCGTTGCCTCTAAGGCAAGACTTGGGCACTTAAGCTGGAATAATATGGGCGGTTCCGTCATAGTAATTCTCATTATCACTATCTAAAATATGCATTCCATTTTCTACTACATCTCAAATGTTATGATGAAGAGAAAAATAGATGACTACACATTTTGTGACTCCACCAAAAATAATCATCCTCATCAAAGTGAGGAGGTCTTCCAAGAGGAGTAGAAAGTAAATAAGCATTGGCATTGTAAGGAATACACGAATAATTAAAAGATGTCTTAGAGTAGTTTAGTTTGACCATCTTTTTGTTTGAAGAAGAGGAATCATCGTCCTTTGAAGAAGAAGAAGAAACATCGTTGTCGTAGTAGATGATCTCTTGATGTGTTTCTTCTTCTTCTTCCCATCTTTGTTCTTGATGTTCGAACCCGAGTCAACGGGCTTGTCTCCCTTGGGCTTGTTGTTAATTGTCTCCTTCTCGTCGGTCACCTTGCCCTTCCCTTTAGCGTCGTCGCTAGCCATCTCTTCGGGTTGTTAGACCCAGCAAAAGAGATGAGCTCTGATACCAATTGAGAGCACCTAGAGAGAGACAAATATGATCCTATTAAAATAACTTAAACAAGACAAACTTGGTCCAATAATTAAGTTAGGTAAAATTAAGACTAAGTTCAAATGAGAAGAAGAGATAATTGTTCCCTTCACTTGATTACACTTTGAACATATGAAAGATTTTAAGAGCGATAATACAAGTGAGTAGAGAGAACTAGGAAGAGGAAAAAATCACGGTGAAGTAAATGACACAAGAGACACATCGATTTTTTATCCTATGGTTCGGCCAAAGCTTATCTGTAACTTAATATCTGGTATGTGGGTCATATGTCTCCTTTAATTTTAAATTTATTTTTTGTGTGAGGGTTCACTTTAATTTTTAATTTTTTGTGGGGATGGTCCATCATACTTGCTTACAACTGGATCCTCAGGTGTCGTACAACTGTAACACCATACCATCAAATATAATCGGTGTACCGTCGCAACATACAAACACTATACTAGTTCCTCTTTTACTTCCTGGTCTAACCTACTTAGTTAGTTGATGGGATTAAAATTAAGGTGCAAAACTCATTTTGTATCAAAGATAGAGAATAGTTAGCAAAATCTTAGTTCATATCTAGATAGAATTCTATGTAAGTCTTAATAAGTATTTTCTCTATTCTAAATTGTAAGACATCTCAACTTTTCTAAATACATTGTATCTAGATATAGTGTATACCTGAATGGATAACAAAGCTACGTACGAGATACCCTCGTGCAGATGTCGCGATCAAACATACCCTAAAGCGAGGGCGGGAATCAATGAGAACGCTCCAATGATGGTCAAAGTACAAACACCTCCTTGCACATCAAGAATCTCCGAGCAGGCCCCATTCAGCTGTTCCCACTCCATTACCATACATACTCCATAGTCCATACACAGGGGCATGTAGGGCCCAGCACCAACCCGTGCCGACCGAACTTCTAATCCAGCGACGCCATCTGAAAGCTCCCCCAAAAGCGATGATGCATGACAAAGCTAATTAGCCTACTAAACAAGTAAACAACATGACCTGCTACGGTCAAACACATCGGAGACCGATCAGACGACGTCCTGCGCCGCCGGGCCGACTTCGCCCGCGGCGGCGGCCACCTGGTTCCGCCGCTCGTCCAGCGCGTTCCTCACCTTGCCGTACCCGTGGCGCGCCCAGTCGTACCAGTGCAGCGCGACGTAGACGCCCAGCCCGGCGATGATGCCGTTGGCGATGGAGAAGGACAACGGCATCAGCGCCATGGTCACGAACGCCGGGACTCCCTCCTTCATGTCGCCCCACTCGATGTCCTTGGCGACGCGCATCATCATGGCGCCCACGAGGACCAGCGACGGGCCTACGGCCCACGGCGGCACGCTCATCAGCAGCGGACCGAAGAAGAGGGACGCCAGGAAGCAGGCGGCCACGGTGATGGCCGTCAGCCCCGTCCGCCCGCCCTCCCGGATCCCCGCGGTGGACTCGATGTAGGTAGTGACCGTGGAGCTCCCGAGCCCCGCGCTGAGCACCGTGGACCCGGCGTCCACGAGGAACGCGCGGTACTCGCCCTCGAACCCGCCGCCGGCGCCGTCCGTGAACCCTCCGTACTCGGCCATCGAGTACATTGTCCCCGTCGTGTCAAGGACGTCCACGTAGAGGAGCGTGAGCAGGGCGAGCCAGACGTTGCCGTGCCGGAAGCCGCCGAAGCTCAGCTGCCCCGCGGTGCTGCCGATCATGTGGAAGTCCACCACCTTCTTGAAGTAGGCGAAGCCGGCATTGCCCACCGGCGTGTCCGGGAACATGGTGACGCTGGTGCCCCTGATCCAGGAGACCACCGTAACGAACAGCATGCCGAAGATCATGCTCCCCTTGACGTCCCTGGCCAGGCACGTGGCCGTGATGAGGAAGCCGACGGCGCCGAGCCAGAACGTCGGGCTGCGCATGGTGCCGCCGAGGCAGGCGCCGGTGACCGTGTCCACGTCGGAGCAGGCGGTGAGCGTGACCAGCGTGGACGGGCTGGCGCCGACGAGCCCGACCCCCTGGTGCGCCTGGAGGCCCGTGAAGGCGAGGAAGAGGCCGATGCCGACCGCCGAGGCGAGGCGGATGTTCCGCGGGATCATCCGCGCCAGCCTGGACCGGAGGCCGACGGCGGACAGGGCGAAGAAGACGAGGCCCTCCAGCATCACGACGGCCAGCGCCGTGCTGTAGCCGATGGGGCCGGACCCGTGGAACCCGACCATGTTGTAGGCGAAGTAGGCGTTGGCGCCCATGCCGGGGGCCAGCGCGAGCGGGAGGTTGGCGAAGAGGCCCATGGCGAAGGAACCGGACATGGCGGCCACGGCCGTGGCCACGACCAGGTCGCTCTTGGTGCGCGCCAGGCACTGCTGGTACCCCGGGTTATTAGCCCCGGCGACCGTGCACTCCGGCCCAGGCGGCGTGGCCGCCACGGTCGAGTTGGTGGGCACGGGGGTGCAGTCCCGCACCGTGCACGGCCCGCCGGAGTCGGTCAGGACGGCGGCGTTGACGGAGATGATGTAGGCCATGGTGAGGAACGTGGCAGCGCCGGCGCGGAGCTCCTTGGTGAAGGAGCTCTTGCGCGCGTCCAGCTTGAAGTATCTCCCCACGCGGCTCCCCGCGACGGCGCGGTTCACGGCGGTCTCGGCCTCGGAGAGCCTGCTCCACGGCCTCGTTCCCTTGGACGTCATTATCTTGGTGGTGTTGGCTTCGTCGTTCTCCCCCGGTACTACGAGAGCTCAGCTGAGGTTACACGCGTCGCGTGTGCTTGCTTGTCTTACGAGCTAGTCTGCGGGGACTCCATCACTCGACCCGCAGTTTATATGCATGTTGTTAGTGGGGGACTGGCCTGTACCTGGAGAGGGTTGGAGAAACGTTTGGGGTCGGTACTCGGTAGGCGTGAGGTGGGCCCACACTGAGTGAGCATCCTTTCCTGGGAACGGTGCATACACTGACAAATGAAACTTTCCAGCAGGGTCCACTTTTCTCGAGTTTATTCTGCGTGATGATAGGAAACTTGCGACCAGCTGGTTATCATGTGACGGCCACCACTGAGGTCAAATTGATTTGCAAGATTTCATTTGGAATGTCAGTTGTTAGTGTAACTTTCAGTTTGTACGCACAAGCCTGAAAAAATAAAAGCTGGGCAGGTTTGGTTCAGGAGATGTACAACAAAGTTGCATTGCATTGCATCATCGGTTTGAACTTGTAATTATATGGTAGGTTCTACCTTCATTGCCGAGAAACTCATAGTTTTCCTCGGATCAAAAGAAAGACCCAGTTACACCAAGTGTCCACGTACGTTTGAAAACCTCCACCGTACATACCGCTGGGGGCGGAACTGGATTAGTGGCAAATGAACTTACCAAGGAACATGCATGATTTCTCGGTAGTTCAGAGGAGAAACAATCCACTTGTCTACCCTCAGCACATGCTGGTCGTACTCAATTATTTCTTTCAACTTTTTATATGCAAAAGGGTATAATCTACTCACATTATATAATCTAAATTATTTAGAATAATTTAGATTATATAATCTGAGTAGATTATAATCATAAACAAACATGCACAAACTCTACATGGTCACTTCTTACAATGTGGCATTGCGCGTGAAGCCTGCACGTCGTTGACCGCACGAAGTCAAGCTAAATTCACGATTAAAAATATCGGGTTATTAGTGTACACATGTAGAAATCGACTTGATAGAGCTAAGGTAATCTCTTTGGTTGGATTATTGTGGTTGTTTTTTATTTCTTTAACAAAAGCCAAAAACATAGCCAAAAGGACCATTCCTCAGAATTAATTGTTTTTTCTAGTATATTTTTGAAAGCACCATAGATTTTGTTTTTCACTTTCGGTTTCCTCCTTCTCAAAATGTGTGCAATAAAACATTCTTTGGTATATATGAGGTATATTTTATACTTATTTCAACTAAATGGCTTTCGACTTCCTCACGGGTCACAAGTGTGTTTCTTACGACCTAACCAAACATACCCTTAGATGATGAAGCCTCTAAGGGCTCTTTATGGTATCTAGACTATGCTCCCCTATCTATATAGAGGCACGAGGTTGTAAATTTCACTTGCAATAAATTTGGATTATTTGATACGGTGTGCTAGAATGATTTGCTAGCTTAAGGTGTAATGACCCGCTCTTACAAATATGCTTCATTTATTGAACACCACTCATTTGTTGGTTGTATTGAGTTTACTAGTGTAAATGAAGCTCTCACGGATCCAAATTAGGTGAATGTGTTGCATGAATAGCTGAACTTCACCCGCAACGACCAAAAGGTGAAATAGTCTTTGAAACAAAGCGAATGTTCCATAATAAGCAAAATGATAAAGGCATTGTTGTGAGGAATAAGGCAAGGCTAGTCATAAGGGGTTCTATCAAGTTGAAGGATTGAGTTCTAGAGAGACCTTTGCACTAGTTGCAAGACTTAAAGCCATTCATATTGCTTTTGCATACGCATCCAACCATAATATGAAACTATATTAAATGGATGTAAAAAGTGCTTTTCTAAATGTCATAATAAATGAACTAGTATATGTATTCTAATCATGTTTATTGGATATCCAAGGCACTACATGGGCTCAACATGTTCCAAGGGCATGGTATGAGCATTTTTAGATTTCCTTATTCAGAAGGGCTCCTAGTTTAGGACAACCTACACCACACTATTCTCCAAGAAGCTTAATGGAGAGCTATTCATTTTTCAAGTATATGTTGACATATTTGGCTCAACAAGTAAATACTATTGAAAAGAGTTTTGTTAAACAATGTCGAAGTTGTACGAGACGTCAATAGTTAGAGATCTACATTATTTCTTGGTTTTCAAATCAAGAAAATGAGAGAACAGACCTTCGTCTATGAAGAAAAGTATACAAAGGATCCTCTCAAGACGATCAATATAGATGAATATAAGCAAGTCAAAATACTAATGCATCGAATGGACATCTCGACTTAGATAAAAGAGTGTAAGGAAAATGGACCCCAACCCATTTGGCTAAGTGATTTTGGTGTTTAATGATCAACATAACCATGTGAACTAATGTAGTTTCTAGTGTTTGTGGTTGTAGTTCACATGATATAAAGAGGATTGGACTGAGGCTCCAAGGATGCATCACCTCAAAAGAAGACCTAAAAGATACTTACAAGATAAACAAATATCAAGCACAAGTCCAAGACTGAAGACCAAAAGAGCCCAAGGAAAAAGATTGAAGAATACAAGAAAAGGGCAGTCAACCAATGCACTGGTGGCGCACCGGACTATCCGGTGTGAAGCCGACAACGTAGAGAGCTTCGAAAATAGACACTCGAGAGCTGGAGCACCGGATTGTCTGGTGTGCACCAGATAGTCTGGCCAACGGACGGCAACGACTCCTATCAATGGTCGACTGACATGGCAAAGGCACATTACATGTCCGGTGTGCCCGTAGATAGAAAAGTCTGATTTCTATCCAATAGCTAGAATTGAAGTCGGGGCTTATAGATACCACCCTAGCAGGCTATTTGAGGTGTGAGGAGCACAAGAAACATATCCCAAGCATAGAGGCACATTTTCAAGAGCTCCAACACACAAGTGCATAAGAGAATCATCTAGTGATTAGTATAGGTGCTTTACGAGGTGCTTAGGCAAGTTAGACCGCTATTGCACTTGCTCTAGTGTAATGCTAGTTAGTTGAGTGGGTTTAGAAAAACCCACATAACCCCTCGGCTCTTGTGTGAGCCACTGTAATTATACCGAGTGGGGCGAGAGTTTTGTGAGACAGTATGAACCGTGTTTGTGATACAACCACCAATGTGTACCGGTGGGAAGGAGGCCCGTGGCGTTTTCGGCTGGAAGCTCCATAGTGAAGACGGCAGGGAGCATCCAAGAGGAGCCGGAAGCGGAGCACCTCTTGCGCGTGGAGAAGGCCCACGACTCTCTATGGAGTTACTCGTTCATGGTGCTTGGCTCTCGCGTGGGCTACCCTTTGTATAGGGGCACCAACGAGGTTTAGTCAGGACCTTGCGTGGTTCCGGATACCTTGATAAAAATACCAGCGTTGTCCATGAGAGGTTGCTTTCTCTACTATCTCTTTAATCTTCCTCATTTACTCTCTCTACTTAAGTTGCAATCTTTAATATTCTTAGTGTAGATTATATAGGATTGGAACTTAGGTTGCATAACTCCTTTTGCGGTAGAGATAGAAACACATAGTCAAAACCTAGTTTGCACAATCTAGGGATTTATTTGTGGCCTAGTTTAGAGAATGTTTTTAGAAGTCCTAATTCACCCCCTCTTAGGCGTCACCGTTTCCTACAAGTGGTATCAGAGCCCGGTTTGGCTCATTTGATCATTGTTTTAGCTTTATTGCTAATAGAGTCGACTCTTTTTAGAGAAAAGGGGATGGATACCAATAGACCACCGCACTTCGATGACACAAATTTTCCTTATTATAGTGCTAGAATGGCTTGCTATATAGAAGCTATTGATCTATGTGTCTGGAGATCAAGTCACTCGCGAGGGATGAAACAACCTAACAATCTCGAGAAGCTCACAACGAGTGACAAAAAAGAAATTCTTTTAAATGCTAGACCCAAGAATTGCTTGTAAGAGATATGGCTAAAATTACATGGAAATTTCCAATCAAGTCTTTTACTTTGAAAACTGCTAATGAGATATGGCTAAAATTGCATGAGCTCCATGACAACACATCAAATGTCCGTGAGCAAAAACATTGTCCAGTCTTAAATGAGTATAACTTTTTGCTATGAAAGAAAATGAGCTTGCTAGAGACATGCATTCACGTTAAAATTTTGTTATTAATGAGCTCAATTCTATTGGCATTAATAATCTAGATGATGCATACATTGTGAGGAAGATCATATCTCTATTACCTCAACAAAAATATGGGAGCATTATGACCATTCTTCACAATTTGGAGGACTTGAGCTAAATGACCCTAGCACTTATAATTGGGAAGATTGTGACATTTGAAATGTCATGCAAGATGGTCAAGAAGAGGAGCCAACTTCTTCAAAGCCATATGCTTTTGCATGAGTTAAACACAATAATATGAAAGTCAAGAAGAAGGCTCCAAGCTCAAGCTCCTCGAGTGAAGAAGATGATGAAGAAGAAGATAATGATGAAGAAAAGGATCAAGCCTCAACATCATCCTCTAAGAACGGAGAAACGGTCCGACGCATCGGAAAGGTAATGATGATGATTTGCAAGATTAATCTAATGGGTGTGCCCTGCAGGTTGAGGATCTTCTCTTTAACATTGATAAGAAAAGGCAAATAAAAAGAGGATGCTTTGCATGTGGGAGAAGGGTCACTTCAGGGACAACTGTCCAAATATAGTCGAACCCAAAAAGAGGAGGAACAAAGGCAAGACGTTTACAAGTGTCGAGACTTAGGATGATTCTTCGAGCGAAGATGATTCACCAAGGAGCCGCAGACTCCGCTCTTCATCGTGATCCTCACGCTCTTCATCACACAAATGCCTCATGGCAAGAGGTAAATCGAGTATCCCATCCTCTAGTGATGATGATTGTGATGGTGAGGGAAAGCCCTCCTTAAATGAGTTGGAGCATGTCGTAAAGTTTTTTATGATGTTTGCACTAGACAAAAGGCTCCACTTAAAACTTTGAAAAGTAAGTTGCTTAAGTCTCAAAATGATTATAAATGTTTGCTAGAGAAATTTGGAACTTTTGCAAATTCGAATTGTGAGCTAACAACTAAAATCGAGCAATTAGAGTCTAAAGCTCCATCCTCAAATACAGATGATAATCTTGTTAAAAAGAATGAAAATCTTAAGGCTCATTTACTTAGCTTTCTAGATGCTATTGAAAACTTGCTAGATAAAATAGAAATTCTTAGCATACATAATAATGAGCTAACCACTAAGCTAGAAAGCATCGATAGAACCCTAGGAGAATATTTAGTTGAAATACCTAAAATTACTAAGAAGTATGCTTCTACTTCTTGCTTTGACTTAATTCATAATTCTAATCCTTGCAATCAAGTTCCTGATAAGAATGTTGATCTTCTGTATAGATAACACTTCCATAGCCTAGTTGAATATGCTGGAGTCACGAGGCTGCCCTACTCGTTCGACCACTATGTCATCGCTACCGATGTTGAAGATCAGGCCGATAGGGTATTCAACAACATGGCAGATTGAGTGAAGCAATAGTTGTGGGTATGTATCCCACACACTATATAGCTCAATACATCGCATTCATTGGACATTCTTAAAATACTGAATGGATACATTGTGTTTGTATGCATGATTTCTTTAGATGCAAGGAGGGATATGAGGGCGGGGCAAATGTGGTGTCTGCCAGATGCTGTAAAAAACTTGCCATGGACATGCACTATGAGACATGCATCCATGCCATCATAACTTACCACACGACCATCCTTAGCGAGAAGGTCACCAAAAAGGACGCAAGAACCATCACGTTGACCTGGGACCAGTACTCACAGGTAAATACACAATATTATTATTGATTCCTTTTGAGATTAAGTAGGCTTAATTTCATCTTATGATATGTCATGTACTTGATGTCTTGTAGATGATTCCTTAATGGTGTGTCGTGCATCCCGAGTGCTGGAAACAGATGGTGGACAAGTGGTGCTCCAGCGAGTGGGAGGAGGCACACAACACTTGCGAGGACCGACATTTGATGATGCCATGTGTACCACACCATCAAGGCAGCTGTAGCATCAGTGGATACACAGAAGCATATATACGCGAATTCATTGATTTACTCTAACGCTCAATTATGCATGATTTGTAATCATCTTGCTAGTTTTCTCACAGTTTACATCACATGGTGGCTAGCCTTGCTCCATCTTCAACGTATTTGATATGGCCCACAAGGGCAAGGAAACATCCGACGTTGACCACAACCCAGAGGATGGGATCGAGGTGTACAGCAACATGAACGTCCATAATGGCCTCAGTGAGTACACATCAATGGAAAGGGAGGCCATGGGTTAGAATACATTTTGAGCACGGAGGACCTTGATGGAGAAATCATCATGAGGGTCGGAGGAGGCAAGAAGCATGGGTGGTACTGGATTGATGACACCACAATCGACTCAGCTGCTACTCTCACTCTACCTCAGGATCAAGCAAGGAGCACGAGCGAGAGCTCGGCCATACGATATCAGCAGGACACTTCACAATACTAGATACAAGCACTCCAGGTTATTCCTTCTTTATTCGCCATTCATTAATTATTGTATACCTTTAATTTGTATTATTATAAAATTGGGGTGAAATATTGTAAGCCTAGCTGGAAGAAGAGAGGAGACAACGTCTGGAGTGAGGCAAGGATGAGGGCGGAGCGGGAGTCCGAGCAGTAGACACTACTACAAATATGCTTATTTAAGATGTACATCTTAAGACGGATATTAGTGCATTTTATAGAAGCGTCTTTTATCTTATGGTGATGAGTAAGGTAAAACAGTTTGTTGGAGATCCGTCTTTAATGAAGAAGCTTTTTGAGACAGATATATGGTAAGAAATGTCTTATATTGATTTAATGCAGATTGATATTGAAAACGTCTCAAATAAATATACCTTTTGAGGCATTAAGTTTACAAGAATTGACTTATCATGTAAGTCATTTCATTTAAATATTAATAAAATGTTTCCCAAAACGTCCAATATAAGTCTCCTAAATAAAATGGTTTTCTTGTTGCAAGCGTCTATTATCATAGAATATTGTAGACAATTTAATAAATACCTTTTGACTGATAATGTTTGTATTCTCGACTGTTCTTTAGCAAAAGTGTCTTAAACAAAAACATAATTCAAGAAGGCTTATCGAACAAAATGACTTAAATAAATACCTTTTACACGGTTAGACATTAAAAACTATCTTATAATATCTTTTTAAGACGATTTATAACATTCTTAAATGTGAGATATCTTTTGCGACTCCATAAAATTTTGACACTTCATAAGTGTCTTAATAACTTAAAAATAACCGTCTTATATAACATGATCTGTAGTAGTGAGAGGATGACAAACATCATTCATTACATGCAAACTCTTGGGGCTGCAATAGGTGCCACCAGCTTCGTTGTTCGCTCTACATCCACCTCAGTTTTCTACTCCTGTGAGTTTGAATGTTTAGTTTGTATGTTCATGCTTAGGGTCAAACCACAACACTACTTGAAACATAGTAGAATATAGAGGTTTTAGTCACACATGCAATCCCTTCTCCTCTATGCAGAATCAGTTGATAACATCGAATGATCATCATGCCTCACCAAATCAGTCTAATTTGCTAGCTTGGTGATGTTACTTGTAAACTTATTTGTGACACATGTTTGTGATATATTGTAATGTTTGTGAACTTATTTGTGAGACATGTGAACTTAATTGGCTAGCACTTAGATTATTAGATACATATGTGGTGTCTGATATATATATATATATATATATATATATATATATATATATATATATATATATATATTATTTGTTTGAATAGATCGTAAAAATAAATAAAAAAGGTTTTTTCTAGTCGCTTTGCTTAGTGTTGCAGTCACCAAAAGGTACATTTGCCGAGTGCTATGGCTATAACACTTGGCAAAGTGGCTTTTCTCGGACCACCTGGGAACATGATTACCGAGTGTTATGGCCATAACACTCGGCTAAGTCACTGTCACGGTGATGATTGTTGTAGTGACTTTTCTTTACTGAGAATCAAACCAGCACTCGGCAAAATGTTTACCGAGTGCCTGACAAATAACACACGACAAAAAAGCCTTTACCGAGGTCTTTTGCCGAAGGCCATTTGCCGAGTGTCTGAGACACTCGACTAAGATGACGAGCTAATAGTTCTTTATAGTAAGCTATATAAAAATTTGGTCCCTACCTAGATCACCACAGACGCGTTGACAATCTATGTGAATGGTCATATATATGCATACATGGTCCAGGGGTAAAGGGCTCACCGCCATTCACCGTGCAGGATTGCTAGTGTCATTAGATATGCCAGATCTAGTATCCATGTTGAACATTTTGACATTGTGTGGTCTGCAACACCCGATCGAACCACGGTCGGCAGTCGGCACCGCAAAGGCAAACGAAGGTACACATGCATCGTATCTAGCTCACGCGCTAGCTAGTTAATAGTGTGGCACTGGCACACCGGCGGCACCGCGTGGTCAAAATGCAGCACTTTGGTTAGGCCAGTTTCAACCCTGCCAACCGAGTGGCTTGTTGGGCATGCAAGAAACTGACCCGAATTGCTAATCAACCACATGGTTAGTGCTGATTTTTGAAAACTTTATTCCCTCCGATCCTGCCTAATTTCAGAATGACATGGCCAAATGGTTAACACGGAATAAGCTATTCCCTACGTATTGTACCGTCACTATGGAAAAAATGGCCATTTGTACTGGTTGGGAGTCGGCTACATAATCGGATTCCCAATCGATACTAGACGACCATAACTAAAGACGTAAATCTTTAATCCATGTTGTATGAACCAGTACTAAAGAGAGGGTTTTAGGACTGATTCTTGGCTTGACCCGGCACTAAAGCATCCATTTTTAGTACCGTTTCTTGGCACAAACCAATACTAAATGTTCATTTTTTAGTACGGTTCTTCACCAGAACTGATACTGAAATATCAGGGACTTTTTTCTATGTTTATTTACCGGTCCTGCAAAGCTTAGATATGTATTTATTTACAAATTAATATATAAATATGTATAATAATTAATATACATAGACACACACATGTATATTTACTAATCGGTTGCCCGTGCGTGGCGATGGCTCACAACAATACCCACGTAAACTATTCACCAAAAAGATCTCAAGATTTTTTATTGATGTCTCCGCTATCTGCATAATATTTTTTTTATGAACACACGGGTATCATAGACAGCAAATCAGGGACCCATATCTCTCACCTCCCCAACTTTCAAGGTTTTATAGAGCAAGAAGGGAAGGGAAGAGGCGGGCATATCTGTTCGTTACAGGAGAAGGACACGACGAAGACCTAGACATCTGGAAGCGACATAGGTAGTATACCGCTAGATACATATAGGAAGAGAGCACGTAAGTGGAGAAAGAAGCCCAGCCGGAGCAACTCCAAACTGAGAGGCACCCGTACCAGGCATCAGTCCGAGAAGGGCGAGAGAATGCGAGTGCCTTCCCAGCCCTGGACCTACCGAGGCGACACAACACCACCACCAACTACCTAGCATATGACGACTGCTGCCACGCTACGGGCCTTGGTTGTCCAATATCTCAGACCTAGACTCCTCATCGCCAGGATAACCTAAGCGTGGCAGGCGCCACCATATCCTCCTCGTCCCGTCCCGCATCGACGAGCATCGATCGGTCGCGGCTGCGACCGTGGGCGGGGGCAGCAGGTTGGAGAGGAGAATAGGGTGAAGACCGAGAAGACGAACGGGACGTCCGACGACGGTGAAAACGATGGTGCGCACATGTTGTGAAACGTTCTTATAGACGTGCAATAGTCACTGCGCGGGTCGATGTCAGGGCTGGTGTTGGACGAATACAGGGAGGAGGTGCCTGCTCCCACGCCCTCTGCCAAGAATGGGGTGGCGGAGGCACGAGAGAAAAGAAGCAGGATGGTGAACGAGGTGGCGGCAACTAAAGCGAGGACCATCATTATCGTCCTAATGTATAGATGGCCAAATGGGCTATGTCTGGTGGGCCGGCCCGAGGCACGGACCATTTAATAGTGCCTGGGCCAGCCCGTCACGAGCGCCGTGCCGTGCTTGGGCCGTAGCCTTAGCCTGTATTGCTGACCCGGCCCGACACAATTATATTTTTTTATTTTACGAATAATCATATATATATGTATAATTTATATTCAATATTAAAAATATATGGACATGATGTTCTACTGGTTAGACAACTTCACCTAGTTTCTCTCGCTCTTCTTTCATTAGGGCGTGGGTTTGAACCCCACGTCCCTAGCGGGCCCGTGCCGAGCCGCCGTTTAGCTATCTATATGTAGAGGTGTGGTTTGGGACGTCAAGGTTATTGGTTGCGCGGAGGGGACGAGCGTGCAGCGGGTTAATTTGAAATAGATGTGAGGGGTTATTTGCAAAAAGATGATGCAGAAAAATGTCTATAAAGTTTACTAACATCTATAAATTGTACATTAAAATAAATATGTACATTAAATATAGTAGAGATAGAGATATACAAAAATAAATATGCACATTAAAATGAATGTTAATAGTAATATAGAAAAATGTCTATGAAGTTTACTAACATCTAATTCTATCCTCATTTCTATGTTATTAATATGAAGTCTTTATCTTGTGTTATGGGCGGAAGAGTTTGTCCATGATAATGGAACTCTCCATCTCTAGGCACGATCTCTTTTAATATCAATATTGTACAAAATGTTGATATACAAACCAGACATGCATGTTGTTCCCTTTTACTGTGTCAAACACTAAAATTGAGAAAAAAAAGTTACGGCTTATTATTAGCAAATAACTTATGGGATTAGGAAGTTACAAATGTACATGAAAGTCCGGCCTAATCTTAAAGAGTTTTGTTCAGGCTAGGATAATTTTGCCTAGCTGGCTCCATGCTTATATAATGAAAATAATATGTTCTTAGCACATGCATGATTCAATCATTGAGAAGTTTAGAGAGTTAGATTTTAATAGTAAGAATTACTCATTAAGTAGGTCTAATATTTCATGTAAGTCTTTGACTGACTTCCTCAAAGAGTCAACTATATGTACAATGCTTTCTCCATTGAGACTACTAGAAGACCCAATGAAAATTTTAGAAATGTTATAAACATGAAGAAAATATCAGAATACAAATTTAGTATGAAAAGGTATGGATAAGAAAAGATAATAGACACTAACATAAAATTATACGGAATAAGTATATATTGCATATAATGTTGCTTGTGAATTAACTTGTGCAATGTTTGTAGGGTGGTCGCTCGATACTCCTGAATTGTTTTTTTGGTTTATATACACTAGGTCTATGAAGCCGATATTGAAAACCCCTTCTTTACGGCATCATTGGATCTCCATCCTTCACGAAAAATAGTATGCGTAAGAGAATTTCAGCTAGCCTTAAATATATAATATTCAGTAGTGTACAATAGAGGATGTAAACACTTAGAGAACCCAAGTGCGGATGAGAGAGAGGTCAAGTGCGTTTTGTTGTTATATCTAAGTACATCTTTAAAGTTCAGTCAAATCACTTCAGTGTTGCTCTTGTACCAGCACACCAAAAGTGATCCTACCAGTGGCTAACATCTTCATATACCAGTAGTAGAATCCATGCATTCGTGTTGTCAATTCTAGAAACTCTTCTAGCCGGACTAGAGGCTAACCATGCTAGTATGTCCTTGAAAACTGATGGGATGGCTCATTTTTCTTCATTGATTTTTTTGTTTTTACCCAGCATGCGACCATAGTGTGAGATATATTACTTCTTTATTGTCTTGCTCATCTTTACAAAGAAGGATTGTCTGGCGCTCAAGTGGCCGACTATCTTCATGTGGCCCTTCTACTCTGGGACGGTAATAGGTGGCTTCCAGTATTCTGGACGGTCCGACTTGTGTGGTCGGATGGTCTGCAAAGGGATCGGACAGTCCGGTACTATACCAGGACGTCCGGTACTATACCAGGCATTGTTTGCGAGCCTTGTGGAGGGCTCTACGTGACTCCGGACTATCTGACGTAAGGGTCCGGAAGGTTCGATAGAGGGCTGAACGGTCCGATATCATGCGTGGACGGCCGTGCTTAGAGCTGATCCACTACATAGTGAAGATGACAGTAGCGGTTGTCCCGGATACGAGTTCATTTGCATACCGTAATATGTCTAGGACTGAGAAAACCTATTTGTTGTCGATGTGTTTGTCGCGGTTGTTTTGGTGGCCGATTCATGTGACAAAAAATCAGGCGTGTGAGATTTTTCTAATGCATGCATCATTTTCTCTATATCGTCCATCATAATTTTAATCTGATCATCAAAAGAAATTTTAAAAGATTGAAGATTATAAAATGATGTGGTGTTTCTTACAGTGGCGAGCTGCAGCAGCAAGGCTGACAGGGAATCAAAGTTTATTTCTCTCTCCCGGACGACCTTCTAGTGGCGATCGATCTTGAAGTGCGAGAGGTTCCACTTCTCCATCAACTCGTACTTCTAAGCATGATGTCGATGGAAGTCCACATTCCATTTCTTCATGCAGTCTTTTAATTCCTCACGCTCAGCGACCGGTCAATTAGTCAGCCTTGTGTCGTTGTTTGTAGAAATGTCATTGAGATCTTTAAAATCGGCCATAGAAGCCGGTTTTTATAGATTTGCAACCTTCATCCTCAGCGTAGTCGCCAGAAAGTGTGTTGGCACCGATTTGGGCACCAAACACTAGAGACGAACAACCTGGCGGTGCTCTATGTGGGAGCACGGACGATCCGTGGCACAGGGCCGCAAAGTCCACGACCTTAGCGCAGGAGCTACTCCCTCCCTGCATAATTCTGGATAGTCCAGGCCTTGGGCTTTGGCGGTCTGCAACTAGCTCAGAGGTTTTCTTCTTCGCAAGAAACCCACATCTTGCCTCCCAAGAGGGACCCCGTCGTGGAGGAGAGATCCTAGGTGTGTGTTGGGAGTCGGGAGGCCACCCAAGACGTCAGGATGAAGAGGGGTGAAGAAATTGGTCGAGAAAGACTAATACTAGGACTAAACTAAGGCCAAATTACTCCTACTCCTAAGGAATGGAAAGAATAATGCAATTGAGATAAATATGATAAGTAGGTTTGATTGGATCGATTATGGGGGGTTCAATCGGTCATACCCCTTCATCTATATAAGGGGAAGATCTAGACCCGTTACAAGTCAGTTTTCGAGTTAATCCCACAGAGTTTGCTAACAAATCCCATAATAAAACATGGACCCCAACTAATTCTGCGCTCATGTAGACCGTATGCACCGCCACGATAAACCATTCAAGGTGTGGACTGTCCGGCCTCCAGGGCTAAACCATCCGGTGGCCAATTTGAGTGCTCAACACTTCTCTAGAACAGTCTTCCAAAAGTGTTCCTTCACCTCTGTTCTGTTGACAACACGCCTCACCTCATCTATCATATCATATGGTAGCTTTTTTGATGTACACTTAGATAATGAGTCACTATGTGTGCTCTTGCTCTCTGTTTGCCTCAGCTTTGTGCGCATTTTTCTTTTTACGGCGTAGTGGTGCAGGCGAACGACTCCTTTCCCTTGGTTTAGAAGGAGGTGAAGGGCTCCTTCAACTATATGGATGAGGATGTGAAGGGCTCCTACGTGGTGGAGAGTCTAACCGTGAGTGAGCCCCACCAACACATTCTATTCTTTGCCGGACATAGAGTTTATTAATGTACTTTTTTGCCATAAGACATATCCATGTAGGGCCTATGAAAGTATGGTTTCATCATCACCCCCTCGGATGTCTAGCTCTAGATCTTCATATCCAAGGTCTAGAAAATGCTTATGACCGATTAGCTGGCTAGAACTTTAGCCTTGTGGTAACTTGTCCTTGTGTGTGGCAGAGGCGCCATACCATAAGCCACTTTAGTTGTTAGTTTTTTATGCCTATATGTAGCTCACAAGGCATTAGATTGTCAATATCATCCACTTAGAACCATTGACATTAAGGGATTTCCGTGGACGCACAACTGTTATGTTGACTTTTGGGACTGACCATGTCAGGAAGAGGCATCAAACCTTGTTGGGTTAGCTGCTTTACAACAATTGGCACTTAACGCTAAACCTAGTCTAGAATAAACACTTTAGTTCTAGCAAGTTCTTCCTCCAGATTTTGGACTTTGTCCTCCTCCTTGTCTTTTCCTCTTTGCTAACTTTTGTATTTATCAATGTTATTTCCAAGGCCAAACTTCCAATGTGCGCTCTTGTAGTCTCTTGTATAGCTAGGATGCTATGGTTTGTTAAGGGCTAGTGTAAGCTCATCGTTCTCTCTATCAAGGACAAATTCCTTTTTAGACATCTTATCCACATCATATATCAATTTTTATGTGACATCTTTTATGATTTCTATGAATAATAAGCTACCATTGTCAGATAAACTATCCTCGTGGGTGTAGAACCAATGCATGGCATGGTCTGGCCATTCATGATTTTATGAAATAACACCACTATACTTGAGATTGGCCTCCATTTTAGCCAACTTGTCCACATCTCTTTTGTACCCACCAGGACCAAGTATGTGGAAGTACTCCTTGTCGGTGTTGAATTTATTTATTGCATCCATAGCCTAACCCTCTTGGGATGTCTTATAACAAATGAAGTCATCCCAATGTCCTCCGTATTTTGGAAAGTTATCAAAATCGGGTGCCTTCCATCCTTCTTAAAGGCTTGGTATAACTTTTCTTATTGTTCTGAAATAAAATGACCATTTTCATCATGTTCCATTGTCTAACTAACTTCTCGCTTTCAGCATTGTTTGTGAACTAGATTTTCACTTTTGTCCATGGCATTTGTTTTTGAGCATCATTGATCGTATTCTGATCATCAGTGTTATTTGATTTCAATCTTTGAATACTGATCCACATAAGCTCCCAATTGAGAAAGCCACAATACTTTGCTAACTTGGTTGTAGCTGATAACGGTTCTTGTGGTTCCCCATCTGCTGCATCTTTGGTTATTAAGTATATGCCTTCTAAGTTCTTAGCCTCGATAGGACCTAGAGAATCAAATGGCTAATAAAACTAAAACATAGAAAAATCAATAACCAACGATGCAATGTATATTTTTTTATTACAAGTAGAAGAATGCTATTGCATTTACATTAGTAGGATCAACGCTTGAGTTAATAGGTTCAACCATTGTGTCTCCTCATTTTAAGTTCTACTAGCTAGCAGAGCATTTGACCCTTCGTTGATAATGTCTTTCATCAAGTTCACAACAACTTCATGAGAGGATCTATCTTATAGAGAAAAACAAAGCAAAATATAATCTAAGCATTTCTAATCCTACTGCATACTTCTAACTTACTCAACATGAACAAGATACCTGAACCTTGAGCATACAAGAACAAGATACTCAACATATATACTTAACATGAACAAGTTGCTCAACATATCTCGCATACATTAACAAGATACATGCACATTGATTGTGTATGAACAAGTTACATGACAGTCATCAAAACATATAAGTGACACTAAATAGCATGAACAAGCTACAGAATATATCTCGCGTACATGAATTGTTGTTTTCCATTATCTAAAATAAATGATCTTGACCAGTCACCATATGTACATGTGGTTACAACAATTGAATTTACAACATGTGGTTCTTGTAAATACTAAATTAAGAAGTGGTTCTTGTACAAACTAAATAATGTTCTTGTATTTACAACATGTGGTTCTTGTACAAACTAAATCAACAAACTAAAATAAAAATTGGTTCTTGTATAGTGGTTGCAAACTAAATCAACAAGTGGCTGTAACATTTGCAACATGCGGCTGGAACATTTAAATCATCAGAGATCATCATTCTAATTTATAAGTGGCTACAACAATTTTGTAGGCAAGGTAATTTGCATGTGCTTGCAGTATTTGCATTCTAATTTACATTTGCCTGCAAATTTTATAGGTGGCTACAACATTTTCACACTGAATCAACAAGGTAGTGAATCAAAAAGAACAACATGGATACATATTAAGCATTAGTTGTTAGGGACGATGGAAGTGGAGACGGGCGACGGTGTGCACGTTGTGGACGATGCCAGGGCTTCAATGAGAAGAAGAACAATGTGACAACATGAGTGGTG
Organism: Zea luxurians; assembly: GCA_029449295.1. Classification (NCBI taxonomy): domain Eukaryota; kingdom Viridiplantae; phylum Streptophyta; class Magnoliopsida; order Poales; family Poaceae; genus Zea; species Zea luxurians. The sequence goes on along the minus strand of JAOPSE010000004.1, from coordinate 187,810,122 downwards.
GAGCAATTTCCTTTTTAAAAGTGTGTATTTATAAGGGTAAGGGTCTTTAGTACTGGATGTTGAAAAGAACAGGTGCATGTCTTTAGTACCTGTTGATTAAAACAACTGGTACTAAATCTATCTTTTTAGTTCATGCCTAGGGGCATTGTTTACAAGAACAGGTACTAAAGGCTTCTATGCAGGAGCTGAATATGCTGCTTTAGTATGGGTTTATTTAAATAACCGGCACTAAAGCCTTCTAGGCAGGAGGTGAAAATGCTTCTTTAGTATGAGTTCTTTTAAATAATTGGTACTAAAGAGTAAAGACCATCAGGAGGGAACTCAATGTGATATTTAGTATCAGTTGTTTAATGGAATCAGTACTAAAGATAGTCTTTAGTTTTGGTTATTTGTTCAAACCTGTACAAAATATCATGAGATTTAATTTATACAAACTGACTAAGTTCATAAAATTGATTACGTGTTTATTAATTAAACTGACCAAGTTCATTTATCATACACAAAAAATAACTAAGTCATATTGAATTCAAATCTATACAACTTATTTTTTCTTAGAATTACACTTATTTTTTACAACTCTCTCTTCATTATGATTAGATCACAAATAGGGAGCATCTTCATTAGTTAACAAGATACTTCGGTTAACATGTACTTAAAAAAGGTGGTGCATTTTCAAGCTATTTGTAGTCTTCTTCATCATTAACGTCATCAATTCTCGTGATCAACCTTTTTCCAAGAGGAACTATAGGGCGCTTACGCACTATATCAGATGGAAAATCCATTGTTATTAGCTTCCACTTCAGTTTTGTAGGCATATCCATCACATAGAAAATTTGTATGACACCATTCGCTAGGAGGAATGGGTCATTGAAAGGGAAATGTGCCCTTGGGCCATTTCTAAGTATTTTGGTGATTGAGTGCCAACACAAGTGCTTAAGTGTTAATCTATGCCAATTGATGGACAAAGTGCTAATCAAGAGGAAAGGTATGTTTCTAAGACTTAGTACATTGTTTTGGAGACTAATGTATTGTGTCTAAGTGCTAGAAACAGGAAAAGATCAATTTGGAAAAGACTTGGCTATGCAGCCAAGACTCTGCGCAGTCTGGGTGCACCGGACTGTCCGGTGGTGCACCGGACAGTGTCCGGTGCGCCAGGCTGGCGACTGTCAACTGGCTGCTCTCGGGAAGCGATTAACGGCGTACGACTATAAATCACTGGACTATCCGGTGGTGCACCGGACTGTCCAGTGAGCCATTCACAGGCCAAGTTGTCGCTCTCGGGAAGCGATTAACGGCGTATGCCTATAATTCACCGGACTGTCCGATGAGCCAACAGTCAGCCGGGCCAACGGTCGGCCGAGGATTCCACGCGTGACGCGTGGCCAAGCCAACTGTCACAAGGGGGCACCGGACTGTCCGGTGTGCACAGGACAGTGTCTGGTGCGCCAACGGCTCTGGATCTTCTACGGTCGGCTGCGCCACAGAAGGAAAGAAATCCGCACCGGACAGTGTCCGGTGGTGCACCGGACTGTCCGGTGGTGCACCGGACTGTCCGGTGCGCCAGTCGACTGAAGGCAAGAATTGCCTTCCTGGAATGCTCTCAACGGCTCCTAGCTGCCTTGGGGCTATAAAAGGGACCCCTAGGTGTATGGAGGAGAACACCAAGCATTCTCTAAGCATTCCTAAGCACCAAGACTTCAATTCCGCGCATTCGATTCTTTATGATAGCAACTAGAGCTCCGTTTGAATAGAGAACTCTTTGAGTTGTGTTGAGAGCTTGTGTTGTGACTTGTGTGCGTGTGTTGCTCTGATTTTGTGTCTTGTGTGCATTGCTCATCCCATCCTTACTTCCGTGCTTCTTTGTGAATGAAAGGGAATTAGGCTTACACCTAGTTCCTAAATAGTTTTGGTGGTTGAATCGCCCAACACAAACAATTGGACTAACTAGTTTGCTCTAGATTATATGTTCTACAGGTGCCAAAGGTTCATCTATAACTATACTAAATCGACTGTCTGGAATACCGTAGATTATTCCGGACAGGAGAAGCTTTTTGGAAAAACAGGCCAAGCGCGGACCGTCCGGGCCCTTGCGGCGGACCGTCCGCGACACTAGGATGACTCTCGGGCAGAACCAATGCAAAAATACAAGTTTCCACTACGGACTGTCCGGAGGAAAAGGAAAGACCGTCCGAGCCCACTCGCGGACCGTCCGGCCTCAGGCGCGGACCGTCCGGTCGGTAAGAAACCGAAAAACCCGAAGGTAACGGGTTCGGAGAAATGAATTATAGAGGGCCTCGCGGACCGTCCGGGGTGCACAACCGGACCGTCCGCAACTGGCTCTGTCTGACATCTGACATCGCATTAAATGCAATATAGCCGTTGATATAGCTGTTACTGCTGACCGTTGCATTTTCAGCCGTTGATCTACAGGGGCGGACCGTCCGGACCTGGCTCGCGGACCGTCCGCGCTCAGCAGAATGGTCCAACGGCTAGGAAGTGGTTGGTGGCTATAAATACAGCCCCAACCACCTCCATTCATGACATCCAAGCATTCCAACCTTCAACATTCAATACAAGAGCTAGCAATCCATTCCAAGACACATTCAAAGCCTCCATCTCTCCAAGTTTCACAATTGAGAAAAGAGATCATTAGTGATTAGTGAACTTGAGAGAGAAAGTGATCCGTGTGTTATTTGTCGCTCTTGTCGCTTGGCTTTTGCAATCGTGCTTTCTTTCAGTCTTTTCTTGTGATCAAACACTCACTTGTAATTGAGGCAAGAGACACCAAGGGTGTGGTGATCCTTGCGGGAAGTTTGATTCCCAAGTGATTTGAAGAGAAGCTCACTCGGTCCGTGAGACCGTTTGAGTGAGGGAAGGGTTGAAAGAGACCCGGCCTTTGTGGCCTCCTCAACGGGGAGTAGGTTTGCGAGAACCGAACCTCGGTAAAACAAATCCACGTGTCTCACTTGTTATTCGCTTGCGATTTGTTTTGCTCGCTCTCTCGCGGACTCGTTGTTGTTTCTAACGCTAACCCGGCTTGTAGTTGTGATTATTTTTGTAAATTTCAGCTTCGCCCTATTCACCCCCCCTCTAGGCGACTATCAATTGGTATCAGAGCCCGGTACTTCATTAGAGCCTAACCGCTCGAAGTGATGTCGGGAGATCACACCAAGAGGGAGATGGAGACCGGCGATGACAAGCCCACTACAAGTCAAGGGAGCACTTCATCTTCATCGGAAGAGTCCCGCACCAAGAGAAGAGAGAAGAAGAAGAAATCCTCCAAGCGGAAGGAGAAAAGATCTTCCTCTTCTCACCACAAAGAGAAGAAGGAAAAATCTTCTTCTCACAAGCCGCATCGGAGTGGGGACAAGCACAAAAGGATGAGGAAGGTGGTCTACTACGAGACCGACACTTCATCGACATCTACCTCCGGCTCCGACGCGGCGTCCGTCACTTCTAAACGCCAAGAGCGTAAGAAGTATAGTAAGATCCCCCTACGCTACCCTCGCATTCCTAAACATACACCTTTACTTTCCGTCCCATTAGGCAAACCACCAACTTTTAATGGTGAAGATTATGCTATGTGGAGTAATTTGATGCGATTTCATCTAACCTCTCTCCACAAAAGATTATGGGATGTTGTTGAGTATGGTGTACAGGTACCATCCGTAGGGGATGAAGACTACGACACGGACGAAGTGGCCCAAATCGAGCACTTCAACTCCCAAGCCGCAACCATCCTTCTTGCCTCTCTAAGCAAGGAGGAATACAACAAAGTACAAGGGTTGAAGAACGCCAAGGAGATTTGGGACCTACTCAAGACGGCGCACGAGGGTGATGAACTCACCAAGATCACCAAGCGGGAAACGATCGAGGGGGAGCTCGGTCGCTTCCGTCTTCGCCAAGGGGAGGAGCCACAAGACATGTACAACCGGCTCAAGACCTTGGTGAACCAAGTGCGCAACCTCGGGAGCGCAAAATGGGATGACCACGAAGTGGTTAAGGTTATTCTAAGAGCCCTTATTTTCCTTAACCCTACTCAAGTACAATTAATTCGTGGCAATCCTAGATATACACAAATGACCCCCGAGGAAGTCATCGGGAATTTTGTTAGTTTTGAATGCATGATTAAGGGCTCCAAGAAGATCAACGAGCTTGATGAGCCTTCCACATCCGAGGCGCAACCCGTGGCCTTCAAGGCAACGGAGGAGAAGAAGGAGGAGTCTACACCAAGTAGACAACCAATTGACGCCTCCAAGCTCGACAACGAGGAGATGGCCCTAATCATCAAAAGCTTCCGGCAAATCCTCAAGCAACGGAAGGGGAAGGACTACAAATCCCGTTCCAAGAAGGTTTGCTACAAGTGTGGTAAGCCCGGTCACTTTATTGCTAAATGTCCATTATCAAGTGATAGTGACAGGGGTGACGACAAGAAGGGCAAGAGGAAGGAAAAGAAGAAGTACTACAAGAAGAAGGGCGGCGATGCCCATGTTTGTCGGGAGTGGGACTCCGACGAAAGCTCAAGCGACTCCTCCGACGACGAGGACGCCGCCAACATCGCCGTCACCAAGGGCCTCCTCTTCCCCAACGTCGGCCACAAGTGCCTCATGGCCAAGGACGGCAAAAAGAAGGTAAAATCAAAGTCCTCCACTAAATATGAAACATCTAGTGATGAGGATGATGATAAAAATGAAGAGGATAATTTGCGTATTCTTTTTGCCAACCTTAACATGGAACAAAAAGAAAAATTAAATGAATTGATTAGTGCTATACATGAGAAGGATGATCTCTTGGATTCTCAAGAGGACTTCCTTATTAAAGAAAATAAAAAGCATGTTAAGGTTAAAAATGCTTATGCTCTAGAAAGAGAAAAATGTGAAAAATTGTCTAGTGAGCTAAGTATTTGCCATGAGACTTTAGACAACCTTAGGAATGAAAATGCCAATTTGTTAGCTAAGGTTGATTCTCCTATTTGCAATATTTCAATTCCTAGAAATGATAATAATGATTTGCTTGCTAGGATTGAAAAATTGAACATTTCTCTTGCTAGCCTTAGAAATGAGAATGAGAAATTAATTGCTAAGGCTAAGGATTTTGATGTTTGCAATACTACTATTTCTGACCTTAGAACTAAGAATGATTTGTTGCATGCTAAGGTTATTGAATTAAAGTCTTGCAAACCCTCTACATCTACTATTGAGCATGTGTCCATTTGCACTAGATGTAGAGATATTGATGTTGATGCTATCCATGATCACCTTGCCTTAATTAAAAACCAAAATGATCACATAGCACAACTTAATGCTAAAATTAGAGAGCATGACTTAGAAAATGAAAAATTTAAATTGGCTAGAAGCATGCTCTATAATGGGAGACGCCCGGGCATTAAGGACGGCATTGGCTTCCAAAGGGGAGACAATGTCAAAATTAATGCCCCTCCTAAGAACTTGTCTAACTTTGTTAAGGGCAAGGCTCCCATGCCTCAGGATAACGAGGGTTACATTTTGTACCCTGCCGGGTATCCTGAGAGTAAAATTAAGAAAATTCATTCTAGGAAGTCTCACTCTGGCCCTAATTATGCTTTTATGTATAAGGGTGAGACATCTAGATCTAGGCAACCAACCCATGCCAAGTTGCCTAGAAAGAAAACTATTAATGCATCAAATGATCATGCCATTTCATTTAAAACTTTTGATGCATCTTATGTTTTGACTAGCAAGTCCGGCAAGGTAGTTGCCAAGATTGTTGGGGGCAAACACAAGGGCTCCAAGACTTGTGTTTGGGTACCCAAAGTTCTTGTATCTAATGCCAAAGGACCCAAAACCGTTTGGGTACCTAAAACAAAGAACTAAACTTGTTTTGTAGGTTTATGCATCCGGGGGCTCAAGTTGGATACTCGTCAGCGGGTGCACAAACCATATGACAGGGGAGAAAAGAATGTTCTCCTCCTATGAGAAAAACCAAGATCCCCAACGAGCTATCACATTCGGGGATGGAAATCAAGGTTTGGTCAAAGGTTTGGGTAAAATTGCTATATCACCTGACCATACTATTTCCAATGTTTTTCTTGTGGATTCCTTAGATTACAATTTGCTTTCCGTATCTCAATTATGTAAAATGGGCTACAACTGTCTTTTTACTGATACAGGTGTTACTGTCTTTAGAAGGAGTGATGATTCAATAGCATTCAAGGGAGTGTTAGAGGGTCAGCTATACTTGGTAGATTTTAATAGAGCTGAACTCGACACTTGTTTGATTGCTAAGACTAACTTGGGTTGGCTCTGGCACCGCCGACTAGCCCATGTTGGAATGAAGAATCTTCACAAGCTTCTAAAGGGAGAACACATTTTGGGACTAACCGATGTTCATTTTGAGAAAGACAGGATTTGTAGCGCATGTCAAGCCGGGAAGCAAGTTGGCACTCATCATCCACACAAAAACATCATGACTACCGACAGGCCACTGGAGCTCCTTCACATGGATCTATTCGGCCCGATCGCTTACATAAGCATCGGCGGTAGTAAGTATTGTCTTGTAATTGTGGATGATTATTCTCGCTTCACTTGGGTATTCTTTTTGCAGGAAAAATCACAAACCCAAGAGACCTTAAAAGGATTCTTGAGACGAGCTCAAAATGAGTTCGGCTTAAGGATCAAGAAAATTAGAAGCGACAACGGGACGGAGTTCAAGAACTCTCAAATTGAAGGCTTCCTTGAGGAGGAGGGCATCAAGCATGAGTTCTCTTCTCCCTACACTCCACAACAAAATGGTGTAGTGGAGAGGAAGAATCGAACTCTATTGGACATGGCAAGAACCATGCTTGATGAGTACAAGACACCGGATCGGTTTTGGGCCGAGGCGGTCAACACCGCCTGCTACGCCATCAACCGGTTATATCTTCACCGAATCCTCAAGAAGACATCTTATGAACTCCTAACCGGTAAAAAGCCCAATATTTCATATTTTAGAGTTTTTGGTAGCAAATGTTTTATTCTTGTTAAGAGAGGTAGAAAATCTAAATTTGCTCCTAAAACTGTAGAAGGCTTTTTACTAGGATATGACTCAAACACAAGGGCATATAGAGTCTTTAATAAGTCCTCAGGACTTGTTGAAGTTTCTTGTGACGTTGTGTTTGATGAGGCTAACGGCTCTCAAGTAGAGCAAGTTGATCTTGATGATGTAGGTGAAGAACAGGCTCCATGCATAGCGCTAAGGAACATGTCCATTGGGGATGTGTGTCCTAAGGAATCCGAAGAGCCTTCAAATGCACAAGATCAACCATCCTCCTCCACGCAAGTATCTCCACCAACTCAAGTTGAGGATGGGGCTCAAGATGTTGAACAAGAAGATCAAGAAGATGAGCCACCTCAAAATGACGGCAACGATCAAGGGGGAGATACAAATGATGAGGACAAGAAGGATGATCAACCAAGGCCGCCACACCCAAGAGTCCACCAAGCAATACAACGAGACCACCCCGTCGACACTATCCTTGGCGATATTCATAAGGGGGTAACTACTCGATCTCGTGTTGCTCATTTTTGTGAACATTACTCGTTTGTTTCCTCTATTGAGCCACACAGGGTAGAGGAAGCACTACAAGATTCGGATTGGGTGATGGCGATGCAAGAGGAGCTCAACAATTTCACGAGGAACGAGGTATGGCACTTAGTTCCACGTCCTAATCAAAATGTTGTAGGAACCAAGTGGGTCTTCCGCAACAAGCAAGACGAGCATGGTGTGGTGACTAGGAACAAAGCTCGACTCGTGGCCAAGGGGTATTCACAAGTCGAAGGTTTGGATTTTGGTGAAACCTATGCACCCGTAGCTAGGCTTGAGTCAATTCGCATATTATTAGCCTATGCTACTTACCATGGCTTCAAGCTCTATCAAATGGACGTAAAGAGTGCCTTCCTCAATGGACCAATCAAGGAGGAGGTCTATGTTGAGCAACCTCCCGGCTTTGAAGATAGTGAGTACCCTAACCATGTTTATAGGCTCTCTAAGGCGCTTTATGGGCTTAAGCAAGCCCCAAGAGCATGGTATGAATGCCTTAGAGATTTCCTTATTGCAAATGGCTTCAAAGTCGGCAAGGCCGATCCTACTTTATTCACTAAGACTCTTGACAATGATTTGTTCGTATGCCAAATTTATGTTGATGATATTATATTTGGGTCTACTAACAAATCTACATGTGAAGAATTTAGTAGGATCATGACACAGAAATTCGAGATGTCGATGATGGGGGAGTTGAAGTATTTCCTAGGATTCCAAGTGAAGCAACTCCAAGAGGGCACCTTCATTAGCCAAATGAAATATACTCAAGACATTCTAAGCAAGTTTGGAATGAAGGATGCCAAGCCCATCAAGACACCCATGGGAACCAATGGGCATCTCGACCTCGACACGGGAGGTAAGTCCGTGGATCAAAAGGTATACCGGTCGATGATTGGTTCATTGCTTTACTTATGTGCATCTCGACCGGACATTATGCTTTCCGTTTGCATGTGTGCAAGATTCCAAGCCGACCCTAAGGAATCACACCTTACGGCCGTGAAACGAATCTTGAGATATTTGGCTTATACTCCTAAGTTTGGGCTTTGGTACCCTCGGGGATCCACATTTGATTTGATTGGTTATTCGGATGCCGATTGGGCAGGGTGTAGGATTAATAGGAAGAGCACATCGGGGACTTGCCAGTTCTTGGGAAGATCCTTGGTGTCTTGGGCTTCAAAGAAGCAAAATTCGGTCGCTCTTTCTACCGCCGAAGCCGAGTACATTGCCGCAGGCCATTGTTGCGCGCAATTGCTTTGGATGAGGCAAACCCTGCGGGACTACGGTTACAAACTAACCAAAGTCCCTTTGCTATGTGATAATGAGAGTGCAATCAAAATGGCTGACAATCCCGTCGAGCATAGCCGCACTAAACACATAGCCATCCGGTATCATTTTCTTAGGGATCACCAACAAAAGGGAGATATCGAGATTTCTTACATTAACACTAAAGATCAATTAGCCGATATCTTTACCAAGCCGCTTGATGAACAATCTTTTACCAAACTTAGGCATGAGCTTAATATTCTTGATTCTCGCAACTTCTTTTGCTAGATTGCACACATAGCACATCTATATACCTTTGATCATATGCTATGACTAATGTGTTTTCAAGTCTATTTCCAACCAAGTCATAGGTATATTGAAAGGGAATTGGAGTCTTCGGCGAAGACAAAGGCTTCCACTCCGTAACTCACCCTTCGCCGCCACTCCATGCATCTCTCCATTCTTGGGGGAGAAAACAAAAGCACTTCTACTTTGGTATAATCTTAACTCATTTATTTATGACCAAAGGAGAAGAAAGAATTTAGAGGGCTCTAATGATTCCGTTTTTGGCAATTCATGCCAAAGGGGGAGAAAGTATGAGCCCAAAGCAAAAGGACCGCACCACCACTGACTTCAAACGTGTTTTCAAAGAATTTTATCATTTGGTATCCTATTGTGTTCAAAAAGGGGAGAAAGTCGTATTTCAAAAATGATATTTCAAAACCCTCTTGAACACTAAGAGGAGGATCTCATTTAGGGGGAGTTTTGTTTAGTCAAAGGAAAAGCATTTGAAACAGGGGGAGAAAAATTTCAAATCCTGAAAATGCTTTGCAAAATCTTATTCATTTACCTTTGACTATTTACAAAAGAACTTTGAAAAGGATTTACAAAATAGTTTGCAAAAACAAAACATGTGGTGCAAGCGTGGTCCAAAATGTTATATAAGAAAGAAACATTTCATGCATATCTTGTAAGTATTGGCTCAACTTCAAGCAACCTTTGCACTTACATTATGCAAACTAGTTCAATTATGCACTTTTATATTTGCTTTGGTTTGTGTTGGCATCAATCACCAAAAAGGGGGAGATTGAAAGGGAATTAGGCTTACACCTAGTTCCTAAATAGTTTTGGTGGTTGAATCGCCCAACACAAACAATTGGACTAACTAGTTTGCTCTAGATTATATGTTCTACAGGTGCCAAAGGTTCATCTATAACTATACTAAATCGACTGTCTGGAATACCGTAGATTATTCCGGACAGGAGAAGCTTTTTGGAAAAACAGGCCAAGCGCGGACCGTCCGGGCCCTTGCGGCGGACCGTCCGCGACACTAGGATGACTCTCGGGCAGAACCAATGCAAAAATACAAGTTTCCACTACGGACTGTCCGGAGGAAAAGGAAAGACCGTCCGAGCCCACTCGCGGACCGTCCGGCCTCAGGCGCGGACCGTCCGGTCGGTAAGAAACCGAAAAACCCGAAGGTAACGGGTTCGGAGAAATGAATTATAGAGGGCCTCGCGGACCGTCCGGGGTGCACAACCGGACCGTCCGCAACTGGCTCTGTCTGACATCTGACATCGCATTAAATGCAATATAGCCGTTGATATAGCCGTTACTGCTGACCGTTGCATTTTCAGCCGTTGATCTACAGGGGCGGACCGTCCGGACCTGGCTCGCGGACCGTCCGCGCTCAGCAGAATGGTCCAACGGCTAGGAAGTGGTTGGTGGCTATAAATACAGCCCCAACCACCTCCATTCATGACATCCAAGCATTGCAACCTTCAACATTCAATACAAGAGCTAGCAATCCATTCCAAGACACATTCAAAGCCTCCATCTCTCCAAGTTTCACAATTGAGAAAAGAGATCATTAGTGATTAGTGAACTTGAGAGAGAAAGTGATCCGTGTGTTATTTGTCGCTCTTGTCGCTTGGCTTTTGCAATCGTGCTTTCTTTCAGTCTTTTCTTGTGATCAAACACTCACTTGTAATTGAGGCAAGAGACACCAAGGGTGTGGTGATCCTTGCGGGAAGTTTGATTCCCAAGTGATTTGAAGAGAAGCTCACTCGGTCCGTGAGACCGTTTGAGTGAGGGAAGGGTTGAAAGAGACCCGGCCTTTGTGGCCTCCTCAACGGGGAGTAGGTTTGCGAGAACCGAACCTCGGTAAAACAAATCCACGTGTCTCACTTGTTATTCGCTTGCGATTTGTTTTGCTCGCTCTCTCGCGGACTCGTTGTTGTTTCTAACGCTAACCCGGCTTGTAGTTGTGATTATTTTTGTAAATTTCAGCTTCGCCCTATTCACCCCCCCTCTAGGCGACTATCAGTGAACATCTTTTGTAAGGGCGAGAGGCTCCAGGTTGTGGAGATTCCTCACAAGCGGGATATAGTAAAGTGAAAGCAAAACACCGTGGTATTCAAGTGGGTCTTTGGACCGCTTTAGAGGGGTTGAGTGCAACCCTCATCCGTTGGGACACCACAACGTGGAGTAGGCAAGTATTGGACTTGGCCAAACCACGGGATAAACCACTGTGCCATCTCTGTGTTGATCTCTTTGTGGTTATTGTGTTTTGCTAAGACTCCTCTCTAGCCACTTGGCCTTATTGTGCTAACTCCTAATCAAGTTTTTGTGGCACTAAGTTTCAAGTTTTACAGGATCACCTATTCACCCCCCCTCTAGGTGCTCTCAATTGGTATCAGAGACGTTCTCTTCACGTGAGGGACTAATCGCCTGAAGAGATGGATCCTAAGGGCAAGGGGATGGTGGTCAACGATAAGGAGAAGGAGTCCTTCATCAATGATCCAAAGGATGACAAGCCTACTGACTCGGGGTCGGGCCACAAAAGAAAAGACGGGAGGAAGAAGAAAACAAGGCGCATCAAGGAGATAGTCTACTACGACAGTGACAAATCTTCCTCTTCCCAAAAGGACGACGACAACGACTACGAGAAAAGGAAGACGGTTAATTCAAACTTTTCCTTTGATTATTCTCGTATTCCACAAAGTTCCAATGCTCATTTGCTTTCCATTCCCCTTGGCAAACCCCCTCACTTTGATGGAGAGGACTACGGATTTTGGAGTCACAAAATGCGTAGCCACTTGTTCTCTCTCCATCCATGTATATGGGAGATAGTAGAAAATGGAATGCACTTTGATAGTACGGATAGTCCCATGTTCATTAATGAGCAAATTCACAAAAATGCACAAGCTACTACTGTTCTTCTAGCTTCATTGTGCAGGGATGAATACCATAAGGTGAGCGGCTTAGATAACGCCAAGCAGATTTGGGACACCCTCAAGATCTCACATGAGGGGAACGACGTCACCATGCTCACCAAAATGGAGTTGGTGGAGGGCGAACTTGGGAGATTCGCAATGATCAGGGGTGAGGAGCCAACCCAAATGTACAACCGGCTCAAGACCCTCGTCAACAAAATAAGGAGCTATGAAAGCACGCGATGGACGGACCACGACGTCGTCTGCCTAATGCTAAGGTCTTTTACTATCCTCGATCCACATCTTGTGAACAATATTCGTGAGAATCCTAGGTACACCAAGATGTCGCCCGAGGAGATACTTGGAAAGTTCGTAAGCGGGCGGATGATCAAGGAGGCTAGATACGTTGATGATGCATTGAATGGCCCAATGCAAGAGCCTCAAACCATTGCTCTCAAAGCAACGAGGAGCAAGGAGGCGCTACCTAGCAAGGTGGCGCAAGTTGAGGCGGCCGGGCTTAATGATGAAGAAATGACCCTCATCATCAAGCGCTTCAAGACGACGCTAAAGGGTCGCAAGGGGCATCCCAACAAGAACAAGACAAAGGGGAAGCGCTCATGCTTCAAATGTGGTAAGATTGGTCATTTTATCGCTAATTGTCCCGATAATGATAGTGACCAGGAACAAGGGAACAAGAGGGAAAAGAAGAAGACTTACAAGAAGGCAAAGGGCGAGGCACACCTTGGAAAGGAGTGGGACTCGGATTGTTCGTCATCCGACTCCGACAATGAAGGACTCGCCGCCACTGCCTTCAACAAATCGTTTCTCTTCCCCAACGAGCATCACACCTGCCTCATGGCAAGGGAAAGAAGGTAAGCACTCGTGATACTAGTACTTACTGAAAGTTCCCTTTGGCCCGGGAACAGGATCTAGATGTCGCCTAGAGGGGGGGGGGGGTGAATAGGCGAATAAAACTTATTACTTTAAAACTTAAATCTTACTCTACTCGAAGACAGGATCGCAGTGGAGTGAAGAATCCTTCGAGTAGGTTGCAGTGGAATTGAAGTTCCTGTCTTACGAATATCCTGCACTTCAAGGAAAGCTAGTACCACAAGTAAGTAGTGAAGTGCAGATATATAAGCGAGTAAGACAGAGAGTCAGAGTACAATACAGAACAGAGCACACAGACGCAAGGATTTATCCCGAGGTTCGGCCAAGCCTGAAATGCTTGCCTAGTCCTCGTTGGAGTTAGCCACACCTGGGCTTGGAGTCTATTTCAACTCCTTCCTCCGTTTGCTCAGATCTGTCAGTATGACAGATAGAGCCTTTCACTATTGAGTGGGGTTACAACAGAACCGCGGCTGCTTACAAACTTCTTGGCAGCACCCCGGCAGAGTAACGATATGCTCAAGACCTTGCTCTTGCTCTAAGCAGCACTTCTCCTCTCTCTTAAGGCTTATAGCTGTGCCTTCTACACAAACTATAGAGTTACACACAAGAGGGAGAGTGAGAATTGATTCGAGTGAAGTCTACACTTGTTGGCTGCGCTTGTATCTTGCTTGAGGCGCCTAGTGGTCCCTTTTATAGGCACAAGGGGCCTAGGAGCCGTTGGAATCCCATTTGGAAGGCAATACTTTCTTTCTGTCGGGTGGCGCACCGGACAGTCCGGTGCACACCGGACACTGTCCGGTGCCCGATTTCTTTCCTTTTACGGCGAAGCCGACCGTTGGCAGTCTTGGAGCTGTTGGCGAACCGGACATGTCCGGTGCACACCGGACAGTCCGGTGCCTCCATCTAGCCGTTGGCTCGGCCACGTGTCCCGCGCAGATCGCACGGCCGACCGTTGGCCCGGCCGACCGTTGGCTCACCGGACAGTCCGGTGCACACCGGATAGTCCGGTGAATTATAGTCGTACGTCGCCGGTGAATTCCCGAGAGCGGCCAGTTCGCCAGAGTTCAGCCTGGCGCACCGGACACTGTCCGGTGCACCACCGGACAGTCCGGTGTGCCAGACTGAGCTGCCTTGGCTATACATAGCCAAGCCCTTTGCACCTCTCTTCTTTTCTTCTTCTTTCTGTTTCTAACACTTAGACAAGTATATTAGTCCACAAAACCAATGTACTTCGTATAGAAACATACCTTCTCTTAATCATTAAATCTATAGCATTTCACATGCTTGAGCTTTGATGTTGGACTCATAAATCATCAAGTCGGCTTGACTTGATCTAGATTGACATTACTTGGCTCCAACATCCTGTAAAGTTCACATAGAACATTTCCAAACATAGGAACAAACCAAACTAAAGATCAAGGTGAACTTAGCTCTTTTGGGCTGCTTCCAGTTCTGGTTTTGACACTTGTTCACCTTCTAGTGACCTTGATCTCCTCCTTAGAGCTTGATCTTGAGCCTTATGACTTACACCACATAACTGCAGCTGTTACCTCATTGGCTGTAAGTCACGTCCTTATGTAGTGATCCTTGATGTGCCATAGCTGTTCTCAACTCGATCACCCTTGACTTTGCAAGCCTCCTTCTTCACCTTTGGCTTTGGGTTCCTCAGCCTCCTTGACCTTCTCCCGTGCACTTGGTACCTCGAAGCTCTTCTTGCCTCCGTCCTTGGCTTGATCAGTTGTCTCCGAGCTACGCACCCGAGTCTCACTTTATGCAATGTCCATCTTACTTGTGATGTCCATCTAGTTCTTGGACCATCACATTTGTTCACTTGTGTTGAACCTTGTAGACTTTATCTTAAGCACCTGTTCAACACTTAGTACACTTGTTAGTCCTTTAATTGAGTTGTCATCCAAACACCAAAACTCACAAGAGAGCTTTCAATCTCCCCCTTTTTGGTGATTGATGGCAACACAATTAAAGCTTACATAAGAATAAGATGTGAAGCACAAATTTTGAATTCTAAGTTTATAGAATGCTCCCCCTAAATATGTGCTTACTTCAAGAACCTAATTTTGGCCTCAGACGCCAATTTGCATATACTTAGGCAGTTCGAAACATTTCTACACCTTAGCACCTTTTAGGAAGCATTGAGACAAGATTCAAACCATGATGCTATAATACACAAATGCACATAATCAGAGTTAAACACTATTCAAATATCAGCCTGCCACTATTCATCATTAAGATACCAATTCAAACCAATTTAAACTAAGACACTAATTTAAGACAATCTTAAAGCACCATTAACCACATGACTATCTATTACACTATAGAAGCCAAATAATTCATCGCAGCGGAAACACTAGTCCATATGAGCAACATTGCAAGAAACATGAATATCACACTTGGCAAAGCTCAAACTAACACATCACCCATTAGGATAAGCTTTCCTCTAAGGTTGAGATAAGCTTTAATACACAAATTCTCCCCCTTTGACATCAAACACCAAAAAACATACTCAAGCAAGAACATATGATGATGTCAAGGGACAGCAGGGTGTTAAGGAGGAAAACGACTATCAAAACTCCCCCTTACTTATTGAGCATATGCCCGATCAACATTTAGGCAAGATACATATATGCAAAAAGATTAATACTCCCTTTGTACCTTTACCATGTTGTAGTGTACTTCCCATCTTGAAAGTATCTAATCTCTCAAGAGCTTCTTCACACTTGTGCCTGATTCTTTATCCTTACTTTTTCTTGTTGCTAAGACATTAAACTTAGAACAGGTTATAGTATTGGGCACAAGAAGAAACTTCTATTCTCATGATTATCAAAAGATGTCAATTGAAGCGAACTATTACGGCTACCAATTGAAAGATACCAATTTCAAAGTTCATTTATTATCATGGCTCCATGATATTTAAGCATCTATTATCACCAGATATTATAGAGCATGAGCAATCTAAAGATATGCACTTACTCACAACTTGAGATACCAATTTCTTGACTTACAGAGGTACCCAAGTCCAGATTGCTCCATTTCTTGCTTATCTTCTCTTTTCCACCTAGAGACTATACAAGATCGCTCAAGAAACAGTTAGTCTCAAAGGACACAAGTTATGTATGCTCCCCCTCAAGTTGTGCATCAAGTATTTGAATGACTTGCACTTTGCACATTCTAGCTTCCTTAGAACTAGAGGGGATCACAACATACCTTGGTCAAGGCATACTCTATCACTTTCATCACACAAGGATGCCAATTTGAATATCAATTGTAAAACCACTTAACACCAATTTAAGGCTAAATGAAAGGTTGACTAAATTCAACAATGCATGCCTCAGTGGCACCTAAGCCAAATCAATACTCAAGGAAGTCTAACATTTACTCAACCTGTACATGCTTCATATTTAACTATCATTGCATATACCAATTGAAGATCAACACAATCATGTATATAAGGCGAAATATCTAAGCATGTCATGATTAAGAAGGTTTCTTAGATGCACAGAAGAAACAACATTTTAAAGGCATAAATTACCTAAACCAAGATATTACCAATTGAAAGACAAGAACATAGCTATGATCACAATGAATGGAATTTCAAGAATATTTAATGAATTTGCATAGCTTCATTTTCCATACCTTTGCCTTTATGAGAGCACTTGTTATCACCAATTCAGGACTCCTTTTGCTCACACACCTCATAGCTCAAAAGGGCACGACATGGATTTGAAATTCACACAATACTAAACTAGGGTAATCATGTGAACATGCACTAAACAAAATGTCATATTTGCACATAGCATGACTTACAAAAAGTTACAGGTTTATCCATATACACCAAGAGAGTTAATCGTTGTGGATATAACAAATGAAATAGCTACCCATGAATGATTCAAAAGATATATCCTATATATCACCAGTCATGATTAAGCAAACATCATTATGATTCATTTAACACAGACAATCATAAAGTATAACTACTCCAAAGATAGGTAGCACAACAAGCCAACTTAAGAGCAATACTAAATTGTAATTATGTACTTAAAATACACGGGGTACCGTCCTTTGGAGAGCATGTTGTAGATTCTCATCAAGGTCCTTTACTTGATTCACCAATAATGATTCAGGACCTATACACCTTATTTTACTTGAGATGAACATGGGATTAGTGTTTCACAATAATTCAACCTTGGGTCAATAAACACCAAAACAATTAACAGCTTAAGCATAGAGTTTTAGATAACCGTCTTAATCTCTCCCATGGTCTCCAGTCCATCTCAAGGCACCTGCATAGTCTAGTTAGCACAGTTTGGTACCCATCTCGGGATGGGTCCATAATGATCATCTAAATGTGCCTTTGGTACCCAAACGGCCTTTGTGCTAGTTCTAGGTGATCTCATTATAGATCTAGCACAAGTGTATGATTTGGGTCTCCTAAGCGAATGAGATTGACACACATTCACTTCTTTAGGAATCTTACCTTTATAACATACCTTTGATATATGACCCTGCTCACCACATTTGTAGCAGAAGCGTCGCTCAACCTGACATGACACTTGTTGTTCGTCATTTTCTTTGGTGAGGGTCATCTTGGAGGATGCACATCCTTGATTCTTCATGACCGGACATGAAGTGATAATGTGGTCCTTATTTTTGCATCCAAAGCAACTTCTTGTCCCTTCATCCTTGTCCTTGTACGGACAGGATGCGATGAGGTGGCCTATCTCCTTGCATTTGAAACACCTCCTTTTTCCTCTTCCCTTTTTGTGCTTGAAGGTCATGGAGAGATGATTAGTACAAACAACATGACTAATTGAATTTTTACCTTTTTCCTCGTTCATGTTGATTTCTTCATTTTTAGCTTTGGGAACATTCTTCTTATTGAGCTTAACACTTGCTGCAGTTTTTCCTTTCTCAAGCTTCTTCACCACGCGCCCGTGGATATCTTGAGAGAGTTGAGCTAAGCGTCTTCTCCTCAGTTGTCGTTGCTTCTTATTCCCACAGAATTTCTTTTGTGACCCTAAAACTTGTTGCTCAATCAATGATTGGCTTTCTATTGAGCAACAGGGGTTAGCACATGATGATATACAATTCAAATGCGCACACGTGCGAGAATGGGGTTCACATGAATTTAAGTTTGAAATTACAACCTCATGAGCAATATTAAGCATGATATGGTCATCAACTAATTCATTATGAGAATAAGATAGCATATCATATTTTTCACTTAGAGCAAGTTTTTCTAAATTTATCATTTCTACTTGACTCTTAAGCATAGAATTCTCAGTTTTAAGTTGAGCAACATCAGATAATACATCATGATTATTTCTTTGCTCAAATAAAATAGATTCATACCGTTGGACCAAATTATCATGAGAGCACTTTAGCTCCTCATGTTCTTTGGTCATCTTCTCCAGGCTGTCGTTGGTTTTGATGAGAGTCTCCTGTAGCCTGAGAAGCGTCTCGCCTTGTTCCTTGTTCCTCCTCAACAACTTAACCAAGAGCACTTTGTCTTCTTTGTTGAGATGGGTGTAGAACCGGCGAATCTCCTCTTCTTCCACATCACCGGTCTCATTTTCCCTGTCATTATTATTAGTGGAAGCAATACAGGAAAATGTACCTAGTGGTGATGAAGACTCATCCTCGCTATCATCCTCATATTCCCCCTCATCATCGCTTTCGTCTCCACTATCATTGTTAGCAATAAGACATTTATAACTAGTGGAAGACAAACCTGTCGGTGAGGTGGATTCATCGTTTGGGTGCCATCGTTCTTGTTCTTCTCCCTTTGAATGGTTAGTATCACAAGCAATATAGGGAGTAGAAGTAGTACAATTTGCCACAAAATATTTTACTTTAATTCTATTCCATAAATCATGAGCATCAACAAACAAATCATTATCACTACTCATGATGGCAAAATAGGCACTTCTAGAAAGAGAATCAACTAAGATGCTGCAAGCACGGTGATTGAGAGAAAAACATCTTAGTTCATCATTAGAGGGATTTTTACTAATATCAGATGGAAAAATACTTCTCCTAAAGATCTGTCTCAAATCAGGATCAACACTCATGAAAGCATTATAAATAGAGACAGACCAAGATTTGTAATTAGAGCCATCGCCTAAAAGAAGTTCTACAGTTACCTCTTGTGACGACATCGTTATCTCCGGACGGCTAAGCCCACACTGGAGAGGCCTAGCTCCGATACCAATTGAAAGTTCCCTTTGGCCCGGGAACAGGATCTAGATGTCGCCTAGAGGGGGGGGTGAATAGGCGAATAAAACTTATTACTTTAAAACTTAAATCTTACTCTACTCGAAGACAGGATCGCAGTGGAGTGAAGAATCCTTCGAGTAGGTTGCAGTGGAATTGAAGTTCCTGCCTTACGAATATCCTGCACTTCAAGGAAAGCTAGTACCACAAGTAAGTAGTGAAGTGCAGATATATAAGCGAGTAAGACAGAGAGTCAGAGTACAATACAGAACAGAGCACACAGACGCAAGGATTTATCCCGAGGTTCGGCCAAGCCTGAAATGCTTGCCTAGTCCTCGTTGGAGTTAGCCACACCTGGGCTTGGAGTCTATTTCAACTCCTTCCTCCGTTTGCTCAGATCTGTCAGTATGACAGATAGAGCCTTTCACTATTGAGTGGGGTTACAACAGAACCGCGGCTGCTTACAAACTTCTTGGCAGCACCCCGGCAGAGTAACGATATGCTCAAGACCTTGCTCTAGCTCTAAGCAGCACTTCTCCTCTCCCTTAAGGCTTATAGCTGTGCCTTCTACACAAACTATAGAGTTACACACAAGAGGGAGAGTGAGAATTGATTCGAGTGAAGTCTACACTTGTTGGCTGCGCTTGTATCTTGCTTGAGGCGCCTAGGGGTCCCTTTTATAGGCACAAGGGGCCTAGGAGCCGTTGGAATCCCATTTGGAAGGCAATACTTTCTTTCTGTCGGGTGGCGCACCGGACAGTCCGGTGCACACCGGACACTGTCCGGTGCCCGATTTCTTTCCTTTTACGGCAAAGCCGACCGTTGGCAGTCTTGGAGCTGTTGGCGCACCGGACATGTCCGGTGCACACCAGACAGTCCGGTGCCTCCATCTAGCCGTTGGCTCGGCCACGTGTCCCGCGCAGATCGCGCGGCCGACCGTTGGCCCGGCCGGCCGTTGGCTCACCGGACAGTCCGGTGCACACCGGACAGTCCGGTGAATTATAGTCGTACATCGCCGGTGAATTCCCGAGAGCGGCCAGTTCGCCAGAGTTCAGCCTGGCGCACCGGACACTGTCCGGTGCACCACCGGACAGTCCGGTGTGCCAGACTGAGCTGCCTTGGCTATACATAGCCAAGCCCTTTGCACCTCTCTTCTTTTCTTCTTCTTTCTGTTTCTAACACTTAGACAAGTATATTAGTCCACAAAACCAATGTACTTCGTATAGAAACATACCTTCTCTTAATCATTAAATCTATAGCATTTCACATGCTTGAGCTTTGATGTTGGACTCATAAATCATCAAGTCAGCTTGACTTGATCTAGATTGATATTACTTGGCTCCAACATCCTGTAAAGGTCACATAGAACATTTCCAAACATAGGAACAAACCAAACTAAAGATCAAGGTGAACTTAGCTCTTTTGGGCTGCTTCCAGTTCTAGTTTTGACACTTGTTCACCTTCTAGTGACCTTGATCTCCTCCTTAGAGCTAGATCTTGAGCCTTATGACTTACACCACATAACTGCAGCTGTTACCTCATTGGCTGTAAGTCACGTCCTTATGTAGTGATCCTTGATGTGCCATAGCTGTTCTCAACTCGATCACCCTTGACTTTGCAAGCCTCCTTCTTCACCTTTGGCTTTGGGTTCCTCAGCCTCCTTGACCTTCTCCCGTGCACTTGGTACCTCGAAGCTCTTCTTGCCTCCGTCCTTGGCTTGATCAGTTGTCTCCGAGCTACGCACCCGAGTCTCACTTTATGCAATGTCCATCTTACTTGTGATGTCCATCTAGTTCTTGGACCATCACATTTGTTCACTTGTGTTGAACCTTGTAGACTTTATCTTAAGCACCTATTCAACACTTAGTACACTTGTTAGTCCTTTAATTGAGTTGTCATCCAAACACCAAAACTCACAAGAGAGCTTTCACTTACGCTTCCTCAAGTGATGAAGAATCTAGCGATGATGAAATAGACTATTCATGTTTATTCAAGGGCCTAGATAGAACTAAGGTTGATAAGATTAATGAATTAATTGATGCCTTGAATGATAAGAATAGGTTATTAGAAAAGCAAGAGGATCTTTTGTATGAAGAACATGATAAGTTTGTAGAGGCACAAAAATCCCTTGCTTTAGAAATTAAAAGGAATGAAATGCTCTCTTGTGAATTGTCTACATGCCATGACTCTATTTCTAGCTTAAAGAGCATAAATGATGATTTGAATGCTAAGTTAGAAATAGCTAATAAATCAACATCTTGTGTAGAACATGTTGCAATTTGCAATAGGTGTAAAGATTTTAATGTTGATGCTTGTAGTGAACACCTAGTTTCAATTTCTAAATTGAATGATGAAGTGGCTAGTCTTAATGCCCAACTTAAGACTAGCAAGAGTGAATTTGACGAAATAAAATTTGCAAGGAATGCCTACACGATTGGTAGACACCCCTCAATTAAGGATGGTCTTGGCTTCAAGAGGGAAGTCAAGAACTTAACAAGCCATAAGGCTTCCATCTCCGCCCAGGAGAAAGGGAAGGCCCCTATGGCTAGTAGTGCTCAAAAGAACCATGCTTTCATGTATCATGACAGGAGACATTCTAGGAATGCTTATAGAAGTTATGATGCTTTTGATTCTCATGCCACGTTTGCTTCTAGTTCTTCTATTATGCATGATAGAAATTTGGCTAGGAAAAATGCTATGCCTAGAAGAAATGTTGTTCATGTTCCTAGGAAAGTAAACAATGAAACTTCTACAATTTTTCATACTTGCAATGCTTCCTTTGCAATTTGTAGAAAGGATAGAAAGGTGATTGCTAGGAAATTAGGGGCAAAATGCAAGGGAGATAAAACTTGCATTTGGGTCCCTAAAGATATTGTCACTAACCTTGTAGGACCCAACAAGAGTTGGGTACCTAAGACCCAAGCCTAAATTTGCCTTGCAGGTTTATGCATCTGGGGGGTCAAGCTGGATTATCGACAGCAGATGCACAAACCACATGACGGGGGAGAAGAAGATGTTCACCTCCTACGTCAAGAACAAAGATTCCCAAGGCTCAATCATATTCGGTAATGGGAATCAAGGCAAGGTGAAAGGGTTAGGAAAAATAGCTATTTCATCCGAGCACTCCATTTCCAATGTGTTTTTAGTTGAGTCGCTTGGATATAACTTGTTGTCTGTGAGTCAGCTTTGTAATATGAGATATAACTGCTTATTCACAAATGTAGATGTGTCTGTCTTTAGAAGGAGTGATGGTTCATTAGCTTTTAAGGGTGTATTAGACGACAAACTCTATTTAGTTGATTTTGCAAAAGAGGAGGCCGCTCTAGATGCATGCTTAATTGCTAAGTCTAGCATGGGCTGGCTGTGGCATCGCCGCTTAGCACATGTGGGGATGAAGAACCTTCACAAACTTCTAAAGGGAGAACACGTGATAGGTCTAACAAATGTGCATTTCAAAAAAGATAGACCTTGTGCAGCTTGTCAAGCAGGTAAACAAGTGGGAAGTGCTCATCACATCAAGAACGTGATGACTACATCAAGACCCCTGGAGCTGCTGCATATGGACCTCTTCAGACCCGTCGCCTACCTAAGCATAGGAGGAAGTAAGTATGGTCTCGTTATTGTTGATGATTTTTCCCACTTCACTTGGGTATTCTTCTTGCAGGATAAATCTGAAACCCAAGGGACCCTCAAGCGCTTCCTAAGGAGAGCTCAAAATGAGTTTGAGCTCAAGGTGAAGAAGATAAGGAGCGATAATGAGTCCGAGTTCAAGAACCTTCAAGTGGAGGAATACCTTGAGGAGGAAGGGATCAAGCACGAGTTCTCCGCTCCCTACACACCACAGCAAAACGATGTGGTAGAGAGGAAGAACAGGACGCTCATTGACATGGCGAGGACAATGCTTAGAGAATTCAAGACGCCCGAGCGATTTTGGTCGGAAGCCGTGAACACGGCTTGTCACACCATAAACCGGATGTACCTTCATCGCCTCCTCAAGAAGACTTCGTATGAGCTTCTAACCGGTAACAAACCCAACGTGTCTTACTTTCGTGTATTTGGGAGCAAATGTTATATTCTAGTAAAGAAAGGTAGAAATTCTAAGTTTGCTCCCAAAGTTGTAGAAGGGTTTTTGTTAGGTTATGACTCAAATACAAAGGCGTATAGAGTCTTCAACAAATCATCGGGTTTGGTTGAAGTCTCAAGCGATGTTGTATTTGATGAGACTAATGGCTCTCCAAGAGAGCAAGTTGTTGATCTTGATGATGTAGATGAAGAAGACGTTCCAACGGACGCGATTCGTACCATGGCGATTGGAGACGTGCGACCACAGGAACAAAAGGAGCAAGATCAACCCTCTTCCTCAACAATGGTGCATCCCCCAACTCAAGATGATGAACAGGTTCATCAAGAGGAGGCGTGTGATCAAGGGGGAGCACAAGATGATCATGTGATGGAGGAAGAAGCACAACCGGCACCTCCAACCCAAGTTCGAGCGACGATTCAAAGGAATCATCCCGTCAACCAAATTTTGGGTGACATTAGCAAGGGAGTAACTACTCGTTCTAGATTAGTTAATTTTTGTGAGCATTACTCCTTTGTCTCTTCTATTGAGCCTTTCAGGGTAGAAGAGGCCTTGCTAGATCCGGACTGGGTGTTGGCCATGCAAGAGGAGCTCAATAATTTCAAGAGAAATGAAGTTTGGACACTAGTGCCTCGTCCCAAGCAAAATGTTGTGGGAACCAAGTGGGTGTTCTGCAACAAACAAGACGAGCACGGGGTGGTGACAAGGAACAAGGCTTGACTTGTGGCAAAAGGTTATGCCCAAGTCGCAGGTTTGGACTTTGAGGAGACTTTTGCTCTTGTGGCTAGGCTAGAGTCCATTCGTATTTTGCTAGTATATGCCGCTCACCATTCTTTCAGGTTGTTCCAAATGGATGTGAAGAGCGCTTTCCTCAACGGGCCAATCAAGGAGGAGGTATACATAGAGCAACCCCCTGGCTTCGAGGATGAATGGTACCCCGACCACGTATGTAAGCTCTCTAAGGCGCTCTATGGACTTAAGCAAGCCCCAAGAGCATGGTATGAATGCCTTAGAGACTTTTTAATTGCTAATGCTTTCAAGGTTGGGAAAGCCGATCCAACTTTATTCACTAAGACTTGTGATGGTGACTTATTTGTGTGCCAAATTTATGTCGATGACATAATATTTGGTTCTACTAACCAAAAGTCTTGTGAAGAGTTTAGCAGGGTGATGACTCAAAAGTTTGAGATGTCGATGATGGGCGAGTTGAACTACTTCCTTGGGTTCCAAGTGAAGCAACTCAAGGACGGCACCTTCATCTCCCAAACGAAGTACACACAAGACTTGCTAAAGCGGTTTGGGATGAAGGACGCCAAGCCCGCAAAGACTCCGATGGGAACTGACGAACACGTCGACCTCAACAAAGGAGGTAAGTCCGTTGATCAAAAAGCATACCGGTCCATGATAGGTTCTTTGCTTTATTTATGCGCTAGTAGACCGGATATTATGCTTAGTGTATGCATGTGTGCTAGATTTCAATCCGATCCAAGGGAGTGTCACTTAGTGGCCGTGAAGCGAATTCTTAGATATTTAGTCGCTACGCCTTGCTTCGGGATCTGGTATCCAAAGGGGTCTACCTTTGACTTAATTGGATATTCAGACTCCGATTATGCTGGATGTAAGGTCGATAGGAAGAGTACATCAGGGACGTGCCAATTCTTAGGAAGGTCCCTGGTGTCGTGGAGCTCTAAGAAACAAACCTCCGTTGCCCTATCCACCGCTAAGGCCGAGTATGTTGCCGCAGGACAGTGTTGCGCGCAACTACTTTGGATGAGGCAAACCCTCCGGGACTTTGGCTACAATCTGAGCAAAGTCCCACTCCTATGTGACAATGAGAGTGCTATCCGCATAGCGGACAATCCTGTTGAGCACAGCCGCACAAAGCACATTGACATCCGACATCACTTTTTGAGAGACCACCAGCAAAAGGGAGATATCGAAGTGTTCTATATTAGCACGAGAACCAGCTAGCCGATATCTTTACCAAGCCTTTAGATGAGAAGACCTTTTGCAGGCTGCGTAGTGAGCTAAATGTCTTAGATTCATGGAACTTGGATTGATTTATAGCATACATGTGTTTATGCCTTTGATCATGTTCCTTACGCATTTTGTTGTTTATTTATGGTGCTCAAGTTGTACAAACACTCCCCGGACCTCAAAAGTCCATGTGTGATTGATGCACATATTTAGGGGGAGATGTGCTACAACTTGACCCTTTGAGACTAACCATGTGTTTTGAACTTGCTTGATTTAGCCTCAAAGGTGGATTGAAAGGGAAAGGTGGACTTGGACCATGCAAGACTTCCACTGCACTCCGATGAGAGGGTAACTTACTCCAAGTCCATCTCAATATCCTTATTGCCTTTGTATCTTATTTGAAGATTTTGGTAAGGCAATGGGGTTCTAGTGCCAAGATTGATCCCGTTTTGGTGCTTGATGCCAAAGGGGGAGAAAATAAGGCCAAAGCAATAAATGGATCAGCTACCACTTGAGAATTTTGAAAATAGTAGAATAGAGCTTTTGGTTTGTCAAAACTCCCTTTTTGTCTCATTTGTCAAAAGTTGGCTTCTTGTGGGGAGAATAGTTGATTATGGGAAAAAGGGGGAGTTTTTGAAATCTTTGATCAATTTCTCTTGGAACAACTCTCTTTATGTCTCAACAAGTGTGTTTGACTTAGAGATAGGAAATTGAGGTTGATTTGCAAAAACAAAACCAAGTGGTGGTAAAGAATGATCCAAATATGCCAAATTTGAATCAAAACAAAATTGTGTTTTCATTTGCATTGATGTTGCACTTCTTTAGTTGCTTTTTGTTGTGTTGGCATAAATCACCAAAAAGGGGGAGATTGAAAGGGAAATGTGCCCTTGGGCCATTCCTAAGTATTTTGGTGATTGAGTGCCAACACAAGTGCTTAAGTGTTAATCTATGCCAATTGATGGACAAAGTGCTAATCAAGAGGAAAGGTATGTTTCTAAGACTTAGTACATTGTTTTGGAGACTAATGTATTGTGTCTAAGTGCTAGAAATAGGAAAAGATCAATTTAGAAAAGACTTGGCTATGCAGCCAAGACTCTGCGCAGTCTGGGTGCACCGGACAGTGTCCGGTGCGCCAGGCTGGCGACTGTCAACTGGCTGCTCTCGGGAAGCGATTAACGGCGTACGACTATAAATCATCGGACTGTCCGGTGGTGCACCGGAGTATCCGGTGAGCCATTCACAGGCGAAGTTGTCGCTCTCGGGAAGCGATTAACGGCATACGTCTATAATTCACCGGACTGTCCGGTGAGGCACCGGACTATCCGGTGAGCCAACGGTCAGCCGGGCCAACGGTCGGCCGAGGATTCCGCGCGTGACGCGTGGCCGAGCCAACGGTCACAAGGGGGCACCGGACTGTCCGGTGTGCACCGGACAGTGTCCGGTGCGCCAACGGCTCTAGATCTTCAATGGTCGGCTGCGCCACAGAAGGAAAGAAATCCGCACCGGACAGTGTCCGGTGGTGCACCGGACTATCCGGTGGTGCACCGGACTGTCCGGTGCGCCAGTCGACTGAAGGCAAGAATTGCCTTCCTGGAATGCTCTCAACGGCTCCTAGCTGCCTTAGGGCTATAAAAGGGACCCCTAGGCGCATGGAGGAGAACACCAAGCATTCTCTAAGCATTCCTAAGCACCAAGACTTCAATTTCGCGCATTCGATTCTTTGTGATAGCAACTAGAGCTCCGTTTGAATAGAGAACTCTTTGAGTTGTGTTGAGAGCTCGTGTTGTGACTTGTGTGCGTGTGTTGCTCTGATTTTGTGTCTTGTGTGCATTGCTCATCCCATCCTTACTTTCGTGCTTCTTTGTGAACATCTTTTGTAAGGGCGAGAGGCTCCAGGTTGTGGAGATTCCTCGCAAGCGGGATATAGTAAAGTGAAAGCAAAACACCGTGGTATTCAAGTGGGTCTTTGGACCGCTTGAGAGGGGTTGAGTGCAACCCTCGTCCGTTGGGACGCCACAACGTGGAGTAGGCAAGTATTGGACTTGGCCGAACCACGGGATAAACCACTGTGCCATCTCTGTGTTGATCTCTTTGTGGTTATTGTGTTTTGCTAAGACTCCTCTCTAGCCACTTGGCCTTATTGTGCTAACTCCTAATCAAGTTTTTATGGCACTAAGTTTCAAGTTTTACAGGATCACCTATTCACCCCCCTCTAGGTGCTCTCAGTCATCTCTTTATCCACTCATATTAAGGTCAATAATCATCATTTTGTACTCTAGGTCAACTATTACTCCTCCATACAGGTTCACCCATTGACAACAAAATAGGGAGATCTTCAAATAAGGTCCATACTTGAGTTCCTAGATCTCATCGATGTAACCATAATATGAGTTATTCTTTCCATCACTATACGTGGCATCTATACATACACCACTATTCTAGTTAGTGCTCTTGTATAAAATGTGTACCAATTTATCTCGTACCCTTGGAATGTCAAGATCAAGGAAGATGGACCCCTAGCCAACCATGTCAGTTGCTTAGCTATACCTTCATGGATTATTATATGTTGTTGCAACAACCCTACAAAGGTATCAACATGCTCACGTGCAATCTAGGGCTCAGACATCCATGGGTTTTGATAACATATCAAGTTTTTGTGTTCCTTGCTATATAGAGCCACTAAAGAAGAATGTTGCAATATTGTATAATGTGCTTTGTCGAATGAAAAAATATCATTAATTCATATCATTTTCCTCTAAAGTGTTCCTTTCCTCCCTAAGCTTCCTTTGTGATGTGATAATGGAACACCAATAGGCTTAAGTTCATTGATATAGTCAATAAAGAACTCAATCACATGTTCTATCTTATACTCTTAGCAATACATCCTTCACTACTAGAACATTTGTGCACATACTTCTTAAGAACCGCCATGTACCTCTCGAATGGGAACATGTTATGCAGAAAGTGGGTCCAAGAATACAAATATCTTTAACAATGTGAACCATAAGATGTGCCATAATATCAAGGAACGACAGAAGAAAAAATAGTTCACAACTGACCAGGCGTTACATAACATCATTCTATAGATTATCTAGGTTGTATGGATCAATTACCTTCTGTGACAACACATTCAAGAAAGCTCATAGCTTTGTGATTATTTTTCTAACATTGATTAGAAGGACACCCATCAACATGATCAGAAGCAGTTGTATCAGTAGCACATGCTAGTCATGTGACTTTATGTGCACAAATTTCTTCTCCTTGATATTTATTAGTATTTTTAGAGGAGTAGCCAGTTGGGACTTTGATACTATTCAAGCATTCAAACATGATGTTTTTTCTTTCCTATTGAGAGAATAGCTAGCAGAACCTAGATAATGTTGTCCTGCATCCCTCTCTACCGAGTACAGACCCTTCTGTCGTTTCATTGCTTTTCAGTTTCTTCCATGATTCAAGTGTATCTTTGTCCTTCCCATATGTGCCTAAGAAACCAAGTATGTTAATACATACATTTTTAAGGTGAATTACTTTGATTGAGTGTTGGACATCTAAAACTATCTAATAAGACATGTGCCAAATATCGACTTCTTATTCCACATTCGTGCCTTTCCATCTTCAATTGGAGCATGTTGATGACTAGATCCCTTCCCAAACACTATGTTTAAGTTTTGTACCACTTGGGATACAAGATTGCCACTTCGGTGAACTAGCTTGGCATGATGGTCTACTTTCACATTCCAATGATTACCTTTTCTTCTTAATAGGTGTTTGGCCATAAGAACTCAATGATGGACCATGTAAACAACTTTTTGTGCAGACCAGTCTCATCTAAACAATGTGTGTAGGCCTAAATGCCTTGTTGGATTGTTCTGATAGATTTGAAAGTGTAGGTCAGTCATTGATGGTTACAAATAACAAAATACGTAGGTCAAAAGCCTCCTTTTTGTGCTCGTCCCACATACGTACACATTCGTACCACAACTATAAAAGTTCATCCATCATTGGTTTGAAGTACACATCAAGGTCATTACTAGTTTTTTTTGGGCCTTGAATAAGCTTCAGCATCATAATGAACTTTTGCTTTAAACATAGTTTGGGAGGCATGTTGTACGTTCATAGAGTCATAAGACAAGTGCTATGACTGCCTGCTCTGATCTCAAAATGGTTCATGCCATCAATGCTTAAAACCAACCTTAAATTTCTCGCATCCTTGGCAAACTCTAAGAACATTCTATCAACTTTACGCCATTGTGAACCATCAACTGTCTCAACATAGCATTGACCTTACGCTCTTCTTTGTACCACCACATGATTTTGGCATGCTCTTTGTCACGAAACAAATGCTTCAAACATAGTATTAGTATTATAGGGAAGTACCACTTGACTTTAGCAGATATTCTTTTCCTGGAGGGTTTACCCTCAACAATAAAAGGGTCGCCATGCCTTATCTTATATCGTGATGCCTTGGAAACCGAGCAAACTTCTAATTTCTCATACTCCTCATCACAACAAATTATACAATTATTAGGATATGCATGTATCTTTTGTACTTCCAAACAAAATAGAGCAAACAATCTCTTTGGCTTCATATGTTGATGCTAGCAATTTGTTCCCCTCTGGAAGAAACTTCTTTAATAGTATTAATATATCATTAAAACACTTGCTAGTGATACTATCGGTGTTTCGGGTCCGACCGCGCACCCAGGGTTACCCCCCAAGGTGCTTTTAGGAGTAGGACAGTGTTACCGACTGTAGCTCGATGGTTCGTGCCGGGCGCACGAGAAATAGTAGACAATGATGTACAGGTTCGGGCCGCTTTGAGATGCGTAATACCCTACGTCCTGGCGGGAGTGCTTTATGCGATGGGTTACAAGGGAGTTCTCTAGTGCTGGAAAACGTAGAGAACGGGGTAGATGGCTAAGTAATGAATGATGTCCATCGTCTTGAAGGGGTGCCCCTAGGCCTTATATACTCGACCGTGGGGCATTACATGTGGATATGATAACAACGTGAGCCAGAATAATAGTGAACTAACTGAGTCTGTCTCCCTATAATTCAGCCGACTCATCCTCGCTCAGTTCCGATGTACGGGGCTCCTACGCGGGAAGGTCGGGTCACTGCTGTGGTTACTGCTCGAATTTTGTTGGGCCGTCTGGGCTTGCACCGACCCAGCCTTGTGTTGATCCACCCCACTGGTCGTTCCTCCCAGGCCCACGAGGGGGATGACCTTACGAATTATGGGGCCTTTGGGCCTTTCGTGAGGTCTTTTATCCTTCTAGTGGACCCGGGGGATATCTATCCCCCACAAGCCCCCGATCTTTGGGCTGATTTTTAAATAAACGGCCCAAAGATCCTAGGTCCAGCTTGCGGTATTTGATTTTACCAGGGAATGCTTTGGAAATAAGTCTGCCGAGCCACTGCTTCAGAATTCTGAGTGATCCGGTTAACACGTATTCTTTTTACTGTCTTCTTCTGCTATTATTCCTCAAAATTTGGTGTTCTGTCTCGGGTTCATGCTTCGGAGGTCAGCATTTTGCACTGTTGAACTATGAAGTCCATTGGGTGCACCGAAGGTGCACCCAATCGGTGTAGCCCCCGAGCTTCGAGTGGATTTTGGCAGATAATTCACTCGAAGGTCTTCATTTCAAGTCTTTTCAGAGATTATTTTTATCTTCCACCTGTGCTTTTTCAGAGGTCAGTCTTGCCTTAGTTTTGCCGTATGCTTTAGAGGTCAGCATTTTATCTTTCGGGGATGATTATTTATTGGGTGCACCGAAGGTGCACCCAATGGGTGTAGCCGCCGAGCTTCGAATGGATTTTTGAAAATAATCCGCTTGAAGGTCTTCATCTCATGGTGTCTCTTCTTTTTTTTCTTTAGAAATCATCCTTTTCTTTTGTCGAATGCCTTAGAGGTCAGCATTATGTCATCAGCGTTATGTTTCAGAGGTCAGCATGTATTTTTGTCTCTAAAGTTGAGTACCCGATCTGCCCATATCTTGCTAGGTCTAGCAATTTATTTGATCTGCGACTGATTGGACATTCGATAGATGGCCCTTGACTAGTCTTCATGTCACTTCGTGCTTTGATGCTTCTGTCGATTAGACTTGTACCTTATCGGCTATATTTGGCTTTCCTTTAATCCTTGATGGTATCTCTTTTCTGTCTTGGAGTATTCATTGCATATACTCTACGGATGTGTCAGTTTTGGAAAATATACTGATAATTTCTGGGCGTCTCCCCCAATGGGTGTAGGCAAGGGACGGCTTGGTACGCTGAGCGTTTAGCAAACTGCTTCTGAGTAGTAACTTGATGTGACCGCGGGTGTAATCATATCGCCCACGCAGTTGACTGGAGTACCAATGGGTGTCGTGTTACGTGAAACGGCGTCAGCCGCCTCACATGTCTTCAGACGGTTTGAATTGCATATTGAATTTTTGTGACTGTTCGGTGGCCGTGGTAGGAGGTGAGCGGTTGCCTTCTTCTTCTATAAATAGTGCTCTTGCTTCTCCAGCATTTTCATGTTTCTTGCTACTGCTTGCTGTTTCATCTCCTCTCTTTCCTTCCACTTCCGCCATGGGCAAGAGCAAGAAAGGTGGCGGCTCTTCGCATCACTCGGGCGACAAGCGCAAGCGTGAGCCGACTCCTCCCTCGGAGGACTTCGGCGACTCGGAGTACTCGGAGGAGGAGTTCTCCTCCGAGTCCGAGGGCTCTCCGGCTCCTGCCTCTCCCCTGGCGTCGTCTGATGATTCGGACGACTCCCAGGGGATCGCCGCAGAGGTATGGACCTACATCCGGGCCGTCGAGCGCGTCGGGCTCGAGGGTTCGGATGAGTCGGAGTACTCCTCGGACGAGGAGAATTCCTCCGACTCGTCCGAGGAGGGAAGCAGCGGCGACGACGGTGACGACGACAACGATGGAGGCGACGGTGACGGCGGCGGCGACAATGGTGACGACGACGGAGGCGACGGTGACGGCGGCGGCGACAGCGGCAAGGGCGGTGACGGCAGCGGCAAGGGTGGCAGCGGCGATGGCGGCAGCGGCAGCAAGGGCAGCAACAAGGCCAGTGGCTAGACGCCACTGGTTTTAGATGTTAGTGTAGATTAGTAGTAGAAATAGTATTAGCGAAATAATGTAGTAGTAGCTAGTAGTATAGTTAGTTAAATATAATGTAGTAGAAGGGAAAAGCATCAGCTCATAATGAGTTGATTTGTAAGTTCGGTAGTACTTCCCGTATAATGAAGAATGATTTTGATCCCTCTTGTGTGTATCATTCTGCCTTCTTGCTGATCGTCGATTGTGTTAATGCCTACTGCAGAGGCTGTTTCTGAACGTAATGCTTGAGTAGCAACTTAGAATCATTGAGCCGTGCTTCAGACTGCCTTCTTCACGATGCCAGCGCTTTAGTAGTGGTGGCCGAGTGATTATCAGCGATGTTGGGGCTTTTAGAGGTGATAGCCGAGCGATAGCGGGCCGCGTCAGTGTTTTAGAAATAACGACCGAGCGGTTACTGGCGACATCGGCGTTTTAGAGGTAACAACCGAATCTTCTGGAGTCACGTCAATATTTTAGGAATAACAGCCGAGTGATTAATGGCGACGTTGGTGTTTTAGAAGTAACAGCCGAGTGATAACGGACCACGTCGGCCGCTTTGAAAGTAGTGACCGAGTGAAGTCAAGTAACGTTAGCGTTTTTAGAAACAACAGGTGATTCAATTTGGGCCACGTCGGCCGTTTTGGAAATAACGGCCGAGTGATGACATAGCACGCCAGCGTTTTAGAAATAACGGCTGGGTGATGACATGGCACGCCAGCGTTTTAGAAATAACGGCTGGGTGATGACTGGGCACTTTTTAGAAATGGCATCTGGCCCGGGAAAATCCCATATGTACTGCACTGTCGCACGCCTCCACGCTCCGTGCCCTAGTTTCTGCTTTTTTGCATCCAGGCTTTCTCTGCTCTTCTGCAATATCGCTTCCGCTCCACTCGCTAGCGAGGTTGAGATGACGCCCAAGCGGAAAGCTTCGAGTTCGTCTGTCGCAATCATTCCCCCATCGATCCCAACAGTCAGTTGCCTTTCGCAGGTAACCATATGTCTGTTGTCTCTGAATCCGACCTTCTTCATCTCGTTTCCATCAGGGTTCTTCCTCCGAAAGAGCTCTGTTCGTGGCGGATCTGTCGTGGGGTTACTGTTCCGACAGAAGACACCCACGAATCCGTCATTTACGTTCCTTTTCTTATCCGCGGACTTGCTCTACCCATTTCTCCTTTCTTCCGCGGTCTCCTTGATTTCTATCGCTTGAATCTAACCTATCTGAATCCCAATTCCATTCTGCAAGTTTCTATTTTTGTTCATTTATGCGAAGCCTTTCTTGGAGTTTTGCCCCACTTTGGCCTTTGGAAGTATCTGTACCACTGTCGGCCTGGGATGGCCGGAGGGCAGCACCAGCTGGTGGGGGGCGCGAGCTTGGAGATGCGCCACGGGAGGAAGACTGATTACCTCGACATCCCACTCAAGGACAGCATCAAGGGATGGCGCCTGGAATGGTTCATCGTGGAGAATCATGGGAATTCCCTCCCCCCACGGTCAGGGAGACAGCCGGATGTTCGCACTCCGAGCTGGACCGAATCTCCCACAGACCAGGAGGTGGCTGAGGCAGGGGCTCTGTTAGCAGAAGTTGGATTATTGAAAGAAAGGGGTCTGACTGCAGAAGCTGTGGTCGCTGACTTTGTTTTCAAGAACATTCAGCCGCTGAAAGATAGAGCATATCCGGCCTATCTGTACCGAGACTTGACTGATTCAACCCAGGTAACCAACAGAAGAATTCCTGCTGTGGACTTGGTGAGCTGGCTCGAGATGATACTCAGAGGCAAGGTGTCGAACATCGGTGCTCCTGTTGCATACTCGGCCTGGAATTTGCCTCCTTCCTAGGCCTTTACCAGTTTCATGTCAAATCCTCCTGTTGGTGATAGCGGTTTGGGCCTTAGAGTGCGACCCTCTCCCGGAGAAGTTAGTACTTTGGTTGCCTCGCTCGGAGAAATTCCTAACGACGAGCGGCAGGTTCATTTTGAGGTGCCTTTGAATCCAAGTGTCGCAGAGATAAGTGCCATGCTAGATATGTTAGCTGAGGATTCTTCTGATGCCGCTCCTGCTGAAACATTGATGGTGGCGCCCATCCCTGAGGCCAGCAAAGCTTTGGACGCTCAGAGGTCTGACAATGTTCGCCCGAAACGTTCTCGCCGAGCCGATCAACCCACTTCTCCTGCTGAGGGGCAGAAGAAGAAGAAGAGACGTCTTCGTCGAGTGTCTAGCTTGGATCAGGATGCCGGTCCTTCTGTTCCTGTTGCTGGGGAAGTGCCAGTGCCTGAATTTGCTGAAGCTGACCCCAATGGGTGTGAACCGACTGCTGCTGACCCCAATGGGTGTACTGTCCGTGTTGTTGATGAAGATGATGAAGAAGAGGACGAAATCCCTCTGATTCGAAAGAACAGCCGGCGTTACATAGCTAGTGGGGAAAGTAGTGGTGTTCCTTCTCCTGCTTTGTCTGCCCTCATTAGTCTACAAGAATTATCTCTGACGAACTTTGATCAAACTCTTGAAGACATGGTTCCAGAAGATCAGTTGTCAGAGCCAACGGATGGTGGCGTGATGGATGTTTGTGCTGATGTGCCCGATGCCGGGTTGGGGTCGTCCCGGGTAGCGTCCCGCGCCTCATCGACCTTGGAGCGCGGTCTTGAGGGTCAAGAGGCTGGTCTGGATTGCGCTGATCCCACGGAAGTGACTGAGGGACCTTCAGCCTTAGAGGTGGCTGCTGCAGAGAACTCGGCCCTCAAGGATGGTGCTGGCGCTTACCCAGCCCCCGAGGGTGTTGCCGGAGATGATCCGGCTCAGATGGGTAGCACGAGCTGTGACCCAGCCCCCGAGGGTATCCGAGTGGGTTCTCCCTCCCACACTTCCATGGATGTTCACGTAGGGTCTTCTCCTCCACACTCTGGTTGCATGGCGATGGCTCAAGCCTTGGGTTAGGGAGTCGCTTTAGAGGCTAGCATACCTGATGACAGAGTTCTGGCTTCTGCTGATGACACTGAATTGGTTCCTGCTGATTCGTTGCGAGTTGTTCCGGTTGGTGATCCTTCGCCAAGCCATCAATTGACTTCTCACGACTTGGGGGTTCCCTCATTCTTCTCCAACCTCCAGGTATTTTGGTTTCTTCCGGTTTGACTTTACCCCAGGCAGATAATAGTTCTCATGCTTGTCTGTTGTTAATGCCAGGCATTGGTTGATGAGATGTCTAGTCGGCTGAAGTTACAGGGTGCCTCTGTCCCAGAAGGGGCCTTGTCTCTGGCGCGTTGGAATCCAGTGCTGCTTCAGCGGCGTGTATCTGATTTGGAGGTGGCAAATGCCGGTCAGTGCTCTTTTGCTTCCTTTTTTGGCTACCTGATTAATCTGCTTTTTTTCTGAACACCTTTGCTTGACTATTTCTTGACAGATATGGCTCGGCAGTACTCTGATCTTGAAGAAAAATATTCTCAAGGTCAGACTGAACTGGCCCGGCGGTGCTCTGATCTTGAAGAAAAATATTCTCAAGGTCAGACTGAACTGGCCCAGATTTCTACTTCTCTGAATGATGCTAACATGCTAAACTCTACTCTCCATGTTCAGCTTGATTCTGAAAAGGTGACCTGTGAATCTTGGCTTTGCTTGTTGTGTTCTTGTTGCTTTCTCGACGTTTGGAGAAACTGATTCTTGTCTGCAGGAGGAAAAACGTACCCTGCCACTTCTCGTGACAACCTTAACAAGCTATACCGTGACGCCAGCAATTCGTTGACCATCTTGGAGAGGAGTCATCGCTTCACCAGGGAGGAGTTAGATAATCATCGTTATAAGCTGCAAGAGTCCTTGGATGATGTGATTCGCCTCAGGCAGTTGGTGTCGACCAAAGATGCTGTCATCAAGGATCTGCGTACTTCCAAGAAATCCATCGTCCAAGAGCTAGAAAATGCTCGGCTGGCTGTCAAGGCTGCTGAAGAGACTTCTGCTACTCTGAGGGCCCAGCGCGATAAAGCTATGGATAAAGCTATTCGCGCGGGGCGGATCTTGATGAGGAGACCCGGCGTGGTTGTTCCTGACGACATAGTGGCTGACGTGAATGCTGCTCCTGATTCCTCAAGTCGTCCTTCTTCATCAGTTGCTCCTAATAAGAACATTACTAAATAGAAAACACTGAATGCTTTGAATGTGTGATTAATGTGCTCGGATGTCTCGTTAGAGAATACTTTTGAATACTGAATGCTACTATTGTTTTCCCATTGTTAGAATTCCATAGTATGTACAATTGTAGAAGTTAATGCAGTGTGATGGTTTTGAAATTTCATCGTGGGGCATAGAAATTGCCCTAAGATGGGTGATTGCAAACGTGCCGAACGTGCCGTGCCATTTTAAGTCAGTACCGACTTAAACCGAGCGCTCTGCTGGTAGGGCATAGTGACCACCCCGAGTTAGGTAAGCATGATCATGTTGCACAGCCTTAAGTTATTGTCGACTTAAGCCGATTGCTCCGTTAGTAGGGCATAGTGGTCACCCCGAGTTAAGTATGCGTGAGCATGTCGCACCGCCTTAAGTCATTGCCGACTTAAGCCGATTGCTCCGTTAGTAGGGCATAGTGGTCACCCCGAATTAAGTAAGCGTGAGCATGTCGCACCGCCTTAAGTCATTGCCGACTCAAGCTGATTGCTCCGTTAGTAGGGCATAGTGGTCACCCCGAGTTAAGTAAGTGTGAGCATGTCGCACCGCCTTAAGTCATTGCTGACTCAAGCCGATTGCTCCGTTAGTAGGGCATAGTGGTCACCCCGAGTTAAGTATACGTGAGCATGTCGCACCACCTTAAGTCATTGCCGACTTAAGCCGATTGCTCCGTTGATCGGCTCGTCGTCGGAGATGGGGGGTGACTCCACTCTCCCGATGAAGTGGACGTCGGGGTAGAATGGAGTAGCTGTCACGGCGATCTTCTTTTTGTTCTCCTTTGAGGGCGGAGGCACAGAAAGATCAGCTTGATGATCCTTTGCTTCCTTTTTCCTTGTGATTCGTGTCCATTCTCTCGTCGGAGAGGTGGGCAGCGGAGTTCTCCGGGCTGAGGGACCCTCAGCTCCTATCTTGCTGGAGGTAATCTTTTTTAGGAGCGCTGGGGGTTGCGCTTTTTCCTACCTCGCCCCGATTTTCTCGGAGATTTCTGAGGAAGGCTTTCTTTTTGGCGGATCCGCGAGGCGATGCAGAGTTCCCTCCTCATCTGCTACAGATGAGATAGTACCGAAGCAGAATATGGATCCGGGGCGGAGGATGATCTTGCGCTTGAAGGTGACGGCCATTGAGCTAGCTTGGATCGATGACACACCCCCTACCTGGCACGCCAGCTGTCGGTGTTTCGGGTCCGACCGCGCACCTAGGGTTACCCCCCAAGGTGCTTTTAGGAGTAGGACGGTGTTACCGACTGTAGCTCGATGGTTCGTGCCGGGCGCACGAGAAATAGTAGACAATGATGTATAGATTTGGGCCGCTTTGAGATGCGTAATACCCTACGTCCTGGCGGGAGTGCTTTATGCGATGGGTTACAAGGGAGTTCTCTAGTGCTGGAAAACGTAGAGAACGGGGTAGATGGCTAAGTAATGAATGATGTCCATCGTCTTGAAGGGGTGCCCCTAGGCCTTATATACTCGACCGTGGGGCATTACATGTGGATATGATAACAACGTCAGCCAGAATAATAGTGAACTAACTGAGTCTGTCTCCCTATAATTCAGCCGACTCATCCTCGCTCAGTTCCGATGTACGGGGCTCCTACGCAGGAAGGTCGGGTCACTGCTGTGGTTACTGCTCGGATTTTGTTGGGCCGTCTGGGCTTGCACCGACCCGACCTTGTGTTGATCCGTCCCACTAGTCGTTCTTCCCAGCCCCACGAGGGGGATGACCATACGAATTATGGGGCCTTTGGGCCTTTCGTGAGGTCTTTTATCCTTCTAGTGGACCCGGGGGATATCTGTCCCCCACAGATACCATTTGTTGCATTCGACTACAACAATTCCAATGTTCTACATAACTTTTGTGGCATTATTTACAATCTAGGTATAACAAAGTGTTATGGTCCTCTAACATGCGCTCAAGTTTTTCTGACCTTTTCATTGTCAGTCTTTCTCTTAATCATTCAATATTTGTGCTAGAGCATCATTTTCTTTAGGATCTTCAGCCTCACCCATCACAACATCTGCAAAGGAACTGTACTGAGCACAGTTCAAAATTGTGTTATCATAATCCTCTTATTTGTCCTCTGTAACCCTGTTTCTCCATGTTTGATCTAAAAAATATAGTTACACATGAAACCCCTATGCAACAAGTGGAATTGAATTGGTGATGTTGAACAATATTCTCTCTTCTCTTGTCTTTACATAGATAACTCATGAAACCTCCAAGCTTTTGACTCTTGGTTGTCTTCAGAAAATAGTGAATGCCTTCGTATCCATGTTGTACATCCATTGATTGCCCATCTGTATTATTTATATAAATCATTGTTGACATAATCTTTTGTAAATATATGACACAATCAACCACAAAATTTAAGAAATCTGAAAAAGAAATAACTGTTTCAACTATTTTATATGATGGGATGAATATACTAGCCTTTTTCATACTTAAATGAGTGAAATCTTTAACAATTTCTTCAAAAAAAATTGGACAACACCTTCCTTCATTGAAGCTTATGGAGACGTGAACATATGAGAGGATTATATTACCTTTATACATAATACAGAACATATGAGAGGATTAACTCACACACTTCAAGAAATATTAGACATCAATCCTCAAACTTATGTAGCCAATGAATAAAGCTCAAACTTGATTTGCTACTAATATGTGTTACAGAATATGCTACATAATTTGCTACTATAATAATTTGCTACTAATTTGCTCAAACTAGATCCATTACATTAATACATATTGTAACACATATTACAGAATGAACTTAATAATTTTTCCTTAAATTATACAATCAACCACAAATATCAGTAGTCCGTCGAAGTTAGCTAGACTATTTGGATTGAGCTCCCGCAACCACCGTCTGCACTGCGGTCTGCAGCAACTATATTTAACACAAAGAATTAGGGAATCATGCTCGCTCGTGTGAAAGTATTAAATTATAAATTCATCAGCTGCACTAAATGTGGTTCCGTTGTGCATTAGTTGGGCTCCACAATCTTGCGAGCACTATGATCGATTTCACATGAATATAGTATGGGAATGAGCTAGAAGAGAGATCGATCGATATAATTAGCGACGCGCGCGAGATCATCAACTGCATGCATGATGAACATGTAGTGGATGGAGATTCAAGCGATCTCGCTTGCTCAACTCTTTTCGAAAGGGCCACTAGCTACTGACAGGAGGAGGATGGATTTGCTATCCCTGGACGCGATTCGGGGATTTGCTTCGTACGGACTAGTCATCATTCATTCTTCCCTTTTGGATAGACTAGTGTGCTGCTGGGGCTCTGCCTAGCTTTAGTTCGTCGTCAGGTGAGAAATTTTAAATGGAGCGGATTCCCTCAACAATGCTAGAATAGGACGACGGCAAAGCGCGGCCAGCTTTGCTTAGACAGCAAACAGTTGTTCAGATACTCTTGTTGAGCGTATATTAATAACTTAACTCACATGGCCATCTTTGTGTCGTCAAGTAGTGGGGCGTGCTAATCGTGTTTGGCATAAACTTAAACAGCATGTCTTGCTTAAAGGCACGTCTTGGAATCCGGATGCCGGTCTCAATAGTTTTAGGATAACTAATAGTTAGCCAAAGTAGAAATAAGGCTAGCTATAACTATTAACCAAGGGCTATTTCAAATCTCCAGCTAATTGGTTGGTTGAACAACCTACTAGTTTTCTATGGAGCCCCTGAGTCTTTTTTAGCTGCCATTTTTACCTTTAAAAAGAAATATATTTTATACTCCAAACGTGTCATAAGTGGCATGAATTTGTAAAAAGAAATATAGATCCACAAAAATTTCTCAAACATTGATACAAATTAAACTAAATTAGGAAAACAAATAGGAACATGAATGTTCATCCTCACATGTCGAACAAAAGCATTTACAATGCTATCACGATACTCATTCATGCCTTGTTCTTTGTCACCTTGTTCTACTGATTTTAAGGGGTAATACGTACTGTCCTTTACCATGTTTTAGCTGATTTTAATTGCCCTAATCTAGCTAATGAACATATTGTTAGTTGAGTGTCCAACTATAACAATTAGCCAAAGGCTTTAGCTGAGTTGTTTGAAACAACTACAACTATATCTAGATGCTAACAATTTTTTTTAGAGGTTTCGAACAGAGCAATAACTATTATACGATCAGGTTTTATGTGCAAGCATGTCAGCGAGGCTCTTGATCCGTTAGATTACGATCGAACCATATATCGCATTTAACAATTAAACAGTTCCACTCGTGTAGATTCATAGAAAACAGACCCTTAACTACTGCAGCTCTAAAGGGCACACATACACCTGACACTGAACTGATGCTTATTATAATCTTGCATTCGGTCTACAAAAGCACTGCACCAAGAATGACGACGTAGCTCGTTCATGCTTCTGCCAAATTCTTGAGATAGTAGGAGTCCGACATTAACTTTGATTGGAACTGAGTGCAATATTCTTCCCATTAAATTTGAACTACCAGATTATGGAAGAATCCGATCGACACGCATGGCGGAAAAATGGCCAACAAGGAGGATGAGGGTGTTGGATAAAGGGGGCTCCGGGTGGATCGGAACCACTTGTTCTTTCAGCTCTCGGCGCTCCAATATTCCACCACGGCAGCAGGTGGCCAGCACAATCAAAGTTTTCTTCTCCGGCGCCGCGGCGCGCACACCTCTCTACGGCTGACCGAATAATTTTGTCTCAACAGAACAAAAGTTGCGGGAAAAAAAGTAGTAACAAAGGGCAGGGGGTTGACAAAGTGGTGTCGCGTCGACGAAAGTTCTGGTCCTTCAATTTGTGGCTAACGCTAGTTCCAGCCCTGCTAGGCACTGCCGCCCAAACTCGTGTGGCGCTGTTGACGGTCGGTACCGACTGTCGTGGCTTCAACACTGATGGGCTCCTCAGATTTAGATAACTTACACTTTAAATTTCTCTACCGCTCCTCAGACTTATCTCACCATCATTTTATTAGAGTAAAACATTGTTGAGATGTCTTTGTCGAGTTTAAACATCGAATTGTCCAAATATAAGGTGATTGAGTTACTGCAGCAAACTATAAATGCAAGTATGCAACAGGAGTCGAATATTATTGTTGAGTCTTCCACACCGAGCAGGCGAACGATGCAATGTCGGAGCTACATCAATCATGATCGTGTATCCGCACATAACAGGTTCATGCAAGACTACTTTAACGACCCATGCGTCTACTCACCGCTCTACTTTCGTCAAAACGTACTATATGTGAAGAAGCCTCAACTTTAAAACCTTAGAGAGGTTGAGTGAGCACTCCTCCCTCACTACTAGAATTTGGCTCTTTGCCGCGTACTAAATATTTTGTCGAGTATTTTTTCGGGCACTCGGCTAAGAAGCTCTTTGCCGAGTGCCACACAAAAAACTCTCGGTAAAAGAAAACACTCGGCAAAGAAGCTCTTTCCGAGTGTTTTATTTTTTACACTCGGCATAGAGCTTCTTTGTCGACTGTTTTTTTGACACTCGGCAAATTGCTTCTTTGCCGAGTGTCAAAAATATAACACTCGGCAAAGAGCTCTTTGCCGAGTGCTTTTTTTGAACACTAGCCAAAGACAATTTAAAAATCACATTTTAAAGCAGTAAATTAATTAAAATGAAAAAGTTTTCAACTATAAATTTGTATAATAACTCATCATGATTACAATTTATATTTTGAATATTTCTTCATATGACAAAATAAAAATAAATTTGTTCATAAAACCTATATCTCTCTCGTACTTTATGAAACTATGAGAGAGATGTATAACATTTGTGCATATTGTTAGAACCATCATGTGAAATGAACAAATGACCAAACAACCGAAATAAACTTTGTAGATCTTGAGAAGTTATAGAATTTTGTAGTTGGCAACTTTTTCATTTGAAGTCATCACTACCGGAATCGCCGCCATTGCTGAGTGCCTGAAGCACTCGGCAAAGCCCTAAAAACACTCGGCAAAGGCTTTGCCGAGTGTCGCACTCGACAAAGAAGGCTCGGCACCAGTGCATAGGCAAAGCCTTCTTTGCCGAGTACTTTTTCTCGGGCACTCGGCAAAGAGGTTTGCCGAGTGCCAGACAGTACTCGGCAAAGAAAAGCAGCCGTTACGACACCGGGTGACGGAGACGGCGTCTTTGCCGAGTGTCCCGGGTGACACTCGGCAAAGGAGTTACCTTTGTCGAGGGTCTGTCCGACAGCACTCGGCAAAGAATCAATCTTTGCCGAGTGTCGCCTGGGACACTCAGCAAAGAACCTGCCAGAGAGGGTCCCCATGTCAGGTTCTTTGCCGAGTGCTATGTACGGCACTTGGCAAAGTGTGCTTCTTTGCCGAGTGTCGGAGACATTACACTCAGCAAAGAACCTATACCGGTGCCCAGGTCTTGGTTCTTTGCCGAGTGCTATGGCCTTGACACTCGGCAAAGAACCTATTTGCCGAGTGTAACACTCGGCAAAGTGACCAGTAGGCACCTTTTTTATTTGTTTTTTATATTCCATCCAAACAAACAAAAGATATCACATATACATCACATATATACATCACATATATCATTACAAACATAAATAGCCAACACAAACATAAATATCCATCACAAACATAAGTGTTCAACACAAGTATCTAACACAAACATAAGTCTCATACGTCTCAAGCTCTGACATAAGTATCCAACACAAACATAAGTATTCAACACAAGTTCTGAAGTCTAAACACTGAAAACATAACACTCATGGAGGTGGGCGGTTCGACTGGTGCTGCGTTGGGCTGAACCCTTCCGGAGGGTTGTTAGATGCCGCCCCAGATTGGCCCTGCACAGAGAAGAGATTGCATGTGTTATACCAGATGCATTAACAACATGTAACTACAATTTTGATACTCACAGGAGTATGGAACTGAGCAGGGTCAACTGCAGGGAACAATGGAGGTGGCGGAGCGAAACCCTATGCGGCGCCAAGGCTCTGCATGTAATGGAACATCTTCGCTCTGATCAGCCGCCACCCGCTCCGCCATTATCCTCGCCTCCATCTCTTGATGTTCCATCCTCTCTTCTTCTAGTTGGGTCTGTAATATTACAAGCCAACGTTATAATAACTCAAAGAGAAGGTATATAACTCAAGAAAGGACGAGTTACAGAAGCACTAACCTCGAGTTGTTGTATGTGATGCTGTGAGCTATCGTGCCGAGGTCGTATGGCTGGACTCGAGCCCGTGCTCCTTGCTCTCACCTGAGATAGAGTGGGAGTGGAGGATGAGTCGATTGCCCCATCGGCAATCCAGTACCGCCCATGTCTCTTGCCTCCTCCGACCCTCATGAGCACATCGGGGTCGATCGACTCGGTACTCGAATCATAGTCTGGGCCATGGACCTCCTTCGCCATGGCGGTGTAGTCATGAAGGCGGCTGTAGACGGTGGGGTTGGTGTAGGCCTCGGGCCCGTCATCCGGGTTGTAGGTGACGTCGGACGTCGCCTTGCCCTTATGAGCCATAGCATAGGCCGAGAAGGTGGAGCAAGGCCGGCCACCATGTGACGCCGACTGCAAGAAAACCAACGAGATAGTTAGAAATAATATCTAATCCAGTACTATATACCTAAATAAAAAAGAGGGCATACCCATACTTCTGCATATTGGCCCAGGCTCCGGCTGCCTTGGTGGTGGGAGGGACCTTGCATCATCATACGCCGTTCCCGGCTAGCGTTGTGCGCCTCGTCCCACTCAGCCGAACACCACCTATCCACCATCTGCTCCCAGCACAGAGGATGTGCGGCGCACCAATATGGAATCATCTACAAAGTAAACACGTAAAGTGCATATCAGAAGATAAAATAAAATTCATGCATGGAGTACTGGTACCAAACATGCATGACTTTACCTGCAGGTACTGGTCCCTGGTCAACGACATGGTTCGGGCTTGCTGCTTGGACACCCTATTCCCAAGGACGGAGCCGTGGTAGCTGACGATGGCCTAGATTCAGGCCTCATAGTGCATGTCCACGATGAGCTTCTTATAGCTCGTGGTGGCCACCACATCCGCCCTAGCCTCGTATCCAGCCTCGCATATGAAGAAATCCTGCATACAAAAACAATGTATCCATACATTATTTCTAGAATTTGCAATGAATGCGACATATTTTACATTATACTAGGACTTACCCACAGCTCTTACTTCACCTGCTCCGCCTTGTTAATGAATTCTCGGTCGTCCCGGTCTA
This sequence comes from Zea luxurians, assembly GCA_029449295.1. Lineage (NCBI taxonomy): Eukaryota > Viridiplantae > Streptophyta > Magnoliopsida > Poales > Poaceae > Zea > Zea luxurians. Next base: position 187,765,456 of record JAOPSE010000004.1, on the reverse strand, counting down.
CTGCATCGGGGGCGACGGCGTAGTGGTCGAAGGTGTAGGCTGGGCCCGTCACTCCGGCGTACTCAACCAGTCCAGGGAAGTGTTCTCTGCACAGTAGGCCGAAGATGCCATTGGAGAGGCGACGATGACCCCCAGCATAATCCACAACCGTTCAAGACCTGTCCAAGTGATAAATAAAAAGTATTAGTTTATATTATGATTTTGAACACATAATATGAACAAGAATGAAGAACATAAAGTTACATACCTCTCCCCATCCGGCCGAATCAGCGGTTGTCTGTCCTGAAGTATGGGACGCTGAGGGAGACTCGCGGGACCTCGCAGGTAGATGCTCCTCGAACCTGAGGCGCCCTGCTGCTGGTCGTCGTCGTCCTGCTGCTGGTCGTTCTGCTGCGCCGCCTGCTCTGCCTCGTCCGCCGTCCTACTCCTCCTCCCCTTCCTCCTCCTCAGCCAATTACTGCCAACCATATTTGTCCAAAAACCTGCAATTAAGAGTAAACAAATAAGCACATATAAAAAGATGTATTTAAAAGCAGGTGCGAAATATAAAGTCATATAGCATTACATCGATTAAAAATAATCTTCATATGTGTCGGGGTTAGCCGGATCATAACTCTCATCATCACTATCAACCATTTCAATCTCAACACCATCGGAAGACGCAACCTCGTCATTAATGTCATTGCCTTTAAGGATTACTAAGTCATTATCATTTTGCACCTCATCATCCTCCTCATCAACAACCATTTCAATATCTACGTCCATTCCGATAGCTTTGGTTAAGTCTATCTCAAATCGCCCTTCTAGCCCATCTTCTTGGAAGAACTCTCCATCATATGTGTCCAGGTCTAAGTTGTAATCTTCATCGTTAGGAACAGGTAACCTCCCGTGCGGCGATACCTTATACACAACATCCCAACCCTTAAGATGTTCTTTCGTTTGGCACGCATATGGGAGATAATACACTTATGTGGCCTGTTGGGCCACGATATAGACATCGTCTCCTGGTAAGGTGGAATCTTGTCGAATTTCGACTATCCCAAGATTAGAATGTGTCTGTCTCGTCACTTGAGGGTCAAACCAATGACATTTGAATATCACTGGAGTAAGAGGTTTGGAACCATAAAAATTGAGCTCATATATTTCTTTGATTCGTCCAAAATAATCGACATCGTCAAGGCCGGGCGTAAAGACTCCAGAACACGTTGTTTTCTGATTGGGCCGACTTTTGTCCTAGTTTGTTGTGCGAAAACGGTATCCATTGATGTCACACCCAGAATATTTCTTGACCCTATAAGCAAAGTCGTTGGCTACTTGTCTCAACTCGGCACTCATAGACGGATCTCTTTGGCCCTGCAAGTATTCACAAGTTAAAAGACGCTAAATTGAGTTCAAAGACGTATCTCTTTTAAAAACTAAGCACGTACCTTACGTTTGAACCAGGAAATGAAATTGGACAACCCATTTCTCGCACCCTTTCTAAGAAGAGTGTCATATTCCTGTGGAGTGAGGTCCCTTGATCGACGCCAGAATTCATGAAGAAATTGTTCCATGTATGGCGTCACCTCTTCAAGGTTGGTTAATACATATAGCATGATATGCCGCCGCTCTTCATGTGTTAGGGTCTTGGTGGTCGAGCCACTTGCGCTTCCGAGTTGGCCTCGAAATATGCTAAGGTTCGATTCATTGTCGCCATCATTGTAACGAGGGGGTGGATTATGCACGCTCGGCAGTTTGTCACCATAATAAGTTGTTGTGAAGTTTGAGACCTCCTCTAGAATGTATGCCTCTGCAATGGAAGCCTCGATTTTGCATTTATTTCTACATTTCTTTCGAATAGTCTTTAGACATCTCTCGATTGGATAGCACCAACGTCCCTGCACGCACCCCCCCATTCATGCCTCATAGGGGAGATGAAGAATCAAGTGTTGCATTGGATTGAAGAAGCCGGGTGGAAATATCTTCTCAAGCTTACACAGTAACATGGGTGCCAATCTTTCCAAGTCTGCAACCACGGTACAAGATAACTCTTTTGCACAAAGCTGATGGAAGAAATAACTCAACTCTGAAAGCGCTAGCCACACATGCTCAGGGACATAGCCTCGAACCATCGTAGGAAGAATCCGTTCAATCCATATGTGGAAGTCATGACTCTTCATCCCTAAGACTCGCATAGTAGATAAGTTCACCCCCCTACTCAGGTTAGCTACATACCCATCAGGGAACATCAACATCTTGATCCACTGAAGTACTTCCTTCCTCTGGGCCCTGCTTAGGACGAAATCGGCCTTAGGCCTTCTCCACGTCTTTCCGCCACTTGGCGGCTTCATCTCTAGGTTTGTTCTATCACATAACGCTGCCAGATCCACTCTTGCCTTCACGTTATACTTTGATTTATCAGGAATGTCCATAATTGTTGCCCACAGTGCCTCGACAACATTCTTTTTAGTGTGCATCACGTCAATGTTGTGTGGAAGGAGCAGGTCATCATAATAGGGGAGCTGAGTCAAGCCAGACTTATGTGTCCACATATGCTGCTCACCATATCCCACAAAACCACCTTCTGTATTGGCCACGAGCCCATCTATCTGTTGACGAATTTCGGCACCAGTCATCATTGCAGGTGGGCGGTCTGTCACTACGACACCTTTCGTAAAGTTCTTGATGTCTAGGCGGAATGGATGGTCAGGAGGGAGAAATTGTCGATGTTTATCGAAGGACGAATATTTGCCACCCTTTTTCTACCAAATGAACCTGAGAGCTTCCTTGCAAACTGGGCATGGGAACTTACCGTGAACACACCAGGCGCAGAATAGCCCATACGCCGGTAAGTCATGCATGGAGTACTGGTACCAAACATGCATTCTGAAGTTTGTCTTCGTAGCTCGGTCATACGTCCATACCCCTTCCTCCCAGGCACGTACCAATTCATCAATCAAAGGCTCCATGTACACGCCCATTTTATTCCCCAGGTGTCCGGGAATTATCAACGACACGAATATATTCTGCCTTTGAAAGCACACACCAGGGGGGAGATTGATTGGGATAACAAACACGGGCCAACATGTGTACGGGGCAGCGCTCGTTCCATAGGGATTGAACCCATCTGTGGCCAACGCAACACGTACATTACGAGCCTCTTTGGCTTTCTCACAATGAATGGCATCAAAGTGTTTCCATGCTTCACCATCGGATGCGTGCACCATCTTGTCAGGATTGTATCGTTTTCCATTTTTGTGCCATGTCATCTGTTTCGCGGATTCCTCTGTCATGTACAGACGCTGGATCCTCGGTATGAATGGAAGGTGCCGTAGGATTGTCAAGGGGATGTCAAGCTGCCTCTTCTGTCCATCACCAGAGTCTACCTCCATGAACCTAGATGATGTACACTTGGGACAGTACTTTGCCTCCGCGTATTCTTTCCTAAATAGCACGCAGCCCTTCGGACAAGCATGAATCTGCTCATACGTCATCTTGAGTGCACGAAGGAGGTTTATGTGCCTCGTACATGCTCTTTGGCAGAATGTGATCATCGGGAAGTAGGCTCCCAATAACCGTCAACAAGCCATCGAATGTGTCTCTTCTCATGCTGTACTGTGACTTGAACGCCATTACACGCCCAATGGCATCCAGTTGAGAAACCTTTGTCTGGCCGTGAAGGGGCTTCTGTGCCGCGCCGAACATGTCGTAAAACGCCTTTGCAGTTGGCTCTGGCTCGTCATCCAAACATCCTCCCGTGTACTGTGCCTCCTGATAGTCGTTCAACATATCCGCTACCCCCGCATCCGCGTCATAATCCTCGACACGTTGTCTCAGCACCTCCTCTCTCGTACGATGCGCTTCACCATGAAATATCCACCGAGTATAGCCCGGCGTAAATCCATTCTTCCAAATATGTTCTACCATGGCCTTCTTTGGTTTTCTTTTCCGGTTGGCACATTTGCTGCACGGGCATGGGACTAGACTCGCTCCTTTAGCAGCTTCGCCATATGCCCGTTCCACGAAATCATCGGTCTTTCTAATCCATTCAGTGGTGACATCGTTCCTTCCTCTATGGGCTGTGTACATCCACTCACGGTTCTCCATCCTCTAACATATATAACCGACTATAGTTTAATATAACATGTAAGACATCTGCAAAAAAATAACTCAAGCCTATCAACAAAAAATTCGGTAGCACCTCCCCTGTACGGGGATGTTTACAAAACTAGCAAATAAAACTAGCAGCACGATGGCTGACATCCACAAATATATCTAATTGACACACATAGTATAAACTCCCTAAATTCAATAAACATATAGTATAAATTTAATAAACACACATACTAAATTCAATAAACACACATAATTCATTATAAACACATAATACAAACACGTAGTATAAACTCACTAAATTCAATAAACATGTAGTATAATTTTAATAAAGCACATAATATGACAATAAACACACATAAATTTAATAAATTAAATAACATATGACAATATAATATGAAAATAAACACACATAAATTTAATAAATTTAATAAACCTTGACTTGGGGTGCGACCGGACGGCGGCGGCTGAACGCGTGGGGCGCGAATGGATAGCGGCGGGCGGGCGGCGGCGTTCCGGGCGCGTGGGGCGGGCGGCGGCGTGGGCGCGGCCGGTGGCGGCTTGCCGGGCATGTGGGGGCGGGCGGCGGGCGGTCGGCGGCGGCGTGCCGGTCGTGTGGGCGCGGCGGGCGTAGCTGGGCGCGTGGGCGCGGCGGGCGGCTTGCCGGGCGCGTGGGGCGGGCGGCGGTCGGGCGGCGGCGTGCCGGGTGGGTGGCAGAGAAGAGAGAAGGAAGAAAGTGAAAGGAGAGAAGGAAAGGAGAAGAGAGAGAAGAGAGCCGCGGCGGCGGTTTACTTATCTTCTTTGCCGAGTGCCCGCGATCCGGCACTCGGTAAAGATTTTTTTAAAATTTAAAAATAAACTTTGCCGAGAGCTAGCTGTACAAGCACTCGGCAAAGATCTGTTCTACAGTCTTTGCCGAGTGCCAACGGAAAGGCACTCGGCAAAGATCAGTCTTTGCCGAGTGCTAGCTGGACAGCACTCGGCAAAGTATACTTTTTTTATTTTTGGCAACCAAACTTTTTGTGGTGTGTTCCTACACTATGTAGACCTACAAGTACCATTTTGGTATAATTATAAAAGTGTTTTTTATAACTATTAGATTTAGTTCGTTTATTTGAATTTCTTCGAAAAATTCAAATTTGAACTGCAAGTCACTCGATACTTGGAAAACCCTGCATGCAAAAATTATATTCATGCTATTTGGCACAAGTTACGACCCATTTCAGGAGGGGACCGGAAACTAAGAGCACCAACCTGACTAAATATGGCCGTGAACTTGCCATCCACATGTTTAAAAATTATATAAAACACAAACAAAGTCAGAAAATCATGAAACTTTTCAACATGTCATGATATCATATATAGAGGCTATGATAAAAATTTTAGAATGTTTGGAGAAAGTTGTGAGACACTATGTGTAGAAACCTAAGAGAACTACACATGAAATCATAGAGTTTCAATGTGGATCTCTTAGGTTTCTACACATAGTGCGTCACAGTTTTCTCGAAACTTTTTCAAATTTTTATCACAGCCTGTACATATGATATCATGACACGTGGACAAGTTTCATGATTTTATGACTTTGTTTGTGTTTTATACAATTTTGAAACATGTGGATGGCAAGTTCACGGCCATGTTTAGTGAGCATGTTGCTCGAAGTTTTTGGTCCGCTCCTGGAATCGGTCATAACTTATGCTAAGTAACATGAATATCATTTTTGCATGCACGATTTTTAAGTTTCAAGTGACCTGCAGTTCAAATCTGAATTTTCCAAAGAAATTCAAATAAACGACTAAATCTACTAATCATTGAAAACTCTTTTATAATTGTCCACAAATGATACATGTAGGTCTACATAGTGTAGGAACATACCATAAAAAGTTTGGAAGACAAAATCTAAAAAATAAAAATATGCTTTGTCGAGTGTCCAGAGAAGACACTCGGTAAAGAGTTCTTTGCCGAGTGCCGACCCTCGGCCCTCGGCAAAGGCTGACGGTCGTCAGCTTTATGACGGCCACTGACGTCCCTTTGCCGAGCGCCACCTTTGCCGAGTATTTGTGTCTTTGCCGAGAGTTCTCCTATGCCGAGTGTCCTGCACTCGGTAAACCAGCTCGTTACCAAGAGCAGAAATTCACCGAGTGTGTCTCTCGGCAAAGCCGTCTTTGCCGAGTGCCTGACAAAAGGCACTCGGCAAAGCTTCCGGCACTCGGCAAAGTCCCGGATTCTGGTAGTGCATCTTGTCAACAAAAACTACGTCTGAATTAAAAAATTTAAAATTTGAATTTTGAAAACGACATCGAAAGGAAAAAACCACCAACATGAAAGTTGTAGGTATTGAAAAGTTATGAAACTTTGTAGTTGACAATGTTTTGTTTTGAAATCATCTTGTCATGCAAAACTATGTTTGAATTTTTCAAACTACCTCGGATGGAAAAATGAAAGGGAAATGTGCCCTTGGGAAATTTCTATAAGTATTTTGGTGATTAGATGCCCAACACATTATTTGAGTACTAATGTGCTAAATGTGTGAAAGGTGCAAATCAAAGTAAAAGGTACGCTTCTAGACTTAGTACATTGTTTTTGTGAACTAACATTCACTACAACACATGTGACCTTCTATGACATTTAGATTACGTCACAAACAATGGTATTTTTGTCATAACATAAGTGGTTGCGACGACTTTATGACAAAAACACTGTCGTCACAGAAGTGCCTTGTTAAATCACCTTCTATGATGAATGGTTAGGAAACGTCACAGACTTAATGACGACCACACATTTTCGTCATTAAATCTATGACACTCCACATCGTCATAGATGAGGGGGAAAACGTCATTAAGTGTAGCATTGGACCGGTTGCCACGTGGCGATATGACATGGTAGGTGACGTGGCAATATGTTATGACAGATATATGCGTCATAAATAAGCTTACGTGGATGCTGATGTGGCAATAACTTTGTGATAATAAATTTCATCATGGCGTGGTAGATGACGTGTCAAATAAATTATGACGCAATGTTTTGTCACAAAACACTTGTATGGTCGATGACATGGCAGGTGACATGGCAATCATATTGTGATATTTTGGTTCATCACTAAATACATTGATGCCTACAACCATCCAAAAGATAATGCATATATTTCACATTCATCCAAAGTCACAACTTTTTGCAACATCCATATATTTCAAGCAAAAACACACAAAAGAACATTGTTCATAATTCTTTAACCAGACATGTATTAAAACTCTATAGTAAGAGAACACATATAATAGATTGTAAGTTGCAGTTCCATATAGCAAACATAAGGATAAAAGGAGGTACACAATTTTGTGAGATGTGTCTTCAGGATGGTTGACACTAGCATCTTAGGAAGCATGCTTAAGGATTGACCTGATCACGACTAATACTTAATATCTGTCGAAGTAGGATGCTATTTTCTGCTAAGGACTTCTTTAAATCTGCAATCTCAGTTGATTGATTAGCAATGGTTGCCTCAGATGATTCTGACTTGGCCTTTAAGGTATCCATATCTTCTCGAAGTCCATCTTTTTCTCTCCTCTCATTGTCCAATTGAGACTGAAGTTCTTGCATTCTTGCTGAAACAGTCCCTGTGTTGCTTCTCTTGGAGGAGGGCAAAAGGCCAGCATTGTGAAGAAATTTACTTGAACCAGGCAGAACATTGGAAACAACTTTTGTTGCAGACTTTGCAAGCTGTCCATCTTCTACTGGTGTTGCCACCATTGCTTCCATATCACCCTAGCATAAGTATTAAAACTTAATATAGTATAATACATAGTAGAAAGTAGTAAAAAAGAGAAAAACATGTACTTACTATAGCTTTCTGAACAACTTCACTAAATCCTTTTTTTCTTGCTACAATGCATCTCCTTGAAAAGATCAATTGCACTAGGTTCGACATCTTTATATTTTCTTGTCTCTGAAATGAAGTCAAATAAATTTGATCAGCATGGAGATGAAAACATATTAATTTGAGTGCAACAATTAGATCTACATGAAGATCAAAACAAAAGCTTATTATAGTAATGTTTTCTTATGAGTAATTAAATGATAGCAAAAGTATACATCAGCTACTAATACAACTATCAAGTCTAAATTCTTAGCTACTAATACATCAGTTGTTAAGCAAAATTATACATCAGCTATCAACAATAATACATCAAGTGATGTTTGCCTACTATTGTTGCAGCGCAGCTGTTGTTGGCCTTATGTTACTGCAATGCAGCAGTAGGATGCAATTGCTTCCAAAAAATAACAAGTGAACATGTTGGAAGACAATTGGCACACAACAGTGGACAATGCCATGAATAGGATAATGTGCTTCATCCATGTGTATACGCTAAAAACATGAACCAGGAACTAGGAACAATGCTATAAATACACACTGCATTGAAGCGATTGTATTGGTACCAGTAGCCATTTATACAATAACCAAGATTGTGAGAAGCAACAAGTTCCTCCAAACATAACACAATTAGTTTCTTACCACTACATAAGCTTTTGCAACGTATGATTGAGATCATGTGCACTGTGGAAATTGCACCTTCTCACGATTAAGTTTGTTCTTCACACAATTGTTCTGTATGTAAAATACAATTGTAAGGTAGACAAATAGCGATGATAAATTAATAGATTATGTTTATGAATATACAATCAACTTTAGTCGTAAATCAAGTGCAGCTTGAAACATATTTTCATAATTGTAGGAGTTATCTTTTCATCATAAATCCAGAACAAGAACAAAATACTTTTATAGGATAATATGGACATTGAAAAGCATATATGACACTTCAATAATTTTGTCTTTGGTTACATAAATATTGAGTGAAGGTAAATAATAAGTCTGTCAACTCATATAAGTCACTGAAATGATTGCTTGGTTGTTGTTCTTTCAGCGAGTAAGACAGAAAACAGGTTGAAACTAAAACAGTTGTTCAACAATTTGTTGTTCAAACTGAACTGGTTGCTGCTTCTTGCTGACCAGAAAACAATTTTTGGTGTGCTTGAAAGTGAACTGCTTGCTGTTGAAAATGAACTAGTTGTTGCTTGCTGTTCTTGCCAATAAAAATTTTCAGAAATCATGTTGCTTGTTGCTAGCATCAGAATTCTTGATGTTTCATTTCTTACAGCATGACAGCAAGCAACACATTCATTTCATGGAAGAACATTAAGCAACACCTTTACTAACAGCAAGCAAAACTGCTCATTTTACAGGCCATGGCTAAATGGTTACTGATAATGATCAATACAGGCCACAGCTAAATGGTTACTAAGCTATCGGAGGTGGAATCAACCACTAGGTTCTCAAATAGTGCTAACAAAGAACAATTTTCCCAAGAAAAAGAAACATTGCATTCCAAACACTTCATAAATAAAAATATTATTTATATAGAGGGAAAAGTGGAGTTTGATCGCAAATACCTTGTGGTTTGGGCTAGACCACATTTGTACCAACTCTCTCCATTGATCATCAGTCATACATGAAACAGGTGATGTAGTCCTCACTTGATTTGCAGGAACTCCAGTGAAGTACTTTTTTTAGCCTATACCTCATTTGGCGTTGTCCACCCTTTAGCATACCAACACATGCATCTTTTACTGAATTACTATCAACATCCATGGTGAATTGACCCTAGCAAAGAAGTGGTGACTCTATGATACTCAATTGAAAAGGACAATGAACTATAACTAAACAAGTGAGGGAAAATGACTTACAGCAAGCTTCCCAATGTAGTCTGTAATTTTACCCTCGTTCTCTTGCTTCTTATACTCCTTCTAGTGCAGAAATATTGGAATGTGTTGCCTCAGTATGATCCCACCCTCCGATGCAAACTTTGCAGCCTGAATAGGTGGTTCTGGCCTTCGCTTTCCATCAAAGATTTGGATTGGAATCTTAGTGCCTAACCCTCTGCTCAAGGATTCAAGTTGTTTGCCCCTACTTCGTTGCCTTGGTACCAATTCTGGTGATTAACATCATAAAAGGCAAAAAGATATTAAATTTTCAAACTAGCAAGAATAAAAAACCAAGCATTAGTTGCATCTGTTACCTACACAGACATTCTAGATACCTACTACAGATCATGAGGTTGATAGATTAATTTATTTTAGAAATTGAAGATAAGTTGATACACTGATTGAATATCAAATAATCACTTGCCTTCATCTCTATTGTGGTCATTGACCTCAGCTTGTATGGGAGAAGTAGGTTGTGCAGCAGTATTCAGGCCTTCGGTGTAATCTTGCTCAGTGGCAACACTTGAAGTGAAACGTGTTGCGATAGTCAAGTTCTGTGTGGATGCTTGGTTTGTGGTGGCTCGTGAACTAGCATGTGTAGTAGTAGTTAGGCTTAAGGAGGATTGTTGGTTTATGTCAGCACTCCTTTGCCTAGTGAATCGAATTTCTTGTCCAGGAACATCAGGGGCCACAACCCTCTTAGATCCTCGTGTTCCTTGCGTAGTTTTGTCAGCAACATGAGTGGGGTTGTGGCCATGTACACCTTTTGCAACATGGGAATCCTGTAGGTATAATACAATAATCATGCATATCAATTTATTTGCAAATGCATGTGTAATGATATATAACATGAGGAAACAAATAGATGAATTAGAAACTTGTTTACTTCCTCTTGCTCAGAGCCTTCACTGTCCTCGCCGTCAAACAAAGACCCTGATTCGTGAGGACCATCATATTTGCTCCTTGCTCTTGTGGCAGTCATCATTATGCGTAACTGATTAATCCCAAGTCGTTGGAACATCTGATTATTCCTCATCACATTCTCTGCCCTCTGTTTCTCATAGTCAGTAGGAGTGATTTCTGTAAATTAATGACATGATTTCATAAATAATAAATAACTCTGAAAAATCAAAGTCAAATGCATGTACTGACCCACAAGAGCACAATAGCAAAAAAGAAAACTGAAAAAACATTAGAAAAGAAGGAATGAAATCCCAATTTCAAAATGGATGGAATGATCACTAGATACTGTATTAGTACAAAGAAACCACCTTTGAACTAGGTAAACAATCTTGAAGATTAGATACACACCTTTATGCTTTTCTTAATCAAGTAATAGTCTCAATGTTGTCTACCAGATGAAAGTTTTGCTAATGTTAATTGAATGTTTTGCTAATGTTAATCAAGTAATAATGCTCCCTAATAAATGATAAGGATTTAATTAGTGATTATAATCTATTCTTGTTGGCTAAAGTGAGACCACACACTTATGTTTTTGGCTTCAGTTTAGTTGTAAATTAATCTGCTACAACACAACAATAAGTCAGAAATCTGCTACAACCATAAATCGCTAAGTGTTTAACACTAGAGTGCGTGTGCTGAAAGCATGTAATATGGTGATGGTACTACTATAACAGGAGGCCATAAGGAGAGAATGAAGAGCGAGTGAGGGACAGTGAGAAGGCATCCTTAGTTGCAATGCATCAGATCCATTACACTCGCACCCCGGCTTGCTTAGAAATCCATCGATTAATCCCCCTCCCACTCGTGCGTGTGCTGAAAGTAGGTAATTTGGATCTCTCTTTTTTCTTAACTTTTGAGGTCCAAAATTTATAGATAAACTGCTATAGCTTAATGCAAGTGGTTTAATATGTGGTCTAAAATTACTTCTACAGTTTAGTGCACCTCATATTTGAGGATTCGAGCCAGTAGACAATTCTAAAGCGTTGAACTCTAAAGTTTAGAGGATACAATCTGAGAGGTGTCCAGAAAAAATTATAGACAGCTATAGGTAAACTGACATAACACCAAACATTCAGATGCTTAGTTTTGAAGAGATAGGCTGCACATCTACTATTTTGCAGGCTGACTGATGGTCTTCCCATAGACTTCTTGAAGAAATGATAGCTCACCATAACATGATATTTAGCTGGATCGATACAATAGGAGATAATTATCCACCTCCTCTTGATACTAACCTGGTAAATCTTATTTATCTTTGGAAAGCTTGAATTGAGTATGCATGATTTATATGTCACCCCAGTTTCATCAAACAATGTTTACAGGTAATTGCAGTTATGTCAATGTGGACTAGATTGCAGCCAGTTTATGCTGCAAACATGTGGAATGAAGCCCTAAACAAACGAATTGGCACTGAGGTTGTAGATTACTGTTAATACTTATTCTCCCTATTGGGTATTGGGCATTCACAAGATTATTTTGAGTCAAGCTAGTGTAAGGTTAAAACAATGCTGAATTTTTGTTAAACCTGTGTTTTTTATATTGGGCACTCTTTCCATCTATTTTTGTACCTATTTAGTTAGATTAATTTACATGCCTTTACTGTAACCAACTGCTGGTTTGATAATGGCTTGGTCTATGGTATCGTTAGGGCAGCTCAACGATGATGTATCAGCTAGCTTTAGTGTATCGACCTCAGGTTTGGGTACCAATCATGGATCATACCACGCCGCAAGCATTTAACTCCTGTTCAAAATGTTTGGCCACCAACAACCAAGCGTTCCCAGTTGCATATTTTCCTAGGGTACAAGAGCGATTGAAATTTACCTGCTGGTGGGGGTTCCCTTATGCTTCGTATTCCCTTCCTCCCTGGAGCCATGTTTGCTTCGGATCTGCTGAATGATGTGCCCATCGCCGCGCATGCAAGTGGAGCCCCGCCGCCGCCCGTGTAGAAGAACTGGTGAAGTCGTCTCGCCGTCGCCCGTGCAGGTGGAGTCCCGCCATCGCCCGTGCAGATGGACTAGTGAAGTCCCGCCGCCCTAGTAGGTGAACTAGTGAAGTGCCGCCGGCACCGTGGTATGGGGAGGTGGGTGCGCAGTATGGGGAAGTTGAGGAGATAATCTTGTGCCAAGGAGATAAGAAAGATGTTGGTCGTGGTCGTGGGGTGCGGATTCCGCGTTTACAAAATGCAAAAAAAGGTTCTGTAATTAATCAAAAAAATAATTTTGCCACTACATCGAGGATTCAAACCTAAGCGCTCATGCATCGTGAGAAGATGCGACATACCACTGCACTAATTAAGTCATTTGTTTGTTTTTTGCTTGAAAGGTGTAATTTAATACTTTTGTTTGTTATTTGCTTCAAAGGTGTACCATTTGCTCTTCTAACTGCAACAAACTTACTTCTGCTGAAGATCTCACTTCTCGGATAATTTATTGATTTCTATGATTTAAATGACTTTCCAATCCGAGAAAAATAAATAAATACCAAAGGTGGTCAAAAAATAGTGAAACTTTCCATGGAGCCTTAATTTGGTTGTAGTTGATTGCAATAAAAAAAATCAAAGGATTATACAAAAGTTAGTTTGTAGATTGTTCTCAGATGGTCATCTCTCTCATTAAGATTCATAACATTGGAGTAGGATTTCACGATTTGAGCCATATTTCGTACTCTTGTTTGTTTTTTCTTCAAAAGTGTAGCATTTGTTTCTTCTAACCGCTGCAAACTTACTTCCACTGAAGATCTCCCTTCTCGGATTATTTATTGATTTCTATGATTTAATGACTTTCCAATCCGAGAAAAATAAATAAATACCAAAGGTGGTCAAAAAATAGTGAAACTTGCCATGGAACCTTAATTTGGTTGTAGTTGATTGCAATAAAAAAATCAAAGGATTATACAAAAGTTAGTTTGTAGATTGTTCTCAGATGGTCATCTCTCTCATTAAGATTCATAACATTGGAGTAGGATTTCACGATTTGAGCCATATTTCATACTCTTGTTTGTTTTTTTCTTCAAAAGTGTAGAATTTGTTTCTTCTAACCGCTGCAAACTTACTTCCACTGAAGATCTCCCTTCTCGGATTATTTATTGATTTCTATGATTTAATGACTTTCCAATCCAAGAAAAATAAATAAATACCAAAGATGGTCAAAAAATAGTGAAACTTGCAATGGATCCTTAATTTGGTTGTAGTTGATTGCAATAAAAAAACAAAGGATTATACAAAAGTTAGTTTGTAGATTGTTCTCAGATTGTCATCTCTCTAATAAGATTCATAACATTGAAGTAGGATTTCACGATTTGAGCCATATTTCGTTATTTTGTTTTTTTCTTCAAAATTGTACCATTTGTTCTTCTAACCGCTGTAAACTTACTTCCGCTGAAGATCTCCCTTCTCAGATAATTTATTGATTTCTATGATTTAAATGACCTTCCAATCCGAGAAAAATAAATAAATACCAAAGGTTGTCAAAAAATAGTGAAACTTGCCATGGAGCCTTAATTTGGTTGTAGTTGATTGCAATAAAAAAATCAAAGGATTATACAAAAGTTAGTTTGTAGATTGTTCACAGATGGTCATCTCTCTCATTAAGATTCATAACATTGGAGTAGGATTTCACGATTTGAGCCATATTTTGTTTTTTTGCTTCAGAATTGTACCATTTGTTCATCTAACCGATGTAAACTTACTTCTGCTGAAGATCTCCCTTCTTGGATTATTTATTGATATCTATCATTTAAATGACTTTCCAATCCGAGAAAAATAAATAAATACCAAAGGTGGTCAAAAAATAGTGAAACTTGTCATGGAGGCTTAATTTGGTTGTAGTTGATTGCGATAAAAAAATAAAAGGATTATACAAAAGTTAGTTTGTAGATTGTGCACAGATGCTCATCTCTCTCATTAAGATTAGATTCACTGGTTGCCGGCCTATTTTAAGCAAATTCTATCACCACAAACATCTAAAGAGATTTTCCCCTATATTTATTAGGCCTTTATAAAAACTTTGCCTATATTGGTCTCTTAAGTAATGGTAGAAAAATATAGAAACAAATGGGCTTATCTGAAAGCAATCTTAGATAATGTTAGTGACCACTTAGTAGCAGTAGCAACCAGATTGCTTTGTTGGAATCTGTGCTGATTATTCGTCATGCTACTCATCGTCGCTATCATCATCTTCGCCGTTATGGATTGTTCTCTCTTCATTATCACTAGCATATTGCAGAAATGTTTCATCTTCTTCGTCTTCAAATAAATCTTCAGGTTCATCCTCCCTTTGTCTCTAAAGGTCTTCAACTATACTTGCATGAATAGTAAAAGAATTTTCACCGACCAACGCATCAATGTCCATATTGACATCATAATCTTGAATATGAAAATCAACACACTCATCATCTTGGTATGACAGTTCCACACCCTTTGATATTTCATCACTTGAAATTTCATCCACATTCCACAAATGCCTATGTGAGAATTTTTGAACAACTCGCCAGTCTCCACGATATTTGGTATCTTCCAAGTAAAACACCTTTGTCGCCTGCATGGATAGAATAAAAGGATCATCCTTGTACCAAATACATGCATGGTTGATGCTTCTAAAGAATCCATCATCTTTCATCCTTGCCCTGTTACTACATGTATCAATCCAATCACACTGAAATAGAACCACTGACCGATATCCGCTAGAGTCTGCATTGTACTGCAGCTGAATTATTTCTTTCAAGCAACCATAAAATTCAATATCTTCTCCATTATGTGTGCCATCAACCATAACTCCACTATTCTGCGTCCTTCTATTTTTCTCACGCTTAATAGTGTGGAACTTTACACCACCAACAATACATGCTGAAAATATTCTTACTTGCAGATCTGGCTGACATGACAAAGCGTATAGGTCACCACTTACATCTTTACCATTCACAAATCGTAGAGTTGCAATCTGTACACAGAATTCCCCAAGATGGTTAAAACAACTTCAACCACTAAAAATGGTTTAAGAAAATATACAAGAACAACTCACATGGTTCTTAAACCAGGTACCAAATTGTTTCTCAATGGTTTTTTCAATACCTTGATTTCCTTCATTATGTAGCTCCTTTCTGTATAACCTGAAAACCATTTTTAAACAAACAATTAGCACATCAAATTAGTAGGTTTGTATTCAAATGAAGCAAAATTGTGGATATGAAGACATACTCTATATATTGTTCAACCTCCGCACAATTGTTTAACACATACCAAACCATCTTTTCATATATTTTTTCTTGGTATGTAATCCTATGCCCTCCGAGTAAATCGACTCCATGTTGGAAAACAGATAAATCACCCGTGCTCATATCAACACGCTCTCTGTTCCTACCCTCCCAATTATGTCGTGTGTCGAGATCATCAAAATACCGTGAACAAGCAGTCAAGCATTCACTAGCAACATATGCTTCAGCAATTGAGCCTTCAGGACGTGCCATGTTCCTCACAGAATGCTTTAAAGTATATAACCGTCTTTCGATGGGGTACATCCAACCATATTGCACTGGGCCTCTCAGGATATCTTCATCAGGTAAATGGACAGTCAAGTGAACCATGACATCGAAAAATGCAGGAGGAAATATTTTCTCAAGCTTGCATAGAACAATTGGGATTTCATATTTCATTCTATGCAAAACATTTAACTTCAATGTCCTAGCACATAATTGCTGAAAAAATTTACCTAGTTCAGCAATTGCTATGTGTCATTATCCATGATTCCTCGAAGAGCGGCAGGTAAAATGCGTTGCAGTATTATATGACAATCATGAGTTTTTAACCCTTAGAGGTTGCAACCATCAGCTGTAATACATGTTGCTAGGTTAGAAGCATATCCATCTAGAAACTTTACACTTCTTAGAAAGTCATAGAAAGCAAGCTTCTGCTTTTTATCCATTGTGTATGGAGCAGGTGGAGCGCTATATGAATCTCCATCACGCTTCAAGTGCAAAGATTTTCGTATGCCCATGTCTTCCATATCAAGCCTAGCATTGGTACTATCCTTCGACTTCCCGGGAATACCTAGTAATGTACCAAGAATTGACTCACATATATTTTTTCGATGTGCATCACATCAAGGTTATGTCGCAGCTTCAACCCTGTCCAGTAAGGCAAATCCCACAAACATGACCTTTTCTTCCAACATTGGCCATCATTTGCATCCCGCTTTCTCTTCTTGTTTTGAGTATGTTTTCCTGGTCTAACATCCTTGACATTGTCCAACTGTTGCTTCAATTCAACCTCACTAAATGCTTCTAGCTTGTCACGGTTTTCAACTTTCCCATCAAAGTCTTTCTTTTTTCTCCATGGATGATCCTTTTCAAGGAATCGTTGATGCCCAATATAGCAAATCTTATTCCGTATTCTCCTAGAGCATGGATTTTTGTCACAATGCAAACAAGCATAATACCCTCTGGTGACTCTACCAGACAATGTGCTTAGCTGGATAATCATGTATGCACCATAGCACCGCAGCATGTAGAATAAACTCTTTTCCAGCTCTTGCATCAATAGTATTGACACCCAACCAAAGATCTTGCAACTCGTCAATTAGTGGATCTAAAAATACATCAAAATCCTTTCCTAGGCATTCTTTGCCAGGGATAAGTAGACACATCATGAAGTTTGATTGCTCGACACATACCCATGGAGGAAAGTTGTATGGGATAACAAAAATAGGCCACATACTATAAGAGGAGCTCATTTTCCCAAATGGATTGAAACCATCTGTTGCAAGCCCAAGCCTGATATTCCTAGGATCTTCTGCAAACCAACCATGTTGCTTATCAAAGTCCTTCCATGCCTTACCATCCACGGGATGGTTGAGCTCATTTTCCATAACTTTCCTCTTCAACTTATGCCATTGTGCCTCCTCAGATATTTTTTTCAAGGAAAACATCCTTTTCAACCTAGGAATCAAAGAAAAATACCGAAGTACCTTTTGAGGACTCTTATTTATACCTTCACCATCTTTCCATCTAGATTCTCCACACACTGGGCATTCATCTTTTTTTGCATAATCCTTCCGAAACAAAACACAATTATTTTGGCACACATGGATTGACTCATATCCGAGTCCTAATACACGAATAAGTTTCTTTGCTTCATTATAAGATGTTGGAAGGCAACATTGTGGGAATGACAATGATAATAACTTCATAATTGCATTGAATGCCACATTGCTGATCCGATAAAATGACTTGATATGCAGTAACCGAACCACAAAAGAAAATTTCATGAATGGTGAACCTGGGTGAAGTGTCTGCTTCATCTCATCTAACACAACTGCAAACATGGACTTCCCTATACCTTCTTCATATGTGAATAACTCACGCACCATTTCTGGTAATCTATCATCAGGGTTATCTTGTTCATACTCATTCATACTAGCATCCTCATTCAAACTAGGTGGTTCATTTAGATGGACAACATTTTCATGTAATCTACCTGTCAATAGTAGCTCTCCATGATGTATCCATGTTGTGTATGTGCTCACCATCCCATTAATATATAAGTCATCCTCTACTTGTGATTTATGTTTAGAAATTTGATTCAAGCACTGTTGACATGGGCATAAGATCTCTATGACATCAGGAAACCGCTCTTCAACAAACTTCATGAACTCATCCACCCCGGCTAGATACTTGTTGCTGAAAAGCCTAGAATTGATCCAAGATCTGTCCATCTGTCACACATTGAAATAATAAAACACTACAGGTGAAACAACTAAAAAATCCTTAAAACCATTACTTGACACTACAATATGCCCAACGCTAGCAAACTTGATATATGTAGCTCTAGTTAAACAAATACATATAGTTCACTATTAGAATGGTAGGTCAATGTTCTCTTCTCCTTTTAAATAACTAAAATGGTACTCAAAAACAGAATGACTACTCAATTGTGACTCACGTTTGATTTATTTGCATGTGACACAATTGGCAAAATGGGTCACTCTAGAGCCGCTCTTCAAAATAGTTGTGTGAACTACTGAACTGAAGCTTGTTTTGTGAACTTGTGTGTGATCTAAACCAGTGTTCAGTCTGTGAAACCTGTATTGGTGAGGGGCTGCTCACTGTGACCATTAGGGAAACCTATGAACTTGTGTGAACTGAAGCTTGTTTTGTGAACTTGTGTGTGAACTAAACCAGTGTTAAATCTGTGAAACCTGTATTGGTGAGGGGCTGCTCATGTGAGCATCACGAAAACCTATGAACTTGTGTGAACTGAAGCTTCTTTTCTGAACTTGTGTGTGAACTGAACCAATTTTCAGTCTGTGAAACCTGTTAACTTTTGTGTGTGTACCAGTGAACATCACAGAAACCTGTGAACTTATTTGTAAATTCTATGAATCTGTGTACCTGTGAACTTGGGTGTGAATATGTGAGACCTGTGTGAAATCTGAAACCTTTGAACTATTGTTCTGTATGTGAAACATGTTAAGTTTTTATGTGTAACCTGTAAACTAATGTGAAATCTGAAACATGTACTATATTAGTCACTAACCTGTCAACTTGTGCAGACACTGGTTCCCCTTGGCTGGACAGATTTCAAACTGAATATGAGGTTGTCTCTATCAGTAGCAAGGGAAGAAAACTTGACGGTTAATCCTGGAAGATGGCGAGTGCTCTATCTTGGAGACTTGGAAGATGGTGAATCTTGGAAGAACAATCAAAAGGATGGTAAGATTAATGGTTTCAGCCCAAACATTAGGCCACAAGTTATGTTCCTGCACCTAGATGGATGGATCACGGATCATAATATCCATTAGGAGTAACACCTAGGACAATTTTCATTGTGGCAGATGGTACTTATGATCTACAAACCTTTTGATGTTTCTTCTCTCTTGTACAGCAGGAAACACCTTGCCACAGTGATAGCGCCAGAACATCCGTCGACGGCTTCAAGCTCCTACATGTGTTTCCGGCGTTTGGCTGTTGCGGCTGTAAAAGGCTGGAGTCAGCCTGTACGGCTGTACCCTGCTGGACTCAGGCGGCAGGATGCCTAGGACCTAAATTGATGTTAGTCGGTGGGCTGCTTGGCTGTTGCTACTCAGCCTGTACCCTGCTGGACTCAGCAGGCGGGCTGCCTAGGACATAAATTGATGTGCTAAGAGTTGTAGTTGGTGGGCTGCCTGAGACTCTAGCCGGTGGCCTGCTGTTTGACTAGTTATTTGGGCAAAACTGATTTGTACCTCACGTGTGTATGGACCTGATGATGTGGGTTTTTTGGGCAAAATATATTTCAACATGACATGTATGGGTCTATACATATATGGATCTAGAAATTATATTATATATTATATTTATTCTTCATGTTTATATTATATATTATATTTATTCTTCATCATTATATTTATTTTTGAGCTGAATCGAAATTCATAAAAATCTTGATAGACATAAATTATGTGAAAGTTCCCTTTGGACCGGGAACAGGATCTGGATGTCGCCTAGAGGGGGGTGAATAGGCGAATAAAACTTATTACTTTAAAACTTAAATCTTACTCTACTCGAAGACAGGATCGCAGTGGAGTGAAGAACCCTTCGAGTAGGTTGCAGTGGAATTGAAGTTCCTGTCTTAAGAATATCCTGCACTTCAAGGAAAGCTAGTACCACAAGTAAGTAGTGAAGTGCAGATATAAAAGCGAGTAAGATAGAGAGTCAGAGTACAATACAGAACAGAGCACACAGACGCAAGGATTTATCCCGAGGTTCGGCCAAGCCTAAAATGCTTGCCTAGTCCTCGGTTGAGTTAGCCACACCTGGGCTTGGAGTCTATTTCAACTCCTTCCTCCGTTTGCTCAGATCCATCAGTATGACAGATAGAGCCTTTCACTATTGAGTTGGGTTACAACAACACCGTGGCTGCTTACAAACTTCTTGGCAGCACCTCGGTAGAGTAACGATACGCTCAAGACCTTGCTCTAGCTCTTAGCAGCACTTCACCTCTCTCTAAAGGCTTATAGCTGTGCCTTCTACACAAACTATAGAGTTACACACAAGAGGGAGAGCGAGAATTGATTCGAGTGAAGTCTATACTTGTTGGCTGCACTTGTACTTTGCTTGAGGCGCCTAGGGGTCCCTTTTATAGGCACAAGGGGTCTAGGAGCCGTTGGAGTCCCATTTGGAAGGCAATACTTTCTTTCTATCGGGTGGCGCACCGGACAGTCCGGTGCACCACCGGACACTGTCCGGTGCCTGATCTCCTTCCATAAATGGTGCAGTCGACCGTTGATAGCCTGAGAGCCGTTGGCTCACCGGACATGTCCGGTGCACACAGGACAGTCCGGTGCCTCCTTCTAGCCGTTGGCTCGGCCACGTGTCCCGCGTAGATCGCGCGGCCGACCGTTGGCCCGGCCGACCGTTGGCTCACCGGTCAGTCCGGTGCACACCGGACAGTCCGGTGAATTATAGCCGTACGTCGCCGGTGAATTCCCGAGAGCGGCCAGTTCGCCAGAGTTCAGCCTGGCGCACCGGACACTGTGCGGTGCACCATCGGACACTGTCCAGTGCACCACCGGACAGTCCAGTGTGCCAGACTGAGCTGTCTTGGCTGTACATAGCCAAGCCCTTTGCACCTCTCTCCTTTTCTTCTTCTTTCTGCTTCTAACACTTAGACAAGTATATTAGTCCACAAAACCAATGTACTAAGTATAGAAACATACCTTCTCTTAATCATTACATCTATAGCATTTCACATGCTTGAGCTTTGATGTTGGACTCATAAATCATCAAGTCGGCTTGACTTGATCTAGATTGACATTACTTGGCTCCAACATCCTGTAAAGGTCACATAGAACATCTCCAAACATAGGAACAACCCAAACTAAAGATCAAGGTGAACTTAGCTCTTTTGGGCTGCTTCCAGTTCTGGTTTTGACACTTGTTCTCCTTCTAGTGACCTTGATCTCCTCCTTAGAGCTTGATCTTGAGCCTTATGACTTACACCACATAACTGTAGCTGTTACCTCATTGGCTGTAAGTCACGTCCTTATGTAGTGATCCTTGATGTGCCGTAGCTGTTCTCAACTCGATCACCCTTGACTTTGCAAGCCTTCTTCTTCACCCTTGGCTTTGGGTTCCTCAGCCTCCTTGACCTTTCTCCCGTGCACTTGGTACCTCGAAGCTCTTCTTGCCTCCGTCCTTGGCTTGATCAGTTGTCTCCGAGCTACGCACCCGAGTCTCACTTTATGCAATGTCCATCTTACTTGTGATGTCCATCATGTATCCATAATCCAGTTCTTGGACTATCACATTTGTTCACTTGTGTTGAACCCTGTAGGCTTTACCTTAAGCACCTGTTCAACACTTAGTACACTTGTTAGTCCTTTAATTGAGTTGTCATCCAAACACCAAAACTCACAAGAGAGCTTTCAATCTCCCCCTTTTTGGTGATTGATGGCAACACAATTAAAGCTTACATAAGAATGAGATTAAAGCACAAGTTTTGAATTCTAAGTTTATAGAATGCTCCCCCTAAATATGTGCTTACTTCAAAAACATAATCTTGACCTCAGACGCCAATTTGCACATACTTAGGAAAATCGAAACATTTCTACACCTTAGCACTTTTTAGGATGCATTGTGTCAAGAATCAAACCATGATGCTATAACACACAAATGCACATAATCAGAGTTAAACACCATTCAATTTAGTTGATATATCACAGGAATATCAACCTACCACTATTCATCATTAAGATACCAATTCAAACTAATACCAATTTAAACTAAGACACTAATTTAAAGCAATCTTAAAGCACCATTAACCACATGACTATCTATTACACTATAGAAGCCAAATAATTCATCGCAGCGGAAACACTAGTCCATATGATGCAACACATATAATACTGCAAGGAGCATATGAATATCACACTTGGCAAAGCTCAAACTAACACATCACAAACTAACACATCACCCCTTAGGATAAGCTTTCCTCTCATGTTGAGATAAGCTTTAATGCACAAATTCTCCCCCTTTGACATCAAACACCAAAAACCATACTCAAGCAAGAACATAGGATGATGTCAAGGGACAGCAGGGTGTTAAGGAGGAAAAACGACTATCAAAACTCCCCCTTACTTATTGAACATATGCCCTATCAACATTTAGGTAAGATACATATATGCAAATAAGATTAATACTTCCTTTTGTACCTTTACCATGTTGTAGTGTACTTCCCATCTTGAAAGATTTAATCTCTCGAGAGCTTCTCCATACTTGTGCCTGATTCTTTATCCTAACTTTTTCTTGTTGCTAAGACACCAAACTTAGAACAAGTTATAGTATTGGGCATAAGAAGAAACTTCTATTCTAATGATTATCAAAAGATGTCAATTGAAGCAAACTAACACGGCTACTCATTGAAAGATACCAATTGCAAAGTTCATAGCTCCATGATATTTAAGAATAAGCATCTATTATCACCAGATATTATAGAGCATGAGCCATCTAAAAATATGCACTTACTCACGACTTGAGATACCAATTTCTTGACTTACAGAGGTACCCAAGTCCTGATTGCTCCATTTCTTGCTTATCTTCTATTTTCCACCTAGAGACTATACAAGATTGCTCAAGAAACAGTTAGTCTCAAAATACACAAGTTATGTGTGCTCCCCCTCAAGTTGTGCATCAAGTATTTGAATGACTTGCACTTTGCACATTCTAGCTTCCTTAGAACTAGAGGGGATCACAACATACCTTGGTCAAGGCATACTCTACCACTTTCATCACATAAAGATGCCACTTTGAATATCAAATGAAAAACCACTTAACACCAATGAAAGGTTGACTAAATACAACAATGCATGCCTCAGTGGCACCTAAGCCAATTGAATACTCACAGGAAGTATAACATTTACACGCAACTTAGACATGCTTCATACTTAACTATCATTGCATCACATATACTAATTGAAAAACAACATGACCATGCCTAAGCACATCATAGTTAAAAAGGTTCTTTAGGTACACCAAAAGAAACAAAATTTTAAGGCATAAGTCTCCTAAGCCACGATACTACCAATGAAATGCAAGAACACAGCTATGATCATTATCAATGGAACTTCAGGATATTCAATAAAATTGCACAGTTCCATTTTCCATACCTTTGCCTTTATGAGAGCACTTGTTATCACCAATTCAGGGCTCCTTTTGCTCATGCACCTCATAGCTCAAAAAGGGCACGTCATGGATTTGAAATTCACACAGTACCAAACTAGGGTAATCATGTGAACATGGACTAAACAAAATGTCATAATTGCACATAGCATGACTTACAAAAAGTTACCGGTTTATCCATATACACCAAGAGAGTTAATCGTTGTGGATATAACAAATGAAAGAGCTACCCATGAATGATTCAAAAGATATATCCTATATAGCACCAGTCATGATTAAGCAAACATCATTATGATTCATTTAACACAGGCAATCATAAAGCATAACTACTCCAAAGACAGGTAGCACACCAAGCCAACTTAAGAGCAATACTAAATTGCAATTATGTACTTAAAATACACGGGTACCATCCTTTGGAGAGCAAGTTGTAGATTCTCATCAAAGTCCTTTACTTGATTCACCAATAACGATTCAGGACCTATACACCTTATTTCACTTGAGATGAACATGGGATTAGTGTTTCACAATAATTCAACCTTGGGTCAATAAACACCAAAACAATTAACAGGTTAAGCATAGAGTTTTAGATAACCGTCTTAAGCTCTCCCATGGTCTCCAGTCCATCTCAAGGCACCTGCATGGTCTAGTTAGCACAGTTTGGTACCCATCTCGGGATGGGTCCATAATGATCATCTAAATGTGCCTTTGGTACCCAAATTGCCTTTGTGCTAGTTCTAGGTGATCTCGTTATAGATCTAGCACAAGTGTATGATTTGGGTCTCCTACGCGAATAAGATTGACACAAATTCACTTGCTTAGGAATCTTACCTTTATAACATACCTTGGATAGATGACCCTGCTCACCACACTTGTAGCAGAAGCGTCGCTCAACCTGACATGACGCTTGTTGTGTGTCACTTTCCTTGGTGAGGGTCACCTTGGAGGATGCACATCCTTGATTCTTCATGACCGGACATGAAGTGATCGTGTGGTCCTTATTGTTGCATCCAAAACAACTCCTTGTCCCTTCATTCTTGTCTTTGTACGGACAAGACGCGATGAGGTGGCCTAACTTCTTGCACTTGAAACACCTCCTTTTTCCTTTTCCCTTTTTGTACTTGAATGACATGGAGAGAGGGTCAGTGCAAACAACATGATTAATTGAATCTTTACCTTTTTCCAAGCTCATGTTGATTTCTTCATCTTTAGGAACATTTTTCTTATTGAGCTTGACACTTGCTGCAGTTTTTCCTTTCTCAAGCTTCTTCACCACGCGCCCGTGGATATCTTGAGAGAGTTGAGCTAAGTGTCTTCTCTTCAGTTGTCGTTGCTTCTTATTCCCACAGAATTTCTTTTGTGACCCTAAAACTTGTTGCTCAATCAATGATTGGCTTTCTTTTGAGCAACAGGGGTTAGCACATGATGATATACAATTCAAATGCGCACACGTGCGAGAATGAGGTTCACATGAATTTAAGTTTGCAATTATAACCTCATGAGCAACATTAAGCATGATATGGTCATCAACTAATTTATTATGAGAATATGACAACATATCATACTTTTTACCTAGAGCACGTTTTTCTAAGTCCATTGTTTCTACTTGACTCTTAAGCATAGAATTTTCCGTTTTAAGTTGAGCAATATTAGATAATGCATCATGACTATTTCTTTGCTCAATTAAAACATATTCATACCTTTGGACCAAATCATCATGAGAGCACTTTAGCTCCTCATGTTCTTTGGTCATCTTCTCCAGGCTGTTGTTGGTTTTGATGAGGGACTCCTCTAGCCTGAGAAGCGTCTCGCCTTGTTCCTTGTTCCTTCTCAACAGCTTAACCAAGAGTGCCTTGTCCTCTTTGTTGAGATGGATGTAGAAACGGCGAATCTCCTCTTCTTCCACATCATCGGTCTCATTTTCCCTGTCATTAATTTCAGTGGAAGCCAAATAGGAAAATGTACCTTGAGGTGATGAAGATTCATCCTCGCTATCATCCTCATATTCCTCCTCATCATGGCTTTTGTCTCCACCGTCATTGTTAGCAATAAAACACTTATTATTAGTGGAGACCAAACCTGTCGACGAGGTGGATTCATCGTTGGGTGCCCATCGTTCTTGATCTTCTCCCTTTGAAAGGTTAGCCTCACAAGCAATATAGGGAGTAGAAGCAGTACAATTTGCCACACAATATTTTACTTTAATTCTATTCCATAAATCATGAGCATCAACAAATAAATCATTATCACTACTCATGATGGCAAAATAAGCACCTCTAGAAAGAGAATCAACTAAGACTTTGCAAGCACGGTGATTGAGAGATAAACATCTTAGTTCATCATTAGAGGGATTTTTACTAATATCAGATGGAAAAATACTTCTACTAAAGATCTGTCTCAAATCAGGATCAACACTTATGAAAGCATTATAAATAGAGACAAACCAAGATTTGTAATTAGAGCCATCGCCTAAAAGAAGTTTTACAGTTACCTCTTGTGACGACATCGTTATCTCCGGACGGCTAAGCCCACACTGGAGAGGCCTAGCTCCGATACCAATTGAAAGTTCCCTTTGGACCGGGAACAGGATCTGGATGTCGCCTAGAGGGGGGGTGAATAGGCGAATAAAACTTATTACTTTAAAACTTAAATCTTACTCTACTCGAAGACAGGATCGCAGTGGAGTGAAGAACCCTTCGAGTAGGTTGTAGTGGAATTGAAGTTCCTGTCTTAAGAATATCCTGCACTTCAAGGAAAGCTAGTACCACAAGTAAGTAGTGAAGTGCAGATATAAAAGCGAGTAAGATAGAGAGTCAGAGTACAATACAGAACAGAGCACACAGACGCAAGGATTTATCCCGAGGTTCGGCCAAGCCTGAAATGCTTGCCTAGTCCTCGTTGGAGTTAGCCACACCTGGGCTTGGAGTCTATTTCAACTCCTTCCTCCGTTTGCTCAGATCCGTCAGTATGACAGATAGAGCCTTTCACTATTGAGTTGGGTTACAACAACACCGTGGCTGCTTACAAACTTCTTGACAGCACCTCGGTAGAGTAACGATACGCTCAAGACCTTGCTCTAGCTCTTAGCAGCACTTCACCTTTCTCTAAAGGCTTATAGTTGTGCCTTCTACACAAACTATAGAGTTACACACAAGAGGGAGAGCGAGAATTGATTCGAGTGAAGTCTATACTTGTTGGCTGCACTTGTACTTTGCTTGAGGCGCCTAGGGGTCCCTTTTATAGGCACAAGGGGTCTAGGAGCCGTTGGAGTCCCATTTGGAAGGCAATACTTTCTTTCTATCGGGTGGCGCACCGGACAGTCCGGTGCACCACCGGACACTGTCCGGTGCCTGATCTCCTTCCATAAATGGTGCAGTCGACCGTTGATAGCCTGAGAGCCGTTGGCTCGCCGGACATGTCCGGTGCACACAGGACAGTCCGGTGCCTCCTTCTAGCCGTTGGCTCGGCCACGTGTCCCGCGTAGATCGCGCGGCCGACCGTTGGCCCGGCCGACCGTTGGCTCACCGGTCAGTCCGGTGCACACCGGATAGTCCGGTGAATTATAGCCGTACGTCGCCGGTGAATTCCCGAGAGCGGCCAGTTCGCTAGAGTTCAGCCTGGCGCACCGGACACTGTGCGGTGCACCATCGGACACTGTCCAGTGCACCACCGGACAGTCCAGTGTGCCAGACTGAGCTGTCTTGGCTGTACATAGCCAAGCCCTTTGCACCTCTCTCCTTTTCTTCTTCTTTCTGCTTCTAACACTTAGACAAGTATATTAGTCCACAAAACCAATGTACTAAGTATAGAAACATACCTTCTCTTAATCATTACATCTATAGCATTTCACATGCTTGAGCTTTGATGTTGGACTCATAAATCATCAAGTCGGCTTGACTTGATCTAGATTGACATTACTTGGCTCCAACATCCTGTAAAGGTCACATAGAACATCTCCAAACATAGGAACAACCCAAACTAAAGATCAAGGTGAACTTAGCTCTTTTGGGCTGCTTCCAGTTCTGGTTTTGACACTTGTTCTCCTTCTAGTGACCTTGATCTCCTCCTTAGAGCTTGATCTTGAGCCTTATGACTTACACCACATAACTGTAGCTGTTACCTCATTGGCTGTAAGTCACGTCCTTATGTAGTGATCCTTGATGTGCCGTAGCTGTTCTCAACTCGATCACCCTTGACTTTGCAAGCCTTCTTCTTCACCCTTGGCTTTGGGTTCCTCAGCCTCCTTGACCTTCTCCCGTGCACTTGGTACCTCGAAGCTCTTCTTGCCTCCGTCCTTGGCTTGATCAGTTGTCTCCGAGCTACGCACCTGAGTCTCACTTTATGCAATGTCCATCTTACTTGTGATGTCCATCATGTATCCATAATCCAGTTCTTGGACTATCACATTTGTTCACTTGTGTTGAACCCTGTAGGCTTTACCTTAAGCACCTGTTCAACACTTAGTACACTTGTTAGTCCTTTAATTGAGTTGTCATCCAAACACCAAAACTCACAAGAGAGCTTTCATTATGCAATAAATATATGCAACTATTGTCGGAAAAAATAATAGGACTCAATTGAATACTCTTCAATTGAAGTGGGCTCTTAGTCAAAGACGCTAGATGGCTCAAGAATTAAAAGATGCGTAAAAAAGTTGGCCTTACCTCTCCACGTCTATAAAACAGTGGCTTGACCATATGGGTAGGTGCTATAGATTTGTCATCTTGGGTAAGTTAATATATTATGGGGTAAAAACAAGGTGATATGAGGCAAAATCATATGGATTAGCTATATACTAGAGGCACTTTAATATAAAAAGATGAAAATTAAAAAGTAATTTAATGTGTAACATCAATAAGCACCTCATGCAGGACCCATTTAGCCTTGATGGTGGACCTCTCATTACATCGATTATATAATATTTCATTTAAAATATTCTATCACATATATCGATTAATGAGCTTGTCATACAATTGTCACAAGTCTGATATAGAGCAAAATATGACGATTTATTCTCATGACGAACCCATATTGTCATGGATCATCATCAACAAAAGTATGTTACAATGAGTTATGGCAGTTTTAATGACGATGGTTAATTTTTTGTCATTAAACTTAAACGTCTCATTGACATCGTCGTAAATAGAGCGATCTAATGACGATTCCCACTAGTGTCATCGCATATTCGTCATAGAAGGTCACATGTGTTGTAGTGATTGTTTGTCTAAGTGCTAGAAACAGTACCGAAAAGAGAGGAATCGGATTGCAAAAGACTTGGCTGTGAGAAGCCAAACTCTAGTTTGACCTGGCACACCGGATTGTCTGGTGGTGCACTGGACAGTGTCCGGTGTGCCAGGCTGGTCCTCGGTGAACTCGTCGCTCTCGGGATTAGACGGTGGCGTATGGCTAAAAATCACCGGACTGTCCGGCGAGCCAACGGTCGCCAGCGCAACAGTCGGCCGCACAATCTTCGCGCGACACGTGGACTGCTCCAACGGTCAGCTGGTGCATCAGACTGACCGGTGTGCACCAGACAGTGTCCGGTGAGCCAATCAGTCCAGAGGAGCAATGGTCGGCTCTGCCTGATTTGGAAGGAAATCGTGCACCGGACAAGCTATAGTGGTTATCCGGTGGCGCACCGGACTGTCCGGTACGCCACTCGACAGAAGGCAAGGATAGCCTTCCTTGTTGGTCTTCAACGGCTCCTAGCTGCAATGGGGCTATAAAAGGGACCCCTAGGCACATGGAGGAGCTACCCAAGCATTCACTAAGCATTCTAAGACTCTCACACTCCACCTCCACGCATTTGATCGATTGTGTTAGTGATTTGAGCTCCGCTCAAGTTGTGAACTCTCTATGCTACGTTTCGAGCTCAAGTCTTGGCTTGTGTGCGTGTGTGTGCTGCGGATTTGTGTGTTTTGTGTGTTGCTCTCCTAGCCTTACTCTTGTGCCTTCTTTGTGATCCTTATTGTAAGGGCGAGAGGCTCCAACTTGTGGAGATTCCTCGCAAACAGGAGAAAGACTATAAGTAAGAAAGTCATGGTATTCAAGTTGATCATTGGATCACTTGAAAGGGGTTGAGTGCAACCCTCGTCCATTGGGACGCCACAACGTGGAAGTAGGCAAGTGTTACTTGGCCGAACCACAGGATAAAAATCGTGTGTTTCTTGTGTTGCTCCTCTCTGTGATTATTTGTGTTCGCAAGAGCTCGCCTCATAGACTTGATTAACTTGCGCTAATATCTCTTTAATCAAGCTTGTTGGAATTTAGTGTTGAATTTTATAGGATCACCTATTCACCCCCCCCCCTCTAGGTGCTCTCAATTGGTATCAGAGCCGTACTCTTCATCTAAGGGACTAACCGCCCGAAGAGATGGATCCTAAGGGAAAGGGGATGGTGGTCAACGACAAGGAAAAGGAGTCCGTCTTTAACGAGCCAAGAGACGACAAGCCTACTGACTCAGGCTCGAGTCAAAAGAAGAGAGAAGGGAAGAAGAAGAAGAGGCACATCAAGAAGATCAACTACTACGACAGCGATGCTTCGTCTTCTTCACCACACGACGATGACGACTCTTCAAAGAAGAAAACGGTTAATCAAAACTATTTATTTTTGCTCCCATATTCCATTTAATTCAAATGCTCATTTGCTATCAATTCCACTTGGGAAACCTCCACACTTTGATGGAGAAGACTACTCTTTCTGGAGTCATAAAATGCGTAGTAATTTATTTTCTCTCCATCCTAGTATCTGGGAGATCTTTGAAAACGGAATGCATTTTGATAGTACTGACAATTTCGTTTTCATAAATGAGCAAATTCATAAAAATGCACAAGCTACTACTGTCTTGCTAGCTTCACTTTGCAGGAATGAATATAATAAGGTGAGCGGCTTGGACAACGCCAAGCAAATCTGGGACACCCTCAAGATATCTCATGAGGGAAACGACACCACCATGATCACCAAAATGGAGCTGGTGGAAGGCGAGCTGGGGAGATTCTCCATGATCAGGGGAGAAGAGCCAACTCAGACCTACAACAGGCTCAAGACCCTCATCAACAAGATCCGAAGCTATGGAAGCACAAGATGGACGGATCATGACGTCGTCCGACTCATGCTAAGGTCATTTACTGTAATTGACCCCCATCTCATCAATCTTATCCGTGAAAACCCTAGGTACACCAAGATGACGCCCGAGGAGGTCCTTGGGAAATTTGTGAGCAGGCGCATGATGGTGAAGGAGGCACGATACGTGGATGACACTTTGAACGGTCCACTACCCATCTACGAGCAGTAGCCCGTTGCTCTCAAAGCAACAAGTAGCAAGGAGGCGCTACCAAGCAAGGTAGCTCAATTGGAGGCTGCTTGACTAAATAAAGATGAGATGGCGCTTATCATCAAACGCTTCAAGACCGCGCTTAAAGGACGCAAGGAGTATCCCAACAAGAACAAAACAAGGGGAAATCGCTCCTGCTTTAAATGCGGTAAGACTGGTCACTTTATTGCAAATTGTCCCGATAATGATAGTGACCAGGGACAAGAAAAGAGCGGGAAGAAGGAGAAAAAGAAGAACTACAGGAAGGCAAAGGGCGAGGCACACCTTGGAAAGGAATGGGACTCTGATTGCTCCTCATCCGACTCCGACGATGAAGGATTGGCTACCACGGCCTTCGACAAGTCTTCGCTCTTCCCCAACGAACGCCACACTCGCCTCATGGCCAAGGAGAAGAAGGTATGTATTCGAGATTCTCCTAAGTACTCTACTTCTAGTGATGAGGAATCCTCCGATGATGAAGTAGATTACTCTAGTTTATTTAAAGGTTTAGATAGAGCAAAAGTAGAGAAAATTAATGAATTGATTGATGCTCTAAATGAAAAGGATAGACTTTTAGAGAAGCAAGAGGACATTTTATATGAAGAACATGATAAATTGGTTAGTGCTCAAAAATCTCTTGCTCTAGAAATTAAAAGAAATGAAATGCTATCCTCTGAGTTGTCTGCTTGCCATGAATCTGTTTCTAGTTTAAAGAATTTAAATAATGATTAGAATGCTAAACTAGAGAAAGCTAGTAAAATAAGTTCATGTGTAGAGCATATTGTCATTTGTAATAGATGTAAGGATTTTGATGTTAATGCCTGTGATGAACATCTTATTGCTATTACTAAATTGAATGATGAGGTGGCAAGTCTTAATGCTCAACTTAAGACTTGCAAAAGTAATTTTGATAAATTAAAATTTGCTAGGGATGCCTACACTATTGGTAGGCACCCCTCAATTAAGGATGGACTTGGTTTTCGAAAGGAAACCAAGAACTTAACAAGCCAAAAGGCTCCCGTTCTCAACAAGGAGAAAGGGAAGTCCCCTATGGCTAGTAGCCCTCAAGGGAATCATGCCTTTATTTATGATAGGAAAATTGCTAGTCATAATAAGAGTTATGTTCATACTGCTTACAATAATTCACATGCTATGTTTGCCTCTAGCTCTACTTTTGTGGATGGTAGAAGTAGGCCTAGGAAAAATCATGTTGTGCATCATGTGCCTAGGAAAATGTGTAATAAACCTACTACTGTTTTTCATACTTGCAACACTTCGTTTGTACTTTCATGTAAGAATGAAAAAGTAGTAGCTAGAAAATTGGGATCCAAATGCAAGGGAGACAAGACTTGTATTTGGGTTCCAAAAGTTATTGTGACTAACCTTGCAGGACCCAACAAGAGTTGGGTACCTAAAACCTAAGATTAAATTCCTTGTAGGTTTATGAATCTGGGGGCTCAAGCTGGATTATCGACACCGGATGCATAAACACATGACGGGGGAGAAGAAGATGTTCACCTCCTACGTCAAGAACAAAGATTCCCAGGATACGATCATATTTGGAGATGGGAACCAAGGCAAGGTCAAAGGCTTGGGCAAGATAGCCATCACCAATGAGCACTCCATATCGAATGTATTTCTAGTAGAGTCGCTTGGGTACAACCTTCTGTCTGTAAGTCAATTGTGTCACATGGGTTACAATTGTCTTTTTACAAACGTTGATGTATCTGTCTTTAGAAGGAGTGATGGTTCATTAGCTTTTAAGGGTGTATTAGACGACAAACTCTACTTAGTTGATTTTTCGAAAGAGGAGGCCGATCTAGATGCATGCTTAATAGCTAAGATTAGTATGGGCTGGCTATGGCATCGCCGTCTAGCACATGTTGGGATGAAGAACCTTCTTAAACTTCTAAAGGGAGAACATGTGTTAGGACTAACCAATGTTTGTTTTGAGAAAGATAGGCCTTGTGCAGCATGTCAGGCAGGGAAACAGGTGGGAAGCACCCATCATAGCAAGAATGTGATGACAACATCAAGACCACTGGAGCTTCTTCACATGGACCTCTTCGGACCCGTTGCCTACCTTAGCATGGGGGAAGTAAGTATGGTCTTGTAATTGTTGATGATTTTTCCCACTTCACTTGGATGTTCTTTTTGCAGGATAAATCAAAAACCTAAGGGACCCCAAAGCGCTTTCTAAGGAGGGCTCAAAACGAATTTGAGCTAAAGGTGAAAAAGATAAGGAGCGACAACGGGTCCGAGTTCAAGAATCTACAAGTTGAAGAATTTCTTGAGGAGGAAGGCATCAAGCATGAGTTCTCCGCTCTCTACACACCACAGCAAAACGGTGTGGTAGAGAGGAAGAACAGGACGCTTATCGGCATGGTGAGAACGATGCTTGGAGAGTTCAAGACGCCCGAGCGGTTTTGGTCGGAAGCTATGAACACAGCTTGCCACGCCATAAACCGGCTCTATCTACATCGCCTTCTCAAGAAGACCTCCTACGAACTCCTTACCGGTAACAAACCCAACGTTTCGTACTTTCGTGTATTTGAGAGCAAATGCTACATTTTGGTGAAGAAAGGTAGACATTCTAAATTTGCTCCCAAGGCTGTAGAAGGGTTTTTACTAGGGTATGAATCAAATACAAAGGCGTATAGGGTCTTCAACAAATAATCAGAATTAGTTGAAGTCTCTAGCAATGTTGTATTTGATGAGACTGATGGCTCTTCAAGAGAGCAAGTTGATCTTGATGATATAGATGAAGATGAAGTTCCAACGACCGCAATGCGCACTATGGCGATAGGTGATGTGAGACCACAGGAACTACAGGAACAAGATCAGCCTTCTTCCTCGACGCTGGTGAAGCCCCCAACTCAAGATCATGGACAGGTACCTCAAGGAGAGGAGCGTGATCAAGGGGGAGCACAAGAAGAACAAGTTATGGAGGAAGAAGCACCACGGGTCCCTCCAACTCAAGTCCGAGCAACGATCCAAAGGAATAACCCCGTCGATCAGATTCTAGGTGATATCAGCAAGGGACTAACGACTCGCTCATGTTTAGCTAATTTTTGTGAGCATTACTCGTTTGTCTCTTCTATTGAGCCTTTCAGGGTAGAAGAGGCCTTGCAGGATCCGGACTGGGTGTTGGCCATGCAGGAAGAGCTCAACAACTTCAAGAGAAACGAAGTTTGGAACCTGGTGCCACATCCAAAGCAAAACGTTGTGGGCACCAAGTGGGTGTTCTGCAACAAGCAAGACGAGCACGAAGTGGTGACAAGAAACAAGGCTCGACTTGTGGCAAAAGGTTATGCCCAAGTCACAAGTTTGGATTTTGGGGAGACTTTTGCTCCTGTGGCTAGGCTAGAGTCAATTTGAATATTGTTAGCCTATGCTGCTCACCACTCTTTTAGGTTGTTCCAAATGGATGTGAAGAGCGCTTTCCTCAACAGGCCAATCAAGGAGGAGGTATACGTGGAACAACCCCCTGGCTTTGAGGATGACAGGTATCCCGACCACGTGTATAAGCTCTCTAAGGCGCTCTATGGACTTAAGCAAGCCCCAAGAGCATGGTATGAATACCTTAGAGATTTCTTAATTGCTAACGCTTCCAAGGTTGGGAAAGCCGATCCCACTCTTTTTACCAAGACTTGTGATGGTGATCTTTTTGTATGCCAAATTTATGTCGATGACATAATATTTGGTTCTACTAATCAAAAGTCTTGTGAGGAGTTTAGCAGGGTGATGATGCAGAAATTTGAAATGTCGATGATGGGCGAGTTGACCTACTTTCTTGGATTTCAAGTGAAACAACTCAAGGATGGTACCTTCATCTCTCAAACGAAGTACACTCAAGATCCTCTCAAGAGGTTTGGGATGAAGGACGCCAAGCCCGTGAAGACACCGATGGGAACCGACTGGCATGTTGACCTCAACAAAGGAGGTAAGTCCGTTGATCAAAAGGCATACCGGTCTATGATAGGGTCATTACTTTATTTATGTGCAAGTAGACCGGACATTATGCTAAGTGTATGCATGTGTGCTAGATATCAATCCGACCCCAAGGAATGTCACCTTGTGGCCATTAAGTGCATTCTTAGATATTTAGTTTCTACGCCTTGCTTCGGGATCTGGTATCCAAAGGGGTCTACCTTTGACTTGATTGGATACTCAGACTCCGATTATGCCGGGTGCAAGGTTGATAGGAAGAGCACATCAGGGACGTGCCAATTTCTAGGAAGGTCCCTGGTGTCCTGGAGTTCAAAGAAACAAACGTCTGTTGCCCTATCCACCACTGAGGCTGAGTATGTTGCCGCAGGATAGTGTTGCGTGCAACTACTTTGGATGAGGCAAACCCTCCAGGACTTTGGTTACAATCTGAGCAAAGTCCCACTCCTATGTGACAATGAGAGTGCTATCCGCATGGCGGATAATCCAGTTGAACACAGCGGCACTAAGCACATAGACATCCAGCATCACTTCCTGAGAGACCACCAGCAAAAGGAAGATATCGAAGTGTACCATATTAGCACCGAGAACCAGCTAGCCGATATCTTTACCAAGCCGTTGGATGAGAAAAACTTTTTGCAGGCTACGTAGTGAGCTAAATGTCTTAGATTCGCGTAACTTGGATTGATCTATAGCATACATGTGTTCTATGCCTTTGATCATGTTACTTTATGCATTTACTACATGTGTTATCTATTTGTGGTGCTCAAGTTGTACAAGATCTCCCCGGACCTCACAAGTCCATATGCAAATGGTGCACATATTTAGGGGGAGATGTGCTACAACTTGACCCCTTGAGACTAACTTGTTTGTTTGAGTATACTTGATGTAGTCTCAAAGGTGCATTGAAAGGGAAAAATGAACTTGGACGATGAAAACACTTCCACTGCACTCTGGTATTCGTGTACGTACTTCCAAGTTCATACTTGCAATTTCATTGCCTTTTGCTCTTTATTGACATTTTTGGTGAGGCAATGGGGTTGAAAGGGCCAAAAATGATCCCGTTTTGGTGCTTAATGCCAAAGGGGGAGAAATTAAGGCCAAAGCAACTGGATCAGCCAACCACCTGAGAATTTTGAAAATAGTAGAGTTAGAATTTGATTTTGGCAAAATACTCTAATTGCAAAATTTGGTCTCTTATGGGGGAGAATTTTTTATTATGGGAAAAGGGGGAGTTTTTGGCACTTGATCAATTTTACTCTTGGAATAACTCTTTGTGTGCCCAAACAAATGTGTTTGACATAGAGATAGGAAAAAGAATTTGATTTGCAAAAACAAACCAAGTGGAGGCAAAGAGTGATCCAAATATGCCAAATCATAAGCAAAAACAATTTGGTCTTCAATCTGAATCAATATTGCACTTCTTTTGTTGCTTCTTGCTGTGTTGGCATAAATCACCAAAAAGGGGGAGATTGAAAGGGAAATGTGCCCTTGGGCAATTTCTATAAGTATTTTGGTGATTAGATGCCCAACACATTATTTGAGTACTAATGTGCTAAATGTGTGAAAGTTGCAAATCAAAGTAAAAGGTACGCTTCTAGACTTAGTACATTGTTTTTGTGAACTAACATTGTTTGTCTAAGTGCTAGAAACAGTGCCGAAAAGAGAGGAATCGGATTGCAAAAGACTTGCCTGTGAAAAGCCAAACTCCAGTTCGGCCTAGCACACCGGACTGTCCGGTGGTGCACCGGACAGTGTCCGGTGCGCTAGGCTGGTCCTCGGTGAACTCGCCGCTCTCGAGATTCGACGGCGGCGTACGGCTAAAAATCACCAGACTGTGCGGTGGTGCACTGGAATGTCCGGTGAGCCAACGGTCGCCAGCGCAACGGTCAGCCGCGCAATCTTCGCGTGACACGTGGACTTCTCCAACGGTCAGCTGGTGCACCGGACTGTCCGGTGTGCACGGGACAGTGTCCGGTGAGCCAATCAGCCCAGAGGAGCAATGGTCGGCTCTGCCCGATTTGGAAGGAAATCGTGCACCGGACAAGCTACAGTGGCTATCCGGTGGCGCACCGGACTGTCCGGTGCGCCACTCGACAAAAGGCAAGGATAGACTTCCTTGTTGATCTTCAACGACTCCTAGCTACCTTGGGGCTATAAAAGGGAACCCTAGGCGCATGGAGGAGCTACCCAAGCATTCACTAAGTATTCTAAGACTCTCACACTCCGCCTCCGCGCATTTGATCGATTGTGTTAGTGATTTGAGCTCCGTTCGAGTTGTGAACTCTCTGTGCTACGTTTCGAGCTCAAGTCTTGGCTTGTGTGCGTGTGTGTGCTGTGGATTCCTCGCAAACGGGAGAAAGACTATAAGTAAGAAAGTCGTGGTATTCAAGTTGATCATTGGATCACTTGAAAGGGGTTGAGTGCAACCCTCGTCCATGGGGACGCCACAACGTGGAAGTAGGCAAGTGCTACTTGGCCGAACCACGGGATAAAAATCGTGTGTTTCTTGTGTTGCTCCTCTCTGTGATTATTTGTTTTCGCAAGAGCTCGCCTCATAGACTTGATTAACTTGTGCTAATATCTCTTTAATCAAGCTTGTTGGAATTTAGTGTTGAATTTTACAGGATCACCTATTCACCCCTCCCCCCCTCTAGGTGCTCTCAAAAAACCACCAAAATAAAAGTTGTAGGTCTTGTGATGTGCAAGTGTGTAGTCCCATGATGATGTTCGACGACAAAGATGGAGGTCATGCAGGTTTGTACCGATGGACCAGGAGCGGCAAAGGACGAGCGCTGAGTCTGGACTGAGGGACTAGAGATGTTGGGTGACTAGTTGTGGTTCTTGACACCTGGAGACATCGACAGGCACAAGGACATGACAGAGCGGATTGTGTCGCCCAATTTGATCCTTTAAAGTCTAAATATATATAGGACTACATGTTCTATATTTACAATTTTACATACATGTTTCCCTTACTATCTGGACTCTACCTTATTACATGATCATTTTTCTTAACTACCTGATCCGATGAGATCATGTGCCTTCTTCTTTCCTAGATGACTCAATTACCTTCCTAGCATGTAAACCAAATCCTAGGTCAATACGACCCAACACTCGATCTCATTTGTTAGTCTTGTATATAAAGGTGTCCTTGATACCCCTGATATATATCCTTTACGCATATCATCTGACCTAGGAGTCTTCAACAAAGATATATAGGTAGGATGAGACGTACATCAGACTAGCTAGTGAGGAAGAAACAAAACCATGTATATCGCGTACTCCCTCCGTCCGAAAATATAGTCATTTCTAGTCTTTTTCTGTCCACATTTGAATGAATGATAATATATGTAGATATACGTACAAACTGCATTCACAGGTAAATTCATGAAGAATGCTCCATTCGTCCTAAATTAGTACTCATTTTAGCTCTTGGTTTTTATATCTATAATCAAATGGATGATGATAAAACACATATATAAAACATATATATTAATTATTATTTGAATCAATTAAAAACCTAAAATAAATTTTAATTTAGGGAGTATAAATTATCAGCTCTTGGCTCTTTACTAGCTAGTTATTACTGCTCTTCTGTGGCTTCTTTTAATTAAATTCATACATTTCACGGACTTTTGTTTAAAATGAAGTGTAATATTTGTTTTTATTAGTTTAATATCTGGTATGTGGATCATATATTTTCCTTGATATTAAATTATTTTTATAGATATTTTTTGTGTGGAGGGTCCATCACATTGGTTTATTGGGACCGTCGTGGCATGCACACCAAGGAAGAGCTTAAACATTGCTGGCCCAATAAAATTCTAGTACTTTTTCTTTCTTTTTTTAAAAAAACATATCCTTTTTATTCACGATTGTCCT
The DNA here is from genome assembly GCA_029449295.1 of Zea luxurians. NCBI lineage: Eukaryota > Viridiplantae > Streptophyta > Magnoliopsida > Poales > Poaceae > Zea > Zea luxurians. The sequence goes on along the minus strand of JAOPSE010000004.1, from coordinate 187,726,356 downwards.
GGATTTGCAATTCCTTTTCTGTTGCTGTTGACACCAAAAAGGGCCTCGCGGATGGTTCGGCCCTGAGGCCGGACGGTCCGTGGTCCGGACAGTCCGCGGTGGTGGCGCGGACGGTCCGCGCGTGCGCAGAGTCAGTTAGGGTTTCTAGTTTCTCGCGGGATTTGTTACCTAAAACCGCGGGATTAACTCGGGGAACAGTTTGAAGCGGATCCAGACCTCCCCTTTATATAAATGAAGGGCTACGGCCGATTGAATCCCCCAACAATCGATCAAATCAAGTCTATTTCTCGTTTTTTACCTTATGCATTAGGAGTAGCTCTAGTTTAGTTTTAGTTTAGTATTCCAATCCCAAATTCTCCGCTTCTCTTCGACTCTACGTCGATTAGAGGAGTCTAGGTCGGCCTGCCGAGCCTAGACAACCCCTAGGATCTCTCCTCCCCGACGGGGTCCCTCACGGGAGCGAGATCCGGGCGCCGCTAGTGACCTTCGCCGCCCCTGCGCACGCGCGGACCGTCCGGCCCCAGGGCACGGACCGTCTGGCCCGTCAGGCAGGGAACCCTAGCCCTGCGCCAGGTCGCGGACCGTCCGGCCCCTGGCCGTGGACCGTCCGCCCCTGTTAAGAGAGCACCGCCGCCGATTCTTGTTGGTGTTTGGCGCCCGAAAAAGGTGTCAACATACTTTTGGCGACTCCGCTGGGGACTAGGTGTCTAGATCTGCTAAAAATCGGCCCATAGATGGTCGGTTCTAAGGATCACACCAAGATCTCCACCACCAACATCATCAAGCCGGCCATGGAGGCGCTCCCGGCTGATGACCAAAGACCCTTTGAGGACCTCATAATGCGCGATGAGAAGGAGGTGATGCGGCAATGGAACGAACAACGTGACAAGGAGGAGGCAGAATTGTTGCATAAACTCTCCGAACGACGCAAGGAGGCGACAGAAAAGTATTTGTCACACTTCACGGTTGATCGCCACCAGAAGATCATCCGTCAAGGGGAGATCGATATGAAAGCTCTCCTACCTCCACTTCAGGGTTCTGCTGTAAGTACTCTAGATCTTTCTCTTACGACTTTCATGGATCAACGAAGAGATCAGTTAAAGCAATACGTAGATGAATCTATTAAAATGCATTTACGTTCATACGAGAAATCAACTGCTCCTAGTTTTCCATCGCGTGAGTCTAATACAGAGCCACCCGCGCCAAGCGCATCGGCTACAAATGGGTCAACCTTGACCCAACCATCATGTGGTATGCCGATGCACGCTTTCGTGTCACCATCACAGCCGCTGCCATTAGGCACGCGACAAGTACTGGACGCGGTCGGACCGTCCGAGCATCATCTCAGACAGTCTGGTCATACCGCGGACCGTCCAGCGTATTTTGCCGGACCGTCCGACCTGACGCAGGCCCGCACACAAAACGCTCAGGTCGCACCGTGCATGGCCGGACCATCAGGGTACAAGCTCGAACAATTCGGCCCCATCACGGACCGTCCGGTGTATCACGCCGGACCATCCGGATATGTTGCGGACCGTCCGCTATCTTACGTCGGACCGTCCGGACATGGCATGAACTGGCCAGCGTATTACACCGGACAAACCGACTCTACACGAGTCCATGCGCAGACCGCCCAAGTCGCGCCATATATGACCGATCCGTCAGGGTACAGCCCTGGACCATTCGACCCGATCGCGGACCGTCCAGTTCTTTACAACAGACAGTCTGGGTACGAGACTGCCCAGGTAGCACCATATACGGCTAGACGATCTGGATATACCTTCGAACCGTTTGGCCCGGTCGCGGACCATCCGGCCTCTTACGCCGGACCGTCCGGATATGCGTACGCAGAGCCGAGAGCTACGCAATACACACAGTTCCCACATTCATCGCAACAACATTATGGTGCCCCACCAACAACACATTATAATCATGCCATACCACCTCATGGACATAGGGCTGAATACTGTTTGGCCACAAGAGAGCCTGAGAGGTATAGGGTAGGAGCTGGTGACATTAATAGGACACCTAACACACACCTCAAACACCCCTGGGAGGAAAGCCGACAGAGTGATGTCAGGCAACCTGAGGTTTCCACCCACAAACTCAATGGATGGTCGCCAGACATGGCGGAGAGGATCAGAGACGAGGTAGCCGAAATGTTTAGGGACAAACTCGGTGTTAGTGTGTCAGGTACAGGGCAATCGTATCGGAAGCCTTATAGCCACCGATTCGATACCGTGCCATATCCACAGGGAACTAGAATACCAGACTTCTCTAAATTTTCTGGTGAAGGTGGGAAAAGCACACATGAACATATTAGCCAATTCATAGCACACTTGGGAGAATTGGCTGATGGGGAAGCCTACCGCATTCGTTTATTCTCGTTGTCCCTTACTATTATTGCATTCCCATGGTACGCAGCTTTGCCACCAAACTCTATTAACTCTTGGGAAGAATTAGAGCGGAAATTTCATGAACACTTCTTCTCAGGAGAACATGAATTAGAATTGGCTGACTTAGCTTCAGTCCGACAGGGGCCTGAAGAATCGGTTAATGACTATATCCGGAGGTTCCGGGACACTAGAAACCGATGCTTTTAGATCTATGTCGCAGAAAAACAACTAACAGGGCTAGCTTTCAATGGGTTGCGACCCTACTTAAAAGAAAAATTAAATGGCACCCAATTCTTTTCGCTAGTACACTTGCACCAGTGGGCTATGACCTGTGAAAGCCGAAGTAAGGAAACATCAAAATCGACTAGCCATAAGATGCATCTAGTGGGATATGGTAATTCGGACGATGAATCCACGGATGTATACACCACCGAACTGGTTTGGCTAGGACAGGCTAAACCTTCAGCATGTTCTGCTTTACAGTCGATTCAAAAGAATCGACAAGAAGAAGTTAAGTTTACTTTTAATGTTGCCAAATGCGACAAAATATTTGACGAGTTACTAAAAAATGACAACATTAAATTAACTCATATTATTCCTCCTCCTGATGAATTAAAAATGTGTGCTTATTGTAAGTGGCATAATTCTTTTTCTCATGCCACCAATGATTGTAATATTTTTCGTCGACAGATACAATCGGCCATAAATAAGGGCCGATTGGCTTTTCAGGAGATGCAAGTAGACACAACCTTTTCCTGTGAATACAATAGAACTCACATGCAAAAAGGTCTTGGTTCGACCCGAAATGGCCGATAAAGGCAAAGGCAAGGGCATCGTCATTGGCGATCCTCGCATGACAATTATATCACAAAAGGAGATTGCTCGAAAGGCTTCGGACGAGGAGGCTAAAAAGTCCGAAGGCGCCGGGGGGCAGGCACAATTAATGAACCAAACACATCAGCCTGGTCCGAGCATCGCAGATGGTCCGGCACCTACGTGTGGACGGTTCGGTGCTCAGACAAACGGTCTGGCTAACCCAGCCGGACAGTCCACCTATGACCGAAGGCGTCAGCCTCTACACGAAGCAAGAAAAGAGACGCAAGGGCAAAGTACATATAGTCAGCTGATCAAAGCCGACTCTACTTTTGATTAGTTGCTCTCCAAAAATGCTAGCAAAAAGACTGTTCTGCGTGATCGGTCAACGAAGAAACCCCGGTCACCTGCTAAAACGAAACGGTCAAATAAAACGGCCCAAAAGGCGACACGACAAGCATCGCCTGTTCATCCTATAAGACCAGGGTACTTTCCACCCGTTTATTCATCGTGGGTATATTATCCTACTCAAATGTGGAATGGCACGACGATGAATCCATGATACATTTATAGTCCCTTTGTCTATCCAGGCTGGGGGACACCTCCATTCTATTCATTTTGATCCATTGATCAAATGGTCATGGCCGAGAAAGATACAATCCAAAACGGCCTTTATACATTGGTGCTTTATTGAATGATCTCCATATTGAAAAGCCGGTGACTTACGTCAGGTTTAGTCATATGCTTTTGGTTCGTCAACCTTCACCAAAAGGCAGGGGGCATATGTTGGACACCAAAAAGGCCTCGCGAACGGTCCACATTCGAATGAATGATAATGTATGTAGATATACGTACAAACTACATTCAAAGGTTAATTAATGAAGAATACTCCTTTCGTCCTAAATTGGTACTCATTTTAGCTCTTGGTTTTTATATCTATAATCAAATGGATGATAATAAAACACATATATAAAACATATATATTAATTATTATTTGAATCAATTAAAAACCTAAAATAAATTTTAATTTAGGGAGTATAAATTATCAGCTCTTGGCTCTTTACTAGCTAGTTATTACTGCTCTTCTGTGGCTTCTTTTAATTAAATTCATACATTCCACGGACTTTTGTTTAAAATGAAGTTTAATATTTGTTTTTATTTGTTTAATATCTGGTATGTGGATCATATATTTTCTTTGATATTAAATTATTTTTATAGATATTTTTTGTGTGGAGGGCCCACCACATTGGTTTATTGGGCCCGTTGTGGCATGCACACCAAGGAAGAGCTTAAACATTGCTGGCCCAATAAAATTCTAGTACTTTTTCTTTCTTTTTTTTTAAAAAAAACATATCTTTTTTATTCACGATTGTTCTGGACTTGCAATTCCTTTTCTATTGCGTTATGTATTTTGTTGATATGTTCCCTGCAGGAGGTTCATGTTGCAACATTGTTAGCGAATCGGCCATTACAGGTGGGTGCAGGAAAGAGATAATCATTGGCCTAAGATCTGTCGTGGATATACATGTCCAAATGGGCGTGACGGGCTAACCCGGCCTGGGCACGGTCAGGCCCGGCACGAATAGTGCCCGGGCTGGCCCGGCACGCAGACAGCAATGGGCTGGGCCGTGCCCGCCCACAGGCCGGACTTAGAGCCCAAGCATGGCACGGGGACCCTCTAAACGGGCCGTGCCGGGCTTCCAGCCCGGTGGGCTTAAATGTGCCGTGCCGCCCATTAGCCTAGATAACAGTAAAAATCAATTACACAAATAATGTGACAGCAATTAGACATACACACATAAACTGATATGAAGATCACAATTACACACATAACATACATAATATGACAGCAATTACACTTACACACATAATCTGGTATCAAGATCACAAATTCACAATTACACACATAATCTGCCAGTAATTACACTTACAGTCTTACACACATAATCTGATAATATCAAGATCACAGTACCAGCAAGCAAAAAATCAGAATGCAAGATAAGTTGAATAATATTGGAGCTGTTAGTGCAATGCTGCCTCATTAAAAACCTTCCTAGGTAAAAACTCACACCTCGTGAGAAAACCCTAGGAAGGAAAAGAGTACAGCCAGCTCCTAATTGTTCAAGTGTTTAGAGTAGTTTATTACATCAAAAGATAAGTAAACAGCCACATTGAAGTAAACAGCCACAATGAAACAGCCACAGAGACAGCTACAAACTCAACTTCTTCCAGGTCTTGATTCTCCATCTTTGTCCTTGTCTCTGTCTTCAACATCAAGGTACATGTTCTCATAGGTTGCTTCAAGTTCCTTCGTATCGTTTTCGACAGTATTCTGCATATGTTTGTCTGCTAGCTCCCAATCCTTAATACAGGATAAGACCTCAACCATATCTGTTGTTAGTCGTCGTCGTCGCTCCTCGAGCACCTGCCAGCAAGACTAAATGTAGATTCTGAAGATATGGTAGAAGCAGGAACAGTCAAAACATCTTTAGCAAGAAGAGCAAGAATAGGATAAGTAAGCTTATGCCTCTGCCACCAATTAAGAATGTTGAAGTCTGCACCAAATTGGGTGACAGTATCACTGTCTAGGTAAGAAGACAGTTCAGAGATGGATGCTGCAGTAGATGCAATAGGAGTAGAACTACTTCCTAGTACAATATCATCATCCCCATAAATATCATCCCATGCCTCTTTTGCCTTAGACTCACTACCACTAGCTAATACATGTTGTCCACGCAAGAGTGTGTCACCATACTTGCATTCATACAACTAAAATGTCTTTGTTAACTTAGCACGAATAGATTGTGGAAATCTAGAGTAATCAGTTCCAGTTAGACTAGCCAACCGTAGAAGAAGTTTATGAAACCCCCTCATCTTTGCTCTTGGATCCAAAATGAAAGCAAATGCATAAAGAATTGGTATTTTCCTCCAATATTTTAGATACTTGGTTTTCATAGGAATAATGGCTTCCCTAAGTAGATGATCACTCTCAAAAGCATTTAGATGTCTACCAATTTTTAGTATATGATGCAACATTAATGGAGATGTGGGGTAATAAATACCAGACAGTGCAACAGTTGAATCATAAAATAGTTCAAGAAAAGACAACACCTTATCTGCAATGTACCAATGATCATCTGTTAACAAAGGAGAACCATCTGAACTCAATGGATGATTACTTTGGATAAAGATAGAAAATGTGCTTTTGTATGGAACAACATGCTTAAGCATCAAGTAAGTAGAGTTCCATCTAACATCCATGTCAACACCAAACTTACGAGGACGAACACCTTGACTCAAACAGACCATTTTATATGCAGCAATACGTTGATTGGAAGCATTCAAGAAAGTAATAGCAGTTCTGAAATCATTAAGATAAGGCTTGATGCGCTTCAAACCAGATTTAACAATAAGATTAATAATGTGGCATGCACATCTTTGATGCAAAAAAATAGACCTCAAATCTTCACCATCATCTAAGTCAAATTGTTGAGTGCTACCAAAGTCAAGGTAACCAGTGAACATAGGTTGAAGAAGGGACATGGCAGTTTTGTTTGATGAAGCATTGTCTAATGTAATTGCAAAAATTTTATCTGATATTCCATAATCATCTACAACCATGGAAACATGTTAAGCAATATTGGAACCAGTATGTGCAGACTCAATAGGTCTTAGACCAAGCAACCTTTTTTCCAAACCCCAATCAGAATTCACATAATGAGCAACAACACTAATGTAATCTTCTTTGGCTTTACCAGACCAAATATCAGAAGTGAGTACCACAGAAGATACTGAGGATTTTAAAGTTTCAATTAGACTCTCCATTCGTCCATTGTAATGTTTAATTAAATCTCTAGCAATTGTTTGCCTAGAAGACCTAACAAACCTAGGGTTATGCGCACGGGTGATATACTCATGAAAAGCATCAGACTCAGCAAAACATAAAGGCAAATCTTCTCTAGCTAGCAACCGACACATTTCCATTCGTGTAACTGAAGCTGAATACTCCCAACGTTGCATAGACCCATCAGGATTGAATTTAAGGACTGACTGTACTATGCCAGCTCGATCATGCTCAATCTTAGCTTTACAATGTTGTTGGTGCCTAAGCAAATGTCAAGTACCAGAGGAAGATCTAGCAGACAAGGTAGTTTTGCAGTGTTTGAAAATGGCAGAGACCCTTACCTTCTTACCTTTGTCGTCTACACCAGTTACCTCATCGAAGTCAGACCATACTCTGGACGTGGGTAGCCTCTTCCTGGATCGGGTGTCACGAACAGTGCTACCACTACCAGTGGCAGCGGGGCTCGAAGACCCTGTCACTGTCCCGGCCATGGTCGGTGTTGGCTGTGGCTCCACCGCGTCGATGTTGACAGCAGCATCCACATTATGGCCAAACAACGCCATCTCATCAAGGTGCTCATTGTAATCCTCAAGTGCATGCTCCTCAGCCTCGGCGGCCGCCTCGGTGGCCGGATCAACATCCATCTAGGGATTTTGACCGGCTCCTCACGGCATCACCGGCTCCTCAACGGCCTTCAATACATAGAAAATGGAAGAACAAATTACAATAAAAACAAGTAGGAGCACGGAGCACCAAACAAGTAGGAGCACAAGTTAGGGTTTCACCTGACCGACCGGAGCACCGGATCCTCCAGCGAGGGGCCACCAGAGGGGACGTGGCTTTAGCTTGAGAGAGGAAAATAGGAGCAGAATATGGATCTTGGCCGAGACAGAGGGGAACGAAGTAGTTAGGGTTTCAGAGTGAAGGTAGAATGGTAGATCTAGGGGAATAACCGAATAGAACTTCACGAGAACAGCTGGATCACGACTCAGGAGCACCGAGCAGCACACAAGCAAGCACCAAAAAAGTCGCCGTCGACGGACACCAATTTAGGGTTACGAGTTAAGACAGATTCGACTTACAGTTTCGGCGACAGAGCGAGAGGGGAGATCACCGGAGTCGGAGTCGGAGCCGGAGCCGTTCGAACACCGACCGGATCAAGAGGAGAGGGACGAGCGACGGTGCCAGAGAGAGCGACGGTGAAGAGAGGAGAGAGCTGGAGAGGGACGAGCGAGGAGCGACGGTGTGTGAGAGAATGAGAGTGACTGAGTGAGAGATCAGAGGAGAGGATATTTCTCTCTCGGACGGGCCTTAAACGTGCCGGCGGTTACACGGGCCGTGCTCGGGCCAGGCACGCCGTGCCACACTTGCGGCCCAAGCACGGCACGGCTGCCGTGCCGGGCCGGCCCGAGCCCGTTAGCCACCGTGCCGGGCCGGGTCCGTGCCGTGCTTTTTTCGTGCCCGGCTCCGGGTCGCCCGCCTGGCCCGACCCGTTTGGACATGTATAGTCGTGGAGCAGCGTTTTCTTTTTCTTGTATTTGATCATTGATGCCTTCGATGATGCAGGGTCTGAACTGAAGTGAGGAACTGTCATCATCTTTCTTTGCGTTGTTATCTGTGCAGCAGGCAATCGAAGATTCCGTCAGCCATAAGATCTGAGCTAGGACATTGGAAACATTGCCGACTTTTGTCTCTATTATCAAAGCAGCTAGCTAGCTAGCATTGGAGTTGCAGGCAGACAAATAGCTAGGTATGGTGCCCTACATCGTCACTGCCTTGCATACGCATTTTATTTATATGGACACGATGCGTTGGCATTACGATCAACCATGCGAGACCCTACTGCAGCAGCAGCTTAGCACACCTCACCATGGCCACCTCACCAGAGCAGTTCTTCGTGAAGGACGTTTCTTCCACACAGCAAGGTGGGGGCTGCCATCATCATGCAGTCCCTAGTGATGAAGATATGATGCTCCCTTACATCTCACGAATGCTCATGGAGGACGACGACGACGCTGCTGACGACAATAAGCTCTCTCATCACCCTGCGCTACTCCAGGTGGAGGAACCCTTTGCTCAAATCCTCTCCTCCCCTTCCCTTGGTGCCATCAGTGAGGATGTGTTGCAAGGTGGTGGTAGTGATGGTAGGACACCCGACTACTCATCCTCGTCTAGGTCTAGGTGTGCGTCTGCAGCGGGGGCGTTCCTAGAGCTAGAGGATGATGTGTTGCCCGGAGACGACAGTGGCTTCATGGTGGGCAGGGAAAGTAGTGTCCTTTCGAAGAAGAGGTATGCTAGCAGAGATGATGGTTCTTTAGAAGAGGAGGTAGTAACAAGGAGGAGCAAAGCCGACAAGGATACCTGTGCCCATGACATGCTAGAGGATATGATGTTAAGTGGCCATGAGACGTACATTAGAGACATGGAGAAGCTGCGCATCGCCATGGCGAACGAGAAGAGCAGGAGCAACGGCAAGAGCGGCGGCGGTAGTAAAAAGGCGTCGTTCTGTAATGTGGTGGACATACGCTCACTGTTGACCTTGTGCGCCCATGCGGTGGCAGCAAACGATGGCGCGAGGGCACGCGAGCTACTGAAGCAGATCAACCAACACGCATCAGAAACAGGGGATGCCACGCAGCGGCTAGCCCAGTGTTTCGCCAGGGGGCTGGAAGCACGGCTACTGGGTACGGGAAGCCAGCTCTGGCAGCTGCTACTGGCATCAGACCGCCTCTCCACCGCGGAATACCTCAAGGCATACAACCTCTACATGGCAGCCTGCGGCTTCAACATGGCCGTAATCGGTTTCTCCACGATGACCATCATGCAGGCCATGGCGGGCAGGAGAAGTCTGCACATCGTGGACTACGGTATGCGTTTTGGGTTCCAGTGGGCAAGCTTGCTCCGCTCGCTAGCGAGCAGGGCAGGCGGCCCACCGGAGGTGAGGATCACCGCCGTGGCCCGCTCCCATCACCGGCCGTGCCCGTCCGAGCGTATCGAGGAGGAGACGGGGCGCCGGCTCAGCAGGTGCGCCCATGAGTTTGGCGTGCCATTCAGCTTCCATGTCATCAGGAAAAAATGGGAGCTGGTTTGCAACGAGGACCTGGACAGACGTCCCGATGAGGTGCTCGTGGTGAACGACCACTTCAACTTCAGCACCCTGATGGACGAGAGCGTGTTCTTCGACAACCCAAGCCCCAGGGACACTGTTCTCCTCAACGTTAGGAAGATGAGGCCAGACGTCTTCATCCAGAGCATTCTGAACAATTCCAATGGCTGCTCCTACTTGTCACGGTTCCGGGAGGCCCTGTTCTACTACACGGCAATGTTTGACATTTTCGACGCGACCATGCCCAGGGAGAGCAGGTCACGGGTGGTGCTTGAGCAGGGCCTCTTTGGACGTTCTGCGCTAAATGTCGTCGCTTGCGAGGGTATTGACCTGCTGGAGCGCCCTGAGAGGTATAGACAGTGGCAGGCGAGGAACCAGCGAGCAGGGCTGAGGCAGCTACCGCTCCAACCAACTATTGTTAGTATCCTCAAGGAAGAGGTTAGGAGCTGCCATCACAGGGACTTCTTGATCTGCGAGGACGGCAAATGGCTACTGCAAGGGTGGATGGGACGCATCCTGTTTGCCCAGTCCACATGGGTAGCAGAAGACTCCTATTGTGAATGAACCTTCTTCTTATCTTCCTTTTTATATCCCTACCTCTTTTACACTCTTGCTCTAGCCTATGCTGATTCACCTCTTTATAGGCTAGTTTCAATCGTAACAGCCTATATATATCTACTGCCACATTAGCTATCAACCAATCTATATCGACCAACCACCATCAATCTTTATCTACTATAACACTCTATCTAGTACACAACATTTACCACATCAGCTTTTTTACATGCTTTTAGTTGACATAAAACACCATGTTTTATTAAAATTCAAGTACATATTTTGTGTAATTAAGTTAATGAAATTACATAATTTATGACAACAATTAAAAATTACATAACTTAAGCATTAAAAATTACATAGTTTCTAAATAAAAATTACATGTCTTAAGCATAATAAAAAAATACATAGTTGATAAATAATTATATAACTTAAGCATAAAAATAAAAGTTCATAAATAAAATCTCATTTATAGATTAGATTTCAAGATTTTTTAATTTTTATTTTTTGGACTTCAAATAATTAAAAAAACAGCTAGTTGACATGGTGCACATGTACACCAATCATAATATCACTAAAGTTGGATGTTATCAACTGGTTCATGCAGTTTGGCGGTGAGTACCAGCCGATTCGATCCCAATATGGTTGGTACCGACGGGATGAGGCGGGCGGCGGCGGTGGCATCAACCATGTGGCGTGAACAACCGCGGTTGACACTGCATGGGTTGAAACTAACCATGGCAGAGAGGTCGGTAACGTCGTGTGTTGTACCTGGTCTTATTATAATGATAGTTGCCTTGTTATTTCCAAAAAAACCTTGGCATGTATGTCTAGCCATATCGCATAGCTAGATCTGATATTGTCGTACAAAGGGAAATACATTGATCAAGGATATCTTTACTCCTTTATAGCCTCGCCCAACCTTCCCTTACCACTCCAGCGCTTGCCTCCCGCTCCTTCTGTAGTCCCGCCACCTTCACCGCCTTCTCGCCGCTTCCAAAATCGCAAAGCCGGAGGTACTTTCACAATGCAGGGGGGCATGGACCCGAATGACGAGTCCTAGCTCCCAGGCATAGCGAAAAGCCATTGACTTGCACCTGTCACACGTCACGGAGCCTATCTCTGTACCCATGCGCACCATCTGCATCGTGCAGCGTGTGCTCAGCTACGGTTACAACCCTATCGCATCCACCTCGGTGAAGCTCTATTTGTCGTTCTGATAGTGCCATGGCCACAACTACGGTGAGTCGATGGTTGCCACCACGGTCTACTTCGCCACTAGGTCAACAATGACTCGATGTCGCCTTTGGCAGTGGCTGTGGCGCTAGAGTGGGCCATGTCACAGTACAACAACGTAGGCACCGTGCGATCTAAGTTCATTGACGCTGCGGGGGCTAGAGCATCTTTCATGTGTTGCTCCACATGGCAGTGCACCTAGCCTCCTCGCCAACGCTTGAGGTGTGTCCCATCCTCTTTGGGAGACCTAGGGATGCTGACGTGCGACACGTAGTGGATATAGCTATGGGTAGACCGAGGTTTGGGTGCTTCGTTGTCTCATTGCCAACTAGGGTAGCAGCATTAAGACACAGTCTGACCCCTCTCGCCTCGCCAACATCGTCTCCTGCATTGATGCATTCATCGTCGTATCCCCCGATGTGAACATAGTCACCGACACTATCAAGCTCTCTAGAGCCTATCGCCTCCTCGGGACCAGCGAGCAGGAGAAACTCTTCAATATGTGTAATGCTCTATTCTTCCACATCACCGTCGGCTATGTGCTCTAGGTCACTAGGAAAAAAGTGTTACATTTTGATTTTTAGTGCAAAAATAGATAAATGGCATAGGAATTTATGCAGGAGAGGAGGACAGTCAACACACTTAATTTCAATATGTTGGTGCCAACTCCATACTATTCCACAAGAAGGTTTCTAAAGGTAGCACAATCTAAAAAGAAGGTAAGATACTAATCACACTCCTATTTTGTGATAAGTTAGATCATGTAAGTTATAACTTTGCTGAGTACAAAGCACTTATGTGACACTTAGTCTTAAGGACAAAACTAAATGCATAGCATATGTATGCCAGGATCTATTTCCACACATATGTTGACATCATGTAACACCCTAAATTTGGGGTATAAAATTTCTTCTCTAATGCCTACCAAATTTAGGTGTTACCTCTTGTTTCTCTCTCTATACTTCTCTCTCTTTTTATTAGAACTATATCTAGTTTATAGAGGATTAACTATTTATTTAATAAAGCAAAACCTATAGGAGTCATGAAATGTTGCATCATGCTGAGCCTAAATTATTCTTTCTGTTTGATGCACATGTTTGAATTGGTTTGAATTTCAATTGGGTTTGAATTTGATTAGAAAACCATAAAGAAAATAAAAAGAAAATCACTTAGAAATTCTAGGAAAATGGAAAAACCACATTCGGCCTACTCAACCCAACCCATCCTAGCCAGGCCACGCATGCCCGCTTCGCCTGACAGGTGAGCCCTACCTGTCAGCGACGGCCCGCGTCCGCGCTCTCTCCCTCTCTCTCTCTCTCCCGCTGCCTGGTGGAGCCAGCTTGTCGGCACCAATTACTTCACGCGTGCGCTCGCTCCCTCTCTCTGCCCGGTGGGTTCGCTTTGTTAGCGCTGACTGTTCGACTGCGCATTTGCCCTCGCTGGCTCGTGGACCTCACCTGTCAGCCTCCTCCCCTTCTCTACTACCCGCCCGTGCACTCCATCGTGGACGCGCCCACGTCGCGTGTTTCCTAGCCACTCCCCCACGCTCCCGACCTCCTTCTGAGCCCGCACCCACTCACTCACTCCCCTCACTCAGTAGCGCTCCCTAGAAGACCCCCTCGTGCCCCTCTTTCGCACCGCGCATGCACCCATGGAGCAACGTCGTCGTCTGCCATCCGTTCTGTGGCTGCTATCGAGCTCCTGTTGCATCCATTGCCCCGGTGAGCTCCGCCTCCTCGCCAGCAACACAAGACACCCTCTGGTTTGCCCCTAGCCCCTCTATTTCCCTTTGTTCGCGCTCACCAGACTACTTGCCGCGCAGCTGTGCCTCCGTCGCCGTCAACCAAGGTCCTCGCTGTGTCTTTGTCAATGCTCAAGCACTCTAGAGCCGTCTCTCGAGGTAACTAACCTCCTCATGCCCTTAATTCCACATTCCCTGCTCTGTTGTCCGCGCAATCACTCGCTAGAGTTGGGCTTGGCCACCACCAGGCCACTCCATCGCGGACCGTGCCCTCTGGTGCCTTTGCATCGGTGTCGTGCCCACGGCTGAGCCCGCCGTGTCACCCCAAACTCGCCTGAGCCTTTTCCCAACACCCCAGACCCTCGTCGTGGACGCGCCCTCGCCTCCGGCGGATCTCCGTCACGGAATCGGGCAGCGCCGCCACGGGCAGCCCAGCAACCCGCTCGCGCTCGCCATTAAATCTCAAACGTTCATCTTAGATCTGACGACCTAACTTTAACTAAACCCAATCTGATCCCACCCGTCCGATTCATATCTAGCCACTTGGATCTACCCCCCCCCCCTCACCCGCGTCCTGCAGCTGGGCTCGGACGATCAGACCACCTCACCCCTAGGTCGCTGACTCTTCTAGCCCACTTGTCAGCCCGCGCTCGCGCGCTCGCTTGCTCAGATGTGATCGTGGCCATTCGTCTGCGATCGGATGGATGAGATTACCCCGTACCCCTTCGCGTGGTAGTTTCGTTAAAGAGACTCGGCTTTCTGAGAATCAACCTGATGTCCCTGGTTTTCGTGCGTAGGCCCCTGTATTTTTGCAGAAAAGCCCCCGCCCTTTCGTTTTATCGTAGAATTGGACCTAGTTTTGTATTTTGAATTCCAAAACTTGTTTATTTCATATCTTTTGCATATGAACTCCAAATTGAGCGATTCAAATTGCAAAATGTTCATAATTAAGATTATTCTCTACCTGTTTAAATTAGAATCCCTTACTGTCTATGTGTGTTAATTTTATGCCTAGACTATAGGTTAGTGTAAGGTGATGGTTTATGTTGGTCACTTGTTCTCAAATGTTGTGAGTAAAGAACAAGGCAACACAATTGTTAATTGTTAAAGACCTTCGTCTCCTGAAGCTTTATTTCCTTATGGGTATAAAGCTTCTCGGTCGAAGGTCAAGAAAGATACCTTCATCGCATCAATACAAGAGATAAATGTGACAATCATATCTCCATAATTCATTTATATTCACATCTCACATAACATATATGAATATCGGTAATATCAATATTACAATGATACCTTCGTCTTTTTCGAAGGCAAGGATGCGAGAGAGTGAATATAATACAGTGTGAACAGTACGGTGTTACTGTTCATCTATTTATAGGCACGGGACGTAGCCAAGCAAAAGTACATTTATGTCCTTAATGTTTACACATGATCGTAATACAAATTATAAAGGACTAAGTAGTCTTTTCCTCCTTCGGCCATTATCAATATGCCTTTGCTTCGTTGCGAGCCAAAGCTTTCACGTCCGACAATAGCTTCGGCGTTTTACCCTTATCTTCTTTGAATCTATCTTCATCTTGTGTGTCCTTCATCATGAGAAAGAAGTTTATCTCCTAGAGACGGAGCTTCCTGTAATGGCTTATGCTAAAAACAAATAGTTAATTATGTTTTTGAGGACCTTCGGAAGGAGAAGGCCCCCAACAGTCTGCACGTTCTAATTTTATGTCTAGACTATAGGTTGATTTAAAGTGATGGGTTATTTATTATTAGGAAAATAAAAGGAAAACCCTAATGAATAGTTAGATGGTCAAATTTGTGAAAGTAATCTCATGTAAAGTGTGAACCCATCCCTGGTATAATTTTAGTAATTCGTTAGGAGAAATGAAGTTAAGTTATGTGATCCCTGAGATAGGCACTACTTAGAGAACCACAAACCTCTAGGTGTAATTGTCCACCTTAGAACCTAGATTTTACTCTTGTGTTTATACTATTCTTTTAAGCTTGTGTTCACTTAATTGTGCATGCTTGGTGTACTATTTCTTTGTCATTTTCCAAATGTGTTGAATGAATGATTGCTTTGTGTAGACAATGAGTAGTCCGAGGATTCCGAGTGCATTGCAGGAGACTTCCCTGAGCAGCAACCTGGTAAAGGCAAGTGTCCTCTGACCCATTATGTCCTACTTACTTATATTCACTATCCCACATCACTTAATTGAAACCTAAGGATTGACTAGCTTTGTGTTTACCTTGTCCTTGATTACCTTTTGTGTTATTACGGTTAGCTTCATGCTATTGCTCTACTTTAATCAACGAACATGATGAGAACATTTATGATACGATGATGTTATCTTGATTATGATGATAAACTTGTGATACTTTAGGGGACTCAGGTTGTTTCCTAAGTACCTCTCCATAAGGACCTGTTCGTTGAGAGACCACCCGGGATAACAGTACAACCATGAGGGTGGAATGGAACACTCTTAGCTGATTAATTAGGTGAACTTGGGGTGTAGTTGGCTTTGCCGTAGGGCCGTCAATGGGGGCCGGGGCATAGTGCTTACTCTACTAAGGGTGGGTGTCGAGGTTCATTCGATTTGGTTTTGTTAGTCACCCATCTTAGGGAGGAGTACTGTGTTTGTACGACTGGCGAAACCTAACGAGCAACTATACACCAGGGGAATCTTTGTAAAGGCTACGTAGTGAAACCTTGCCGTAGTGTTTGAGGGCTAGATCGACCCAAGGCAAAAAAGGATCACGACCCGTGGGTAAAGTGTGCAACCTCTGCAAAGTGTTAGAAACTGGTATATTAGTCGTGCTCACGGTTAAGAGCAACCTTGGGATCCTCTTTGATTAGAATAACTTTGGATACTTTTATGATGATGGTAACTTGTGATGATTATAACTGTGGTTTCTGGTATTTCCTCTTGGAGGGAGTACTTTTGGGTAATAGCTTGGGTATTATTACTAAAACTTCACTTCTCTACTAGTAATAAATACCTGACCAACTAAAAGCAACTGCTTAAACCTTAACCCCACATACAGCTAGTCCACTTTAACCAAACGGGACATTTGCTGAGTACGTTGATGTGTACTTACCCTTGCTTTAAAAACCATCCACCCAGGATGTCCACATTGCCATCAGTGCTCAGGTGAAGATGAAGGCAACATGGAGGATTCCAGGAGTTTCAAGACTTCGATGAGTTCTAGTCGTATTTAATGGCAAACCCTCAGTCAGCTGCCTGTGAAGGCATTATCTTCTACATTTCGTATTTCACACTTTGATTATGTTAATGACTATGTCAAGTTAATGACTCTTTGGATGTCTTGGACATCTTGATGTAATAAAGTACTATTTCCACTGGCGCTCAGGTTGTCCACATTGCCATCAGTACTCTTTGGTAGCCTTCCTCTTCTGGCTCCTAGCTTCACGTAGCGTCTCTTGATTAACGTCCAGTGGCTACAGTGCAGTCCCTGGCGCTGCTGTCTTCTTTGGCGGCATGACGATGTTCGATGCTTACCGAAGCTGGTCGAATGAGTTCACCGGAGGTGGGCGCCAATGTTTGTCCTTGTTCTCGGATGCTATACATCAAGAACAAAGCAACACAATTGTTAACGATTAGAGACCTTTGTCCTTCGAGACATTATCTCCCCTGGGATATAATGATCTTCAGACGAAGGTCATGAAGGACATACCTTCATCATTTCAGTGAACAAAACGTAAATAGAGGCATATGACACATAAAAGAATACAAACAATTGTCACAAATCATTAGATTATTCATATTCTCATTTTATAAACATGGATAAACATCAAAGATATTTATATTACATTTGTACCTTCGGCTTGACAGAAGGTGGAAAAGCGGGAGTGACGCGAGAGTGATTACAATTCAGCGTGAACAGTACGGTGTTATTGTTCATCTATTTATAGGCACAGGACGCAGCCTGGTCAAAAGTACATTCATGTCCCTAACATTTACTATTGACCCTAAGGCAAGCTGTCGGGGACTAAGCAGCCTTTTCTCCTTTAGGTCTGTTTCATCTTTTACCATCGTCATCGTGCTAAGCCGAAGCTTCTTCAGCCACAGCTTCGGAGCTAGTTTATCCTTCCTTCAGACCGCACCTTCATACCATGCACGCCTTCATCTCAAAGCCGAAGCTTCCTGTGACAGTCTATGTTATACTGAAAAACATGTTAGTTAAGTTTTTGAGGACCTTCGTAAGAGGAAGGCCCCCAACAGTAGCCCCTCGCAGTATTAATTTGTTTTTGTATTTAACAAATTTAGACTGCGACATGAACGAAGGCCTTTAGCCAAAGGTCCAAAAAACACCTTCTCTTCGCTAGAATAGCAAAAGCCAATGACACGTAGGGCTCGCCAAGTTGCAATGCACTGGGCATATAAATAGGAACCGGCAGTGATAGCATTTGATGCGCCATTTCAATCGCTTGTGCTAGTTTTTCAAGCTTGAATTTACTTGCTATGTTAGATCTCGCTTGATTTGTGAGCTTTGGCATTTGCACAAGTGGTCACCAAATGGCTGAAGAGAAGAAGGTTGTTGATCCTGCTCTAGTTGGTTTTTACGAAGCTATGGAGAAGGCAAACATAGAGAAAATTACAAATGAAATGCTAGCTGGTTTTGTCTAAAGATTCTACTGATAGCAAAAATTTTGATGTGGAAAGTGGGAACGAAGATGCCGAAGATCGGCCCTGGCGGCCGAGCCACACCATCTTCAGAAAGTCATCCATCAAATAGAGTCACATTGATGCAATAAAAGGAAGATATTTTTGTGATATGTCCATCGTGAGAGCTGGAGGGGACAGCGCCGCCCCTGCACTCGAAGTGGACGAAGTTGTTGTTTATAGAAGTTTCATGAAGGCAGGGCTTCGGTTTCCGTTAAGTAAATTTCTGGTTGAAGTGTTGAAGACATTTGAGATCTTTCTTCATCAGATTACCCCTGAAGCCATCATTAGGATGGGGGTTTTATTTGGGCCATGAGGAGCCAAGGACTAGAGCCGAGTGCAAAATGCTTCTGCAATATGCACGAGCTGTTGTATGAGACGAAGGCTACCGGCAAGGAGCAGTATTATAATAATTTTGGTTGTTATGGCTTCGTGCCTCGCTTTGACGTGAGTTATCCAGTTCCGATGTTTCAGAAGAGGTGGCCAGGAGCCTGGATGGAAGAATGGTTTTATGTGAAGAATAACTTAGTTGAAAGGGAAGATATAAAAGGGATTATCCAACGCCCTATTTGGTCTCGGTTCGGCATCAGAAAACCAGCCACCACTCTTGGAAACGATATCGAAGCGTGCCAGAAGGCTTTCAACAATGTATGCACCTTTATTGGCACGAGAGACCTAGTCCAGGAGCACATTGCCTACATGATATGGCCTCTTGTTAATGACTGGGAAATGCTAAAGGAAACTGCTGCCGGGTCCAGCCAAGGCGGCTTGGTTTATTTGAAATATACCTTCAGATACAGAGATCAGTTTGATGAGCCGAATGATGACTGGCTAAACTGTGTTGAGGCGACTAGCAATGAGTTGCTTGGGGCCTACACAAGGGCCAAAGATGATGCCATGACTTTAGCCTTCGGAAGTCGAGGCAAGAAAAGACTAAACAAAGTTTTTGATGTTATTGGTTTTGTATACCCAGATTATAGCTATCCCTTGCGAAAGCAGGGAAAAAAGAGAAAAACTACTACTTTGGCCATCTCAGCTGCGCCGAAGGGTAAGAAAATCAAGGTTTTGACGCACCGGCCTAGGTACATTGAAACAGCTAGGGTGCCGAAGCTTGGTGAAGGGACATCTTTCACCGTTGAGCCAGGACTGCCTGCTCCTGCCGGCTCCAAGGAAGAATCGGCTGAAGTGCCAAAGATTCCTGCAACCGAGTCAGCCGAAGCGCCGAAGCAAGCTACCGAAGCCAAAGGAAAAGCGGCCGAAGAGCCAGGGCTAGGGGAAACGGCAGGTTCACCAAAAATTTTGAGCCCACCACCGGAGCCAGAATTGCCGAAGGTATCAAAAGCTCCTGCAATAACTCCCAAGAGGAGGAGGATGGCTCGCATGCTGGACGCTGTCATGGAGTCGACAAGGGCATCAACTCCTGCTCCTGCTAAGGAGACTGCCGAAGCTGCTATAGCTCGCGTTGAAACCGAAGCTGGGCCGATAGTGCTCACTGAAACAGAGCCTGCTAGAACTGAGTAGTGTTGAACAAGGACCTTCAGACATCGGTCTAGCTCTAGAAAAAGAAGACGCGCTCGAGAAGGTTGAATCTCCTATTCCCAAAGCACCTACTGAAGGGCTTGACTTTATTATTCGACACGCTTCGAGAAAGAAGTTGTCTGAAGAGGAAATTGTAGAAGCCAAACATTATGCCCGGAAACTGAAGTACCCGAAGGGGGCCTTGGTGTATAATGGCACCAACGAAGATGACTTTCTATACTGCCTCCCAGACAATAAGGAAGTATCTGTTTGCCGGGAGATGGCAAAAAACACAGGATTTTCGAAGCTTGAAGTTGGCCTTTCTGCTATGTCGAAGGATGACCTCGCAGACAGCCTTGCGTACAATAGTCTAAAGGTACAGAAGTTATGGACTTTTAAGCAGATTATTTTTTTGTGTCTTTTATTCTTGTGCTGATCCTTTGTCTCCCTTCTTTTTTGTAGGGCTTAATTCTGAGCAACGCTTTGAGAGCACAGAAGAATGCTGAGGATGAAAGTTGTCAGATAGCCCTTGATAACCTTCGGTCAGATGTTATCAAACTGAGGAATGAAACTGCAAAGAAGGACAAATTCTGCTCTCCTTGGTGGACAGAGTCAATGCTAGCGAAGCCAATCTTACCGCGTAGTCCGAAGCTCATAGAGCCGAAGTTGAAAACTTAAAGAAAAAACTTGCCGAGAAGAATGAAGATTTTGAAGTGGCTAAAGCAAAACAGGAAATAAGCGAATGGACTAGTGCAAGATTGCAAAAGAATGTAGATGAGCTTCAGGAATCGAAGGAGCAATATTACAAAAAATCCTTGGATTGTGCCAAGAAGCTGAAAGATAGTTTTGCAAAGGTGGGTGCTTACTCATCCGAGCATAAATTTATTAGAGGCGATCCTGAAGGAATCATCGAATGGATCGGTGAAGAAGCTAAAGCTTTTGAAGAGATCATTAGTGACCGTGATGATTTCTACACCTTTGCCGGTGCCAGAGGGGTTGCAGCAATTTTGGAAAAATCTGGCTGTGAACATGTTAAAGCTGTAACCCAGACGGAGGCTGTCTTCACTGTGGAGAACACGAAGGATCCTTCGGCTGAGGCAACTCTCATGGGTGGAAAATTTTACTCCAACGTTTGGATGAAAGGCGGCCGAGAACTAGCCGATGAAGCTATAAAGAAGAATGAGAAAGAAACCCATGAAGCCCGAGAGGAAGCCAAGCGAGCCGAAGAGGCTGCCAAGCGCGCAAGGCGCATAGGTATTTTAATTATTTCATAACTTCTGTATTTTTTCTGGCTTTGGATTAACAACTTTTAACTTTTACTATAGCTGAACTTTCACCGCCACCTGAGCCATATGATCTCGAAGCTGATCCAGCCATGAAGGCGGCGTTGAAAACTATAAGAATTGCTGAAGAAGCTGTCAACAAACTTCTGAACGAAGCTGCTGAGAAAATTTTGAAGGAAGACTAGATTTTTTGTGTAGATAAGAAGTGTAACATTTGTGTGATGTAATATTCGTACAAGTTAAACATTGTATATCTATGTGTAAATTAGTGTAATATATTTCTTTGCGATGCATGAAATTTGCGTACGTACCATTTTGAGCCTTCGGCGAAAAAACACCTTCCCTTCTTTTCATGCTTCGTAAAGAAAAAACCCTTCTATAGCTCTGCATCCCCTTAGGAATGACTTTGGAGCTTCTTCACCTTCTATTTCGGTGGTATTTAAGCTCTGCATCCCCTTAGGGACGATTTTGGAGCTTCTTCACCTTCTATTTAGGTGGAATTTTGGCTCTGCATTCCCTTAGGAACGACTTTTGAGCTTTGAAACTTACTCTGCGCTCCCTTAGGAATGACTTTTGTGGCTTCAGAACTTACTCTGCGCTCCCTTAGGAACGACTTTTGTTGCTTCGGAACTTACTCTGCGCTCCCTTAGGAACGACTTTTGTAGCTTCGAAACTTACTCCGCTGCCTTAGGAACGACTTTTGTAGCTTCGTAATCTTGTTAAGAGGAAGCATTCCACTCGATGATATGAGCAATATTATTTCATGAAATTGGAATTTAATCCTTCGTGAATTGTTTTTCATACAAAAAAGATAGAAAAAACAAAGATACACCAGAGGTAGGATATTCTTCAGTAGATGTGCTTGGATTTGGGCACAGTGCTATTGACTGTGCGAGCTTCGGACTCCTCCCAAAAATCGCGCTGCTGCTGAGTGTGTTGGTGCCCTTCTGGCTGCTGGCTTCGGGCTAAAGTAGGTGCTAGCGGTGGTTGTGGTGGGAGCTGAGCCCAGGAAGCTTGAGAGTGGCTTGCCGAAGCAACAGAGGCCGAAGGTTGTTGATTACCTACGTATTCTGGGACATAGGGAGAATAGCATGAGGCAGTATGTAGGACTTGCTTTGGCTGATTATTTCATGCTTCAGCTTTGGCAATCTCTTTCTGCTTCTGAATCGTGACTTGGCACGTTCTTGTGGTGTGGCCTTTGTCTTCGCCATAGAACAAACAAAACAGTCTCCTGGGTTGATCTTCATATCTTCCTCCAAAGCTTCTGCCCCCTCTGCCTCTTGGAGCTGGTGGCCTGAAGGAACTTTGTTGTGGCCCTGATGATTGGGAGCTGTGTTGCTGCCTTTGGGGTTGGCTTCCCCTATCATCACTTGGGCTGCCATTATGGATTGATCTGACATGCCTGGGGTGGAATCTTCCTTCGAAGCTGAAAGACGCCTAGAGGGGGGGTGAATAGGGCGAAACTGAAATTTACAAAATTAATCACAACTACAAGCCGGGTTAGCGTTAGAAATAATAATGAGTCCGAGAGAGAGGGCGCAAAACAAATCGCAAGCAAATGAAGAGTGTGACACGCGGATTTGTTTTACCGAGGTTCGGTTCTCGCAAACCTACTCCCCGTTGAGGAGGCCACAAAGGCCGGGTCTCTTTCAACCCTTACCCTCTCTCAAACGGTCCCTCGGACCGAGTGAGCTTCTCTTCTCAAATCAACCCCGGGAATAAAACTTCCCCGCAAGGACCACCACACAATTGGTGCCTCTTGCCTCGGTTACAAATGAGTTTTGATCACAAGAACAATTGAGAAAGAAAGAAGCAATCCAAGCGCAAGAGCTCAAAAGAACACGGCAAATCTCTCTCGCTAATCACTAAAGCCTTGTGTGGAATTGGAGAGGATTTGATCACTTGAGTGTGTCTAGAATTGAATGCCTAGCTCTTGTAAGTGGTTGAAAAGTGGAAAACTTGGATGACTTGAATGTGGGGTGGTTGGGGGTATTTATAGCCCCAACCACCAAACTAGCCGTTTGGGTGGAGGTTGACTGTCGTATGGTGCACCGGACAGTCCGGTGCACACCGGACATGTCCGGTGCGACAGCCACGTCACCCAGCCGTTAGGGTTCCGACCGTTGGAGCTCTGTTGTTGGGCCCGCCTCGATGACCGGTGGTGCACCGGACATGAACTGTAGAATGTCCGGTGCGCCTGTTCGCGCGTGCCTGACTTCTGCGCGCTCTGGCGCGCATTAAATGCGCCTGTAGAGCGCCTGCAGGTGACCGTTGGAACCGAAGGAGCCATTGCTCTGCAGATACACCGGAACAGTCCGGTGTACACCAGACAGTCCGGTGAATTATAGCGGAGTGACGTTGCGAATTCCCGAAGCTGGCGAGTTCGGAGCCACGTCCTCTTGGAGCACCGGACACTGTCCGGTGTACACCGGACAGTCCGGTGAATTATAGCGCGCCGGCTCCGAGAATTCCCAAAGGTGAAGAGTTTGAAGTCGATCTTCCCTGGTGCACCGGACACTGTCCGGTGGCACACCGGACAGTCCGGTGCCCCCGACCAGGGTGCCTTTTGTTGTCCCTTTGCTCCTTGTTTGAACCCTTTTTCTTGGTCTTTTTATTGGCATATGGTGAACCTTTGTACCTGTAGAACTTATAAACTTGGGCAAACTAGTTAGTCCAATTATTTGTGTTGGGCAATTCAACCACCAAAATTAGTATAGGAAATAGGTGTAAGCCTAATTCCCTTTCAATCTCCCCCTTTTTGGTGATTGATGCCAACACAAACCAAAGCAAGTATAGAAGTGCATAATTGAACTAGTTTGCAAAATGTAAGTGCAAAGGTTACTTAGAATTGAGCCAATAAATATCACTTACTAGATATGCATGGATTGTTTCTTTATTTTTAACATTTTGGACCACGCTTGCACCACAAGTTTTGTTTTTGCAAATTCTTTTTGTAAATCCTTTTCAAAGTCTTTTTGCAAATAGTCAAAGGCAAGTGAATAAGATTTTGCGAAGCATTTTTAAGATTTGAAATTTTGTCCCCTTGTTTCAAATGCTTTTCCTTTGACTAAACAAAACTCCCCCTTAATAAATTCTCCTCTTAGTGTTCAAGAGGGTTTTAAGATATCAATTTTGAGAGTACTACTTTCTCCCCCTTTAGAACACAAAGAGATACCCATTTGAAATTTACCAATTTGAAAATCATTAATTTTGAAAATTAGGGTGGTGGTGCGGTCCTTTTGCTTTGGGCTCATACTTTCTCCCCCTTTGGCATGAATCGCCAAAAACGGATACTTTGAGTGCAATATAAGCCCTTTTCTAACTACTTTCTCCCCTTTGGCAAATAAAATATATGAGTGAAGATTATACCAAATACGGAGAGTGAAGCGGAGCGACGGCGAAGAAGGAGTAGTAGAGTGAAGTGGAAGCCTTTGTCTTCGCCGAAGACTCCATTTCCCTTTCAATATACCTATGACTCGGTTTGAAATACACTTGAAAACACATTAGTCATAGCATATATAAAAGAGACATGATCAAAGGTATACTCATGAGCAATGTGTGCAAATTAGCAAAAGAAATTCCTAGAATCAAGAATATTGAGCTCATGCCTAAGTTTGGTAAAAGTTTGTTCATCAAGTGGCTTGGTAAATATATCGGCTAATTGATCTTTAGTATTGATATATGCAATCTCGATATCCCCCTTTTGTTGGTGATCCCTAAGAAAATGATACCGAATGGCTATGTGTTTAGTGCGGCTATGCTCAACGGGATTATCCGCCATGCGGATTGCACTCTCATTATCACATAGAAGAGGAACTTTGGTTAATTTGTAACCATAGTCCCGCAGGGTTTGCCTCATCCAAAGCAATTGCGCGCAACAATGGCCTGCGGCAATATACTCGGCTTCGGCAGTAGAAAGAGCGACCGAATTTTGCTTCTTTGAAGCCCAAGACACCAAGGATCTTCCCAAGAACTGGCAAGTCCCCGATGTGCTCTTCCTATTAATTTTGCACCCCGCCCAATCGGCATCCGAATAACCAATCAAATCAAATGTGGATCCCCGAGGGTACCAAAGCCCAAACTTAGGAGTATAAGCCAAATATCTCAAGATTCGTTTTACGGCCGTAAGGTGTGATTCCTTAGGATCGGCTTGGAATCTTGCACACATGCATACGAAAAGCATAATGTCCGGTCGAGATGCACATAAGTAGAGTAATGAACCTATCATCGACCGGTATACCTTTTGATCCATGGACTTACCTCCCGTGTCGAGGTCGAGATGCCCATTTGTTCCCATGGGTGTCTTGATGGGCTTGGCATCCTTCATTCCAAACTTGGTTAGAATGTCTTGAGTGTACTTTGTTTGGCTAATGAAGGTGCCCTCTTGGAGTTGTTTGACTTGAAATCCTAGAAAATACTTCAACTCCCCCATCATAGACATCTCGAATTTTTGTGTCATGTTCCTACTAAATTCTTCACAAGTAGATTCGTTAGTAGACCCAAATATGATATCATCAACATAAATTTGGCATACAAACAAATCATTGTCAAGAGTTTTAGTGAATAAAGTAGGATCGGCTTTTCCGACTTTGAAGCCATTAGCAATAAGGAAATATCTTAGGCATTCATACCATGCTCTTAGGGCTTGCTTGAGCCCATAAAGCGCCTTAGAGAGCCTATAGACATGGTTAGGATACTCACTGTCTTCAAAGCCAGGAGGTTGCTCAACATAGACCTCTTCTTTGATTGGTCCATTGAGGAAGACACTCTTTACGTCCATTTGGTAGAGCTTGAAGCCATGGTAAGTAGCATAGGCTAATAATATACGAATTGACTCAAGCCTAGCTACGGGTGCATAGGTTTCACCGAAATCCAAACCTTCGACTTGGGAGTATCCTTTGGCCACAAATCGGGCTTTGTTCCTTGTCACCACACCATGCTCGTCCTGCTTGTTGCGGAAGACCCACTTGGTTCCTACAACATTTTGGTTAGGACGTGGAACTAAATGCCATACCTCATTCCTAGTGAAGTTGTTGAGCTCCTCTTGCATCGCCATCACCCAATCCGAATCTTGAAGTGCTTCCTCTACCCTGTGTGGCTCAATAGAGGAAATAAAAGAGTAATGCTCACAAAAATGTGCAACACGAGATTGAGTAGTTACCCCCTTATGAATGTCGCCGAGGATGGTGTCGACGGGGTGATCTCGTTGGATTGCTTGGTGGACTCTTGGGTGTGGCGGTCTTGGTTCTTCATCCTCCTTGTCTTGATCGTTTGCATCTCCCCTTGATCATTGCCATCATCTTGAGGTGGCTCATCTCTTGAATCTTCTCCTTCATCAACTTGAGCCTCGTCCTCATTTTGGGTTGGTGGAGATGCTTGTGTGGAGGAGGATGGTTGATCTTGTGCATGTGGAGGCTCTTCGGATTCCTTAAGACACACATCCCCAATGGACATGTTCCTTAATGCTATGCACGGAGCCTGTTCTTCACCTATCTCATCAAGATCAACTTGCACTACTTGAGAGCCGTTAGTCTCATCAAACACAACGTCACAAGAAACTTCAACAAGTCCTGAGGACTTGTTAAAGACTCTATATGCCCTTGTGTTTGAGTCATCCTAGTAAAAAGCCTTCTACAGTTTTAGGAGCAAATTTAGATTTTATACCTCTCTTAACAAGAATAAAGCATTTGCTACCAAAAACTCTAAAATATGAAATATTGGGCTTTTTACCAGTTAGGAGTTCATAGGATGTCTTCTTGAGGATTCGGTGTAGATATAACCGGTTGATGGCGTAGCAGGCGGTGTTGACCGCCTCGGCCCAAAACCGATCCGGTGTCTTGTACTCATCAAGCATGGTTCTTGCCATGTCCAATAGAGTTCGATTCTTCCTCTCCACTACACCATTTTGTTGTGGGGTGTAGGGAGAAGAGAATTCATGCTTGATGCCCTCCTCCTCAAGGAAGCCTTCAATTTGAGAGTTCTTGAACTCCGTCCCGTTGTCGCTTCTAATTTTCTTGATCCTTAAGCCGAACTCATTTTGAGCCCGTCTCAAGAATCCCTTTAAGGTCTCTTGGGTATGGGATTTTTCCTGCAAAAAGAACACCCAAGTGAAGCAAGAATAATCATCCACAATAACTAGACAGTACTTACTCCAGCCGATGCTTATGTAAGCGATCGGGCCGAATAAATCCATGTGAAGGAGCTCCAGTGGCCTGTCACTTGTCATGATGTTCTTGTGTGGATGATGAGTGCCAACTTGCTTCCCGGCTTGGCATGCGCTACAAATCCTGTCTTTCTCAAAATGAACATTTGTTAGTCCTAAAATGTGTTCTCCCTTTAGAAGCTTATGAAGATTCTTCATTCCAACATGGGCTAGTCGGCGGTGCCAGAGCCAACCCATGTTAGTCTTAGCAATTAAGCAAGTGTCGAGTTCAGCTCTATCAAAATCTACCAAGTATAGCTGACCCTCTAACACTCCCTTAAAAGCTATTGAATCATCACTTCTCCTAAAGACAGTGACACCTACATCAGTAAATAGACAGTTGTAGCCCATTTGACATAATTGAGATACGGAAAGCAAATTGTAATCTAGTGAATCAACAAGAAAAACATTGGAAATGGAATGGTCAGGAGATATAGCTATTTTACCCAAACCTTTGACCAAACCTTGGTTTCCATCCCCGAATGTGATAGCTCGTTGGGGATCTTGGATTTTCTCGTAGGAGGAGAACATCTTCTTCTCCCCTGTCATGTGGTTTGTGCACCCGTTGTCGATGATCCAACTTGAGCCCCCGGATGCATAAACCTACAAAACAAGTTTAGTTCTTGACTTTAGGTACCCAAACGGTTTTGGGTCCTTTGGCATTAGAAACAAGAACTTTGGGTACCCAAACACAAGTCTTTGAGCCCTTGTGTTTGCCCCCAACAAACTTGGCAACTACCTTGCCGGATTTGTTAGTCAAAACATAAGATGCATCAAAAGTCTTAAATGAAATGCCATGATCATTTGATGCACTAGGAGTTTTCTTTCTAGGCAACTTAGCACGGGTTGGTTGCCTAGAGCTAGATGTCTCACCCTTATACATAAAAGCATGATAAGGGCCAGAGTGAGACTTCCTAGAATGAATTCTCCTAATTTTGCTCTCAGGATAACCGGCAGGGTATAAAATGTAACCCTCGTTATCCTGAGGCATGGGAGCCTTGCCCTTAACAAAGTTAGACAAATTTTTAGGAGGGGCACTAAGTTTGACATTGTCTCCCCTTTGGAAGCCAATGCCTTCCTTGATGCCAGGGCGTCTCCCATTATAAAGCATACTTCTAGCAAATTTAAACTTTTCATTTTCTAAGTTATGCTCAGCAATTTTAGCATCTAATTTTGCTATATGATCATTTTGTTGTTTAATTTATACCATGTGATCATGAATAGCATTGATATCAATATCTCTACATCTATCACAAATAGACACATGCTCAATAGTAGATGTAGAGGGTTTGCAAGAATTAAGTTCAACAATCTTAGCACGCAAAATATCATTGTTATCTCTAAGATTGGAAATTGTAACATTGCAAATATCTAATTCTTTAGCCTTAGCAATCAATTTCTCATTCTCATTTCTAAGGCTAGCAATAGAGACATTCAACTCATCAATCCTAGCAAGTAAATCAACATTATCATCTCTAAGATTGGAAGTTGAAATAGTACAAACATGTGAATCAACCTTAGCTAATAATTTAGCATTCTCATTTCTAAGGTTGTCAATGTCTCATGGCAAGTGCTTAGCTCACTAGATAATTTTTCACATTTTTCAACTTGTAGAGCATAAGCA
The DNA here is from genome assembly GCA_029449295.1 of Zea luxurians. Taxonomy (NCBI): domain Eukaryota; kingdom Viridiplantae; phylum Streptophyta; class Magnoliopsida; order Poales; family Poaceae; genus Zea; species Zea luxurians. Next base: position 187,697,356 of record JAOPSE010000004.1, on the reverse strand, counting down.
TTTTTAACCTTAACATGCTTTTTGTTTTCCTTAATAAGGAAGTCCTCTTGAGAGTCCAAGAGATCATCCTTCTCATGAATAGCACTAATCAACTCATTTAATTTTTCCTTTTGTTGCATGTTTAGGTCGGCAAAAAGGGTACGCAAATTATTTTCCTCATCACTAGCATTATCATCACTAGAGGACTCATATTTAGTGGAGGATTTAGATTTAACCTTCTTCCTTTTGCCGTCCTTTGCCATGAGGCACTTGTGGCCGACGTTTGGGAAGAGAAGTCCCTTGGTGACGGCGATGTTGGCGGCGTCCTCGTCGGAGGAGGACTCGGTGGAGCTCTCGTCGGAGTCCCACTCCCGGCAAACATGGGCATCGCCGCCCTTCTTCTTGTAGTACCTCTTCTTTTCTCTCCTCTTTCCCTTCTTGTCGTCGCCCCTGTCACTGTCACTAGATATAGGACATTTTGCAATAAAATGATCGGGCTTACCACATTTGTAGCACACTTTCTTGGAGCGGGGTTTGTAGTCCTTCCCTCTCCTTTGTTTGAGGATTTGGCGAAAGCTCTTGATGACGAGTGCCATTTCCTCATTGTCGAGCTTTGAGGCGTCGATTGGTTGTCTACTTGGTGTAGACTCCTCCTTCTTCTCCTCCGTTGCCTTAAATGTGACCGGTTGTGCCGTGGATGTGGGGGGATCATCTAGCTCGTTGATTCTCTTCGAGCCCTTGATCATATACTCAAAGCTCACAAAATTTCCGATTACTTCCTCGGGAGTCATTAGTGTGTATCTAGGATTACCACGGATTAATTGAACTTGAGTGGGGTTAAGGAAAATGAGAGATCTTAGAATAACCTTAACCACCTCGTGGTCGTCCCACTTCTTGCTCCCGAGGTTTCGCACTTGGTTCACCAAGGTTTTGAGCCGGTTGTACATATCTTGTGGCTCCTCCCCTTGGCGAAGACGGAAGCGACCGAGCTCCCCCTCGATCGTTTCCCGCTTGGTGATCTTGGTGAGTTCATCACCCTCGTGTGCGGTCTTGAGTAGGTCCCAAATCTCCTTTGCACTCTTCAACCCTTGCACCTTGTTATATTCCTCTCTACTTAGAGAGGCGAGGAGTATGGTTGTGGCTTGGGAGTTGAAGTGCTCGATTTGGGCCACTTGGTCCGTATCATAGTCTTCATCCCCTACGGATGGTACCTGTACACCAAACTCAACAACATCCCATATATTATTGTGGAGTGAGGTTAGGTGATATCGCATCATATCACTCCACCTAGCATAATCTTCACCATCAAGCGTTGGTGGTTTGCCTAAAGGGACGGAAAGTAAAGGTGTATGTTTAGGAATGAGGGGGTAGCGTAGGGGGATCTTACTATACTTCTTGCGCTCTTGGCACTTAGAAGTTACGGACGGCGCATCGGAGTCGGAGGTCGACGTTGATGAAGTGTCGGTCTCATAGTAGACCACTTTCCTCATCCTCTTGTGCTTGTCGCCTCTCCGATGCGACTTGTGGGAAGAAGATTTCTCCTTCTTCTCTTTGTGGTGTGAAGAAGACTTCTTCCCTTTGGAGGAGTCCTTCTTCTTCTCCTTCCTCTTGGTGTGGGACTCTTCCGATGAGGTGCTCCTGTGACTCGTAGTGGGCTTGTCATCGGTCTCCATCTCCCTCTTAGTGTGATCTCCCGACATCACTTCGAGTGGTTAGGCTCTAATGAAGCACCGGGCTCTGATACCAATTGAAAGACGCCTAGAGGGGGGTGAATAGGGCGAAACTGAAATTTACAAAATTAATCACAACTACAAGCCGGGTTAGCGTTAGAAATAATAATGAGTCCGAGAGAGAGGGCGCAAAACAAATCGCAAGCAAATGAAGAGTGTGACACGCGGATTTGTTTTACCGAGGTTCGGTTCTCGCAAACCTACTCCCCGTTGAGGAGGCCACAAAGGCCGGGTCTCTTTCAACCCTTACCCTCTCTCAAACGGTCCCTCGGACCGAGTGAGCTTCTCTTCTCAAATCAACCCCGGGAATAAAACTTCCCCGCAAGGACCACCACACAATTGGTGTCTCTTGCCTCGGTTACAAATGAGTTTTGATCACAAGAACAATTGAGAAAGAAAGAAGCAATCCAAGCGCAAGAGCTCAAAAGAACACGGCAAATCTCTCTCGCTAATCACTAAAGCCTTGTGTGGAATTGGAGAGGATTTGATCACTTGAGTGTGTCTAGAATTGAATGCCTAGCTCTTGTAAGTGGTTGAGAAGTGGAAAACTTGGATGACTTGAATGTGGGGTGGTTGGGGGTATTTATAGCCCCAACCACCAAACTAGCCGTTTGGGTGGAGGCTGTCTGTCGTATGGTGCACCGGACAGTCCGGTGCACACCGGACATGTCCGGTGCGACAGCCACGTCACCCGGCCGTTAGGGTTCCGACCGTTGGAGTTCTGTTGCTGGGCCTGCCTCAATGACCAGTGGCGCACCGGACATGAACTGTAGAATGTCCGGTGCGCCTGTTCGCGCGTGCCTAACTTCTGCGCGCTCTGGCGCGCATTAAATGCGCCTGCAGAGCGCCTGCAGGTGACCGTTGGCGCCGAAGGAGCCGTTGCTCTACAGATACACCGGATCAGTCCGGTGTACACCGGACAGTCCGGTGAATTATAGCGGAGTGACGTTGCGAATTCCCGAAGCTGGCGAGTTCGGAGCCGCGTCCTCTTGGAGCACCGGACACTGTCCGGTGTACACCGGACAGTCCGGTGAATTATAGCGCGCCAGCTCCGAGAATTCCCGAAGGTGAAGAGTTTGAAGTCGATCTTCCCTGGTGCACCGGACACTGTCCGGTGGCACACCGGACAGTCCGGTGCCCCCGACTAGGGTGCCTTCGGTTGTCCCTTTGCTCCTTGTTTGAACCCTTTTTCTTGGTCTTTTTATTGGCATATGGTGAACCTTTGTACCTGTAGAACTTATAAACTTGGGCAAACTAGTTAGTCCAATTATTTGTGTTGGGCAATTCAACCACCAAAATTATTATAGGAAATAGGTGTAAGCCTAATTCCCTTTCAGAAGCCCCTGGCCATCTCAGAGCATCTGTAAGCTTCTTCCCTTCACTGCCGGAAATCATTATCAGCTCTGATGTATTCATCCGTTTTTGTGAGAAGCTTCTGCAAGGTTTGCGGTGGCTTCCTTGCAAAATATTGTGCTATTGGTCCTAGTCTAAGCCCCTTGATCATGGCCTCAATGATAATCTCGTTGGGCACTGTAGGCGCCTAGGCTCTCAGTCGCAGGAACCTTCGGACATACGCCTGGAGATACTCCTCCTGATCCTGCGTGCACTGGAACAGAGCTTGAGCGGTGACTAGCTTCGTTTGAAAGCCCTGGAAGCTAGTAACCAGCATGTCCTTTACTTCTGCCAAGACATAATTGTCCCTGGCCGAAGAGAAGAGTACCAAGTTTGCGCTACGCTTTTGACTGCCATGACGAAGGATTTCACCATGACTGCAGTATTGCCCCCATATGAAGATATGGTTGCTTCGTAGCTCATCAAGAACTGCTTCGAGTCTGAATGCCCATCATGCGTAGGAAGCTGAGGTGGCTTGTATGATGGGGGCCATGGCGTAGCCTGCAATTCTGCTGCCAAGGGAGAAATATCATCAAAAGCAAAATTGCCATGATGAAAATTACCATACCATTCATCATCATTGTATGAATTTTCTTGATGAAGCTCCCTGTGCTGGGGCCTTCGGTCTTGGTCATCCTGGGTGAGGTAACGCATTTCTTCGGCGGCCTCATCAATCTTCCTCTAGAGGTCGGCGAGCCGAAGCATTTTCTCTCTCTTCTTTTGGACCTGTTGGTGGATAGCTTCCAGATCCCTGATTTCTTGGTCTAGCTCCTCCTCCTGAGGTGTTGGGCTGGTAGCCTTCCTCTTCTAGCTCCTAGCTTCGTGTAGCGTCTCCTGATTAACGTCCAGTGGCTGCAGTGCAGCCCCTAGCGCTGCTGTCTTCTTCGGCGGCATGACGAAGGTTGATGCTTGCCGATGGTGGTCGAATGAGTTCATCGGAGGTGGGCGCCAATGTCATTGGTCCTTATTCTCGGATGCTATACATCAAGAACAAAGCAACACAATTGTTAACGATTAGAGACCTTCGTCCTTCGAGACATTATCTCCCCTAGGATATAATGATCTTCAGACGAAGGTCATGAAGGACATACCTTCATCATTTCAGTGAACAAAACATAAATAGAGGCATATGACACATAAAAGAATACAAACAATTGTCACAAATCATTAGATTATTCGTATTCTCATTTTATAAACATGGATAAACATCAAAGATATTTATATTACATTTGTACCTTTAGCTTGATAGAAGGTGGAAAAGCGGGAGTGACGCGAGAGTGATTACTGTTGGGGACTTGTTCTCAAATGCTATGAATTAAGAACAAGGCAACACAGAAAAAAGTTAATGGTTAATGGCCTTCGTCCTTCGAAGCATTATTTCCCTTGGGATATAACAATCTTTGGACGAAGGTCATGAAGGACATACTGAAAGGGAAATGTGCCTTTGGGAAATTTCAATAATGTTTTGGTGATTAAGTGCCCAACACGTTTAATTAAGTTCTCATATGCCAAGTAAAGAGAATAGTGCAAATCAAAGAGAAAGGTACGTTTCTAGACTTAGAACATTGTTTTGAGTACTAATGTGTTTTGTCTAAGTGCTAGAATTAGTAAGAAAAGAATTGGAAAAAGAGGTGGCTGTGTGCAGCCAACTTCAGCTCGGCTTGGCACACCGGAATGTTCGGTGCGCCAGGCTGGTCCGCGTGAAAAGGCCGCTCTCGGGACTCGACGGCGGCGTACGGCTATAATTCACCGGACTGTCCGGTGGCGCACCGGACTGTCCGGTGAGTCGTCCGTGGTGAACTCATCGCTCTCAGGAAAAGGATCAGCGACGTACGGCTATAATTCACCGGACTATCCGGTGGTGCACCGGATTGTCCTGTGAGCCAACGGTCGCCTGCGCCAACGGTCGGCCGCGCAATCTTCGTGTGACACGTGGTAGCGCCAATGGTCGGTTGGGCACACCGGACTGTCCGGTGTGCACCGGACTGTCCGGTGCGCCAACCGACACCGAGGACCAATGGTCGGATGCGCCATAAATGGAAGGAGATCACGCACCGGATAGCTACAAGGACTGTCCGGTGGTGCACCGGACTGTCCGGTGCACCACCCGACAGAAGGCAAGTTTGTCCTTCCAAGTTGGCCTCCAATGGCTCCTTGCTGCCTTGGGGCTATAAAAGGGACCCCTAGGCGCATGGAGGAGTAACCCAAGCATTCACTAAGTATTCTAAGGCATCCAGACTCTGCTCCCACGCATTTGCTTTGTTGTGTTAGAGATTTGACCTCTATTCAAGTCAAGGACTCCCTGTGTTGTCATTTGAGCTCGAGTCTTCACTTGTGTGCATGGGTGTGCTGCGTATTCGAGTCTTGTGCGTGTTGCTTCCCCCAACCTTACTCTATGCCTTCATTTTGATCTTTGTTGTAAGGGCCAGAGACTCCAATTTGTGGAGATTCCTCGCAAACGGGAACAATCATCTAAAGGAAAAACCGTGGTATTCAAGTTGATCATCGGATCACTTGAAAGGGGTTGAGTGCAACCCTCGTCCATTGGGACGCCACAACGTGGAAGTAGGCAAGTGTTACTTGGTCGAACCATAGGATAAAAATCACGTGTCTTGTGTTGCTCTCTCTGTGATTGTTTGTGTTCACAAGAACTCACTTCAAGCTACTTAGCCGTTCTAACACTTATAACTAAGTTCTGTGGCTATTAGTGTTTGATTTTTACACGATCACCTATTCACCCCCCCTCTAGGTGCTCTCAATTGGTATCGGAGTCGTACTCTTCACGTAAGGGACTAATCGCCCGAAGAGATAGATCCTAAGGGAAAGGGGATGGTGGTCAACGACAAAGAGAAGGAGTCCATCTTCAACAAACCAAGAGATGACAAGCCCACTGACTCAGGCTTGAGTCACAAGAAGAAGGATGGGAAGAAGAAGAGGCACATCAAGAAGATCATCTACTACGACAGCGATGCCTCCTCTTCTTCACCAAGAGATGACGACGACAACGACTCGTCGCCGAAAAAGAAAACGGTTAATCAAAATTATTCTTTTGATTACTCTCGCATTCCCTACAACTCAAATGCTCATTTTCTTTCTATTCCTCTTGGAAAACCCCCACACTTTGATGGAGAGGATTACTCATTTTGGAGTAATAAAATGCGTAGTCATCTATTTTCTCTCTATCCTAGTATCTAGGAAATTGTGGAAAATGAGATGCATTTTGATAGTACGGATAATCCTATATTCATTAATGAACAAATTCATAAGAATGCCCAAGCTACTATTGTCTTGTTAGCTTCGCTTTGCAGGGACGAATACAATAAAGTAAGTGGCTTGGACAACGCCAAGCAAATCTGGGACACCCTCAAGATCTCACATGAGGGAAATGATGCTACAATGATCACCAAAATGGAACTGGTGGAAGGCGAGCTAGGAAGATTCGCCATGATCAGGGGAGAAGAGCCAACACAAACCTACAACAGGCTCAAGACCCTGGTCAACAAGATTAGAAGCTATGGAAGCACAAGATGGACGGACCACGACGTCATCCGACTCATGCTCAGGTCCTTTACAGTTATTGACCCCCATCTTGTGAATCTTATCCGTGAAAACCCTAGGTACACAAAGATGATGCCTAAGGAGATACTCGAAAAATTTGTAAGCGGGCGCATGATGGTTAAGGAGGCAAGGTATGTAGATAACGCCTTAAACGGCCCACTACCCATCTACGAGTCGCAGCCCATTGCGCTCAAGGCAACAAGCAGCAAGGAGGCGCTACCAAGCAAGGTAGCACAAGTGGAGGCTGCCGGGCTCAACGAGAATGAAATGGCGCTTATCATCAAGCGCTTCAAGACCGCATTTAAAGGACGCAAGGAGTACCCCAACAAGAACAAAACAAAGGGAAAGCGCTCCTGCTTCAAATGCGGTAAGACTGGTCACTTTATTGCAAATTGTCCCGATAATGATAGTGACCAGGGACAAGAAAAGAGGGGGAAGGAGAAAAAGAAGAACTATAGGAAGGCTAAGGGCGAGGCGCACCTGGGAAAGGAATGGGACTCGGACTGCTCCTCTTCTGACTCCAACGACGAAGGACTCGCTGCCTCGGCCTTCAACAAGTCTTCTCTCTTCCCCAACGAACGCCATACATGTCTTATGGCTAAGGAAAAGAAGGTACATGTTCGAGATACCCCTATGTACACTACTTCTAGCGATGATGATTCTTCCGATGATGAAGTAGATTACTCTAGTTTATTTAAAGGTTTAGATAGAGCTAAAGTAGAGAAAATTAATGAATTAATTGATGCTCTAAATGAAAAAGATAGATTGCTAGAGAGGCAAGAAGATATTTTATATGAGGAACGTGACAAATTTGTTAGTGTGCAAAAATCCCTTGCCTTAGAAACTAAGATAAATGAAATGTTATCTTTTGAATTGTTTATTTGCCACGAATCGGTCTCTAGTTTAAAGAGTTTAAATGATGAACTAAATGCTAGGCTAGAGGAAGTCAACAAAACTAGTTCATGTGTAGAGCATGTTGTGATTTGTAATAGATGTAAGAATTTTGATGTTGATGCTTGTGATGAACACCTTATTTCTATTACCAAATTAAATGATGAGGTGGCAAGTCTTAATGCTCAACTTAAGACTTACAAAATTAATTTTGATAAATTAAAATTTGCTAGGGATGCCTACACTGTTGGTAGACACCCCTCAATTAAGGATGGGCTTGGTTTTCGAAGGGAAACCAAGAACTTAACAAGTCAAAAGGCTCCCATTCTCAACAAGGAGAAAGGGAAGGCCCCTATGCTAGTAGTCCTCAAAGGAACCATGCATTTATTTATGATAGGAAGGTTGCTAGTCATTACAATAGGAGTTATAATCATGCTGCTCATAATTCACATGCTATGTTTGCCTCTAGCTCTACTTTTGTGCATGGTAGAAGTAGGCCTAAGAGAAATCATATTGTGCCACATATGCCTAGGAAAATATGCAATGAACCTTCTACCATTTACCATGCTTGCAAAACTTCATTTGTTCTTTTATGTAAGAATGCAAAAGTAGTTGCTAGGAAATTGGGATCCAAATACAAGGGAGACAAAACTTGCATATGGGTTCCAAAAGCTATTGTGACTAACCTTGTAGGGCCCAACAAGAGTTGGGTACCTAAAACCCAAGCTTAAATTCCTTGTAGGTTTATGCATCCGGGGGCTCAAGCTGGATTATCGACAGCGGATGCACAAACCACATGATAGGGGAGATGAAGATGTTCACCTCCTACGTCAAGAACAAGGATTCCCAAGATACGATTATCTTTGGAGATGGGAATCAAGGCAAGGTCAAGGGTTTGGGAAAGATAGCCATCACCAACGAGCACTCCATTTCAAATGTATTTCTAGTAGAGTCGCTTGGTTACAACCTTCTGTCTGTAAGTCAATTGTGTCACATGGGTTACAATTGTCTCTTTACAAATGTTGATGTATCTGTCTTTAGAAGGAGTTATGGTTCATTAGCTTTTAAGGGTGTATTAGACGGCAAACTCTACTTAGTTGATTTTTCGAAAGAGGAGGCCAATCTAGATGCATGCTTAATAGCTAAGACTAGTATGGGCTGGTTGTGGCATCGCCGTCTAGCACATGTTGGGATGAAGAACCTTCATAAACTTCTAAAGGGAGAACATGTGTTAGGACTAACCAATGTTTGTTTCGAGAAAGATAGACCTTATGCAGCTTGTCAGGCAGGAAAACAGGTGGGAAGCACTCATCACAGCAAAAATATGATGACAACATCAATACCACTGGAGCTACTTCACATGGACCTCTTCAGACCCGTTGCCTACCTTAGCATCGGGGGAAGTAAGTATGGTCTTGTAGTTGTTGATGATTTTTCGCGCTTCACTTGGGTGTTCTTTTTGCAGGATAAATCAGAAACCCAAGGGACCCTAAAGCGTTTTCTAAGGAGGGCTCAAAACGAATTTGAGCTCAAGGTGAAAAAGGTAAGAAGCGACAACGGGTCCGAACTCAAGAATCTGCAAGTGGAGGAGTATCTTGAGGAGGAAGGCGTCAAGCACAAGTTCTCCGCTCCCTACACACCACAACAAAACGGTGTAGTAGAGAGGAAGAACAGGACGCTTATTGACATGGCGAGAACGATGCTTGGAGAGTTCAAGACGCCCAAGCGGTTTTGGTCGGAAGCTGTGAACACAGCTTGCCATGCCATAAATCGGCTCTATCTGCATCGCCTTCTCAAGAAGACCTCCTACAAACTCCTTACCGGTAACAAACCCAACGTTTCTTACTTTCGAGTATTTGGGAGCAAATGCTACATTCTGGTGAAGAAAGGTAGACATTCTAAGTTTGCTCCCAAGGCAGTAGAAGGGTTTTTACTATGGTATGACTCAAATACAAAGGCATATAGAGTCTTCAACAAATCATCGGGTTTGGTTGAAGTCTCTAGCGACATTGTATTTGATGAGACTAATGGCTCTCCAAGAGAGCAAGTTGATCTTGATGACATAGATGAAGATGATGTTCCAACGGTCGCAATACGCACGATGGCGATTGGTGATGTGCGACCACAGGAACAACAGGAGCAAGATCAGCCTTCTTCCTCAACACTGGCGCATCCCCCAACTCAAGATGATGGACAGGTACCTCAAGAAGAGGAGCGTGATCAAGGGGGAGCACAAGACGAACATGCTATGGAAGAAGAAGCACCACGGGTCCCTCCAACTCGAGTCCGAGCAACGATCCAACGACATCACCCTATCGACCAGATTTTGGGTGACATCAGCAAGGGAATAACTACTCGCTCAAGATTAGCTAACTCTTGTGAGCATTACTCGTTTGTCACTTCTATTGAGCCTTTCAGGGTAGAAGAGGCCTTGCAGGATCTAGACTGGGTGCTGGCCATGCAGGAAGAGCTCAATAACTTCAAGAGAAATGAAGTTTAGAGCCTGGTGCCACGTCCAAAGCAAAATGTTGTGGGAACCAAGTGGGTGTTCCGTAACAAGCAAGACGAGCACGGGGTGGTGACACGAAACAAGGCTCGACTTGTGGCAAAAAGTTATGCCCATGTCGCAGGTTTGGACTTTGAGGAGACTTTTGCTCCTATGGCTAGGCTAGAGTCTATTCGAATATTGTTAGCCTATGCCGCTCACCACTCTTTCAGGTTGTTTCAAATGGACGTAAAGAGCGCTTTCCTCAACGGGCCAATCAAGGAGGCGGTATACGTGGAACAACCCCTGGCTTTGAGGATGACAGGTACCCCGACCATGTGTTCAAGCTCTCTAAGGCGCTCTATGGACTTAAGCAAGCCCTAAGAGCATGGTATGAATGCCTTAGAGATTTCTTAATTTCTAATGCTTTCTAGATTGGGAAATCCGATCCCACTCTTTTTACAAAGACTTGTCATGGAGATCTTTTTGTGTGCCAAATTTATGTCGATGACATAATATTTGGTTCTACTAATTAAAAGTCTTGTGAAGAGTTTAGCAAGGTGATGACACAAAAGTTCGAGATGTCGATGATGGGCGAGTTGACCTACTTCCTTGGATTCCAAGTGAAGCAACTCAAGGATGGATCCTTCATCTCCTAAACGAAGTACACACAAGATCTTCTCAAGCGGTTTGGGATGAAGGACGCCAAGCCCGCGAAGACACCTATGGGAACCGACGGGCATGTTGACCTCAACAAAGGAGGTAAGTCCGTTGATCAAAAGGCATACCGGTCCATGATAGGTTCACTGCTTTATTTATGTGCTAGTAGACCGGACATTATGCTTAGTGTATGCATGTGTGCTAGATATCAATCCGACCCCAAGGAATGTCACCTTGTGGCCGTTAAGCGAATTCTTAGATATTTAATTTCTACGCCTTGCTTCGGGATCTGGTATCCAAAGGGGTCTACCTTTGACTTGGTTGGATACTCAGACTCCGATTATGCCGGGTGCAAGGTTGATAGGAAGAGCACATCGGGGACGGGCCAATTTCTAGGAAGGTCCCTGGTGTCCTGGAGTTCAAAGAAATAGACATCTGTTGCCCTATCCACCGCTGAGGCTGAGTATGTTGCCGCAGGACAATGTTGTGCGCAACTACTTTGGATGAGGCAAACCCTCCGGGACTTTGGCTACAATCTGAGCAAAGTCCCACTTCTATGTGACAATGAGAGTGCAATCCGCATGGTGGATAATCCTGTTGAACACAGCCGCACTAAGCACATAGACATCCGGCATCACTTCCTGAGAGACCACCAGCAAAAGGGAGATATCGAGGTGTACCATATTAACACCGAGAACCAGCTAGCCGATATCTTCACCAAGCCTTTAGATGAGAAAAGGTTTTGCAGGTTGCATAGTGAGCTAAATGTCTTAGATTTGCGTAACTTGGATTGATCTATAGCATACATGTGTTCTAAGCCTTTGATCATGTTACTTTGAAGCATTTACGTTACTTGTTGTATATCTGTGGTGCTCAAGTTGTACAAGACCTCCCCGGACCTCACAAGTCCATATGCAAATGGTGCACTTATTTAGGGGGAGATATGCTACAACTTGACCCTTTGAGACTAACCTTTGTGTTTGAGTATTCTTAATGTAGTCTCAAAGGTGCATTGAAAGAGAAAATGGACTTGGACGTTGCAAAGACTTCCAGTGCACTCCGGTATTGGTATACTTAATTCCAAGTTCATTCCTATGCTCTATTTGTCTTTTTTGCTCTTAATTGACATTTTTGGTGAGGCAATGGGGTTAAAGGGCCAAGAATGATCCCGTTTTGGTGCTTAATGCCAAAGGGGGAGAAATTAAGGCCAAAAGCAAATGGATCAGCTACCACTTGTGAATTTTGAAAACAATAGAGTTAGAACTTTTGATTTGTCCAAAATACTCTTATTGCAAAATTTAGTCTCTTATGGGGAGAATTTTTGATTATGGGAAAAAGGGGGAGTTTTTGGTACTTGATCAATTTTTTCCATTGAAATATGTCTATTTGTGCCTAAACAAGTGTGTTTGACTTAGAGATAGGAAAATGAATTTGATTTGCAAAAACAAACCAAGTGGTGGCAAAGAGCGATCTAAATATGCCAAATTATAGTCAAAAACAATTTGGTCTTCAATTGCATTGATTTTGCACTTCTCTTGTTGCTTTTTGTTGTGTTGGCATAAATCACCAAAAAGGGGGAGATTGAAAGGGAAATGTGCCTTTGGGCAATTTCAATAATGTTTTGGTGATTAAGTGCCCAACACGTTTAATTAAGTTCTCATATGCCAAGTAAAGAGAAAAGTGCAAATCAAAGAGAAACATATGTTTCTAGACTTAGTACATTGTTTTGAGTACTAATGTGTTTTGTCTAAGTGCTAGAATTAGTGAGAAAAGAATTGGAAAAAGAGGTGGCTGTGTGCAGCCAACTTCAGCTCAGCTTGGCACATCGGACTGTCCGGTGGTGCATCGGACAGTGTCCGGTGCGCCAGGCTGGTCCGCGTGAAAAGGCCGCTCTCGGGACTCGACGGCGGCGTACGGCTATAATTCACTGGACTGTCCGATGGCGCACTGGACTATCCGGTGAGTCGTCTGCGGTGAACTCGTCGCTCTCGGGAAAAGGATCAGCGACGTACGACTATAATTCACCGGACTGTCCGGTGGTGCACCAGACTGTCCGGTGAGGCAACGGTCGCCTGCGCCAACGGTCGGCCGCGCAATCTTCGTGTGACACGTGGTCGCGCCAACAGTCAGTTGGGCACACCGGACTGTCCGGTGTGCACCAGACAGTGTCCGGTGCGCCAACCGACACCGAGGACCAACGGTCGGATGCGCCAGAAATGGAAGGAGATCGCGCACCGGACAGCTACAGGGACTGTCTGATGGTGCACCGCACTGTCCGGTGCACCACCCGACAGAAGGCAAGTTTGGCCTTCCAAGTTGGCCTCCAACGGCTCCTAGCTGCCTTGGGGCTATAAAAGGGACCCCTAGGCGCATGGAGGAGTAACCCAAGCATTCACTAAGTATTCTAAGGCATCCAGACTCTGCTCCCACGCATTCGCTCTGTTGTGTTAGAGATTTGAGCTCTATTCGAGTCAAGGACTCCCTGTGTTCTCATTTGAGCTCGAGTCTTCACTTGTGTGCATGGGTGTGCTGTGTATTCGAGTCTTGTGTGTGTTGCTTCTCCCAACCTTACTCTGTGCCTTCATTGTGATCTTTGTTGTAAGGGCGAGAGACTCCAATTTGTGGAGATTCCTCGCAAACGGGAACAATCATCTAAAGGAAAAATCGTGGTATTCAAGTTGATCATCGGATCACTTGAAAGGGGTTGAGTGCAACCCTCGTCCATTGGGACGCCACAACATGGAAGTAGGCAAGTGTTACTTGGCCGAACCACGGGATAAAAATCGCGTGTCTTGTGTTGCTCTCTCTGTGATTGTTGGTGTTCACAAGAACTCGCTTCAAGCTACTTAGCCGTTCTAACACTTATAACTAAGTTATGTGGCTATTAGTGTTTGATTTTTACAGGATCACCTATTCACCCCCCCCCCGTCTAGGTGCTCTCACATACCTTCATCATCACAGTTTACATTGATGAAAGAAGAAGCATATGAAACATGAGAAATAACATGAATAATCATATAACATCATTTATGTGTCCTTTTTATATAGTAATGAATGAATAAGAGCAATATTGAATTACATTTATACCTTCGGCTTGACAGAAGGCAAAGATTCGGGTGTGACGCACGAGCGAATACAGGTCAGCGTGAACAGTACTGGGGTACTGTTCATCTACTTATAGGCACAGGACGCAGCCTGTGTAAAATTACATTCATGCCCTTTATGTCTACTATTGACTTAAGGACAATCTATCGAGGACTAGATAGCCTTTTCCCATTTAAGTCGGTTCCTTTTTCTGCTACTGAGCCGAAGCTTCCTTGCGTGTAGCTTCGGAGCTGGTTCAACCTTCATCCAGACCATGCTTTTCATATTATGTACAACTTTGTTCTGAGTCCGAAGGTACCTGTACATTCATTACACTTGGGAAACATTGTTAAATCATGTTTTTGAGGACCTTCCGAAGATGAAGGCCCCCAACAGTAGCCCCTCGCAGTATTAATTTGTTATAACAACGAATTTAGACTGTGACATAAACGAAGGCCATTAGCCGAAGGTCCAAAAAACACCTTCCCTTTTGCTAGAATAGCAATAGCCAATGACAGATGGGACCCACCAAGTTACAACGCACTAGGCGTATAAATATAAACCATAGCGACAACATTTGATACGCTGTTTCCACTAGTAGCATTATTTTCTCAAACTTTTTAGCTCTTGCCATCTAGCTTTCGCCTGATTTACAAGTCTTTTCGAGCTTCGGTTTAAGGACGTGTTTCATCATGTCTGGGGAGAAGATGACTGAGGAGAAGAAAATGACTGTAGAGACAAAGCTAACTGAGGAGACGAAGTTGTCTGAAGAAAGGAAATCTATGGATCCTTTTATGGTCAGGTTTGTTGAGTTTATGTCAAAAACAAATACAGAGAAGATTACCAAAGAGATTCTAGAAGGTTTGTCTAAAGATACCGATGATAGTGATAGTTATGATGTGGAGACAAAGATTATGAGGATCGGCCCTGGCAACCAAGCCACACTATCTTCGGAAAATCGACTATTAAACAGAGTCATCTTGACAACATGAGCGGAAGGTACTTTCGCGACATGTCTATCGTAAGAGTTGGCGGAGACAACACCGCCCCTGCCCCTGAGAAAAATGAAGTTGTTATCTACCGAAGCTTTCTTAAGGCTGGTCTTTGGTTTCCTTTGAGCAAGTTTGTAGTTGAAGTGCTAAAAATATACCAGATCTTCCTTCATCAAATCACCCCCGAAGCTATAATGAGGATGGGGATTTTTGTCTGGGTTGTAAGGAGTCAGGGGCTAGAGCCAAGCGCGAAGTGCTTCTGCAATATGCACGAACTTTTATATGAGACGAAGGCTACTGGTAAAGAACAGTATCACAAAAACTTCGGTTGTTATGGATTTATTGCTCGTCCTAATGCAAGCCACCCAGTGCCAACATTCCGGAAAAGGTGGCCCGGGGCCTCGATGGAGGAGTGGTTCTATGTTAAAAATGATTTGGAGGCAAGGGAAGATATCAAGGAAATCATTCAGCGCCCCATCTGGTCTCGCTTCGGCCTTTGAAGGCCGAAGGTGGAAGTTGATGGCACTGTCGAAGCATGCCAGAGGGCTTTTAGCACTGTGTGTGCCTATATTGGCATGAGGGATTTAATTCAAGAGCACATATCCTTCAGGGTATGGCCACTTGTGGAGAGTTGGGATATGCCAAAGGAGACCACCGCCGACTCCAGTGAAGGTGGTCTAGTCCGGCTGAAGTATACCTTTAGATTTAGGGAGAAGTTTGGTGAGCCAAACGACGACTGGCTGAAGTGTATAGAAGCTACCAGTGATGATCTACTTGGAGCATACTTTAAGGCCGAAGATAATGCTTTGTCCGTAGCATTTGGAGGTCGGGGTAAGAAAAGATTAAACATCGTATTCGATGCTATTGGCTTCGTATATCCTGATTACCGCTATCCGCTGCGAGGGCAAGGGAAGAGAAAGACTGCCACTTCGGCCCCCACAGTTGTGTCGAAGGGCAAAAAATTGAAGGTTTTGACCCACCCACCGCGATACATTGAACCGGCCAAAGTACCTAAACTTGGCGAAGGGCCCTCTTCAACTGCCGAAACAAGGAAAATTGCTTCGATTGTGCAAAGCGTTGAAGAGCCGACTGTAGTGGCGAAGGTGCCTACAGTCGGGCCAGCTGAAGCAAAAGATGATAAGGCCGAAGAGCCACAGGTGGAGAAGGTAGTAAAAAAGCCAAAAATCCTGAGCCTAGCAGCAGAGGCAAAACTACCAAAGATGCAAAAGGCTTTTTGCCGCAACTCCCAAGAGGAGGAGAATGGCCAACGTGTTGGATGCTGTGCTGGAGACTACAAAGGCTTTGAGCCCTGCTCCCACAAAGAAAACTGCTGAAGCTGCCAAAACTCTAGCCGAAGCTAAAACTGGGCAAGCAGAAACCAAAGCTCCGCAAGCTTCGGTTGAAGCCGAAGCTGGGCCCTCAGCACCTGTTGGAGCGAAACCTGCCGCGCTCGAGGAAAAATCAGCAGGACATATTGCACCTGAAACTCTTGCTCCTGAAGCTCCAATCGAAACTATTGACTACATCTTTTGACATGCTTCGGGGAAGAAATTGTCCGAAGATGAAATCGCGGAAGCAAGGCATTATGCTCAAAAACTAAAATATCTGAAAGGAGCCTTAGTTTTTAACAGGAGTAATGAAGATGATTTCTTGTACTGTCTCTCGGATAACAAAGAAATATCTGTTTGCCGGGAGATAGGTAGAAGCATTGGATTCCCGAAGCTAGAAGACGGCCTTTCAATTTTGTCGAAGGATGATCTTGCTAACAGCCTAGCATACAACAATATGAAGGTATAGAGATTAACTTTGAATTTGAGAATGAAGTATTTTATTTGTCATACTCAATTCTCTCCCTTTCTTTTGTTACAGGTCTTGATTCTTAGCAATGCCCTGAGGGCACAGAAAAATATTGAAGACGAAGGCTATACGATGGCCCTTAATAACCTTCGTTCAGAGGTAATTGAATTAAGAAACGAAGGTCTTGAAAAAGACAAAATCTTAATTTCATTGGTAAACAAAGTGAAGGAAGACGAGGCTAGCTATAAAGCTCAGGCCGAAGCCCAGAAAGCAGAAATTGAAGATCTTCGCAAACAGCTGGCCGAAGCTAAAGAGAATTGCGCACTCGCAGAGGCGAACCAAGAGATCAGCGAGTACTGGAAAAATTATCTAGAGAAAGTGTTGAAGAACTTCGACAATCCAAGGAAAGATGCTTCGAGAAGTCCTTGGATTATGTGAAGAAAACAAAAGCTAGCTTTGCCAAAGTGGGTGCCTACTCCGCTGAAGAAAACTTCATACGAGGCGACCCCGAAGGCGTTGTTGAATGGATTAATGGAGAAGCCGAGACCTTCGAAGAAATTTTAAGTGATCGCGGGGATGTCTGCGCATTTTCTGTGCGTGGGGGATTTCATCCATCTTGGAGAAGGCTGGATGCGATCACATTAAAACCGTAGCCCAGGCCAAAATTGCCTTCTCCGTAGATGATACGAAGGATCCTTCAGCTGAAGCGACCTTGATGGGCGGGAAATTCTATAATGATATATGGGTGAACGGTGGCCGAGAGATGGCCCATGAAATTATAAAGAAGAGTGAAAAAGACACCCACGATGCATGGGCAGAAGCAAAGCGAGTTGAAGAAGCTGCAGAACGCGAAAGGCGTATAGGTATTATATCTTGATTACCTAGCTTCGTTATTTTTTTAGGCTTCGAACTTATGTGTTTATCTATTTCAGCTGAACTATCCCCGCCACCGGAGCCATATGATCCCCTTGTTGATCCAGAGATGAAGAAATCATTGGATATCATAAGCACGACTGAATCCATTGTTGACGAAGTCGTCAATAAATTACTGAACAAAATTGCCAAAAAAGTTCTTAAAGAGGAATAGATTTTATTGTAATATTCATTTTGAGAGGCCTGATGTGTAAAACAACTGAAGGAAGACTAGATCTCTTTGGTAACTAAAATATGTAATGTCAGAAACATGTAATATTGAAACAAATATGTAAATTATTGTAATTTATTTCTTTGTGATGCATGAAACTTACGCACAAACCATTTTTGAGCCTTCGGCGAAAAAACACCTTCCCTTCTTTTCATGCTTCGTAAAGACAAAGATCCATGCTTCGTAAAGAAAGATATCCTTGCTTTGTAAAGAGAGATCCCTTGTAACAAGACAGATAAAATTGTATTTTCCAAAGCTTACTTCGTGCCTTAGCACATTTTTATTTTGACGAAGCATTTCCCGAAGATTAGCTCCATATTCGATTCTTGTGTCTGTTGATGCGATATGATGCATGATGTATGATATGACATGATGACATGATGCAAAAATGATGGGAATGCCGAAGACACATAGCCACACGCCCATACACAAAACTCTGCATCCCCTTGGGAATGACTTTGGAGTCTCTTTGTCGTTTATTTTTCGGCTTTACCGTTTATTTTTTGGTATAAGTTCTGCATCCCCTTAGAAACGTCTTTTGAACTTCTTTGCCTTCTGTTTCGGTGGTATAAGTTCTGCATCTCCTTAGGAACGACTTTTGAACTTCTTCGCCTTCTATTTCAGCGGCATTTGGCTCTGCATTCCCTTTGGAACGACTTTTGAGCAGAAAACTTACACTGCGCTCCTTAGGAACGACTTTTTTGCAGTTTCGTCAGTTTTGGATCTGCATTCCCTTAGGAACGACTTTTGAGCTTCGTAAATCTGTGACGAAGATATATTTCATTCTGATAGAAGCAAAATCATTACAAGAAATTAAAACTAAGTTTTCATGGCTTGTTCCTTATTCAAAGAGCAAAAATAATGTAAAATATAAAAGTATTCAAGAAGCAAGATACTACTTAGTATATGTGCTTTGATTCTGGTACAGTACTATTGACTGTACGAGCTTTGGACTCCTCCCTGAAGTCACGTTGTTGTTGGGAGTGTTGTTGCCCTTCTAGCTGTTGGCTTCGGGAATAAGTAGGTTGCAGTGGTGGTGGCGGTGAAAGCTGAGGCCAAGAAGCTTGTGAATGGCTTGCCGAAGCAACAGAGGCTGCAGGTTGATCACCCACGTACTCTGGTATGTAAGGAGAGTGGCACGAAGCAGTGTGTAAGACCCTTGTCCTCACCACAGAATAAACAATAAATTTTCCTAGGTTGATCTCCATATCTTCCTCCAAAGCCCATGCCGCCTCTGCCCTTGGAGCTGGTGGCCTAAAGGAGCTTTGTTGCTGTCCCGAAGACTGTGAAGTGTGCTGTGGCCTCTGAAGCTGGCTTTCTTTGTCATCATTCTGATTGGAGCTGTGGATTGATCTGACATGCTTAGGGTGGATTCTTCCTCTGAAGCCCCTAGTCATCTCAGAGAATCTGTAAGCTTCTTCCCTTCTTTGGCGGAAGTCATTGTCCGCCCGGATGTACTCATCCATTTTCTGAAGCAGCTTCTCTAGAGTCTGGGGGGGTTTCCTGGCGAAGTATTGGGCCATAGGCCCTGGCCGAAGACCCTTGATCATTGCCTCAATGACGATCTCATTGGGCACTGTGGGTGCTTGTGCTCTGAGTCGCAAAAACCTTCGGACATACGCCTGAAGGTATTCCTCATGGTCTTGTGTGCACTGAAACAAGGCCTGAGCTGTGACTGGCTTCGTTTGAAAGCCTTGAAAACTAGTGACCAGCATGTCCTTTAGCTTTTGCCATGACGTGATCGTCCCTGGCCAAAGAGAAGAGTACCATGTCTGGGCCACGCTTCGGACTGCCATGACGAAGGATTTTGCCATGACTGCAGTGTTGTCCCCATATGAAGATATAGTTGCTTCGTAGCTCATCAGAAACTGCTTCGGATCTGAATGCCCATCATACATGGGGAGCTGAGGTAGCTTGTATGATGGGGGCCAAGCATCATCAAAAGCAAAATTTCTATGATGGAAATCTTCATACCAATCATCATCACTGTAGCAATTGTCTTGATGAAGCTCTCTCGGTGGAGGTCTTCGGTCCTGGTCATCTTGAGTGAGATGACGCATTTCCTCAGCAGCTTCATCAATCTTCCTCTGTAATTCGGAGAGGCGAAGCATCTTCTCCTTCTTCCTCTGGACCTGTTGATGAATAGCTTCGAGGTCCCTTATCTCCTGGTCCAGCTCGTCCTCTTGGGGGTTGGACTTGTAGCCTTCCTCTTTTGAGTTCAGGCTTCGCACATCGTGTCCTGGTTGACGTCTAGTGGCTGCAGTGCAGCCCCTAGCCCTGAAGCTTTCTTCGGCGGCATTACGAAGGTCAAAGCTTGCTGAAGGTGGTCGAATGAGTTCACCGGAGGTGGGCGCCAATATTGGGGACTTGTTCTCAAATGCTATGAATTAAGAACAAGGCAACACAGGAAAAAAGTTAATGGTTAATGGCCTTCGTCCTTCGAAGCATTATTTTCCTTGGGATATAACGATCTTCGGACGAAGGTCATGAAGGACATACCTTCATCATCACAGTTTACATTGATGAAAGAAGAAGCATATGAAACATGAGAAATAACATGAATAATCATATAACATCATTTATGTGTCCTTTTTATATAGTCATGAATGAATAAGAGCAATATTGAATTACATTTATACCTTTGGCTTGACAGAAGGCAAAGATTCGGGTGTGACGCACGAGCGAATACAGGTCAGCGTGAACAGTACTGGATTCGGGTGTGATGCACGAGCGAATACAGGTCAGCGTGAACAGTACTGGGGTACTGTTCATCTATTTATAGGCACAAGGCGCAACCTGTATAAAATTACATTCGTGCCCTTTATGTCTACTATTGACTTAAGGACAATCTATCGAGGACTAGATAGCCTTTTCCCATTTAAGTCAGTTCCTTTTTCTGCTACTGAGCCGAAGCTTCCTTGCGCGTAGCTTCGGAGCTGGTTCAACTTTCGTCCATACCATGCTTTTCATATTATGTACAGCTTTATTCTGAGTCCGAAGGTACCTGTACATTCATTACACTTGGGAAATATTGTTAAATCATGTTTTTGAGGACCTTCGGAAGACAAAGACCCCCAACAATTACAATTCAATGTGAACAGTACGGTGTTACTGTTCATCTATTTATAGGCACATGACGCAGCCTCATCAAAAGTACATTCATGTCCCTGACATTTACTGTTGACCCTAAGGCAAGCTGTCAAGGACTAAGCAGTCTTTTCTCCTTTAGGTCGGTTTTATTTTTTATCATCGTCATCGTGCTAAGCCGAACCTTCTTCAGCCACAGCTTCGGAGCTAGTTTATCCTTTCTTCAGACCGCACCTTCATACCATACACGCCTTAATCTCAAAGCCGAAGCTTTCTGTGACAGTCTATGTTATACTGAAAAAACATGTTAGTTAAATTTTTGTGGACCTTCGTAAGAGGAAGACCCCAAAAAACATGTTAGTTAAATTTTTGAGGAACTTCGTAAGAGGAAGACCTCCAACAGGTAACGTTAGATTGTTTTAGTTACTATGGAGATGGATAATTCAGAAATAAATTAAGGAAGTTACTTAGATTCTTTAAATCAAGATTTCCTTTTCGAAAGCAGCTTTCCAGGTAGTGGCAAGTACAACTTCGCCCTCTTGTATTAGGGAAAGAAGACAGTGCAGCGTCGTGGAGGGTTTACTTTAGATTATTTAAAATATGTAGTTTAGATAGTTGCTTCAGATTATTTTCCACAATGGCATATTAGGTAATTTGCAGACTAGGGGTTATTGTAGGTTACTTTTATAGTGACCAAAGGTGGGTAATTTAGACATCAACTTTGTGGATGTACTTTGGAGTATTTATGACGGTGGAGATGGTAGTTTTTTTTTTAGAAAACTGAATACATCACATCGGTGTTCATCTTGTCGATAAATGTTAGAATGTACGGAATTGATCGCCAAGATGTATCTTATATCTTTAAGATATTTTGGGATTTATATTTTTTTCCTAGCATGTCTCGTGAAGGTCAACGTGTTGGCTATGAAGTGTCCAGCTACTAATGGTAAGGTTTGATATATATTTTTGAAAGGAATGGCGGGAGATCTGCCGTTCATGTATTGATACAAAGAGAAGAAGAAGAACAAGAAAACCAGAGTGCCTAGCACAAATCACAACAAAAGAGAATTCTAACTCAAAAATAACCAGACCTGCAGTTCATGTAGTTGATACTTGATAAGCCTATGCTTTTCGTTTTCATTCATAATCTTCCGTTCAAAAAGGAGAATTGAAAGTCAGAAGCACACGCATGAAACCCCAAGTCCTAAAGTGCCTATAATAACAGGTAAAAAACCAAACAAGTGTTCAAATACCAACCTGGTTCTTGTGATGACCACAAGGATAAATCAAATGGGCAAGGGAAGCTAATAACCTTCCAGTCTCACCATCATAGTTGAGCTGATACTTCCACTGGCCCTCCGATGCCTCCATTATTAAGAACCATGCTCTGGGTTCTACACATCATGCCCATGTTCTACATGATATGTGGCAGCATCGTTGAGGAGACAACTGCTCTCATACACATCCGGTCCACGTTGGAGGGAAGGTACAGTGTTCCTGCTTCTTGGAAACAAAGCGATGACTGCTGCTCGTGGGAACGAGTCCGATGCAACAACGGCAGAAGAGTGGTAGATCTCAACTTGTCGGATCTGAGGCTGAACTCAACCACCGGAGGTGGGTGCTGGAATCTGAACTTGGCGATTTTTTCAGCATTTCATGAGCTCCAGCAGCTGGATTTGTCTTACAATCAGGCCTGTTTACAAAGCTTTGATGGTAACCTCCTCTTGTTCCATAACGACCCTATTTCTTCTCTTCCAGTGATATTACCGAATCAGGATATTTGTAACTAATTGTATGCCAAAAATTCTTCAGGTCTTCAAGGGCTAACTAAGCTTCGCTATCTCAACCTCAGTGACAACAACTTGATGGGGAGGAGTATTGATGTGTTCAGATATCTCGGCAAGTTGGCTTCTCTTGAAGTGATAAATCTTGACAGGAACAACATGAGTGGTACTCTTCATGTTCATGATACAGGTACAGCAGTAATATGACTTCTTCGCGTTTCTGCTGTCTGTACCTATTTAACTGTATGCATGCATAAACGATGGTATATATAGCTTTCAGAAACTTGAAGAACCTGAGGGAACTGCATTTAAGATCCAATCGGTTGAGTGGAAGCATCCCGGGATCGTTATTTGAGCTCCAGCTACTTGAATTCTTGGATCTTTCTACAAACCACCTTGAAGGACACATACCTATAAGTCCAGCTTCGAATCTGTCTTCGTCACTCCACACTCTCAAACTATCCGATAATCATCTTAATGGGACGTTTGATTTCTTCTGGCTAAGAAGCTGCACCATGCTCAAGACGGTGAGCTTGAGCCGGAACGCCAACCTGGCTGTGGATGTGAGGTTCCAGGGACAGGTGCCTCGATTTCAGCTAAGAGCGCTCATGTTGTCAGGGTGTGACCTTGACAACAGCATCATCACAGGACCAAATCTCCTCGCTACGCAGCGCCGCCTGGAGATCCTTGATCTGTCTAACAACAACCTGTCAGGAAGCATCGTCCCCAGCTGGATCTTTACAGATGGATCTTCAGCGTTAGCTTACCTGAACATCGCAAGAAACTCGCTCGCCGGGCCACTGGGTTCGATGTGGCAGCACGCATCGGTGCTCCTCCGAGTCATCAACATGTCGACGAACTGTTTCGATGGACATCCGCCAGGCAATATCAGCTCAGTGTTCCCGAGTCTAGTCGTTTTAGACGCCTCTCATAACCTCATCAGCGGAAGCATACCACCGTCACTGTGTGACATCGCTGGGATGGAACTTGTAGACCTGTCGAGCAACAAGCTTTCAGGAGAGGTGCCGAGTTGCCTGTTCACGAAGAACTCTGCCCCGCGGGTACTGAAACTGTCCAGCAATGGTCTCGGGGGCGCCGTGTTCGGCGGGGCCAGCAATCTGTCAGTGGCGAGGGCAGTGTACCTTGACGGCAACCGTTTTGAAGGAACCCTCCCTGGCAATCTGTCGGCGGGTGGCCTGGACGTTATTGACCTGCATGACAACAGACTGTCGGGGCGACTGGACGCGTCGTTCTGGCACCTCCCTTCGCTGCAAGTTCTGAATATTGCTAGCAACAGATTAACCGGCGAGATCGACCCAGCTATCTGCAGGCTAACTAGCATGCAGCTCCTAGACATGTCAGACAACAGCTTCTCAGGGTCGACACCAAGCTGTATCGGCACGCTGCCACTTACTTTCCTGAACCTGTCCTGGAACTGGCTCTCAGGTCACCCGAGCTACTTCCTCAGCAACTCCTACATCGCAGCCCTGGATCTGAGGTACAACCAGTACGTGGGCGATCTCGACTGGGTCCCCTCTCTCCACTGGATAAAGCTGCTCTGGTTAGGTGGAAACAGGTTTGAGGGGTGGATCTCTGAAAGGCTCTGCCGTCTCCAGCATCTGAATATAATTGACTTGTCACACAACAGGCTGCAGGGCTCACTGCCACCGTGCATCGGCGACATCTCCTTTGGGCGTGCACCGTACGACGCGCAAGCTCTCTTCTCGGTCTACGACGACTCCACGTCCACGGTCGATGTGGAGCTGCTGGGCCTGGGCCTGGGCCTGGGCGACGTAGATGATCCGTCCTTCATGTTTACTACCAGCCAGTACAGCATCGTCCAGAGCTTCACGTTCTCTACCAAGGGGACCGTTCGTGTGTACAGTTCAGGCTTTCTCGATCTCATGTTTGGCATCGACCTGTCTGCGAACATGCTCTCCGGAGAAATTCCGTTTCAGATGGGGAATTTGAGCAGCGTCAAGTCGCTCAACCTGTCCAACAATTTCTTCACGGGACAGATTCCAGCCACCTTTGCAGGCATGCGTGCGATTGAAAGCCTGGACCTGTCCCACAATGGTTTGAGTGGACAGATACCATGCGAGTTGACTAAGCTATGGTCGCTGGAGGTGTTCTCGGTGGCATACAACAACTTGTCAGGATGCATGCCATGGTCAGGTCAGTTCAGCACGTTCAGCACGGAGAGTTACGTTGGCAACGTCAACCTTCACAGTACATGCGTATCCGATTCCAGCCCGATAAAGGAGGAAGCTGCAGGCGCATCATATCAGGAGGAGGATCCGGTGCTTTACACGATGAGCGTAACGGCATTCCTGTTGGCGTTCTTCGCCACTGTTTCGATAATGGTATTCCATTCCTTTCTTTCGGGAGAGGAACAGAACTTTTGATGTAATATCATCTCTCCAGAGATAGGAGTAAGCCAGTGTTTTACTTAGATGTTTTGTAGACTTAATATCTCCTACAATGTAGCTTACATGTATCATACAACAACTTTATATCCTCCTATATATTATCACTTTGGTCTAACAACTCAGCGACTCTTTTGTTTTGTTTATTCTTTGCCTCTTATAAGCTTCTACCGCGACCCATTTTATATTAAATTTTGGCGTTTGATGATTAAGATAACTATTTAAACTAACATTTTTTTGTTACTGCCTATGATTATAATGCAAAGGATGCATAGTAGACATGGACCAGGGTTGATTCGGACGATCAACATTCTAAACAAGATATTATAAGACCTATAAGAACATACAAGAGTACACGACATAAGATAGAATGAAGCATGAGAGAAGACACGTAAAGAAAAGTAAGAAGAAAAATAGGCTACTGTGATAAAACACTTGATACGAGAACCATTGTGTTCAAGAACTGCTACTACAACAGAGTACACTAGACACCAAGCCACCAAGGTGTGCCCTAGATACTAGTCACTGAACATGTTTAGAGATGCACTGGTAATGGTACCCAACAGGAAACTCAGAGAAGACTGCAGCGTACAAGTGAGATCTATAAGTCACCTGAAGGATCGAAATGACGACTAAAGGGGCGTTAATGGGAGCCTGTAAAATTTTTTCGCTTAGGCAACATTGTTTTCAATCCCAAAGTCACACCTTGACCTCCAAAACTCAAATAGCTCACAAAAGACAATGAAAAGTTTCTGGGACAAACAACGGCCTAATGCAACAAACGGATCGCAAAACGGACACAATAGCCCAAAATGACCCAAAACTAAGTTGCTAACCCACGATGTTTTCATCACTCCAAAAATCAGTTTTTGATTGCGAAACTAATCCAAACGGACTCCGATTGAGCTAAAATTTTGCAACAAGTGAGTTTCCATGGAGTCCATAAAATTTGAACTCAAATTTGTAATTCAATCATAAATCAGAAAACATAGACTAGATGAGGGGTTTAGTTGGGGAGTTCAGATTAGATCACGATCGCAAACTGCTTAAACCTGATGATTGCAGTGGTCCAAAGATTGTATCGCACCCCAATAAAATCCCCAAATCAACCCACAACTTAAGAACTCGAATGTTCTTCCAAAATCCAAAGAGAGAAGGAAGGAGAGGAGAGGAAGAACACAAACAATTGCCAACTCGAATCACGTCCGAAATGATTTCAAAAGCACCATGTGTTGGCCACTTGTTCTCAATTGTTGTGAATCAAGAGCAAGGAAACACATTGGTTATATGTTAAAGACATTCGTCCTCTGAATCATTATTCCCTCTTAGGTATAATGAATCTTAGGTGAAGGTCCTAAATAACAAGTTTACATTATCCGCAAATATAAAAATATACTCATAAAATTTAATTTCATGCCATGTATTCATTTCATAATGAATATAAATGTACTTTCAAAGATTGTATTTTGATACATTCTGCTTGTTTGAAGGTAATGACGCGGGAGCAATTACAATGAACAGTACGGTGGTACTGTTCATCTATTTATAAGCAATCGTAAGGCTTCGTGCGTTATTACATTCATGCCCTCAACAATTACATACAGGGCTTACAAATATCACAAGGACAGTACCATCATTTCTATTTAATAACTTGAAAAACACCTTCTCCCTACGTCGTCTCCTTGTTTCACCATGATGAAGTTTGCTTCGTCGTATGTCTCTTGTGTTATGTCGAAGCTTTTCTTCTGACGAAGCTCCTGTAATATTTAGTAGTATGCTGAAAGCAAATGGTTAGCCATGTTTTTTAGGACCTTAGGAAGAGGAAGGCCCCCAACAGTAGCCCCTCGCAGTATTAGTTTGTTTTTTGTAACAAATTTAGACTGTGAAAAGAACGAAGGCCTTTAGCCGAAGAGCCGAAAAAACATCTTTCCTTCGCTAGAATAGCGAGCCGTTATATATTGTGGGGCCCATCATTCAGTGGTGCTTTGTGTATATATATGAGGGTTTGTGTTGAAAATATTTTTCATGCTATCAAGCTTTGTGTTGGGTTTGTCGTTTTAGCTCTAGCTGGTTTCTACGAAGGCATGGAAAAGACCAATGTTGAGAAAATTACTGATGAGATGTTAGCTGGACTGTCTGGAGACTCAAGTGACAGTGAGAGCTTTGATATCGAGAGTGACAACGATGACGCCGAAGATCGTCCATAGAGGCCAAGTCATGTTGTG
Source organism: Zea luxurians (assembly GCA_029449295.1). Lineage (NCBI taxonomy): Eukaryota > Viridiplantae > Streptophyta > Magnoliopsida > Poales > Poaceae > Zea > Zea luxurians. The sequence goes on along the minus strand of JAOPSE010000004.1, from coordinate 187,670,122 downwards.
TTTGGAAAATCGACCGTTAAGATGGGACAGATTGAAGCAATGAAGGGCAAATATTTTCATGATATATCTATCGTGAGGGCTGGAGGAGAGAACACTATTCCTCTTCCTGAAGTTGATGAAGTGGTTGTTTTCAAGAGTTTTATGAAGGCTGGCCTTCAGTTTCCTCTACATAAAATTTGGTTGAAGTGTTAAATTGATTTGAGATATACCTTCATCAGCTTACTCCCAATGCTTTAATTAAAGTCGAAATTTTTATTTGGGCGATGAGAAGCCAGGGGTTGGAACCGGACGCTGATTGTTTTTGCAACATTCACGAGTTGTCTTATCAAACAAAGGCCACTGGGAAGGAGCAGTACCATAACAACTTCGGATGTTATAACTTCGTGTATCGGTCTGACGTGGGGTGTCCTGTGCCAACATTTCGAAGAAGTGGGCAGGCTCATGGATGAAGCAATGGTTTTATGTTAAAAATGATTTGAGTGAGAGGGGGATGTGAAGGACGTAATCTAGCGCCCCATACGATCGTGCTTTGGCATTAGGAGACCTTCGATCGCGGGTGGTAACAAAGCTCAAGCATTTCTAATTGCCTTCAACACCGTGTGCAGCTACATTGGTACCAGAGATTTGGTCCAAGAGCACATTGCTTTCAAGGTATGACCCCTTGTTAACGATTGGGAGATGCCGAAGGAACCCGCTGCTGATTCCAGTGATGGAGGCTTGGTTTATCTGAAATACACCTATCGTTATAGAAGTCAGTTCGGTGAGCCAAATGATGAATGGCTTGAAGTCGTTGAAGCGACCAGTGATGAATTGTTGGGGGCTTATTCGAAGACAGAGGACGAAGCCATGAATACTGCCTTCGATGCTCGTGGAAAGATAAGGCTGAACAGAGTATTTGATGTAATTGGATTTGTCTATCCTGACTACTGCTTTCCTGCACAGAAACAAGGAACGAAGAGGAAAATCACAACTATGACCTCTTCCGCCACGCCGAAGCTAAAAAAGACTAAAGTTTTAACTCATTGGCCGAAGTCATATTCCTTAGATTGGGCTGCTGCACTGCCTGCTACAGAAAAGATGGAAGTTGTTGAATCTGCCGAAGCTACCCTCTCAGCTTTGGAGATAATACCTGCTGCGGTAGTCGAAACTTCCACCGCTCAGCTAGAGATATCAGGACCAGAGTTCTAGGACTGAACAGCAACCGAAGCTGTAGAGTCCTTCAGCAATGGTGGGGTTATCAAAGACAGCAACCGTTCCAGTGGCAACTCCTAAGAGAGGGAGGAGAATGGCCAGCATTCTAGACGCTGTCCTGAAACCCTCAAAGATAACAACACATGCTCCAACAAAGATTTCCAAAGGCAAGGTTGATGAACTAAAAATGACTTCTGACGAAGCTACTCTTCCTGATTCTGCCAAAGTCGGACCTGTGGAGACTAGACCATGGAACAAGAATGCGAAAGTCTACCTGAGAAAATAACATTGCTAATACCCGAATCGGCTTCTCATGGCGACTTTGGGTACATTGTTCGCCATGCTTCAGGGAAACAATTATCTGAACAGTAAATTGCTGAGGTGCAATATTATGCAAAGGACCTGAAGTATCCTCGAGGATCCCTAGTATATGGAGGAAATGATGAAGATGATTACCTTTACTGTCTGCCGGAAACAAAGAGATAGATGTTTGTCTGGAATTAATGGATAATATGGGTTATCCGAAGCTGGAACTTGGTTTATCTGTAATGCCGAAGGATCAACTTGCAGACTGCCTTGCTTACAATAGCTTGAAGGTTTACACATTTTATTTTTGTATTTGTTTTTAGAAAGATTTTATGGTAAACGATTTGCGATAATGCTTATTGTTATTTATTTATATGTTTTTTGTTTATCAGGGTCTTATTCTTAACAAGGCTTTGAAGGCTCAAAAAGATGCTGAAGATGAAGGCACACGGATAGCCTTCGGAAATCTGCGCTCAGAAGTTATAACACTTCAGAATGAGGCCCTTGAGAAAGACAAGATCCTGCTTTCCTTAGTCGAGAGGCTAAAGACTAGCAAAGCTAAACTGGCTAGGTTCTCTGAAGTGGACCAAAAATCTTGGAAATTTGAGAAAAAAAAGAAGCAGATGCAAAGCGTATCGCTTATCTAGAATATGCTTTATCCATTCAAGTGGGATTACACAGATCCAAAGTAGTAGGACTGGAGAAGAAGCTTGATGAAGTTACTGAAAACTTCAACATCGAGCAATCAAAACGTGAGATATTTGATACCGAACGGTTGAGGGTTTTAGAAGAATGTTGAGGAGCTTCGTTAGGCAAAGGAGGAGTGCTACAACGTTGCTATGTAATGTTCAAACAAGTTGAAAAATGCTTTTCCTAGTGTTGGTGCATTCTCGACTGAGCAAAATTTCATTCGTGGTGATCCTGAGGGTGCAATCAAGTGGATTGAGGACGAAGTCGAAGCATTCGACAAAGTCCTAACTGGTAGGGGAGATTTTTGTGCATGCGTAGGGGCTCGAGGGCTATATCACTACTTGAAAAAGCTGGCTGTGAACATGCCAAGGTTGTAATTCAGCCAGACTTCATAGTTTCAGTGACTGACACCAAGGAGCCTTCAACCAAAGCTATTACCCTCAGTGGGAAATTTTATTTTGATGTGTGGATAAATGGCGGTCGAGAGATGGCTAACGAAGCCATTAGGTGAAATGAAGAAGAGTCTCATCTTGCATCAAAAGAAGCAAGGAAAGCTGAAGAGGCCACTGAGTGGTGAAAGACGTATAGGTATTTTTGTCATATTTTAGCTTCGTAGGTATGTTAACTTCGTGCCTGACAAAAGCTTATATTTTGGTGTAGCTGAACTATCTTCTCCTCCAGAGCCATAGGACCATGAGGCCGATCCATCGTTGAAGGGTGCTCTCGATGTAATCAGAATAGCAAATGAAGCAATTGGCAAAGTTGTGGATAGACTTCTAAACGAAGTTGCTGAGAAAGTCCTGAAGGAGGATGATTAGGCTATGTATAAAAACTCTTGTAAATTTTTGTATGTTGTTCTCTTATGTAAAAAACAATTGCCAACTATATATCTCATGATGTAATATATTTCTTTGTGGAGCGTGAAACCATCATACGTACCGTTTTTTAGCCAAAGGTAAAAAACACCTTCCCTTCTTTTCACGCTTCATAAAGAAAAATCCCTTCTTCGCCGAAGCGGCATTATCAGACTCGAAGGTCTTGTCGTAGATCTTGCATAAGAAATACCATTGTCGAAGGCCTGGCTATAGGTCTTATATTGTTGAAGCATCCTTTCATAATTCTTTATCAAAGATAGGCTTAACCTCATGAGTTAGCCATCGTGGACGAAGGAGAAATTTCCCTTCTTTTTCCACTGTTTTCGATGATGCGAGATGATGAATGATGTGATGCTATGGAGCATGATGCGATGATATGATGCAACAAATGTTAATGAACAAACGCTTCGTAATAGTAAGACCCTGCATCCCCTTAGGAACGACTTTGGAGTCTCTTCACCTTTTACTTAGGTGGCATTTTAGCTCTACATCCCCGTAGCAACGACTTTGGAGCTAAGCTCTGCATCCCCTTAGGAACGACTTTGGAGCTTCTTCACCTTTTTACTTAGGTAGTATTTTAGCTCTGCATCCTCGTAGGAATGACTTTGGAGCTAAGCTCTGCATCCTCTTAGGAACGACTTTGGAGCTTCTTCACCTTTTACTTAAGTGGTATTTTAGCTCTGCATCCCTGTAGGAATGACTTTGGAGCTTTTTCACTCTTTCTATTACACTCGGTGTAACTCTAGATTTATTACAACATGTCAAAGGTTGTACCTTCTCAAATTGTCTTTGAGGTAAAACATGAAATCGAGAGAAATGAAAATTACATTGGATGTGTATGAAAGTTTTTTTATCTAGCCCCTCTGTTGCTTCAGTAAATGTGCCTTGATTCTAGTACAATGTTGTTAATTGTCCGGGCTTTGGATTCTTCCCTTGCATCGCGTTGTTGCTGAATTTGGCGATGTCCTTCAGGCTGTTGATTGTGGGACAAGGTTGGAGCCATGACCAGTGGTGGTGGTGGCAAGGCCCATGCAGCTGGGGAGTGGCTCCCCGAAGCTACTGACACTGTGGGTTGTGAAAATGGCTGTTGATTGCCCACATACTTAGGAATATAAGGGGAGTAGCATGAAGCAGTATCTAGGACTTGCTTTGGCTGATTTTGTCGTGCTTCGGCCTCGGCTATCTCCTTTTGCTTCTGTATTGTAACTTGGCATGTCCTAGTTGTGTGCCCCTTATATTCTCCATAGAACAAGCAGAACAACCTTCTTGGTTGTGAGCTGAATCTTCCTCCAAAGCTTCGTCCCCCTCTACCTCTTGGGGCTGGTAGTCTGAAGAAGCTTTGATGTGTCCCAGATGACTGGGAGTTGTGTTGAAGTCCTTGGTTGTGATTTCCTCTATCTTCACTTTGGCTGGGATTATGTATCGTTCTGACATGCCTTGGGTGGAGCCTTCCTCCGAAGCCCCTAGTCATCTCATAATATCTGTAAGTTTCTTCCCTTCTTTGCCGGAAATCATTGTCAGCTCTGATGTACTCATCCATATTCTATAGAAGCTTCTCCAGGGTTTGTGGGGGCTTCCTGGCAAAATATTGCGGTGTTGGTCCTAGATTAAGTCCCTTGATCATGGCTTCGATAATGATCTCATTTGGCACCGTTGGTGCTTGAGCTCTGAGTCGTAGAAACCTTCGAACATATGCCTGCAAATACTCCTCGTGATCCTGTGTACACTGGAATAGGGCTTGAGCAGTCATTGGCTTCGTCTAAAAGCCTTGGAAGCTGGTGACTAGCATGTCCTTCAGCTTCTGCCATGATGTGATTATTCCCGGCCGAAGAGAAGAATACCATGTTTGAGCAACAGTCCTGACTGCCATGACGAAGGATTTTGCCATGACAGCAGTGTTGCCACCATATGATGATATGGTTTCTTCGTAACTCATGAGTAACTGCTTCGGGTCCGAATGCCCATCATACATGGGAAGCTATGATGGTTTGTACGAAGGTAGCCTGCAATTCTGTGGCTAGGGGGGAAGCATCATCAAAAGCAATGTTATCATAATGGAAATCGTCATACCATATGCCATCATAGCTTGGGCTTTCCTGACGAAGCGCTCTCTAATGTGGCCTACGCCCTTGCTCGTTGTCTTGTGTGATGTGCAGGGGCGGATCTACGTCCGGGGCTGCCTGGGCTGCAGCCCCGGTCGCGGCCCAATACAAGCGAACAGGCCCAGCAGACCGCGTCTCTGCCTCCCGCCGTCAGCCGCGTCGGCTCGTCGCGTACTCGCGTCAGCCGCCAGCCCGCCAGCGGAGCAGCGCCAAAGCGGAGACGAGCAGTCTGCCTCTAGCCGCCAGCCGCGTCGGCGCGTCGCGTACTCGCGTCCAGCTGCCAGCCCGCCAGCGGAGCAGCTCAGCAGCGCCGAAGCGGAGACGAGCAGGAACTGCCGAAGCGGAGACTGAAGCACCGAAGCGGAGCAGCACAGAGACGAGCAAGAAGCCAGAAAGCCAATAAGTGGAGCAACGCTGCGTCCAGTGGCCGATCTGATTTTCGCTGCGTCCAGGTCTCCAGGAAGCAAGCACCAGCCACCAGGTAAAACTCGTTCTGTTAGATTAGACCATGGTTTAATTTGGATTGGATCCAATCGAGCCTACGATTCATGCCAAAAAAATCCAGAATTATTTTATTTTTCCCCTCTTTAGTTAAACCTGCTATGGTTAGCACTTCGCAGCTTAGGGTTTTGGATCTGGCAGACCGATAGACTCAAGTTGTTTCTATTTGTTCTATAAAAGTAGGAATATGATATATTTTACTCGAGATCGGTCACTGTAATAATACAATTCACTAGCTAAAAATATGTTTGTAGGTATTCAAGATGAAAAGATTTTGAAGCATTTTTAAGGCTTAAGAACCCGGAAGATAAATTTATCTCGCAACATCAACTCATGAACAATATGTATTGATTATTATATTCCTAGACATCATATCGACTTTTTTTGGCTACATATTTCTTGAATGTTTTAATTATATCTTCTTGTGTCATATTAAACATCAATTATATTTTTTGTTTGATTTAAAAAATTTTATAACCTTAGCTTAGTAGCCCCTCTCTTGGACTAATCCTAGATCCGCCACTGGTGATGTGGTGCATCTCTTCAGCATCTCCTTCTGGAGTTCATACAACCCGAAGCATTTTCTCCCTTCTTCTCTCCACTTGTTGATGGATAGCCTCTAGATCTCTGATTTCTTAATCCAAGTCTTATTCCTGTGGTGTTGGGCTAATGGCCTTCCTTTTCTGGCTTTAGGCCTCCCTCAGAGAGAGCCCCTCTTGATTGATGTCCAGCGGTGCAAGGGTAGCCCCTAGCGCTACTGCCTTCTTTGGCGGCATGGCGAAGGTAGTTGTTCAAGTTCTTGTTGTCGAAGGTGGTCGTTCGAGTTCACCCCACAGTGGGCGCCAATGTTGGCTACTTGTTCTCAATTGCTATGAATCAAGAGCAAGGCAACACATTTGTTATATGTTAAATACCTTCATCCTCCGAAGCATTATTCCCTCTTGGGTGTAATGAATCTTAGACGAAGGTCCTAAATAACAAGTTTACATTATTCGCAAATATAAAAATATACTCATAAAATGTAATTTCATGCCATGTATTCATTTCATAATGAATATAAATGTACTTTCAAAGATTGTATTATATTGATACCTTCGGCTTGTTTGAAGGTAATGACGTGAGAGCAATTACAATCCAGCGTGAACAGTACAGGGGGTACTGTTCATCTATTTATAAGCAATCGTAAGGCTTCGTGCGTTATTACATTCATGCCATCAACAATTACAAACAAGGTTTACAAATGTCACAAGGACAGTATTGTCATTTGTATTTAATAACTTGAACAACACCTGCTCCCTACGTCGTCTCCCTGTTTCACCATGATGAAGCTTGCTTCGTCGTACTTCTCGTCTTATGTCGAAGCTTTTCTAGTGACGAAGCTCCTGTAATATTTAGTAGTATGCTAAAAGCAAATGGTTAGCCGTGTTTTTGAGGACCTTCGGAAGATGAAGGCCCCCAACACCATGTACCACTTGTGGATACGTAAACACTTCCTCACAAAATCACAAGAGCACGTAATTGCAGTTTTAAAAGATCTGCGGATCTCAGGGCTAAAACTACTTTAACCTAGAGAATAGAACCTAGGGTTTTCTAAACAATGAGGATATCACTCCCATACAAACAATGCATGGATCGACAACACGAGCACGTGCACGATCGCTAAATCTCCAGGTTCGTCCTAACCATGTCAATTATGTTTTAGAGATTACGCTTGGTGCCATGTGTTGTGGACAGGAATTGACCGTGCGGACATTCCTAAGGCCGGACGGTCTGCAGTGGTGGCGCAGATGGTCCGCATGTGCGCAGAATCAGTTAGGGTTCTGAGTTTCATGCGGGATTTGTTAGCTAAATCTACAGGGTTAACTCAGGAAACAACTTGTAATGGATCCTGACCTTCCCCTTTATATAGATGAAGGGCTACGACCGATTGAACCCCCTACAATTGATCAAATCAAATCTATTTATCACTTTTACCTTTTAGTTCTTCCAATTACTAAGAGTAGGAGTAATTTATCCTTAGGGTTAGATCTAGTTTGGTCTTCCACAACAATCTCTCTTCAACTCTACGTCGATTAGAGGAGTACCGGGCGGCCTGTCGACCCAGAGCAACGCCTTGCAACTCTGCCCCTCGACGGAATCTCTCCTGGGGCGAGTTCTAGGGTTCTTCGCGGAGAAGAAGACCCTCTGCACTATCGTGGATTGTCCGGCCCCAGGCATGGACCATCCAAAAGTGTGCTGAGGAGGAGCCACTCAAGCACCAGTTCGTGGATGAGAGCACCTAGAGCGGGGGTGAATAGCTGATCCTATAAAAACAGCACAATAAAACAAACTTGGACTAATATTGGATTAGTGAAAGCAGGAGCCAAGTTTGAATAAGTGTAGTATACTTCTTCACTTAATTGCTCTTCACTAAGTGAGTATTAAACTTAGAACAATAATGTAAGTGATGTAGATAGAGAGAAAATCACAGTAGCATAAAGACACATGACATAGCGATTTTTATCCTGTGGTTCGGTCAAGTAGAATACTTGCCTACTCCACGTTGTGGCATCCCAACAGACGAGGGTTGCGCTCAACCCCTTTCAAGTGATCCAAAGATCAACTTGAATACCATGGTTTTCTTTATCTCAACAATATCCGGTTGTGAGGCATCTCCACAATTTGGAGTCTCTCACGCCTTACACAATTGATCTCAAATGAACACAAGAGTAAGGGGGAATAAACACACACACAAGAGTGAGAGTTGCAACAACAACACACACACAATACAAGAAATGAGCACACGGAATAGCACAGCGGAGTTAAAGCGCAAAGAAGTGCTCAAATCTCTATCACAATGAACGATTGCATGTTTGCGAAGTCTCGTCGTTGTAGAATGTTTAATGGGTGCTTGGTGTGGAGCTCCATGTGCCAAGGGGTCCCTTTTATAGCCCCAAGGGACATAGGAGCCATTGGAGCTCCATTTGGAAGGGTCTGGTTGCCTTGGGTGCACCGGACTGTCCGGTGCACACCGGATAGTGAACAGTACGTGGCTGGGCGTGAGCAGAGAATCCCCTAATTGGCTGCTTTCCTGTTCTAGGGGGCACCGAACAGTCCAGTGTGGGGCACCAGACTGTCTGGTGCGCCACTTAACCGTTGGCCCAGGGCCGACGGGGCACCGGACCGTTCGCTTTCTCTTTTTCTTCCTTTGTTTTCTTTTGCTTCTTTTGGACTTGACTTTATAACATCCTTGGCACTTAGATAAATATGATTAGCACACAAAACAATTTAATAAGTGTCCAGAGCTTACCTTTTCACTTGGTCCATCTAGATTTGCACTTTGTCCTCTTCGGAGTTCAATTTGCTTCATATACCTTTGCTTATACACCATGTTAGTTCAAACATAATGTGTTGTGTATCTAATCACCAAAACAATATAGAAATGGCCCAAGGGTACATTTCCCTTTCAGCGGACCATCTGTGCCTCCACAAAGAGCATCGCCAAACGGTTCGTTCCTGTGCTTGGCGCCCGAATCAGCGCCAACACACTTTTTGGCGACTCCGCTAGGGACAAGTGTGTCTAGATCTGCTAAAAATCGGCCCACAGATGGCTGGTTCCAAGGATCACACCAAGGTCTCCGCCACCAACATCATCAAACCGGCCATGGAGGCACTCTCAGCTGATGACCAGCAACCCTTTGAGGACCTCGTAATGCGCAAGAGAAGAAGGTGATGCGGTAATGGAACAAACAATGTGACAAGGAGGAGGCAGAACTGCTGCATAAACTCGACTTCTATCGAGATCCTGATTAGTGATTAGCAAAGCAGCTACTCGACCTAGCATACTAGTATCCATCTCAAAAGGAATCCTAAGATCATGCAATAAGGTTTCAAGCAACTCCTACACTTAAGTGCACACTATAAACCTACAAACATTAGGTGTAGTAAAGTAGCATATATAATGGTTATGCATAAAACCGGGGCTTGCCTTCAAAAGCTGGGGCTGTGGGAAGATCCTCGGTGGCAGGCTCGGGAGCTAGCTCCTGGGCTTCCTCTTGGACAGCTCCTTGCTCGGGAATGAGCACGTACTCTCCATCAGCGAGGTTGTAATCTAATGAATGCAATGAGTGAGATACATGTATGCCATGATATGCAATTTAGTAGTAATAAAAATGATTAAGTCAATAGGGTAAAGTTTAATCTTACCACTGGGAGTTCTAGTGATATACTTAGCCATTTAGAGTCAAGTATGGTCAAGTTTAAGTGGTCAGATTATTTAGGTGTCCCACTGATTTTCTTTAGTGTCTCAGTGAAAAGTTTCTCAAGATCCTTGTTGAATCATTATGGATGAGGTCTATTACTTTTGCTAATTCTCTCTTTTCCCCTTTTCTATTTATGCTTTTAGGATAGGTTTGAACTATAACATAGTTCCAAAACTTTCCAAAAATTCTGTAAAAATTACAGTGGCTTCTTAGTGGTGTATAAATTTCAGTCTCAAAAATTGAGGCTTAAAATGATAAGGGTTCAATCTGTACAAAATATTAAGTTTTTGGGCTGAGGGGGTGCTTTGAACTACAACTCCTTTTTAACTGTGAATTTTTCTCTAAGGCTTATTTATTCTGGCATTTAGGTGCAATAATAAGACCTTGCACCAAGTTTTAGCCAATGATACTCATTGGTCATTTTATTATGATTTTCTAAAGTTTTAGGGCTTAGTGGTGCTCTCTACTACTACTATACTTGAAAAATGTCAAACAACAGATTTCCTAATTTTCCTATCTTCTCCTTTGCGCAAGAGCAATTATTCTAGAAGTTGGCTATTTTTACTTAAAGGGAAGGGGTGGTAGAATTTCTTAGAATATATGGTCTTTTTCATGGGGGGTAATGTGTCTTACATAATAATTTCATTTTAGTTTCATATTTTTCGCTGGTGGCTTACATCATAAGTAATTGGATAAAAATTGGTTTGCTCACTGTTTCATATTTTTAGCCTTTCTTTTGATTTATTTGAAGTGTTAGCTAAATCCAAGTTCCATTTGTTTAACTTACTTACTTTGATAATTTGGGGTGTTTACCATTTTTGTAGTGGTATACTAGTAGTTATGGGTCTACTGAATTTTTCGTGTCATTTTTGTATTTGACTTTACATTTTTAATTATGGTTTTTCTTGATTTCCCAATGCCTAATAAAATTATAAACTTAGATTAGCACTAGGCTAGGGTTCCATACATTTTTCCTAGGTTCTATATAACTTAGGTAAACTAGGAAAAATATGGTCATTCTCTGGTTTTACTTTCTATTACTCTTATCATTTTTCTAAAATATGGGCAGAAATAGCCTTTAATGGATATCTCTGGTTTATCCTTGTAGACTAGGGTGTTCAGTATTTTTAAACAGTGTATATGCCCTGTAAGTATCTCTATAAATTTTATCTAGCCCAGTATAGAAGTATTCCTATTTTTCTCTGTATTAATAAGGTTTGGGTAGTTTCCTAATTTAAATTCAAACTCTAAAAATTAGTACAGAAAATATGGGGTTTAATATTTTTGTCTGATAGTTCATATATTTTTTGAATCCAGCGAAATTGGTTTGACCAATTTTGGATGTATAAAACTCAAGTTATGCCTTTTTGAAGTTGACTGTTGTTATTTATTGCAAATTTAATTTAAATTTGAATGGAAAACCAATTTGCGCTAAGGCCCCTGGTTTTCTTCGCTGTTTCTATTACAACTAGGTCCTCAAGGCACTATTCATCCGAGTGACTGACAATGCGAAAAACCCCTTAGGATCTACCCTAATCTAACTCGCGGTCCTTCCCTATTGGAAACAGTACCCGCGGTGGAGAAAAGGGCGGTGGGGCTTACCGGCGGCGAGATAGCTCCGGCGAAGTGGTCAACAATGTAGGGGAGGTTGCGACGGTCACGTTGATGTGCGGGTCGTCGTCGGGGATGGCTAGAGTTGGTCAGACCTCGTGCGTAGGCGGGGAAGCTCGTCAGCAACGAGGATCCCGGCCTAGCCACGACGGGATAGCTCAATCCAGTGAGTCGAGGAGCTTCATGGGAGGTCAAGGAAGTCGTAGGCGCGAGCAATTGGACAATGGTGTACCTGATAGCCCGGTCTACATGCGATGGCAGGCGGCTGAAGTCCGGTGAGAGTGATCCCGCTGGTCCGGTGAGGCAGGGTCTCGGTTCTTGCTTGGAAAAGCTTCACGCCACCACGAGGAAGCTATCCAGGGGCTCAGGTGAGGCTAGGTGTCTATGGGAGTGGCTGGCCGCGGTGGCCGGCGCTCGGGTGGCTCGGAAGGGCGGCGTAGAGTTCGCCAGAGCTAAGAGCTGGGTCTGGGAAGTCAGGCGAGGTGCGGAGGGGAGCGTTGCGCGTCCAGGGTGGCTTTATAGGCGCGGGCTTGGTGCACTGTCGGGCGTGGACCAGCGTGGGCGCGCGGGCGCGCACGGCTCGGTGCGAGTGCGTGGGCTTGCGTGCACCAGCGCATCAGCCGCGGTCGAGCACGTGGCACGGTTTCTTCTGCTCCTGTTCTAACGCCGATATGGTGCATATCTTCGCGAATTTGGGTAAGATCGTCGTGTAAGATATGTTCCCTGGTGCAAGCTCTGTCGTTTATGTGTGGGAGCTAAGGGGTTTCCGGCCGTGTACAGGGAGTAGTCGTGTCAGCAAGATGGCAGTGTCAATCTGCTGTGTCCCGAGGCAAAACCATGTCAAACCATGTCCAACGGTTGAGATTTGCCTCCAAACTTTTCCAGGATGTGCCTAAGGTAATTTGGCGCCACTTTGGTATTTGGACTTTGTGGATTTGATTTTTGAAAAACAGAGAACATGGCTGAGCTTTGTGAAGAGGTCAAAATTCAGATTCTGAATTTCCCATTGAGTTTCCACTTGAGGGGTTATTTTGGGTATTTTGCAAAACTCCTTTGCTAAAACTTCCTTACTACATTTTGTAGCTTATTTAATGTATTATAACTTTGTTATTTGGTCCTCATCATGATTTTATGTTTTTCATAATCTTTTTACAACTTTTCCCCTTTGCACTTAAATGGCTTACTTAGGGTTATTTTTGGTTTTGTGCATTTTTCTCAATTGTGGTGCATGATATGGTTAATGTATGATCCTTAAGATGAAAAGACTTACTTAAATTTTTGCTTATCAAGTTTTGGGGTCCTTTGCTCAGTTATGCTCACATGTGATAATGGTCACTAGTTGGGTACTGAGAAAAACCCTAGGAAACACCTGGGTGTTACATTCCATACCCATACAGATGTCAGGCCTTGGAATGTCAACTACAACTGATGTCATTAAGTGCAAAGAATGTGGTGTATTAGCAAGTCGAAGCAACACTAGAAATGAAACAGCTGATGAACAGACATTCAAGACACAAAAGAATGCACAACCAAACCAACAGACAAGTGATCTTGGAACATGTTGTTGTTGTGAGTACTATGGAATTCCTTGTCACTAGATCAATGCAAATGAAAGTGAAACTACAAAACAGAAGAACCGGATTTTATTTTCTAGAATAAAAAGATAGATGTCTCCTAAGAACAACTAATAGCAGATTCTCTCATACCTAATGCACTGTCAGTTGATGAATTGCAAAGTATTCCAAAAAGGAAACATCACAAGGATGCCCAGCTCCAAGAAGAAACACTCACAAAAGGAAACATCACAAGGATGCCCAGCTCCAAGAAGAAGCACATGAGTGTTACATTGATGGATGGACTATTACTTGCACATAGTTTCAGCCTCGTGGTCGCATCAGGTCCAAGAAACAAAAAGGGAAACATGGGAAAAGTCAAGAAATAACTTTAAGAAAAGCTTGCTATCTATGTGGACGTGAAGATCATTACCTCCGTAACTGTCCTAAGAAGAGTTCACTACAGATCACCTCTGAGATGAAGCTATCTCAGTCTCCAGACATGGAATATGGACAAAAATGCATAGAAACTTCTATCAACATCATGAAGACAACTCAACCAAGTAACTCATCAAGTCGTGCTTGCTTTGGTTGTGGTGATACTAGCCATCTTTTTAATAGTTGTCCTAAGAAGGATGTGGAGATCAATAAGTACCAAAAGAAAAGACAACGCCCTCAAACTCATGCATCAACAATGAATAAACAACGAAAAAAGTCCACAGGAAGGATAAGCTATGCAATGATAGGAACCATTCCATATGATAATGCCGTAATTTTTGGAAGACTTGTCGTTCACACAACTACCGCCACCGTATTGTATGATCCTCGTACAACACATTCCTTTATCAGTGCCCAGTTTGCAACAAAGTATGGTATCTTTAAGTGTCCCTTGAGATCAAGGATGACCATCAGAGCACTCGGAAGAAAAGTGTTAGTAAACTACATATGTCCAAAAGTAAGTGTTAAAATCAATGGGATAAATTTTCTAGCTGATCTTATAGTGATGGAATCAATGGAAAATGATGTGATTCTTGGAAATAATTGGTTACAAAGAACTAAGGCAGTAATTCAACATACTGAAAGAACCATATGTTTGGAAACTCCATTAGGAGAGAGAATAGTAGTTGAAGACAATCAACCTCTAGCTCTAAAGATTGGTGCATCTAACGAAGAATAATATATCATTTAGCTAGAAGGATCAGTATGTCCCACAAAAAAATGTCAAAGGGTTACTCTCTTGGAGGATTTGTAATTGTGCTAAGTGATATATGAATAAATTTGGAGAATATTTTGCACCTATTGTGTTTTGCCTCTTTATAAAGAGAATAAAGTGTGGTGTCATCTGCTATATGCAAACAATGTGATGCTCTATTCTAGTTGCCCTAAAGTCCCGCTCAAGTCTTTCTCTCAATTTATGCTCAAGAAATACTATTGGATCAGAAAGATGATTCAAATATCATGCTCTGAAGTCTATAGAGAGTAAGAAACTGAGCGTTTACCTGACCTAGATGTCGCCTTGGCCCATCAACTGCATTAATAACAGGAACATTTGCAGTATCTGTTGCTTTCCTTCGGGAAGTCTGGACCCTTCACCTAGCGAGATGGGAAGAGTTGATCCTCTACTTGTTAAGATGATATCACATAGAGTTCATCTAGCTTGCATGGTGTCGCAAAAAAATTGGTCGTCGGTTAGCGAAGGTGTTACATAAGGAAACATAATCTTATGCTTGTGTACCAGAAGCTTCGCAGGCTATTGTTCTTCAAAAACCCAAGGACTTTCCTGTTCTCAAGCAGCAGGAGCTCAGTACTTCTCCACTAAAACAATGGCCCTGCTTGTTGGGTAGGAATGCGGAAGGAGGTCAAGTGCAAGATAGTAAGCTCTCCCAGTTAGATATGAAGAAAATAAGCAAAGCCGTGGAGAAAATAAAAAGTTTAGAGATCTGTTTGTTACCTGGAACCCGATATTGTTAGAAAAACGAAGTTTCAGACCATATGTCCAACAATAAACATAAAAAAATCACATGCTTCAATAGGTTGCATAAAAGTAGATATTATAAAGGCAAATGGTCACCTGCTCAATAACTGCATATGTATAACGTCGTAGCACTTGCTTTTCAGTAGTTGCAATCAGTGGCTTCCTCGTCTTAGGTTGTTAGCTTCCAAATATAGAATACACCTTCACGTTTTCTTGTAACATCGACTACATAGCTCAGGTGCATATTATCAGTTAGATGGTGTGTTGGACTGGTTCTACCTGAGTAGATAACATGGAGAACATACGATCGAGCGGCTTGAAGTTTTTTCTGCAGAACCGGCTTTAAAGAATAGGAAATAGGATAGGAAATTTGGAAGGTGGCTGGTTGGTTCGGACTTCGCGACCTGGTGCACCGCGTTGTGAGTTGTGACCACTGAATTAGGCACGCTGACATTTCGTTACACGGGCTTGCCATTGCTACAATGAGTGTTCCAGATTAAGTTAACCCATGGAATATTCCTTTTGTTGTAGAATTTGTCCAAATGCTCGAGTAAAACTGCACAATTTTGTATCCTTAGGTTGATTACTCCTAGACCATCTTTCTTTTTGGGTCTACTGACTTTTTTCCATGCCACCAATGGCATCATCTTGGCATTGCTGTCTCATCCTCTCCATAAGCAGCTCTGTCAATGACTGAAACAGGGATAAGTTGAAGCCCGATTTTATAACTGCAGATAACACTTATCTCCCGTCCATTCATTCGTTTGATTCATCACAAATTAGAAAGCAGATCTGGCTTGTGAGTTATGACGATTATTCATCACGAATTAGAAAACAGCTGGATGAGCACAATACAGTATATAAAACCACCTGCTATACGCCTATAACTGTCTACAGTCATGATTCATCAATTGGTTGCCATATTAGGCTTCGTTTGGCAACACAGGAAACAGCCACCCAGGTTACATACCACCGATGGGGGCAAAACTTGCTATACTTCTTCCCCGTCTGGTGCTGCCCGGTGGGGTTTGAGTGCCCTGTGATCGTTTGGTTGTCAGGGTGTCCAGTGACTCTACTAACACATCTCTCTTCAAATGTATAAATGAACAAATGTATAAATGAACGTATAAATAGAATAACAGACTAGTAATAAAAAGAAAGTAGGGCTGGACGTTTGAACACATATATATTCTAAATTTTTATAAACCAGTGAATTATGAGAGTGTGTACATATGTATCAGATCCACAATATGTATTAGAACCTGCATACATATTGATGGAACAAGCAGAACAGTTCTTAACTCCATACAAATTGTGGTTCCAGTAAAAATTCCAGAGAACTTGAAAATTCAGAATAGTGCCTACTAGCAGAACAAAATAATAGCTTGGTTTCATCCAAAAGACAGCAGATAGCACCCAATAGCAATGCTAATACTACTTAACCATCTAGCACATGGTGACAGAGCAAATAAAGCCAATATTCCTATATGCTTAACATGAAGCGCCTCTGACTGATGCTCCTGAGGCAAACCTCGATTTTCTGCAAGGAATAAAAAAAACAAACTTAGAACTTTCCTTAGCATGAAGCACAATTGAGCTACTTGTGATACAAAAATGTTCTATTTGTGATACAAATATGTTCAGAGCAACAACATAATGATAAAGTCTGGCTTATTTACCACTACTAGTTTTAACAACCACAGTTTTGGAGACAAGTTAACTCATACTCTCAGTTTTAGAACAAGAACTTCACTGGTCAAAATAGATTAAATGAATCATTTTTCAAGTTTAGTACAGTATTTCCATGAATCAAAAAATAACTGAAGAGATCTTGTTAGAAAAAACATTGCAGAGACCATATTGCAGAAGCCATCCGTCACACCTTCTCCATCTATCAGGTAGATGTAATCCTACTGAAATTAGAAAGGAAGTAAATACACAAGTTTCTTTAGAATTTACAATTGTTTTCAGAGAGGAAGGAAGGGCATATATATACACATACCTTATCTCCCTCCGAAGCCAAATCAGCCGCACGTTGTGAATTGTTAGCTTCAGAAACATCTCCCGATACAATTCATTTTCGAACACCTCTGCTGCAATGGCCTTCTCCTCATCTGTCAAGTCATCCATAGCTTCAAATATGTGGATACACCTATCCATAGACTCCTCTCCACGAGTCTTCTTCTCAAGGAACGCCTCCATAGTCTTATCTGTTTGGTTCTTCTTGTGCTCCAAATAGTCATCCAAAACACTTGCAACTTGACTTTTCTTCCTCTTTTTTCCGCTTCCATGTACTGACGTACCAGAAGGTGGTGACTGAACTTCACAAGCCTCTCGATCCAAAGTTAGTCCAGCAACATTAGTCTCACTGCCCACACTTGGTCTAGCAACATTGATCTCGCTGCCCGCTCGTGGTACATGTAGCACTGGTTCATCAACAGATGCTATATGTAGCACCGGTTGAGTAGAAGTGAAACTCATGTCACCTCTAGCAATGCTCCCTATAAAAAAAGTCAAAGTGTTTCTTCATAAAAACTCATATCTGTTTAGTAGAAGTCAGAAAGATATATGACTACCTTCATACAAGGCCTCACAGCTCCTAAACAGAGGAAACCCATTCTTGCGATGCTTCTTTAATTTGGGGAATTTCTGTTGAATACAACATATATTTAGTACGAAGGCATGTTTTGGAATGATACAACTTTATCAAAAGAGAGAGAATAACTTACACGTGCACACTTCTCCCACAAATCTGGTTCAGCTAATATCATCCCCATAGTCTCATTCCATCCTATACCACTCTCATTCTTTGCGTTGCTTATGGCCTTGTAGCTTGCTTTCAAATCTTTCTCCTTGTCTTGAAGTTGTTGCTTTGTGAAATGTGCTGAGGGGAATTTCTCATTGAACTTACAAGTGATGCTTCTCCAACCATCTGAGTTCCAACCATTCTGTCCCTTAAATCTGGCATCAACCTTGTGCTCAGTTAATACTTCAATTAAAGCCTTCTCATATAAGAAGTTCCAATTCGCCCTAGATGCTTCATCTGCCATTACTATTTTAAATTACACATAAAAATTAAATTGTGTGCAAGAAGTACATAAATAAGATACAAATATTAGGTGCATCAAGTACATAAATAACGATACAAGTGCTATCACATCAACTAAACATTGTGTGCAACCCACATCTGCATCGCAATGTCATCCCTTAAAATGTTTCCATCAACAGACTCCGAGCCGGTAGGGTAGTTGACTTCTCCCTCTGGGACATCGACATATTGAGATGGTTCAATGTTGCTTGGGAGGTGATCTAGCCACCCTTCCTGGCCATTATGTTGTTTAATTACATTATGAAAGACAGCTGCTGCCGCTGGAATCTTAACCTGAGACTGAATAGGATAGAAAGTTCCCACTTTTAGAATAGGAAACCTCTTCTTCAAAACACCTATAGCCCTCTCTATATGGTTCCGAAGGATTGCGTGGCGATGGTTAAAGAGCTCTTTGTAGTTGGCATAGGAACGTCGACTCCTAAACTCACTTAAGTGGTACCGAACTCCTCGATAAGGGGCAATGAATGATGGTGTATTTGCATATCCACCATCGACAAGATAAAACTTTCCTTCTGCCACATGGAATCCTCTGTCAAGTGCTGAACGAAGAACCCCGGCATCTGATGCGGATCCTTCCCATCCACACGAAATGAAGGTAAAGTTTAGATTAAAATCGCAAGCTACCATAACATTATGGGATAAAGACCCTTTCCTATTTCTGTATGGAGCAGCCTTGTCTTCTGAAATAGTGATAGGAATATGAGTACCGTCTATGGCACCAATGCAATTCTGCATGTTAGGAAAGAGACAATTAGAGGCACACAAACCTAAGAAGGAATTAGAAATTCTTGGGTTTTATGTCTACCTGGAAAAAAGGCATGAAACGAGAGTCGGTTGCAATTTTGATGTGAGTCTGTATTGAACTTGGAAGCTTTACAAACCTACTTGTCAAGGCTGGAATTATATCAAAGACTTCATTTATCTTCCTGTGAATGGTTTCACCACTGTGTTGAAACCATTTTTGCAAATCTTGATTAGTAGCATTATGCGAGATCATGTACATAAACATGCCAAACTGTTCTTCAACAGTAACACCTCGTGTGTCACGTAGAAGATCCTCGGCTCTAAGAAAAGCTACTATCGCTCTGAAAATATTTGGCTCCATCCTAAACTCAACTTTGCTCCAAATTTCATGCCCTTCTAGAACTTCCTTAATCTTCATAGCGCCGGTAAGAGAAGAAGTATGGACTGCCCTTTTCTCTTCTTGCATGGCCGCGAGAACAGCAGGGACAATTACAAAGAAGAGTTCATCATCATCTTCTTCCTGTTCTAAAAGAAATTGTCTAGCATCCTCCTCCCAGGAACTCATTATCTATTATATAGAGATATATATAATTATCATGACCAACTCGACGTCCAGATATATAATGCAAACACAAGAAATGCTAATTCAAACATAGAAGTGAAAATAAAGTGGAACTTTTATATGAGCAACAACTAATATACCACCAACAGCAACTAATATACCTTCAGGTTTGAGAGGATTTCTTAGTTGTTATACCCTGTCCCTTCAGCCTCTCAATTGATATATCCAGACTACACATAAATAAATAAAAATTAGTAGCAAGGTACTGGCCAAGGTAAAACCATCAGGACTTCACAAGCACTAACAATCAATCTATACACTGATATTATCTTATTTTTGCAGACAATACACCAAAAGGTGTTAGCGTTAACAAATTTCTTTGCTCCAAATTTCATGCCCTTTTAGAACTTCCTAAACTCAACTTTGCTACAGAAAATGCAACTTTACCACAACATAATTCTACAGTTTCTCAAAAAAATTAATAATACATGTTATACATATCATGAAGCAACAAAAAATAGTTTGAACATCCACAATTCAAGAGACCAATTATCTCATAATATTAGTTCCAGAACAAGATCTTCACTGGTCAAGATCTTTCTCTCATAATACATGTTATACTTACTTCCCTGATTGTTGATTGTGGATCTGAAAAAAATACCGAGTGTGTGGATCTGGAACAGTAACCAAGAAACAAAGAAATAAAATGGGAGAGGAGGGGATAAAACTCATCGTACGCCGAGTATGACACCGAGTGTGGATCTGGGACGAGAAGTTGAGGAGCGATGGGACACCCGAGTGTGGATCTAGGAGATGCTCTGAGATGTGGTGTGCTACCTTCTACCACTGCAGTCCAGATCCAGTCCCTGTCCAATGGTCGAAGGAGATGCTCTGAGATTGTGGTGCTACGAGATATGCTGGGCGGTAGGAGAGGGTGGCAGCGGTGAAGCCGTGGAGGGTGGCGGCGGTGGAGCTCTATCCCTGTCCAATGGTCGAAGGAGCTCTATCCCTGTCCATTGGAGGGTGGCGGCGGTGAGCAGAGGTGAGGACGAGAGAGAGATAGGCGTAGGGCAGTGGGGGCACACAAAACCGATGGTCAAAGGTGTGGAACCCTATCCCTGTCCAAACCGATGGTGCGCGGGGTAAACAAAACTGCATGCAGTCCTTCCAAACGCGCAGACAGCGAGGACGTGTTTTTTTTATCTGTGTTCCATCCGTCCCGCCGAAACCGGCTGGTATTGCTGTTCCCAAACGAAGCCTTAAAGTTTGATTGCCAGAGAAACACAAAAATAGTCGCTTGTAGCAAAAGATGCAATAATGCAAAAAAAAGAAAGTAAAGTTAATGCAGAATCAAGTAAATAACTTATATTACAATCAGTTCAAAGTCTTTAAAAAACGCATAAGAAAAGGCAACACAATCATAACTTAAGCACACAAACAATGTTATTCTGAGTCCGAGTTTCTCGGGCACCACCTCCACACCAGTGAAGACAGCTACATGACACTGATACTCACCTTGGTAATCCAAAATATCGAAGAACTTGGCAATGCAAAACCTACTTGAGCACCACGGTCACATCCAGCAGCATCCAATCCTTTTTTTTCGAAAGGACGGCAAGAGGATTGCCGAATATATTAATAGAAGGAGAAAAACTAAATACAGGGACTACTGCTAAGGGACCAACTACAGCCTATTCAAGAAAAAAGAAGAAGAGAGCGAAAAGAAGAGAGAAAAAGAACCAAAACAAAAACCCCTAAGAAAAAGCCACCACTAGAGAACTCTCTGATCAAAAGATAGAAAAAGCCGCACTGTATTGTAAGACATCCTCCTTGATTTGATGGGCGACGACAAGTTGATCATTTCCGAAATTTAGAAAAATTCGCCTATTTCTTTCTTTCCAAATATTCCACCAAAAATAAACTACTAGCCCGTCAAATAACCTTCGTCTTGGCTTATCAATTCTGAGTCTGCATCTTCTCCACCAAGTGTGTAACTGGCCATCATGGTTTAGGTTTGCTAAAGAGTTGAGATTGGTCCAATGTAACAAAGTCCGCCAAATGCTTTTTGAGTAACTACAATCTTTGCACAGGTGACTCGGGGTTTCCGGATCTATGTGACAAAGAGGACAAATAGGGTTGTGATCCCATCCCCTCTTCTGCAAATTGTTAGCTGTGAGGATCTTTTCATGTAGGAGCGTCCACGCGAAAAAACGGCATTTAGGCTCCGCTTTTGCATTCCATATTGCTTCACTTTTGATTCTAGACATGCTTCCATTGAACTGAGCTTGGTAGGCGCTACAGGTAGAGTATTCGCCATTGGCAGTCCAGCGCCATAATATTTGATCTTCGTTTGCAACGTCCCTTACAACGTCACTGATGGCTGCCCACAGTGCCATCAATTCTTGAATTTCAGTACCTTCCTGAATCGGCCAGATATTGGATATCCATCTATTATCCTCTAGTCCCCTATTGACCGTGATATTCTTATGTCTCGTTTTTATGAAAAGAGATGGTGCAATGTGACGAGGTGCCATCCCAGAGATCCAACTGGATTTCCAAAACAATGCCTTATTGCCATTGCCCACTGTGACCACCGTAGAGGCGTGAAATAAGTCCTGATCAGTTTTATCACAGGGAATGTCCAGACCCACCCAGGCTCTGTCCTCATTTTTCCAACTGTACCACATCCAACGCAGACGTAGTGCCCGTGCGAAGCGTTCTAAATCTAAGATCCCGAGGCCTCCTAAAGACTTGGGTCTCGCTGTGACTTGCCAATTGATTAGACAATGACCACCACTCGAATTCTCTGGGCCATCATCCTTCCAAAGAAAACTTCGCCGGATCCGATCAATCCTCTGAATGACCCATTTATGAGGTGGGAACACTGTTAAGTGGTAGATAGGTTGAGATGATAGCACCGTCTTTACTAGTGTTTCTCTACCAGCTTTTGATAGAAGCTTGCCCTTCCAACCGGCTAGTCTAGCACCAATCTTATCAATTAGAGGCTGCACCTCAATCCGTCGAAGTTTCCTAGTGTGTAAAGGTAGACCCAAGTATTTTCCAGGGAAGGTCGAGATCCTCCCGGGAAAAAGATGAATGAGAGAGCTGACCGTATCTGATGGACAACGAATTGGGAAGATTTCCGTTTTTTGCTAGGTTAAACTTGAGGCCTGAGCAATTAGTAAAAATTGTCAAGAGTTGTCGTAAATTTTGCAGCTCCGTATGGTCCGGATTGGCAAAAATTCCAGCATCATCAGCATAAAGCGAGCAACGCAAACGAGCTGATCTGGGTAGCACCGGCTTTAATAATCCTAATCTTGCTGCTTGCTCAATCATTTTTTGTAGGGGGTCAATGGCCAAGATGAATAGCATAGGCGAAAGCGGATCGCCTTGCCGCAGCCCCCGAGCATGTTTAAACTTATTGCATGTACGTCCATTGACTAGAACTCTAGACGATGATGTAGCCAAGATGGCCGCAACCCAATCCCTCCACTTTTGGCCAAAACCTAGGGCCTTCAAGACATCTAGAAGGTAAGGCCAGCTCAAAGAGTCAAAAGCTTTCGATATATCCAATTTAATAAAAAGAGATGCCTTATTGCTCTTGTGAAGACTACGAATAACATTCTGCACGTAGAGGAAATTGTCATGAATGCAGCGTTTCTTTATGAAAGCATTCTGTGAGGTGGACACGGGCTTATCAAGCATTGGGGCCAGACGGTCAGCCAACACCTTAGTAATAATTTTAGCCAGACTGTTGATCAGGCTGATTGGTCGAAACTCACTGAACTCTGTAGCTCCCTCTTTCTTTGGAAGCAGAACAATGTGCGCCTCATTTGCGAGGGTGGGGTAAAATTTAGCCCAACGTGCTTCATCACTGGTGGCATGCCAGATGTGCCCACGGTGGAGAGGTCTACGGTACACAGGCTGTCAATTGACACTCCAAGCCATGTACCAAGCTCAGTGTCATACATACTCTGCTTTTGCCACTGTGTCAAAGGAGTAGGTGGCAGTGTTTGTTGATACATAGATCATGGCAGTGGCGGACCCAGGAACTGATGACAGCCTAGGCGAGAATACGGTGTGATCCCCACGCCTGTGCTCGTGCCACGTGCTGCTTGCTTCCGTGCACTGTGCTCGCGCCTTGCCCTCTATTGCAGCCGGCGAGCCAGCCTGGTGAGTCCGCCCCTGGATCATGGTGCCATTAACCACAGCAAATGAGCCATTTTCAGGCACCATGTAATCTAGATCATCAAGGAATTAATGGTGGATGTGGGAGCAAGCGCCAACTCCAGTTTTTTATGGTTGGGTCACTCAAAGTTGCATGACTTATCGGAGCAAAAGTCCATGATGTATAGGCTGTCGGTGAACTCACCATGGGCTCGGTTGGCGAAGACAAAAGAGTCAACGCCTGGGTCCACCATGTAGTCATTACCTAGTATGTGCAGCAGAGCGAGGGATGGAAACAGAAACATATTTGGGTTGGGTCCTTTACCTGCGCTGATCTTGGCTTGGGCATGGCAAAGAAGGAGTTCATCTCAGAGTAGTAGACGCTCGTGTGGCCCAATTCATTGGAGCAGAGGATTCTGTCCTTGCCCAAGAGTCTGAACGCATCAGGAATAGCATAAGGTGACGAGTTGAATGGTTGGTAGTTCACACTCGGCTTGCTTGGGTAAGCTCCTCTTGGGTTGTACTATAATTCTGGTGGTGTTCTCCTCCTTGGCTTTTGCCTTGTGCTTCTTCCCTTGTATGGTACAAAAGTCTCGAGACGTCCATGCGGCTCAGTGGAAACAAGCCACGACTGCCACGTGTCACCATATACAGAGACTCGCGGCTCAACTTCTGGCAGCTCAGCTCACCTTCTAGTTGGCACTTCTTTTACCTGATTCTGCAATGAAGAAAAAAAGATCATGTGAGTGTAACTACAACTGGCATTCAAGTCCCAACTACAAATGCCAAGCAAATATCTGGCTCTCTAATTCCAATAGCTCTGGACTATATCACTTCTGAATTTCTAATATGAACAGCAAGGGTGTAAAATGCCAACTCATATGGCTATTCTGCTTTCACTCAAGTTTCAGTCATTGTCTACTTAAAAGACTAGGCTACACCAAATATATAAAGTAGAAAATCTAGCGTGATACCAGGAAAAAAAGTATGGAAAACAGCTAAGTAGCTAACTATCACAAGATATTATACCTCATTTTCTTTTACTGCTAATCAACCATGCAGTAACACAAGATTGGATGAATCTACGATGCAGAAAGGGAACAACTAGCAGACCAAACACAAATCGATTTAATTTATGAAACTTGAGGCAACTAGCAGATCATAGGGTATTGAATAATGGGCACTTGGGAAAAGACATGTCGATACTCATATAATATCATCACAACTACCCTTTAGGCTTAAGAAGCAAACGAAGCAAGCTTTTCAAAATATTTGAGTCACCAGTTACAATGGATACTTCCACTGCTTTGTGCAATGTGCATGCCCCTCTGTTCCATGATTAAAACTACATGTATCATGGTATTCCTAAGTGTTGAATTGTTCATTTAGTATTAAATCAGATCAATCTCCAGTTATTTTGTAGGACTTCAAGTTAATGAATAAATAGCAGCATAACGCTCTTGTTTTTTCATTAAATTGATTAAGTAAATATCTTTCCTGCAGACTTAAATTATTATCAGGTAATAGGGACACATGCCCTTTATCCCCTAAGCACTTCAAAACAAGATTCCACGTTCTGATATTCAGTACAGTTCCATGGTTGTAAACAATTAATTTCTCATTCAAAATATTGTTCTGAAAATCTCTCAGGGTATGTTCCCAAAATAACAAATAAATTTTGTTATTCCAAAACATGTGATAAATATTCTAGCACTAGAAACATGTTCCACTTATACCTCTGCATCCAAAATATGTGATAGCAATATAATGTTCTTAGCTTTAAACCGTTATTTCTTTATTTGCTCCAAAATCTTAACAGGTTCCGGAAAAAAATAGAAAAGGCTGTATCATGAAACAAAGAAGGAAAGTAATATAAATTTTACAAAAACAAGATGTAGGATTCTGACACGACAGTACTAACAGTGTTTTGGCCTCCTGTAGTGACTAACAGTGTTCTGATTATCCCAAATACACAAGACAGGAGGCCAAAACTTGCGAGAATTTGAGTGGGCAAGCCCGCCTCACTCTTAGTCACTACAGGATGACCAAACTTGACTTTAACTATTCACTATGTTTGCAAAGACATTGCCAAAAAAACATCTAGAAAGAACGTCGTTTGCAAATCACATTTCCCTTTCTCTTCAGCTTTCCATCTTCAGTTTCTCCCTTCACTTTGACATTTTGTACTCCGCTACATAGCATATTGAACAAAAAAATTGAGGAATAAGCCACAAATCATATGCTAACAGAATTGGGGAGAAGCATGATCATTTAATTTAAACTAATGTTACACTCACCGCGGTGGACATATAGGTATGTCTCAACACTTATCTCATCAATTCCACTATTCTGTATCTCCTCAACTTCATCCTCCTCTGTAAATATAATGATGCAGGAGTCTCCATACATATTCGCAGCTCTGCGAATTGAAATGTCACAAACCATAATTAGGTCTCTCTTTTTCGGATCCGGATTCTCCCAATTTTCGAAGGTACTCAGGTTGCCAGAAGTATTCCATACAGGAAAGATATCTTTCAGCTGCTTCAAGAGGAGTGGTAATATCCCTTTGCGAGCATCTATAACCACAGTCATGCAGCTAGGCAAAATAAACAAACTCAAATTCTGCAAGACCTTGATCCTGTCTTCCCTTTCAACTTTCAAGAAGAAAGTAGTTCTTAAAGAATATATAAAACTTCCACTTTCCATATATGCCCATTTTTTCGCTGAAAAATAAGAACACGGTGAGTTCAAAAAGCACCAGAAGCAAAGAGAGAGAGGAAAACAATGAGGGAGGTGAGTTCAAAGGCACAAGAAAAGAGAGAGTCAGGGAGAGGGTCGACGAAAATAGTACGTACCAAAAGTATTGATAATATCTAAAGTTCTTTTGTTATTGGTTATTTTGAACATTGTGCATCCTTTCATATTAGATGACCAGCTTTGAATGGCCATCTTGATTGAAGCGGGTGAGTAGCAGTAGTCCATTCTAAGAAGATGATCTGACAAAAACATCAATTCCCTTAATTTCTGAACTGTCACGAGCTTAGTAAACTTTGTATTCATTGATCTCAGAAGAAGGCAAACACCACGATCTGGATCAGCCATCTTGATGGTTTGTGAACCACTTAAAACACCACAGGCTTTAGAGCTGTCATTCAACACCTCTACCAAGGAAAAGTTTTCATTCTCACACCTCATCAGAAGAGCTAACATAGACAGAACTTTAATGAACTGGTTATCATTACAAGGCACATCTTCGTATTTCTCTACGCTGGCCACTTGCTTCTCTTTCCAAATGATACAGGCCAGCTTCGCTATACCCTTCTTAATGAGCCTAACAGCCTGCTTCTGCTCATCAAACAAAGCATCACACATGCCTCGAACAAATCCTTATTTGTTGTCATGGAGATCATAGTTGAGTAACTCAATGTTACCATAAGTGTTCCTCCAGTCGTCCGCAACTACAACTCTACGTTAGCAGATGTGCTTGATTAATGACTCCCTATCTGATTCATTCATACTTGTCAATCTCAGCTCAATATCCAAGGAGCTTAGGTACAGTACCTTAAGCTTAGGTATTCCTTGAATAGATCCATGGAAGAAGGTTGCTAAGTCATGATCTAAGCTACAGTGGAGCATCAAGTGAACAACAAGCTCGGGACAGATCTCTCTTTCAAAATGAGATTTGAGCACTCCAATCTCAATCTCTGTGCTAAGCTTATTGGCAGCACCATACACACGCTTAATAAAACCATGAGTACCCCCAAGTCGGTACTCAACCTCACCGTCCCGAACATCTTCATCAGCGTTTGCCTTGGATGCCTTGTATTACTAATCATAAAAATCTAGTTGGAGCATAGATAGTGATAGATAACAATGTAAGTGTTGATTCACTCTTAACCAACAACTCCCACGTCCATGTGACCACCATAAATCAAGGGATTTGATTAGGAGAGTAGATTAGGGGAGTTGATTAAGGGATTTTATTTTAATGACAGTTACGAACACCATAAATTAATGGATTCCCTTTTTACTATGCATGCGAAAAATATGCATGCGGGACCTTGGTGGACGCATCCACATGTTTGAGCATAGACATCCTTAATTTTAAGCATAAATATTGATGGTTGTAAGCATAAAAATCAGCAATGTTATTACAATGAATAGCGTGATATCATGTTTGACATCCCCATAACAAATGTGCATGAATCCAGGTGGTTACCATAAAAAATCGAAGCCACGTGAGAGACGTCGTATTCATAGTCATAAAATTCTCAATAGAATGCATAAATATTGTAAGTAGTAGGAATAAAACATAATTATGGAAGGCATAAATACATATCAGTGGGAGGACATTGTTGGATGATGACCTAAGGCCACTGAATCTGCGAACGCCTCTAAAGCCACCAGATCGCAGGTGGTCTTCGTCGAAAGACGCCCAAGACACGTCGGATCGGAGGAGATCATCATCTACGGATGCTGCCGCGAGCGGTTACCGCCACCATCGCCGCTCGGCGTCGGGCGGTTGCCGCCGCTCGTGCCTCATGCAGTCATGGCTGCCGCGACGCTCGCGTCTTGGTGCACCGCTCGCCGACATCACCTAGGGACATCGCTCGCTGCTCATGTCTCGTGGCGTAGGAAGTCGTCGTCGATGTCCACCCAACGCTCGCACCTCAAGCAGCTGCAGCTGCCACCAGACCTCGAAACCCTAATTCTTAGAGGCATGACCTGCTTTTATAGACGCCCATGCCTAATCTGGCTCAACCAGATGGTATCATCTGGTCCGAGCTTACTCTAGTTATTGAAAGCTTAGTATATATATATATATATATATTCTCAATAACAACAATATCAGGGAAGACATTATATTATATCGAATGAAATAATATCATCAGTCAGTCTGATTCTGAAGCCGGCTAGGGTTGCATGCGCAGGAAGCAAGGCGAGTGAGCAGCTGGGACAGCACCTTGCCCACGTTCCACATGCTGGTGTGGGAGATGGACGTGAAGCTAGAGCTTCTAGTCTTGCGGCGCCACAGCAGCGTACCTCCTCCACCCTCCCCCTTGGTGCCAAAGGCATAGCTCTTGAGGTACACTTGTCGCCGCCTCCTCATCGCCTCCTCCTCATCGTCGTCCCTCCCGGGCGTCTTGTCGGCAATGGAGCGCAGAAACTCAGCGTCGGATGCTGGCCCATATAAGCGTCGACCATGGGTCCGCCGCTGCTGCACGGCGTCCTCGGCGCATGACACCTGCTTGCACGATACCATCCTAGCTTCTATCATCGATCGTTGTACTCTTTATTATATTGTTGATTGTCTCCATCAAATATAAATGATCTCTACTTTTTTCCCCTATATATGGTTGGTTACAACGACCCCATCCGCGCCAAGGAACTCATGGAGTCATAGAGATGGTGATGTGCAGCAAGAAGGACGACTGGACTGATCCCATCCAGGCCGGCCTGCCCACCTAATTAAAACGATCATTAATTATTAGACAACAGTCAGCTACCACATAAACTAGCAGTTCTTTAGTTTTTTCATATATGAATATATGATCGATTTCTCTCTTTCTCACTATGCCACAACACAACACGCAACCGAGTGACGAATCTAGGATTTTAGCAAAGAGTATGCCACCTAATAAAATTCTCGAACGTGTAGAAAAACCGCACATTATTGTATTAAGAAGAAAAACATCCAAATTAGATAGAGTAAAAAACACCCTAGTATTTTCATTAAAATCCAGTTTAGCAATTTAGTAATAGTTGGGAGGGGGTCGTCCAGAAAGGGGAGGGACCATGAGTTGTCACTGGGAAGCGCAGGGACGTGTGGCAGAGTAGTTGTAGCAGTGGCTGCGCTGCACGCATGCAGCAGGCTCGCCGTTGAGAGGGGAGGGGACACGGGTAGCGGGCTAGCGGCCGGATGGGGCTGTGTGGGGTAGAGATGGTCAGATCCAATCTGCGAAAATAAAGAAAAACGAAGAAAAACAATGGTGAAGCTCATCGAAGAAACAGACCGCTGGAGCTCTCGATTTTTCGTAGATTAACGGTGAACCGAAGGTCCGATTAGTAAATTAAAAGCACGTAGATGAAGTTCTCGTCGAGCCGATCATGGTGATATCCTCGAACGCCTCTAGAGATGAAAGATCAAAGAGTAATTACTCGTCAGAGCTATCACCATAGTTGGGGAGGAACTAGAACATCAGCCAATGATTGAGCGTGTGTTTGTTTGGCCTTTTGCTTTGGGTTTTGCTGCCTAAAAGCCAAAAGTCAAACCAAAGGACTGCATTCAGGAAGCAGCTTTTTCTAAAAGCTGACTTTTTTGTAGTGCAAAACTGACCTGGACCTATTTTTAGTGGCTTTCAGATAAACTGTGAAAACATTTATTGAAGAACTTTTAACGATTTTTAGTGGTTTTCACCAAACGATTTTTAGCTTTTTAACAGCTTACAGCCCACAACAGTTTTTTTCACGGCTCACAACCTACAATAGCTTTTTTCACAGCCACAGTCCAACCAAATAGACCCTGGGAGAGCTACAAATTGAATCTCGTGGAAACGTTTGCGTTCTAGGATGGCCTCACCGAGGAGAAACCATGCATGTATTTATATTGGTGATTTGAATTTATCCAAAATCTGACAAATTCAAATTTTAAAGTTTTTTCTAATTTTAAAAATACAGAAATTCCTTTTTAATGCATAAAAATGTTTTAGAGGTTCCAAAAAATCCAGAAAATTCCTAAAAATATTTTGGCACCCAATGAAGCCAAATAAAATATTTAGAGCTTATAAAACTATTTTTATGTGCCACAAATAAATAGATTTTACTCTTCAAAAAGGAAAAATGTTAGGAAAAACATAGAAAATTACCGGAGACTTCTAGGGGTATGTGTCACACCCGGGTTTTAGGGATAAAGTCGGGTGCATCTCATATATGCGCCAAAGAAGACAACATATATAATAACAGAGTATATATAGAATAATATCACAATAACATCAGAGTTATTTTTTCTATGCGGAAGTCTTACAAAATAAAAGATAAATATAAAACGAACTAAGGTCCATACTTGACGCCATAAAGTCAACTGGGAGACGCCACCTAAATCAGATCAAACTCCTCGTTGTGTGGCTCCTCTTGAACCACATGTTCTTCTCCTGTGAAGGGGTGTGAGACAGCAAGGGTGAGTTCACACATGTTCATCATTCAACAAGTTATGAGGAATAATGTGGTATAAACTCACCAAAGGTAGGAGTTCGTGTGATGTGTAAGGCCGATCAACTAGGGGTGGATAATGAGCCAGCTCGGCTCGGCTCGTCCGAGTTCGAGCTGGCTCGTTAAGTTAACGAGCCAACTCGGCTAGGCTCATTAAGGTAACGAGCCACAGAGTCAGCTCGGCTCGTTTACGAGCTCGAGCTGGCTCGTTTAGCTTGCAAGCCAGAGCAGAAAAAAATTAATATGTACATAATAATTATTTTTAGTTAATTTTAAACTAATTTAACAATAGAAAATAGTAATTATACTTATAGTTTCACAAACCACGTCAATATAACACCAAATTAGCACAATTCATCACTCATTAATTCACAATTCACATACATGTTCATCAGTTTAACCCATAATTATATTTGCATAGACCAAAATAACACATAGACATAGTTCATTAATTATTAGTTTAATTCATAGGCCATAGACACCTCACATATATATAACATGTTCATCAATTATTCTGTAAATGATATACATATAGTTTCGTTTTGCTGGAATATGGTAGCTCGTTTAGCTCGTGAGCTGGCTCGTTAACGAACCGATGTCAGCTTAGCTCGTGAAAAAATTCAAACGAACCGATCCGAGCCAAGTCGAGCTGACCATGAACCGAGCGAGCCAGCGACCAACGAGCATTTCGTCCAGCCCTACGATCAACAATAGGGGTTAAAGCTGAGCATTGCTTTTAATAAGTTGGTCAAATTTTATTAGCAGTTACTAAATGTAAGTAGATACCAAACCATAATAAGAACAAATCAACAAAATTAATAATTAATCCCATGCAATGCATATGACAGATTGAATTTAGTTTTATAATTTAATAATACGAGAGTCCTGAGCTGCTCTTGACCATGAGCTCGGCTAGTATACCAGTTTTACACTCTATAGAGGTTGTACCCTGTACCCACAAGTCGTGTATCCCATGTCGCTAGAGTTTGCAAGGCCCTTAGACACTACCGAGGTGAATGGCTAGGGATCCACTACGAGGCCTTTACAAAGTTCCACTAGCTTCCAAAAACCCACTACAGTTTATGGGAAGAGCACTTGCAAGAATCCCTCGTCTGACTACCATCGCAGCAAAATCAACCCGAGAACCTCCCTGCATGCAACTTCCCTACTGCCCTTGCCCCTTTCGGGTAAGGTAGCCTTCCACTAGCTTTATTAATTAGTCAGCCAAGGGCGTCTCATTCCACCCTTGTGGTGGCACGTGTTTCTTAAGTTAAGCTCCATGTTCCAATTAAAATAATATGATGATCTTGACATGAACACAAATTACATAACAGAATAATTGGAACATAGATATAATGAAATATTGACCCAAAACCATGTAATGCAATAGCATAACTACCCAAATGATTAAGGGGTAAACAAAGTAAAAAGGATAAACAGACTAGGGTGACCTATTGGGTCCCATCAAAATTAAACCTATGCAGGAATAAGTGATATTAAAGAACATTATTGGGTAAAAAGTGGTCAAGGATACAACTTGCCTTCAATGAGCTCCTGCTCAGCAACTTCTATCTGCTGGGCACCAGAATCCTCAGCCACAGGCTCTTCTACTCGCCACAATACAAACAAGCACAGTATATAGAGAAAATTAACATCACACCAAACATGTAAACAAAATACATAATAATAATAATCTACACATTAAAATAAGATCCTAGGAATAGGAATCATAAATTTTGGAGTTATATATTTTAAGTTATGAATTTCTGAATGTTTTATATGTTTTGCACAAGATTAAATAGGATATAAATTTTATCGTGACATTCATGTCAAAACGGTGGTACTAAATGATAAACAATAATATTACAAAATTATAGGAATTGAATGGATTAATTTGGACTTTATATGAATATTCTATGAATTAAACCAATTCTAGCATTTATTTCTACATTAAAATCCATTTCTATATTTATTTTCTCTGGTTTTATAATTCTTTGGACTGGACGCATTAAAACAGGGAACAGCAGGGGCTAGCTCGTAAGTTTTCCCAAGACTCAGAACTTCCTCGCTAGGACTGCGGGTTGATTTTAGTATAATGCGGGGGCTCTTCTGCAAAACGTCATGGCTGAAAGGGTATCAGTGATCACTGAATGTTGGATCCCTACCGAGCGTCCAGATTAAATCGCCCATGATCCAAACCTGGCGCGCCCGGATACCGTTTGATCGCACGTCAACGGCTCGGATTCAATTAACCTTGATCTACTCTAGTCCGATGGTTTCCAATCCCACAGCCCCGGTTAAATCATGCGAAAGGTATGCGCAAAGCAATCACAGTCGTCCGAGAACCAATAGATGGCACACGGTCCTTCTTCTACCCCCAGTCGGCCGAACAGCGGCAGCGCGACTACAACCGCGGTGGAGCGCTCACCGGCGAACCCCGGATGGGTCCTCTAGTGCCTCGTAATCGTCACAGAAGGACCCTACGCAAAGCGGAGGCAACCGCGAAATCGGTGGGGGGATCCTTACCGGCGTCGAAGTGAAGATGCGCGCCCGAACCGATGCGGATTTGTGGCGGCGCAGAACTCCGACGTGCAATTGCTCTGGCGCAGCGACGCTCACAGCGAAATTAGTGGTCGCCAAGGTTTTCAGGGACCCCGACACAGCTCTAGAATGCCCCACGGATGCCCAAGCGCCCACTTACCACGAGTTGGACGACGGAGGGTCTGTTTTCTCTCTACGAGTGCCAGCCTACAATAACTTTTCCACAGCCACAGCCCAACCAAACAGACCCGGAGAGAGCTACAAATTGAATCTCGTGGAAACGTTTGCGTTCTAGGATGGCCTCACCGAGGAGAAACCATGCATGTATTTATATTGGTGATTTGAATTTATCCAAAATCTGACAAATTCGAATTTTAAAGTTTTTCTAATTTCAAAAAATACAGAAATTCCTTTTTAATGCATAAAAATGTTCTAGAGGTTCCGAAAAATCTAGAAAATTCCTAAAAATATTTTGGCACCCAATGAAGCCAAATAAAATATTTAGAGCTTATAAAGTATTTTTATGTGCCACAAATAAATAGATTTTACTCTTCAAAAAGGGAAAATGTTCGGAAAAACATAGAAAATTACCAGAGACTTCTAGGGGTATGTTAACATGTTTCAAACATATTTTGCACTCAAAATCATTATGCAACAACATGAATGCAGCACACTTAGTTTAACCTTTTGATTTGTTTTAGTTGGTTTATATTAAAAGAAAATACATAAAACCTAAATCTGTGATTCTAAACCACGGAAAACCTATGAAAATAAACTAAAGCTCAAGAGAATGTTGTGGTTTAAAAATTAGGGTGTTACAAAGACAAATGAACCTAGGATAGTGCTTCTCAGATATGAAATTGTGCACATTAGGATTTACAAGATGAAAAAAGGTTACGATGTAGGCGAAGATATCACAGCATCTTGCACCCTGTCTAGGGCTTGCGCAAACATAGTTAATAAAAAGGTGGCTAGTGAGGATAAGTCAAATGATGTGGGGGCTTGAATTATCATTTGGGAAGGTGGATACAGCAACAACAACACGAACTGAGAACATAAGCAAAAATGAGATAAATGCAATCTAAATTTACAAGTATTTATGAAGTATATGAGTCTTTAAGAGGTTCAAGTCTTTATTTGAAATGACTAGTAGACAGAGACAAGCAAGATCAAGAGTAGGGACCTCATTCACAATACTCGATCTTGTCAATACAACTAGAACTAATAATATCTTTTTATTTGAAAAACAAGAACACGATAACCCAAACCCGGCTACAAGAGCGACGATTGTTATATAGAGTCTTGAACATCATCATCTTAGACACATTCCATAATAGGCTCTAAGAGGATACACGACCTAACAAAGTTAATGTCATAGCACTCTGGCATATTCTAGACGCAAACTTGTTTCAATGATTTTTATTGACTGGGAATTTTAACGACAAACAAAAGACATTAGTCAGATTATTAAATTGTTTTTAATGCATATGTCGATTTTATCTAGGACTTCTTGTGGAATCTAGGATAAACTTCAACTAAAATTGGAGTAGGCCTTTGTTATGATGTAGATGAGTTGGATCCACTCTTTGGTTCTCATATCCCATCATATTGTTAATTTCAGCTTCACTGGATTAGGGACTTGGGAATCAACATGACCATTGTTTTATTGTACGCTCACATCCATGGATCCATGTGAAAATGAACTGATTTTTGTGAAATTTCTATATAATTACTCTAAATTTCCTGCATTCTAAAGAGTCCTTAATAGTTAAAAGGAATAAATTATTTTTTCTTTAACCTATATAAAGAAGAAGAACAAAGTTGTCTCGTAACGAATCTAACTTAGGTATCGCTAATAGCTTACTCATCTCCGTACTCATATTCAAACTCTATTTTACGAGCAATACAATTTAAAGTGTAAAATAGTGTTTTGGATATCCATATGGATGAATTACTGGATATGGTCTTATAAGAGTCGAGTCGAGCCGAGCTGACCACGAGTTGAGCGAGCTCATGAGTCACGAGTATTTTGTCCAGCTCTACTTATATCTTATCTCGTATTTTAAACTTTAGTCTGTAAATAATGTAGTCTATGGTACAAAGCGGTATTTTGCACGACTATATATACAATCCAGTATCAAACTCAGGCCGATCGGTGTCTCCCGTTGGTGATCAATATTTTTTCTCCAATATGTAAAAAAGTTTGCGCATTATTGATATTACTAGGGATGGCAATGGGTACCCGAAACCCGATGGGTAAAAACCCTATTAGGGCACGGGTATGGTGGATTTTGATACCCATGGGTATTTTATTGGGTCATTTGTTATGCCCATCGGGTACGGTGGGCATGGGTATGTTCTCTGTTGCCCATACCCGCTACCCGATGGGGAACCCGCTAATATATGACACGTGGGTCCGGATTTATATGTCTCATGTAAAATGAATTTGCTCTCGCTATTTGCTAACCCTAAGACCCTAACGCGGTCACCAGGGTACCAGGCACCAGGCCAGCCGCTACACGGACCATCCAGATTCTAGGCATCCAAGCCATCCTCCCATCCACCACCACCACTCCGCCAGCCGACCACTAGGTCACCAGGCCGCATCGCCGCAGCTCGCAATCGGCGGTCGGAGGTTGGCCAGTCGCCCTCGCCCAGGTCTCCACTCTCCCGCACCCAGTGACCTAGGTACTTATTTTTGCGATTCAAATGATCATGTCTATCATAATGTTAATGGGTATGGGTATCCGATGGGTACCCGCTACCCATGGTGGGTATGGGTATGGCGTAATTTTGTACCCATGATGGATAGTGGGTATGAGTATGGATCAATTTTTTTCTAGTGGGTATGGGTATGGCTTCGTGTGCCCACTGGGTAGACGTAGACTTGTTTCAATGATTTTTATTGACTGGGAATTTAACGACAAACAAAAGACATAAGTCAGATTATTAAATTGTTTTTAATGCATATGTCGATTTTATCTAGGACTTCTTGTGGAATCTAAGATAAACTTCAACTAAAATTGGAGTAGGCCTTTGTTATGATGTAGATGAGTTGGATCCACACTTTGGTTCTCATATCCCATCATATTGTTAATTTCAGCTTCACTGGATTAGGGACTTGGAAATCAACATGACCATTGTTTTATTGTACGCTCACATCCACGGATCCATGTGAAAATGAACTGATTTTTGTGAAATTTCTATATAATTACTCTAAATTTCCTGCATTCTAAAGAGTCCTAAATAGTTAAAAGGAATAAATTATTTTTTCTTTAACCTATATAAAGAAGAAGAACAAAGTTGTCTCGTAACGAATCTAACTTAGGTATCGCCAATAGCTTACTCATCTCCGTACTCATAGTCAAACTCTATTTTACGAACAATACAATTTAAAGTGTAAAATAGTGTTTTGGGTATCCATATGGATGAATTACTGGATATAGTCTTATAAGAGTCGAGTCGAGCCGAGCTGACCACGAGTTGAGCGAGCTCATGAGTTACGAGTATTTTGTCCAGCTCTACTTATATCTTATCTCGTATTTTAAACTTTAGTCTGTAAATAATGTAGTTTATGATATAAAGCGATATTTTGCACGACTATATATACCATCCAGTATCAAACTCAGGCCGATCGGTGTCTCCCGTTGGTGATCAATATTTTTTCTCCAATATGTAAAAAAGTTTGCGCATTATTGATATTACATACAAATAAAATGCTTCGAAACGTTGTAGAGTTGCAACCAAAACCAAGATTCTAGGTTCACTCTAATTTATTATTATTAATATTACTATCACTATTTTCGAATATATTGTCCGCTATTTTATTTTTAACTAAAATGCCACAAATAAAAAAGACCGGTATCAACTTAAAAACTAAGCAACCGGAGTCGGCAGTCAAGGTCAATTCCTCTTCCCCGCCGTGCGCGTGCAGATGGAGATCTGAGGAAGAAGAGAAGAGCTCAACTGCTGGTGCCTGGTGCTCACTGCTGACAGACGCAGCCGCCACCGCCCACCCACCCACAGCTTTGCTTTGCACGCGGTGAAGGAAAGAACCCATCTCACCGTCTGCCTTTCTCATCTCAGCCAATTGGAAAGAGAACTTGTCAACCAATATCAGCAGCGGGGATCAGGGAAGGAAGACGAAGGAGGGGATTCGAATCCGATCCGGTCGATTGCGGAGCTCGGGGCGATTCATGTCAAGAAGATGCTGCAGCGGGCGGCGAGCAACGCCTACTCGTGGTGGTGGGCGAGCCACATCCGGACCACCCAGTCCAAATGGCTCGACGCAAACCTCCAGGGTCAGTTCCCACATCTTCTTCATTCGTCTCCTGCTCTCCTGTCCTCTGATGACCGATCTTGTGTCGTGCGCAGATATGGAGAATCGAGTCAAGATCATGCTCAAACTCCTCGGACAGGAAGCCGATTCCTTTGGCAAGAGGGCCGAGATGTACTACCACACCAGGCCAGAGGTGATAAGCCATGTGGAGCAAGTCTACAGGGCTTACAGAGCTCTCGTCGAACGCTATGACCACATATCCAAGGAGCTCCATAAGGCCAACCACACCATCGCTACTGCTTGTCCAGAAGAGGTGCAGTATGCAATGTTAGAAGAGGAGGACCATGATTTCCCCAAAGCAATCACACCAATCAAGACACACAAGTCCTTGGTCCAAGAGATTCTCAACGCA
The DNA here is from genome assembly GCA_029449295.1 of Zea luxurians. Taxonomy (NCBI): domain Eukaryota; kingdom Viridiplantae; phylum Streptophyta; class Magnoliopsida; order Poales; family Poaceae; genus Zea; species Zea luxurians. Next base: position 187,632,054 of record JAOPSE010000004.1, on the reverse strand, counting down.
AAGAGACAAGGTCCGTCAGGGTCAGGATGGAACAAGCCACCCTCCCATCCACACATGAGCGCCGAGGAGGCACAAGAAGAGATCGGCAGACTTCAGAAATCTATACTTGTTCTGCAAACCGAGAAAGAGTATGTTAAGAGTTCCTATGAGAGTGGTATTGCTCGGTACTGGGAGATCGAGAAGCTGATTGCAGATACACAGAATGAAATCTGCCTTATTCAGGATAGATTTGATGCACATGCAGCCATCGGCGATGATGAAGCCCGTGCCTTGATGACAATAACAGCTCTTAGATCCTGTCAGGGAACCATTTCTGAGCTTGTACATCATTTTGAGGAGTTGATCAAGCTTGCAGCCGTGGAGTTGGAAAAAACGAAGTCTCTACGAGCACAGCTGTATGCTATGATGGATGGCGACACTGACACATGTTCAAGAGAGGCAAGCAGCACAGACACGTCGGTGGTGGCAAGATCTTACCCAGTTACCAAGGCAATACTTGAGTTGCAGCCCATATATGAGAAACTTGACAAGTTTTTTTCCAGTGGGTCTGAATCCTCTGCAGAGGAGATTGCAGAGAATGTTGATGAACTTGTTGATAAAGTCATAAACTTGGAGCTCAAGTTCCCAAAACAGACAGCACAGATCAATCAACTCATACAAGAGAATGAGAACCTAAAGAATAAATTGGATGAGTTACAAGACGAGATGGCACTTCGTGATGACCAAAGTGAATTAAATGAACAGATCAAGCAATTAGAGGATGAGTTTAGCACAGTCCGAGTTCTTGAAAGATCAATTCTTGAGGAAGAAGCCTCTGTCAGCACAGGCTTTTCTGAAGTTTTTAGCTGCATAATTAATATCTCAAAGGCACTTGGATCTTTTGGCCCTGAAGCCCTGCATAATTTGTCAGCTGTGGTAGAGGATGGTGCAATGGTTCCAAAAGACGTGTTCCTGGAGCAGTCTGCAGAAGAGAGCAAGGGTGGGGACTTTAGAGACATAGAGGCACCAACTCTAAGGCGTAGTTTGGGCCAAGATAGAGAAGATGTCTCGGAAGTGGTTAGTGATAATGGTAATGATGGCATCCATGGCTCAAGGAATGCTAATGAGGAAATAATCCCTGGGAGTTGCTTAATGCAACAAGTTAGGTACAAATTGCCTCTACATTTTGATGACCATATTGATCCGCTTTTCAGTTCAGAAAATGAAAACAGAGTTCACGATTCAGGTGAGGGCAATGTTGGTAGCTCATCAGGAAAAGTATTTCAGAGTTCATCAGAAACTGAGAACGAAAGTAGAAACTTCCCTAATGGTGAAATTATGAGAGGTGAATATCCATTGGGAATAGTCGGACAGACTCATCTCCTCCACTCAGGTAGTATGGATCATTTAGACAGGAAATATGGCTCTAATGAAGCTTCTCAGTCATTATTGGAAATCGCTGAGGGAAATATTGATGATGGAAATTCTTTTTCCAGCAGTAGTGTAATCCAGGAGGAAGGACTTGGAGATAGTAAATCACAAAATACCAGTGGGCAGATTAGTCCAATTGCTTCCTCAGATTTGTACAGGTTAAAGGAATACGATTCCCTAGAAGAATCCTCATTTCCAAAAGCTACTTGTTTCAGTGGTGCTGATAAGAGCCTGCACATGGGGCATGCAGATGAAGCAAAATCTGTTGAAGAATCGCCACACCAGGTTGATCAACTAAATGGGCCACAAAATATTGAAAGTTCGAACGAATGCAGCCAAGTTGGATTGCTTAAAGAGGATAACTGCATTTCATTAGGTCATGTTGATAATGTCCATGATATGAAGAACAGATATTCCTCAGAAGTGAGGGATGAAACTTCTATCTGTGCGCCAGCTGGAGATTATGAGCAAGTTCCGACGAATTCAGAGAAGAAGACTTCACATGGCAGAGAGCTTGCAAGCGAAGCAACTACCTCGAACAACCATGGAGGAAGGAGTCAGGGTGTAAAGTCTGGTTTGATGGGGGAGGACTTTGTACCTAGCTGGCAAGAATTTCTTCCTGATGGGCTTGAAGGTAAAGAAGCAATACTACTAGCTGATTGTACTTCAGTTCTGCAGAACTACAAAGAAACAAAGAGGAGGCTTAGCGAACTGGAAAGGAGAAACCAGGAGCATCTTGAAGAGACAAAGGCAGTTATACGGGAGTTAAGGAATGCAAATTCCATGAAGTATGTTGAGATTCGGTCACTAAGGGATCTCCTAGATTCCTCAGAGGTGCCTCCAAGTAAAGCAGGTGGTAACTCAAACGGATTCTTAAGTTTGAGATCTTTTAGAGAAATTGACAGATCAAATGCCACTTTGGGTAGAGATATTTCTGCCGTGGAGGAAAACAGTTCTAGTAACATCGAGACACCTAACAACACGTCACTTCATAAAATGACGAGGTTCAGAAACGACATTGACGCTTTGGTGGAGGAAAATTTGCAGTTCCTGGTAAGGTATAGCATGGCTTGCTATCGCATGCAGGAGTTTGACAGAAGGTACCAGGAGGCACAGGACGAAATGGAAGATAATAAGTCTAGAGAACCAGATACTCCAGCAGAGCCCGGACCTGCTGAGAAGAAGTTGAGAGAGCTCCGAACTGAACTGGATGTATGGTTTGAGCAGAGTGCGCTTCTCGATCAAGAAGTGCAGCTTAAATCTGCGTCTCTTTGCAGAATGCAAGAGGAGATAGCGGAAGCCCTGCGTGGTAGCTTGGAGATGGACAGAGCCAGGTTTACACCATATGAAGCTGCCAAGTTTCAAGGGGAGGTCCTAAACATGCAGCAATCTACCAGCAAGATTGAGGGCGAGATGCAGGCAGCATCAGAACACATGAGGGGGCTTCAAGCCAAAGTTAGCCATGCTCTGGAGGGGCTACGTGAGAGTTTTGAGATTTCATCCCAACGCTTGTCGCGGCCAGAGACCGAAAGTAGCCACGAGAAACAATTCAAGCATTTTCCAAGTCGGACAAGGGTACCGTTGCGGAACTTCCTGTTTGGAACAAAGCGAAAGAAAAAATCAATATTTGCGTGCATCAATCCCACATTCCAGAAACAATTCAGCGATCTGTGAGGTGCGTGAGCGTGGGTACCATGACCATAGTTTTCCTTATTTTGAAAAAAAGACAAAATGAGCCTGGGGTAATTTTGTTCCCCAGAGTACATGCAAGCGCAGGTTTTGTTTGAACTTAGCTTGTGTTTGTTTGTAATGGTAATTTGTTCATTTGATTGAAATAAACAGGGTAAATTATTTCATACCGTTGACATGTACTGTGTGTGTTGCCCCTGTTGTATTGGGCCTTGACACATCTAACTCTATTATTAATATCAGTCACAACTCTGGTTAAAGTTAGATTTAAACTCTTCTCAACATGGTATCTTAGCTAGGCTTCTTCCTCCCCCCTCAGCTGCCACCCCATCTCCCCTACTATAGGCGTCAGTGCGACCACCTCCCTTCTACGGCTGTGTCAGGGCTGGCCCCCCTTCGGGCTATAGCAGCCTGGATGTCGGCGGCCCACCTCTCACCATTGGTGTCGCGGACGCTGCCTCCTCCCACCGGTGTGGCCTTTGTCTCTAGCCCCCGATGCTCGCAACCTGTCCTCGAGGTGCACCAACTGTGCCCATCCCTCACACGACCACCTTGTCCAATGCGGACGTGGACAATGGCCGTTGTGCCCCTTCCCTAAGGCATCACATCGACTCGGACGATAACGTTGTCAGGCGCTCTCCGTCTCTGTGATGCAGCCGTGAGTGCACCCTCGCATTCCTTCCAACCCCGATGTCAGCGATCGCATTTTCCCCATCGGCAGATGTGCCTTCCCTGACGGTGGCCGCGCCTGCGCTTCCCCTGCTTTCGACCGTCGTTGGCGACGCCCAGCGCGCAGCCTTCATCTTGCTCAACGGCAATGTGGTTCCCCACCCTGCTGCCTGCAGAGCTGGCGTCGTCGCCGTCGCAGCCGCCTCGACTGCCCTACGCGCTGCCACCATCCCCCCTCGTGTGGCCCTGTAGCCCCGCGCCAGCTCTTTCGCTTGCCTGCGCGACAAGCGCGCACTCCCTACCGCTACATGTGACCCTGGCCACATCCGGCTTCATGGCCCTCTTCCCCAATGCTGGCGCCCCACATGCGACCCAACCCCTCCCCTCCATGCGCCCGCGTCTGCCCCACTCGCCGGCGCAGCAGCCTCCTGCCTTGCCACTATCACGTCCATGCCACACTACACTGTTTCCTTCCTCCAGGCCGGCCCAAACACATTCCCCGCCGTGATGCCTCTCCTCGCTGCTCCCACGGCTGCGCTCCTTGCTACTCGTGACACCACTGGCAGCCCCCCTGCTATGGTGTGGCCCTTACATCGCTTTCCTTGATGCATGTGTCTTCGCTCTGCTGTGGTCCATGTGCCTCCTTACCACATGCACCTCTCCCTTCACGATGGCCCGCTTCTCTAGGGCACGTTCGTGGCCTTTGATTGGGATATGAACCCTGTTCTATGTGACTGCGTCGAGCTCCACCCTTAGGAGGGCTGCCATGCTACTGGTCTGTTAGTGTTCCCTAGTGCCACGATTGTCTCCATGACGACCGAGGCCCTGTCGTCTCCACCACCCATGCTCGCCGTCAACATGCTTGCCACTCTTGGCCCTCCCCCTCTAGGTGGCACTATAGGGGTGCTTCCCTTGGCTCTCTTCTCGCCCCCATGCCTTCGTCACCCCCTCCTCCCACCGATTGGGTTGCCAAATCCAGTGCCTCGTTCCACACCTCTCCCGACCCCATAGTTGTCTCTTTACCCCATCCCCATAGCCCCACCATCCCTTCCTGCATCACTATCGGTAATGGGTTGACTCTGTCCATCACCTCAGTAGGTGACACAGTCCTTTGTGGTCCTTTGTTCCTCAACAACATCCTTGTTGCCCTCAATATCATCAAGAACCTTCTCTCGATCCGCCGCTTCACCACTAACAACAATGTTCTATGGAATTCGATCCTTTGGGGCTCACCATATGGGTACTTACCACTCGTGTTGTGGTTGCTCGATGAGACAGCTCTAGCCCCTTATATCACAACTTCTCTATCCCATCTTCCATTACCCGTGTTGCCACACCCTATGCCCTCGCCTCAACTGCCTCTACCTCCACTTGGCACTGTCATCTTGTGTAACACCCCGTCCACTCCCGGACCGACGGTACTTACTCCTGGCAGCTCTCTAGGATCATATATTGTCCCCATAGACCAACATGAGTCTTTTGTGCGCACTTTGTCCTCTGTTGGGGCCTTCGGCTTTCGAAGGTCCTCAAAAACATGTTTTAACAATGTTTCTGGAGTATAATACATGAACAGGTACCATCGGGCTCGGATCAGAACCACAATGTGAAGAAGCACAAAGAATACGAAGGTTGGCGCAGAGCCGAAGCTATGTGTAGAGAGCTTCGGCATGATAGCAGAAAAGGGAACCAACTTAAAAGGAAAAGGCTATTCAGACCTCGATGGGTTACTATAGAGCAATTAGCAAATGTAAAGGGCATGGGTGTAATTTTACATGGGCTGTGTCCCGTGCCTATAAATAGATGAACAGTGCTCCCGTACTGTTCAGGCTGACTTGGCATTTGCTTTTGCGTCACACTTGTACTTTTACCTTCTTTCAAGCCGAAGGTACATTTGTAATTTGATATCATTTCTATTTTCCATAATAATAAAATAGAAATGAGTTGATAATAATACATGATTGTTTATGTTATTTTATATTTCATATGATTCCTTTTTCATCATTATATGTTATGCTGCTGAAGGTATGTCCTTCATAACCTTCGTCCGAAGATCATTATATCCCAAGGGAAATAATGCTTCGAAGGACGAAGGACTTTAACGTTTAACATTTTCTGTGTTGCCTTGTTCTTAATTCATAGCATTTGAGAACAAGTCCCCAACATCCCCACTCATGCATACCCGAGAAAACTTCTCGGTCGGTCACCCATCCCAAATTGCTCTAAGCCATGCATGCTTAACTTGGAGGTTCTTTCGAGATAGGCTTTCGAAAAAGAAGATGCACGTTATTGGTATGGATACTTTATTAATTCTATTAAGCCTTGGGCCATGATATCACCATCCCAGAGGCTAGGATTTCACAATCCACCCCCCTTAGAAGACCGACGTCCTCATCGGTCAACCCCAATCCAGGAACCTCCCCTCTTAGCCACGTCTGTGTGTCTAGTGTTGTCATATGCCATGCCATGTGACCACTTTGGGCCCACATGTGCCATATTCTCAAACCCATAACCCACACACGCCTGTGAAACCACGAGGGTCGACTCTGATACCACTTGTGTCACCCCGTCCACTCTCAAACTGGTGGTACTTACTCCTGGCAGCTCTCTAGGATCATATATTGTCCCCACAGACCAACATGAGTCTTTTGTGCACACATTGTCCTCACTCATGCGCACCCGAGAAAACTTCCCGGTCGGTCACCCATCCCAAATTGCTCCAAGATATGCATGCTTAACTTGGAGGTTCTTCCGAGATAGGCTTTCGAAAAAGAAGATGCACCTTATTGGTATGAATACTCTATTAATTCTATTAAGCCTTGGGCCAGGATATCACCATCCCAGGAGCCAGGATATCACATCTCGCCCACCCCGTCCACGACGTTCTCTCTAAACTCTCACCCACCTCGACAATCACTTGCTCTCGCGGCAACACTACTTCACTTTGCCATGCCTGTCAGCTTGGTGTCACACCCGAGTTCTAGGGGCACCAAAACCCGGGCGTGAAAATAATCACCAAGTGTGATGGAACCAAGTCTCACACATATGATGACTCATGGTACAGAAACAAATGTCACATCATTTATATATAACAGAGTTCTGTATAAAATAGTTAAATAATTACATCATGCGAAGACAATGATCCAGCAACACAAAGTTGACTGGGAGACGACGATCTAGACCACTCACGAACTTATCACAGCATCCTTCATGCACCTCATCCTGCGGTACCTGTCCTTGACCTGGGGGATGTGAGTACAGTAAGAGTGAGCTCACATACGTTCATCGCTCAACAAGTTGTGGGGAATAATGTGCATGAACTCACCAAAGGTGGGAGCTCATGTGAGGTGTAAGGCTTATCAAAGGAGATGGTTAAAGCTGAGCATTGCTTTTAAAGTTGGTCAAATTTTTATTAGAAGTTACTAAGTCTAAGTAGATGCCAACCCAAATAAGTAAGATATCAAATTAATAACAATACCCACAATGCGATGCATATGACAAATTAAGTTTAGTTCCATAAATTAATCATGCGAGAGTCCTGAGCTGCTCATGACCGCGAGCACTGCTGATATACCAGTTTTACACTCTACAGAGGTTACGCCCTTTACCCACAAGTCGTGTATCTCGTCTAGCCAGGGTTAGCTAGACCCTTAGACACTTCCGAGGTGAATGGCTAGGGATCCACTATGAGGCCTTTACAAAGTTCCACTAGCTTCAGAAAACCTGCTATAGTTTCTAAGAAGGGCAATATAGGAATCCCTCGTCCGAAAAGCCATCGCAGCATGATTGACCCGAGAACCTCCCTATACGCAACTCCCCTACTGCCCTTGCCCCTTTTGGGTAAGGTAGTCCTCCACTAACTTTCCTAATTAGTCAGCCAAGGGCGTCCCATTCCACCCTTGTGGTAGCACGTGTTTCCCAAGTTAAGCTCCATGTTCCAATTAACACAATGATCTTATTATGAACAATAATTAAAACAACAATATAATTGGAACATGATCATAATGTAATATCAATCCTAAAACTAGATAGGTCAATAGCATAACTACCAAAAAGTTCAGTGGTAAACAAGGTGTGAGATAAACAAGTCTAGGGAAACCTATTAGGTCCCATCAGATTAAACTGAGCATGTCACAGTGATTAACAAAAACATTATTGGATAAAGAAAAGTGATCAAGGGCATAACTTGCCTTAGACTTGAGATTCTCAGGTACCAAGTTGGTCTTCAAGTGACTCGTAACCTCACTGTTATTCATAGCAATACAAACAAACATGGTATAAACAAAATTAACATCACACCAAACATAAGCACAACTAATGTAAGAATATTCTACGTGTCGTTAAGAGCTCATAGGTTCGAGAACTACTAAAATCAGAGTTACGGTTAAAAAGATAGGTTTTTCTAAGGTGATTTAAATAAAAGTTGTATCATATGTTAATTAACATGGATCATGAAAGACGACACATTCTGAATAGGCACCTAATTAATCTAGGTTATGACTTAGTTAGAGATCACCATGTAGTGGTTTCATATTTATAAACAATTTAAAGTATCTTATTTAACTAGGATTGAAAGTGTTGATTTAATACATAAACATGGGTAGGCAAATATTTATTTTTGAAGACATGTTATATGGTAAAACAAGTTTACTAAAGTGTAGGAAATATTATTACGCAGCTAACGCAACTTGAACGGATGAAATTAGAGTTAAAATGGAGAATCTATGAATTATACAAGTTTTTGGATTTATTTTTCTACTAACATTATTTTCGGATTAAACTTCTGGTGTTCTTAGGACTATGACCATAATTTCTTGAAAGGATAGGGTGCAGTTTGTAAGAAGAAGGATCTATGTGTAGTGGTCTGCATGTGGGAGTGGATGGCGGGTTGTTTATGAATAATATTGGGGTCTCTTACGTAAAACCGCCACGGCGAAAGGGTACGGGCTGATCTCGGCCATCCGATCGATAGGAACGACCAGGATTAAATCCCGCCAGCCCCGAAGTGGCATTCAACACGGGCCACCGGATAAAAAACCTACGATCTAGATTTTATTAGGTCTGATCTACTCGCACCCGCCCGATCCGAATTGAACGATCGAGATTCAAATACGAAGAGTTACGCGTTCATGTAATCCAAGTCGTCCATCGTCTGATCAACATTTCCCATGCAATCCCCCGGATCGGGCACCCATCATCCAATTCTGCGCGCCAGATCAAGATCCAACGGCCAGGGCTGTTTCTTCTTCCTTACCCAGCTGTTGGCACGGCAGCCCTCACGGTGGCGCCATTGCTGGAATTCGCCCACCACGCACGGGGTCAACAAAACTCCATTCCAGGTAGTAGTATGCGATGTATGGATTAAAGCGAACAAGAGATAAAGGGTTTTACCAGTGATCGAGCAACGACATGGGCTAGCCTCGATGGAAAGCGGAGGCATGGCGTAGAGCAGCGCCGATGAGAGATTCTCGGAACCCTGGGTTTTGATACCGCCCAACACAGATTCGAGCACGATCCTCGAAGCCTTGTGAAGCCCTTGGGAACCACCATGGGGTCAGCACGACAGCGAGACCACGATTCGTCGGTGGCGGCCATTCTCTCTCGTTCTCTCTCTCTCTCTCTCTCTCAGTGGGGGTTAGGAAGACGGAGAGGGGAAGAATGGAACCCCGACCATTTATGTAGCGCCAGATGGTCGGTTTTGGATCACCGGGAGGTTCCCGAGCTCCCTGGGTTCGGTTCCGCGGCCGGCGGAGATCTGAGGTTTGCGGTGATTTCTGTTGCAACGGGGAAGAAGATCCTGGTGCCGGGGTCCACTTGCTAGAGTTCGATGTGGGGAAGGGTGCATAAGATATAAGGTGACGTACGGAGGGGCCCATATGCCAGTGAGCACGGAGGTAACCAGAGTGGGTGATAAGAGGGCTGACGTGTGGGGCCCTCCTATCACGTGAGCCACACAAGGGTGCACACAATTCCATGTTGTGGGCACAGATAGGTGAGGGTTTTGGGCTAGCCGAGGGGATTCGGCCCACGGCACAAGTAAGCAATTTTTTCTTTTTCTTTTTATTCTATTTTCTATTTCAATTCCAAATTCAAATCAGATCTCAAGTTTAAAATTCAAAATAAATACACAGTCAAAACTCTAATATGAATGCAACAAGATTTTTATTAATCTATTTATTTATTATCCTATTTAAGCAAATGCTTCTAGCTATGCAATTCATGCATAAATAGTTTATTTTGGAAAAGATAATATTTCCACTCTATTGTTCCTATAAAGATATGACAAATTAATCTTTTTTTAAAAGGTGCTTATACATTATTAGGTATATAATATATATATATATGTTTAAAAGAAAGATTGACTAAAATCATGCATGCATACTTTTGTGGGGTCTTTATTAAAAATCCCATTTTACTTTAGGAGATGTAGCTTCAAAACTATTATTAATAGACTCTTTGATTGTCTTATTCATTGTTTTTTAAACCCAGAAATAGAATTTCAGGTGTTAGACTTGGGCATCACACTCGCTTACCCTTTTGTTCTTCCATGTCCCCCGCTACTCACCCCTTCGACCTCATCCACTATGACCTTTGAATATCCGCTGTTCCAAGAAACTCCAGTCTTCGGGACTATCTGGTCATCCTAGATGACTTCTCTCACTACTTGTGGACCTTTCCCCTTTGCCATAAGTTTGATACCTTCACTAATCTTTCTCACATCTTTGTGTGGGTGTCAACTCAGTTAGGTCGCACCATCCAGGTTGTTCAGTGCGATAATGGTCGGGAGTTAGATAACTCCACATCTTGCACCTTCTCTCTCCCACGACGTGAAGCTGTAGATGTCGTACTCTCACATCTCCCCTTAGAATGGTCAAGCCGAGTGCATGATTCTCACCACCACCAACATGTCATGTTGTCTCCTCTTCCAGGCTTCTCTCCCGCCCCACTACTGAGGTTGAGGCACTGAACACAGCCACGTACCTCCTCAATCGTCTTCCCTCCAAGGTGGTCCCTATCGGTGTTTAGAGCCCAACCGCACACCTAGGATTACCCCTCGCGGTGCTTTCGGGTAGGACGATGTTGTTGACTGTAACTCAATGTTTCGTGCGGGACGCACAAGAGACGACAGGCAATTTTCTACAGGTTCGGGCCGCTTGGAGAGGCGCAATACCCTACTTCCTGGTGTGGATCTTTATGTGGTAGGTTACAAGAGAAGTCTCCAGAATGGAGAAAGACTAGTGAGATAGGTAGATGGTTGATGATAATGATGGGGTACCCCCTAGGCCTTATATATTCGACCGTGGGGCACTACATGCGTATGTGATGATGATGTGTACCTAAATAATAGTGAACTGACTGAACTGATCTTCCTATAATCTTACCGACTTATCCCTAATCCGTCTTGATATTCAAGGGCGCCGCACGTGGCAAAGTCGGGTGGGCGCTACGGATAACACTCAAGTCTGACGGGTTGCTTGGGCCTGAGTCTGCTTCTTTCTCGTGTCGGCCCACTCCGCCAGTAGTTCTATCCCGGCCCACGAAGGGATGGCCTCACGAGGCCTTCTTGCCTTCTAGTGGACCAGGGGATATCTGTCCCCCACAAGCCCCCAATCTTTTAGTTGATTTTGAAATAATCAGCCCAAAGATTCTAGGTCTGGCTCGTAGATTTATTATGTGACGTGGTTTCCATTCTGCTAATGGGTGCATCAAAAGTGCACCTATCGGGTGTAGCTCCTAAACTTTGAGCGGCTCATTAAAAATAATCCTCTCAAAGGTCTTCATCTTATGCTTTGGAGATCAATGTCTTGTCATCATCTTATGCTTTAGAAATCAGCATTCCGTCTTCTGTGACTAAGAATCTATTGGGTGCACCGAAGGTGCACCCAATGGGTGTAGCCCCCGAGCTTTGAGTAGATTTTTGAAAATAATCCACTCAAAGGTCTTCATCTTATGCTTTAGAAATCAGCATTTTATCGTCATCCTGTGCTTTAGAAATCAACATTTTGTCTTCCTGGAACTAAAAATCTATTGGGTGCACCGACGGTGCAACCAATGGGTGTAGCCTCCGAGCTTTGAGTAGATTTTTGAAAATAATCCACTCAAAGGTCTTCATCTTATGCTTTAGAAATTTGCATTTCGTCGTCATCCTATGCTTTAGAAATCAACATTTTGTCTTCATCTCATGTTCTTGCGAATTCAAACAATGTTATCTGTCCATGCCTTGTTAGGTCTGAAATTTATTTGATCGGTGACAGATTGGACGTCTGGCAGATGGCTCTCGGCTGGACATCACCCTGCTCTGTGCTTCAATGCCTCTGCTGATTAGACCTGCAGTTCAGTAGCTATATTTGGACTTCCTCCCATCTCAGCTGATCTCTTCCTTTTGTCTCAGTACATTCATTACGTATACTGTGTGGATATGACTTCTTCAGAAAATCTTTTGAAAATTCTTGGCAACACACCCAATGGGTGTGCCCAAGGGGTGTCATGGTACACAGAGGGTTTAGCCCACTATCCAGGAGTAGTAACTTGATGTGACCGTGGGGTGTAATCATATTGCCTGAGCAGTTGACCTTAGTCCAAACGGTGTCGTGTTATGTGAAGTGTCGCCTGTTGCCCGACTCATTTTCAGGTGGCTTGAATTGCTTATTGAATACTTGCGACTGTTCGACGAGCGTGGTAGGAAGTGGACGGTCACCCCCGGCCTCTATAAATAGCCTGCTTGCATCATTGTTCTCTTCACTCATCTTTCGATCATCTGTTGCTTTCTTCTTCCTTTCTCTTCTTCTCCAAACAACCATGGGTAGAGGTAGGAGGGGTTGTGGCTGGCCTCGCCATGGTGACAACAAGCGTAAGAGTGCCCTGAGTCCCCCCTTGGAGGACTTTGGGGACTCAGAGTACTCGGAGGAGGCATCCTCCGAGTTAGACCACTCGCATGCTCCGGCCTCTCCCCCGGCGTCATCCGTGGACTCGGATGATTCCATGGGGCTTTCCACCATGGCCCGGGCGTACTGGCGCTCCATCGAGCGCGCCGGGCTCGGTGGGTCGGACGAGTCAGGGGTCTCCTCGGATGAGGCAGACTCCTCCGACTCTTCCGAGGAGTGGAGCAGGGGCGGCGGTGACGACGAGGGCGACAGCGGTGGCGACGACAGCGGTGAGGGCGACGACGGCGACGGCGGCGGTAAGGGCGACGGTGGCAAGGGCGATGGTGGCAACGGCGGCAGCAAGGGTGACGGTGGCGACGGTGGCAGCAAGGGCGACGGTGGTGATGGCGGCAGCAAGGGCGATGGTGGCGATAGCGACAGTAAGGGCGACGGTGGCGACGCCGGCAGCAAGGGCGACGGTGGCGACGGCGACAGTGGCGACGGCAAGGCCAGTGGCATAGCGCCAGTGGTCTAAATATTAGTATAGATAGTTAGTAGTAGTAGCAGTAGAATAATGTAGTGGTAGTTAGTAGTGTAGTGTAGTAACCAGGGCGGAAAAAGGTCGACTCATAATGAGTCGGCTTTGAGTTTGTATAACCCCCTCCAATATGAATCAAGGAACTAGTTGCCTCCAATGATCACTGTTTTGCTGCTTTTCTATTTACGCGTTTGAAAGTTTATCCATATGCCTGACACGCTAGCATTTTAGAGGTAACTGCCAAGTGATGCCTGAGGTTTTTGCTTTTCCGACTAGTGATCTAGCACTTTAGAGATAGTGCTTGACCCAAGAAACCCCATTTATACTCACGTCGACGTGCCTTTTTGATTTCTGAGCCCTAACTTCACTTTTTCCCTTCAGCTGCTCCTCTGCTTCCCTGAAATTCCAAGCTTGCTCGTCCTGTTGGAAAGATCGCAATGGCCCCCAAGCGGAAGAGGCAGAGAACCGCTGCTGCAATCTTCCCGCCCATCGACCCCAATAGCCAACTTCCATTCGCTGGTAACCATATGTCTGTCATCTCCGAATCCGACCTTCTTCATCTTGCTGAGATTGGGGTTTTGCTTCCGAAGGAGCTCTGTTCTTGGTGGATCTGCCGCGGTGTCACTGTTCCGACAGAGGACACTCATGAATCTGTCGTTTACGTTCCATTTCTCATCCGTGGGCTTGCTCTTCCCATCTCCCCCTTTTCCGCGGCCTCCTTGATTTCTATGAGTTGAATCTGACGCATTTGAACCCTAATTCAATTCTGCAAGTTGCCATTTTCGTACATCTGTGCGAGGCTTTTCTTGGGATTCTTCCCCACTTTGAAATCTGGAAGTATCTTTATCACTGTCGGCCCGGGATGGCTGGGGGATAGCATCAGCTTATCGGTGGCGCAAGTTTAGAGCTTTGCCAGGGAAGGAAAGTGGAGTACCTCGATATTTCTCTCAAGGACAGTATTAACGGATGGCGTCTTGAGTGGTTCATCATGGAAAACCAATGCAAATCTCTCCCCCCTCGGTCGGGGAGGCAACCAGATGTTCGCACACCTAGCTGGGTAGAGTCTCCTTCTTTTTCTGAGATAATAGAGGCCAAAGTATTACTTACTGAGATCTGCTTGCTAAAGGATAGGGGACTGACTGCTGAAGCTGTGGTTGCTGACTTCGTCTTCAAAAACATTCAACCTTTGAAGGACCGAATTTACCCCGCTTACTTATATAGCGGTGTCAATGATTCCACTCGGGTTACAAACAAGAGGATTCCTAATGAAGATTTGCTAAGCCGACTGGACATGATTCTGAGGGGCAGAGTCTCAAATGATGGTGCTCCCGTAGCCTATTCTGCGTGGAACCTACCGCCAAATAGGCCACTCTCTGAATTTGTCTCCAACCCTCCTGCTCGTGACGGTAGCCCGGGCCATAGAGTGCGACCCTCTCCTGAGGACATTGAGGCATTGATTGCTCCACTTCGGAGTCTTCCCGAGGCTGAGAGGCAAACTCATTTTGAGATGCAAGCCATCATTGATGGTGCAGAGATGGATGTCGTGCTTAGCCTGCTGGTCGGGGAATCGTCCGACTCTACCCGCACCGAGCCGATGGCCATCATGACTGGGCAAGAATTTGGCGAAGAGGAGGAGATTCAGAAACCTGAAGGTTCTCACCCAAAGCGTTCATGCCGAGTGAACCACCCGACTGCACCTGTCGAGGAGAAGAAGAAAAAGAGGCGACTTCGGCGACTGTCGTGCTTGGATTAGGATGCTGGTCCTTCTGTACCGATCCCTAACGATGTCCTGGCGGATGCCATTCCCATGGTTGATGCCAAAGGATGTGATAGTGCGCAAGCTACTGGCAGCATGTTTGACAAGGAAGAAGAGGTAGAAGAAGAAGAAGAGATCCCACTTATCCGCAAGAACAACCGTTACTATAGAAGCAGCGATGGGGGTAGCGATATTCCCTCCCTAGCTCTGTCAGCACTTGTCAGTCTTCAGGGGCTTTCGATATCAGATTTTGATCAAACATTGGAAGAGGTCATTCCTAAAGACATACTATTGGAGCCTCCTAAAGCTGACATCCCAGCCATCTGTTTAGAGGTCCTAGATGGTGGGCTTTCATTGCTTGATCCTGCCGGGCAAGAGGTAACCCGGGTGATGTCCCGCGCATCGTCGACCTTGGAGGGCAGTCTTCCATGCAAAGACACTGATCCGAGTTACCTTACTCCCATGGAGGTGGCTGAGGGGCCTTTAGCTTTAGAAGTGGCTGCTGCAGAAGACCCAGTCCCCGAGGGTGGAACTGGCACCTACCCAGCCCCTGAGGGTGTTGCCGGTAGCGACCCAGCCCCTGTGGGTAGTGCTAGTGGTAATCCAGCCCCCGAGGGTGTTCAGGCATGCTCTCTCTCTAATGCTTCTATGGATGTCCACATCGGGTCATCTCAAATTCGGTCCAAGGAGGTGACGGCAACACGTGCTTCTACGACCTTAACTGGCCAAGTCGCCTTAGAGGTCGGTGAGCTAGACGCCAGGAGCCTGCTGTCTGCTGGCGGGGCTGAGGTCACCCCGGGTAGTGCTCTCGAGATCGTTCTGTAACACCCCATTACTCCCACACAATGTATGTTACCAAATACCCTTCCCACAAAACATAAACAACATAAGAAAAGAAATAGAGACAAAAAGTAAAACAAAATCCGGCAGCACCTCCCCTGAAAGTAGTATACCGAGTGGAACATAAAGTTTATACATAACCAAAAAGGAACGATAATCTATGTAGTATAAACAGAATGGAGAGATAGCAATGAATAGTCATGACCAAATAAAAAGAGAAGAAATCCGGCCAACTCAAAAGCAAATTCGACTATCATGAAGACTAGAACATATTAATCCCCTAAACTTGCACCCATGTTTAACATCATTAATAAGCAGTGGTACATTTATTTAAATGTGTAGTGGCCGTGTTGCTACTTCCGTCCTTTCCCAAAAGCAAGGATCAAGTGCCTGCATCAGACAATGCAAGAGTGAGATGACACATCTCAGCAAGTAAAAAGATCAACAACGACTGGACAATGTAAATAAGCCACGCTTAAACAACCACATAGTTCACAATCTCCCTCCTGAATATTAAATTGCAGCAAGTAAACAAGTACTAATTACTCCATTCCAAAATGAATCATAAATAAAAGATCCACACTATCCACTCCACCATGACAGGTGCCACACTTCACCCATGAATGCACATGGCTACAGATGTAGTAATGACTTCTACCTTCATACCTCTAAGGATATGAAGCTGCATCATACCCCTTCTCGGGCAACGTATGATGCTTATTGTACCGATACGGTCGTACCATAAGATCGTGATGAAACTTCCATGCAAAGGATGATGAATGCACTATGCATGTCAACACATGAGTCCTCAAATAAAATGTGGGAAACATATACTTCCACCCATTCCAACTAATAAACAACATGAATAACATGATCAAAACACACCCTCAACATATGTAATCAATAGAACATAGATATCTTCAAACGATGGTAACCAACAAGAAATATGAGTATGAACACAGATAGCATAAATGTAATCAAGTATAAGACACATTAATCGACCGACGGAATAACCACCACAAATTTTACTTGCCTTCACCGGGAAGTTTGGACAAAGCCCTAAGTACGATCTGGAAGTCCACCACCTGTTTTTGACACACAACTTAGTGTACAAATTTCACATCACAACGCTCATAAACGATGCTGCACCTACGCACAATTACAAACCCCGCCGCGGGTAACAACTCTCCCCACACCCACCAAACTGTAGCGGCGCTGCTTAACCATTTCATATCTTTAAAATTATGACAGCAGTGGTAGCAAACAAAAACTCCAGAGGCATCTACATAAAATTCCCCACAAGTTTTGTATACAATTTATAATTAAATCCTAACATTTAATTAGCCCAAAACCATCCACAAGGTACATCCTGTAATCTGTTTTTGGACAGCAACATACCCGAATTCAAACAGCGATATCTCCTAAATTATAACTCCGAATCGAGCGCATAAGTACTCGTTGGAAAGGTATAACAAAGCTCTACATGATTCTCATATTGATTATCACTAATTTCTTACGAAAAATCCTAGAAACTGCTAATACTACTGCTGTTGGCCCATCCACAAAATTTCTGGACAGCACCTCTACCGATTCGCATAGATAAACACATAATCAATTGAATTGCAGCACAATTAAACAAGATACAATCTCAAAAATCACCTTGAATCCTCCTTTCCTCCTTCCCACCAATTCTCCAATCGGAACTTGCACCCACACGAAGAAGATCCGGCGAGGAAGAATGACACTTGGAGAAGAGGAGATGGGATTAGGGGGGTGGCGGCTAGGGTTGAGGGGGTGGGGGGCGGCTGCATAAGGGAAAGGGAATTAGGGGGGTGAAGGCGGCCAGAAGCTAGAGAGAAGGGGGCGGCTGCACAAGGGGAAGGGAAATAGGGGGAGGGCGGCTAGGGTTAGGGTGACTAGTGGGCCGGATCAAGAACCACGGCCCAACTCGCTCACACGTCAACTCCCGACCACGGCGCATGAGTCTAACCAAAATTCTACTATTTTACTAGCGAATGCTACCCAAAAATTCCAAACCCCAAAAGTGCACTACCCGAAAGAGAAACAAAAAAACAAAGAAAGGATAAACTCTAACTTCTCTTCTTTGCAAACTGGGTATCACACTCTACCCCCTTAAAAAGAATTCGACCTCGAATTCTGACGCTTCTATCAGAACGACAAAAGAAAAGGTTAATGAATTAACAACACTCACCCACAACGAAAAGTTCAGGATATTTCTACCACATCAGCTCCTCAAGTTCCCACGTAGCCTTGCGCTCAGACTGATTAGTCCATAAGACCTTGACATACTTAATTGACCTCTTCCTCAAAACACGCTCCAAGGATTCCAAAATACGCACCAGACGACACTCCAGAGTCAGATCCTGCTGCACAGCAATTGGTTCCATTTCGATCTGATGATCCGGATCCCGCAAGAACTTCCTCAACATAGAGACATGAAATACCGGGTGTACCCCTGCCATGGAATCCGGCAATTGCAAGTGATAAGCCAAGTTGCCCACCCGGGCCAAGATAGTGAACGGTCCAATGTATCTCGGGCTAAGCTTTCTAGAGACACCAAACCGAACAACTCCTTTAGTAGGTGATACCCTGAGAAGGACTTGGTCACCCACTGCAAATTCCAAATCCCGCCTCCTCACATTAGCATAACTCTTCTAATGGCTCTGAGCGGCCAAAATATTCTGATGAATTTCTCGAACCTTCTCAGAAGTCTGCTGAACCCAATCAGGACCAACCAGGGATCTCTCTCCCAAAGTCTCCCAGCACAGAGGGGAGATACACCGCCTGCCATATAAAGCCTCAAATGGTGCCATCTTGATGCTAGCCTCGTAGCTGTTGTTATAAGCAAACTCTGCCAATGCAAGATGATCCTCCCAGCTACCCTTCCATGACAGAACACAAGCATGCAACATATCTTCCAAGGTTTGGATTGTTCGCTCTGACTGACCATCAGTCTGAGGGTGGAAAGCGACACTAAGTGAAAGCTTGGTACCCAATGCACTGTGAAGACTCTCCCAGAATTTGGATACAAATTTGGAGTCTTGATCAGAAACAATGGACTCAGGCACCCCGTGGAGCCTAACTACTTCCTTCATATACAAAGGAACCAATTCTGAAGCTGAATTTATGGTCTTCATGGGAATAAAATGTGTAGACTTAGTCAAGCGATCCACTACCACCCATATAGCATCCCTGCCCCGAGGAGAACGAGGTAAGCCCACCACAAAATCCATGGTGATAAGCTCCCACTTCCACTCCAGAATTTCCAATGGCTTCAGTAAACCTGTAGGCCTCTTATGCTTGGCCTTCACGTGCTGACATACTTCATAGGTGGCCACATACTTAGAAATGTCAATCTTCATCTGCTTCCACCAGAAGTGTTGCTTCAAATCCCTATACATTTTGGTTTCACCAGGGTGAACGGTGTAAGGCGTTTTATGAGCTTCTCTCAAGATATCTATCTTCACCTCTGCTTTCTGAGGCACACAAAGACGGTCCCTGAAACGAACCAAATCATTCTCATCAATGGTGAACTCCCGGGGTTTACCATCACCAACCCTCTTTTGAGCTTCCTACAATAGACGATCCTGCTGCTAAGCCACACGCACTCTCTCCATGAGGGAGGATTGAATAAGCATCCAAGTCTCCTCACTAGCGGTGCCGACATAGCACAGAGCGATCCCCAAACGGTCCAGATCAACGATCAAAGGCAAGGCCACTTTTGGAACCTTGGACCTGCTAAGGGCATCAGCCACCACATTTGCCTTCCTCGGGTGATAATGAATGGACAAATCATAATCTTTAATCAATTCGAGCCACCGATGCTGCCTCAAATTCAGCTCCTTCTGAGTGAAAATGTACTTGAGACTTTTATGATCGGTGTAAATGTCACAAGACTCGCCATAGAGATAATGCCTCCACAATTTTAGAGCAAAGACCACCGTGGCCAATTCAAGATCATGAGTTGGATAATTCCCCTCATGCTTCCTCAACTGTCTTGAGCCATAAGCGATCACTCTGCCTTCCTGCATCAACACATAGCCAAGACCAATTCGAGAAGCATCCATATAAACGATGAAACACTTACCACTCTTAGGCAAAGCTAAGATTGGGGCGCTCACCAACTTGTTCTTCAATGTGTGATAGCTGACCTCGCAATCGCTGGACCAGACGAACAGAACACCCTTCTCCAAAAGTCTAGTCAAAGGCTTAGCAATGCTGGAAAAATTTGGTACGAAGCGTCGATAATATCCAGTGAGCCCCAAGAAACTTTGGATTTCAGAGACACTAGAGGGTCTCTTCCACTCCACCACAGCCGCGACATTCTTGGGATCAACCACAATGCCCTGCTGACTAATCACATGCCCTAGGAAAGCCACTTCGAACAGCCAAAAGGCGCACTTCTTCAATTTGCCAAAAAATTGATTCTTCGTAAGGGCACTCAGAACGAGACAGAGATGCTGATCATGCTCTTCCTCGGTCTTTGAATAAATCAGAATATCATCCAGGAACACGACCACAAAGTCGTCCAAGAACTCATGTAACATCCTATTCATTGCTTCCATAAAAGCAGCAGGGGTATTAGTTAAGCCAAAGGACATGACTATGAACTCGTAATGCCCATACCTGGTGCAAAAGGCCGTCTTCTCAATGTCCTCCTCACGAATTCTCAATTGATGATAACCAGAGTTCAAATCAATTTTGGAGAACACCTGGGCACCCCTCAGCTGTTCAAAGAGAACCTCAATACGGGGTAGCGGATATTTATTCTTGATTGTCACTTGATTTAAAGCCTGATAATCCACACATAACCTCTTACTTTTATCCTTCTTCTCAATAAACAGTACTGGGGAAGCCCAAGGCGACCTGCTAGGCCTAATGAAACCCTTAGCCAGCAGATCATCCAATTGCCGCTTCAATTCAACCTGCTCCTTTGGAGCCATCTGATACAGGGCCTTATGAATAGGCTACGTACCCAGAATCAGTTTGATTTCGAAAGCTGCATCGCGATCCGGTGGAAGGCCTAGAAGCTCTACTAGAAATACGTCGGCAAAGTTAGACACCACCCGGATGTCCTGCACCCGCAAGGCAGCCTCACCCTCCACCACCATGGAGAAAAAGATTCCTGACTTCCTTGACCAGTGATCCGGAAGCAATTGTGCCAACAAGGATAACGTGAACTTTGGGGAACTTCCCAAGAATACCACCTCCCTACCCAACGGCGCCTGCAATAACACTGTCTTCCAAAAATAGGATATAACTACGAGATACTAAGATAACCAATCCATACCCAAGATAACATCGAATGCCCCCAAGGAAATCACAACAAGATTGGCCGAAAAGACCTCATCAGTAAGAATGACAGAATACCCCTGACAAACTGAATAGCTACTAATGGAGACATTAGCAGAACTAACCAAAATTGGGTGACCCAACCTCTACATCGAAAGACCAGCCCGCGACACAAAATCCTCCGAAACAAACGAATAGCTAGCGCCAGAGTCAAAAAGAGCATGGGCCACAAACGAATCAACTGAGATCGTACCTGTCACCACGTCTCCTTGCTCCCTGCCATCCGTCGAGGGTAGCACATAAGCTCCAGAAATACCCGCAGAAGAGGAAGCTCCCGAAGTGAAGTTAAAAGAAGAACCCCACTAAGCCGTCGGGTGAGGCAGACGCGGAGCTCCAAACTGAGACGACATAGGAGTAGTCGGTGCAGGAGTAGGCGCAGCCAGATACTAAGGAAAACCCTGCATCGCCACGAACTAAGAAGTCCCAGGCACATAGAACTGCTGCAGAGGGAGTGGAACTGAAATTGTTGCTCAGCGCTTGACATCATGTTGACAATGCCCTAAGAAGAGGAGGAAGTCACTGGCTCCCATCTGAGCTTCCCATTGGGATTCCTCCTACACACCACATCCTTGTGGTCTTGACTGCAGATGGAGCACCTGCCACTCCACTAACACTCAGCACGGCGATGCACATCATCACAACGGAAACACACCAGCCCCAGCCCAGGCTTAGGAATAGCTCGATACCTCTAAGTACTTCCTCCCAAAGTACCCGATTCAGAAGATTTGCCACGGTAGGGGTGGTGGCGCTGGTGCTAAGACTTGCCCCTCATGTGGGCTAGACCTCCAGTGTTGCCCCTCCTCGCATCCTGGCCACGAGGCTGATCAACACCTGAAGACTTCTGTGACTCCATGGTATACTGGTGTTGCATCTCCACACCCAGTGCTTGCTCCACTGTAGTACGGAAATCCACCAACGGAAAGGCTCAGCTCCCAGGGCATGCCTAATAGAAGGTTTTAGGCCGTGATGGAACTGGCTCGCCTTCTCCATCTCATTATAAGCCACATGAGGGACAAAGCGGACCATCTTGTTGAAGCCCACTTCATACTCTGTGACAGACTTCTTCTCTTGCTTGTAGGACTGCAGATCAATCTTCATTTTCTCCAGGAAGGTGATCGGGTACAACCTCCTCTCAAACTGCCTAATGAAAACATCCCAGGACAGGACTCCTGGTGAAGAGGAGTGAGTTGCCTGCACGCCTCTCCACCAAATTTGAGCCTCTCCCTTCAGCAGCTGTGTGCCAAAGCGAACACGATCTCCATACACAATCTCAAAGACATTCATCTTATCCTCCACGTAAGTTAGCCAATCCGCCACCTCGACTGGAGTACCACTGCCATCAAAAGTGTCCAACTTCATGCCCAACCACTGCATCAGAGAAAGACCACTGACGGGAAGAGGCACCTCAGCCCCGCCACCTAGAGCAGCACCCGCATGGACAATGCCACCGGGCACTCCTCCACCACCAGCACCCTAAGCAGCACTCGCAGAGGCAACAGGAATAGCTTGCCTCAGAATGGCCAACTCCTGCTGCATGGCCTGCATCGTGGCTAACATTGCCGCCGGACTCATCGAGTCCCCACTAGGAACTTGCGGACTGCCCCGAGCCCTACGAGGTGGCATAGCTGCAGCCACAGGGGTGAGAATAATAAGTAAATAAGATTGGCATAGCACCTCATTAGATAATCTCAAACTAGCACAGACAATAACATAACATATCAAGAGTAAAGCAGGAACCATCCTACTTGTGCAGTGTGTCAATTTATTATTATTCCACTTGCTAGGACCTACAACCTATTCCTCTGATACCAACTGTAACACCCCATTGCTCCCACACAATGTATGTTACCAAATACCCTTCCCACAAAACTTAAACAACATAAGAAAAGAAATAGAGACAAAAAGTAAAACAAAATCCAGCAGTACCTCCCCTAAAAGTAGTATACCGAGTGGAACATAAAGTTTATACATAATGAAAAAGGAACGATAATCTACGTAGTATAAACAGAATGCAGAGATAGCAATGAATAGTCATGACCAAATAAAAAGAGAAGAAATCCGGCCAACCCAAAAGCAAATTCGACTATCATGAAGACTAGAACATATTAATCCCCTAAATTTGCACCCATGTTTAACATCATTACTAAGCAATGGTACATTTATTTAAATGTGTAGTGGCCATGTTGCTACTTCCCTCCTTTCCCAAAAGCAAGGATCAAGTGCCTGCATCAGACAATGCAAGAGTGAGATGACACATCTCAGCAAGTAAAAAGATCAACAACGACTGGACAATGTAAATAAGCCATGCTTAAACAACCACGTAGTTCACAATCTCCCTCCTGAATATTAAATTATAGCAAGTAAACAAGTACTAATTACTCGGTTCCAAAATGAATCATAAATAAAAGATCCACACTATCCGCTCCACCATGACAGGTGCCACACTTCACCCATGAATGCACATGGCTACAGATGCAGTAATGACTTCTGCCTTCATACCTCTAAGGATATGAAGTTGTATCATACCCCTTGTCGGGCAACGTATGATGCTTATTGTACCGGTATGGTCGAACCATAAGATCGCGATGAAACTTCCAAGCAAAGGATGATGAATGCACTATGCATGTCAACACATGAGTCCTCCTCAAATAAAATGTGGGAAACATATACTTCCACCCATTCCAACTAATAAACAACATGAATAACATGATCAAACCACACCCTCAACATATGTAATCAATAGAACATAGATATCTTCAAATGATGGTACCCAACAAGAAATATGAGTATGAACATAGATAGCATAAATGTAATCAAGTATAAGACACATTAATCGACCGATGGAATAACCACCACAAATTTTACTTGCCTTCACCGGGAAGTTTGGACAAAGCCCTAAGTACGATCCGGAAGTCCACCACCTGTTTTTGACACACAACTTAGTGCACAAATTTCACATAACAACGCTCATAAACGATGTCACACCTACGCACAATTACAAACCCCGTCGCGGGTAACAACTCTCCCCACACCCACCAAACTGCAGCGGCGCTGCTTAACCATTTCATATCTTTAAAATTATGACAGCAGTGGTAGCAAACAAAAACTCCAGAGGCATCTACATAAAATTCCCCACAAGTTTTGTATACAATTTATAATTAAATCCCAACATCTAATTAGCCCAAAACCATCCACAAGGTACATCCTGCAATCTGTTTTTGGACAGCAACATACCCGGATTCAAACTGTGATATCTCCTAAATTATAACTCCGAATTGAGAGCATAAGTACTCGTTGGAAAGGTATGACAAAGCTCTATTTGATTCCCATGAAAAGTCCTCAGAAACTGCTAATACTACTGCTGTTTGCCCACCCACAAAATTTATGGACAACACCTCTACCAATTTGCATAGATAAACACATAATCAATTGGATTGCAGCACAATTAAACAAGATACAATCTCAAAAATCACCTTGAATCCTCCTTTCCTCCTTCCCACCAATTCTCCAATCGGAACTTGCACCCAAACGAAGAAGATCCGGTGAGGAAGAACGACACTTGGAGAAGAGGAGATGGGATTAGGGGGTGGCGGCTAGGGTTGAGGGGGTGGGGGGGTGGCTGCACAAGGGAGAGGGAATTTGGGGGGAACAGCGACCAAAAGCTAGAGTTGGGGGGGGGGGGTTGCACATGGGGAAG
The DNA here is from genome assembly GCA_029449295.1 of Zea luxurians. NCBI lineage: Eukaryota > Viridiplantae > Streptophyta > Magnoliopsida > Poales > Poaceae > Zea > Zea luxurians. The sequence goes on along the minus strand of JAOPSE010000004.1, from coordinate 187,607,221 downwards.
GGAAATAGGGGGAGGGCGGCTAGGGTTAGGGGGACTAGTGGGCCAGATCAAGAACCACGGCCCAACTCGCTCACGCGTCAACTCCCGACCCTGGTGCATGAGTCTAACCAAAATTCTACTATTTTACTGGCGAATGCTACCCAAAAATTCCAAACCCCAAAAGCGCACTACCCGAAAGAGAAACAAAAAAACAAAGAAAGAATAAACTCCAACTTCTCTTCTTTGCAAACTAGGTATCACACGTTCCTGCTGATCTTCCCTCGTCAAGCCATGCATCAGCTCCTCCTGCCTTGGGTCTTCCACTATTCCTTTCCAATCTCCAGGTAAGTTAGCCTTTTGCTCTATATTGTTCATATTGGTGAATTATCTTTCCTCTCCTCATCTATCCATGACCACAGGATTTTGTTGACGGAGTATTCGCCCAATTGAGGTCTTGCAGCGCTGCTGTTCCCGAACAAGCTTTATCTTTGATGCAGTGGAATCCTCTGCTGCTCCAGAAGCAGATAGATGATTTAAAGGCGTCGAATGCTGGTTAGTGAGCTCACTGTTTCTCTAGCTGCTTTAATTGATTAGCTTATCTTTAATCACACATTCTCTTTCAGCTGCATTATCAGATATGGCTCAACGAAGCTCTGACCTTGAGGAGAAGTATTCTCAGAGTCAGACCGACTTAACCCAGACTTCTACCTTTCTAGATAGTGTACGCTCTTTGAACTCTTCTCTAAATGCCCAGCTTGATTCTGAAATGATGGCACATGAGGTAAACTTCCCTGGCTGACCTTGCTCTGTTATTATTGCTTTAATGCTGAATATTGTTTTCTGCTTGCAGGAGGAGAAACGAGCACTTGTTGCTTCTCATGACAATCTAGACAGGCTGTACCGTGATGCCAGTAACTCCTTGACCATCCTAGAGAGGAGCCACCGCTTCACCATGTCTGACCTAGACCATCATCGCCATGAGCTGTAGGCATCTCAAGACGAAGTTCTATGACTTGGACGATTGCTGTCGACCAAAGACTCCACTATCAAGGATCTGCGCACCTCCAAGAAGCTTGTCACGCAGGAGCTAGAGGCTGCTCAACTTGCTGTTAAAACTCTAGAGAACAACTGCGCCGTCTTGAAGGCCCATCGCGACAAGGCTATTGATAAAGCCGTTCGCGCTGGACAGATCTGTGACGGAACCTCCCAAGGTATTTGGCCCACCTACAGTTGTCCTTGTCCTAAGGACCTCGGACAACCCTATAGATGCACATAATCACTTGACAAGTTCAGTAAGTATATCCTCATCACTTCGCCCAAGAGCGCATCACCCGTCACGCAGATATTACATCACATCAGAGGAAAGAATAAGCGGAAGCAAATTACAATAACTTAAATTACATTCATCAAATATAGAGAGAGTATTATTATTATTAAAATACCAGGTTATTAAGAGTGCATAAAGTATTATTACAGACCAGGGAGGCAAAACACCCTCCCGCACAAAAGTTTATCGTTTTTCAAGTGGGAGGCAAACATCCTCCCGTGACCAACTTCACTGCTGGGGCTCTTCCTTGGGTACGACCTTTGAGCAGAAATGGCAAAACTCTACTGTTTCCTCACCTACAACAACATGGGTTCAAAAACCTTGAGTATGGAGTGTACTTTCGCAAGTCTTACCCGAAAAAAGAAAAAGACTCTCAAGGATATGCTGGCTTGAGGGAGTCAAGGTAAGGCTATTCAAGAATCAAAGACTCTATTTGCAGAAATGCTTACTAACAGTGGATCCTTAAAAATCTAGTTTTATTATCAGATTAAGTTATTACCTAAAGCTAGAGTTCTTTCTACCCTAGTTCAAGCACTTGGCCTACACTAGCCATCTTTTCATCATCCCTTTATTTACTGAATTGCTACGTGTAAGTTAGTGACCAAGTCTTCATGTCCGAGAAGTAACGGCGATCCAAATCGATTAATACTCAGCTGAGGGTCTCCAATCACACGACATATGTAGCACTTAACCCTTGCATATGTCAACTCGCCACCGGGTTTCTCAAGACCAAACCAGGTTCACGCCAACCGAGAGCACAGATACACCACTGTCTAGCCTCTTGCCACGGAGGATACACACTACTCTCGCCATCTCTCCACTCCCATTGCATGTTGGCCTTTCTAGTATTGGTCTGCCTGAGGCAAAGCTTACCCATGACGAGGCATGTGACCAGTTAAAGGGTCCTCGGTCATCAGGCCTACATGGACACGGTCCTTAATCGACTAAGGCGGAGACACTACACCGAGACTTCCTTCTCGTGCAAGTCACCCGCCCGGTCTTGTCTTTGTCATTTTCAATCCCAAAATTTGGTACCTAACAAAGGTACATCTTATCCGATGTTGAACCCATAATGGCCATGATGGATCCACCATCAAGTTTTATTTTTGAAAACATCCCATTCCATCTGAAGCATCATCTTTTGTTAAAACCAAAACATTTTTGTTTTCTAATGCAAGACTACGCATCAGAAAACCTTTTAATAAAATAGGTAATCAAGGAATGGAAGTCAATTTCGAGGAAGGAAATGCGGTAATTGTGTACCACTCAACTCCTATCACCTAATGCATCATTCAAGTGATAAAGAGTTTAAAATCATAAGGAAATGTAAATGCACCGGGGCTTGCCTTATGTTGTAGGGGATTCGAGATCTGTTCCACAGATATCAAAATAAAAACAATTCCCGACAGGTGGAGTCTTAGTTGGTGGTGCAGCTTCTTGTTCTTCAACAACTACTTCTTCCTCGTTTTCTATACATAACCATACATATACAGAATGCTCATGTGATGCTATGAATATGCAGTTATAATAGAAATACGTCAAGCTGTATCTTGAATACAACTTTCCTTCACGGTACACCCAGGTAACTAGGGTTTTCTAAGTGAATACCCTAGTAGGGTTAAACAGTTTTATTCTATGAGGCTAGGGTTTTGGGATCAAACAATGTCTAAAGCATACCAAACTTTACCCAAAGGTTCTAATTATCAAATTAATCTTATACAAAAAGTTTTATGATTTTTGGAGTTATTAAATAATTTCTAAAATTCCAAAAGACTAAGTTTATGCCTTCTGAAATATTAAATAATTCATGGTTGGGGCTAAAAATCTTGGAGCTATTTTTATTGAATACTAGGGATTTTAGGAGTCTAGTAAAATTGGTCTCATTTTTTATTAATTTTCTTAGAAGTTTCTACAAATTCCCTAAGCCTGACAAAAAAAGAAAAGGAAAAAGGAGGAACAGTACTGGGTTCAATCTAACCCAATCTGGCCCATCACCAGGCAAACATGCCCGCATGCGCTCGTGCTAGCAAAATTACACAGAGGACCCTGACCATTCGAAAAACCGTTAAAGAATCATCTTCCCTATTCATCTGTGTCACTTACATGTGCACCGAGGCCCTTCTTCTTTCTCATCTTCACAAGCCTGGGTCCCCGACCACGGACGTCGGAGCAGCTACTCCGACGAGCTTGTACCGACCACAATACCCAATAATTCGTGCTCGACTTCGGTTTGCACCTAATTCTACCCTTGGCGCTCCACTGGGAATCACTAATTTGATGGGAACACCATCCTAGAGCTTGGTTCGCGCAGACCACAGAACTAGAGTCTTTCCCGTCGTGTTTCCGACGACATAGTACGACAATATACAATTTGGGGGCATGGTGAGCTTCTACAACATACTAGAACCCAGGAACGGTCATGAGGAAGGCGGGTGGAAGGCCAGGACAGCGGGTCGACGGAGGGGGTGTTCACGGCGGCGCGCAGAGTGGATTTGGGGGAAATTCCAAATTAGAGCGCTATAGTGGACGGAGGCAAGGGCGGGTGCTCTGGCTTCGTGACAACCTAACGGAGCTAGCGTCACATTCAATTTATAGTGTCCTACGGCGGTGGCGTCTAATTTTGAGATGGCGCGCTGGCGGCCAGAGAGAGGGGAAATGTAGTAGCGAGTGTGATCGTGGCTGTCACTGTGGCAAGGCCTCCGGCGATGGACGGACTTACTTCAATGGTTTACTGCGACGTGTTAAAGCCTCTAGGCACATGGCACATGGTCGGTAAGCAGCCAACGCTGGTGAGGGTCATCTCGGCTGGTTGCAGGCCAAGTGGGTACGGTGAACCCACCAGTGACCGGGTCCGAGCCTATCCGGTGCCAAGATCTTTACTCCGCCACGACTATCTCCTCACCAGAGAGCACGAACCGTAGCACCGGCGTGGATCATGGTGCGAGGGTCACCGGTGGCGAGGGGCGATGCATCTAAGATCTTTTTCAGTCTACTGTACAATGGGAAACCCCATTCAGAGTACCTGATAGAGCACTTTGCAGGGCGATTTACTCCAAAATTTGTGTCACAACATGATCATCCACCTGCATCAAAGTTGTTGAGCTATAATCCATCTTCAATTTTGCTATTGCATCCATAGTCAAATTCTCACTGGATCCTACTCGAATTCAATCCCAAAATCCCTCTAGCTTCACTGGTGACCACAATTCAGTCCAAGGGCTGACTGACAAGCCAACTTCAAGCCTAATTATCTCCTATTTTTGTACAACACCAATGCTTAATCACTTAAGCAAAGTTGTACTTCTATCATAGCTCTATAAATTTGTTGTGCTGACCTAGGGCAAATTCTTTATGAACTGAGGAATACACAGCTCCAAAGTTGGCTCCAACACACTGAATTTCAGACTTAGCCATATGGTGTTCATGGGGTACTTTTGCAAATAAGTCCAAACTCCTTCACATTACATGAAAATCCTTTAATGTGAAAGTTATTTGGTTTGTGGTGCTCTATCACTTTGATATTTGCACTTTGGTCCAAAAGTGCCTAGAATTTACATTTACCCCCTAGGGTTCCAATTAGGGTTTTCTAGGGTTTCTTTTAGGGTTTTGAGTACTTTAGGGTTTTTGTGCCACTAAAATTCATCAACTTTGATATCTTATGAACATTCCTAATGACTTTTGAGATTTTTTACTTATTTGGGCTTCACTTTCTTCCATAGGCCCTAATTCCAGGGTTAAGTACCCTACCCTAAGGTTAAGCACTCTTCATGTCATATCGTTACAACTAGTTTGAAAATTTTACCTAGTGAATGCATTCTAGGTGTGACAAACACATGAAATGTCAATGCACATTATGTTATGCTCATGTTTTAGTGCCAGTAACACCAGGGGTGTTACATCCTTCCCCCCATAAAAGAATCTCGTCCCAAGATTTAAGGTCCTAGGGTAAGTAATGGAAAAGGAAACATGTCACCTCTTTATTTCCTTATTTGTCTTATAGAGCAGGGGGTGGTATGGGGTTTATTCCAACTTTACAAATAAATGTACATATCTTACAGGTGACATGAAGCTAAAAACCTAGGAAAATTCTTTTCTAAGTAATCTTGAGTCTCCTAGGTAGCTTCATCTTCAGTATGCTGGTTCCATTGTACCTTATAGAATTTAAGTCCTTTTTTCAAGTGACCCCGTCCTTCTGATCCAAAACTCGAATGGGATGTTCGGAATAAGTCAAATCTAGTTCTAAGACAACATCCACCACATCGATGGTTCGATCAAGAATCTGAAGGCACTTCTTCATTTGAGATACATGGAACACATTATGTACTGCAGACAATGTTCTTGGCAGTTGCAGTCGGTATGCCACTGGTCCACATTGTTCAAGAATGGGAAACAAGCCAATATATTGGGGTGCCAGCTTTCCTTTTACCCCGAATCGATTAACACCCTTCATTGGTGATACTTTTAGGTACACATGATCATTGAATTGAAAGAGCAAGGGTCGGCATCATTGGTCTGCATAACTTTTCTGCCGAGCTTGAGCATCTTTCAAGTGATGCCTTATCCATTGAACCTTTGCTTCCGTTTCCTTGACTAAGTTCGGCCTGAAATACCACCGTTCTCCAGGTTCTGACCAATTTAATGGTGTCCGGCACTGTCGCCCGTATATTGCTTCAAATGGTGCCATTTTAATGCTCTCTTGATAGCTATTATTATATGAAAATTCTGCCCATGGCAGACATTCATCCCATTTCTGTGGAAACTCCAGAACACATGCCCGCAATATGTCTTCAAGCATCTGATTTACTCTTTTAGTTTGTCCACTTGTTTGAGGATGATATGCCGAACCGTGGAGCAACTTAGTATCCAAAGACTTGTGGAGTTCTTCCAAAAATTTGGATATAAATTATGGTTCGCGGTCCGAAACTATTTTTCTTGGAACCCCGTGTAAACTGAGAATACGAGCAATATATATCTGGGCATAGGTGATGACCGGGTAAGATGTCTTGACTGGTAGAAAATGGGCTATTTTTGTAAGCCGATCAATTATAACCCAGATAGAATCAAATCCTTTGGCTGTCTTGGGTAATCCCACAATGAAGTCCATACTAATATCTTCCCATTTCCAAGTTGGCATGGGCAAGGATTGCAATGGTCCAGCGGTCTTCATGTGTACTGCCTTGACACATATGTAGGTGTCACATCTTGCCACATAGCGTGCAATCTCAATCTTCATTTTTGTCCACCAATATTGTTGCTTTAAGTCTTGATACATCTTAGTACTTCCAGGATGAATAGAATATCGACTAAGATGAGCTTCATCCAAAATTTGTTGGCGGACCTCAGCATCTTTAGGCACCACTATGCGATCATTGAGCCATATTATTCCTTGGTCATCTTTTCTAAAGCAATTAGTTTTGCCGGCTTCTATTTTCTCATGAATGTGCTTCATACCCTTGTCGATTCTTTGGGCATCAATAATTCTCTATAGAAGGACTGACTCAAGCTTTAACTGTGTCAAAGTTCCATGTTGTACCATTCCCAGGTTCAATTTTTCCATTTCTTGACATAGTGTGGTGTCAAGGGTCCCTACTGTAAGACAATGACAGGAAATTAAACTTTGCGACTCAGTGCATCTGCCACCACATTGGCTTTTCCTGGGTGATAGTGGATTTCTAAGTCATAGTCTTTAATTAGCTCAAACCATCTTCTTTGCCTCATGTTCAGTTCTGACTGGCTAAAGATATATTTTAGACTTTTATGATCTGTATATATATGACAAGTATTTCCCAGCAGATAATGACGCCATATCTTGAGAGCATGAACAACTGCAGCTAGTTCCAAATCATGGGTTGGATAGTGCTCCTCATGCCGGCATAATTGTCTTGAAGCATAAGCTATGGCTCGGCCCTCCTACATTAGGACACATCCGAGCCCACTACTTGATGCGTCACAATACACATCAAAAGGTTTTTCAATGTCTGGTTGAGCCAATACTGGAGCAGTGGTTAATAACACCTTCAATTGCTCGAAGGCCTCATTGCATTTTGAGGATCAACTAAACTTTGTATCATTATTTAATAAACCCATAATAGGTTTAACAATCTTGGAGAAATCCGGAATAAACCTGCGGTAATATCTAGCTAGTCTAAGGAAACTTCGAACTTGATGTGCTATAGTTGGTGGTTTCCATTCTAGAATATCCTTGACTTTGCTGGGATCAACCGTAATTCCTTTTGCAGACAATATATGCCCAAGAAACTGGATTTCCTCCAAGCAGAACGTGCATTTGCTGAACTTAGCATACAACTGGTGCTCCCTTAAATGTGTTAGCATAATCCATAAGTGCTTAGCATGCTCCTCTTCATTTTTGGAATAGATCAGGATGTCATCAATGAAGACCACCATAAATTTATCCAACTCGGGCATGAATACCGAGTTCATTAAGTATGTGAAGTGGGCTAGAGCATTTGTCAATCCGAAAGACATGAGCAAATATTCAAATAATCCATACCACGTAGTAAACGCGGTCTTGGGTACATCTTTGGGTCGAATGCGGATCTGATGATAACCTGATCTGAGGTCAATCTTGGAGAATACCTGAGCTCCAGTAAGTTGATCGAATAAGATATCGATCCAGGGAAGAGGGTACTTGTTTTTGATGGTGACCTCATTAAGGGGTCGGTAGTCCACACACATTCGAAGTGTTTGATCCTTCTTCTTGACAAAAATTGCGGGACATCCCCAAGGTGATGAACTAGGCCTAATGAATCCCTTCTCAAGCAAGTCTTGTAGTTGAGTCTTGAGTTCTGCCAATTCATTAGGTGGCATTCAGTACGATCTTCTAGAAATAGGAGCCATACCGGGCTTAAGCTCAATCACAAATTCCACATCCCTTTCTGGAGACAACCTTGGTAAGTCTTTAGGAAAGATATCCGAAAATTCACATACCACCAGAATATCCCGAATTTATTGAACGAGAGCTTCATAAACTCATCTAGATGGTTTGGGTGGGACAGCTATAGGGATGGACAATTGAATTTCTTCATGGCCATGGCTTAATTTGATGGTCCTTAAGTCTGTATTGATGATGGCCTTATGCTGGGCTAACCAATTCGTACCCAAGATTACATCTATGTCTTGCCCCTTTAAAACAATCATGTTGGTAGAAAATTCCTGTCCAACTAACGTTACTGGTATGCGGAAGGCTACTTCCTTAGTAAATATCCGTCCCCCAGGCGAGTGGATAATAAATCTTTCCCTTGATTCAGTGTAAGGAATGTAATGCTTTTCCACAAAATTCTTGCTTATGAAGGTATGTGATGCACAAGAATCGAAGAGAATAACTGCTGGGTAATTGGCAACAAGGAACATACCCATCATTACCGGCTCGCCCTCCGGTGTTGTAGCCACTTGGGTATAATAAATCCGTCCAGTTTTCTTGAAATTCTTGCCCATTGAAGTATGAGCCATGTTCCCCTTTCCTTGGTTGGAGTTCCTAGAGTTCTGTTGGAAATTGGTTTTATTTTGCTTCGGATATGGGCAGTCCTTGATGAAGTGTCTAGACTTTCCACAATTGAAGCAACCAGTGGAAGAACTGGGGAGAGCAGGGAAACGAGTACCAGGGGCACTCGGCTGACTGGTAGGAGCGAGGGAAGTAGTGGGACGAATAAAGACAGGCTGCTTAAAGCGATATGAAGGTGGGCGAGGCGAAGAGTGATTTTGATTAAAAGGTCGGATGACCAACCTGTTTCTCTTCTCAGGTCCTTGATTTGACCTTTCACCTCCAAACCCTTTTGATTTCCCATGTCCTGCATTTTTGGCTTTGACTGCCAGTGCAGTACTGATAGCCCTGGTGTAGGTAAGGTCTAAGCACGTCACCATTTTTCGCTGAAGCCTGTCATTAAGTCCCCTCATGAAACAATTCTTTTTCTTCAAGTCAGTATCCACCTAGTCAATGGCATACTGAGAGAGGTGGTTGAATTTGTTGAGATACCGCATCACTGTATCTCCTCCTTGCCTCAACCGGATAAACTCTTCTAGCTTCATCTAGAGTACTCCCTCTGGAACATAGTGCTCTCGGAATGCCAATTTGAACTCATCCTAGGTAATCTGATGTCCAACAGGCTGGATTGCTAAGAAATTTGCCCACCAGGTACTGGCAGACTCTCTAAGTTGTTGTGCGGCGAACAAGGGCTTTTGTGTCTCCGTGCATCGAATCAACCCAAACTTATGTTCCATAACTCTCACCCATTCATCGGCTTCTAAAGGCTCTTCTGCTTTAACGAAGAGCGGGGGTCGAGTCTCCGAGAATTCCAGGTAAGTAGTTTCTCGCGGTCCTTGAGGAGGAGCTCTTCCTCCGTATGGTTGGAATTGATTTGCCGCCATCTCACGCAAGAAGCGTGTATTATCAACGGTGGTAGTGACTAGGGTAGCGATAGCCTCGCCCAAAGTCGGTGGTACTGGTGGCGGGTTGGGAGCATCTTCCCTACCACGGGAAGTCCTCGCACCATCATGTGCACGAGTCCGTGATGGAATCTTAGGCAAAGAAACATTTGGAAAAAATATAACATGCCAGCATACACCATCATATTACATTACCAAAATGTAATAATTATATAGACTCCAATGTAGAACTTGACTTCATTACTTATTTTACATAAGTATAATATCTAAACTATATTATACTAGTCTTCTTCATCCTTCGTTGCTCCATTTCATGCTGTAGGAGACCGTTCATCAGCAAGGTTCATGGAAGGAGGGGCCTAAAAAGGTCCAACTCCCCAATAGGTCCTTCCTTTGCTATTCCCGATTGTCTGACTTCCATTGCAGCATCGTTCGAAGGCACGTTTGGATGCAGTCGAGCATACAATACATGTACTTCATGTAAAGTATTACAGTACACTTGCAGGCTATCGAGGGCCCCACTAAGCTTTGCCACACGAGCTCGAGCTTTTGCTTCGCGGTCCCAATCGATCGAACGCGAGTTGACGGCCCAATCAATGGCCGAATCCCGTTCTGAAACCTCATACTGCAAGCGACTGATGTCAGCTGACAATTCAGCTATATGCTGGCGGTCCTGCTCCCGTGCCTTGTTTCTGTGGTGTAACTCTGACCGGAGTTGTTCCACCTTAGCTTCTAGGTCTCCAATTGGGTCATTACTGCCACTACTACTTCCCTCGTGCCTGGAACCTAGCTGATGTAGCGGCACGCCAAGAGGTCCAATAGATTTCCACGTTGTCTTCCTATTACGTGCCATATCTCCATAAGAGGGGAAGATTTATTAGTATATTCTTGAACATGATGCATGCATAACCTAATAATTATGGAATCAACTTTTGTTGATCCCCAACTTCCTATATATTGCACTCTACCAACTGTACAAGATAAGGGACTACCATAAAGTGGTAAGGTAAGAATGAAAGAATATTTCTAGGTAAGTGTTTAAAATTCTTTTGAAGCACTATGTAATATCTGAAGAGATTGGCTTCGCTCCGATACCAACTATGACGGAACCTCCCAAGGTATTAGGCTCACCTACAGTTGTCCTTGTCATAAGGACCTCGGACAACCCTGTAGATGAACTTAATCACTTGACATGTTCGGTAACTGTATCCTCATCATTTCGCCCAAGAGCGCTTCACCCGTCACGCAGATATTACATCACATCAGAGGAAAGAATAAGCGGAAGTAAATTACAATAACTTAATTTACATTCATAAATATAGAGAGAGTATTATTATTATTACAATACCAGGGTATTAAGAGTGCATAAAGTATTATTACAGACCAGGGAGGCAAAACACCCTCCCGCACAAAAGTTTATCGTTTTTCAAGTGGGAGGCAAACATCCTCCCGCGACCAATTTCACTGCTGGGGCTCTTCCTTGGGTACCACCTTTGAGCAGAAATAGCAAAACTCTGCTGTTTCCTCACCTACAACAACATGGGTTCGAAAACTGTAACGCCCTGAATTTGGGGGTAGAATTTTTTCTTCTTTTCTCTCACCAAATTCGGGCGTTACTCTCTTTTCTCTTCTCGTTTCGCTCCTTCTTCCCAATTTCAAACCAATATAGTGATGGGTGTCCGTGTCGTGCATAAACAAAACCTAAGTTGACATGAGTGTTGCATCATGCCGAAGCACATTTCTTTGTCTGATGTCGTGTTTAGTTGTGTGTTCGTCTTGCCCCGTTTTGGATTTCGGTTCGCGAATCGATCTTCCGATCTGTGGTTGTGCGTGCCACGAGGTTTCGACCCGTGGTGTGACCCAGCCCGGCCCGGTCCGGCCCAGTCCGGCCCGCGTGCCCCTGGCGCCCCACACCCCCTCCTTATGCGCCCCCTTCCTCCTCTCCCTCTCTCATTTGGATTTCCCACGCAGCAACCTCCCTCTCCCTCTCCCACCTCTCTCTCCCCGTGGTGCCCTAGGGATTGGAGACGGCGATCACCAGAATTTGGACCCCGAGGTGAGCTCCCCTCCCCTCCCTTCTCCTCTCTCTCTCCCTCTCTCCCTCTCCCTCTCCCTCCTCTTTTCTCCCATGCGCGCGCGCGTCCCTGCCCGTGGCGGCGTGGCGTCCCCGCCTCGGCCCCCTGCGCGGCGGCGCTCGCGCCCGCCCCTGCTCCCTCCCCGGTGCGGCGGCCTTCGGCCCCGGTGACCCCGCCCGCCCTTGCTCCCTCCCCTGCGATGGCCCTGCCCCCGGCACGGCGGTCCGGCCCCCGGTGCGGCCTCCCCGGCCCCCGGCGCGGCGGACCCGGCCCCCGGCGCGGCCTCCCCGGCGCCCGGCGCGGCTTCCCCGGCCCCGACGCGGCGGACCCGGCCCTCGGCGCGGTCCCTGGCCCCCCGACGTGGCCCCTGCCCCAGCGCGCAGCCCCTGCGCGTGGCCTCGGCCCCCTGCGCGCGGTGTCCCGGCTCCGGCGCGACTCGCGTGGCCCCGTTTACCCCCTCCCTAACGCGTTCCCGCGTGCGCAAAACCCACGCGCGTGGTGATTATGCTTGGTTTTTAGTAAATTTCAAACTCCGTTAGTTAGCGTACTGCGTCACGCGCTTCGTCGCGCGACGAATTTGTCTAATTTCAGATTCTATTAATGTGTTGCGTCGCGCGTTTCGTCGCGCAACGATCCATTTTAATTTCAGGTTGTTTAATGTGCAACGTCGCGCGTCCAGTCGCGCGACGTTTCACTTTAAACTCAGATGTGTTGACGTATGTCGTCGTGCGTTTCGTCGCGCGATGCTTAACGTCTCTTTATAATTGGCGCAAGTGCCTCGTTGTGCGCTCTGTCGCGCGGTGAGTCGTTTACTTCTTAATTCAATCTAAATGTCGTGTCGTACGTCTCGACGTGCGACCACTCCCTTTCAGTCATCTTCAATTGTTTATAATGATTAAGTGTGGAACTTGATTTTACTTTATGCTAAAACATAGTGTCCAAATTAATTCCCTTCTAATAAGCGAGTGGTTTAATTTATAATAATGTAACGTGATCGTTTCTCGACTGTCTTTTTCTCTTTCTCTCTTAACCTTAATTGCGAGCCCGCGTGGAACGTCTGTTTATTTACTGCCTTCTATTGTATGGTGTACTGTTCGTTTGTATTAAATGTGTGGATGTATGTATGTTTACGCTCGCATAGAGAACGATCCGGTTGAAGAGCCCGAAGAACTCGCAGGAGAAGCCCCTGAGTAGCAGTCGGTTGGTGGAGGCAAGTGTCCCTTGACCTATCTCTGTCCTATACATACTTTAATTCACCTCCCGCATTACACATTTATACCTAAGGATTGACTAGCTTTTGTTATCCATGTCCTTGTTTACCTATTTGGGTTGGATTATTATTGCTTAGTCTTATGCTATTGCTTAACTCTAATCAATGAACATGATGAGAAATATCAATGATACGCTGTTTTCCCCTCTTTTATAATGATGTTATACTTGTGACCTTTAAGGGGGCTCGAGCGGTTTCTCGAGTGCCTCTCCGTAAGGACCTGTTCGTTGGATGACCACCCGGGAAAACAGTGCAACCATGAGGGTGGAGTGGGACGCCCTTAGCTGAATAATTATAGGAACCGGGGTGTAGTTCGCTTAGCCGTCGTGCCGTCAATGGGGCTCGGTGTATGCGGCTCGCTCTGCCAAGGTTGATTTGTCCCTTGGGGAGGAGTGCGGTACATTTACGAAACCTAACGGGCGGCTACAGCCCCGGGGAATCTTTGTAAAGGCTACGTAGTGATGCCCTGCTGGACCACCTAGGTAGTGGTCAATGGGGAGTAGCTCTCTCCGGGCAGAAAGGGAATCACTGCTTGTGGGTAAAGTACACAACCTCTGCAGAGTGTTTGAAAACTGATATATCAGTCATGCTCGCGGTTATGAGCGGCCAAGGGAGCTCCAGTGATTAGTGGTACTTGATCAGAGATGTTCGGATTTGCAGGTGACAATGAGATTGATGGTTCTTGGTACTGACTCTGGTAATGGTAAGTGGTACTCTTTCCGTTTGGAAAGGAGTACGTTTGGGTTAATAACGTGGGTTAACTCTAAAACTTGGCTTTCTCTACTAGAAATAATAAATCTGACCAACTAAAAGCAACTGCTTGACTTACCCCCACATAAAGCTAGTCCACTACAGCTAAACAGGATACTTGCTGAGTATGTTGTTGTGTACTCACCCTTGCTCTACACACCAAATTCCCCCCTTCCCCAGGTTGTCCGCATTGCAACCACTGCTAAGGAGAAGATGAAGCCGTGGAAGGAGACTTCCAAGAGTTCCAAGATTATGATTAGTTCTAGGCGTGGGTTAGCGGCAACCCCCAGTCGGCTGCCTATGAAGGCCGCGTTTATCTATGTTTCGTTTTCGCACTTTGATTTATTGTAAAGACTATGTGGATGTCTTGGACATCATGATGTAATCGGCTATTTTTTCCCTTTTTAATACTATTTGAGCACTGTGTGATGATGTCCATGTTATGTAGCTGCTGTGTACGTGAATTGCTGATCCTGGCACATACATGGTTCGCATTCGGTTTGCCTTCTAAAACCGGGTGTGACATTGGTGGTATCAAAGCCGTGCTGACTGTAGGACCGGTAACCTAGAGTAGAATGGCCGTTCTAAGGATTATAGACCTCTGTCCCTGCCTTGACTTTGGTATCTCTTCAAAAGTTGGTCATATCGACCAAACCTATGTTCTACTATATATTATACCTTGCTGAAAATTGTGTTTTTATTCTAATCCTTCATTTATTTATGGTTCATTACTTGTTGGTCATATTAGTTCTGTTCTCACTCATATGCTTGTGGTGTCTTTTGTAGTTGGCTCGTCTTAGACACACTACATGGAAGTCTGTCATCCCCTTCTTACCCTCCCATCTCACAGAGCGTCTGCTTCGCTGTCCCGTGGCCGGCCAGTCCAGTCACTTGGAGAGGCTGCACCACCGCCTGCATGAGGAGCAGGAGCAGCAGGGCTCTTCTTTCTCGCTCCAATAGGAGATAGAGTCTGTGAGGAGCTGCTCCCCTGTGCTCCCCCTGGAGGCGCCACCTGCACCACCACTGAGCGCCCCAGTCCCTGGAGTGGCTGCTGGAGGAGACCCAGACGACGGAGGTGGCAACAGCAGCTCGAGCCACGGCACCGACTTTTCTGCTGACCAGGAGTTGGAAGGATGGGTTGCTCGACCCATCACTGGCGACGCTGCTCGCGGGTGTCACTTCCATGATGCGCTCGACACCCTGCTACATCGGACACTTGACCGGCGTACTTAGTCTATCGAGTATCGCTGTGTGGTCTACCAGCATAGTCGCGGGGTCTACCCGAACCGCTGGGAGGTGACCTGCTTGGTGCACCGTCCGGAGAATATTCTCCGGGGTGCGGAGATCTGCTCAGAGCACTATTCCATCTCTGAGCGGGACTCAGCTGAGGCGGCCATGCAAAATGCCGCACGACGTGCGCTTTCGCACTACTGTTCGGTGCTCGGTGGGGTAGCTGACGGTCTCAACCTGAAGTATTATCCCCGTCGTCCATCTGGCAGCACAGGAGGCGTGATTGTCTCACCTGTTGGCGAGGACAATCCTAGGTTGAGCAACACAGTCAACCTAGACGTCGTGCTAAACACAGAGCTGGACCATGTGCTAAACTCGTGTTGAGATCACCCTGCTGCGGGCTGAGCGCGCGGAACGTCGTCACCTGGATGGTGGTTCCCCCGCTCCCGTCGGGACTCAGCACCCGTACCGCTCCCCTCGGCGTGGACACCAGTCTTATGGCAACCCCGACTGCAAGACCAAGATAAATTTAGAACCATAGATCGTCAGAGTCGGATCTTGTAATTAATATGGAATATATATACATAGAAGCTATAGTCCTAGCGTTAGTCTCGCTTTTAGTTAGTCTTAGTTAGACAGGGTAGTTTGCTATATCCTGTGCATTTATGTTTGTCATGATGAACTATGTTTGATTTGGATCTTTGTAATGACTGTCACCAGAATGTGGGTATCCCCTGCATCTTGGTTTACCTGTTATATGTTAATGGAGTTAGCTATTTAGTTGGGAAGCCTTTTATTCCACTTTCCTCTTTATCTGAGAAACTGTGTTGGTCTGTGTTGGAGATCAGTGAATATGTTCACCTGTTCAGTGTTGTTGAAGAATTCTATACTCTTCTCTTATGCTGCAAGATTTGCGAGATCAGTTCTGATGTGTGGTTGCATTCTGCAGATGTCAGAAAACAGGCGTAGAGGAGGAAGGCGTGCTTAGCAGGAGCAAGCAGCTCAGCAGGATGAGGCACCTCAACAACAGCAACTGCCGCCCCCGCCCCCGATGTCCATCGAGCAAATGTTCTTGATGCAGACTCAGGCAGTTCAAGCCATTGGTCAGACTCTGGCCACCATTCAGCAGCAGCAGCAGCAGCCACCACCTCAGCCACAGATGCCTCAGATGCCCAAGGACAAGCGTGCTGAATTCATGAGAGGTCATCCCCCAACGTTTGCTCATTCTTCTGACACCATGGATGCTGAAGACTGGCTGCACACTATGCAGCGAGAGTTGCATACCGCTCAGTGCGATGACAGGGAGAAAGTCCTGTATGGTCCCCGTCTGTTGAGAGGAGCAGCCCAGTCATGGTGGGAGTCTTATCTCGCCACCCATGCCAACCCCGACACCATCACCTGGGAAGAGTTCAGAGGTAGCTTTCGTCAGTACCATGTTCCTGCAGGTCTGATGACAGTGAAGAAGGAGGAGTTCCTGGCCCTCAAGCAAGGGTCATCGTCTGTCAGTGAGTACCAGGATAGGTTTCTGCAGTTGTCTCGCTATGCTCCTGAAGATGTCAACACCGACGCCAAGCGACAGTACCGTTTCCTGAGAGGCTTGGTTGACCCTCTGCAGTATCAGCTGATGAATCATACCTTCCCGACATTCCAGCACCTGATTTACAGAGCAATCATGACAGAGAGGAAGCGTAAGGAGATGGAGGATCACAAGCGCAAGATCAGTGGACCCTAGCCTGGAAGCCGCAATCGCCATCGTTTCTCAAGCAATCAACCTAAGCAGTTCAGGCAGAACCAGCGTCCACCCCAGCATCAGTAGTTCCAAAGGCAGTATCCTTAGCATTAGCATCAGAATTGCCAGAATAATCAGTTAGGAGGAGGTTAGTTCCAGAGGCAGAATCAGCAGGCACCTCGTCTTCCTGCCCCAGCAAACCAGCAGAACAGTCAGGCAGCACCAGCTCAGGTTGGAAACAGAGTATGTTTCCACTATGGAGAGCAAGGCCATTGGGTGATGCAATGTTCGAAGAAGGCAGCCTAGCAGCAGTCAGGCCCCAATGCCCCAGCAAAGCAGAATGTGTCTTAGCCTGGAGCAGGCAACCGCTCTCAGCCGCGCTATAATCATGGGAGACTGAACCACTTGGAGGCTGAAGCAGTTCAGGAGACCCCCAGCATGATAGTAGGTATGTTTCTAGTCGACTTTCATATTGCAGAAGTGTTATTTGATACTAGAGCAACACATTCATTCATTACTGCATCATGGGTAGAAGCACATAATCTTCCAATAACTACCATGTCAACCCCCATTCAAATTGACTCAGCCGGTGGTAGAATTCGAGCCGATAGCATTTGTTTGAATGTAAGTGTGGAAATAAGGGGGATAGCGTTTCTCGCTAACCTCATAGTAATGGGTACTCAGGGAATAGATGTTATCCTAGGAATAAATTGGCTAGATAAGTACCAGGCAGTTATCAGTTGTGATAAGAGGACGATCAAGTTGGTGTCCCCACTAGGAGAGGAAGTGGTGACCGAGTTAGTCCCGCCTGTGCCGAAGAAAGGAAGTTGTTATCAGATGGCTGTCGATAGCAGTGAAGCAGACCCAATTGAGAGTATCAAGGTTGTGTCCGAATTCTCAGATGTGTTTCCAAAGGACTTGCCAGGTATGCACCAGAGCGGAAAGTTGAATTTGCCATAGAGCTTCTTCTTGGCACCGCCCCCATCTTTAAGAGAGCTTACAGAATATCTGGACCTGAATTGGTTGAGCTTAAGAAGCAGATTGATGAGCTGTCAGAGAAAGGTTACATCCGGCCAAGCACCTCGCCTTGGGCCGCCCCTGTCTTATTCATGGAGAAGAAAGATGGCACCAAAAGGATGTGTATCGATTATCGAGCTCTGAATGAGGTCACCATCAAGAACAAGTACCCTTTGCCCAGAATAGAAGATCTGTTCGACTAGTTGAGAGGAGCCAGCGTGTTCTCCAAGATAGATCTGAGGTCAGGTTATCATCAGCTCAGGATCCGACCTTCAGACATTCCGAAGACGACATTCATTACCAAGTATGGGTTGTATGAGTTCACTGTGATGTCTTTCGGTCTAACAAATGCACCAATTTTCTTCATGAACTTGATGAATAGTGTATTCATGGATTATCTTGACAAGTTTGTGGTGGTATTTATTGATGATATTCTGGTATATTCTTAAAGCGAAGCAGAGCATGTAGATCATTTGAGGATGGTATTGCAGAAATTGCGAGAGCACCAGTTGTATGCAAAGTTGAGCAAGTGCGAGTTCTGGATCAGTGAAGTCCTGTTATTGGGTCACATAATCAACAAAGAAGGATTGGCTGTGGATCCGAAGAAAGTGGCAGACATTCTGAACTGGAAAGCGCCAACGGATGCTTGAGGAATCAAGAGCTTCATTGGAATGGCTGGATATTATCAGCGATTCATTGAAGGGTTTTCGAAGATTGCGAAACCAATGACAGCGTTGCTAGGCAACAAGGTTGAGTTCAAGTGGACCCCGAAGTGTCAAGAGGCTTTCAAAGCGCTGAAAGAGAAGTTGACTACAACGCCTGTCTTAGTCCTGCCTGATGTGCACAAGCCCTTCTCGGTGTATTGCGATGCTTGTTACACAGGTTTGGGATGCGTGTTGATGCAAGAGGGAAGAGTTGTGGCTTACTCGTCCCGACAGCTGAAGGTTCATGAAAAGAATTACCCAATCCATGATCTAGAGTTGGCAGTAGTGGTTCATGCACTGAAGACATGGAGGCACAATTTGTATGGAGAGAAATGTGATGTTTATACAGACCACAAGAGTCTGAAGTACATATTCACTCAGTCAGGGCTGAATATGAGGCAACGAAGATGGTTAGAGCTGATCAAAGACTATGAGTTTGAGATTCACTACCATCCAGGCAAAGCGAACGTAGTGGCAGATGCTTTGAGCAGGAAGAGTCAAGTCAATCTGATGGTCGCTCGTCTGATGCCTTATGAGTTGGCCAAAGAGTTTGACAGGTTGAGTCTCGGATTTCTGAATAATTCGCAAGGAGTCACCATTGAGTTGGAACTTACCCTGGAGCGGGAAATCAAAGAAGCGCAGAAGAATGATGAGAAGATCAGTGAGATCGGGCGACTGATTCTGGAAGGCAAAGGCAAAGATTTTTGGGAAGACGCAGAAGGTGTGATATGGTTCAAAGACCGCATGTGTGTTCCCAATGTCCAATCTATTCGGGAGTTGATCCTCAAGGAAGCTCATGAGACAACCTATTCGATTCACCCTGGAAGTGAGAAGATGTATCAGGATCTGAAGAAGAAATTCTGGTGGTACAGAATGAAGAGGGAAATTGCAGAGTATGTGGCTATGTGTGATAGTTGTCGGCGGATCAAGGCAGAGCACCAGAGACCAGCTGGATTGTTGCAACCATTGCAAATTCCTCAGTGGAAATGGGATGAAATCGGTATGGACTTCATAGTCGGATTGCCTCGCACTCGAGCCGGCTACGATTCCATTTGGGTAGTGGTGGACCGCTTAACCAAGTCAGCCCACTTCATACCTGTCAAGTCCAACTACAGCTGTGCAGTATTGGCAGAATTGTACATGTCTCAGATCGTTTGTCTTCATGGTGTGCCAAAGAAGATAGTGTCAGACAGAGGAACGCAGTTCACTTCTCATTTCTGGCAGCAATTGCATGAAGCCTTGGGCACACATCTGAATTTCAGTTCAGCCTATCATCCGTAGACAGATGGTCAGACTGGAAGAACCAATCAAATCCTTGAAGACATGTTGAGAGCCTGTGCGTTGCAAGATCAGTCCGGATGGGACAAGAAGTTGCCTTATGCAGAGTTCTCCTATAACAACAATTACTAGGCCAGCTTGAAGATGTCACCATTTCAGGCGCTTTATGGGAGGAGTTGTAGAACTCCATTGTAATGGGATCAACCTGGAGAAAAGCAAGTGTTTGGGCCAGACATTCTGCTTGAAGCCGAAGAGAACATCAAGATGGTCCGAGAGAATTTGAAGATAGCGCAATCAAGGCAGCGAAGCTATGCAGACACAAGAAGAAGAGAGCTGAGTTTCGAAGTTGGAGACTTTGTCTATCTGAAAGTGTCACCGATCAGAGGAGTCAGAAGATTCAGGGTCAAAGGCAAGCTAGCACCCCACTACATCGGTCCGTATCAGATTCTCGCAAGGCGTGGAGAAGTGGCCTATCAGCTCAGTTTGCCAGAAGGCTTATCCGCAGTGCATGATGTCTTTCATGTGTCTCAGTTGAAGAAATGTTTGCGTGTGCCAGAAGAGCAGTTGCCAGTGGAAGGTCTGGAGGTCCAGGAGGACTTGACCTACACAGAGAAACCAGCGCAGATCCTTGAGACGGCAGACAGAGTCACACGAAGGAAGACCATCAGAATGTGCAAAGTCAGATGGAATCATCACTCTGAGGAAGAAGCAACTTGGGAGCGTGAAGATGATCTGATGGCTAAATACCCTGAGCTCTTTGCTAGCCAACCCTGAATCTCGAGGGTGAGATTCTTTTAAGGGGGATAGGTTTGTAACGCCCTGAATTTGGGGGTAGAATTTTTTCTTCTTTTCTGTCACTAAATTCGGGCGTTACTCTCTTTTCTCTTCCCGTTTCGCTCCTTCTTCCCAATTTCAAACCAATATAGTGACGGGTGTCTGTGTCGTGCATAAACAAAACCTAAGTTGACATGAGTGTTGCATCATGCCGAAGCACATTTCTTTGTCTGATGTCGTGTTTAGTCGTGTGTTCGTCTTGCCCCGTTTCGGATTTTGGTTCATGAATCGATCTTTCGATCTGTGGTTGTGCGTGCCGCGAGGTTTCGACCCGTGGTGTGACCCAGCCTGGCCCGGTCCGGCCCTGTCCGGCCCGCGCGCCCCCGGTGCCCCACACCCCCTTCCCATGCGCCCCCTCCCTCCTCTCCCTCTCTCATTTGGATTTTCCGCGTAGCAACCTCCCTCTCCCTCTCCCTCTCCCACCTCTCTCTCCCTATGGTGCCCTAGGGATTGGAGACGGCGATCACCGGAATTTGGACCCCAAGGTGAGCTCCCCTCCCCTCCCTTCTCCTCTCTCTCTCTCCCTCTCTCCCTCTCCCTCCTCTTCTCTCCCCTGCGCGCGCCCTCCCTTCCTCCCATGCACGCGTGCGTCCCTACCCGTGGCGGCGCGGTGTCCCCGCCCCAGCCCCCTGCGCGGCAGCGCTCGGGCCCGCCCCTGCTCCCTCCCCCGCGGCGGCCCTGCCCCCAGTGCGGCGGTCCGGCCCTCGGCGCGGCGGTCCAGCCCTCAGCGCGGCCTCCCCGGCCCGCGGACCTGGCCCCCGGCGCGGAGGTCCGGCCCCCGGCGCAGCCTCCCCGGCCCCGGCGTGGCGGACCCGGCTCCCTGCATGGTCCTGGCCCCCGGCGCGGTCCCTGCCCCCCCGGCACGGCCCCTGCCCCGGCGCGCGGCCCCTGCGCGCGACCTCGGCCCCCTGCACGCGGTCTTCGGCCCCCGCGCGCGGCGTCCCGGCCCCGGCGTGACTCGCGTGGCCCCGTTTACCCCCCCTAACATGTTCCCGCGTGCGCAAAACCCATGCGCGTGGTGATTATGCTTGGTTTTTAGTAAATTTCAAACTCCGTTAGTTAGCATGCTGCGTCGCGCGCTTCGTCGCGCGACGAATTTGTCTAATTTCATATTCTATTAATGTGTTGCGTCGCGCGTTTCGCCGCGCGACGATCCATTTTAATTTCAGGTTATTTAATGTGCCACGTCGCACGTCCAGTCGCGTGACGTTCCACTTTAAACTCAGCTCTGTTAACGTATGTCGTCGTGTGTTTCATCGCGTGATGCTTAACGTCTCTTTATAATTGGTGCAAGTGCCTCGTTGTGCGCTCTGTCGCGCGGCGAGTCGTTTACTTCTAAATTCAATCTAAATATCGTGTCGTACGTCTTGACGTGCGACCACTCCCTTTCAGTCATCTTCAATTGTTTATAATGATTAAATGTGGAACTTGATTTTACTTTATGCTAAAACGTAGTGTCCAAATTAATTCCCTTCTAATAAGCGAGTGGTTTAATTTATAATAATGTAACGTGACCGTTTCTCGACTGTCTTTTTCTCTTTCTCTCTTAACCTTAATTGCGAGCCCGCGTGGAACGTCTGTTTATTTACTGCCTTCTATTGTATGGTGTACTGTTCGTTTGTATTAAATGTGTGGATGTATGTATGTTTGCGCTCGCATAGAGAACGATCCGGTTGAAGAGCCCGAAGAACTCGCAGGAGAAGCCCCTGAGTAGCAGTCGGTTGGTGGAGGCAAGTGTCCCTTGACCTATCTCTGTCCTATACATACTTTAATTCACCTCCCGCATTACACATTTATACCTAAGGATTGACTAGCTTTTGTTATCCATGTCCTTGTTTACCTATTTGGGTTGGATTATTATTGCTTAGTCTTATGCTATTGCTCAACTCTAATCAATGAACATGATGAGAAATATCAATGATACGTTGTTTTCCCCTCTTTTATAATGATGTTATACTTGTGACCTTCAAGGGGGCTCGAGCGGTTTCTCGAGTGCCTCTCCGTAAGGACCTGTTCGTTGGATGACCACCCGGGAAAACAGTGCAACCATGAGGGTGGAGTGGGACGCCCTTAGCTGAATAATTATAGGAACTGGGGTGTAGTTCGCTTAGCCGTCGTGCCATCAATGGGGCTCGATGTATGCGGCTCGCTCTGCCAAGGTTGATTTGTCCCTTGGGGAGGAGTGCGGTACATTTAGGAAACCTAACGGGTGGCTACAGCCCCGGGGAATCTTTGTAAAGGCTACGTAGTGATGCCCTGCTGGACAACCTAGGTAGTGGTCAATGGGGAGTAGCTCTCTCCAGGCAGAAAGGGAATCACGGCTTGTGGGTAAAGTGCACAACCTTTGCAAAGTGTTTGAAAACTGATATATCAGCCGTGCTCACGGTTATGAGCGGCCAAGGGAGCTCTAGTGATTAGTGGTACTTGATCAGAGATGTTCGGATTTGCAGGTGACAATGAGATTGATGGTTCTTGGTACAGACTCTGGTAATGGTAAGTGGTACTCATTCTATTTGGAAAGGAGTACGTTTGGGTTAATAACGTGGGTTAACTCTAAAACTTGGCTTTCTCTACTAGAAATAATAAATCTGACCAACTAAAAGCAACTGCTTGACTTACCCGCACATAAAGCTAGTCCACTACAGCCAAACAGGATACTTGCTGAGTATGTTGATGGGTACTCACCCTTGCTCTACACACCAAATTCCCCCCCTTCCCCAGGTTGTCCACATTGCAACCACTGCTCAGGAGAAGATGAAGCCGTGGAAGGAGACTTCCAGGAGTTCCAAGATTATGATGAGTTCTAGGCGTGGGTTAGCGGCAACCCCCAATCGGCTGCCTGTGAAGGCCACGTTTATCTACGTTTCGTTTTCGCACTTTGATTTATTGTAAAGACTATGTGGATGTCTTGGACATCATGATGTAATCGACTATTTTGTCCCTTTTTAATACTATTTGAGCACTGTGTGATGATGTCCATGTTATGTAGCTGCTGTGTACGTGAATTGCTTATCCTGGCACGTACATGGTTCGCATTCGGTTTGCCTTCTAAAACCGGGTGTGACAAAAACCCTGAGTATGAAGTGTACTTTCGCAAGTCTTACCCGACAAAAAAAGACTCTCAAGGATATGCTGGCTTGAGGGAGTCAAGGTAAGGCTATTCAAGAATCAAAGACTCTGTTTGCAGAAATGCTTACTAACAGTGGATCCTTGAATATCCAGTTTTATTATCAGATTATGTTATTATCTGAAGCTAGAGTTCTTTCTACCCTAGTTCAAGCACTTGGTCTACACTAGCCATCTTTTCATCATCCCTTTAGTTTACTGAATTGCTACGTGTAAGTCAGTGACCAAGTCTTCATGTCCGAGAAGTAATGGCGATCCGAATCGATTAATACTCAGCTGAGGATCTCCAATCACATGACATATGTAGCACTTAACCCTTGCATATGTCATCTCACCATCGGGTTTCTCAAGACCAGACCGGGTTCACGCCAACCGAGAGCACAGATACACCACCGTCCATCCTCTTGCCACGGAGGGAACATGCTACTCTCGCCATCTCTCCACTCCCATTGCATGTTGGCCTTTCTGGTATTGATCTGCTCGAGGCAAAGCTTACCCATGACGAGGCATGTGACCAGTTAAAGGGTCCTCGGTCATCAGGCCTACATCGACACAGTCCTTTATCGACTTAGGCGGAGACACTACACCAAGACTTCCTTCTCGTGCAAGTCACCCGCCCGGTCTCGTCTTTATCATTTTCAATCACAAAATTTGGTACCTGACAGAGGTACATCCTATCCGATGTTGAACCCATCATGGCCATGATGGATTCACCATCAAGTTTTATTTTTGAAAACATCCCATTCCATCTAAAGCATCATCTTTTGTTAAAACCAAAACATTTTTATTTTCTAAAGCAAGACTAAGCATCAGAAAACCTTTTAATAAAACAGGTAATCAAGGAATGGTAGTCAATTTCAAGAAAGGAAATGCAGCAATTATGTAGCATTCAACTCCTATCACCTAATGCATCATTCAAGTGATAAAGAGTTTAAAATCACAAGGAAAGGTAAATGCACCAGGGCTTGCCTTGTGTTGTAGGGGATTCAGGATCTATTCCACAGATATCAAAATAAAAACAATTCCCGGCAGGTGGAGTCTCAGTTGGTGGTGCAGCTTCTTCTTCAACAACTACTTCTTCCTCGTTTTCTATCCATAACCATACATATACATGAATGCTCATGTGATGCTCTGAATATGTAGTTATAATAGAAATACGTCAAGCTGTATCTTGAATATAACTTTCCTTCATGGTACACCCAGGTAACTAGGGTTTTCTGAGTAAATACTCTAGTAGGGTTAAGCAGTTTTATTCTACGAGGCTAGGGTTTTGGGGTTTTAGGATCAAACAATGTCCAAAGAATACCAAAGTTTACCCAAAGGTTCTAATTATCAAATTAAGCTTATACAAAAAGTTTTATGATTTTTGGAGTTATCAAATAATTTCTAAAATTCCAAAAGACTAAGTTTAGGCCTTCTGAAATATTAAATAATTCATGGTCAGGGCTAAAAATCTTGGAACTACTTTTATTAAATACTAGGGGATTTTAGGAGTCTAGTAAAATTGGTCTCATATATTTATCATTTTTCTAGAATTTTCTACAAATTTCCTAAGCCTGGCAAAAAAAGAAAAGGAAAAAGGAGGAACAGTATTGGGCTCAATCTAACCCAATCTGGCCCATCACCAGGCAAACGTGCCCGCGCGCGCCCGTGCTGGCGAAATTGCACAGGGGACCCTGACTATTCGAAAAACCATTAAAGAATCCTCTTCCCTATTCATCTGTGTCACTGACATGTGCACCGAGGCCCTTCTTTCTCATCTTCGCAAGCCCGGGTCCCCGACCACGGACGGCGGTGCAACTACTCCAGCAAGCTTGTACCGGCCACAATACCCAATAATTCGTGCTCGACTTTGGCTTGCGCCTAATTCTACCCTTGGCGCTCCACTGGGAATCACTAATTTGATCGGAACGCCATCCTAGAGCTCGGTTCGCGCACACCGCGGAACTAGAGTCTTTCCCGTCGTGTTCCTGACGACATAGTATGGCAATATACAATTTGGGGGCACGGTGAGCTTCTGCAACGTACCAGAACCTAGGAACGGTCGCGAGGAAGGCGGGTGGAAGGCCAGGACAGCGGGTCGATGGAGGGGGTGTTCACGGCGGCGCACAGAGTGGATTTGGGGGAAATTCCAAATTAGAGCGCTACGGTGGACGATCGAAGGCAAGGGCGAGTGCTCTGGCTTCGTGACAACTTAACGGAGCTAGTGGCACACTCAATTTATAGTGTCCTATGGCGGTGGCGTCTAATTTTGAGATGGCGCGCTGGCGGCCGGAGAGAGGGGAAATGTACTGGCGAGGGTGATCGTGGCTGTCACCATGGCAAGGCCTCCGGCGATGGACAGACTTACTTCAACGATTTACTACGATGTGTTAAAGCCTCTAGGCATGTGCCACACGGTTGGTAAGCGGCCAACACCGGCAAGGATCATCTCGACCGGCCGTAGGCCAAGTGGGTACGATGAACCCACTAGTGACCAGGTCCGAGCCTATCCGCTGCCAAGATCTTTACTCCGCCGCGACTATCTCCTCACCGGAGAGCACGAATCGTAGCACCAGCGTGGATCACGGCACGGGGGTCACGGGTGGCGAGGGGCGATGCATCTAAGATCTTTTTCAGTCTACTGTACAATGGGAAACCCCATTGAGAGTACCTGATAGAGCACTTTGCAGGGCGATTTACTCCAAAATTTGTGTTACAACATGATCATCCATCTGCATCAAAGTTGTTGAGCTATAATCCATCTTCAATTTTTGCTATAGCATCCACAGTCAAATTCTCACTGGATCCTACTCGAATTCAATCCCAAAATCCGTCTAGCTTCACTAGTGACCACAATTCAGTCCAAGGGTTGACTGACAAGCCAACTTCAAGCCTAATTATCTCCTATTTTTGTACAACACCAATGCTTAATCACTTAAGCAAAGTTGTACTCCTATCATAGCTCTACAAATTTGCTGTGCTGACCTAGGGAAAATTCCTTATGAACTGAGGAATACATAGCTCCAAAGTTGGCTCCAACACACTGAATTTCAGACTTAGCCATATGGTGTTCATGGGGTACTTTTGCAAATAAGTCCAAACTCCTTCACATTACATGAAAATCCTTCAATGTGAAAGTTATTTGGTTTGTGGTGCTCTATCACTTTGCTATTTGCACTTTGGTCCAAAAATGCCTAGAATTTACATTTACCCCACCTAGGGTTCCAATTAGGGTTTTCTTGGGTTTCTTTTAGGGTTTTGAGTACTTTAGGGTTTTTGTGCCACTAAAGTTCATCAACTTTGATATCTTATGAACATTCCTAATGACTTTTGAGATTTTTACTTATTTGGGTTTCACTTTCTTCCATAAGCCCTAATTCCAGGGTTAAGTACCCTACCCTAAGGTTAAGCACTCTTCAAGTCATATCATCACAACTTGTTTGAAAATTTTACCTAGTGAATGCATTCTAGGTGTGACAAACACATGAAATGTCAATGCACATGATGTTATGCTCAAGTTTTAGTGCTAGTAACACCAGGGGTGTTACAGGATCCTGATGAGGAGACCCGGCGTCGTGGTGACTGACGATATTGTTACTGATGTTAAGGCTGCACCTGATGCTGCAAGCCGTCCCTCTTCTTCTGTTGCTCCTACAAAGGATACTGTATGCAAAGATGTTTCAACATAGTGATATCATGTAAAACACTTTATTTTTCGAGTTAGCATCTCTCTAGAGGACAAATGTAATATGAACTCTATGTGCACGCGACAGTTGTGTTAGAACTCGATTATTATGTGAACAGGGTGCTGGAAAACGCCCCTGGCACTAGCAAGTAAGATGTTCTCTTTTCCTGACATCTTAGCTGGTCATTTTGCTATTAGGGTACAGTGGTCACCCTAAACAACGCGAAGGCAAGTATACCATGCTGGCTTAAGGCGTTTTCCGACTTAAGTCGATCGCCTCACTGGTAGGGCATAGTGGTCACCCTAAGTAAAGTAAGCCGGAGCATGTTGCACTGACTTAAGTCGTCATCAACTTAAGCCGATTGCTCCATTAGCAGGGTATAGTGGTCACCCTAAGTCAAGTAAGCGTGAGCATGTCGCACCGACTTAAGTCGTCACCGACTTAAGCCGATTGCTCAGTTAGCAGGGTATAGTGGTCACCCTAAGTCAAGTAAGCGTGAGCATGTCGCACCGACTTAAGTCGTCGCCGACTTAAGCCGATTGCTCCGTTAGCAGGGTATAGTGGTCACCCTAAGTCAAGTAAGCCAGAGCATGTTGCACCGACTTAAGTCATCGCCGACTTAAGCCGATTGCTTCGTTAGCAGGGTATAGTGGTCACCCTAAGTAAGCGTGCTGATTTCAAGCCAAGCCCAATCGAAGTCAGCTATAAGCCAAGAGTCTAAATGCCTTTGGAAAACGAAAACTTTATTGATGATGAAGTCCTCAGATTACAGAGTACAATGTTCCTTCAAGAATTTTGAGGCCTTGCTAAGGATAGAATTTTCTGAGGTATTCTATGTTCCATGAGTTTCCCACTTTTGTGCCATCCATCTGAGTAAGCCGGTATGATCCCGACCGTGTGACCTCTGATATGATGAATGGTCCTTCCCATAGTGGTGATAGCTTGTGCCACCCTTCCCCTGTTAGAATTCGGCAAAGGACCAAGTCTCCCACTGCAAAAGATCGGTGCCGCATAGCTTTATCATGGTAGCGCCTCAAGGTCTGCTGGTACCTAGCCGACTAAATTATTGTGTTCAATCGTTCTTACTCTAGCACATCAATATCTTCTAGCCTAGTTACTTCCGCTTCAGCTATGCTTTCGAAAGTCAACATCGGTGCCCCGAAGATTAGGTCGGCGGGCAGCACTGCCTCTGATCCATAAACCATGAAAACAGGGTATTTCATGCAGAGCCCGACTTGGTTGAGTTCTCAGGCTCGAGACCATGTATGGCAGCTCTCTGATCCATTTTCCTACAAGCTTTTCACTCTTGTCAAATACTTTCTGTCTGAGTGCTTCCAGTATCATTCCGTTGGCTCTTTCTACTTGGTCGTTGGCTCTTGGGTGTGCCACTGATGCATACTTAATCTGGATGCTCCGTTGCTTGCAGAAATCGAAGAATTTAAAGCTGGTGAAGTTGGATCCCAGGTCAGTGATGATGCTATTTGGTATCCCAAACCTGAATATTATGTATTGTATAAACTCCACCACTTTGGCTGAGGTCAAAGAAGCGATTGGCTTGTACTCTATCCATTTTGTGAATTTGTCAATGGCAACTAGTATATGAGTATAGCCTCCCTGAGCTTTCTTGAAAGGTCCGATCATATCTAGCCCCCAGCATGTGAACGACCATGTTACAGGAATGGTCTGCAGCTGCTGTGTGGGTAAGTGTTATTGCTTTGATAGGAATTGGCATGCCTCACACTTCTGGACTAACTTGACAGCATTGCTCTTCACTGTTGGCCAATAGAAACTGGATCTGAAAGCCTTCCCGACCAGAGTCCTTGACGCTGCATGTACTCCACACTGCCATGGATTTCATCTAACAATCGTTTCTCGGTAGCCGAGTGAATGCATTTCATGAGGACTCCTACCACACCTCTTATGTACAGTAAGCCCCCTATGATATTGTAGTGGGCTGACTGCCTCGCGATGTGTTCCGCTGCAGCCTTGCCATCCGATTCTTCTTTATTTTTTATATACCTGATGATAGGCTCTCTCCAGTCATTGGGGTCCAACTCTGGTTGGTTCAAGGTGTTGCACTCTTCCACCTGATCTGAGATGATGCTCGGTTGTGATATTTCTTGGAAGAAGATCCCATGTGGAGCCTAGGCCTGACTGGATCCTAGCTTCGACAATGTGTCTGCTGTTGCATTGCAGTCTCTTTCCACGTGATGGAACTCTAATCCTTCAAATTTGTCCTCTAGTTTTCGCATAGCCATGCAGTACTTGCCCATGGAGTCAGTCGAGCAATCCCAGTCTTTGTTTATCTGGCTTATGACCACTAGCGAATCTCCATATACCATTAGTTTCTTGATGCCGAGTGATACAGTGATGCTTAACCCGTGGATCAATGCTTCATACTCCGCTGCATTATTTGATGCTAGAAATAGTAGCTAGAGTGCATACTTGAGTTGCTCACCTCCTGGAGCAATAAAGAGAATCCCTGCACCCGCTCCTTGCAGCTTCAATGTGCCATGAAAGTACATTCTTCACACCTCGGTAACCTCTAGGCTGTCAGGGACCTAGTGCTCGGTCCATTCTGAAACAAAGTCAACCAGCGACTGAGTATTTATTGCCGTGCGGGGCTGGAACTCTATGTTGTGAGCTCCCAGCTCGCACGCCCACTTGGCTATCCTTCCAATAGCTTCTTTGTTGTGGAGAATGTCCCCTATTGGAAATCCTATGACTACTATGACTTTGTGGTCGTCAAAGTAGTGATGGAGCTTGCGAGAGGTTAGGAGTACCGCGTATAACAGCTTCTGGACTTGAGGATACTTTATCTTTGAGGGCCCGAGGACTTCACTGATGAAGTAGACTAGATGCTACACTGGGTATGCATGTCCTTCCTCCGCCCGCTCGACTACTAACGTGGTGCTTACCATGTGAGTCATGCAGGAGATGTATAACAGCAGATCTTCTGCCGACTGATTCAGCGTAACTCGGTGTGGTGGCTTGAGTATTGGTGGTGTAGTCAAAAACTTTTTCAGTGCCTCTAGAGCTTCCTGTGCCTCTGTGGTCCATTGAAACATGTCCACCTTTTTGAGCAATTTGTAGAATGGCATGCCTTTCTCACCTAGCCTTGATATGAATCTGCTTAGGGCTGTCATGCATCTAGTAAGCCTCTGCACTTTTTTTTCTGTGATCGTGGTGCTTCCATTCTCATGATGGCCTCGATTTTTTCCGGATTAGCTTCAATCCCTCGATGGCTGACAATAAATCCAAGTAACTTCTCTACCGGTACTCCAAAAACACACTTTTCTAGGTTGAGCTTCCACCGGTAGCGCCTCAGGCTATTGAAGACCAGCTATAAATCTTCGATGAAGTTTTCGAGCTTTCTGTTTTGATTACCACATCATCAACGTAGGCTTCCACCTGCTTGCCCCAGTGATCGGCTAAGCATGTTTGGATGGCTCTCTGGTAAGTTGCTCCCACGTTCTTGAGGCCGAACGACATGGAGGTATAGCAGAAAGCTCCAAATGGGGTGATGAAAGCAGTCTTCTCCTCGTTCTCTTTTGCCAAGCTGATCTGATGGTATCCAGAATAACAATCTAGGAAGGACAGCATAGAATAGCCAGCAGTCGAGTCGACTACCTGATCTATTCTAGGGAGGCCAAAGGGATCCTTCGGACAGTGCTTGTTGAGATCGGTATAGTCGACGCACATGCGCTAATCCACTTTATTCTTTTTTAGTACAAGAACAGAATTTGCTAGCCACTCTGGATGTAGCACCTCCCGAATGAACCCTGCAGTCACTAGGCGGGCTAGCTCGGCACAAATAGCTTCTCTTTTATCAGGCGTGAAACGACGCAGCTTCTGTCGAATCGGCCTTGCTTGAGGATAGACCTTCAATTTGTGCTCGACCAGTTCTCTCAGGACTCCTAGCATATCTGCAGGTTGCCATGCGAATACGTCTCGGTTATCTTGCAGGAACCAGACGAGCGCACTTTCCTATTTGTCATCAAGGCTAGAACTGATGATGGCAGTCTTGCGTTCATCGGCGAATCCTAGGTTGATCCTTTTAGTCTCCTAAATCGACCGTATAGAGGTCACGGCTTGAGCTTCGTTAGTGGGTATTGTGAGGTCTTCCTCTGGCTTGGTGTCCACGTGCATGGGGGAAACTGTCGGGGGTCCAACAGTAAGGGCTGCTTGGATGGCTCCCCGAAAGCATTCCGCGGTGCCTTTGGAAGTCAGCACGCACAGTGATGATTCCTTGAGGTCCCGGCATCTTCAATATCATGTATGAGTGGTGTGGAATGGCCATGAACTTCTCCAGTCCTAGCCTGCCGATGATGGTGTTGTACCCGTAGACAAAACGTGCCACCTCGAACCTCAGGAACTCGGTTCTATAGTTCTTCGGAGTCCCAAAGGTGATGGGCATGTAGATGTGCTCGAGTGGGTACTCTCCTTCGGTCGGTACGATACCGAAAAAGGGTGTATCTGACTCGGTGAGGTCTTTGAGTGCACCCCTTGAGGCTAGGAGTGTCCGGGGGAAGGTAACGTTAATGCTACTTCTCCCATCCACTAGTACTTTCTTTACCCTGCTTTCTCGGATCACCGGATCAAAGAGGAGCGGGTACTTGCCGGAGTGATCGAAGTTGAGCCACTGATCCACCCAGTTGAAAGTTATCGCGTGCTCTGACCACCGATAAGGAGCTAGGGCACTAGTGGTTGCCGCCAGGACCTATCAGTCATTGAGCTTCTGCTGCCTTCTATTCTCCTGCGACCCGTGTCCTCCGAAGATGACGTTGACATCCCTGTCAACGCATGGGAATGCTCCACCCCTCCCCCTTCTAGTTGCCAAGGCTGCCTGGGCTCGCTGGGCCCTCCTCGTGGTGGGGGAGGTGGCAGAGGCTGGAACGGTCGGCCGTGTCTGATGGAATGCCTGAAGTCCCTACAGTTCCGTAGGGTGTGGTGCATGTCCTTGTGGTATGGGCACTGGGCGTCGAGGATGTCATCTAGTGTCCGTTCACCTCCATGGGGCACACCTCGGGCTCGAGCAACGGGTGGTCCAGCGGCGTGGACCTCCTCACGAGGCCTCTTCTCCCAGCTCCTGTCCAGTTGCTGGTTCGTGTCACGTCGTGGCACCGGTAGTGCAGGTTTCGTTCCTCCGATGAAGTCCTGGCCCACTCATCAGCGTTGATGTAGAGGTCTGCCTCTTGAAACAGTTGTTTAGAGGTGGTCGGCGCTTTCTGTAGTATGACTCGGACGAAGGCCGAGTCATTGGATCCCCGGTAGAAATCTTCAATCATTGCTGCATCGGTGACTTCAGGGATGCGATTTCTCATGGTCTAAAACCTCTTCAGGTATGACCAAAGTGTCGGGGACCATAATTAGGGGTACCCTCAAGACGCCTAATTCTCAGCTGGTAACCCCCATCAGCATAAAGCTGCAGAGGCCTGATGGGTTTGATTAAGTCAGGGATCAGTCCATACGAGTGACTTGATCACGCCACGCCCGAGCCTAGCCTCGGGCGAGGGCAGCCGACCCTAAGATGACTCCGTCTCGCCTGAGGCCTCCTCTTTCACGGCAGACGCATCTCCGGCTCGCCCGAGGCCCCGCCTTCGATAAGAAGAAACCCTGACTAAATCACCGCGCCAACCGACCCAGTCACCGGGGCGTTTAACGCAAAAGGTAAGACCGACGAGCGACCAGACTTCGCCAGAAGTGCCATAGGAGGCTCCGCCCGACCCAGGGCTCGGACTCGGGCTAAGGCCCCGGAAGACGACGAACTCCGCCTCGCCCGACCCAGGGCTCGGACTCCGCCTCAGCCTCTGCCGAACGATCTCCGCCTCGCCCGACCCAGGGCTCGGACTCTGCCTCTGTCTTGCAGGAAGAACTCGACCTCGGCTTCGGAGGAACCTCCACGACGCCCGACCTAGGACACGAGACCGCCACGTCAACAGGAAGCGTCATCATCACTCTGCCCTGAGCCGACTTGGGTCGCAGAGAACAAGACCGGCGTCCCATCTGGCCAGCAACGCCAGATAGGCAATGATGGCGCCCCACTATACCATGACGACGGCGGCTCTCAGCTCCCTTACGAAAGCAGGAGAACGTCAGCAAGGGCCCAGCCACTCCGACAGCTGTCCCTCCGTCCGGCTCCGTTACTCCTCCAACAGCCACGACGCCACACCAACAGGGTGCCAAGATCTCTCCGGCTGCCACCTTGGCATGTACTTAGGGCGCTAGCTCTCCCTCGCTAGACACGTAGCACCTTGCTACACCCCCATCTTGTACACCTGGATCCTCTCCTTACGACTATAAAAGGAAGGACCAGGGCCTTCTTAGAGAAGGTTGGCCTCGCGGGGACGAAGGGCAGGGGCAGGCGCTCTCTCGGGGCCGCTCGCTTCCCCTCACCTCGCGCGGACGCTTGTAACCCCCTACTGCAAGCGCACCCGACCTGGGCGCGGGACGAACACGAAGGCCGCGGGAATTCTCCGACTCCCTCACGACCCGGCTCCAGCAACCGACCGCTCTCTCTGTTCCCCCCTTCGCGCTCGCCCACGCGCTCGACCCATCTGGGCTGGGGCACGCGGCACACTCACTCGTCGGCTCGGGGACCCCCCGGTCTCGGAACGCCGACAGTTGGCGCGCCAGGTAGGGGCACGCTGCGTGTTGACGAGCAGTTTCCCGTCAAGCTCCAGATGGGCAGTCTCCAACGACCTCTTCAACCCGGGACGGTGCTCCGTTTCGGGAGTCTCGAGTTCATGTCCTTCGACGGCAGCTACGACATGATACTCCTTCCACCGCCGCGCGACAGCGACAATGGTGGCGGACAGCCCGCCCGCCGGCGGCGGAATCGACGACGCCTTTCCCGCGTGGGGGAAGGACGACTTTCGAGCTCGCCCCATCCTCTCCCTCGCCATCGGAGGAGGAGGAGGCGGGGCAACCAGGGCCGAGCGGGAGGCCGCGCTCCGGCGGCTGTCGAGCAAATCGACATCCCCAGTGCCCCGACGGAGGACACGCTAAGCGTTGCCCTCGCGTTCGAGGCAAAGGCGAGCGTCATCCCCCCGCAACACGTCGACCCCGAGCAGGTGGACGACGCCAGCACGCTCACGGAGGGCCTGCAGGACGTCGCCCTCGTACCCAGGACGACGGCGCGATCAGCCCCCGACATGACTTCGTCGCTCCTCATCGACAAAAAGGTACCAACTGCTCCCCATCTTTCGTCATTTCGACTCGACCTCAGCCCGCCTGGCGACCTCGCTTTGGCGGGCACTCACGTTGAGGCGAGTGCAACCTCTCTGGGGTTTCGTGTGCGGTCGCCTTGGGACCGATTGACGGGTGTCTCGACCTACGGACCCTCTGGGTCCGAGGAAGATGACGACTCCAGCATCTGCTGGGATTTCTCCGGATCTGGCAACCCTAGTGCCATGCGGGACTTCATGACCGCATGTGACTACTGCCTCTCCGACTGTTCCGACGGCAGCCGCAGCCTTGGCGACAAGGACTGCGGCCCGAGCCGCGAATGTTTCCACATCGAGCTAGGGGATCCCTCCGGAGGCGGCTGTCTCGGCATGCCGGAGGATGGTGATCCCCCTAGGCCGGCGCCTCGCGCCGACATCCCGCGGGAGCTAGCTGTGGTCCCCGTTCCGGCGGGGGGTCACGACCCACAGCTCGAGCAAGTCCGCGGGGCGCAGGCCGGGCTCGATGAGGGAGCAGGAGCGCTCGAGGCAATCCGCCAGAACATCGGGCAGGTATGGGCGAGCCAGCCCCCGGCCGGAGGAATACGTCACCTGCCCCAAGGTCTCCAGCACCGCATCGCCAACGATGCCAGGGACAGACCGCCACCCGCATCTGGCGGAACCGGTCAGGACCTGGCCGCTGCAGCGATGCTCCTCCGCGCAATGCCGGAGTCATCAACCACCGAGGGTCGGCGAATCCAGGGAGAACTCAAGCATCTCCTGGAAGGCGCTGCGGCCCGGAGGGCCGAAAGCTCTGCCTCCCGAAGGCAGGGGTACCCCTCGGAACCTCGTGCCGCGACTTCCCGACTCACGCGGGAAGCCTCGGTCTTCACCGGGCGCACGCGCAACACCGCGCCTGCGGCCCCGGGCCACCTCGGCGACGAGCACCCTCATCGCGACCGTCGGGCACGCCTCGATGAAAGGGTGCGCCGAGGCTATCACCCCAGGCGTGGGGGACGCTACGACAGCGGGGAGGATCGGAGTCCCTCGCCCGAACCACCCGGTCCGCAGGTCTTTAGCCGAGCCATTCGGCGGGCGCCATTTCCGCCCCGATTCCGACCCCCGACTACTATCACGAAGTACTCGGGGGAAACGAGACCGGAATTGTGGCTTGCGGACTACCGCCTGGCCTGTCAACTGGGTGGGACGGACGATGACAACCTCATCATCCGAAACCTCCCCCTGTTTCTCTCCGACACCGCTCGAGCCTGGTTGGAGCACCTGCCTCCGGGGCAGATTTCCAACTGGGAAGATCTGGTCCAGGCTTTCGCCGGCAACTTCCAGGGCACGTACGTGCACCCCGGGAATTCCTGGGACCTCCGAAGCTGTCGGCAACTGCCGGGAGAGTCTCTCCGAGACTATATCCGGCGGTTCTCGAAGCAGCGCACCGAGCTGCCCAACGTCACCGACTCCGATGTCATCGGCGCGTTCCTCGCCGGCACCACCTGCCGTGACCTGGTGAGCAAGTTGGGTCGCAAGACCCCCACCAGGGTGTAACACCCAAATTTTGGGATTGGAAATTGGTAGAAGAAATTTGAACAAAATATCATAATGTTTTGGAAATTTGGAAAATAAGAAAAATGAGGAGAAAAAAAGAATTTTTCTTTTAAAGGAAACCATTTATACATCTCATGAAATAAATAAACAAGGAGAATAAAACTTAAACTAGTAATAATAAAATAGTATGGTTTATATTCACCTTTGGGTTTCAAGTGATACATTTGAAAAATCTGAAAACTAAAATAAAAGTATAAATTTGGATTTGAACTAGAAATAGAAAAGAAAAGGAAAGGCTATATACTTATTAAAAATAAATAAGTAATCCAAACAGTAAAATTTAAATTTCCTTCAGGATTATATTTGATTTTAGGAATCTGAAATTCAAAGTAAAATGTGAATTTGATCTTGAATAGTTAAAATTGAATTTGAATTTGAAAACAAAAGCAGAAAACATAAAAGAAAAAGAAAGTAAAAAGGAAAAAACGTACCTGGGCCGAATTCCTCGTGGCGGCCCATTCTCTCATCCACGCGCGAGCCCACACCAGAAACCGCGCGCCGACAGGAGGGCCCCACCGGGCAGACTCACGCGCGCGCGCGCTCTCGCTGTTTCGCTGACGGGTAGGACCCCCTGCTCAGTCGCTCTCACCCACGCCTGCGTGTTCTTCTCTCGCTGACATCGCGGGGCCCGCTGCCCGGTCTCTCGCCCCGCGCTCGCCTGCGCTCGGACTCACTGCTCCGCGGGGCCCACATGTCAGTCCGTTCTTCTTCGTCTTAACAAACCCGCGCGTGTTCGTCGCCGCGCGCGCCGTGATCGCTGGGGCCGTTCCAACCACCGGCCGTGATTCCCTCGCGCTTGTGGATAAAAGGGGGATCCCTCGACCTCGCTCTCCATGCTCGTATCACCGCGGAATTTCCCAGCCACCATCACCGTTTCTCGCCGAGAGAGAGAGATCGAAAGAGAGGGTGGTGAGATCCGCCGCCACCGGTGATCCCCCTCCTTGACGACGCCCGGGGTCCATCTTGTGGTCGTGGGGGATCGCCTGCATTCACCGCGCGTGTTGGTGGCCGTCCCGTGCTTGTTGGTGCGCTGGGGCTCCGTGAATCGCTCGTCGGAGCTGGGGCACCGCCGCGCGTCCGCCTTCTTCCGTGGGCAGAGTCGACGCCGCATCAAACCAAGGTAAAAAGCCCACCATCGGATTCCCCTTAACCCCCTCTACGTGTAACACCAAGGAATCGAGAACTTAGCATCTGGGCAAGAAGTCGGGAAACTCCGGCCATGGCGCGCCGCCGCGGTGACCTCGCGTGGCTACCGGAGTTGGGCCAGGTTAGGGGAGATAGGTATCGGCCGTCCGATCTGATCTGGACGGCTAGGATTAGATCGCCCCTTACCCCTTCGCGGTAATTAAAACGGGCGCGTAGATTTGGCATCGGACGGATCTGAGCTAGGGGGGGGACGTGGCGCTCTGTGGATCACAGGATCGTGATCCGAGCGTAGGAGGAGATGTGTAGCTGGTTATAAAATCTCGGCCGTCGGTTGTAATCTGAACGGCTCAGGCCATCCGATACCCCTTCGCGGGTACTTTTTGTTAAAGAGCCCCTCGGGTTCTGTGGAATCAACCCGCCGTCCATTTTTACTATGCGCTGAGTCTTAGAAATATTACCCCGAGCCCCCTGGGTTTCTCTGGATTTGAGGCCCAGTCCAGACCTCGTTTAAATTGACTAAATGAATTAGAAATTAGATTTTTAATACAAAAATAATTGCTAAAACTTAGATAATTCATAGAAAATCCATTTTAGCCCCAAATTGAGTCATTCCAATTCCTAAAATTTTGTAATAATATTCTCTACCATTTAGAATCACTGTTTCGACATGAACTCTGTCAGAAAATATATTTATCATTTAATCATATTATAATCACCTTAAATCTTAGAAAATTCATAACTTGAATTCTACAACTCCAAAATTAATAATTCTTTTTCCTGTGATCTTATTTTAATATGTAGATTATTAATATGTATTTTGCATATATGTTTGGTGTAATGTTAATTTTGCCTATACCATGTATGTTTGTATTGCTACGACTAGCAGTGAGGTCACGAGGATCTGAAGAATCATCCTGGTACCTGGATCTCAAGGCCCAGGCAAGTTGTGCCCTTGATCACTTCTTTTCACCTACTCATGTTCTAATTAATCATAATGATCTGCATAGGTTAATTTTGATGGGACCCAATAGGTTACCCTAGTTTGATTATCTTTATACCTTGTTTACCACTGATCTTTCTGGGTAGTACTTGCTAGTGCTATATGTGGCTTTGGGTATAGAGATACACCTTACTATTCATGATTCGACTTTTGTTATCAGTTGTTATTTATGGTTCATGTTGAGATCATTATGTTAATTGGAACATGGAGAACCACCCGGGAAAACAGTGCTACCACAAGGGTAGTATGGGATGCCCTTGGCTGATTAATTAGGAAAGCTAGTGGAAGACTACCTTACCCGAAAGGGGCAAGGGCAGTAGGGGAGAGGTCAGTGCGGGAAGTGCCCTCGGGAGGATTTTGCTGCGATGGCGGTCCTGCAAGGGATTCCTGTACTGGATCTTCCTATAAACTGTAGCGGGTTTTCGGAAGCTAGTGGAACTTTGTAAAGGCCTCGTAGTGCTACCCTGCCTCACTTCCTTGGTAGAGGTGTATGGGATTCATGACCCCTTGGCAGATGGGTAACACGGCTTGTGGGTAAAGATGCGCAACCTCTGCAGAGTGTAAAACTGGTATACTAGCCGTGCTCACGGTCATGAGCAGCTCGGACACTCACATGATTAACTTATGGAACTAAATTCAATTTGTCATATGCATTGCATTGCAGGTGATGTGGTTACTTTTGTTCTATTACTTAATTGGGTTTGGTATTTACTTATACTTAGTAACTGCTAATAAAATTTTGACCAACTTTAAAAGCAATGCTCAGCTCTAACCATCTTCTTTGGTAAGCCTTACACTTTATGAGCTCCCACCTTTGGCGAGTTCATGCACATTATTCCCCACAACTTGTTGAGCGATGAACGTATGTGAGCTCACTCTTGCTGTCTCACATACACCACAGGTCAAGACCAGGTACTGCAGGATGATGCTCATGGAGGATGCTGCGATGAGTTCGTGAGTGGTCTAGGTCGTCGTCTCCCAGTCAACTTTGGGTTGCTGGACCGTTGTCTCCTTATAATGTAATTATTTATTTTGTATAGAACCCCTGTTATGTATAAAGTTGTGACATTCGATCCTGTGCCACTATACATCATATGTATGAGACTTGGTCCCAGCATACCTGGTGTTTATGTTAACCCCGGGTTTTGGACCCCTAAAATCCGGGTGTTACAGAAGTGGTATCAGAGGAATGTTGACTGTAGGACGAAACCTAGATAGAACTGGACAACCCTTGTCTACTTACCTCTGCTACTCTGATTCTTTTCTAAGCTTATCTTAATCTTTTCTCATCTATTTCCGCTTTACTCTGATTATTCTTATCTTTTCTTTCTAAAGACAAATGTGGATTTCACACTTTGAAATCCTGTGCCTAAAGTGACCTTTAGGGATAGGAGACCTACTCTTAGGAACAAAAGCAAAACTAATTTTGTAAATATTTATATGCTTGAATGTTTGTTCTTATGATACTTGTCTGATTTGGGTCTTTGATTGAGTGTGATGGGTTGTGGAGTAATGTCCACAATTACATCTGCATATACATCTAGGTATAAAGGATAGCATTTGTAAGATAACTAGACAAACTAGATTATCCCCTCAGAAAATATATGTAGTATTCCGTATCTATCTCATCTTGACACATTCTATCTTACCTTTGGACATTCACCTCGTACAACTAATTACCCTAGTCTTAGCGTAAAATAATTGGTCCAGCCCTGCCAAAGAAATTCCAGTACATAACCAACTATTAGTTTATTCATTCTATCTATGAAATGATTCCCTTGTAAAGCTATCTTACCATATGCTTCTAACTTAGATGGTCAATACCAGGCGGGGTGGTGGAATTGATATACCTGCTAACCAACAACCTCAACCACAGTCAGCAGCAATGAATCCTCCTAATCCTCCACAAGGCGGAGTTGATCCACTAGTCGCAGCTCAGATGAGAATGATGCAGCAAATGGCGGACACTATGGCAGATATGCGCACCCAAATGCGGCAAGAACGCCAAGAAATGCACCAGGAAAGAGAGGATGCACGTCGGGAAATGCGCCAAGAGCGGGAAGAGATGCGCCAAGAGAGAAGGGTACAACAACAGCAGCTGCAGCAACAACTTCAACAACAGCAGCAACAACAACAAATGCCATTGCCTCCACCACCAGTTCCACCCCGGGACAAGCACCGGGAATTCATGAGCCACAAACCACCAACCTTCTCCAACTCCGCAGATCCACTGCAAGCAGATGACTGGTTAAAGTCCATAGAGAAGATGCTCAACATAGCACAGTGCTCGGACCGGGAGAAAGTACTCTATGCTTCGGGTCGTCTTGCTGGTCCCGCTGCAGATTGGTGGGATGCGTACTGTGCAGCTCATGCTGCTGCCGATACAATTACCTGGGAAGAATTCTCCGCACAATTCAGGAATTACCATATTCCTGCTGGACTCATGAAGATTAAGAGGAAGGAGTTTCTATCTCTCAAGCAAGGAAGTATGTCCGTAAGCGAATATAGAGACAAATTCATTCAGTTATCTCGATATGCTCCCAGAGATGTTGAAGATGATGAGCAAAAGCAGGAGCTCTTTCTGGACGGATTGATTGGACCCTTGCAATATCAACTGGTATCGCACACATTCCCATCTTTCCAAAGGCTACTTGATAAAGCTATTGCTGTAGAGAACAAGAGGAGTATATTTGGGGAGAAAAGAAAGGCTGTCAACCAAGGGCAGGCTGGAAGCAGTTCCCGTCCTCGCTATACTACCACTCCCAATACACCAGCTGGTGGCAGTTCCGGACAACAAACTCAACAGGCACCAACTGCTCCTTCAAAAGCAAGCACTCCAGGAGGACCCGCTGCTCCTAACACAACCGCCGTCAGGACATGCTTCAAATGTGGACAACCGGGACACTATGCCAACTACTGTCCCAACAGAGCTGCCTACACTACACCGGCTCCGATGAAGCAAGGACAAGCCTCCGCAGGGAAGAGTCAGCCCCTATCCATCAACCGAGGATATGCCCATCATACAGAAGTAGAAGCTGAACCCGGTGAACCCGAAATTCAAATTCAAGAAGAAGAGCCAGTCGGAGATGAAGTAGTCGGTGAAGAAGTCAACGAGCAACAAGAATAAAGAGATAAACATAGATATAGATACATATATATATATATATATTTTACTATTTGTAAGACCTAAATATTAGTTTAGCCAGTAGTAGTATTCTACTATTTTAGTAATAATAATAAGGTCCATTTGACCCTGTGTTTTGCTAATAAGATATGCATCATGCCGAGATTTTGTTTATGCATATGTGTTGAATCAATATGAACATGCACCCTTTTTCCTTACAAATCTCGAGGACGAGATTATTTTTAAGGGGGGTAGGATTTGTAACACCCAAATTTTGGGATTGGAAATTGGTAGAAGAAATTTGAACAAAATATCATAATGTTTTGGAAATTTGGAAAATAAGAAAAATGAGGAGAAAAAAAGAATTTTTCTTTTAAAGGAAACCATTTATACATCTCATGAAATAAATAAACAAGGAGAATAAAACTTAAACTAGTAATAATAAAATAGTATGGTTTATATTCACCTTTGGGTTTCAAGTGATACATTTGAAAAATCTGAAAACTAAAATAAAAGTATAAATTTGGATTTGAACTAGAAATAGAAAAGAAAAGGAAAGGCTATATACTTATTAAAAATAAATAAGTAATCCAAACAGTAAAATTTAAATTTCCTTCAGGATTATATTTGATTTTAGGAATCTGAAATTCAAAGTAAAATGTGAATTTGATCTTGAATAGTTAAAATTGAATTTGAATTTGAAAACAAAAGCAGAAAACATAAAAGAAAAAGAAAGTAAAAAGGAAAAACGTACCTGGGCCGAATTCCTCGTGGCGGCCCATTCTCTCATCCACGCGCGAGCCCACACCAGAAACCGCGCGCCGACAGGAGGGCCCCACCGGGCAGACTCACGCGCGCGCGCGCTCTCGCTGTTTCGCTGACGGGTAGGACCCCCTGCTCAGTCGCTCTCACCCGCGCCTGCGTGTTCTTCTCTCGCTGACATCGCGGGGCCCGCTGCCCGGTCTCTCGCCCCGCGCTCGCCTGCGCTCGGACTCACTGCTCCGCGGGGCCCACATGTCAGTCCGTTCTTCTTCGTCTTAACAAACCCGCGCGTGTTCGTCGCCGCGCGCGCCGTGATCGCTGGGGCCGTTCCAACCACCGGCCGTGATTCCCTCGCGCTTGTGGATAAAAGGGGGATCCCTCGACCTCGCTCTCCATGCTCGTATCACCGCGGAATTTCCCAGCCACCATCACCGTTTCTCGCCGAGAGAGAGAGATCAAAAGAGAGGGTGGTGAGATCCGCCGCCACCGGTGATCCCCCTCCTTGACGACGCCCGGGGTCCATCTTGTGGTCGTGGGGGATCGCCTGCATTCACCGCGCGTGTTGGTGGCCGTCCCGTGCTTGTTGGTGCGCTGGGGCTCCGTGAATCGCTCGTCGGAGCTGGGGCACCGCCGCGCGTCCGCCTTCTTCCGTGGGCAGAGTCGACGCCGCATCAAACCAAGGTAAAAAGCCCACCATCGGATTCCCCTTAACCCCCTCTACGTGTAACACCAAGGAATCGAGAACTTAGCATCTGGGCAAGAAGTCGGGAAACTCCGGCCATGGCGCGCCGCCGCGGTGACCTCGCGTGGCTACCGGAGTTGGGCCAGGTTAGGGGAGATAGGTATCGGCCGTCCGATCTGATCTGGACGGCTAGGATTAGATCGCCCCTTACCCCTTCGCGGTAATTAAAACGGGCGCGTAGATTTGGCATCGGACGGATCTGAGCTAGGGGGGGACGTGGCGCTCTGTGGATCACAGGATCGTGATCCGAGCGTAGGAGGAGATGTGTAGCTGGTTATAAAATCTCGGCCGTCGGTTGTAATCTGAACGGCTCAGGCCATCCGATACCCCTTCGCGGGTACTTTTTGTTAAAGAGCCCCTCGGGTTCTGTGGAATCAACCCGCCGTCCATTTTTACTATGCGCTGAGTCTTAGAAATATTACCCCGAGCCCCCTGGGTTTCTCTGGATTTGAGGCCCAGTCCAGACCTCGTTTAAATTGACTAAATGAATTAGAAATTAGATTTTTAATACAAAAATAATTGCTAAAACTTAGATAATTCATAGAAAATCCATTTTAGCCCCAAATTGAGTCATTCCAATTCCTAAAATTTTGTAATAATATTCTCTACCATTTAGAATCACTGTTTCGACATGAACTCTGTCAGAAAATATATTTATCATTTAATCATATTATAATCACCTTAAATCTTAGAAAATTCATAACTTGAATTCTACAACTCCAAAATTAATAATTCTTTTTCCTGTGATCTTATTTTAATATGTAGATTATTAATATGTATTTTGCATATATGTTTGGTGTAATGTTAATTTTGCCTATACCATGTATGTTTGTATTGCTACGACTAGCAGTGAGGTCACGAGGATCTGAAGAATCATCCTGGTACCTGGATCTCAAGGCCCAGGCAAGTTGTGCCCTTGATCACTTCTTTTCACCTACTCATGTTCTAATTAATCATAATGATCTGCATAGGTTAATTTTGATGGGACCCAATAGGTTACCCTAGTTTGATTATCTTTATACCTTGTTTACCACTGATCTTTCTGGGTAGTACTTGCTAGTGCTATATGTGGCTTTGGGTATAGAGATACACCTTACTATTCATGATTCGACTTTTGTTATCAGTTGTTATTTATGGTTCATGTTGAGATCATTATGTTAATTGGAACATGGAGAACCACCCGGGAAAACAGTGCTACCACAAGGGTAGTATGGGATGCCCTTGGCTGATTAATTAGGAAAGCTAGTGGAAGACTACCTTACCCGAAAGGGGCAAGGGCAGTAGGGGAGAGGTCAGTGCGGGAAGTGCCCTCGG
The DNA here is from genome assembly GCA_029449295.1 of Zea luxurians. Lineage (NCBI taxonomy): Eukaryota > Viridiplantae > Streptophyta > Magnoliopsida > Poales > Poaceae > Zea > Zea luxurians. The sequence continues at coordinate 187,562,963 of JAOPSE010000004.1, read as the reverse complement.
GAGGATTTTGCTGCGATGGCGGTCCTGCAAGGGATTCCTGTACTGGATCTTCCTATAAACTGTAGCGGGTTTTCGGAAGCTAGTGGAACTTTGTAAAGGCCTCGTAGTGCTACCCTGCCTCACTTCCTTGGTAGAGGTGTATGGGATTCATGACCCCTTGGCAGATGGGTAACACGGCTTGTGGGTAAAGATGCGCAACCTCTGCAGAGTGTAAAACTGGTATACTAGCCGTGCTCACGGTCATGAGCAGCTCGGACACTCACATGATTAACTTATGGAACTAAATTCAATTTGTCATATGCATTGCATTGCAGGTGATGTGGTTACTTTTGTTCTATTACTTAATTGGGTTTGGTATTTACTTATACTTAGTAACTGCTAATAAAATTTTGACCAACTTTAAAAGCAATGCTCAGCTCTAACCATCTTCTTTGGTAAGCCTTACACTTTATGAGCTCCCACCTTTGGCGAGTTCATGCACATTATTCCCCACAACTTGTTGAGCGATGAACGTATGTGAGCTCACTCTTGCTGTCTCACATACACCACAGGTCAAGACCAGGTACTGCAGGATGATGCTCATGGAGGATGCTGCGATGAGTTCGTGAGTGGTCTAGGTCGTCGTCTCCCAGTCAACTTTGGGTTGCTGGACCGTTGTCTCCTTATAATGTAATTATTTATTTTGTATAGAACCCCTGTTATGTATAAAGTTGTGACATTCGATCCTGTGCCACTATACATCATATGTATGAGACTTGGTCCCAGCATACCTGGTGTTTATGTTAACCCCGGGTTTTGGACCCCTAAAATCCGGGTGTTACACAGGGCGAGCGAGCTGATGGACATCGCCACCAAGTTCGCCTCCGGCCAGGAGGCGGTAGAGGCCATCTTCCGAAAGGACAAGCAGCCCCAGGGCCGCCCGTCGGAAGATGCCCCCGAGGCGTCTACTCCGCGCGGCGCCAAGAAGAAAGGCAGGAGGAAGTCGCAAGCGAAACGCGACGTTCCCGATGCAGACCTTGTCACCGCCGCCGAGCACAAGAACCCTCGGAAGCCCCCCGGAGGTGCTAACCTCTTCGACAAGGCACTCAAGGAGACGTGCCCCTACCATCAGGGGCCCGTCAAGCACACCCTCGAGGAGTGCGTCATGCTTCGGCGCCACTTCCATCGGGCCGGGCCACCCGCAGAGGGTGGCAAGGCTCGCGACGACGACAAAAGGGAGGATCGCCAAGCAGGAGAGTTCCCAGAGGTCCGCGACTGCTTCATGATCTACGGAGGGCATGCGGCAAACGCCTCGGCTCGGCATCGTAAGCAAGAGCGTCGGGAGGTCTGCTCGGTGAAGGTGGCGGCGCCAGTCTATCTGGACTGGTCCGACAAGCCCATCACCTTCGACCGGGACGACCACCCCGACCACGTGCCGAGCCCAGGGAAGTACCCGCTCGTCGTCAATCCCGTCATCGGCGACGTCAAGCTCACCAAGGTCTTGATGGATGGAGGCAGCTGCCTCCACATCATCTACGCTGAGACCCTCAGGCTCCTGCGCGTCGATCTGTCATCCGTCCGAGCAGGCGCTGCGCCCTTCCATGGGATCATCCCCGGGAAGCGTGTCCAGCCCCTCGGGCAGCTCGACCTCCCTGTCTGCTTCGGAACACCCTCCAACTTCCGAAGGGAGACTTTGACGTTCGAGGTGGTCGGGTTCCGAGGGACCTACCACGCAGTGTTGGGAAGGCCATGCTACGTGAAGTTCATGGCCATCCCCAACTACACCTACCTGAAGCTCAAGATGCCGGGCCCCAACGGGGTCATCACCGTCGGCCCCACGTACAAACACGCATTCGAATGCGATGTGGAGTGCGTGGAGTACGCCGAGGCCCTCGCCGAGTCCGAGGCCCTCATTGCCGACCTGGAAAGCCTCTCCCGAGAGGTGCCGGACGTGAAACGACATGCCGGCAACTTCGAGCCAGCGGAGACGGTCAAGGCCGTCCCTCTCGACCCCAGTGACGACGCCTCCAAGCATGTCCGGATCAGTTCTGGGCTCGGCCCCAAATAAGAGGCAGTACTCGTCGACTTTCCTCGCGCAAACGTCGACATTTTTGCGTGGGGTCCCTCGGGCATGCCCGGCATGCCGAGGGATGTCACCGAGCACTCCCCGGATATCTGGGCAGGAGCCTGACTCGCCAAACGGCCTCTGCGCGAACGACGCCCGGGGGCTGCGCCCTTTCCCCACTCACACATAAGAATCAGTCATCAAGGAAGGGTCGGCCTCGCCCCGGCAGAGCCCGACCCTCCCTCGGGGGCTAAAAAGGGGGAACCCCTCTCGTCGAGTTTGGACGTACCGTTCCGCGTCAGAAAAACTCTTTTTTCGGTCAAGAAGGGTTTTTTGCGTTCTCCCGGATGCGTCAGAAGCAGGGTCCTGAGGAGCGAACTTGGGTACGAGTAAATGGCGAGACCGACTGAGCTGGGGAACACCTATGCCTCCGGGCTAGGGACACCTCACTCGTCGCCTGCCACGAAAAAGGACCCAGCTCGGGAAATCACCCTGTTGTCGACACTACGGGCCAGGCGCGAAAATCGAAACGAAAAGGAGCATGACTTCACGGAAGAAGAAGTAAAATGTCCAGGCCTCGGTGGCCGCGGCAAATCACACATCCAACAGAAATTGTTCCAACTAAAATCAGGCGTCGCCTCGGGCAGGAGCCGCGCCCTCAACTCCACCCCCGCCGTCGGTAAGGTCCACCTCCGCTTCCGGCGGCGGCGCAGGAGGAAGAATCTCCGCTTCGAAGGCGGTCGCCAGCGCCGCGCTCGGACCCGCAGCGACCGCGTCGAGCCGCTGAACCTCCGCCAGGGCCGCTTCGTCTTCGTCAGGCAGGCAGTACCCCTCGCTGACCCGCTCCAAGTCCACGACGTAGTGGGAAGCGAGCACGGCGAAGGCCCGCCTGACGCCGTGGTGCAGCGCCCCGCGGACTTTACCGCGCGCGTAATCACCTAGGGCTTGAAGACGGCTTTGGGGAGAGCTCCCTGAAGGGACGTCGCCGGGACCGAGTTTCCGATAGACCTCCGAGACGGCCTCGGACATGGCCGCGAGATCGGCCTCCCTTTGCTCAGCAGCCCCGTCGAGCGCCTCGGCAAGCGCCTTGGCAGACTCGTCGAGGGCAGACTCGAGCTCTGCGGACAACCAGTAGAAAGACCTCAAACCCAAGCGGAAGAAACGGACAAGATTGAGAACCGAGGACGGTCGAGCCATACCTCTGGCTCGGACGTGCTGCTCCGAGGCTGCGACTTGGGCTGCGGCCAGATCGGCCGCAAGGATCTTGGCCCGGCTCTCGGCCTCGACAGCCTGGCCCCGAGTTTGGTCCCGCTCCTCGGCAACCTGGGCGAGCTCCGACCGCCGTTGTAGCACCTCCGTGCGCGCTGCCGCCGCCTCGGCCTTCAGGTCAGCGCAGAGCAACTGGAGGTCCGCTATCTTAGCGTCTTGCTGAGAAAGGCGCGCGGTAGCCCCGGCGAGCGAAGTCCTCAGGGACCGCAGCGAGCCCCAGACGACGGCCTCGCGGCGAATGAACGACGACTTGGCAGCGCTCCGGTCCGTCAGGTCCTGGAAAGGAAAACAAGATATCACGACGAACGCCTCACTCGCAGAAGCAAGAAGGTATGCCTGAAACCATTACCTGAAGGATTTTGGGGACGTCCCCGCAGAGAACCTCCAGCGACGATCGAAGCAACCCCACTGTCGCCTCCGCACGCTTGCGGAGCTCGTCCCAGGACTGGTCCTCCTCTTCGTCGTCAAGAACGAAGATAGGGCCCGAAGCCTCACGGGTCCGAAATCGGAGCAACTGGCCCCGGGCCTCGGGGCTCCGCCCCACAGCGACAAGGCTGCCGCCCGCCCGGGAGCACTGCGCGTCCGCGCCCACCTCTTCCGAGGCTCCGGGCGCCGACGCTGCGGCCGTCTCGACGTCGGCAGCAACCGTACGCTCTCCGACCGGGACGGTGCCAACTGCGGTAGCGGCAGACGCCGGCATGGCCGACGTGGCAGGCGAGCTCGGGACCGCATCGGCGCCGGCCGCCTCCCCAAGCACGATGGCCACCTCGGCAGAGGAGCCCGCCTCGGGGACCTGCTCCCCCGGAACATGTGACGCCTGAGCCCCGTGCGGCGGAGCACCCTGCGAAAGGGTCGGCTGAGCGGCAGGGCCCGAGATGGCGCCAGCTGCCTGGACCAACGCCGTCTTGAGGGCCTTCCGAGGCGCCAGGTCAGTAGGGCCATGGCTCTGTTTGCTGGAGAAAACAAGAAAGGGAAAATCACGGCCCAGACATATGAATGAAGCGCCGGGACGGAGACATTCCAAGGTACCTACCCGCTCTGGATCATGATCCACGGTGTCTGGGGGGAGGTCTCTTGGCTCCCGCTTCCTGGAACCACCACCGAGGTCCGACTCACCAACAGCCCCGGCGCCGCCCTCGCCTCGGACGCCCCTGAGGCCCGGGAGGCGGACTGCCCAGGCGCCGCCATGGCAACCTGAGGACCGCTCCCCCATGCTACCGGCGCGGACGACGGTTCCCGAGGAACGGACCCCTCGGCCCGGCTCCCTGGAGTGGCGTCAGCTCCTCCAGCCGAGGGGTCAAGAACCCTCTCGGGTTGCCCCCGCCCCTTAGGTCGGAGATCCGGCGCCTCGGCTCCAGGGACCGACGACGTAGGCCCGCTCGGGGGCTGACTCGACGGCTCCCGGCCACGCCCCAAGCCGGGGCTGAGACCGAGACGGGCGGCCATGTCGTCCTCCTCCTCCTCGTCGTCGTCGTCGTCGTCATCATCGGACGTCTCCGGCGACAGCTCCCTGGGAAGTCCTTCCCTCTCCTGCTGACGACGGCGTTTCTCCAAGGCGTCCCGAGCCCGCCTCCGCCTGCGGGCCCGGGCCTTCTCCGCATCCTTTTTCTTCTTCTCCTCCTCCGCGGCGGCCCGCCGCGCCGCCCGACCCACCGTGTCTTCCGGGACCGGCGGCAGGGAGGGTTTGTGCCGCCCCACCTCCTAAAAAGGGGTGGAGAAAGAAACCCGATAGTGAGAATCAGGAGCAACCCGGTATGTGAAGAAGGAAGAGACGAACACTCACCAGAGCGACGCACCCCTGGTCGGGGCGCATTCGAGGCTGGGAGAAGGCGTGGGGGTCCGACTTCCCCATCGCGGCCGACACCCGCCGGTGGAGGGCATCGTGGGGAAGAGGATCAGGGGACATCCGTGACCCCTCCCAGTCAGCCTCCTGGGTCATCTCCCAAAGCGACAACCGCCGCTCCGCCAGGGGGAGCACCCTCCGGCGGTGGATGGCGGCAACCACTCCCGCGGCGGTGAGCCCTTCCTCCCGCAACGCCTTCAGGGCCTGGAGAAGAGGTTCGAGTTTCTTCTGCCTCTCGTGTGGAGTCCCGTGGCGCCAGGCGTCGGGGGCGGCGGTAACAACCCGCTGAGAGAACGGCGGGAGCGACCCTCCGTCATTCCGGAGGTAGAACCACCGGCGCTGCCAACCCTTGTTTGAGGGTGAAAGGACGGCAGGGATATACTGCAACGACCGCGACTGCCTCAGCAAGAGGGTGCAGCCGCCGGCCCGCACCGCCGCACAGACCTTCCTCTCCCCCGTCGACGAAGCAAAAAGCTCGACAAAGAAGAGGTGAGTCCACAAATCCCAATGGGGGGCGATCCCCAGATACCCCTCGCACACCGCTACAAAGATAGCGGCTTGCGCGATGGAGTTGGGAGTAAGGTTGTGCAGTTCCACCCCGTAGTGGAACAGGATGGCCCGCATGAAGCGGCTCGACGGCACTCCAAATCCCCGCTCATGGAAGGAGATGAAGCTCACGACATACCCCGGCGGAGGGGATGGAGCGACTCCGCCCGCGGGAGGAATCCATTCCGGCCGCTCCTTATCGGTGAGGGGGCGGAGCAAACCCTCGCCGACGAGGTCCTCCAGATCACCCGCCGTCACCGTGGAGAAGGGCCACGGGTCGCGCGGCGGGAGGATGGTCACCCGGTCAGCCATCGCCAAGGCAGAAGGGGTGGCGGCGTGAAGGACAGGGGAGGGCGGTTTCCTTTTCCTGGCTGGATCTCTCAGGCTGCAAAAAAACCTGAGAAGGAGGCGAGAAGTGGAGTCGAGAACCGTCACTGGACCCTCTCCGGGGCACATAAAGGCCAAGGTCGAGACGGTTCCAACGTACCGCCCGAACCGGACGCGGGGTTCAAAAAACGCGAAGCGAAACAGCCGTTCCTCGAACGGCTCGCGCACGCAACGGCAGCCTCGCCGACCGCTTACCCCGGCGCATTAACTCCGCGGCGGAACAGGTGACGTTTCTGGCAGGGGCAGCTGGCGACGCTTCGCCTCCGCCAAAACGACCACGCCGAAAAAGGTACGCCACGACGTTCAATTTCGAATCCTTTTTCCCTTTTCCTTCTTTCTCTATCTCTTGCAACAGGGACCGAGAAGGGGGATAACCCCAAAGGGATCCTTCCCCGTGAAGGAACTAGGCTCCGAGCCTCCCTACTGATCAGGGGTTCGAAGGCTGGCCCCCCGAAGGGTTCAACAGCCGCCTCAGATCGCGTGGGCCCGACACCCACTACTGGTCAGGGGTTCGAAGGTCGGCCCCCGAAAGGTCCCACGACCGCCTCAGGCTACTCGGGCTCCGTGCCCCCTACTGATCAGGGGTTCGAAGGCTGGCCTGTCGAAGGGTTCACAGTCGCCTCAGACGCCGAGCGAGGGATGACCAGGGGTACGTTCGATACATAACCAAGGCTCGGGCTGCGCTCCCGAGGTACCCTAGGACATTTCCGAGACCAGCGGGAACGACTCTGTAACGGAATCCCATCGGAGGGAGGCAACGAGCCCTCGGACCCCGTCGCTAGGGGACCGGGTCCGGCAGATCACCCGCAGGTACTTTTGGGCGTGCCTCCGGGCCCCTAGCCGACCCCTAACGAACGGGGCACGGACGTCCACTCGGATTACCCGATTGCAGCTCACCGGAGACACCATGTTCGGTGCCCATCGAGGGTAACATGGCGCACTCCCCCCCTCCTCCTTGCGGAAAGGCGACGTAGGGGCGTATATAAAAAAGCCGAGTCTGTCCCTGATCGTCCTCTCGCTCCGTGCAGAGGCTCGGGGGCTGCTCTCGCAAAACCGGCTCCGGCCAAACCGTTGACAGCGTCAACATACCAGCCCGAGAACTTGGGCCCCGACAGTGCACCTGGGTTACGCCCTGCTCGCATGAGGGAACCGCCGGACCAGCCGAGGCATTACGCAAGGCATTAAGACCTCGAAGGAGTGAAACCACTCCTCCGAGGCCTCGGGGGCTACACCCGGCGGGTGCGCTCGCGCGCACCCACCGGAACAAAGTACCACCGAGAAAGGCTGGTCCCCTTGCAAAAAAGTGCGACGCAAGCCTCCAAGCGAGTGTTAACACTCTCTTCGAGGCTCGGGGGCTACTGTCGGGGACCATAATTAGGGGTACCCTCAAGACGCCTAATTCTCAGCTGGTAACCCCCATCAGCATAAAGCTGCAGAGGCCTGATGGGTTTGATTAAGTCAGGGATCAGTCCATACGAGTGACTTGATCACGCCACGCCCGAGCCTAGCCTCGGGCGAGGGCAGCCGACCCTAAGATGACTCCGTCTCGCCTGAGGCCTCCTCTTTCACGGCAGACGCATCTCCGGCTCGCCCGAGGCCCCGCCTTCGATAAGAAGAAACCCTGACTAAATCACCGCGCCAACCGACCCAGTCACCGGGGCGTTTAACGCAAAAGGTAAGACCGACGGGCGACCAGACTTCGCCAGAAGTGCCATAGGAGGCTCCGCCCGACCCAGGGCTCGGACTCGGGCTAAGGCCCCGGAAGACGACGAACTCTGCCTCGCCCGACCCAGGGCTCGGACTCCGCCTCAGCCTCTGCCGAACGATCTCCGCCTCGCCCGACCCAGGGCTCGGACTCTGCCTCTGTCTTGCAGGAAGAACTCGACCTCGGCTTCGGAGGAACCTCCACGACGCCCGACCTAGGACACGAGACCGCCACGTCAACAGGAAGCGTCATCATCACTCTGCCCTGAGCCGACTTGGGTCGCAGAGAACAAGATCGGCGTCCCATCTGGCCAGCAACGCCAGATAGGCAATGATGGCGCCCCACTAGACCATGACGACGGCGGCTCTCAGCTCCCTTACGAAAGCAGGAGAACGTCAGCAAGGGCCCAGCCACTCCGACAGCTGTCCCTCCGTCCGGCTCCGTTACTCCTCCAACAGCCACGACGCCACACCAACAGGGTGCCAAGATCTCTCCGGCTGCCACCTTGGCATGTACTTAGGGCGCTAGCTCTCCCTCGCTAGACACGTAGCACCTTGCTACACCCCCATCTTGTACACCTGGATCCTCTCCTTACGACTATAAAAGGAAGGATCAGGGCCTTCTTAGAGAAGGTTGGCCTCGCGGGGACGAAGGGCAGGGGCAGGCGCTCTCTCGGGGCCGCTCGCTCCCCTCACCTCGCGCGGACGCTTGTAACCCCCTACTGCAAGCGCACCCGACCTGGGCGAGGGACGAACACGAAGGCCGCGGGAATTCTCCGACTCCCTCACGACCCGGCTCCGGCCACCGACCTCTCTCTCTGTTCCCCCCTTCGCGCTCGCCCACGCGCTCGACCCATCTGGGCTGGGGCACGCGGCACTCTCACTCGTCGGCTCGGGGACCCCCCGGTCTCGGAACGCCGACACAAAGTGTTTCATCGCCCTGGCACCTGATGGATTTGAGGTCCCATGGCTGCACCGGCTTGTCAGAGAGGGACTGGAAGTTGGCAATGAAACACCGACTAAAGTCGCTCCAATCGTTGATGCAGTGTCATGGCAAATGTCACATCTTCTGTTGCTCTGGCGTCCCGGGCGGCAGTCGTGTAGACGGCCAACTAGCCCCTGGGTCCTGCTTAGGCTCGTACTTGTCGATGTTGGAGACTTTGAAGTTAGGGGGCCACTGGATGGCCCAAGACGTGGAGTTAGCGTGGATACTCTACATGTGTCTTCCTGTCGGCGTTCATGGTGTCGGTCCCGGGGAGGGGAGTCAGTGATGTGTCGTCTCGACCGTCCCCAGATTGGGCCACTAGTTGCGGCCACAGCCGACTCAACCTATGTGGTGTGACATCGAGCTAGGACGTCGTGGTCCCGGTCATACTCCTCCCGGTGCCTTATCTCATTTTCGTGTCATCGGTCGCGCAAAGCATTGATGGAGCTTCGCGCGTCTCGCCGACTGTTGATGGCATGTCGTAGGTCGCTCGAGGGATGAGCGATGGGTAGAAGGTGGTTAGCCGCTCGAGTAAGCAGCTGCCGATAGCCTTCAGCATCCGGAGTTCGCGGGAGGCCATCAGCTATCTGGGCCAGCACTCCTCCAACTTCACTTGGCGTGTTCATTGCGCGGGCGAAGTTAGGGTTCAGGTTTCGAGTAAAGAGGGGATTCTCTCGGCATAACCTTGCGCCCTGCTCGGCTTGTTCTTGATCTCGGTCCTGAGCTTGTCGGCGATCAAGTCGGCGAGAATTCCGCCTTTCTCGGTATACTCGCTCATTGGGGGTTTCTCCCACTTCTGAAACTTCATCCCGAGATACGGGCTGTGCTGGGTCCTGCTCCCCAGCCTCGTGATGTCACCGAATATTCCAGCGCCTGTTCCTTCGTCACTGTGCTTCACGCTGGGGAGGCTCTTCCCCTTGCATGGTCGACTCATCGTCGAAGATGGGAGACGATTCCAATCTTCCCCCGATGAAGAGGATGTCGGGGTAGAAAGGAGTTGCTATGATGGTGAGCTCCTTTCTATCCTCCTTTGAGGGCGAAGGTGCCGGAAAGATAATTCGACGGAGCTCCGTCCCTTTTCTAGGAACGCTTGCTTCTTTCTTTCTTGTAATCCGTGTCCACTCCTTTGTGGGCGAAGAGGGCAGATGAGTTCTTCGGGCAGTAAATTCCCGACTTTTGGCTTGCAAGAAGTAGTCTTCGCCTGAGGCACAGGAGGATGCACTATCTGTTGTCTTGTTCCGGCTTTCCTGGGGATTTTCGGGGAAAACTTCTTCTCCGGCGGATCTGCTATGTGGTGCAGAATTTCTTTCTCATATGCTATGGACGAGATGGTTCCGAAGCAGAACACGGATCCAGGGCGAAGAGCGATCTTGCACTGGGAAGTAACGGACATTGAGCTAGCTTGGGTCAATGACACACCCCCTACCTAGCACGCTAGCTCTCGGTGTTTAGAGCCCGACCGCACACCTAGGGTTACCCCTCGTAGTGCTTTTGGGTAGGACAGTGTTGTTGACTATAACTCAATGGTTTGTGCGGGACACACGAGAGAAAACATGCAATTTTCTACAGGTTCGGGCCGCTTGGATAGGCATAATACCCTACTTCCTGGTGTGGATCTTTATGTGGTAGGTTACAAGAGAAGTCTCCAGAATGGAGAAAGACTAGTGAGATAGGTAGATGGTTGATGATAATGATGGGGTACCCCCTAGGCCTTATATATTCGACCGTGGGGCACTACATGCGTATGTGATGATGATGTGTACCTAAATAATAGTGAACTGACTGAACTGGTCTTCCTATAATCTTGCTGACTTATCCCTAATCCATCCTAATATTCAAGGGCACCACGCGCGGCAAAGTCGGGTGGGCGCTACGGATAACACTCAAGTCTGACGGGTTGCTTGGGCCTGAGTCTGCTTCTTTCTCATGTTGGCCCAATCGCCAGTAGTTCTATCCCGGCCCACAAAGGGATGGCCTTGTGAGGTAACGGGCCCAAAGCTTCTCGCGAGGCCTTCTTGCCTTCTAGTGGACCCGGGGGATATCTGTCCCCCACAGTCCCCCATTCCACTCCGTTCTTTCCCCTCTTTGGCACCACCCCATCCTATGAGCACCTTCGTGTCTTCGGGTGTGCCTGCTATCCCAACACCTTCACCACCATTCCTCACAAACATGCCCCCTGATCTTCTCGCTGTCTTTTCCTCGGATACTACCTGATCACAAGGGGTACCGCTACCTAGATTTTCTCACACACTGCATCATAATCTCTCGTCATGTTCTTTATGATGAGGATGTGTTTACCCCTTTCTGACTTGTCCCCCCACCTTCTGATCTTGATTCCCTCATCGATGCTGATTGCATCAATATTCCTCTTTCACTGCCCTCTTTCACGTCACCCATGGCCTCGTCGCCTTCATCTTCTCCTTCACCACATGTGGCCCGATCGACCTGCCTGCGCCACGCACGGCCCCATCGACCCTGCCTGTGCCTCACATGGCCTCATTGACCTTGCTTGCGCCACATGCGGCCTCATCGACCGAGCCTACACCTCACACGGCCCCATCAACCCTATCAGTGCCGCTAGTGTCTTCATCAACTCCATTCATGCTACGCGTGGCCCCACAGACCACGCCTATGCCATGCATGGCCCTAGCACCCTCACACTGTCACACGAGAACCTAGAGTCTCTCGTGCTGCCACACGCAGCTCTGTCATCTTCTGTGCATCCATGACAACTCTAGCGCCCCCACGCCGCCTCGCGCGGCCCATCATCCTCCACACTGCCATGTGTGGCCAACTGTCCACAGAGGCGACCACCTCATCACGCTTCGCATATCTCGTTCATGTCTACAAGTGGCATGGTTGGGCCAATGCACTGGCTCCCTCTCTCAACGAGTCATTGGTGTATCACCCTGTTGCCCTCCACCGGGACCCTAGACATGTCCACCTGACGGTTACCCAACGGGTCGTTGGTGTTCCTTGGCCTATCGACTACCTGGTTCTAATGACGTCCTCCTCTTCGGTGCTCTTCCCCAAGCCATCCTCTATCTGTAGTGCGCTCGCCATCCCTAATTGGAGGCACACCATGGAAGAGTACGACGCCTTGTAGGCAAACCTCACCTAGGACCTAGTGCCATGCCCCTTTGGTGCCAATGAGGTCATCGGTAAATGAATCTTCAAGTAGAAGCTGAAGACGGATGGTTCCTTAGATCTGTACAAGGCTCGCTTGGTCCTACGTGGCTTCACGCAGCGTCCCAGGGTGGACCATGATAAGACCTTTAGCCCCATGGTGAAGCCTGGTACCATTTCGACTATTCTGACTTTGGATCTCTCATGGGCATGACAAGTGCATTAGCTCGACTTCAAGAATGCCTTCCTCCATGGCATTCTAACGGATAAGGTGTATTGCACTCAGCCGGACGGTTTTGTGGATCTGCATCACCCTGACATGGTCTGCAAGCTCAACTGGTCTCTCTACGGCCTCAAGCAGACACCCCGAGTTTGGTACAGTCGCTTCGCCACCTTCTTGCTCTCACAAGGCTTCATCGAGGCCAAGACGGACACCTCCCTATTCGTCTTGCGTCATGACCTAGACACGGCGTACCTCCTCCCCTACGTCGATGACATCATCCTCATGACCTCCTCCCTCAAACTCGTACAATGCATCATCTCCTCCCTTCAATAGGAGTTCACGATGAAGGATCTAGGTGAGCTGCACCACTTTCTAGGGATCACCATGGAGCACCGCTCCTAACGCCTATTTCTCCACCATCATTAGTACATTATCAGCATCCTTGAGCACTCTGACGTGACCGACTATAAGCCCTGTACAACTCCAGTGGACACTCAGAGCAAGGACTCGTCTAACAATAGCTCCCTAGTGGCCGATCCCACTAACTATCTGAGTCTTGCTGGGGCCTTGCAGTCTCTCGTCTTTACCTAGCCCGATATTACCTACACCATCAAGTAGGTTTGTTTCCATATGCATGCCTCATGGGAGACATCTCACCACTATGAAGCGGATCCTGCAGTATCTCTGGTGCACCATCGACTTTGGCCTTTGTCTTCGACGATCTGCAACCATCAACCTCGTCGTCTACACCAACGCCGCCTAGGTTGGCTATCCTGACAAACGTCGGTCCACCTCGGGCTACACCGTGTTTCTTGGTGACTGCCTTGCCTCGTAGTCCTTGAAGTGGCAATCAATCGTTTCCCGCTCCAACGTCGAGGTCGAGTATTGTGTTGTGGCTAATGGCATAGCTAACGCAGCGTGGCTTCATCAGCTGCTTTAGGAGCTCAATGGTCCGCTAGCATGGAGCACTCTTGTCTATAGTGATAACATCAGCGACACGTACCTCTCCACCAACCCCGTCTAGCACCAGCACACGAAGCATGTCGAGCTTGACCTTCACTTCATTCGTGAGTGTGCCACCATTGGAGATGTGCGAGTTCTTCATATCCCGACTACTTCTCAGTTCGCCGATGTCTTCACCAAGGGCCTCCCTACGATGGTGTTTAAGGAGTTTTGGTCTAGTCTCAACATCTACCGTGGCTAGAGTTTCGACTGTGGGGGTGTTAAAATGCACTATGTGTGTTGTGCAGGGGGTCTATTTAGGCCCCCGTTGTATTAGGCCTTGGCCCATCTAACTCTATTATTAACACCACTCCTAATCCTGGTTAGGGTTACCCATCAGAAACTAGACGAGTATAGTGTAACATTTTATTCAGTTGAGAGGCTCGTACAACATATACACATCAAAATCAACGTTGTCAAGAGCAAGGGCGAGTAGCTTATTGAGGCTATTCTCAATAGTAGTTTTATGGTAGTTTCATGCACATTTAATAGTGAGCCACATCAGATTTTTTGATGACATGACAAGGCTTCCGCTGATGGCAATCAACTCATCAGCAAAAGCTTGCTTTTGTAGGGTCCTGATCACGAGGAAGCAGCTTGGGACCCTCAAAGTTGGCGTCCAGGTAACTGACTTTGCTATGATGTTGCCATTAGACTATCTCCAGAGCCTCCCTATTCCACTCCCTATCTCATTCCCTATTTCGAACTCCACTCTGCAAACAATACATCTACATTGCAAAACAGTGTTATACATGCCTGCATGCACGACGTTGCTGGAGTTGGCCTTATGATCCAGGACGGGGACCTGCACTACATAGCATATTAGTAAAGCAAAAACGAAAAAATTGTTCATCGGGTAATCAAGTACTATGTGTAAGATATGGTAATTGTTGGGGACTTATTTAGCCAAAGGTCCTAAAGACCCTTGATTCTTAAGATTCCAAAGTGTATTTCGGATGTGATGCATGAACCACACGAAGGTAACCTTCGTCCGAAGTACCTAGTAAGCCGAGAAAGGGAAGCTTCGTCCAGGTGTGCGTTCGACGAAGGCCCACGCTGAAGTTGTGAGCTTCGACACAAAAAAGAGAGAGACGAAGGTGAAGACTTGCGCAACAAGAAAGAAGAGTAAAATACTATAGTGCCTTTAAAGTATTTGTAAATGGATTATGTAAACTTTATGGGCATGTATATAATTTTGTACGAAGTTGTCCCTCTCCACTGTAAAAAGAGGAATGGTGTCATACATAAACCCACCTTTTTGTGTCACGTATCTTCGTCTAGCTCCACTTTCAAAGTATATTCGTGCCATCATTGCATGAGACCAAAGGTACGCCTCTAACCTTGTCTTTTGTAAGAGGAGATAAAGTAGTGAATGCCAAGGCAATAAAAAGAGTAACATGTTCTACACCTTTCTTTGTGTTCATCCATATATGCACTTATACCGTATAACTTCTTCCTTTTAATTATCCATCTAGGAAGTAATTAAAGGAAGAAGGATTTAACCTTCTAACTTGTTTTTGATATCCTGAAGGAGTGAAAAGCATGTGACCAACAGTAGAGCTAGTAGCATGCAATAATGCAATACGATCCTAGCGAGCTACTGCTACTCCTAATAGTTACTGTTAGAATTAAGCTATGTGTTCTGTTTAGTTTGTGTCTATTACAGTCATTTGTATGTTTAGTTTTAGGCGTTCACGAGCCCATGCATGACCTGCATGGCGAACAAAGCGCCCAATGCGTATGTATGCATGTATGTATAAGACATGAGATATAGAACAAGGAGCCAAAATTGTTTGGGGTTCCATTGTATTCGCGCGCGTGCGTTTTTGCATGGAGCCATCGCTCCGAGAGTTCATCGGCTGTTGGAGTCGGGCCATCCAAGTGCTTGGGCAGAGTAGAATGAGACACCAACATCATCAGTCTCAGTCAGCTTGACGACGTTCACACCAATCACAGAGTCCTGCGACGACAAGGACGCTAATTGATCGCTCCATGAACCACCTGTACCTACTGCACACACCAACGATAATGTGTGGATGCCACCTCTACTTGTGCAACCTCAAGCAATATCCATGTGATTGGTTGTGGCTTAGCCAGTATAGGAAGAGTCAAGTTCCTTATGACCAGACTTGATGCGTGCGTAGGCTTTTGTTTGGTTGTTTGCATTAGTACATTCAGGTCAGATACAACTAGTGTTTGGTTATCTGCATTAGAACGACGATAAAATAAAATAAAAAATAATTTCTCAATATTTATATAACAAATGTGGTATAGTTTGTTGGTAAAAATGTTAAAAATAGTTACCTAAAATCAGTTTGGTGATGAGATATTTGAATTAAAAGACATGGCAAAAAAAACTAAAGAGAAAATATTTTTTGAATCCATGCCATGGCAAAAAGTTGCATGCCCTCGGCCAGCAATGCGCTCAAACACAGATCACAGACGTAGCTGGCGAGCGCGGGCCTGGCCCGGCCTCCTGGTTTGCACGTGCCCGACCTGAATGTATAAGTTAGTCAACCAAACACAGTCAACCAAACACGATGCGCTTTGAGGAGCCGTGGATGCAAGTGTTGTGTAGGTGCATCTAACCAAACAGACGGAACATGACATAAAGAGGCTACACCTCTACTTGTGCAAGCTCAAGCAACATAGAACAGTGTCATCAAGCACTGCATGGGCATATATCAAGGTGATGAAGCTACACCTAAAGAGGCTCAATGACTATGACACTTAAGTTGTTTTCCTCAGCTTTGGTCCAAGCGCCAAGGTTGGCGCTTCTATGACCTAGCGACACATAGTTTTGTCATGTTTAGCGAGGTGGTCTTCAACAAGTCTATGCCTTGGAGCTAGAAGGATAGGAACTAGACGTCAGCATAGACCTCGTCATGGAGTACCACTTGATAGAGCTGAATCTCGGGCGTATCGACACCAACACCACTATGGGCTCATTGGAGCTCTGAAAGACCTCGATATCTGCTGCAAGCCCAAACGCTTACAAGGCAGGCACACCAGTGATGTCGCCCGCAACACTAACCCCTCCTCCCCTGACTCCAGCACTAGCACCGACTTCTCCTTTTGCATCTACAGTACATGTATCAGCTCCACTATTCTAACCGGACTTCGTCTCATCGCTTCCAAATGTGTAGGAATGCTAGGATGCTGACAACGATGACATCATGTAGAGGTACCACACTATCAACAATGTTGTCGGGTACCCAGGAACCGAGTGCCCAAAGAAAACCCATGGCCCACCTGCCGAGCAACCCAGCGAGGTGCAGCGCCTGACCAAGTCTCTCCCGAGCAACCCAGCGAGGCAGAGCACCGACCAAGTCTTCGATGAGCAACCCAGCAAGGCGGAGCGCCTGACCAAATCTCTTCTGAGCAACTCAGCGCGGTGGAGGTTGCGACCCGATACAAACCTGCCCACAACAACATGATAAGACGCTTCATCACCAAACAGTACACGACGATTCACTTACAACGATCTCCAATTGGTTGCAAAAAACCTTTAGCGACCCATAAGGATGGTCCACTACACGACGGTTCACTTACAGCGACCTACGGTTGGTTGCTAAAACGGCCTTCAATGACCTACGGTTGGTCGCTAAAAACTTTTAGCGACCCATAAGGATGGTCGCTATAAGTGCCGTCGCTAAAGGCTTTAGCGACCGACATCTTTTTAGCGACCGACCGTCCGTTGCTAATATTGTATATTTAGCGACCAACCGTGGGTTGCTGTACTATAGATTTAGCAACCAACCGTAAGTCATCATACTATACATTTAGCAACCAACAGAAAGTCGCCCTTTTTACAGTTGCTATTAATAATAATATACATTTAATTAAGCACCACAAATCACAGATTTTTATACACAAATCAAAAGACATACACAATTAATCAGTATACCACAGTCATAGATCCATCACATAAACACAAAAGCACCACAATTATATATTCACAAAAGCATCACAATTATAGTATCATTCACAACTAGATCATTTACAGATAGCTAGCTAGATCATTCACAAAAGCTCCAGAGATGATCAGTCACAAAAGCACCACAGTGACATCACTCCAGCTTGAAGCAGTTCAAAAGCCCACAACTACATCACTAATGTTTCATATCACTCCAGCTATTGTTCAAAAGCCCACAACTACATCACTCTAGTTGCTCCAGAGTTGATCAGTCACAAAAGCACCAAAGCTACACTAATGCTTCAAGCAGTTCCAAAGCCTTCAGACAACCACTTCAGCTTCTTGTATCCTCCTATTTTAAGGTACAAGCTTTCTTTGTCCAGAACACCCTAGAAAAAAGTACATCAAATTAGTATATTGTTGCTACATTTGCAAATAAAAATACAATTTTGATGCCTTATCTAACTCCACTAGACGGTGTTGCAGCCTTATGCACCAACTTCAGCCTTATGCCTTAGCTACAACATCTTTCAAATCCTTGGATCATTGATAACCAATGTTGAACCAAAGCTGGCACCAAAAACTAGGGTGCTAAGAGATACACAATGCTTAGTCAGGGTCAAAGAAGTCACTGATTGATAATCATATACTTATGCAGTTTGTTGAAATGGAAGTACAACGCCACTAGACTGAAGGCGAGTTTGACTAATGCATTCTAATAATAGGTTAAATTTAAGGATATTTTCGCAACAAACAGAGCAAGACTGTTTTTTCGCAACGCCATTTAGCAGGGAACAAAATAAATATGAAATTGAGATGGGGATGCTATTAAATCTGAGTATTATCTGCCATGTATATTGAAAACTATGGGCGGATTGAGTACAATAAAAAGAACCATGACCTATCTCCATTGCTATTTAACACCAAACTCATCATTTTCTCACACTATCTCCCCAGTGTTACAGTTTTATGCTTGCGGATAGCACACCTGATTACAGAATCATATCACCAACCAAGGAACTTAAATAATTCC
Organism: Zea luxurians; assembly: GCA_029449295.1. Classification (NCBI taxonomy): domain Eukaryota; kingdom Viridiplantae; phylum Streptophyta; class Magnoliopsida; order Poales; family Poaceae; genus Zea; species Zea luxurians. The sequence continues at coordinate 187,544,885 of JAOPSE010000004.1, read as the reverse complement.
CAAAATAAATTCTGAATCTAAACATTTTCGCAGGATTATGTTTGTTTTCATTTTTCGTGGTAGCTAAACCAAAATTTTAGGTTTGTCCTCTGCATAAACCAAAATTTTAGGTTTGTCCTTTGCTAAACCAAAAAGGCATCTACTAGACCAGCTAAAGGATCGAGATGAATGCCCTTAACATGCTCATCATCTAGAACCGGAATGCCTGGCTGTGGTCCTAAGTACTGCAATCTTGACTTCACTGAACTTGAAAACCATGCTTTCTCCTTGTGCTGTGAAAGAAGTGACAACCATTGTTTACCATAGATTTGAATAGCAGCAAGATAAGTGATAGGGCTATTCTAAGCAGCATATACAAAAGCTTTGACATGCTGATAAGGTGACACAAACATATGGTTGAACCTGATAAATGAACAAAACCTAGGTATGAACTAGAAGTAAAGCTACACTAATTTACACTAGTAGAACAACTGGCTGTGTGCTCAAAGCGTTACCAGACCAGTGCACTCTATAATCCAGAATATGCAATTATAAACAAGAACAGGCAAAACTATGTAATGTTTATAACTTGCAATGATGAAGAAGGCATAGATGTTCTTGAGAAATGCATAACGGATCAGGGGACGTTACCATTCAAGAATGCACTGGAGATGATAGTCATGCTTGCAACTGGTCATCTGCAAAGAGCACATCAACACCAACGAATAAGAAAGGCCCGATAAGCACATGAACTCAAAAGCAACCAAAGTATTTGGCGGAGGGCGGCTTATGTGCGGACCATGGAGGGGTTGATGTCGCACAAGGCGTTGAGACAGATGCTGCAGGCGTCGTCACAGGCCGCGGCAGAGGACAGCTTGCTCTCCATCTTCGCCTTCTCGTCCATCTCCGCCGCGTGGTACACCAAACAAGTTTGGTTAGCTCTCGTCCCGCACCCGTGTGTATCCTCCGTGCAATTCCCTGCGGCCAACGGCAAGCCAAGAGGGCGTCGATTGGAAAGAACGCGTGCCATTCAAAATCTCCTGCTCACGCAACAGAATTTGGTATTGAGGCAGCCCGACCGGGGGAAACGGTTGGGAGGATGAAGCGTCCCCAATCCTCTGGGACTCAAATGTGATACAATTACTAGTCCCAGGAGGCTAGTAAACACATTTATACATTAGATGATACCAAATCTGCTTAAACGAGACAAACCTACAAAGGTGGCGAACAACTTTAAGAGTTGGTCCACAACTCGAGACATATCATCAGAGTGGGGCTGAAGCAGCCCGATATACGCAGCGAAGCAAATCAGCGGTCCAACAGCCACAAGCAAGGTTGGGAACAGTCGTAACTCTTACCCGATCTCCTTTTTCTGAAAAACAACAAATAAGCAAGGGTGAGTACAAACGTACTCAGCAGCCCACCTTCACCCGCGGAATGGGGAAATCAGATATAATGCATGGAATATGTAGAGCTCAGGATATTTGCAGAAACAGCAATATTTTATGCAGGGTTGTTTTGAAAAACATTTTGTATTTTGCAAAGCGCATCCTCTCCAAAAGGAGCAGGAAGTTTTTCAATATTAGAACAAAATCCCCTGGACTAAACCATCCAGGTATCTCAGCAGTTTCCCACTGGTTTTCATTTTCAACAACAGCTACTGGACTTCTCGTCCACCATAGCTCACGGCTCAACCGCCGGTCCTTATAAAAACCACTTTTCTCAAACGCACCTTTTTTTGAAACAAAACACTAATTGCCATACCACACCAGACTCGTCCATTCCTGTGGACACAGACTATTCGAATAGGTTTTTAAACTCTGCGCAGAGGTGTACACTTTACCCACTAGTCCGGCTCTGCGATCTCATAGCTAGTGAGACCCGAAACCGAATCTCTTTCTTTCCTCGCACGTCCTAACCTTAACGGTTATCCGGAAGGAGTCAGGCCACCGCCATGTCCAAACCGGACAAAACATTCCCCCTCCTTATCCTCCCGGTGCTCCCCAGCCTTCATAACCCTAGGGTTGGATCGTACGAGTTCAGATTGAGTGACTGCCCACACAGTCTCGAGTGGTTGTACTTATCATGAGTACAGGTAGTGAAGGATGACAAACCGGTCCTTATGTGAGGGGACAATCCTTCTGCTCACACCTAAACCAGCTGAGCCATCACCTTAGGCCCTCCCCTAAACCAGGGAGTCCCTGATCATCCCTACTCAAAGGTGATAAGGGTGGAAACCCTTCATCAAACACATTTTGAAAATCATTTTCTTTTGAAAACTCACACCTTTCCTCAAATCATTTGTAACAAATATATCAAGTATTGATTGCGGCAAGCGGCTGGGTGGCCATAATAACTTGTCTCAAAATCATATCATGCATAAAATAACAGGCTGAGGGTTGTGGTTGTAAAAGCATAGGTAATTTATGCATCAAAGGGATCCAGTGAGCTTGCCGTGCTTATCCGGCGAAGGGGGAAGGAGAGCTCGCGGAACTAGCTTCTAGCTCCACTGCCTGGCGTAGACTTGCAGATCTGGCCTCCACGAGATGGCACGAACGCTCCGATAACTATGCAACATGAACAAACAAACATACAAACCAACAAGTACACCAACAAATATTTAGTATAGTGGTCAGAATAGCGATATATGGATGGGTAGAGTCTTGAGTAGAATCTGTGTCATGTGGTGTTGAGATACTACTAGTGGTGGAGCGGAGGTGCTTACCAGGAGGGTGAACTGGAGGCGAAGCGACACTATACGTGTAGCCGGCAGAGCGGAGTAACTGAGTGGGTGGGGTGTTTGCCTTGGCTGAGGGTGTTGAGTGTGTGGAGTGGGAGAGGGTAGCTGAGTGTATTTATAGCTGGGTGTATGAGGTGTAGCACAGTGAAGTTCACTGTTGGCGAGAATAGTGACGAATGAATCGTCTGACTTAATATGAACAAGAGAGTTATAGTCAGAATATGGGACAAGAGTATTTTGGGAGTTTTCTGGAATATGAACCATGCTTAAGGGATGACATGGTTGGATAGGGAATAGTTTGACAAGAATTTTAGAAACAAGAATGACTGGAATCTGAGTTTGGATGGTGGAGTTTTGGATTTTATAATCATAGGGAGAAAAAGAAAAGGAAACGAATATTCTTGGAATATTCTAGAATTTGAATATTTAGAGATATTTGGAAAATCAAAAATACAAATGTATTTTTAAGCGGGGTGCGAGGAATTATTTTTGGGCTTTTCTTGGGCAGAGGTTTTATAGGATTGAAGACGTGTCCATACAAACATGGTTCGCCTTTCTTTTTGGAAGTCTAGCTTGAAAGAATCCCAAAGTTAAGCGTATGGGAAGTTCCCTACTGGAAGGAAAATCACAGTCACCGGAGTTCGTATGACTGGAATATAGGTCTGGCTTGTCTTAGGTGGACTGAACAGCATGACAGATGAGTAGTTGAAATTTGGGGTAATCAGATAATCGATGAATAGTAACAATGAATAGTAACGATGAATAGTGACGGTGAATAGTGACGACAGAAAAGTGATTATAGGTATCATCGATGAATAGTAACGATGAATAGTAACGATGAATAGTGATGGTGAATAGTTCGTATGAACGAACGATGAACGATGAATAGGAACTATGAACGAACGATGAACGATCGAATGATCGAACGAATGAACGATCGGAATTTCGGCAGCATAACGGCAGGAAAAAAGATTATTTGGACGAACGAACGGACGAACGATCGAACGATCGGACGAACGGACGAACGAACCATGAACGATCGGACGAACGAACGATCAGAATTTCGGCAGCATAACAGTAGGAAAAAGATTATTTGGACGAACGATCGAACGATCGGACGAACGGACGAACGAACCATGAACGATCGGACGAACGATCGAACGAACGAACGAACAAACTAAGAACAGGGGGACGAACGATCGAAGAACGACCGAACAATCCTTGTGCTAGTGTGTGCTTGTGTGGGAGGTGGAGTGGGAGTGGGAGTGGGCGTGTGGGTGTGTGGGGGGGAGGGAGTTGCCATGAAATGGCTTGGGGTGGGATGAGAGGAGGCCCTTGCCCCTCTATTTATAGCCATGGTGGGGGATTAGGGGGAGGGATGAGGGGATTAGTGGGAGGATGAGAGGATTAGTGGGAGATTAGCATAGATTTGTCTTATATGAGTGTAATTAGCTTGTAGAGCTCACCGTATGACACCTAAGGCATACGTATACGTATGAGCATGAAGAAAGTTATGGAGAAAATATTTGTAGGGACTTGAAAATTGATTCTGAAGGTATTTCTCAGGAAGAAAATACTTGGACATATATCGGTGGAATATCTGGGCAATATTTCTGAAAGAGTTTGAGGGTGATCACTGGGGAAATATTTGTGGGATATTTTGAGGAGGATTTTGGAGAGAATATAGACCACTATATTTTATTTGCTGATATCAACTCGCAAACAAACATTTTGAAATGAAATTTGAAATTCATTTTGAATTTAGAGCAAGTTTGAGAAAATTTCAAGATTTGAATTTTTGGGATGCTACAAATCTACCCCACTTAAAAGGAATCTCGTCCTCGAGATTCGGCTTAGAAGGGTTATGGGTATAGCTTTACTTCAGCTACATATCTTCACTTTGCAACTCTTCGAGGATGTAACACCCCTGGTGTTACTGTAACTAAAACTTGAGCATGGCATCATAAGCATTGACATTGCATATGTTTGACGCACCTAGAGTGCATTCACTAGGCAAAAATTTCAAACAAGTGTATTGTTTTTGGTGTTTTGCAAATAGGACCCTGGATAGGAAACCTAATCCTAAATCAGGCTCAAAGGGGTAAGACCTAACCCAAGATGAGAAAACCTAAAGACTTTAGGGAAAGAGTCATAAAATATCCCCAAAAGCAAAGTTGAATCACATTTATGCCCCTGGGATACCAAAAACCCTAAATAGAACCCTAGAAAACCCTAAAACCAAACCCTAGGGACCTATGTGCAAAATTAGTCCACTTTTGGGCTAAAGTGCAAAAACCAAGTCAAATGAGTATTTTAAGTCATTTGGTTCACAAATATGTGGACTTGAAAGCCAAACATTGGATTTTGGACTTAAATGTAAAATGGACCTCAAATAGGTTCTATTCTAAGTCTGGATTTCAGTGTATTGTGCTCATCTTTGTGACCTTGTAACTTCTAAACAAAGGAGATTTTGCCCTAGGTCACCACATCAAAATTGTAGCCCAATCCTAGGAGAACAACTTTGCTTAAAGGTGTGAGCATAGTTGTTAAGGAAAAACTAGAGATAATTGAGCCTGAAGTTGGACTGTCAGGCTGGTGGAATTCTGAAATTCAGAACTTCAGTGAAATAGAGCTAACTTTGGACTTGGATTTAAACACGATCCAGTGCAAGTTTGGCTATGACTCCCATAACAAAGTTGTAGATGGTATATTACTCTACAAATTTGCTGCAGAGTGTGGATCACGTTGCCATGGAAATCTGAGAGGAAATGAGACCCAAAATCTGCGTGTCAGGTCGACTGACTGAAGGAGCACCATGGTACAGTGCTCAGAGATGGATAGGACTGCCAGCACCGGATGTTCACCGTCGGCGACCAATTGCCGCCATGATTCGTGCGACAGCCGGTCCACGTTGTTCTCGGGGTAAGTGGGTAACACCGGTGTACGCCGCCATGGGTATGCTCCAACCGTTAAAGAACTCCGGCCACCGTACGGTGTCACCACGGTAGAAGCCGATAAGAACGCCGGTGATCGCCGCCTCCTGGCCATGCGCCGCGTGGCTCTCGCTTTCCACCGCACCGCCGCGACTTACTCTCGCTCTCCGTGGCTCACCGGAGTAACTGCCACGGCAGTAGACACCAAGCCGCTACGCCAGTGTTCTTCTTTCCTTTAGGCCGTCGCGCGTCTTGCTCGAAATTCGCGACCACCGCCCACGGGCACTATAAATTGACCTCGCCCGTAGCTGCGCCATGTCGTCGTGAAGCTGTAGCACCCGCTCCCACCCTCAGTCACCCACCAGCACGCGCGAATTTCCAATTTCCCCCAACTCCATTATCCGCCACCGTGAAACGAGCCTCACCGTCGCCAGCCGTACTCCGGTCAGTCCCCGTCCTCTGCTCCCTTGTCTAAGCGTTCTCATGCGTCTGTGATGCTCACCGACCCACCCAATTGAACCGGGCCGCCAGGGATCACCGGGAACGCGATCGCCGAGCCGCGATGTTCTCGGCCACCGTGGCCAGAGAGTTCTAGTGCGCGATTGGTGAAATTAAGTTAGGGGAAACATCGATTAAGGTATGAATTAGGTGTTAGTCGTCGGAGAGCGCCAGTAATAGCCCCAGTCGGCCGGTACAGGTGCTCGCCGGAGTGCTCCCCGCGCTGCCGTCGTCGTGGACTTGGTCGTGCAAAGAATTAGAAATCCAGGGGGCTCGGTGTAAAGCGTCAGAGACCCGTAGGAATAGTGGCTGAACCCGTTCACAGTTAGATAAAAACGCGAGGGCCCTGGTGCAATTCTGCCATCGCGCGCGTTTCCTGTGTTGTTGGGCCGTCTGGACCAGATTTGGCCCAGCACTGTTACATCTTTTCTCTTTTTCTTTTTCTACCCAGCTTTAGAAATATGTAGAAAAATGTAGAAAAATGGTAAAATTGTGAAACCAATTTTCCTAGGTTTCTTATTTTCCCTAGAATTTAATAAAAATAGTTTCATGAATTTTAGTGGAAATAAGAAATTTTAGGGCATTTAAAGTACTTAAAAGTATTGGTTCTAGATTTTTAGAAAATGCTTGGTAATCCCAAAAATGCTCAAAATTTTTATATGAGTTCCTCATATTATTTAGAAGCCTTGGGTAGAATTTGGGTTGATTTGGACCTTGTTTGATCACCAAACCCCAAAACACCCCCTGCCCTATGAACTCCTTTACTGACTCCGGAAACCCTAAGTTCTCGGAGTACCGTGAAGGAAAATTGTATTCAAGACTTAGATAATAAGTTTATATTATCTTTGCACCCTCATGAGCATCCCATGGCATCCATTCTTATACATATATATGGTTATGTTAGAACACGAAGAAAAAGAGGAAGTCACCGAAGAAAGGACACCACCACCCTCAGATTCTCAAGCAGGCAACTGCTTCTACTTTGATATTTGCGGATCCGAGCCAGACTCACCTGTTAACAAAGGCAAGCCCCGGTGCATGCAACCCCTTTCCTTGTGTTTTAAAATACTTTTCGCACACTTTAAGTTTAGTGAAATGTGCATTAGGTTATCGGAGTTGCTTGAAACCCTTTGATGCATTGTTTTCCTTGATATCCATACCTTTATAGATACTTCTGGTGAAGTATCAAAATTTGATTTACAAAAATGCTTAGCCCTGCTTAGATCTTGTGGATAGAGGTTGTCCTTTGCAATACTGCCTAGCTCAGGGGTTATCCTGAGGAAAGATGGCTTCTACCTGCAAGAATACTTTCATTGAGAGCGTGGTGGGATCTTACTGCAAAGTTCCCTGTGATGCTCTTTTCATCCTAAGGAATAGAAACAATCCTAAGGATGGAAGTACTTAAATCGAGACTTGGGTTAGGAACAGGTGATGTTCTACCTAGGTTGATTAAGGATTGAATGCGTATGTAGGCGTGCTGATCGAGGACCCTTTAACTGGTCACATGCCTCGTCATGGGTAAGCCTTGCCTCGGGCAGACTAAGACCAGAATAAGATAACATGAAATGGGCGTGGAGCGGTGGCGAGAGTAGCGTGTACCCACCGTGGCAAGAGGCTGGACGGTGGTGTATCTTGCTCTCGGTTTGCGTGAACCTGATCTGGTCTTAAGAACCCCGGTGGCGGGTTGACATATGCAAGGGTTAAGTGCTATATATGTCGTGTGATTGGAGATCCTCAGCTGAGTATAATCGATTCGGATCGCCGTACCTTCGCGGTTATGAAGACTTGGTCACTTCCCTGCAACCTAAAGTCAGGATGTGAACATTATGGATAAAAATGAGGTTGTATTGGTGAAATGATGAAATTAGACTAGAGGCAAACAGAGTCTATTAATACTTAATTCGGTATTAAAATATTGAAAGTAAGGACTCACTTTAGTAAGCTATTTCTGCAAAAGTATCTAAGTTGATTCTTGCTAAAGCCTCTCCTTGATTCCTATTTATCCAGCATACCCTTGAGAGTCTTTTCCTTAGTCGGGTAAGACTTGCTGAGTAATTCCATACTCAGGGTTTATCCCTCCGTTGTTTTTAGGTGAGGAAGCAACAAACCTTTGTTGCTTTTGCTCCAAGGTGGTTCCTAACGAAGATAAGCAAGAGTGAAGTGCGGGAGGAAAGGATCCTCCATTAGGACTTTTTGTGTGATAACTGTCGGGAGGAGTTTTTGCCTCCCTTGGTATGTGTAATAATATTATTCGGCACTCGTTATATAGTTCTGGTCTGTAATAAACAACTTGATCTTACTTTTTAATAAATGTAAGCTTATGTAATCGCTTCCGCATATCTATATCTCCGATATTCTGTAATGTCTGCAAGACGGGTGAGACGTTCCTGGCAAGGTAAGGAAAGATACCGAGCTTGTCAAGTAGTTCAGGGGCACCTACAGGGTTGTCTGAGGTCCGTTGGACAAGGACAACTGTAGGTGGGCCTAATTACTTGGGAGGTTCCGTCACAGCTAGTATCGGAGCGTAGCCCTTCTTGACAGATATTATGTAGCATCTTCAAAAGAGTTTTCTAAGACTTATCTAGAAAGTTTCTTCTCTTCTCACCTAAGTATTTCTGAAGAGTTTATTTCAAAGACCAGATAGGAAGAGTGCGACGTATAGAAGGTTGAATCAACTAAGGTTGATTCTGTAATTATTCATGCATCATGCTAAGAATTGTACTAATAAATTTTCCCCTTAGCAAATGCCGCCGCGTACAAGGAAAACGGCGTGAAAGCATACTGGACCTATTGGTGTGCCTCGACATCAACTTGCCCCACGGGAGCAAGACAGCAGTAGCGGGAGCAATGATCCTATTGGTGATCTCGAAGCTCGCGTGAATCAACTTTAAGCGGAGTTACAGCGCAAGACTAATCTATGGGTTGCGGACGGTGACCGAATAAATGATTTAAGAAGTTACATCCGCACCCTGCAAGATCAACTAGCTGACCGAGATTTAGCACTTGATTGGGCAGTACAATCTCGCTCAGTAGCTTTAGCTAAGGAAGCGAAGGCTCGAGCACGAGTCAACGAACTTAGCGTTGCTATTGACAACTTGCAGGTATATTGCAATACCTTACATGAAGAAGTTCATGTACTGTATTCACAATTACACCCAAATGTCCCTGTGGATCTCGTCAGGTCTGAAGCCGGACCCTCGCATACTGCGGGAGAAGTGCTTGGTGGGGAGTTAGACCTTTTTAGGCCTCCTCCTTCTTTAAGGCTGGTCGACGTATGGTCTCCCACCCCTGACGATGAAGCTACCAAGAACAATCAGAAGCAGGAGTAGTAGTGTAGTTGTAAAGGTAGAAGTAGTAAGTTGTATAATAGGTTGAACTTTTGTATAATGGGTAATGTACCTGTTATGTAACATCGAGTCTGTATCATTACTTTTTATAGTAATGTAAAATGGAAGGTTTCTCTGGCATATTATGTTTACTTCAAATGTTCTTTGCCTCAGATGCCTACTAGGACTCGAGGACAGGACGCAGCGGGAACTTCTGGGGGAAGGGATGTTACCCCAAATCCACCTCCGGTTCCTCCCACATTGGCCGAGGCGATTGCTGCCTTGGTGAACGCGACTGCGGACAATACCCGCTTCCTTAGAGAAATGGCGGGTCAACAGCTCCAGCAGCAGGGTGGTCGGGGTTATCAGCAAGGCCCCCGTGAAACCACCTATCTGGATTTCTCTGAAACCCGTCCACCACTATTCGTCAAGGCAGAGGACCCGTTGGAAGCCGATGAGTGGATACGGGTTATTGAACAAAAGTTTGGTCTTCTCCGCTGCTCAGAAACGCAGAAGTCGTTATTCGCAGCACAACAACTACGTGGCCCTGCCAGTACCTGGTGGGGAAATTTTGTGGCCATTCAACCTGCCAACCATCAAGTCACCTGGGAAGAATTTAAAGCAGCCTTCCGTGAGCACTACATACCCGAAGGTGTGCTGCATATGAAACAAGAAGAGTTCATGAAGCTGAAACAAGGAGGAGATACCGTCAATCAGTATCTCAACAAGCTTAATCACCTGTCGCAGTATGCCATCGATCAGGTGAATACTGATTTGAAGAAAAAGAACTGCTTTATGAGGGGTCTAAATGACCGATTGCAAAGAAAGATGGCCACATGTATAGATCTCACGTATGGAAAGGCTGTCAGCACAGCCTTATCTGTTGAAGCAAAATACGCAAATTCTGGGAAGAACAAGGGATTCGGTGGTGAGAGGCCTAATCAGGGCCAGGCGAAGAGGCAACGGTTTGTGATCCGGCCTTCTAGCCAAAATCGTACTTTTTCTCGTCCACCCTCATTCCCTTTCAAGCAGCCAATCATTATTCGCCCCAACAATACCCCCACTACCCCAAATCAGCCGGGTGCCCCGGGCACTCGATTCCCTGCTTTGCCCAGCTCTTCAACCGAGTGTTTCAATTGCGGCAAGTCGGGACATTTCATCAAAGACTGCCCATATCCCAAGCAAAATCAATCAAATGCTCAGCAAGGATCTGGGAAATCAGCTCAGCCCAAGGGAAATACTGTGGGGAAGAATACAAAGAAGACAGGGCGTGTATACTACACCCAAGTGGCCACTACACCGGAAGGAGAGCCGGTGATGATGGGTACGTTTCCCGTGGCCAGTCACCTTGCAATTATTCTTTTTGATTCTGGTGCTTCACATACATTCATTAGCAAGAAATTTGTGGAGCAACATCACATTGCATGCCATGAATCAAAAGAGGGATTTAAAATTCATTCACCTGGGGGACATATTTTTACTCAAGAAGTGGCCTATGAAGTGCCAGTAACAATGGCCGGACGGAACTTTCCTGCTAACATGATTGTTCTGAAAGGCCAGGATATAGATGTAATTTTGGGTATGAATTGGTTAACCCAACACAAGGCAATTCTCAACACTGAACTCAGAACCGTCAGGTTGAGCTATAATCAAGAAGAGATTCTTTTGTCTCTCCCCGTAACCAATCCAGCCAAAGCTTCTGGTAGAATATATGAAGCCATTGTACCGGAGATCAAGGATATTCCGGTAGTATGTGAGTTTCCAGATGTATTTCCGGAAGATTTGCCTGGACTGCCCCCTGAAAGAGATGTAGAATTTGTAATTGAGCTAAAGCCCGGTACGGCTCCCATCTCCTGAAGATCGTACCGTATGCCCCCTAATGAGTTGGCGGAATTGAAGATTCAATTACAAGATCTACTGAATAAGGGATTCATCTGGCCAAGCTCGTCTCCATGGGGTTGTCCCGCCATTTTTGTTAAGAAGAAGGATCAAACCTTACGGATGTGCGTGGATTATCGACCCCTAAATGAGGTCACCATCAAGAACAAGTACCCTCTTCCAAGGATCGACATCTTATTTGATCAACTGACTGGGGCGAGGGTATTTTCCAAAATTGATCTCAGTTCGGGCTATCACCAAATCCGTATTCGGCCCGAGGATATACCGAAGACCGCGTTTACTACGCGGTATGGTTTATTTGAGTATTTGGTAATGTCTTTTGGGCTAACAAATGCTCCTGCCCACTTCACCTATTTGATGAACTCGGTGTTCATGCCCGAGTTGGACAAGTTCGTGGTGGTCTTCATCGACGATATCTTGATATATTCTAAAAATGAAGAGGAGCATGCTCAGCATCTACGGATTGTATTGACGTGCCTGAGGGAACATCAGCTGTATGCCAAGTTCAGCAAGTGCGCGTTCTGGCTGGAGGACATTCAATTTTTGGGGCACGTGTTATCGGCCAAAGGAATTGCGGTAGATCCTAGCAAGGTCAAAGATATTATGGAGTGGAAACCCCCAACCACTGTTCACCAAGTCCGGAGTTTTCTTGGACTAGCTGGATATTATCGCAGATTCATACCAGATTTTTCTAAGCTTGTGAAGCCAATCACAAGTTTATTGAAGAATGACATTAAGTTCAATTGGTCTTCTAAGTGTAATGAAGCCTTTGAGCAATTGAAGACATTATTAACCACTGCTCCAGTATTAGCTCAACCGGACGTCACTAAGCCTTTTGATGTATATTGTGATGCGTCTGGCAGTGGACTCGGCTGTGTATTAATGCAAGAGGGCCGAGTAATTGCATATGCTTCAAGGCAGTTGCGCCGACATGAGGAGCATTACCCAACTCATGATCCAGAGCTAGCTGCTGTGGTTCATGCCCTGAAAATTTGGCGTCACTATCTGCTGGGAAATATCTGTCTCATATACACAGATCATAAAAGTTTGGAGTACATCTTCACCCAGTCAGAATTAAATATGAGGCAAAGACGATGGCTTGAGCTTATTAAGGACTATGAACTGGAGATCCATTATCACCCAGGCAAAGCCAATGTGGTGGCAGATGCACTAAGCCGTAAGGCTTCCTGCCACTGTCTTATGGTGAAGACCTCTGACAACACTTTGTGTCAGGAGATGGAAAAGTTAAACCTGGGGATAATCCAACAAGGGACTCTAAATCAGCTAAAGCTTGAGTCAATCATTTTGCAAAGGATAATCGGTGCTCAAAGGAATAATCTGGGTATGAAGCACATACGAGAGAAGATAAGGGCTGGAACAGCCAAATGTTTCAAGGAAGACGATCAAGGTGTGTTATGGTTTAAAAACCGCATAGTAGTGCCGAAGAATGAAGAACTCCACCAGCAAATTCTTGATGAAGCCCATCTTAGTCGTTATTCTATTCATCCCGGAAGCACTAAGATGTACCAAGACTTGAAGCAATATTACTGGTGGACAAAGATGAAGATCGAAATTGCACGCTATGTGGCTAAGTGTGACACTTGCAAACGTGTCAAGGCCATACACATGAAAACTGCTGGTCCATTACAATCTTTGCCAATCCCAACATGGAAATGGGAAGACATAAGTATGGACTTTATTATGGGACTGCCCAGGACGGCCAAAGGGTATGATTCTATTTGGGTTATCGTTGACCGACTCACAAAGATTGCCCACTTCTTACCCGTCAGGGCCAAATATACAGTGGCCACTTATGCAGCATTATATATTGCCCATATTCTCAGTTTGCATGGTATTCCAAAAACTATAGTGTCAGATCGTGGACCTCAGTTCGTATCCAAATTTTGGGGATAACTTCATAAATCTTTGGGTACCAAATTGCTCCACAGTTCGGCCTATCATCCTCAAACAAGTGGACAGACTGAGAGGGTCAATCAAATACTTGAGGATATGCTGCGGGCATGTGTTCTGGACTTCTCACAGAAATGGGATGAATGTTTGCCCTTAGCGGAGTTTTCATACAATAACAGCTATCAAGAAAGTATCAAGATGGCACCTTTTGAAGCCTTATATGGGCGACGGTGTCGAACTCCGCTAAATTGGTCTGAACCTGGAGAAAGGTACTTCTTTAGGCCTGATATGGTAAAGGAGACCGAAGAAAAGGTTTAGAAAATTATTCAGAATATGAAGAAAGCTTAGACTCGACAAAAGAATTACGCAAACCGACGACGACAACCCTTATGCTTTCTGGTGGGCGATTATGTCTACTTAAAAGTTTCACCAATGAAGGGTGTATCGCGTTTCGGGGTTAAAGGGAAACTTGCACCCAGGTATATTGGTCCATTTCCGGTACTTGAGCAATGTGGGCCAGTGGCATATCGACTGCAACTCCCCGAAATTCTGTCTGCTATCAATAATGTGTTCCATGTGTCGCAATTGAAGAAGTGTCTTCGGGTTCCCGATCGAACCATTGAAGTGACAGATGTTGTCCTGGAACCAGATTTAACATACTCGGAACATCCTATTCGAGTTCTGGATCAAAAGGACAGGGTTACCCGGAGAACGACTCTCAAGTTCTACAAGATACAATGGAACCAACATTCTGAGGAAGAGGCTACATGGGAAACTCAAGACTTTTTGAATAAGAATTTCCCAGGCTTTCTAGCCTCATGTTATTTGTAAAGTGTATATAGTTATTGCAATAAAGGAGTGAACCCCCACACCACCCCTGCCTTGTACCAGAAATAAGGGAATAAAAATGTGACACATTTCCTTTTCCATTACTCACCCTAGGACTTTAAATCTCGGGACGAGATTCTTTTATGGGGGGAAGGATGTAACACCCCTGGTGTTAATGTAACTAAAACTTGAGCATGGCATCATAAGCATTGACATTGCATATGTTTGACGCACCTAGAGTGCATTCACTAGGCAAAAATTTCAAACAAGTGTATTGTTTTTGGTGTTTTGCAAATAGGACCCTGGATAGGAAACCTAATCCTAAATCAGGCTCAAAGGGGTAAGACCTAACCCAAGATGAGAAAACCTAAAGACTTTAGGGAAAGAGTCATAAAATATCCCCAAAAGCAAAGTTGAATCACATTTATGCCCCTGGGATACCAAAAACCCTAAATAGAACCCTGGAAAACCCTAAAACCAAACCCTAGGGACCTATGTGCAAAATTAGTCCACTTTTGGGCTAAAGTGCAAAAACCAAGTCAAATGAGTATTTTAAGTCATTTGGTTCACAAATATGTGGACTTGAAAGCCAAACATTGGATTTTGGACTTAAATGTAAAATGGACCTCAAATAGGTTCTATTCTAAGTCTGGATTTCAGTGTATTGTGCTCATCTTTGTGACCTTGTAACTTCTAAACAAAGGAGATTTTGCCCTAGGTCACCACATCAAAATTGTAGCCCAATCCTAGGAGAACAACTTTGCTTAAAGGTGTGAGCATAGTTGTTAAGGAAAAACTGGAGATAATTGAGCCTGAAGTTGGACTGTCAGGCTGGTGGAATTCTGAAATTCAGAACTTCAGTGAAATAGAGCTAACTTTGGACTTGGATTTAAACACGATCCAGTGCAAGTTTGGCTATGACTCCCATAACAAAGTTGTAGATGGTATATTACTCTACAAATTTGCTGCAGAGTGTGGATCACGTTGCCATGGAAATCTGAGAGGAAATGAGACCCAAAATCTGCCTGTCAGGTCGACTGACTGAAGGAGCACCATGGTACAGTGCTCAGAGATGGATAAGACTGCCAGCACCGGATGTTCACCGCCGGTGACCAATTGCCGCCGTGATTCGTGCGACAGCCGGTCCACGTTGTTCTCGGGGTAAGTGGGTAACACCGGTGTACGCCGCCGTGGGTAAGCTCCAACCGTTAAAGAACTCCGGCCACCGTACGGTGTCACCATGGTAGAAGCCGATAAGAACGACGGTGATCGCCGCCTCCCGGCCATGTGCCGCGTGGCTCTCGCTTTCCACCACACCGCCGCGACTTACTCTCGCTCTCCGTGGCTCACCGGAGTAACTGCCACGGCAGTAGACACCAAGCCGCTACGCCAGTGTTCTTCTTTCCTTCCGGCCGCCGCGCGTCTTGCTCGAAATTCGCGACCACCGCCCGCGGGCACTATAAATTGACCTCGCCCGTAGCTGCGCCATGTCGTCGTGAAGCTGTAGCACCCGCTCCCACCCTCGATCACCCACCAGCACGCGCGAATTTCCAATTTCCCCCAACTCCATTCTCCGCCACCGTGAAACGAGCCTCACCGTCGCCAGCCGTACTCCGGTCAGTCCCCGTCCTCTGCTCCCTTGTCTAAGCGTTCTCATGCATCTGTGATGCTCACCGACCCACCCAATTGAACCGGGCCACCAGGGATCACCGGGAACGCGATCGCCGAGCCGCGATGTTCTCGGCCACCGTGGCCAGAGAGTTCTAGTGCGCGATTGGTGAAATTAAGTTAGGGGAAACATCGATTAAGGTATGAATTAGGTGTTAGTCGTCGGAGAGCGCCAGTAATAGCCCCAGTCGGCCGGTACAGGTGCTCGCCGGAGTGCTCCCCGCGCTGCCGTCGTCGTGGACTTGGTCGTGCAAAGAATTAGAAATCCAGGGGCTCGGTGTAAAGCGTCAGAGACCCGTAGGAATAGTGGCTGAACCCGTTCACAGTTAGATAAAAACGCGAGGGCCCTGGTGCAATTCTGCCATCGCGCGCGGGCGCGGGCGCGCGTTTCCTGTGTTGTTGGGCCGTCTGGACCAGATTTGGCCCAGCACTGTTACATCTTTTCTCTTTTTCTTTTTCTACCCAACTTTAGAAATATGTAGAAAAATGTAGAAAAATGGTAAAATTGTGAAACCAATTTTCCTAGGTTTCTTATTTTCCCTAGAATTTAATAAAAATAGTTTCATGAATTTTAGTGGAAATAAGAAATTTTAGGGCATTTAAAGTAGTTAAAAGTATTGGTTCTGGATTTTTAGAAAATGCTTGGTAATCCCAAAAATGTCAAAATTTTTATATGAGTTCCTCATATTATTTAGAAGCCTTGGGTAGAATTTGGGTTGATTTGGACCTTGTTTGATCACCAAACCCCAAAACACCCCCCTGCCCTATGAACTCCTTTACTGACTCTGGAAACCCTAAGTTCTCGGAGTACCGTGAAGGAAAATTGTATTCAAGACTTAGATAATAAGTTTATATTATCTTTGCACCCTCATGAGCATCCCATGGCATCCATTCTTATACATATATATGGTTATGTTAGAACACGAAGAAGAAGAGGAAGTCACCGAAGAAAGGACACCACCACCCTCAGATTCTCAAGCAGGCAACTGCTTCTACTTTGATATTTGCGGATCCGAGCCAGACTCACCTGTTAACAAAGGCAAGCCCCGGTGCATGCAACCCCTTTCCTTGTGTTTTAAAATACTTTTCGCACACTTTAAGTTTAGTGAAATGTGCATTAGGTTATCGGAGTTGCTTGAAACCCTTTGATGCATTGTTTTCCTTGATATCCATACCTTTATAGATACTTCTGGTGAAGTATCAAAATTTGATTTACAAAAATGCTTAGCCCTGCTTAGATCTTGTGGATAGAGGTTGTCCTTTGCAATACTGCCTAGCTCAGGGGTTATCCTGAGGAAAGATGGCTTCTACCTGCAAGAATACTTTCATTGAGAGCGTGGTGGGATCTTACTGCAAAGTTCCCTGTGATGCTCTTTTCATCCTAAGCAATAGAAACAATCCTAAGGATGGAAGTACTTAAATCGAGACTTGGGTTAGGAACAGGTGATGTTTTACCCAGGTTGATTAAGGATTGAATGCGTATGTAGGCGTGCTGATCGAGGACCCTTTAACTGGTCACATGCCTCGTCATGGGTAAGCCTTGCCTCGGGCAGACTAAGACCAGAATAAGATAACATGAAATGGGCGTGGAGCGGTGGCGGGAGTAGCGTGTACCCACCGTGGCAAGAGGCTGGACGGTGGTGTATCTGTGCTCTCGGTTTGCGTGAACCTGATCTGGTCTTAAGAACCCCGGTGGCGGGTTGACATATGCAAGGGTTAAGTGCTACATATGTCGTGTGATTGGAGATCCTCAGCTGAGTATAATCGATTCGGATCGCCGTACCTTCGCGGTTATGAAGACTTGGTCACTTCCCTGCAACCTAAAGTCAGGATGTGAACATTATGGATAAAAATGAGGTTGTATTGGTGAAATGATGAAATTAGACTAGAGGCAAATAGAGTCTATTAATACTTAATTCGGCATTAAAATATTGAAAGTAAGGACTCACTTTAGTAAGCTATTTCTGCAAAAGTATCTAAGTTGATTCTTGCTAAAGCCTCTCCTTGATTCCTATTTATCCAGCATACCCTTGAGAGTCTTTTCCTTAGTCGGGTAAGACTTGCTGAGTAATTCCATACTCAGGGTTTATCCCTCCGTTGTTTTTAGGTGAGGAAGCAACAAACCTTTGTTGCTTTTGCTCCAAGGTGGTTCCTAACGAAGATAAGCAAGAGTGAAGTGCGGGAGGAAAGGATCCTCCATTAGGACTTTTTGTGTGATAACTGTCGGGAGGAGTTTTTGCCTCCCTTGGTATGTGTAATAATATTATTCGGCACTCGTTATATAGTTCTGGTCTGTAATAAACAACTTGATCTTACTTTTTAATAAATGTAAGCTTATGTGATCGCTTCCGCATATCTATATCTCCGATATTCTGTAATGTCTGCAAGACGGGTGAGACGTTCCTGGCAAGGTAAGGAAAGATACCGAGCTTGTCAAGTAGTTCAGGGGCACCTACAGGGTTGTCTGAGGTTCGTTGGACAAGGACAACTGTAGGTGGGCCTAATTACTTGGGAGGTTCCGTCACAAAGGATATGGAACTTCAACAAGATCTGGCCTTGAGGAGCATCTGATTGCCGATTGCAAACGCTAATTCTGGCTACTCAAGATCATCTTCAGGCTTCTAGCTTTCGCTTGGCAGCTAGCTTACTGAAGAAGCAACGATGCCAACACGCAAACCTTCCTCTTGCAAACTCCCACATGGATTCCTTCCTTGATTGGTCTTCTAGTGATTCATCAACAAAACTTGGGTGACCACTTTTCATCCAAGAACTTATAAGCTTTAATGATCTGGTCCTTCACAAGCTTGCTACAGGCCTTCTTCTTTTTCTCCATAGCAAGAACCTTACCGAAACACTACCCCACTTAAAAAGAATGAGGTAGAACTCTTGAATCTTGGGGATTTGAACTCCTTGAAGTACCACATAACAAGGGTGATATGGGGCCTTCTTCTACTATCGCTGCTTGAGCTGGCTATGGAGAGATGACTGACACAGGGTTGATTCTGGGAGAACCTCCTTCTTATCTTCTCTTCACTATCTTCTTTTCACTGACCCTTTCTTTCTCTTTGCTCTTCCCACTGGAGGATTCTATCAAAGAGTATTACCATCATACAGAGGAGGAAACCAAAGACTATGAACCATGTGCAACAGTCTTCAACCCAAGAATCACCAAACATTGTGATCTTAGGGGCGAGGGAGTGGAAAATGGAGTTGCTTGCTATTTGGCAGGGGGGTTTATCTGGAGTGTGCTTTGCTTTGAGCGAGATGGGAGTTGAGGGAGCTGGTGGGGGGTTTTATAGGCGAGCGGTATTGATGGTGGTGCTCAGGGGGTGTGGAGTGGTAGTGATGGAGCAGGTGACACGAGACAGCAGGTGCGACAACGGAAAGGGGGGCCTGTTGCCGGCGACGATGGCGGTGGGTGTGCTGCAAAAGGGGGCGTGGGTGGCGGTGGGGGTGCGCATGGAGGCGGGCACGCGTGCGGGGGGCACGGGTGAGTGGTGGGGTCAATGACCCTGATGTTTGTGGTCTCTGGTTCCAAGAATCTTTGCCTCTGTGTATGGTAATAACTCCTCCTGTCCTCTTTTCCTATTTACTTTGACTCAGGGGCAGTGCTTTGATTCTCACGGTCGGTCCTTCTGACTGAGCGGCTGGACTGGTTTCTTCTGTAGTTTATTCCAGGCTTCAAGGGTAAGCTTCTCGGTATCTTCTTGGGTAAGGTGCTTTTCTCTTAAGATGGGTTAAGATGAGAATGGAAGCATAAGGTGAGGATTAGTTCTAATTTGTGATCTATGTTTTTAGAGAAAACCTTTTTAAGAAAAACAAAAAGAAAACACACAAGCTCAGCAATGATAAGCACAAACAAATCAAATGTTTTGAAAAAGGGAAGAATAGAGTTTTTCCAAAGCACGGACTACTCAGATTCTAGGGCTAAGCATAACTACTATTGCTTGGCTCCTGAATTGAGAACTATGCTAAATGCAACTTATGAGCACTAACGTTAAAGCATCACATATGCACTCAAAAGGGGAGAAAACATCAAGCGAAATTCATTTTGAAATGTCCTAGGGGGCCACACAATTAGAGTTTTTCAAAACACGGGGCTACACGGTTACCTCTCATACATGCAGGGCTCTAGCCAAAGTGAAGAAAAACTTCACTGCCCAATGCATGCAGAGTACTGGGCATAACTAACTCAGACCAAACAGCTTCTCTTCTGGCAAGGCTGGCACACAACTTCAATCTGAGACATCTCCTAGATGGGTCAAGAGGGAGCTAATGTTGACGACTTCTTCTGGCGGCGACTGAGATGGCAAGACCAGGTCAAACTCTTCTTCAAGCGGAACTGGCTCTTGTAGCTCCTCAGAGGGCAGCGGTGCTGGCGGGGTGCTTGCAGCTTCTTCTTTGATCTCACGGGACGGTGCTAGAATCTTCTTCATGGTGAGGGGCTCAAACAACTCTGGCGGGGGATCTTGGGAGGATTCGGGGTGCTCTTGCTTATTCATAGCCTGAGGGAAGACTAGAATTACTTCCAAGACTATGGCACCTTCTGGGAGTTCCCAAGCCTTCTTATCTCCTCTGATAGAGACCGGGTGACCTTCAAGAATCTGGGGCTCTTCAGTTCTGATGGGTTGAACAGGGTTGGATGAAGCGGGCTCTTGGATCCGCAGGGCTCTACGTTGGTTATGGGTTACCAAGTAGGCCTCCATCAACTTCTGGACATGCTCATCCTTGGCTTGCTTTAGGGCTTCAACAGCAATGGCTTCACGACTTTCCAAGGCAGCTACACGGGCTTGAGCTGTGGTGAGATCCACATGGAGCTTACGGTTGAGCTTCTCTGCATCTTCTGCTCGGGCAATCATCTGACGGTGGTGCCGAGCCAAGAAATCATACTGTGCATCCAGGGTGAGCAGGTATGCGGTGAGGTACACGACTGTGAGGTCGTCCTCAAGCAACTGCTGACCTTCCAATGCACGCATCCTGGCCATCCAAACGGGACGATCTCTCTGAAAGGGCGGAAAGAATCTGAGCGGGGTGTCGGCCACTTCTTCTTCATAAAGTTGACATAGGGCCCTCAATGCCTTGCGAGCGACGACTTGGCAGGTGTCTTTGAATATGTGCCCGGCAGTAGTGACACTCCATTCCACATGGTGCGGACTGGATCCAATGTATACAGTCACGACACACTTCTCCGTGCCATGCTCGACGAATTCACGACCATCATACTCTGGCTGGCTCCTGATTCCGAGGTGGACTGTGCATGCTCTCAACAACTTGGGGAAACCATCTTCATTCTGGCAAAAGCTGGTTTGGCAGCAGACCTCCATCTGACTTCTGAGAGAAGGAAAGGGGGAAAACATTTTTGAAATGAAGGGATAAGAGCAAGAATTTTTTTTAAGAAAATAGTTTTGACTTAAAAACTTTTGGATCAGGTTAAGGGTTACGTCCTGCGGCCAACCTAACAGCTCCGATACCACCTGAAGCGTCCCCAATCCTCTGGGACTCAAATGTGATACAATTACTAGTCCCAGGAGGCTAGTAAACACATTTATACATCAGATGATACCAAATCTTCTTAAACGAGACAAACCTACAAAGGTGGCGAACAACTTTAAGAGTTGGTCCACAACTCGAGACATATCATCAAAGTGGGGCTGAAGCAGCCCGATATACGCAGCGAAGCAAATCAGCGGTCTAACAGCCATAGGCAAGGTTGGGAACAGTCGTAATTCTTACTCGATCTCCTTTTTCTGAAAAACAACAAATAAGCAAGGGTGAGTACAAACGTACTCAGCAGCCCACCTTCACCAGCGGAATGGGGAAATCAGATATAATGCATGGAATATGTAGAGCTCAGGATATTTGCAGAAACAGCAATATTTTATGCAGTGTTGTTTTGAAAAACATTTTATATTTTGCAAAGCGCATCCTCTCCAAAAGGAGCAGGAAGTTTTTCAATATTAGAACAAAATCCCCTGGACTAAACCATCCAGGTATCTCAGCAGTTTCCCACTGGTTTTCATTTTCAACAACAGCTACTGGACTTCCCGTCCACCATAGCTCATGGCTCAACCGCCGGTCCTTATAAAAACCACTTTTCTCAAACGCACCTTTTTTTAAACAAAACACTAATTGCCATACCACACCAGACTCGTCCATTCCTGTGGACACAGATTATTCGAATAGGTTTTCAAACTCTGCGCAGAGGTGTACACTTTACCCACTAGTCCGGCTCTGCGATCTCATAGCTAGTGAGACCCGAATCCGAATCTCTTTCTTTCCTCGCACGTCCTAACCTTAACGGTTATCCGGAAGGAGTCAGGCCACCGACATGTCCAAACCGGACTAAACATTCCCCCTCCTTATCCTCCCGGTGCTCCCCAGCCTTCATAACCCTAGGGTTGGACCGTACGAGTTCAGATTGAGTGACTGCCCACATAGTCTCGAGTGGTTGTACTTATCATGAGTACAGGTAGTGAAGGATGACAAACCGGTCCTTATGTAAGGGGACAATCCTTCTGCTCACACCTAAACCAGTTGAGCCATCACCTTAGGCCCTCCCCTAAACCAGGGAGTCCCTGATCATCCCTACTCAAAGGTGATAAGGGTGGAAACCCTTCATCAAACACATTTTGAAAATCATTTTCTTTTGAAAACTCACACCTTTCCTCAAATCATTTGTAACAAATATATCAAGTATTGATTGCGGCAAGCGGCTGGGTGGCCATAATAACTTGTCTCAAAATCATATCATGCATAAAATAACAGGCTGAGGGTTGTGGTTGTAAAAGCATAGGTAATTTATGCATCAAAGGGATCCAGTGAGCTTGTCGTCCTTAGCCGGCGAAGGGGGAAGGAGAGCTCGCGGAACTGGCTTCTAGCTCCACTGCCTGGCGTAGACTTGCAGATCTGGCCTCCACGAGATGGCACGAACGCTCCGATAACTATGCAACATGAACAAACAAACATACAAACCAACAAGTACACCAACAAATATTTAGTATAGTGGTCAGAATAGCGATATATGGATGGGTAGTGTCTTGAGTAGAATCTGTGTCATGTGGTGTTGAGATACTACTAGTGGTGGAGCGGAGGTGCTTACCAGGAGGGTGAACTGGAGGCGAAGCGACACTATGCGTGTAGCCGGCAGAGCGGAGTAACTAAGTGGGTGGGGTGTTTGCCTTGGCTGAGGGTGTTGAGTGTGTGGAGTGGGAGAGGGTAGCTGGGTGTATTTATAGCTGGGTGTATGAGGTGTAGCACAGTGAAGTTCACTGTTGGTGAGAATAGTGACGAATGAATCGTCTGACTTAATATGAACAAGAGAGTTATAGGCAGAATATGGGACAAGAGTATTTTGGGAGTTTTCTGGAATATGAACCATGCTTAAGGGATGACATGGTTGGATAGGGAATAGTTTGACAAGAATTTTAGAAACAAGAATGACTGGAATCTGAGTTTGGATGGAGGAGTTTTGGATTTTATAATCATAGGGAGAAAAAGAAAAGGAAAGGAATATTCTTGGAATATTCTAGAATTTGAATATTTAGAGATATTTGGAAAATCAAATGTATTTTTGAGCGGGGTGCGAGGAATTATTTTTGGGCTTTTCTTGGGCAGAGGTTTTATAGGATTGAAGACGTGTCCATACAAACATGGTTCGCCTTTCTTTTTGGAAGTCTAGCTTGAAAGAATCCCAAAGTTAAGCGTGCTCAACTTGGAGAAATCTGGGATGGGTGACCAGATGGGAAGTTCCCTACTGGAAGGAAAATCACAGTCACCGGAGTTCGTATGACTAGAATATGGATCTGGCTTGTCTTAGGTGGGCTTGTCTTAGGTGGACTGAACAGCATGACAGATGAGTAGTTGAAATTTGGGGTAATCAGATAATTGATGAATAGTAACAATGAATAGTAACGATGAATAGTGACGACAGAAAAGTGATTATAGGTATCATCGATGAATAGTAACGATGAATAGTAACGATGAATAGTGATGGTGAATAGTTCGTATGAACGAACGATGAACGATGAATAGGAACTATGAACGAACGATGAACGATCGAATGATCGAACGAATGAACGATCGGAATTTCGGCAGCATAACGGCAGGAAAAAAGATTATTTGGACGAACGAACGGACGAACGATCGGACGAACGGACGAACGAACCATGAACGATCGGACGAACGAACGATCAGAATTTCGGCAGCATAACAGCAGGAAAAAGATTATTTGGACGAACGAATGGACGAACGATCGGACGAACGGACGAACGAACCATGAACGATCGGATGAACGATCGAACGAACGAACGAACAAACTAAGAACAGGGGGACGAACGATCGAAGAACGACCGAACAATCCTTGTGCTAGTGTGTGCTTGTGTGGGAGGTGGAGTGGGAGTGGGAGTGGGCGTGTGGGTGTGTGGGGGGGAGGGAGTTGCCATGAAATGGCTTGGGGTGGGATGAGAGGAGGCCCTTGCCCCTCTATTTATAGCCATGGTGGGGGATTAGGGGGAGGGATGAGGGGATTAGTGGGAGGATGAGAGGATTAGTGGGAGATTAGCATGGATTTGTCTTATATGAGTGTAATTAGCTTGTAGAGCTCACCGTATGACACCGAAGGCATACGTATACGTATGAGCATGAGGAAAGTTATGGAGAAAATATTTGTAGGGACTTGAAAAATGATTCTAAAGGTATTTCTCAGGAAGAAAATACTTGGACATATATCGGTGGAATATCTGGGCAATATTTCTGAAAGAGTTTGAGGGTGATCACTGGGGAAATATTTGTGGGATATTTTGAGGAGGATTTTGGAGAGAATATAGACCACTATATTTTATTTGCTGATATCAACTCGCAAACAAACATTTTGAAATGAAATTTGAAATTCATTTTGAATTTAGAGCGAGTTTGAGAAAATTTCAAGATTTGAATTTTTGGGATGCTATAGAGGATCCGGGACGCCACCAAACACCACAAACACGATGGAATTCCTAGTGGGAATCGGGATCGGTACCACTCCAACGCCGAACACCGGAGACGAGCCCGACAACGTCTGCTTGCCCTGGAAGGCAGGTGTTCGATGGCGCGAGACGGTGAGAGCCGAGAGGAGATAGACGGTGACGGGGATAATTCTTCCGCCGCCGCTTCGTCACCTCCCCCGGAACCAATGAGGACCGAGCGTAGGGGCACGACAGGGCTGAGGGTGAGCTCGGCGAGCACCAAGGGTGAGGTGGCAGCAGCACCCGCCACGGCTGAGGGAGGGGGCGGCCATGGGAGAAGTGACGGCGGCTGCGTGCGTGGAATAGGGTTTCGTTTGTTTGTTTAGTAGGCCTTTAGATGGGCTTTGGTGAGTAAATAAGAAACACAAAAATCACGTACCCCTATAGCGACCCACCATCAGTCACACACTTACCTCTAGAGCGACCGACCATAAGTCGTTAAATTTCTAGACTTTTAGCGACCCACAAACCGTCGCTATAAACGCATTTAGCGACCAACCGTCGGTCCATAACTTTTAGCGACCAACCGTTGGTCCCAAATAAGGGTCGCTAAAGATCAACCGTCGTGTAGTGGTCGTTGTAAGTGCCGTCGCTAAAGGCTTTAGTGACTGAAATCTTTTTCGCGACTGACTGTCCGTTGCTGAGATAGTATATTTAGCGACCAACTGTGAATTGTTGTATTATAGATTTAGCAACCAACCGTGAGTTATTATACCATACATTTAGCAACCAATAGAAAGTTTCCCTATATACAGTTGTTATTAACAATAATATACAATTAATTTTATATACAAAAGCACTAGAAATCGTAGATTTTTATACACATAATCACATAGACATACATAGTTATTTAGTAGTCTACAATCATAGATCCATCATATAATCAAAAAAACATCACAATTAGATATTCACAAAAGCACCATAATTATATCTTTCACAACTAGATCATTCACAAAAGCTCCATAACTAGTTCAGTCACAAAAGCACCACAACTACATCACTCACACATGCCACACATGTTATCGTGTTTTGCACATATATTTACAAACAATTTACAAAATCATTTATAAAAGAACTAATACTTCAAGATTGTTCTTGTGGGTGAACTAAATCAAGTCCTTCATGTGATTCACCACCTTAGATATCTGACAAGGAGAAACAACCATCAGCATGTTGCATGCATATGTATATAAACTGTAAGAAGATAATTGAGAAATTGCAATTTAGAAATTGCAATTTAGAAACTGTAAACATAACGATGACAATTGAGAAATATAAGATTCAGGCACATAAAAAACTGGAAATATGACAAATCGAATACAGAAAATGCAGTTGTCACACCCGGATTTTGGGGGCACCAAACCCGGACGCGAACTCCACCAAGTGTGCTGGGACCAAGTCTCACACATATGATGACTCGTGGTATAGAAACGAATGTCATATCCTTAATATATAACGAAGTTCTGTACAAAATAGATACATAATTACATCATATGAAGACAACGATCCAGCAACCAAAGTTGACTGGGAGACGATGGCCTAGACCACTCACGAACTCATCACAACATCCTTCACATGCCTCATCATGTGGTACCTGTCCTTGACCTAGGGGATGTGAGTACAGCAAGGGTGAGCTCACATACGTTCATCGCTCAACAAGTTGTGGCGAATAATATGCATGAACTCACCAAAGGTGGGAGCTCATGTGAAGTGTAAAGCTTACCAAAGGAGATGGTTAAAGCTGAGCATTGCTTTTAAAGTTGGTCGAAATTTTATTAGCAGTTACTAGGTATAAGTAGATACCAACCCAATTAAATAAGAGATTACAATTGATAATAACACTCGCGATGCAATGCATATGACAGATTAAGTTTAGTTCCATAAATTAACCATGTGAGAGTCCTAAGTCGCTCTTAACCATGAGCACGACTGATATACCAGTTTTACACTCTGCAGAGGTTGCGTCCTTTAGCCACAAGTTGTGTATCCCATTTAGCCAGGGTTTGCAAGGCCCTTTAAACACTTCCAAGGTGAATGGCTAGGGATCCACTACGAGATCTTTATAAAGTTCAACTAGCTTCAGAAAACTCGCTACGGTTTCTAAGAAGGGCAATAAAGGAATCCCTCGTCCGAAAAGCCATCGCAGCATGATCGACCCGAGAACCTCCCTATACGCATCTCCTCTACCGGCCTTGCCCCTTTCGGGTAAGGTAGTCCTCCACTAGCTTTTCTAATTAGTCAGCCAAGGGCGTCCCATTCCACCCTTGTGGTAGCACGGATATCTCAATTTAAGCTCCATGTTCCAATAAATACAATGATCTTGTCATGAACGATAATTAAAACAACAACACAACTGGAACATGATCATAATATAACATTAATTTCCCAAAACTAGGTAGAGCAATAGCAAAACTACCCAATATTTCTTTTGTCTGCAAGATGTGGGATAAAGAATTCTAGGGAAACCTATTAGGTTCCATCAAATTAAACTGAGCATGTCACAGTGATTAACAGGAACATTATTGGGTAAAGAGAAAAGTGATCAAGGGCACAACTTGCCTATAACTCGAATTTCCAGGTACTTCACCAAGTTGGTCTTCGGTGACTCGTAACCTCGCTGCTACTGCAATACATACAAACAGACAAGTAGTACATGAAAATAATATTACACTAAACATGATAACAAACCACGTAAGAATATTCTACGCGTAGCTATGAGGTCGTAGGTTCGAGAACCACTAAATTCAGAGTTATAGTTAAGAGGATATGATTTTCCAAAGATTTAGGTGATTAAACAATAAAAGATAAATTATATGTTAATTAATATAAATCATGTGAGAATTAATTAAATTTTAATCCGATATATAACTTGATTATAGGTTGTATTTTTAGTCAGGTTATAATCATGGACTGTTAACTTTGATTAGCAAGAGAAATCAATAATCATAGGATAAACAATATAAAAGTAAGTAATATGTTGTAAATAATGTTGTTATTACGTAGACAAATTTAATACGAGACTAATGCAACTTGAACGGACTAAATCGGAGTTAAAACGAGCAATATAGGGATTATTTTAGTTTTTGGTCATTTTTACAATTAAATCGAGCTCTAGGGATTTATTTGCAATTCTCAGGGACTGCTAGGTAATCATCTTACCGCACAGGTGGATGGTAGGTTGATTAATATAGAGCACAAGGTCTCTTTTGCAAAAGTAAACGGTCGAAGGGGTATGAGCTTTTGTGGACCGTTGGATCGATAGTCTATGGTGCAGATTATATCGAAGTCTTGGTCGTTGGATCAGAGATCGACGACAGAGATTTTATGATAGCAGATCGAATTTCCCTCGCCAGGTTGAATCGGATGGCCCACGGCCTCAGCCAAATCAGTATGCGACCGATCCCATCACAACCGTCGGATCTAAAATCAACACTCGAGATTCAAGGATCCCGCGATCTGATCTTGGCCAACAGATCTGAGATCAATGGCTATGATTTTTTATCACGATGTGGTATTTGAGATTCAATCATGATCACTCATCACTGGATCGACGGCCAGGGTCGTTTCTCCCCCGCACGATCCTGTTCACGCCGGAACGAGGCTGCGACATCCTACCCGTGGTAGCAGGCCCACCGGCGAGCGGTGGCTGTTGCGAGGCTATGGATGAGATGAGTCTTTGATTGATGGCTTGAGGTGTTATGGTGATATGTATTTATATAGGCTGGGAGGTGGGTGGCTACATGATAGATCTAATCTGGTACTTATCTGTTACAACCATATTCTATATATTAGGAACTCTAACAAACTCGAATCCAAATCTGTCACATGATAGATCTAATTTGGTACTTATATGTTACAATCATATCCTATCTATTAGGAACTCTAACAAACTTGAATCTAGAATCGGTAATAGTGATACAAGATTCAGCAAGTGGAATATAAAAATAGAAGGAAAAATTCACGTGGGTTGTGTTCCTTAAGTCGCCGAATAGATAAGCCTTTATTTGCTATTATTTTTCCTATTTTTTATTTCTAGATTTAATTATCCCAATTCAAATCTAATTTTAAATTTTGAAATCATATTTATATGCACAACCAAAACACTAACATGAATGCAAATATTTTACACTTAATTACTCCTTATTTACTTTGCTCAAACAAGTATTTGTATGCATGAAATGTAATAAGAAAGGAATTCACATAGTTATATAACCCAATAGGAGTAATTTATATAGAATAACTCACTATCCTATTTATTGTAGTTTAAGTATATAGCCAACATTTTATATTTACTATTTATTAAATTTTAGGGAAGATAGTCTCAATTCATAACTTTGTTATAATACACTTGAAATTTTAAATCTTTAGGGAATTTTCTTAATTCATCAAGATATGATTTTAAAGTGTTACAACAGTTTAGAAAGTTTAATGCACATTTTTTCTACTTCTATAATAATTTTAATTCAAACAAGACATGTGAGATTACCACGTATTTGTAGATTGATTTCCTTGTGAGAGCACCTAGAGGGGGTGAATAGGTGATCCTATGAAAATCAATACTAAACTACACAAACTTGGTTTATGAAATGTTAGTGAAGTCAAAACCAAGATGCTATAAATAGAGAGGTAGAGAACTCTTCACTTGATTGTTACTTTAGAATGTGTATTAAACTTAGGAACAATAGCGCAAGTGATTAAATGAGAACTCTAAGGAAGAAAGTAATCGCAGTAGAAAATAACACAAGTGACACAACGTTTTTATCCCGTGGTTTGGCCAAGTAGAATACTTGCCTGCTTCCACGTTGTGGCATCCCAATGGACGAGGGTTGCACTCAACCCCTTTCAAGTGATCCAAAGATCAACTTGAATACCACAGTTATCTTCCTTATAGTAGATGTTTCCCTTTGTGAGGAATCTCCACAAGTTAGAGCCTCTCACCCTTACAATATTGATTACAATAAAACCACAAGAGTAAGGTGGGAATATGTTGGGGACTTGTTCTCAAATGCTTCGGATTAAGAACAAGGCAACATAAAAAGTGTTAAACGTTAAGGCCCTTCGTCCTATTGAACATTATTCCCCTTCGGGAATAATGAGTTCCGGACGAAGGTCACAAGAGACATACCTTCGTAAATTCAACAAGTAATAACGAAGGACTCATATAAAACATGAAATGTAGATCATAGAATCATTTCTACTTTATTAACACAAAGAAATAGAAATGATTACAAATTACAAATGTACCTTCGGTCCTGAGAGAAGGTAAAAAGTACAAGCGTGACGCAAATGCCAATGCACAGTTCACGTGAACAATACGGGAGTACTGTTCATCTATTTATAGACGCGGGACGCAGCCCACGTAAAATTACATCCATGTCCATTACATTTGTTAACGGTTTATGGAAATCTGTCGAGGCCCCCGAAGTCTTTTCATCTTTAAGTCGGTTCCCCCTTATGCCATCGCGCCGAAGCTTCCCTGCGCACAGCTTCGGCTGCCCTCGACCTTCGTCTGGTTCAGGCTTCGTCCTGGTCGTGCTCCATATCCATAATTCTGAATCCGAAAATACCTGTTCATATAATCCACTTGGAAAACATTGTCAAATCATGTTTTTGAGGACCTTCGGAGGACGAAGGCCCCCAACAGTAGCCCCTCGCAATATTAATTTGTAAATAATAAATTCAGATTGCGATATGGACGAAGGCCTTGAGCCGAAGGTCCGAAAAAACACCTTCCCCTTGCTAGAATAGCAACATTCACTGACAAGCGGGGCCTTTCAATTTTCAACGCCCTAGGCGTATAAATAAGATCACATCGCGAACTCATTTGGTACGCACACTTGCCTTTTGCTTCGGCCCACTAAAATTTTTAGCTCTTGTTCATTAAGATTTGCTGGTCTTTTTGATTTCGAAGCTTCGGCCTCGGGAACAATTTTTTAGCGTTTCCGAAGATGTCTGAAGGCAAGAAGATCCCTGCTGAGACGAAGCTGAAGATCCCTGCTGAGACGAAGCTGAGTCTCGAGGAGGAGAAGAATCTGGGGTTCCTGATAGCGATGGCAGAGACCAATACAGAGAAAATCACGAAGGAGATTCTCGAAGGTTTGTCCGAAGATACTGATGACAGCGACAGCTATGATGTGGAAAGTGGTGGGGAAGAGGCCGAAGATCGACCGTGGCGACCAAGCCACACAGTTTTTGGGAAAACGACCATCAAGCAGAGTCACATTGATAATATGAGGGGGCGATATTTCCGAGACATATCTATTGTGAGAGCCGATGCCGGGGAAAAAACTTCTCCCACCCCCGAAGAAGATGAAGTTGTGATTTTCCGAAGCTTCCTCAAGGCTGGGCTTCGATTCCCCCTGAGCAACTTTGTTGTTGAGGTACTAAAGACATTTCAAGTCTATCTGCATCAAATCACTCCCGAAGCCATCATAAGAATGGGAGTGTTTGTCTGGGCTGCGAGGAGCCAAGGTTTGGAACCGAACGCTAAAAGCTTCTGCAACATTCATGAGTTATTATACGAGACGAAGCCCTGGGGAAAGGAGCAATACCACAACAACTTTGGGTGCTACAGCTTCGGCGCCCGCTCCGGGTCAAGCTGCCCTGTGCCGACCTTTCGGAAGAGATGGCCCGGAGCCTGGATGACTGAATGGTTTTATGTAAAGAATGATCTAACAGCTCAAGAGAATGTGAAGAGTATCATTATGCACCCAATCTGGCAACGCTTCGGTCTTCGAAGGCCGAAGGTCGAAATGGACGAAGCCGCCGAAGAATGCCAAAGAGCCTTCGGGGTAGTCTGCTCGTTTATTGGGACAAGGGACTTGGTCCAAGAACACATTGCCTTCAGGGTATGGCCACTTGCAGAAAAGTGGGAAATGCCGAAGGAAACCATCAAAGAGTCCGACGAAGGCGGACTAGTCAGATTAAAGTACACATTCAAATATGCAGATAAATTTGTTGAACCTGATGATGACTGGCTGAAAAGCATTGAAACATTAAGTGATGAATTACTTGGGGCATATTCGAAGGCTGAAAATACTGCACTATCAGCAGCCTTCGGAGGCCGAAAAAAGAAGAGACTCAACCGAGTGTTTGATGCAGTCGGGTTCTTCTACCCTGATTATCGTTATCCCATCCGAAGGCAAAAAAGGAAAAACATAACCTCTGAAAAAGAAGAAGCTGCAACTGCTCCTAGCGAGCCAGAACCGAAAGGAAAAAGGTTGAAGGTCCTCACACACCGACCACGCCATATTGAACCAGCTTCGGTGCCTGAGTTCACCGGAGAAACTTCTCCGGCCGCCGAAGCTGAACAGCCAACCTTGCTGCCAGAAATCGCAGAGATGGCCGAAGCGCCATCCACAGAAAAAATGGAAGAAGCGAAAAATCCGACTAAGGAAAAAGCATCAGAAATTTTGAGTCCTGTAGCAAATGTCGAAGCAGCAAAAATCCAAAAGGGTCCAATGGTGACCCCAAAAAGGAAGAGAATGGTAAATGTACTAGATGTCTTGGAGACAATTAAGTCTTCAAGCACAACTCCAAAAAAGAGTGTTGAAATTGCTGAAGCTTCTTCTGAAGCTCCGACGCAACAAGCTGAAGCTGAAGCTGGGCCTTCAGAGCCCTTCAAGGAGCAAACTTTGGAAGCCGAAGCAATAAAAATACCAGAACCAATTTTAGTTGAAGAAACTAACACTGCCATCCCCGAAGCGCCTGCCAGCATATGTGATTACATCATTCGACATGCTTCGGGGAAAAAATTATCTGAAGAAGAAACTCATGAAGCTAACCATTATGCGAGGGAGCTAAAATATCCGAAGGGGGCAGTGATATTCAATGGGACAAACGAAGATGATTTCCTGTACTGCCTCCCAGACAATAAAGAATTATCCGTCTGCCGAGAGATGGCCAGGAGTATAGGATTCCCGAAGCTGGAAGCTGGATTAAGCGCCATGTCGAAAGAGGATCTCGCAGACAGTCTTGCATACAATAGCCTAAAGGTTTAAGGATTAGACTTTTTGAAAAAATTTCTATAATACTTAATTCATTCCTTTATTCTTATATAGACTCTCTTTTTTTTATAGGGTTTAATCCTGAGCAACGCATTGAGAGCGCAAAAAAGTGCCGAAGATGAGAGTTATGAGATTGCGTTCAACAATTTGCGCTCCGAAGTTATCAAACTGAGAAACGAAGCTCTAGAAAAGGATAAAATTCTTCTTACGCTGATAGACAAAGTAAAGAAGGATGAGGCTGCCTCAAAAACCCAGGCCGAAGCCCAAAAGCGTGAAATTAAAGATCTTCAGAAACAGCTGACTAGAGCTAGAGAGGAGCGCGTCCTTGAGGAAACAAAACGAGAACTCAGCGATCATATGG
Organism: Zea luxurians; assembly: GCA_029449295.1. NCBI lineage: Eukaryota > Viridiplantae > Streptophyta > Magnoliopsida > Poales > Poaceae > Zea > Zea luxurians. The sequence continues at coordinate 187,511,734 of JAOPSE010000004.1, read as the reverse complement.
TCAATAAATTGGAGTTAAGAGTTAAAGAGCTTCGTGCATCTCAGGGAAAATGTTATGTTAAATCTATAGAGTGTGTGAATAAAATTAAAACCAGCTTCGCCAGCGTAGGCGCCTTTTCCAGCGAAGAGAATTTCTCTCGAGGCAATCCCGAAGGTCCATTGGAATGGATTAAACACGAAGCAGAGGCCTTCGAGGAGATTCTGAGCAGTCGCGGTGATATCTGCGCTTTTTCGGGCGCCAGAGGAATTGTTTCTGTCTTAGAGAAAAAAGGTTGCGATCATGTAAAATTTCTAGCTCAGTCCGAAGCTACCTTTTCCTGTGAAGACATCAAAGACCCCTCGGCCGAAGCAAGCGTGGTTGGTGGCAAATTTTTTACTGACATTTGGAACGACGGCGGCCGAGGAATGGCACAAGAAATTATCCAAAGGAGCGAAAAAGGCATCCACGAAGCTAGGAAAGTGGCAGAAACTGCCGAAAAAAGTACGGAGCCCGAAAGACAATTAGGTATTAATTAGTCGTTCTTATTGTGTTGTAATTTTTGTTTCAAACTCTGCTCACAGTTTGTAATAGTAATGAAAAAATGTTCTTTTGCCTCAGAAGCTGCTGAATCGACTGTCGATCCCCACACAAAAGGGGATGATGAAATTAAACAAATGGCCGAAGCTATCATGGACAAAGTTGTTGATCAACTTTTAAATGAAGTCGCCGAAGCAGTATTAAGAGAAGACTAGATGCTATTTAGAAAAACAGTTAAATTGTGATCTATGTAACATTTGTACATTTGAATGTAATATACAAGTTTCTTTCCATTATTCAATTCTTTACGATGCATGAAACTGTACATACATACCATTTTTGAGCCTTCGGCGAAAAAACACCTTCCCTTCTTTTCATGCTTCGTGAAGAAAACATTCTTCGTTAAAACTGTCCTGATAAACCACATCCATGCTTCGTGAAAGCACTCTCCGAAGCTAAACAATTTTGATATTGCTCTGATGAAGCTCATCCATGCTTCGTAAAAACAGCCTCCGAAGCTATTTTCCGAAGATCATCATCATATTCCCTCGTGACTTTGCACGATTTGCACTTTCTCAAATCATTCTTTCGAAGGTTAATACTGTGTGCCCTTCTTTTGCCGTATGCAACATGATGTATGATGCTTATGCTATGCGAAATGATGTGATGATGTTATGTTATGCAAATGACGTCTGTTCCGAAGATACACACAAAACACATTCGTAAGCTCTGCATTCCCTTAGGAACGTCTTTGGAGCTTCTTCGTCTTTTACTTAGACGATCTCAGCGTTGACTTTTCGCTGTAAGCCTCCCTTAGGAGCTTCTTCGCCCTTTACTTAGGCGGTATCAGCGTTGACTTTTCGCTGTAAGCCTCCCTTAGGAGCTTCTTCGCCCTTTACTTAGGCGGTATCAGCGTTGACTTTTCGCTGTAGGCTCTGCATTCCTTTAGGAACGACTTCTGAGCAGAAAACTTACACTGCGCTCCCTTTGGAACGGCTTTTTGCGACTTCACAAACTTACTCTGCGTTCCTTAGAACGACTTTCTGTTACTCCGAAGGATTTTTAATTCGAAGGTCCTCCTTGGTAACGGAAAAAATTTTAAGCTTCAGCAACTTAAGCTTGTGGAGCAAATAGATCTTCCTCGTGGAAAACAACGAAATTATTACATGAAAACTATCAATGTTTTTTGCTTCACAGAAAATAAAACTGAATAGGAAAGACTGCTATCAAAGGTAGGATATGTGTCAATAAATGTGCTTCGACTCTGGCACAGTGCTGTTGACTGTGCGAGCTTCGGACTGCTCTCTGAAGTCCCTCTGATGTGGAGCGTATTGACTCCCTTCTGGCTGTTGACCTTGCTGCAATGGAGGTGGGGGCGGAAGCTGTTGCCAGGAAGCTTGAGGTTGACTTGCCGAAGCTACAGAAGCTGCAGGGTGGTTGTCTATGTATTGTGGGATATAAGGCGGATGATACGAAGCAGTATGCATGACCTGCTTCGGCTGAGCTTGTTGAGATGCAGCTTCGGCAATTTCCTTTTGCTTCTGGATTGTAATATGGCACGACCTAGTGGTATGGCCCTTGCCTTCTCCACAGAACAAGCAAAACAGTCTCCTTGGCTGATCTCCGAATCTTCCGCCGAAGCCCCTAGCGCCTCTGCCTCTTGGAGCTGGTGGCCGGAAGGAAGTTTGTTGTTGCCCCGAAGCCTGTGAGGAGCATTGCGGTCTGTTCTGACTCCCCTTATCATCATTCTGAGTGTTGTGGATGGAACGGACATGTCTCGGGTAGTATCTTCCTCCGAAGCCCCTGGTTATTTCAGAAAATCTGAAGGCCTCCTCCCTTCTTTGACGAAAGTCATTGTCAGCACGAATGTACTCATCCATCTTTTGGAGCAATTTCTCCAAGGTCTGAGGAGGCTTTCTAGCAAAGTATTGAGCTGCAGGCCCAGGACGAAGCCCCTTGATCATGGCTTCGATAACAATTTCATTGGGCACCGTTGGTGCCTGCGCCCTCAATCGTAAAAACCTTCGGACATACGCCTGAAGGTACTCTTCGTGATCCTGAATACACTGGAACAGGGCTTGAGCTGTGACCGGCTTCGTCTGAAATCCTTGAAAGCTGGTCAGTAACATATCCTTCAGCTTCTGTCATGAAGTTATTGTTCCTGGCCGAAGGGAGGAATACCAGGTCTGAGCAACATTCCTGACGGCCATGACGAAAGACTTCGCCATGACTGCAGCATTGCCCCCGTACGAAGACACCGTTGCTTCGTAGCTCATCAAGAATTGCTTCGGGTCGGAGTGACCATCAAACATGGGGAGCTGGGGTGGCTTATAGGATGGAGGCCAAGGTGTAGCCTGCAGCTCAGCAGACAGAGGAGAAGCATCATCAAAAACAAAATTTCCCTGATGGAAATTATCATACCAGTCATCTTCGTTGACGAAGCCCTCCTGATGAAGGTCTTTCTGATGAGGCCTTCTGTTCTGCTCATCGTGAGTAAGATGGCGGACTTCCTCAGAGGCTTCGTCTATCTGCCTTTGCAACTCAGCTAGGCGGGCCATCTTCTCCTTCTTCCTTTGTACTTGTTGGTGTAGCATCTCCATATCCCTGATTTCTTGGTCTAGCTCTTCTTCCTGAAGTGTCGGGCTGACAGCCTTTCTCTTCTGGCTTCGGGCCTCCCGAAGAGAGACGGTCTCCTGGTTGTGGTCCAGCGGTTGCAGTGCTGAAGCCCCAGTCGCTGAAGCTTTCTTCGGCGCCATAGCTTCCGAAGGTGTTCAAAAAAGCTCGAAGTGGAAGTGAGTTCACCGGAGGTGGGCGCCAATGTTGGGGACTTGTTCTCAAATGCTTCGGATTAAGAACAAGGCAACATAAAAAGTGTTAAACGTTAAGGCCCTTCGTCCTATTGAACATTATTCCCCTTCGGGAATAATGAGTTCCGGACGAAGGTCACAAGAGACATACCTTCGTAAATTCAACAAGTAATAACGAAGGACTCATATAAAACATGAAATGTAGATCATAGAATCATTTCTACTTTATTAACACAAAGAAATAGAAATGATTACAAATTACAAATGTACCTTCGGTCCTGAGAGAAGGTAAAAAGTACAAGCGTGACGCAAATGCCAATGCACAGTTCACGTGAACAATACGGGAGTACTGTTCATCTATTTATAGACGCGGGACGCAGCCCACGTAAAATTACATCCATGTCCATTACATTTGTTAACGGTTTATGGAAATCTGTCGAGGCCCCCGAAGTCTTTTCATCTTTAAGTCGGTTCCCCCTTATGCCATCGCGCCGAAGCTTCCCTGCGCACAGCTTCGGCTGCCCTCGACCTTCGTCTGGTTCAGGCTTCGTCCTGGTCGTGCTCCATATCCATAATTCTGAATCCGAAAATACCTGTTCATATAATCCAATTGGAAAACATTGTCAAATCATGTTTTTGAGGACCTTCGGAGGACGAAGGCCCCCAACAGAATAGAAACACACGCAAAAGCTAGAGTCGCAGAAATGACACGCACACAAGTCAAGAAACAAGCACACAAATACAGCGCAGCGAGTTCACAATTCAAACAGTGCTCAAATCTCAAACACAACGAATCATATGCGTGCTTGCGGAGTCTAGGTGACTTAGGATGTTCAATGGAGGCTTTGTGCACTGCTCCATGTGCCTAGGGGTTCCTTTTATAGCCCCAAGGCATCTAGGAGCCGTTGGAGCTCCATTTGGTAGGCAATTCTTGCCTTCTGTCCGTGGGCGCACCGGATAGTCTAGTGCACCACCGGACAGTGAACAATGCTTATTTCCTTCCTTCTTTGGCGAAGCCGACCGTTGCAGTCATGGTCACCTTGGCACACCGGACAGTTCAGTGCGGCCTGGTGACCATTGGCTCTAGCCACGTATTGCCCGTTGATTACGTGTTGATTGCGTTGTTGGCTCACCAGGCAGTCCGGTGCACACCAGACAGTCCGATGAATTTTAGTCGTAGCGTCCCCAGCGATTCCTGAGAGCAGCGAGTTCATTGACGCGCCAGCCTATGCACCGGACACCAGACAGTTCGGTGCACCCGCAGGCTGGTGCAAGTCTGGCTATTTCAGCTGAACTTCCTTTGCTCCTTTTTGGACTTGTCTTAACTGAGTTCCTGGCACTTAGACAAGCATGTTTAGCACATAAAACAAATGACTAAGTGTTTAGAACTTACCTTCATACTTGATCCATCTAGATTTGCTTTATATACCTTTTCTCAACATCATGTTAGTTCTCACATAGTGTGTTGTGCATCTAATCACCAAAACAATATAGAAATGGCCCAAGGGCACATTTCCCTTTCAATCTCCCCCTTTTTGGTGATTTATGCCAACACATCAAAAAAACAACTTATTTTGAACTAACATAACTAAAAGAGCTCAAAGTTGCAGATTTATGTCAAATTGAAGACCAATAAGATTATCAAAGAATTTGACATATTTAGATAACTTTTGTCACCACTTGGTTTATTTTCGCAAAACAAATTCTTTTTCTGATCTCTATGTCAAAAACACTTGTTCTGGCAAATCAAAAGATTTTTCAAGAGTCAATTTGATCAAATGCCAAAAAATCCCCCTTTTCCCATAATCCAATTTCTCCCTCAAAAGAGAACAATTTTTTGCAATAAGAAGGTTTTGATCAAATACCAAGAATCTAACACTAAATTTTTTGAAATTCACAAGTGGTTGGCTGATCCAGTTGCTTTGGCCTTAATTTCTCCCCCTTTGGCATTAAGCACCAAAACAGGAGAACTTTTTGGCCCCATAACCCCATTTCCTCACCAAAATGTCAAATAAGAGCAAAAGGCAATGAGAACACAAATAAGAACTTGGGACAAGATACATTGATACTGGAATGCAGTGGAAGCCCTTTCTTTGTCTAAGTTCACCTTTTCCCTTTCAATTTGGCTTTGAGACTATATCAGAAGTACTCAACAAACACGTTAGTCTCAAAGGAGTCAAGTTGTAGCACATCATCCCTCTAAACATGTGCATCATTCACATAAGGACTTGTGAGGTCCGGGGATGACTTGTACAACTTGAGCACCAGAAATAAGCAATTAAAGACATTAATGCTTAAGGTAATATGATCAAAGACATAAAACACATGTATGCTATAAATCAATCTAAGTTACGCAAATCTAAGACATTTAGCTCACTACTTAACCTACAAAACCTTTTCTCATCTAAAGGCTTGGTGAAGATATCGGCTAGCTGGTTCTCGGTGCTAATATGGTAAATATCGATATCTCCCCTTTGATGGCGGTCTCTCAAAAAGTGATGTCGGATGTCTATGTGCTTAGTGCGGCTGTGTTCAACAGGATTATCTGTCAAGCGGATTGCACTCTTATTATCACATAGAGTGGGACTTTGCTCAGATTGTAGCCAAAGTCCTGAAGGGTTTGCCTCATCCAAAGTAGTTGCGTGCAACACTGTCCTACGGCACCATACTCGGCCTCAGCGGTAGATAGGGCAACGAAAGTTTATTTCTTAGATCTCCAAGACACCAGGGATCTTCCTAGAAATTGACAAGTCCCTGATGTGCTCTTCCTATCAACCTTGCACCCGACATAGTTGGAATCTGAATATCCGATTAAATCAAAGGTAGACCCCTTTGGATACCAAATATCTAAGAATTTGCTTAACGGCCACAAGGTGACATTCCTTAGGGTCGGATTGAAATCTAGCACACATGCATACGCTTAGCATAATATCTGGTCTGCTAGCACAAAGATAATGTAAAGAGCCTATCATAGACTGATATGCCTTTTGATCAACAAACTTACCTCCTTTGTTGAGGTCCAAGTGCCCGTCCGTTCCCATCGGTGTCTTTGTGAGCTTTGCATCCTTCATCCCAAACCTCTTGAGCAAATCTTGAGTATACTTCGTTTGGGAGATGAAGGTCCTTTCCTTGAGATGCTTTACTTGGAATCCAAGGAAGTAGTTCAATTCACCCATCATAGACATTTGGAATTTCTGCATCATCACCCTGCTAAACTCCTCATAAGACTTTTGATTAGTAGAACCAAATATTATGTCATCGACGTATATTTGTCATACAAAAAGATCACCATTACAAGTCTTAGTAAAGAGAGTAGGATCAGCTTTCCCAACTTTGAAAGCATTAGAAATAAGGAAATCTCTAAGGCATTCATACCATGCTCTTGGGGCTTGTGCGAATGTGAACATGTTGTATTGCCTTAAGACATTCCTGACTTAAGCTAATTGTTTTATTAGTAGGGTATAGTAATCACCCTAAGTCATGTAAGCGTGAGCATGTCGCACTAACTTAAGGCGTTTCTGACTTAAGCCGATCGCTCCGTTGGTAGAGTATAGTAATCACCCTAAGTCATGTAAACGTGAGCATGTTGCACCGACTTAAGGCGTTTCCGACTTAAGCCGATTGCTCCGTCAATGGGGTATAGTAGTCACCCTAAGTCATGTAAGCGTGAGCATGCCGCATCGACTTAAGGCGTTTCCGACTTAAGCTGATTGCTTCGTTAGTAGGGTATAGTAGTCACCCTAAGTCATGTAAGCATGAGCATGTCGCACCGACTTAAGGCATTTCTGTCTTAAGCCGATTGCTCCATTAGTAGGGTATAGTAGTCACCCTAAGTCATGTAAGCGTGAGCATGTCACACCGACTTAAGGCGTTTCTAACTTTAGCTGATTGCTCCGTTAGTAGGGTATAGTAGTCACCCTAAGTCATGTAAGCGTGAGCATGTCGCATTGACTTAAAGCGTTTCCGACTTAAGCCGATTGCTCCGTTAGTAGGGTATAGTAGTCACCCTAAGTCATGTAAGCGTCAAGGCATGTTGCACCGGTTCTAAGTCGTTTCTGACTTAAGCCGATTGTTGATTGAGAGTTTGCCTGTGGTAGAACATAGAAGCTTTATTGATAATGAAACCTTTTGCTTACAAAGTACAGCTTGTCCGCCAAATTTTTGAGTTACTGCTATGGATAGAATTTCCTGAGGTGCTCAATATTCCACGAATTCCCCACTTCAGTTCCGTCCATTTGGGTAAGTCGGTAGGATCCTGGTCGGGTAACCTCTGCAATGATGAATGGTCCTTCCCATGGGGGTGACAGTTTGTGTCGTCCTCCTCTCGTCAGCACTCGGTGTAGGACTAGGTATCCTACTGCGAAGGATCGATGTCACACTGCTTTGTCATGGTAGCACCTCAGAGTTTGCTGGTATCTAGCCGACTAAATGACAACATTCAGACGTTCTTCTTCTAATGCATCAACATCTTCCAGCCTAGTTGCTTTTGCCTCAGCTATGCTTTTAAATGTTAGCCTGGGTGCCCCAAAGATTAGATCTGCCGATAATACTGCCTCCGACCCATATACCATGAAGAATGGGGTGTTTCCATGCAAGGCCCAGCTTGGTTGGGTTCACAGGCTCTAGACCAAATACAGTAGTTCTTTGATCCATTTTCCTGTAAGCTTTTCGCTCTTGTCGAACACCTTTTTCCTGAATGCATCAAGTATCATCCTGTTGGCTCTTTCCACCTACCCATTAGCTCTTGGGTGTGTCACTGATCCATACTTGATCTGGATGCTAATCTGCTCACAGATGTCAAAGAACTCTGAGCTAGTGAAGTTAGATCCCAGGTCTATGATAATGCTGTTAGGTGTCCCGAACCTAAATATTATTTCTTGAATGAATTCCACCGCTTTTGCTGAGGTCAAACAGGCGATGGGCTTGTACTCTATCCATTTTGTGAACTTATCAATGGCGGCCAGTATGTGAGTATATCCCCCTTGAGCTTTTTTAAATGGCCCAATCATGTCCAGTCCCAGCATGCGAACGGCCAGGTTATAGGAATAGTCTGCAACTGTTGTGCGGGTAGATGTTGCTGTTTTGATAAGAACAGGCATGCTTCGCACTTCTGGACTAACTCTGCTGCATCATTCTTTGTTGTTGGCCAGTAGAACCCAGACCTGAAAGCTTTCCCTACTAATGTCATTGTTGCTGCATGCACGCCACATTGCCCCACGTGTATTTCATCCAGCAGCTACCTTCCAGTAGCCGAGTGAACACACTTCATGAGAACTCCTCCTGCACCTCTTCTATATAGCAGACCCCCTATGATGGTATAGTGGGGTCGACTGTCTTGCAATGCGTTCGGCTGTGGCTATATCATCTGGTTTTTCCTCGTTTCTTATGTATTTGATAATTGGCTCCCTCCAGTCATTGTGATCTGTCTCTTCCTGGTCCAAAATGTGGCACTCCTCAACCTGCTCTGCGGTGACGCTCGGCTATTGTATCTCTTAGATGAAAACCCTAGGTGGAACCTAGGCCTGGCTGGACCCTAGCTTTGACAATGCATCTGCTGCTACGTTGTGATCCCTTTCCATGTGGTGGAATTCTAAGCCCCCAAATTTGTCCTCCAGCTTCCGTATTGCTGCGTAGTATCTGTTCATTGAGTCGGTTGAGCAGTCCTAGTCCTTGTTTACTTGGCTGATGACTACCAGTGAATCGCCGTACACCATTAGCCTTTTGATGTCTAGTGAGATGGCGATGCTCAGCCCATGAACCAAGGCCTCGTACTCTGCAGCATTGTTGGACGCCGGAAATAGGAGCTGAAGCGCATACTTGAGTTGGTCACCTCCAGGGGCAATGAAGAGAATCCCTACTCCTGCTCCCTACAATCTTAGCGAGCCATCGAAGTACATTTTCTAGACTTTAGCAGCTAGTGGGCTTTTCTGGGACTTGGTGCTCAGTCCATTCTGATACTAAGTCAAACAGTGCTTGAGTCTTTATTGCAGTGCGAGGTCAGAATTTTATATCATGAGCTCCGAGTTCGCATGCCCACTTGGCTGTTCTCCCAATAGCTTCCTTGTTGTGGAGTATATCTCCTATTGGGAATCATGTGACTACTATGACTTTGTGGTCGTCAAAGTAGTGTCGGAGCTTGCGAGCAGTTAGAAGTACTGCGTATAATAGCTTCCGAACTTGAGGATACCTTATCTTCGAAGGACCAAGGACTTTGTTGACAAAGTAAACCGTATGATGTACTAGGTATGTGCGCCCTTCTTCTGCCCGCTCGACTACCAACGCAGTACTTACCACATGAGTCGTGCATGAAATATATAACAATAGGTCTTTGGCCGGCTGATCGGATGTAGCTCGGCGTGGTGGCTTGAGTACTGGAGGTGTGGTCAGAAACTTGTTTAGTGCTTCCAAGGCTTCCTGAGCTTCTGTGGTCCACTGGAATTTATCCACCTTTTTGAGCAGTTTATATAATGGCGTCCCTTTCTCACCAAGCCATGATATGAATCTACTCAATGTCGTCATGCATCCAGTGAGTCTTTGTACTTTCTTCTGTTATCGCGGTGGCTCCATCCTCATAATGGCTTCAATCTTCTCTAGATTTTCTTCTATTCCTCGATGGCTGATGATAAACACAAGTAGCTTTACAGCAGGTACCCCAAACACGCACTTCTTTGGGTTCAGTTTCCATCGATAGCGCCTCAAGCTGTTAAAGACGTGTTGCAAATCCTCGATGAAGGTGTATGTGTTTTCTGTCTTGATGACTACATCATCAACATAGGCCTCTACTTGCTTGCCCCAGTGGTCAGCTAAGCATGTTTGGATAGCCCTCTAGTAGGTTGCTCCAACGTTTTTGAGGCCAAACGGCATGGAGGTATAGCAGAAGGCTTCAAATGGCGTGATGAATGCAGCCTTCTCCTCATCTTCCTTTGCTAGACTGATCTGATGATATCCGGAGTAGCAATCTAGGAAAGAGAGCATAGAACAGCCAGTGGTCGAGTCAACTACCTGATCTATTCTAGGGAGTCCGAAGAACTGATCTGATGATATCAGTATAGTCGACGCACATGCGCCAATCAATTTTATTCTTTTTAGTACAAGAACAGGATTTGTCAACCATTCAGGATGTAGTACTTATCTAATGAACCCTGCCGACACCAGGCGAGCTAATTCCACCCGAATGGTGTCTCTTTTGTCAGGCGTGAAATAGCGTAGCTTCTGTCGAATCAGTCTTGCCTGAGGGTACACTTTGAGTTTGTGCTCGACTAGCTCTCTTGGGACTCCTGGCATGTTTGTAGGTTGCCATGCGAACACATCTCGATTGTCTTGCAGGAACTGGATGAGCGTGCTTTCCTATTTGTCGTCGAGGCTGGAGCTGATGATTGCAGTCTTGCGTTCATTAGAGAATCCCAGATTGATCCTCTTAGTCACTTCAGTTGGCCGCATAGAGGTCGCAGCTGGAGCTTCATTCAAGGGGATCGTGAAGTTTTCGTCCACCAGTTTGTCACCGGCCTGTGCAGGAAGGCCATCGGCCTGTGCAGGAAGGGCTACCGGGGGTCTGGTAGTGAGAGCTGTCTGAATGGCACCCCGAAAGTATTCCATGGTGCCTTGGAAGTCGGCGCGCACGGTGATGATCCCCTAAGGCCCTGGCATCTTGAGTATCAAATACGGGTAGTGTGGAATGCCATGAATTTTGCTAGTCCTGGTCTTCCAATGATGGCGTTGTACCCACAATCGAAACGTGCCACCTCAAACCTTAGGAACTTAGTTCGGTAGTTCTCTGGGGTTCCAAAGGTGACGAACATGTAGATGTGCCCAGTGGGTACTCCCCTTTGGTCGGCACGATGCCGAAGAAAGGAGTATCCGATTCAGTGAGGTCGTCGATGGTGACCCCCAGGGCCTGGAGCGTTTGGGGAAAGGTGACGTTGATGTTGCTGCCACCGTCCACCAGCACCTTCTTTACTCGGCTTTCTCGGATCACGGGATCAACGAGTAGCGGATATTTGCCAGGGTGATCGAAGTTGAGCCACTAATCAGCTCGGCTAAAGGATATCGTGTGCTCCGACCATCGGTAAAGAGCCGGAGCACTGTTCGTGGCCACTAGAACTTGCCAATCATTAAGCTTTTGTTGCCTCTTGCTTTCTTGTGCCCCATGGCCTCCGAATATGACGTTGACCTCCCTGTCAACGCGCGGGAAAGCTCCACCTCTCCCACCTTCCTGCTACTAATGTTGCCTAGGCTCGCCAGGCTCTCCTCAAGGCAGGGGAGGTGGCAGTGGCTAGAACGGTCGGTCGTGCCCAACAGAGTTTTTGAAATCGTTGCAGTTCCGCAGGGTGTGCCGCATGTCCTTGTGATATGGACAATGGGAGTCGAGGATCTCGTCCAGTGTTCGTACTCCTCCGCGGGGTGCGTCATGGGCTCGAGTGGCAGGTGGCCCGACAATGTGCACCTCCTCGCGGGGTCTCTTTTCCCAATGTTTGTCCGGTTGTTGGTTCGTGTCCCACCGTGGCGCGGGCGGCACGTGCTTTGTGCCTCCAATGAGGTCATGGGCCTGCTCGTCCATGGTGATGTAAATGTCCGCCTCCCTGAACAGTTGTTCTGAGGTGGCAGGTGCTTTTTGAAGTATGACCCGGACAAAGGCCGGATCGTTGGATCCCCGATAGAAGTCTTCAATCACAGCCGACTCAGTGACTTCAGGAATACGGTTCCTCATCGTTTGAAATCTTTTGAGAAACGATCAGAGAGTCTCATCATTCTGCTGCCTAATGGATTTGAGGTCCCATGGCTGCGCCAGTTTATAGAAGAGAGACTGGAAGTTCGTGATAAACTGGCAGCTGAAGTCACTCCAATCGTCAATGCAGTGTCGAGGCAGGTGTCGGAGCCATTACCGTGTGTCCTGCCTAGAACAATGGGCAAGTACACCGTCATGACGTCCTCCATTGCCCCAGCAGCCCGAGCGACGGTTGTATAGATGTCCAACCAGCCTCCCACGTCCTGCTTAGGCTCATATTTGTTGATGTTGGAGACCTTGAAATTAGAAAGCCATTGGATGGCCCAAAGACGAGGAGTAAGCGCGGAGACCCCGCATGTGTCCTCTTGTCGATGATCATGCCGCCGACCTCGGGGAGGGGAGTCAGTATTAGGTTGTCTCGACCGTCCCCGGAATGGACTATTGGTTGAAGATGCCGCCGACTCGATCCTTGTTGCACGGTTGTGCGCCGGTACACTATGATCTCGGTCGTACTCCTCACGGCGCCTTATCTCATTTTCGTGCTGTCGATCACGTGAAGCACTGATGGTGCTCCGCGCGTCTCATTGCTATTGATGGTGTGATGCAGGTCGTTCGCCGGGTGAGCGAGAGGTAGAAGATGGTTGGCCACCTAAGTAAGCAGCCGCCGATAACCCTCCGTGTCTAGGGTCCACGGGAGGCCGTTGGCTATCTGCGCCAGTACTCCTCCAACTTCACTCGGTGTGTTCAATGCTCGGGCGAAGTTGGGGTACAGGTTTTGAGCGAGAAGCGGATTCTCCCACCGGAGTCTAGCATCTTGTTCAGCTAGTTCCCGCTCTCGTTCTTAAGCCTGTCAACGATCGCGGCGGTAGGAGTTGCATCTTTCTTGATGTACTCATTCATCAGGAGTTTCTCCCACTTCCGAGGCTTTGTCCCGAGATACGGGTCCTGTTCTCCGGCTTCGTGATGTCGTCGTACGTTTCAGTGTCTGTTTCTTCGTCGCCGGGCATCACGGTGGGGAGGTTCATCCCCCTGCATGGTCGGTTCATCGTCAAAGATGGGCGATGACTCCAATCTCCCCTGAATGAATAGGACGTTGGGGTAGAAAGGAGCAGGTATGGCGGTGTGCTTCTTCCCATCCTCCTTTGAGGGCAGAGGTGCCGGGAGGATTGCTCGCTGTGTTTTCCTTCCCCGGCATGGGATATTCACTTCCTTTCTCTGAGTGATCCATGTCCACTCCATAGTGGGCGAGGTGGACAACGGAGTTCTCCTAGTTGGAGAGGCCCCGACTGACTGGCCCTCCATCCTCCAAGGGCTTTTGAGCCCTGACTTGCGAGGGGGCATCCCCTCGAGCTATGAGCAGGGGCATGGCTCGTGGACTCACTTCAGTCTCTCTCGGAATTCCCGAGGAGGGTATCTTCTCGGGTGGATTTGCTACGCGGTGCAGAGTTCCCTCTATGTACGCTATACACGAGATGGTTCCGAAGCAAAACATAGCTCCTCAGCTGAGAGTGATCTTGCTCTTGGAGATGATGGCCATGGAGTTAGCGTTGATCAACGACACACCCCCTACCTGGCGCGCTAGCTGTCGGTGATTAGTGTCCGACCAGATACCCGGGGGTACCCTCGTAGTGCTTTTGGGTAGGACGATGTCATAGATCATAACTCGATGGTTCGTGCCAGGGGCACGAGAAAGAGAGAGTCGGGCGATTTTTAGCACGTTCGGGCCGCTTGAGGAGTGTAATACCCTACTTCTTGGAGTGACTTTGTATGAGTGAGGTGTTTACAAGTGGTGTCTTCTGAATGGTGAGGTGATAATGAGATGAAAATGATGGGGACCCCCCTTGGCCTTATATACACGACCGTAGGGGTACTTCCCGCGCACATGCTGATCACACTCTTCCAGCTTATATCCTAGCTAATAGTGAACACACTTCGCTTATCTCGAGGAAAACCCGGTGCAATCGTTCCGAGCTATCCCCAGCGTTCAAGGATGTCGGGCACGAGAAAAGTGAACAGCTTCAACGGGATCACACCCAAGCCACGAATAATCTAGACGTGAGCCCATCACCTTCTTGGGTTGGCCCATTTCCACTGCTATCTTTGCCCAGCCCATGGCGCAGCGTCCTTGCGGGACGACTGGCATGTGGCCCCAAGCAGGGTTTTCGCCTTCTAGTGGACCTGGGGGATATCTGTCCCCCACATGTGCACCATATGACAAGGGCTTGCTGCTCTTAGCATCTTGCTATAGCTGACATTCAACTTTGGTGGCTTGATGTACCCAATCAATAAGACGTCGGTACGACTGAAACTCAACAATGCGCTGAATGCTACGGTGTAACCTAGCCATGAAACATGCAAGAATTTTCTCTTCGTCTTCATACACATTGGCTCTAATCATGGCCTTCTTCATCTCCTTATAATACTCCTCAACGGAGAAACTTCCTTGCCTCAAATTTTGCAATTTATCAAAAAGATCATGCCGATAATGCTTTGGCACAAAACGAATTCTGATTTCTCACTTCATCTCTTGCCAAGTAACAATAGGGTCGTCTCCATCTTCTTCATGATCACAAAGAAGTTGCTCCCACCAAATCAGAGCATATCCTTCAAACTCAAGAGATGTCATTGCAAGTTTCTTCTCCTCTGAATAATTATGTAGGTGGAAGATTTTCTCCACCTTCAACTCCCATGTGAAATAATCTTCAGGACTAGATCTACCATCAAATTTTGGCATGGTAAACTTAAGTTTCCCAAATCTCTCTTCTTGGTTGACTCCTCTATGATGACGACGACCATAGCGATGTTGGGACTGATCATCACCATCCCCGAATTCAGATTCTTCATTGTTATCATTTCTTCGATTCCTCCCTCTTCCTCTACCACGTGCAGCACCTTGATTCCTCCTCCCATGTTCACTTGCTCTTCTAGAATAATTTCCTTCACCTTCTTCCCCATCTTCATCATGGTTTCTTGCACCATCAGGGGTTCGGCGACGACCTCTGATTTCAGCCATAAGTGCCTGAAGATCTTGTGCCAAACGATCTTGCTTGTCTTCTATGCTTTGTTTGAGCTCATTGAATTGTATCATGGTGACACATTCTTCAATCTCAACATTCGAAACTATCTTCCTGCGAAATTAGTGGTGTTAAGGCAACAAATATAGATGGAATATGAAGCTATATAGAATCTCACAACCTCACCACTCTTACCAACCAAAGCTCTTATGAGGTCCCTGCGGGTTGCAAGAAAAATGTGTGGTGGTAACAAGAAAGTGATGGTTAAGCGAATACAAGACCAGGGTACCGATTTCGATGGCTTATATGTGGAGCTTGGTGGAGAATAATAAACAAGGAATGCAATCTGAATCCTAGTTGTTGTAAAGTTAAATAACCATCCAACTAGAAGTTCATTGCCTAGTGCTGACCACAAGATACGAGTGATGTAAATAGATCAAACACACGCGCAAAGAAATTTCAGATTTGATGCAAACAAGGAGTATGATTGGAATGCAAGTGTTGCGATCAGATCCAACAAAAATTTTGCACCAAATGACAATAGCAAACTGGTTGAACAACTTGATAAAACTTTTACTACTTGACTTTTAGCACTTGTGCACATAAACAAGCATATTGTTCTACTTTTCTTTCACAACGTTTCTCAACACTTTTTTGGTACCTTTCTTTCTTCTCTCTTTTTTTGATACTTTATTATAGAACTAAACACAGATATTAGATATGATATTGCACACTTTATAATAACTAACAAAGAACTCAACCAGTAGCTATAGCTTAGATAGGATCAAAGTTAACGCGAAGAAAATGATAAGGGTTTTCAGATTTTTCTTTTTGTGGATATTTCATATATATATAAGAGGCTCAAAGGAAACATAAAGGACAGAGTGACCAGCAACTAAACAAAGACAACAGATTGAAACAAAGGGCTATGGCAAAAATATTTTATGGCTTTTTGGTGGATAGGACGAACATAAAATAGATGTAGCTAAGGGCAAAGAATCCTACTGTGGCAACTGAGGCTTTGATACCAGATAATGCGTCACGATGCCCGATATTCATGACGTAGGATCAATTTTTAGATAACTAGCTTCGAAGAAGCCAAGATAACTTGCTACAAGCAGCGATAACTAGTGCAACCTGATAAATAAAACTCAAAGCCAACCACCGTCTTTAACCGGAAACCTGAATTGAGGATTCATCCAACCACACTCTCAAAGAACCAACCAACACAGTCTACAATCAATCAAGGAGACCTCGAAGGGAGTAGGAGCACCACTTGGGAGCGGATGAAGTCGTCGCTTCTGCAATCCCTCAAAGGAATTCACAAGAGCAAAGGGGTAGAGATTACTCTTAATATTTGTTAGCACACAGCTGAACAAAAAGGGTTCTGTTTTTAGATTATCCAAAGCTGCCTTACATCATAGACATAGGGGGGTATTTATACTAGCAACAACCAGCCTTAGAGATGTATAAACATGAAAAGAAAGTATTTTAACGTGCTAATGTGAAGGGGGCTCTTCGGGAGATCTGTAGAGCTGAATTCTGTGTGAATGTTTGACTTCTATGCAGCCTTCAGTATTTTGATAATAACTTCTCCTAGGAATCTCCAAATTACATGGGGCTAGATGCATTGGAAAGCTGACTTGATAAGCTTTCTCACCATGTATAGCATGCTTAATGAAACTTCATAGAATGATGCAGTTTAATACGGAAACTTGGTCATCAAATAGACTGTTGACCTTCTGACCAGTCAGCACTAAAGTAGGTCGTCCCCCTTTCTGGTAGATTTGATTAAGTCGGCCTTAGAAGCATTGGAAACTAGACTTCAAGAGCTTTCCAAAAAGTACTTATGGGCCTTCATAGCTTTTGGGAATCAAAAGATATGACTCTTTCTCCTGAGCGGTTCTGTTGCGCTGGACTGACTCGAACATAGCTTTTCATTCTGATTCACCCTTGATAAGTTTTGTCCTTCCTCTTTGGTGAACCTAAGCAATATCAACATACACGACTTAGGTAGCATAAAGTTATCATTAGTGTTTAATTGAAATTCATAAAGTAGCGCGTGCACCTCTTGCTGCAGCTTCTTAGCTCGGCTACGTGTAATTGGTCCATCAAGGACTTGGGCTGCTGATGATGTTGGTTGTACTTGAGTTGATGTAGCTTGACTTGGGGGTTGTAACATGTTGCTTAATGGCATGGTCGTATCACACACCACACACTATCTCGAAGACATCAACCACACACCTGCTACAGGAACCGGTATGATGGACAAGCAGGGCCATATGCCATATTAGGAGAACGACTACACACAACCTTAGGGATTCCACGTCAACACACGACAACAGATCCATCTCTCTCTCTAGTACAAAATAGGTCTCTCATGTAAGGTTCTTCCCTTGAACTATAAAAGGGAAGGCCCTCCTTCTTTCTCTAACATAGGCACCAATTGTAACAAGCTCTAAGGCAATAGTACGATCAGCACAACACTAGACTAGGGCGCAAGCCTGAACTAGTATAAACCCTATGTCTCAAACCACATGCTCGAGTCCCAATGATTCACCATTCGGAGTGAGTCCACGCTAGCATCCCCCACCGAACACAAATTCTATTGTCCCCCCTTCTGAAACCACGATAAATATCCTCTTAGCAATGTCACCATCTGGCTTCACTTTGCAATTGGTAGTTATTGAGCTTCATCTACGCATCGAGGATCCAACCACTGTCGTCAAGGCCAAGAAGCACCAGACATGGCAATGCAACGATGTGTCGTGAGTGAGGAGATAAATTCCATCGAGAACAATCGGACATGACATCTGGTGCGTCTTTCGCCCAATCACCGATCGATCAAGTTGAAGTGTCCAACATCTCCATTGACACTTGTAACTAGTTTATCCTTAACCTTTTTGACCAATCCTTTTAAAACCAACCTTCATCAACATGGGCATTAAAACATTTTAATCTTAAACATCCTCCATTATTATGACTTAACTTATTGTATCTCTACAAAACATATGTTAATCATAATAATATTATATTATCATTAATTAGCAAAACCAAACATGAACCTAGATGTTTTCAAGGAGTATGAGGGTGGAGAGCGAGATGAGGAGGGTGCAAAGGAGGAGAAGGAGCGTGGAGAGGAGGAGGATCTGATGGGTGGAGATTACGCCAATTGTCTAGAATTTGTGTAAAGGAAAATTAAGAAGAGTCATGTCATGGTTCTGATCGTTCCAAGTGGTGATGGGTACACACATCTTTTGTTGTTTAGATTAGTTAATTATATACATGAAACTCTTTTATTTATCATCGCCCAACTCATGGCAGGACAAGGGTTTCGACAATAGAGATCACCATAGGTAGGTTAACATTGGCTTGGGTAACCTCTATCATTTGTACAACTTGGGAGTTACGGTGAAGTAGTCTGGTGAGCCTATTGCCTATGCAAAGCAGAAGGACTTCGCACTTGCTGAAAATACATGAGTTAGAATTGTGCAGGGAGCAGTGAGGAATGCCTTCTAGATAAATTTTACGTTATTTCTGGATTTTTGTACCATGTTTATAAATACTTTAATCACGATATTAAATTTGATATTGCATAAACATTATTGTGTGGCTCCTGAGGACAAGGAGCACAAAGATTATATGTCCTAGAAGTCTACACAAAGAAGGTTTGGAGGAATAAATTTCCAATACAAGGCTCTATGTTAAGAATGCATTCATGAAGTAGGTGAAAGGGCTACCAGTCAGTATTTTTTGGCAGTACTCTAATACATACTTGATCGATGAGGAGTACCTATAGATAAAGGATAATTAGAATCAAGTTTACTAATTTAAGATATTGATACTATTTTAATATATTAACATATGTGTGGATCCAACTCTCGTGGTTAGAAGACCGTCTAGATGTTTATCAGGCCCTTTTGTCATTTATGGGCTTCTAAAGAATTGCAATTGAAGTCAATGAAGAAAAGAAGCTTTGCAACCAAGGGTGGAAAACATATGTTTGGGAGCGATTGATACATTCATATGGCCAAATGAATGGTAAGACGTCGCAAAGACTATTTTCATAAAATATTTATAGTTATATGATGCTAATTGCTATATACAGGAAGCTTAAATTGTTGTTAAGCTATCCCTCATTGATGTATATCTCTGGAGGCATAGGGGACTGGATCCGGCATAACTTGAAGTCCTATGCAGTCGGCAAGCATCAGACCTATTGATTAGTTGTTCATAATATAGAATTAGTTATGAAACATTCAAAATCTAAGTTATAAATTTGTTTTCTAACGGTGAGATCGTAATGTATCAAATATAGTTATTACATTCAACTAAAAATTATGTTTTAAATTTTGAAGGTACTATATGTTCATTAGGGTGATCGACTCGAGAGATGTCTAATCTCAGAGGGGATGTTCTTCTCAGGGTTTGAGTGGTAGTAGTAGTCGATATCGCCACTTGAAGCTTAAGATATTATCATCGAGAATATGTAGAAGACATTGATAGCATAAAACAAGTACAACATGAAGCAATAACAGCACTACAGGCAGCAACAATAATAGTTTGCTAACTACACCACATAGCAAGAGTACTACAGCACGGGATATGTTGCCTAATGTTAAAGAAAGCTTTGTATCAAAAGGTTACAAGTTGGACTAGGGACATTGTATGTAAGAGTAGTAGTGAAATACGCCTGGCTAACATTGTCCACAGAGCCCCTATACACCCTGACTATTTGATAGCAAAAACATGATGGAACTCCTAAAACCAGGGGCGGACCCATAGGGGCAAAGTGGGCATGGCCCCCCTAAAATTTTAAGATTACTTATATATGTAATATTATTTACTGTAAAATACAGAAAATTTAAAAGATAGGATAGGCCAAAATCAACCTCTATTGGCTTCTCTCTGACAAAGTGTCAAGCCAAGGCCCAATAACATCCTACTCTCCCGCTTGTTGATATCATTGGTCATCCCGTCCGTTCTCTGTCAAGCCGCCACTGTTCCTTTCTTCGTTCTTCCCGTGTGATGTGGCATTTGGTGTGGCCTTGTGCCCGTCGAGGTCCAGACGTGGAACTCCAGCCCAGGCACGGCAGCGCCGGCGACTCGTGTGACCGCCCCTGTCCTAGCCCGGCGCAACGTTGCCCATGCCCTTGCGGCCCTAACGTCCAACCATCTTCCTTCTGTCTTCCAATCGGCGCAGCGTAGGCGCGCACCCTTTCCTCAGGCGCCGCTGCTCCCTATCATTGCTCTCATCAACAAGCAGTCCAGGTCTTCAAGAAGGTAAGCACTAACCAAGCAGACAAGTTGTACGCCTGTGCTAGATTTGCAATTTTGCATAACTGAACTGGATTAGATAAGTTCATAAGTAGTTGGTCTGTTGATGATTATTAATACTCTTCTACAAGCTAATTGAGTTGGCCCTGTTATTACTTGTGTCAATGGCATGTGTTGAGAGAACATTTTTAGCTATTAATATAATTAAGAGAGAATTGCATAACAAGATTGAAGATGATTGGTTGAATGATTTAATGGTTTCCTTCACTGAGAAAGAGATCTTCAAATACATTGATGATGACATCATTATTCGACGATCTTCAAATTCATTGATGATGAACTCATTATTCGACGATTTCAACGTCTCAAAACTAAGAGACAATTGTGAGGTCAACAAAAACTTAACGGTATGTTTCTTTTTTATTTGTATGATTTCCTTCTTTGAATTTATATCATGTATGTTTCTTTTTTATTTGTATGATTTCCTTCTTTGAACTTATATCATGTATTGATATAAAACTTGAATTCTATGTGACAATAGTTATTTTACGGTGTTGGTTGATTTTGTCATATGGTTTCTAGGTCCTCCCTAAATTTTTGTCATGCGTCCGCCTTCAGACTTATCAAGGAACGCTACGATATAATATATTGATAGACAGTGATCCAAGACCATACATGACAACACTTTAGTTACACTAGATGATGTAGGAGAGCGAGCAAGACTCTGTCTAAAATTAAAGTCCATCTAGAGTCAAGCCACGCACTTATTCTTCTACATTACATGCTTAGGAATGCATACATACATAGACATGTATAGAAGAAGAAGTTCCTTGTTTATTCTTTCCCGGTCAGGCAGTAGATTCTAGATGTGAAGAAACCAATGATGAAAAGGAAGGAGGCTGTGTTGTCGACCATATCAGTCCACACCACGAGAGAAGGAAGAATCATCAACCACACGTCTAACTGTCAAGTGTTTTGAGTCCAAAGCGGCAACCATGCATGCCAGCAGAGGTGGAGTCGGAGTCAGTAGGGAGCTGAAGCCAGAGCAGCACAGCCACAGGGGAGGGGGTGTCGGTCATCTCTCTCCAGCTCCGTCCTGATTTTGCACAGCTTGCTTGACGAACTGTCCACGAACCCGTGGCCGCTGGTCGGCTAGCCTCTTTCTGCTCTGGTACCGCACCTGAAAATGGCAGACGGCCATCAGAAAGAAACCAGTCCTCCTATCCAATGATCTCTCTTCTTCTTAAACATATATGTAATTGAAAACAAATAAAGAAGAAAAATTAGGATGCAATTGAAAACAGGCTACCTTCTTCCCAAAGTTCCGGTCTTTCTTTTTCTCTCTATATTTCTTTAGCTGTGCTTGTCGCGGTGTCATGTTCGCAGCAAGCCGTCTGACATATGTGTCATTGCCACTGCCACTGCCACTCCCATTGCCATTGCCACCTCCAACTCCACTTTTGTCCATGGCCTGTATCTCCGTTTCTGTCAGTCCAGCATTTGCAGCAGCCATACTCCCATTGTTCTGCCCCTTGTTGCTGCCTGAGTTGCTCCCGGCTTTCACACCACCATAGTTATTGGTAGCTTGGCCTTCAAGTGGGGGATCAAATACGTTGGAGGAACCACATTGCAGGGCTCCTGACCCACCATTCTCAAAATGGACAAAGTGATTTCTGGCTGTATTTTCATCAGCCTTCGTTTTCCCTGCTGTTGCATTAGCTGGAACCATCCACTGCTGCACAGGATGGAACGCTGATGTGTATCCATTAGCCTTAATAGCAGAGGGCAACATGGGTTTTGTCACAACATCCTTTGTAGTGGAACCCATGTCATTGTCATTGCTACTGCCGTTGGAGCCTTGTTTTATCGGGGCAGCATCTGAATTTGACTTCATGTTGTAGGTAGAATCCGTTTTCACAGCCTCCGAGCTGTTATCATGTGGCGAACAGCTACCTACCAATCCTGTCCCACCTTGATTGGAAACCGCAGATGTGTGGTACCTTGCAATAAAAGTGGTAACTGTTAGTACGTAACATACTGTTGCTTTCATAACTCACTAATGACACTGATATTATGTTTTGCACCTTGTAAAAGCTGACAGATTTGATCGTCTTAATACACAATTCCGTTGTTCGTCGTCTTTGACTGTATTTTTGTTGGCACCATCTCCACATGATCTCGACCTCTTCAAACTCAGCTCAAGTGATGGCAAAACATACTTATCATTCTGGTTATTCTTACCTTTCCCTTCTGGCACTTTGGAAGAGAAATTAGGGGTATCTTCTGCAGCTCTTGCTGCCTGTTGGGTATCCATGTTTTTGGCCATTGAACCAATTAGGTCAGCAGCTCGAACAGTTGGATCCTCTAAATTTTCCATCATTGATTCCTTTGAATTGTTTTCATGATCTGCTGCTTTGATGGATCTCCCATTTGGGGAAGATTGGTGACCCATATATAAATTTTCAGGGCCACCTATCTCCAGGTCCTTTCCCTTAAAGTCATCTGAAATCAACCATCCATCTTAATAGATAAAATGGCCAGCAAGTTTATTTATTTTGTAAAATTGCATAGTGCATCGGTTGAGCATGACATACCATTAGTGTTTTTTGGCTTCTTGCAGTTTCTGTTGCTCTTATCTGGTAGCCATCTGTTGCTACATATCTCTGACTTTGAGTGGATTACTTGCGCACAGGTACTATTGGGTGGATCGGCTAACTGATCCAGAGACGTAGCTTGTGGACTGTCGATCTCCACAGCAAGCTTAGTCCACGAGTTCTGTGCCTGATGACATATTAACCAGTAAACAAGTTAGAATGTGCCCATACTTTTTTATATATATAGCAACTCTACTGGGGAACATTGCTTTAATTTTTGATATGTGTGTGTATATATATATATTCATTTTCAAACTAAAATTAATTAAGGGCTCAAGTTAATTGTTAAGAAACATTTGGATCGTAATCCATTACCACCCCTAGATACCTTAGCACAGAAAGCCAGAGCCACAAAAACATGTATGACTTAGTTCAAAAATAAATTATACATCAGTAACAAAAAAAGAAAAGAAAACAAAATTCAGTTCATCGACAATTAGGCTATCTCCAGCACCTTACCCATTTCCATCCTCATATTTAAACTTCACTCTGCGAACAGTGCAAAACAGTATTTTGGATGATCATATGGGTGAATTGCTGGAAACAATCTTATAGAAAGGGTAGATTACCCTGTTCATAACCCATTAATGGAAATAAGTTGTGGTACGACAGTCTATGCATGTTTCTAAAACCAAGATCCAACCTAGGAGAAACTAGGTGTTTTTTCATTAAAAAGGAAAATAGAGAAATAGGCACTCAAATTCAAGCAGAGAGAGGACTTGTACCTTAGGTGATTGGGTACACGACCACACCTACCACCCAACCATCTGAGCCATGTTTTAACACTTCAGGTCCAATATTTACTTCTTAGGCTTGAAGCTATACACTTTGTTAATAGTACTCAAATATTTAAAATCAAAGGTATGGATCAATGTTGTGTTGACGTGGTAGCCATCACCAACAAACAATCCACAATACTTTCTGGACCTATTTATCATGCAGCATATGCATACTGACCTAGTGCTCCTGACAATCATAAAAATGAACTTACCATTCTCTGAACGCCACCCAACCCCACTAGATCGTTTAAATCCTGCCAACATAAAATCATCATAGTTTATCCTAACACATACATGTGCTTGCAAGGTTTGACAAGAAACCATATAGCTTTATGTTTCCAAGACTACAAATTTGAAATTATGCACTTCTTTTGCCTCATAAGTGTTTTTTAGGAAACTTTGCCTCATAAGTAATCCACACACCACAAATGTCGTCTTTCACACATTACCAAGCTTTGTCTTCCCTGTGTATTTTTTTCATGCTTAGGGCTTGTTCGGTTAGGGGTGGATTGGAAGGGATCGGAGGGGTTTAAATCCCCTCCAATCCCTCTCAATCCACCTCAAACCGAATAAGCCCTTATGTGTATCGGTATACGATTACTAAAGGTTACTGTATATATCACTCCTAAGTTACAAAATGTTCTCATGTGGGACTGACAAATGGTATCGAGAACGTCAGTGGCAAACATGAAATATTTCAAAATTGGTTCTTACGTGTATGAGCTTCTGACATCAAAACTCATTGATTGTGCATATGAAAAAATCATTTGTTTCTGAACCAAATAGTTGATCTCAAGCTTTTCCACAGACAAATATTTCTAAATGGATTTGGAATAAAGAACTGGTTACATTGAACCCTTGCTACTATATATATATAAGTAAAAGTGCGAATGCAACTAGAGTAACCTATAAATGTATAAAAATACAAGGGGTCATATAAGACACGTAACTATCATGTGTGTTCAAGAAAAAGGTAAGACATTACAATCGACACTTTTTTGTCCTAAAAATAGAAAAGATGAAAGATGAATTTAAGTGTGTTAGGTGAAATAAAACCACATCACAGGCATTCTCAAGTTCATGTGCAAAATTTTAGAATCGAATGAGGATCCGAAGTAATTTACTCATTTATTTCAACCAGGAATGTAATACCTCTAACATATATAGAAATAGTTATCCTAAGAAAACAACATTTAGTAATTTCTAATTATGTGGTTACGCGAAAGGGCATCTAGCCGAGTTGGTTATGTGGTCTGTTAGCACTCCTCAGGTCCTAGGTTCGACTCCCCATGGGAGCGAATTTCAGGCTGTGATTAAAAAAATCCCTTCACCTGTCCCACGCCAAAGCACATGCCTAAGGCCCGATTGTGGTCGCGGTCGTGTCTCATATGGGCTACGGTGCTGCTGTGTATTGGTGGGGCAGGGGTTCGAGGGTTTTATTAACCTGCTTGAGAAGGTCTTTTTCTTAATATAATGTCCGGTGGCTGTTTTACCCCCGTAGGTCGAGTTTTAATTCTGTGGTTATAAATGGCAATTAAATTTAGCTCCTATGTAATTTAACCTCTATTATATTCCATTTGGTGATTCTAGGCAATTGTGCCAAAACATTTCTTGTATTCTAAGTGTTACTAGGTTCATACCTTGAACAACATGATAACAGCCTCTAATAAGCTTTAGAGAAGTAAAAAAGTATCAAAACCCATACTTGAGTGCCACTGCCATTATCACTGTCATCCCTTGCATTAAGTCCCATGCCTGCTTCGTCATCGTTGCTACCACTGTTGTTACCGGATTCATTGACACCTTTTGATTTGGCACACTTCTGGGTCTGAATGCCACTTTCACTTCCACTACCACTGGACTGAGTTCCAAACAAGTAAACTCTTGTTAGAGTAAATACACAAATTTACCCAGAGAACCATGAATAAAGTAAAAAAAACTTGAGTAAACCTTGAAACTGAAGCAACAATTATCACTTGACAGTTTTTTTCAAGAAAGTATAATATCCAAACCAGACCATGAACAACTTACGCTGTGACACCGTTGTCTCCATACATGCTGCCAAAGGTTCTTAAGTTCATTCTTACGTATAGGCTTGACCAAAAAGTCAACAGCACCTTTTGACAGACATTTAAAGACTGTACTCATATCATCACTCGAAGACATCACTGCACAAAAACCACATCGGTGTAGCAGCTAAAAGCATTGGAACTAAATAAATCAAGAAAGCAACATTTTGATCATGATATGAACTACACTGTACAGAGGAAAGTTACTTACTAATCACTGGAATACTCTTGAAAATATTGTGTCTCATGATCCTACTCAGCAGAGAAATCCCAGATACACCGGGCATAAAAACCTCAGTCAAAACAAGATCTATGTTGTTTCCCTTATCTTCAAGATAAGTCCATGCTTGCTGGCCATTTTTAGCAGAGATGACTGAAAAAGGTTGGATAGCACAACTAAACTTTTAAAAGAACACCAGTCGGTCAAAGAAAATAGAAAATTATTTATATATATCTATGGGACCCGTGTGGCCCATGGAGCTGCGCAGGGAGGTTGACCCGCGTCACCCATGTATGAGTATACACCCAACGGTCCATCACCTGGACCACCCTGGCGCGCGCGTCCGCCCGCCCGACCATGCCCCCCACGCGGCTTCGCCCAAGCCACATGTCGGCTCCTCCCCACACGCAGCTCCCTCTGCGCCATGCATCGACTCTATAGGCGCGCGCATTAAGTTATTTCCCCTTCTATTTCAGACATTGCAGCGTACATTAAGTCATTCTATCATCTTTTATGTATACTCAGACATTCCTTGTCATTAGTTCAGTTATTCTAGGCAATACTAAGTCATTCTAGCGTCCAGACAACATTAAGTCATTCAGAGTTCAAGCAAAGTCATTCAAACATTCAATCAAATGTTAAGTCATTCCAGCAAATATTAAGTCATTTTGTAAAAAACATTAAGTTATTATTGTTTTCAGCCATTTTTTGGGGTTTTTCAGACATTTTCTTATGTCATTGGTTCAGTCATTCCAGAAAATATTAAGTCATTCTAGACTACATTAAGTCAATTCAGGCAGGGTGGCTCGGCTCGACCCTTGCGTAAGGGCGCGCGGTGGGGCGGCTCGATTGCCCGGTTGGGCGGGCGCTGGGGGGGACTAGCTCGGCTGGGCCAGCGGGTGAGCGTGCAAGGTGGTTCAGAACCCTAGGTTATGAATAGATCTACCCTATATATATACATATATATAATGTGTGTGTGTGTGAGAGAGAGAGAGAGAGAGATGGAAACACATGGGCTAGGCCAAGGCCCATTACAACAGAGAACATACACATAAATCTAACAACCTCCACTCCCTCCTCAATTGAAATTGTAACCGACTCTTCTTAGTGAAATGACATGCAGATCTCCTACGCTGTTCGAGAAAAAAAATGAAACTCTAGCCGCGACAGATGTTAAGACTGAAGCGAAACTCCTAGAATAGTGAGGAGGGAAGACCCTTGGTGAAGATGTCGATAAACTGTGAGTTCGTCGAGATGTGATGGACGTAGACGTCCGCGACAACAACACACTCACGGAAAAGTGGAGGTCAAAGGTCATCTCAACATGCTTCGTGCGCTGATAATGGAAGGGGTTGTCGGTGAGGTAGACAACGCTGACATTGTCGCGGTATATCAGGGTACTCAAGATGAGGGGGCTATTAAGCTCCTGGAGAAGCTAGCGCAACCAGCTCGCCTCAGTCACCCCATTAGCAACAGCCGTGCACTCAGACGAGCACTGGAGCGGGAGACCACAGGCTGTCGCTTGGAGGACCAAGAGATCGGATTGGCCCCAAGAAAGACCGCATAGTCGAAAGTCGACCTACGAGTGTTCGGGCATCCGGACCAATTGGTGTCGGTGTAGACTATCAGCTCGTGGGTAGAGAAGTGGAAGGTGGAAATCATAGTCGATAGTGCCTCGAAGATACCGGGATCCGCTTGACTGCACCCAAGTGCACCTCACGGGGATCATGCATATAATGGCAAACTTGTTGAACGACATATACAATGTCGGGCCTAGTGAAGGTGAGAGACTAAAGAGCACCGGCGAAGCTCTTCGGCGGTGGGCTCACTGACAAGAGCATCATCAAAGAGCTTGGCCTGCGTGCCAACCGAGGTTACACAGGGCTTACAATCCATCATGCCAGGCCCCCTCGAGGATGTCTAGGGTGTATTGCCGCTGCTGGAGGAAGAGACGAAGAGGCCCCGAAGTGAGGCTCAACGACAATCCCTAGAAAGTGAAGGGAGCCCAAATCCTTCATGGCGAACTCATGCTGAAGAGCGTGATAATTCGGTGCAGAAGAGACAAAGAGGAGGCATTGAGCCCAATGTCATCAACATAGAGCAGTAGGTGTACAATGTCACTACCATGCCATTAGATGAACAAAGATGTGTCCGACTTGGCCTCCAGAAAACTAAGAGAGAGCAAGTATGTGGCAAAGCGGTTGTACCAAGCGCAAGGACTTTGCTTCAGACCATAAAAGGACTTATTGAGCTTGCAGACCATATCGAGATGAACATGATCAACAAAGCCAGTAGGTTGACTGCCGTAGACAACCTCAGTGAGGGTTCTATGAAGAAAGGCATTCTTGACATCCAGTTGATGAACCGACCAAGAACGGGTGAGGTCCAAAGTGAGGATTGTACGAACGGTAGCAGGCGTCACGATGGGATTGAATGTCTCATCGTAGTAAACGCCAGGGTGCTGGATAAACCCCCGGAGAACCCAATGGACCTTGTACCAATCTAAAGAACCATCCATTTTCCATCCACTAGTAGTCCCGCGCGAGGATCCGCGCTGGTAGGAAAGCCCACGCCCACATAAGGGTGGTCACCGATGGGTGGGGGTGCGCGAGGGGCAGCTCCAACGACCTGTAGGGGCGGTGGTGCCTGCAGAGGCACGATTGGAGCCTAGGCAGAAGAGGCGATGACTGCAAGGGCTGGAAAGACACCAGCAAAGACCAACTATGAGGAAGGGGTGAGGAGAGAAGAGGGGAGGCAGAGGGAGGTGGAGGGCCAGTCATGGCTGCACGGCCAGCAGGGTCCGCGACGGCTAGGGATGGGTAGGGGGAAGAAGCACTGGCTAGATACCATGTTAAGAGAGGAAAAACCCTAACCCACATGAGCTAGGCCAAGGCCCATTACAATAGAGAACACACACAATAATCTAACAATAAAAAATGCTTGGAAAGGGTCTTTTTAAAAGAATACAGGTGAAGGCTTAAGGAATGTCACGAAAGAGTTCCATTGTGGTTATTTCAAACAAGATTACAACATGGGAAAAAATCGGATGGTGGGGGAAAGACCGCCCCCACGGTATTTCACTAAGAAGAGATGAACCGGAGCCCGGCTAAGAAAAGCCACAAAAGTTAGCCCCCTCATACATGGGAATGCCACCCTTTATGGTTCGGTCCTTGACCCATGCTTTGAGGCCTAACCCACATGACCAGCCCCTTACACGAGGGCCCGCCCACCATAGGTCGGTTCACCTATGCCAACCAAGGGAATCAGCGAGTGACGTTTTTAACCTTAGTCTGAAATTTGCTCCCATGGGGAGAGTCGAACCCAGGACCTAAGGAATGCTACTCAAACCACCTAATCAAGATTACAACATGAGATGTGCCAACTAATGAATATCGATTAATGTTCTATTGCCCCCACAATGTATGATGGACAAAGGTTTTGGAACTTATCTTTCATGTTCCCAAACACTCCATCAACTTCGTGTAAATCAAATGGTTGGCCAAATATGGTTGTGTTATATAAGTAGAGGGACTCTAACTCTCATCCAGAGGATGACACTATGAGCTGGGGCAATTTTCGTTTATTTCTCACACACTACTCAAATGTCATACCCATCTAAGGGGTTGGAGACACATATTTATAGCTCTAGAGGCTGCACTACCACACTTTCTCACACACACTACACAACAGGATTGTCCTCTACATGCTAAAAGCTAAAAGAGACTAAAGAGGACAGTCAAAAAGCTACTGCTGTCCTCTAGATGCTAAAGAGACTAAAGAGGACAGTCAAAAAGCTACTGTTGTCCTCTAAATGCTAAAGAGACTAAAGAGGACAGTCAAAAAAGCTCTTGTTGTCTTGCTGTCCTCTAGATGCTCAAGACTTATTCCATCATTCTCCCCCTAAGTCTTGGGTGTCGTCTTGTGGGAAAGTTGGGCCATCCCGGACCTGGAGCAAAGCTCAAGAAACTTGATCCTCACAAGGGGCTTGGTGAGCAGGTCTACAAACTGATCCTTGGTGTTGATGTAGCGCGCCTTGATGCTCCCTTCTGCCAAGCAGTCTCGGATGAAGTGGTATCTCAGCCAGATGTGCTTGCTCCGTTCATGGAACACGGGGTTCTTAGCCAATGCCAGAGCGGACTGGTTGTCCACCCTGAGTTCCACCGCTCCAGTGTATCCCGAAGAGATCACCGAGCAGTCGAGCCAGCCAGAGCGCCTGAGTCGAAGCAGTGGAGGCCGCTATGTACTCGGCCTCGCAGCTGGACATGGCCACCACCTGCTGCTTGACCGACTGCCAACTAATGAGACACTTGTTGAGGAAGAAGATGATCCCGCTTGTGCTCTTGCTAGTGTCGATGTCCCCGGCGTGGTCGCTGTCACTGTACCCGACAAGGTGTGCCTCCCCAGGGCACCTCGGGTAGTAGAGACCGTGGTCGAGAGTCCCCGCAACATAGCGGATGATCCTCTTCACAGCCTGCTCATGCTCCGTCGTCGGTCGCTGCAGAAACCTACTAACGTAGCCGACGGAGTATGCCAAGTCAGGCCGTGTGTGAACGAGGTAGCGAAGGCTCCCCACAAGACGCCGATATTGTGTAGCATCCACCTCCATCGTGCTGTCGCGACTCAGCTTCAGCCTCTCCTCCATCGGAGTGAGAGCTGGGTTGCAGTCGGTGAGCCCAGCCAGCTCAACAGTGCGCTTGGCGTAGGCGGTCTGACGAAATGTGATCCCGAGTCTCCTTGGTGCACCTCAATCCCCAGGTAAAAGGAGAGATGCCCCAGGTCACTCATTTGGATGGTGGCCTTCATCTCTTCCTTGAACGCTGCCACCTCTGCATCCTTGGCGCCGGTGATCACCAAGTCGTCGACGTAGACACCCACCAGCAGGGCACTTTCTCCATTGCCCCGCCGATAGATGGCCGCCTCGTGCGAGTTTGGCGTGAAGCCCATTCCTTTGAGCGTGGAATCCAGCTTGGCATTCCACGCCCTCGGTGCCTGTCGCAGGCCATAGAGAACCATGCGCAGGCGCAACACCTTGCCCTCCTTGCCAGGGATCGCAAAACCTGGTGGCTGGTGTACGTAGACCTCCTCCTTTAAGTCGCCGTTAAGAAACGCCGACTTGACGTCCATGTGATGAACGTGCCAGCCCTCCTAGGCTGATAGCGCAAGGAGGAGTCGCACGGATTCCATCCGTGCGACGGGGCGAAAGCATCGTCAAAGTCGATCCCTCCTGCTGTAAGAAACCGCGTGCCACCAAGCGAGCCTTGTGCTTAACGATGGCGCCGGCTTCATCCCTCTTCAGTTTGAACACCCATTTAAGGGTGATCGCGCGATGACCATGAGGGAGATCAGTGAGCTCCCAGGTGCGGTTCGTCTCAACCGCGTCCATCTCCGACTGCATCGCGGCACGCCAAGCCACGTGTTTTTTGGCCTCCGCGAAAGAATGAGGCTCACCATTGTCGCATGCAAGATGCAACTCTCCTGCCAAAATGCGAGACGTCGGGCCCGTCACTGACAGGTCGATGAGAAGGCCCTCCACCTTTCGATACCGCAACGGCTCACCGTCGTAGCACGCGTCAACGCGCTCCTCGTCGTGGGAGAGCGGGGTCACGAGCTCCACTGGGTCATGTTCGACACGAGCTGGCGTCGGAGAGGATGTTCCCGGGAAGGGTACCGTCGGTGCTGGAGTACGTAGTGACGGAGAGCTCGCTGGAGCTGGAGTCGTGGCAGGATGGCGTGGTGGTGAAGAGCTCGTTGTAGCCGGAGCTGGAGAGCATGGCGTTGTAGTCGGTGGAGATTTGGGGGCTGGAGTAGGCCTACTCGAAGAAGGGTCGCCTACTCCCTCGGCTCCCTCAAAGTGGATGTACTCGATGGTGAAGTCGTCGTACGTCGGAGTCGTGCCGTCATCCACCATGTCCCAGGCCCATCATCGCCCTTCGTCGAACACTACGTCGCGCGCCGTGCGCACACGCAGTGTTCCTGGGTCAAGGATGCGGTAGGCCTTCGAGCCCTCCGCGTAGCCAATGAACACCCCTAGGGTGCTCCTGCCGTTGAGCTTGCCGATGTGGCCAAGCTCCTTGGTGAACGCGAGGCGGCCGAAGACCCGTAGGTGAGAGACCGCCAGCTTGCGCCCATGCCAAGCCTCGTATGGTGTCATCCCGTTGAGTGCCTTGGTAGGCGAGCGGTTGAGGATGTAGACCGCTGTCACCACCGCCTCTCCCCAGAAGGCAGCCGGCATTCCCCTCTGTTTGAGGAGAGCCCGAGCCGTCCCCACAACTGTCTGGTTGCGCCGCTCGACGACGTTGTTCTGCTATGGGTTGTACGGCGCGGAGTAGTGGCGCTGAATACCCTCATCCGTGCAGTACGACGCGAACTCAGCCGCCGTGAATTTGTCGCCGTTGTCGGTGCGCAGCACGCGCAGATTGCGACCGCACTCCGCCTCCGCAGCGACCTGCACACGCCTGATAGCGTTCGCAGCCTCTCCCTTGCTACCAAGGATCATCACCCACATGTAGCAGGAGAGATCGTCGACGAGCAGCAAGAAGTAGCGTCGTCCTCCTGGTGTGGCTGGTGTCACCGGGCCACACAAGTCCCTATGCACGAGCTCGAGCCTCTCCTTGGCTCGGAAGCTCGACTGCTGGGGAAAGGGGAGTCGTCTCTGCTTTGTCAACACGCAGACATCGCAGAATTGCTCCACATGGTCAAGGCACGGCAGGCCTCGTACCATCTCCTTGGCACTGAGCCGCTTCAGGGCCTCGAAGTTAAGGTGCCCGAAGCGCTCATGGCACTGCCATGCCCCGTCGTCTCGACGAGCAGCAAGGTTGTGCCACCTTCACATTGAGGATGTATAGCCGATTTGGACTCCTGCGTACCTTGGCAAGAAGGCGACGAGAGGGATCCCAGATCCTCATGACTCCGTGCTCGACTTCCACGCACGAACCGTTCTCATCCAGTTGTCCCAAGCTGATGATAGAGTTCCTCAACGCGGGGATGTAGTAGACTCCGGTGAGCAGCATGTGCTCACCAGACGCGGCGGTGAAGACGACTGAGCCGGCGCCCTTGATCTCTACGCCGGAGGCGTCCTCAAACTTGACGGAGCCTCGGACGCTAGAGTCAAGCTCGGTGAAGAACTCCCGTCGGCCGGTCATGTGATGAGTGGCACCGGTGTCGAGGCACCATCCTT
Source organism: Zea luxurians (assembly GCA_029449295.1). Lineage (NCBI taxonomy): Eukaryota > Viridiplantae > Streptophyta > Magnoliopsida > Poales > Poaceae > Zea > Zea luxurians. Next base: position 187,478,496 of record JAOPSE010000004.1, on the reverse strand, counting down.
CGATTATGTCTTTGCTGGAGCCGTTGCCGAGGAAAGCGCGTGCTTTCGACTCATCAAGGTGGAGGAGTGCCGCTGCGGCCAGTGCCGCTGGAGATAGCTCGATGCTTGCATGTGCTAGGAGCAGAGCCTCCTCCTCCGCCTCCGCCTGTGCGACGTTGGCCTGGCCACGTCGTGGCTGTCGACAGTCCCTGGCCCAGTGGCCAAGCTTGCCGCAGTTGTGACAGCCATCATCTCGTGTCGGCTTCTTGTTTCCGACTGCGCCGCCTTGGGCACCTCCACGGGCACCACCCTCAGCATGTCCTCGCGCTCCGGCCTGGGCGCCTCCACGCGCCTTGCGCGACTTGCCGCGTTTGCGGCCTCGTGTCGAGGAGGACTCCCCCTTCTTGTCACCCTGGCAGGCCTCCACTGCTCCCGAGTGAGATGTAGCTTCCCGCCGATAGTGATAGGCCCAGAGGGAGCCTGTGGTTCGTCGCTGTCGACCACCTTGAGACGACATATCGCCTCTTCGATTATCATCGTGGAGAGGTCTAGCAGAGACTCGATCGAGCGAGCAATCTGCTTGTACTTCTCGGGGATGCAACAGAAGAGCTTCTCAACAGCTCTCTCCTCATCGTAGGTGTCGTCGCCGAACTGCACCATCTTCTGCAACAGAGTGTTGAGGCGGAGAGCAAAGTCATCAACATCCTCACCTGGCTTGAAGGCCAGGTTCTCCCACTCCTTGCGAAGTGCCTGCAGTGTGGTCTTGCGGGCACAGTCGCTGCCGATGCGGGTCGCAGCGATGGCATCCCAGGCCTCCTTGGCAGTCCGCTTCTGGGAAAGCAAAAACTGCATCTCGGGCGGGACTGCAGCAATGAGGGCATCCAGCGCCCGTCGATCCTCGTGGTAGTCGACGTCGCCGTACCGAACTGCTTCCCACATGTGGCGAACCTAGAGCCATACCCTCATCACCGCGGCCCACTCGACATAGTTGGTCTTGGTGAGGGTAGGCCACCCACCGCCGGGACCGATGTCCCTGACAATGGCCTGAGCCATGCAGCGACCATGGTACCGATCCGGGGAGGGAGAGCCGCGCCGCCTGTAGAGGCCGTGATCTCTGTCGACTCGGTCGCCGCCGCCGGAAGCACCGCCGGCGTGTCTACGCCCGTCTGGGCTGCCGCCGCGTGCGCCCTCGCCCGGAGTGCCGTCGGCGCGTCGGCGCCTATCTGGGCTGCCGCCACGCGCGCCCCCATGGGGATGCACGGCTGCCCACTGTGCCGCCTGCTCTTGCGCTGCTTCCCTCGCCAACCTGAGCTCTTCGTCGGTGTTGTCGTCGACAGAAGCAGAGCTGCCGACTCTACTGCCGCGCAGAGCCTCGAGCTCTGCTGCCGCCGCACGTGCAACATCCGCTACCTCCGCTGCTTCTACTTCCGCTCTCGCTGCTGCCAGTTCCGCCGCCGCCAGCCGTGCTGCCCTCGTCGCTGTCGCTGCAGCCGCTGCTGCTGCTCGCTCGCGTTCTTGTGCCGCGGCGACCTCGGCCTCCTGCTAGCGCCGCGCACTCGAAGTGACCGAGCGTAGGGACATGGTGGGCTAGTGAGGGGTCGCTGCGTGTGGAAGAGGCTGTCTCAGACGAAAGGTTGCTCGTCTGAGCAGGAGAGGAAGGAACAGTTGGAGCTCTTGCTGCCGACTGAGTGTGGGGAGAGACGTGGGAAGGAGATGAGCAAGAGATGTTTAGGCTGCAGGATAGTTTGGCTCTGATACCAATTGTAAGTAGAGGGACTCTAACTCTCATCCAGAGGATGACACTACGAGCTGGGGCAATTTTTGTTTATTTCTCACACACTACTCAAATGCCATACCCATCTAAGGGGTTGGAGATACATATTTATAGCCCTAGAGGCTGCACTACCACACTTTCTCACACACACTACACAACAAGATTGTCCTCTACATGCTAAAAGCTAAAAGAGACTAAAGAGGACAGTCAAAAAACTACTGCTGTCCTCTAGATGCTAAAGAGACTAAAGAGGACAGTCAAAAAGCTACCGTTGTCCTCTAGATGCTAAAGAGACTAAAGAGGACAGTCAAAAAACTACTATTGTCCTCTAGATGCTAAAGAGACTAAAGGGGACAGTCAAAAAAGCTCATGTTGTCCTGCTGTCCTCTAGATGCTCAAGACTTATTCCATCATGTTAGACTGTCATGTATATGTTATGGGCCTAGACCCTAGTCCATATAACCTATTAGGGTTTCCTGTATATGTAATCCTCTAGTCCTCAATACAATGCTCTGTTTTCTCCCTCTCTAACATGGTATCAGATGCCTCTTAGTCCCTACCAACCATTACCGCCATTCCCATGGTTGGCCCTAGCCAGTTGCCAATTCCCTCCATGGCTGGCACCACCTCCGCCCCCTCTAGCTGCTCCTGAGCCTCAATGGCTTCTCTCCTCTCCCATGCACCTCTATCAGAGGACCTTGCATCGAGCGCTGGCCCTGGCGCCAGCCAGCGGCTGTTGGCAGCCCTCTCCTCCCCTACGCTGCCACAACTGTGGTGTGCCCCTACATCAGGTGCTGGCTCTGGCGCTAGCCACCCGTTGTCGTACTTCCCAGCCTCTGCCTTTACCTCTGTTGGTGGGCAACTGCCGCCGATAGAGCCCACTATGCCAGCCTTTGCTTTGCTCCCGGCAGCGACGGTCAGCGTCATGTTTGTCTCCATCGTCCCCTCTACTCCCCATCCGGCCAACAACCTACCTATAGGCACTGGTTTTTGCAGCCGATGGCCTAGGCCTCGCTGGCTACGACGGCATTAGGCTCACCAGCTTTGGCCTGGGCATCCAACCAGCTATCGGTTTTTGTGCCCTGAGTGTGCCGCTCCCCAATGGGCAGGGCCTAAGCTCCAACCTGCTACTCTTGCCACTGCCACCTCCCCCTAGGTGCTATTCAGGCCTAGGTTCCCCTTCACCTAACTCCGTCGGCCGCTACTCCTTCCTCCAACGTCACTGTTGCCCACTCCACCCTCGTTGGGTCTCTCGTGGCTACCAAGGTTGTTGTAGCCGCTACCTAGGAGCACGAGTGGGTGGCTGCCCTCGTAAGGGAACATGAGTGCAGTGATGTGGACGCCCTCGCTCGTCAACTCGTGAAGGCTAAGCGGCATCTCGATGGTCCTTCCTGCTCCCGAACCACCCCTGGACTACCTGTGATTGATCCCCCGGTAGCATACAAAGTTGTGGTCGTAGCCATCCTCCATGCCCAAGCGACGGGTATACAGAACATCTGGTCCCTAGCTAGTTCTTGTCCTCTTCGACCTAACCTTCTACATCTATTGACGTGACCTCGTCTTCCTCACCTTGCAACGTTACGCCCTCGGCGACCACGTCCTCACCGATACGACATACCCTCCTTGCGACGGATGGATAGTATAGTCCTGTCCAAGATCCTGAGGTCCATTACGGTAGAGCTCTAGGATGTCGTCCATGAGTGTGGTGGCATTGTGCGCTAGGCCTAGGTTGCCATCGAGAGGAATAGTTCCTCGGCAACTAAGGCCAATGCTCTGCACCTCAACGCCACCTTCGTGCAGGGCGACCGCTCTATCATCGAGTACTATCACCAGATGAATGGCGTGGCAGACTCTCTCCATGATCTCGAAGAGCCTGTCTCCACTCGTATAGTCGTACGCTCGTCCTCAACCTTATGTGAGGCCTCAACGAGCGCTACAACAACCTACGGACCTGGATCACCTGTTTCGTGCCCTTTCTGTCCTTCTACAAGGTCTACAATGACCTTATCCTCAAGGTCAGAAAGGGAGCCTCACTTCGCACCGACACCACCACTGCTCTCGTCAACTCTAGCTCTAGTGGCAACACACATCTAGTTCCCTCCGCTCCTGCTTCAGGACAGGGGTGTTAATCCTCACGCTCGTCTGTCGCTCTAGCGCGCCTTCTTGCACCGTCCAGCTCTGGTTCTGGTTCTGGTAGCCATCTCTCTACAACTCATGGACATGTCGCATCTCTCTATGACCCAGACCGTCCCCAGGTAGTGCCCCACAATGCTCACCATAGCCCCAATTGGGTCTCCTCACAATGCCTGACGTGGGGTGCCCTGTCGATAGTCCTCCCTTGGCCCCGACAATCTCCCCACAGAGCTAGACGTCTTTCTCGATACTGACCCCATGTCTCCCTCCGGATAGCCACCTCTATTTTTCCCCTGCAGGTTTATCGCCTCCGCCGCTCCTGCCTGTGGCCCTAGTGCCCCAGCGAATCCACCTGCGGCCTTGGCGCCCCAAGCGGCCTCGACCATGCCCTGAGTTGTTCTATTGTTCCTAGTTATGTGGTGTGCGATACCGCCATCTCTGATCAGGTCTCCCATGCCCTCGTCGTCCCAGTCGTAGACCTAGATTCACTGGTTGTGTCATCTCTGGTGGAGACATCGGTACCCTCGTCTGCATTGTCTTGCTTCGCCAACCCAATGCATGTCTATCAGCGATGTGCATGGGAGGGTGCACCACTTCGCTCTCTAGCTAAGTCGACGGTGTATCGCCCCCCTTCTTCACTGCAAACCCACCATGTCCACCTGATGGTGACTTGTAGGGACGCCGATGTTCTTTGCCCTGTCGAGTATCGACCACATTATGCTCTCTATGGCATCCTCTCCCCTGGTGTCCCCCGTGCCATCTTCCATCCATCGTGCCCTCGTCAATCCTCACAGGCGTCGTGCCATAGAGGAAGAGTAGGGATGGAAACGATCAAAAACGATATTGTTTATACGAAAACAATTGTCAGACAGTCGGTCGAAAATTTACCTAGTTTCATAATTAATCTACATATTAACGACTACAATATGATGTTGACAATAAAATAAATGCATTTTTTAAATACGGTAATGTTTGGAAACGGGCCCCGGTTACGGAATTTTTTGTTTCGACTTTTATCACCAAGGAAGAATACAACACCCTTCGTGCCAACCACACCTGGGACTTGGTGCCACGCCCTCCAGGTGGCAATGTGGTGACTGGCAAGTGGGTCTAGACACATAAGCTGTGAGTTCTTAGGGCATTCACACAGCGTGGGAGTCGACTATGATAAGACCTTCAGTCCATTGGTGAAGCCCTCTACTGTCCTGACAATCCTCTCACTAGCGTTGTCTCGTTCTCGATGGATCCATTAGCTTGATGTCAAGAATGCATTTCCTCACATCACCCTTAAAAAGACAATTTATTGGAGCTAGTCCACTTGATTTGTTGACTCCGCTCACCCCGACTTGGTCTATAGAACCCACAAGATTTTATATGGCCTGAAGCAATTATCCCGGGCTTGGTACAACTGGTTTGCTTCCCCACTTAGTCTCCTTGGGATTCACGGAGGCTAAGTTTGATACTTCCCTAATCATCTATCAAAGTGGCAGTTACACCATGTATCTCTTGTGCATTGATGTCATTGTCCTCACTATCTCTACCTTGACTCTTCTAACCGGGTCATCACTGCTCTTCAGCATGAGTTATCGATGAAGGATCTAGGCCCTCTTCTTCATTTCCTAGCATGAGTTATCGCTCGGATGGACTGTTTCTTCAGCAATGGTAGTACACTCTAGATATCTTGGAGCGTGTTGGCTGCAGAATTGTAAGTCGTTTGTGACTCTGGTAGACACACAAGCAAAGGTATTTGGTGATAGTCCTCCAGTGAGCGACCCCACAATATACAGGAGCCTTGTCAGTGCCCTATAGTATCTCACCTTCACCAGGCCTACCTTGCCTATGCGGTCGGGAAGGTATGCCTCCACATGCATGATCCCTGGGAGCCACATCTGATAGCTATCAAGCAAATCCTTCAGTACCTTTAGGGTACGCTCGCTCCACCCACGAGTTGATCGTCTACATCGACGCTAACTGGGTAGGCTGCCCAGACATCCATGGTACACCTTCGGCTACATCGTGTTCCTTGTCGAACCTTATCACCTAGTCCTCCAAGCGTTAGCCCGTGCTCTCCTGCTCCAGCATTGAGGCTGAGTACCGCGTCATGGCGAACGGCGAAACCATCTGGCTCCGACATCTCCTTCAAGAGCTCCACAACCCCCTCACTTGGAGTACACTTGTCTACTGTGACAACCTCAGCACTGTCTACCTCTCCGTCAACCCGGTCCACCACCAACGCAAAGCATGTTGAGGTCGAACTTCACTTCATCCGTGAGCGCGTTCTCGTCGAGGACGTTTGTGTTCTCCACGTCCTGAAGAGCACACAGTTTGCAGACAACTTCACCACGGGTCTTCCGTCCTCGATGTTCTCAGAGTTTCGATCCAGTCTCAACATCTGTCGTAGCTATAGTTCCAAATGCGGGGCGTGTTAAACTGCTATGTATATGTTATGGGCCTAGAGCAAATCCCATGTAGCCTTTCCTATATATGTAATCCTCTTACCCTCAATACAATGCTCTATTTTTCTCTCTCTATCAGGCTATAGAAAGAGTAAATTTCACCTAAGGTTCTTAAATTTGTCCCGAGTTCTCATTCTAGTCCGATTACATGCAAATTCAACTTAACTCCCCTGTTCCGAATTCTCATCCTGATACCATTACTTGTAAGTTGTGCACTCAACTCCCTAAACATGTTATGAGTTCTCATTCCCATACTCGTACTAGTAAGTTGCACATTCAACTCCAAAAAAATGTATTACTATGCCATCCCAGTCCACGCTCTTCCCCTGCATCATCGCCACACATATGCACACCTCACCGAAGTCGCACTGCACCATGATCACTCTACCACCCCATGCCTACATGTGTTGTTGATGTAGGGCCATACCCATTGCCATGTTCACTTGCACCACTACTTCGAGCAAACCTAGCTTTCTCAAAGACAAGTCTAGCCAAACCCTTGTCGTCATGGCCCTTTATGCTCTTGCTCGACTCGCTCCTACACCTTGCGATGCCACCAATATCGACCCGTGCCTCAGCAGTAACTGCACTCTTCACCCAACACTGATACCACCACAGTCCTTGTCTCCTTCCTCTCCCCCATTATGCATGCTCTCATGCTCGCCGTCTCCTCGCACACACTCCTCGCCCTCCCGACCTTCCTCGTCTCTTGTCGCGACAAGCTCATCCGCATGGACGTGCGCCTACACCACCATAGGAGCAAGGCGCCTTGGCAAGGATACAACATGGTGGTGTCAAGTGTCATTGTGACAAGGTAATATGACACTATGTCATTCATGTGATGCAGGTAGGCGGGACAAGCGTGGTGAAGCATAGAGTAGTTGCGTTTGTGAGACGTGCACTTGTGGAGGGACGAAGGGCAAGGAGCCAAGGACAACACAACGTGCGGGGGTTGGACCTAGATGGTATAGTAATATGAGTTTATAGAGTCTACCACACAATTTGCAAGTACAAGGAGCGAGATGAAAACATAGAACAAGTTTAGGGAGTCAAGCGTGCAATGCAAATATCGACACTAAGAATTCATGACAAGTTTTGGGAGTTGAATGTGCAATCTGCAAGTACTAGGGGCGAGATGTCAACATAGAACAAGTTCAAAGATAGCCATTGAAATTTACTCTTGTAGAGACATTCCTCTGTCGGTTTCCTATTCCCAACAACTTATAGGGTGAAAGGGTCTGTAGTCTAGTGGGTGCAACAACCTTAGTACCACCTTAGGTATTAGGCTCGACTACCTGTGAGATGCGTCTAAACATGCCTAGGTTAGAAAACTTGTTCTTATATTATTGAATTATATGCGTAACCATCTATTGCACATCACAACAGCTAACATAATAATGATAAAAAGGGCTAGCGGTGGACCTTTCGCCCCCCCCCCCCCCCCACCTCTTTGGCTCCCAAGCTACCCAGTGCTCCGACTCACCTTCCCCAGCCCTCACCGTCGTTGATCACTCCGACCACGGTGTCCATCTCAGTGGTTGCTGCCACCCCTGCGGTTATAACCTCCTTTTGCGAGGCGACGGTTCCTTCCTCCTGTTCCCCGCAGGCAGCGCCGTTATTCCCTACGGGACAGTCCAAGTTTCAACGATGGAAGGCGGACAATCCTGCGCCTTCGCGGGGCGACTCTGGGTTGGCGGCGAGGCCTAAGACCTTCAAGGCTGCCCTGCTATCTTGGTCTGAGCCTTCGGGTGCTCTGGCGTTTGTGGCGGCGGTGTCCAAGGATGGTTGGCAGTTGGTTATCAGCAAGCGGGCTACATCTCAACAGCGCACGAACCAGAGGACCTCTAGGGGAGGTGCTTTAACTGTCGTGCGTCAACTCACAGGGTGGCCTTTTGCCGATGGGCCTACATGATGCTTCTATTGCCGCCAATTGGGTCATCGTGTCGCCCAGTGCCCTCACAACGCTGCTAGGAGTTCGCTGCAGCATGGTATGGATCAACATGGTGCTCGGGTCCCTGTGTGGGAGCGCCTAAGACTGGTGGTGTGGAGGTAGATAACCCCTCTAGTGGATGACGCTAGGAGCAGTCAGACTGTGTTCAGCGCTAATCAGCGTCGTCATCGTCACTGCTCTAGAAGCTCCAAGGCTTTTGGCGTTGTTGAACAGGTTGGTGCGGGGGCTGGTCTAACCCCTATGTCGCTGGCGCCTAGTGCTTTGGTGGCAGCTACAACAAGTTTGTCGAAGCCTTTAATATGTTTCCTCCTTGAGCGTTCCAACAAGATGGTGCGCAATGAGTTTGATATTTGTACTACTCTGTTTGTGTTGTCTGCTGGTGTGAGGTCGACTTTTTCACCGGAGTTGGTCGCCGAGGAGGTTGCAGAAGGCTTCGATATTGAAGTGGAGCATCTGTCCGTCAAACAGACTTCACCTGAGGATTTCATTCTGATGCTCCCTGATGAAGAGGTTGTTGTTAGGGTGTTCAATAATGGTGTTGTATTCGATACGCCTAATGGCCCTTTGAAATTCTTAAGGTGGTCGAGGTTTGCCCATGCTGAATCGGCACTACTTCATTTTTCATTTTTATTGCCCTAACGCCCGTTTGTGCAGTGCGTGGTGGTGGGGTAGGGCCTAAGACAGCAAATGTTGTGGCGGGGGAAACCTCGGTGTCGTCAGCCCCTGATTCAAAGCTTGTGCCAGAACTCCAGTGGGCCGGTAAGGAGGCAGGGTCGGGGACCAATTTGATGCTTCCCAACGGTAAGGAGGCACTGGCCACAATATTGTTCTTTTGGTGGCGATCGGTGGGGAGGTCTCTCTACCCAACCCGTAGAGTCAGCTCTCTCTGTTGCTCATCCGGCTATGGCTGTTTGTACTATTTTGCCTACCTCGCCGCCTCCAGCAATTATTGGTCGATCCATCCGACATGTTTACATGAGAAGACCTCGGACAGTTGCAGTTCAGGACACATGCGATGCTTAGATACGCTCTCATGTGCGTGCTTTCCTCGCCAGCTTGTCTCAAGCTACAAGTGGACTCCTACCATGTCTTGTACCTCATAAGAGAGGAAGTAAGGTGGTTCCGCCGGATTTTGCTCCTCGCCGGAGTGGTCGCCTTGCAAAAAGGGGTGGAAAGGAGCCACAGACTCCATCCCCAAACACCTACAGGCAGAGCTTGTTCAAAAGCTAGGGAATATTGGGGATGTTGACTCCCAAACTTCTACTTTTGAAGCCCCTGTACAAATCGCAAGTTGATGTCTTGGCTTCTTTTTTCGGCTGGTGCATCCCTGATCATCTAGATGAAAAGATGGTTTCAGTGTTGGTGCTTGGGAGGGTGGAGGTTGTTGTATGAGGCCTCCCCTGTTCGATCAAGTAGTTCTTTCTTTATTTATCAATGGATCCATAAAAAATTCTAGGCCTCAACCATACGTGTCGGAGAGATGCGGTCAGGGTCATGGTTAGCTCCACTAAACCTGACCTAGTGTGTCTCCAGTAGACCAAAAAAGCAACCATTTCAAGACGGATGGTTATGTCGATATTGGGATCTAATTTGATGAATTCATTTTCCTATCGGCTCAGGGCACCAGGGGTGGCATCCTGTTGGCTTGGAAGAGTAGCAACTGCACAGTGCTCAATAGTAGGGTCGACACTTTCTCAGTTTTCGTTCAGTTGGCTCAAGGCAATGATAGTGGGTGGTGGTTCACATGAGTCTATGGTCCTCAGCACCCACATCACGAAGGCTTTTGACTCTGTGTAATGGCCTTTCTTGCTTGAAGTATTGAGATTTTTAGGTTTTGGCCCTATTTGGTGCGGTGTTTTGTCCAAGCTCCTAAGGAGTTCGTCTACTAGGGTGTTGGTTAACGGCGATGTAGGTACCCTGTGAATGGGGTACCCTCTGCTATTGTGTCACGGCAGGAACCCATGTGGTTAGCCGTAACCGTGTGCTGAGGGATTGTGCGGGGTATGCTCAAGGACAACACCTATGGGTCCGGACCCCCACCAGTAAGGCCTGAACCCACGCAAACGCCACTTGGGCCACCCAAGATGAGTGATGAGTCCTTGATGGACATGTGTGATGATCGGATCTCCTTGTGTGCCTCCTGCACCCCGGTCGATACGAGCCTAGGGCTTTAGCCGTCCCGCATCCTTGGCGCAGGCCCTCCGCACATATAGGGTCCGATGTCGCCACCTGTCCACTAGGCATCTAGCACAAGCCTTTAGGTAGAAGCAAGTTTCCCGTCTGCAGGCCCGATAGCGACATTTAATGAGGGCAGGCCATAACATGCTCTGCCACACGTAGGGTGCGGCAGACGTCTAATAGGCTAACAAGACCACTCCGCGCGCTACCACCGAGACACACAACGGCATGCCACACTATGCGCATTTAATGCCTGCTCAGGATAATGCGAGTTACTGAGGCGGTTATCTCATATGAGTGGGCGACGACATCATGAAGCACCGCTCAATCGGCGATTAGCCCTCTACAGTATAGGCTGGAGTTGACAGCACAGAGATATCACATTAACTCCTGCGCACGTCAGCCTACCTAGGCCTAGTGACGTCAGCATACCAAGAACATCCCGCTTCGGACCCAGGACGACAAACGAGATGAAGAACATATCTGGTCAGAAGATATGCGTGGCGGTCGAGGAGATCTCAGCCCGATGTTGCACTTATAGCTCCATGTTGTATATATTTAATACTGGAACACTGGGCCCACCTATCGAGGTCCAGTTCCCTTGTAATGTGCCACCCTTGGACTATAAAAGGGATGGCACACATAATACAGGAGGACAAGCTCACTTAAACTCCCTCGGAGGCACCTCCATCTAGGCCTAAGCTTTCTCAAGCTCTCAGCAATACAACCCACAGTGGAGTAGGTTATTACGCTCCAGCGGCCCGAACCACTCTAAATCCTTGTGTTTTTTGTGTTCATCCATATCACCAGACAAACCCTAGGTAGCCCCCTGTTCTTAGGAATAGAATGGTGCATTCTGCCACCCGACTGGAGTTTACTCTCCTACAGGCGAGCCAGGTAACCTTATTTCACATCAAAGAGGATTACGTCAAGGGGGTCCTCTATCGCCTATGCTTTTCATTATGGCTATGGATGTCCTAAACTCAATGGTGTGTAAGGCAGTGGAAATGGGTTATCTGCAACCTTTGTTGAGAAGAGGTCATGGCCAAAGGATTTCCTTATATCCTGATGATGTTGTCATTTTTCTGCAATCTAGGAGGGATGAATTAGCCTTGACAAAGGAGCTTTTGTGTATTTTCGGAAATGCAACAGGGTTGGTAACTAACATTAGTAAGAGCTCGGTCACTCCTATCCAATGTGGGGAAGAGGAGTTAGCAGAGGTGCAAGAAGTTATGGCGTGTAAAGTGGAGAATTTCCCCTGTAAATACCTGGGCATGCCTCTCCCGGTCAGGAAACTAAGGAAAATGACTTGATTCCGTTAGTGGATAAGGTTGCTGATCATTTACCGAGATGGAAAGCGGCCTTAATGCACCCAGCGGGACGTGCAACCCTTGTCAAGGCAGTTCTCACAACAATGCATGTTTACCATTTCATTGCCTTACAATATCCCAAATGGGTGATTAAGGCGATTGACAAGATAAGGAGAGGCTTCCTATGGAAGGGAAGGAAATATGTTAAAGTGGGTCACTGTCAAGTGAATTGGAACCGAGTTTGCAAACACTAGAGCTAGGTGGTTTGGGCCAATCCGGAGTCTCTAGGTTGGCCTTTGAACATGAGGGGTGGCTTTGGTTGAAGAAAACCCAACCTGATCGGCCTTGGTCGGGGTTAGATATTCAGGTGTATCGTAATGCTGCTGCTATGCTTGCAATCTTGGTGGGTGACTTCAGTTGGGAATGGGGAAAGTACTCTTTTCTGGACGGACAAATGATTGCACTAGGGCTCCTTGGACCAAATGGCTCCGGAGCTCTCCCTGCTTATCCCAAAGAGGGTTTTCAAATAAAGGACAGTCAAGGATGCCTTGCTGAATATAGGCGGATCAAGGACATTACGCGGGGTCTACATGTGCAAGCCTTAACTGAGTTTCTTTTGCTCTGGGAAATTCTACTAGGCATTCAACTCATGCCCGGTGTGGCAGACCGTCACCTCTGGACACCAGCACCCTCGAGAATTTACTCCTCCAAATCAGCCTACAAAAGGTTTTTTGAAGGTTCTATTGGGTTTGAACCCTAGTAGAGAATATGGAAATGTTGGGCACCACCAAGGTGTAAATTCTTTATCTGGCTTGCCACTCATAATAGGTGTTGGACGGGCGCGACGAGGGCTTGACCATCCTAACAGGTGTGCTCTTTGTGACCAGGAGGAGACGATGCAACACCTTTTAGTGTCTTGTGTATTTGCTAGACAAATCTGGTGGCATGTTCCTCCCCAATGGGCTGTCAAGTCTTGACTCTTTTTTTTCATGAACGTGCAGGAGAGCTGCGCATCATTAACTTAAGAGAAGAAAACAGTCCAAAATGGACCAAAGTACAATGCCAAAATAGGCAAAACACAAAACCACCAACTTCTGCTGCGCACAGAACTGCAGCCTCCTTATGCGCATGAAAACAGCAGCACACAAAAAAGGAGACCAATCAGCAAAAAGTGCCAGCAGACCACACACACCTGCTCTTCACTAATCACCCAACCCTTGACCTAAAAATTACAGCACCAGGACCCAAAGCCTCAAGATGTCTAGCACATTGGATAGGAGTGATTATGTTTTCCAAGACTGGTGGAGGAATGCAGAGCAGCAAGTGGATAAAAGTCAGCGCAAGGGCTTCAATTCAACTGTAATCTTAGTCGCTTGGTGGCTATGGAAATATTGGAACGCTTATGTCTTCAAGGGGCAGTCTTCGTGTGCCCAACAGCTGTTGCAGTCCATTCAGGATGACGCCGTTAGATGGTCTGTAGCAGGAGCTGCTGGGTTGGCAGGCATTTAGCCTGAGTAGTAGTAGTAGGCTAGTTTTATCTTATGGCAGTTTTTATGTATCTTTGTTTCCATTCTCCGTAAGGAGGCTTGTATTGTGTCAATATTTGTTGGTCTATTTTGGACCCCTTTTCTTCTTAATATAATGATGTGCAACTCTCCTCGCGTTTGAGAAAAAAAATGTGTAACCATCTAGGCTCACTTTCAACAAGATATATATGGTCGTGGACATCTGTCCTAGCACTCAATGGCATGTATAGGACAACCAACTTTTTGAGGTGTTTCTTGGCATGTCCATGAGATGTTTCTTCTTAGTGCAATATCGTGGCCTCGTGGGGCAGTTTTTCCTTACATGTTGTTATCAACACATTTTTTTTGTTGTGTATGTGCCCTGCACCAACCCTTGGTTGGCCATCCATCCACGTGAGTACATCTATTTTGCACACGCTTATGCACATCTCCTAGGCGCCCTCTAGTGGCTTGTTGGGTCCGTGTCTCTAGGCCTGCACCGACATAAGTGCCTGCCTACATTCCCATGACGTAGGCTTCCACATCACAACGATAACAAGTGTTGGTTTGGGGTCAAACAGGACTAGTTTCTACCCTTAACAACATGTCCCTCTAGAACCCTAAACCATAGATGATGGATACTAGTCCAACCTCCCACAGTTGTCAACATATAGTATACTACTCTTTTGCCTTCCCCCTACCATTCATTCCTTCATCACAATAGGCAATGGCAAATAGTATTCTTGTTTCTTCACGAGGTACTTTCGTTCTTACCACACCACAATAAAATTTCATTTGAAACAATGTTCTTGTCATACCACCACTTATTTGTATCCTTCTTTCGATTCGTTAATTTCTCAAGAAAATAGTTGTTTCATCAAATTTGACGTTGGTTTTTCCATTAAGGGCTTCCAAACCAAGTGTGTAGTTCTTTGCTTGAATAGTGGTGACATTATTAACACCTTCCCACTAGTCACCACCCTGCAGCTGAAGCTAACCTTATCGTCTCATCCTCCATTTGGCACCACCACCTAGATCATATTGCTATAGTCATTCTTGGCAACCTCTAAAATAACGCCCAAGCTAGTCTTATCGTCTCTTCCTCCATTTGGCACCACCACCTCGACCATCCTGCTATAGTTATTCTCTAAAACCTCTAGAATAAATCTTTGATGTCTATAATAAAGTAGCTCACACACTTAGCTCCTTCTCATGCACATTGGCACCTTTTGAGCTTATTCATTTATTTTAACTAGAAGGGGACTGCCCTTCTATTTTTCAAAGAAAAACTTATTGTGAGGTATGGATGTTTCTATTGTTTGGCGTTTCGAATTCAAAATTGTTAGACAATTTTATATTATGGTTGTGTGTGTTATGGGCCTAGCATAACCTAGCTCATTAGGCCTATTAGGGTTAGGAGAACCCTAGGCCTATATATTGTAACCCTTTTATCAATCAACACAGTGCTAAACTATCCTCACTAACATGGTATCAACTTGCTCTTCCCCCTAGCCTGCATAGACAGTCGTCGCCCTCTCCATGGTCAACGCTCGGCAGCCGCCCTTCCCCCCATGGTTGGCGCCCAAGATTCCTCTCCTCCAATTCTCACCCGTTGTTGGTTCCTCTTCTTTGACACCCTCTTCACCACCTCCCCTAGATAGATAGCACCTGCCAACGCCCCTCCCACCTTCGTTGCCCCTCCCTTGGGTCTGTCTCCTCCACCCGCCTCTGTTGATCGTCCCCTAGCCTACCTCCCCTCCCCCAGGTTGTGAGCGCATGTGGATATGGCCTGGGATATTGTCCACTATCAGCCTACCCCCTAGCCCACCGCCCCCTCTGTAGCCCGTCCCCTAGCCTACGAGCGCAGGTGGCTATGGCCTGGGCGCCACAACTGATGTCTGCCTTGTAGGCTCGGTAGCCTGGGGGGCCACCGCCACCCGCCTGAGCCCTGCCATCGACCTAAGCCTTCCCTGCTAGCCTAGGCGTGTAGGGTCCCCACGTTTGTAGTCTTGTCCAGATTGTCCAGTCCTTTGGCGACGTGGTGGCGGCACCATGGCAAGAATTAGGTTTTCTAGATGTATTATATTCTGAGTCCTGACTTGGGAACTGGCTTACGTGAGCAGGCCAACAACTGCTTCCGGCTTACGTTACATGAGCAAGATAACAGAGCCTCAGTTGCCCGCTTACGTGAGCAGGATAACAAGTCATAGCATTGAACGGTTGGGCCAACTAAGCGAACATTGTTTGGGCTGATTGAATAACTAAGTATTATACTTAAGTATATATTTGAGGGGGGGCTTGGCTGGCCGCCCAGCTCACCTCGTCTCAGGTTTGGCCATGTCCTTCCACCATTGTTGGCAATGAGAACATTCTCCTGGTCACCTCTGTTGGTGACTCAGTCCTCCTAGTTCTTTTCATCTCGATAATGTTCTTGTTGCCCTAATATCATTCAAAATTCTTTATTTGTTCATCAATTCACCACTGATAATTCTTGTTCTATGGAATTTGACCCCTTTGGCTTTTCCAAGAAGGATCTGGGCACTCAGAACCTCCTCGCTCGATGTGATAGCTCTAGGCCCATGTACACCTTATGGCTTTGGCTTCCAATACTCCAACCACTGCTTCCGCAACATCCCCTCCTTCCTCCTCGCCATCACTGCATGCTCTGACTACTACCGCTCCTTCCAGTACCTACCATCGTCGACTTGGTCACCCTAGCTTCGACGTGTTGTCCCAGTTGTGTCATAGTTCCATAATCTCGTGTACTAGGGGTACTCCTGAGCATCTATGACATGCCTACCAGCTAGGTCGTCATGTTCGACTTCCTTTCCCATGTTCCTCCTCTCAGGTTACGCGTATTTTTAAATCTCATACACCATCACTTATGGACATCACTAGTTCTTAGTGTCTAGTTATAAGTATTACTTGGTGACACTTGATGATTTTTCTCACAATTTGTGGACTTATCTCTTGCGTTTGAAGTCTGATACTTTTACCACTCGTTTGCACATTTTCCTTGGGTT
Organism: Zea luxurians; assembly: GCA_029449295.1. Taxonomy (NCBI): domain Eukaryota; kingdom Viridiplantae; phylum Streptophyta; class Magnoliopsida; order Poales; family Poaceae; genus Zea; species Zea luxurians. Next base: position 187,462,187 of record JAOPSE010000004.1, on the reverse strand, counting down.
TCCATTCAATTCAGTCGCACCATTATAGTCGCCCATTGTGATAACGGTCGTGAGTTTGATAACTCCTTTCGAGCTTTCTTGCTTTCTCACGGTGTGTAGCTACGGACGTCATGCCCATACACCTCTCCCTAGAACAATAAGGTTAAATGCATTATTCGCACTACTGCCAACATAATATGCTCTTTGTTGTTTCAGGCCTCGGTCCCTGCTCGCTATTGGGTTAAGAATATTCATACCACCACCTACTAGCTCAAACGCCTCCCATGACGATATGTACTCCCACGCCCCACTTTGCTCTCTTTGGCATCACCCCATCCTATGACCGTCTTCATGTCTTTGGGTGTATGTGCTACCCCAATCTCTCTGCTACTACTTCTCATAAACTTGCCCCTCGACCCTCCTGTTGTGTATTCTAGGGTCCTCTTCTGATCACAAGAAGTACCGATGTCTTGATCTCAACACCCACAGCATGTTGATCTCCCGCAACGTCATTTTCGATGAGATAGACTTCCCCTTCTCATCCCCCTCCAACTCCACCTTCGAGTTGAGCCAGATTGACCTTGTGGCTCCCTCTGGACAACCACCTCAGTTTTCCCACCTGCATGTTTACCTCCACCGCCCCCGCCTATGGCCTCGATCGCCCTCCCCCATGGACGTGTATCTCTGGCCTCGCCTCAGGCTGTCCTGCTGCTCTCTGCTACGCCGTGTGAGGTCCTGATGTCCCCCACTAGGCCATACATGGCTTCGGCATCTCCGGCAGTGGCCTCAGCCTCCCCGGTCATGTCCTCACCTGCTTTGGTTGTGCCGCTACTACCCTCGCCCGCTCTGCCGACCTCGTGCATGTCTATCAACGACATAGACGGGCGAGTGCACCACCCCGCTCTCCGGCTGAGTTGGTGGTGTATCACCCTCCTCTTCTCCGTTGTGATCCCCACCATGTCCACCCGATGATGACTCATCAGGACACTGACATTCTTCGCTCTGTCAATCGTCTTGTCCTTAGTGTGACATCCTCTCTGTTGGTGTCCCGTGTGTCATATTTCGTCCATCGCGCCCTCGCCGATCCTTACTAGTGCTACGCTATGGAGGAAGAGTATGAGGCCCTCCTTGCCAACTACACCTAGGACTTGGTGTCGCGCCCTCATGGCCGCAATGTGGTGACTAGCAAGTGGGTCTCGACACATAAGTGGATGGCTAATGGCTCTTTAGATAGGTGCAAGGCATGTTGAGTTCTCTAGAGATTCACTTAGCACCCTAGAGTTGACTATGATGAGAACTTCAACCCTGTGGTGAAGTCTGCTAATGTCCAAACAGTTCTCTCACTGGCTGACTCATTCATAGCCAGTACATCAGTCAGACATCAAGAATGTATTTCTTCACGTCACTCTTACCGAGACGGCCTATTGCAACCAATCCATCAATCTTGTTTATTTCACTCACCTTGATATGGTCTACAAGCTCAATAAGCCTCTGTATGGCTTGAAGCAGGCACCTAATACTTGGCATAGTCGGTTTGCCTCTTACTTGCTCTCTTTGGGGTTTATTGAGGCCATGTCAGACCTTAGTAACCAGGTTCCCAGATCGATGGGATCGAGGAACAGGAACCTAGTAAGCGGAACGCTACTAAATCTAGGTTTTAACACTACATGAATGAGATTGTTCTAACACTCCCGGTAGAGGAACGTGGCCAAGTTCCACGTTCCCAGGTTCTAAGAGTCAGACACTTCAATGTTCCTCTAAAAGCGTGGCAGTGACATCATGTACCTCCTCCTGTATGTCAATTACATTGTACTCATTGATTCTACTTTGGCTCTCCTGCACTAGATGATTACGGCTCTTCAGCATGAGTTCGGAATGAAGGATCTAGCCCCTTCATCACTTCTTAGTCATTGTTGTCGAACATCGCTCAGATGGCCTATTTCTTCAGCAGCGGTAGTACACCTTGGATGTCTTGGAGCGTGCTTGCATGAAGGATTGTAAGCCATGTGTGACTCTAGTGGATAGCAGGTCTCTGGCGAGGTCATCCAGTCAACGACCCTAATGCTTACTGGAGCATTGTTGGTGCCCTCCAATACCTCACCTGACATCGCCTATGCAGTCTAGCAGGTATGCCTCACATGCATGATCCCTGGGAACCACACTTGATAACTGTCAAGCACATCCTCTCGTACCTTCATGGTACACTCGGCTACAGGTTTCTTCGGCGCTCCTCCATCCACGAGCAGATCGTCTACACTTATGCTGACAGGCCGGGTTGCCCGAACACATGTCGATCCACCTCCAGCTATGTTGTGTTCCTTTGAGATAACCTCATCTCCTAGTTCTACAAGCATCAACATGTGGTCTCCCGCTCTAGTACCAAGGTTGAGTATCTCATTGTTGCCAATGGCGTAGCAGCGCGAGATGGCTCTGAAAACTCCTTCAGGAGCTCCACACCCCGCTCACCAGGAGTACACTCGTATACTGCGACAAGTCAACAGTCTACCTCTTCGTTAACCTAGTCCAACATCAGCGCACGAAATATGTTGATATTGATCTTCACTTCGACCGCGAGCGCATTGTCATCGAGGACATCCGTGTTCTCCATGTCCCGACAAGCTCGCGGTTTGAGGACATCTTCACAAAGGGTCTTCCATCCTCGGTGTTCTCGGAGTTTCAATCCAGTCTCAACATCTGTTGTGGCTATAGTTTCAACAGCATGAGGTGTTAGACAGTTTTATATTATGGTTGTGTGTGTTATGGGCTTAGCATAGCCCAACCCATTAGGCCTATTAGGGTTAGGGGAACTATAGGCCTATATATCGTAACCCTTTCATCAATCAATTGTATTTTGAACTATTAATTTGTTATGCTTGATAATTTTCACATTTCTATCGAGCTATTTTGTCGATGGACCTCCTATAAAGGTTCATCAATATTTCATTCAGTTTATAGCCTATGTTACCACAAATCTACCTTAGAAATCCATTCTAACAATGGCACCAAATTTGTCAATGATACCACCTCTAGATTCTTAGCTTCTCGTGGCATTCTCCTACGCTTTTCTTGACCATAAACTCTCGTCAAAATTGTAAGGACAAATGCATGATCCAAATGCTCACTAACTCCGTCGAATCCCTCATCCATGCACACATGCTCCTTTCTTGTGTGCTGAGACTTTAGCTACTACAAACAACCTTATTAACAAAAGTTCATCATTTCAAAATTTCATCTTTTTGAGTTTCTCCATTTCAAAATGCTAATTACAATCATCTTCAGATGTTTATTCTACCCTAATCTTAGTTCTTGCTTCGACATTATCCATTGACACATAATCATATCCCATCAAATTGCCTTTGATGAATCATGTTTCCCCTTTGCTACCATGTGGCATCCTCTTTTGACTTTATGTCATGTATTACCAAGAGTATCTCGTCCTCTCCATACATTGACCACTAGTAGCTCACGTTGGTCGCTCTACTATCCTCTAACATTAAGCACATGTGTCCCCCTACAGTGGCGCACCTCCCATAGTGGTGGAGCCAAGGTTTTAAAATTTAGTATTTCAAGTTTAAAATGCCAATGCAAAAACGCTAAAAAATTAGTTCAATCTAAAGATGCCCCAAGCAATATAGAAAAATTGGGATGTGAGGTTTCGCCACAAGCAATGGGTGTTGTCAACTAGCGACCTATTAATAACGGAAATGCTATTGTACAAGTGTTTGAATGTTGCTAGAAATATCGAACATGTGTCGGGTGCTCTCCCAACAACACTCTCCCCCCCCCAACACACACATTTTATGTGCACTCTTCATCAAGTATGTCAAAGTCGAGGCCAATGGAGGGTACGACAGCCTTCACAACGACAATGTTTGTGCACCATCATCCTGCCTCCCTACTCCAGGTTGCGCATAAAGGGGGCTCGCTGGATCTCGACCCCTCGGCATGCGGAGCCTGATATGACATAGGGAAATAGGAGGACAAGGAGGAGCCCTGTGAGCAGCGCTAGTGGTGGGACCTATACCCTCCTCCCTCCTGTAAGCTCAAAGGTAATGGGCCAAGGGCTAGAGCTGTAGCTTGGGCCTCGAATCCATCCCCTTGTACATCCTAGCCCATATAAAAAAACTCGACATGTGGGAGTAAGACAGCCCTCGAGTATTACATTAAGAAAAAGACCTCACGTAGGTCGAGAAAATCCCTGAACCCCTGCCCCACCCATACATAGCAGCACCGTAGCCTGTGTGAGAACGAGCGCGACCGAGCCTTAGACTTGTGATTTGGCATGGGACAGACGAGGGGATTTTTTGTAACCTCAGCATGAAATTTGCTCCCACGAGGAGTCGAATTCAGTACCTGAGGAGTGCTACTCGGACCACCTAACCAACTCAACTAGAGGCCCTTTCACCATCCTAGCCCATGTTGAGGTTTGTGTCCATTTGCTGGATAAGGATGACACAAACATAATTGTTGAGTTGGTGTTCTACGACAAACATTATAATATTGCCTTATTTAAGGATGCAGTTGATCTACCTCCTCAAATTCCTCCATCGTAGCCCATATGACGGCGATGTTGTGATATCTAATCTATAATGTTGTGTTCATTGTTTCTTCGTGTTGCATGGGATTTTCGAATGTTGCAATGAATGATTTTTTAATGTGAAAGTGTATGTTGCAGTTGTTTCATGTGTTCAAATGCATGTTTCGGATGTTGCAACAGTTCATCTAGATGTCGCAATAGTTCAAAATGATGTTGTATATGTTGCAATCAAGGAATGTTGTATATGTTGCAATGGTGAGCCCCACCAGTGTCTGTACGTTGGCACCCATTTAGAAGTTCGAGCACTAGCATAGTCTTAGTAACAATCAACAACGCCACACTGCTAAAGCATCGTCCTAGCAATCATTACTCTTCACCAGTCCATCAAGAGCAGCACCACCTCATCCTCGCTCTGGACTTGTCTTGGATATCCAGGTCATGAGGAGCTAACCAAACTTGTTCATGATTCTGCCATCCAGTCTTGTAATAAAGATATGAAAACTATATGTCATGCGTGTCAACTCAGTCGTGTTGTTCATCTTTCTTTTAGTGTGTCAACATCTCATATGTACATTGTGACTTGTGGACATCTGTTGTAGGTGTCTTCCAGTTACAAATATAATTTCGTTATTTGTGCTAATTGCTCATATTTTCTTTGGTTTTTCCACCGCGACTCAAGTTGGACATGTTCCCTACTCTCTATATTTCTTTCCTTATGTCTCCACTTAGTTCAGCGCCTTTGTTAAGGCCATCTAGTGTGACAATGGCAGGAAGCTTGATAGAACTCCAACGCCCACACCTTCTTCCTTACGCATAGCACTCAACTCAGCATGCCTTGCCCCTACACTACGACTCAAAAATGGCAAGCCTAAACACATCATCCGATCTATCAACAATATCATCTGCTCCTTGTTTCTGTTAGAGTATATTAGGCAACTCTTGATATGGTTGGTTTATGATTGATTGGATTGATTGTAATCCCGAGATGATCTTCATGTATATATTCACCCCAAAGGCTCAATGCAATGCATCCCACTATATCCCACGTATTATACACAATCTCTCTTCCTACAATTTCAAGCAAGCATGTCACCTAATTACTAGGCTGAAATCCTACAAACAGCCACCCACCTTCTCAACATCCTTCCTATAGGCACTGAATCACTATATGCCAAACATCACCTTTCTTGCTGCACAGCCATATGTGGCATCGTCGTCACCCGTGATGTCCTATGCTACAGCTCTCCCTGCTCCACCGATCTGAGACTATCCAGTCCGTACACCACCGCCACATCTGGTGCTCCTCCCTCGGCTGCAAGAAGCCAATCTACCAGCCGTGGTAGATTACTAACGGGCAACCGTGAATTGAAATTGTAAGTTAATTTGGTCAGTCGGCTTACTGTTTTAATACATCAATTATCCATGGTAGTTTGCAAATGTTTATGAAACACTAATTTGCCAATGTTTATCATCTTGTTGTTCGATATCTCTATGCTGAGATATGATAAAGAATTGGTATTTATAGATGTTAAACAGTTCCAAGTTATGCTGGATGCTATGAATATATGAAATCATGCATCTATCTACTATAAATTAGATAATAATCACTAGTATGCGGTGCCAAATATTAAGTTGGGATAAACAAACCTTGGTACATGCAGCAACGAAGCAGGGCACTGACAACCTGCCTGGTTGAAGCATCACTCTCCACGAGCAAGACGTTGAGAGTGTCCTTTAGGAGGAAGCGCTCCCAGCAGACTTGCTGCTGCTGGTTTTCCATATCATCATGCTGGAGTCCAGGGGCTGACTCCTGGAGCAGGCCGTTGGGATGGTGGTCATTCGCAGGCATCCTCGCAACTCTAAGAGGTAGACACGAGTGGTGGGATTGATTGGAGGCAAGTCTTTGGTTAATGTATAAGCGGCGGGGCGCATATCCTTGGAGGGCTCCTCGTTTGTTCCTGCATGCAAATTGAACAAGAAGATAAAGATGAGAATCAATTATACCAGTACGTACGTGTGGTATAATTAAAACAAATGTTTGTCCTCGTAGCTAAGTAATTAAAACAACTATCGTATGGTATCTACATCTACGGCTACGGGAGAAATTAGTCCTCTGAAAGATGAAAGAAGAAGAAGTGGATGCGGCCGGAGAGGGTTTAGGGTACCTGCTGTGTAGGTGAATCGGCAAATGGATGGATGGAGGTTAGCGGTGACCCGTGGCCTCCGAAAAAGGCAAAAAGTGCAAGCAAGCTGCAAGCTTAGGAAACCACAAATCAGCAACCCATTTATTATTTTTGCACGGTACCGTTCTAAATCGGCCGCCGGCCTCGCCATCACCACTACACTACACTACACCAGTAGTAGCAAGCAGGTGGAAAGGAAGGAGTACCTTTAGACGTCCCAGGGGGAGGAGGAGGAGGAGGAGGAGCAGGAGAAGGAGGAGGAGGGAAGCAGCGGCGAAGGAGAAGGAACAGAGGTAGTAGTAGATATACCAGTACCAGGCAAGGCAAGCCAGGTGGAGCAAAAAGGAGGAGGTTGCTGGTGGCCCGCCGGCCCCGCTCCGCTCTGAAGAAAGATACGATACGATGAAATCAAAATCCGTGGCGTCCGGACTCCGGTCTCACGCCTGCCCTCCAGCTCACCGGTGGCAACAGAATCTTTTTATTCTTCAATACACTCCGATTGATTAACCATTTCAATACTATTACTGCTCAAACCTTGTAGTACTGAGCAGAATGAGATTCATGAGCGCTATGTTTTGATGTTCTCTAAAAGAAATTAATATAGCTATGCTTATGAGTAAATATAATTGTTTCTCTCTAAAGAATCAAATTGTAAGTATGCACTATACTAAATTGTACTACACCTGTTCTAAAATAAAATTCGTTTTACCTTTTTAGTTGATTCACACAATAATTAATGTATTTGTTTTACATATGTATCTAGATTTATTATCATCTATTTGAATTTAGACTAAAAAACAAGAGTTAAAACGACTAATATTTTGAGACGGTGAGAGTAATAATTTATATTGTAGTTGTATGCTTTGGTTGAAGTTGATTTCTATGACAATATAATTGTTTGTCTATAAAAGATAATTTATAACTACGAACTACACAAAGTTATGACCAATTAGTAATCAATATTATACTAGTACAATGATCATGTGTTGTGACGGTATATAATAACTAATATTATACTTTATCTTAGCCAAAAGATCTAGAAATGTATGAGTTAAAAAGAAGCTCGACCCTCTTTTCTATAGCTCGCTTAGTCGCTCATCTTTTTTAGCTAGCGGGGTGGTACTATGTGGTAGTGTTGCGCTGCAAGCGGCTTCCTTTCATGTTGGATGGTTTCTCACAGCCTATCTATGGGGTAACGGTACATTAATAAAGGTTTGGTGGTTTTACGGCCTATCTATGGGGTAACCAATATATGAGCTTGGTGGTTTTTACGGTCTATCTAGAGGATAATGGTCTACTAGTAGGAGGGAAGTAGACCTGCGCGCTTCGTGTGTGAAGTGTGACGATCGTCAATCTGGTCATTACAATAGTAGAGATAGAGAATAGGGATGTGTAAGTAAAATGGACCCCGACACATTTATCTAAATGATTTTGATGTTTGATGATCAACATAACCTATGGACTAATGTGTTTGCTACTGTCTGTGTTTATAGTTCACAGGATGCGAAGAGGATTGGACTGAGACTCTAAGGATGCAACACCTCAAAAGAAGACCTAAAAGATGTATAGAAGTCCAAGACTCAATATCAAAAGAAGCCCAAGGAAATAGCGAAGAAATCCAAAAAGAGTGCAGTCAGTCAGTGCTCTAGTGGCGCACCGGATAGTGAACAGTACATATCCGATGGGCACCGGACAATCTGTGTAGAGAGGTCCGCAACCAAGGACTCTTGGGCACTGTAGCACCGGACAGTTTGGGCAACGGTCGGCTCCAACGGTCGATTGCTACATACCTCAACGGTCGACTGACGTGACCAGGGCACCGGACATGTCCGGTACGCACGATGACAGAAGAAACAATTTTTCTGTCCAACGACTATAATTGAGGGAGAGGCTATTTATACCCCTCCAACCTGCTATTTGAAGGTGTGGGAGTATAACCAACATACCAATACATGTTGTTAAGTGCTCATACACCCAAGTGCTTAATAGAATCACTCGGTGATTAGCGTAGGTGCTTTGCAAAGTGCTTAGGTTAGTTAGACCACATATGTGCTTGCTCTTAGTGAATCCTAGTTAGTTGAGTGAGTTTAGAAAAAAATCACAAAAACCCTCGGCTCTTTAGCGAGCCATTGTAATTATACCGAGTAAGGCAATAGTGTTGGGAGACCGTGACAACCGAGTTTGTGTCACGGCCGCCACCGTGTACTAGAGGGAACGAGGCCCACGACGTTTCAGTCGGAAGCTCGATAGTGGAGACGGCGGGGAGCGTCCGAGAGGAGCAGGGAAGCGGAGCACCACTTACGCGTGGAGAAGGTTCGCGGCTCTCTACGGAGTTACTCGACCGTGGTGCTTGGCCCTTGCGTGAGCTACCCTTTACGTTGAGGCACCAACGAGGATTAGTCGGGACCTTGCGTGGTTCCGTATACCTAAGAAAAATATCGGCGTCATCCACGAGAGTTTGCAACTCTACCCTTGCTCTTTATCTTTAGCATTTACATTAAGTATTTAAGTTTCAATCTCTCCTTTCTAGTTAAATTATTTAGGATTGTAACTTAGGCTTTGCGGTAGAGATAGCAACACTTAGTCAAAACCTAGCTTGCACGTTCTAGATTACTTATTTGCATAGGTTTTAGTCTAGTGATTTTATTTGAGGCCTGGTTTAGAAAGAAGTTTTAGAAGTCCTAATTCACCCCCTCTTAGGCGTCACCGTGTTCTTCAAGATGAATCTAGATACTTATTTGGATTTTCTTTCTTCGGGTGCAAATAAATAGGATACCCATTGGCCACCACACTTTGATGGAATTAACTTCCGATATTATAGTGCTAGAATGGCTTGTTACCTAGAAGCAGTTGATCTAGGTGTTTGGAGAGTCACTCGTGACGGGATGAAACCACCTAGGAATCCCGAGAAGCTCACCACGAGTGAGGAAAAAGAAATTCATTTAAATGTTAGAGCCAAAAATTGCTTGTATGAATCTCTTAGCATGGAAATTTTCAACCAAACATTTACAATAAAAACTGCTAATGAGATTTGGCTAAAATTGCATGAGCTCCATGACGGCACATCCAATGCCCCTAAGCAAAAACATTGCCTAGTCTTAAATGATTACAATTCCTTTTCCATGAAAGATAATGAGCTTGTTAGAGACATGTATTCTCGTTTGAATCTAATCATCAATGAGCTCAATTCTATTGGAATTAATAAGCTAGGTGATGCGGACATTGTGAGGAAGATTATCTCCCTGCTACCACAACAAAAATATGGGAGCATCATCACTATTCTTCACAACATGGAGGACTTGAGCACAATGGCCCCAATAATAAAAGATTGTGGCATTTGAAATGTCATGAAACATCGGTCAAGAGAAGCCAACTTCTTTAGGCCATATGCTTTTGCATGTGATGAAAAGAAGAAAGGCAAGAAGAAGGCTCCCACTCTGAGCTCCTCAAGTGAAGAAGAGGAAAAAGAAGAAAGTGATGATGATGAAGATGATCAGCCCTCAACATCAACCTCAGAGGACGAAGAAATAGTCCGATGCGTCGGAAAGGTAATGGGGATGATTCACAAAATTAATCTAATGGGTGTGCCTCTACAGGTCGAGGATCTTCTCTTAAACATTGACAGGAAAAGGCAAAGAAAGAGAGGATGCTTCGCATGTAGGGACAAGGGCCACTTCAGGGACAACTATCCAAATAAGGACGAACCCACAAAAAGGAGGAGCAAGGGCAAGGCACTCACAAGTGTCAAGACTTGGGATGACTCTTCAAGCGAAGATGATCCTCCAAGGACTCATAGCCACCGCTCTTCATCACGCTCTTCACGGTCATCACACAGATTCCTTATGGTAAGAGGTAAAACAAGTATCTCATCCTCTAGTGATGATAGTGATGATGAGGGAAAGCCCTCCGTAGATGAACTTGCCATGTCGTGAATTTTTTTTAAGGATGTGTGCACTAAACAAAAGGCTCAACTTAAAACTTTAAAAAATAAGTTGATTAGATTTTAAAATGAATATAAATGTTTGCTATAAAAATTTGAAACGTTTATAAATTTGAATTGTGAGCTAACAACTAAAATTGAGCAATTAGAGTCTAATGCTCTATCCTCAACTACCGATGATAGCCTTATCAAAAGGAATGAAAAACTTAAGGCTAAGTTAGCTAGCTCTCGAGAACCTATTGAAAACTTGGTAGAGAAAATGAAAATTCTTAGCATACATAATAATGAGCTAACTAGTAAGCTAGAGAACATCGGTAGCACCCTAGGAGCATATTTAATTGAAATTCCTGAAATTGTTAAGAAAGATGCTTCTACTTCTTGCTTTGATTTAATTGATGATTATAATCCCTGCAATCAAGTTCTTGTTAAGAATGTGTTATAGAAACATGTTTGGATGAGATTGCAATGGAGAATGATCAATTAAGGCAAGAGGTGGCTCGCCTAGGCAAGGCTTTTTATGACAAGAAAGGAAAAGCTAAACAAACCCAACCTCCACAGGATAATACCACTGAGGGAGTGAACAAGCCTGGAGAAGGAGAAACCATGGTTTGTAGGCTATGCCAAAAGTAAGGACACAAGTCTTACCAATGCAAGGCAAAGACCAGAGAGAAGCAAAAGAAAAGGCCAACAAGCAAAATCTCCAACACCTACATCAACAAGATGGACAAAAAAGGTCGTTACACCATATTTGATCAAGAATAAAAAGAATGAAAATGTGATAGCAATCAAGGCCAACAAGTAAGCCAACAAAGAAAAGGGGCCAAACACATCTGGGTGCCAAAGGAGATTATTTCAACCATGAAGAGCACGAAGAAGGTTTGGATCCAAAGAGGGAAGTGAGAAGTCCAAAGGACTTCGGAGAATTTGGGGACTTGGCAAAATTGGGATGTATATCATTGGATGCATCACATCGAATCAAGTTTATTGCCAAGTGGGTTAGTGAAAATTTTGGACCCAAATTCTCCACTCATGACTAAGGTAACTAGATTTGCTGCATTTCTTTGTTTTTAGATATGCTTATCTATTTCCTTATATCTAGTTCTTACCATACTTGCCTAGTTTTACATGTGGTATTTACTTTTGATTAGAATTGCATGCATACTAGGTTAATCATATGGTAGGAATGCTCGTTTTCAATTCAAATTCTTGAGGAAGCCTACATGGTTTAAAATGTTTAGTTAAGCACGACACATAGCTTATTCAACATTCCTAAGTAAATGATACTCATACTTCTTAACATATAGTTTATATACTTCATGTGGTATATTCTAAAATTGGTATCATTTAACTTATATGTGCCATAGCTCGGATTATAGATAATTTGCCCTTCCTTATCTCAAAATCAAAGTGCATGTCTCCTAAAAGTATTCAAAACTTGTATGCACATATTTAGGGGGAGGTTACTCTATAATCTAAGTCTTTGAGACTAACACCTGTTTTCAAGTATATTATATGTAGTAGTCTCATTGAAGGAAAATGGAGTCCCCGGAGAAAGACAATGTGCTTCCACTGTAAATCTACTTCATGTTCCACAAGTGGTTTCATCCCACTATCGGTATCATTTACATATCTTCTCTAGTTTTTTATTAGACTATATTTCATATCTTATGCTTCCCGTGTTGATATAAATGCATATGTTGTTAAAATATATATTTTACCTATGCACAGGGGGAGTTAGTCTAATCAATCATATCTTGCACCTCTCTTTCTCACGTGCTTTTCCTAAGTAGAGGATCTCCGACAGGGGAGTATATCTTCGTCTATGACAAAGGGGGAGAATATTCTTTCAAAGGGGGAGTAATCTTTTAGAGGGAAAGTCTTATTTGCTTCCTATATGCTTTTGATGTCTTCCTTTTTGGTGCTTGATTCCAAAGGGGGAGAAGTTTTAGGGACCAAAGCAATTCAAAATATATCAAACACCAAATACCACCCAATTTAAAATTTTAAAATCTTGAACTTATAAGTGGTTTTGGTTCTACAAGTGTTTTTGGTCCAAAATAGGAAGTATGTGGATTATGGAGTTAGGGGAAGGCTTAAGTCCATAATCTCACTTTGTGGTGACATTCATGCATCCTAGCAAGTAGATTGCATATTTTCATCAAAATGTTTGTTATATTTGCTTGCTTTGGTTGTGTTGTCATCAATCACCAAAAAGGGGGAGATTGTAAGGAAAATGGACCCCGACCCATTTGTCTAAATGATTTTGGTGTTTGATGATCAACATAACCTGTGGACTAATGTGTTTGCTAGTGTCTGTGTTTATAGTTCACATGATGCGAAGAGGATTGGACTGAGACTCTGAGGATGCAACACCTCAAAAGAAGACCTAAAAGATGTGAAGTCTAAGATTGAAGATCAAAAGAAGCCCAAGGAAATAGTGAAGAAATCTAGAAAGAGGACAGTCAGCCAACGCTCTGGTGGCGCACCGAACAATGAACAATACCATCCAGTGTGCACCAGACAGTCTATGCAGAGAGGTTCGCAACCAAGGACTCTTGGGCGTTGTAGCACCAGACTATCTGGTGCGCAACGGACAGTCTGGGCCACGGTCGACTGCTATAGATCTCAACGGTCGACTGACGTGGCCAAGGCACCGGACATGTCCGGTGCGCCCGACAACAGAAGAAGCAGCTTTTCCGTCCAATGGCTATAATTGAGGGGGAGGCTATTTATACCCCTCCAACCGGCCATTTGAAGGTGTGAGAGCCCAGGCAACATACCGATACATGTTATAGACATTTCCAAGTGCTCATACACCCAAGTGCTTAATAGAATCATTCGATGATTAGCGTAGGTGATTTGCGAAGTGCTTAGGTTAGTTAGACCGCATATGCGCTTGCTCTAGATGAATCCTAGTTAGTTGTGTGAGTTTAGAAAACCCCACAAAACCGCTCGGCTCTTGAGCGAGCTGTTGTAATTATACCGAGTAGAGCAATAGTGTTGGGAGACTATGACAACCGAGTTTGTGTCACAGCCGCTACCATGTACGGAAGGAACGAGGCTCGCGGCGTTTCGGCAAGAAGCTCAATAGTGGAGATGGAGGGGAGCGTCCGAGAGGAGCCGAAAGCGGAGCACCACTTGCGCGTGGAGAAGGCACACGACTCTCTACGGAGTTACTTGACCGTGGTGCTTGGCCCTCGCCTAGGCTACCCTTTGCGTAGGGGCACCAATGAGGATTAGTCGGGACTTTGCGTGGTTCCGGATACCTCGGTAAAAATACTTGCATGATCCACGAGAGTTTGCATCTCTACCCTTGCTATTTATCTTCCGCATTTGCATTAAGTATTTAAGTTTCAATCTCTCCTTTCTAGTTAGATTATTTAAGATTGAAACTTAGGCTTTGTGGTAGAGATAACAACACTTAGTCAAAACCTAGCTTGCACGTTCTAGATTACTTATTTACATAGGTTTTAGTATAGTGATTTTATTTGTGGCCTAGTTTAGAGAGAAGTTTTAGAAGTCCTAATTCACCCCTCTTAGGTGTCATCGTTTTCTTCAGGATGGATCTAGATACTTATTCGGGTTTTGTTTCTTCGGTTGCGAATAAATAGGATATAGAATTTATTGTGTAAATTTATATTCTTGTTTTTAACATTGAGCTTATTAAGATTCATAAAAAAGTAAATCTCAAATTTGTTTTATATCTTTTTAAATAATTGATATAAAATTCGGATACGGATATAATTTGGATTCAAATGTTATTTCACCTTTTTTGTTGTAGGGAGAAAATAATAGACACTAAAAATTATACAAAAAATTATTCTTATCTTCATGAATAAGTTTAACAACATGACTAAAGATTAGCACCAAATTCTATGCAAATCTATGTTAAAATATTAATTTGTTTATATAATTTGGATGTTTAGGATCTATCCCTAGTAGAGAATTGTATCCTTTTATTTAGTTAGGTTTCTATTTATGAGACAATTTAATTGTTTCTATCTAAAAATTAAATCTACAACTACAAATTACACTAAATTGTAATTGGGTAGTTATTCATATCGTAATTTGTGTCCTTTTATTTAGTCGCGGTTGACCTTCTAAGACAATATAATTGTTTCTTTCTCAAAAAAGGTTCAATTTATAATCACAAAGTACACTAGCTTGTAACTGAGCTGTAACTCATCTTGTAACTATCCTTTTTTGGTTGTAGTTATGAACGAAAACCTTTATTTATTTATTTATTTGTTAAAGAATAATACTTTGTTACAATTTAAAATTGTTGGGCACGGTATTTCAATAGTGATTTTTAAATTGTTTAGTGATCGGAGTTAGACTTTGTCAACCGCGCAGATCCACTTGGTCTTTTAGCCCCCGAGCACATCCTCTTGTTGAATGGTTGTTGATTGTGGGGGTCTAAGCACCCAAGTCTTTAAAGTAGAAAAGGGCTCAAGAAGAGGTGGCAAGGAGGATGCTATTGCACTGGATTAGCTACTAGCTCAATAAAGTTTGGATGGCGTACAGGAGCCTAGAAACCGCCACAACCAATGCAAGTCCAAATTCTCCCATCAGAAGAAATACGTGATGCTTCATGCTAGCTAGCTAGAGTGCCATCTTGCGTTTCGGGTGACATCGCTTGAAGAGCAGACAACGTACCGACTTACAAGTGGTCATAGAGGCTTCTTGCTCTGTATATTAAGTGGTCTACCTCAGATGGCAAAATTGAATAGCCAGGACAACTTAAGACACAAACAGCTACAGCAAAGTAATTAGAACAATATGAAGCCCAAATAGCTTCTACTTTGCACTCAATGTAAGCTCCTACACACTTCTAGTAGTTTGGTCTCTAGTTTATATCACTCAAACAAGCAAGCTACACTATCTACAACTAGCAAGAGATACAGATAAAAGAAACTACAACTAGTTACGACTAATAACACTACTACTACCCAATGCAAGGATAGTCGAGCAACTAGCCAACTACCATACAACAAGCAAATGTAAGTACTTGCGAGAATATGAGCAGGAAAAAACCCATATGAGATAAGACATAACATAAGATATGTCTCTGAGGTTTGGTTGCTTGTCGATAACCTATGCCTTTATCGTGCTGAGTCCCCAACTAATCAAGCATGACAAGCTTGACCCACTAAGGGTATCGCAAGAGTTGCTTTTCACAATCTCCCACGAGGACAAGCATAAAAGCGCCTTACAACCACTTGATCCGAATCGGCAACAAACACCAAAGCCACTCAATGATCATACCCAACTTGACACTAATACCATTAAATGCAACAACTTAATGTGATGCACTATATTCATTCGCAATCTCAACTTGGATCAATCAATGGTCAAAAACAAAATTGGGAGGTGTTTTTTCAGTCATAAGGGTGTTCAATAAGTTAGGTTTCAAAAGAGTGTTAGCCATGGACCGTCCAACTTCTATTTATAACCTCTAAAGAGCTCCACTCATTGCTATAGAAACGACATTGTCTAACCACATACCACTGGTTTGACACCTCTAGGTAAATACACCACATGGATGTTACCATTTTGAAACTAGTTGTTACTATGTGATGGCTATGACAGCACATAGTCCGATGCTCATAGACTAATGATTGTCATACCAACACCAACCACCATTCGTTGTGGACCAAAGAGCATCCAAAGACGATTTTCACCCATCAGACTAAGCCAATGTGGCTCATTAGACCAACGGTTAGGGCTCAATGCCCCCTCTGACCAAACCCTTGTGCTGACCTGTGGTGAGTTATGCACTCAACCTGATTAAGACCCTTTGGATCGAGTCCATTAGACCAAAAGCTAGGGTTCTCATAGGGACTTTAGTAATAGTTGGCCGAGCCTCAAGGAGTCGGCATTCCAACGCCTTTTGAAAGACTTTTAGTAAATAGTTGAGCCCTATGGACTCAACTTTCTAGTAAACAACTAAGACCCTTGAACTTGGTTGTCTAGTGCCCTTACAATGACTTTTTAAGGAATGACTGAGCCTCATGGACTCAGTTGTCTAGCGCCTTAATGGGTTTTTCATAAATAACTAAGCCTCATGGAGTCGACCTTGTAGGTGATTGTGTATGGACTTTTGATCTTGATAACTAGAGCCTCATAGACATGGTAATATGTTTCTCGTAAAGGGATTTCAATGTGCAGACGACTGCAATAGCCTTTAGTACTACAACTGGTCTCTCTAGAGGGGCCTTAAGTCCACATCTTCAGATTATGTCTAGGTACTTCTAATGGTGTTGTAGCGTCTAATACCCTTAGAGTGACGACCGAGTCTGGTATTTGGCCTCAAAGAGTTAGAGTCATCGCTCATTCGAACTAACTGATTGTGGCTATACAATGTTTCAATACGGAGCCTTTGCTAGAAAAGTATTAATAGGTTAGGCACACGAGCTGGCTTTTAATCAAGGTTTTGTATCCGCATCACAAGCCAGCTCATGGCATATATTTGAGATCGGGCTTTGAAACTTCACTACACGACGGTTGATCTTTAGCGACCCTTATTAGGGACCGACGGTTGGTCGCTAAAAGTTATGGACCGACAGTTGGTCGCTAAATACGTTTATAGCGACGGTCTGTGGGTCGCTAAAAGTCTAGAAATTTAACGACTTATGGTCGGTCGCTATAGAGGTAAGTGTGTGACTGATGGTGGGTCGCTATAGGGGTACGTGAATTTTGTGTTTCTTATTTACTCACCAAAGCCCATCTAAAGGCTAGAAATTTAACGACTTATGGTCGGTCGCTATAGAGGTAAGTGTGTGACTGATGGTGGGTCGCTATAGGGGTACGTGAATTTTGTGTTTCTTATTTACTCACCAAAGCCCATCTAAAAGCTTATGGTGTCCTTCTACAAACTCAAACCTTCAAGACAATCCATAACCCTTCAAGAAAAGTTTAAGAAGAGATCAATATGATCATATCATTTCTTATAGCTTTCAAGTGCATGACAAAAATGCAACAACTCTTGTTGATTGTATATATATATATATATATATATGTGTGTGTGTGTGTGTGTGTGTGTGTTCATTATTATCCCTACAACAATTCTTGTGTAGCATCATAGCTGATATGGAGAAACTAGATCTTAAATAACACTTTATGCATATAACGGGTGCAATGGATGAAGATTTCATGACTTGGCAATGCATATGCCATCTTCTGGATGGAGTTAGTGATAAAATGATAACCCATGCCTACCCTTAGTCATCTGAACTTTGAGATGAATCCTATCTGTTGGGGGCCTGCCTTGCCGAAGGTCCTCAAAACACTTGTATTTCGATATAATAAAGTGTGTTTTAGGTGACTAACAAAGGTTGGACGAAGCTGGCTTTTGGCCGAAGCAACACATATGGAAGCTTCATCCATGCGCAAAAATTATGGAAGAACGAGCCGAAGCCAACACCTTCGGCATGGAGAAAAGATTCGAGCGTAAGCTCACGAAGGAAAAGAAGTCCAAGACTTGCATGTCAAGAAAGAAAGGTAAAAGATGACAACATCCCTACATCATTTGTGAACAATGACTGTAAAGCCTTAAGGGGCATGATAGTGATTTTGTACAAAGACGATTCATCTTCCCTATAAACAGATGAACAATGCCCTGCATAAAGTACATATTGGAAGGGCCCTCACTTCGTCTTGCTTAGCCTACAAAGAACCTTCGTGCCATCCTGTGTGTAGGAACCGAAGGTATGCTTATACATTCATTTATCAAGAGAGATGGGATAAAATTCTAAGGCATATGAGATGAGTCAGATATGAAGTCCCACTTTGTCACTCTCACATTATTCCATTATGTTTTTCACTGAAAACCTTCATACCATGATTTAACACTTTGAAGAAGTGTTAAATAAGGAGGACGAAGGTCTTTATATCTAACTTGTGTTGCCTTAGTTTTCGATACCTTTAGGGGAATTTAAATTAAGTACCAACATTGGCGCCCACCTCCGGTGATCTCATGACCACAACTCGCACCCTGCCACCGAAGAAGGCAACAACAACTGACCCTATCCTTAGGACCTTGGACACCAATCAAGGGGACGAAGCTCTCCTAAGGGAAGCTAGGAACCAAAAGAGAAAGGCTATCAGCCTAGAACCACAAGACCAAGAGCTTGACCAAGAGATCAACAATCTCGAAGCAATCCACCAACATTTGGAGAAGCACAAGGAGAAGGTGTTTCGTCTTTCTGAGCTTTAGAAAAAGACTGACAAAGCAACTAAAGAAATGTGCACCATTGAAGCGCAGGACTAAAATAACTACAGGGACCAGAATTATGAGGGTTTTAACCAAGACAATCTTCGTCATGAACCAGTCAACTTCCAAGATTTCCTCTACGACGAAGCCTCCCCACTGACACCAGAGCTGCAGGCCACACCTTGGCCACCTTTGTACATGATCCCATATTGCCAATATATGATGGCCTAACTAATCCAAAGCAATTCCTTATGAGTTGCGAAGCTACCATATCTTCGTATGGTGGTAACTCAGCAGTCATGGCGAAGTCCTTCGTCATGGCAGTTAGGAATGTGGCTCAGACCTGGTACTCGTCACTTCGTCCAAGAATTGTAACTTAATGGCAAAATTTGAAGGAGATGCTCCTCACCAGTTTTCAAGGCTTCTAGTCAAAGCCAATCAATGCACAAGCTTTATTTCATGGTACCTAGGACCCAGATGAGTATCTTCAGGCATTCGTTCGAAGATTTCTTTGGCTTCAAGCTCAGGCACCAGCAGACCAGGATGACATCGTCATCGAAGCCATGGTTAAGGGGCTCAAGCCAGGACCAGGAGCTCAGTATTTTGCAATGAAGCCTCCCCATTCCCTTGTAAAATTGTTGCAAAAGATGGACAAGTACATAAGGGCAAACAATGATTTTTGCCAAAGAATGGAGAAATTACATAGATAAACCAAAGTCACCAGGGGCTTTGAAGGAAGATTCCATCCAAGGCATGTCCGAACTATCCCCAACACGGTGCAGTGTGATGAAAAGATGGCCCGGTCTCAGGTCAGTTGGGCCAGCAGCAAATAAGCTCTCAATAGCAACCTTTGCACAACACATTTCGTCCACCTGCTCTGAGAGGCGGAAGGGGAGGCCAAAGTTTTGATGGCAGATTCAATGCACCTCCAAGGAAACCATTCCGCTTGTTTTATGGCAAGGACAAAGGCCACACTAAGAACATGCCATCATACTATCAACAAAGCAGAAGGAACTTGCTTCGTCAGCCATTCAAACCTCCCAGTCAAAAGAAGTGTTCAGTATGTATTCATACTGTTCACCCTATATCCCACAATATGTCCAACCTTAGTTACAGGAGCCAAGGTTAAGTTTACCTTCGGCCTCAAACGCCTCAAGTAACCCAGTAATGAGTGTGTGGTCACCATCTGCTTCCTTCATCCTATGACCACCTCCTTATGACCAAGTGCCTACTGGTCAACCCAAGTTCCCCAGGAAAGATTTGCAACAAAGGGTCATAAGGGAGGGATCCGAAACCCGTACCATCAACAATATGGTCCTAGAGATGAAGCATATATATTAAAGACCCCAAGGGGCTGGGTAAGTAAGCCCGAAGCTATCAAGAAGTCATTACTATCTGTCTATGTTTACTTTCACAGACTTTTTCTATATCATGCAAATCAATGTAATAATGATCTAGCACCTTCGAGTGCATGTGCAATGATAAAAATGTTGCAGTCAAAGCTCCGGCTAATGGTTAAAAAGCTCTAAAATCGTTCCTACGGGAATGCCGAGCTACGTTTCATTCACCTAAGTAACGGTGAAAATGCTCTGAAGTCGTTTCTAAGGGAATGCAAAGCTATGTTTCATTCACCTAAGTAATGGTGAAAAAGCTCTAAAGTCGTTCCTCAGGGAATGCAGAGCTACATTTCATTCACCTCAGTAACGTGAAAAAGCTCCAAAGTCGTTCCTAAGGGAATGCATAGCTACGTTTCATTCATGTAAGTAACGGTGAAAAAAATTCCAAGTCGTTCCTAAGGGAACGCAGAACTACAATTTCCTTTGTAATGTGTGAAAAGAAGGGAATGTGTTTTTCTCCTTTGGCTCAAAAACACATGTTAAATAAAATTTCATACATCACAAAGAAAGCAAAGAATAAAAAATGAAGTAAGAAGTACAAATATATTTCAAATCACTTGAAAAGTCTCGAAGCGTTCAAACACTTCGTACCAGCAAAAATATTGCAACAAACTATCATTGTTTCTCACATCATTTAATCAGTTCCCTCTGTTGCCCTGCATCATCTCATCATAGATTTGCTCACAAATTTTGAGGACAACATCATTTGTGACTTTTTTCGTAGCTCCGGCAGCTATTGCTTCAGCTTCGATAGTAGCATCCATAGCTTCGGCTTCAGTATGTTTTACCTCAATCACTACCTGTGAAGTGGAGACTTTTTAGCAAGGGTCAGTAAAACAATTGCTAAAGCATGAGTACACTAAAATTTAGCAGAAACGAAAATGGTCAAATACCTTTGGCTTTCTCGCTTTGCTGCTTCTTTCTAATATCTATAGCTCTTTTAGCTACCTGTCATGCCTGTATAGATTTTGAAAGTCAGTGTGTGCATGTCCCACACAGGTAAAGACGAAGGTAACATATTACAAACATTCTCCCTATTCTTTATACATTCTTCTATACTTATTTCCAACCTGCCCTTCTTCCATATTTCAGATAAGAATTTTTTAGACCACTCTGAAGCCTCGACAATCGATCTTCAGATGTGGTCAGTAGAAACACTAAAATTAGGGTTAGTGCAAACCTTCACATGATTGCACCCGACTTTCAGCAAAACCGAAGCAGTGCTTCGGGCGCCTATCCACGCAAAATAGTCCTCTCATGCTGAGAGAACACTTTAAAAAGCACAGGTTTCACTAAGCACCCACCACATTAAGCCCTCTAAGTCACCATTTCAAAAATTCTTCTCTTTAGACAAAGCCTTGGCAGAGGAGAAGGTCTTCAATGACTCATTATGGCATCTGTTGCCGAGGGTGTAATAGTTCGCCAGCAGAATTCAATAGTTGTCATTGAGTTGTCTCACATGACTCACTTGGTCTTTTAGGTCATCTATTCTCACTTGAGCACCACTAAGGTTAACGACTGCTTTGGCAGATGCTTGCATTATCTTCGTCATTTCAACTTCATATTCCTCTTTTGCTCGTTTTAGCTTAGCCTCAAGCGATGCAATTCGCTTGTTCTTTTCAACATTTGAAGCTTCGAACTCTAATACTTTCCTACCCATTGTTTCTTCAAGCTTGCTTTTTTCTTCGCTCATAGCCTAGTGTTGGGGACTTGTTCTCAAGTGCTATGAATTAAGAACAAGGCAACACAAAAAAGGTTAATGATTAATGCCCTTCGTCCTTCAAAGCATTATCTCCCTTGGGATATAATGATCTTCAGATGAAGGTCATGAAGGACGTACCTTCGGCATTACAATATATCTCAGTGGAAAGAGAAGCATATGAAACATGAGAAATAACATGAATAATCTCGTGCCATCATTAATGTCATTTAATCATATGAACATGAATGTACTTGAATAGTATTGAGTTACATTTTTACCTTCAGCTCGACAGAAGGCAAAAGACCAAGCGTGACGCGCGAGTGATACAAGTCAGCGTGAACAGTACGGGGTACTGTTCATCTATTTATAGACACAGGACACAGCCTGTGACGAATTACAATTATGCCCCTCATAAAAGTTTACAATCATTGACTCAGACCTTTATGGATTAAAAGGTCATTCTATCTCTATGTCGGTTTGTAATGCCGAAGCTTCACGAAAAGGAACCTTCGGCCATCTTCGGGGGACAACTTCAGCCGAAGCTGCTTCTTCCCGTAAGACCTTCGGCGCAATGAAGCATGGCCCCAACAGTAGCCCCTTTCGCGGTGCTAGATCGTTTTTCGTAACGAGCTTGATCCGTGAAAAAAGCCTCTCAAGCTTCGGGAAGCCGAAGGTCCAAAAACACCTTCCCTGAGCTCGTTGCCGAGAAACGATCCAGTTTCCGAGCGCGTGCCAGGCCCACCCTGCAGAGTTACTGTTTGATCTTTGCGGTCCACCGCGCAGCGAGTGCAAGTGACTGCCCGCCTGGTGTAAAAATCCTGGCGCTTCGCCTTCTTACCTGCAGCACTATATAAACAGACAGGTAGGTGTGAAGTTACCACAGCATTCATTGCTATTTGCACTGTTTTGCTGCCAAAATTTTTAACTGTAGCCGAAGCTTGATTCTCAGAATCGAACGAAGGTATATTCTCGAAGTCTGCTTCGTCAGAGAAAAAGGCTTCGGGAGATAAAGAAAAAGAAAAAAGTATTCAATTTCCCCAAACTCAGAATCAAATGGCCAGAGTGCGATCCACTGCCAGGGTTGAGCGTGAAGGGAACGAAGCTGAAGGTTCGGAGACTATTCCCATCTCCGAAGCAATGCAACGATCCGGACTAGTAACCGCAGAAGAAACCCCCGCCACCGAAGCAGACCCGACAACTGCCGAAGGAGGAGAAGAGAACATTGAAGAAACTGATCCCGAAGATGACTATCACATTGCCATGCCCAGCAAGCCCAGCCACTTAGACTTCGGAAAGTCGACCATTTCAAAGGCTGATCTCTCGAAGATGGTAAAATCTGGTTATTTCAGTGAAAATCAGAAGAAACTACTTCGCTTCGGGGGAGAAGAGACTACCCCGAAGCCAGAGAAGGACGAGATAGTTATTTTCAAGAGCTTTTTAAAGGCTGGGCTGAGATTCCCCCTTCACGGAATTATTGCAGATGTATTGAAGAAGTTTGGTATTTACTTTCATCAATTGACTCCTAACGCTATCGTTAGGCTTAATGTTTACATCTGGGCCCTCCGAAGCCAGGCTGTGGAACCGTTTGCCGATAGTTTTTGTCGAGTTCATGAGTTACATTACCAAACGAAGGCCAGAAAAGATGGATTACATGATAACTTTGGTTGCTACAATTTTGCCTACCGAAAGACAACAAAGTTTCCTGTTATCAGCTACCGAAGCAAATGGCCAGCAGGCTGGAAATCTGAGTGGTTTTATGTGAAGGTTGACGAAGATGAAGAGAAGTTGGTACAAAGCCCACTTGAATTAATCTTCGGAGAGACAAGGTCGCGATGCCACATGACATTAGAAGGTCCCACCTGGGCTGCATTGGGTGAGTTTGAAATTATTTCATCATATCGGTACCAGGGATCTGGTTCAAGAATTCTTGGCGTTCAGGGTTTTCCCTACTCTAAAAGATTGGGAAATGCCAAAGCTGGAGGGGGAGAAGAAGAAGGGGGAACTTGTCTGGCTTCCTTACCATTTCAAATTCAAGAAATACTTTAAAAAACCTTGCAAAGAGTGGCTGGACACAGTTGAGGTAATGTGCAATGAAATTCTTGGGAATTATTCCAAAAAAGAAGATCAACTGATGACGGCGGCCTTCGGCACCCGTCCGAAGCGAAGGCTAAACCGAGTGTTTGATGCCCTGGGTTTCGAGTACCCTGACTATGAACGGTTGAACAAGGGTGCTGAGGGCCAAAAAAGAAAAAGAGTGGCCGAAAGTTTGAACAAAGATGAAGAAGGACCAGCAAAAGAGAAGAAAATTCCAAAGAAGAGAAAAATATCAACTCCAAAGCGAAAATTATCCGATGAAGAGGGGACTCCTGCACCACCTTCTACTAGCGACGTGGAGGAAATCTTAAAGGTAATGACTGAACCTCTGCCCGCGAAGCTAAGTCCATTAGGGCCCCAACTGACGAAGCTTTTTCGAAAGATGGAGGAGTCGGAAAAAACGAAGATAACCAAAACAAAGAGGCAAAGGATTATTGCAGTGACCGAAGTTATCGACAAGACGCTGCCGAGGGCGTAAATTCGGAAAACACCAGCTGTTGAGGGCACAACAAATGCCGAAGTCGCACCTTCGGAGGTCGCGGCTACCGAAGCCGCTTCAGCCGAGGATTTGAACTTAGAAACTACCATTGAAGACATCGACAAAATTTTACTAGACATGGCCGCAGAAGAAGCTGCCACTGCTGCTGAAGAAACCACGGCCACAGTGCCTGGAAAGGGAAAAGAAATAGCCGAAGATACTTCGGAAGACGAAGCCTACTTATTTCAAAATTTAATTGGGCAAGAACTGTCAAAGGCCGAAATAGAAGAGCTTAAGGACTATGCCAAATCTTGCGGATACAAGCCAGGAGCTCTTCTATTCGGCGGCATTGAGGATGAGAAATTGGGCTGCATCCGGGACCAAACTGGGGCTAAGGTCATCGGTACTCTATCGAAGAGTATCGGTTTTCCGAAGCTAGAAACAGATATCAGCCGCTACCGACGACAACATATCGTCGGCAGCTTATTTTATTCCAATTTCAAGGTAAACAACTTTCTCTCTGACTTCTATTGTTTTTTAATAATGGAAATATTTCTAACGAAGGTTGTTTATTTGTAGAGCATGCTTCTAAGCAAAGCTTTGAAGATGCAGCAAGATTTAGAGGATAAAAAACACGAAGCTATAATTGAAAATTTAGAGAGCAAGATAAAAGAACAATCAGCTATTATTGAAAAGAAAGACTTCGAACTCCAATCAACCGAAGGCTTGCTGGCAGAGACTGAAGCTAAAGTAGCAGAATTGAATTCGAAGCTTCTCTGCCAATCAAAACAATTTGAACAAGAGAAGCTAGAGCTTAATTCGAAACTTGAAGCCGAAGTCCAAACCAACTCAGACTTGAAGAAATCATTAACAAGCCTTCAAGACAAGTGCTTGAAATTTAGTAACAACTGTATCCAACAATTAAAGAAGATCTTTCACTCAGTTGGAGCCAGCAGTGGAAAGTTCAACCCTGCAGCTGAAAATTTGCCAAAAGCCTTCGAACATATTGAAGCTGAAATTGATGAGCTGGACGAAGTTATAGCCGGGCACGGTGACTTCTGTGCCTGGGTAGCTTCTCGGGGCACAGCTGCAGCGTTCCTGAAGGCCGGCTGTGATCATGGAAAAATCGTCAACAGGCCGAATTTCACTCTGTCTCCATCAATTTTAGACGATATTCCTGACCTCGCCCGAAGCATATCAAACAGATTTATAAAAATGATATGGACAAAAGGCGGGCGAGAGAAGGCTGGGGACGAAGCTCGAAGTCATCTTGAACCGGTAAGAAATCATACCTTGCGCTTACCTTCTCCTTCACACTTGATTTTTACTCGCAATACCTTGATTCATGTAGGATGACGAAGCTGAAGGTGATACTTAAAGAATATGCCGCCGAAGCGGAAGCCTTGTAATATATCCTTACCCTTCCATTGAGGTGCTTTGATGTGGACGAAAGTAATATTTTGAGCTGAAAGCGAAAAAAACACCTTCCCTTCTTTTCGTACACAACGAAGCATAAAAGATTGCTTCTTCTTTTTTGCCGAAACCTCTCTTTTTTATACACAACGAAGCATAAAAGACCGCTTCTTCTTTTTTGCCGAAACAACCACGTATGCCATGAATGAATGTTTATGAATGCGAATGCTATGATGCCATGTGATGTGCGAATGAATGTCCAAACACATGTCCGAAGCCATACCCTCAGCCATTATTTCCTTAGAAACAACCACACACTAGCTCTGCATTCCCTTAGGAACGTCTTTTGAGCTTCTTCGCCTTTTACTTTCGGCGGAATCAGCGTTGACTTTTCGCTGTAAGCTCTGCATTCCCTTAGGAACGTCTTTTGAGCTTCTTCGCCTTTTACTTTCGGCGGAATCAGCGTTGACTTTTCGCTGTAAGCTCTGCATTCCCTTAGGAACGTCTTTTGAGCTTCTTCGCCTTTTACTTTCGGCGGAATCAGCGTTGACTTTTCGCTGTAAGCTCTGCATTCCCTTAGGAACGTCTTTTGAGCTTCTTCGCCTTTTACTTTCGGCGGAATCAGCATTGACTTTTCGCTGTAAGCTCTGCATTCCCTTAGGAACGTCTTTTGAGCTTCTTCGCCTTTTCAGTTTCGGCACTCGATGGTGCGTTCTCAGCTTTTACATTTACATTCCTTGGGGGATTTTGCTCTTATAAAACTAAAAAGGAAATTACATATGATGGCCCCATTAAAAACCTTTCTCCCCCTTTAGAAAGGAAAAGGGTGCCATGAAAAAGAAAAGAAAAACATAAAAAGTTACATCAAGTTATACATAATATCGCCGAAGCTCATCCGCATTCCAAGATCTTGGAATTTCGTTGCCGTCCATGTCCTTTAATCTGTACGAACCAGGCCTTGACGAAGATACTACTAAGAAAGGTCCTTCCCATTTCAACTGTAACTTGCCCACTGTGTCTGGGTTGGCCACTCTCCGAAGCACCAAGTGTCCCGGCTCAATATTTTTTAGCCGGACCTTTCTATCTCGCCATTTGACTGTTTCAGCCTGGTATTTATTGATATTCTCCACAGCTTGAAGCCTGATCCCTTCTAAAGCATCTTTTTCCACAAGACAGGCATCTTCAGGACTTGGTTCTGCCGAAGCTACTACTCTTATTGATCCAGCTTTAGCTTCTTCCGGAGTTATTGCTTCGTCACCGAACAATAACTTGAATGGAGTAAAGCCTGTAGACCTTGATGTTGTTGTATTGTGGCTACACACCACTTTGGTTAACTGATCTGGCCACTTTCCCCTGGGTTGATTGAAGATTAACTTCATTATTCCTGTCATTATAATGCCGTTGGCCCTTTCAACGAGCCCATTCGACTCTGGATGCCTGACTGATGCAAAATGGATCCTCGTTCCAATTTGATCACAGAAATTTCTGAAAGCTTCGGAGTCGAACTGCGTTCCATTATCTACAGTGATGGCCTTCGGTACTCCGAAGCGACAGACAATATTCTGCCAGAAAAACTTTTGGACAGTGGCCGAAGTTATTGTGGCTAATGGCTTCGCCTCAATCCATTTAGAAAAATACTCCACAGCCACTATAACATATTTTAGATTCCCTTGAGCCGGTGGTAATGGACCTAACAAGTCAAGGCCCCACCTTTGCAATGGCCAGATGGGTTGTATCAGCTGTGTCAAAGACGAAGGTTGCTTTTGATCTCTTGCACATTTCTGACAACCTTCGCACTTTTGAACTAACTCCGCTGCATCCGAAGCTGCCTTCGGCCAATAAAATCCTTGGCGGAAAACTTTTCCAAGTAACGGCCTAGATCCGATGTGGGATCCACACAGGCCTGCATGTATTTCTTTCATCAACTCTATACCTTCGGTTCTAGATAAGCACTTGAGCAGCGGAGCGCAAACTCCATGTTTGTATAACTCCCCTTCTATCATGACATACGGACGAGCTCTTGCCTCTATCCTTTTATTATAAGCTTCGTCATCTGAAAGGAACTTACCCTGAAGGTAAGAAATGATTTCAGTTCTCCAATCTTCGCTGAAAACAGGAGATATGTTGAGGACTGCTCTTTCAAGGAGCTCCACTGAAGGTGCCTTTATTGTTTCGAAGAACACATCCGAAGGTAACGGCAGCCCCTGTGCCGCAGACTTGGCTAGCAAATCAGCATGCTCATTTTGTCCTCGAGGGATATTCTTGACAGAAAATCCTTCGAAAGAGGCTTCGATCCTTCGGACCGTGTCTAGATATTTTTCAAGCTTCGGATCTTTAGCCTTGCAACTTTTGTCAATTTGACCCGAAACAACCTGGGAATCAGTTTTAAGAATCGCCCTTCTGATTCCCATTGCCTTTAATTTCCGAAGGCCCAGGAGCAGGGCTTCGTACTCAGTAATATTGTTTGTACAGCTGAAGTCAAGTCTTGCTGCATAACAAGTTTTAACCTTGGATGGTGAGACCAACACAGCAGCTGCACCTGCTTCGAAGGTTCCCCAAGAGCCATCACAAAACACTGTCCACACTTCGGCATCTTTATTTGCTTCTTCGTCCTGAGCCCCTCGCGTCCAGTCGGCAATGAAATCTGCCAATGCTTGAGACTGGATCGAGGATCTATGCACATAATCAATGTAAAATTCATTGAGATCTGCAGCCCATTTTCCAATCCGTCCAGTAGCTTCTCTATTTCTCATGATATCCTTCAACGGCTGCGAAGAAGGAACAATAATATTGTATGCCTGAAAATAATGCCGAAGCTTCCTGGATGCCATTAAAACGGCATATATTACCTTCTCCAGCTCCGTATAATTTTTCTTTGATACACTAAGGACTTCAGATACAAAATATACTGGAACCTGCTTCTTGATTTGTCCATCAAGCTTCTCCTGGACAAGTGCTGCACTTACTGCCGAGTGCGAAGCTGCCACATATAACAACAAAGGAACCCCTGGCGTTGGTGGAGTTAATGTTGTTAGATCTATCAAGTATTGCTTCAGCTCTTCGAAGGCTTTTTGTTGACTTGGGCCCCATTGAAAGACTTCAGCTGACTTCAGCACCTCGAAGAATGGTAAATTCCTTTCTGCTGATCTGGATATGAATCTGTTGAGAGATGCCAGCCTTCCTGTCAATCTTTGGGCCCCCTTTCTTGTAGTTGGTGGCTCCATTCGAAGTATAGCTTCGATTTTATTTGGATTAGCTTCAATTCCCTTTGTTGAAACCAAGCATCCGAGAAATTTCCCCTTCTTTACTCCGAAGACACATTTTTCTGGATTCAGCTTCAAACCAGCTTGTCTAAAACTGGCGAAGGTCTCCTGCAAATCAGCAATATGATTTTCCTGCTTCGTGCTTTTTACAATAATGTCATCAACATAGGTCAACACATTTCTGCCTATCTGAGACTGGAGGACCTTCGCAGTCATTCTGCTGAAACTCCCTCCAGCATTTTTGAGCCCCTCAGGCATCCGAAGATAGCAATATGTGCCACTTGGGGTTATGAAGCTAGTCTTCGGCTCATCTTCCTTCTTCATCCAGATTTGATGATAGCCTGAGTAGCAGTCTAGGAGACTCATGAGCTCTGAAGAAGCTGCTGCATCGACTAAAGAGTCTATCCTTGGCAGCGGGAATTCGTCCTTCGGACAAGCCTTGTTGAGATCTGTAAAATCGATACACATTCTCCATTTGCCATTGGCCTTCTTCACCATAACAGTGTTAGCTAGCCACTCTGGATACTTTACTTCTCTGATAACTCCTGCACTGAGGAGTCTTTTTACTTCATTGCGAGCCCCTTCGGCCTTGTCATCAGACATTTTCCGAAGCCTCTGCTTTCGGGGTCTGAAGGATGGGTCAACATTGAGCGAATGTTCAATAACATCCCGATTGACTCCACAGAGATCATTAGCTGACCATGCAAAAACATCTTTGTTGTTGAACAAAAACCTTATCAAGGTTTTCTCCTGGTCTTCAGATAATTGCGAGCCCAACAGCACTTTCTGCTCTGCTATATCCTCACACAATAGCATGGGCTTCGGCTGATCTGCTGAAGCTGCTTTCTCCCTTCTGAATTTGTACTGTTCACAAGCTTCAGCGCCATCTATGTTATGGATTGCTTTGGAGTCAGTCCAGCTTCCTTCGGCCCTTCTAGCAGCTTCCTGGCTTCCATGAATAGCAATAGGCCCTTGGTCCAAAGGTATCTTCATGCAGAGGTAAGCTGGGTGAAGAATTGCTTCGAAGGCATTGAGAGTACCGCGACCAATGATAGCATTGTAAGGATACTCCATGTCAACAATATCAAACACAATTTGCTCAGTCCTTGTGTTATTAACAAATCCGAAGGTTACTGGCATGGTAATCTTCCCAAGTGCTGCAATCTGCCGTCCTCCGAAGCCACAAAGAGGGTGTGTAGCATCATGGACCTTGTCTTCGGGCTCTTGCATTTGTCTGAAGGCCTTAGCAAATATAATATCAGCTGCACTGCCTGTATCAACTAAGACATTGTGGACCAGAAATCCTTTGATCACACAAGAGATAACCATGGCATCATTGTGAGGATAATCCTTAAGCTGAAGGTCTTCCTGAGAGAAAGTGATTGGAATGTGGGACCATTTTGACTTGATGAAAGGTCCCTGTACTCCAACATGCTGCACCCTTCTCTGAGCCTCCTTCTTTTGCTTCTTGTTAGCCGGCTCTGAGCAAGAACCGCCTGTTATCGGGAGCACCAGCTTCGAAGCCGAAGCAGCTTCAGCTTCAGCTCGATTGTTGAACGAAGCCATCAGTTCAGAAAAGTGGAAGTGAGTTCACCGGAGGTGGGCGCCAATGTTGGGGACTTGTTCTCAAGTGCTATGAATTAAGAACAAGGCAACACAAAAAAGGTTAATGGTTAATGCCCTTCGTCCTTCAAAGCATTATCTCCCTTGGGATATAATGATCTTCAGACGAAGGTCATGAAGGACGTACCTTCGGCATTACAATATATCTCAGTGGAAAGAGAAGCATATGAAACATGAGAAATAACATGAATAATCTCGTGCCATCATTAATGTCATTTAATCATATGAACATGAATGTACTTGAATAGTATTGAGTTACATTTTTACCTTCAGCTCGACAGAAGGCAAAAGACCAAGCGTGACGCGCGAGTGAATACAAGTCAGCGTGAACAGTACGGGGTACTGTTCATCTATTTATAGACACAGGACACAGCCTGTGACGAATTACAATTATGCCCCTCATAAAAGTTTACAATCATTGACTCAGACCTTTATGGATTAAAAGGTCATTCTATCTCTATGTCGGTTTGTAATGCCGAAGCTTCACGAAAAGGAACCTTCGGCCATCTTCGGGGGACAACTTCAGCCGAAGCTGCTTCTTCCCGTAAGACCTTCGGCGCAACGAAGCATGGCCCCAACACCTAGACTTTGGCCCAACTTCCAATAAAATATTTTCTAGATTTTTGAAAGATTTTTCCTTCTCTTCGCAGTCAAACCGAAGCCCATATACTTTGGATCTAAGCTTAACTATCTCATTTTGAGCAGTTTTACTCAGAAATAAACCCTACAATAAACCCTACAAGAAGCCAAGAAAAAAAGAGAGGTTAACCAAGTTTTATATTAGTGTAACACGATGTTTAAAAGTAAAATCAATAAGAATTAGCTTCAGATGCATATAAGCTAATCAATCAGAGTAGTCTTCGGAGAACATGGTTGAAAGAATGATCTCTAGCTTTGGGAAACCAATATTATCTGTCATGTAGCAGCATACTTTAGTTTCCATGTTATTCGGCCAGTAGTACAAGTAATCGTCTGGCCCTCCCTCAAAGATGGTGGACCCTGAAGGGTATCAAAGTTGCTCAGCAAAACCTATAGCTTCACCCAATTGCTTTACACCCATAACTTTCCTCGCAACATGATGAACCATGTACCTTCGATCGCCTAAATCTTGGTGAAAAGGCCCTTCCCCAAGTGGTATATCATCTTCAATAGCTTTCTTGGCCTCTTCAATCTCAGCAGGCCCTTTACCTTAATCCTCCGCTGGAGCAGGTTTGGAGGAGCCTTTCTCTTCGGATATTACGATCATCGAAGTTGTCACCGCTATAGCCATCTATCTAAACTCCAAACTACTTGGTATAGTCGCATTTGCAGCAGGCGATGTAGAACCCTTTAATGCTAATATTGTACAGACAATATCCTCAGACTCATCTTCGTCGATATCGAAGAACGAGCTCATTACCGGAGTTATTCGCTCCTCCTCTTCCTCTTCTTTGCTCTCTAGGAGCAGCTCCAAAGGAGTAACTTTTTGTGCTATCAAGGCAATAGCTTCTCTGATCTTCGTCTCTCCAGCTTCCATAGGAAGGAGTTCCTCAACTTCAGCCACCACCTTAGCATCGGGTGTAGCCTAAAAATATATATCAAAGAGATTAATACAGGAAATATATGAGCAATGTAGTAAAATCGAAGAAGAATTTTTACCAGAATTTTCTCTGAAACCTGAGGTGTCGACTCAGCCTATATCTTTGGGACTTTGATTTGCTTTATAGTCACTTTTCTCTTCCTCTTCTTCGAATCATGTACCATGTTGGGATATTCAGGATAGAAGGGCCAATAACATCAAAAACATGGTTTAATCGATGCCTTTTTCGAGGCGCAAAAGCCCGTTGCAAAGCTTCAGCCTCAGGTTTGCTATAATTACCAAGTATTTCATTATGTTTTGGCTCAATATAATGTAACCACTCGTCACTAGGTTCTCCAAATCCATCTTCAAATTTATACTTGTAGCGAAGTCTGATCAACCCAAGCTCCACGTCTAAAGCGTCATTTTTAGACATCTTCGGCATCTCCCATTCAGCCGCTAGTGGCCATGTCTTAAAACCTAAAAACTCCAGAACAAGATCCATTGTTCCAATGTGTGTGCAAACAACATTGAAAGAAACTACAACAACCTGAGCTTTGAAGTTGATATAACACATTGGCTTTTTATATTCAAAGCTTGTAATAATAGGAGTATGAATGATTCCTTTTATATCAGCCCATTCATTCAATTCATTCTTCATGTAAAACCATTCCCTAGCCCATTCATTCGGCCACTTGCTTCAGTATGCAAGAGTGGGAAACATCACACCCCTTTGATAAGCGAAGTTATAGCAGCCAAAGTTGTTGAGAAGGCCTCTAGTCGCTTTCGTCTGAAAGTGCAGCTCATGGACTTGACTGAAGGCTTCACAGTAAGCTTCGACATCAAGTTCAATCCCATGACTTTGTACAACCCAAATGAAAACTCATAGACTCACTATAGCATTTGGGGTGAGCTGATGAAGGTATATGTTAAACTTTTTTAAAACTGCTACTACCATCTTATGAAAAGAAAATCTAAGCCCAACCTTGAGAAAACTTTGAAACACAACAAATTCATCCTTTCTTGGCATCAACACTAAATCATTACCTCCTATCCGCACCTAATCAACATTGTCAACATAACCAAAGCGGTTAAGTACCTCAATATGTCCTCCTTTGATCTTAGATTTGCCGAAGTCCACATGGCTTCGCTTTGTAGGACGTATGGTAGTGCTATCCTTTTCAATGTCAATGTTGTCACTATCCTTGGACAGATTCATAGCGTCGGCTTCGGCTTGAGAGGCGCTAGCCTCTATTGTTGAAACTAACTCCTCAACCTTCGTCTCTTGAACATTTGATGAAGGTGCCAAAGGCACATCATCACCAGATTGCTCTCCTATCATTTCCTATTGAAAAAGCATACCTTTTAGCTAGCTAAGGCTGGTTTGGACGTGGAAAAGCAATCAAAGTTAGCTTCGAAGGTAGAGCAGGCTTGGGTGCAGCAGCACACGCAAAAGCAGCAAATGACGTGTTAACACCGCCGGGTGTCGCTCCCTTTTATACCTATAGATTTTATGAACTTAACTGTTGTATTCGCTGAGATGTAGGTTCTACCAGTCGGGGTATTCATAACGAACTTTGGGAAGGTGTTTTTCGTACCTTCGACACAAGGCCTCCCATTTATGATCTTTGCGATCTAAACTCGTTATGAAGTAATGAACTCATTCTGCAAGGTGCTACTACTGGGGGCCTGCCTTACCGAAGGTCCTCAAAACACTTGTATTTCTGTATAATAAAGTGTGTTTCAGGTGACTAAGAGAGGATGGACGAAGCAGGCTTTTGGCTGAAGCAACACATGCAGAAGCTTTGTCCGTACACAAACACGGTGGAAGAACGAGCCGAAGCCACCAGCTTTGGCATGGAGAAAAGCTTCAAACACAAGCTGATGAAGGAAAAGATGTCCAAGACTTGCACAACAAGAAAGAAAGGGAAAAGATAATAATGTCCCTACATCATTTGTATATAATGAGTGTAAAGCTGTAAGGGGCATGATTGTAATTTTGTACAAAGGTGGTTCATCTACCCTATAAATAGATGAACAGTGCCTTGTATAAATTACCTTTTGGAAGGGCCCTCACTTCGTCTTGCTTAGCCTACGAAGAACCTTCGTGCCATCCTATGTGCAGGAGCCGAAGGTATGCTTGTACCTTCAATTATCAAGAGAGATGGGATAAAATGCTAATGCATATGAGGTGAGTCAGATATGAAGTCACACTTCGTCACTCTCACATTATTCCATTATGTTTTCACTGAAAACCATTGTCCCATGCTTTAACACTCAAATCAAGAGGACGAAGGTCTTTATATCTAACTTGTGTTGCCTTTGTTTTCGATACCTTTAGGGGTATTGAAATCAAGTATCAACACTATTAATTTTTAGCAGTCTTGAAAGAACTCGAATGGCCCATCCTAACAATTGATTGAATGTCTCCGACGATAGTCTATAATCTGATCAATTCTTAGCAAAGTTATTGAAATCCAACTGGATATCCTCATTGACCTTGGAGTTGGTCTGCAGAATTATTCACAATATTTTCTTCCATAGGGGCTCAAAGTCCAACAATCTTTCAT
The DNA here is from genome assembly GCA_029449295.1 of Zea luxurians. NCBI lineage: Eukaryota > Viridiplantae > Streptophyta > Magnoliopsida > Poales > Poaceae > Zea > Zea luxurians. Next base: position 187,427,238 of record JAOPSE010000004.1, on the reverse strand, counting down.
CTTCTTGCTCCGTCTATTTCAACGCTTCTGTTAAGCTATCTCATTATGATTAAATGATCTGGGACTCATCTAAGCTGCATCCCTCTCTATCACAAGCATATGATTGCTTCAAGTTGCCCTTGATGGTGATGACTCCTCTAGGGCTCGACATCTTAAGTATTAAGTAGGTATAGTGCGATATTGCCATAAACTAGTGTGTCTAGGTCTTCCAATGATGTGATTGTGGGGTACATTAATATCCAACACCTCTAAGTGTACGAACTATGCGCAGGAGTTCTCTGTAGTCCCCAAAGTGATAGGTAGGATGATATATTCTAAGGGAATTGTGGATTTTCTTGGAATGGTGCTAGACTTGGCTTCAATGTTTTCCCAAGGATCCCCATTTTCCTAAAGGTTTTGGCAAATATGATGTTTAGACTGCTGCCATCATCAACGAGGACTCGTTGTAACCTTGCATCATCCATTGTAGGGTTTAGAATGAGCGAGTAATGCCCTAGGTGTGGTATATGGTTCCAGTAATCAGATCTATAGAAAGTGATAGGAACTTCTAACTAGCGCAAGAACTCTAGAGTAACCAATTCAACAAAATTTACTTCTCTAGCTTCAAGCTTCTATTTTCCATTAGATTTATAGGAACTAGGTCCTCCAAAGATGTACATAATGCCTTGAGTTGGCTTTGGGAACTTAGTTTTATCATCGTTATCTAAGTCAGTTTTTTCTTCCTCATTTTGGGCCTCTAGGATTCGGGCTTAGGCATTATGAGGCCTTTTTAGGAAAATAATCTCAAGTGACAACACTCCCTTGTTGTGTGTTTGCCATCTAGATGATACATGTAGGGTCCTTCTAAAACTATTGAAACTTATCTTCTCGTGAAGTAAAGTGATGTGTCATGATGCCCGATCTTCATGACGTAGGATCAATCTTCAGATAACTAGCTTCGAAGAAGCCAAGATAACTTGCTGCAAGCAGCGATAACTAGTGCAACCTGGCAAATAAAACTCGAAGCCAACCACCGTCTTTAACCGACAACCTGAATCAAGGATTCGCCCAACCACACTCTCAAAGAACCAACCAACACAGCCTATAATCAATCGAGGAGACCTCGAAAGGAGTAGGAGCACCACTTGGGAGCGGATGAAGCCGTCACTTCTGCAATCCCGTGAAGGAATTCACAAGAGCAAAGGGGTAGAGATCACTCTCAATATTTGTTACCACACAACTGAACAAAAAAGGTTCTGTTTTTAGATTATCCAAAGCTGCCTTACATCATAGACATGTATTTATACTAGTAACAACCAGCCTTAAAGAGGTATAAACAAGAAACAAAAGTATTTTCACGTGCTAATGTGAAGGAGCGTCTTCGAGAGATCTGCAGAGCTGAATTCCATGTGACTGTTTGACTTCTGCGTAGCCTTCAGTATTTTGATAATAACTTCTCCTAGGAATCTCCAAATGATGTGGGGCTAGATGCGTTGAAAAGCTGACTTGATAAGCTTTCTCACTATGTATAGCATGCTTAATGAAACTTTGTAGAATGATGCAGTTTAATACGAAAACTTGGTCATCAAGCAGACTGTTGACCTTCTGACCAGTTAGCACTAAAGTAGGTCGGTTGCCTTTCTGGTTGATTTGATTAAGTCGGCCTAAGAAGCATTGGAAACTAGACTTCAAGAGATTTCCAAAAAGTACTTATGGGCCTTCATAGCTTTTGGGAATCAAAAGATATGACTGTTTCTTCTGGACGGTTCTGTTGCGCTGGACTAACTCGGACATAGTTCTTCTTGCTGATTCGCCCTTGATATGTTTTGTCCTTCCTCTTTGGTGAACCTAAGTAATATCAACATACACGACTTAGGTAGCATAAAGTTCTCATTAGTGTTTAATTAAAATTCATAAAGTAGCGCGTGCACCTCTTGTTGTAGGTTCTTAGCTCGGCTACGTGTAATTGGTCCATCAAAGACTTGGGTTGGCGATGATGTTGGTTGTACTTGAGTTGATGTAGTATGACTTGGGGGTTGTAACGTGTTGCTTAATGGCGTGGTCGTATCATCCTCCTCCCCTTGAAAAGGAGTCGTCCTCGACTCTGAAGTGTCTTCATTCGTATATGGTAAGAGTGTCAGCAACATTGAACATGTTGCTCACGCCATAGCTTGGTGGAAGATCTATCTTGTATGCATTATCATTGATCTTGGCAAGAACACGAAATGAACCATCTCCTCGTGGCATCAATTTGGATTGGCGCTGATCAGGAAAACGCTCCTTGCGCAAGTGAATCCAAACCAAGTCCCCCAGTTCAAATAACACTTTCTTCCTATGCTTGTTCATGCTTGCATCATTGCACATTGCTTTGAGCTCAATTGTTTCCTTGGTCTTCTCATGTATCTTTTTTATGTATGCAGCACGCTTGGAAGCATCCATATTGGTTCTTTCCTGTAATGGAAGGGGCAACAAATCTATCAGAGCAATAGGTTTGAATCCATATACAATTTCGAAGGGGCATAAATTAGTTGTAGAATGTACTGCCCTATTATAAGCAAACTCCACGTGTGGCAAACATTCCTCCCAATCCTTCAAGTTCTTCTTTACCATTGTTTGCAGCAGCATTGACAATGTACGATTTACCACTTCAGTTTGTCCATCAGTTTGGGGGTGGCATGTGGTGGAGAACAAAAGTTTAGTCCCAAGCTTTGCCCACAATGTTTTCCAAAAATAGCTCATAAACTTCACATCACGGTCAGATATGATGGTCTTGGGCATTCCATGTAGTCTCAATATTTCTCTGAAAAACAAATTCACAACATGTGAAGCATCGTCGCTCTTGTTGCATGGAATAAAATGAGCCATTTTTGAAAATCTATCAACCATAACAAAAATAGAATCTTTCTCTTTTTTTGAGTCCTAAGCAGCCCTAAAATAAAATCCATGCTTATGTCTTCCCAAGGAATTTTAGGAGCAGGTAAAGGAGTATATAAACCATGAGGGTTCAGTTTTGACTTAGCTTTATGACAGGTGACACAACGCTCCACAAATCTGATGACGTCTCTCCTCATCTTGGGCCAATAGAAATGATCACTGAGCAGTTCGTAAGTCTTCTTTTGTCCAAAATGACATGTTAGACCTCCTCAACGTGACTCTTGTAATAAAAGCAATCTAACCGAAGAATTTGATACACAAAGTTTGTTAGCTCTAAACAAAAATCCATCATGTATATGATATTTTTCCCAACCTTTTCCATCTTTACAATGATTGTATGGTTCTGAAAATTCAGGATCATCATTATACATTTCTTTCAAATTTTCAAGACCTAAAACTTTTACCTCTAGTTGATTCAACAACACATTCCTTCGAGACAAGGCATCAGCGACCACATTGTCCTTACCTTTCTTATATCTCACAATGTATGGAAATGTTTCGATAAACTCAACCCATTTGGCATGGCGACGGTTCAGTTTGGCTTGCCCTTTCAAATACTTCAAAGCTTCATGATAGGAATGAATAACAAACTCTTTTGGCCATAAGTAGTGCTGCCATGTCTCAAGCACTCGGACCAAAGCATACAATTCTTTGTCATACAGAAAATAATTTAATTGGGCACCTCCCAATTTTCACTAAAATATGCTATAGGTTTTCCTTGTTGCATTAAAACTCCTCCTATCCCAATCCCACTAGCATCACATTCTACTTCAAAAGTTTTAGTGAAATCAGGAAGAATCAGTATAGGTGCTTCAGTCAAACGTTTCTTCAATTCTTGAAAAGCTTCTTCTTGTGAGTTCCCCCATTTAAAATCAACACCTTTCTTTGTCAATTCATTTAAAGGGGAAGCGATCGTACTGAAATCTCGTACAAATCTTCTATAAAAACTAGCAAGACCATGAAATGAAAACTTCTTACTCGACTTACATTCGTTGGAGCTGGCCAATCCTTGATTGCTTTCACCTTGGATTCATCCACCTCTATTCCTTTTGCTGAAACAACAAAGCCAAAAAACACAAAATTGTCTGTGCAAAAACTATACTTCTCAAGATTAGCAAATAATTTCTCCTTTCTAAGCTCATCTAAAACTTGTCGAATGTGTTTCACATGTTCATCAAAAGACTTTCTGTAAATTAGAATATCATCGAAGTAGACAACAACAAATTTTCCAACGAAAGTTCTTAAGACATGGTTCATTAATCTCATAAAAGTACTAGGAACATTAGTCAACCCAAAGGGCATCACTAACCATTCATACAACCTAAATTTTGTTTTAAATGCGGTCTTCCATTCATCTCCAATTTTCATTCTTATTTGATGGTATCCACTTCTCAAATCAATTTTAGTAAAAATTGTGGAACCACTTAATTCATCAAGCATATCATCTAGCCGTGGAATAGGATGGCGATAGCGAACGATAATATTATTTATAGCTCTATAATCAACACACACCCTCCAAGATCCATCTTTCTTAGGTACTAAAATCACAGGAATAGCACAAGGGCTTAAGCTTTCACGAACAAAACCTTTATCAAGAAGTTCTTGCACTTGCCTTTGTGTTTCCTTAGTTTCTTTAGGATTGGTTCGATATGGTGGACGGTTAGGAAGTGCAGCCCCTGGAATAAGATCGATTTGATGCTCAATCCCTCGAATTGGAGGTAGTCCAGCCGATGATTCTTATGGAAACACGTCTTCAAAGTCCTGCAAAAGATCAGCCACAACACTAGGAAGAGATGTTATGTCGTTAGGAGAAATCAAAACATCTTTGCTCACAAGTACAAAGAGCACTTGATATGGGTTGTTCGTCACTTCTCTCAGCTCAGATTTTGTGGCTAGCATAACTAGATGTTCTCCCTCTTCCTTCTTTTTATCTCTTGAATTTGGCTTATAGCACTCGCTCACCGAATTGTGGATGACACTCAATTTCTTTTGCTCTTCTCCTCCTCTACTTGCTTCACTAATTTTAGGTTTCCTTTGTAAGTGTTCAACCATGATTTGTTGAGGGGTCATAGGCTTGAGTACAAACTTTCTCCCTTTCAGATCTAGCGTGTACTGATTTGTTCTTCCACAATGCTGAGAATATCAGTCATATTGCCAAGGTCTTCCTAGCAGCATGTGACAAACAAACATGGGTGCAACATCGCACTCCACTGTGTCAACATACTCTCCAATCTTGAACAGAACTTTCACCTTATAACCAATTTTGATATCTTCCGATTCATTCAACCATTGGACATGATATGGATGAGGGTGTCGCTGCAACTTCAAACCAAGCTTTTCAACCATCTCACGACTTACAAGATTATGGCAACTCCCTCCATCAATGATCACCTTTACTACTTTGTCTTGCACTTTTGCTCACGTTTGAAAAAGATTATGTCGCTGTCCAATTTTAGCTTCTTTCATTTGAACACTCAAGATTTGTGTAACCACAAGAGAAGTACCATGATCAAATTCACATCCAGTGTGTTCCTCAATTTTATGAGTGTTATCTACATTTCCTGCTTCATCTTTCTCTTCACTAGCTGATGTATATTCTCAATCATCATTCACAAGGATCACACAATTATTTGGACACTCCTTTATGATATGACCGCGACCTCCACACTTGAAGCACTGAATACCACTACTCTTGGCTGTTGAACCCACTGATGTTGAGGTGGATGCTGCTGGTTTATAACCTGTGCTTGGAGCAGCATCGTTCTTTCCACTAGAATTGCCTTTAATATTGGATCGCAAGCCTCCAGTTGAACCTTTTGTTGCTGAGGATGCAACAGTAAACCTTGAGATTGATTTGCTTCCTCCAGTCATGTTTCGTGCACCATATGACAAGGACTTGCTGCTCTTAGAATCTGTTGCAGCTGGCGTTCAGCTTTGGTGGCTTGATGTACCAAATCAATAAGACATTGGTACGGCTGAAACTCAACAATACGCTGAATGCTACGGTGTAACCCAGCCATGAAACGTGCAATGGTTTGCTCTTCGTCTTCATACACATTGACTCTAATCATGGCCTTCTCCATCTCCTTATAATACTCCTCAACAGAGAAACTTCCTTGCCTCAAATTCTGCAATTTATCAAAAAGATCATGTCGATAATGCTTCGACACAAAATGAATTTTCATTTCTCGCTTCATCTCTTGCCAAGTCACAATAGGGTCCTCTCCATCTTCTTCACGATCACAAAGAAGTTGCTCCCACCAAATCAGAGCATATCCTTCAAACCCAAGAGATGCCATTGCAAGTTTCTTCTCCTCTGAATAATTATGTAGGCAGAAGATTTTCTCCACCTTCAGTTCCCATGTGAAATAATCTTTAGGATTAGATCTACCATCAAATTTTGGCATGGTAAACTTAAGTTTCCCAAATCTCTCTTCTTGGTTGAAGCCTCTATGATGACGACGACCATAGCGATGTTGGGACTGATCATCATCATCCCCAAATTCAGATTCTTCATTGTCATCATTTCTTCGATTCCGCCCTCTTCCTCTACCACGTGCATCACCTTGATTCCTCCTCCCATGTTCACTTGCTCTTCTAGAATAATTTCCTTCACCTTCGTCTCCATCTTCATCATGGTTTCTTGCACCATCAGGGAGTCGACGACGACCTCTGATTTCAGCCAAAAGTGTCTGAAGATCTTGTGCCAACCGATCTTGCTTGTCTTCTATGCTTTGTTTGAGCTCATTGAATTGTATCATGGTGACACATTCTTCAATCTCAGCGTTGGGATCCATCTTCCTGCGAAATTAGTGGCGACAAGGCAACAAATATAGGTGGAATATGAAGCTATATAGAATATCACATCCTCACCACTCTTACCAACCAAAGCTCTTATGAGGTCCCTGCGGGTTGCAAGAAAAATGTGTGGTTGTAACAATAAAGTGATGGTTAAGCGAATACAAGACTAGAGTACCGATTACGATGGCTTATATGTGGAGCTTGGTGGGGAATAGTAAACAAGGAATGCAATCTGAATCCTAGTTGTTATAAAGTTAAATAACCATCCAACTAGAAGTTCACTGCCTAGTGCTGACCACAAGATACGAGTGATGTAAATAGATCAAACACACACGCAAAGAAATTTCAGATTTGATGCAAATCAAGGAGTATGATTGGAATGCAAGTGTTGCGATCAGACCCAACCAAAATTTTGCACCAAATGACAATAGCAAACTGGTTGAACAACTTGATGAACTTTCAGCACTTATGCACATATACAAATTGATCGTTCTACTTTTCTTTCACAATCTTGCTCAACATTTTTTTGGTACTTTTCTTTCTTCTCTTTTTTTGATACTCTTTTTTCTTTATAGAACTAAACACAGAGATCTAATATGATATTGCACACTTTATAATAATTAACAAAGAACTCAACTAGCAGCTATAACTTAAATAGGATCAAAGTTAACACGAAGGAAATGATGAGGGTTTTCAGATTTTTCTTTTTGTGAATATTTTCAGATATATATATATAAGAGGCTCAAAGGGAACACAAAAGATAGAGTGACCAGCAACTAAACAAATACTCTAAGGACTGAAACTTAACAAAACTCACTAGAACAACAGATTGAAACAAAGGGCTATGGCAAAAATATTTTATGCCTTTTTGGTGGATAGGATGAACACAAAAAATATGTAGCTAAGGGTAAAGAATCCTACCATGGCAACTAAGGCTTTGATACCAGATGATGCGTCACGATGCCCGATCTTCACGACGTAGGATCAATCTTCAGATAACTAGCTTCGAAGAAGCCAAGATAACTTGCTGCAAGCAGCAATAACTAGTGCAACCTGACAAATAAAACTCGAAGCCAACCACCATCTTTAACCGGCAACCTAAATCGAGGATTTGTCCAACCACACTCTTAAAGAACCAACCAACATAGCCTACAATCAATCGAGGAGACCTCGAAGGGAGTAGGAGCACCACTTGGGAGCGGATGAAGCCGCCGCTTCTGCAATCCCATGAAGGAATTCATAAGAGCAAAGGGGTAGAGATCACTCTTAATATTTGTTAGCACACAGATAAATAAAAAGGGTTCTATTTTTAGATTATCCAAAGCTGCCTTACATCATAGACATGGGGGGGTATTTATACTATTAACAACCAGTCTTAGAGAGGTATAAACACGAAACAAAAGTATTTTCACGTGCTAATGTGAAGGAGCCTCTTCGGGAGATCTGTAGAGCTGAATTCCGTGTGGCTGTTTGACTTATACGCAGCCTTCAGTATTTTAATAATAACTTCTCCTAGGAATCTCCAAATGACATGGGGCTGGATGCGTTGGAAAGCTGACTTGATAAGCTTTCTCACCATGTATAGAATGCTTAATGAAACTTCGTAGAATAATGCAGTTTAATACAAAAACTTGGTCATCAAGTAGACTGTTGACCTTCTGACCAGTCAGCACTAAAGTTGGTCGGCTACCTTTCTGGTAGATTTGATTAAGTCGGCCTTAGAAGCATTGGAAACTAGACTTCAAGAGCTTTCCAAAAAGTACTTATGGGCCTTCATAGATTTTGGAAATCAAAAGATATGACTGTTTCTTCTGGACGGTTCTATTGCGCTGGACTGACTCAGACATAGCTCTTCTTGCTGATTCGCCCTTGATATGTTTTGTACTTCCTCTTTGGTGAACCTAAGTAATATAAACATACACGACTTAGGTAGCATAAAGTTCTCATTAGTGTTTAATTGAAATTCATAAAGTAGCGCGTGCACCTCTTGCTGTAGCTTCTTAGCTCGGCTACGTGTAATTGGTCCATCAAAGACTTGGGTTGGTGATGATGTTGGTTGTACTTGAGTTGATGTAGTATGACTTGAGGGTTGTAACATGTTGCTTAATGGCGTGGTCGTATCATAAAGGCCCATTGTTGAGCTCCCTGCTCTATTGTTTCTTCAAAACGACCACTACACGACGATTGATCTTTAGCGACCCTTATTAGGTACCAACTGTTGGTTGCTAAAGGTTAGGGACCGACGATCAGTCGCTAAATCCTTTTGTAGCAACGGTCGGTTGGTCGCTAAAAGTCTAGAAATTTAACAACTTATGGTTGGTCGCTATAGATGTCGTCGGGGACTAGCGGTGGGTCGCTATAGAGCAAAGATCACTATCTAATCTTATAGCCTGAACGCACCTATAGATGTTAGTGACTAAAAATTAATTAAAACAAGTAAACATTGATTGCTAAATTGCGTGGTGATTTATTTCTTTTTAATATTGCTTGTATGTTTATTTCATGGTTTGTTTATGTATGGACATGACTATAGTATGCAACTGTGTTCTTTGTGCTTATATGATATTAGATTCGAGTTGAAAGTCATTTCAAATCCTACATAAAGAGTATGGATAAATCATGGATCACAAGTGAATGGTTTTCTAGGGAGACAAAGGTTTATAAACAAGGGGTGAATGGTTTTCTAGCTTTTGCATTTAGACATTCAACAATAGGAAACAAGATACTATGCCCTTGCAAGAAGTGTGTTAACTCATTTTGGAGAGAGACCGGTGAAGTGCGAGAACACTTGATATGTGATGGTTTTCTAAAAGGGTACACAACATGGACCTTACATGGAGAAGCTTCGTCCTCTTTTGTGAATCTTGGTAACAATGATGATGAGTTTAGCGAGCATCCTACAGAAGATGATGCAATATCTGAGTTGTTGTAACACTATAAAAGCCATCAACTAAAAATAATGGATTTAGTTATTACGATAAATAGGTAATAAATTTTTATTCAAATGTTTATTATTTATTTGCATTCGTAATAATTTATTCAAATGTTTATTATTTATTTGGTAAATTTTTTATGATTTTTTGAGTAATTTAAAAATGCATTTCGAAATAAAAAAGAAAACCCTCCCTAACCCTAAGGTCCACTAGGGGCCCATCTACCTAACCCTAGCAGCCGCGCGCTCCCTGGCTTCTCTCCCAGCCGTCGCCGCCTCTATCTCTCCCTTCCCTCTTCTCTCTCCCCTCACCTCTCTCTCCTCCCTTCCCTCGCCTCGCTCCTCTCTGTCCCGACCGAGCAGCAGCAGCCGAGCCCTAGCTGAGCCGCCCTCCCCCGACGCGCCTGCACCGACCGCGCCTCAGCTCGGCGCCTAGGCGGACCGGCGCCGGCCAGGCCCCGCGGAGCCACAGCCACGCGTGCCCAGGCCGAGCCCCGACGCCCGCCCCGTGCCAGGCTACCCTACGCGACCCTAGAGTCCGAGCGACCACGCCCCACGACCGTTTCCGCCGCGAGTTCCGCGCCCATCACTGCCCGCGGCCGAGCCCAAGCGCCATGCACCCACACGTCCCCACCTCGGCCCATGTGGTATGACAGGTACACAGCAGCAGCGACGCTCCCCACCTCGGCCCTCCCCTATTTCTCCATCTGACCCTCTCCATTCTCCACACACAGTAGCGCAGGAAGGAGGAACGAGGAAGGTTTTGTAGTTTGGATTAGATGGTTGGATGATCGAATGGTTAGTAGTTTGGATTGGAAGATTGGATCCCATGTCGCACTGGTGTAGTCCACCTCTCCTCTCCGGTTTCCACGAGAAAAAAGTACTGGTATATTAATTTCAGATTTTTAGTACCACTTATGTCATTAACATTAGCAATGGTAAATTCATCTTATTTTGTTAATGTATCTCTCAACATTCTTATTTATATTTATTTGCTACAAAATATATTAATTGTTGCTTAATTTTAAATTGTTCGTTATAAACTAGAACTTATATGTCGTCGTCGCCATCAGTGACTGCTCGAGTAAGTGATTTTGATTGAAAACTAGGGGAGCGATTCCTTCCTGAGCCGAGCTAATGTCTTCTTCATAATATCTTTCCTAGCATACCATCTTCTTTGGTCATTTCTGGTGCTAGCATACCTTCTGGTTAACATATCATGTTACTTATTGCAACTATCACTTGTCTTGCAGACAGGCAATTGAAAAAGAGAATTGATCTTTTTTATGGGCGAAGTGTTGAAGATGGCTTTGGTGAAGGAAATGTCTTGTTAGCATCAAGTAAGTGGCGACATCACAACCCCTACAAGCTTGTGCCTTAAAACAAGAGGATACAAGAAGTTGGAGAAGGCTTTTGCGAATCACTTGAAGCGTTAGTACTTTTGTGAATGATTTTGTAAAGTGTTTGCAAATATGTGCAAAACATAATAACATATGTAGGTTTTGTGAATGATTTTGTTGTGGTGCTTGTGACTGATCTAGCTGTGGTGCTAACTTTTGTGAATGATATAATTGTGTTGTTTTTGTGAATGATCTAATAATATTCTGGTGCTTGTGTTTATGTGATGTGGATCTATCATTGTGCAATACTAATTAAATTTGTATATCTATGTGATTATGTGTATAAAAATTGGTGATTTGTGATGCTTTTGTATATATAACAGTTGTTGAATGCTAATTAATGGTATATTATCATTATTAACGACTATAACTAGAGGCAACTTTCTGTTGGTTGCTAAATGTATAGTATAACGACTCACGATTGGTTGCTAAATCTATAGTACAACAACCCACGGTTGGTCGCTAAATATACAATATTAGCAACGGACGGTCGGTCACTAAAAAGATGTCGGTCGCTAAAGCCTTTAGCGATAGCACTTACAGCGACCATCCTTATGGGTCGCTAAAAGTTTTAAGCGACCAACCGTAGGTCACTGAAGGCCGTTTTAGCAACCAACCGTAGGTCGCTGTAAGTGAACCATCGTGTAGTGGACATTAGGTTTTGTGCTTTCTGTTTGTACCTCTCTCTAGTCTGGTCTTCTATTCTTTCATTTCCTCTTTGTTCTTTCAAGATTATGACTTATCTTGGAGGACTTCTTCATGCATAGCATACTTATTTGTGACTTGGAACAAGGAAACAAGAGTTGTTAGGGCCTTGCATACAAGATTCTACGATAACTCTCAATCCCTAAGGCCCTTGTGAAAGACACAGATAAATATTTTCTCGGGCATGCTAGAGATGTCCACCTTGACATCGTGCCACCTTTTAATATATCTACATAAGGATTTGTCTTCTTTCTCGAGGACTTGCTCAAGATCATATTGAGCCTTTTCTTGGTCACAAGTTATGCTGAATTTGTTGATAATTTGATGTTTCAAATCTTCCCATGAGTCAATAATATTCATAGGAAGACTAAATAACTACTTCCTAAAGTCGAGACACATGGGCACAAGTTTGCCTTGATGACAGAGTCCCCTCCTACTGCTATGATAGACAACTGATAAATGTCGAGCTAGCCTAATAGATTGGTGAGGCCATCATATGGCTCGACCAGAGTTGGCTGAAAGTTCCTTGTCCAACAGACTCTACTTAGGTGACTAGTAAACAATTTGACAACAGATGATGATAGATTACCTAGAGCCAGATCCTATTGAACTTGGTCATAGTTTGAATCTTCTCGCTCTATCTCATAGTAGATCTACTATCAATCCTCATGCTTGGTATTGTTATAGTTCTATTGTTGACGACATCGGTCCAACTTGGCCTGAGGTTTTCATGGAGAAGTTTGGTTTCAGTCCTGAGAAGGCCAAGCCCCTAGCCGAGTCCTATCATGATGATTGTGTTCCTATCATGATGATTGCGTGTGGGATCTAGAATAGTGTGTAAATGACTCTGGCTTTCCTATGTGTGTTCTAGTTCTTCCCAAGTTCATTCTATTAATGGTTCAGATTGATCAATACTAGACGCTTGTGCAGTTGGAGCTTCAGTGCACATAACTACGTAAGCTAACATGTTGTTAATCTGATTTAGGTCATCATGGGCTTGCACATTGTCCTTGGGTAGCAACGGTGTGAGTTGGTCAAATAGTAGCTTTGTTGATAATATATTCTATGTAGGTGTAATATAAAGTTGTTTACTATGGAAGTAAACCATCGAGATCTTGTCGTGAATAGCTCTACCTCTCTCTTTTAGGTCTCCTACATTTCTTCAATCCCTTCTTCATTGTCATCTTCAGTGTTAGAATGATGTTCATCTTGGTGTACATCTATTGAGTCAACCATGAGCATGAAGCGATCTTCAAACAAATCATGTGTATTTGAATCCAAACCCATGTCTGAGTCTGAGTCAAAGTTGGGGTCGCTGTAGGAATCTGAGTTAGACTCAAGTCCAAGTTTGAATCAATGTTAATGTAGAGTCTGAGTCCAAGTCGATGTCATAAAATTAGGTTGGCTAGGATTCGATTAGACAGAGGTTGGATCTTCAAGATCTTGATCATGGGACATCAAAATCACTGAAAAGCGAGGGATGAACACGAGATTTCTAAGCGAAACAACAGTGAATCTCAGGGTGCTAAAGATGAATTATTCCCATGGTGTGAAACCCATGGTTTCCATTAATCCTCTATTGATCAATGTGATTTTCCCTACCAGATGTGCCAACTATCTAAGATTTTTTTCAATAGTGAATGTATGGGGTAGGTTGTGTAAATGCACATAAGACATGAAGATTTATACATGTTTGAGTTCTTGATGTGAGATAATTTCCTACATCCTATATGTTGTTGGTGTTGTATTCTATGATGATACGATCATCCCGAAGGCTCCCCATCCCCCCTTTTATATTCCAAGGAGTGGTGGTGGTTACAAGATAGGTATCGAGTCAGCTACCTAAGATGAGTCATGACTAAGTTGGCCCCAAACTGTGTTATAAGCTGTACTTCTATCAATTGACATGTATATCTTCCTTTTCTATTAGGAAATTATTGTACTTTTATTACTCTCGACCATATCTCTTGTTCTTATAAGATCTTTGTCATGTTTAACCTTCTAGAATCCTCTAGTGAGAAGCCTCCTCCTATCTAGATCGTTGAATCCTTGACTGAGGTACCCATAGTACTTATCATTGATAGATTGATATGGGACACTTGTAAGGAATAATTATAATCCCGTAATAATCCACTAAGGGATGCAAGCCCCGTCGAGCCCTATGGATCTCTAAGGTCAGGGCCCCAATGCCTCAAGATGTCCTTGGCTTGAATAATCTAAGTCCTTAGGGTCCCTCGTGTTCTATGGAATTGATGGTCAATCTCGGTCTGTCTACGAGCTTCTCGCTGGTAAAAAACCAAAGTTGATTTCTTTCGAGCTTTTTGGTTGTAGATGTTTTATTCTTAACAAGGAAGCCAAGAGCTCAAAGTTTGCTCCTAAAGTGGTTGAGAACTTATTGTTTGGTTATGCTTCAAATGCTCACGGATATCGCGTTTTCAACAATGCCACCGATGTTATTGAAATCGATGCTAGTTGTGACATTTGATGAATCTAATGGCTCATAAGGGCAAGTTTCTAATGATATGACAGGTAATGAAGCACCACTTTTTGAGGCAACCAAGAAGCTGGCTATTGGTGAAGTAAGGCCACCAGAGAACGATGAGGATGAAGGAAGTATTTGGATGACCAATGAAGTTGTAAATGGGAATACTAGGGTGGAGGACGATCAACCCTCCATCCAAATAAAACCATCAACCTCAAGTCATCCAACTTAGGAAGAAACCATCCAACCACAAGATATGCGTACCTTGCATGATTATGAAGAAATGGTGGATGGCGGAGCTCCATAAGACCAAGAGGATGATGGGCCAATTCAACATCAACCATTAGTACCACATCCTCAAGTTCATCAAAGCATACAAAGGGATCACCGCATCGACAACATCTTGGGTAGCATCAAAAATGGGAGGGGGGTAACAACTCATTCTAGATTGGCAAAATTTTGTGAATTTTACTCGTTTGTTCCTCTCTTGACCCACTTAAGGTGGAAAAAGCTCTAGGAGATCCGAATTGGCTGACCGTGATGCAAGAGGAGCTCAACAACTTCACTTGGAATAAAAAGTCTAGTCCTTAGTGGAGAGACCCAAGAAAAGTGTGATTGGAACAAAGTGGGTCTTCCACAACAAGCAAGATGAACATGGCATGCTAACAAGGAACAAGACAAGTTTGGTCGCTCAAGTGGAAGGACATGACTTTAGAGAGACATATGCACGAGTGGCAAGGTTAGAGTCAATTAGAATCCTAATTGCTTATGCCACTAACCATGATTTCAAGCTCTACCAAATTGTTGTCAAGAGTACCTGCTTAAATGGACAACTACAAGAGTTGGTCTATGTCGAAAAATCACCGAGCTTTGAAGATCCAAAGATAATACACCATGTCTTCCAACTCCATAAGGCACTCTATGGGCTCAAACAAGCCCCTAGAGAATGGTATGAATGCCTTAAGGACTTCTTGCTTAAAATGTCTTCGAAATAGGCCAAGCCGACTCTACTCTTTCACTCGCAAATTTGATCATGAATTATTTGTATGCCAAATATATGTCGATGACATCATATTTGGTAGTACTAACAAAAACTTTTGTGAGGAATTTAGTAGGGTCATGACAAATAAGTTTGATATGTCCATGATGGGTGAGCTCAAGCTCTTCCTAGAGTTTCAACTCAAACAATTGAAGGAAGAAACTTTTCTGAGTCAAACAAAGTATATCCAGGGCATGCATAAGAAGTTTGACATGGAGAAGGCAAAACCCATCAAGACACATATGTCATCCAACGGGCATCTCGACCTCAATGAAGAAGGCCAGTCAGTTGATCAAAAGCTTTATAGGTCTATGATAGGGTCACTATTATATCTATGTGCATCTAGACCTGATATTATGCTTAGTGTGTGCATGTGCTCTCGTTTTCAAGCTGACCCGAAAGGGTGTCACTTAGTGGTCGTTAAGAGGATTTTGAGATACTTAGTTCACACTCCAAACATAAGCCTTTGGTATCCCAAGGAATCCACTTTTGATTTTCTTAGCTATGTCTGACTTAGATTATGCTAGTTGCAAAGTGAATCAAAAGAGTACTAATGGGATTTGCCAATTCCTTGGGCGGTCTTTGGTGTCATGGAAATCTAAGAAATAAAATTGTGTTGCACTATTCACTGCTGAAGCTGAATACATAGCAACTGGTGCTTGCTGTACATAGTTGCTATGGATGAAGCAAATCTTGAGAGATTTTGGTTGCAAGTTTAGCAAAATTCTGTTGTTTTGTGATAATGAGAGTGTTATAAAACTTGCAAACAATCCTGTGCAACACTCTAGAACCAAACACATAGACATAAGACAACATTTCTTGAGATACCATGAAACCAAAGAAGATATCAAAATATGACATGTGAGCACCAAAAATCAACTAGTCGATATTTTCACTAAACCTCTTGATGAACCTCGGTTTTGCTTTCTTAAAAGTGAACTAAATATCTGTAATGCTCCGTCCAATCCTGGACTGGTGGTAGTTACTCCTGACAGCTCTCTAGGATCATATATCGTCCCCACAGACCAACATGAGTCTTTTGTGCGCACTTTGTCCTCACTCATGCGCACCTAAGAAAACTTCCCGGTCGGTCACCCATCCAAATTGCTCCAAGCCAAGCACACTTAACTTGGAGGTTCTTTCGAGATAGGCTTTCGAAAAAGAAGATGCACCTTGTTGGTATTGATACTCTATTAGTTCTATTAAGTCTTGGGCCAGGTTATCACCATCCCAGGGGGCTAGGATATTACAATCCACCCCCTTAGAAGACTGACGTCCTCGTCGGTCAACCACAATCTAGGAACCTCCCCTCTTAGCCACATCTGTGTGTCTAGTGTCGTCATATGCAATGCCATGTGACCACTCTAGGCCCACATGCACCATGTGCCATATACTCGAACCCCTAACCCACACACGCTCGTGAAACCACGAGGGTCAGCTCTGATACCACTTGTAACACCCCGACCAATCCCGGACCAGCGGTACTTACTCCTGACAGCTCTCTAGGATCATATATTGTCCTCACAGACCAACACAAGTCTTTTGTGCGCACTTTGTCCTCACTCATGCGCACCCGAGAAAACTTCCTGGTCGATCACCCATCCTAAATTTCTCCAAGCCAAGCACGCTTAACTTGGAGGTTCTTTCGAGATAGGCTTCTAAAAAAGAAGATGCACCTTGTTGGTATGGATATTCTATTAGTTCTATTAAGCCTTGGGCCAGGATATCACCATCCTAGGGGCCAGGATATCACAATATTTTGAATTCTCATAACATATCTTGAAAACTTGCACACATAATTGAATGTTAAAATATGTTTATGTGATGTTTTTAAAACTCTTAGAAATGTTTATTTTTATATATAATTATTTTTCTCCTTGGTTGAGATGGGCACATGAGTTGCCGTGTTCAAACTCTCAATCAAAAGTGCTCTCTAGTGAAAGCAGGTTGAGCTTGGCGGTTGAACCACAAGCTCAACTGGGGTCAACTCTTGTCGAAAACCGGTTCAATCAGGCCTAAGGGCCGGTTCAACCGGGTTTGACCAGTCGACTGTCAGTCAGTCTGCATGCATGTTTGTTAGTTTGACTGGCAGGCCTCTACATAGCAGGCGGTTCAACCGTAGTTGGACCTCGGTTCAACCGGGTCTATGTAGTGAGGTCGAGGGAAACTTGGTTTTAAGTGCTATTCTTTCTCATCGCTCTCTTCTCTACTCAATTCCACCGCCTCTTGAGCCACCGCTGCCCTCTCTCTCCCACTCCATTCCTCCATCAAATCCCCCTCCTCCATTTTAGGATCCTTCTTCCTTAGCCTATCCCCCTGCAAATGACCCTCCTCGCGAGTCGATTTTTGCAGATGATTTGGTTGAGCAGCTTTCCCCTCATACCCCCTCCTGGCCCTTGTGGAGGTCCTGGCTCTAGTGGATGGTAAGTCTGCGGTTCCCTCTCTTTGTGGGGCTTGGTGCCAAAAAGGGGGAGAAGTTAATGCTGGGGAAGAAGATAGTGCTTTTTGTGGTTGAGGCTCTTGGGCTTGGGAAGTTTATCTACGTATTTATGTATGAAAGGAGGTCTCTAATAATTATGCTCTGGATGCTTGAACAATTTGTGATGCCCATGAGCCACGAAACATTTGTGATGTTTGATGGAACAATTGTTGTAATATTAAGTTAGGGGCTCTCTTCATCTTATGCTATGTTCTCTTATGCCATGAGATATTCTTATATGCTATCTTATGATTTGAGTGCATGACTTTTCATATGATTCACGAAATTTATTTGACACCTGTTTTGCACCCCTTGAATATTTGTGTATTGTATGACTCATTCACTTTAACTCCAAATGTGATGCACAATTTATGTATCAAGTCATTTTTGAATTTTAAATCATATGCACACACTTAGTGGGAGTCACATATATACAAGTATTCAAAATATTGGAAATTCATATTTTTATCTCCTTTTGAATTTATGTGTTTGGCATCAATCACCAAAAAGGGGAAATTGTAAGTGCAATCAACCTAATTAAGGGTTTTGGTGATTAAATGACAAAACATATAAAGTATCTAATAAGTTTACTCCTAGTATATGTTCAGTTATTTCAAAGACAGAAGGAGTACATGCATAAATTACAAATGAAAAAGGAACACACAATGGCTAAATACTTCATATCTTATTACATGTTTTGTGTGATTCCATGCAAAGACCGCTTCAAATTTTACATTTCTTGAGTGGCAGGAATCACTGTATAATGAAGAGGGATTCACAAAGGTAACCGTGTTTGCACAAAGCTCAAGTTTCTCTTTTCAAAAGCCCATTTCAAAATCAAGTCGCTGGAGTATTTTGTTCGCGTTCAACCAATCCGAGGTTTTGGTTTTGGAGAACCTCTCTAGTTTAGGGCGGTTGAACCCGCCCTTAGGAACCGTTCAACCTGCCCTGGCTAGTGGAGCTCTTTGCTCAAAATTGGTTGAACCGGCCTCCCAAGGGTGGTTCAACCGGGCTTTGTTCCTAGACCTCTCTGGTAGAAACCGGTTGAACCAGCCCCTAGGGGTAGTTCAATTGCTATTCCTGCAGAATGTCATTTTGCCACCCATACAACACAACATGATAGCCCTGTTGCACAAGCGGTTGAACCCCTAGGGGCAGTTCAACTGGCCTTCGGTCAGAGGACCATTCTGCAGGGACGTGTTGCACATGCGGTTGAACTGGACCTGAGGGGAGGTTCAACCGGGTAAGTCGATTGAGCGTCACGGTTGAGCTAGCCTATTGAATCTAGTTTGCCTCTAGTAAAAACTAGTTCAACCGGCTTCGGGTTGCGGTTCAACCACATTATATGCAGAAAGTTCAGCATCTAGTCCTTTTGGAGAGTCCCCTATATAAAACCTCTCCTCTCTCTCCCCTCATTGACTCTGGCTGCCTAATGCATTTACTCCTCACCAAACTTTAGACAAGAGCTCTAACTCCCCTCTCACACTCTAAATCTCTCCCTCGTCGATTGATGGAAGGAGCACTTGGTGTGAGGTTTGAGTTCCTTGATTTTGTGACTTTGTTTTCGTTCTCCCCCTCTTTCTCACTCTCTTGAGCTTGCTTCAAACATCCTCTTGTGTGGATTTGTTACTCTTGGAACCTTGTGTTCCTTGATAGTTGAGGTAGCTTGAGAGTCTCCAAATTTGTGGATGACCCCAAGAAGTTTGTATCACCCTCTTGTTGAGCAAGATTGAGAAAGTGGTTGCCTTGACCTTTGTTGTCGGCCAAGGGAGGATTAGGGTTGGAAAAGATCTGACCCTCTGTGGGCTCCTCAACAGGGAGTAGGGCACCTTTGTGGTGTGGCCGAACCTCGTGATAAATCTTGTGTTCTTGAGTTCTTGCTTCGTTCATCCATTGTGCTTTATCTTTAGCAAGCAAGGATTCAGCGATTCATTGCGTGTGTGGAATTTGTGGAGTTGTTCCACTTTGATCCATCACATCTTTCACCTAGATTATACCAAGAGTTCGTTGGTTAGAAGAATCTTTCATTATTCTCCGTGTTGTTCTTAACCTAGATCTATTCTCGTAGTGGGACTTGTTCAGAGTGGTTCAATCGCCCCTGTTAGCGGTTGAACCTGCCTAAGCCAATTGAACTGGTAATTTAACTTTATTTCGAAGTTTATGGTCAAAATTTCAGGTGTAGCCTATTCACCCCCTCTAGGCTACTTTTAGTTTTGCCATGTTGTATGGATCACTAATTAGATTGTTCATATCTATTTGTCTTTACTTTATTTTAGGTTGCTTCTCTGTAAGTTCATTTTCAGCTTCTAGTTTTTGCAAAGAAAACAACTATTTCATAGCACTGTCATTTCTCTTACATTTCTTTTTCTACCTTTTTTCGTATGATCGACATTGTTGTACTAGCATAAGCAGTGGACCCAAATTTTCTTTTTAGCTCTCATGCATGCCAACAATATCATCTGATGTCTAGCTTAACATTATTCCCTAGCCATTACTATATATTGATTATCATTTGTAACAAAGCTAAACCCATTTTTAGAGTCCAAATCAATACCTTCTAGGATTAAGTCAATAAATGATCCTTGCATAACAGCTAAGGTTGGGCTAGGTGTACTCATCTGTCCATAATCCTTCTCTAGAATTGTGTTCTTAGTTGTATATGCCTTCTCTGAATATTTCTTACAGTGCTTCCCCTTAGCTATTTTACTTATAAACTCAACACACAAGAAATATTTTACCATTGTCCATATTGTATGCTTAATTCAATCAAATACTAGAGTATTCATACCATTGTAAATTTCATGCATATGATCATAGTAAGGGAAGTCTTGTTTCTTCCATCTCTATAATTTTTCTAGTAGATCAGTCCATATCCCATCAATAGTGTTGGCCATCTTAAATTCACTATCCTAACCAAAACCATTGTTTGACATGATGGTCATTACATCATCATACCTTCTTTAGCCTTTGTTGACTATCCTTCAGTTACAAGACTACAATGTTTGTAGATAGAAAGTTCTCATTTATGTGTTTTGTCATACTATTCCAAGCTTCTTTTGGCCAACCATTTTTGTCATGGAAACTTGGTGAATTATACTCTTTTGAGGATGGTCATAAAAACATGTTCTTGTTTCATTTCATTCTACCCTTGTCTCAATTTTGCATAGGAACAAAAAAAGGAAGAAACATTGCAATAATAGAATGAAGAAATTGCACTACAATAACCTATATTTTATGCAAGAGATAAGTAGCAGATGATCACTAAACCAAAGTCATAGGGAAAACTGATCAAGGATGGATCTAGTCGACTATGTCAATGATTGCTCAATGTAATCAGTTAGAGTACCACATGTACAAACAATGAAATGGATACATGTATTGTAACCAAAAGATGGTGATTATTGGAAAAGTAAGAAAAGTACTAGTCTAGTGACACATGCAAGAGGATGAGGGGTGGGGTTGTCTTGAATCGACCAAGAGGCATAAGACAAAGGGATTTCGTGTTGGCTCGAGAGCCACGAGAGGCAAGGAGGCAGCACTAGCATGTGAGGTATGAGAGGCGTGGAAGTCAAGGATGTGGCATTAGTCCTAGAGGTAGACAATCAGCGTCAAAAGGTTGAGAGGTGACGCTAACCCGAGAGGCACATGAGGTGAGGAGGTTGATGCGGTGTAAATAGAGAGCAGAGAAGATGGAGTAGCATGGGAAACTAGGTTTGTGGAGGAGAGAGCTGTCACAAGATATCCTTCACATACTAGGGTTGTTGAGATGGATTGGAGAATCAATTAGATATGCAAGGAAGGCACATGTACCGATCTTTGTCTCCTTGACGTCTCATTATATCTTGTTTATGGGCGGCGTCGATACCATCATTAATGGTTTCGACTTTGGTAGCAGTGGTGGAATATTGATGGCACATGAATAGAATGGGGAAAGCATGTCTGCGTAGGAGTATGGGAAAATGTGCATGTAGGAGTAGTGATAACCACTTGGGAGAGAATTGTGCAGTGTGTAGTATCCAATGCTCAAAAAACTTTGGTTTTTCTAAATTCATTGTATTCAAAACACGGTATTACAAAGTCCAACCCAACACCTAAGGAACTAGAATATGATAATTTTATCAAATACCATTGTGCTACAGTAAAATCATAAAAATACCTTACTACCAAACAGTTCCTACCTTTTATTTTATATAGGTGGGAAATGCTTGTCTAAGATCGTTGATATGCAAGTGAGAAAGTTGAAATCGAAGAGATGTTCACAGCTAATCTAGTGTATATGCACATACATCGGAGGGATGTTGAAAGGGAAATGGGCAATTAAGCCATTTCTATAAGTTTTGGTGATTGAATGATCAACACAACATGTTGGACTAACCGGTTTGCTAAGAGCATGAGCACAGGTTCACTTTAGTGCAAATTGAAGGATTCAAGTCCAAATGAGCTCTAACATGACCAGGAAGTGCAATAATTTGAAAAGGGTAAAATAGTGAGATTTGAACCTTTAAACATGTTGCATAAATCCATTAGAATGTTTCTAGCACTTTCGTTTGCTCTCTAACTCAGAATCTAGCAAAAAGTGCTTTTGGACTTGGGTTTTAGTTGAAACAAAAAACCTAAATGGAGATGAGCTAAAAGGTATGAACCTATGACTTAGGCATGTCAAATATACCCTAAATATGTTTGTCTAAGTCATATAAAAGCTCCCAAGGTTAGTGTTGGAGACTTGTTCTCAAACGCTAAGAGTTAGGAACAAGGCAACATAAAAGTGTTAAGTGTTAAAGTCCTTCGTCCTTCGAAGCATTATCTCCCTTCGGATATAATGAATTTCGGACGAAGGTCATGAAGGACAAACCTTCATGAGCACAATAAATGATAAAGAAGGATTCATACACAAGATATGGAAAAATAATATAAACACTTTAAAGCTTATTATTAACTTATTTTAATTTACATTGCTGTATTTACAATGACAAATTATGAATGTACCTTTGGCTCGAAGAAAAGCAAGGGTACAAGCGTGACGTGAGAGCAAACGCCAAGTCAACGTGAACAGTACGGGAATATTGTTCATCTATTTATAGGCAAGGGGCGCAGCCCTTATAAAATTACATTCATGCCCTTTATATTTGCCAATAACACTATAGTAATCCTTCGAGGTCTAATTTGCCTTTTCATCTTTAAGTCGGTTCCCCTTTTCCACTATCATGCCGAAGCTTTCCTGTGTACAGCTTCGTGATCACCTTGTCCCTAGTCATAATCACCCTTCGTCTCGCTCAGGCTTCGTCCTAACCATGCTCTGTATGCTCATGATCCGGATTCGAAGATACCTGTTCACATATTTCACATGGAAAACATTATCAAATCATGTTTTTGAGGACCTTCGGAAGCCGAAGGCCCCCAACAATAGCCCCTCGCAATATTAATTTGCTAGAATAATAAATTCAGATTGCGATATGGATGAAGGCCTTAAGCCGAAGGTCCGAAAAAACACCTTCCCTTTGCTAGAATAGCAATAGTCGATGACAAGTAGGGCCCTACCACTTGCAACGTACTGGGCGTATAAATAAGAACGCACCGCTAGCTCTTTTAGCACGCTTTCTTGCCACCGGCTCCTGCCTTCCTAATTTTTAGCTCTTTGCACACCAACGCCTGCCTGGCTCTTTACATTTTTAAGCTTCGTCTTTGAGAGCATTTTTCCTAGCATTTTCGAAGATGTCTGAAGACAAGAAAACTGTCGCTGAGTCGAAGCTAAGCCTTTCTGAAGAGATGAATCTCGGCTTCCTTGAATCAATAGCAAAGACAAATACAGAGAAGATTACTAGGGAGATTTTAGAGGGTTTGTCTGAAGACACTGGTGATAGTGACAGCTATGATGTGGAAAGTGGCGGTGAAGATTCCGAAGATCGACCTTGGCGACCAAGCCATGCAGTTTTTGGAAAATCAAGCATTAAACAAAGCCATCTTGTCAATATGAGGGGCAGATATTTTCGGGATTTATCTATTGTAAGGGCTGACGAAGGAGAGAAAACTTGTCCGACTCCTGAGGAAAATGAAGTCATGATATTCCGAAGCTTCTTTAAGGCTGGACTTCGGTTTCCTTTGAGCAGTTTCGTGGTAGAAGTTTTGAAGATATTTGAAATCTACCTTCATCAAATTACTCCTGAAGCAATCATAAGGATGAGAATCTTCGTGTGGGCCGTAAAGAGCCAAGGTTTGGAACCAAATGCAAAAAGTTTCTGCAATATGCATGAGTTATTGTATGAGACGAAACCATGGGGTAAGGAGCAATATCACAACAATTTTGGCTGTTATAGCTTCGGTGCCCACTCTGGGTCAAGCTGTCCCGTGCCAACTTTTCGGAAAAGATGGCCTGGGGACTGGATGAAGGAATGGTTTTATGTGAAAAATGACTTGACAACGCGAGAAGATATTAAAGGTATCATTATGCGCCCTATCTGGCAGCGCTTCGGCCTTCGACAGCCGAAGGTGGAAGTTGACGAAGCAGCCGAAGAATGCCGGAGAGCCTTCGGAGTAGTTTGTTCTTTCATCGGAACAAGGGATTTGATCTAAGAACACATTGCCTTCAGAGTATGGCCACTTGCAGATAAGTGGGAAATGCCAAAGGAAACCGTCAGCGAACCTAACGAAGGCGGACTAGTTAGGTTAAAATTCACCTTCAAATATGGAGATAAGTTCGTTGAGCCAGATGACGACTGGCTGAAAAGTATTGAGGCCGTAAGTGATGAGTTGCTTGGGCCATACTCAAAGGCAGAAGATACTGCTCTATCCGCAGCCTTCGGAGGTCGGAAAAAGAAAAGGCTCAACCGAGTATTTGATGCCATCGGGTTCGTATATCCTGACTACCGTTACCCAACATGGGGTCAAAAAAGGAAAGATACGGCGTCTACGAAGGAAGCTGCCTCAGCCGCTCTTAGTGAGCCAGCGCCGAAGAGGAAAAAGATAAAGGTTCTTACACACCGTCCACGCTATATTGAACCGGCCACAGTGCCCGAGTTTGTCGGTGAATCCTCTTCGGCCCCCGAAGCCAAAGAGGCGACCCCCCTGAAGAATATTGAAGAGCCGGTCACAATGCCAGAAACAAAGAAAATAGAAGAACCGAAGGCTGAAGAAACAAGGACATCTGAAATTTTAAGTCCTTCAGCAAAAGTTGAAATACCGAAAAGCCAAAAGGGTCCAGCATTGACCCCAAAAGAAAAAGGATGGTTAATGTACTGGATGTATTGGAGACAATAAAGTCTTCAAGCAGCACTCCGAAGAAAATTGCCGAAACTCCTGAAGTGCAAATCGAAACCTTTGAGGCAGAAGCTTCAAAACACCAAGCTGAATCTGAAGCTGGGCCTTCAGAGCCCGCCAAGGTAAAATTCTTGGAAACCAAAGAAACAGAAACAACAGAACAAATCTTTGTTGAAGAAAGCGGCACTGCCGCCCCCGAAGCCTTTTCTGAAGCTTCCGATTATATTTTACGACATGCTTCGGGGAAGAAATTGACTGAAAAAGAAAAGCAGGAGGCTCAGTTCTATGCCCAAAGACTGAAATATCCCAAGGGGGCGTTGATATTCAATGGCAGCGGAGAAGAAGACTTTTTGTATTGTCTCCCTGACAGCAAGGAGATTTCAGTCTGTTGGGAGATGAGCAAAAGCTTCGGATTCCCAACACTAGAAGACGGGCTCTCAGTGTTGTCAAAGAACGAGCTGGCTGACAGCTTAGCGTACAATAGTTTAAAGGTGAAAAAATGAAATCTTTGCATTATTTATTGAAACCAAAATTTTTCGTAAACTTATTTAACAAACATTTTTTCCAAGGTCTTATACTTAGCAATGCCCTCAGGGCACAAAAAGATGTTGAAGACGAAGGGTATACCATGGCCTTGAGCAACCTTCATTCCAAAGTAATTGAACTAAGGAACGAAGGTCTCGAAAAAGATAAAATATTGCACTCGTTATTGAATAAAATAAAAGAAGACGAAGCTGCTTTCAAAACTCAAGCCGAAGCTCAGAAGCGCGAAATCGAAGATCTTCGGAAACAACTAGTCAGAGCTAAAGAAGAGTGCACACTTGAAGAAACAAAACGAGAAATTAGTGAACAATGGGCCAATCATTTAGAAAGAAACGTTGAAGAGCTTCGTGCATCCAAGAAAAAGTGTTATGAAAAATCTATAGAATGTGTTAAGAAAATAAGAACCAGCTTCGCCAGCATCGGCGCATTCTCAAGTGAGGAGGACTTCATAAGGGGTGACCCCGAAGGTCCAATTGGATGGATCAGCCACGAAGCTGAAGCTTTTGAAGAAGTTTTGAATAGCCGTGGAGACATATGTGCCTTTACGGGTGCCAGGGGGATTGCCACTATTTTGGAGACAAAAGGCTGTAACCATGTAAAATTTTTGGCACAATCCGAAGCCGCATTGTCCTCTGAAGATATAAAAGACCCCTCGGCCGAAGCGAGCTTGGTTGGTGGAAAATTTTTCACCGATATCTGGGACAATGGTGGCCGGGAGATGGCCCAAGAAATTATATGAAAGAGCGAGAAAGGTATTCATGACGCTAGAAAAGTAGCAGAGACCGCTGAGAAGAGTGCAGATGCCGAAGTGCAAATAGGTACTGACTAGCAGTTTTTGGCTCTGTTGTAATTTTTGATTTCGAACTTATTTACGCTTTGTAACACAGCCGCACTTTCTCGCCCCTCAGAGCGTGCCAAGCCATCAGCGGACCCCCACGCGAAGGGGGACGACGAAATTAGAAAAATGGCTGAAGCTATCATGGATAAAGTTGTTGATCAGCTACTGAACGAAGCTGCAGAAGTTGTTCTAAGGGAAAACTAGATGTTATTGTAAAAACATTTGGAATGTAATATTTATTGAACACATGTAATATTTTGTAGCTTTGAATGTAATATATAAGCTATTTATGGTTCAATTCTTTACGATGCATGAAACTTTACATACATACCGTTTTTTGAGCCTTCGGCGAAAAAACACCTTCCCTTCTTTTCATGCTTCGTAAATAATATCCGTATTTTCATAAAAAAGTCCAATCTTCGTAAAATCAATAACCGATAAATCTTTTCATTTCGGAGTTTGACGAAGGTATGCCTCTTCAAAATTTACTTTTTTTGTGCCTTGGCACTGTTTCTTCGAAACAATCTCTAAATATCAACATTGATCCCCTTCTTGCGTCATTGATGCAGTATGATGTATGATGTTATGCTATGCAAATGATGTGATGATGCGATGTTATGCAAAATGATATTTGCCGAAGATCGACGTTTATTTTTCACTTTAAGCCTCCCTTAGGAGCTTCTTCGCCTTTTACTTCAGTGGAATCAGTGTTTATTTTTCGCTGTAAGCCTCCCTTAGGAGCTTCTTCGCCTTTTACTTTCAGCAGTATCAGCGTTTATTTTTCGTTGTAAGCCTCCCTTAGGAGCTTCTTCGCCTTTTACTTTCAGCGGTATCAGCGTTTATTTTTCGCTGTAGGCTCTGCATTCCCTTCGGAACGACTTTTGAGCAGAAAACTTACGCTGCGCTCCCTTAGGAACGACTTTTTGTTATTTCGGAAATTCCCCTTGCAGCCATAAATCTTATGCTTCGGCAACTCCGCTACTCTGTGGAGAAAGTATACTTTTATTGTGGCAAAAAACGAAACTATTACAAGAGGTTTGAAAAACGGCAAAAATACTTAAGCTTTCAATAATTGTTCCTTATTAAAAAAGAAAATGATACTGAATGTAAAAACTGCTGCCGAAGTAGGATATTTGTTAGTAAATATGCTTCGATTCTGGCACAGTACTATTGACTGTGCGAGCTTCGGACTCTTCTCTGAAGTCCCATTGGAGGTGGGGATGCTGACTCCCTTCTGGCTGCTAGCCTTGTTGCATTGGTGGTGGAGGGGGAAGCTGTTGCCAGGATGCCTGAGGTTGGCTTGCTGAAGCGACAGAAGCTGCAGGGTGGTTGCCTACATACTCTGGAATGTATGGCGAATGGTACGAAGCAGTGTGCATAACTTGCTTCGGCTGGCTCTGTTGGGCCGCAGCTTCTGCTATCTCCTTTTGTTTCTGGATGGTAACATGGCACATCCTAGTGGTATGGCCCTTGTCCTCACCGCAGAATAGGCAATAAATCTTCCTGGGCTGATCCCCAAATCTCCCTCCGAAGCCCCTGGCGCCTCTACCCCTTGGAGCTGGAGGTCGAGGATAGCTCTGCTACTGCCCCGAAGCCTAGGAGGAATATTGCGGCCTCTGCTGCTTGGCTTCCCTTGTCATCATTCTGAGTGGAATGAATTGATCTGACATGTCTAGGATGAAATCTCCCTCCGAAGCCCCTGGCCATCTCGGAGAACCTGTAAGCTTCCTCCCTTCTCTTTCGGAAATCATTGTCAGCGCGGATGTATTCATCCATCTTCTGAAGCAATTTCTCCAGAGTCTGAGGGGGCTTTCTAGCAAAGTATTAGGCTGAAGGTCCTGGCCGAAGCCCCTTAATCATGGCCTTAATGACAATTTCATTGGGCACTGTTGGCGCTTGTGCCCTCAGGCGTAAGAATCTTCGGACATACGTCTAAAAATACTCTTCATGATCTTGGGTGCACTGGAATAAAGCTTGAGCAGTAACCGGCTTTGTTTGGAACCCTTGGAAGCTGGTGATCAGCATATCCTTCAGCTTCTGCCATGATGTGATTGTTCCTGGCCGAAGGGAGGAGTACCAGGTTTGTGCAACATTCCTAACAGCCATGACGAAAGACTTCGCCATGACTGTAGTATTGCCACCATAGGAAGATATTGTTGCTTCGTAGCTCATCAGAAACTGCTTCAGATCTGAATGGCCGTCGTACATGGGGAGTTGAGGTGGCTTGTAGGACGGGCGCCAAGGTGTAGCCTGCAGTTCTGCTGATAGAGGAGAAGCATCATCAAAGGCAAAATTTCCATGATGGAAATTCTCATACCAGTCATCTTCGTTGAAGAAGCCCTCTTGATGAAGCTCTCTATACTGAGGCCTTCGGTTCTGCTCATCTTGAGTAAGATGGCGAACTTCTTCAGAGGCTTCGTCTATCTGCCTTTGCAGTTCAGCCAGCCTAGCCATCTTTTCCTTCTTCCTTTGCACCTGCTGGTGAAGCATCTCCATATTTCTGATCTCTTGGTCCAAGTCGTCCTCCTGAGGCGTTGGACTGATGGCCTTCCTTTTCTGGCTTTGGGCCTCCCGAAGAGAGAGAGTGTCCTGGTTGGGGTCCAGCGGCTGCAGAGCGGCAGCCCCTGTTGCTGAAGCTTTCTTTGGCGGCATGACGAAGGTCTACTCTTGCCGAAGGTGTTCGAAACTCAAAATAGTGGTCGTGGGTTCACCGACGGTGGGTGCCAATGTTGGAGACTTGTTCTCAAACGCTAAGAGTTAGGAACAAGGCAACATAAAAGTGTTAAGTGTTAAAGTCCTTCATCCTTCGAAGCATTATCTCCCTTCGGATATAATGAATTTCGGACGAAGGTCATGAAGGACAAACGTTCATGAGCACAATAAATGATAAAGAAGGATTCATACACAAGATATGGAAAAATAATATAAACACTTTAAAGCTTATTATTAACTTATTTTAATTTACATTGCTATATTTACAATGACAAATTATGAATGTACCTTTGGCTCGAAGAAAAGCAAGGGTACAAGCGTGACGTGAGAGCAAACGCCAAGTCAACGTGAACAGTACGGGAATACTGTTCATCTATTTATAGGCAAGGGGCGCAACCCTTGTAAAATTACATTCATGCCCTTTATATTTGCCAATAACACTATAGTAATCCTTCCAGGTCTAATTTGCCTTTTCATCTTTAAGTCGGTTCCCCTTTTCCACTGTCATGCCGAAGCTTTCCTGTGTACAGCTTCGTGATCACCTTGTCCCTAGTCATAATCACCCTTCGTCTCGCTCAGGCTTCGTCCTAACCATGCTCTGTATTCTCATGATCCGGATCCGAAGATACCTGTTCACATATTTCACTTGGAAAACATTATCAAATCATGTTTTTGAGGACCTTCGGAAGCCGAAGGCCCCCAACAGTTAGCAAATTCAAAGAGAAGAAGTTTTGGTTGAAAAGTACTCAAGTTTAACTCTTTGGCGGTCACCGGACCGGTCTGATGGGGCATCAGACCGGTTTACCAGAGAGCCCTGAAGAGAAGTCTGGGCGGCCTAGAACATCAAATTGGTCTAGTGGCACAACCACCCACTTTACTAGAGAGGCCTGCAAGCTAGCTCGGCGGCCTAGCACATTGAACCCTAGGTCCGATGCACCAGACCTCGCTATAGGGAAGAAGGTACTCTGAGGAATTTTATTAAAATCACCATACCTGCTACAGTGATGGTTCGGTGATGCATCAAACTGTGTGGTAACGACTACTTTGGGAGCAATGACTACTTCAATGGGCGACTAACACATGGCAACTCAGTGGTGGACCGGGCCAGTCCGGTGCCAGCCCGATCAGGAAGGTTCTAGTCAGGATCCTAGAGACGACGTTGTTGTCGAGGTCTAGTGGTGCACCAGACCGATATGGTGCCCTCGTAGAAGGCAGTATTCCAGCAATGAACCAACAACTCTTTTGGTCATCTAGGCTATAAATAGAGCCCCTAGTTGGCCTCTACTGGCCTCAAGTACTCCAAGAGAAGTTGATCACTCTCATACTCCCGTGCAACACCCAAGAGCGGTTGATCACTCCCATACACATGTGCAACACCCCGATTCCATTCTAGAGAGATCTGAGCACTCTTCTGAGCTATGTTAGTCATTCTAGTGTGCGTGTGCTTTTGAGATCTCTTCTCTTGTGTTGTGTTGTTGTGTTTTGCTTTTGCTCTTGTGTGTGTTCTACTGCTCTCTCTTGCTGATTCTTTGGAGTTGTAACTCCCATAAACTTGTGTACAACAATAAGAGACTCTAGTCTGTGGAGATCCTTGTGAAAAGAAAAAGATATAAGGAGGAACTATGGCCTCAAGTTGATCACTAGATCAATTGAGAAGGGTTGAGTGCAACCCTCGTCCTTTGAGACACCACAATATGGAGTAGGCAAGCATTTGATGCTTGACCGAACCACAATAAAAAATCATTGTCTCTTATGTGCTTGATATTTTGCGGTTTGTTCTTCCTCTCTTATTCTAAGTTCTTGATTACACTCGTGATATTGCTCTAGTTATAATTCTGCATCTAAGAAAGAGCAATCAAGTGCAAGAAATTGTCTTCCTTCTCACTCTAATTTAATTTATATTTTTGTGCTAACATCTGAATTATATCAAGTTTGTTTTTAAGTTGTGAATTTCAGGCATCACCTATTCACCCTCTCTAGGTGACTATCAATTGGTATCAAAGCCCACCACTTCTTTTGAGTCTAACCGATAGAAGTGATGTCGGGAGAATTTCCTAAAATGGAAGGAGAAGGTGGTGGATGACCACAATGAGAAGGACAGAACACCTCTGGAGTACAAAACCAAAGATGAGAAGCCCATAGACTCTCATCGAACAAGGAAGGATGGCAAGAAGAAGCAAATAAAGAAGATCATCTACTACGATACGAACACCTCTACATCGCCATCTCCATCAAGTGGCGAAGAATCCTCCTTCAAGCATCGTTAAGAAAATTTAGTTAAATCTAAGTTTACACACATTCCCTTTATTACTCTCGCATTCCTCGTACTTCGAATGCCCAATTAATTTATATATGTCTTGGTAAACCTCCCAAATTTGATGGTGAGGATTATTCATGGTGGAGTCACAAAATTAAACGTCATTTATATTCACTTTATCCTAGTATTGGAGACATTGTTGAGACAGGAATGGAGATCCTGGATGAGGACGACAAGGACTATGACCCTGTGGAGGTGCAAGAACTCATCCATTGAAACTCCCAAGCCACCACAGTATTGCTTGCTTCCCTAAGCAGGGAAGAGTATAATAAGGTGAATGGCTTGGAGTGCGCCAAGGACATATGAGACACATTGAAGACGACACACGGAGGCAACACAATGACCAAAGTCACCAAGGTGGAGCTCATCGGGGGTGAACTTGGGAGGTTTGCCATGAATAAGGGAGAAGGGCCACAAGAAATGTACAACAGGCTCAAGTCTCTAGTGATTCAAGTGCAGAACTACGGGAGCAAGAGATGGATGGATCATGAAGTCATTCAATTCATGCTAAGGTCATTTATAGTTTTAGATCCTACTCTTGTTTCTTTGATCCATGAGAATCCTAGATACACAAAGATGGTGCATGAGGAGGTACTGGTAAGTTTGTTAGCAATCAAATGCTGGTTAAAGATGCTAAGTACGTCAATGACCATGCAAACGGGAACATCCCCTCCACCGATTCGCAAGTTATTTCCTTCAAAGCAACAAATGAGAAGGAGGTGATCTCGAGCAAGATGACACAAGTTGAGGAGCCCGGCCACAATGATGAGGAAATGGTCCTCGTCATCAAGTGATTTAAGCACGCATTGAAGGGGCACAAGGACTACAAGTGTGAAAATATTGGTCATTTCATTACTAACTACCCAGATAATGAAAGTGATGACCAGGAAAAGGACAATAAAGGAAAGAATGTAGAAAAAGAAGAAATTCTACAAGAAGAAGAAAGGCGAAGCCCACATCGACAAGGAGTGGGACTCAAATTATAGCTACTCCAACTCTGATGATGAGGGCCTTGCCACCATCGCCTTCAACAAATCATCCCTCTTCCCCAAAGTGAACCATACATGCTTAATGGCAAAGGAAATAAAGGTATTTTCTAGAACCACACCAAAATATACTTCCTCAAGCGACGACGATTCTAGTTATGATGAGGATGATATTAGCATGTTATTTAAAGGCCTTGATAGAACTAAAATTGACAAAATTAATGAATTAATTAATTCCATCAATGAGAAGAATGAGCTCTTGGAGAATCAAGAGGATCTTCTCTACTTGCTTTGGTTGTGTTTGCATAAATCACCAAAAGGGGGAGACAGAAAGAGAAATGGGAAATGAAGTCATTTCTATAAGTTTTGGTGATTGAATGACCAACACAACATCTTGGAAATTGGTTTGCTAAGTGCATGAGCACAAGTTCACTTTAGTGCAAATTGAAGGATTCAAGTCCAAATGAGCTCAAACATGACCAGAAAGTGCAATATTTAGAAAAAGGGTAAAATGATGAGGTTTGAACCTATAAATATGTTGCATATATCCATTATAATGTTTCAAACACTTTGGTTTTCTCTCTAACTTAGAATCTAGTAAAAACTATTTTGGACTTGGGTTGGAGTTGAAACAGGAAACCTAAAGGGAGATGAGTTAAAAGGTATGAACCTATGACTTAGGCATGTCATACATACCCTACATATGTTTGTCTAAGTCATAAAAAGCTCCCAAGATCAACCAATTCAAAGAGAAGAAGTTTTGGTTGAAAAACACTCAAGCTACCTCTCTGGCGGTCATCAGACCGGTTTACTAGAGAGCCCTACTGAGAAGTATGGGTGGCCTGGCGCACGGGACCGGTCTGGTGGCGCACCGACCCACTTTACTAGAGAGGCCTACTAGTTGGCTTGGTGGCCTAGCGCATCGGACCCTTGGTCTGATGCACTGGACCTCAGCTATAGGGGAGAAGCTACTCTCGGTAATTTTATTAAAAATTCATCGGACCTGCTACAACGACAGTCCAGTGCTGCATCAGATCATGTAGTATCGACTACTTTGGGCACCAATGTCTACTATAATAGGCGACTGACACGTGGTAGTCTGGAGGTGGACCGGATCGCCGGTGCTAGCCCGATCAGGAAGGTTCTAGTAGGGATCCCGTAGACGTCGTTACTGTTGGGTTTGGTGGGTTTGGTGCCCCGCAGAAGGCAATATTCCAGCAATCAAGCAACAACCCTTTTGGCCATTTAGGTTATAAATAGAGCCCCTAGATGACCTCTATTGGTACTCAAGTACTCCAAGAGCAATTGATCACTCCCATATCCTATGTAACACCTCGATTCCATTTTATAGAGATTTAAGCACCGTTCTGAGCTGTGTTAGTCATTATAGTGTGTGTGTGTGTGTGCACTTTTGAGATCTGCTCTCTTATGTTGTGTTGCTATGTTTTGCTCTTCTATGTGTTCTACTCCTCTCTCTGTCTTGTTGATTCTTTGGAGTTATAAATCCCATAAGCTTGTGTACGGCTATAAGAGACTCCAATCTGTGGAGATCCTTGCGAGGAGAAAAACATATAAGGAATAACTGTGGCCTCAAGTTGATCATTGGACCACTTGAGAAGGGTTGAGTGCAACACTGGTCCTTTGGGACATCACAACATGGAGTAGGCAAACATTTGAGGCTTGACCGAACCGCGGTAAAAATCGTTGTGTCTTGTGTGCTTGATCTTTTGTGATTTGTTCTTCCTCTCTTATTCTAAGTTCATGATTACACTTATGATATTGCTCTAGTTATAATTCTGAATCTAAGAAAGAGAAATAAAGTGCAAGAACTTCTCTTCCTTCTCACTCTAATTTGATCTATATTTTTTGTACTAACATCTAAAATAGATCAAGTTTGTTTTGAATTTCAGGCGTCACCTATTCATCTCCCTCTAGGTGACTACCAATTGATATTAGAGCCTAACACTTCTTTTGAGTCTAACCGTTCGGAGTGATGTCCGAAGAAGATCCTATACGGAAGGGGAAGGTGGTGGATGACCACACTAAGATGGACAAAACGTCTCTAGAGGACAAAACAAAAGATGAGAAGCCCACTGACTCTCATCGAACAAGGAAGGATAACAAGAAGAAGTGAATCAAGAAGATCATCTACTACAAGATGGACACCTCAATGGTCGTTTGCAGTTTTGCCTTTAAAGGTTTGTAATTGCATATGGGATTGTTTTGCCACTAGTACTGTTGGTACATGATTTCAATTCCCCTAAAGGTATTGAAAACCAAGGCAACACAAGTTAGGTATAAAGACCTTCATCCTTTGATATAACACTTCTTGAAAGTGTTAGAATGAAGGACGAAGGTTTTTAAAGAAGACAACATTTAATTTGAAGAAGACAACACCACCATTCGTCCTACGAAGCCAAGTCACATGAACTTCGGCAAATCAAAAATCAAAGGACACATTGAGGTACTTAACTGCTTTGGCTATATTGACAATGGTGATTGGGTGCGGCTAGGAGGTGATAATTTAGTGTTGAAGCCAAAAGAGGTTGATGTTGTTGTGTTTCGAAGTTTATTGAAGGCTGAGCTTAGATTCCCCTAGCATAAGACGATAGTTGCAATTTTCAAAAGGTTTAACATATGCCTTCACCAGCCTACACCAAACACCATAGTGTGTTTAGGATTTTTATTTGGGCTATGGAAAGATAGGGTGTTGGACTTGACGCCGAAGCTTTCAGCGAGGCCTTCAACCAAATCCATGAATTACGCTTTTAGACGAAGGCAATTAGGGGCCTTCATAATAAATTCGGCTGTTATAGCTTTGCTTATCAGAGGGGTGCAATGTTCTCGACTCCTGCATAACGAAGCAAGTGGCCAAACGAGTGAGCTAGAGAGTGGTTTTACATGAAGAATAATACGAATGAGCGGGCTAATGTAAAAGGAATCGTCCAGGCTCCTATCATCACATAATTTGGATATAAAAAACCAATAAATTACATCAACTTTGAAGCTCATGCTGCTATAGTTGCTTTCAATGTTGTTTGTACACACGTTGGGACAATGGGACGCGGAGCCTGGGATGGTCATGCTAGGGGCTAATGGGAGATGCCGGAGATGCCTAAAAAATATGCTTTGGACGCGGAGCCTGGGTTGGTCAGACTTCTCTACAAATATAATTTTGAAGACGAGTTTGGGGAGCCTAGTGACGGATGGTTAGATTATGTTGAGGCAAAATGCAATGAAATACTTGGTAACTATAGTAAACCAGAGGCCAAAGCTCTGCAGCAGGCTTTTGCGGCTCGGAATGGCACTTAAAATGTGTTTTTAATGCTATTGCCTTTTTCTATCTTGAGTATCCCAACATGGTTCAGGATTCGAAGAAAAGAAAAAGGAAATTGACCATAAAGCGGAGCAAGGTTCTAAAGATACAGGCTGAATCAACTCCTCAAGCTTCGGAGGAAATTCTGGTACAAAGGGTTTTCTGAAATCTATTCATCACTTACAAACTTGTTGTGTTAATCTTGATGTGTTAATGTTTTCAGGCTGCACCCAAAGCCGAGGTGTCAGTTATGCCTGAGGAAATTCCTTCTGTAGGAACCGAAGGGGCAAAGATTGAGGATGCTATCAATCTGATAGCTCAAAAGGTTGTTCCCTTGAAGCCGCTTTTGGAAAGTGAGGAGGAAGAGGATGAAGAGCGGATAGCTCCAGTAATGAGCCCGTTCTTTGATATTGATGAAGGGGAGTCTGAGGAAAAATATATTGCTAGTACAATCCTTGTAGTGGAGGATATTACACTACCTGATGTGGCTGTAACCATACAAGAGGTCCCAAGGTTGATTCGATAGCTACAACCATGACACCTTCGACAATTGTGATGGTTGAAGAGAAAATTGGTTCTTCGAAGCCCGCAGCAAGAGAAGACAAGGGCAAAGGGTCTAAAAAGAATGAAGAGGCTAAGAGAGCCATTGAAGATGAAACACCCCTTGGTGAAGGGCCCTTCGATCAAGAACTTAGTGGCCGACAATATGGGGTTCATCAAGGAACTAGGAAAATAATGGGTGCCAAGCAGCTAGCCAAAGCTATTGGCTTCGCCAAACAACTTGGGTACCCTTCGGTGGCTACAATCTTCGGGGGAGGGCTATATGATTACTTGCATTGCTGTCCGAATAATATGGAAACTGAAGCATGCCGCTACAAAGCGGACAATATTTTTTCCTAAAGCTACAGGCCATGCTGCCAACCATGTCTTCCGAAGATTTCTCTAATTGCTTGGATTACACATACCTAAAGGTAACATATATTGGCTTCACATTTAAACTTTGGTTTAGCTTGATACAATAGTTTAGTTATCTTTTTTGACTTCCCACAGGGTGTATTTCTGAGCAAGGCCCTGAAGAACAAGAGGTTTCCCATAAAGAGATAGTTAAGCTTAGGTCTGAAGTATCTAGGCTTCAGTTTGACTGTGAAGAGAAGGAGAGATCCTTTAAGATTGTATAGAAATATTTTGTTGAGAGCTGAATCGAAGTTCAGGGTTTCTCTGAAGAAAAAAAATCAAGTTTAAAGAAACAATGGGGAGCAAAATATTAGACCTTGAAGCTTCAGTTACTGAAAAAGGCAAGCACATTGCATCACTTGAAGCTGAGTTGCAATGAACAAAAATGGAATTTGAAGCTGAAGTAAACAAGGTAAGGCAAGCATCTACCGAAACATCTATCCACCTGAGCGGTGCTGAGGTGAAAATAGATGATCTTAAAGATGAAGTGAATCACATGAGGCAACTTAATGAAAACTATCGAATCCTGGCGGCAAAGTGTTACACCCTCGGCAACAGATGCTATAATGAGGTAGTGAAGACCTTCTCCTCTGTTAGAGCTTCGTCTAGAGAGAAGAACTTTTTGGATGGTAACTTGGAGGGCTTAATGGGTTGGGTGCTTAGTGAAACTCATGCCTATAAAAACATTCTCTCAGCACAAGAGGACTATTGCACATGGATAGGCGTCCAAAGCACTACTTCAATTTTGCTGAAGGTTGGGTGTAATCATATGAAGATTTACACCGACCGTGACTTCAGAGTTTCTGCTGACCACGTCTGAATGTCAACCGCTGAGGCTTTGGAGTGGTCTAAAAAATTCTTATCTAATATATAGAAGAAAGACGGGAAGGAGATTAGTTTCGAAGAATCTATAAAGAATAGGGAGAAGGTTTGTACTTCATTACCTTTGTCTTACCTATGTGGGGCGTACACACTCTGTAACTTTCAAACTTTTTTGTAGACTTGAAAGGCTGCTAAAAAGTTGTAGATATTAGATGGAAACTGCAAGGCTAGAAAGCCAAAGGTACTTGCCCTTTTTCTCATCTCTGCCATATTTTCAATACATTCATGTTTCGACAATAGTTTTCTAAATTTTGTTAAGAAGTCTCTATTTCATAGGTGATCATTGAAGTAAAGCATACTGAAGCCGAAGCTAAGGATGCTCCTATTGAAGCCAAAATAGTAGCTGCCAGCGCTGCAAAGAAGGCCGCAGATGATGTTGTTCTCAAGATTTGTGAGCAAAACTTGAAGTGATGCAGGGCAACAAAGGAAATTGATGAAATGATGTAAAAAACAATGATCTTTTGTTGTAATATTTTTGTTGGTACGAAGTGTTTGAACACTTCAACACTTTCAAGTGACTTGTAATATATTCATGTTTTTTGCTTCATTTTCGCTTCTCTACATTCTTTTGTGATGTGTGAAATTTTATTTAACATGCGTTTTTGAGCTGAAGGCGAAAAACACCTTCCCTTCTTTTCACACATTACAAAGGAACACTTCTTTATAGAGATAGTTCCAAAGTAAACTAAATTTATGCCACTGTTTGATTAGGTGGTTGAACCGTAGCTCTGCATTCCGTTTGTGAACGACTTCGGAGCTTTTTCACGGTTTCTTAGGTGAATGAATCATAGCTCTGCATTCCCTTAGGAATGACTTTGGAGCTTTTTCACCGTTACTCAGGTGAATGAATCATAGCTCTGCATTCCCTTAGGAACGACTTTGGAGATTTTTCACCGTTACTTAGGTGAATGAATCATTGCTCTGCAATCCCTTAGGAACAACTTTGGAGTTTTTTCACCGTTACTTAGGTGAATGAATTGTAGCTCTTCATTCCCTTAGGAATGACTTGGGAGCTTTTTCACCATTACTTAGGTGAATGAATCGTTTCATTACAACACTCGAAGGTGCCAACTTACTTATTACATTGATTTTGCAAAATGTAAAAGAGTTTTTTTCGAATATGTAAATGCAGAGCCGCTTCTTATTAATATCTTTGGATCTTCACCATCGGGCCCCTTGGGGTCCTTAATATATATGCTTCGACTCTTGGGCCATACTGTTGACAGTACGAATTTCGGATCCCTCCCTTTTGTCCCTTTGTTGCAAATCTTGCACTGGGAACTTGGAATGACCATCAGACACTTGATCATAGGGAGGTGGCCCTAGGACAAAGGAGGCAGATGGTGACCATGCACTCATCACTGGATTGCTTGAAGCGTTTGAGGTCAAAGGTAAATTTAGCCCTGGCTCCTGTAACTGAGGCTGGACATACTGTGGG
The DNA here is from genome assembly GCA_029449295.1 of Zea luxurians. NCBI lineage: Eukaryota > Viridiplantae > Streptophyta > Magnoliopsida > Poales > Poaceae > Zea > Zea luxurians. The sequence goes on along the minus strand of JAOPSE010000004.1, from coordinate 187,388,247 downwards.
ATGTAAGGTGAACAGTACGATGATGTACTGAACACCTCCTTTGACTGGGAGGGTTGAGTAGCAGACGAAGCAAGTTCCTTCTGCTTGTTGATAGTATGATGGCATATTCTTGTGGTGTGGCCTTTGTCCTCACCACAAAACAAGAAGAATGGTTTCCTTGGGGATGAATTGAACCTACCACCGAAACTTTGGCCTCCCCTTCCGCCTCTCGGAGCTGGTGGACAGAATGTGTTATGTAAAGGTTGGTGTTGAGAGCTTCTTTGCTGCTGGGAGCTTGCTTGTTGCTGGCCTGACTAACCTTGAGACCAGGCCATCTTTTCCTCACCCTGCATTGGGTTGTGAATGCTTCGAACATGCCTGGGATGGAACCTTCCCCCGAAGCCTCTGGCTGCTTTGGTGTACCTATTTAACTCCTCCCTCCTCTCGTAGAAATCATTGTCAGCCCTTATGTATTCGTTCATCTTCTACAACAACTTCTCAATAGAGTGTGGAGGTTTTCTTGCAAAGTATTAGGCTGCTGGCCCTTGTCTAAGCCCCTTGACCATGGCCTCGATGACAATGTCATCCTACACTGCTGGTGCCTAGGTTCGAAGATGAAGAAATCTTCGGACGAATGACTAGAGGTATTCATCTAGATCCTGAGTACACTGAACAAAGCTTGTGCAGTGACTGGCTTTGACTGGAAGCCTTGGAAGCTAGAGAGGAGCATTTCCTTCAACTTCTGCCATTGCCACATTCTTGACCGCCATGACGAAGGACTTCGCCATGACTCCTAAATTACCACCATACAAAGATATGGTAGCTTTGTAACTCATAAGGAATTGCTTTAGATCAGTTAGGCCATCAAACATTGCCAATGTGGGGGCTATATAGCGGTGGTCAGGGTGTCACCTGCAGCTCTAGTGTCAGTGGGGAAGCTTCGTCATAGAGGAAATCTTGAAAGTTGACTGGTTCATGACGAAGATTGTCTTGGTTGAAGCCCTTGTAATTCTGGTCTTTGTAGTTGTTCTAGTCCTGCGCTTCAATATTGCACATTTCTTCAATTGCTTCGTCAATCTTTTTCTAAAGTTTAGAAAGACGACACACCTTCTCCCTGCGCTTCTCAAATTGTTGGTGGATTGCTTCGAGGTTGTTGATCTCTTGATCAAGCTCTTGGTCTAATGGTTCTGGGTGGATAGCCTTCCTTTTTTGGTTTCTTGCCTCCCCGAGGAGAGCTCTGTGCCCTTGGTTGGTGTCCAAGGTCCTAACGACGGAGCCTGTTGTTGTTGCCTTCTTCGGTGGCATGGTGTGAGTTGTGGTCATGAGATCATAGGAGGTGGATGCCAATGTTGGTACTTGATTTCAATTCCTCTAAAGATGTCGAAAACCAAGACAACACAAGTTAGTTATAAAGACCTTTGTCCTTTGATATAACACTTCTTCGAAGTGTTAGAACAAAGGACGAAGGTTTTTTTTAAGAGAAGCATAATAAGATAATATGAAAAAGACAATGTGGAGCTCTCTATTAAACTCATCTCATATGTTGTAGCATTTTATTTCATCTCTTCTGATATCAAACAAATTTACAAGCATACCTTCAGCTCTTGGATACAGGATGACATGAAGGTTCTTCAAAGGCTAAGTAGTACGAAGTTATGGTCCTTGGAAAAGATACTTTATGTAGAGCATTGTTCACCTATTTATAGGGAAGATGAACCACCTTCGTACAAAATTACAATCATGCTCTTCAAGACTTTACACACATTGTTTATAGACAACATCAGGGTAGTATTGTATTTTCTCCTTTATCTGCTACGTAGGTCTTAGCCTTCGTCATATGAGAGCTTCCCCGCTGGCTGGCATTCAAAGCCTTTCTCCTTTCCCAAAGGTATTGACTTCGGTTCGCATCTTTGTTACTTGCATGTATAAGCGAAGCTTCATTACATGTTCCTTCGTCGAAGCTTAGCTTCGTCCATCAGTAGAAATGCACCAGAAACTTAATTATTTTTGCCGAAATGAAGGTTAAATGGGGACCTTCGACATAATAGGCCCCCAGTAGGTACTAACATATATTTGTAGTTTATTGTCTTATGGGTTAGTAACACCATCTCTAGTTTATTAGCTATGTCTTATCTATGTTTTCAACTGCCACACATGGAAGGACATGGTGACATGTGGAAGACATGAGACAGGGGTGTACTCTGTATTTTAGTTGCATCCTCTTTATAAAAAGTAACTTTTATTCCTAGTCGTTCCTTTAATTTAGAGTTAAATACATAAGCAACCCCTAAAGTTATTAAGAGGTGTAACTTTGGTCCATAAACTTTGAAAACATATTTCTAGAACCCTAAACTTGTTAAGTGATGTACCATAATGGTCAGTATGGTCCAAAAATGGACCTACAATGCACCATTTTACAAGTTTTAGGAGTTTGTGGTGCACAATAAAACAAATTTAGAGACCCAAAAACACATTTACACAGTTTATGGGCCTAAGTGACACATTTGGACAAGTTTAGGCATCTTTGATGCATTCAACTCTTTAATTTACATTTGCTCTGCACCTGCACCACGCACATGTACATATCAAGGGACGACGATATCAACATCCATCAACCGCTTCCTCTTTTTCCAATTGCTAGGGGTGTTTGGTTCCTTTGACTAAAGTTGTTCATGTCATATCAGATGTTTGAATATCAATTACGAGTATTAAATATAATTTAATTATAAAATAATTACGCAGATGAAGACTAAACTGTGAGATGAATTTATTAAGTCAAATTAAACTATAACTAGCAAATGTTTATTGTAGCATCACGAGCAAAACATGGACTAATTAGATTTAATAGTTTCGTCTTACTGATTTGTCTCTATCTTTGTAATTAATTTTATAATTAGACTATATTTAATAATTCTAACTAGCATTCAAACAGCAATGCGAGACCTCCCATAATTGGATGACATGCTACGTAGCAGAATCTGTAGGGTCATGCATGAATACATCTTGAGCCTAATCAAAAGCATATATGTGTTTTTGATCAGCTCGATGAAATACAATTCATTCTTGTATTTGGCACAGGTGGAGGATGACCATTCTCTGAAATTTTGTTTTCTTCGTTCAGACTTCAAATGCGATGATCTAAATTCTGAACGAGATCGAGGGTCTAAATTACCCAAACCTCGTAGTAATGGCCATTTTCTGTCTATCTATCTATTTATCTAATTCAGATTCTACACCACCAGTATTTAGAATGAGATGAAAACATGGCGGCCTCCTCCGATGATTTGTGGTCCACCGACCTTCTCCCGTACAAACGAAAAGAGCCAACCACAGTACAGATATATATTCGGAGTACCCTACCATGCATGCGTCCAACATGAATCTCTTTCTCTTGGGTGGATGGATGGATGTGCATCTTCCGTTAAAGCGATGATCGAGAGCTAAATAAACAACAACTGTATTAATTAGCTCCGCGAGGACATGCATGCTAGCTAGCTAGGAACTCTTGAGTAGTAACTAACTGTTGAATGGCTAGAACAAAGCTGTGTGTCATCAGATTCTGGACGAATGCATCATCTGCTTTCTCTTATCCTTTGCGTGGTGTGGCTGAAGAGCAGTGCTTTTTGTGTGCCTTGCTTTGCATCTTCTTTGGCTTTCCTCATGTGTGGCTTCAGCTGAATCCTTTTTCCCTTCTCATGCTTTATTATTTTCCCTCCTTCCTTCCTTCCTCCATCATAATGCTTTGGCCTTCAGTTGGACTTGGGGCACCCATCCTCCAGATTCCCCATCATTTCATTCACTCTGTCTGTGTCTTTTTCTCAGCTGGCTAGACATGCCAATGTTTTCTTCAAACTGTTTTTTCAACTCAAAATTAAGCCACTTTAATTTGCATGTGACCCAATTGCATGACTACTTGCGTGCATGACATCGTTTGTTGCACTCAAACAATCCATATGTTGATACTTAATTTTTATTTCTCTAAAGGTATCGAAAACCAATACAATACAAGTTAGATGTAAAAACCTTCGTCCTTTGATTTAACACTCCTTCGAAGTGTTAGAACGTTGGACAAAGATTTTTAGAGAGAAGCATAATGAAATAACATGAAAGCGATGAAGTGGAACTTCATATTAGACTCATCTTATATGCCTTAGCATTATATTCCATCTCCTCTGATAAATGAGTCTACAAGCATACCTTTGACTCATCTCCTCTGATAAATGAGTCTACAAGCATACCTTCGGCTCCTAGGCACAGGATGGCATAAAGGTTCTTCGTAGACTAAGCAGCACGAAGTTATGGCCTTCGAAAAGGTATTTTATGCATGGCACTATTCATCTATTTATAGAGAAGATGAACCGCCTTTGTACAAAATTACAATCGTACCCATTGAGGCTTTACACTCATTGTTTACAAATGATGTAGGGATATTGCCGCCTTTTCCCTTTCTTTCTTGTTGTGCAAGTCTTGGACTTCTTTTCCTTTGTCAGCTTGTGCCCGAAGCCTTTCTTCATACCGTATACCGATGGCTTTGGACAAACCTTGTCTTCATACCTTGCCGTTTTTGGACAAAGCTTTCCCCCACACCGAAGCTGCTAGCTTCATTATTCATCTAAAACACACTGTTATATCAAAGTTCAGGTGTTTTGAGGACCTTCGGCAAGGCAGGCCCCCAACAGTAGCCCCTTACGGGATGAGTTTATTGCTTCATAACGAGCTTAGATCGCAAAAAATCATAAATGGGAGGCCTTGTGCCGAAGGTACAAATAACACCTTCCCAAAGCTCATTATGAATATCCTGACTGGTAGGGCCCAGATCTCAGTGAGTACAATAGTTAAGTACAAAAAACTACGGGTATAAAAGGGAGCAACACCCGACGATGTTAGCACGGCATTTGCTGCTTTTGCGCGTGTTGCTGCTCAAGTCTACTATGCCTTCGAAGCTTACTTCAATTGTATTTCCATCTCCAGACTAGCCTTAGCTAGCTGAAGAGTACGCTTTTCCAGTACGAAATGATAGGAGAGCAGTCTGGTGTTGGTGTGCCTTTGGCACCTTCGTCAAGCGTTCAAGAGACAAAGGTTGAGGAGTTTGTTTCAAGAATAGAGGCTACCGCCTCTCAGGCCGAAGCCGGCTCTGTGAATCCGTCCGAAGATAGTGACAATATTGACATTGAAGAGGATAGCACTACCATACGTCCAACGAAGCCAAGCCATATGGACTTCGGTAAATCTAAAATCAAAGGGGGACATAATGAGGTACTTAACCGCTTTAGCTATATTGACAATGTTGACTAGGTGCGATTAGGAGATGTTGATTTAGTGTCGAATCCGAGAGAGGACGAAGTCATCATATTTCGATGTTTTCTAAAGGCTAGGCTTAGATTTCCTTTGAATAAGACGGTAGTTGCAGTTCTGAAAAGGTTTAACATATACCTTCATCAGCTCACCCCAAACGCTATAGTGCGTCTAGGAATTTTCATTTGGGTTGTTCGAAGTCAAGGGGTTGAAGTTGATGACAAAGCTTTCTGTGAAGCCTTCAATCAAGTCTACGAGTTACACTTTCAGATGAAGGCGACTAGAGGCCTTCATAACAACTTTGGCTGCTACAACTTCACTTATTGAAGGGGCGCGGTGTTTTTGGCTCTTGCATACCGAAGCAAGCGGTTGAATGAATGGGCGAAGGAGTGGTTTTATATGAAGAATGATTTGAATGAATGGACAGATGTAAAGGGAATTATTTAGACTCCTATTGTTACAAGCTTCGGATATAAAAAGCCAACGTGTTCCATCAACTTCGAAGCTCAGGTTGTTATAATTGCTTTCAATGCTATTTGTACACACATTGGAACAAGGGATCTCGTTCATGAGTTTTTAGCTTTTAAGACATGGCCACTAGCGGCTGAGTGGGAGATGCCGAAAATGTCTAAAAAAGACGCTTCGGGCGTGGATCCTGGATTAATCAGACTTCGTTACAAGTATAAATTTGAAGATTAATTTGTTGAGCCTAGTGACGGGTGGTTAGATTATATTGAGGCAAAATGTAATGAAATACTTGGTAATTATAGCAAACCTGAAGTCGAAGCTTTATAACAGGCATTTGTGACTCGAAAAAGGTGACGATTGAACCATGTTTTCGATGCTATTGGCTTCTTCTATCTTGACTATCCCAATATGGTTCAGGATTCGAAAAAGAGGAAGAGAAAACTGACTACAAAGCGGAATAAAGTCCCAAAAATGCAAGTTGAGTCGACACCTCAAGCTTCGGAGGAAATTCTGGTAAAAATGCTTTGTTGATTTTTACTACATTAGTCATAAATTTGCTATATTAATTTATTGATTTATATATTTTTAGGCTGCACCCAAAGCTAAGGTGACAGTTGAAATTGAGGAACTCCCTTCTATGGAAGCCAAGGAGGCGAAGATCGGAGAAGCTATTGCCTTGATAGTGAAATAAGTTACACCTTTGGAGTCGCTCCGAGAGAGTAAAGAAGAGGAAGAGGAGGAGCGAATAGTTCTGGTAATGATCTTATTCTTGGATATCAACGAAGATGAATCTGAGGAAAAGGATACTGTCGGTACCATACTGGCATCGAAGAGTGCTGCTCTGCCTGCTGCAGATGTGATTATACCAAGTGGTCCAGAGCTTAGACAGATGACTGCAGTAGTGACACTTTCGGCGATCATAGTAGCCAAAGAGAAAGGTTCGCCCAAACCCGTCCTGATAGAGGACAAAGGTAAAGGGCCTACTAAGATTGAAGAGACTAAGAAGGCTATTGAAGATGACACACCGCTTGGAGAAGGGCCTTTTGACGAAGACTTGGGTGGTCGAAGGTACAAGGTTCGTCATTGTCACACCCGGTTTTAGAAGGTAAACCGAATGCGAACCATGTATGTGCCAGGATCAGCAATTCACGTATACAGCAGTTACATAATCGGACATCATCACACAATGCTCGAATATTAACATAAAAGAGGGTAATAGTTGATTACATCATGATGTCCGAGACATCCACATAGTCATTAACAATTATCAAAGTGCGGAAATGAAACATAGATAAACACGACCTTCACAGACAGCCGACTGGGGGTTTGCCATTAACCCACGCCTAGAACTCATCGTACTCTTGGAACTCCTGAAAGTCTTCCTCCACGACTTCATCCTCTCCTGAGCAGTGGTTGCAACGTGGACAGCTGGGGGGTTTGGTGTGTAAAGCAAGGGTGAGTACACATCAACATACTCAGCAATTGTCCCGTTTCGCTGTAGTGGACTAGCTTTATGTGGGGTTAAAGTCAAGCAGTTGCTTTTAGTTGGTCAGGTTATTACTACTAGTAGAGAGCCAGGTTTTAGAATTGTCACACCCGATTCCAGGGGGTAGAACCGAGCGCATAGCATATGTGTGCCAGGATCCATTTCCACACATATGTTGACGTCACAAGTGTAATATATCAAAAGACAATGCAATAAAGGCGTAAAGAGAGTATAATACTTTATTACATCATCGGAAACATTGTATCTTTAACAAGTATCACATCAAAGTAAAGCAGAAATAAACAACTGGGCAATCTTCCACAGGAAGTTGACCGGCGTATCGTTAGACTTAGAATTCCTCGTCGTCAAAAACTCCATCAAAGTCTCCAGCATCACCCTCTGATCAAAATAAGCAAGGGTGAGCTCACTTATGGTCGGGGCTCAGCAAGTGGGGGAAAAATTAATGCAGGTATAACAAGGTGAGGCTAAGGTTGAGCAGTAAGCATTTTAGTTGGTCAACATTTTATTATCAACACCTGTCTTACTAATAAGAGTGAATCCCAAATATCCCATTTAAACAAAGGAATATGTGTATAGCAAAAACACTTAAGTGAAACCACTTAAGCAAATTATTGGCAGATCATCGGATCTCAATTTAATTCCATTTTCAAGTTCAATTATCATGTGAGGAGTCCAGGTCGCTCATAACCGGGAGCACGGCTGATATATCAGTTTTACACTCTGCAGAGGTGGTACAACTTTACCCACAAGCCATGTATCCCATCTAGCCCGGGTTGATCGGACCCTTAGACACTGCCGAGGTGAATGGCTAGGGATCCATTATGAGGCTTTCACAAAATACACTTAATACGAAGCAACCCGCTAAGGTTTCTAAGACGATGGTGGTGGCCCCCTGGGTGAAGTACCTTAGCCAAGAATACGACCCCATGTTAACGTGGGCTGCCAGCACCTACCGCTCCCCCTCTTGCCCATCTTTTAGGTAAGGTTGCTTGGCACTAAGCATATAGAGCTAATTACCAAAGCCAGAGCCATGATAGCACTCGTGGTTGCACTGTTATCCTGGGTGGTCACTCCATGTTCCAATTAATTTGAAATAATATTGTTTTAACCATCGGGTTAATGTCATAATTGCCAATTAAATCTTTGGAACATTAAAACCAAGTAATGAGTGACATTAAGAAAACATTAAGTTGAGCGGTAGCATAAATTTTGCACAGCTTAATAATTTTCCCAGGTTAAACAAGGAATACAGGTAGTAAGTCTAGGAAATCCTTAATTAGGTAAAACCCATCAAATTATGCAGTATATCAAAAAGTAAACATTATTATATGCAATGAATAGGTACAAACAAAATATGCAGAGGGAGAATCTACTTGCCTTGCTCAAGCGAGTCCTGCGGATCGTCCTCGAACGAAATTGGTTCGCCTACCGCACAGTCAGCTTCTAATAGAGTCGCATAGCGCACATACAAAAATAAAGCATAAACCAATAAACAAACATGCACCATTTCATAAACATACGTCATTAAACACACATTAACATATCGCACTAATCACATCTTAAATTCGTCCTAATCGCATAAATACTTATTAATTCAATTATAGCTATTAATGTGAATCCTAATGGTGAATTTATGAGTGGGTGCAATGAATATAATTTTAACTAGTATTAATTTATTTTAACATCATCAATGAAGATAAATAATACTTATTGTCTTTTAATACTAATAAATAAATTAATACCTTTTATTACTTCTAACTCAAATTAGTTAGTATAGCAAAAATGCATTTAATAATATTAATATTCTAAAAATCTACATAAATTGGTAATTGGACTTTTTATAACACAAGTGAGAATATTTTGACATAAACTAGTATTTTGCTTACTCTAAAAATCTAAGTGCTCAATTTGCGAACAAGATTATTTAACTAGTAAAAATCTATTTACCACACTACTGGTGATCTTTTCTCTTTTCTTTCTAAAAAGAAAATGCTAATAAAATAATTAGATAAATCATCTAAAATCCTATAATATTCATATGACATCTATACCATTTTCCAAATCCATTTAAAATGCACCTATAATTCTCTAAATAGTTTCTAAAATTTATCGTGACCAAATTTGACTATAAATTCTTATCTAGTATTTTTATCACCAACGTGTGACTATTAAATCTACATCACATTTCTCTAAACCAAAATCAACGCGTCGATTAATATGAAATAACACGGTGCACTACTAATCGCATATCTCTAATAAATTCCATAACACACACATATACATAAATCAGAATCACATGTGTTCATATTACAACAAACAAAATATACAACTCATGAATCGAATCAAAAAGTACTTTATAAAATACACAAAATAAATTTGGGTCGTCATCAACCTCGGGTTCGTGCGTGTGACGGGGATGGATCGACGGGTTTCGACCGGACGGAGAGCAGGGCTCGACTACGGACAGCGAGTGCGTGGCTCTGGTGAACTCCAGCGACGAACGGCACACTCCGGCGAACTCTACGGGCTCCGGCGACGAACGGCAACGAACGACGAGCGGCACTAGCGATGAGCGAGGAGTGCTAGAGAGAGGCAAACTCGAGTAGGGAAGAAGGGAGAGGGCTCTGCTGCCTTTTATAGAGAGAGGGAGAGAAAGAGTCTGCCAGGGAGCCTGAATGGGGCGCTGCTGTCCTTCATGGCCATCAATGGCAAAAACCGAAAACTGTCGTCGTTAGTGGGAGGAGAGGAAATGGAAGAGTGAAGTGCCATAACGTCGAGACGAAGAACGGTCGGGCTCGCTCTACCGCGGCGTGTGCAGGGGCGCGGCTTGGATGGAGACGCGGCGTCGGCGCGGCTGGGGTCGAGGGCAGTCGGAGTCGCGCGCAGGGTGGCTCGCTCGGCGCTGTGCAGGGCGGGCGCGCTGCTCGCGCGTCGCGGCAGGGAGGGAGCAGAGGGCGCGGCTCGGCCGGGCCTGCAGGCACCGGTCGGCCTGGGCGGTGCGCGCGGTGCCGCGGCGTCGCGCGGTGGGGCCGGGCTGCTCGCGCGCGGGTGGCGGCTGGGGGCTCGCGCGCGACGCACGGGCACGCGGGGCTCTGGTGCGGCGCAGGCTGGGCGAGAGAGAGCAGTGAGAGGAGAGAGAGAGTGGGAGAGAGAGAAGAGAGGAGAGAGGGAGAGAGGATAGAGGGAGGCGGCGGTTGTTGGCTTTTGCCAGTGAGCGCGCGCGCGGCTAGGGTTGGGGTATGGGCCCTGGTGGGCCGGCCGGTGTAGAATTTGGTTTTTTTTCTTTTTTTTTCTAATTCCGAAATGATTATTTAAAGAGTTCAAAAAGTCATAAAAATTCACCAAAAATATTTATAAACAAAATACTTAATTTTAGAATAATAATTACTATATTTCTTAATTATTGTTTAATTACTAGGATTTCTTTTTAAAAGGAAATTAATAACAATCATCCGATAATCAATCAAGCGCATAGACAGAAAATGATCAAAATGCAAATAAATAATTAAACACTTAAAAAAATTATTACCCTAATTAATATAATAACTAAATTCATTATTTTTATTTGATGGCTTTTGTGGTGTTACAAGAATTAACCCAAGTTGTTAACCCAAAAGTACCCTTTTCAAATGAAAAGAATACCAGAAACCATTACCATAATCATAATCAAAACCATCATCCTCATTATCACCTGCGAACAAAACATCTCTGATCAATGTGTCTCTAATCAATAGAGCTCCCTTGGCCGCTCATAACGTGAGCACGACTGATATATCAATTTCATAGCACTCTGCAGAGGTTGCGCACTTTACCCACAAGCCGTGATTCCCTTTTACCTCGGGCTGATCAAACCCTTAAACACTACCAAGGTGAATAGGTAGGGTTTCACTACGTAGCCTTTACAAAGATTCCCTAAGGCTGTAGCCGCCCGTTAGGTTTCCTAAATGTACCGCACTCCTCCCTAAGGGGCAATCCACCCTCGGCAGAGCGAGCCATATACACCGAGCCCCATTGACAGCACGACGGCGAAGCGAACTACACCTCAGTTCCTCTAATTATTCAGCTAAGGGCGTCCCATACCACCCTCATGGTTGCACTGTTTTCTCAGGTGGTCATCCAACGAACCAGTCCTTACGGAGAGGCACTCGAGAAACCGCTCGAGTCCCCTTAAATGTCACAATATCATCATCATAATCAAAAGGGAAAACAACATATCATAAATAATCTCCTCATGTTCATTGATTAGTGTGAAGCTCTAGCATAAAGCTAAACCAAAATTACCTGACCCACATAGGTAAACAAAGACATGATAAACAAAAGCTAGTCAATCCTTATGTATAGATTGTGTAAATGCGAGGAGTGAATTATAAAATGAGTAGGACATAGATGGGTCAAGGGACACTTGCCTTCACCAACCAGCTGCTGCTCAGGGTCTTCACCTGCAGCTCCATCGGATTCCGCCAACTGACTGTTATCTATGCGAGTGTAAACATACATTCACATCTTAAATTAGGAAAGGAACAGTACACCATATAAGGAAAACAACCAAGTTCGCGCTTACGATCATGTGAAGCTAGCGTCAACGGAACGACACATGGCGACGCGTGAAACCACATGATAGCGTGCGGAACAATGCACGGACACACGCGACATAGCAATGCTGACGACGCACGAAACAGTGCGTGCGACTAGAGCGAATGACGCACGAATTAGCACGGGACCATGAGCACATCACGCGCGAACAACGCGCAGACAGTGCGACGGCGCGTGATAATCGCTAACAAATAACACGATTACACTGATCAAGTATTGGTTAGAACATTAGTTCGGTATAATTATATTGATTGACATTTATCAAATGTAAATTAAAACACTGCTTAGTTTTGACTAAATTGCTATTTTAATAGTGGACGATTAAACGAGTAGTTAATAAACTGACATAAGTGATTATAAGCGAACGGTTTAATATTGTACGCGAACAACGTGCGGCAATGCGCGCGGCACGCGTGAAAACGGCGTGTGCGACACACGCGAAAAACGACGCATGTGACACACGCGGTAGCGGAGCGCAATAACGCGTGCGAACAACACAAGCGAGTATTGAATCTAAATATTTGCATTGGTATTTGTCGGGGACCATAATTAGGGGTACCCTCAAGGCTCCTAATTCTCAGCTGGTAACCCCCATCAGCATGAAGCTGCAAAGGCCTGATGGGTGCGATTAAGTCAGGGATCAGTCCATTCGAGGGACACGATCACGCCTCACCCGAGCCTAGCCTCGGACAAGGGCAGCCGACCCCGGAGGATTTCCATCTCGCCCGAGGCCCCCCTTTTAGCGGCGAACATATTCCCGGCTCGCCCGAGGCCCTGCCTTCGCTAAGAAGCAACCCTGACCAAGTCGCCGCACCGACCGACCAAGTCGCAGGAGCATTTAATGCAAAGGTGGCCTGACACCCTTATCCTGGCACGCACCCCCCGCCGGCAGAGCCGAAGTGACCGCCGTCACTTCGCCGCTCCACTGACCGGCCTGACGAAAGGACAGCGCCGCCTACGCCACACCGACTACAGTGCCACTGGACAGAGTAAGACTGACAAGCGGTCAGGCCCTGCCGGAGGCACCATAGGAAGCTCCACTTCGCCCGACCCAGGGCTCGGACTCAGGCTAAGTCCCGGAAGACGGCGAACTCCGCTTCGCCCGACCCAGGGCTCGGACTCGGGCTAAGTCCTGGAAGACGGTGAACTCCGCCCGACCCAGGGCTCGGACTCGGGCTAAGTCCTGGAAGACGGCGAACTCCGCTTCGCCCGACCCAGGGCTCGGACTCGGGCTAAGTCCCGGAAGACGGCGAACTCCGCCCGACCCAGGGCTCGGACTCGGGCTAAGTCCCAGAAGACGACGATCTCCGCCTCGCCCGACCCAGGGCTCGGACTCGGGCTAAGTCCCAGAAGACGACGATCTCCGCCTCGCCCGACCCAGGGCTCGGACTTGGGCTCGGCCCCAGAAGACGACGATCTCCGCCTCGCCCGACCCAGGGCTCGGACTCGGGCTAAGTCCCAGAAGACGACGATCTCCGCCTCGCCCGACCCAGGGCTCAGACTTGGGCTCGGCCCTAGAAGACGACGATCTCCGCCTCGCCCGACCCGGGGGCTCGGACTCAACCTCGGCTTCGGAGGAGCTTCCACATCGCCCAACCTAGGGCGTAGACCAGCCACGTCGACAGGAGGTGCCATCATCACCCTACCCCGAGCTGACTCGGGCCGCAGGGAACAAGACCGGCGTCCCATCTGGCTCGCGCCGCCAGATAGGCAATGATGGCGCCCCGTATGCTCTGTGACGGCGGCGGCTCTCCGCCCCCTTACGGAAGCAAGAGGACGTCAGCAAGGGCTAACCCGCTCCGACAGCTATCCCTCCGCCGAGCTCCATCGCTCCTTCGACGGCCACGACATCACACCAGCTGGGTGCCAAGATCTCTCCGGCTGCCACAACGGCATGTACCTAGGGCGCTAGCTCACCTCCGCTAGACACGTAGCACCCTGCTACAACCCCATTGTACACCTGGATCCTCTCCTTACGTCTATAAAAGGGAGGACCAGGGCCCTCTTAGAGAAGGTTGGCCGCGCGGGGACGAGGACGAGAACAGGCGCTCGCCTGGAGCCGCTCGCTCCCTCTCCCGCGTGGACGCTTGTAACCCCCTACTGCAAGCGCCCCTGACCTGGGCGCGAGACGAACACGAAGGCCGCGGGATTCCCACCTCTCTCACGCCGGTCTCCGGCCGCCTCGCTCTCCCCCCTTCGTGCTCGCCCTCGCGCTCGACCCATCTGGGCTGGGGCACGTGGCGACATTCACTCGTCAGCCTAGGGACCCTCCGGTCTCGGAACGCCGACAGTTGGCGCGCCAGGTAGGGGCCTGCTGCGTGTTGACGAACAGCTTCCCGTCAAGCTCCAGATGGGCAGTCTCCAGCAACCTCTCCAACCCGGGACGGTGCTCCGTTTCGGGAGTCTTGAGTTCATGTCCCTCGACGGCAGCTACGACATGATACTCCTTCCACCGCCGTGCGACAACAACAGTGGCGGCCGACAACCCGCCTGCCGGCGGCGGAATCGGCGACGTCTTCCCTGCATGGTGGAAGAGCAACCTTCAAGCTCACCCCGTCCTCTCCCCCGTCGACGGAGGAGGAGGCGGGGCAACCAAGGCCAAGCAGGAGACAGCGCCTCGTCGACTGTCGAGCGAGTCGACGGTCCCGGCACCCCAACGGGGGGCGCACCAGGCGTCGACCTCGCGTTTGAGACAAAGGCGAGCGCCATCTCCCCGCGACACGCCAATCCCGAGCAAGCGGACGACGCCAGCACGCTCGCGAAAAGCTTGCTGGATGTCACCCTCGTACCTGAGACGACGGTGCAGTCAGTCCCCGACGCGACCTTATCGCCGCCCATCGACCAAAAGGTACCGATCGATTCCCATCCCGCGTCTTTTGGGTTCAGCCTCAACCCGTCTAGCGACTTCGCTTTGGCGGGCGCTCTCGTAGAGGCTAATCCAGACCCTCTGGGGTTTCGTGTGCGGTCACCTTGGGACCGGCTGACGGACGTCTCGACCTACGGGCCCTCTGGGTCCGAGGAAGACGACGAACCCAGCATCTGTTGGGATTTCTCTGGACTTGGTAACCCCAGTGCCATGCGGGACTTCATGACCGCATGCGACTACTGCCTTTCCGACTGTTCCGACGGTGGCCGAAGCCTCGGCGACGAGGATCGCGGCCCAAGTCGCGAATGCTTCCACGTCGATCTAGGGGGTCCCCCCGAAGGCAGCCATCTCGGCATGCCGGAGGATGGTGACCTCCCTAGGCCGGTGCCTCGCGTTGACATCCCACGGGAGCTAGCTGTAGTCCCCGTTCAGGCGGGGGGTCATGACCCACAGCTCGAGCAAATCCGCGGGGTGCAGGCCAGGCTCGACGAGGGAGCAGGAGCGCTGGAGCCGATCCGTCGGGACGTCGGGCAGGCATGGGCGGGCCAACCTCCGGCCGGAGAAATACGTCATCTACCCCAGGGCTTCCAGCACCGCATCGCCGACGACGTCGGGCTCAGGCCACCACCCGCATCCAGTGGGGTCGGCCAGAACCTGGCGGCAGCAGCAATGCTTCTTCGCGCGATGCCAGAGCCATCAACCACCGAGGGGCGGCGAATCCAGGGAGAACTCAAGAATCTCCTGGAAGGCGCCGCGGTCCGATGGGCCGAGAGCTCTGCCTCCCGAAGGTAGGGGTACCCCTCGGAACCTCATGCCACGACTTCCCGATTCATGCGAGAAGCCTCGGTCTACACCGGGCGCACGCGCAACACCGCGCCTGCGGCCCCGGGTCGCCTCGGCAACGAGCACCACCACCGCGACCGACGGGCCCACCTCGACGAGAGGGTGCGCCGAGGCTACCACCCCAGGCGTGGGGGACGCTACAACAGCGGGGAGGATCGGAGTCCCTCGCCCGAACCACCCGGTCCGCAAGCCTTCAGCCGAGCCATCCGACGGGCGCCGTTCCCGACCCGGTTCTGACCCCCGGCTACTATCACGAAGTATTCGGGGGAGACGAGACCAGAACTGTGGCTCGCGGACTACCGTCTGGCCTGCCAGCTAGGTGGAACGGACGATGACAACCTCATCATCCGCAACCTCCCCCTGTTCCTCTCCGACTCCGCTCGCGCCTGGTTGGAGCACCTGCCTCCGGGGCAGATCTCCAACTGGGACGACCTAGTCCAAGCTTTCGTCGGCAATTTCCAGGGCACGTATGTGCGCCCCGGGAATTCCTGGGACCTCCGAAGCTGCCGACAGCAGCCAGGAGAGTCTCTCCGAGACTACATCCGGCGATTCTCGAAGTAGCGCACCGAGCTGCCCAACATCACCAACTCGGATGTCATCGGCGCGTTCCTCGCTGGCACCACCTGCCGCGACCTGGTGAGCAAGCTGGGCCGCAAGACCCCAACCAGGGCGAGCAAGCTGATGGACATCGCCACCAAGTTCGCCTCTGGCCAGGAGGCGGTCGAGGCTATCTTCCGAAAGGACAAGCAGCCCCAGGGCCGCCCATCGGAAGGTACTCCCGAGGCATCAACTCAGTGCGGCGCTAAGAAGAAGGGCAAGAAGAAGTCGCAAGCGAAACGCGACGCCGCCGACGCGGACCTTGTCGCCGCCGCCGAGTACAAGAACCCTCGAAAGCCCCCCGGAGGTGCCAACCTCTTCGACAAGATGCTCAAGGAGCCGTGCCCCTATCACCAGGGACCGGTCAAGCACACCCTTGAGGAGTGCGTCATGCTTCGGCGCCACTTCCACAGGGCCGGGCCACCCGTGAAGGGTGGCAAGGCCCGCGACGACGACAAGAAGGAAGATCACCAGGCAGGAGAGTTCCCCGAGGTCCGCGACTGCTTCATGATCTATGGTGGGCAAGCGGCGAACGCCTCGGCTCGGCACCGCAATCAAGAGCGCCGGGAGGTCTGCTCGGTCAAGGTGGCGGCGCCAGTCTATCTAGACTGGTCCGACAAGCCCATCACCTTCGACCGAGGCGATCACCCCGACCATGTGCCGAGCCCGGGGAAATACCCGCTCGTCGTCGACCCCGTCATCGGCGACGTCAGGCTCACCAAGGTCCTCATGGACGGAGGCAGCAGCCTCAACATCATCTACGCCGAGACCCTCGGGCTCCTGCGTGTTGATCTGTCCTCTGTCCGGGCAGGTGCTGCGCCCTTCCATGGGATCATCCACGGGAAGCGCGTCCAACCCCTCGGACAGCTCGACCTTCCCGTCTGCTTCGGAACACCCTCCAACTTCCGAAGGGAGACCCTGACGTTCGAGGTGGTCGGGTTCCGAGGGACCTACCACGCGGTACTGGGGAGGCCATGCTACGCGAAGTTCATGGCCGTCCCCAACCACACCTACCTGAAGCTCAAGATGCCGGGCCCCAACGAGGTCATCACCGTCGGCCCTACGTACAAACACGCGTTCGAATGCGACGTGGAGTGCGTGGAGTACGCCGAGGCCCTCGCCGAGTCCGAGACCCTCATCGCCGACCTGGAGAGCCTCTCTAAGGAGGTGCCAGACGTGAAGCATCACGCCGGCAACTTCGAGCCAGCGTAGACGGTTAAGTCCGTCCCCCTCGACCCCAGCAGCGACACCTCCAAGCAAATACGGATCGGCTCCGGGTTCGATCCCAAATAGGAAGCAGTGCTCGTCGACTTTCTCCGCGCGAACGCTGACGTCTTCGCGTGGAGTCCCTCGGACATGCCCGGCGTACCGAGGGATGTCGCCGAGCACTCGCTGGACATCCGAGCCGGAGCCCGACCCGTCAAGCAGCCGCTGCGCCGATTCGACGAGGAGAAGCGCAGAGCTATAGGCGAGGAGATTCACAAGCTAATGGCGGCAGGGTTCATCAAAGAGGTATTCCATCCCGAATGGCTTGCCAACCCTGTGCTTGTGAGAAAGAAAGGGGGGAAATGGCGGATGTGTGTAGACTACACTGGTCTCAATAAAGCATGTCCGAAGGTTCCCTACCCTCTGCCTCGCATCGACCAGATCGTGGATTCCACTGCTGGGTGCGAAACCCTGTCTTTCCTTGATGCCTACTCGAGGTATCATCAAATCAAGATGAAAGAGTCCGACTAGCTCGCGACTTCTTTCATCACACCCTTCGGCATGTACTGCTATGTCACCATGCCGTTCGGTTTGAGGAATGCGGGTGCGACGTACCAGCGGTGCATGAACCATGTGTTCGGCGAACACATTGGCCGCACGGTCGAGGCCTACATCGATGACATCGTAGTCAAGATGAGGAAAGCCTCCGACCTCCTTTCCGACCTTGAAACGACATTCCGATGTCTCAAGGCAAAAGGCGTCAAGCTCAATCCCGAAAAGTGTGTCTTCGGGGTGCCCCGAGGCATGCTCTTGGGGTTCATCGTCTCCGAGTGGGGCATCGAAGCCAACCCGGAAAAAATCGCAGCCATTACTAGCATGGGGCCCATCAAGGACTTGAAAGGCGTACAGAGGGTCATGGGATGCCTCGCGGCTCTGAGCCGTTTCATCTCACGCCTCGGCGAAAGAGGTCTACCTCTGTACCGCCTCTTAAGGAAGGCCGAGTGCTTCACTTGGACCCCTGAGGCCGAGGAAGCCCTCGGGAACCTGAAGGCGCTCCTCACAAAGGCGCCTATCTTGGTGCCCCCAGCTGCCGGAGAAGCCCTCCTGGTCTACGTCGCCGCGACCACCCAGGTGGTTAGCGCCGCGATTGTAGTCGAGAGGCAAGAAGAGGGGCATGCACTGCCCATTCAAAGGCCAGTCTACTTCGTCAGCGAGGTACTGTCCGAAACCAAGGTCCGCTACCCACAAGTCCAGAAGCTGCTGTACGCGGTGATCCTAACGCGACGGAAGCTGCGACACTACTTCGAGTCTCATCTGGTAACTGTGGTGTCATCCTTCCCCCTGGGGGAGATCATCCAGTGCCGAGAGGCCTCGGGTAGGATTGCAAAGTGGGCGGTGGAGATCATGGGCGAGACAATCCCGTTCGCTCCTCGGAAAGCCATTAAGTCCCAGGTCTTGGCGGACTTCGTGGCTGAATGGGTCGACACCCAGCTACCGACGGCTCCGATCCAACCGGAGCTCTGGACCATGTTCTTCGACGGGTCGCTGATGAAGACAGGAGTCGGCGCAGGCCTACTCTTCATCTCACCCCTGGGAAAGCATCTACGCTACGTGCTACGCCTCCACTTCCCGGCGTCCAACAATGTGGCCGAATATGAGGCCCTGGTCAACGGGTTGCGGATCGCCATCGAGCTAGGGGTCCGACGCCTCGATGCTCGTGGTGACTCGCGGCTCGTCATCGACCAAGTCATGAAGAACTCCCATTGCCGCGACCCGAAGATGGAGGCCTACTGCGATGAGCTTCGGCGCCTGGAAGACAAGTTCTACGGGCTCGAGCTCAACCACATCGCTCGGCGCTACAACGAGACTGCGGACGAGCTAGCTAAAATAGCCTCGGGGCGAACGACGGTTCCCCCGGACATCTTCTCCCGAGACCTGCATCAACCTTCCGTCAAGATCGACGACACGTCCGAGCCCGAGGTACCCTCGGCCCAGTCCGAGGCGCCCACGGCTCAACCCGAGGCGCCCTCGGCTCAGTCCGAGGTACCCTCGGCCCCCGAGGGTGAGGCACTGCGCGTCGAGGAGGAGCAAAGTGGGGTCGCGCCTAATCAAAACTGGCAGACCCCGTACCTGCAATATCTCCACCGAGGAGAGCTGCCCCTCGACCGAGCCGAGGCTCGGCGGGTGGCGCGGCGCGTCAAGTCGTTCGTCTTGCTGGGAGATGAGAAGGAGCTCTACCACCACAGCCCCTCAGGCATCCTCCAGCGATGCATCTCCATCGCCGAAGGTCAGGAACTCCTGCGAGAGATACACTCGGGGGCTTGCGGCCATCACGCAGCGCCTCGAGCCCTTGTCGGGAACGCTTTCCGGCAAGGCTTCTACTGGCCGACGGCGGTGGCCGACGCTACCAGAATCGTCCGCACCTGCGAAGGGTGCCAATTCTACGCGAGGCAGACCCATCTGCCTGCTCAGGCTCTGCAGACGATACCCATCACCTGGCCTTTTGCGGTGTGGGGTCTGGACCTCGTCGGCCCCTTGCAGAAGGCACCCGGGGGCTACACGCACCTGCTGGTTGCCATCGACAAATTCTCCAAGTGGATCGAGGTCCGACCCCTGAACAGCATCAGGTCCGAGCAGGCGGTGGCGTTCTTCACCAACATCATCCATCGCTTCGGGGTCCCGAACTCCATCATTACCGACAACGGCACCCAGTTCACCGGCAGAAAGTTCCTGGACTTCTGCGAGGATCACCACATCTGGGTGGACTGGGCCACCGTGGCTCATCCCATGACGAATGGGCAGGTGGAGCGTGCCAACGGCATGATTCTACAAGGGCTCAAGCCTCGGATCTACAACGACCTCAACAAGTTCGGCAAGCGATGGATGAAGGAACTCCCCTCGGTGGTCTGGAGTCTGAGGACAACGTCGAGCCGAGCCACGGGCTTCACGCCGTTCTTTCTAGTCTATGGGGCCGAAGCCATCTTGCCCACAGACTTAGAATACGGCTCCCCGAGGACGAGGGCCTACACCGACCAAAGCAACCAGGTCAGCCGAGAAAACTCGCTGGACCAGCTGGAGGAGGCTCGGGACCAGGCCTTGCTACACTCGGCGCGGTACCAGCAGTCCCTGCGACACTACCACGCCCGAGGGGTCCGGTCCCGAGACCTCCAGGTGGGCGACCTGGTGCTTCGGCTGCGACAAGACGCCCGAGGGCGGCACAAGCTCGCGCCTCCCTGAGAGGGGCCATTCGTCATCGCCAATGTTCTGAAGCCCGGAACATACAAGTTGGCCAATAACCAAGGCGAGGTCTACGACAATGCCTGGAACATCCAACAGCTACGTCGCTTCTACCCTTAAGATGTTTTCAAGTTGATCATATACCTCGCACCCACGCTAAGTTTAGTCATCAAGGAAGGGTCGGCCTCGCCTCGGCAAAGCCCGACCCTCCCTCGGGGGCTAAAAGGGGGGGAACCCCTCCGCATCAAAGTTGAGGGACCTCTTTGCGTCCAAGATTTTCAAATTAAAAAAAGCTTTTTGCGTTCCCCCCGGCTATGTCGGAAGCAAGGCCCCAAGGAGCGAACGCGGGTGCATGTAAGCGGCAAGGCCGACTGAGCCGAGGGACTCCTACGCCTTCGGGTTAGGAACACCTCACTCGTCACCCGCCGCGAAAAGTGACCCCTACTTGGGAAAACCACCCTGTTACTAAACAGGCGAAGCCGGACACGCAAAAAGGAAAGGAGTACGACTTCATGCAACGGTAACAAAGTGTTCAGGCCTCAGCGGCCGCAGAAGGACACACGGGCATCCGACAGAAACTGATCCAGAGTTAGGCGTCGCCTCGGGAAGGAGCCGCACCTTCGGCTTCGTCCCCACCATCGGCAAAGTCCATCCCGGCTTCCGGCGACGGCGCAGGTGGGAGGATCTCTGCCTCGAAGGTGGTCGCCAGCACTGCGCTCGGACCCGCGGCGGCCGCATCGAGCCTCTGGACTTCTGCCAGGGCGGCTTCGTCCTCGTCGGGAAGGCAATACCCCTCGCTAACCCGCTCCAGGTCCACAACGTAGTGGGAAGCGAGTACGGCGAAGGCCCACCTGACGCCGTGGTGCAACGCCTCGCGGAGCCTGCCGCGCACATGATCGCCCAAGACTTGAAGGCGGCTTCGAGGGGAGCTTCCTGAGGGGACGTCACCGGAGCCAAGGACCCGGTAAACGTCCGAGATGGCCTCGGACATGGCCGCGTGGTCGGCTTCCCTCTGCTCGGCCGCCCCGGCAAGCGCCTCGGCAAGCGCCTTGGCGGACTCATCGAGGGCGGACTCGAGCTCTGCGAACAGCCAAAGGAAGGATCTCCAACACAAGCAGAGGAAACAAGCAGAAACGAAAACCGAAGATGGCCAAGGCGTACCTCCGGCTCGGGTACGTTGCTCCGAGGCTGTGACCTGGGCTGCGGCTAGGTCGGCCGCAAGGGTTTTGGCCCGGCTTTCGGCCTCGGCAGCCCGGCCCCGAGACTGGTCCCGCTCCTTGACGACCCGGGCGAACTCCGACTGCTGTCGTTGCGCTTCTGCACGCGCCGCGGCCGCCTCCTCGCGCGCCGCTGCCGCCTCGGCTCTCAGATCGGTGCAGAGCAACCGAAGGTCCGCCACCTCGGCACCCTGCTGGGAGAGGCGCGCAGTAGCCCCGGCAAGCGAGGTCCTCAGGGATCGCAGCGAGCCCCAGACGTCGACCTCGCGGCGGATGAATGATGACTTGGCGGCGCTTCGATCCGTCAGATCTTGAGGGAAGGAAACGGGGCGTCACGAAAGGCGCCTTGGTCACGAAAGAGAAAAGGTACGCCTGAAACCGTTACCTGGAGGATTTTGGGGATGTCCCTGCAGAAAACCTCCAGCGACGACCGGAGCGACCCCACCGTTGCTTCGGCGCACTCGCGGAGCTCGTCCCAGGACTGGTCCTCCCGCTCATCGTCGAGAACAAAGCCGGGATCCGAGGCCTCACGGGTCCGAAACCGGAGCAACTGGCGCCGGCCCTCGGAGCTCCGCCGCACAGCGACGAGGCTGCCGCCCGGCGGGACGGATCGCGCCTCCACGCCCCCCTCTTCCGAGGCACCGAGCGCCGACGCCTCAGCCGTCTCGACGTTGGCAGCGGCCGGTCGCTCCCCGACTGGGACGGCGGCGACTTCGGTAGCGACAGGTGCCGGCATCGCCGGCACGTCCGGTGGGCCCAGGGCCACGTCCGCGTCGGCCGCCACCCCGATCACGACGGCCGCCCCGGCAGAAGCGCCAGCCTCGGGAACCCGCTCCACGGCGACTGGTGCCGCCTGAGCCCCCTGCTGTGGAGCGCCTTGCGAGAAGGTCACCTGAACGGCAGGGCCCGGAGCGGCGCTGGCCATGCAAGCCGGTGTCGTCTTAAGGGCCTTCCGGGGCGCCAGGTCAGTCAGCCCATGGCTTCGCTTGCTGGGGAAAAAAGGAAAAAATCACGGCCAGTACATACGGAAGAAAAACCAGGGCGAAGACGTTCCAGGATACTCACCCGCTTCGGGCCATGATCAACAGTGCCTGGGGGGAGGTCTCTCGGACCTCGACCCCCGGCAACGCCGCCGAGGTCCGCTTTGCCGGCGGCTTCGGCATCACCCTTGCTTTGGGCGCCCTGGACGCCTGGGAGGCGGGCTGCTCAGGCACCGCCACGACGACCTGGGGGCCGCTCCCCTGCGCTGCCGGCGTGGGCGGCGGCTCTCGGGGAGCAGACGCCCCGGCCTGGCTCCCCGGGGTCGCTTCGGCTCCTCCAGCCGAGGAGTCAAGTACCCTCCCGGATTGCCCCCGCTCCTCGGGCCGGGACCCCGGCGTCCTGACTCCGAGGACCGACGGCGTCAACCCGCTCGGGGGCTGGATTGATGGCTCCAGGCCTGACCCCAAGCCAGGGCTGAGGCCAAGGCGGGCAGCCATGTCGTCTTCTTCGTCATCATCTTCGTCATCGTCGTTGTCGTCGGGCGTTTCCGGCGACGGCTCCCTCGGGAGTCCCTCCCTCTCCTGCCGGCGACGAAGCTTTTCCAAGGCGTCCCAAGCCCGCCTCCGCTCGCGGGCCTGGGCCTTCTCCGCGTCCTTCTTTTTCTTCTTCTCCTCCGTGGCGACCCGCCGCGCTGCTCGGTCCGCCGCATCTTGCGGGACCCGTGGCAGGGAAGACTTGTGCCACCCTACCTCCTGAAGACGGGTGGAAATCCTGGCCTTAGAAACCAGGGGCGATCCGACGCTAGAAGAAAGAAATGGACACTCACCAGAGTCACGCACCCTTGGTCAGGGCGCATCAAAGGCTGGGAGAGGGCGCTGGGGTCCGGCTTCCCCAACACAACGGACACCCGCCCGTGGAGGACGTCGGGGGGAAGGGGATCAGAGGACATCCGCGAGCCCTCCGACTCCGCCTCCGGTGTCATTTCCCAAAGCGGCAGCCGTCGCTCCGCCAAGGGAAGCACCCTCCGGCGGTGGATGGCGGCAATAACCCCGGCAGCAGTGAGTCCCCCCTTCCTCAACACCTCCAAGGCCTTGAGGAGGGGTTCGAGGTTCTTCTGTCTTTCATGAGGGGTCCCGTGGCACCAAGCATCAGCGGCGGCGATGACTACTCGCTGAGAGAACGGCGGGAGCAACTCGCCGTCATTCCGGAGGTAGAACCACCGGCGCTGCCACCCCTTGTTCGAGGACGCGAGGATGGCGGGAATATACAGCGACGCCCGTGACTGTCTCAGCAGGAGGGTGCAGCCGCCGGCCCGCACCGCTACGCGGACCTTCCTCTCCCTGTCGGCGAGGCAAAAAGCTCCGCGAAAAAGAGATGGGTCCACAGATCCCAATGGGGGGCAATCCCCAAGTACCCCTCGCACACCGCTACGAAGATGGCGGCCTGCGAGATGGAGTTGGGGCTGAGGTTGTGCAACTCCACCCCGTAGTGGTGCAGGATCGCCCGCATAAAGCGGCTCGCCGGCACACCAAAGTCCCGCTCGTGGAAGGAGACGAAGCTCACGATGTACCCCGGCGGTGGGGATGGAGCGGCTCCACCCACGGGGGGGATCCATTCCGGTCGCTGCTCATCGGTGAGAGGGCGAAGTAAACCCTCGCCAACGAGATCCTCCAGATCACTCGCCGTCACCGTGGAGAAGGGCCATGGGTCGCGCGACGAGATGATGGTCACCCGGTCAGCCATCGCCGAGCGGAGGGGGGTGGCGGCGCAAAGGACAGGGAGGGTGGTTACCTTTTCTCCGGCTAAGTCTCTCAGGCTGCGAAAAACCTAAGAGGGAGACAGGAAGCGGAGCAAAGAACCAACGCCCGGCCCCCTCTCGAGTATATGAAGACCAAGGCATGGCCGGTTCAAACGTTCCGCCCGGACCGGACGTGGGATTCAAAAACGCGAAGCGAAACAGCCGTTCCTCGAGCGGCTCGCGCACGCGCAACGGTCGCCTCTCCAACCACTCGCCCCATCACATTAACTCCGCGACGGGACACACAGCGCCTCTGGCAGGAGAAGCAGGCGACGCTTCCCCTTCGCCAAAATGAACGCGTCCAAAAAGGTACGCCGCGTCGTTCGATTTCGTATCCTTTTCCATTTTTCCTCTTTCTCTCTCTTGCAACAGGGACCGGGAAAGGGGGATACCCCGAAAAGGATCCTTCCCCGAGAAGGAACCAGGCTCCGAGCCCCCCTACTGATCAGAGGTTCGAAGGCTGGGCCCCCCGGAAGGGTTCAACAGCCGCTTCAGATCGCGTGGGCCCTACACCCACTACTGGTCAGGGGTTCGAAGGCCGGCCCCTCGAAAGGGTTCAACGACCGCCTCAGGCTGCTCGGGCTCCGTGCCCAATACTGATCAGGGGTTCGAAGGCTGGCCCCCGAAGGGTTCACAGCCGCCTCAGACGCCGAGCGAGGGATGACCATGGGTACGTTCGATACATAACCAAGGCTCGGGCTGCGCTCCCGAGGTACCCTAGGACATTTCCGAGACCGGCGGGAACGATCTTGTTACAGAATCCCACCAGAGGGAGGCATCGAGCCCTCGGACCCCGTCGCCAGGGGACCGGGTCTGGCAGATCACCCGCAGGTACTTTTGGGCGTGCCTCTGGGCCCCTAGCCGACCCCTAACGAACGGGGCACGGACGTCCACTCGGATTACCCGCTTGCAGCTCGTCGGAGACACCATGTTCGACGCCCATCGAGGGCAACATGGCGCTTGCCCCCCTCCTCCTTGCGGAAAGGCGACGCAGGGGCGTATGTAAAAAAGTCGAGTCTACCCCTGACCGCCCTCTCGCTCTGTGCAGAGGCTCGGGGGCTGCTCTCGCAAACCCGGCTCCGGCCGAACCGTTGACAGCGTCAACATACCAGCCCGAGAACTTGGGACCCGACCGTACACCTGGGCTACGGCCAGTTCGCATGAGGGAACGACCAGACCAGCCGAAGCACTACGTGAGGCAGTAAGACCTCGAAGGAGTGAAACCACTCCTCCGAGGCCTCGGGGGCTACACCCGGCGGGTGCGCTCGCGCGCACCCACCGGAACAAAACGCAACCGAGAAAGGCTGGTCCCCTTGCAAAAAGGTGCGACGAAAGCCTCCAAGCGAGTGCAAACACTCCCTTCGAGGCTCGGGGGCTACTGTCGGGGACCATAATTAGGGGTGCCCTCAAGGCTCCTAATTCTCAGCTGGTAACCCCCATCAGCATGAAGCTGCAAAGGCCTGATGGGTGCGATTAAGTCAGGGATCAGTCCATTCGAGGGACACAATCACGCCTCACCCGAGCCTAGCCTCGGACAAGGGCAGCCGACCCCGGAGGATTTCCGTCTCGCCCGAGGCCCCCCTTTTAGCGGCGAACATATTCCCGGCTCGCCCGAGGCCCTGCCTTCGCTAAGAAGCAACCCTGACCAAGTCGCCGCACCGACCGACCAAGTCGCAGGAGCATTTAATGCAAAGGTGGCCTGACACCCTTATCCTGGCACGCACCCCCCGCCGGCAGAGCCGAAGTGACCGCTGTCACTTCGCCGCTCCACTGACCGGCCTGACGAAAGGACAGCACCGCCTACGCCACACCGACTACAGTGCCACTGGACAGAGTAAGACTGACAAGCGGTCAGGCCCTACCGGAGGCACCATAGGAAGCTCCGCTTCGCTCGACCCAGGGCTCGGACTCGGGCTAAGTCCCGGAAGACGGCGAACTCCGCTTCGCCCGACCCAGGGCTCGAACTCGGGCTAAGTCCCGGAAGACTGCGAACTCCGCCCGACCCAGGGCTCGGACTCGGGCTAAGTCCTGGAAGACGGCGAACTTCGCTTCGTCCGACCCAGGGCTCGGACTCGGGCTAAGTCCCGGAAGACGGCAAACTCCGCCCGACCCAGGGCTCGGACTCGGGCTAAGTCCCAGAAGACGACGATCTCCGCCTCGCCCGACCCAGGGCTCAAACTCGGGCTAAGTCCCAGAAGACGACGATCTCCGCCTCGCCCGACCCAGGGCTCGGACTTGGGCTCGGCCCCAGAAGACGACGATCTCCGCCTCGCCCGACCCAGGGCTCGGACTCGGGCTAAGTCCCAGAAGACGACGATCTCCGCCTCGCCCGACCCAGGGCTCGGACTTGGGCTCGGCCCCAGAAGACGACGATCTCCGCCTCGCCCAACCCGGGGGCTCGGACTCAACCTCGGCTTCGGAGGAGCTTCCACATCGCCCAACCTAGGGCGTAGACCAGCCACGTCGACAGGAGGTGCCATCATCACCCTACCCCGAGCTGACTCGGGCCACAGGGAACAAGACCGGCGTCCCATCTGGCTCGCGCCGCCAGATAGGCAATGATGGCGCCCCGTATGCTCTGTGACGGCGGCGGCTCTCTGCCCCCTTACGGAAGCAAGAGGACGTCAGCAAGGGCTCAACCGCTCCGACAGCTGTCCCTCCGCCAAGCTCCATCGCTCCTTCGACGGCCACGACATCACACCAGCTGGGTGCCAAGATCTCTCCGGCTGCCACAACGGCATGTACCTAGGGCGCTAGCTCACCTCCGCTAGACACGTAGCACCCTGCTACACCCCCCATTGTACACCTGGATCCTCTCCTTACGTCTATAAAAGGGAGGACCAGGGCCCTCTTAGAGAAGGTTGGCCGCGCGGGGACGAGGACGAGAACAGGCGCTCGCCTGGAGCCGCTCGCTCCCTCTCCCACGTGGACGCTTGTAACCCCCTACTGCAAGCGCACCCGACCTGGGCGCGAGACGAACACGAAGGCCGCGGGATTCCCACCTCTCTCACGCCGGACTTCGGCCGCCTCGCTCTCCCCCCTTCGCGCTCGCCCTCGCGCTCGACCCATCTGGGCTGGGGCACGCGGCGACATTCACTCGTCGGCCCAGGGACCCCCCGGTCTCGGAACGCCAACAGTATTAATCACATTAACATATACTTACAAAGCACAAATTAAAACTATAATTTAGTTTTAATTAAATCTCAATTTTAATTACCATCAGATAATCAAACAATTAATCAATTAAAGCATAATAATGTTATTAACTTATAGATCTCGCTTGTGTGAAGGTGTGCATGCAAGTGGGGGCCGCATGGTGGTTTTCTCTAGTCTGAATTTGGGCGTGGAACTAGCGGTTTCCTGGTTCTTCTCGCCCGCGCACGAACTGCAACAACAAAGGGAGAAAAATCTGGATCGTGGGCGCCTGGCTGCAGCGAGCTCGCCGGCGGCTGAGGCCAGCGGCGACGACTTGCTAGGATTGGGGCGTGGCAGGGCCGGCCACAGCCGAGGTTGCGGATGCTCGGCAGAGACTCGCACGCGAGGCGCTGCCTACGTAACAAGGCGAACAGTGGCCGACGCACGCCAGGCTGGACACAAGCGCCATGGCCGCTCGAAGGGGCTGTGCAGCGAGGGGCGCGTGGCTTACCTGCCAGGGCGACAGACAGGCTGCGATGGCCGCTCGGACGCCAGGGGCGAGCTTCGATGGGGATTGGGCACCGGTCGCCCGTCAGAGGCATTCACGGCGACCGTCGATGGCGGGGCAAGCTCGGTACGGCAGAACTCCGGGAGCAGGTTCCTAGTGCAGTGTCCGTGAGGAGAGGGAGAGAGACTACGTAGCGATAAAAACAAGCAGGGGCGGTTTTGAGTTCTAGGGGCTTGTAGCATGCATCGTGGAGAAGAGGTTAGAGAAAAGGAGCGTGCTGAACGTGGCTGGCGGCGGCTACTAGCGCTGGACGAGCGCGCGGGCGCTTGGGCCACACAAGCAGCGTGCATGCGAGGTGGGCTGGGGGCGCGTGCTGGGCCGAGCTTGCCTGGGGGCCGCGGGGCACGGAGCTGGGCCACGCGAGGAAGGGAGAGGTATGCAAGGGCCTCGGCTGGGCTGGATTTCTCTACTTCTTTCATTTCTCTCTTTTGAACTAAATTGCAAAGGCCACAAATTCAAATAGCTCAAACATGTGCATTAATCAAAAGGATCACTTAGGCTCAGCATGATGCAACATTTCATGACTCCTCTATATTTTTACTTAGTAAATAAATAATTAATCTCCCACCTAATAGACATAATTCTAATAAAAAAGGAGAGAGGAAGACTAGAGAGAGAAACAAGAAGTAACACCTGAATTTGGTGGATAGTAGAAAAGAAATTTTACACCCCAAATTTAGGGTGTTACACCAACGTGGATTAATTGTTTAAATTGCATATAATTCAAAAAATTTGTGGTAATTGAATATTTTAACCAACGTTAGATATTGTTACAACATTTTTGAACAGAAGTATATATATTCTAGATCATCCAACGATGGTTTTAGAATTTGAGAACCAGATTATTATTTGTTTTTCTATGCATTATTGTTTATTATGAAGCCTACGTGGTCTAATTCTCATTAAGTTCATAGAAATTCAAAAAAATTTGTGGTGATGGAATATTTTGACTAGCGTCGAATATTGTTGCCACATCTTATACAAGAACTAAGTTTTGTAGATCATCCAACGATGGTTTAGAATTTTAGAATCAGAAATTTTTATAGATCAGACATGGTTATTATTTGACCAACACCGAATATTTAATTAATGCAAGTTATATGTTTAAGTATTTACTTCTGATGTCCTAAATATTTGCTGTTTTACTTTGCAAAAGTGCACATACTAGCCTACTAGTTAGCCAGATAAGTCAAATTAAACCGCTACATGGTATTTATTACAATTATGGCGGGAACAGGTTGAAATGATGGGTGAGATAGATTACTCACTGTGGATATGAGAAACCCACTAAGCCTACAGTAGGCTCACCTCAGTATGACCTTAAGATGTTGCAGTACAGCATTGATAGGTCAAATGGAAAAGATCCAAAATGTAATGTACTTGATCACAATAAGAGTCTCATCAAAGATTCTAGTGAGGGTGCTATTCCAGAAAATGAGACATTTCATGTTCAGTATAACACCAGTGTAAAGGACAGGTGCAATATAGATCAACTCATGGTACAGTGTATCCAGAAGGAGGAAAGGTTGATGAGTCAAATAAGTGATTCTTTCAAACTTCCCAAACTAAATATCCCCAAACAGAACAAGAACTCTAAGAAAGGCTCAAGAACAAGATCAAGCATGATCACCATGTTTCTTTGATCCCTCTAAGACCTGCCTCTACTACAAGAAGACAGGGCATTACAATAGAAAGTGCCCAGAATTCCTGCAATAGATGCTACAGAATGCAATTCCGTACAAACCTAAGGCTCCAAGCGGGCCAAACAACAGTTACAGTGGTTAACGAAAAGCAAGCAGACACTTAACTTCAGTTTCATGATAAGACGATCCGCACATACGTTGTCACTTGATGACATGCATTGTGTGTTATTCAGTTTGATAATAAAGATAATGGTCTCGCCATCCGATGAGACATGCTTTATTTATCTTCGCACAGTGATGTTGTTAATGTCTTAGATACACCAGAAAAACGATCTAGCCAGCAGTGGCAGGAAAAGAAAACAAAGTGATGGAGAAATCTCGTCAAAATTATGTCACTATCGTTTGGGCCATATTTCAAGGGGGAGAATAGAATGTCTCATTAAGGGACAGATTCTTCATCCCCTAGACTTCATAGACTTAGAGCAATACAGACATTGCAAGCACAGTACGAGAGTGTTAGAAGTGGTCCTTTTCTAGTTAGGATAGTAGATGGGTTTGACTTATTCATAACCTTCACAAATGACTACTCTCGCTACGGTTATATTTATCCCTTTAAGGTAAGATCAGAAGATTTAGACAAGTTGAAACAGTTTAAGGCTGACGTAGAAATTCAACATGATTTAGACGTAAAGATTAGCATATCAGATCGTGTGGGGGAGTACTATGGGCGCCATACCGAGTATGGATAGGCCCCAGGGCCTTTTCGCGAGGTTCCTAAGTGAAAACGGTATTGTTGTCCAGTATTCAACACCTTGTGAACCTCAACAGAATGGAGTTGCCGAAAGGCATAACAAAACACTAATGAATATGGTAAGGAGTATGCTTAGTTACTCTAAACCAATCATTGGGTCTATGGATGGAGGTTTTAAAAAACCGCTATGTATATACTCAACAGAGTACCTAGTAAATCAGTGGCTAAAACTCCATATGAGTTGTTGATTGGCAGAAAGCCTACGGTCAACTACTTCCACATATGGGGTTGTCCAACAGAAGCTAGAATATTTAATCCTAGACAGGGAAAGATAGATGAGAGAACCACTAGCTGCCATTTTATTGGCTACCCAGACAGATTGAAGGGTTATAGATTCTATTGCCCAAACAAACAAACCAAGTTTATAGAAACCAGACATGCCATTTTCTTAGAGGATGACATGATCAAGGGGAGTAAGATACTTAGAGATCTTGACCTTCAGGAAAAGAGTACGTATGTCCCGATTTCGATGGTTGAAGAACCATACTTCTCGATACCCACTGTGTTTCCACTAACGGTTCTAACGACTAGAGGTGAAACCCCTACTACAAATGTTGCTTCACCCAGTGCAACTACTACAGAGCAATTCACTTCACCTCCTGCACAGCCTGGCTCTTCTGAGTCGGTTGCACAGGAGAGTTCACATGATAGTGGTAGTGTTGCGCCAAGTGACACACCAATGCAGGAGCCCTAGAACAAACCAGAACTAGAAACAAGTTTAAGGTCTCAAAAGGTCTAGATGATTTGTGATTCCTAATGTTTGTGGAGTTTACACAAGTGTAGACAAAAAGTGATGAGATTTATATGAGTGTGGAAATCGATGCAGAATTTGATCCCACTACATATGAAACAGTTATGAGAAGCGCAAATTAGTGGCTCTACAAGACCAAGCGTGATTCCAAAGGGAATATAGAAAGATACAAGGTTAGACGTGTGTCCAAAGGGTTCACATAGAGAGAAGGTATTGACTACCATAAAACCTTCTCACCTATCTCAACAAAAGATACATTTTGGATCATTATGGCATTAGTGGCTTATTTTGATCTAGAGCTCCATCAGATGGAAGTAATGACAGCATCACTAAATGGAGAGTTAACAGAAAACGTGTTCATGGCACAACCAAAGGTTTTGTTGTGAGCAGTAAAAGAAAAACATGGGATGTCACTTAAGGAGGTCCATTTATGGATTAAAACAAGCCTCGAGACAGTGGTACATCAAGTTTGATATGACTATCAGAAATTTTGGTTTCGAGGAAAACAAGGAAGACAATTGCATTTATGCAAAGTCTAATAAAGGAAAGTATATCTTCCTTGTTCTGTATGTCGATGACATACTTTTAGCTAGTAGTGATAAAGATCTACTGGCGGAAACAGAAAGTTTTCTTTCCTCAAACTTCGATACAAAAGACATAGGAGATGCTTATTATGTTCTAGAAATAGAATTTCACAAAGATATACATAAAGGAGTATTAGAACTCTCACAGAAGTCAAACATAGAAAAACACTAAACAAGTATAGTATGCATCAGTGTAAGGCCATTCCTACGCCGATAGTCAAGGGTGATAAGTTTGGGCATCATCAGTGTCCCCAGAATCAGTGTAAGAAAGATCAGATGAAGTCAGTACCATATGCTTCTACTATCGAAAGCATTATGTATGCTCAAATATATATTCGCCCTGACTTAGAATTTATTACTGGGATGCTTGGGAGATATCAGATCAACCTAGGCATAGAACACTGTTAAGCAGTTAAGAAGGCTCTAATGTACCTCCAAGGTACTAAAATGGTCTCATGCTAACATACAGAAGATCCGGTTCCCTACAAATAGTTGGCTATGCAGATGCTGACTTAGTTGGTTGTGGAGATACATCGAAGTCTACTTCGTGGTATGTATTTACACAATTACACTCTTTGGGGGAGTTATTTCTTATAAGAGTTGCAAACAGACAGCGATAACATTGTCGACAATGCAAGCTGAGTTTGTAGCCATGCATGAGGCAAATGGGTCGGCAATATAGATAAAGAAATTCGTACCCGGATTAAGAGTTGTTGATAGCATAGTAAGACCACTGAGAATTTATTGCGATAATGAGCCAGCGATATTTTACTCCTATAACAACAAGTCATGTGGCGCTGCCACGTTCATTAACATTTAGTGTTATGTTGTTAAGGAGTAGATTCAGGATCAAACCATAAAAGATGAGCATAACAGAAGATAGCAGATGCTAGCGGATCCGCTCACAAAAAGGTAATCCACCCAACGTGTTAAGACAGCACGTAGCCGGCATGGGTTTTAAGGGAGTGACTATGATCCTGAATCATAGGGGCGATAGATTGCAACCAAATAAAGTATCTTTTCGTTCTAAAGTAGGCGAGCATGTTGTAGTCAATGAGTGCGGTGATACTTAATCAGTCATTGTCACACATTGGTCTCTATGTGTAAACCTGTCGAGGGATGGAATCCAGAAAAGTTAAGTATAAGGAATGTAGAGAACAAAGGGGAGATTGTTGGGTGTGTCCTCTATAGCTGGTCATTAGTGACCGGATTGGGCTAAACCCAACCATCCATCTCCTTAAACGGGCCCTTGATTGGGAGGGCCCACGTTGACCACGGTTGGAGCCCCCAGTCACACGACGCTATATATAGGACTAAGGGGTCGCAGGAAAGACTAACGCTAGTACCTCACCCTGAAACCCTAATCCCCACAGAGGCCCCCATAGCCTAAGTGTCTGAGTGTCTGGAAGCACGACAACCCACAGCGGCTCAGATCCCGATGCCTGTTGTTCTTCTACAGGGCAACGGAGTTGAGTTAGACGACAGCGACAACTCTCCAACAGCAACTACACAGGTATGTTTCCCTATTCCTCTCAGTAGAACAGATCTACTCGCCATCGAGGTTTTCTAGTTACGGATTGGTATTCTAGGGGCTTAGGAATCGATCCTAGGAACCAAAGAATCTAACAAGCACAACCCCCGGCAATGGAGCCGGCTATGCGTCACTCCCTCTCTAGATTCTCACGAGAAAGCAATCGAACACTCATGAAGAATGCGATGCCGTAGCAGGGTCAAATGCACAAATCACTTTTTTCAAAACATTGATCTGATAAAACGCAGCAGGGTCAAATGCACAAACACTCCCTCTATAGATTCTCACGAGAGAGAGAAAACGCAGCTGGAGAAGGGTAGGGGATATTAACTTGTCTACATGCATAAACCCCAAATATAAGCCATTCCAAGTGCTAAGATCATAAAAATTAACCCATGTGGCACTATAGTTTTTTATTTAGAATTTGCATAGATGACATACTATACATGTCAGTAAACAGGTAGATTGAGCATTTGTGCAAGAAAGAGACAATATATTTTGTGGTCTACCAAATTTTATTGTTTATCCCAAGAGTTTTTAAAGAAATTGTAATTCCAACAATTCATTGACTATTTAGAGGTTGTAAGTCGGCACAAATTGTTGATAACTGATACAAGGTGCTAAAATCATCAACATAGGTAGGGGTGAAAACAGACGAAAACCCCCCTCTCCTGTTTTTGTATCCGCATTTTATCATTGGAAACAGGATATCGGGTCCGAAATATCCATAAACGGGAGCGGGATAAACGGAATTGCGATAACGAACGGAAACGAAAATACTAACGAAGACTCATAATTTAATACAAATAGAAATGGTATTGATGTTTGACTAATGATTGATTGGCAGGACAATAACATAAAACAAATAGATATGGAGAGGCAACATTCTATTGATGTTTGGTTGCTAATAGTGTACATTTAGCTACATCCGATGTTGTTTAAGACTTTAGACCACTTGTCATTGAAAAGAGCCGATGGTTACAATGGTCACTTGTGCTATAATTTGTCACCTAAAGGCATGAGGCTTTAGTTTATATACTAATGCATATTAGACTTGTCTCATATTTATCAAATACGGAATAAATACGGGTTCAATCCAGATAAAAACGGGATCCTAAAAAACGGACGGAATAAACCATCTCTCGTTTCCGTCTCGTTTCCATATTTTTCCATAAATACGGAAACGGTCGGGTCAAATGTAGAAAACGGTACGGTGAAAGGGAAATGTGCCCTTGGGCCATTTCTAAGTATTTTGGTGATTGAGTGCCAACACAAGTGCTTAAATGTGAATTTATGCTCATGGATGGACAAAGTGCAAATCAAAAGTAAAGGTATGTGTCTAAGCCTTAGTACATTGGTTATGTGTACTAATATACTTGTCTAAGTGTTAGAAACAGAAAGAAGAAGAAAAGAAAAGAGGTGAAAAAGACTTGGTTGTGTGCAGCCAAGACTCAGCTCAGTCTGGCACACCGGACTGTCCGGTGGTGCACCGGACAGTGTCCGGTGCGCCGGGCTGGCTCGGCGTGAAGTGGCCGCTCTCGGGAATTCGCCGACGGCGTACGGCTAAAATTCACCGGACTGTCCGGTGTGCACCGGACTGTCCGGTGAGCCAACGGTCGGCCGGGCCAACGGTCGGCCGCGGAATCTGCGCGCGACACGTGGCCGGGCCAACGGTCGGAAGGGGGCACCGGACTGTCCGGTGTGCACCGGACATGTCCGGTGCACCAACGGCTCCCAGATCTGCAACGGTCGGCAGCGCCATTTTAGGAAGGAAATCGGGCACCGGACAGTGTCCGGTGTGCACCGGACTGTCCGGTGCACCCGACGACAGAAGGCAAGATTGGCCTTCCAGATTTGCTCTCAACGGCTCCTAGCTGCCTTGGGGCTATAAAAGGGACCCCTAGGCGCATGGAGGAGGACACCAAGCAACCTTAGAGCATTCTTGATCATCCACACTCAGTCTTTGCGCATTCGTTTGTCATTCTCAGTGATTCGAGCTCCGTTCTAGTGAGAACTTTGAGATAGTCTTTTGAGCTCGATTCTTGGCCGTGTGTGTGCACATTTTGCTGTGGATTTGTGTGTGTTGCTTTCCTCCCTT
Organism: Zea luxurians; assembly: GCA_029449295.1. Taxonomy (NCBI): domain Eukaryota; kingdom Viridiplantae; phylum Streptophyta; class Magnoliopsida; order Poales; family Poaceae; genus Zea; species Zea luxurians. The sequence goes on along the minus strand of JAOPSE010000004.1, from coordinate 187,352,539 downwards.
ACTCCGTATTTCTTGTGAATCTCAAGTGTAAGGGCGAGAGGCTCCAAGTTGTGGAGAATCCTCGCAAACGGGATATTGAAAGGCAAAGAAAAACACCGTGGTATTCAAGTTGGTCTTTGGACCACTTGAGAGGGGTTGATTGCAACCCTCGTCCGTTGGGACGCCACAACGTGGAGTAGGCAAGCGTTGGTCTTGGCTGAACCACGGGATAAACCACTGTGTCATCTCTGTGTTTGATCTCTTGTGGTATTGTGTTTTGTTGAGACTCCTCTCTAGCCACTTGGCGATTATTGTGCTAACACTTAACAAGTTTTTGTGGCTATAAGTTTAAGTTTGTGCTAACACTTAACAAGTTTTTGTGGCTATAAGTTTAAGTTTCACAGGATCACCTATTCACCCCCCCCCCCCTCTAGGTGCTCTCAATTGGTATCGGAGCCGTTCTCTTCACAAAGGGACTAACCGCCCGAAGAGATGGATCCTAAAGGGAAGGGAATCGTGATCAACGACAAGGAGAAGGAGTCCTTCGTCAACGAGCCAAAGGACGACAAGACTACCGACTCGGGCTCGGGGCACAGACGCAAAGAAGGGAAGAAGAAGAAGACAAGACGCATCAAGGAGATCGTCTACTACGACAGCGACGAATCTTCCTCTTCCCAAAAGGACGACGACAACGACTACAGGAAGACGGTCAATTCGAACTTTTCATTTGATTATTCTCGTATTCCACATAGTTCGAATTCGCAATTGCTTTCCATTCCTCTTGGCAAACCTCCACACTTCGATGGGGAGGACTACGGATTTTGGAGTCACAAAATGCGTAGTCACTTATTCTCTCTCCATCCAAGCATATGGGAGATTGTAGAGAATGGAATGAAATTTGATAGCTCGGATAGCCCTATGCTTATAAATGAACAAATTCATAGAAATGCACAAGCTACTACTGTTCTCTTAGCATCTTTGTGCAGGGAAGAGTACAATAAGGTGAGCGGCTTGGACAATGCCAAGCAGATATGGGACACCCTCAAGATCTCTCACGAGGGGAACGACATCACCATGCTCACCAAGATGGAGTTGGTGGAGGGCGAGCTTGGACGATTCGCGATGATAAGGGGCGAGGAACCGACTCAAACTTACAACCGGCTCAAGACCCTTATCAACAAAATAAGGAGCTACGGAAGCACGCGATGGACGGACCACGACGTTGTCCGCCTAATGCTAAGGTCCTTTACCGTTCTTGATCCTCATCTCGTAAACAATATTCGTGAGAATCCCAGGTACACGATGATGACGCCCGAGGAGGTACTCGGAAAATTTGTAAGCGGGCGGATGATGATCAAGGAGGCGAGATATGTGGACGACGCTCTAAACGGTCCAATCAATGAACCTCAACCCGTTGCTCTCAAGGCAATGAGGAGCAAGGAGGCGCTACCAAGCAAGGTGGCGCAAGTTGAGGCGGCCGGGCTAAATAATGAGGAGATGGCCCTCATCATTAAGCGCTTCAAGACGGCGCTTAAGGGTCGCAAGGGACAGCCAAGCAAGACCAAGACAAAGGAGAAGCGCTCGTGCTTCAAATGTGGTAAGATTGGTCATTTCATTGCTAACTGTCCCGATAATGAAAGTGACCAGGAAAAGGGGAACAAAAGGGAGAAGAAGAAGCATTACAAGAAGGCAAAGGGCGAGGCACATCTAGGCAAGGAGTGGGATTCGGATTGCTCCTCCTCCGACTCCGACAATGAGGGACTCGCCGCCACCGCCTTCAACAAGTCATCCCTCTTCCCAAACGAGCGTCACACTTGCCTCATGGCAAGAGAGAAGAAAGTTTGCACTCATGATACTAGTACTTATGCTTCTTCAAGTGAGGATGAGTCCAGTGATGATGATGAGATAAATTACTCATGCTTATTCAAGGGATTAGATAGATCCAAAATTGATAAGATTAATGAGTTGATTGATGCTTTGAATGACAAGAATAGATTACTAGAAAAACAAGAGGATCTTTTATATGAGGAGCATGATAAATTTGTTAGTGCACAAAAATCTCTTGCTCTTGAAATTAAAAGGAATGAAATGCTCTCTAGTGAATTATCTTCTTGTCATGAAACCATTGCTACTTTAAGAAGTGTTAATGATGATTTAAGTGCTAAACAAGAAGTAGCTAGTAAATCTAATTCTTGTGTAGAAATTGTTGAAACTTGTAATAGGTGTAAAGATTTTGACATTGATGCTTGTAGTGATCACTTAGTTTCAATTTCAAAATTAAATGAGGAATTGGCTAGTCTTAATGCCCAACTTAAGACTAGCAAGAATGAATTTGACAAGTTAAAATTTGCAAGGGATGCCTACACGATTGGTAGACACCCCTCAATTAAGGATGGACTTGGCTACAAGAGGGAAGCCAAGGACTTGACAAGCCATAAGGCTCCCATCTCTGCCAAGGAGAAAGGGAAGGCCCCTATGGCAACTAGTGCTAAAAAGAACCATGCCTTTATGTACCATGGTAGGAGACAAACTAGAAATGCTTATAGGAGCTATAATGCGTATGATGTTTTTGATTCTCATGCCATGTTTGCTTCTAGTTCTTCCTATATACATGGTAGAGATATGTCTAGGAGAAATGCTATCCATCATGTGCCAAGAAAGAATATTATTCATGCTCCTAGGAAAGTAATGAATGAACCTTCTACAATTTATCATGCTTTAAATGCTTCCTTTGCTATTTGTAGAAAGGATAGGAAAATAGTTGCTAGGAAGTTAGGGGCAAAATGCAAGCGAGACAAAACTTGCATTTGGGTCCCTAAGGATATTTGCACTAACCTTGCAGGACCCAACATGAGTTGGGTACCTAAGACCCAAGCCTAAATTTGCCTTGCAGGTTTATGCATCCGGGGGTTCAAGCTGGATTATTGACAGCGGATGCACAAACCATATGACGGGAGAGAAGAAGATGTTCACCTCCTACGTCAAGAATAAAGATTCCCAAGATTCAATAATATTCGGTGATGGGAATCAAGGCAAGGTAAAAGGGTTAGGTAAAATTGCAATCTCAAATGAGCACTCTATCTCTAATGTGTTTTTAGTAGAGTCTCTTGGATATAATTTGCTATCTGTTAGTCAATTATGCAATATGGGATATAACTGCTTATTTACAAATGTAGATGTGTCTGTCGTTAGAAGATGTGATGGTTCACTAGCTTTTAAGGGTGTACTAGACGGCAAACTTTACTTAGTTGATTTTGCAAAAGAAGAGGCCGGTCTAGATGCATGCTTAATGGCTAAGACTTGCATGGGCTGGTTGTGGCATCGCCGCTTAGCACATGTGGGGATGAAGAACCTCCACAAGCTTCTAAAGGGAGAACACGTGATAGGTCTAACCAATGTTCATTTCGAAAAAGATAGACCTTGTGCAGCTTGTCAAGCAGGTAAACAAGTGGGAGGAGCACATCACAGCAAGAATGTGATGACCACGTCAAGACCTCTAGAGCTGCTGCATATGGACCTCTTCGGACCCGTCGCCTATCTGAGCATAGGAGGAAGTAAGTATGGTCTAGTTATTGTTGATGACTTTTCCCGCTTCACTTGGGTGTTCTTTTTGCAGGATAAGTCTGAAACCCAAGGGACCCTCAAGCGCTTCCTAAGGAGAGCTCAAAATGAGTTTGAGCTCAAGGTGAAGAAGATAAGGAGCGACAACGGGTCCGAATTCAAGAACCTTCAAGTGGAAGAGTTCCTTGAGGAGGAGGGGATCAAGCACGAGTTCTCCGCTCCCTACACACCTCAGTAAAATGGTGTGGTAGAGAGGAAGAACAGGACGCTCATTGATATGGCGAGGACTATGCTTGGAGAGTTCAAGACCCCCGAGTGTTTTTGGTCGGAAGCCATGAACACGGCTTGCCACGCCATCAACAGGGTCTACCTTCACCGCCTCCTCAAGAAGACGTCGTATGAGCTGCTAACCGGTAACAAACCCAATGTATCGTACTTTCGTGTATTTGGGAGTAAATGCTACATTCTAGTGAAGAAGGGTAGGAATTCCAAATTTGCTCCCAAAGCTGTAGAAGGGTTTTTATTAGGTTATGATTCAAATAGAAAGGCGTATAGGGTCTTCAACAAATCATCGGGTTTGGTTGAAGTCTCTAGCGACGTTGTATTTGATGAGACTAATGGCTCTCCAAGAGAGCAAGTTGTTGATCTTGATGATGTAGATGAAGAAGACGTTCCAACGGCCGCGATACGCACCATGGCGATTGGAGATGTACGGCCACAGGAACATTTGGAGCAAGATCAACTGTCTTCCTCAACTATGGTGCATCCCCCAACCCAAGATGATGAACAGGTACCTCAAGTGGAGACGCATGATCAAGGGGGAGCACAGGATGTTCAAATTGAAGAGGAAGAAGCACCTCAGGCACCTCCAACCCAAGTTCGAGCGACGATTCAAAGGGATCATCCTGTCGACCAGATATTGGGTGATATTAGCAAGGGAGTAACTACTCGTTCAAGATTGGTTAATTTTTGTGAGCATTACTCTTTTGTCTCTTCTATTGAGCCTTTCAGGGTAGAAGAGGCCTTGCTAGATCCGGACTGGTGTTGGCCATGCAAGAGGAACTCAACAATTTCAAGCGCAATGAAGTTTGGACACTGGTGCCTCGCCCCAAGCAAAATGTTGTGGGAACCAAGTGGGTGTTCCGCAACAAACAGGACGAGCACGGGGTGGTGACAAGGAACAAGGCTCGACTTGTGGCAAAAGGTTATGCCCAAGTCGCAGGTTTGGACTTTGAGGAGACTTTTGCTCCTGTGGCTAGGCTAGAATCAATTCGTATCTTGCTAGCATATGCCGCTCACCATTCTTTCAGGTTGTACCAAATGGATGTGAAGAGCGCTTTCCTCAATGGGTCGATCAAGGAGGAGGTGTACGTGGAGCAGCCCCCTGGCTTCGAGGATGAACGGTACCCCGACCACGTGTGTAAGCTCTCTAAGGCGCTCTATGGACTTAAGCAAGCCCCAAGAGCATGGTATGAATGCCTTAGAGACTTTTTAATTGCTAATGCTTTCAAGGTCGGGAAAGCCGATCCAACTCTTTTTACTAAGACTTGCGATGGTGATCTTTCTGTGTGCCAAATTTATGTCGACGACATAATATTTGGTTCTACTAACCAAAAGTCTTGTGAAGAGTTTAGCAGGGTGATGACGCAGAAATTCGAGGTGTCAATGATGGGCGAGTTGACCTACTTCCTTGGGTTTCAAGTGAAGCAACTCAAGGACGGCACCTTCATCTCCCAAACGAAGTACACGCAAGATTTGCTAAAGAGGTTTGGGATGAAGGACGCAAAGCCCGCAAAGACGCCGATGGGAACCGACGGACACACCGACCTCAACAAAGGAGGTAAGTCCGTTGATCAAAAAGCATACCGGTCCATGATAGGTTCTTTGCTTTATTTATGTGCTAGTAGACCGGATATTATGCTTAGCGTATGCATGTGTGCTAGATTTCAATCCGATCCGAAGGAGTGTCACTTAGTGGCTGTGAAGCGAATTCTTCGATATTTAGTCGCTACGCCTTGCTTCGGGATCTGGTATCCAAAGGGGTCTAACTTTGACTTGATTGGGTACTCAGATTCCGACTATGCTGGATGTAAGGTCGATAGGAAGAGTACATCGGGGACGTGCCAATTCTTAGGAAGGTCCCTGGTGTCATGGAACTCTAAGAAACAAACCTCCGTTGCCCTATCCACCGCTGAGGCCGAGTACGTTGCCGCAGGACAGTGTTGTGCGCAACTACTTTGGATGAGGCAAACCCTCAGGGACTTTGGCTACAATCTGAGCAAAGTCCCACTCCTATGTGACAATGAGAGTGCTATCCGAATAGCGGAAAATCCTGTTGAACACAGCCGCACAAAGCACATTGACATCCGGCATCACTTTTTGAGAGACCACCAGCAAAAGGGAGATATCGAAGTGTTTCATGTTAGCACCGAGAACCAGCTAGCCGATATCTTTACGAAGCCTTTAGACGAGAAGACCTTTTGCAGGCTGCGTAGTGAGCTCAATATCTTAGATTCGCGGAACTTGGATTGAAATGTAGCATACATGTGTTTATGCTTTTGATTATGTTCATTCTGCATATTGTTGCTTATTGTGGTGCTCAAGTTGTACAAACACTCCCTGGACCTCACAAGTCCTGTTTGCAAGTGATGCACATATTTAGGGGGAGCTGTGCTACAACTTGACCCTTTGTGGCTAACCATGTACTTGAGTTTGGTTGTTTTAGTCTCTAAGGAAAATTGAAAGGGAAAAGGTGGACTTGGACCATGCGAGACTTCCACTGCACTCCGATGAAAAGAGTAACTCTTCCAAGTTCATCGTTATACTCTTATTGCCTATTTGCTCTTAGTTGAAGATTTTGGTGAGGCAATGGGATTAAAGGGCCAAGATTGATCCCGTTTTGGTGCTTGATGCCAAAGGGGGAGAAAATAAAGGCCAAAGCGATAAATGGATCAGCTACCACTTGAGAGATTTTGAAAATAGTAGAATAGAGCTTTTGGTTTGTCAAAACTCTTTTGTTGTCTCTCTTGTCAAAAGTTGACTTCTTGTGGGGAGAAGTATTGATTATGGGAAATAGGGGGGAGTTTTTGAAATCTTTGATCAATCTCTTTTGGAATGACTCTCTTTATGCTTCAACATGTATGCTTGACTTAGAGATAGAGATTTGAGTTTGATTTGCAAAAACAAACCAAGTGGTGGCAAAGAATGATCCATATATGCCAAAATTGAATCAAAATAAATTTGAGTTTTATTTGAAGTGATATTGCACTTGTTCTAGTTGCTTTATGTTGTGTTGGCATAAAACACCAAAAAGGGGGAGATTGAAAGGGAAATGTGCCCTTGGGCCATTTCTAAGTATTTCGGTGATTGAGTGCCAACACAAGTGCTTAAATGTGAATTTATGCTCATGGATGGACAAAGTGCAAATCAAAACTAAAGGTATGTGTCTAAGCCTTAGTACATTGGTTATGTGTACTAATATACTTGTCTAAGTGTTAGAAACAGAAAGAAGAAGAAAAGAAAAGAGGTGAAAAAGACTTGGCTGTGTGCAGCCAAGACTCAGCTCAGTCTGGCACACCGGACTGTCCGGTGGTGCACCGGACAGTGTCCGGTGCGCCGGGCTGGCTCGGCATGAAGTGGCCGCTCTCGGGAATTCGCCGACGGCGTACGGCTAAAATTCACCGGACTGTCCGGTGTGCACCGGACTGTCCGGTGAGCCAACGGTCGGCCGGGCCAACGGTCGGCCGCGGAATCTGCGCGCGACACGTGGCCGGGCCAACGGTCGGAAGGGGGCACCGGACTGTCCGGTGTGCACCGGACATGTCCGGTGCACCAACGGCTCCCAGATCTGCAACGGTCGGCAGCGCCATTTTAGGAAGGAAATCGGGCACCGGACAGTGTCCGGTGTGCACCGGACTGTCCGGTGCACCCGACGACAGAAGGCAAGATTGGCCTTCCAGATTTGCTCTCAACGGCTCCTAGCTGCCTTGGGGCTATAAAAGGGACCCCTAGGCGCATGGAGGAGGACACCAAGCAACCTTAGAGCATTCTTGATCATCCACACTCAGTCTTTGCGCATTCGTTTGTCATTCTCAGTGATTCGAGCTCCGTTCTAGTGAGAACTTTGAGATAGTCTTTTGAGCTCGATTCTTGGCCGTGTGTGTGCGCATTTTGCTGTGGATTTGTGTGTGTTGCTTTCCTCCCTTACTCCGTATTTCTTGTGAATCTCAAGTGTAAGGGCGAGAGGCTCCAAGTTGTGGAGAATCCTCGCAAACGGGATATTGAAAGGCAAAGAAAAACACTGTGGTATTCAAGTTGGTCTTTGGACCACTTGAGAGGGGTTGATTGCAACCCTCGTCCGTTGGGACGCCACAACGTGGAGTAGGCAAGCGTTGGTCTTGGCCGAACCACGGGATAAACCACTATGTCATCTTTGTGTTTGATCTCTTGTGGTATTGTGTTTTGTTGAGACTCCTCTCTAGCCACTTGGCGATTATTGTGCTAACACTTAACAAGTTTTTGTGGCTATAAGTTTAAGTTTCACAGGATCACCTATTCACCCCCCCTAGGTGCTCTCAGTCGGGGCAGGATTTTACCCGTTCGTTTTCAACCCCAAACATAGGTATATCTTTGGCAGCAAAATTCTTATGTTTTCAGCTATCAGTTTAATCAATAGGGAAAATGGAGGAGTAATTGTTGGGACGAAGGCGAACACGTCCCCCTCGCTCGCCGATTCCCACATCAACATATTAAAGACTAAAGGCCCCGAAGATGAGCCCCGCAACCCAGGCCCAAGGACGACGCCCATGCGAAGGCTCAAGCGCTCCCTTCGCCCCAGTGAGCTGGAGCAAAGACCATTAAAGGCTTCGGGGCTTCGATGATCAAGACGAAGACCCTACGTCTTGACCTCACTCGATGTAAAAAGGGGCCCATGTACAATCTGGTCCATATTGTAGGGCCCTGCCCGCAGGCAGTCATGTGGGCAGAGCGGGTCGAGCCACGTCTGTAATAAAGCATGCTGTAATGACACGATGTAACCCCCGTGAGGGAATATTCTGGGGATAAACTAGGTAAGTGAGGGTCTAATTGTCCTTGGCAGGGCCGAGCGGTCCCTCAGTTACCTATAAATACCCCTTCACTGTGCCATTGCGGGGGATAGAGAAAAAACATTGTTGCCCCAATGCTTTGTGTTTAGCGGCATCAAAATGTTTTCCATTCTCTCACCATCGAAATTTGTTGTCCCCGGATTAGCAAGTTCCAACATTTGGCACCCACTGTTCGTGCTACGACAAAGCATCCCCGCGATGGCCCCCAAGAGAGCAAATTTGAAGGTCACCGCTTCCGTCGACGACGCAATGAAGGCAGCGCTCCTGACGAAGAAGAAAGGCAAGGCTCCCATTGCAGACAACATCCTTTAGGAGGCCTTCGAAGATGACGCCGTCAACAGCAAGAGGCAACACCAAGACAACCACCCTACGTCCAATGGTACTGTGCACACCTGCAGTTTCGAGGGGGCACCACGAGCACCCCCACTAGGCTTCGCTCATCCAGAAGGCAAAGACACTGTAGAAGACGACAAGATTATAGGCATCTTGGCCGAAGATGAGTTAAAGCCACGAGCCCTACACATCAAGAACAATCACCTTCAAAAGCAAAAAGAAATACTCGAAGCCAAACGCCAGCGCATCACCATGCAAGCCAAAGTTCGACAAATGATATTGGACGAGGAACAAAAGGCTCGGGAACTAGAACAAGAAATCGCAGATATACAAGGCGAAGGCCCTTACCACGTGCAGTGTGCCCCCCTCGTGACCCCGGCTGTCTTCCAACAAAATATACAAGGCGAAGGCCCATACCCGCAGCGTGGCCCCCTCGTCCCTCCAGCCGCTTTCTAGGGAATTAATTACCTCGACGAGCGAAGCCCACTCGCTCCGCAGTTCCAAGCTTCACCTTGGCCCACCAATTTTAGAGCCGGCACTTACCCCAAGTACAACGACAGCATAGATCTGGCCCAGTACATCATGAACACTAATTCGTCGTTGCATCATCTGGAGGGGACGACGCCACCATAGCCAAATCCTTCATCATCACGCTCGAAGGCCCAGCCCTAACCTGGTATACTAGGCTGTCGCCACTATCAATTGAGTCATGTAAGGGACTTCGTGACAAGTACTTATTGAATTTCCAAGGGTACAAACTAGACACAGATGCCTTGGCCGAGCTATCACTCTGCAAGCAGCAAGAGAAGGAAAATCTTCGAGAATACTATATGAAGTTCCTCACGCTCAAGTCGCAGTTGCCATCTGTCGACGACCATATAGCAATCCATTATGCAATCAGTGGTCTTCGCGTCGGCGTCTTGTACAACCACAACATCAGAGATCCACCCAAAAACTTGCAAGAGCTCTATCAATTGTTCAAAAATACGCCAGGTCCAAGGAGCTACACCAGCGCAAGATAGAATCTCAGTTGAAACCCAAGGACACTCTATAGTCCAACAGAACATGGGTCAAGCCGGTGCAGTCTGACTCCGACAGGGAAAACCTCAACCAGCAACAAGTAAACACCATCGCCAACCAACACCCCGTTGGAGACACAGTTCGCCGTTAGGAGTACCCCTCACATCAAAACCGCGGCAACAACATGAGAGGAAGAGACAGAGGCCGGGCCGAGCAGCCGCGAAGATTTCATGGCGAAGACTGCGCACACCCCACCAGGGACTGCCCAGAAACCAAGGCCACCAAGGACAGAATGGCTAGAAATCAGCCAGCCGACAGCCAACTAGTTGTCGCACATACTTATCACCCTCAGCAATACCACCAGCAACCATACCACAATGAGCAAATCCATCACCAACCCAACCACTTGTACCATCGTCATCAAGAGGTCCAAGTCCCCCCCCCCCCCCCCCCGCCACCACATCATCCAAATCCTCCACATCAAAACCCCCCGCCCCTAGCACCCAAGCAAGAGGACTTCACTAAGCAACCTTACCGCGGGGTCATCACATGATCACTAGGGGATCCAGTGTAGACTTTGACACCAAGCGGCAGAAAAAGGATAACTACCGCAGTGTCAACCACGTAGCTCTCACCGGCCCAGTGGTACAAACAAAGTGGTCCCACGTCCCACTCACTTTCGATGCCAGAGACGTCGACTTACACAACGCACCACATGTAGATGCCATGGTGATCAATTGCAGGGTGGCAGGTTGGGATCTAGACAAAGTATTGGTCGACAATGGCAGCCAAGCCAACATCATTTTCCTGCACGCCTTCAATCGCATGGGCATTAGCCACAACCTCCTAAAGCCCGTAGACAACCCCTTATATGGTTTTGGAGGCAAAGGCACCTTCCCAGTTGGCAAAATAGAGCTATCGTTGTCATTCGACACGGCGCCCAGCCCGCGAAGTGAACAAGTCACCTTCGATATAGTCGACATGGTCTACCCATATAATGCCATAATGGGGCGTGGATCAATCAACAAGTTTGAGGCAGCCATACATGGACTTTATCTCTGCATGAAGATCCCAGGCCCACAAGATGTGATCATAGTCTACGAAGACTAGCAAGCAACACAGAACATCGAGAGAGATTTTGTTCCAGGGCAGTGCAATGTTCATTGCTTAACAACAGAGCGCGAAGACAGTGATAGTCATCGCTCAACCAAAAGCAAAAAAGATTAATGCCCAGTTGTGAAGTAATGACGGAACAAAGACAGTCCCCCTTGACCCTGCAACCCTAAAGCAAACCGTCATGATCAACGAAGACCTGTCACCACACGATGAGGAAAGACTTCTTTCTTATCTCAACCACAACAAGGACGTCTTCGCCTGGTCCGCCCTAGACCTAGTGGGGGTTAGCCGCACAATCATCGAACACAGCTTGGGCATCGACCCCTTGGTGCGCCCAAAAGCAGCGGCTAAGAAAGATATCTGATGAAAAAACAAAGTCAGGCAAGGCCAAGGTGCATCGCCTCTTGGAAGCCAAATTCATCGAGCCAATAGCTTACCCAACATGGCTCGCCAACATCGTGATGGTACAGAAGTAGAGCGAAAAATGGCGCATGTGCATTGACTTCACCAGCCTTAACAAAGCATGCCCCAAGGATAACTTCCCTCTACCGTGAATCGACAAGATCATCGATTGCGCAGCAGACTGCAAAGTCATATCCCTCTTAGACTGTTTCTCGGGTTATCACTAGATCCATATGAAAGAGGAAGACAAGGCCAGCACCAGCTTCATCACCCCCTTCGGCATGTACTGCTTCGTACGGATGCCCGAGAGACTCAAGAATGCCGGCTCGACATTTTCCCGCCTCACCTAGAAGTTCCTCGAAAGCCAAATGGGCCGCAATGTCTTCAATCATGTGGATGACATCATCGTTGTGAGGAAAAGCAAGGAAGATCACCTCTCTGACCTCGCAGAAACATTCACCAACATGCGCGAAGCAAGACTCCGATTGAACCTAGAGAAGTGCATCTTCTGGGTATGTCAAGGAAAGATCCTCGGCTATCTAATGTCACACAGAGGAATCGAAGCCAATCCAAATAAAATTCAAGCAATCATGGACATGGCACCGCCACAATCCACTAAGGACATCCAACGATTAATAGACAGACTGGCGGCACTGAACAGATTTATATCTAGATCCATCGAGCGAAGCCTCCCATTCCTTAAGACATTACACGGCGCGAAAGACTTCGTCTGGGGCCTAGAACAAGCAATGGCTTTCGAGTGTCTCAAACAATACCTATCTGATCTGGCGACCTTAACAAGTCCAGACCCAGCACTCCCTCTCCTCCTATACATCGCGTCCTCGCACAACACAGTTAGCGCGGTGCTAGTCCAAGAAAATAAAAAGGATGGCAAGGCTCAGCAACGCCCAGTATATTTTGTCTCTGAAGTCCTCAAAAGTTCTAAATGGAACATGACTGAACTTGACAAAAAAAAACATATGCAGTCATCATGGCTTCACGCAAGCTAAGACACTACTTCGAGGCATACAAAGTACGAGTCACTTCCGACAGGGGTCTTGGGGAGTTGTTCAGAAATCCGAAGGCATCCGCCAGAATAGCAAAGTGGGCGGCGGAACTCTTAGGGTACAACATCACCTTCAAGCCCAGAACAACAATCAAATCACAAGTCCTGGCTGATTTCATTGTAGACTGGACAGGTCATGTGGGGCCACAATAGGAACATGCAGAAACGGTCTGGACTATCCACTGCGATGACGCATGGTGTCACGCAGGCACAGGCGCCACAGTAATCATTACATCACCCGCCGGAGTCAAATACACATACGTCGCGCGCCTCAGCTTTGCACTCGAGTCAGACAAATGCACAAACAACATCGCTGAGTACGAAGCGGTCATCCTAGGACTTCGCAAGCTGCGAGCCCTTGGTGTGACCACATGCATCATCAAAACTGACTGCAAGGTCATCACCGGCCAAATCGAAAAAGACTACTCAAACAAAGAGCCCATGTTAATGCAGTATCTTGTCGCCATTCAAAGCCTTGAGAAACAATTCAAGGGCTTCACCCTACAACACATCGAGAGAAACAAGAACGAAGAGGCTGACACATTGACTAAAGCAGCGGTGAAGGGTGAAGCCCTGCCCTCCGACGTATTTTATCACGTAGTTGGTACACTAGCTGTCAGAAACCCTGAAGGTCTGCAAATAACGCAAGACGTCGATGGACATCGGATCGTCAACCTCATAATGGCCGAAGACTGGTGGGCTCCAATAACCCTTTACCTTCAAGGCCACTACCATCCATTCGATCACAATGAAGCCAAAAGGCTTAAACACAGAAGCAAAGTCTTCGCAATCGTCAACGGCCAGCTCTACAAGAAAAAAATCAGTCAGCCTACGTTGAAATGCATAACTGAAGTCAAAGGCATAGAGCTTCTCCGCGAGGTACACAGTGGTACATGCGGATCACAGTCAGGACCTAGGGCCCTTGTAGCTAAAGTGATAAGTCAAGGATTCTATTAGCCCGTAATCATATGCACGGCCAACCAAGTAACCCGATCGTGCGAAGCGTGCCAGAAATTCTCGCCCCGAACAGGCGCTCCTTCGCAATTCACCAAGCTCATCTCCCATACCTGACCACTTTCTCGGTGGGGGCTCGATATTGTCAGACCACTGCCCACAGCCCAAGGCAACCTCAAATTCACCTTCTTCGCTGTCGAATACTTCACCAAGTGGATCGAGGCTAGGGCCATATCCACAATAACATCCAAGACAACACACATTTTTCTAGTAGAATATCCTATGTCGGTTCAAAGTCCCATCCGAATTAACAGCCGATAACGGCTAGTAGTTCGACAACCAAGACTTCTGGGAATTCTGCAACTCCATTGGCACGAAGGCAGTGTCCGCCTCCGTCTACCACCCGCAATCCAACAAAGTAGTCGAGCGCGCCAATGACAAGATTTTCAGCGCAATCAGGAAAAGGCTACTTGATGACAAAACGGGCAAATGTGCGGACCAACAACCCGAAGTCATATGGGCATTAAACACAACAAAATCTAGAGCGACTGGGTTCACACCTTTTCGCTTGATGTACGGATCCAAAGCAATGACGCCGCAAGAGCTAAAGCACGGATCCCCACGAGCAAGCCCCACAGCCACCCCTGACGTCGACGAACCAACCTCTAAAGACCTCATCGACGGAGACCGTGTCCTTGCTTTAGAGGCACTGAGCAAATACCAAGCACAGACTAAGGCATGGCGCGACAACACCGTCATCCAAAGAGAGTTCAAAGAAGGAGACTTAGTACTCACCAGAACCATCAAAACAGAGTCTCGGGGCAAGCTTGAACCCAAGTGGGAGGGGCCCTACATCGTCAAGACCAAAACATCCCTGAATGCTAACAGGCTCACCTCACCATCCGGCGAAGACTTAGAACACTCGTGGAACGTGGATAACCTACGCAAATTCTTTGTCTAGTCCCAAGGCCTTAGCGCCTTTGTAATTCTTATAAACAATGTCAATCAAGTCTGCACTCTTTTCCTCCCAGGGGGTGAGGTTTTTAACGAGGCGGAGCCGTGTAATAAACTGCCACAAAAATCCCCCCAAAGAAAAACAAGGTCAAACTAGCACCACGACCGCGGGTGTCGAAAAAGACCGCGACACCGGTCTTCGGCATTCGATGCATAAACAGTCACCGCAACAGACAGCCTAGACAGCCTTTGAGTGCGACACCGTCCAAGCAAAAGTCGCCTAAGGGTGCAGCCGGAAAAAGCACAATAAGTGCGCGACACCTCCCACAGGGTGCGAAGTCTTCCACGAAGACACCGTCCGAGCAAAAGTTGCCCAAGGGTGCAGCCGGAAAAACCAAAGTACGTAACAACACTCGCAGCGCGCGATATCCCCTACATAAGCCACCATCCGAGCAGAAGTTGCCTAAGGGTGCAGCTAGATAATTACAACAGATGCGCGGTCACCTATCAAGCGCATAGTCAACTACGGCACGTACATGCCCATCCACACCAAAATCGCCTAATTTTGCAGCAAACTCGCAATAGGCACAACAAATTATATAGCGCAATCGCAAATGAACAAACAAGCGAAGGGCTCAAAGGCACCATCGCACAACACAATAGTATACACTATACAACATTTACCCCACAAACATGGCCATCGCAGTTCTATTGTGAAGATGGGGAGGGTAGCGTTTTCACTCAATATTGCAACGGAACGACGAATTGTCACATAGGCTCCTCCTTCGAAATAAGACCTGCCTCCCAAAAATTGAACAACATCAACCTCAACTCTTCCCCCTCAAATAGGTCCCCTTCTCCGATGCATGACATAGACGTCGATGAAAGTAGCTCGCGCTGAGTACCACGATTCGGTCATGGCCCAATTCGAAGACGGGTCCTCTCCATACCCATTCGGCGATGTCTTCTTCCACTTCACGAAGGCTCACCGATGCCCTGTTTCGACACGCCCATCCTTCGTCGTCGCGAGTCTCCTACTCCCGCATTAGTCGAGGTCGCCAGCACCTCGCGAGGGATGGATCGAGGAGACTCCGACGTAGCCAGATCCAACGCCGCAAAATAATCTAAGTCGTCCTCAGAAGATTCGTCAACCCACGAGAAAGGGCTCCCCAATTCCCCTTCCTCCAAAGACCACGACCCAAAATCAAACCCTTCCGACACATTGCCACTAAGAAACATTGCATTCGCATCCATCAAAATATCATTAATTTGAACATCATTAGGGTTTGCTGGCGCAGGCCTAGACGCCGGAACCTGCACAACAACCGACCTTCAGTATCACAAAAATCAAAGCCATCAACCCTAAACCCCTAATGCATAACTTCAACCTGCGTCGGAGCTGCCGCCACCTCAGGGTCTTCGCCAAAACCTCCTGGAGGTGTTGAGAGCCCTTCAACTCCAGCCTCCACTGTGCCACCCATCCGGGTCACCAAGCTTTCAAGACCGGCGAGGTCATCAACTTCTTCATTCATCATCTGCGAAGACAACACAACATTTTACATCTGAAGGAAAAAATAATAACAATAAATAATATACATATATAATAAAAAATACCTATGCCAGCGCTCGGTCGGCCCTCTCCCGGACGATGCCACGGCCATGAGGACCCCACATCCTATCATAAAATGCCCCTGCGAACCGCTTTAGCACATCATCTTCAACCTAGAAAACTCCACGTTCGAAGTCCTCGTTTGCCTGATCGAAGACTTTGAAGTGCCTACATCCCTCTCGGGACAAGGCATTCGTCGCCCCCTCACAGGTAACAAAGGATGTGTAGGACATAAGGCCCATCACGATGGACGGGAGTGACTCCAGCTCCTCCTGCAGCCACCTAAGGAAGCGAAGCCCCACCTCCTCCCCCGATTTATCAAAGGGAGTGGTCTGTGCGGCGAGCTTAAGGTACGCTTCCACAAAAAGTGTGTGTGCCCGCTCAACCCCGGCACGGGTGGAGGCCTCCGTCTTCTCGCAATGGCTGTGGATGTTCCTCAGCTCCGACTCCATGTCGACAGTGCGCTTGCGAGCGATTTTGGCCTCCGCGCGGATAGCCTGAGCTTCTGCGCGGGCGGCCTAGGCTTTAGCGTGGGTGGCCTAGGCCTCCGCACGGGCTTTTTCAACGTCCTCCCTCTCCTCAGAAAGTCGGCGACCGAGGTCTTCCCTCTCTTTCTCCGCTGTTGAGAGTTTCTCTAGGAGATTGCAGCTTTTGTTCTCAGCCATCGACTTGTCCCTTACCGCCTCCGTATGTTGTGTGCGGAGGCGCTCAATCCTTCCCTCAAGTTGCCTCCTCTCGGAAGCAAACTCTGAGGTCAGCGCCCACGAGGCAACCCGCTCAGCGAAGGTGGTCACCTGACACCAAAAAATGCAACATTCAAGACAACAGAGCAAGGAAAACCATACACCTACAAGCACTAATCACACTCTCAAATTTTAGTTGTTGCACGATTGACGTGGCCACACCAGCAGCAGCGGCAGCGGAGGCGATCTCGCCCCCGGCACAGAACCTCGACCATGGGTCCTCCAAAGTCCCTGTGTCACCCTTCGCCGCAGGTCCCTTCGCCGCGACCACCAGGCCGGCAGACGACGATGGCGGCACAACCGCCAATTGGCCAGACTCCGCCCCTACATCACAACCAAGTCAGAAACATGGACCCCCCTTAACCCACAAAAAACCAAGATAACTCACCAGAAGGCGGCAACCCCGTCTGGGCATCAAACATGGTGACCCCGCCCACCAGGTAGTCGTGTACGGACAACTCCGTGGCGGATCCACCGGATCCCGTCACCGCCGTCTCAGCAACGCGCGGTGGAGAAGGGGGTCTTGGTGCTACAGCAGGCACAGCGGGCGGAGGCATCACGACGCCCAGCGTGGCGGCCTTCGCACTGGGTCGCGCCAGCTTCACTTCCCGACCCGGGTCTACCAACCTGACGGGGGCCTGGTGTTTCTTCCGTTGCGCATCCTGACGGTCTTTCTCCATCACTGCTGACACAACAGCACCAATATTCCTTCCGTAAGGAAAAATCTTTAGGTCACGAGCTAATCGAGACGTAAAAAATCTTCGCCAGTTGCCCGAGGTATCAGACCATTCCTAGGCCATCGACCCCTGGTAACCTTCAGCATTCACAAAGAGGTTTCTCAGAGCTCGGGCCAAGACATCAATTCCCCGGGAGCCGCGCACGTCTCCAGCAATTCCTCAACAAAATGACTAGTTGCCCTCAGCCCCGACTCTTCAGCCGTCGTACCTAATTTTCTCTTTCTGAAAGCTGCACCTGGAGCCCTATCCCTTGAGGGGCCTTCATCGGCCGAGGTACTCACTTGCTTCCCTCGGCGATCAGCGTCGGCAGAGTCTCCCTCCGGGTAAGAACCATAAGGCAAATTATTCAGCTCAAACACACGGTTCAACCTGACGTTGGAACCGCGGATATCACAACTCCTCAATGTTTATGTCCTCGGCGCGTATTTACCGACAATCTTACGGCTTCGGCCTTGACTTCGCGCACAAAAGCAGCCGCATCTCGGTCGCGCAAGTCCACGGCGAAGGCCGAACTTCGCACCATTTGGCCACCTGACCCAATGTCGGCATTCGACGGGGGGTAATCTCGCCTAGTGCCCAACCATGCGCCAGAGGCCACACCTCGCAGGCAATAAACTCTTCGACTAAATCACGCCCACTACTCAAGCGGGCTGCATATCAAAGGGCCCCCTCGTCTTGATCTTCTTCTGCCACCTCAAAATGTGGAAATGCCACATAGCAATGCGAGCATAGGATGGCAGGGGGCAAACTCGGCAACCCTTCGACATCCCCGGAGCCACATAAAACTAAAATTCCCACCAATTGCCCCACTTATTTCTGGCACATATGGGACAATCTCGATAACTTCAGCCGAGGTCTTCCCAGTCCTCGGCGTGAAAGTGCGTGATCCAAACTGAGCAATCTTATCACCTATTTTCCTTTTCTGCCAGTGCAGACGGTAATTCATCGCAAAGACCTCTACAGATGGTTGCCCGCCGTATGAGGAGACAACCCAGACATACTTCACGAGTGCCACCATGGCATTTGGTGTCAACTGGTGAATTTGTACTTCGAATCACCAAAGAACCTCAACTACAAACCGATGCACCAGCAGGCGAAGACCAGCAGCGAAAAAAGCTTCAAAACAACCAATTCACCCTCCAGCTCAGGGACATCTTCAGCCCCTGGAGCCCACCCGACGCCATTCCCAAAATAACCTAGCCGTTGCATCTCCAACACGCGGCCCAAAAATATCCTCGAGGTCCCGAACTCAACTGTCTGGCCGGGCTGCAGTTCTACCACCATCGAATCACTCAACGTCTTCTCAGACGATGGCGTGGCCGGCGACGCGCTCGCAGCGAACGAAGAAGAGGATGGCCTGGTCATGTACCAGCGGTGGCGGTGCGCGATTTGCTTGATGCGACACAGATCACCGGCAGAGCGAGAGCAGAGAGGGCAGGCGAGCAGATGAAAAACTAGGGTTTTGACAGCGTGAGCTCGAGCAGGTAAAAAGCCTCAACCGAGCCTGGCTTTTTATAGGCACGGAACGGCGCCTCGGGAAACCAGTAGTCCCACAGTAACACACCCCATCAACGGTTACATTTCAAAAACTCCCGCGGGACCATTTCAAGCGAGGGCAGCGTCTTCACCATCTTGCGATAGTCTTCGGCACCAGCTGACTTAGTCGAACTGGCCCCTCGAAGGGCAATTGTTGGGACAAAGGCGAACACGTCCCCCTTGCTCACCAATTCCCACATCAACATATCAAAGACTGAAGACCCCGAAGATGAGCCCCGCAAGCCGGGCCCGAGGACGACGCCCATGCGAAGGCTCAAGCGCTCCCTTTGCCCCGGTGAGCCGGAGCGAAGACCATTAAAGGCTTCAGGGCTCGGATGATCAAGACTTCAAAGACCCTATGTCTTGACCTCCCTCGATGTAAAACAGGGCCCGTGTACAATCCGGCCCATATTGTAGGGCCCCGCCCGCAGGCCGACGTGTGGGCAGAGCGGGTCGGGCCAAGTCTGTAATAAAGCATGCTGTAATGACACGCTGTAACCCCCCGTGAGGGAATATTCTAGGGATAAACTAGATAACTTAGGGTCTAATTGTCCTTGCAGTCCCTCAATTACCTATAAATACCCCCGCACTGTGTCATTGCGGGGGACAGAAAAAAACATTGTTGCCCCAACGCTTTGTGTTTAACGGCATCAAATTGTTTTCCATTATCTCACCGTCGGAATTTGCTGTCCCCAGATTAGCAAGTTCTAACAGTAATTAAGTCACAGCAGTTAGCTAGTTTCTGTCCCTTACAAACAATGCAGTTGGAGAAGCCTAGTGGACAGTAAAAAGCTATGAACCTATATAAACCCTATAGGTCATAGCAAGTTCTAAGATCATAAATTAACCCATGAGATACTATATTTTTCGAAGGCTTGCATAGCTGACATATGATACATGTGAGGCAACAGGTGAATTATGTATTTGTGCAAGAAAATGATAATATCTTTTATGGTTCTGGTAAATTTCACTATTTATCACTTATGTATCGAATCAAACTACATATCTAAATATTCAGTGACTATTTAGAAACTATGGACCAGCACAAACTTTTGAGAAGCGACAGTAGATGCTAAAATTAATAAAATGAGTCGTCCAATTTTTTGGAGAGCTTATACAATTTACAACGAATTTCCAATAATGTGCCGGCAATAGTTTAATCGATAGGGAAAATGCAGTATTCTCCTGCATCTGACAGAATCTCTCGATTCCGATGGTGGTCTCTTCAGAGATGTCACGCCTGAGCCTATCCCTTCAACCCACCATCTTACTTTGCGAGATATGAGCTTCAATTCATTAAGGTAGAGAGAGTGAGGAGATGAGAGTTTACCTCGTCGTCCACACAGTCTCCACAGGACAATTACCACATAGTCCCCCACACGATTCAACAGCTCACCTTGCGATGGAGGGAGCATGGCGAGAAGCTCGTCGCTGTCTACTGCTGCCTCCTCCTGCTCCTTCTCTATCTTCGTCTCCGTGGTGGAGACCATCGGCGTCCACCCGCGCTCCTTGCCGACAGTGTAGATGCTACGCATGTCTCCATGGGTCGTCCTAATACCGAGCCAATGGGCGCGGGCGTTGGTGGGCATGTGCACTGAGCCTGCTGAGGCGTCGGCCTTGAGGGACGTGCTATCGTAGTGGAGGCAGGAGGGGTCAGTGGAGGCAGTGAGGGCGGGCTCCGCATCCCTGGATGCCGAGCAGCCGTTGCCCATGGCGATGGGGCGGCAGAGGAGATGAAGTCATCGGAGTAGGAGCCTGCGGCGGCGCGGAACACCGTCACGCGGGCGCAGATCACCCAGATGCGGTCGCGCAGTGCGAGGAAGACAGGAATGGAAAGCGAAAAAACAGCGGCGGCTGTGTACGATCGCAGTGTTTGGTTTAATGGGCTTTTAAATGGGCCACAACGGTTCGGTGGGAAACTATCGAATGCATGTGGCTGGAACGAGACTAGGAGAGACACCGATTAGAACTCTCTCTAATTGTTAGAAACCGAGTTCTTAATACATAAACTATATATATATACTACTCCTTAAGAGCACAACGAGAGCATGTACCGAGGCATCACCATGCCCCCCCACGCCCGTGCCTGCGCTCACCCGCCCTGAAGTCACGGAGCCGCAACGAAGGTGTCCACAGTACTTGCCCCCCTCCCGCGCTCACCCGCGACGCGCACCTCTCCGTCGCCGCCGCAGCCACTAAGGATCTGCTCCTTGCTGCCCGCCCTGAAGTCACGGAGCCCTTCTTCTTCACTCTGCCACCCGCACTGCGGCACCTCGCCGAGCTCCGCATCTGCGTTGTTGCCTTCTCTGTGATCTGCGCTGAAGACATGCAGTGCAAGCGTCGCTGCCTCCTCCTGGCCTCCTCCAGATGCAAGACGGTAAGAGGATGTTGCTCGAGATGTCCCCTTGGATCTCACGCCGAACGCCTCGTCACCTCCGCCGACAGCATCAAGCTCAAGATGTTGTCCCTCCCTCACCTCACTGCAATAGATTCTTCGATTGTGGAACTCAGGGAGGCGTGCATAGGCGGTGGTGAGTTCGCCATTCGTTTTTTTGCTGTAGGTCAACGGGATGTTGCGCCTAGATTTCGTTGTCACAGCGTAGAACTGCTGGGTGTGCAAGTGCATCGCCTTCACCAACAGATCAGGTTTCTCTCTCTCTGTCTCTCTCTTGTTTTGATCTATCATGCTTTAGCGTGGTAGAAAACTAGAAATTGTATGATTTAGTGCTTGCTCATTCGGCCAGCTTAGTTCAAGCGCATCTCATTTGGTCTCGGTCATTCAGATGAGTATAGTGGCATGAATTTCATGCCTTTTAGCTCCTCTATTTTTTGTTCAGGAAAATTTAGTTTGATTATGTCAAAGAGGCTCTAGATTTGTTCATTGGGAAAGATTGGCATGCTTTATGAAACGTCCCGATGATTTTGAGTGTCAAGATCTTCAATCCATTCATATTTGAGTTGACTAATTGCACTGAATCTTGAACATGTCAGTTCCATTGTCACAAAGCTCAAACATTGGTGTTAGTGTCACCGACCGAGATTCTGGGCTTAGCAAATTGCGCTCGGACCTTTTGGCCCCGGAATCTGGTGTGAAAGGGATTTTAGTCCCTCGCTACTCACTTGATGTGGACTGATACGAACATGATCGAGCAAGTGTCTCTTCTTATCCTTTCATTTATTTAAAGAAAAAAATTGATTATTTCATTTGTTTTGGTTATGATGATTATATGTTCCATGAATTCAGCTACTAAAAGTATACTCTCTTGTTTCTCTGTAGTGGAGTATAGTGAACTATATCATAAGCTGTAGCCATTCATCAATCCAGATCCAAACGTCCTTCTGACTCTTCCTTCTGCATTTGTGTGGAGTGGGGATTCGTTTGGCCTTTGAGTTGACTTCTTCTCTTGCAGGTGCGGGAGCCCTTGGGTGCTTGGACTATTTGAGTTTTGCTTTTTCTGTCATCTGTCAGCCCTTAGCTACAAGTATTTGATCCTGGAATGGATAACCACCTAAGTTTCTTTGGATGTTTTTTTGCTGAGATGCTTGGTTCATTGCACTCCCTTGGGTGATGGTGGCAGTTTTAGGCTATGTGGTTGGTGTTGTATCGAACATGCTTATTGGAAATGGTATAGACATTTTACTTTAACGGGGAAGATAATGCAGGTATGTTGCTTCAACAAAATTAGTAACATAACAGTTAGGAAAGTTTTCATTTGTCTTATTCATATGATCTTGTGCACCCCTCCACACTCACCAAAAAACTGACATGCTTCCTGATATGATGTGATCTATTAATCATAAGATATAAAAACCAAACATGCTGCGAAGTCTTACATGACCATTGGTAGTTTATCTTCATCAATATTGGTTTCTTTTTTGTTTTATCACATGGATGATTTTTTTAACATAGATCATTCTATAGTTTCCAAAATTTCCAAAAAAACATTCATTGTCATGAAGGATGCCAGGATGGTCCTTGCTTGTGTCGCCCGTACTTCCGCACCGCCGAGGACACTTGCCGGCGGTGGTTGCCAATTGCCATGACATGATGTGTGTAGGGTCCAGTCGCCGGAGTTGTTGTTGAATATTTAACGATGATGTGGTTTCTAGATCTCAGGAAGCTCCATGAGGGTGAGCTTGTGCCTAAGCCTGTGTCCTGGTACGTGAGGCTGAGTGAAAAATATGGTTGAATGCGAGCATACAAGAATTATTTACACATTTCTGTGTTGTGGTAGATTGCATATGTACTTAATGAGTCTGGTGCACCTTGTGGGATAAAATTAGTTTGTCTTTATGGTGGAACTAGAAAGGAACCTCAAAGGAGTGGTAAGATAACACTATTTTCGTTTTCTTCTCAGCCACAGTTCATATCTTTACTACTCTATTAAGAGTGTAAACAAGGTGTCCACACTACATCGTGACCCTGCCTGCCCTCGCCCGCGCACGCCTGGAACCAGCTCGTGCCCCGCTTGCCCCCACCCGCACGCCCCTCCACGCGCACAAGCCCCGCCTACCCCCGCTCGTGCGCCCCAGCGTTGTCGCCGCGCGTTGCCCACTCCCACCCTCGTCCTCCTGACCTTGCCCGTCGGGTCCCGGTTCCCGCTGTCGCCCGTTCCACCAGTCAGCGTCACCCTCGGCCACGGCCTCCGACCACCGGCCTCGCTTCGTCGTCGACTCCCACGCGCCGGCTCCTGTCTGGCTGTCGCCCTCCACGTAGTCCTACCATGCCCCTCCTCTTCCCGACCTCGCCTTCAAGTACATTGTCCTTAGTTGAAGCGTTGGGCATATTCTTTTAGACTCATTTCTAGATAATTTAGTTGTATGAGCTATGGTACTGATTTTGTGTGGTCTACAGCTCGAGACTCAGGTCCTTATGGTGTAAGCTTGCACGCTTCAGCGTGAACAGAAATTTGCATGTTTGCTTGGTTTCTTTGTATATTGGATTTCAAGTTTGGTGGATGCAGGCGTTTTCGAAAATGAATCTTCAAGTTCATTTTGTGTTTTTGTCGAGCCTGCATAGGTACACTGGTTCGAATCTGTTATGCTTATAGTTCACACTGATTTGAGATAAATTGTGAAGTATATAGATATATTAGCATTTGATCCTGACAAACCATGGTTGATCTGTCCATCAGACATAGATTGGTGCTCTCATCAACAATCACTTGTAAATGAAAGCCGCTGGTAAGCTCTGCATCTGTAAGATCTGCATTTGGCATGCATAATTGTAGCTTGTAAATCCCCTCTAGGATTCAGCTCATAGGATCTCCATTTAATAATTTGTACGAGATTTTAGCTCCTATGCTTCAGGAACATCCCCAACAGATCCTTTGATTGGGGTTGAGAGGCCCCTCAGCGCGCACGCCAACTTGAGAGAGCATGGTCTTCATGAATTTGTCTTCATGGAGTCCGAGTTCAATCAGCTTTAGATGATCAGATTCTAAATTAAGCTTGTATTGATAGAACGATAGCTTTATGAATTGGCATTTGGAATGGTGTGTTTTGTGTGCGGAAGATGAGCTCAGATGGTTGGGAATGTCATTGGTTTTTTGAAACTAAGGCCAGGGCTTGTTGTTTATTCTGTTAATTTTTGCAACCTCACCGGAAGTGCATTGAAATGAGCTTATCAAATGCCAAAATTTATTTGGGATCTTGCTTCTATTGGTAAGTTATATCTGTTTTGAATGTTACATAGGCTTCAATGTTATTTCCAATTTTTGTGGCTTTTAGACCGAGAGCTTCGTTCTTTACAATAAATCTAGAATAGTGCGGCACATTCATTGTCAGCAAGCTGAAATAATTTTGATAGTCACAACACATCATCCCCTTTTGATAGGCTTATGATGTCCTTTTTATATAATTTTTCACCCTACAATGCAAAATTATTCTATACAGGCCATGGTACATCATCATATCCTGTATTATCAACTTAAGGTTTACCTATTTTAATTAATAGTGACATTGAGCCAAGTTTTGGTTGTTCTAAATGGCAGACTTCAACATTTATTATGATTGTTAAATTAATTCTTGATAGCATTATTAAACAAAACAATGACCTATGCATGCACCAAGTGTTCTCCGTTGCAACGCATATATATATATATATATATATATATATATATATATATATATATATATATATATATATATATATATATATATATATATATATATATATATATATATATATATATATATAGGGAAGAGGTAATGGAAGCCCTGGGCTTCCCCTACTAATGGAAGCCCTAGCCAGGACGCGGTCAACCCAGCACCCGCGCAGCCATGCAGTCAACAGCCAGGAATCCAGGACGATAAGCGCGTAAGGCAATATACGAATGCATATATATGTGGATAAAGATGCGTAAACCATGCATAAAGGAATCTTTTGATGCCCGAAACACGTGGAATGAATATGACACTGTGGATAGCGTTTACGACTGCATAATGACATGTACTTGACAGCATAAATCATGCAGTATGTGGTTCTGGTTCTGGCTCGGGCGGATTCCAGCGTAAACCGTGAGCTAAAACAGCGTAAATGAGTTCGAAATTTAGCATAAATCCTATTTCTGTTTTGTAACAGCAAACGGGGCCTAAAATTACGGCGTGAAAATCGCGTGCAACCGATCGTGCGCGGGTCCTTGCTCGGGCCGATTCCAGCGTAAACCGTGAGCTAAAACAGCGTAAATGAGTACAAAATTTAGCGTAAATCTTATATATGTTTTGTAACAGCAAATGAAGCCTAAAATTACGGCGTGAAAATTGTGTGCAGCCGATCGTGCACGGGTTCTGGCTCGGGCGGATTCCAGCGTAAAACGTGAGCTAAAACAACGTAAATTAATACGAAATTTAGCGTAAATCATTTATCTGTTTCGTAACAACAAATAGGCCCCGAGATTACGACGTGAAAATTATGTGCGGCCAAGTGCGCAGGTTCTGGCTCGAATGGATTTTAGCGTAAACGTGAACCTAAACATCGTAAATTAGTACGAATGTTAGCGTAAATCGTATATCTGTTTCGTAATGGCGAATGGAGCCGAAATTTACGCCGCGAAAATCGCGCGTCACCGGACGTAAGCGGGTTTTGGCTCGGACGGACTTATGCGTAAAACGTGAACCAAAACAACGTAAATGAGTACGAATTTTAGCGTAAATCATTCATCTGTTTCATAATAACGAATGTAGACCGAATATATTTCTCTGCGCACGAGGTTGTCATAAAATGCATCAAGAAAAATCGTAAATTGGAGTAAATACAACAAGAAGTGATCTGAGGTAATTGTGGCGTAAAATGCAAGCTAATCATCTACAGGAGAACTGTTTTAGATTTTACAATAAGATATAAGAGATAATTATTCCTGTACTCAACTATGGTAATGTCGTGTTTACATTTTAGTTGTTGGTACATACACGCAAAACTATGTTCCACTGTAACACCATTGTTAGCAAAAAAAGTGAGTTCAAAAGGCTCTTCCAGCTTTCCTAATGTGGAGAAAACCATCGAGGTCCATATCTGCAAACGAAACATGAACTGTTAATATGATCTTTCCTTGTTAATATGATCATCTTTTCTAGCTTGTTATGACTAACATAACCTACAGTCTAAACTGAATGCACACTTGAGTTAGAAGATCAGATTACCAAAAGAAAAATCTCTTGAGTTAGAAGATCAGATTACGACGAAAAGGTGCAAATATACACACCCTGCTACATTAAAACTCGGCTCTCTTTTCATCTGAATCCTTAATCTAAAGCCATGCTACACTGAATCTCCTGCTTACCTAAGTTCACTTCAGTTTTAGACTATGCAAACAAACAGATGCATATGGCTATAAGCCCCTCTCCATCCAATTACTTGAAAAACGGTTTCATTTTTATGCAATATTGAGTTATAGAAATCAATGAAGGCCCTCTCAAATTCCAGCAAAGAAATGTTTAGAAAATTAGAATCAGGCAGTGATCATAAATAGTAGTAATTGGTAAAAGTCTATCTACTATAGCATACGGCATTGACGATCACAACTAAAAATAGTATTGATAATTGAACCTGTACACATACATGAAAGATGCAAAAGTCTATTAGGAGAGGCAATAATTCCTCAAAATTGATCAAATTAGGTTACACCATGCTAATAAAAGTTTGAACAATTATTCCGATTCCAGAAAACCAAGAAACCATTCAAGCATCTTCAAAACACATTATCATAACTGATAGAGGGTCGCGACAACTGAGCTAATTGAAAGTGTGGATGTACACACAGACTACCCAAATCAGAGTTATAGCCGATACAGAATTGGGGTGCCTATATCTTTTTTATATAAATCATGTAGTTGCTCCTAGGTTTGTCCAGTTTATTTAGGGGAAATATAACTTGGATCTACGTATTTACCAAAAGAACATAAAAATGATATAGAACTGGTGGTCTACGTGTTTATAATGCGGAGCGTACACGAGATCTGGTAATTGAGCATAATAACACATTCAAATTAGCATAAAAGACATATTTAGGAATAAAAATCACAAGAGCAGGGCGAGATGAGTAAAGAATGCACCAGAACCAGGAGGGGCACTTGGCGATGAGGTTGTCGCCGGCGAGGATGAACCCGGGGATGGAGAGGAAGCCCTTCTCGAGGAAGACAGAAACGGTGTACGGGCCCGTGACGGGAAGTTCGTAGGGCGCGGAGGCGGCGCGGGCGTGGTCCGGAGCGGGCGAGGGCGTGGATGGATCGCTGGTTGTCGGCGACTGGGCGAGTCCGGAGGGGGCGAGGGTGCGAACGGATCGCCGGTGCCCGGCGGCTGGGCAAGCCCGGAGGGGGCAAGGACGCGGACGCATCACCGGTGCCCGGCGGCTGGGCGAGTTCAAAGGGGGCGAGGACGCGGACGGATCTGAGCGAGGATGGAGGTGGTGGCCGGCGGCTGGGCAAGGACGCAGACGCTAGGGTTCGGCCGCCGCGAGAGTTACGGGAGAGATGAGCTGAAAAAATGAGTGCTCGGTTCCTTGATTCGTGGGCCCGATAGACGTAAGCTGCCCAGATTGCGGGGACACGATCTTTTCGTGGGCCCTGATGTCGCGAAACATGCGCACACCAAAAGTGTGTAAAACGTAACAAGATTGAGCATAACGCGTAGTTATAATTGACGTAACTAGGTGGTACAGTCAGCCAAAAAAGCGTGCGCGCCTGGTCGGTACGGTGCGGTCAGCGCACCTGGTCGGGGCTTCCATTAGTTAAATAGAGCCCAGGGCTCTAAATACTATATATATATATATATATATATATATATATTGGCACTAAAATGCACCTGGGTGCGCCTCCCTGCCCCCCACCGCGGGTATCCTCTAATTGTAAACTCGAGTCTCTGTTTTTACTCCTTGATTACCATTGCATGGTGTGTTGTTGCTCCAGTTGCAACGTTTGTGTAGGAAACGGGTGATGCCTAAGAGGGGGGTGAATTAGGACTTCTAAAACTTTTACTAAACTAGGCCACAATTAACTCCCTAGAGCAAAACCTATGCAAGTAATCAAACTAGAATGTGTAAACTAGGTTGTCTAAGTGTTGCTATCTCTACCGCAAAGGCTAAGTTTCAATCTATACTAAATAAATATGAATACAAGATTGAAACTTAAATGCTTAATATAAATGTGGAAACTTAAGGAGCAAAGTAGAGAAGCAAACTCTCGTGGATGACGCCGGTATTTTTACCGAGGTATCCGGAACCGCGCAAGGTCCCGACTAATCCTCGTTGGTGCCCCTACGCAAAGGGAAGCCCACGCGAGGGCCAAGCACCACGGTCGAGTAACTCCGTAGAGAGCCGCGGGCCTTCTCCACGCGCAAGTGGTGCTTCGCTTCCGGCTTCTCTCGGACGCTCCCCGTCGTCTCCACTATCGAGCTTCTGGCCGAAACGCCGAGGGCCTCGTTCCCTCCGGTACACGGTGGCGGCCGTGACACAAACGCGGTTGTCACGGTCTCGCAAGACTCTCGCCCCACTCGGTACAATTACAATGACTCACACAAGAGCCGAGGGGTTGTGTGGTTTTACAAAACTCACTCAACTAACTAGGGTTCACCTAGAGCAAGCGCTAAAGCGGTCTAACTAACCTAAGCACTTCGCAAAGCACCTACGCTAATCATCGAGTGATTCTATTAAGCACTTGGGTGTTTGAGCTCTTGGAAATATATACTATGTGTCTTGGTATGTTGCTTGGGCTCCCACACTTGAGAATGGCCGGTTGGGGTGGTATTTATAGCCTCCAAACCCCAAACTAGCCGTTGGACAGAAAGCAGCAGCTTTCTGTCGTTGGGTGCACCGGACAGTCTGGTGCACCACCGGACAGCCACTGTGCAGTGTCCGGTGCACGCCACGTCAGCCGACCATTGGTGCCTGTAGCAGTCGACCGTTGGATCCGACCGTTGCCGTCTGTCCGGTGCTATAGCCAGAGAGTGCCTGTCTGTGGCCTCTCTACGCAGACTGTCCGGTGCCACACCGGACATCAATGTCCGGTGCGCCACCAGGCGCTGGCTGACAGCCCGCATCTTGGATTTCTTCGCTGATTTCTTCGGGCTTCTTTTGTTCTTGAGTATTGGACTCCTATGCATCTTTTTATGTCTTCTTTTGAGGTGTTGCATCCTCATTGCCTTGGTCCAACTCTCTTTGCATCCTGTGAACTATAATTATAAACACTGGCAAACATATTAGTCCACAGGTTGTGTTAATCATCAAACACCAAAACTCAATTAGCCAAATGGCCCGGGGTCTATTTTCCTTACAGTTTGTTGCTTGTTGATTGCAACTATGGGTATCCGCTAATTGCAAACTCATGATTGTGTGTTGTTCTACAGGATGCAAACATACTTGATGTGTTTGTCCCCAGGGTGCGGCAAACATTTGATACAAGGGAAGAAGCCTACCTCTTTTAACTTGACTATGCAAAGTTGGCTGGTTTTAGTGCCAGGACAAAGAGGTGTAATTGCAACTGCTGGTGTGGTGTGATTGCAACCCCGCATTAGGTGTGATTGCAATTGTTGTATAATTCTACCCAAATATCTGTTAAAAAATGTAAACAAAATGATTGCAACTGTTGGTGTGTTGTAATTGCAACTACTGGTGTGGTGTGGATGCAACTGCTGAGTTGCTCTGATGTGATTGCAAGTACTGAATAACTCTAGGAAATTTTGTTAAAAAAATATAATTGCAACTGCTGGTCTGGTGTAATTGCAATTGCTGGTCTGGTGTGATTGCAACTTCTATATAACTAGATGCAACTGCTGGTCTGGTTCGAAAATTGTAGCATTCTGTCGGGAGCGTACAGGAGGGATGAAGACGAAGCGTCGGTTCGGCCTGGGTGGGGCGGTTGGCTCGGACCAGGTGCTCCTGGCGCGTAGGTTCGGCCTGGGTCATTCTCTATATTGAATGCACCCAAGAAGCCTACCTCTTTTACCATATAACACCACACCAGCGGTTGGTTTTAGTGTCAGGACAAAGAGGTGTAATTGCAACTGCTGGTGTGGTGTGATTGCAACCCCGTATTAGGTGCGATTGCAACTGCTGTATAATTTTACCCAAATATCTGTTAAAAAATGTAAACAAAATGATTGCAACTGCTGGTGTGTTGTAATTGGAACTACTGGTGTGGTGTGGATGCAACTAATGAGTTGCTCTGATGTGATTGCAAAAAATATGATTGCAACTGCTGGTCTGGTGTAATTGCAACTGCTGGTCTGGTGTGATTGCAACTTCTATATAACTAGATGCAACTGCTGGTCTGGTTCGAAAATTGTAGCATTCTGTCGGGAGCATGCGGGAGGGACGAAGACGAAGCGTCGGTTCGGTCTGGGTGAGGCGGTTGGCTCGGATCAGGTGCTCCTGGCGCGTAGGTTCGGCCTGGGTGCATTCTCTATATTGAATGCACCCAGGTGTAATATATAAATACAGTATATATATATATATATATATATATATATATATATATATATATATATATATATATATATATATATATATATGAAGTGTAGAGTCGGTTTTCTAGCAACGCAGGTTTTGGAGATAAGCTGGACGACGACCACTCCTACGACTAGGGCTAGATATCGAGCCAGCTCGGCTCGTTTGAGCTCGAGCTGGCTCGTTAAGCTAACGAGCTGGCTCGGCTCGTTAAGGTAGCGGGCTACAGAGTCAGCTTGGCTCGATTCGGCTCGTTTAGCTCACAAGCCAGAGCAGAAAAAATAATATGTGTATAATAATTAATTTCTAGTTAATTTTAAACTAATTTAACAATAGAAAATAGTAATTATACTCATAGTTTCACAGATCACATTAATATAACACCAAATTAACACAACTCATCACTCATCAATTCACTATTGACACACATGTTCAGCAGTTTAACCCACATTTATATTCGCATAGACCAATTTCATGCATAGGCATAATTCATCAATCATTAGTTTAACTTATAGGTTATAGACACCACACATACATATAACATATTCGTCAATTGTTACATACATGATATGTATATAGTTTTGTTTTGCTGAAATGTGATAGCTCGTTTAGCTCGCGAGCTGGCTCGTTAACAAACCGAGCTGGCTCGTTAACGAACCGAGCTAGATGCCAATTCAGCTCGTGAAAAAATTCAAACGAGCCGATCCAAGTCGAGTCGAGCTGACCACGAACCGAGCGAGCTGACGAGCCGCGGGCATTTTGTCCAGTCCAGCCCTGCCTACGACGGACGGAGATGAGCTAGATGAGTACTTGAGTAGATGACGACTATTCCTACGACGGACGGAACGACTGGGGATTGCTGTGCTACGCTCAAGTATGCCTGTAGAGATGGACATGAAGACCGGATATATATGATGGCAGCTAGAACACGGAAGCTAGCTCTCCTCGGCTGCTCTGGCATCAACAAAGTTTATTACATGGGCCGACGGCCCAACCACAATGTAGCCAAAGCCTAATCCAAAGAATATACTAACAGAGACATAACATTCCTCCCCCCCTTAAAACGCAGCATGTCCTCATGCTGCTACTGACGGAAAACCACGCTGGACATCCAACAAATCCTCCCATGTGTAGAGGTAGACCCATCCATTTCACCAGCACTTGTTCTACATTGGAGGCTCCTCTTTGAATACGACGACGCCGTAATATGGTGTCCAGCTCCAGTTCCGTGCAAACCGATGAAAGATCATCAGAAACATCATGCGATGGAGGAATATATTTTTTTAACAGCGAAACATCAAGGCCACATATGACTGCACATGTGGTTGAAGCTTCAAATACACTCGATCTCCAATGTCAAAACTCCTCTCTGATCGATGCTTATCCGCTTGATGTTTCATTCTCTGTTGAGCACGCACGCAACAACTGTTGTTTAATGAGCTCTGACAACAATTCTCTTTCTTGCATCCATTGCTCTAGATCAGGTACAGTACAGAGTCTCAGATTATGAATCCCCAAAGTACGAAGAACAAACATATAGCCTTACAATACCTCGAAAGGAGATTTGCCTAATGAAGAGTGAATGGTAGCATTATACCAGTATTCTGCAACTGGTAGCCATTTGTGCCATTGACGAGGACATGAATCCTTCTAAGCACTGATTTAGCCTCTCAGTTTGTCCATCCGTTTGCGGGTGATAACTTGAACTCATCATCAACACGAAACAACTCCTGCCAAAGTGCACTTGTGAAAATCCTGTCTTGGTCAGATATGATCATCTTAGGCAGACCATGCAGTTTATAGACTTGGGAGAAAAACAATTGAGCCACTTTCAATGCAGTAAAATGATGGGACAATGCCAAAAGGTGTCCATATTTCGTAAACTTATCTACAACCACCAAAATAGTATTGTATCTCTCCGAGATTGGCAGCCCTTCAGTGAAATCGAAACTCACTATCTCCCAAGCCTATTGAGGGATTGGCAATGGCTGCAATAATCCTGGAGACTTCACGTGTTCAGTTTTAGCTCTCTGACAAGTTTCACAAGATTAGACAAATTCTTGAACTGATTTCTTTAAAGCAGGCTAGGCAAACAATTGCTTGACATGATGATAGGTCCCATGAATACCCAAATGGCCTCCAATTCCACTGGAATGTAAGGCTTGTAGAATGTTTTGTTGAGCCAGCCTATTATTTCCCACCCATACTCGGCCTTTGAATCTCAAAATACCCGAATGCAAAGTATAATCCTTGTAGCTTGCTGGGTTCAGACTGACAGACGTAAGATTTCCTTATTGCCTTCATCATCATCATAGCTCTGCTGCAATTTATGCAACCACCTCGGACACGGCATAAATTTCTGGAGGTACTAGACAGCGTGATAATGCATCAGCAGCTGTATTTGTGGAGCCCTTCTTATATTGGATTGTATATTGGAGGTCCATCAGCTTGACCAGCGCTTTATGTTGCAGTCTTGTAGAGACTCTTCGATCAACCAGAAACAATAGAGTCTGATGGTCAGTTCATTTCGTATGACAAATGGTTTATATTGTAAATATGGTCTCCATTTGTCAACTGCCAATAAGATGGCCATGCACTCTTTCTTTTTCGTATACTGATACAACCTGATTCTTCATCCCCGATGCCTTACTCAAGTATGCCACTGGGTGCTCATCTTGCATTGATACAGCCCCTATTCCCAGATCACAAGCATCCGTTTCGAGGACGAATTGTTTGGCAAAATCAGGAACCACCAGCACTGGAGCTTCAACCAACTTCCGCTGAAGTAACTGAAAAGATTTTTGTTGTTCTTGGGACCAAACAAATATTGAACCTTTCTTAAGTAACAAAATGAGTGGCCGGCTAATAATTCCATAATCCTTAATGAATTTTCTATAGTAACCGGTAAGGCCTAAAAAACCCCTGAGTCTTGGGAACCGGCCAATTCTTGACTACAGTCACTTTAGAAGGTTCAGTAGCTACTCCTTGAGCTGAAATTACGTGTCCCAAATACTCAATGGATGATTGAGCAAAAGAGCATTTAGATCTTTTTAGTAAAAACTTGTGCTGATCCAGAATATGGAACACTTTTTGTAGCAATGAAGCATGCTCACGTACAGTGGTAGTGTAGATCAAAATGTCATCCATAAACACAAGCACCCACTACCTCAATAACTCCACAAAAATGTAGTTCATAAGACCCTGAAATGTAGCTGGAGTGTTAGTTAGACCGAAGGGCATGACCATGAACTCATATAAACCATTATGAGTTCGGAAGGCTATTCTAGTGCAGCCATGCAAATTTGGTGGTACCCAGCTATCGGAGAGAAAGTCTTCGGCCGGGTGGCGGAATGCACCCGTCCTAAATCCTAAGACGAGGAGGGGGCCTAAGCGTTTTGCCTGTTGCTAGATGGACGATGAACACAAGAACACGCGAGGGTTTAAAGTAGTTCGGGCCGCCGGAGCGTAATACCCTACTCCACTGTATGCTGTAATGAAGGAAGGAACTATTGCCTCCAACGCCAGGGTGATCTCCGAGCGCCATAATATCCGTAGTGCATACAATATTGATATCTCGCGGCAGCGTCCTTGGTAACGCGCGAGTCATGATGAGTGCAGCGCATGCGGCAGCACAGGCGTACTGCCTGCCAACGGGATAGACAGGCATGCCGCCTGCCAGCGGAATGGACAGGTCTCATTAAATGCTGAGGCAGCACACTGCTTGCCAGTGGAACAGACAGGTTGCCGCCTGACAGCAGAGTGGGCAGGCCTCATTAAATGCCGAGGCGGCACATCACTTATCAGGCGGCGCGCCTTATCCGCAATAAATGCAGGGGCCGCTCAACCCGGAGGCCTTATGTCAGGCTCCGCCCGCTGGCTTACGTCACGCGCGGTAGGCCACGTGGCAGCATCGGGTCTCCGCCTGGGCGGGGAGCAGTAGCGTTATGCGGACAGGTCCGCACCAGGCTGGGCCTGGACACGTGTCGGCACCGGACCCCTGCCTGAGCAAGGCCTGGGTATTCTCTATCCCAGAGTCCTGGGACCCTGTTGTGGGCGGCCCGGACCCCACACAGAGGGGTCCGGGACCCGTCCCGGGGGTCCAGGTTGCGCCCGTGGGGGTCCTGGTCCTTTCCCGGGGGTCCGATCTACATGAACAGGGGTCCGGCACTTTTCCATGGGGGTCCGGGCCCACTGTTGACATCTTAGAGTACATCGTATTTTCTGGCCACGTGGCGACCCCGGAGCCGTCCACGTGGTGGGGTCGGGTGTTGTTCACCATGCGACCTGAGATAGCTGTGTGGGCACCGCGTCTTCATGCTGTAGTAAGGGGTACCCCTGTTTCAGGGTACCAACAGTGGCCCCCGGGCCACCTCAGGGGAGGGTGCGAGCTTGCAGGTGGGGCCAAAACTTGTACCTTGCGTCAGCATGGCATGACCAGTGACTGGGGCGCCACCTCAGCGCGCGCCGCATTAGTTCAGCGCGCACGCGCTGTCAGTCTGCCATCGGTCACATCAACTGTCGTGTCTGTCCCCATGGCTGACTGATGTGTGGCCCCATGCATGATGGTTTTGCCAGGCCACGCGCGAGGCGCCTCGGTCCTGCTGCCTTTAAAAATTCGCCTTTTGTCCTCTGAGGTGGCCCTGCGGAAGCGCAGTACTATCACAAGCGGCGTTTCGACTTCTCTGCACCCAGGAACCGGCACCCAAGGAGGATGACCCGTGGGCCCGGGCCCTCGCGTCAAGGACTGGGCCGTTGGTTTCGGCGGAGATGAAGAGGCGCACTACCGCGGGTGGCGGTTTGCCCCCCGCGTGGCGGTTCGCCTTCTTCGCACTCGAGAACCTGCATACTAGCTGTATGACATGTGGGACCGGGCCCTCGTGTCATAGGCTGGGTCGCCCTAGTGCGCATCGGGGGAGATTTCCTGTGGCGTTTCGGGGCGCAAGCGGGAGAGTTTGCTTTAAAAAGGGATTCACCCCACGAGCAACAGTTATGCTTTCGCTTCTCTCCCACTCGCTGCGCCCTTTCGCCTCCGAGCTCACTGCGCCCCATTGCCTTCAAGGTCTCTGCTTTGCGCTACCGTAGTTGCCATGACCTTGTTAGTTCATCCCGAGCGCTTCCAGACTAAGTGGGCACTCGACATGGTGCGCCGTCTGCCTGGATGGAGCGCACCGACGTTCGGCGGAAGGATCCGCATCGGCGCCATCCTCCTCGGTGATCTTGCCGCCGGGGAGTCCATGCTCTTCGTCTCCTATGTGTTGGCGTTGCCGATCTCGCCTTTCTTCTTGCTGTTGCTGGAGGAGTGCGGCCTCGTGGGAGGTGGCGCTCTTCCGCCAGTGCTCCGTTTCAAGGATGTTCATCAGCCTTGCGGAGGTGGAAAGCGAGCTGGGCTACGGCTCCATCTTTCGCATGAACTTCATTGCCTCCTGCAGCGGCCTCGTGGCATGCCTCCATGAATTGGTTGAGCTCCGGCTCCGTTTCAGTGGCCAGGCCGCTGGGCGCCGCGTGCCGCCGCGCTTCCAACTCTTTGGCTTTAATGGCCCTGACGTCGCCTCCAACGTTGAGGGCTCCTTTGTCTCGGCGCACGCGTCGAGGAGGCCACCGCCGTCGGCAAGCCGCCCGGAAGGTCGTACAGGACGCCATGAATTTGGTGGCCGTGCGCTTTTGGCGCGACCCTGCTGGTGCTGAGTAGTTCGTACCTGTAGGAATGGAGCTAGGGCTCCGCTTGAAAGCGGATGTAATAACTTTGTTTTTGTAAGATACTTTGGAGTACTACTTATCGAGTAGTATTAGCACTTATCTGTATGCTATTTGTCCCTATTGTGTGTGGTGTTACCGACTCCTTCTCGGTACCAGGCCCCCCTGGGATGTAGGCTCGACGTGTCGAGGTTGGATACCAGCATACCTAAAAGAGTTGGCAACGACCCCCAGGAGGAAGCCTCGACTGGGACCTGGACCTGTACACAGCTTCAGCCAGGAAGCGTTAGTAGCACACCCATAGGACCCACCGTCTAATATTAGACACCCTTTGATACACGCACAGAACCTGCTGTACTTAGCCTTAGAAGCCAAGTTGTGTGTCCGGACCCCCTGGACCATGGTGCCAGATACTAGGACACCCATCGCAGAGTGGTGGAGCATGCAGGCTTACGGTACGGGACCAGACTAAGCGGCTACACGGCTCTGGACCACCCCAGGAGACAAGTGTCCATTCTCTAGAACCGGACCCCAGATTGTCGGACCCACAGGATCATAGCTCCAAATACTAGGGCACCCATCACAGAGTGGTGGAGTGTGCAGGCTTAGGGTACGAAACCGAGCTAAGCGGCTACACAACCCCGGACCACCCCATGGAATGAGCTCCCGTTCTTTAGAACCGGCCCCCAGGCTGCCGAACCCCCTGCCTTCGTAGAGGGGTCCTAAACTGCAAGCCTGGCTACCCAATTCGGATGTCGTCATATCAGTAGGGATGGGAACTGTATGGGTGGGTTAGATAAAAAATAATATCCGAAAACTGCAGGATAAAACCATGGAGCAGGAGGCTAAGACTATCATAAAAGCACATCTGAGGGGGTAATTCTTTTCTTTATAACCTTACATGCATGGGTGCAGACCAATAGGCCGGGTTTATGAGGGCGGACCTCACCGAGCTGGCGTACACATATGCATAACCTAATTACAAAAGAAGAAAAACTTAACCCCTCGGACTTGCTCCTATGGGCAGAACTTACGGAGATGCTCCATGTTCTAGGGGCTAGGAAGAGGCACTCCTTCAGTTGTGGCAAGGCGGACGCACCCGGGTCAGCGTATTTCCGTCACCTTGAGGGGTCCTTCCCAGCTGGGGGAGAGTTTGAGGAGCCCTTCATAGTTTAGGATTCGCCTTAGGACCAGGTCCCGGACCCCAAGCTCTCTATTATGCACAATCCGCTGGCGGTGGCGCCCGAGCGTTTGGATGTATCGTGCATTCTGGATCGCTGCTTGCCACCTGCGTTTGTTGATGAAGTCCACGTCATCACGCCGTAGCTATTCCTGCACAGACTCACCAAAAGACTGGGCCCATGGGGAGCCCATAAGGGTTTCCAGGGGAAGACAGGCTTCGGACCCGTAGACCGGGAGGGGCGGGGTCACCCCGGTAGCCTGGCTAGTTATCGTCACCGGAGT
The DNA here is from genome assembly GCA_029449295.1 of Zea luxurians. Lineage (NCBI taxonomy): Eukaryota > Viridiplantae > Streptophyta > Magnoliopsida > Poales > Poaceae > Zea > Zea luxurians. The sequence continues at coordinate 187,314,327 of JAOPSE010000004.1, read as the reverse complement.
CGGAGCCTTTGGTGAAGACATCCTTCAGGACCCCCTCGGTGACTGATACCCGAGGTCCGGTTCTCCTACGGCCACCTCGCCGCTGTCGACCCTTTACTTGCTAGGCCGGCGGCGAGGAGGGGAGCCATCCCTGGAGGTCTGCTCGCGCCGCTCGCTGATGCGCTTCACGAGCTCGATGATCTTGCAACACTCCGCGACGCTGTGCGACTGTTGGGGTGTACAGGGCATGAGCCGCTGTTACCCCTCTACGGTCGTGGGCGCTTGTTGCGCTCGTTCTGGCCCCCAGCCGCAGCTGCAACGACCAGAGCGGCAGACGACGGCTTCTCATGGCCGCGGTTCTTTTTCTTCTTCTTTTTGCCGTCCTGAGCGACGGTGCCTGAGCCACCTGTCTGGGCAGCCCTGGTCTGTGGCGCCGAGTGCCATGCACGGTCCTCAGCGGCTCTAGCGCACTTGTCGGCCAGAGCGAAGAGTGTGGTGATAGTCTCCACATCGTGCGTGGCTAACTTCTCCAACATCTTTTCATCACGTACTCCCTGGTGGAAAGCAGTGATGATGGAAGCATCTGAAATACGAGGTATGGTGCCTCGCACCTTGGTGAAGCGGGGGATGAACGTCCGGAGAGTTTCCCCGGGCTCCTGCCTCACTGCGTGGAGGTGGGCCTCCACTCCATGCTGTTGGTAGGCGCTGGCGAAGTTCGCTGCGAACCGCACACAGAGCTCTTCACAGGAGTAGATTGATCCTAGGGCAAGGTTCATGAGCCAAGTCTGGGCTGGCCCAGACAAGGCAACATGGAAGTATGTTGCCATCACGGTGGTGTCTCCACCTGCTGCCGTGATGGCGGTGACGTAAACCTGCAAGATTTCTGACGGATTGGACGTACCGTCGTACTTCTCCGGCAGGTGTGGCCAGAACTTGGATGGCCAGGTCGCCGCGCGGAAATGGTCCACGAGTGCGGCGCAGCCTACACCGACCAATGGGGCACCCGCCTAGATCCGGGCACCCGTTGGAGTCTGTGGTGCAACCGCAGCGAAGTCGTAGTCGAGGTTGTGACCCTCGACGTTCTATCGGCGCTCTCGCGCCCCCTTCAGAGAGACGCGGGCATCCTCGCCCACACGCCTGCGGTTGAGTTCTGCCCGCAGGTCTTTAGACCTCTCTAGAGAGACTGGAGCGTCCTCCGCCCTCAGGTCCTCAGTCGGTGCTGTCCTCACCGAGGGTGAGTGCACATGAAAGGATCACGATGCCCAAGAGGGGGGGTGAATTGGGCTTTTCTAAAAATCAACACTAATTAAAACCTAATCAAGAGCTAAGCAAGAGCCCAACTTCACCCCAACAACTAGCACTAAGAATATAATACTAGAAATGCAACAAAGCTAAGATAATACTTCAAATACTTGCTAAACAAATACACAATGTAAAGTGCTTGAATTAAGTGCGGAATGTAAAGCAAAGTTTAGAAGACTCCTCCAATTTTTTCCGAGGTATCGAAGAGTCGGCACTCTCCACTAGTCCTCGTTGGAGCACCCGTGCAAGGGTATCGCTCCCCCTTGGTCCTCGCAAGAACCAAGTGCTCACTACGAGATGATCCTTTGCCACTCCGGCGCGGTGGATCCCTCGAGACCGCTTACAAACTTGAGTCGGGTCACCAACAAGATCTTCACGGTGATCACCGAGCTCCCAACGCCACCAAGCCGTCTAGGTGATGCCGATCACCAAGAGTAACAAGCCGTAGACTTTCGCTTGACCAAGAGAAGCCTAATGCAAGTGGTGTGTGCTCTAGGTGGCTCTCACTAGCGCTAATGAGGAACAAACGCGGATTATGATTCTCTAATCTCCTCACTAGGCTTTTGGTGCTTGCAATGCTCTAGCAATGTGCTGGAATAAATGTGGAGTGCAAGTCATTGAATATGGTGGGTGGAGGGGGTATAAATAGCCCTTACCCACCAACTAGCCGTTACAGGCATTTCACTGCGCGATGGCGCACCGGACAGTCCGGTGCGCCACCGGTGCGCCAACTGTGCGCCAACGGTCGTTTCCAACGGCTAGTTCTGACAGGTAGCCGTTGGACTCATGGCGCACCGGACAGTGAACAGTCCACTGTCCGGTGCATACCGGACAGTCCGGTGCGGTGTCCGGTGTGCCACTAAAATTCAACTCCGAAAGCTGCGCTCTCGGGTTTCTGGGGAGGGGAAGCCTCTGCCGCGGACCAGCTTGGCCCTACCTGGCAGAGGGTACACCGGACAGTCCGGTGCACACCGGACAGTCCGGTGCCCCAAGGCCAGAAACACTAACTCTTGTTTTTCAGCTGATTTTCAAATCGGTTTTCGTTCTAACTTGAGTGTGAGTTCTAGAGTGACACCTAGCACTGTGTATGAGTGTGATTGTGCACCAACACTACACTAGAACTCTCTTGGTCAAACTACTCATCGACAACCCCTCTTTATAGTACGGCTAAAAGAGAATAAAAGACCTAACTAAATCGCGAGTGTCCACATCTCCTTGACACTCGGACTCCGTAGACCTTCATCTTTTGTTTCGTCGTTTTAGCCGTCGCTTCGAGTTCTTATCTCCGGGATCGTTTTCACCGTTGTAGTACTTCTACCTGTCATGCGACCTAACTTACCATTTGTCTCTGCAAAACACACGTTAGTCACATATAATGTTACGTTGTCATTAATCACTAAAACCAACCAGGGGCCTAGATGCTTTCAATCTCCCCCTTTTTGGTGATTGATGACAACCCTACAAGTTTGTGAGAGTAGTTTGTTTTGAAGTTTCTGTCAATAGAAAGAATGGTTAGTTATACTCAGTAATTTTTGACAGAAAGAGCGTGTACCATAATAATAAGAGTGAGCGCATACACATCATCAGATTCTTGTTTATATAAAAGTGAAGTTAAATCAGTGAAACAAGAACTAGAGGACTGGTAATATAGTATAAGGTGAAAACATAATACACACAGTCAATCATAAGCAACGAGAGTATATGACGAGTTTGTGAGCCAAAAACATCAAGCTAGTACAGAGAGTAGCAAGCACATATATTACACCAAAATGACTCTCTACTAACTCTCTAACTCCCCCTAGCTCTCACAACTCATATATCTCCCCCTTTGGCGTCAAACACCAAAAGGGTCCTGAACCTAAACATCTGAAGCAGGAGGAGGCGGTGGGGGCGAATCCGGTCGCGGTCGAGGCAGCAGAGCGAACGCCGGCGGAGGGTCAGAGTCAGTCTCGGATCCAGGATCTGCGGTAGAAGCTGGAGCTAGTACTGACTCGGACAGAGGCCGCGCTGCAGGAGCGACTGGAACAGAAGCGGTCACAGATACTGCCACAGCAGTAGTGGTAACAGCAGATGTTGGTGGCACTGGCGGCTGGGGGCAGACAGAGCTGAGAACCGGAGAGGTGAACGCCAAAGTGACCGGCTGGAGCGGAGAGGTACCAACAGGGGGTCCTGACAAAATCGATGGCACCACAGGAGCGTGAAGCGGAGGAGGTGGAGCAGACAGAACCGGAGGAACTAAGACACCAGACTGCTGTAGCATGAGAGCCATGAATGCCCTACTCTCAGCCCGATCTTGAAGGAGCTGCTGCTGAAGCGCATCCTGCCTGTCCTGCATGTTCTGAAACATCGAGAGCATCCTCTCGGATAACCGGGCCTGCTCGGCTGCCAGGTGAGCCTACTGCTAAGTGAGAGTCTGGAGAATCGAAGCAAGAGCAGGGTCCATAGCCTGAGGAGGAGCAGGGGCAGCACTAGAACTCCCAGCCTCATGATCATGTGAGCGTGGAGGCATAGGAGGCGGAGGAGGAACCCCAAAATCATCATCATCATCATCATCATCATCAGCTGCTGTACCCTGAGTGTCAAACTGTCGAAGAGCTGCATCCTCGGCCTGAGAGTCAAAAACATGAGCAGAAGCTGGCACAGGAATCTCAGGCGCAGGACGGTAGGATCCAAAAACGAGGCGTGAGGCCTCAAGGGTGCTCTGAAATCGAGGGGGCTGAATCAGCTGCGCAAAGATGTGGCACAAGTAGTGAGCATAGGGCAACTGCCGACGAGCACGAATCCCATCCAAAACGGTGTCCTCGATCTCACAAAACAGGAAGTCCACAACGTCAAACTCAGAGTGGGAGACCAGGGCACCAAGGAGCCAAAGCTGAATATGAGTGGTAGCCTCCCTGTATCCCATCCTCGGCAGAAGAGTCCGTCTGATGAGCTCATATAAGTACTTTGCTGCTGTTGTAAAATCTGCCGGTGAACGTCGCGACCCATCTGTGAAGGGCGGGCGGAACAGAGCCGCGACATGAGCTGTACCCGGAGCCACACCGCCGTGAGGGCGACGAGGAGGATCAGAAGTGCCGTAGCAGAGGCTGTGAAGATGAGTCGTCGACTCGGGAAATCCAAAAAGCTGGCAGATCTGACTGGCAGTAATGGTGACATCCTCGCGCTCAAAGCGAAACCTCATCCAGTGATGATCCGGGTCAATCCAAACAGAGGCGTAGAAGACTCGTACCCACTCCTCAACATACCTGCCGCTGGTAGTCAAAAGGGTCTGAAGGCCAGGCAGATAGGTGAGGTGCGCCTCAGAGTCAGCACCGGCTGCAAGCAGAAAGGCTGGAAGATCCAAAAGCCGGTGCACTCGCAGAGCTATCTGAGCAGACATCTAAGCTCTGAAAAACGACTCCTGAGTACGTGTGCTGAAAAGGTCACCTGCTGCAGGGTCTCTCTGAGCTGGTAGCCAAGACTCCACGGGTTCGTATCTGAACCTACGTACCCGTGCCGCTGTAGCACGCTGAAGGTCAAACAGTCGAGGATCCGTAGCCAGGGGTCGAACCTTAGTCTCATCGCGCTCCCGGAATCGAGGTGGAGGGACAGGAGGAGCTGAAGCGGGAGCGGGAGGAGGAGGAGCAGTGGAAGCTGGTGTAGTGGATGTAGTGGGTATGGCTGTGGAGGTGGATGGAGCAATAGGAGTGACGGGAGCAGGCAGAGTGGGTGGCGGAGTGGAAGCAGAGGTGTGAGTGGAGGAGCGATGCCGGGAGGCGAGACGACGAACACGGTATGCAATCTGATCGGATGGAGTCTGTGGCTGATCTCCAAGCTCGGCCTGCGCAGCGGCTGCTGCAGCTGCTGCCGCTGCACGGGCTGCTCTGTCCGTACGCCGCTTCTTGCGGCCTTCCTGCTGCTCCAAGTAAACAGTCTTGCCCTTGACCTGCCTGAAGGGGCGACGAGGATCCTCATCATCGCCTCCCCCTGGCGCTGACACATTCTTCGTGCACGGCATCCTGAACTGATGTCTGCAAATGAGAGAGAGTGACTAAGCACAGAGCAAAAATGACCGAGAGATTTTAGCAAAGGATGAGATGACTACCTGGAAAGCTCACACGAGAGGTGACGATCCAGGCAGGACGGGAGACGGCACACGGGCAACCAAGGTCACTGAAATGACAGAAGAGGTGAGCACGTATTAGTCACATAGTCATAAGTATATGAAATGTGAATAAATACATACACAAGAGAAAAGTGGCACAGGAAACACAAGATGAGACGATCGAGAAGTCAAACGCCGTGAAAACGACGTTTGAAGGATAAATAGTGCCATAGGAGGTTTGGAATTCAAATTGAGGCACGAAACGATATGGAATTGAGCCGATACTTCACGATTAGGTTTATATAGGTGAATATGAGTGAAGTGTGAGCTTGGTTTAAATTTAGGCGAAGAAAAACGAATTAGGACACTCGGCTCGGAAACGATCGCTTGAAGTGGGGAATTGAGTGAAATTGAAGCCTGGAAACTCGGATTGGCGTGAAATTTGGCAAGGATGTTGCTGGAAGTGTTGTGAAGGTGCCTGAAAAATTTGGGTTCAATTGGAGCATTTTTGGCTGGTTTGGGCATTTCACCGAGCACGTGGCGTGCGGGAAATTAGGTTTACGGTGAAACGGCAATTTGAGGTGGGAAAACCCTCCCGAAGGAGCTAAGAACCTGCAGGGATGCACAATGGGGACAATTGAACACATTCCACCTTTTGGATTCATTGGATTTGACAAGAATTTGAAAGATGGACAAGGGGTGGAGACTTGAGTGCCTCACTACCTCTCAAAGGGAAATTAGCCTCATGTGTTTTGCAAGATAAAAGTTCATTTTCAACAAGAAGATTGTCATGATCAAATTTAATTTGAGTATAATCTTCCTTGATCTTTACTAGTCTATTTTGCATCTCCCTATTAGTTTCATTTAATTTGTCATATTTTTCCTTAGCATCTTTTAGGGAGTTTGTGAGCTCATTTATAGTTGATGACATAGTTTTATTCTCTTCTTTTATTTCATCACTAGCCTTTATAACTATGTCATGTTTGGCATTTAAAGATTCATTTTCATTTTTCAACCTATCACATTTAGCTTTTGACTTTCTAATGATTTGAGTATATTCTTTAAGTAAGTCAGCTAACTCATCATATGAAGGTGAAGCAAATTCCTCATCACTATCACTATCACTATCATCAGCAATATCATTTTGTACCTTCCGTTCACCCCTAGCCATGAGGCATAGGTGAGAAGTGGATGATGGCGATGGTGGTGGTGAAGAGAAGTCCCCGGCGATGGCGGCAATTTTTTCATCATCTTCTTCACTTGAAGAAGACCCACTTGATGATTCGATGTCGGTGAGCCAGTCGCCAACAATATATGTCTTTCCATTCTTCTTCTTGTGAAACCTCTTTTGCTTCCCATCCTTTCTTTTGAAGAATTTCTTTTCCTTCTTTTCATCATCGCTGTCATCTTCTTTCTTGCCCTTGAACTTGTTCTTCTTGGGCTTGTTGCATTGATGAGCAAGATGACCAAGCTCACCACAGTTGTAGCAGTCCATCTCAGAAATGGGCTTTCTTTTGTTGGAAAAGAACTTCTTCTTCCTTGAATCAAATTTGATGCCTTCTCTATTTAGCTTCTTCAACATCTTGGTGGTCTTCCTTACCATCAAGGCAATGTTTGCATCAAGGTCATCATCACTTGAGGATTCTTCCTCAACTTGTATTTTTGCTTTTCCTTTTCTTTCATGATTTGCTTTGAGAGCCAAATCCTTTCTTTTGGAAGATGATTCTTCTTTGTCGTTGATGTGCATGTACATTTCATGGGCATTGATCTTTCCCAAAATTTGTGTAGGTGTGGTAACTGAAAGATCCATTTGATGTAGCACAGTGACAATGTGTCCATATTTGTCTATTGGGAGGACACTGAGAATCTTCCTCACAACATCCGGTTGTGAGATTTGAGTAAGCCCCAATCCATTAACTTCCTCTACAAGAATATTAAGTCGTGAGTACATAGCATTTGCATTTTCATTAGTAAGCATTTCAAAAGAATTTAACTTTCGCATGGCTATGTGATATCTTTCCTCACGTTCACTTCTAGTTCCTTCGTGTAGAGCACAAATGTCTATCCACAAATCATGAGCATTTTTATGATTTCTTACTCTATTGAACACATCTTTGCAAAGGCCTCTAAAAAGGGTGTTTTTGGCCTTAGCATTCCATTTCTCATAATTGAACTCATCACCTACAAGATTTGTGGGATCTTTAGGTTCGGGGAACCCTTGTGTGGCAGCTTTATAGACACCAATGTCTATAGCCTCTAAGTATGCTTCCATACGAATTTTCCAATAAGGAAAATCGTCACCATCAAAAACGGGAGGAGGTCCATCCCCACCGGACATCGTAACTCTAGCGGTTAAGCTAATCTATGAGCAACAAGGTTCTGATACCAATTGAAAGGATCACGATGCCCAAGAGGGGGGGTGAATTGGGCTTTTCTAAAAATCAACACTAATTAAAACCTAAGCAAGAGCTAAGCAAGAGCCCAACTTCACCCCAACAACTAGCACTAAGAATATAATACTAGAAATGCAACAAAGCTAAGATAATACTTCAAATACTTGCTAAACAAATACACAATGTAAAGTGCTTGAATTAAGTGCAGGATGTAAAGCAAAGTTTAGAAGACTCCTCCAATTTTTTCCGAGGTATCGAAGAGTCGGCACTCTCCACTAGTCCTCGTTGGAGCACCCGCGCAAGGGTATCGCTCCCCCTTGGTCCTCGCAAGAACCAAGTGCTCACTACGAGATGATCCTTTGCCACTCCGGCGTGGTGGATCCCTCGAGACCGCTTACAAACTTGAGTCGGGTCACCAACAAGATCTTCACGGTGATCACCGAGCTCCCAACGCCACCAAGCCATCTAGGTGATGCCGATCACCAAGAGTAACAAGCCGTAGACTTTCGCTTGACCAAGAGAAGCCTAATGCAAGTGGTGTGTGCTCTAGGTGGCTCTCACTAGCGCTAATGAGGAACAAACGCGGATGTTGGGGACTTGTTCTCAAAGGCTTAGAATTAAGAACAAGGCAACATAAAAAATGTTAAGTGTTAAAGTCCTTCGTCCTTCGGAACATTATGTCCCTTCGGGAGATAATGTGTTTCGGACGAAGGTCACAAGAGACATACCTTCGTAAACATAACAAGTAATGACGAAGGATTCATATATGGCATGAAATATAATATAAACACCATCATAGAATCATTTCTATTTTATTAACATGGAAAATAGAAATGATTTCAAATTACAAATGTACCTTCGGTCCTGAGAGAAGGTAGAAAGTACAAGCGTGACGCAAAAGCAGATGCCTAGTCCGCGTGAACAGTACGGGAGTACTGTTCATCTATTTATAGACGCGGGACGCAGCCCACGTAAAATTACATCCATGTCCATTACATTTGTTAACGGCTTATGGAAATCTGTCGAGGCCCACGTAGTCTTTTCATCTTTAAGTCGGTTCCCCTTTCCGCTATCGCGACGAAGCTTCCCTGCACACAGCTTCGGCTGTGCACCATCCTTCGTAGAACTTGGTAATCAGCTCGTCCTTCGTCTGGCTCAGGCTTCGTCCTGACCGTGCTTTATGTTCATAATTCTGAGTCCGAAGATACCTGTTCACATAATCCACTTGGAAAACATTGTCAAATCATGTTTTTGAGGACCTTCGGAGGACGAAGGCCCCCAACAGTAGCCCCTCGCAATATTAATTTGTTAATAATAAATTCAGATTGCGATATGGACGAAGGCCTTGAGCCGAAGGTCCGAAAAAAACACCTTCCCTTTGCTAGAATAGCAACATTCACTGACAAGCGGGGTCTTTCCATTTTCAGCGCCCTGGGCGTATAAATAAGATCACACCGCCAACTCATTTGGTACGCACACTTGCCATCTGCTTCGGTCCACTAAATTTTTAGCTCTTGTGCATTAAGATTGGTGACCTTTTTGATTTCGAAGCTTCGGCCTTGAAAACAGTTTTTTAGCGTGTCCGAAGATGTCTGAAGGTAAGAAGATCCCTGCTGAGACGAAGCTGAGTCTCGAAGAAGAGAAGAATTTGGGGTTTCTGATAGCGATGGCGGAGACCAATACAGAGAAAATCACCAAGGAGATTCTTGAAGGTTTGTCTGAAGATACTGGTGACAGCGACAGCTATGATGTAGAAAGTGGTGGGGAAGAGGCCGAAGATCGACCATGGCGGCCAAGTCACACGGTTTTCGGTAAGACCACTATCAAGCAGAGTCATATTGATAATATGAGGGGGAGGTATTTTCGAGATATATCTGTTGTGAGGGCTGACGCTGGAGAGAAGACTTCTCCCACCCCAGAAGAAGATGAAGTCGTAGTCTTCCGAAGCTTTCTCAAGGCTGGGCTTCGGTTCCCCCTAAGCAACTTTGTTGTTGAAGTCCTGAAGACATTTCAAGTCTACCTTCATCAAATTACCCCCGAAGCCATCATAAGAATGGGGGTGTTTGTCTGGGCTGTGAGAAGCCAAGGTTTGGAACCAAACGCTAAAAGTTTCTGCAATATTCATGAGTTATTATACGAGACGAAGCCCTGGGGAAAAGAACAATACCACAACAATTTTGGGTGTTATAGCTTCGGTGCCCGCTCCGGGTCAAGCTGCCCTGTGCCGACCTTTCGGAAGAGGTGGCCCGGAGCCTGGATGACAGAGTGGTTCTATGTGAAGAATGACTTAACAGCGCAAGAAAATGTTAAAAGTATCATTATGCGCCCCATCTGGCAACGCTTCAGACTTCGAAGGCCGAAGGTTGAAATGGACGAAGCAGCCGAGGAATGCCAAAGAGCCTTCGGCGTAATCTGCTCTTTCATTGGGACAAGGGACTTGGTCCAAGAGCACATTGCCTTCAGGGTATGGCCACTTACAGAAAAGTGGGAAATGCCGAAGGAGACCATTAAAGAATCCGACGAAGGCGGATTGGTCAGACTGAAATACACATTCAAATATGCAGATAAATTTGTTGAACCTGATGATGACTGGTTGAAAAGCATTGAAACATTAAGTGACGAACTGCTTGGGGCATACTCGAAGGCTGAAAATACTGCGCTATCAGCAGCCTTCGGAGGCCGAAAGAAGAAAAGGCTCAACCGTGTGTTTGACGCAGTTGGGTTTATCTACCCTGACTATCATTATCCGGTATTGGGTCGCAAAAGGAAAAATGCTTCTCCTGCGACAGAAGCTACCACAAGTGCCACTAGTGAGCCAGCGCCTCAAAGGAAAAAGATGAAGGTGCTCACCCATCGGACACGCTTTATTGAGCCGGCCACAGTGCCAGAATTTATTGGTGAAATTTCTTTGGCCTCTGAAGCTACAGAACCAGCTCCAGTGCCGAAGACAGTAGAGAAAACTGAAGCGCCTTCAGCAGTAGAAAAATCGAAGACTGAAGGGCCAAAAACATCAAAAATTTTAAGTCCTTCAGCAAATGTCGACACAACAAAAAATCAAAAGGGCCCATCGATGACCCCAAGAAGAAAAAGAATGGTGAACGTATTGGATGTCTTGGAAACGATTAAGTCTTCAACCACAAAGGAGTCTGTTGAACCCGCTGAAGCATCTACTGAAGCTTCGAAACAACAAGCTGAAGCTGAAGCTGGGCCTTCAGAACCCACCAAGGAACAATCCGAGAAAATATCAGAACCAGCCTTGGTTGAAGAAATTGACACGGCCACCCTCGAAGCTCCCTCCAGCATACGCGATTACATCGTGCGACATGCTTCAGGGAAAAAACTATCTGAAGAAGAGACCTATGAAGCGAATCACTATGCTAGGGAGTTAAAGTATCCGAAGGGGGCAGTAGTATTCAATGGGACACACGAAGATGATTTCCTGTACTGTCTCCCAGACAATAAAGAACTATCCGTATGCCGGGAAATGGCTAGAAGCATGGGGTTCCCGAAACTCGAAGCTGGACTATGCGCCATGACGAAAGAGGATCTCGCAGACAGTCTTGCATATAATAGCCTAAAGGTATGGAAATTAAGCGTTTGAAAAAAAAACTTTTTAATGTGTAATTCATTCCTTTATTCTTATATGGATTCTTTTTCATATAGGGCTTGATTCTGAGCAACGCATTAAGAGCCCAAAAAAGCGCCGAAGATGAAAGCTACGACATTGCGTTTAACAATTTACGCTCCGAAGTTATCAAACTAAGAAACGAAGCTCTGGAAAAGGATAAGATTCTGCTTACATTGGTAGATAAAGTAAAGAAAGACGAAGCTGCCTCAAAAACCCAGGCCGAAGCCCAAAGACGTGAAATTAAAGATCTTCAAAAACAGCTGGCTAGAGCTAAAGAGGAACGCGTGCTTGAGGAAACAAAACGAGAACTCAGTGATCATATGGTCAATAAATTGGAGTTGAGTGTTAAAGAGCTTCGTGCTTCTCAGAGAAAATGTTATGTTAAATCTGTAGAATGCGTGAATAAAATTAAAACCAGCTTCGCCAGCGTGGGCGCCTTTTCCAGCGAAGAGAATTTTTCTCGAGGCAATCCCGAAGGTCCACTGGAATGGATTAGTCACAAAGCAGAGGCCTTCGAGGAGATCCTGAGCAGTCGTGGCGACATCTGCGCTTTTTCGGGCGCCAGAGGAATTGCTTCTGTCTTAGAGAAGAAAGGTTGCGGGCATGTAAAATTTTTAGCTCAGTCCGAAGCTACCTTATCTTCCGAAGACATCAAGGACCCCTCGGCCGAAGCAAGCGTGGTTGGTGGCAAATTTTTTACTGATATCTGGAACGACGGCGGCCGAGGAATGGCGCAAGAAATCATCCAAAGGAGCGAAAAAGGCATCCATGATGCTAGGAAAGTGGCAGAAGCTGCCGAAAGAAGTGCAGAGCCCGAAAGGCAATTAGGTACCAATTAGTCGCTCTTATTGTGTTGTAATTTTTATTTCAAACTTTGCTCACGGTTTGTAATAGTAATGAAGAAATGTTCTCTTCCCTCAAAAGCTGCTGGATCGACTGCCGACCCCCACACAAAAGGGGATGATGAAATTAAACAAATGGCCGAAGCTATCATGGACAAAGTTGTTGATCAACTTCTAAATGAAGCTGCCGAAGCAGTATTAAGAGAAAACTAGATGCTATTTAGAAAAAACATTTAAAGTGTGATCTATGTAACATTTTGTACATTTGAATGTAATATACAAGTCTCTTTTCATTATTCAATTCTTTACGATGCATGAAACTCTATATACATACCTTTTTTGAGCCTTCGGCGAAAAAACACCTTCCCTTCTTTTCATGCTTCGTGAAGAAGACATTTTCCGTTAAAATTATTCTGATGAAACACGTTCATACTTCATGAAAACAGTCTCCGAAGCTATACAATTTCGATATTGCTCTGATGAAGCTCGTCCATGCTTCGTAAAAATATTCTCCGAAGCTGTATTCCGAAGATTATCATTGTATTCCCTCGTGACTTTACACAATTTTCACTTTCTCAAAGCGTCCTTTCGAAGGTTGATACTGTGTCCCCTTCTTTTGCCAAATGCAATATGATGTATGATGCTTATGTTATGCAAAATGATGTGATGATGTTATGCTATGCAAATGACATTTGTTCCGAAGATACACACAAAATATATTCGTAAGCTCTGCATTCCCTTAGGAACGTCTTTGGAGCTTCTTCGCCTTTTACTTAGACGGTATAAGCTCTGCATTCCCTTAGGAACGTCTTTGGAGCTTCGCCTTTTACTTAGGCGGTATCAGCGTTGACTTTTCGCTGTATGCTCTGCATTCCCTTAGGAACGTCTTTGGAGCAAAAAACTTACGCTGCGCTCCCTTTGGAACGGCTTTTTGTAACTTCGGCAACTTACTCTGCGCTCCTTAGAACGACTTTTTGTTGCTTCGAAGGATTTTTAATAATCCGAAGACCCTCCTTGTTACCGCAAATTTTTTAAGCTTCAGCAACTTAAGCCTGTAGAGAAGATAGGTTTTTCTAATAACCAACCACAAAACTATTATATGAAAACTGAAGTGTTCTTTATTACACCGAAAACAGAACTTAAACGGAAAAGACTGCTATCAAAGTAGGATATCTGTCAATAAATGTGCTTCGACTCCAGCACAGTACTGTTGACTGTACGGGCTTCAGATTGCTCTCTGAGGTCCCTTTGGTGCGGAACATATTGGCTCCCTTCTGGCTGCTGGCCTTGTCGCAGCGGAGGCGGAGGCGGGGGCTGTTGCCATGAAGCTTGAGGTTGACTTGCCGAAGCTACGGAAACTGCAGGGTGGTTGCCCACGTACTCCGGGATGTAAGGCTGATGGTACGAAGCAGTATGCATGACCTGCTTCGGCTGTCCCTGTTGCGCTGCAGCTTCTGCTAGCTCCTTTTGTTTCTGGATGGTAACATGGCACATCCTGGTGGTATGGCCCTTGTTCTCACCGCAGAATAAGCAAAATGTCCTCCTTGGTTGATCTCCAAATCTCCCGCCGAAGCCCCTGGCGCCTCTGCCTCTTGGAGCTGGTGGCCGAAAGAAAGTTTGCTGCTGCCCCGAAGCCTGTGAGGAGCACTGCGGCCTGTTCTGCTGACTCCCCTTGTCATCATTTTGAGTGGAGTTGTGAATGGACCTGACATGCCTCGGATAGAATCTTCCCCCGAAGCCCCTGGTCATCTCAGAAAATCTGAAGGCCTCCTCCCTTCTTTGGCGAAAGTCATTATCAGCACGAATGTACTCATCCATCTTTTGGAGCAGCTTCTCCAAAGTCTGAGGAGGCTTCCTAGCAAAGTATTGGGCTGCTGGTCCAGGACGAAGCCCCTTGATCATGGCTTCGATGACAATTTCATTGGGCACCGTTGGAGCCTGCACCCTCAGACGCAAGAACCTTCTGACATACGCCTGAAGGTATTCTTCATGGTCCTGAGTGCACTGGAACAAGGCTTGAGCAGTGACCGGCTTCGTCTGAAATCCTTGAAAGCTGGTTAACAGCATATCCTTCAGCTTCTGCCATGAGGTGATCGTTCCTGGTCGAAGGGAGGAGTACCAGGTCTGAGCAACATTCCTGACGGCCATGACGAAAGACTTCGCCATGACTGCAGCATTGCCCCCATACGAAGACACTGTTGCTTCATAGCTCATCAAGAACTGCTTCGGGTCTGAGTGGCCGTCGAACATGGGAAGCTGGGGTGGCTTATAGGATGGAGGCCAAGGTGTAGCCTGCAGCTCAGCGGACAAAGGAGAAGCATCATCGAAAACAAAATTTCCCTGATGGAAATTGTCATACCAGTCATCTTCGTTGACGAAGCCCTCCTGATGAAGGTCTTTCTGCTGAGGCCTTCTATTTTGCTCATCATGAGTAAGATGGCGAACTTCCTCAGAGGCTTCGTCTATCTGCCGTTGCAACTCAGCTAGCCGGGCCATCTTCTCCTTCTTTCTCTGCACCTGTTGATGTAGCATCTCCATATCCCTGATTTCTTGGTCTAGCTCTTCCTCCTGAAGCGTTGGGCTGACAGCCTTTCTCTTCTGGTTTCGGGCCTCCCGAAGAGAGACGGTCTCCTGGTTGTGGTCCAGCGGTTGCAGTGCTGCAGCCCCAGCCGCTGAAGCTTTCTTCGGTGCCATAGCGAAGGTCTATAGCTTCCGAAGGTGTTCAAAAAACTCGAAGTGGAAGTGAGTTCACCGGAGGTGGGCGCCAATGTTGGGGACTTGTTCTCAAAGGCTTAGAATTAAGAACAAGGCAACATAAAAAATGTTAAGTGTTAAAGTCCTTCGTCCTTCGGAACATTATGTCCCTTCGGGAGATAATGTGTTTCGGACGAAGGTCACAAGAGACATACCTTCGTAAACATAACAAGTAATGACGAAGGATTCATATATGGCATGAAATATAATATAAACACCATCATAGAATCATTTCTATTTTATTAACATGGAAAAATAGAAATGATTTCAAATTACAAATGTACCTTCGGTCCTGAGAGAAGGTAGAAAGTACAAGCGTGACGCAAAAGCAGATGCCTAGTCCGCGTGAACAGTACGGGAGTACTGTTCATCTATTTATAGACGCGGGACGCAGCCCACGTAAAATTACATCCATGTCCATTACATTTGTTAACGGCTTATGGAAATCTGTCGAGGCCCACGTAGTCTTTTCATCTTTAAGTCGGTTCCCCTTTCCGCTATCGCGACGAAGCTTCCCTGCACATAGCTTCGGCTGTGCACCATCCTTCGTAGAACTTGGTAATCAGCTCGTCCTTCGTCTGGCTCAGGCTTCGTCCTGACCGTGCTTTATGTTCATAATTCTGAGTCCGAAGATACCTGTTCACATAATCCACTTGGAAAACATTGTCAAATCATGTTTTTGAGGACCTTCGGAGGACGAAGGCCCCCAACAGCGGATTATGATTCTCTAATCTCCTCACTAGGCTTTTGGTGCTTGCAATGCTCTAGCAATGTGCTGGAATAAATGTGGAGTGCAAGTCATTGAATATGGTGGGTGGAGGGGGTATAAATAGCCCTTACCCACCAACTAGCCGTTACAGGCATTTCACTGCGCGATGGCGCACCGGACAGTCCGGTGCGCCACCGGTGCGCCAACTGTGCGTTAACGGTCGTTTCCAACGGCTAGTTCTGACAGGTAGCCGTTGGACTCATGGCGCACCGGACAGTAAACAGTCCACTGTCCGGTGCACACCGGACAGTCCGGTGCGGTGTCCGGTGTGCCACTAAAATTCAACTCTGAAAGCTGCGCTCTCGGGTTTCTGGGGAGGGGAAGCCTCTGCCGCGGACCAGCCTGGCCCTACCTGGCAGAGGGTACACCGGACAGTCCGGTGCACACCGGACAGTCCGGTGCCCCAAGGCCAGAAACACTAACTCTTGTTTTTCAGCTGATTTTCAAATCGGTTTTCGTTCTAACTTGAGTGTGAGTTCTAGAGTGACACCTAGCACTGTGTATGAGTGTGATTGTGCACCAACACTACACTAGAACTCTCTTGGTCAAACTACTCATCGACAACCCCTCTTTATAGTACGGCTAAAAGAGAATAAAAGACCTAACTAAATCGCGAGTGTCCACATCTCCTTGACACTCGGACTCCGTAGACCTTCATCTTTTGTTTCGTCGTTTTAGCCGTCGCTTCGAGTTCTTATCTCCGGGATCGTTTTCACCGTTGTAGTACTTCTACCTGTCATGCGACCTAACTTACCATTTGTCTCTGCAAAACACACGTTAGTCACATATAATGTTACGTTGTCATTAATCACTAAAACCAACCAGGGGCCTAGATGCTTTCAGCACAGATGCCGACGCCTCATGTTGACGCCGGGATGACCGCGGCCTGGGCCTAGTTGAGCCAGAGTGCGCCATGCCGAGTAGACGGTCGATGTCGTCCCGCCACTGCTTCATGGCTCCTGGAGAGGCCGTGGAGCTAGGAGGGTGGCGCAGCAATTCCCTGGCTGCTGACAGTGCACCAGGTGCAGCCCTGGATGCCCTGGATGTTTGCGTAGGAGTGTGCTGTCGCGCAGAGCGCACAGCAGCTGCACCGGGCGCAGGGTGGCTAGAGGTCCGTGGTGTGGAAGAGGCAGCTTCCTCCTCCATGGGGAAGTCCTCGGGGCCGAAGTCGTGGTGCTCGACGATGTGAACCATGGTGTCAAGCAGGAAAACAAGCAAAAACCTAATGCCAAGCCCCCTCCCTGGCGCGCTAAATGTCGGAGAGGAAGTCTCCAGCCGGGTGGCAGAATGCACTCGCCCTAAATCCTATGATGAGGAGGGGGCCTAAGTGTTTTGCCTGTTGCTAGATGGACGATGAACACAAGAACACGCAAGGGTTTAGAGTGGTTCGGGCTGCCGGAGCGTAATACCCTACTCCACTGTGTGCTGTATTGAGCTTGAGAGCTTGTATGAACTTGTGAGTCTGAGAGTCTAAGTGAGTGTGTGTGAGCCTAAATGAGCCTTGCCTTGTAACGTAGTGTGCCCTCCCTTTTATAGCTCAAGAGGGCACATACAAGGATACTGAGCCCCGACATGTGGGCCCAAGGACAAATGGAAGGAAGGAACTACTGCCTCCAACGCGAGGGTGATCTCCGAGCGCCATAATATCCGTAGTGCATATAGTATTGATATCTCACGGCAGCGTCCTTGGTAACGCGCGAGTCATGATGAGTGCAACGCATGCGGCAGCACAGGCGTACTGCCTCCCAACGGGATAGACAGGCATGCTGCCTGCCAGCGGAATGGACAGGTCTCATTAAATGCTGAGGCGGCACACTGCTTGCCAGTGGAACAGACAGGTCGCCGCCTGACAGCAGAGTGGGCAGGCCTCATTAAATGCCGAGGTGGCACATCGCTTGTCAGGCGGCGCGCCTTATCCGCAATAAATGCAGGGGTCGCGCAACCCGGAGGCCTTACGTCAGGCTACGCCTGCTGGCTTACGTCACGCACGGTAGGCCACGTGGCAGCATTGGGTCCCTGCCTGGGCGGGGAGCAGTAGCGTTATGCGGACAGGTCCGCACCAGGCTGGGCCTGAACACATGTCGGCACCGGACATCTGCCTGAGCAAGGCCTAGGTATTCTCTATCCTAGAGTCCTAGGACCCGGTTGTGGGCGGCCTGGACCCCACACAGAGGGGTCCGGGACCCGTCCCGGGGATCTAGGTTGCGCCCTTGGGGGTCCTGGTCCTTTCTCGGGGGTCCAGTCTACATGAACAGGGGTCCGACACTTTCCCATGGGGTCCGAACCCACTGTTGACATCTTGGAGTACATCGTCTTCTCTGGCCACGTGGCGACCCCGGAGCCGTCCACGTGGTGGGGTCGGGTGCTGTTCACCATGCGACCTGAGATAGCTGCATGGGCACCACGTCTTCATGCTGTAGTAAGGGGTACCCCTGTTTCAGGGTACTGACACCAGCACTAAAATCCAATTTGGTAAACCAACAAGCTCCTGCTAATTCATCCAACAATTCGTCCACCACTGGCATGTGATGTTTGTTCTTGACTGTTATTGCATTTAAGTGTCGATAGTCAACACAAAAGCGCCAATTCCCATCTTTCTTTTTGACCAAAATCACCAGAGAAGCAAATGGACTAGTACTTTGTCTTATCACCCCTTGATTCAACATTTGTTTCAACTGTTTTTCAATCTCTGATTTCTGAGCAGGAGAGTATCGATAAGCTCTCAGTTTAACTGGCTGGGTGTGGAGGACATATATCCCCTAGGTCCACTCCAGGGCGAAAACTCTGCCTGGGGCCACACACCAGTCGCCATCAGTAACATCCTGTCGTGGGCTGGGCAAAGGGAAACAGCGGAAACGAGCCGACCTAGGAGTGCGATGGGCCCACACCCGGATTAATTGTGGCTTGGGCGTGATCGCGTTGAGGCTGTTTGTTTTTCCCGCGCTCGACATCCTCAAACGCCGGAGATAGCTCGGAGCAGACGCGTCGGGTTTTCCTCGTGACAGCGAAGGTTGTTCTCTATTAGCTAGGAGATAAGCAGGAAAAGTGTGAACAACATGTACACGGTAAGCACCCTACGGTCGTGTATATAAGGCCAAGAGGGATCCCCTTCACTTTCATATCATTAGCACCACAAAGCTCGGTAGACATCACCTATAAACACCACTCGCATAAAAAGCCACCCCAGGAAGTAGGTATTATGCTCCTCAAAGCGGCCCAAACCTGCTGAAAATCACTTGACTCTCTCTTTCTCATGCCCAAGCACGAACCATCGAGTTACGATCTACGACACCGTTTGTCGGGGACCATAATTAGGGGTACCCTCAAGACTCCTAATTCTCAGCTGGTAACCCCCATCAGCATAAAGCTGCAAAGGCCTGATGGGTGCGATTAAGTCAGATATCAGTCCACTCGAGCGACTCGATCACGCCTCGCCCGAGCCTAGCCCCGGACAGGGGCAGCCGGCCCTGGAGGATTTCCGTCTCGCCCGAGGCCCCCCTCCAACGGCGGACACATCTTCGGCTCGCCCGAGGCCCTGCCTTCGCTAAGAAGCAACCCTGACTAAATCGCCGCACCGACCGACCAAATCGCAGGAGCATTTAACGCAAAGGTGGCCTGACACCTTTATCCTGACGCGCGCCCTCCGGCAGAGCCGAAGTGACCGCCGTCACTTCGCCGCTCCACTGACCGGTCTGACAGAAGGACAGCGCCGCCTGCGCCACTCCGACTGCAGCGCCACTTGACAGAGTGATGCTGACAGGAAGCCAGGCCCTGCCAAAGGCACCATAGGAAGCTCCGCCCGACCCAGGGCTCGGACTCGGGCTCAGCCCCGGAAGACGGCGAACTCCGCTCCGCCCGACCCAGGGCTCGGACTCGGGCTAAGACCCGGAAGACGACGAACTCCGCTTCGCCCGACCCCAGGGCTCGGACTCGGGCTAAGACCCGGAAGACGGCGAACTCCGCTCCGCCCGACCCAGGGCTCGGACTCGGGCTAAGACCCGGAAGACGGCGAACTCCGCTCCGCCCGACCCAGGGCTCGGACTCGGGCTAAGACCCGGAAGACGACGAACTCCGCTTCGCCCGACCCCAGGGCTCGGACTCGGACACCGCCCTGGCCTCTGCCGATGACCTCCGCCTCGCCCGACCCAGGGGCTTGGACTCGGCCTCGGCCATGGAAGACAGACTCGACTTCAGCTTCGGAGGAGCCTCCACGTCGCCCAACCTAGGGCGCAGGCCAGCCACGTCAACAGGAAGCGCCATCATCACCCTACCCCGAGCTGACTCGGGCCGCAGAGAACAAGACCAGTGTCCCATCTGGCTGTCTCCACCAGATAGGCAATGATGGCTCCCCGCATGCCCTGTGACGACGGCGGCTCTCAGCTCTCTTACGGAAGCAGGAGGACGTCAGCAAGGACACAACCGCTCTGACAGCTGTCCCTCCGCCAGGCTCCACCGCTCCTCCGACGGCCACGACATCACACTAGTTGGGTTCCAAGATCTCTTCGGCTGTCACATTGGCATGTACTCAGGGCACTAGCTCTCCCTCGCTAGACACGTAGCACTCTGCTACACCCCCATTGTACACCTGGATCCTCTCCTTGCGTCTATAAAAGGAAGGACCAGGGCCCTCTTAGAGAAGGTTGGCCGCGCGGGACGAGGACGGGACAGGCGCTCTCTTGGGGCCGCTCGCTTCCCTCACCCGCGTGGACGCTTGTAACCCCCTACTGCAAGCGCACCCGACCTGGGCGCGGGACGAACACGAAGGCTGTGGGATTCCCACCACTCTCGCGCCGGTCTCCGGCCGCCTCGCTCCTTTCCCCCCTTTGCGCTCGCCCACGCGCTCGACCCATCTGGGCTGGGGCACGCGACACTCACTCGTCGGCCTGAGGGACCCCCGGTCTCGAAACGCCGACAGTTGGCGCGCCAGGTAGGGGCCAGCTGCGTGTTGACGAACAGCTTCCCGTCAAGCTCCAGATGGGCAGTCTCCAACAACTTCTCCAACCCGGGACGGTGCTCCGTTTCGGGAGTCTTGAGTTCATGTCCCTCGACGGCAGCTACGACATGATACTCCTTCCACCGCCGCGCGACAACGACAATGGCGGCCGACAGCCCGCCCGCCGGCGGCGGAATCGACGACGACTTCCCCGCGTGGCGGAAGGACAACATTCGAGCTCGCCCCGTCCTCTCCCCCGCCAACGGAGGAGGAGGCGGGGCAACCAAGGCCAAGCAGGAGGCCGCGCCTCATCGGCTGTCGAGCGAGTCGACGTCCCTAGCACCCCAACGGGGGGCGCGTTGGGCGTCGACCTCGCGTTTGAGACGAAGGCGAGCGCCGTCTCCCCGCGACACGCCAATCCCAAGCAAGTGGACGACGCCAGCGCGCTTGCGAAAAGCTTGCAGGACGTCGCCCTCGTACCGGAGGCGACGATGCAGTCAGTCCTCGACGTGACTTCATCGCCGCTTGACGACCAAAAGGTACCAACCGATTCCCATCCTACGTCATTTGTACTCAGCCTCAACCCGCCTAGCAATCTCGCTTTGGCGGGCGCCCTTGTAGAGGCGAGTACAAACCCTCTGGGGTTTCGCTTGCGGTCGCCTTGGGACCGGCTGACGGACGTCTCGACCCACGGGCCCTCTGGGTCTGAGGAAGATGGCGACCCCAACATCTGTTGGGATTTCTCTGGATTTGGCAACCCCAGTGCCATGCGGAACTTCATGACCGCATGTGACTACTGCCTCTCCGACTGTTCCGACGGTAGCCGCAGCCTCGACGACGAGGACTGCGGCCCAAGCCGTGAATGTTTCCACATCGATCTGGGGGGTCCCTCCCAAGGCAACCATCTCGGCATGCCGGAGGACGGTGCTCCCCCTGGGCCGGTGCCTCGCGCTGACATCCCGCGGGAGCTAGCTGTGGTCCCCGTTCCGGCGGGGGGTTACGACCCACAGCTTGAGCAAGTCCGCGGGGCGCAGGCCAGGATCGACGAGGGAGCAGGAGCGCTTGAGCCGATCCACCGGGACGTCGGGCAGGCATGGGCGGGCCAACCCCCGGCCGGAGAAATACGTCACCTGCCCCAGGGTCTCCAGCACCGCGTCGCCGATGTCGTCAGGGTCAGGCCACCACCTGCATCCAGTGGGGTCGGTCAGAACCTGGCCACAGCAGCGATGCTCCTCCGCGCGATGCCGGAGCCATCCACCACCGAGGGTCGGCGAATCCAGGGAGAACTCAAAAATCTCCTGGAAGGCGCCGCGGTCCGACGGGCCGAGAGCACTGCCTCCCGAAGGCAAGGATACCCCTCGGAACCTCATGCCGCGACCTCCCGATTCATGCGGGAAGCCTCGGTCTACACCGGGCGCACGCGCAACACCGCGCCTGCGGCCCTGGGCCACCTCGGCAACGAGCGCCATCACCGCGACCGTCGAGCCCACCTCGACGAGAGGGTGCGCCGAGGCTATCACCCCAGGCGTGGGGGACGCTACGACAGCGGGGAGGATCGGAGTCCCTCGCCCGAACCACCCGGTCCGCAGGCCTTCAGCCGGGCCATCCGGCGGGCACCGTTCCCGACCCGGTTCCGACCCCCGACTACTATCACAAAGTACTCGGGGGAAACGAGGCCGGAATTGTGGCTCGCGGACTACCGCCTGGCCTGCCAACTGGGTGGAACAGACGACGACAACCTCATCATCCGCAACCTCCCCCTGTTCCTCTCCGACACCGCTCGCGCCTGGTTGGAGCACCTGCCTCCGGGGCAGATCTCCAACTGGGATGACCTGGTCCAAGCCTTCGCCGGAAATTTCCAGGGCACGTATGTGCGTGTAATACTCAAAGTTGTATTCAAGGAATGTATAGTAGATCTCCTCATTTCATGTGCTATATTTGCATCATAAAAAGAGCACACATGTAATTAAGAAGGACTAATCGAAACAAATGATTCCAAAGTAAAATAAAGTGCATCTTATTGGAGTTTTTGTTTGTGCACTTAATAACATGGGTAAGAATATATATATATTATAATGAGGGGAAGATTTAGATTAAAACATAATTTGAATTTGGGGATTAAGAACCTATTTTGAATATTTAAGAATGAGAAATAACAAGGGAAGGAGGAGAAAGAAAATATTATACAAATAAAAAAATAAGTAAATGAATATATATACATTATTCCAGCACTAGAGTGTGAGTTTGAATAATGGACTCAAAGGGGAAATTTATATTCAAATTCAAATTGGATTCAAAATAAATATAAAAGAAAACAGAAAATAAAGACATAAAAGAAAAGGAGATGGAAGCTTATTTGGGCCCTAGACCTCATTTCGGCCCAACTCCCATTTCCTCAGCCGCGCAGTCCGTTTACAGCTTGGCGCCGACGGGTAGGCCCGGGTTGTCAGTCCCTCATCTCACGACGGCTGAGGATGAAGAAGGCGGGGACACTGATATCCCGGGTCCACCTATCAGGTTGTTCGCACGCGTCGCGTCTCGCCCATGTGGGGACACCCGGTCAGCTGCGCTTCCCTCGGCGCTCCTCAATTCGGTCACGGGTTTGTGGGGCCTTGAGGTCAGACGCCTCAACGGCTTGCCGATCCCGACGGAGCTCCTCCTACGTGCCGTGACCGCTCCGGCTGATACGGAGTCATCATCTCCCATAAGACTCGGGATGTGGGACGCTCTTCCTTGTCCATATCGCCTGGGGCTACCCTGAAACCCATCCATGCGAGTAAGTGCAACCGAGGCGAAGAGAGGAGGGGAAGCAGAAGGGAGAAAGCGCCGCCGTCGTGGGCGACGGGCTACCGGCGTCGATAGATCCGCGGCGACTGGTTGGTGCCCCTGACGAGACCTCGGGGATGACGTCTGTGGGCTTCGTGGTTGAGAAGGCCGACCGGAGCTAACGGAATTGCTCGTCGGAGCGTTTCTTCGCTTTGGATCCGCCGCTGCGTCGTGGGCGGTGTCACTGGTGCGGCAAACGGTGGTAAGGACCCTCCCAATCAACTCGATTTCACCTTCCCCTCGTGTAGCCGCCTGTGTAGCATGTTTTGGGGGCCTCGCGTGCGGGTTGGTGATACTCCGGCGGCAGAACCACCGTGGGGTGCGCAGCGCCGTCGTGGCGCGGCTCTGGGGAGGAAGACGCCCTATGGGCCGTCCATCCCGGGTTGGATGGCTTAGATTGAGCAAGCGTACTTGTTCACACAACCATGATCCGAACCGTTGGATCGATTTCTGGTGGCTGAGATTAGTTGATTGCCGTACCCCTTCGATTCATTAAACCAGAGCCGTTGATCACCGATCGGGCGGCTCACAGGAGCCGATACCGCTTCGCTGGCTGAATTGCAATTGAGCCCTTCGGTTATTAGATAACTAACCCGCCA
Organism: Zea luxurians; assembly: GCA_029449295.1. NCBI lineage: Eukaryota > Viridiplantae > Streptophyta > Magnoliopsida > Poales > Poaceae > Zea > Zea luxurians. The sequence continues at coordinate 187,290,218 of JAOPSE010000004.1, read as the reverse complement.
TCCTGTGGGTATTATTCACTGAGTCTGGTTTAAATTACCCGCTAGCCCCTGCAGTTTTTAGTATTCGAGGCCCAGTCCAGGGAATATTAAAAACAGAGAATTGATATTAGAAATTCGTTTTTAATACAAAAACAATTCTAGAAATTTGGATAATTCATAGAAAATGCATAGGAACTCCAAATTGGTCCGTTCCAGTTCCTAAATTTTTGTAATAATATTGTCTACCCATTAGTGCCTCTGTTCTGACATGACAAACACATTAAAATTATTCTTTCACTTAATCTTGTATTAAATGCATAAAACCCTAGAAAATCCATAACTTAAAATATATAACTCCAAATTTAGTGATTCCAGTTCCTATGATCTCATTTTAATGTGTAGATTTTTACTGTATATTTTATTCATCTGTTTGGTGTGATGTTGATTTTGGCTATACTATGTATGTATTGTGTTGATGCGAGTAGACGAGCAAGCCACTGTGGAAACTGAGGTTCAACAAGTAGAGATAGCTGAGCAGGAGCTCATTGAAGGCAAGTTGTGCCCTTGATCACTTACTTTTCCCAGCCATGTTCTTATTAATTTTAATGATCTGCATAGGTTAATTTTGATGGGAGCCTTTATGTTACCCCAGTTTTGATTACCTCTATACCTTGTTCACCCCTGAAATATTTTTGGGTAGTACTTGCTATTGCTTTATGTGGATTGGGTATGGAGATTCACTATTCATGATTATTCTGTTATTATCTTGTTATTATTACTGTTCATGTTAAGATCATTAAATTAATGGGAACATGGAGCGACCACCCGGGAAAACAGTGCTACCACAAGGGTTTAATGGGACGCCCTTGGCTGATTAACTAGGAAAGCTAGTGGAGGGCTACCTTACCCGAAAGGGGCAAGGGCAGTAGGGGAGTGGTCAGTGTAGGGAGGTCCTTGTTTGATTTTGCTGCGATGGCGGTCGGCAAGAACCCTGCACTGGAGCTTCCTATAAACTGTAGCGGGTAGTCTGAAGCTAGTGGAACTTTGTAAAGGCCTCGTAGTGTTACCCTGCCTCGCCTCCTTGGTAGAGGTGTATGGGATTCATGACCCCTTGGCAGATGGGTAACACGGCTTGTGGGTAAAGATGCGCAACCTCTGCAGAGTGTAAAACTAGTATACTAGCCGTGCTCACGGTCATGAGCGGCTCGGACCCTCACATGATTAATTATGGAACTTAAATTCAATTTGACATTTGCATCGCATTTGGGATTATTTTACTATTACTTTTCTCTATTATTATTAAGGTTTGGTATTTACTTACACTTAGTAATTGCTAATAAAATTTTGACCAACTTATAAAAGCAACGCTCAGCTTCAGCCTTTACTTCATTGATTAGCCTTACACTACATGAACTCCCACCTTTGGTGAGTTCATGCCACATTATTCCCCACGACTTGTTGAGCTATGAACGTATGTGAGCTCACTCTTGCTGTCTCACACCCCCCCCCCACAGGAGAAGAGCAGGTGGTTGAAGAGGAGCCGCCTAACACTGAGGAGTTCGATCTGATCTAGGTGGCGTTTCTCAGTCGACATTGGCGCCGACGATCCTTAGTTCGTTTTATATTTATCTTTATTTTGTAATAAGACTTCCGCTATGTAATAAGTACTCTGATGTTTTATGACATTTATCTCTATACACTCTGTTATTATATATGTTGTCTTCTTGGCGCATGTATGAGATGCACCCGGCTTTGTCCTTTAAAATCGGGTGTTACAGAAGTGGTATCAGAGGCAATGTTGACTGTAGGACGAAACCTAGATAGAAATGGATAAAACCCCTACCTACTTACCTTACTCTGATTCTTCCTATACTTATCTTGATCCTGTCTCACCTTCTACTGTTCTACTCTGATCATTCTTATCTCTTCTACTCTTAGACAAGATGGATTTCACACCTTGGAATCCCTACCCCTATGACATTTTTAAGAGATAGGAAGCCTAAGACAAAAATTAAAACTATTTTCTCTATTAAAATTATTGGTTGATTGTTCTGATGATCAATGCCTGATTTGCTTCTTTGATTGATTGAAATATTACATGGACATCTTAGCATGTGCCAGCATAAGGTAATAAATTAGCTATGGTAGGTAAAACATTAAACTGCTTAGCTAATAAATCCCCCAAAGTAACATGATTGTAATTACTGCCTTGTCTACTGCTCTTTCTTACCATATGTATCTAACTCAGATGGTCAATACCAGGAGGGGTGGTGGAATTGATTTGCCTCCTAACCAACACACTCGAAGGATATATAGACAACCTCAGCCACAGCCTGCAGAGATGAATCCTCCTAATCCTCCACCAGGCGGAGTTGACCCACTGGTTGCTGCTCAGATGGCGGTGATGCAGCAAATGGCGGACACTATGGCTGATATGCGTGCCCAGATGCAGCAAGAACGCCAAGAGATGCGTCAGGAAAGAGAAGACATACGCCAGGTGTTGCGCCAGGAGAGAGATGAGATACGCCAAGAAAGGAGGGCGCAACAACAGCAGCTGCAACAGCAACTTCAACAACAGCAACAGCAGCAACAAGTACCACTGCCTCCACCACCACCATCAGTTCCACCTCGTGATAAGCACCGGGAGTTTATGAGTCATAAGCCACCGACCTTCGCCAGTTCGCCAGATCCACTTGATGCAGATGATTGGCTGAAAGCAATTGAGAAGATGCTCAACATTGCACAATGCACTGACCGGGAGAAGGTTTTATATGCTTCTGGACGTCTGACTGGTCCTGCTGCTGACTGGTGGGATTCATATACTGCTACCCACGATGCTGCTGATACTATTACCTGGGCAGAGTTCAGTACACAATTTAGGAACTACCATATTCCAGCTGGTATGATAAAGATCAAGAAGAAGGAGTTTCTGGCATTGAAGCAAGGCAACATGTCGGTCAGCGAGTACAGAGAAATTTATTCAGCTGTCGAGATATGCTCCGGAGGAAGTTGCTGAGGATGAAAGGAAGCAGGAGCACTTTATTGAAGGACTTAATGGACCCTTGCAGTATGCACTGGTTGCACACACCTTTCCATCATTTCAGAGGCTACTAGATAAGGCTCTTGCTATTGAACACAAGCGTGTTCAACTGGGTGATTTGAAGAGGAAGGCTATCTCACAAGGTCAGGGTAGCAGCAGTGTTCGTCCTCGCTACAGTTCACCACAGGGTACACCGACTCGACCAGGAGGACCACGCCCAGTTCAGCAATCACCACTGAGGACTCCACCTCCTCGACAGGCTACCCCCACTGGCACCCCGACGAAGTTTGCAGGACAGAGTCCAGGCACTACGTGTTTCAAGTGTGGGAAGACTAGTCATTATGCAAATGTCTGCCCACAGAGGATTGCTACTACTCCAGCTCAGAACAAGCAACAGACCCCTGGCAAGGGATATTCTATAGCCAGGGTGAATCAAGTCAGCGTTGATGATAATCCTGATGGTGGGGACCTCGTAATTGGTATGTTTTATGTTAATGCAATTCCTGCAACCATATTATTTGATTCTGGTGCTACACATTCATTCATGTCTGCTAGATATGCCAACACAAATGAAATACCACTGCTAAATATGAGAAAACCCATGATAGTAATTACACCTAAAGGGCCTGTTGAGGCGAATCAAATGACCCGTAGATTGACATTGACCATTATGGGTAGAGAATTTGGAGCTACTGCTATAATATTAGAGTCGAGCAGTATAGATCTGATCCTTGGTATGTCATGGCTAAGAAAGGCAAAGGCCGTTATAGCATGTGGTAGGGGTACCATAGAACTCACTACCACTAAAGGAGAAAGATTTCAAGTTAATATTGCAGTAACCTCCTCATCCATGCGTGCAATGTTCTATATGCCTGAGGAGTTTATTGGTGACAACATCCAGGTAGTTAGAGATTTTCCGGATGTCTTTCCAGAGGAGTTACCAGGGATGCCACCTGATAGAGAAGTTGAGTTTGTGATTGATCTCTTACCTGGAACCGCCCCTATTTCTAAACGGCCCTATAGAATGTCCGTAGAAGAGTTGAAGGAGCTTAAGAAGCAGTTAACTGAGTTACAAGAGGCGGGGTATATTCGTCCGAGTTCCTCACCTTGGGGAGCACCGGTGTTATTTGTGCAGAAGAAGGATGGATCGCAACGGATGTGTGTGGATTATAGATCTCTTAATGATGTTACGGTGAAGAACAAGTATCCGTTGCCCCGTATTGAGGATTTATTTGATCAGATGCGAGGTGCTAGAGTATTCTCGAAGATTGATCTCCGATCCGGTTACCATCAGATGAGGATTAGACCATCGGATATTCCCAAGACGGCTTTCTCGACTCGATATGGATTATATGAGTTTACTGTTATGTCATTTGGACTAACCAATGCACCAGCTTACTTCATGAATTTGATGAATAAGGTGTTTATGGAGTATTTGGACAGATTCGTCGTGGTATTCATCGACGATATTCTTATCTATTCTAAGAATGAAAGTGATCATGAACTACATCTAAGGTTGGTGCTACAGAAGTTACGAGATAATCAACTCTACGCTAAGTTCAGCAAGTGCGAGTTTTGGATTGACAAGGTACCATTCCTTGGTCATATTATTTCTAATGGAGGGATAGCAGTGGATCCTGCTAAAGTGAAGGAGATAATGGAGTGGAGAGTGCCCACTACAGTTACTGAGATTCGGAGTTTCTTGGGACTCGCAGGATATTATCGGAGATTTATTGAAGGATTCTCTAAGATTGCCAAGCCTATGACCTCGCTTTTGGAGAAAGGAAGAGAATTCAAGTGGGATGAGAAATGCCAAGAAAGCTTTGATCAATTGAAGGAGAGATTGATGTCACCTCCAGTATTGATTATGCCAGATCTGCAGAAGGGATTTGACATTTACTGTGATGCATGTGGCCAAGGACTTGGATGTGTGCTTATGCAAGATGGTCATGTGATTGCCTATGCATCTCGTCAGTTGCGGAAGCATGAATTGAACTACCCCACCCATGACTTAGAGCTGGCTGCCGTTGTGCATGCACTTAAGATTTGGAGACACTATATTATGGGAACTAAGTGCCAAGTATACACGGATCATAAGAGTTTGAAGTATATATTCACTCAGAAGGATCTCAACCTTAGGCAACGCCGTTGGTTGGAGCTCATTAAGGATTATGATTTGGAGATTCACTATCACCCAGGCAAGGCGAATTTGGTTGCAGATGCCTTGAGTCGGAAGGAGCATGTTCACTCCGCTTTCGTTGTCCAGCTACCTGATGAATTAGCAAAAGACTTTGAGAGGCTCAACCTGGGAATTGTTACACATACGGAAGGAGTGACTATTGAATTGGAACCTACCTTGGAGCAAGAAATTCGTAAAGGTCAGGTTGGTGATGCCAAAATCCAGGAGATCAAGGATCTGATAACAGAGGGTAGAGGCCCAGAGTTCACGGAGGATGAGCAAGGCATGATATGGTTCAAGAATCGGATCTGTGTTCCCGATATTGATAGTCTTCGGGAAACTATATTGAAGGAAGCACATGACTCAATTTATTCTATCCATCCTGGAAGTACTAAGATGTATCAAGATTTGAAGCAAAAGTATTGGTGGTATGGACTAAAGAGAGATGTGGCTGCACATGTGGCTATGTGCGATGTATGTCAAAGAGTTAAAGCTGAACACCAGAGGCCAGCCGGACTATTGCACCCACTGAAGATACCTGAGTGGAAATGGGAAGAGATTGGCATGGACTTCATTGTTGGATTACCCCGCACGTCTGCTGGATATGATTCGATATGGGTGATTGTGGACAGGCTAACTAAAGTAGCCCACTTTATTCCGGTGAAGACCACTTATTCAGGAGCCAAGTTGGCAGAGTTGTACATGGCACGGATTGTATGCCTGCATGGTGTACCAAAGAAGATTGTGTCAGACCGGGGATCACAGTTTACCTCTCGATATTGGAAGAAATTACACGAGTCCTTGGATACAAGATTGAATTTTAGTTCGGCTTACCATCCACAGACTGATGGGCAGACTGAGAGGACTAACCAAGTACTGAAAGATATGTTAAGAGCTTGTGCTCTTAAACATGGTGGAAGTTGGGATAAGAGTTTGCCTTATGCGGAGTTCTCTTACAATAATAGCTATCAAGCCAGTTTGAAGATGTCACCGTTTGAGGCTTTATATGGCAGAAAGTGCAGGACTCCACTGTATTGGGATCAAACTGGTGAAAGACAGTTGTTTGGGCCTGAGATTATACAAGAAGCAGAGGAACAAGTTCAGCAAATAAGGGAGAATTTGAGAACTGCACAATCCAGGCAGAAAAGCTATGCTGACACCCGGAGAAGACTACTTGAGTTTAAGGAGGGAGATTATGTCTATTTAAAGGTGTCACCACTCCGGGGTATGAGGAGATTCAAAGTCAAAGGAAAGTTGTCCCCTCGCTTTATTGGACCTTTCTTAATCTTAAAGCGAGTAGGAGAAGTTGCATATCAATTGGAGTTACCGGATCATCTCGCGGATGTTCATGATGTATTTCATGTATCTCAGCTGAAGAAATGCCTCAGGGTACCTGAGGAACAGTTACCAATGGAGGACCTTAGTGTTCAAGAGGATTTGACTTATGCTGAGTACCCCATCAAGATTTTGGATACTTTAACTCGGGTTACGAGGAATAAGGTTATAAAGATGTGCAAAGTTCAATGGAGCCACCACGGTGAAGATGAAGCAACTTGGGAAAGAGAAGAAGAGCTTCGCATAGATTTTCCCCACCTTTTCCCTAGATCTCCTTAAATCTCGAGGACGAGATTATTTTTAAGGGGGGTAGGATTTGTAATACTCAAAGTTGTATTCAAGGAATGTATAGTAGATCTCCTCATTTCATGTGCTATATTTGCATCATAAAAAGAGCACACATGTAATTAAGAAGGACTAATCGAAACAAATGATTCCAAAGTAAAATAAAGTGCATCTTATTGGAGTTTTTGTTTGTGCACTTAATAACATGGGTAAGAATATATATATATATTATAATGAGGGGAAGATTTAGATTAAAACATAATTTGAATTTGGGGATTAAGAACCTACTTTGAATATTTAAGAATGAGAAATAACAAGGGAAGGAGGAGAAAGAAAATATTATACAAATAAAAAAATAAGTAAATGAATATATATACATTATTCCAGCACTAGAGTGTGAGTTTGAATAATGGACTCAAAGGGGAAATTTATATTCAAATTCAAATTGGATTCAAAATAAATATAAAAGAAAACAGAAAATAAAGACATAAAAGAAAAGGAGATGGAAGCTTATTTGGGCCCTAGACCTCATTTCGGCCCAACTCCCATTTCCTCAGCCGCGCGGTCCGTTTACAGCTTGGCGCCGACGGGTAGGCCCGGGTTGTCAGTCCCTCATCTCACGACGGCTGAGGATGAAGAAGGCGGGGACACTGATATCCCGGGTCCACCTATCAGGTTGTTCGCACGCGTCGCGTCTCGCCCATGTGGGGACACCCGGTCAGCTGCGCTTCCCTCGGCGCTCCTCAATTCGGTCACGGGTTTGTGGGGCCTTGAGGTCAGACGCCTCAACGGCTTGCCGATCCCGACGGAGCTCCTCCTACGTGCCGTGACCGCTCCGGCTGATACGGAGTCATCATCTCCCATAAGACTCGGGATGTGGGACGCTCTTCCTTGTCCATATCGCCTGGGGCTACCCTGAAACCCATCCGTGCGAGTAAGTGCAACCGAGGCGAAGAGAGGGGGGAAGCAGAAGGGAGAAAGCGCCGCCGTCGTGGGCGACGGGCTACCGGCGTCGATAGATCCGCGGCGACTGGTTGGTGCCCCTGACGAGACCTCGGGGATGACGTCTGTGGGCTTCGCGGTTGAGAAGGCCGACCGGAGCTAACGGAATTGCTCGTCGGAGCGTTTCTTCGCTTTGGATCCGCCGCTGCGTCGTGGGCGGTGTCACTGGTGCAGCAAACGGTGGTAAGGACCCTCCCAATCAACTCGATTTCACCTTCCCCTCGTGTAGCCGCCTGTGTAGCATGTTTTGGGGGCCTCGCGTGCGGGTTGGCGATACTCCGGCGGCAGAACCACCGTGGGGGTGCGCAGCGCCGTCGTGGCGCGGCTCTGGGGAGGAAGACGCCCTCTGGGCCGTCCATCCCGGGTTGGATGGCTTAGATTGAGCAAGCGTACTTGTTCACACAACCATGATCCGAACCGTTGGATCGATTTCTGGTGGCTGAGATTAGTTGATTGTCGTACCCCTTCGATTCATTAAACCAGAGCCGTTGATCACCGATCGGGCGGCTCATAGGAGCCGATACCGCTTCGCTGGCTGAATTGCAATTGAGCCCTTCGGTTATTAGATAACTAACCCGCCATCCTGTGGGTATTATTCACTGAGTCTGGTTTAAATTACCCGCTAGCCCCTGCAGTTTTTAGTATTCGAGGCCCAGTCCAGGGAATATTAAAAACAGAGAATTGATATTAGAAATTCGTTTTTAATACAAAAACAATTCTAGAAATTTGGATAATTCATAGAAAATGCATAGGAACTCCAAATTGGTCCCTTCCAGTTCCTAAATTTTTGTAATAATATTGTCTACCCATTAGTGCCTCTGTTCTGACATGACAAACACATTAAAATTATTCTTTCACTTAATTTTGTATTAAATGCATAAAACCCTAGAAAATCCATAACTTAAAATATATAACTCCAAATTTAGTGATTCCAGTTGCTATGATCTCATTTTAATGCGTAGATTTTTACTGTATATTTTATTCATCTGTTTGGTGTGATGTTGATTTTGGCTATACTATGTATGTATTGTGTTGATGCGAGTAGACGAGCAAGCCACTGTGGAAACTGAGGTTCAACAAGTAGAGATAGCTGAGCAGGAGCTCATTGAAGGCAAGTTGTGCCCTTGATCACTTACTTTTCCCAGCCATGTTCTTATTAATTTTAATGATCTGCATAGGTTAATTTTGATGGGAGCCTTTATGTTACCCCAGTTTTGATTACCTCTATACCTTGTTCACCCCTGAAATATTTTTGGGTAGTACTTGCTATTGCTTTATGTGGATTGGGTATGGAGATTCACTATTCATGATTATTCTGTTATTATCTTGTTATTATTACTGTTCATGTTAAGATCATTAAATTAATGGGAACATGGAGCGACCACCCGGGAAAACAGTGCTACCACAAGGGTTTAATGGGACGCCCTTGGCTGATTAACTAGGAAAGCTAGTGGAGGGCTACCTTACCCGAAAGGGGCAAGGGCAGTAGGGGAGTGGTCAGTGTAGGGAGGTCCTTGTTTGATTTTGCTGCGATGGCGGTCGGCAAGAACCCTGCACTGGAGCTTCCTATAAACTGTAGCGGGTAGTCTGAAGCAAGTGGAACTTTGTAAAGGCCTCGTAGTGTTACCCTGCCTCGCCTCCTTGGTAGAGGTGTATGGGATTCATGACCCCTTGGCAGATGGGTAACACGGCTTGTGGGTAAAGATGCGCAACCTCTGCAGAGTGTAAAACTAGTATACTAGCCGTGCTCACGGTCATGAGCGGCTCGGACCCTCACATGATTAATTATGGAACTTAAATTCAATTTGACATTTGCATCGCATTTGGGATTATTTTACTATTACTTTTCTCTATTATTATTAAGGTTTGGTATTTACTTACACTTAGTAATTGCTAATAAAATTTTGACCAACTTATAAAAGCAACGCTCAGCTTCAGCCTTTACTTCATTGATTAGCCTTACACTACATGAACTCCCACCTTTGGTGAGTTCATGCCACATTATTCCCCACGACTTGTTGAGCTATGAACGTATGTGAGCTCACTCTTGCTGTCTCACACCCCCCCCCACAGGAGAAGAGCAGGTGGTTGAAGAGGAGCCGCCTAACACTGAGGAGTTCGATCTGATCTAGGTGGCGTTTCTCAGTCGACATTGGCGCCGACGATCCTTAGTTCGTTTTATATTTATCTTTATTTTGTAATAAGACTTCCGCTATGTAATAAGTACTCTGATGTTTTATGACATTTATCTCTATACACTCTGTTATTATATATGTTGTCTTCTTGGCGCATGTATGAGATGCACCCGGCTTTGTCCTTTAAAACCGGGTGTTACAGTGCGCCCTGGGAATTCCTGGGACCTCCGAAGCTGCCAACAGCAGCCGGGAGAGTCTCTTCGGGACTACATCCGGCGATTCTCGAAGCAGCGCACCGAGCTGCCCAACATCACCGACGCAGATGTCATCGGCGCGTTCCTTGCCGGCACCACCTGCCGCGACCTGGTGAGCAAGTTGGGTCGCAAGACCCCCACCAAGGCGAGCGAGCTGATGGACATCGCCACCAAGTTCGCCTCTGGCCAGGAGGCGGTCGAGGCTATCTTCCGAAAGGACAAGCAGCCCCAGGGCTGCCCGTCGGAAGATGCTCCCGAGGCGTCTACTCTGTGCGGTGCCAAGAAGAAGGGCAAGAAGAAGTCGCAAGCGAAACGCGACGCCGCCTACGCGGACCTTGTCGCCGCCGCCGAGTACAAGAACCCTCGGAAGCCCCCCGGAGGTGCCAACCTCTTTGACAAGATGCTCAAGAAGTCGTGCCCCTATCATCAGGGGCCCGTCAAGCACACCCTTGAGGAGTGCGTCATGCTTCGGCGCCACTTCCACAGGGCTGGGCCACCCGCGGAGGGTGGCAGGGCCCGCGACGACGACAAGAAGGAAGATCACCAAGCAGGAGAGTTCCCCGAGGTCCGCGACTGCTTTATGATCTACGGCGGGCACGCGGCGAATGCCTCGGCTCGGCATCGCAAGCAAGAGCGCCGGGAGGTCTGCTCGGTGAAGGTGGCGGCGCCAGCCTACCTAGACTGGTCCGACAAGCCCATCACCTTCGACCAAGCTGATCACCCCGACCACGTGCTGAGCCCGGGGAAATACCCGCTCGTCGTCGACCCTGTCATCGGTGACGTCAGGCTCACCAAGGTCCTTATGGACGAGGGCAGCAGCCTCAACATCATCTACGCCGAGACACTCGGGCTCCTGCGCGTTGATCTGTCCTCCGTCCGAGCAGGCGCTGCGCCCTTCCACAGGATCATTCCCGGGAAGCGCGTCCAGCCCCTCGGACGACTCGACCTCCCTGTCTGTTTCGGAACACCCTCCAACTTCCGAAGGGAGACTCTGACGTTCGAGGTGGTCGGGTTCCGAGGAACCTACCACGCGGTGCTGGGGAGGCCATGCTACGCGAAGTTCATGGCTGTCCCCAACTACACCTACCTGAAGCTCAAGATGACGGGCCCCAACGGGGTCATCACCGTTGGCCCCACGTACAAACACGCGTTCGAATGCGACGTGGAGTGCGTGGAGTACGCCGAGGCCCTCGCCGAGTCCGAGGCCCTCATCGCCGACCTGGAGAGCCTCTCCAAAGAGGTGCCAGACGTGAAGCGTCATGCCGGCAACTTCGAGTCAGTGGAGACGGCTAAGACCGTCCCCCTCGACCCTAGTGGCGACGCCTCTAAGTAGATCCGGATCGGTTCCGAGCTCGACCCCAAGTAAGAAGTAGTGCTCGTCAACTTTCTCCGCGCGAACGCCGACGTTTTCGCGTGGAGTCCCTCGGGCATGCCCGGCGTACCGAGGGATGTCGCCGAGCACTCGCCGGATATTCGGGCAGGAGCCCGACCCATCAAATGGCCTCTACGCGGATGACACCCGGGGGCTGCGCACACCCCCGGGAAAGGCCGCTTATCATCGCCGACGTTCTGGAGCCCGGAACGCACAAGCTGGCCGACGGTCAAGGCGGGGTCTACAGCAACTCTTGGAACATCCGACAGCTACGTCGCTTCTACCCTTAAGACGTTTTCAAGCTGTTCGTACACCTCGCTCCCACGCAAGTCTCAGTCATCAAGGAAGGGTCGGACTCGCCTCGGCAGAACCCGACCCTCCCTCGGGGGCTAAAAAGGGGGAACCTCTCTGCGTCAAGACTGGGTGTACCTCTCCGCATCCAAAATTTTCGATCAAAAAGGCTTTTTGCGTTCTCCCGGCTATATCAGAAGCAGGACCCCAAGGAGCAAACGTGGGTGCATGTAAGTGGCAAGGCCGACTGAGCCGAGGGATTCCTATGCCTCCGGGTTAAGGACACCTTCACTCGTCACCCGCCACGAAAAATGACCCCTACTCGGGAAGCCACCCTGTTATTGACGAACAAAGTCGGACACGCAAAATAAAAGGAAGAGTACGACTTCACGCAATAGAAGCAAAGTCTTCAGGCCTCGGCGGCCACAGGAGGACGCGCGCACATCCAACACAAACTGATCCAACAAGAGTTAGGCGTCGGCTTGGGAAGGAGCCGCGCCTTCAGCTCCGTCTCCGCCTTCGGTGAGGTCCATCTCGGCTTCCGGCGATGGCGCAGGGGGGAGGATTTCCGCCTCAAAGGTGGTCGCCAGCACTGCGCTCGGACCCGCGGCGACCGCGTTGAGCCGCTGGACTTCCGCCAGGGCAGCTTCGTCTTTGTCAGGAAGACAATACCCCTCGCTAACCCACTCCAGGTCCACAACATAGTGGGAAGCAAGCACGGCGAAGGCCCGCCTGACGCCGTGGTGTAGCGCCTCGCGGAGCCTGCCGCGCGCGTGATCACCCAAGGCTTGAAGGCGGCTTTGAGGGGAGCTTCCTGAGGGGACGTCGCCGGAGCCAAGGATCCGATAAACGTCCGAGATGGCTTCAGACATGGCCGTGAGGTCGGCTTCCCTCTGCTCGGCCGCCCCGGCAAGCGCCTCGGCAAGCGCCTTGGCGGACTCATCGAGGGCGGACTCGAGCTCTGCGAACAACTAGAAGAAAAACCTCAAACACAAGCAGAGGAAACAAACAAGAACAAGAACCAAGGATGGTCAAGGCATACCCCCGGCTCGGGCACGCTGCTCCGAGGCCGCGGCCTGGGCCGCGGCTAAGTCGGCCGCGAGGGCGTCGACCCGGCTTTCGGCCTCGGCAGCCCAGCCCCGAGATCGGTCTCGCTCCTCGACGACCTGGACGAGCTCCGACCGCTGCCGTTGCACCTCTGCGCGCGCCGTGGCCACCTCCGTGCGCGCCGCTGCCGCCTCGGCTCTCAGGTCAGTGCAGAGCAACTGGAGGTCCGCTACCTCGGCACCCTGCTGAGAAAGGCGCGCAGTGGCCCTGGCAAGCGAGGTCCTCAGGGACCGCAGCGAGCCCCAGACATCGACTTCGCGGCGGATGAACGACGACTTGGCGGCGCTCCGACCCGACAGATCCTGAGGGAAAGAAACGGGGCGTCACGAAGAACGCCTCGGTCACGGAAGAAAAACAAAGGTATGCCCGAAACCGTTACCTGGAGGATTTTGGGGACGTCCCCGCAGAAAACCTCCAGCAACGACCGGAGCGACCCCACCGTCGCTTCGGTACGCTCGTGGAGCTCGTCCCAGGACTGGTCCTCCCGTTCATCGTCGAGAACGAAGACGGGGTCCAAGGCCTCACGGGTCCGGAACCGGAGCAACTGGCGCCGGACCTCGGGGCTCCGCCACACAGCGACGAGGCCGCCGCCCGGCGGGACGAATCATGCCTCCCTGTCTGCCTCTTCCGAGGCACCGGGCGCCGACATATCAGCCGTCTCGGCGTCGGCAGCAACCGGTCGCTCCTCAACCGGGACGGCGGCGACTTCGGTAGCGACAGGCGCCGGCATGGCTGGCACGACCGGTGGGCTCAGGACCACGTCGGCGTCAGCCGCCTCTCCTATCACAATGGCCGCCTCGGCGGAGGAGCCGGCCTCGGGAACCTGCTCCACGGCGACCGGCGCCGTCTGAGCCCCCTGAGGTGGAACGCCGTGCGAGAGGGCCGGTTGAACGGCAAGGCCCGAAGCGGCGCTGGCCGCACAAGCCGGCGTCGTCTTAAGTGCCTTCCGGGGTGCCAGGTCGGTCAGGCCATGGCTTCGCTTGCTGAGGAGAAAAGAAAAATCACGGCCGGAACCTATGAATGGAAAGCCAGGACGAAGACATTCCAAGATACTTACCCGCTCCGGGCCATGATCCACCGTGCCTGGGGGGAAGTCTCTTGGATCCCGGCCCCCGGAACCGCCGCCGAGGCCCACTTCGCTGGCAACTTCGGCACCGCCCTCGCTTCGGACGCCCGGGGGGCGGATTGCCCAGGCACTGTAACGGTGGCCCGAGGGCCGCCTCTCTGCGCTGCCGGCGCGAGCGGCAGCACCCGAGGAGCAGACACCCTGGCCTGGTCCTCCGGGGTCACCTCGGCTCCTCCAGCCGAGGTGTCGGGAGTCCTCTTGGGTTGCCCTTGCCCCTCAGGCCGGGACCCTGACGCCCCGACTCCGGGGACTGACGGCGTCAGCCCGCTCGGGGGCTGGCTCGACGGCTCCTGGCCAGACCCCAAGCCGGGGCCAAGGCCAAGACGGGCGGCCACGTCGTCCTCCTCGTCATCATCTTCATCATCGTCGTCGTCGGGCGTTTCCGGCGACGGCTCCCTCGGGAGCCCCTCCCTCTCCTGCTGGCGACGGCGCTTCTCCAAGGCGTCTCGAGCCCGCCTCCGCTCGCGGGCCTGGGCCTTCTCCGCGTCCTTCTTCTTCTTCCTTTCCTCTGCGGCGACCCGCCACGCTGCTCGGGCCACCGCGTCCTGCGGGACCCGAGGCAGGGAAGGCTTGTGCCACCCCACCTCCTGAAGAGGAGGGGAAAACCTCAATCGTAAGAACCCAGAGCGGCCGGATGTATGAAGAAGGAAGAAGCGGACACTTACCAGAGTCACGCACCCCTGGTCGGGGCGCATCAAAGGCTAGGAGAAGGCGTGGGAGTCCGGCTTCCCCAACGCAACGGACACCCGCCATCTGAGGGCGTCAAAGGGAAGAGGATCAGGGGACATCCGCGAGCCCTTCCAGTCGGCCTCCGGGGTCATCTCCCAAAGCGACAGCCGCCGCTCCGCCAAGGGAAGCACCCTCCGACGGTGGATAGCGGCAACCACTCCCGCAGCGGTGAGTCCCCCTTCCCGCAACGCCTCCAAGGCCTGGAGGAGTGGCTCGAGGTTCTTCTGCCTTTCGTGCGGGGTCCCATGGCGCCAGGCGTCGGTGGCAACGGTGACTACTCGCTGGGAGAACGGCGGGAGCAACTCGTCGTCGTTCCGGAGGTAGAACCACCGGCGCTGCCACCCCTTGTTCGAGGACGCGAGGGTGGCAGGAATATACAGCGACGCCCGCGACTGCCTCAGCAGAAGGGTACAGCCGTCGGCCCGCACCGCTGCACGGACTTTCCTCTCCCCCGTCGGCGAGGCGAAAAGCTCTGCGCAAAAGAAATGGGTCCACAAATCCCAATGGGGGGCGATCCCCAAGTACCCCTCACACACCGCAACAAAGATGGCGGCCTGCGAGATGGAGTTAGGGGTGAGGTTATGCAACTCCACCCCATAGTGGTACAGGATCGCCCGCATGAAGCGGCCCGCCGGCACGCCGAATCCCCGCTCGTGGAAGGAGACAAAGCTCACGATGTACCCCGGCGGTGGGGACGGAGCGGCTCCACCCACGGGAGGAATCCATTCCGGTCGCTGCTTATCGGTGAGGGGGCGGAGCAAACCCTCGCCGACCAGATCTTCCAGGTCGCTCGCCGTCAGTGTGGAAAGGGGCCATGGATCGCGCGGCGGAATGATGGTCACCCGCTCAGCCATCACCGAGCTAAAAGGGATGGCGGCGCGAAGGGCAGGAAGGGCGGTTCTCTCTTCTCTGGCTAGATCTCTCGGGTTGCAAAAACCTAAGAGGCGGGCAGGAAGCGGAGCAAAGAACCGTCACCGGACCCTCCCCTGGGTATATAAAGACCAAGGCGAGGATGGTTCCAACGTTCCGCCCGGACCGGACGCGGGATTCAAAAACGCGAGGCGAAACGGCCGTTCCTCGAACGGCTCGCGCACGCGCAACGGCCGCCCCGCCAACTGCTCGCCCCGTCGCATTAACTCTGCGGCTGGACAGGCGGCGTTTCTGGCAGGAGCAGCGGGCGACGCTTCGCCTTCGCCGAAACAACCGCGCCAAAAAAGGTACGCCACGTCGTTCGGTTTCATATCCTTTTCCCTTTTTCCTCTTTCTCTATCTCTTGCGACAGGGACCGGGAAAGGGGGATACTCCGAAAGGGATCCTTCCCCGTGAAGGAACCAGGCTCCGAGCCTCCTTACTGATCAGAGGTTCGAAGGTTGGCCCCCCGAAGGGTTCGACAGCCGCCTCAGATCGCGTGGGCCCTACACCCACTACTGGTCAGAGGTTCGAAGGCCGGCCCCCCGAAGGGTTCCACGGCCGCCTCAGGCTACTCGGGCTCCGCGCCCATTACTGATCAGGGGTTCGAAGGCTGGCCCCCGAAGGGTTCACAGCCGCCTCAGACGCCGAGCGAGGGATGACCAAGGGTACGTTCGATACATAACCAAGGCCCGGGCTGCGCTCCCGAGGTACCCTAGGACATTTCCGAGACCAGCGGGAGCGATCTTGTAACGGAATCCCATCGGAGGGAGGCATCGAGCCCTCGGACCCCGTCGCCAGGGGACCGGGTCCGGCAGATCACCCACAGGTACTTTTGGGCGTGCCTCTGGGCCCCTAGCCGACCCCTAACGAACGGGGCACGGACGTCCACTCGGATTACCCGTTTGCAGCTCACCGGAGACACCATGTTCGGCGCCCATCGAGGGTAACATGGCGCTCTCCCCCCTCCTCCTTGCGGAAAGGCGACGCAGGAGCGTATGTAAAAAAGCCGAGTCTGTCCCTGATCGCCCTCTTGCCCTGTGCAGAGGCTTGGGGGCTGCTCTCGCAAACCCGACTCCGGCCAAACCGTTGACAGCGTCAACATACCAGCCCGAGAACTTGGGCCCCGACCGTACACCCGGGCTACGGCCAGCTCGCATGAGGGAACAACCAGACCAGCCGAAGCATTGCGCAAGGCATTAAGACCTCGAAGGAGTGAAACCACTCCTCTGAGGCCTCGGGGGCTACACCCGGCGGGTGCGCTCGCGCGCACCCACCGGAACAAAATGCAACCGAGAAAGGCTGGTCCCCTTGCAAAAAAGTGCGACGAAAGCCTCCAAGTGAGTGCAAACACTCCCTTCGAGGCTTGGGGGCTACTGTCGGGGACCATAATTAGGGGTACCCTCAAGACTCCTAATTCTCAGCTAGTAACCCCCATCAGCATAAAGCTGCAAAGGCCTGATGGGTGCGATTAAGTCAGGGATCAGTCCACTCGAGCGACTCGATCACGCCTCGCCCGAGCCTAGCCCCGGACAGGGGCAGCCGACCCCGGAGGATTTCCATCTCGCCCGAGGCCCCCCTCCAACGGCGGACACATCTTCGGCTCGCCCGAGGCCCTGCCTTCGCTAAGAAGCAACCCTGACTAAATCGCCGCACCGACCGACCAAATCGCAGGAGCATTTAACGCAAAGGTGGTCTGACACCTTTATCCTGACGCGCGCCCTCCGGCAGAGCCGAAGTGACCGCCGTCACTTCGCCGCTCCACTGACCGGTCTGACAGAAGGACAGCGCCGCCTGCGCCACTCCGACTGCAGCACCACTTGACAGAGTGATGCTGACAGGAAGCCAGGCCCTGCCAAAGGCACCATAGGAAGCTCCGCCCGACCCAGGGCTCGGACTCTGGCTCAGCCCCGGAAGACGGCGAACTCCGCTCCGCCCGACCCAGGGCTCGGACTCGGGCTCAGCCCCGGAAGACGGCGAACTCCGCTCCGCCCGACCCAGGGCTCGGACTCGGGCTAAGACCCGGAAGACGACGAACTCCGCTTCGCCCGACCTCAGGGCTCGGACTCGGGCTAAGACCCAGAAGACGGCGAACTCCGCTCCGCCCGACCCAGGGCTCGGACTCGGGCTAAGACCCGGAAGACGGCGAACTCCGCTCCGCCCAACCCAGGGCTCGGACTCGGGCTAAGACCCGGAAGACGGCGAACTCCGCTCCGCCCGACTTAGGGCTCGAACTCGGGCTAAGACCCGGAAGACGACGAACTCCGCTTCGCCCGACCCCAGGGCTCGGACTCGGACACCGCCCTAGCCTCTACCGACGACCTCCGCCTTGCCCGACCCAGGGGCTCGGACTCGGCCTCGGCCATGGAAGACAGACTCGACTTCGGCTTCGGAGGAGCCTCCACGTCGCCCAACCTAGGGCGCAGGCCAGCCACGTCAACAGGAAGCGCCATCATCACCCTACCCCGAGCTGACTCGGGCCGCAGAGAACAAGACCAGTGTCCCATCTGGCTGTCTCCACCAGATAGGCAATGATGGCGCCCCGCATGCCCTGTGACGACGGCGGCTCTCAGCTCTCTTACGGAAGCAGGAGGACGTCAGCAAGGACACAACCGCTCCGACAGCTGTCCCTCCGCCAGCTCCACCGCTCCTCCGACGGCCACGACATCACACTAGTTGGGTTCCAAGATCTCTCCGGCTGCCACATTGGCATGTACTCAGGGCACTAGCTCTCCCTCGCTAGACACGTAGCACTCTGCTACACCCCCATTGTACACCTAGATCCTCTCCTTGCGTCTATAAAAGGAAGGACCAGGGCCCTCTTAGAGAAGGTTGGCCGCGCGGGACGAGGACGGGACAGGCGCTCTCTTGGGGCCGCTTGCTTCCCTCACCCGCGTGGACGCTTGTAACCCCCTACTGCAAGCGCACCCGACCTGGGCGCGGGACGAACACGAAGGCCGCG
Source organism: Zea luxurians (assembly GCA_029449295.1). NCBI lineage: Eukaryota > Viridiplantae > Streptophyta > Magnoliopsida > Poales > Poaceae > Zea > Zea luxurians. The sequence continues at coordinate 187,271,513 of JAOPSE010000004.1, read as the reverse complement.
GGATTCCCACCACTCTCGCGCCGGTCTCCGGCCGCCTCGCTCCTTTCCCCCCTTTGCGCTCGCCCACGCGCTCGATCCATCTGGGCTGGGGCACGCGGCACTCACTCGTCGGCCTGAGGGACCCCTCGGTCTCGAAACGCCGACACCGTTCTACCCAAAAGCACCACAAGGGTACCCCGGGTGTGCGGTCAGACACTAAACACCGACAGCTGGTGCGCCAAGTAGGGGTGTGACGTCGATCAACGCTAACTCCATGACCATCATCTTCAAGAGCAAGATCGCCTTCAGCCCGGGAGCTATTTTTTGCTTCAGGACCATCTCGTGTGTAGCGGACGTAGAAGGAACTCTACACCGCATAGCAACTCCCCCCAAGAAGAAATCCTCCTCGGGAACTCCACAGGAAGCTAGAGTAAAACCGCGAGCCGTGCCCCCGCTCACAACACAACAGGGCATAACCCCACGCAAGTCTGGGCTTAGAAGTCCCCGGAGGGTAGAAGACCAGTCAACCATGGCCTCCCCAACCCGGCGAACTCCATTATCCACTTCGCCCACTAAGCAGTGGACACGGATGACTCAGAGAAGGGAAATGGATGTTCCATACCAGGGAAGGAAAGCACAACGAGCAATCCTCCCAACACCTTCGCCTTCAAAGGAGGAAGAGAAGAAGCACACCACCGCGCCTGCTCCTTTCTACCCTGACATCCTCTTCATTCAGGGGAGACTGGAGTCATCGCCCATCTCTGATGATGAACCCATCGTGATGGGGGAGGAGCCTCCCCACCGCGATGCTCGGTGACGGAGAAACAGGCGCTGGAATGTGCGACAGCATCACGAAGCCAGGGAACAGGACCCAACACAACCCGTTTCTCGGGACGAAGCCTCAGAGATGGGGGAGACCCCCGACGAAAGAACATATTGAGAACGACGCAACTCCCGCCGCCGCGATCGCCGTCAGGCTCAGGAGCGAGAGCAGGAACTAGCTGAACAAGATGCTAGGCTCCGACGGGAGAATCCGCTCCTCACCCGAAACTTGTACCCTGACATCGCCTAAGCATTGAACACGCTGAGCGAAGTTAGAGGAGTGCTGGCGCAGATAGCCGATGGCCTCTCGTGGAACCCAGACGTGGAAGGTTATCGACGAGTGCTTACTCAGACGGCCAATCATCTTCTACCTCTTGCCCACCCCCCGAACGACCTGCGTCACGCCATCAACAGCCAATGAGACGCGTGAGCAACATCAGCGCTTCACGTGATCGTCGTCACGAGAATAAAATAAGGCGCCAGGAGGAATACGACCGAGATCATGGTGTGCCAGCACATAGCCGCACAACCCGAATCGAGTCGACAGTAGCCTCAACCAACAGTCCGGCCCGGGGACGGTCGAGGCGACCAAATACTCACTCCCCTCCCCGGGATCGATGACACGATCATCAACAAGAGAATACATGCGGGGTCTCCGCGCTCACTCCTCGCCTCCGGGCCATCCAATGGCCTCCTAATTTTAAGGTCTCCAACATCGACAAATATGAGGCTAAGCAGGACCTAGGGGGTTGGTTGGCCGTCTACACAACCGTCGCTTGGGCTGTTGGGGCAACGGAGGACGCCATGAGAGCGTACTTGCCCATCGTTCTGGGGCAGGACGCACTGCAATGGCTCCGACATCTGCCTCGACACTGTTTCGACGATTGGGGAGACTTCAGTCGCCGGTTTATTGCGAACTTTCAGTCCCTCTCCGATAAACCGGCACAGCCGTGGGACCTCAAATCCATTAGGCAACAGAATGATGAAACTCTTCGTTCGTTCCTCAAGAGGTTTCAAACAATGAGGAACCATATCCTTGAAGTCGCTGAGGCGGCTGTGATCGAAGACTTCTATTGCTCATTCAAGTAACATTTTTTATTTTGAAATATAACAGATTATGTTGTCACATCTAGATCCACGAATTCTATAAGACGCTACCAGAGCTTGAGCGAGTGAGCGTTTTTACTATATTTGTGGTCAAGTTCAAAAGTCCCACTGGACATCCTAAAATTAAATTAGGGGCGTGTTTTGTGATAAAGAAAACTAGGGGAAGATGCATTGTTCTGACATGTAACCACATGATTTGGAGCTCTGGTGGTGATTTTGATATAAACAAAGATAAGTTATATGTTCGGCAGAGATTTTGTGTTGAAGGCATGAGAACAATACAAGATTTTGAGGGACATGTTTTATTTAACGATGATCTGACCGAACTTGAATTGCTAGAAGTCAATGGAATGACTGCAAATGTACCTATTCTAAAGCTTGCTTGTGCAGGCCAAGATGCTATTGGCAAAAGTGTTGGAGTCATTGGCTATTGCACTCCTATGATTTTCATGGCGCTCAATGGTAATACAATAATCTCGGCGGATTCTCCTGTAATGGTTAGGTACATAATCTAACTCATTTATATTTTATCATGAAACATCTGCTCAACAATTTAATGCTAACTATTTTTTTATTTAATGAAAGTTCGATCATACATGATTCAGGATACCAGTACAATGTTGAAAATACCAATTACTGTCAAAAATACAATGTTGAAAATAATTTGTATGATTTTAGTTGTGTTGGAATGCACGGAATGTCCGGCGGCCTAGTAATATGCAGCAGCAGCAATGACGTAGTGGCAGTCGTCAAAAGTGTAATCCTTGCTACCATTAATGACCACTTCCGGACTACATTTGTTATTACCGCTGATATAGTTCGACAAATGATCATGGCATGGCTTGGATTAACACCTGGTGTAAGTAAAACGTTGAGGTGGTTTATTTTTCACTGTTCTTTTTTGTTTTCTCAGAAACAATATTTATGCTATTTATTATCCAATTCATTTACATTGTTTGTTTTTTATTTTAGCGGATGTGGTCAATGGAGCAATTAATAGATATGATAAGATTTAAAGGAGCGAGCAGCTAGGGCGACTCCCGGGTTGTTTTGGACACCGCATTCGATGACGGTGCCATCACGCCGTTCAACTCATCGTCCACCTGAAGCACAACATGTCACGTAAGTCGCTACTGACCGGCTATGAATTTTTATGCGCTAGGACGACGTCTGTTGCTGACGTTGTGTGAGTGTCCTCGAACATGATGTATGTAGAGGGGTAGCGCATCCAGTGGTGCAACGACCAGGTGTACTACCTCGCTGATGAGTCCGGGTGCACTTCGTCTGGTAGCCCAGCCAAGAGCCGTCGGGACTCGCCAATGTCGCGCGCGTTCGACGACTACTATATCTTGGACTGTGACGTCATCTCGACGTCGAAGGTGACGCAGAGGAGGACCGGCAGCAATGACCAGTTCGTCATCCTTGCCGTAGTTGGGGTAGCTTTTTTGCTAGCATGCCTTTAATTCTCTTCACAAACACACACTTATTTTTTGTTTAAGCAAGCGTGTATGGTGGTGTGTGCCTGAGGACTGACAATGTACGAGAGAACTTGTTCCGGCGGGTGTGGGACGTGTTCTCCAACGATGAGACCATACAAATTGTGGCATATATTGAAATCTGCATGATACTGATGGTTGCAATGTAGTGGTGAAACAACGTTGCTGGTGACCTGGCGCCTTCAAATTCCATCGGGCACAGTCACGAACACGTTGCTGGTGACCTGGTGAAGCTTCGCGAACAGGCACCGAGAGCCCAACGTCGACGAAGCACGCCTCCCGGCGCGGCGGCGCACCCTTCCGCGTCTGAGTCCGCACGACGCAATTGGGGGCTTATGTGGATGGGCACGGGGTCGCAGGTGGTTGAGAGGAGAATAGAGGAGGTCTTCTCCAAGGTTATAAGGTCCCTGCGAGGTCGGTGGAGCTGTTGCCGATGATTGCGCGCGGAGGTTGTTGCAATCCGCGCGGGGAGAAGAGATGCCTCCGACGGCTGGGGCCCGCGCGCGAGTGAGCTGAGCGGAGATGCAGGGAAACGAATCAGGGCCCACACGTCAGCCGGACCCGTGTTCATCGCGACCGAGAGTATGGTCCGCGGGCCCGCATGGCAGCGACGGTGCGCCGCACAAGTTAGACAACAGGCTCCTGGGCCCGCCTGTCGGCGTGCTCGCCTAGCCGAGCTGGGCTGCGCATGGGAATGGTTGGTGGGTCGAGCGCGGGGTTTCGGCCCAGAAGGCGTTTCCCTTTTTTATCCTTTTTCTTTTATGTTTTGCATTTCTTTCTCCATTTCAAAATTTACTATTTGAATTTGTTGATGAGTTTCACACACAGATTAAGTGCACAGATAAAAGTGCCAACATGAAGAAATATATTTATTCATATATATTTGTCTTGATAGTGTATATTCTTTTCCTTTTCTTCCCTTTTCTTTCCTCTTTCATTTTTAAATTCTAATTTCAAACTTAAACTTGTCTCGCGAATTTAAGTACAAATGCAACAATACAAGAATCTTAGCATGAGATGCATATTTCTGTATTTATTTATTTGTTATTTGACTACTTTAATTCCATTAATGGAGTATGCACAAAGAAAAAGGAAATCACATAATCCCCAAAACACTAACATATAAGTATAGCTATTTATTTACCTTATTATTTTCTCTTATACATATTTTGGGCTTTACACGGGTCTACTTCAACCTCTTCCCATACCTGATGTTGCGTGGAAAGTGATCTCAATAGATTTTGCAGAATGCCTCCGGAAACTAGAACATTCAAATTGCATAATGGTGGTCGTTGTAGACACCTTCTCTAAATATAGTCATTTTGTTCCCATATGTCATCCTTTTACATCCCTAACAGTGGCTAAACAATTTATGAACGATGTGTTTAAACTTCATGAATTTCCACAAGCTATGATATCAAATAGAGATAAAGCTATTTTATAAGGTCTAGATTCATTTCTAGCCGTCTTTCAACAGTAACCACAGATTTATGGGGGATAAACTCGTGTGGAAAAAGAAATTAGTTACGATTGATTCGATCTATTTATGGACCTTAGGATCGGACTGTACAACCTTGCTTAATGGTACAAATGATGCTCACCATTAACTTACATGACCTAAACTAATTGACATGTGTAGGGTCGTAGGGTCATGCCAACACCTGCGTAGAGGCGGCAACAAAATTGCAGGCCGAACTGTAGCCGACGTGAGCTCAGCCATAGAAATATTCGGGTCAAGGTCCACGTGGCACCACTCGCCGGAGGAATCTCCGTGCAGCCTGGCGTGTTCACAACTTCACACACGCCCCTACCCCTCGGCCCCGGCTGGATCGATCTGGGTTCGTCCCGGCCGCTCGATCTCCGCCCCAACGGCCTCGATCCACCTACTAGAAGCTTCCGGCCTACGTACGTATATATAATATGATGCGCGCTGCGTCGGCCGGCTGGCTCCCACCGAATTCATTCCACCCCCGTCTCCTCCGATCGGACGGACCACCGGGCCAGCAGCGGGGAGATCGTGACGTCAGCAGCCATGGTGAAGGCCTACCCCACGGTGAACGAGGACTACCTCAAGGCGGTCGACAAGGCCAAGCGCAAGCTCCGCGGCCTCATCGCCGAGAAGAATTGCGCCCCGCTCATGCTCCGCCTCGCGTAAGGCTGCTCCCCCTTCTTATTCTTCGCCCGATCCCGATCCTATTCGGAAATCCAGAAACTACTACCACTCCAACTCCTTCCTTTCCCCTCGCAGATGGCACTCCGCGGGCACCTTCGATGTGGCCACGAAAACCGGGGGCCCCTTCGGCACCATGAAGAACCCCGCCGAGCAGGCGCACGGAGCCAACGCCGGACTGGAAATTGCCGTCAGGCTGCTAGAGCCCATCAAGGAGCAGTTCCCCATCCTATCCTACGCTGACTTCTACCAGGTTACCTGCCTATTGCAACTTCGATGACCCATCCATTCGTATGATTAGATAGACTAACACGAATTTATTTACGGTTGCGGTGTTGCAGCTTGCTGGAGTCGTGGCAGTCGAGGTAACCGGCGGACCTGATGTCCCCTTCCACCCCGGGAGGCAGGTGAGGCTGGTCCCTTTTCTAATAAACCTTTTTAGTTTTATATTAGATAAGAAGATGCAGTGTTTGTCGGAGGCTCATAAGTGTGGTTTGGAGAATTGATAACCTGTTCTTGGGCAAATACAGATTGCTTCGAACCTGTGGCCTCTCAGTGAGACACGCATCCTTGGTCTTATGTTGGATATGTAAAAACTAATCATCAAGCCCTAGACTAATCCAACCCAAACCCAAGATATAGGTAGGGTTTATTTAAGCAAAACTAACCCTATTGTCATCAGCCTGTCTACCATTGTACCTGGGAAAGTGGTCTTGATGCTGACACATGTTTACACTGTTTGATGGCCAGCTTATGGTTAAATAGAGGATAAGCTTGTATAATTAGTAACTAGCTATGTACTGTGTGATGTGTTATTTTACATGGGGCATAAAATACTTGTAGTTTATTGCCTAATACTCTTGCCTGGGAGCTGTAGACGTTATAGTGACCGCGAGTGGGAATATGTTACTAGGCATCATTGCTTTAGACTGTTGTTTCTTTACTGTATTTGTCTTGTAGCTACAGATGTTGATGAAAGCATTGTCTTTATTGTGTAGGACAAGCCTGAGCCTCCACCGGAAGGCCGCCTTCCTGATGCCACCCAAGGTACAATTGTAAAATTCCTGTGAAGCTTCTGACTCGATGTTCTGTGAGACATGAGAAAAATGTTTTGTAATAATATGTTGTTGTTGTGTTTACATCTCGTCATTTAGCATTTAGCATCTCAGTGGTAGAAGTACCTAAGTCTTGTTCTGCAGATTTGCATGCTTCTGGGTGTGGGATCTTTCTTTGACTATAAAAGAAATCTTCTCAACAGTTAATGGCTTGATGCATAATAGTTCATTGGTCTGTGTTCTTGGATTGCCTTCTTTGTGATGTGAAGGATAAAGTTAGAGTATTTCTCAATGGTAGGAATGGGTTAGGTGGACTTACTGGTTGGGTCTCTCTTGTATGAATCAGGATCTGATCACCTCAGGCAGGTTTTCTCCACACAGATGGGTTTGAGCGACCAGGACATTGTTGCGCTTTCTGGTGGTCACACCCTGGTTGGTGGATTTTTTTATTTTTTTTTTGTCAACTTTTGAAAGCTGGTGCTTATGTACAGTTGTCTCTTTCTTGTAGGGAAGATGCCACAAGGACAGGTCTGGATTTGAGGGAGCCTGGACGTCCAACCCTTTGATCTTTGACAACTCTTACTTCAAGTACGTGATCTTCCTTGATACTGTGCTGTACTTTGTTGGTTAAACTGAAGACAACACTGACTGACAGGGAGCTTCTGAGCGGAGAGAAGGAAGGCCTTCTGCAGCTACCAAGTGACAAAGCCCTCCTCTCTGATCCATCCTTCCGCCCACTTGTTGACAAATACGCAGCGGTATAATATATATTTGATCCTTATCATATTTGTTGAGATGGGTTTATGCTATTGTTACCTGGGATGGGTTGATTTGTAGGACGAGGATGCTTTCTTTGCTGACTACGCCGAGGCCCACCTGAAGCTTTCAGAATTGGGGTAAGCGGTGCTGATAGATCTATCATCTATTTCTATGTATTATGACTGAATGATTGTATCTCTTGCACTATGCAGATTTGCTGAGGCGTAAAGTGAGAGAGAACGAACCAGAAGAGTGTGGTGGTTGTCGTCGGCCGGCAGGCCTTGTGTTTTTGTTGTCTGCTTTTCTCTTGAATGAAGATGTGATGAACTCTGCTGAAGATGTAGTGTGTATGTTGTCATGGTTCATTTTTCTATTTTATTTATCTATAATATCTGTCGGAGAAGCTTTGATATGAAGCGGGATCTGGTTCGGAACACTGATTAACGATGCCAATGCCTCCACATCCAAACCCGTTATGTTTTTGCATACAGGTGGGTTTCAAGTAACTCTTATAACAAGTGTTTGAAACATACACCAGGGTCCTTTCTAATATTAATTAGTATGCCACATAGTTGAAACAATTATTATAGAATTAAAATTATTATTTAGTCTAGCTCCGTCTATCTATCACAAGCAGATACAAGATTCTATGTCACTTGCAGAGTTATCGAGCTCAATCATAGTTACCAAGGTCACAACCTATACAACTAGCAACGCAAGCAGAAGTGAGCTCTTACACATAGTACTACTAGTCTATACTATACTTAATGCACCAGTTTCAACAGTCGTCATGCGTCATTTTTTTACAAATAACCTCGTTACACGTCTATAGATGTCAAACGACGCCCAACACGAGCTAGATGCACGCGGGCCAAAACTATGGCACAGGCACGTCATGTCGGCCTGTTAACTGTGTCGGGCCAGCCCGTTAGCCCGTTGATCCATTTAATTAAAACAGCGTAACGACGCCCGACACGAGCTAGATGCACGCGGGCCACAACTATGGCACAGGCACGTCATGCCGGCCTGCTAACTGTGTCGGGCCAGTCCGTTAGCCCGTTGATCCATTTAATTAAATCAGCGTAAAATGTTAAAAAACGGTGCAGGAGGTGGGGTTCGAACCCATATCCTGATGGAAAAAGGGCGGGAGACACTGGGTGAAACTGTCTAACCTGTAGAACATCACGCTAAGATATTTTTAATATTGAATATAAATTGTATATAGGTATATACATTTTTTCTAAAATAAAAAATAATCGTGTCGGGCCGGGCCAGCACTACGGGCCGAGGCTACAGCCCAAGCACGACACGACGTTCTTTGCTCTTGCAAGCATTAGGTCATTTCTGAGACCACATTGGCACAATGAACTATATGATGTTTGAGGTTGCTAAATTGGATGGAGCAGCAATGATTTGTCACACTAACAACAAAATGAAAGGTTATTTGTTGGTTTTAAACGTTAGTAATTGCTACGAAGTAGCGTAATTTATATGGAGCGCATCCAGTTTTTATTAATGCCTGACTTTAGCAATCACTCAATATTTTGATCTATCTTTTTTATAAGTTTAACTTCATGAGACTTATTTTATAAACTTGATCTCATAAACTTTCTCTTATTTGGTCTCTGTATGATGAAATTATGTCATTTTATAATCTCTGTTTATTTAGTCAATCGTTGTGAACTCTCTTCTAATCGCTTCATTGGCCGTGTTGTACCAAGACATATTTGCATGGAGTAAACAATAACATCAGTTAACCAAATCAAAAAATATATTATATAGAGAGCGGAGACAATTAATAAAAAATATTGAAATTTTTGTGATGGATAGTTTACGTGGGTATTGTTGTAAGCCGTCGCAACGCACGTGCAACCGTCTAGTTGGTAATAAAGCACAACTGGCACTACGCAAGGACAACTAGAGTGCTAAACTATTACAGGATCTGATATGGCCAGTTCAATTGGCATATCACATGATATCGATACCTGCATGAATACCAACTCTATTGCACCTCTGAAATTGCTGCGTGCATTTGATTATACCCTATTATTATAAAAATATTTCAAAAACAAAACCTGTTGGGATTTCAATACTTGCATTTCAGCTTTCTTCACCAAAAACAAAAGTTACAGCAAAAGGCACAAATGTTTTTTTTCAAAACCTGGGTTCCATTGACAATATCTAGCATGCAAATGCAATGCACCACGTCGCCAAGACATGGCCGTACTTTGATTATTATCTTGCAGTAAAAATAGGTTCAGCTTCAGCATTTGGTTGGCTTCTTCTGGTATACTTGATAAGCAATCCTTCCGACGATGCACCTGGAACATGCAAGTCCCTGGACACAAGGGAAACATACATACAAAATATTGTAGAAAAGCTAAGCCAAGCCAATCCAAGCCAACAGAACAACAGGCTGATAAGAGATTTATGCAAATCATCATACCTGATGTAGGGCTGCAGGTCTTTCCATTCCCATTTTGCCCGCTCACGGAAAAGTGCTGCGAACCTCTCAGCAGGCGCCAGTGGCAGATCAGTAACACTGAAAGCATGCACCCAGGTCTCAGCCCCAAGCTTTTCACACAACACTTCCCCTTCAAGCATCTGAAGATCCAGACAACACATTCCTGAAGGAATGCTTCTCTTCCATTTCTCCATAAAGTTGCTGAGCTTCATCTTTCCAGCGCCAAGTGCTCTCCGAGCAAATTGTAAGCATACACGCTTCTCATCAAGGCTCCAAAAGCTTCTTGCTTCCTGCTCTACCCTCGTGCCAAATCTGTTGAGGCAGTGGGTTACGATATTACGCGTAAAACCATCAGATCCCATGACAGAGAGCACATCACTTTCTGGCATTGCCTTTAATGGCCAATCACGCAACACAGAGTTGTGCAGGATCATGTCAAGAATCGTGTTCACAGAACTGGCATCAACTGTCCTCCAGAATCCATCAATGTCAACAGCCGAGAGGGCATTCAACGCATCTAACAGCTCGCCATCACTGGCCTGGATAAGTTTGCAGAGGTCTTGCCATGTGTACAGCCCCTTCTTATTCTTATGTTGGAGGTCATCATCCCCAATATCCTCATCAAGTATGTAGGGCCGCTCCCGGAGAAGGCTCTTAAGTTTATCTAGTCTTGGAGCGACTCGGACCAATTCAATGCTCCCCGGTGCCAGTTTAATGGTAGCAGCCAACGCATTAGCATTGCCACTGGTGTTGTCTGGTCTTAAGCATTTAGCAGATGGTTCCCCAGGTGGTATCAAAAACATAGAATTTGATGTGCCAACAAACTTCATGGAGTAAGTTGCACAAGGTGTGCAGAGGACAGCATCTTCATCAGGACGCCCTCTTACAGTCACCCTACATCAAACAGAAATGCCAACAACAAAAAAAAAAAAAAAAAACAAATCTAAGAGTGAACTGAACATGACACTAGGATGAACTCAAGTTTAAATACACATGATTAAGAAAACAATAGAGATGCTCAAAGCCCCATGGATTTTTCAACCGTGTATGCTTTTCAACCATTATGGCATGGAAATAATGGAAGCCAATTTGATAACAGTTAATTGTGCATTAGTCAACAACGATGTTAGAGTAGTTGGTGCACATGTTGCAACCTGGGGATTTTCAGATCAAGCATAAAAAACAAGCGTCTGTTGGAAAATGATTGTGGATCTGATAACCCCCCCCCCCCTCCCCCCCGGAATTGAAAGAATGGGGCTGCAGAATCTTGATCTATAGTGTGGGACACAGAACACATCGATGAGGGCTTGTTTGGTCGGAGAGCTTACCGGCCTTGCAGGAGGTCAGGGAGGAGGTCGTCAGCGGCCTCGAGGAGCACGAGGTCGTCGTGGGGACCGAACGCCTGGTGGTAGCACAGCGACACAGAGGAGGCGCCGCCGGCAAGACCCAGGACCGCGTCGGCGCCGCCGCCCCACTCGATCTCGGTCTGCCTTCCTGCGTCCTCCATCTCCGCATCCATGGAATCGAATGGAATGGAAATGTTTGGCGCGCTTTAGGTTTTGGTGGGTGAGCTTCGCGCGGGAAATGTTGGTCCAGGATGTCAGTCTACGAACGGTGGACGCCCGCCAAAACAGATAGTACTCCTGCTCCAAAATAATCGCGTAGTTGCTCTACTACTGTAATGTTAGCATTAAAAACAAGAAGTCCTAATTTATAAATCATTTGCCTTTTTGTATTCTATTTTATTACATTTTATTATCTAAATTATCGAATATGGAAACCTCTAAGTTTAACTGAGTCATCTTATTTTTAAATTCACAATTATCATTTATTTTTTATTGTGATGTAGTCATCATATAATATTCTTAATTGTGAATTGAATTTTTTTTCGTCGGTCAAACTTGGTGCTAAAAAAAGTCATTTGCAGTACGATCGGGTTTTAGCATTTGCAGGGCTGTACCTGATTTTGCATTCCGCCTTTTTCTGATTGACAGCTTGCTGTAGCTACTGCAAGCAAAACTGCAGTCATGTGTCTCGCTTTCGGTACTGTATGGTCATTCTCAAGTACAGACACTTCACCCGTATGCTACTAAACCCTTGGTTCTACTTGTTACTAATTGCTCGTGTCGTAGATCTAATAGTTAGAGGTCCAGCTAATTGTTAGTTCAATTTATTAACTAGCTAACTAAGAGTTACAAACAGGGCCTGATTGTCTTTGGCTGTCAGCGAACCATGCCAACACCCAAGCTGGTCTCAGTTTCAATTAGTATTGGTTGGATGTTGGTCTTTGCCTTAAAAAATATTGGTGTAATATCATTTATTTTTTAAATAATATTGATTGATGCCAAAAAAAGGGAAGGAACGAAATTCATGTGACAAATACTTCGAGAAGGGCAAAAATGACTTCAACCAAATCAACAAATTCAAACAGGCGGCTTCTTTACAGTAAAGCTGAGCATCGAACCAAGCAATAAAATCGTTTAAAAAAAACAGGCTAAGATGAACACTCCGCTCGTTTTGTTTGAACCAATCAAAACATAAGAACGAACCCAGCAAACACACGCGGCCTGTGGCAAACTAATAAACAAAATGCATAGCAAGCACAGCATACTACACAAGAGCATGTACAACACGGCTTCAGCTCACTCATCATAGTAATAAACTAATAATATGGAGAGAGAAAAAACTGCTTCACTAGCCTCGCCACAATCAATTAAGCAGTTGCTGCTGATAGAAGAGAAAAAAACCAACATAATAGAGACATCCACAGACCACAGCTGTGCAATTACTAGGCAATACAAAAAAAGAGAGATAAGTTTCTAACATAAAAGGAAGCGCATCACGCTACATAATCTAGTCTACCAACTAACAATTCAACATAAATTAACTCCGGTACCAAGTAGACACCCAGTCATATGGATGCATGTAACCACAGACAGCCTAAAATTTGCTCACTCAACACAGTGACTTGATGTGACCTGGTCAGTGAGCCATCCTAACTCTAAAGTCAGTGACACCAGCTTATGCTTCGTTGCTCCAAGCTTCATGGTGCATTTCCTGAATTCACCGTATGAAAATTTGATAAGAAAATGAATACGGAATTTTAGTTGGGAACAATCAAAGAATGTATACCTCTGTGAATCGCAGTGTATCCAGTCCATCAGACTGCACCATTTAAGAAGCCTGAGGCTCCGATGGCAAGTATTTAATTTCAGATGTGAGAAGCGATGGACCAAATGCGTTATGCTTCCCCGAACTGTGATATGCGCTCTCTGCATCAGCGCTCTTAGAGAAAACTACTTTTGCAATCTTTGACTTCTTAGTGATCACAGTCTCACGCTCCACGATCGGTCCATGAATACGGAATATGCTATTGATGTCATCAACGGAAGGAATAGCTTCTGGACTGCTAAAATGTAGAATAAGAGCGGCTGGGCCATCTGCAGGTTTCTCATTCGACGAAGGATCTGCAGGAGCCCCATTTTCCATATCTGATGGGGCTCCTTGAGGTGGCTCCTCTTGCTTCATCTTCTTATTAGCGCTCCTGTTAGTGTTCTGAGAGGGCCGCTTCCTCTTGCAACCTTCATAGTCACTATCTCCGTCGTCGAAATCGCTGATGATAATATCACACCAATATGAATCTTCGGCCTTTCTAGCTGAGTACAAGCTCCCAGCAGACTTCCTACGGCCCCTCTGGCCATCCACAGTCATGAACTGATCCTTATCATCACCAGCTTCTGGCTTTGGAGCTGGGCCCAAGCTTCTGACGGGCTTTTTCCTACTCTTCATGCAACCAAAATTCTCAAGCAGCTCTTTATCTTCATATACACTAGGCGCCTTGGAGTCCTTGTGCTTTGAGAAGAAGCTAACGATCACAGGAGCAGAGTCATAATTGCCATTTACAGGATCAGTGGCGATGGACAGAAGCTGCAGCAACATCTCATCAGCCGATGGATACTCTTGAATGCCATCTTCGTCCTTGAGCTGTGGTGCGTCCCTGCAGGCATCAGTTTTCCTGGGCCTTCCTCGAGGCCTGCCGCTGCCGCCGCTGCCCCCCTTCCCCCTGCCCCTGCCCCTGGACCCCCTCCTGTGGTCGAAGTCCACATCGGAATCCAAGTCGGTGGCACCCCTCTTGCTGGGGTCCCAGTCCTCATCGGAGTCGTCGTCCTTGACGAGTTCCTCCTTCCTCTTCCTGCCCCTCCTGGAACTGGATGCGGGGGTGGTGAAGGCGGCGGCGGCATCCGTGTCAGCTTTAGGATTGGGCAGCGGGAGCGGGACGTGTGGGAGTAGACCGAGCTCCAAGGTGTACTGAGGTGGGTCCGGCAGAGCCCTGAAGGCGTCGAAGGCTCTGAGATGCGCCTTGGCGACGGCGGCCTGCACCCTGTTGGTGAAGCCCATGCGATCCGCGGCGAGATCGTGGAGCGAGGCGAGGAAATCGGCGGAGGCGAAGGGGCGGGCGGCGGAGGCGAGGGCGGCCTCGACGCGGCGGGAGAACTCGTCGAGGGAGGCCTCGACGGCGGCGTCGAAGTCCTCGCCGCCGTCGTCGTAGAGCTCGGCGACGGGGAAGTAGGGCTCGTAGGGCCTGAGCTCGGCTGCGTCGCACCAGGCGAAGGCCTTGTCGCCGAAGTAGGAGACGAGGAGCTGGGCCTCGTGGCCGGTGCTGTTCCCTCCGGCGGAGTAGATGAGGCCCGGCCAGGCGGCGTGGTTGAGCTTCTTTCCCCAGACCATGTCTCCCGGAGCGAAGCCGCTGACCATGGGGGTGTCGGGATCCGGAGGGCGCGGGTGAGCGGGAGGCGGGGGGTTCTTGCGGGGGCGGCCGCGGCCGCGCTTGGGTGGCGCCAGGGTTTGGGACGTGTTGTTGAGGTCGATGCGCTCGGACATGGTGGCGGTGGTAGGGTTAGGGTTTGGGTATGGGGCTGGGGATGGAATCGATCCGAATGGAATGTGGGTGAGGATGGAAGGGAAGGGAAGGGAAGGGAAGGGGACGGCACGTGATGCCTCCTCCCACTGCAGCTGCCCCTGCCCTCTTGCTTTCTGCTCTCCGCACTCCACTCCCGCCTCTCTCTCCTCGTTTTGGGACACTTTGCTCTATTTCACCGACGAAACAGTTTTGCTCGAGAAGCTGTTTCTCCTGTGCGAGTGCAACCGCTCTCCAACTTCACCACGCGAGGAGCCGGAATGCTTCACGCTTCAGCCTCGCCCGCCCATGCACAAAGAAAAGTCTAGGCCCACGCCATATCTCTCATCATAAATCACTCCACTTATTTGAACCGTACCTAACTCGTGTCTAGTATCAGGTCCGGTTTTAAGTCAAAAATCACTACCCTTATTTAGACAGTGAATTATTACGGGGTCAAATATTATAATCCGTATCCATCTATTACATTGGTTAGGCCAGATCGGGTCGGTAGCCCATGATCAGATCTAACTATAATACAAAATTAGAACAAGTATAATAAACTAATATAAGCAGGCTATAAACATACATCACGTATGATTTTAATAATATAATATAATATATATATATATATATATATATATATATATAATCAGTAATACATGTGTACGTAAAAAAATTGGATATAGAGCTTAATATTTTGGTAACGGAGGAAATGGGATTTCAAGGTAAGAAAGGTGGATAAGTGAAATGATCTAGATCCTCCAAACAGATGCACTGAACTCCAAATATCATAGCACAGATCAAACGACGACGAAAAGTATTTAATGAAACTAAGATTAAATGTGATACCAACTTTCTAGGAGTGTGTGTTGAGCTTTTCAAACTGATGGCTACACCTACAGCTCGTGGAATAAGTAGATCAGGTGCAAACCCTAGAAATAAATTCAAAGACAAGTAATAGCAAAACACAAGCATGACATAAGAGACAACAAGGATTTATTCGGTGGTTCAGCTCGCCATTAAAACTTGCCTACATCCACATTGTTGAAGAATACGCCAAAGTATTTGTCACACCCGGGTTTTAGGAGTCCAAAGCCCGGGCGCGAACATAATCACCAGGTGTGCTGGGACCAAGTCTCACACATATGATGAATCATGGCACAGGATCGAATGTCACATCTTTACTACATAATAGGAATTCTATACAAAATAAATAATTACATTATAAGGAGACAACGGTCCAGCAACCCAAAGTTGACTGGGAGACGACGACCTAGATCTCTCACGAACACATCGCAGCATCCTCCAAGCGCCTCATCCTGCAGTACCTGTTCTTGACCTGTGGGGGGTGTGAGACAGCAAGAGTGAGCTCACATACGTTCATCGCTCAACAAGTTGTGGGGAATAATGTGCATGAACTCGCCAAAGGCGGGAGCTCACGTGAAGTGTAAGGCTTACCAAAGAGGATGGTTCGAGCTGAGGATTGCTTTTAAAGTTGGTCAAAATTTTATTAGCAATTACTAAGTATAAGTAAATACCAACACAATTAAGTAGTAGAACAAAAGTAACAACATCACCTGCGATGCAATGCATATGACAAATTGAATTTAGTTCCATAAATTAATCATGTGAGGGTCCGAGCTGCTCATGACCGTGAGCACGGCTAGTATACCAGTTTTACACTCTGCAGAGGTTGCGCATCTTTACCCACAACTCATGTTACCCATCTGCCAAGGGATCGCGACTTCCCATACACCTCTACCGAGGAGGCGAGGCAGGGTAACACTACGAGACCTTTACAAAGTTCCACTAGCTTCAGAAAACCCGCTACAGTTTATAGGAAGCTCCAATGCAGGAATTCCCTTGCAGGACCGCCATCGCAGCAAAATCCTCCCGAGGGCCTCCCTACACTGACCACTCCCCTACTGCCCTTGCCCCTTTCGGGTAAGGTAGTCCTCCACTAGCTTTCCTAATTAATCAGCCAAGGGCGTCCCATTATACCCTTGTGGTAGCACTGTTTTCCCGGGTGGTCGCTCCATGTTCCAATTAACATAATGATCTTATCATGAACGATAAATAACAACGGATAACAAAAGTATAATCATGAGTAATGTATCTTCATACCCAAAACCACATAAAGCACTAGCAAGTACTACCCAAAAAGTTTAGTGGTAACAAGGTATAAAGATAATCAAACTAGGGTAACCTATTGGGTCCCATCAAAATTAACCTATGCAGATCATTATGATTAATCAGAACATGGCTGGGTAAAAGAAGTGATCAAGGGCACAACTTGCCTGAGACTTGAGATTCCAGGTGACAGGATGAACTTCAGATCCTCGTAACCTCACTGCTAGTCGTAGCAATACAAACAGACATGATATAGACAAAATTAACATCACACCATACAAACTGAGTAATAATGATCTACGCGTTTCTACGAGACTAACGCAACTTGAACGGATCAAATCGGAGTTAAAACGGAAGAGTTATGAATTTTCCAAGGTTTTATGTATTTAATATAGGATTAAGTGATAGATATATTTTAAATTGTCTTTCATGTCAAAACAAAGGCACTAAGTGATAAATAATAATATTACAAAAATTTAGAAACTTGAATGGATCAATTTGGAGCTAAAATGAATTTTCTATGCATTTTACAAGTTTCTAGAATTGTTTTTGTATTAAAAACGAAATTATGTAATTATTTCTCTGTTTTTAAACATCTCTGGACTGGGGCTCGATTCCTGATAAATTCAAGGGTCTCTGCGCAAGATAACCCAGACCCAGGGAATAGTTCCACTGGACGGCGGGTTGGTTTCAAAGTTTGGCGGGGTTTCTTTTGTAAAACGTACCCGCGAAGGGGTACGGGCCAATACCGGCCATCAGATCGAACATGGTCGGTCCAGATTAGATCAGCGTGGTTAAGAATCAGAGCGCAGTGCTAACCACATGATTTGGAGCTAACGACTTGGATTTAATAAAATGAAGATCTGCTCTCTACCACTGGATTTTGAATCAACGGTCGTAACCCACCACAGTTGAAACGTTACGCCATGTTTAATCGTGGGCGCTGGATCGACCATCAATGGCCCGCAATGCCCCCGCGTCCAGACCTATTCCTAGCCGTGTGTTATCCGATTAAGGGCGCTGGTCCTTTCTTCCCCACCGCGACACACGGATGACTGAGCCCGCCAACCGAGGTCGAGCTCGCCGCCGTGACGGCGAAAACCCGAGCCCGCACCCAGTTTACGCCTAACCGAAATCTTTCACGCTTACAGAGAGGGAAACGGATCCTACCGCATCTCGAGATGAAGGAGAGGTCGACGCCGATCCCTTGCCCGCACCGCGACGGATTAATCGAGGTTCCAGACGCCGATTCGTCAAGCTGCCTCCGCCGTCGCCCCGAGATGCCACGCCGCGCCCGGACTCTTAGCGATCTCACCAAACGAAGGCGAGAAGACGACAACGGCCGACGATGTGCACTCACACTCTTTCACCACCGCACTCCCTAGCGATGACGGACGGTCTCGGCAATGGCGCTTTGGTTCGTGTCTGTGGTCGGGGAAGCTCAGGGGTGCGCACCGTTGGCTTATATAGCCCGAGGACTCGGACCCAGGCGAGATGGAGAGAGGAGGATCGCCGGTGCATGCCCAGGAGAATCGCCGCGCATTCCGCGCAGTCTGTTACAACGGCGGGCGACGGTGATGACAAGTGGGGCCCTAATGCCAGCGAGAAGACCGGGTCGTTACGTGGGCGCGAGTAGCGGCGCTGAGCTGGTCCCACACGTCGGTGTAAGACAAGGAGCAAGCACGCGCGCACGTGACCGACGGGCGGGGCCCAAATGTCGGCGCAGAGGTTAGCTGGGCCGTGCGGGAGAGAAGGAGGAGATGGGCCAGAATGGGTACAGTCGGCCCAGGTAAGGTTTCTTCTCTTTTTCTTTTTATTTTCTGTTTCATTTCTTTTTCAAATTCAAACTTCAATTCAAATTCAAACACGATTTAACTTTGAATTTCAAACATCATTCTAATGTGAACCCAAATCCTAACTTCATGTTTACTATTATTTATATTATTATTATTTTTATTTAATGCACAAACATATAAACTCCAACATGATGCGTTTTTATCATCTGTTTGAATTGATCTCTAAATTTTGTGTATGTTCTTTTTAATATGCAAATGAGACACATCAAATAAGGGAATCACTATATATTCTTTTATACAGTTTTGAGTGTTACAAATCCTACCCCCCTTAAAAATAATCTCGTCCTCGAGATTAGTAAGCAGAAGGGTTATACCGAGGTTGGTTTATAATTAAGATTGTAGTTTCTAATTGATTAAAAAATTAAGAGTCTCTCTCTTTCTCTTTTTAAAATACTATTTAGCAAGTACTTAGAAATGCATGGGTATCTTCTATGTTTAGACACACAGGTAAGAAGAGAGATGGTCAGAGTGAGGTTAGCTGATGGTAAGAAGAACTTGGTAAGGGAAGACTCCGTCCAAGGTGGTAAATTTGAATCATCTCGAGATCTGATTTGTCTCCTATTCTTCCATGTCGAGGTTGATCTCCTCCTTCTTACTCTTTGGTGTCTCCATCCGGGTTTGGGACAGGAGGTTAAGATAGATCTATTATGTAGGTCAAGTTGTTGGGTATGGCCAAGTTGATCTAGGATCTCAAACTTGTTTATAGGAGCAGGGTCTAGTGTATTTCACCAGGATTAACTAACTTCTTAGGTCACTCTCTTTAAATTGGATCATAGTAGATTAGATGGGATCTAGATTAGATCGGTACAACTAGGTTAGACTAGATAATGTCTAATTACTTTGGATTAGATCATGGTTGTTACACTAGTGTGGGGGTAAATATGCTTATTAGGGCAAGATGCATTCATAGGGATAAGGTAGAATCTTTTGAGGTTAGTTAGATCTATTAAGATGGGATAAGTAAAGTGGTTAGGTTAAGATGAATCCTTCAAGATAAGATGAATCTATTAAGATAAGAGAATAATTTTAAGATAAGATGGATCTATGAGTGTAGAATATGAATCTTTTAAGCTAAGATGGATATTGTTAGGCTAGATACTCTAGTTTATCTAGTTATTTTTTTATAGGTGTTTTTTTTCTATATGTATATGCAGATGTAATTGTGGACATTACTCCACAACTCATCACACTCAATCAAAAATCCAAATCAGACATGTATCACAAGAACAAACATTCAGGCATATAGATAAAAAAATAGTTTTGTTTTTGTTCCTAAGAATAGGTCTCCTATTTCTAAAGGTCACTTTAGGTACAGGATTTCAAAGTGTGAAATCCACATTTGACTTTTAGAAATAAAAGGTAAGAATAATCAGAGTGAAGCGGAAATAGATGAGAAAGATTAAGAGAAGTTAAGAAAAGAATCAGAGTAGCAAAGGTAAGTAGATAATGGTTGTCCAATTCTATCTAGGTTTCATCCTACAGTCAACATTCCTCTGATACCACTTCTGTCACACCCGGGTTTTAGGAGTCCAAAGCCCGGGCGCGAACATAATCACCAGGTGTGCTGGGACCAAGTCTCACACATATGATGAATCATGGCACAGGATCGAATGTCACATCTTTACTACATAATAGGAATTCTATACAAAATAAATAATTACATTATAAGGAGACAACGGTCCAGCAACCCAAAGTTGACTGGGAGACGACGACCTAGATCTCTCACGAACACATCGCAGCATCCTCCAAGCGCCTCATCCTGCAGTACCTGTTCTTGACCTGTGGGGGGGGGGTGTGAGACAGCAAGAGTGAGCTCACATACGTTCATCGCTCAACAAGTTGTGGGGAATAATGTGCATGAACTCGCCAAAGGCGGGAGCTCACGTGAAGTGTAAGGCTTACCAAAGAGGATGGTTCGAGCTGAGGATTGCTTTTAAAGTTGGTCAAAATTTTATTAGCAATTACTAAGTATAAGTAAATACCAACCCAATTAAGTAGTAGAACAAAAGTAACAACATCACCTGCGATGCAATGCATATGACAAATTGAATTTAGTTCCATAAATTAATCATGTGAGGGTCCGAGCTGCTCATGACCGTGAGCACGGCTAGTATACCAGTTTTACACTCTGCAGAGGTTGCGCATCTTTACCCACAACTCATGTTACCCATCTGCCAAGGGATCGCGACTTCCCATACACCTCTACCGAGGAGGCGAGGCAGGGTAACACTACGAGGCCTTTACAAAGTTCCACTAGCTTCAGAAAACCCGCTACAGTTTATAGGAAGTTCCAATGCAGGAATTCCCTTGCAGGACCGCCATCGTAGCAAAATCCTCCCGAGGGCCTCCCTACACTGACCACTCCCCTACTGCCCTTGCCCCTTTCGGGTAAGGTAGTCCTCCACTAGCTTTCCTAATTAATCAGCCAAGGGCGTCCCATTATACCCTTGTGGTAGCACTGTTTTCCCGGGTGGTCGCTCCATGTTCCAATTAACATAATGATCTTATCATGAACGATAAATAACAACGGATAACAAAAGTATAATCATGAGTAATGTATCTTCATACCCAAAACCACATAAAGCACTAGCAAGTACTACCCAAAAAGTTTAGTGGTAACAAGATATAAAGATAATCAAACTAGGGTAACCTATTGGGTCCCATCAAAATTAACCTATGCAGATCATTATGATTAATCAGAACATGGCTGGGTAAAAGAAGTGATCAAGGGCACAACTTGCCTGAGACTTGAGATTCCAGGTGACAGGATGAACTTCAGATCCTCGTAACCTCACTGCTAGTCGTAGCAATACAAACAGACATGATATAGACAAAATTAACATCACACCATACAATTTGAGTAATAATGATCTACGCGTTTCTACGAGACTAACGCAACTTGAACGGATCAAATCGGAGTTAAAACGGAAGAGTTATGAATTTTCCAAGGTTTTATGTATTTAATATAGGATTAAGTGATAGATATATTTTAAATTGTCTTTCATGTCAAAACAAAGGCACTAAGTGATAAATAATAATATTACAAAAATTTAGAAACTTGAATGGATCAATTTGGAGCTAAAATGAATTTTCTATGCATTTTACAAGTTTCTAGAATTGTTTTTGTATTAAAAACGAAATTCTGTAATTATTTCTCTGTTTTTAAACATCTCTGGACTGGGGCTCGATTCCTGATAAATTCAAGGGTCTCTGCGCAAGATAACCCAGACCCAGGGAATAGTTCCACTGGACGGCGGGTTGGTTTCAAAGTTTGGCGGGGTTTCTTTTGTAAAACGTACCCGCGAAGGGGTACGGGCCAATACCGGCCATCAGATCGAACATGGTCGGTCCAGATTAGATCAGCGTGGTTAAGAATCAGAGCGCAGTGCTAACCACATGATTTGGAGCTAACGGCTTGGATTTAATAAAATGAAGATCTGCTCTCTACCACTGGATTTTGAATCAACGGTCGTAACCCGCCACAGTTGAAACGTTACGCCATGTTTAATCGTGGGCGCTGGATCGACCATCAATGGCCCGCAATGCCCCCGCGTCCAGACCTATTCCTAGCCGTGTGTTATCCGATTAAGGGCGCTGGTCCTTTCTTCCCCACCGCGACACACGGATGACTGAGCCCGCCAACCGAGGTCGAGCTCGCCGCCGTGACGGCGAAAACCCGAGCCCGCACCCAGTTTACGCCTAACCGAAATCTTTCACGCTTACAGAGAGGGAAACGGATCCTACCGCATCTCGAGATGAAGGAGAGGTCGACGCTGATCCCTTGCCCGCACCGCGACGGATTAATCGAGGTTCCAGACGCCGATTCGTCAAGCTGCCTCCGCCGTCGCCCCGAGATGCCACGCCGCGCCCGGACTCTTAGCGATCTCACCAAACGAAGGCGAGAAGACGACAACGGCCGACGATGTGCACTCACACTCTTTCACCACCGCACTCCCTGGCGATGACGGATGGTCTCGGCAATGGCGCTTTGGCTCGTGTCTGTGGTCGGGGAAGCTCAGGGGTGCGCACCGTTGGCTTATATAGCCCGAGGACTCGGACCCAGGCGAGATGGAGAGAGGAGGATCGCCGGTGCATGCCCAGGAGAATCGCCACGCATTCCGCGCAGTCTGTTACAACGGCGGGCGACGGTGATGACAAGTGGGGCCCTAATGCCAGCGAGAAGACCGGGTCGTTACGTGGGCGCGAGTAGCGGCGCTGAGCTGGTCCCACACGTCGGTGTAAGACAAGGAGCAAGCACGCGCGCACGTGACCGACGGGCGGGGCCCAAATGTCGGCGCAGAGGTTAGCTGGGCCGTGCGGAAGAGAAGGAGGAGATGGGCCAGAATGGGTACAGTCGACCCAGGTAAGGTTTCTTCTCTTTTTCTTTTTATTTTCTGTTTCATTTCTTTTTCAAATTCAAACTTCAATTCAAATTCAAACACGATTTAACTTTGAATTTCAAACATCATTCTAATGTGAACCCAAATCCTAACTTCATGTTTACTATTATTTATATTATTATTATTTTTATTTAATGCACAAACATATAAACTCCAACATGATGCGTTTTTATCATCTGTTTGAATTGATCTCTAAATTTTGTGTATGTTCTTTTTAATATGCAAATGAGACACATCAAATAAGGGAATCACTATATATTCTTTTATACACTTTTGAGTGTTACAGTATTCAATCAACTTGTCGGCGTTTCGAGACCGGGGGGTCCCTAAGCCGACGAGTGAATGTCGCCGCGTGCCCCAGCCCAGATGGGTCGACGCGAGGCCGAGCGCGAAGGGGGGAAGTGAGGTGGCCGGAGACAGGCGTGAGAGAGGTGGAAATCCCGCGGCCTTCGTGTTCGTCTCGCGCCCAGGTCGGGTGCGCTTGCAGTAGGGGGTTACAAGCGTCCACGCGGGAGAGAGAGCGAGCGGCTTCAAGCGAGCGCCTGTCTCGTCCTCGTCCCCGCACGGCCAACCCTCTCTAAGAGGGCCCTGGTCCTTCCTTTTATAGGCGTAAGGAGAGGATCCATGTGTACAATGGGGGATGTAGCAGAGAGCTACGTGTCTAGCGGGGGAGAGCTAGCGCCCTAAGTACACGCCATCGTGGCGGCCGGAGAGGTTTTGGCGCCCGGTTTGTGTGATGTCGTAGTCGTCGGAGGAGCGCTGGAGCCGGGCGGAGGGACAGCTGTCGGGGCTGTCGAGTCCTTGCTGACGTCCTCTTGCTTCCGTAAGGGGGCCGAGAGCTGCCGTCGTCACAGAGTATGCGGGGCGCCATCATTGCCTATCTGGTGGAGCGAGCCAGATGGGACGCCGGTCTTGTTCCCTGTGGCCCGAGTTAGCTTGGGGTAGGGTGATGATGACGCCTCCTGTTGACGTGGCTGGTCTGCGCCCTAGGTTGGGCGATGTGGAAGCTCCTCCGAAGCCGAGGTCGAGCCTATCTTCCGTGGCCGTGGTCGAGTCCGAGCCCCTGGGTCGGGCGAGGCGGAGACCGTCGGCTGAGGCCAGGGCGGAGTCCGAGTCCTAGGGTCGGGCGAAGCGGAGTTCGTCGTCTTCTGGGGCTGAGCCCAAGTCCGAGCCCTGGGTCGGGCGGAGCGGAGTTCGCCGTCTTTCGGGGCTTAGCCCGAGTCCGAGCCCTGGGTCGGGCGGAGCGGAGTTCGCCGTCTTCCGGGGCTTAGCCCGAGTCCGAGCCCTGGGTCGGGCGGAGCGGAGTTCGTCGTCTTTTGGGGCTTAGCCCGAGTCCGAGCCCTAGGTCGGGCGGAGCGGAGTTCGCCGTCTTCCGGGGCTTAGCCCGAGTCCGATCCCTGGGTCGGGCGGAGCGGAGTTCGCCGTCTTCCGGGGCTTAGCCCGAGTCCGAGCCCTGGGTCTGGCGGAGCGGAGTTCGCCGTCTTCCGGGGCTTAGCCCGAGTCCGAGCCCTGGGTCGGGCGGAGCGGAGCTTCCTATGGTGCCTGCGGCCGGGCCTGACTGCCTGTCAGCCTCACTCTGTCAAGTGGCACCGCAGTCGGAGCGGCATAGGCGGCGCTGTCTTTTTGTTAGGTCGGCCAGTGGACCGGCGAAGTGACGGCGGTCACTTCGGCTCTGTCGGCTGAAGGGCGCGCGTCAGGATAAAGGTGTCAGGCCACCTTTGCATTAAATGCTCCTGTGATTTGGTCGGTCGGTGCGGCGATTTGGTCAGGGTTGCTTCTTGGCGAAGACAGGGCCTCGGGCGAGCCGAAAATATGTTCGCCGCTGGAGGGGGGCCTCGGGCGAGACGGAGATCCTCCGGAGTCGGCTGCCCTTGTCCGAGGCTAGGCTCGGGCGAGGCGTGATCGAGTCCCTCGAATGGACTGATCCCTGACTTAATCGCACCCATCAGGCCTTTGCAGCTTTATGCTGATGGGGGTTACCAGCTGAGAATTAGGAGCCTTGAGGGTACCCCTAATTATGGTCCCCGACAGTAGCCCCCGAGCCTCGAAGGGAGTGTTAGCACTCGCTTGGAGGCTTTCGTCGCACTTTTTTGCAAGGGGACCAGCCTTTCTCGGTTGCGTTTTGTTCCGGTGGGTGCGCACGAGCGCACTCGCCGGGTGTAGCCCCCGAGGCCTCGGAGGAGTGGTTTGACTCCTCCAATGTCTTAATGCCTCGCGCAATGTTTCGGCTGGTCTGGTCGTTCCCTCATGCGAGCTGGCCGTAGCCCGGGTGTACGGTCGGGTCCCAAGTTCTCGGGCTGGTATGTTGACGCTGTCAATGGTTTGGCTGGAGCCGGGTTTGCGAGAGCAGCCCCCGAGCCTCTGCACGGGGCGAGAGGGCGATCAGAGACAGACTCGACTTTTTTACATATGCCCCTGTGTCGCCTTTCCGCAAGGAGGAGGGGGAGAGCGCCATGTTGCCCTCGGTGGGCGCCGAACATGGTGTCTCCGGTGAGCTGCATGCGGGTGATCCCAGTGGACGTCCGTGCTCGGTTCGTTAGGGGTCGGCTAGAGGCCCAGAGGTGCGCCCAAAAGTACCTGCGGGTGATCTGCCGGACCCGGTCCCCTGGCGACGGGGTCCGAGGGCTCGATGCCTCCCTCTGATGGGATTCCGTTACAAGATCGTTCCCGCTGGTCTCGGAAATGTCCTAGGGTACCTCGGGAGCGCAGCCCGAGCCTTGGTTATGTATCGAACATACCCATGGTCATCCCTCGCTCTGTGTCTGAGGCGGCTGTGAACCCTTCGGGGGCCAGCCTTCGAACCCCTGATCAGTAGTGGGCGCGGAGCCCGAGTAGCCTGAGGCGGCCGTTGAACCCTTCCGAGGGGCCGGCCTTCGAACCTCTGACCAGTAGTGGGTGTGGAGCCCACGCGCTCTGTGGCGGTTGTTGAACCCTTCCGAGGGGCCAGCCTTCGAACCTCTGATCAGTAGGGAGGCTCGGAGCCTGGTTCCTTCACGGGGAAGGATCCTTTTCGGGGTATCCCCCTTTCCCGGTCCCTGTTGCAAGAGAGAGAAAGAGGAAAAAAGGAAAAGGATACGAAATCGAACGACGCGGCGTACCTTTTTTGACGCGGTTGTTATGGCGAAGGCGAAGCGTCGCTCGCTTCTCCTGCCAGAGGCGCCGCCTGTCCCGCCGTGGAGTTAATGCAACGGGGCGAGTGGTTCACGGGGCGGCTGTTGCGCGTGCGCGGGCCGTTCGAGGAACAGAACACGGGCGCGTCGTCTTCACGCCGTGAGAGAGGGTTCTCTCGTCGCTCCTGGATGGGACGTAGGCTTGGCTGACGACATGACCGCTGCTCCTGCCCGCCTGCCACCGCCATTACTACCGGCCCATTTTTGGTCGCATTGACCGTCGCACCAGGCTGGCGCCGCTAGGTCGTGTTCTGGGTCGCCTCGAGTCGCGGTATTGGTTCCGCAGGCGAGGAGGCGCGGTGGTGGCGCAAGTGGCGGTGCAGTTGCATGCACGAAGCATTCGGCGCGCCGGTTGCATGACGCGTGGGCCTGGGCCTCCATGCTGGGCGTGTTGGGAGTCGGAGAAGTGCACCCACTTGGCGCGGTTGCATGCCGCCTGCATGGCTGCCCGCCCTTTCGCCCGCTGGTCTGGGCAAAAGTGGAGAGCCGCTTGTAACCGTTGGGCGGTTGCACGCATCGCGCACGGCGGTTTGGCTTCTTCTGCTTTGAGCCGGCTTGCATGACGTGTGGGACCCAGCCCCCGCGCCGTAGGAGGAGGGCCTTGGAGCGTGTTGGAGAAGACTCAGCCCGCGACGGCTGGGGACGCAAGTAAGGAGAGTCACCTTTAAAAGGGGGGTGACCCCCTTAGAAGGCGACCATGTCTTCGCGCTTCCTTATGCATCGTGTCTTTCCACCTTCCAAGCCCCCGGATGGGGGATACCCGCCGTCTTTCCACCTTGTCGTTGGGGGAACGCAACTCCACGGGAGTTGGTACCTCTCAGCCATCATTCGGCTTTAAGGATTTTCATCAGCCAGCCCGGCTGTACCCCTACGCCGGTGGTCACCGAGACGGTGACCACCAGCCCCTGGGTGGGGAGAAGCAAGCGGGGCTGCGATCTTGGTCCCACCCTCAGCTTCAAGGATGTTCATCATCCTCGCTGGGGTGGAGGCCAGGCTGAGCTGGAGCTCTACCTCCCGCGCGGGTTCGTGGGTCGGCCTCTCCTTTGGCGTTCGAGGGAGAGGGCGCTCACTGGCCCTGCGGGCGGGTCAGACTTCGGCAACGCGGTGCCGGTCGACGGCGGGCGTCGTCAGCCTCAGCGCGTCGGGCTCGTCGGCTTGGCTCCCGGTGCCCCCTCCCACCGGAAGGCGGCTGCCGCGCCGTGTGCACGAGAGGACCGCCCAAGATATCGCGTGCTGCTAGGGCGGCGTTCGTGTTCTGGGGCGGTCCTGCCTTTGCACCGGTACGGTGCCTCCGTGCGGAGGTCGATGCCCCACTCGTCCCGGAGGATCTGAGTGGGGATCTGCCGGAGGGCTGACGGCCCCTGTCGTCGGTGTCGAGGTGGAGGCGGCTCGAGAAGTCCCCGTTACCGACGGGATCACCGCCACCATCCGCGCTTTGGGCCTCCGGCTCTTTGTACTTGTCCTCGCCCCTCGAGCGTCGGCGTGGGCGAGGGCAAGATTGCAGCAGCATCCGCCCTGAGACCCTTGCTGCTGCAATTCGGCCCCCGGAGCGGGGGTCGTCGTCGTTGCTGCCGGAGCGGGCGACGGCGAGCCGCCCGTCGGTCTTCTATTGCTCCGCAGCCCCCCCCCCCCCCCCCGTCGAGTGGGGTTGTTCGTACCTACGGAGGTGGATCCGGAGTTCCGTTTTGTAATAGCACTTTGAATGCCAGTGTTTTTGTTCATCGTGGCTATCGAGGCCTGAACATGTATGTAACTTCGGCACGGAGCCGTGTTTTTTTC
This sequence comes from Zea luxurians, assembly GCA_029449295.1. Classification (NCBI taxonomy): domain Eukaryota; kingdom Viridiplantae; phylum Streptophyta; class Magnoliopsida; order Poales; family Poaceae; genus Zea; species Zea luxurians. The sequence continues at coordinate 187,243,426 of JAOPSE010000004.1, read as the reverse complement.
CTCATTTTCGAGCATTAAGACTCGCCTGTTGGTTGTCTGAACTGCTTCACCAAGCGTGAGTTGCCCCGTGTAAAGGTGACGAGTGAGGTATCCGTATCCCGGAGGCGTAGGATTCCCTCGGCTCGTGTCAGCCTTGTTGTCCGAGGCTTCCCTTGCTTAGTTAGAGGAACCCCTCGGCCGCTCTTCGATGAGCCGAGGCCAGGGGTAGCGGTGTCAGCGCGAACAGAGGCGGAGTTGGCTCGAAAAGAAAACCTGGTCGACCGGAGCCTGGCCGGGTCGTCCGTTAGCGGGACCGACGCCAGAATTGACCCGCCGAGGCCTCGGGCCGGGCTGATGTCCTTGGAGGACAGCTGGCCGAGGCCCCGGGGTGACCGGCCGAGCCGCCTGCTCGGGCCGGATTCTCGGAGAAGACCCTGGCGGCGATGGCCTAGGCTTGGTGATGACGTTGTCCTTCAGAGCAGAGACCCTTGGACCGCATCACCGTCTGAGGCTAGGTCGGGCCTCGCCGAAGGTGTAGTCGACGCCGAGGGCTCTGCTGCTCCCTTTAGCCGTCAGGATCCGAGCCTGCAGGATCGGATTATCTTGTAGCGTGTGTTTTCTGCGGCCGCCGAGGCCAAAACACACCCTCGCCGTGTTGTAAAGCCGCGTCTCTTTTCCTCTTGTTTCGAGTATCTGGACTTTTTTGTCGGTAACAGAATTGTTTGTGCGAGCGAGAGTTGCTTCTCACGGAAGGTGATGAGTGAGGTATCCGTATCCCGGAGGCGTAGGAGTCCCTCGGCTCGGTCGGCCTTGCCGCTTACGCGCACTCTTACCCGTCCATGGGGTTCTGTCACCGACGCAGTTGAGAAGGCTCGAAGAATCGCTCCGGCAGAAGAGCTTCCGAACGTGAAGACTTGTTCGGTCCGCGGAATCACTTATCCGAACGTGAGTTACTTATCGCAGAAGGTGATGAGTGAGGTATCCGTATCCCGGAGGCGTAGGAGTCCCTCGGCTCGGTCAGCCTTGGCTGCTTACGTGTACTCCGTCGTTTTCAGGATCCGCTTTCGAAGTAGTCAAAAAGCACGAAAGACATTCTGGCAGAAAGGATCTTTTTTCGAGGAAAAAATCCGACGCAGAGGGGGTTCCCCCCTTTTAGCCCCCGAGGGAGGGTCGGGCTTTGCCGAAGCGAGGCCGACCCTTCCTTGATGACTAAACTTTGCGTGGGAGCGAGGTATATGAACAACTTGAAAACATCTTAAGGGTAGAAGCGACGTAGCTGTTGGATGTTCCAAGCGTTGTCGTAGACCTCGCCTTGGCTGTTGGCCAGCTTGTACGTTCCGGGCTTCAGAACTTTGGCGATGACGAACGGCCCCTCCCAGAGGGGCATGAGCTTGTGCCGCCCTCGGGCGTCTTGTTGCAGCCGAAGCACCAGGTCGCCCACCTGGAGGTCTCGGGACCGGACCCCTCGGGCGTGGTAGCGTCGCAGGGACTGCTGGTACCGCGCCGAGTGTAGTAAGGCCTTGTCCCGAGCCTCCTCCAGCTGGTCCAACGAGTCCTCTCGACTAGCTTGGTTGCTTTGGTCGGTGTAGGCCCTCGTCCTTGGGGAACCATATTCTAAGTTCGTGGGTAAGATGGCCTCGGCCCCATAGACCAGAAAGAACGGCGTGAAGCCCGTGGCTCGGCTCGGCGTTGTCCTCAGGCTCCAGACCACCGAGGGGAGTTCCTTCATCCATCGCTTGCCGAACTTGTTGAGGTCGTTGTAGATCTGAGGCTTGAGTCCTTGCAGAATCATGCCGTTGGCACGCTCTACTTGCCCATTTGACATGGGTGAGCCACGGCGGCCCAGTCCACCCGAATGTGGTGATCCTCGCAAAAGTCCAGGAACTTTCTGCCGGTGAACTGGGTGCCGTTGTCGGTGATGATGGAGTTCGGGACCCCGAAGCGATGGATGATGTTGGTGAAGAACGCCACCGCCTGCTCGGACCTGATGCTGTTTAGGGGTCGGACCTCGATCCACTTGGAGAATTTGTCGATGGCGACCAACAGGTGCGTGTAGCCCCCGGGTGCCTTCTGCAAGGGGCCGACGAGGTCCAGACCCCACACAGCAAAAGGCCAGGTGATGGGTATCGTCTGCAGAGCCTGAGCGGGCAGGTGGGTCTGCCTTGTGTAGAACTGACACTCTTCGCAGGTGCGGACAACTCTAGTGGCGTCGGCCACCGCCGTCGGCCAGTAGAAACCTTGTCAGAAAGCATTCCCGACAAGGGCTCGAGGCGCTGCGTGATGGCCGCAAGCCCCCGAGTGTATCTCTCGCAGGAGTTCCTGACCTTCGGCGATGGAGATGCATCGCTGGAGGATGCCTGAGGGGCTGTGGTGGTAGAGCTCCTTCTTATCTCCCAGCAAGACGAACGACTTGGCGCGCCGCGCCACCCGCCGAGCTTCGGCTCGGTCGGACGGTAGCTCTCCTCGGTGGAGATATTGTAGGTACGGGGTCTGCCAATTTTGATCAGGCGTGACCCCACTTCGCTCCCCCCCGACGTGCAGCGTCTCGCCCTCGGGGGCCGAGGGTACCTCGGGCCAAACCGAGGGTACCTCGGGCCGAGCCGAGGGTGCCTCGGACTGTGCCGAGGGTACCTCGGGCTGGACCGAGGGTGCCTCGGGCCGAGCCGAGGGTGCCTCGGACTGTGCCGAGGGTACCTCGGGCTGGGCCGAGGGTGCCTCAGGCTCGGGCGTGCCGTCGATGTTGACGGAGGGCTGATGCAGATCTCGGGAGAAGACGTCCGGGGGAACCTTTGTTTGCCCCGAGGCTATTTTAGCCAGCTCGTCCGCAGTCTCGTTGTAGCGCCGAGCGATGTGGTTGAGCTCGAGCCCGTAGAACTTGTCTTCCAAGCGCCGAACCTCATCGCAGTAGGCCTCCATCTTCGGGTCGCGGCAGTGGGAGTTCTTCATGACTTGGTCGATGACGAGCTGCGAGTCACCGCGAGCGTCGAGGCGTCGGACCCCTAGCTCGATGACGATCCGCAATCCGTTGACCAGAGCCTCGTACTCAGCCACATTATTGGATGCCGGGAAATGGAGGCGTAGCACGTAGCGTAGGTGCTTCCCGAGGGGCGAGACGAAGAGTAGGCCTGCGTCGGCTCCTGTCTTCATCAGCGACCCGTCGAAGAACATGGTCCAGAGCTCCGGTTGGATCGGAGCTGTCGGTAGCTGGGTGTCGACCCATTCGGCCACGAAGTCTGCCAGGACCTGGGACTTGATGGCCTTCCGAGGGGCGAACGAGATCGTCTCACCCATGATTTCCACCGCCCACTTTGCAATCCTACCCGAGGCTTCCCGGCACTGGATGATCTCCCCCAGGGGGAAGGATGACACCATAGTTACCAGATGAGACTCGAAGTAGTGTCACAACTTCCGCCGTGTCAGGATCACCGCGTACAGCAGCTTCTGAACTTGTGGGTAGCAGATCTTGGTTTCGGACAGTACCTCGCTGACGAAGTAGACTGGCCTTTGAACGAGCAATGCATGCCCCTATTCTTGCCTCTCGACCACAATCGCGGCGCTAACCACCTGAGTGGTCGCGGCGACGTAGACCAAGAGGGCTTCTCCGGCAGCTGGGGGCACCAAGATAGGCGCCTTCGTGAGGAGCGCCTTCAGGTTCCCGAGGGCTTCCTCGGCCTCAGGGGTCCAAGTGAAGCACTCGGCCTTCCTTAAGAGGCGGTACAGAGGTAGACCTCTTTCGCTGAGGCGTGAGATGAAGCGGCTCAGAGCCGCGAGACATCCCATGACCCTCTGTACGCCTTCCACGTCCTTGATGGGCCCCATGCTGGTGATGGCTGTGATCTTCTCCGGGTTGGCTTCGATGCCCCGCTCGGAAATGATGAAACCCAAGAGCATGCCTCGGGGCACCCCGAAGACACACTTTTCGGGATTGAGCTTGACGCCTTTCACCTTGAGACATCGGAATGTCACTTCAAGGTCGGAAAGGAGGTCGGAGGCTTTCCTCGTCTTGACTACGATGTCATCGACGTAGGCCTCGACCGTCCGGCCAATGTGTTCGCCGAACACATGATTCATGCACCGCTGGTACGTCGCGCCCGTATTCCTCAAGCCGAACGACATGGTGACATAGTAGTACATGCCGAAGGGTGTGATGAAAGAAGTCGCGAGCTGGTCGGACTCTTTCATCCTGATTTGGTGATACCCTGAGTAGGCATCGAGGAAAGACAGGGTTTCACACCCAGCAGTGGAATCCACGATTTGATCGATGCGAGGCAGAGGGTAGGGAACCTTCGGACATGCTTTGTTGAGACCAGTGTAGTCTACACACATCCGCCATTTCCCCCTTTCTTTCTCACAAGCACAAGGTTGGCAAGCCATTCGAGATGGAATACCTCTTTGATGAACCCTGCTGCCATTAGCTTGTGGATCTCCTCACCTATGGCTCTGCGCTTCTCCTCGTCGAATCGGCGCAGAGGCTGCTTGACGGGTCGGGCTCCGGCTCGGATGTCCAGCGAGTGCTCGGCGACATCCCTCGGTATGCCGGGCATGTCTGAGGGACTCCACGCGAAGACGTCGGCGTTCGCGCGGAGAAAGTCGACGAGCACTACTTCCTATTTGGGATCGAGCTCGGAGCCGATCCGGACTTGCTTGGAGGCGTCACTGCCGGGATCGAGGGGGACGGACTTAACCGTCTCCGCTGGGTCAAAGTTGCCGGCATGACGCTTCACGTCTGTCACCTCCTTAGAGAGGCTCTCCAGGTCGGCAATGAGGGCCTCGGACTCGACGAGGGCCTCGGCGTACTCCACGCACTCCATGTCGCATTCGAACGCGTGTTTGTACGTGGGGCCGACGGTGATGACCCTGTTGGGGCCCGGCATCTTGAGCTTCAGGTAGGTGTAGTTGGGGACGGCCATGAACTTCGCGTAGCATGGCCTCCCCAGTACCGCGTGGTAGGTTCCTCGGAACCCGACCACCTCGAACGTCAGGGTCTCCCTTCGGAAGTTGGAGGGTGTTCCGAAGCAGACGGGAAGGTCAAGTTGTCCGAGGGGCTGGACGCGCTTCCCGGGGATGATCCCATGGAAAGGCGCAGCGCCTGCCCGGACCGAGGACAGATCGACGCGCAGGAGCCCGAGGGTCTCGGCGTAGATGATGTTGAGGCTGCTGCCTCCGTCCATGATGACCTTGGTGAGCCTGACGTCGCCGATGACGGGGTCGACGACGAGTGGGTATTTCCCCGGGCTCGGCATGTGGTCAGGGTGGTCGGCTTGGTCGAAGGTGATGGGCTTGTCGGACCAGTCTAGGTAGACTGGTGCCGCCACCTTCACCGAACAGACCTCCTGACGCTCTTGCTTACGGTGCCGAGCCGAGGCGTTCGCCGCTTGCCCACCGTAGATCATGAAGCAGTCGCGGACCTCGGGGAACTCTCCTGCCTCGTGGTCTTCCTTCTTGTCGTCGTCGTGGGCCCTGCCACCCTCCACGGGTGGCCCGGTCCTGTGGAAGTGGCGCCGAAGCATGACGCACTCCTCAAGGGTGTGCTTGACGGGCCCCTGGTGGTAGGGGCACGGCTCCTTGAGCATCTTGTCGAAGAGGTTGGCACCTCGGGGGGTTTCCGAGGGTTCTTGTACTCGGCGGCGGCGACAAGGTCCGCGTCGGCGGCGTCGCGTTTCGCTTGTGACTTCTTCTTGCCCTTCTTCTTGGCGTCGCGCTGAGTTGACGCCTCGGGGGCATCTTCTGAAGGGCGGCCCTGGGGCTGCTTGTTCTTCCGGAAGATAGCCTCGACCGCCTCCTGGCCGGAGGCGAACTTGGTGGCGATGTCCATCAGCTCGCTCGCCCTGGTAGGGGTCTTGCGACCCAGCTTGCTCACCTGGTTGCGGCAGGTGGTGCCGGCGATGAACGCGCCGATTCATCCGAGTCGGTGATGTTGGGCAGCTCGGTGCGCTGCTTCGAGAATCGCCGGATTTAGTCTCGGAGAGACTCTCCCGACTGCTGTGGGCAGCTTTGAAGGTCCCAGGAATTCCAGGGGCGCACGTACGTGCCCTGGAAATTTCCGGCGAAAGCTTGGACCAGGTCGTCCCAGTTGGAGATCTGCCCCGGAGGCAGGTGCTCCAACCAGGCGCGAGCGGTGTCGGAGAGGAACAGGGGGAGGTTGCGGATGATGAGGTTGTCATCGTCCGTTCCACCCAGTTGGCAGGCCAGACGGTAGTCCGCAAGCCACAGTTCCGGTCTCGTCTCCCCCGAGTACTTCGTGATAGTAGTCGGGGGTCGGAACCGGGTCGGGAACGGCGCCCGTCGTATGGCCCGGCTGAAGGCCTGTGGACCGGGTGGTTTGGGCGAGGGACTCCGATCCTCCCCGCTGTCGTAGCGTCCCCCACGCCTGGGGTGGTAGCCTCGGCGCACCCTCTCGTCGAGGTGGGCTCGACGGTCGCGGTGATGGTGCTCGTTGCCGAGGCGACCCGGGGCCGCAGGCGCTGTGTTGCGCGTGCGGCCGGTGTAGACCGAGGCTTCCCGCATGAATCGGGAAGTCGCGGCATGATGTTCCGAGGGGTACCCCTGCCTTCGGGAGGCGGAGCTCTCGGCCCGCCGGACCGCGGCGCCTTCCAGGAGATTCTTGAGCTCTTCCTGGATTCGCCGCACCTCGGTGGTTGATGGATCCGGCATCGCGCGGAGGAGCATTACTGCTGCAGCCAGGTTCTGGCCGACCCCACTAGATGCGGGTGGCGGCCTGACCCTGACGTCGTTGGCGACGCGGTGCTGGAAGCCCTGGGGTAGATGACGTATTTCTCCGGCCGGAGGTTGGCCCGCCCATGCCTGCCCGACGTCCCGACGGATTGGCTCAAGCGCTCCTGCTCCCTCGTCGAGCCTGGCCTGCACCCCGCGGATTTGCTCGAGCTGTGGGTCATGGCCCCTCGCCTGAACGGGGACCACAGCTAGCTCCCGTGGGATGTCAACGCGAGGCACCGGCCTAGGGAGATCACCGTCCTCCGGCATGCCGAGATGGTTGCCTTCGGAGGGACCCCCTAGATCGACGTGGAAACATTCGCGGCTTGGGCCGCAGTCCTCGTCGCCGAGGCTACGGCTACCGTCGGAACAGTCGGAAAGGCAGTAGTTGCATGCGGTCATGAAGTCCCGCATGGCACTGGGGTTGCCAAGTCCGGAGAAATCCCAACAGAAGCTGGGCTCGTTGTCTTCCTCGGACCCAGAGGGCCCGTAGGTCGAGACGTCTGTCAGCCAGTCCAAAGGTGACCGCATACGAAACCCCAGAGGGTTTGGACTTGCCTCTACGAGAGCGCCCGCCAAAGCGAAGCCACTAGGCGGGTCGAGGCTGAATCCGAAAGACGTGGGTTGGGAATCGGTCGGTACCTCTTGGTCGACGGGCGGTGATGAAGTCACGTCGGGGACTGACTGCACCGTCGTCTCAGGTACGAGGGTGACGCCCAGCAAGCCTTTCGCGAGCGCGCTGGCGTCGTCCGTTTGCCCGGAATCGGCGCGTTGCGGGGAGACAGCGCTCGTCTTCGTCTCAAGCGCGAGGTCGATGCCCGGTGCGCCCCCCGTTGGGGTGCTGGTGCTATCGACTCGCTCGACAGTCGACGAGGCGCTGCCTCCTGCTTGGCCTTGGTTGCCCCGCCTCCCCCTCCGTCGGTGGGGGAGTGGGCGGGGTGAGCTCGAAGGTTGTTCTTCCACCACGCGGGGAAGACGTCGTCGATTCCGCCACCGGCGGGCGGGCTGTCGACCGCCATTGTCGCTGTCGCCCGGCGGTGGAATGAGTATCATGTCGTAGCTGCCGTCAAGGGACATGAACTCAAGACTCCCGAAACGGAGCACCGTCCCGGGTTGGAGAGGTTGCTGGAGACTGCCAATCTGGAGCTTGACGGGAAGCTGTTCGTCAACACGCAGCAGGCCCCTACCTGGCGCGCCAACTATCGGCGTTTCGAGACCGGGGGGTCCCTAAGCCGACGAGTGAATGTCGCCGCGTGCCCCAGCCCAGATGGGTCGACGCGAGGCCGAGCGCGAAGGGGGGAAGTGAGGTGGCCGGAGACAGGCGTGAGAGAGGTGGAAATCCCGCGGCCTTCGTGTTCGTCTCGCGCCCAGGTCGGGTGCGCTTGTAGTAGGGGGTTACAAGCGTCCACGCGGGAGAGGGAGCGAGCGGCTTCAAGCGAGCGCCTGTCTCGTCCTCGTCCCCGCGCGGCCAACCCTCTCTAAGAGGGCCCTGGTCCTTCCTTTTATAGGCGTAAGGAGAGGATCCAGGTGTACAATGGGGGATGTAGCAGAGAGCTACGTGTCTAGCGGGGGAGAGCTAGCGCCCTAAGTACACGCCATCGTGGCGGCCGGAGAGGTTTTGGCGCCCGGTTTGTGTGATGTCGTGGTCGTCGGAGGAGCGCTGGAGCCTGGCGGAGGGACAGCTGTCGGGGCTGTCGAGTCCTTGCTGACGTCCTCTTGCTTCCGTAAGGGGGGCCGAGAGCCGCCGTCGTCACAGAGTAAGCGGGGCGCCATCATTGCCTATCTGGTGGAGCGAGCCAGATGGGACGCCGGTCTTGTTCCCCGTGGCCCGAGTTAGCTTGGGGTAGAGTGATGATGGCGCCTCCTGTTGACGTGGCTGGTCTGCGCCCTAGGTTGGGCGATGTGGAAGCTCCTCCGAAGCCGAGGTCGAGCCTGTCTTCCGTGGCCGAGGTCGAGTCCGAGCCCCTGGGTCGGGCGAGGCGGAGACCGTCGGCTGAGGCCAGGGCGGAGTCCGAGCCCTGGGGTCGGGCGAAGCGGAGTTCGTCGTCTTCTGGGGCTGAGCCCAAGTCCGAGCCCTGGGTCGAGCGGAGCGGAGTTCGCCGTCTTCCGGGGCTTAGCCCAAGTCCGAGCCTTGGGTCGGGCGGAGCGGAGTTCGCCGTCTTCCGGGGCTTAGCCCGAGTCCGAGCCCTGGGTCGGGCGGAGCGGAGTTTGTCGTCTTTTGGGGCTTAGCCCGAGTCCGAGCCCTGGGTCAGGCGGAGCGGAGTTCGCCGTCTTCCGAGGCTTAGCCCGAGTCCGAGCCCTGGGTCGGGCGGAGCGGAGTTCGCCGTCTTCCGGGGCTTAGCCCGAGTCCGAGCCCTGGGTCGGGCGGAGCGGAGTTCGCCGTCTTCCGGGGCTTAGCCCGAGTCCGAGCCCTGGGTCGGGTGGAGCTTCCTATGGTGCCTGCGGCCGGGCCTGACTACCTGTCAGCCTCACTCTGTCAAGTGGCACCACAGTCGGAGCGGCGCAGGCGACGCTGTCTTTTTGTCAGGCCGGCCAGTGGAGCGGCGAAGTGACGTCGGTCACTTCGGCTCTGTCGGCTGAAGGGCGCGTGTCAGGATAAAGGTGTTAGGCCACCTTTGCATTAAATGCTCCTGTGATTTGGTCGGCCGGTGCAGCGATTTGGTCAGGGTTGCTTCTTGGCGAAGACAGGGCCTCGGGCGAGCCGGAAATATGTTCGCCGCTGGAGGGGGGCCTCGGGCGAGACGGAGATCCTCCGGAGTCGGCTGCCCTTGTCCGAGGCTAGGCTCGGACGAGGCATGATCGAGTCCCTCGAATGGACTGATCCCTGACTTAATCGCACCCATCAGGCCTTTGCAGCTTTATGCTGATGGGGGTTACCAGCTGAGAATTAGGAGCCTTGAGGGTACCCCTAATTATGGTCCCCGACACAACTCCTCTCCCCCAACCACCACCAAGTTGTATCACACAATTTGTCGGAGAGGAAATCTCCAGCCGGGTGGCGGAGTGCACCCGCCCTAAATCCTAACATGAGGAGGGGCTTAGGCGTTTTGCTTGATCGTTGGAGTGATGGGGAAGAACTCAAGAACACATAAGGGTTTAGAGTGGTTCGGCCCGCCGGAGCGTAATACCCTACTCCACTGTGAGTTGTATTGCTTGAGAGCTTGTATGAGCTAGCGAGTCTAAGATTGCGTGTGTGTAACGTCATATGCCTCCCCCTTTTATAGCCGAAGGGGGCATGCACATCGGGACTAGGCCCCGACATGTGGGCCCAGGGACATAAAGAATATAACACTCGGGACTATAAATATTTGCTGCCGGGGCAATCCCCTTGCGTCCTGTTGTCCGAGATCTGTGTATCTTCGGCATGCTGGGGAAGCTTCTTGTAGAAGGAATAACGCAGTGCACTGCCTGGTGCGGGTGCACTGTTTGCCAGCAGACCCAGCAGGCACATCGCCTGCTAGATGACCTTGACACCGCCTACCAGCGGATGGGACAGCACGCATTAAATGCTGAGAGGGCACGTCGCCCGTCAGCGCAGTGGCAGGCGGCACGTCCTTTTTTCAATAAATGCAGGGGCTGCACGACTTCACGTCAGGTTTGGCTCGTTGCTTATGTCATGGGCCACAAGCAGCAGGTCTCCGCCTGAGCGGGAAGTGGAGGGCAAGGCCCGGACACATGTCAGCACCGGACCCCTGCTCATACCAGGGTCCTCCTCGTTCTGGGACCCTACTGGGGTTCGGATTTACCCGGAGGCTCCGGACTTATATGTATAGGGGTCCGGTGTCCTTCTGTGGGGGACCGAACTGACTGGGATGTGTTGTCTTTCCTTGCCACATGGCACCGTCCCCCACGTGGCTAGGAGACGTTGCATGGGTGTGGCGTCTTCATGCTGTAGGAGAGGGTACCCCTGATTTAGGGTACCGACAGTGGCCCCCGGTCCCACCTCAGGGGAGGATGCGAGCCTGTAGGTGGGACCAGAGTCTGATTGGCGGTTGGACCGCTGCTCTCGCGCGCCTTTTGCTACAATTACTGCCGGCCCGCCTATGGTCATGCCAACTGCCGCGCCTATTCCCACGGCTGACTGGCCCGTGACCATCGTACTTAATGGCACTGTTGGGCCATGCACGGGGCTGCCTCGAGTCGCTGCACTGGTTCTGAAAAATTTACCTTTTCAGACTCCCGTGACAGCCCCGAGAAGACATGGCATTGGCGCAAGCGGCGGTGCAGTTTCTTCGCACGCGGTAACCGGCGCGCCGGTTACATGACATGTGGTCCTGGGCCCCTGAGTTGGTTCGCCAGTTGCGGCGGAGCTGAGGGGCGCATAGCCGTGGGACAGTTGTACGCTTCTTGCGTGGCGGTTCGCTTCTTTGACCGCTGGATACCGCGAAGATGAAGGGGCACTTAACCGTGGGGCGGTTGCATGCCCCTTGTGCGGCGGTTCGCCTTCCTGACCGCTGGTTATTTCGAAAAAGAAGGGGCACGTAACCGCAGGGCAGTTGCACGCTCTTCTCTCGGGTTAGTCTGTACGACATGTGGGGCCTAGCCCCCGTGTCATAAGGTGGGATCCTTGGTGCACGCCGGGGGAGACTTCACTCGTGATGCTTCAGGGGCACGAGTGGGGGGATCTGCCTTTAAAAAGGGGTCGATCTCCCAGGCAGTAGACATGCCTCGCTCCTCTTGCGACCATCGCGCCCTTTCGCCTTCCAGGCCTCCAGATGGGGTGCGCCGGTATTCCCTGGTGGGATTCGCATCAAGGTCATCCCTTCCGGCGACTTCACCGTCGGAGAGCGCGCGCTCTTGGTGGTGTCGCCGGTCTTGTCTTCTTCTTGCTACTGTTGGAGGGGTGCAACCCCCTGGGAGTTGGTATCCTTCCACCATCATTCGGCTTCAAGGATTTTCATCACGCAGCCCGGTCGCAACCTCCGGCCGGTGGTCATCCATAAGGATGACTACCAGCCTTGTGGTGGAGGGAAGCGAGCCGGGCTGCGGCCTTCCCCCTGCCCTCAGCTTCAAGGATGTTCATCATCCGCGCTGGGGAGGGGGGCGAGGCGAGTGGGAGCTTCCCCTTCCACGCGGGCTGGCGGTCCGCTTCTTCCTCCAGCATTCGGGGGAGAGGGCGTTCGCCGGCTTTGCAGAGGGGGCGAACCCCGGGTATGCGGGGACGGCCGTCTGCGGCACCATCAGTTACCGCGTGTCTGGCCCCTGGCCTGGGTGGCTCTGGTGCCGCCTCCGGTGCTGCCTCCTGCCGCTGGGGCAGAGCGTGGCTGCCCGTCCACCGCACGAGCGACGGTCGCGCCATGCGCAGGTTGGGCACATCCATGGCTTCTCCCATGCCATCGGTCGCACCGGGAGGTCGTACAAGACATCATACGCCGTGGGAGCGGCGGCGGCGTTCTTGGATGGTCTTGTCCTCACTCCCGTAGTGAGGACGGGAGCGAAGACCTCTTCGTGTGCGCTGGTGCAGCCGCTGCCCATCGGTGCAGAGGTGGTCGCTGCTTTCGGTGGGGCTGATGTGGTCGCCTCCGCTGGTGAGGCTACCCACTACAGAGGTGGTTGCCTCTGCTGGCGAGACCGTCAGGGCCTCCTGCCGTCGGACCTTCGGCTCTTTGGCTTTAATGGCCTCGCTGTCACCCCCCATAGGAGGACGGGGGCGAGGACCTATTCGCAGTAGCGCTCACCCTAAGGTGATCGCTGCTGCTGGCGAGCCGCTCGGAGTAGAGGTCGTTGTCGCTGCTGGTGCAGAGGTGGTCGACATCGTTGGTGGGGCTGTCCGGAGCCAGCTTCCAGCGCGACTCTTGCTGGTGTAGCGTAGTTCATTCCTGCAGAAATGGAGCTGGGATCCTGCTTGTAAGGGAATGTAATGACATTTGCTTGAGAGCAGAATGTAATAACATATGTACGCAGGATTTTAGCCTGGGAAGCCTAGTTGTGTGTCTGAACCTCCTAGATGGTGGCTTCAAGTACTAAGACACTTGCCGCAGGGCGGTGGAGTATGCAGGCTCACGGTACGGGACCAGGCTGAGCGGCTACATGGTTTCCGGACCCCCAGGAGACAAGTGCCCGTTCTTCAAAGCCGGACCTCCAGGTTGTTGGACGCACATGACTTTAGTTTTAAATACTAGGACACCCACCACGGGGTGGTGGAGTGTGCAGGGTTTTGGGTACGGAACCAGGCTAACCGGCCACACATGCTCCGGACCTCCCTATGGAACGGGCATCCATTCTTTAGAACCGGCCCCCAGGCCTTTCCCTGTTTTTGTAAAGAAATAAATATTGTCTTCTAAGCAGCATTTAACACTTATCTGTGTAACGCCTGTTCCTGCTGTGTGCAATGTTGTTGACTCCTCCTTAGTACCTGGCCCCCCGCCTAGGATGCAGGCTTGGTGTGTTGAGGTTGGATACCAGCGTTTCTAAAAAGGTCATCAACAATCCTCAGGAACACTCACCGGGATCTGGATCTATACAACACTTTTAGCTAGGAAGCATTAGTAGTACACCTCATAGGGTTCTCCGTCTGACATTAGTCGCCCTTTGATGCATGCTCGGGACCTGCAGGTTCTAGTTCGGGTGGCCAAGTTGCGTGTCCGGACCCCCTTGGGTCGCGGTTCTAGATACTAGGACACTTGTCGCAGGGCGGTGGAGCGTGCAGGCCCACGGTACGGGACTAGGCTAAGCGGCTGCACGGGCTCCGGACCACCCTAGGAGACTAATGTCCATTCTCTAGCTCCAGTCCCGAGGTTGTTGGACTCGCAGGACTTATAACTCTAGATACTTAGTCCCCGTCACGAGGTGGCAGAGCATGTAGGCCCACGGTACAGGACCTGGCTGAGCGGCTACATGGGCTCCGGACCACCCTATGGAACGGGGTCTCGTTCTCTAGAGCTGGCCCCCAGGCTGTCGGGCCTCCCTACTTTCGTGTCAGGGGCCCTAAACTGCAAGCCTGGCTGTTCAATTCGGATGTTGCCATGTCAGACAGATGGAAACCGTATGGGTGGATTAGCTAAAAAGTATTATCTTAAAGACTGCGAGGTAGGACCATGGAGCAGCAAGATGGAACTATCACAAGAGCACAACTGAGGGGGGGGGGTATTTCCTCTTTATAACTTGTCGTGCGTGTGTGCAAACCAATAGGCCGGGTTCATGGGGGCAGACCCCACCGGGTTGTCATACACGTATGTGTTATCTAGTTATTACAAAGAAGGGAAACAGACTCGACCCCTTAGCCTTGCTTTATGGATAGAACTTACAGAGATGTTTGGCTCCGGGCTAAGGTACTCCTCCAGTCGTAGCTAGATGGTTGCCCCTGGGTCGGTGCACTCCCGTTACTTTGAAGGGCCTTTCCCAGCTGGGGGAGAGTTGCGGAGCCCTCCTTGGTATGGAACTTGCCGTGGGGCTAGGTCCTGACCCATGGTTCCCGTCTGCATTTGACACGGGGAGCCCTCGTCTCTGGCTGTGGTCACTTCTGCATGTACCTGTCTGCAGCTTGGACCCGTGGGAGGTTCGGAAGGGCCTCCGGAGGAAGGCGTGCTTCAGCTTCGTAGACCGGGGAACATGGAGTCCCCCCGAGGTTCGTCTAGTTGTCTTCACCGGAGTAGGAGCCTCCGGCGAAGATATCCTTCAGGTCCCCCTCGGGCGACTGATACCCGAGGTCCCGCTCAGCCGTGGCCACCTCGCCATCGTCCACCTTTTCCTTGCCGGGCCGGTGGCGAGGCGGGGAACCATCTTTGGAAGACTGCTCGCGCCGTTCACTGACGCGTTTTGTGAGGTCAATGATCTCGCGACACTCCGCGGCGCTGTGGCGACCATGCAGGTGCACAGGGCATGAACCGCTGCTACCCTTCTGTCGCGGGCGTTTGTTGCGGTCGCCCTGGCCTCCGGTCGCTGCTGCGACCACCAGAGCGGCGGACCGCGGCTTCTGGAAGTTGCGGTCCTTCTTCTTTTTCTTCTTTCCATCCCAGAGGACGGCCCCCGAGCCCACTAACTGGGCGGCTCCAGTTTGTGGGGTCGAGTGCCATGCATGGCCCTCGACGGCTCTTGTGCACTTGTCGGCCAGAGCGAAGAGCGTGGGGACAGTTTCCACGTCATGTGTGGCCAACTTCTCCAACATTTTTTCATCACGTACTCCTTGTCGGAAGGCCGTGATGATGGAAGCATCAGAAATATGAGGTATCGTACCTCGCACCTTGGTGAAGCGGGAGATGAACTTCCAGAGGGTCTCCCCTGGTTCCTGCCTCACTGCATGGAGGTGGGCCTCCACACCGTGCTGTTGGTAAGCACTGGCGAAGTTCACCACGAACCGCGCACAGAGTTCTTCCCAGGAGTAGACTGATCCCGGGCTGAGGTTCATGAGCCAGGTCCGGGCAGGTCTAGACAAGGCCACATGAAAATAGGTTGCCATCACAGCGGTGTTTCCACCTGCTGACGTGATGGCGGTAACGTACACCTGCAGGAACTCCGATGGGTTTGTCGTTCCATCGTATTTTTCCGGCAGGTGCGACCAGAACTTGGGTGGCCAGGATGCCGCGCGGAGATGGTCCGCAAGAGCGGCGCAGCCTACGCCGGCCAAGGGGACACCCGTTTGGGACCGGGTACCCATTGGTGTCTGCGGTGCTACCGCAGCGAAGTCTTGATTGAGGTCGCGACCATCGATGTTTTGGCAACGCTCGCGTGCCCTTTCCAAGGATACCCGGGCGTCCTCTCCCGCACGCCTGCGGTTGAGCTCTGCCCGGAGGTTGTTGGTCTGTGCGCCCCTTACTGAGGGCGAGCGCACAGACGTTGACGCCTCATGTTGGCGCAGGGATGACAGCGTCTTCGACCTGGTCGAGGTAGAATGCGCCATACCGAGCAGTCGGTCGATGTCGTCCCACCATTGCTTCATGGCCCCTGGTGAAGCCGTGGAGCTTGGAGGGTGTCGTAACAACTCCCTGGCTGCCGACAACGCCCCCGGAGATGCCCTTGATGGAGTTCAGGACGTTTGCGCTGTCGTGTGTTGTCGCGCGGCATGCACAACAGGAGTGACTGGTGCTGGGCGACTGGGAACCTGCGATGTGGAGGAAGCAGCTTCTCCTTCCACCGCAAAGTCAACTGAAGTCTCGGCGCGGTGCTCAATGATCTGCACCATCATGCTTGGTCAAGAGATCAAGCAAAAACCTAATGCCTAGCCCCTACCTGGTGCGCCAAATGTCAGAGAGGAAATCTCCGGCCGGGTGGCGGAGTGCACCCACCCTAAATCCTAAGATGAGGAGGGGCTTAGGCGTTTTGCTTGATCGTTGGAGTGAAGGGGAAGAACTCAAGAACACACAGGGGTTTAGAGTGGTTCGGCCCGCCGGAGCGTAATACCCTACTCCACTGTGAGTTGTATTGCTTGAGAGCTTGTATGAGCTAGCGAGTCTAAGATTGCGTGTGTGTGTAACGTCGCATGCCTCCCCTTTTATAGCCAAAGGGGGGCATGTCGGGACTGGGCCCCGACATGTGGGCCCAGGGATATAAAGAATATAACACTCGGGACTATAAATATTTGCTGCCGGGGCAATCCCCTTGCGTCCTGTCGTCCGAGATCTGTGTATCTTCGGTGTGCTGGGGAAGCTTCTTGTAGAAGGAATAACGCAGTGCACTGCCTGGTGCGGGTGCACTGTTTGCCAGCAGACCCAGCAGGCGTGCCGCCTGCTGGATGACCTTGACACCGCCTGCCAGCGGATGGGACAACATGCATTAAATGCTGAGAGGGCACGTCGTCCGTCAGCTCAGTGGCAGGCGGCGCGTCCTTTCTTCAATAAATGCAGGGGCTGCACGACTTCACTTCAGGTTTGGCCCGTTGCTTATGTCATGGGCCACAAGCAGCGGGTCTCCGCCTGAGCGGGAAGTGGAGGGCAAGGCCCGGACACGTGTCAGCACCGGACCCCTGCTCATACCAGGGTCCTCCTCGTTTCGGGACCCTGCTGGGGTTCGGATTTACCCGGAGGCTCCAGACTTATATGTATAGGGGTCTGATGTCCTTCTGTGGAGGACCGAACTGACTAGGATGTGTTGTTTTTCCTTGCCACGTGGCGCCGTCCCCCGCGTGGCTAGGAGACGTCGTATGGGTGTGGCGTCTTCATGCTGTAGGAGAGGGTACCCCTGATTTAGGGTACCGACACAATTCTAAGGACAAAAGAAGTTACAAACCATATATGTGCCTAGAAAGTCAATTAACACATATAGTTACATTTGCAGAGTGAGAGGGTTAAAGATTGACTAGTTCTAAGTATCAATAAGTTGATGAAAACATATAATAGCGATATGACCTTTTTTTCTTTGGTCGTACTAAAAGCGGGTATGGATGGGTAGCTTAACCTATAAAAGTCTAGTTTAGAGTGGTGATGCATACTTGTGAAAACTAGTGCTATGTGATCATGTGAAAGCCCACGAAAAGTTTTAAAACAAACCCAACTAAAAATGATTAAAACCAGCGAGTTGGCAGTGTTATAGAGGCATTTGAAGCCTAACACTCATCGGATGTGTCTAGTGTAGCACCCGACACGGGCACCGAACACGACACCTAGACATGTTGCAAACCGAGTGTGAGAGGTTGAGTACTCTCCAAATGTGTATGGTGTGACACTTATCGGTGTTTCTAACCTCGCTCCGACAAGTAAATTTTTGTATGCATTTCAGGCTCTGGACGACGTGCGCGGTGGGCGCAAGATTTATATTGGTTCAGGCAGATTGTTCCTACTTCCAGTCATCGGCGGCTCGTGCTACCGGCACCAGTGACGATCAAAGCTCGTAGTAGGGTTTACAAGTGGACGAGAGAGGGAGGAGAGGCTCCCAGGTCTCTTATCAGGGTGGAAGTGGAGCTAAGGTTACAGATGTAGGATCTAGGACACCGGCTAAAGGGGGTGAATAGATGGTTTTAACTAAAA
The DNA here is from genome assembly GCA_029449295.1 of Zea luxurians. Taxonomy (NCBI): domain Eukaryota; kingdom Viridiplantae; phylum Streptophyta; class Magnoliopsida; order Poales; family Poaceae; genus Zea; species Zea luxurians. Next base: position 187,225,832 of record JAOPSE010000004.1, on the reverse strand, counting down.
TAAAATACACTAGAGAAATTTAATCAAATCAACAAGAGATATAAATTTACTAGCCTTGATAGGACAACAAAATATAATGAATAATCTATGCTAACACTACAAAATATAGACAAAACACAAATTACTAACTACTTGCAAGTGATGAGTAAAAGGTGAGAGAATGACACCGAAATTTATCCTGTGGTATCGGTGATTTGTCGATCACCCCTAATCCACGTTGAGCTAGAATTCAAGCTCTCATTGCTCCTCTATCAAGACACGGCTTGATCATTGAGCCAAGTGGACAAGAACTCACTCAATACCTCGATTCCACTTGCGTAACCTTTGCCACTCTAGCGAGGTGAGCGCGAACCCCTCGCAATCAACACCGTGGCTCCTCCACAATCTTCACGGAGAGCTCAACGGAGACAACACCCGAGCCGTCTAGGAGGCGGCAACCTCCAAGAGTAACAAGTCGATGACGCTTGTCCGGTGAACCACCTAGTGCCTCAAAAGATCACAAAGGATACAAATGCACTAGAACTTCTCAATCACTCACTAGAATGCGATCTCAAGCAACGAGTGTGAGAGTTTGAGTTAGAGGATCACAAATGAGCTCAATGTATGCTATGAGTGGTCAAGAGAGCCCCCACACATGAGCTCCGCTTCTATTTATAGCCCACAATTCAAACGTAGCCGTTATGTGCAACTAGCACAGCTTCTGCGCACACGTGGACGGTCCGCGCCCCACGGCTGGACGGTCCGCCGTACCAGTAACGACTATAACAGACCGTTTGAAACCCATCAGTGCTGTCAGAAAAAGTCAAGCCCGGACGGTTCACCCTCCTGGGCCGGACGGTTCGGGACATATCAACTTGGAATATCAGAGCACTAATCAGTTAAAACAATCCGAGTGGACAATCTGCCATTCATGGTCGGACGGTCCGCACATGGACCACTTATCGTCGGGCTAAAAACCCTGGATGGTCCGTAGTGCAAGGACTTAAAAACACATTGTCCCTGCCTAAACTCAATTCAGCTTATGCGGACGGTCTGGACTCTTGGCCCGGACGGTCCGTGAAGGGAGACAGAGACAGGGCACCAGCAGACTTCTCTAGCAGATTCGCAGACGGTTCGTCCTCCTAGCCTGGACGGTCCATCGACCACAAAGTTGATAATTTTGCACTTTTTCAAAAGAATTTGTATTTTGAAAACCGAAGCGCTGTTAGGCCTCATGCAAATGCAACCGTTTATACTCTATGAGGCACTAAGTTTTACATCGATCAAGTTTATTGACCCCTCTTAATAGTACGATTGTCTATTCTATTAATCCGATCAATTTCTTCTCTAAACACTTGCTGACAGGTAAGAAACAAAACCTATATTTTACCTTTGCCTTCACTTGATCCACAATCAAAGGTTATAAGTCTCAGAGACTTTACTATTTCCTGTGGTCCAATCCTGCATTCTTATTTCTCCAAGAATTGTTAGTCCACAATCAATTGTCATTATATACCAAAACACCACTTAGGGGCCTAGATGATTCACAATCTCCTCCTATTTGGTAATTGATGACAACATTGCATATTTTTTAGAAAAGTAGATTTTGTTTTCCAAACCTTTCTTACATACTAGGTATAAGAAAGATTTGAGATGAGTTTTGAGTCTTGATTTTAAAGTTCATCTGAAATGTTGATAAGTCGGCACAGAAACTCAAAGAATAGGAATAGCTCCCCCTGTATGTGTGCATGAAGAATATCCAGTTGATGAATTCACACACATAGTATATCAGAGATTTGGCGGAGATCTTCCTATAATCATGGTTATCGATGTACATAGGAATAATAGTATGTAAAATAAACGCAGCAAGAGAAATACCACTTCGATTAACCATTACAAGTTCAACAATATAACCTTAAAAATTCAAACATAGTTCTAAATAACATAATAACTTAGCAATATAAAACATAGATGGAATAAATATGCAAGCCCCCCTGATTTCTTCATCTCCAACTTCATTTCTCTCCCCCTTTGGCATCAATTTCCACAAGGGGACGTCACTGTGCACCAGGTGGTGGACGCAGATACAAATTATAATAGTGAGAGTTGAAGTTGTCAAATATAGAGGTGAACTGACTGAAGTCATTTTGAAGTTGTTGCTGCCTTTTATCCAGTGAGTGAATGCTATCACTGGTAGACAGGGACTCGAATTTACTGGACAGAGCACCCATATTATCTTGAACACTTTGTTGCATGTTGTTTATTCGATTCATAATTGGATCATGCATAGTAGTTTGAATATGAGAGTGAAGATCAGTAAACTATGAATGAATTACATCCAACTGAGAGTCAACAATAGAAAATCGATCATGCAGATCAGAGAATTGACCATCAAAGTTAGATTGCATGTGATCAAAGCGGTTATCGACATGTGACATCATGCCCTAAAATTGACCATCCATATGTGTCTGGAGCCCGTGCTGCATTTGTTGAAAATAAGGATCAAAATATCCAGGTGCAGACTGTCCTTGCTGTTGAGGAGGTGGAGGAGGAGGCATTTACTGAGTTGGATGCGCCTCAGGCTGAGCAGCAAAATCATCTGCCTGAACTCCCTCGTCATCAGGAAAAGGAGTGAGGGACCTGGTAAGAAAACCAATCTCATTCTTAAATGGCCTAAAGGGAGTGTGAGGTGTTTCACACCACCCTTCAAATCTGGTTTTGGCTTTAATCAGGGCCATAATATAAGGAGCATATGTCATGTTCTGATTTTTGTCCATCTTGAGATCATTTAGCTGTCTCATCATAAAGAGAACAATATTCATCACCTCCCCCTTCATGACATGATCAATGATGTTCTAGAATTTATCCTGGATTCTGCTTTTATCCCCACTCTTGGGAAGAATGGTGACTCTAGCAATTTTGTTGATGACTGCAGGATGATGTCGCAGGCCTGGAGTCTCGCCGAAATGCCTAGGTATACCCAGCCTGGCAGGTTCATAATATTGAGCATAATCTTCAAATTGGTCCTCAGTGTAAAGATCTACTCCCTGAGAAATCATGGCATAATCCGGACTTTTAGCAGTGGCAAATTCAGCAAAGGTAGTCACATAGTGCTTAAACTGAGACATCTAGACAATCAACTGATCTTGAATATTAATTTTAGCAGTAGCAAGAAACTGCTTGACAGTTAGTTCATTGAAGTCAATCTGTTGTCCCATAAACGCATATAAGCCACATGCCTAAAACTTAGCAAGTAATCCTTCCATAACTGTTTGACCCTGCATATATTCCCTGTCAATTACTTGATGCTTATGGAATTTGTTGTCCATAAGAGTTCCCCAGAAGACATCGAACTATAGCTGAGTATGAAAATACTAAATGTTTTTGTCATTTGGAAGAGAAAATTGATCAACAGTCCTCTTAGAAGAATATTCAGCCATGAAGAATCTCATCCTGGGATATGTCCACCCTGTGATGTCAATATGATAGTCTGGATGTGAGTGTGGAGCATCTTCAGCATCCAAAGAGACACTGCCCCCGTCTGATGATTGGGCCTCGGAGTCCGTGGCAGGGTTATAATCAGAATCATCTGCACGATGGCGTTTGGACATAAACCGTCCTGCTAGCTTCTTCTTCAGACCACCAAATCCACTAAAAATAGAGTAGGAAGAATCCCAATAATAATAAGATGATAACCTGGAAAATAAGAGCAAGATCTATAGGGAGCTTTGCCAGAGGGTGGACGGTCTATGCTAGGGGGCGGACTGTCCACGCGCCCATGGCCGGACAGTCCGCGCCACCCGGGCAGACGGTCCGTGACAGACTGGGGTCGATTTTCAAACACCAAAATGCCTCAAAAGTTCAATCTCAAAATTAGAACAAAATATCCATTGAAATGAAACCAAATTTTTGCATCGAGTTCATGATGACAACCATAACCAATTCCACCAAACAATTTGATGAATAATATATCCCAAAATAGATCAGAGTCCAATTTATTGAAACCCTAAAATCCACAGTATTTGAACAAATTTCTTGGAGAATTTGAATACTGAGAAGAAGACATTTTTTATGATCGCCAAGAATACTCCCGGATAGTCCGCGCTCGAATTCGAATCTTCAGCCACGCAAAGGATGGATTTTCTTTCTTTTTTAACCGAGTGGAGAGAGTTCGTGAGGCAATATATAATGAATGACTGCTATCTTCCTTGGCTGACTAAAAAGCCACTCGTGGACGATCCGCGTGAGATCTTGGACGGTCCGCGCCCTGGAGAGCGCAGACAGTCTGGTCCGCCCAACGGACAGTCCAAACCCTGATGCGACGGACGGTCCGCGGTCAGAGGGCGGACGGTTCGCAACCTGACATATAGTTCTCCATATTATGTCTAGTTTTTGAAGACAAATTTCAACCGGGGTTCTTAGCTTAAATATAGACATTTTACCAATCCAAGGGTTAGTTTATATGCGTTCATATATAAGAAACTTGAGTGACTAATAATTTTCTTATACATTATTTCCATCATGAAATGAAAATAAAATCATCAAAAATAGGCGATAAATATCACAAAAAACATTCTAGACATCAAATCTAATAGAACACATGTGTACTCAACTTCAAGCAACATTAGAGAGATCAATTATATTCATTTCACTTCTCAATTTGCAAAACCTTGTTTCATCCAATGGCTTTGTAAATATATCCGCCAATTGATCATTTGTGCCGATAGAATAAACGGAGATATCTTTTTTTTTCAACATGATCTCTTAAGAAATGATGCTTAATATCAATGTGCTTTGTTCTTGAGTGTTGAATGGGATTTGTAGCCAATTTTATGGCACTCTCATTGTCACACATAAGAGGAACATTCTTGAATGAAATCCCATAATCCAATAAGGTTTGTTTCATCCATAATATTTGAGCACAACAATTACCCACCGATATATATTCCGCCTCGGCGGTAGAAAGAGCGACCGAGTTTTGTTTCTTGGATGACCATGAAACAAGAGACATTCCAAGAAATTGACAACATCCTGATGTGCTCTTCCTATCGACCTTACAACCCGCATAGTCCGAATCCGAATAACCAATTAATTTAAATTGAACATCTTTGGGATACCATAGACCAATATTGGGGGTATGCTTCAAATATATTAGAATTCTTTTGGCAACCATCAAGTGAACCTCTCTAGGCGATGCTTGAAACCGACCACACATGCAAACCCTAAACATAACATCGAACCTAGATGCGGTAATATAAAGCAAACTACCAATTATTGAATGAAAAAGTTTTTGATCAACAATTGTACCTACCTCATCTAAATCAAGATGACCATTTGTTGCCATAGGAGTCTTGATTGATTTTGCATTTCTAAACCAAACTTTTTGAGCATATCCTTCAAATATTTAGATTGACTTACGAAAATTCCATCTTTCAATTGTTTGATTTGAAGACTAAGAAAGAAGCTCAATTATCCAATCATAGACATTTCAAACTCATTTGACATCATTTTGCCAAACTCCTCACAAAATAACTCATTAGTTGATCCAAAAATAATATCAGCAACATAAATTTGACAAACAAGTAAAACTTTACCAATTCTTTTAGTCAATAGAGTAGTGTCAACTTTTCTAATTTTGAAGTCTTTGGAAAGCAAGAAATCCCTAAGCCTTTCATACCAAGCGCGTGGAGCTTGCTTAAACCCTTAGAGAGCTTGTACACATGGTTAAGTCTTTTGGGGTCCTCAAAACTGGGAGGTTGTTCCACGTACACTAGTTCACCAATCTTACCATTTAAGAAGGCACTCTTAACATCTATTTGGTAGAGCTTGATATTATGAGCACAAGCCTAGGAGAGAAGGATTTGAATGGCTTCCAATCTTGCCACGGGTGCAAATGTCTTACCAAAATCCAATCCTTCTACTTGAGTATAACCATGTGTCACTAGTCTTGCCCTGTTTCTTACCACCAAACCATCTTCATTATGCTTGTTCCGAAATACCCATTTGGTTCCAATAACATTGTGATTCTTTGGTCTTTGAACAACCTCCCAAACTTCATTATGGGTAAAGTTATTTAATTCCTCATGCATTGCATTCACTCAATCAACATCAAGTAGAGCTTCATCTATACGGTTAGGTTCAATGCAAGATACAAAAGAGAAATGTTCATAAAATGAAGCAATGCGCGATCGAGTTTGAACACCCTTACTTATATCACCCACAATTTGATTTGTCGGGTGATCTTTTGTAATTGAATGATAAATTCTTGAAGTAATTTGAAAGTCACTAGTTGAAGCTTGAGGAGGGATCGAATGCCTCGAGATATCTTGAACACGATCAACCTCAATTTCATCATCTTATTGGCTTTGTTGGGTTTCCTCATTTATGGTTGAAGAGGATGGAATGACAACAATATCATCATCATCTTCTTCCATTGGCTTTATTTCACCAATAGCCACGGTTTTCATAGTGTTTCTCAATTGAACTCCACCAACATCATTAAGGTTCTCATTTTCATCTTGAGATCCATGTGTTTCATCAAACTCTACATCATATGCATCTTCAATGATGCCATGAGTTTTGTTAAAAACTCTATTTGCCTTGCTATTTGATGAATATCCAAGGAGAAAACCTTCATCACATTTCTTCTCAAATTTAGAGACTCGACTGCCCTTCCTCAAAATATAGCATTTGCAATCGAACACCCTAAAAAAGAAATGTTTGGCTTTCTACCAATAAGCAATTCATAGGGTGAATAGGTGATCCTGTAAAAATCAACACTAAATGGCACAAAACTTGGTTTATGAAATGTTAGTGGAATCAAAACCAAGGTGCTATGTCTAGAGAGAAAGAGATGACTTCTTCACTTAATTGCTCTTCAGAAGGTGAGTATTTAAACTTAGAGCAATTATCAATTGAGTAGAAGCAGAGAGAATCGCACACGAATAATAACAGGTGACACAACGATTTTTATCTCGTGGTTCGGCCAAGTCTAACACTTGCCTACTTCCATGTTGTGGCGTCCCAATGGACGAGGGTTGCACTCAACCCCTTTCAAGCGATCCAATGATCCACTTAAATACCACGATTTTCTTCCCTATAGCAGATGTTCCCTTTGTGAGGAATCTCCACAAGTTGGAGCCTCTCACCCTTACAATATTGATCACAATGAAAACACAAGAGTAAGGGAGGGAATAGAAACACACGCAAGGGCTAGAGTCACAGCAGCGACACGCACACAAGTCAAGAAACAAGCACACAAACACAGCGCAACGAGTTCACAACTCAACAAGTGCTCAAATCTCAAACACAATGATCCGGATGCGTGCTTGCGGAGTCTAGGCGTTTTAGGATGTTCAATGGAGGTTTGGTGTATTGCTCCATGCACCTAGGGATTCCTTTTATAGCCCCAAGGCAGCTAGGAGCCGTTGGAACTCCATTTGGTAGGCAATTCTTGCCTTCTGTCCTTTGGCGCACCGGGCAGTCCGGTGCACCATCAGACATGAACAGTGCATGATTTGTTTCCTTCTTTGGCAAAGCCGACCGTTGAACCCTCGATCCCTTTGGCACACCGGACAGTCTGGTGCGGCCTAGTGACCGTTGCCTCTGGCCACGCGTCGCCCATTGATTGCGCGTCGATCGCGCTGCAGACCGTTGGTACGAACGTTGTTGGCTCACCGGACAGTCCTATGAATTTTAGCAAGGCGTATAAACCAAATATCTAAGAATTCGCTTAACGGCCACAAGGTGACACTCCTTGGGGTCGGATTGAAATCTAGCACACATGCATACACTTAGCATAATATCCGGTCTACTAGCACAAAGATAAAAGCAAAGATCCTATCATAGACCGGTATGCCTTTTGATCAACAGACTTACCTCCTTTGTTGAGGTCCAGATGTCCGTCCGTTCCCATCGGTGTTTTTGCAGGCTTTGCATCCTTCATCCCAAACCTCTTGAGCAAATCTTGAGTATACTTCGTTTGGGAGATGAAGGTTCCTTCCTTGAGTTGCTTCACTTGAAATCCAAGAAAGTAGTTCAACTCGCCCATCATTGACATCTCAAATTTCTGCATCATCACCGTGCTAAACTCCTCACAAGACTTTTGATTAGTAGAGCCAAATATAATGTCATCGACATATATTTGGCATACAAAAAGATCACCATTACAAGTCTTAATGAAGAGAGTAGGATCAGCTTTCCCAACCTAGAAAGCATTAGTAATAAGGAAATCTCTAAGGCATTCATACCAAGCTCTTGGGGATTGCTTAAGTCCATAGAGCACCTTAGAGAGCTTGTAGACGTGGTCGGGATACCTGTCATCCTCAAAGCCAGGGGGTTGTTCCACATACACTTCCTCCTTGATTGGTCCATTAAGGAAGGCGCTCTACACATCCATTTTAAACAACTTAAAAGAGTGGTGAATAGCATAGGCCAATAATATTTGAATTGATTCTAGCCTAGCTACAGGAGCAAAAGTCTCCTCAAAATCCAAACCTGCGACTTGGACATAACCTTTTGCCACAAGTCGAGCCTTGTTTCTTGTCACCACACTATAACATCCCAAAATTTCAACCCGAGGTTTGGAACCCTAATCTCCTAAACCCCCCCCCCCTTTTATCTCTCCCTAGACTCCACCCCATAGGTCTTCTCATCATTTGCATACACTATGATTGTTAGAAGCACCTCACACAGAATATATTTCTTTTAGCACCTAAGATTATCTAGCTAATAATTTGTTCAAAAGAAAAAGAGATAAAAGAAATAGAAGTAAGAAGTAGAAATAGGAAATAGAAAAAAAAGAAAAGGAAAAACTCCCCCCTCGGCTAGGCCGCTTCCAGCCCGGACCTCCCCTCTCTCTCGCGCGCGCCCGCACTCCCCCTCCCTTCCGCAGCCCATCGCCGCGCGCCTGCGCCCGCCACTGACATCCTGACCCCAGCCGTCAGCCACGCCTGCCCTCTCCCTCGCGACCGCCCCCTCTCTGGCAGGTGGGCCCCGCCCGTCAGCTCCCTCCCCTCGCCCGTGATCTGCAATCGACGCGATCACCGCTGGCCGGCGCCCCGCCTCATCGCCTCGTCATTACTCCTTCCTAGCAAGACTTGGCGCCTTGCGGCCCGGTCCCTTGCGCCTACCCCGAGCTATCCCGTCACCCCCTTCTGCCCGAGCCATCCCGTCGCAACTGTGCGCCATTTTCACCACCGCGGCAAGCGTCGCCGGTGTGTGCCACCTCACCCCCTTCCCGGCCGCCTATAAAAGGGCCACCCCGAGCTCCTGACTTCACCGCACCAGGCCTTAGCCACTCCACCTTTCTCCCTCGAACTCAATCAAGCTCGACACCGTCGTCCCTCCCCTCTCCGGTGAGCTCCACTCTGCCCCCTCTGTTGAGTTCGAGTCAAATTAGTGTAGGTGTGGACCTCCGCCACTTCACCACGAGCACGACTCACCTCTTTCCCTCGCCTATTGCACCGTTGGCCTCGCCGGCGACCTCACCGCCGCGAGCGCCCGCCACCGCACCGTGGACCGACCACCCCAGGCACCCTCCGGCCAAATTGGCCCCTCCACCATGATCCCCTACCCCCACCCGTGCCTCGCCACCACTCCCCCGTCGCAGAACTGGAACCCCGGCGGAGAACCACCGCGGGGCCTCACCGACGGTCGAGCCCCGGCCGGTTCGCCCCCCGTCACCCGCTCCATGCTGTCAGCCCCCCTTCCTCTGGCACGTGGGTCCGCGCCCACGGCGCCTTCCCCCGCTGGCGGGCCTAGTGAGCCGCCTGCCCCCCCCCCCCCCCCCCCGCGCGCGCCCGCGCTCGGCTGGGCTGAAATCCCCCCCGGCCCAGCTAGCTAAGAAATCCCTTTCTTTTTCTTTTTCCTTTTTTCTTTTCCTATTTTTTATATATACATATGTTGATATTTTATGCACCAAAAATAGTCTAAACAAATTATAGGGCACAAAAATAATAATGTCTAACAATTGGCACACCCCACCAAGTCACCATGATTGATGTATTGTTCCTTATCTATGTTTGCTAGCGGAAGAGGGATCCGATCCTCCGGAATTTGTAGCTCCGGAAGAAGGGCAGGAACCTGACCCCTCCGAAATAGATCTTTTGTGCCAGGAAAGCTTTGACGAAGGCAAGTCCATTCTTCTCTTGATGCATAATTTACCTATTCTTTCTACCACTACCTAAGCCAGGATTAAGGGATGGATCATTGCATTGTGAGCAGAGAGATAGCCTACATTAACAAACACCTTTTGAGTATAAAGCGTGGGATGGGAAAAAGGGGCAATGCTTTTACTAAGCGATGTTTTGCAAAAAGTGTATGATGAAGGATATTCACCCTCATCACCTTGTGAGTGGGATGATCAGGGACTCCCTAGTTTAGGGGAGGGCCTAAGGTGATGGCTCAGCTGGTTTAGGCGTGGGCAGAAGGATCATCCCCTCATATAAGGACTGGTTTGTCATCCTTCACTACCTATACTCATGATAAGTACAACCACTCGAGACTGTATGGGCAGTCACTCAATCTGAACTCGTACGGACCAAACCCCAGGGTTATGAAGGCTGGGGAGCACCGGGAGGATAAGGAGGGGGAATGTTTTATCCGGTTTGGACATGGCGGTGGCCTGACTCCTTCCGGTATAACCGTTAAGGTAAGGACGTGTGAGGAAAGAAAGAGATTCAAATTTGGGTCTCATTGGCCATGAGATCGCAGAGCCGGACTAGTGGGTAAAGTGTACCCCTCTGCGCAGAGTTCAAACCTATTCGAATAGTCTATGTCCACTGGAATGGACGAGTCTGGTGTGGTATGACAATTAGTGTTTTACAACCTTCGTGAACAAATGTGTGTGTGAGTGTGTTTTTGGAAATGAAAACGATGCCACGGGAGCGAGAAGCTCAGTGGTGGTTGAGTAATGTGTTATTTTTCCTTCTTTGGGAAAAACCCTCAAAGTACTGCCTTTCTCTGAGAAAAAGAAGAGTGACTTCAACTCCACCATATAAAGCATGTATTATATAGGTCCCCTTCTCTTTACGGGAGCGAGATGGGCTTGTGGAATACCTAGTGTATTCACCCAGATTTATTTATGTTTTTCAGCAGCTGAAGACTTCTTTTCTGCTATGCTTGATTGAGGGGGCTGTGTCTGCACCCAGTTCTGCCTATGGCTTGGGCTAGTTTATCTTCTACTGCGCTTTGTGTTTCTGGCTCTCTCTCGAGCTTGTACTCTGGTATTGTAATAACTTTTATTCGAACTCTGTACTATTTGAAGTAAGGAATGTGGTTACTAGCCTCCTGGGACTAGTAATTGTATCACATTTGAGTCCCAAAGGATTGGGACGCTTCACATACCGTGTTCATCTTGCTTGTTGCGGAACACCCACTTGGTTCCCACAACATTTTGCTTCGAATGTGGCACCAGGCTCCAAACTTCATTTCTCTTGAAGTTGTTGAGTTCTTTCTGCATGGCCAACACACAGTCCGGATCCTGCAAGGCTTCTTTTACCCTGAAAGGATCAATAGAAGAAACAGACGAGTAGTGCTCACAAAAATTTGCTAAACATGAACGTGTTGTTACTCCTTTGCTGATATCACCCAGAATCTAATCCACTGGATGATTTCTTTGAATGGTTGACCGGACTTGAGTTGGAGGAACTTGTGACACATCTTCCTCCTTAACATGTTCTTCATGTGCTCCCCCTTAATCCAGCCCTTCATCTTGAGCTACATGTTCCTCATCTTGAGTTGGGAGATGCACCAATGTAGAAGAAGAAGGTTGATCTTGCCCTTGTGGTTTCTGTGGTCGCACATCACATGTCGCCATTATTTGTATTGCGGCCGTCGGAACCTCGTACTCATCTACATTATCAAGATCAACTTGCTCTCTTGGAGAGCCATTAGTCTCATCAAATACAACATCGCTAGAGACTTCAACCAATCCATATGATTTGTTGAAGACCATACGCCTTTGCATTTGAGTCATAACCTAGTAAAAACCCTTCTACAACTTTGGGAGCAAACTTCGAATGCCTACCTTTCTTTACCAAGATGTAGCATTTGCTCCCAAATACACGAAAATTGAAAACATTAGGTTTGTTACCAGTTAGAAGTTCGTATGATGTCTTCTTGAGGACGCGATGCAGATAGAGCCGGTTTATGGCATGGTAGGCTGTATTCATATCTTCCGACCAAAACCGCTCAGGCATCTTGTATTCTCCAAGCATTGTCCTTGCCATGTCAATTAGTGTCCTAATCTTCATCTCTACTACACCATTTTGTTGTGGTGTGTAGGGAGCAGAGAACTCGTGCTTGATGCCTTCCTCCTCAAGATATTCTTCGACTTGAAGGTTCTTGAACTCAGTTCCATTATCGCTTCTTATCTTTTTCACTTTTAGCTCAAATTCATTTTGAGCTCTCCTTAAGAAGCGCTTTAGAGTTCCTTGGGTTTTAGATTTATCCTGCAAAAAGAAAACCCAAGTGAAGCGGGAAAAATCATCAACAATGACAAGACCATACTTCCCCGATACTAAGATAAGCAATGGACCCGAAGAGATCCATATGTAGGAGTTCCAGTGGTCTTGATGTTGACATCACGTTCTTGCTTTGATGATTACTTCCCACCTGCTTCCCTGCCTGGCATGCTGCACAAGGTCTATCTTTCTCAAAACAGACATCGGTTAGTCCTAACACATGTTCTCCCTTTAGAAGTTTATGAAGGTTCTTCATCCTAACATGTGGTAGACATTGGTGCCAGAGCTAGCCCATATTAGTCTTAGCAATTAGGCATGCATCTAGATCGGCATTCTCTCTTGAGAAATCAACTAAGTAGAGCTTGACGCCTAATACACCCTTAAAAGCTAATGAACCACCACTTCTTCTAAAGAGAGATACATCAATATTTGTAAATAAGCAATTATAACCCATATGACATAATTGGCTTACAGACAACAAATTGTACCCTAGCGATTCTACTAGAAACACATTTGAAATCGAATGCTCGGTGGTGATGGCTATTTTGCCTAAGCCCTTAACCTTGCCTTGGTTCCCATCTCCAAAGATGATAGTGTCTTGGGAATCCCTGTCCTTGACATAGGAGGTGAACATTTTCTTCTCCCCAGTCATGTGGTTTGTGCATCCGCTATCAATAATCCAGCTTGAGCCCCCGAATGCATAAACCTTCTTCTCCTTAGCCATAAGGCATGTGTGGCATTCGTTGGGGAAGAGGAGGGACTTGTTGAAGGCTGAGGTAGCTAGTCCTTCATCATCGGAGTCGGACGAAGAACAGTCGGAGTCCCATTCTTTTCTAATGTGCGCCTCGCCCTTTGCCTTCCTATAGTTCTTCTTCCTTTGCTTCTTCCCTTTCTTTTATTGTGCCTGGTCATTGTCGTTATTGGGACATTGTGCTATAAAATGACCAGACTTACCGCCCTTGAAGCAGGAGCGCTTTCCCTTAGACTTGCTCTTGTTGGGATTGAAAGGGAAATGTGCCCTTGGGCCATTTCTAAGTATTTTGGTGATTGAGTGCCAACACATGTGCTTAATTGTGATTTTATGTACATGGATGAACAAGGTGCAAATCATGAAGTAAAGGTATGTTTCTAAGCCTTAGTACATTGGTTTTGTGGACTAACATATTTGTCTAAGTGTTAGAAACAGAAAGAAGAAAAAGAGAAAAGGGGAGAGAATGACTTGGCTGTGTGCAGCCAAGTCCCAGCTCGGTCTGGAGCACCGGACTGTCCGGTGTGCACCGGACAGTGTCCGGTGCGCCAGACTGACTCGACTCGAACTGGCCGCTCTCGGGATTTTGGCCGGCGGCGTACGGCTAAAATTCACCGGACTGTCCGGTGTGCACCGGACTGTCCGGTGAGTCAACGGTCGGCCAGGGCCAACGGTCGGCCGCGCAATCCGCGCGGGACACGTGGCCGAGCCAACGGTCGGAAGACGGCACCGGACTGTCCGGTGTGCACCGGACTGTCCGGTGCGCCAACGGCTCGCAGATCTACGGCAGTCTTCCAACGGTCAGAAGCGCCAGAAAAGGAAACAAATCGGGCACCGGACACTGTCCGGTGTGCACCGGACTGTCCGGTGCCCCCGACGACAGAAGGCCAGGATAGCCTTCCAGAATTGCTCTCAACGGCTCCTAGCTGCCTTGGGGCTATAAAAGGAGCCCCTAGGCGCATGGAGGAGACACACAAGCAACTCTTGAGCATTCTTGATCATCCACACAAGTTCTTTGCGCATTCGTTTGTGATTCTAAGTGATTCGAGCTCTGTTCTAGTGTGAACTCTGAGATAGTCATTCGAGCTCGAGTCTTGGCCGTGTGTGTGCGCTTTTGTTGTGGATTTGTGTGTGTTGCTTCCCTCCCTTACTCTGTGCTTTCTTTGTGATCATATACTTGTAAGGGCAAGAGACTCCAATTTGTGGAGATTCCTTGCAAACGGGATAGTGAAAGGAACAACAAAACAACGTGGTATTCAAGTGGGTCTTTGGACCGCTTGAGAGGGGTTGATTGCAACCCTCGTCCGTTGGGACGCCACAACGTGGAAGTAGGCAAGCATTGGCTTGGCCGAACCACGGGATAAACCACCATGTCCCTCTGTGCTTGATTCTTGTGGTATTGTGTTTTGTTGAGACTTCACCTTAGCCACTTGGCATTAATCGTGCTAACGCTTAACAAGTTTTTGTGGCTTAAGTTTGAGGTTTTTACAGGATCACCTATTCACCCCCCCTCTAGGTGCTCTCAATTGGTATCGGAGCCGTTCTATTCACAAAGGGACTAACCGCCCGAATAGATGGATCCTAAGGGGAAGGGTATAGTGATCAACGATAAAGAGAAGGAGACCTTCGTCAACGAGCCGAAGGATGACAGGCCTACCGACTCCGGCTCGGGCCAAAGACGGAAGGAAGGGAAGAAGAAGAAGACCAGGCGCATCAAGGAGATTGTCTACTACGACAGCGACGAGTCTACTTCTTCCCAAAAGGATGAGGACCACAACGACTACAAACAAAAGACGGTTAACTCAAACTTTTCTTTTGATTATTCGCGTATTCCGCATAGCTCAAATACTCATTTGCTTCCCATTCCACTTGGCAAACCTCCTCACTTTGATGGAGAGGATTACGGATTTTGGAGCCACAAAATGCGTACTCACCTGTTTTCTCTCCATCCAAGCATTTGGGAGATTGTGGAAAGTGGAATGAAATTTGATAGCTCGGATAGCCCTATGTTTATTAATGAACAGATTCATAAAAATGCACAAGCTACTACTGTGTTGCTAGCCTCTTTGTGCAGGGACGAGTATCACAAGGTGAGCGGCTTGGACAATGCCAAGCAGATCTGGGACACCCTCAAGATTTCTCATGAGGGGAACGACGTCACCTTGCTCACCAAGATAGAGTTGGTGGAGGGAGAGCTTGGACGGTTCGCCATGATAAGGGGCGAGGAGCCGACGCAAACATACAACCGGCTCAAGACCCTCATCAACAAGATAAGGAGCTACGGGAGCACGCGATGGACGGACCACGACGTCGTCCGCCTAATGCTTAGGTCCTTTACCGTACTTGATCCTCATCTCGTGAACAATATTCGTGAGAATCCCAGGTACACGATGATGACGCCCGAGGAAGTGCTTGGAAAATTCGTAAGCGGGCGGATGATGATCAAGGAGGCAAGATACGTCGACGAAGCGTTGAACGGTCCGATCAACGAGCCGCAACCCCTTGCTCTCAAGGCAACACGAAGCAAGGAGGCGCTACCTAGCAAGGTGGCACAGATTGAGGCGGCTGGCCTTAATGATGAAGAGATGGCTCTCATCATTAAAAGATTCAAGACGGTGCTTAAAGGTCACAAGGGACAACCAAGCAAGACCAAAGCCAAGGGGAAGCGCTCATGCTTCAAATGCGGTAAGCTTGGTCATTTTATTGCTAACTGTCCCGATAATGAAAGTGATCAGAAAAAGGGGAACAAGAGAGAGAAGAAGAAGCAATACAAGAAGGCCAAGGGCGAGGCGCATCTAGGAAAGGAGTGGGACTCGGATTGCTCCTCCTCCGACTCCGACAACGAAGGACTCGCCGCCACTGCCTTCAACAAATCGGCTCTCTTCCCCAACGAGCGTCTCACTTGTCTTATGGCAAGAGAGAAGAAGGTAAGTACTAAAGACTCCACTTATGCGTCTTCTAGTGATAGTGAGTCTAGTGATGATGATATAGATTATTCTTGCTTGTTCAAGGGCTTAGATAGATCTAAGATAGATAAAATCAATGAATTGATTGATGCATTGAATGAAAAGGATAGGCTTTTAGAAAAGCAAGAAGATTTATTGTATGATGAACATGATAAGTTTGTAGAGGCACAAAAATCATATGCTTTAGAAATGAAAAGAAATGAAATGCTTTCTAGTGAAATATCTTCCTGTCATGAAACCATTTCTACCTTAAGAAGTGTTAATATTGATTTAAGTGCTAAACTAGAAGTAGCTAGTAAATCAAATTCTTGTGTTGAACATGTTGAAATTTGTACTAGGTGTAAGGATTTTGATGTTAATGCTTGTAGTGAACACCTAGTTCTAATTTCCAAATTAAATGATGAAGTGGCTAGTCTTAATGCCCAACTTAAGACTAGCAAGAATGAAGTTGATAAAATCAAATTTGCAAGGGATGCCTACACGATTGGTAGACACCCCTCAATTAAGGATGGGCTTGGCTTCAAGAGGGAAGCCAAGAACTTAACAAGCCATAAGGCTCCCATCTTCGTCAAGGAGAAGGGGAAGGCCCCGATGGCTAGTAATGCTAAAAAGAATCATGCTTTTATGTATTATGATAGGAGACATGCTAGAAATGCTTATAATCATTTTGATTCACATGCTTATGATTCTCATGCAATGTTTGCTTCTAGTTCTTCTTATAATCATGGTAGAGATATGTGTAGGAGAAATGTTGTACATATGCCTAGGAGAGATATTGCTCATGTACCTAGGAAGAATGTTATTCATGCTCCTAGGAAAGTAGTGAATGAACCTTCTACCATTTATTATGCTTGTAATGCTCCTTTTGCTATTTGTAGAAAGGGTAAGAAGGTAGTTGCTAGGAAATTAGGGGCTAGATGCAAGGGAGATAAATCTTGCATTTGGGTCCCTAAAGATATTTGTGCTAACCTTGCAGGACCCAACATGAGTTGGGTACCTAAGACCCAAGCCTAAATTTGCCTTGCAGGTTTATGCATCCGGGGGTTCAAGTTGGATTATCGACAGCGGATGCACAAACCATATGACGGGGGAGAAGAAGATGTTCACCTCCTACGTCAAGAATAAGGATTCCCAAGATTCAATTATATTCGGTGATGGGAATCAAGGCAAGGTAAAAGGGTTAGGTAAAATTGCAATTTCTAATGAGCATTCTATCTCAAATGTATTCTTAGTGGAGAGTCTTGGATATAATTTGCTATCTGTTAGTCAATTATGTCAAATGGGATACAATTGCCTTTTTACTAATGTAGATGTGTCTGTCTTTAGAAGATGTGATGGTTCACTAGCTTTTAAGGGTGTACTAGACGGCAAGCTTTATTTAGTTGATTTTGCAAAAGAAGAGGCCGGTCTAGATGCATGCTTAATGGCTAAGACTTGCATGGGCTGGCTGTGGCATCGCCGCTTAGCACATGTGGGGATGAAGAACCTTCACAAGCTTCTAAAGGGAGAACACGTGATAGGTCTAACAAATGTTTATTTCGAAAAAGATAGACCTTGTGCAGCTTGTCAGGCAGGTAAACAAGTAGGAGGAGCACATCACAGCAAGAATGTGATGACTACGTCAAGACCTCTGGAGCTGCTGCATATGGACCTCTTCGGACCCGTCGCCTATCTAAGCATAGGAGGAAGTAAGTATGGTTTAGTTATTGTTGATGACTTTTCCCGCTTCACTTGGGTGTTCTTTTTGCAGGATAAGTCTGAAACCCAAGGGACCCTCAAGCGCTTCCTCAGGAGAGCTCAAAATGAGTTTGAGCTCAAGGTGAAGAAGATTAGGAGCGACAACGGGTCCGAGTTCAAGAACCTTCAAGTGGAGGAGTTTCTTGAGGAGGAAGGAATCAAGCACGAGTTCTCCGCTCCCTACACACCACAGCAAAATGGTGTGGTAGAGAGGAAGAACAGGACGCTAATCGATATGGCGAGGACGATGCTTGGAGAGTTCAAGACCCCCGAGTGCTTTTGGTCGGAAGCCGTGAACACGGCTTGCCACGCCATCAACAGGGTCTACCTTCATCGACTCCTCAAGAAGACTTCGTATGAGCTACTAACCGGTAACAAACCCAATGTATCTTACTTTCGTGTTTTTGGGAGCAAGTGCTACATTCTAGTGAAGAAGGGTAGAAATTCTAAGTTTGCTCCCAAAGCTGTAGAAGGGTTTTTATTAGGTTATGATTCAAATACAAAGGCGTATAGGGTCTTCAACAAATCATCGGGTTTGGTTGAAGTCTCTAGCGACGTTGTATTTGATGAGACTAATGGCTCTCCAAGAGAGCAAGTTGTTGATTGTGATGATGTAGATGAAGAAGATGTTCCGACGGCCGCTATACGAACCATGGCGATTGGAGACATTCGGCCACAGGAACAGGATGAACGAGATCAACCTTCTTCCTCAACGACGGTGCAGCCCCCAACTCAAGACGATGAACAGGTTCATCAAAAGGAGGCGTGTGTTCAAGGGGGAGCACAAGACGATCAAGTCATGGAGGAAGAAGCGCAACCGGCACCTCCAACCCAAGTTCGAGCGATGATTCAAAGGGATCATCCAGTCGACCAAATTCTGGGTGACATTAGCAAGGGAGTAACTACTCGATCTCGATTAGTTAATTTTTGTGAACATTACTCTTTTGTCTCCTCTATTGAGCCTTTCAGGGTAGAGGAGGCCTTGCTAGATCCGGACTGGGTGTTGGCCATGCAGGAGGAACTTAACAACTTCAAGCGCAATGAAGTTTGGACGCTGGTGCCTCGTCCCAAGCAAAATGTTGTGGGAACCAAGTGGGTGTTCCGCAACAAACAGGACGAGCACGGGGTGGTGACAAGGAACAAGGCTCGACTTGTGGCAAAAGGTTATGCCCAAGTCGCAGGTTTGGACTTTGAGGAGACTTTTGCTCCTGTGGCTAGGCTAGAGTCTATTCGTATCTTGCTAGCATATGCCGCTCACCATTCTTTCAGGTTGTACCAAATGGATGTGAAGAGCGCATTCCTCAACGGGCCAATAAAGGAGGAGGTGTACGTGGAGCAACCCCCTGGCTTCGAGGATGAGCGATACCCCGACCACGTGTGTAAGCTCTCTAAGGCGCTCTATGGACTTAAGCAAGCCCCAAGAGCATGGTATGAATGCCTTAGAGATTTCTTACTTGCTAATGCTTTCAAGGTTGGGAAAGCCGATCCAACTCTCTTTACAAAGACATGTGATGGTGATTTGTTCGTATGCCAAATTTATGTCGATGACATAATATTTGGTTCTACTAATCAAAAGTCTTGTGAAGAGTTTAGCAGGGTAATGACGCAGAAATTCGAGATGTCGATGATGGGCGAGTTGAACTACTTCCTTGGGTTCCAAGTGAAGCAACTCAAGGACGGCACCTTCATCTCCCAAACAAAGTACACGCAAGATCTGCTGAAGCGGTTTGGGATGAAGGACGCCAAGCCCGCAAAGACTCCGATGGGAACCGACGGACACACCGACCTCAACAAAGGAGGTAAGTCCGTTGATCAAAAAGCATACCGGTCAATGATAGGATCTCTACTTTATTTATGTGCTAGTAGACCGGATATTATGCTTAGCGTATGCATGTGTGCTAGATTTCAATCCGATCCTAAGGAGTGTCACTTGGTGGCGGTGAAGCGAATTCTTAGATATTTAGTCGCTACGCCTTGCTTCGGGATCTGGTATCCAAAGGGGTCTAACTTTGACTTAATTGGGTACTCAGATTCCGACTATGCTGGATGTAAGGTCGATAGGAAGAGTACATCGGGGACGTGCCAATTCTTAGGAAGGTCCCTGGTGTCATGGAACTCTAAGAAACAAACCTCCGTTGCCCTATCCACCGCTGAGGCCGAGTACGTTGCCGCAGGTCAGTGTTGCGCGCAACTACTTTGGATGAGGCAAACCCTCAGGGACTTTGGCTACAATCTGAGCAAAGTCCCACTCCTATGTGATAATGAGAGTGCTATCCGAATAGCGGAAAATCCTGTTGAGCACAGCCGCACAAAGCACATTGACATCCGGCATCACTTTTTGAGAGACCACCAGCAAAAGGGAGATATCGAAGTGTTTTATGTTAGCACCGAGAACCAGCTAGCCGATATCTTTACCAAGCCTTTAGATGAGAAGACCTTTTGCAGGCTGCGTAGTGAGCTAAATGTCTTAGATTCGCGGAACTTGGATTGAAATATAGCATACATGTATTTATGCCTTTGATCATGTTCATTCTGCATTTTGTTGCTTATTATGGTGCTCAAGTTGTACAAACACTCCCTGGACCTCACAAGTCCGTTGCAATGTGATGCACATGTTTAGGGGGAGATGTGTTACAACTTGACCCTTTGAGACTAACCATATGTTTGAGTTTGCTTGTGTTAGTCACAAAGGAGAATTGAAAGGGAAAAGGTGGACTTGGACCATGAAAGACTTCCACTGCACTCCGATGAGGGGTAACTTATTTCCAAGTCCATCTCATGAACTCTTATTGCCATTTGCTCTTAATTGAAGATTTTGGTGAGGCAATGGGGTTAAAGGGCCACAATTGATCCCGTTTTGGTGCTTGATGCCAAAGGGGGAGAAAATAAAGGCCAAAGCAATAAATGGATCAGCTACCACTTGAGAGATTTTGAAAATAGTAGAATAGAGTTTTTGATTTGTCAAAATTCTTAAGTTGTCTCTCTTATCAAAAGTTGGCTTCTTGTGGGGAGAAGTATTGATTATGGGAAAAAGGGGGAGTTTTTGAAATCCTTGATCAATCTCTTTTTGAATGACTCTCTTTATGCTTAAACATGTGTGTTTAACTTAGAGATAGAGATTTGTGTTTGATTTGCAAAAACAAACCAAGTGGTGGCAAAGGATGATCCATATATGCCAAAATTGATTCAAAATAAATTTAAGTGTTATTTGAATTGAGTTTGCACTTGTTCTAGTGGCTTTATGTTGTGTTGGCATAAATCACCAAAAAGGGGGAGATTGAAAGGGAAATGTGCCCTTGGGCCATTTCTAAGTATTTTGGTGATTGAGTGCCAACACATGTGCTTAATTGTGATTTTATGTACATGGATGAACAAGGTGCAAATCATGAAGTAAAGGTATGTTTCTAAGCCTTAGTACATTGGTTTTGTGGACTAACATATTTGTCTAAGTGTTAGAAACAGAAAGAAGAAAAAGAGAAAAGGGGAGAGAATGACTTGGCTGTGTGCAGCCAAGTCCCAGCTCGGTCTGGAGCACCGGACTGTCCGGTGTGCACCGGACAGTGTCCGGTGCGCCAGACTGACTCGACTCGAACTGGCCGCTCTCGGGATTTTGGCCGGCGGCGTACGGCTAAAATTCACCGGACTGTCCGGTGTGCACCGGACTGTCCGGTGAGTCAACGGTCGGCCAGGGCCAACGGTCGGCCGCGCAATCCGCGCGGGACACGTGGCCGAGCCAACGGTCGGAAGACGGCACCGGACTGTCCGGTGTGCACCGGACTGTCCGGTGCGCCAACGGCTCGCAGATCTACGGCAGTCTTCCAACGGTCAGAAGCGCCAGAAAAGGAAACAAATCGGGCACCGGACACTGTCCGGTGTGCACCGGACTGTCCGGTGCCCCCGACGACAGAAGGCCAGGATAGCCTTCCAGAATTGCTCTCAACGGCTCCTAGCTGCCTTGGGGCTATAAAAGGAGCCCCTAGGCGCATGGAGGAGACACACAAGCAACTCTTGAGCATTCTTGATCATCCACACAAGTTCTTTGCGCATTCGTTTGTGATTCTAAGTGATTCGAGCTCTGTTCTAGTGTGAACTCTGAGATAGTCATTCGAGCTCGAGTCTTGGCCGTGTGTGTGCGCTTTTGTTGTGGATTTGTGTGTGTTGCTTCCCTCCCTTACTCTGTGCTTTCTTTGTGATCATATACTTGTAAGGGCAAGAGACTCCAATTTGTGGAGATTCCTTGCAAACGGGATAGTGAAAGGAACAACAAAACAACGTGGTATTCAAGTGGGTCTTTGGACCGCTTGAGAGGGGTTGATTGCAACCCTCGTCCGTTGGGACGCCACAACGTGGAAGTAGGCAAGCATTGGCTTGGCCGAACCACGGGATAAACCACCGTGTCCCTCTGTGCTTGATTCTTGTGGTATTGTGTTTTGTTGAGACTTCACCTTAGCCACTTGGCATTAATCGTGCTAACGCTTAACAAGTTTTTGTGGCTTAAGTTTGAGGTTTTTACAGGATCACCTATTCACCCCCCCCCCCTCTAGGTGCTCTCAGGGATATTCCTTGTGTCCCTTTGCGGTCTTGAAGCACTTGATTATAAGCGCCATTTCGTCCTCGTTGAGTCTGGCAGTCTCCACTTGCGCTACCTTGCTAGGTAGCGCCTCCTTGCTATTCGTTGCTTTAAGAGCAACGGGCTGCGGCTCATAGAGAGGAAGCGGTCCATTTGCAGCATCGTCCACGTATCTTGCTTCCTTCACCATCATGCACCCGCTTACAAATTTTCCAGGAATTTCCTCGGACGTCATCTTGGTATACCTAGGATTCTCACGGATAAGATTCATAAGATGGGGATCAATAACGGTAAAAGACCTTAGCATGAGTTGGACGACATCATGATCCGTCCATCTTATACTCTCATAGCTTCAAATCTTGTTGACCAGGGTCTTGATCCTGTTGTAAGTTTGAGTTGGCTCTTCTCCCCTTATGATGGCGAATTTCCCCAGCTCGCCTTCCACCAGTTCCATCTTGGTAATCATGGTGGCATCATTACCCTCGTGAGAGATCTTGAGGGTATCCCATATTTGCTTGGCAATGTCCAAGCCGCTCACTTTGTTGTATTCATCCCTGCATAGAGATGCTAGCAGCACAATAGGAGCTTGGGCATTTTTATGTATTTTCTCATTAATAAATATAGGATTGTCAGTGCTATCGAAATGCATTCCATTTTCAACAATTTCCCAAATACTTGGATGGAGAGAAAATAAGTGACTACACATTTTATGACTCCAAAATGAATAGTCTTCTCCATCAAAATGTGGGGGTTTTCCGAGTGGGATAGATAATAAATGGGCATTTGAATTATAAGGGATGCGAGAATAATCAAAGGAATAGTTTTGATTAACCGTTTTCTTTTTCGACGAAGAGTCTTCGTCGTCGTCTTCCCTTGGTGAAGAGGAGGCGTAGCTGTCATAGTAGATGATCTTCTTTATGCGCCTCTTCTTCTTCCCATCCCTCTTCTTGTGACTTGAGCCTGAGTCAGTGGGCTTGTCGCCTTTTGGCTCTTCGACATAGAGGGTCTCCTTCTCCTTGTCGTTGATCACCATCCCCTTACCTTTAGGATCCATCTCTTTGGCCAGTTAGTCCCTTAATGAAAAGTATGGCTCCGATACCAATTGAGAGCATATAGAGGGGGGGGTGAATAGGTGATCCTGTAAAAATCAACACTAAATGGCACAAAACTTGGTTTTTGAAATGTTAGTGGAATCAAAACCAAGGTGCTATGTCTAGAGAGAAAGAGATGACTTCTTCACTTAATTGCTCTTCAGAAGGTGAGTATTTAAACTTAGAGCAATTATCAAGTGAGTAGAAGCAGAGAGAATCGCACACGAATAATAACAGGTGACACAACAATTTTTATCCCGTGGTTCGGCCAAGTAGAACACTTGCCTACTTCCACGTTGTGGCATCCCAATGGACGAGGGTTGCACTCAACCCCTTTCAAGCGATCCAATGATCCACTTGAATACCACGATTTTCTTCCTTATAGCAGATGTTCCCTTTGTGAGGAATCTCCACAGGTTGGAGCCTCTCACCCTTACAATATTGATCACAATGAAAACCACAAGAGTAAGGGAGGGAATAGAAACACACGCAAGAGCTAGAGTCACAGCAGCGACACACACGCAAGTCAAGAAACGAGCACACAAACACAACGCAGCGAGTTTATAACTCAACAAAGTGCTCAAATCTCAAACACAGTGATCTAGATGCGTGCTTGCGGAGTCTAGGCGTCTTAGGATGTTCAATGGAGGCTTGGTATATTGCTCTATGCACCTAAGGGTTCCTTTTATATCCCTAAGGCAGCTAGGAGTCGTTGGAACTACATTTAGTAGGCAATTCTTGCCTTTTGTCCTTTGGCGCACTGGATAGTCCGATGCGCCACCGAACATGAACAATGCATGATTTGTTTCCTTCTTTGGCGAAGCCGACCGTTGAACCCTTAGTCCCTTTGGCACACCAGACACTGTCTGGTGTGGCCTAGTGATCGTTGCCTCTGGCCACGCGTCGCACTTGATTGCGCGTCGATCGCGCTGCCGACCGTTGGCGCGGACGTTGTTGGCTCACCGGACAGTCCGGTGAATTTTAGCCATAGCGCCCTCGGCGATTCACGAGAGTAGTGAGTTCGTCGCTGAGCCAGCCTATGCACCAGACACTGTCCGGTGCACCCGCAGCTAATGCTCCACTAGTTGTTTCAGCTGAACTCCTTTTGCTCCTTTTGGACTTGACTTAAGTGTCTAGAACTTACCTTCACACTTGATTCATCTATATATTCCTTTGCTCAATATTATGTTAGTTCACACATTGTGTGTTGTGCATCTAATCACCAAAACAATATAGAAATAGCCCAAGGGCACATTTCCCTTTCAATGACTCGAGATATCTTGAAAACAGTCATCCTCAATTTCATCATCTTGTTGGCTTTGTTGGGTTTCCTCATTTATGGTTGAAGATGATGGAATGACAACAATACCATCATCATCATCATCATCATCATCATCTTCCATTGGCTTTATTTCACCAATAGCCATGGTTTTCATAGTGTTTCTCAATTGAACTCCACCAACATCATTAAGGTTCTCATTTTCATCCTGAGATCCATTTGTTTCATCAAACTCTACATCATATGCTTCTTTAATGATGCCATGAGTTTTGTTAAAAACTCTATATGCCTTGCTATTTTATGAATATCCAAGGAGAAAACCTTCATCACATTTCTTCTCAAATTTAGAGAGTCGACTGCCCTTCCTCAAAATATAGCATTTGCAACCGAACACCCTAAAAAAGAAATGTTTGGCTTTCTACCAATAAGCAATTCATAGGGAGTCTTTTTCAAGAGCTTGTGACAATATAATGTATTTGATGCATGACAAGCGGTATTAATGGCTTCATCCCAATTAGAATCTGACACATTATATTCAGCTAACATAGACCTAGCCATATCAATGAGAGTCCTATTTTTCCTTTCAACAATTCCATTTTGTTCTGGTGTATATTTGGAAGAAAATTCATGTTTTGTACCCTTGTCATCACAATATTCATCAATTCTAGCATTTTTTAATTCCGACCCATTATCACTTATAACTTTCTTGGTGTCAAAAACAAATTTGATTTTGGGCCAA
Source organism: Zea luxurians (assembly GCA_029449295.1). Taxonomy (NCBI): domain Eukaryota; kingdom Viridiplantae; phylum Streptophyta; class Magnoliopsida; order Poales; family Poaceae; genus Zea; species Zea luxurians. The sequence goes on along the minus strand of JAOPSE010000004.1, from coordinate 187,200,259 downwards.
TATAGCAAATGACTTAGATGTTTCAAACCCATTTGATTTATCTTGAAGAAAATAAACTCAAGTAAATCTAGAATAATAATCCACAATTACAAGACAATAGGAATTACCACCAACACTCATAAAAGATGTTGGTCCAAAGAGATCCATGTGAAGTAATTTCAATGGTCTATGAGTAGACATTTGACTCTTGTAAGGATGAGTATATGCCACTTGCTTCCCGGCTTGACATGAACTACACAATTCTCCATTTCATACATAATTACTTACTAATTCCTTGGTTATTTTCAATAGGATGGGACAGTGTCGGATGCTTCTTCATATACTATTTCTTGGTCCGTCAAATCTGCTTGACCCAAATGCAAGTTTTGCTCAAATGTGGCAAAAATAATTGTCTCATCGATTGTCAGCACGCCTGCTTCCAGCAAAGTTTTAGAGAAGGTAAGTTATTTTGATAGATGCAAAATCTAGCATAATTCTATCATTTTATACACATCTATATGACCTTTGTGATATGTCACAATATGAGGTGTTCAAATGTGTCTAACTACTAATTATTGTCTTCTCTTATTTGTTTTACAGGAAAAGATGGAATGCAACTCAAATTTTGGTGGCCGCACAAGTGTGGAGACTTGAATTCATATATACTTAGTTAGGCTCAATATTAGTGCAAACAGTTGATAACCAAGTTTTTCAATTAGTATTTAGTTTTGGCTTTAGAGTACACTTATGTATGAGTTATTTGACAATATTTATTTATGAGATATTGAATGGTACTTATCTATATTATATTAGTTACAATGTTATTAAATATATGCGTATGTATATTTCTCTTTCAAATTATTATAATGTGGTATCTAAAAATGAGTATAAATTGAATAATGTATTGTTTAAATCTTAATAAGACACTTTCCAAAACGTCTAATATCAGTCTCCTAAATAAGACAGTTTCTAAAACGTCCAATACCAGTCTCTTAAATAAGATGGTTTTTCTGTTGCGAGTGTCTATTATTATAGGATATTCTAGTCAGTTTAATAAATACTTTGTGACTTATCATGTTCGTATTTGCGATGGTTCTTTAGAAAAAGTGTCATAAACAAAAAAAACTAATTTGAGATGGTTTATTGGACAAAATGACTTAAACAAATGCCTTTTTTAGATGGTTGTAAATTAAAAACTGTCTTATATAATATCTTTTAAGACGGTTTATAACCATCTCAGATGTGGAACATCTTTTGCGACTCCATCAAATTTGGACACTTCATAAGCGTCTTAATAGCTAAAAATTAACCGTCTCATATGACACGATTTGTAGTAGTGAACCCTCGAACTAAGTCATGCTTGGATAATTGATTCAGTTGTCTCATACCAACATGACCAAGTCTTCTATGCCATAGCCAACCTAGTGAAGTCTTAGAGAATAGACAAGTTGTAAGCTTTGCCTCATTTGATGAAAAATCAACAAGATAAAGATTTTCATGTCTAAAACCTACAAATATTATATTGCTACCATCAACACTAGAGATGAGAACATCATCAACATTAAGATTGCAACTAAAACCCAAATCACATAGTTGAGCTACGGATAACAAATTAAAGTTAAGAGATTCAACTTAAAGTACATCTGAAATGGAATGGTCATTTGGAATAGCAATTGTACCAAACCTTTAACCTTTCCTTTGCGGTTATCTCCAAAAGTGATGCTATCATAGGTTGAGAACCTTCCTCACTCATTTCGGTGAACATCCTCATATCACCGGTCATATGTTATGTACAACCACTGTCCAACACCCAATGATTTCCTCCCGCCTTGTAATTTACCTACAAAAGGAAATCAATCTCTTTTAGGTACCCAAATTTGTTTGGGTCCTCGGATGTTAGTGACCAAGGATTTTGGCACCCAAATTGCTTTCTTTTTGGTACCAACAATTGAAGTGCTAACAAACCTAGCATGTGCACCTTTTGAATTATGTGAAAGAACATAGCAATTCTCAAAACAAGATAAGGATACATTCTTGAATTTAGGACAATTCTTCTTGACATGTCCCTTCTTGTGGCATTTGTGACACACTTTGTCACATTCTTTCACAAACATGGTCTTTTGCTTTACAAATGCATTCTTTCCTTTCTTAGAAAGATACCCAAGACCCTCACGATTAAGAGAGCAACGTTGGCTTCCCAATGTAAAATCTAGTTTAGCTTTTCCACGATAGGCTTTCTCTAAGTCATGAGTTAGAGCATTTACTCTTCCTAAGAGAAATTTTACATTTACCACAATTGAAACTAATAGGTTGTGAATCACTTGTAGAGCTATCAAGTAAGTCACAAGTGATTCCAACATCATTGGTGACCACCACAACTTCATGCACAAGAGGTGGGTTTTGAGCCTCCACAAGCTTCTCACAACTTTCTTTTAGATTGTTGTGGGATGTCTTGAGCTCCTCAAAAGACACTTGAAGGTTTTTGTATAATTCCTTCAAGGTCCTAAACTTTTCTTTTTCTTTGTGCATGTAGTCATCAGCCTCACCCAACATTCTAACAAGATCATCATAAGAATATCCATCATCATCAAGATCATCAATATCATCATCATCTATATCATTTAAATCGGTTATAATTTTTACCTTAGCATATCCTTTTGCCATGAGACAATGAGGAGATGAGAAAAGTGAGGGAGCCTTCTTGATAGTAATTCCGACATTTAGTTTAGATGAAGAATCATCATCTGAGCTTGCATCCGAATCCCATTCAACTAGATAGGCTTTTCCATCCTTCTTCTTGTGATAGAACTTCTTTTTCTTTCTATCATCTCCATCCTTTCCATTGTTTTTCTTGCTTGGACAATTCATGGCAATGTGACCGAGTTCCTCACACTCAAAACATTTTCTATCATTGAAAGCATTTCTTCTTGATGTTTGTCCCCTTCTAGTTTGACCCTTCTTTTTCCTCATGAATTTGTTAAATTTCTTCACAAAGAGAGCCAATTCCTCATAGCTTTCACTTCCATTTCCTTCATCTTCACTTTCTTCCTTTTCAATTGCCTTTGAAACTTTAGCTTTGAGAGCTATTGATTCCCCTTTCACCTTTTTAGCCAAACTCATAGCTTTGGTTTTAGACTTCTTGAATATGTCTTGAGTGAGAATTTCTCCCAATACTTTGGTTGGAGAGGTAGGGGTCAAATCACTCCTTACTAACATGGTCACGATAGTGTTATATTTCTCTGGGAGAGATCTAAGGAACTTGTGAATGAAACCCACATCGGGTACATTAAAACCAAGTCCCTTGAGCTCATTCACTATCTCATTTAACTGGTTAAATATGTCAGACACACTTTCATCCTCCTTCATGAGAAATTGCTCAAACTTTCCTTTGCATACATACAACTTAGCACTCTTCACAATTGTAGTTACTTCATGAATTTCCATTAGCTTTGTCCAAATCTCATGACCGTTTGAAACCTGTCATGTGAGTACAACAAGGGTGAGCTCACATATGTTCATAGCTTAACAAGTTGTGGGGAATAATGTGCATGAACTCACCGCATCTTTACCCGCAAGTCGTGTTACCCATTTGCCACGGGGTTGTACGGACCCCATACACCTCTACCAAGGAGGCGAGGCAGGGTACCACTACGAGGCCTTTCTAAAGTTCCACTAGCTCGAGAAAACTCGCTACGGATTGAGGACGAAGGAAGCATAGGAATCCCTCGTCCGAAAAGCTTTACAGATAGTTCGACCTGAGGACCTCCCTATAATCTAGCAGCGATGCCTCCCCGCTTGCCCCTACCCGGATAAGGTAATCTCTCCCTAGCTTTCCTAATTACTTGGCCAAGGGCGTCCCATTCCACCCTTGTGGTAGCACTATTTTCTCGGGTGGTTCTCCATGTTCCAATTAACAATATGATCTTATCATGAACTATAATTAAACAACAACACAATTGGAACATGATCATAATAAAACATTAGTTTCCCAAAACCAGGTAGAGCAATAGCAAATCTACCCAATAATTCATCTGTTTCCAAGGTGGAGGATAAACAATGCTAGGGAAACCTATTAGGTCCCATCAAATTAACCTGAGCATGTCACAGTGATTAACAAGAACATTATTAGGTAAAGAAAAGTGATCAAGGGCACAACTTGCATGCGACTCGAGACTCCCAGGAACCAGCTTTGATCTTCAAGTGACTCGTGACCTCACCGCTAGTCGTAGCAATACATATAAATAGACAAGGAGCACATAAAATAATAGTACACCAAACATGCGAACAAACAGCGTAAAAATATTCTATGCGATGCTACGAGAGCGTAGGTTCAAGATCACTAAATGCGGAGTTACGGTTAGAAAGATATGGTTTTCGAAAGATTTTCGTGATTAAATAAAACTAAATTATATGTTGATTAATGCAAACAATATGAGAAAGGATATTAAAGAGATAACTAACTCAACTTTACTCTAATTTGTAACATACTTAAAGATCATACTTTAGTCAATTCCAGAGGAACCAAATACAAATACTTCTTTTAGCTTGGACTAGGATAGTTAACCCTATAAATATATGCATTTAATTATTTTGAGAACATGTTACATGATAAAACAATGTCACTCAAGCATGAGCAATTTTATTATGAAGCTAACGCAATTTGAACGGACTAAAACGGAGTTACGATGCAAAAGTTATGGGTTAAATAGGTTTTATGACTTATTTGATATTAGTTTTAAACTTAATATTACTTCGAGGGGTGTTTCTACAAATTTCCAGGGACTTAAATTGAATTCACTATAATCGTACTAGGATTGCGGATTGATTTGGAAAAAACTGAGGGACCCTTTTATAAATCAGCTCTGATGAAGGGGTATGATTGCATCAGGGTCGCATGATCAAGATCCAATGCACCAGATCAGCCCTCGAACCGGTACGCAGTCCCAACCATTAGATCAAGGATCGATGGCGCAGATTTAATATATCCTTCAACAAACCGGAACCACTTAATCAAGATCAACGACCGAGATCCGATCACGTGAAGGGATATGCGTGTTTTAATCAGGACCACCCGTGTTTCGATCAACAGCCCCAAAATCGTCTCCACCCATCCGTCAAACCCAATACGGCGGCACCACTCTGCCGCGGCCGTGCCCTCGTCGGAGATGGTCCTCTGGCGACCAGATTTCCAACCCAAAAGTCCATCAGGCGCAATGCGAACAGGAGAACGAGGCTAAACGAGTGGGGTACACCATACCATGAATCGATGCTCGGGTGAAGTTGGCCATAGCACCGGGCGGAACCACGGCGGAAGAGGAGCGTCGGCGAGCGATTACTTGCGCTCAGACGTCTCTCTGAGCTCTGTGACTCCGCACGCGCACTCCACACAAAGAGACGAGGCCCTAGACCCAAACACCGAAGACGGTGCATCAACGGGGGCGGGGATCACCGGCAGCGACCCATTTTTCTCTCTCTCGTTCACAGCAATGAGAGCGACCTCAGACTTTCACGACGATGCTTACGAGGGGCTAGAGGAAGGGGAGGGATACCCGCGGCCGGGTCTTATAGACGTGCAGAATTGGTTGAGGGATGCCAACGAGCCCCAGGGAAGCCACACAACGATCTCGCACAGCTTTGTTGCCGTGACACACGAGGGTGATGACAGGTGGGCCCCAAACTCCGGTAAGATGAGCACGTGAGATCCGGTCATCCCAAAAGGTCCACACGGCAGATACTACGAAGCACACACACGCGTCAGTGTGGGGGCTGACATGTGGGGCCAGCCTGTCAGCGCTTCACCCCCACGCCGGGCCTGCACTTGTGATCAGAAGATGAGCCGAGTGGAGGGGAAAATAGCCCAACACGAGGTTTGTTCTTTTCTTTTCTATTTTAATTTCTTTCAAATTTCCAAATTCCAAAAATAATCCTAATGTGAATATATTCTACTATTTATAATAATATTATTTATTATTGTAGTTATTACTTCCCATTCTTTTAATTTTTTGTATCATTTCTGTTTTGTTTTTTTCCCACTTAAAGTCAAAATTTTGAATTCAATTTCACACTAGGGTTTCTCTTTTATATTAAACGCATTACTAAAAAATCTCAGCATGAGATGCACATTTCTTTATTTATTTATGGGTTAATTGACTAATTTTACTCCATTAATTGATTATGAAAATGGAAGGGAATTAATAAATCTCTAAAGGTTTCAAGGAAAAATTCCCAAAATACTAACATAATTATATTTTTTATTTATATCATTATTTTTCTCTGATCCAAATTTTTGGCCTTTACACTCGTCCAGGGGCGGGGTGCCTCTAGGGTAGACTTACCTATCTTCTCCAGCTAACCAGTGGGCACCGAGCACCAGAGGCCTTTCCCTAGTGTGCTTTATGATCGATGGGCTCCAGGGGTCAGGGATCGTATCCCCGATAGTAGCCCCCGAGCCCCCGGGGGAGTGTCGCCCCTCGAGGGATTTTCTCTCTTTTCCTCGGGTTGGGTGATGTCTGTCTTTCCACCTCCCAAGCCGTTGTTGTGGTTGTCCCTTTGCGAGGTGTGCCATCTTCAAGCACGATCTGTTCCTACTTCGGGCGAGGACGAGTACTTTTTCTTCCTTTTTAAGGCCTAAGTGAACGTTCGCCCGTCGTCTCCTTCGAGCTCTTCATCCTCGAGATTTCACTTCAGATGGGGTCCGCTGAGGGTCATCTGTTGGCTCATTATGGTCAGAGCCACTGTCTGTAACACCCTGAATTTGGCGGTATAAAATTCTTTTAATTCAGATATATCCTCTTCAGGAAGTTGTTGGCCTCCTAGGTGCCGTAATTCGAAGCTTTTATCTTCCGAAGAGGCTTCTTCAGTTCTTTTCCCCTTTGACGCTGAAGACTCAGGAGAAACTGTCCCCTTAGTATTCTTCGCAGGCACTACGTCAGCAATAAGTTTATCAATCTCTGATAAAGTTGTTCCAAGAGGACAACCACTGCTTTCGGCCTATTCAGGCGCTTCGTCAGCAACAGAGGGGCAATCCTCTTTTGAATTGCCGGTGGCGGGGTATCAAGAAAAGCCCTCATCACTTTCATCATACGATGCTTCTTCTGTGCATTTCCCCCACTGGGTGCCGAAGGCTCTTTTACTACCTCTACTTCGGCAGTTTCCCTAACATCTTTCTTTTTTGGCTGTAATGAACTTGTTAGCTCTAATCCTAGAGTACTTAGCATGAGGAAAGGCAAAGGTTCAATCATCACCTCTAAAATTTCTGTCATGCCAATAGAAGTTGTCGAAGGGGTCTCGGCAGAGTGCTTCGGCGGAGAAGATTTCTCTTCTTCTTCACGACCCGATGGTATAATCTTCCTTTTCTTAGATGCCGAAGGATCTAGCGACAACTTTGGTCTTTTTGTTAACCTTTTTTGTCCTTCTCAACAGATCTTTGAGCTTGTCTTTTCAGAATGCTCACAACTCTTTTCATTTTCACTCCCTCTGCCTCTTCGTCAAGTCTATCATAGTCAGGATACTCGAAGTCAAGGGCATCCATCACTCGATTTAGCCTTCGTTTCTCTAATGTGCTAAAGGAAGCAGTTATTAGCTGGTCCTATTTATTAGTATAATTTCCAAGTATTTCATTACACATTGTCTCAATGACCTTCAACCATTCGGCACAAGGGCCACTGAAGGTTTTCTGAAACTTAAAGCGATATGGAAGTCTAACAAGCTCAAATTTCTTTCCTTCATCTTTCTTCTTCTCCATTCCTTACCCACCTGATGTGGGAAAAGTTTTGTAGGCCAAGTATTCTTGAACTAGGTCATGAGTACTTATATGCTCGGCTACAACCCTGAATTCTACTTCGGCTAATTGGCATGGGGAGCCGAGTTGCATGTTACATAATGGCGTCGTCATGCCGAAGTTCAATTTCAAGGGACTCATCACCATACCCATAAGCTTTTCCCTTCTCTTATCATCAGCTTTCACATAAAACCATTCATTTGTCCAGCCGGTGGGCCACTTGGTGCGGTATCCAATCACAGGGGCCTTCGTATCCTTTCGGTATGCAAAAATGTAGCATACAAAGTTCTTGTGCAGACCGTCTGCTCTCGCCTTAGTCTGGTAATGGAGTTCATGGACTCTGCAGAATCCTTCATCATTAACACTTTTTCCTGGCTTCGGAGAGCCCATATGTACACGCTAAGCCTGACTATAGCATTTGGAGTTAGTTGATGAAGATAAATTTCAAATTTCTTTAAAACTTCACCGATCATTTCATATAGAGGGAACCGAAGCCCTGCTCTGAAGAAGCTCTTAAAAATAACAACTCCATCATCTCTTGGCTCTGGAACCACTTCGTCTCCAGCGAACCTTATCAACTCATCGTCATTTTCCCAAAATATCCAAGTTTTTTCATTAAAACTAAATCTTCTGCTTTCATAGTGGATTTTCCAAATTCAAAATGGCTAGGCTTGCTCGGACTCAAGATGATGAGGACATCCTCCACTATTACCCATTAGCAAAGACGCAATTGGCCCAGTTGGCCCAATTGTAGTCGGACGGTGACCGTGTGAGCCTCAGAATTTTCCCACCTCGCTTAACTTGGGAGGAGGAAGCTACTTTAAAAGGGAGAGCCACCCTTCCCCCATTGGACTAGTCTTTTGGGGCGATTGGGCATTTCCCTAAGTTGGGTGTGCTTAATGAATTGTTGGGCTCCGGGCAACCATAATTTGTTGGGCCTTGGTCAACCCCACCTGGGCTGGGTGTATCATCTGGTATCAGAGCTAGGGCCCATTTTAAGAAGGTGGGAATGATGAGGACATCCTCCACTATTACCCGTTAGCAAAGACGCAATTGGCCCAGTTGGCCCAATTGTAGTCAGACGGTGACCGTGTGAGTCTCAGAAATATCCCACCTCGCTTAACTTGGGAGGAGGAAGCCACTTTATAAGGGAGAGCCACCCTTCCCCCATTGGACTAGTCTTTTGGGGCGATTGGGCCTTTCCCTGACTTGGGTGTGCTTAATGAACTGTTGGGCTCCGGGCAACCCTAATTTGTTGGGCCTCGGCCAACCCCACCTGGGCTGGGTGTATCACAAGATTCCATCATCCTCTTCACTTCACTAATAGCTTCGACAATAGCATGTTCAGCTTCGGCAATAACATCATCCTTCTCGGGAATAGACTCTTCTCCCTTTGGAACAACCAACCCAGAATGCCTCGTTACTTCTAAGATTGGGGCTGTCTCAGTTGCCTCAGTCTCTTCACCTTCGTTTATCAGCCTAGCAATAGACCTGATTCTAGCCATTTCAGTTCTTAAGACGAAGCTAACTTTCAACTAACTCGATGATTGTTCGAAGACTAGACATCAAGTGCATAGACGACAAAAAGCTTCGGCTTCAGTAAAAAAAATTCAACAGCACAACGATGCAATAGCAATGAATGATGTGGTAACTTCTTACCAACTTATCTGTTTATATAGTCCTGCAGGTGAAGAAGGTGAATCGCCGCATTGCTCGTATTGACTGATTGGTGGACCGACACAACCAGTAACTTTTTATTCGTTTTTTTAATAACAAGCTCAGGGAAGGTGTTTTCGGACATTTAGCATTCAGAAGCCTTCGTGAGTTTCGCGGATCGAGCTCGTTATGAAAAAACGACCTAGCACCGCGAAGGGCTACTGTTGGGGTCTCCTTCTCTGCCGAAGGTCCTCAGGGCGGAGAAATCGCCTATAATAAATGTGACTAAGTGCCAAAGCTGCAACAGGCATTGCGCAAAACGCCGAAGGATTATAGCTTCGGCTCAAGATGGTTAAGAAGGTCAAACGTGATGTTGAGTCAAAGAGAAAAAGACCTGATAATCCATGATGTTTGTATTAAGATAATGTGTATATATCGGGGTCATAAATGTACTTTTGCTTGAGCTGCATCCCATGCCTATAAATAAGTGAACAGTACCCCCGTACTGTTCACGCTGGATTGGAATTGCATTCACGCTTTTGACTTCGAGCAAGCCGAAGGTACAAATGTAATGTACATTATATATAACTTCGTCAATATAGGAGATAAATCTTGATGTTGTTTAACATTTGATATGAAATGAATAATCAACATATAGTTACATCTGTAACTATAATTTTATATTTATGAATGATGAAGACTTGTTCTTCATGACCTTCGTCCAAGACCTATTATGTCCGAAAGTAGATAATGCTTCGAAAAACGAATGTCTTTAACGTTTAACAAATGTGTTGACTTGTTTTATGTTTTGGTAATAAAAAACAAGTTAACAACAGAACCTAAGATACAAAACTCTTAATCATTAGATAGAAATACTTTTAGGCACAAGGGGTTAAGTGGGCTTGTTCATAGACTTTATGTTTTATGTTTCTGACGATTGAACCTGCGTTGGCAAAAATGACAGCCCTATCGGGATTCAAGATGTGCATTTAAAAGTTGGACATAAGTGTTAAGAAAGGATGCTGCTGAATTTTGACCAAGATAGACCATGGAGTTCTCTAAATTGAGAAATCATGAACATTTTAGGAAACGGAATTTTTTTACCTCTTTTAACTTCAAGTGCATCGGTTCTCTACCAGAAAATTTGAGTTTGGCATTTGCAATCTGTAATGAACCACAGCCTCGGGCCTTCCAATAATCCGAATAAAATCTACACGCTCAGTGCATTCAAGTTACAATTGAGTGCTCAAGGTAGCAGGCAAATGTTGCGCATTAGAACAGAATCGGAAAGGAACATATGCATTAGTTTGCAGATTGGTTTGTCTTTAATTCGTACCGGTTTATATCGGTTTCTGTGTTTGAGTAAGTAGTGTTACTATTTAATGTTACTGTTTGTTTGTTTGTTTGTTTTTTGTTCACTTAATTGTTGCAGCTGCATGTCATGTCTGGTCATCGTCATCTGTCCCCTCATTTCAAGGTACTAGCTGGTGGCGCTAGCTGGTCTCACACTCTCACTGGATCTCTCTCACATGCATATGCATGCATTAGCTTTTCCCCACCAGCATGCACTAGCTGACTAGCATCTGTGTAATCGGTGACCGCTCTTGACTTGTTGGCTCCCCGCTCCCACGGTAGCTAGCCAGCTAGGTGGGTGGTAGCACCACCATGGCCTCGCCCAAGCATTCTCATCGCCATCATCGTGCGGCGGCGACGAAGCATCGTCGGCCGCTGGCGCTGCGGCGTGCGATGCTGCATTCGTGCGTGTGCTTCCTGGTGGGTCTCGTGACCGGCCTGGCCCCTTCCGACTGGACGGACGCCGCCTCGCGCGCGGCCGTGCACGCGAACGGCGCGGCCACGGCGCAGGTGTTCCGCGCGCTGCACGCCATGAACCAGACGGCGGCGGCGGGGGCACTGGGCCAGCTGCTGGCGCTGCAGCACTACCAGCAGCAGCCAGTGGTGGAGAAGGAGAAGGAGAAGGAGAAGGAGAAGCCTCTGGATCTGGTGGTGGTGGTGACGACTACGACGACGTCGACGGGGCTGTCGGAGCGCGAGCGGCGGTCGGCGGGTCTGACGCGCACGGCGCACGCGCTGCGTCTGGTGTCCCCTCCCCTGGTGTGGCTGGTGGTGGAGGCGGCCCGGGAGGCTGGTCCCACGGCACGGCTGCTGCGGCGCACGGGGGTGGTGTACCGGCACCTAACCTACGCGGAGAACTTCACATCGGAGGCCTGGGAGGAGGAGCGGCACCACCAGAGGAACCAGGCGCTAGCGCACATCGAGCGGCACCGCCTGCGCGGCGTCGTCCTCTTCGCGGGGCTCGCCGACGTGTACGACGGCCGCCTCCTGGAGCAGCTCAGGCGGCACATCAGGTAGGTACACTGCACAGTGGAACTGTTTTGTCGGTGGAGCAGAGAAGTACGGGCTAGCTTGATGAATGCATGCATTTGCATACAGGACAAGGAGTGTGGGCGCGTGGGCAGTGGCGACAGTATGGGAGCAGGAGAAGAGGGTGGCCGTGGAAGGGCCCGTCGTCGTCTGCAACACCACCACCACCACCAGCGCAGCATCCACAGCATGTGCATGGTTCTCCGCCTCCGACTCCACATTATTGGCGGCAGCGGCAGCGGCAGCGCCCCCAGTGACGGCCGACGACTCCGTCCACGGCTTTGCCTTCGCCAGCGACCTCCTCTGGGACCCTTCCAGGTGGGACCGCTTCCCCACATCCGAGCCCGACCAGTCGCAGGTACGACCAATTAATGCAATACCATCCCTCCCTCCCACTCCCTTGATTGATTGACGATGCATGATGAGTACAATTAAATAATGCAACGCCACCCTCCAATTCAGCCATAATCCTGCAGGCGCGTCGTCGCTTTTAGCTAGCATCTTCCTCCCCTATCCGTATGTCACGTGATCATGTCCCTTGCTGGCCGGCACCGACGGCCCGTTACACTTGACTTATATTTTATATAATTAAAATAAATCAAATTCATTCTAGATATATCACACCAACGAGAACGACATTGATTTTGTCCCAAACAAATTAGGATTGACTAAAGATGAAACCCACGAGAAACGAGAAATAAGGATAGAAAAGAAGTAAAAAAAATACAGTAGAGTTAATGGTAAAGATAAAAAAAAGATAAAGAGCATACCAAGTTATTTTAGGTAGGGGTCGATCCCTACCTCTTTTTACATTATCCAGCCGGTCTAAAACTTCTCTATGCACCCAGGTGGTCCTTTTGGACATGTCCAAACCATCTCAACTGATGTTATATCAATTTCTCCTTAACTGGTGCCACCCAACCATATACTGAATAACTTCGTTTCAGACTCTATCCCTTCTTGCGTGTCCACAAAACCAACATAACATGTGTATTTGTGCTACACTCACTTGTTGAACATGTTGCATTATTGTTGGCCAACATTGAGCACCATATAATATGCCCGGGTGAATCGTTATCCTATAGAACTTACCTTTAAGCTTTTATGGCACCCTCTTGTCATAGAGGACGCTAGAAGTATGACGTCATTTCAATCAACCGACTGAAATTCTTTGCCTAACTGTCGGTGTTTTGGGTCCGACCGCACACCCGGGGTTGCCCCTCAAGGTGATTTTAGGAGTAGGACGGTGTCGACGACTGTAGCAAAATGGTTCGTGCCAGTAGCGCGAGGGACAGTGGACAATGTTTGCAGGTTCGGGCCGCTTAGAGATGCGTAACACCCTACGTCCTGGTGAGTATGCTTGGTGAATGAGGTTACAAGAGAGCTCTCTGCAGAGAGTTGAAGTGGGTGGCTAAGTAATAGGGTCGATCGTTCTGAAGGGGTGCCCCCTAGGCCTTATATACTCGGCCGTGGGGCAATACACGTGGATATGATAACAATGCGTAGCTAAAGGATCAGCGATTGTTTGAGTTTATCTCCCTGTAGTTCCGCCGACCTATCCTCGCATGGCTCCGTTGCATGGGGGCTCCAGCGCGGGAAAGTCGGATCTCTGTTGTGGTCGCTCGCTCGACGTTGTGGGCCGTCCAGGTTTGCACCAATCCGGCCTCGTGTCAACCTGCTTTGCTGATTGTTCCTCCCCAGGCCCACGAAAGAATGGCCTTACGATTTATTGGGCCCTTGGGCCTTTCGTGAGGTCTTTTACTCTTTTAGTGGACCCGAGGGATATCTGTCCCCCACAAGCCCCCGATCTTTGGGTTAATTTAGAGGTAATCAGCCCAAAGATCCCAGGTCCAGCTTGCAGGCGATTTGAAGAGAACAACTTCTTACTGTCTCCTCCTGCTTTGATCTCTCGTAAACCGAAGCTTTGTTTCGTGCTCGTGCCTTAGAGGTCGGCATTTCGCTTTGTAGGACCCTGAACTTCATTGGGTGCACCGGAGGTGCACCCAATGGGTGTAGCCCCCGAGCTTCGAGTAGATTTTAGAAAATAATCTACTCGAAGGTCTTCACCAGAAATTATTTCCATTTTTACTCCTACGTTTTGGTTGAGGGCCAGCTTTGTCTTTAATCTTGTCCCATGCCTTAGAAGTCGGCACTATCTTGGCTTGGAATGATTATCCATGGGGTGCACCAAAGGTGCACCCAATGGGTGTAGCCCCCGACCTTCAAGTGGATTTTTGAGAATAATCCATTCGAAGGTCTTCCTTTTGTGTCTTTTTGCTGAAGATTATCCTTTCTGCTTGTAAAAATCGGCATGATGTCATCCGCATTATGCTTTGGAGGTCAGCATTATGTCATCAATATTATGCTTCAGAGGTCAGCATGTATTTTGTCTTTTGCAGCCGAGTTCGCAATCCATTCATATCTTGCTAGGTAGTGTAATTTATTTGCTCTGCGACTGATTGGACATTTGATGGACGTTCTCTGTCTAGTCTTCACGTCGCTTCTGTCGGCCATATTTTGTACTTCACTGGCTATATTTGGCTTTCCTCTGATCCTTACTGATATCTTATTTTTGTCTTGAGGTATTCACTGCATGCCCTGCACAGATGTGACCATTTTGAAAAATATACTGATAATTCCTGGGCGTCCCCCCCCAATGGGTGTGGGCAAGGGACGGCTTGGTACGCTGAGTGTTTTAGCCGGCTGCTTCTGAGTAGTAATGTGATGTGACGGCGGGTGTAATCATATCCTCCGCGCTGTTGACTGGAGTCCCAATGGGTGTTGTGTTGCGTGAAACGGCGTCAGCCGCCTGACGTGTCTTCAAACAGGTTGAAGTGCTTATTGAATGCTTTGCGACTGTTCAGTGACCGCGGTTGGAGGTGAGCGGTTGCCTTCTCCTTCTATAAATAATGCTGTTGTCTCTCCGGCTTTTCCACATCTCTTGCTATTCTCCGTTGCTTGCTTTTCTTCTCTCCCTTTCGCTTCCACCATGGCCAAGAACAACAAGCGCAAGCGTGAGCCAACCCCTCCATCGGAGGATTTTGGTGACTCGGAGTACTCAGAGGAGGAGTTCTCCTCTGAGTCTGAGGGGTCTCCGGCTCCCATCCCCCTGCGTGAGTTGTCTGACGACTCAGACGACTCCCAGGGGCTCGCGGCGGAGGTCTGGACGTACATCCGGGCCGTCGAGCGCTCCGGGCTCGAGGGCTCGGATGAGTCGGAGTACTCCTCGGATGAGGAGGACTCGGACGGTGGCGGCGAGGACGAGGACGGCGACGACGACGACGACAACGACGAAGGCGGTGGCGGCGGTGACGGTGACGGCAGCGGCAGGGGCGGCAGCAGCGGCAGCAAGGACGGTGACGGCGGCGGCAGCAGGGGCGGCAGCGGCGATGGCGGCAGCAGCAGGGGCAGCAGCAGGGGCGGCAGCGGCGGCGGCAGCAACAGGGCCAGTGGCTAGATGCCGCTGGTCCTTTAGATGTTAGTATAGTATAGTTAGAATAATGTAGTAGTATTTAGTAATGTAGAGTAGTATATTGTAGTGTAGTAGTAGTATAATGTAATGTAGCAGTAGTAGTAGTAGGGAAGTATCAACTCATAATGAGTTGATTTGTAAGTATGATATCTTCCCTTTAATGAAGAAATGATGTTGGCTTCTCTGTAATGATTGCTCGTTGATATTCATAACTCAAAGTTCTTGAATCATTCCTCTTCCCGCCTTTTTCGTGAAGTTGATTCCTTTGGAATAGTAAGTGAATAACTCGGACATCATATCGATGCTTTTAGAAGTAGCTGCCGAGCGACTTGTAGATGATGTCAGAGTTTTTGAGATAACTGCCGAGTGACTTGAAGATGACGTCAGCGTCTTAGAGGTAACTGCCGAGCGACTGAACGCGATGTCGGAGTTTTAGAGTTAACTGCCGAGCGACTTGAAGACAACGTCGGCGTTTTAGAGGTAACGCCGAGCGACTGAACACGATGTCGGAGTTTTAGAGTTAACTGCCGAGCGACTTGAAGACAACGTCGGCGTTTTAGAGGTAACGCCGAGCGACTGAACATGATGTCGGAGTTTTGGAGATAACTGCCGAGTAACTTGAAGACGACGTCGGCGTTTTAGAGGTAACGCCGAGCGACTGAACACGATGTCGGGGTTTTAGGGTCAACTGCCGAGCGACTTGAGGGCGACGTCAGCATTTTAGAGGTAATGCCAAGTGACTTAATACTATGTCAGAGTTTTAGAGTCAACTGCCGAGCGATAGCGGGCTACGTGGGCCACTTTGAGGTTAATAGCCGAGTGATGATGTGGCGCACCGGTGTTTTGGAAATAACCGCCGGGTGCTGACTGGGCGCTTTCTGAAACGGTATCTGGCTCGGGAATATCCCATAAGTGCTGCGCTTTTAGCCGCCTCTGCTTTCCGTGCCCTAGTTATTGCTTTCTTGCTTTCGAATCCTCTCCGCAATTCGCCTCCTACTCTGCTCGCCGGTAGAATCGAGATGGCGCCCAAGAGGAAGGCCTCGAGTTCGTCTGCCATGGTGATTCCTCCAATCGACCCCAACAGCCAGTTGCCTTTCGTAGGTAACCACATGTCCGTCATCTCTGAGCCCGAACTTCTCCACCTCGTGTCCATTGGGGTTCTTCCTCCGAGGGAACTCTGCTCTTGGCGGATTTGCCATGGGGTTACTGTCCCAACTGAGGATACCCATGAGTCCGTGATTTATGCTCCTTTCCTTCTCCGCGGCCTTGGCCTTCCCATTTCTCCCTTTTTCCGCGGCCTCCTTGATTTCTACCATCTTAACTTGACCCATCTGAATCCCAATTCTATCCTGCAAATCTCCATTTTCGTTCATTTATGCGAAGCCTTTCTTGGCGTGCTACCACATTTCGAGTTGTGGAAGTACTTGTATCACTGTCGCCCTGGGATGGCCGGGGGACAACATCAATTGGTTGGGGGTGCTAGCTTGGAGATGCGCTGCGGGAGGAAGACTGAGTATCTCGAAATCCCTCTCAAAGACAGTATCAAGGGGTGGCGCTTGGAGTGGTTCATAGTTGAGAATTATGGAAACTCTCTCCCCCCCAGTCGGGAAGACAGCCGGATGTTCGCACCCCAAGCTGAACAAGTCTCCCACAGATCAGGAGGTAGCTGAGGCAGGTGCTTTGCTGGCTGAAGTTGGATTGCTGAAAGAGAGGGGTCTGACTGCTGAAGCTGTGGTTGCTGATTTTGTTTTCAAGAATATTCAGCCGTTGAAAGACAGGGCATACCCGGCTTATCTGTATCGAGGCCTAGCCGACTCAACTCGGGTCACTAACAGAAGAATTTCCTCTATGGACTTGGTGAGCCGACTTGAGATGATCCTTAGAGACAAAGTGTCAAATGTTGGTGCCCTAGTGGCATTCTCAGCCTGGAACTTGCCTCCTCCCAAAGCCTTCACTCTTTTTGTGTCGAATCCTTCTGTCACTGATGGCAGTTTGGGCCTTAGAGTGCGGCCCTCTGCTGAAGAAGTTAGTGCCTTGGTTGCCTCGCTCGGGGGGATTCCTGATGATGAACGGCAGGTCCATTTTGAGGTGCCCCTGAACCCTAGTGATGCGGAGATAAGTGCTATGCTTGATTTGCTGGCTGAGGACTCTTCTGACGCTGCTCCTGCTGGGGCATTGGTAGTGGCGCCCCTCCCAGAGGTTGATACAACTTTAGATACTCAGAAGCCTGCTGGTACTCGCCCAAGGCGCCCTTGTCGAGCCAATCAACCTGATCCTTCTGCTGATGAGCAGAAAAAGAAAAAGAGACGCCTCCGGCGAGTATCCAGTTTGGATCGGGACGTTGGTACCTCGGTTCCTGATGCTGAAGAAGTGCCTGCGACTGAATTTACTGACGCTGATCCCAATGGGTGTACCCAATCTGTTGCTGATCCCAATGTGAGTGCTCCATCTGTTGCTGATCCCAATGGGGGTGCTCCATCTATTGCTGATCCCAATGGGGGTGCTCCATCTGTTGCTGATCCCAGTGGGGGTGCTGCCTGCATTGCTAATGTGGACGACGTGGGGGAAGAAGATGAAGTTCCTTTGACTCGGAAAAACAGTCGGCAGTTCATCGCTAGCGGTGAAAGTAGTGGAGTTCCTTCTCCTGCTTTGTCTGCTCTCATTGGTCTGCAAGAACTGTCCCTGGCCAATTTTGATCAGACTCTTGAGGATATAGTTCCAGAGGATTTGTTATCGGAGCCAGCAGATGATGGTGTGATGGAGGTTTGTGCTGATGTGCTTGATGCTGGGTTGAGGTCATCCCGTGCCTCGTCGACCTTAGAGCGCGATCTCGAGGGTCGGGAGACTGACTTGGATCGTCCTGGTCCCATGGAAGTAACTGAGGGCCCATCAGCCTTAGAGGTGGCTACCGCAGAGAACTTGAACCCCAAGGATGGTGTTGACACGTGCCCAGCCCCCGAGAGTGTTGTCGGGGATGACTTGGTTCGGGTGGGAAGTGCAAGCCACTGCCCAGCCCCCGAGGGTGCTGCCGGGGATGATCCGGCTCAAGTGGGCAGTGCAAACTATGACCCAGCCCCCGAGGATGTCCGAGCGGGGTCTCTCTCTTGTACTTCCATGGACGTTCATGCGGGATCGCCTCCACACTCCGGTTGTATGGTGGTAGTCCAAGCCTTGGACCAGGGAGTCGCTTTAGAGGGTAGCGTCCCCGCTGACCGAGTGTTGGGCTCTGTTGATGGCACCGAGTTGATTCCTACCGGTTCATTGCAAGCTGCTTCGGGTGGTTGCCTTACGCCCGGTTATCAATTGATCTCTCCTGATTTGGGGATCCCTTCGTTCTTTTTCAACCTCCAGGTACTGTGATGTATTTTAGCTTGGCTTTTTACATTGCATGAACTGCTGTCATTACATTCATCTGCTCTCCTCATCAGGCTTTGGTGGATGGGATGGCTGGCTAGCTGAGGTTACAGGGTGCTTCTGTCCCAGGAGTAGCTTCGTCACTTGCATGTTGGAATCCAGTGTCACTTCAACATTGTGTCTCTGAATTGGAGGCGACCAACGCTAGTTAGTGCTTTTTTGCTTCTCTTTGTCTTCACTGTAGACTGCTTTACATTCTGACCCTTTTTTGTTTGATTGTCTCCTGCTAGGTATGACTCGGCAGATTTCCACTCTTGAGGAAAAACATTCCCGAGATCAGGCTGAATTGGCCCAGCGGTGCACTGTCTTTGAGGAAAAGTACTCTCAAAGTCAGACTGAACTGGGTCAGGTCTCCGCTGCCTTAGATGACGCCAATGCACTGAGTTCTTCTCTTCATGCTCAGCTCAATTCTGAAAAGGTGATTTATGAAACTGTGCTTTGCCTTGTTGTGCTCCTATTACTTGCTTGGTGTTTGAGGGAGTTGACTTTTGTTTGCAGGAAGAAAAACGTATCCTTGCTGCTTCTTGCGACAGTCTTGAAAGATTGTATCGTGATTCTAGCAACTCGCTGACTATCCTGGAGAGGAGTCATCGCTTCACCATGGAAGAGTTAGACAACCAATGTTGTAAGCTGCAGGAATCCACGGATGAAGTGACCCGGCTCAAGCAGTTGATATTAGAGAAGGACGCTACTATCAAAGAACTCCGAGCTTCCAAGAAATCCATCGCCCAAGAGTTAGAAACTGCTCGGCTGGCTGCCAAGGTTGCCGAAGAAACTTCTGTTACTCTTAGAGCCCAGCGCGATAGATCCATGGACAAGGCTATTCGGGCGGGGCGAATCTTGATGAGGAGACCCGGCGTGGTTGTTCCCGAAGATATAAGGGCTGATGTGAATGTTGCCCCTGATTCCTCGAGTCGTCCTTCCTCATCGATTGCTCCTGAGAAAAATATCACGAAATAGAGAAACATTTTGCGTGCTTTGAACGTGCGGTTAGCATGGTCAAACATTTGTTAGAGGACGTCATTTCAGTACTTGGACGATATTGTTACTTTCATATTGTTTCAGAATTCATCAGTTCATAAATTTGTAGTAGTAAAATGATGTGCGATGGTTTTGAAATTTGTTTGCGGGATATAGAAACCATCCTTATATGAGTAATTGTAATCACGTCAGATCGCCTTAAGTCGCTGCTGACTTAAGTCGATTGCTTCTGTTAATAGGGCGTAGTGGTCACCCTGAATTGCGTAGGCGTGAGCATGTTGCACCGCCTTAAGTCGTTACCGACTTAAGCCGATTGCTCCGTTAGCAGGGCATAGTGGTCACCCCGAGTTAAGTAAGCGTGAGCATGTTGCACCGCCTTAAGTCATTGCCGACTTAAGCCGATTGCTCCGTTAGCAGGGCATAGTGGTCACCCCGAGTTAAGTAAGCATGAGCATGTTGCACCGTCTTAAGTCGTTGCCGACTTAAGCCGATTGCTCCGTTAGCAGGGCATAGTGGTCACCCCGAGTTAAGTAAGAATGCAAGTCAATCGTGAACAAACTGAGTATCTTTGAAGCCTTTTTTATTGATGACATATTTCCATTTTACAGAGTACATCGTCATCCCGATAGCTTTTGAAATACAGCTACGGATAAAACTTCCTGAGGTGCTCTATGTTCCAGGAGTTCCCGACTTCTGTGCCATCCATCTGAGTGAGACGATATGATCCTGGCCGAGTGACTTCTGCTACCACGAAGGGTCCTTCCCATAGGGGCGATAACTTGTGCCGTCCCTCCCCCGTTAGAATTCGGCGGAGGATGAGATCTCCTACTGAGAAGGATCGCTGTCGCACGGCCTTGTCGTGATAGCGCCTTAGAGTCTGCTGGTACCGTGCTGATTGGATTACCGCATTCAGCCGTTCTTCCTCGAGTATATCAATGTCTTCTAGCCTAGTGGCTTCGACTTCTGCTATGTTTTCGAAGATCAACCTTGGCGCCCCGAATTTGAGATCGGCGGGTAACACTGCCTCCGACCCATAGACCATGAAGAAAGGAGTGTTTCCATGCAGAGCTCGGCTAGGTTGGGTTCTTAGGCTCCAGACGACATAGGGCAATTCCCTTATCCATTTTCCTGCGAACTTTTCATTCTTATCGAAGACCTTTTTCCTGAGTGCCTCCAGTATCATCCCGTTGGCTCGCTCAACTTGCCCGTTGGCTCTCGGGTGTGCTACAGAAGCATACTTGATCTGAATGCTTTTTTGCTCGCAGAAGTCGAAGAACTCTGAACTTGTGAAGTTGGATCCTAGGTCAGTTATGATGCTGTTTGGTATCCCGAATCTGAATATTATGTCTTGTATGAATTCCACGGCCTTAGCTGAGGTCAAAGAGGCAATGGGCTTGAACTCTATCCATTTAGTGAATTTGTCGATTGCTACCAATACATGAGTGTATCCTCCTTGAGCTTTCTTGAAAGGTCCAATCATATCCAGTCCCCAGCATGCGAAAGGCCAAGTTACTGGTATGGTCTGCAGTTGCTGTGCTGGTAGATGTTGTTGTTTTGACAAGTATTGGCAAGCTTCGCACCTCTGAACTAACTCGGCTGCATCACTCTTCGCTGTTGGCCAATAGAATCCTGACCTGAAGACCTTCCCGACTAGTGTTCTGGATGCTGCATGTATTCCACATTGCCCAGCATGGACCTCCTCCAGAAGTCGCTTCCCAGTAGATGGGAGAATGCACTTCATGAGGACGCCTGATGCACCCCTTCTGTACAATGTCTCCCCAATGAGTGTGTAGTGAGCCGACTGTCTGGCAATGCGCTCGGCTGAATTCTTGTCATCTGGTTCCTCTTCATTCTTTATATACTTGATGATTGGCCTTCTCCAGTCATCAGAGTCTGACTCGGGTTGATCTATAATATTACACTCTTCTGCTTGATCCATTGAGATGATCGGCCGTAGTATTTCTTGCACAAAGACTCCAAGTGGGACCTGAGTTCGACTGGATCCTATCTTGGACAACACATCGGCTGTTGTGTCCCGATCTCTTTCTACATGATGAAATTCCAGACCCTCAAATTTATCTTCCAGCTTTCGGACGGCAGTGCAGTATTTTCCCATTGAATTGCTTGAACAATCCCACTCTTTGTTTATCTGGCTAATGACTACCAGAGAGTCTCCGTACACCATCAATCTCTTGATGCCCAATGATATGGCGATGTTCAATCCATGGATCAGAGCTTCGGCTGCATTGTTGGAGGCTGGAAACAGCAACTGGAGGGCATATTTGAGGTGCTCGCCTCCAGGTGCGGTGAAGAGAATTCCTGCTCCTGCTCCCTGCAGCTTCAGCGAGCCATCGAAATACATTTGCCACACTTCTGCAGTCTCTGGGTTATCTGGTACTTGCTGTTCAGTCCACTCTGATACGAAATCAACCAGTGCTTGAGTTTTGATGGCAGTGCGAGGTCGGAACTCGATGTCATGAGATCCCAGCTCACAAGCCCACTTGGCTATTCGGCCAATGGCTTCCTTGTTGTGAAGAATATCCCCTATCGGAAAACCGGTGACTACTATGATTTTGTGGTCATCAAAGTAGTGATGTAGCTTGCGGGCAGTTAGAAGTACTGCATATAATAGCTTCTGAACTTGAGGATACTTTTTCTTTGAGGGGCCCAGAACTTCGCTGATGAAGTAAACAGGATGTTGCACTGGGTAGGCATGTCCTTCTTCTGCTCGATCGACTACCAACGCGGTGCTTACCACGTGAGTCGTGCAAGAAATATACAGTAGTAGATCTTCAGCTGGTTGAGTTGACGTAGCTCGTCGTGGTGGCTTCAGTACTGGTGGTGTTGTCAAGAATTTCTTCAGTGCATCTAGAGCTTCCTGTGCCTCTGAAGTCCACTGAAACTTATCCACCTTCTTGAGTAGCTTGTAAAATGGTAAACCTTTTTCCCTCAGCCTGGATATAAATCTGCTCAGAGCTGCCATACATCCAGTAAGTCGCTGAACCTTCTTTTGTGATCGAGGTGCTTCCATCTTCATGATAGCTTCAATCTTATCCGGGTTAGCCTCAATTCCCCGGCGGCTGACAATAAACCCGAGTAACTTTCCTGCTGGTACCCCGAAAACACATTTTTCGGGATTAAGCTTCCATCTATACCGTCTCAGACTGTTGAAAACCAGTTGTAAGTCTTTGATGAAGTTTTCCGAGTTCTCTGTTTTGATTACCACATCATCTACGTAGGCCTCCACACGCTTGCCCCAGTGATCGGCTAAGCATGTTTGAATGGCTCTCTGATAAGTCGCTCCAGCGTTTTTGAGGCCGAACGGCATGGAGGTATAACAGAAAGCACCAAACGGAGTAATGAACGCTGTTTTTTCTTTGTCTTCCTTTGCCAAACTAATCTGGTGGTATCCGGAATAGCAATCCAGGAAAGACAGCACAGAACATCCAGCGGTGGAGTCCACCACCTGATCTATCCTCGGGAGCCCGAAGGGATCCTTCGGACAGTGTTTGTTGAGATCAGTGTAGTCGACGCACATGCGCCAATCCACTTTATTCTTTTTGAGTACAAGAACAGGGTTGGCTAACCACTCGGGGTGTAATACTTCTCTAATAAATCCAGCCGTGACCAAGCGAGCTAACTCGGCGCGAATGGCCTCTCTCTTGTCAGGCGTGAAACGTCGTAGTTTTTGACGGATCGGCCTCGCCTGGGGATAGACTTTCAGTTTGTGCTCGGCCAGTTCTCTTGGGACTCCCGGCATATCCGCAGGTTGCCACGCGAATACGTCTCGGTTATCTTGCAGAAACTGGACGAGCGCGCTTTCCTATTTGTCGTCCAGGCTGGAGCTGATGATGGCAGTCTTGCGTTCATCAGCGAACCCTAGGTTGATCCTTTTAGTTTCTTCAGTCGGCCGCATAGAGGTCGCGGCCTGAGCTTCATTTGCCAGTACTGCAAGGTCTTCCTCAGGCTTAGAGTTCGCCTATGTTGAAGAAATCGTTGACGACTTGGTGGTGAGGGCTGCTTGGATGGCCACTCGGAAACACTCTGCGGTGCCTTGGAAGTCGGCGCGCACAGTTATGATTCCTTGTGGTCCTGGCATCTTCAGTATCATGTACGTGTAATGCGGAATGGCCATGAATTTGGCCAATCCCGACCTTCCAATGATGGCGTTGTACCCGCAGTCGAAGTTCGCCACTTCGAACCTCAGGAACTCGGTTCTGTAGTTCTCCGGAGTTCCGAAGGTGACAGGCATGTAGATGTGGCCCAGCGGGTATTCCCCTTCAGTCGGAACGATGCCGAAGAAGGGAGTGTCCGACTCGTGGAGCTCTTTGAGGTGGATTCCCAGGCCTCAGAGTGTCTGGGGGAAGGTGACGTTGATGCTGCTCCCCCCGTCCACTAGCACCTTCTTCACCCGGCTCTCTCGGATCACCGGATCGACGAGGAGCGGGTATTTGCCTGGATGGTTGAAGTTGAGCCATTGATCCTCCCGAGTGAAAGTGATCGGGTGCTCCAACCACCGGTATGGAGCGGGAGGACCGGTGGTCGCCACCAGTATCTGGCGGTCGTTGAGCTTTTGTTGTCTTTTGTTCTCCTGCGACCCGTGTCCGCCGAAGATGACGTTGACCTCCCTGTCAATGCGCGGGAAAGCTCCTCCTCCTCCCTCCTCCTGCTGACGGGGTTGTCGTGGTTCATCTGGTCCTCCCTTCGGCGGAGGAGGAGGTAGAGGCTGGAAGGATCGGCTGTGCCCGACGGAGTGCTTGAAGTCCCGACAGTTACGAAGAGTGTGGCGCATGTCTTTGTGGTACGGGCACTGGGCGTCGAGGATGTCGTCCAGCGTGCGCTCGCCTTCGCGAGGTCCTCCTCGGGCGCGAGAGGCAGGTGGTCCGGTGGCGTGCACTTCTTCGCGAGGCCTCTTCTCCCAGCGCTTGTCGGGTTGCTGGTTCGTGTCACGTCGTGGTGCCGCCGGTGCGGGCTTTGCTCCTCCGATGAGGTCCTGGGCCCGTTCGTCGGCGGTGATGTAGAGATCGGCTTCCCGGAACAGCTCCTCGGAGGTAGTCGGTGCCTTCTGTAATATGGCTCGGACGAAGGCCGAGTCATTGGATCCTCTGTAGAAGTCCTCGATCACGGCCGCTTTCGTGACCTCGGGAATACGATTTCTCATGGTCTGGAACCTTTTAAGGTACGACCGGAGAGTTTCGTCCCCTCGGCGCTTGATGGATTTGAGGTCCCATGGTTGTGTCGGTTTGTTGGAGAGGGACTGGAAATTGGCGGTGAAGCGTCGACTGAAGTCGCCCCAGTCGTCGATGCAGTGTCGGGGTAGATGTCGTAGCCATTGCAGCGCGTCTTGCCCAAGGACAATGGGTAAGTACGCGGTCATCACGTCTTCGAACGCCCCGGCAGCTCGAGCAGCGGTGGTGTAGACGGCTAGCCAACCCCCTGGATCCTGCTTAGGTCCATATTTGTCGACATTGGATACCTTGAAGTTGGGAGGCCATTAGATGACCCTAAGGCGCGGAGTAAGAGCAGACACTCCGCATGTGTCCTCCTATCGTCGGGGATGATGTCTGTCCTGGGGAGGGGAGTAGTTGTTGTGGTTCCTCGACCGTCCCCGGGTAGTACCGCCAGTTGAGGCCGTCACTGACTCAGTTCTGGTGGCCTGGCTCCGAGCTGGGATGCCATGATCCCTATCGTACTCCTCCCGGCGGCGGATCTCGTTCTCATGCCGTCGTTCATGCGAAGCATTGATGGAGCTTCGCGCGTCTCGGCGACTGTTGATGGCGTGTCGTAGATCGTTCGGCGGGTGAGCAAGCGGTAGAAGATGGTTGGCTGCCTAGGTGAACAGTCGTCGGTAGCCCTCGGCGTCGGGAGTCCGAGGGAGTCCATCAGCTATCCGAGCTAGTACTCCTCCAACTTCGCTCGGCGTGTTCATGGCTCGGGCGAAGTCGGGGTTCAGGTTGCGCCCGAAAAATGGATTCTCCCAGCGTTGCCTTGCATCTTGCTCGGCTTGTTCTTGAGACCGGCGGCGATCACGTCATCGGGAGTTCCTTCGTTCTCTGAAGACGCGTTCCTCCGGCGTTTCTCCTATCTCCGAGACCTCGTCTCGCGAGACAGGTTGCTCCGGATCCCGTTCTCCGACCGCGTGATGTCGTCGAACGTTCCTGCGCCGGTTTCTCCGTCGGCGGGATTCTCGTTGAGGTGGTTCCTCTCCGGGTGCGATCGGCTCATCGTCGAAGACGGTAGGCGACTCCACTCTCCCGATGAAGAGGACGTCGGGATAGAATGGCGCTGCTGTCATGGCGACCTTCTTTCCGTTCTCCTCTGAGGGCGGAGGAACGGAAAGAACAACTTGCTTCCCCTTGGTCTCCTTCTTCCTCGCGATCTGTGTCCATTCTTTTGTCGGGGAAGTAGACAGTGGAGTTCTCCGGGTCAGCGGGCTCTCGGCCCCTGACTTTTCGGAGACGATCTTTTTCCGGAGAGCTAGAGGTTGCGCTTCTCCGACACTTTCGGAGTTCATTGGAGGAGACTTCTTTTCCGGCGGATCCGCAATGCGGTGTAGAGTTCCCTCTTCATCTGCTACAGATGAGATTGTTCCGAAGCAGAATACGGATCCGGGATGGAGGGTGATCTTGTTGTGGAAGGTGACGGCCATTGAGCTAGCTTGGATCGTCGACACACCCCCTACCTAGCGCGCCAGCTGTCGGTGTTTTGGGTCCGACCGCACACCCGGGGTTGCCCCTCAAGGTGATTTTAGGAGTAGGACGGTGTCGACGACTGTAGCAAAATGGTTCGTGCCAGTTGCACGAGGGACAGTGGACAATGTTTGCAGGTTCGGGCCGCTTAGAGATGCGTAACACCCTACGTCCTGGTGAGTATGCTTGGTGAATGAGGTTACAAGAGAGCTCTCTGCAGAGAGTTGAAGTGGGTGGCTAAGTAATAGGGTCGATCGTTCTGAAGGGGTGCCCCCTAGGCCTTATATACTCGGCCATGGGGCAATACACGTGGATATGATAACAATGCGTAGCTAAAGGATCAGCGATTGTTTGAGTATATCTCCCTGTAGTTCCGCCGACCTATCCTCGCATGGCTCCGTTGCATGGGGGCTCTAGCGCGGGAAAGTCGGATCTCTGTTGTGGTCGCTCGCTCGACGTTGTGGGCCGTCCAGGTTTGCACCAATCCGGCCTCGTGTCAACCTGCTTTGCTGATTGTTCCTCCCCAGGCCCACGAAAGAATGGCCTTACGATTTATTGGGCCCTTGGGCCTTTCGTGAGGTCTTTTACTCTTTTAGTGGACCCGGGGGATATCTGTCCCCCACACTAACATCTTCATCAATATCACCAACCTTTTGTACCATTGTTCCTAGATACCGACAAGACTCCTTCCCAGCCACCAGTTGCCCATCGAGGGTAACATCTCCATATCTTCATGTCTAGTCGCGCTAAAAATGAACATCGTGTACTCGGTCTTGGTCCTACTAAGTCTAAAACTTTTCGACTCCAACATGTGCTTCCACAACTCTAACTTCCTATTAACCCCTTGTGGGGGACAGATATCCCCTGGGTCCACTAGAAGGTTAGAAGGACTCACAGAAAGTTTTTGGACTTACTGTCTCGCAAGTCCATCCCTTCGTGGGCTAGGGGAGGACTGCTAGCAGAATGGGCCGACGCAGAGACTGAGCAAACGCGGGCCAAGGCGGCTCGTGGGGTTTTGAGCGTTACCCACAGCTCTAATCCGATTCTCCCACGCGACCACCCTAGACATCGGAACCAAATGAGGATAAGTCGGCAAGATTGTAGGAAGATAAGTTCAGTCGGTTCACTATTACTTAGGAATACATCGTTATCATACACACATGTAGTGCCCCACGGTCGGATATATAAGGCCTATGGGGAACCCCATCAAAGACAGGTCATTCATCAGCCATCTACTCCATTCTCTAGCATCATTCATACTAGAGAATCCCCCTGTAACCCACCACATAAAGATCCACACCAGGAAGTAGGGTATTACACCTTTCCAAGCGGCCCGAACCTGTAGAAAATTGTTTATCGTCTCTCGTGCGCCTAGCACGAACCATCGAGCTACAGTCAGCAACACTATCCTACCTAAAAGCACCTCGAGGGGTAACCCTGGGTGCGTGGTCGGGTCCCAAACACCGACAGCTGGCGCGCCAGGTAGGGGGGTGTCACCGATCTAAGCTAGCTCAATGGCCATCATTTTCTAACACAAGATTGCTCTCCGCCCTGGATCCGTGTTCTGCTTCGGGACCATCTCGTCCGTGGCAGATGAAGAAGGAATTCTGCATCGTATAGCGGATCCACTGGAGAAGAAGCCTTCCTCGAAAATCTCCGAAAAAGCCAGAACGAGGCAGCAGATAGCGCAACCTCCAGCGCCCCGGGCGAAGACTACCTCCTGCAAGTCAGGAGCAGAGAATTCATTTACCCAAAGAACCCCGTTGTCCACCTCATCCACGAAAGAGTGGACACAGATTACAAAGAAAAAAGAAGCAAATAGGATAGAGGCCTGTCAAGCTGCTCTTCTGGCGCCTTCGCCCTCAAAGGAGGACAGAAAGAAGCTTGTCACCACATCAACTCCTTTCTACCCGGACGTCCTCTTCATCGAGGGAAGAGTGTAATCACCTCCCATCTCCGATGACGAGCCAATCATGCCTAGGGAAGAACCTCCTCAACGAGAAGCTCGCCGACGGAGGAACCGATGCTAAAATATTCGGCGACATCATGAAGCAGGGGAACGAGACCCGGCACAGCCTGTATCCCGAGATGAAATTTTGGAGGTGGGAGAAACTCCTGACAAATGAGTCTTCAGAGAGAGGAGGAACTCTCGCCGACGTGATCGTCAGCAGGCTCAAGAGCAAACTGAGCAGGATGCGAGGCAACACTGAGAGAACCCTCTCTTCGCGCGAAACCTGAACCCTGACTTCGCCCGTGCCATGAACACACCGAGTGAGATCGGTGGAGTATTGGCTTGGATAGCCGATGGCCTCCCCCGGACTCCAGACGCTGAAGGCTATTGGCGGCTGCTCACTCGGGCGGCTAATCATCTTCTACCCCTCGCTCATCCCCCGAGCGATCTACGGCACGCCATCAACAGTCGGCGGGGCGCGCGGAGCTCCATCAATGCTTCACGCGAACGGTGACATGAGAATGAGATACGGCGTCGAGAGGAGTACGATCGGGATCATGGCATCCCAGCACGAAGTCAGGCCACTAGAGTTGAGTCGGCAACGGCTTCAACTGGTGGCACAACCCGGGGACGGTCGAGACAGCACATCGGCAACTCCCCTCCCTGGGACCGGCACCACGGTCGTCGACAGGAAGACACATGTGGAGTATCTACGCTCACTCCGCGTCTCAGGGCCATTCAATGGCCCCCAAACTTCAAGGTCTCCAACATTGACAAATATGAGCCAAAGCAGGACCCGGGAGGCTGGTTGGCCATCTATACAACCGCTGCCCGGGCCACTGGGGCAACTTAAGATGTGATAACTGCGTATTTACCCTTCGTCCTCGGGCAAGACGCATTGCAATGGCTGCGACATCTACCACGACACTGCATCGACAATTGGAGCGACTTCAGTCGACGTTTTATCGCCAACTTCCAATCCCTCTCCGACAAACCGGTGCAGCCATGGGACCTCAAATCCATCAGGCGCTGAGGAGATGAAACTCATCGGTTGTACCTCAAGAGGTTTCAGGCCATGAGAAATCGCATCCCCGAGGTCGCTGAAGCAGCAGTGATCGAGGACTTCTACCAGGGATCCAATGACTCGGTCTTCGTCCGAGCCATACTGCAAAAGGTGTTGACCACCTCCGAGCAGCTGTTCAGGGAGGCATACCTCTACATCACCGCCGACGAATGGGCTCAGGACCTCATCAGGGGAGCGAAGCCTACTCCATCTGCACCACGGTGTGACGCAAACCAGTAGACCGACAAGCGCTGGGAGAAGAGGCCTCGTGAAGAGGTCCATGCCGCTGGACCACTCGTCTCTCGTGCCCGAGGTGCACCCCGTGGAGGCGAGCGAACACTGAACGACATCCTCAATGCCCAGTGCCTGTATCACAAGGATATGTGCCACACCTTGCGGAACTGCAGAGACTTCAAGCATTCCATCGGGAATGGCCGACCCTTCCAACCTCTACCATGTCCCCCACCACGAGGAGGGACCGGTGAACCTCGATGACCTCAGCAGCAGGAAGAGGGAGGATGTGGAGCATTTCCGCATGTCGACGGAGAGGTCAACATCATCTTCGGAGGACACGGATCGCAAGAAAACAAAAGGCAACAGAAGCTCAACGACCGACAGATACTGGTGGCAACCACCAGTGCCCCCGCCCCTATCGAAGGTCAGAACACCCGATCACCTTTACCCGGGCGGATCAATGGCTCAACTTCGATCATTCGGGCAAGTACCCGCTCCTCGTCGATCCGGTGATCCGAGAGAGCAGGGTAAAGAAAGTATTAGTGGACGGGGGAAGCAGCATCAACGTTACCTTCCCTCGGACACTCTTCGGCTTGGGAGTTGCACTCAAAGAGCTCCATTAGTCGGACACTCCTTTCTTCGGCATTGTGCCGACCGAAGGAGAATACCCGCTTGGACACATCTACATGCCTGTCACCTTTGGAACTCCGGAAAACTACAGAACCGAGTTCCTGAGGTTCGAGGTGGCAAGCTTTGACTGTGGATACAATGCCATCATCGGCAGGCCAGGATTGGCGAAATTCATGGCCGTTCCGCACTATTCATACATGATATTGAAGATGCCAGGACCACAAGGGATCATCACCGTGCGCGCTGACTTCCAAGGCGTCGTGGAATGTTTCCGAGTAGCCATCCAGGCGGCCCTTACTACCAAACCACCGACGACTTCCTCTGCACAGGCAAACTCAAAGCCTGAGGGAGACCTCGCAATACCTCCGAACGAAGCTCAAGCCATGACCTCTATGCGACCGACTGAGGAAATGAAGAGGATCAACCTTGGGTTTGCTGATGAACGCAAGACCGCCATCATTAGCTCCAGCCTAGATAACAAATAGGAAGGCGCGCTCGTCCAGTTCTTGCAAGATAACCGAGATGTATTCGCATGGCAACCTGCGGATATGCTGGGAGTCCCAAGAGAACTGGCCGAGCACAAACTGAAGGTTTATCCCCAAGCAAGGCCGATCCGACAAAAATTGTGTTGTTTCACGTCTGACAAGAGAGAGGCTATTCGCGCCGAGCTAGCTCGCTTAGTCGCGGCAGGGTTCACTAGAGAAGTACTGCATCCTGAGTGGCTAGCAAATCCTGTTCTTGTACTCAAAAAGGATAAAGTGGATTGGCGCATGTGTGTCGACTATACAGACCTCAATAAACACTGTCCGAAGGATCCTTTCGGACTCCCTAGGATAGATCAGGTGGTTGATTCGACCGCCGGATGTTCTATGATGTCCTTCCTGGACTGCTATTCTGGGTACCATCAGATCAGCTTAGCAAAAGAAGTTGAGGAAAAAACTGCATTCATTACCCCGTTTGGAGCTTTCTGCTATACCTCCATGTCGTTCGGTCTCAAGAACGCAGGAGCGACTTACCAGAGAGCTATTCAGACATGCTTGGTCGATCATCGGGGCAAGCGGGTAGAAGCTTATGTTGACGATGTGGTGATCAAAATAGAAAATTCAGAAAACTTCATTGAAGATTTGCAGCTGGTCTTCAACAGCCTGAGGCGATATCGGTGGAAGCTCAATCCAGAAAAATGTGTCTTCGGAGTACCAGCCGGGAAGTTGCTCGTATTCATTGTCAGCCACCGAGGAATTGAAGCCAACCTAGAAAAAATCGAGGCCATCATGAGAATGGAAGCGCTGTGATCATAGAAGAAAGTGCAAAGGCTTACTAGATGCATGGCAACCTTGAGCAGGTTCATATCAAGGCTAGGCAAAAAAGGCTTACCATTCTACAAATTGCTCAAGAAGGTGGACAAGTTCTAGTGAACCGCAGAAGCACAGGAAGCTCTCGAAGCATTAAAAAGATTCTTGACCACGCCACCAGTACTGAAGCCGCCACGCCGAGCCACACCAAATCAGCTGGCATAAGATCTGTTGTTATACATCTCCTGCACGACTCACGTGGTGATCACCGTGTTGGTAGTTGAGCGGGCAGAGGAAGGACACACATATCCAGTACAACATCCGGTCTACTTCATCAGTGAAGTTCTGGGGCCCTCTAAAAAGAAGTATCCCCAAGTTCAAAAACTACTGTATGCAGTACTTCTAACCGCTCGCAAACTCGTCACTACTTTGACGACCACAAAGTCATAGTAGTCACCGGGTTTCCAATAGGGGATATCCTTCACAACAAAGAAGCCATTGGAAGAATAGCCAAGTGGGCCCGGCCTGCGAGCTGGGAGCCCATGACATAGAATTTCGGTCACGCACAACAGTGAAGACTCAAGCACTAGTTGACTTCGTATGAGAGTGGACCGAGCAACAAGTCCCTGACAACCCGGAGGCTACCGAAGTATGGCAGATGTATTTCGATGGCTCGCTGAAACTGCAGGGAGCAGACGCAGGAATCCTCTTCATTGCCCTTGGAGGTGAACAACTCAAGTACGCGTTTCAGCTATTATTCCCAGCATCGAATAATGTAGCAGAATATGAGGCACTGATCCACGAGTTGAACATTGCCATATCGCTGGTCATTAAGAGGTTGATGGTATATAGAGATTCACTAGTGGTTATAAGCCAGATAAATAAAGATTGGGATTGCTTGACTAATTCCATGGGCAAATACTATACGGACGTCCGAAAATTGGAAGACAAGTTTGAAGGTTTGGAATTCCATCACGTAGAAAGAGACCGCAACGCAGCAGCAGACGCGTTGTCAAAGCTAGGATCCAGTCGGGCCCAAGTCCCACCTGGAGTCTTCATCCAGGAAGTGCCACACCCAAGTATTCCCTCAGATCAGGCGGAAGAGTGCAACACCTTGAGCCAACCAGAATCGGACTCTAATGACTGGAGAGAACCTATCATCAGGTACATAAAGAATGCAGAAGAACCAGATGATAAAGCTACAACAGAACGCATCACGAGACAGTCGACCCACTACACCCTCATAGGGGGCACACTGTATAGAAGGGGTGCGATAGGAGTCCTCATGAATCGCATTTCCTCGGTTACTAGGAAACAGCTATTAGATGAGATCCACATCGAACAGTGTGGAATACACGCAGCATCCAGAACTCTGGTTGGGAAAGTTTTCAGGTCCGGTTTCTATTGGCCAACAGCAAAGAGTGACGCAGCCGAGTTAGTCTAGAGATGTGAAGCTTGCCAATTCTTGTCAAAGCAACAACACTTACCAGCACAGCAGCTGCAAACCATACCTATAGCATGGTCATTTGCATACTAGGGACTGGACATGATTGGACCCTTCAAGAGAGCTCAGGGAGGCTATACTCACGTGTTGGTCGCCATCGACAAATTCACCAAAATGGATAGAGTACAAACCTATTGCTTCTTTTACTTCAGCCAAGGCAGTGGAGTTCATACAAGACATAATATTCAGATTTGGGATATCGAATAGCATCATAACTGACCTGGGATCCAACTTCACTAGCTCTGAATTCTTTGATTTCTGCTAACAACAGAGTATCCAGATCAAGTATGCATCAGTAGCACACCCAAGAGCCAATGGTCAGGTGGAAAGGGCCAATGGAATGATACTGGAAGCACTCAGGAAGAAGGTGTTCGACAAAAATGAAAAGTTTACAGGAAAGTGGATCAGAGAATTGCCCTATGTGGTTTGAAGCTTGAGAACTCAACCTAGTCGAGCCCTGCATGGAAATACCCCGTTCTTCATGGTCTATGGTTCGAAAGCGGTGCTACCCGCCGACCTCAAGTTCGGGGCGCCAAGGTTGGTCTTCGAAAGCATAGCTGAAGCAGAAGCTACCAGGCTAGAGGATATTGATGTGCTGGAGGAAGAGCGATTGAACACAGTAATTCAGTCAGCCAGATACCAGCAGACCTTGAGGCGCTATCATGATAAAGCTGTACGAGATCAATCCTTTGTAGTGGGAGACTTGGTCCTTCGCCGAATTCTAACGGGGGAAGGACGACACAAGTTGTCACCACTATGGGAAGGGCCATTCATTGTATCAGAGGTCACTCGGCCAGGATAATACCGGCTTACTCAAATGGATGGTACTGAAGTGGGGAATTCATGGAACATAGAGCATCTTAGAAAGTTTTACCCTTAGCAAAACCTCGAAAGCTATCGGAGCAACATTGTACTCTATAATGGGAGAATACATCATCAATAAAGTTTTCATTTTCAAGGGCATTCAAACTGTTAACTATCACTTGACTTCGATTCGATTGGACTTGGAATCAACACGCTTACTCGACTAAGGGTGACCACTATACCCTACTAATAACGAAGCAATCGGCTTAAGTCGGCGACGACTTAAGACGGTGCAACATGCTCGCACTTACTCGACTTAGGGTGACCACTATACCCTACTAACGGAGCAATCGGCTTAAGTCGGCGACGACTTAAGACAGTGCAACATGCTCGCGCTTACTTGACTTAGGGTGACCACTATACCCTACTAACGGAGCAATCGGCTTAAGTCGGCGATGACTTAAGACGGTGCAACATGCTCGCGCTTACTTGACTTAGGGTGACCACTATACCCTACTAACGGAGCAATCGGCTTAAGTCAGCAACGACTTAAGACGGTGCAACATGCTCGCGCTTACTCGACTCAGGGTGACCACTATACCCTACTAACGGAGCCATCGGCTTAAGTCGGCGATGACTTAAGACGGTGCAACATGCTCGCGCTTACTTGACTTAGGGTGACCAATATACCCTACTAACAGAGCAATCAACTTAAGTCGGCGACGACTTAAGACGGTGTAACATACTCGCGCTTACTTGACTTAGGGTGAGCACTATACCCTACTAACGGAGCAATTGGCTTAAGTCGTCGACGACTTAAGACGGTGCAACATGCTCGCGCTTACTTGACTAAGGGTGACCACTATGCCCTACTAACAAAGCAGCCGCCTTAGATCGGCAATGACCTAAGACGATGCTGCATGTTCACGCTGACTCGACTTAGGGGAACCACTATACCCTACTAGCAGGGCAATCAACTCAAAAGTTAGCAATGATTTAAAAAGTCAGCACGATACATCTACCTATCCTAAGGTGACCACTATGCCTAACCAGCCAAGCGATTGGCATAAGCCAGGGAAAGTTCCAAAACCAACATGCTACATTTACTTTCATAATTGTTCAGGATGACCGTTATACCCTGACAACAAAAACAATCAGTACTTCAGGAGAACATGATGTTATAATTGTCAGCACCAAGGACACGTTCTAGTGCCCTATCTACAAAATATTCAAATACAACCATCACAAACACATAGAATTCATAGTACATTCAGTATTTCGCAGGATGTCACTGCATCGAAACATCTCGGTTGGCAATGTTTTCCACAGGAGCTAGTGAAGAAGAAGGTCAACTCGAAGCATCAGGGGCAGCCTTAACGTCGGCAACAATGTCATCAGGAACCACTACGCCGGGCCTCCTCATCAAGATCCGCCCCGCGCGAATGGCTTTGTCCATAGCCTTGTCGCCCTGAGCCTTCAGAATGGCGTAGTTGTCCTCTGAAACTTTGGTAGCCAGTCGAGCGGCCTCTAGCTTCCGGGCGACTAACTTATTGGAGGCACGTAGATCTTTGATGATGGAATCCTTGCTTGACACCAACTGTCTAAGCCGCAGGACCTCATCTTGGGACACTTGCAGCTCGCGACGATGATGATCCATATCTGACATAGTGATTTAGTGAAGCAATGGCTCGTCTCCAAGATGGTTAAGGAATTGCTGGCATCACGATATAACCTGTCCAGATTATCACAAGAAGCTGTGAGCGCTCGTTTCTCCTCCTACGAACAAGAAGCAACTTTCAGCATCCAATAAACAGTAAGCACGACAAAAGCCAACTAAGGAAGCTTACCTCATGTGCTGCCCTTTCGGAGTTAAGCTGAGCATTGAGAGAAGAATTCAAAGAACGCATATTGTCCAAAGAAGCAGAAACCCGAGCCAGGTCAGTTCGACCTTGAGAACACTTCTCCTCAAGATCAGAGTACCGTCGGGTTGAGTCGGCTTGACTTTGAAGATGCTTTTCCTCAAGCTCGGAGCACCGCCGAGCCATATCTGACAAGGCAGCCGAAAAGGGATACATGGTTAAAAACAAGTTGATCAATCGAAACAGCTAAGGAAGAAACAAAGTCACTAACCAGCGTTTGACGCCTTCAAGTCAGCAATTTGTCTCTAAAACAACAATGGGTTCCACTGCATTAGAGATAGAGCTCCTTCCGGGACAGTGGCACCATGTGACCTCAACTGAGTAGACATTTCGTCAACCAAAGCCTGTGATCGAAGACAAACGAGTATGGGAAAGATAATTTACCAAGTGGAACGATAAAATGCAAGCAGCTGACTCACCTGAAGATTGGAGAGGAATTATGGTAACCCCAAGTCAGGGGGAGCTACATCATAGCTCGACGAAGGAAGATCAACCGGAACAATTTAAAGAACGTTGTCAAGGGTGAGCTCAGCCCCACCAGTGGATACCAGACTTCTCGCATCTAGCTCGCTGACCTCCAAGGCGACTTGTTTGCTCGAAGCCGAAGAAGCATGCATCACCATCGCCTCATCGGATCGTGGTGGAGATGACCCGACATGGACGTCCGTGGAGGTATGGGAAGGAGAGCTCACCTGAACACCCTCGGGGGCTAGGTTGCAGCTCGCGCCACCCACCAGAGCCGGATCACTACCGGCAACACCCTTGGGGGCTGGGTTGTAGCTCGCGCTACCCACCCGAGCCGGATCACTACCGGCGACACCCTTGGGGGGCTGGGTAACTGCCAGCACCACCCTCGGGGACTGGGTCTTCTATAGTAGCCACCTCTAAGGCTGAACGATCCTCTGTCACCTCCATGTGAGTCGGGCAATCCGGACCAACGCCTCGGCATTGAAGACTGCCTTCCAAAGTCGACGACGCATGAGACACTGCTCGGGATACCTCCAATCCCTGCGGCTGGAATTTCTGAACAAATGGCCATCATGTCATCAGCAGTCGGCTCCGATAGCATATCCTCAGGGACGACCTCCTCAAGGGCTCAAAATCCGATATTGACAGTTCCTGAAGGCTAACAAGAGCTGACAGAGCTGGAGAGGGAATGTCACTATCCCCCTTACTACCTCTGTAATGCTGGTTGTTCTTGCGAATCAGCGGGACTTCTTCTTCTTCTTCATCTTCAACAAATATACGGACAACAGCCAGTGCACGGTCACACCCATTGGATCAACTACAGCACGGTCACACCCATTGGGTTCAACTTCAAGACGGTCACACCCATTGGGATCAACTACAGCACGGTCACACCCATTGGGTTCAACTTCAAGACGGTCGCACCCATTGGGATCAACTTCAGCATGGGCGCAACCATTGGGATCAACCTTAGGAAGGACCTCTGCTGGCACTTCATCACAAACCGGCGCCGAAGGACCCACGCCATGATCCAAGCTTGACAGTCGCTAAAGCCGCCTCTTCTTCCTTTTCACTTCAACGGGTGCAGTAGGTCGGCTCGCTCGGCGTGGACGCTTTGGACGGACCTCTTCGGGTTTTCGTATCCTCTCCATTCCAACAAGTTCTTGCCCGTCCATGATAGCCATTGGCTCGGCATGTGACGAGTCAGATGATTCCCCAGCCAACAAGTTGAGCACAGCATCTATCTCCTCGTCATCCATGCTAGCTGACATCTCGAAATGTGCCCGTCTCTCACCCTCCAGGAGACTCCGGAGTGGGGCAATTAAAGCTTCAATGTCCTCAGGGGAGGGTCGCACTCTAAGACCCAGACCACCATCACGGGCAGGAGGATTAGACACAAACTCGAAAAAGGACCTATGAGATGG
This sequence comes from Zea luxurians, assembly GCA_029449295.1. Classification (NCBI taxonomy): domain Eukaryota; kingdom Viridiplantae; phylum Streptophyta; class Magnoliopsida; order Poales; family Poaceae; genus Zea; species Zea luxurians. The sequence goes on along the minus strand of JAOPSE010000004.1, from coordinate 187,162,617 downwards.
TAGGTTCCAAGCAGAATAAGCAACAGGAGCACCAACGTTCAAAACTCTGCCCCTCAGGATCATATCCAGTCGGCTTAGCAGATCAGCAGCGGGGATTCTCTTGTTTGTCACCCGGGTGCCATCATTGATGCCGCTGTACAGATTTGCAGGGTATGCTCTGTCCTTCAAAGGCTGGATATTCTTGAAGACGAAATCGGCAACCACAACTTCGGCAGTCAGACCTTTCTCCTTCAGCAGACAGATCTCAGCAAGCAGAACTCTGGCCTCCGTTACCTCCAAAGGACTTGGAGACTCAACCTAGCTCGGAGTACGTACATCTGGTTGCCTCCCCAACCAAGGGGGGAGGGACTAGCAGTGGTTTTCCACAATAAACCACTCAAGGCGCCACCCTTTAATACTATCCTTGAGAAGAATGTCAAGGTATTATGTCTTCCTCCCACGACGCATCTCCAAACTTGCAGGTGCAACGAGCCGGTGCTGCCCCCAGCCATCCCGGGCCGACGATGATACAAATACTTCCAGAGGCCAAAATGGGGAAGAATCCCGAGGTAGGCCTCACACAGATGCACGAAGATAGAAATTTGCAGGATAGAATTAGGGTTCAGATGGGTCAAGTTCAGATCTGAAGCGTCCCGATCCTTTGGGACTCAAATGTGATACAAATTACTAGTCCCAGGAGGCTAGTAACCACATTCCTTACTTCAAATAGTACAGAGTCTGAGTAAATGTTATTACAATACCGGGGTACAAGATCGAGAGTGAGCCGGAATTATAAAACGCAGTGGAAGATAAATTAGCCCAGGCCACAGGCAGAACTGGGTGAAGACACAGCCCCTTCAATCAAGCATAGCAGAAAAGAAGTCTTCAGCTGCTGAAAAACATAAATAAATCTGGGTGAATACACTAGGTATTCCGCATGCCCACCCGGCTCCCATAGAGAGAAAGAGACCTATATCATACATGCTTCATATGGTGGAGTTGAAGTCACTCTTCTTTTTCTTAGAGAAAGGCAGTACTTGTTTTTAGGGTTTTCCCGAAGAAATAGAAATAACACGCTGCTTATCCACCACTGAGCTTCCCGCTCCCGTGGCACCATTTTCTTTTCCAGAGACACACTTACACACACACATATTTCCCTGTTCTTAGTTGTTGTAGAAACACTAATTTGTCATACCACACCAGACTCGTCCATACCAGTGGACACGGACTATTCGAATAGGTTTAAACTCTGCGCAGAGGGGTACACTTTACCCACTACTCCGGCTCTGCGATATCACGGCCAATGAGATCCGAATCCGAATATCTTTCCTTCCTTGCACGTCCTAACCTTAATGGTTATACCAGAAGGAGTCAGGCCACCGCCATGTCCAAACCAGACAAAACATTCCCTCTCCTTATCCTCCCGGTGCTCCCCAGCCTTCATAACCCTGGGGTTGGACCGTACGAGTTCAAATTGAGTGACTACCCACACAGCCTCGAGTGGTTGTACTTTTCATGAGTACAGGTAGTGAAGGATGACAAACAGGTCCTTATACGAGAGGACAATCCTTCTGCTCACACCTAAATTAGCTGAGCCATCACCTTAGGCCCTCCCCTAAACCAGGGAGTCCCTGATCATCCTACTCACCAGGTGATGAGGGTGAATACCCTTCATCGCACACTTTTTGGAAAACATCGTTGTTCATACCCCTTTTCTTATCCCATATCTTGTGATGCGGGCTCTCTCATGCTCACCATGCAAATAGATTCCATACCTTAATCCCGACTTAGGTAGTGGTAGAGAGAAATAGGTAAATTATGCATCAAGGGAAGGATGGACTTGCCTTCGTCGAAGCTTTCCTGGCACAAAAGATTTATCTCGGAGGGGTCGGGTTCCTGCCCTTCTTTTGGAGCTACAAATTCTAGAGGATCAGATCCCTCTTCCGCTAACAAACACAGATAAGAACAATACATCAATCATGGTGACTTTAGTGGGGTGTGCCATTTCTTATATCTTATTATTTTTGTGCCCTATAATTTGTTTAAACTATTTTTGGTGCATAAAATATCAGCATATAATTCTATATATGAAAATGAGAAAAAGAAATGGGAAAATAAAAAGAAAAGGCTTTTCCTGCTTGCTGGGCCCGGGGGGGATTTTGGCCCACCCGGGCGCGAGCGCGCGCGCGGGCGCGGCAGGCGGCCCAGCCGGCCCATCAGCGAGGGAGACGATGGGGGACAGCGCCATGGCGCGGGCCCACACATCAGCGAGGGAAGGGTGTTTAACGGCGCGGAGCAGCGACGGAGGGGGGGGGAGAGGTCGACCGGAGCTCGACCGCCGGTGAAATCCTGCGGCGGTTCTCCGCCGTGGGTCCGGTTCTGTGGCGGGGGGGGGGGGCAGTGGCGAGGCACGGGCGGGGGTAGGGGATTATGGGAGTGGGGTCAATTTGACCAGCGGGGGCCTAGGGTGGTCGGTCCACGGCGCGGTGGCGGGTGCTCGCGGCGGTGAGGTCGCTGGCGAGGCAGCCGAGCGCAATAGGAGGTGGGGATGGGTGTGTTGCGATCGTGAGTGAGTGGCGGAGCTCAAGCACCAAGTTAATTCGACCGAAAGCTACTAGAGAGGGGAGAACAAAGCTCACCAGAGTGAAGGGGGAACGCGGCGGCGCTAGCCCAATTGGGCTCGGGGAGGTGTGAAGGAGATGGCCAGGGCTGGTGTGGAGGAATCGGAGCTCAGGCGGTCCCTTTTATAGGCGCCCAGGAGGGGGAAGGGAGGGAGGGGACGGCGAGCGCCGACGAGCTTGCCATGATGGCGGGGATGGAGCAAACGGCGACGAGATGGCTCGGGCAGGCGAGGGGTGAGAGGACGGCTTGGGTACATTGGCGGGGTGGTCGTTGAGGCCGGTGCGAGCGTTAATGGCGAAGCGACAGGGCGTGAGGCGGTCGGCGGCAACGCGCCGGTGATGGCATGTGCGGGACGATGGTCCTGACAGGCGGGCCCGGGGCTGCCACGGGGAGAGCGGCGCGAGAGGGAGAGGGGTGGAGCCACTGACCAGTGGGGCCGGGTTGTCAGGCGCGGCGTGGGCGCGCGCAGCTGGGCCGCTTGGGCCGGGGAGGAGAGGGGGGGGGGGGGAAGAGCGGGCGCGGCGCGGTTTCGGCCAGAATCGGCCCAGCCGAGGGGGAGGAAAGGTTTTTCCTTTTTCTTTTTCTGTTTTCTATTTCATTTTCCCATTTTCTATTTTTGTTTCTTTTTATTTCCTTTTCTTTTGAATCAACAATTTGCTAAATAATCTTGAGTGTTGAAAATAGTCTATGTGAGGTGCTCCTAACAATTCAAGTGTATGCATATGATGAGATGACCTAAGGGTGGAGTTTAGGGAGAAAATAAATAAAAGGGGGGGGGGGTTAGGAGATTAGGGTTCCAAACCTTGGGCTGAGATTTTTGGGATGTTACAAACCTACCCCACTTAAAGGAATTTCACCCTTGAGATTTAGACTGGATTTGGGAAAAGATAAGGGTATTCCCTCCTCAAGGAGTCCTCACTCTCCCATGTAGCTTCCTCTTCTCCTTCTCTACTCCACTGAACTTTATAGAGTTTCACTTCTGATGTGCGGGTCTTCCGGACCGCTGAATCAAGGATCTTTACCGGCTTCTCACGGTACTGAAGATCTTTCTGAATCTGCACTGCCTCTTCTTCGATGTGACTTTCTGGTGCTTGTAGGCATTTGTGGAGCTGGGATACATGAAACACATTGTGGATGTCAGACATGGATTCTGGTAGTTCAAGACGGTATGCTGTTGGTCCCACTCTGCTAATGATGGGATAGGGACCGACGAATCGTGGTGCTAGCTTTCCTTTTACTTGGAACCTTCTGACACCACGCATCGGGGAGACCTTGAGGTAGACGAAGTCTTCTTCCTCAAATCTGAGTTCTCTCTGCCTGTTGTCCGCATAACTCTTCTGCCGACTCTGAGCTTCAAGTAATCTTCTGCGGATCAGGGCAACTTTCTCTTCCTTCTCTTTGACAAAGGCAGGTCCTTCCAGTTCCTTTTCCCCTACGTTGTACCACATGAGAGGGGTCTAGCATTTTCGTCCATACAATGCTTCGAACAGTGACATCTTGATGCTGGCCTGATGGCTGCTATTATACAAGAACTCCGCATAGGGCAAACTGGATTCCCAACTTCTATCGAATGCTAGCACACAGGCTATTAATAGATCTTCGAGGACCTTGTTGACTCTTTCTGTCTGCCCGTCTATCTGAGGGTGACAGGCGATGCTGAAATCTAGCTTGGTGCCCATAGCGTTTTGAAGGCTTGTCCAGAATTTGGAGGTGAACTGGGTTCCTCTGTCTGACACTATCTTTCTTGGAATGCCATGGAGTCTGACTATCTCTTTGAGATAAATTCGGGCAAGGGTGGCTCCTCCAAAGGTAGTTTTCACTGGGATGAAATGGGCTACCTTGGTGAAGCGATCTATTATTACCCAGATAGAGTCATTCCCTTTTTGCGTCCGGGGTAGTCCGGTTACAAAATCCATGCCTATTTCTTCCCATTTCCATTCCGGCACTGGGAGGGGTTGCAATAGGCCTGCAGGTTTTTGGTGCTCGGCCTTCGTTCGTTGGCAGGTGTCACACCGGGCCACATATTGTGCTATCTCTTTCTTCATCCCTCTCCACCAATATCTGGTTTTGAGGTCTAGGTACATCTAGGTAATTCCTAGGTAGATGGAGTAGGCTGAGTTGTGAGCTTCCTCGAGCAGGACTTCTCGTGCCTCTCCTTTTGGTACACACAGACGATTCTTAAACCAAAGGGCTCCTTGTTCATCTGTCCCGAGGTCCGAGAGTTGTTCCTTGCGAGCTTTTTCCACAAGTCTTGCTGTCTCTGAGTCTAGGCGTTGAGCTTTGCATATCAGGTCTTCTAGCATTGGTTTGACTTCGAGACTGCCGTTGTTTTCCAAACATGCATTCAGTTGAGCTGATTCCTTCTTCCAATCTTCTAAAAAGTTGGTTCCCTTTATTCCGAAAGGTTTTCGGCTGAGGGCGTGTGCTACCACGTTGGCCTTTCCGGGGTGGTAATGAATCTCAAGGTCATAGTCTTTGATCAGTTCCAACCATCTTCATTGACGAATATTGAGATCTGGCTGAGTGAAGATATACCTCAGACTCTTGTGATCGGTGAAGATGTGACATTTGTTCCCAATTAGGTAATGCCTCCATATCTTCAAAGCATGCACCATGGCTGCCAATTCCAAATCATGGGTGGGATAATTCTGCTCATGCGGCTTAAGTAGGCGCGATGCATAAGCAATGACTTTCTCGTTTTGCATCAGCACACACCCTAAGCCTTGCCTCGAGGCATCACAGAAGACGACGAAATCCTGATGTATATCTGGTAGTGTCAAAACAGGTGCGGTTGTGAGCTTCTCCTTTATGATCTAGAAACTTCCTTCACATTTTGGGGTCCACACAAACTTATGGTCTTTCTTGAGGAGCTCGGTCATAGGTCTTGCTATGCTGGAGAATCCCTTGATAAAGCGGCGGTAATATCCTGCCATTCCCAGAAAGCTTCGAACTTCACTGACATTGGATGGTTGCCTCCATTTTGATACTGCTTCCACCTTGGAAGGGTCTACTTCTATTCCTTCCACGGTCAAGATATGCCCAAGGAAGGCTATCTTTTCCAACCAGAATTCACATTTACTGAGTTTAACATAAAGTTGGTGTGCCCTGAGTTTTCCGAGGACGGTCCGAAGGTGACGCTTATGGTCTTCGCGGTTCTTGGAGTAGATAAGGATGTCGTCAATGAAGACCACGACAAACTTATCCAGCTCTTCCATAAACACTTTGTTCATGAGGTTCATAAAAAAGGCGGGTGCGTTTGTCAGTCCAAAAGGCATCACTGTGAATTCATATTGTCCGTACCGGGTGACAAATGCAGTCTTCTGGATATCTGCTTCCTTGATTCTCAATTGGTGATAACCAGACCTTAGGTCTATCTTGGAGAAGTATTTGGCCCCTTGAAGTTGATCGAAGAGGTCGTCGATCCGAGGAAGTGGATACTTGTTCTTGATGGTGACTTCATTTAACGATCGGTAATCAATACACATCCTCATACTTCCATCTTTCTTAGAGACGAAAAGGACTGGTGGTCCCCAAGGGGATGAGCTAGGACGAATGTACCCTTTTTGTTGAAGATCTGCGATTTGGAGCTTCAATTCTGCTAACTCGGTGGGAGCCATGCGATATGGTCTCTTTGCGATGGGTGCCGTTCCAGGAATCAGATCTATGTAGAATTCCACTTCTCTTTCCGGTGGCATTCCTGGTAACTCTTCTGGGAACACATCCATGAATTCTTCTACCACTGATATGTTTTCTGTTGCTAGATTAAACATCATTGGATCATTGGCGGGTGGCTGAGCCTGACAAGAGACTGACTTTCCTTGGTGGTCTGTGAGAAGGACTGTCTTGTTTGCGCAACTGATGATACTTTTATGTTTGGTCAACCAATCCATCCCTAAGATCACATCAATCCCTTGGGATGGCAAGACGGTTAAGTCTGCCAAGAACACTACCCCACTTAAAAGGATTCTGACTTGGGAGCATTTGAGCTGACATAGAAGGTCTGACCCTAGGGTTCGAGTGACCAATGGAATCTCTAGAGGGGTAGAGAGAATGCCATGCTTTTCCACAAAACTAGTGGCTATAAAAGAATGGGATGCTCCTGAATCGAAAAGTACGGTAGCGGGAGTAAATTCAACAAGGAACTCACCGAGCACTACTCCCGAAGCTTGCTGAGCCTCCTGAGCATCGACGTGATTAACTCGTGCCCTTCCTTGATACTGGGTCTTGTTCTGCTGGCTGATGGAGGAGGGCGCCTTGGGGGCGGATGCGGAGGTATTCTTGGGGCCATTCACCGAGTTGGAGTAGGCAGGTCCTGATGGCTTCAGCTGGGGACAGTTGTTCTTGAAGTGACTGGGATCTCCGCAGTGCCAACATGCATTCGCCGGGGGTTGGTTGCTTGCAACTGAGGGGGCATGAAAGGAGCTCTAACTCTACTGACTGAACCGTGACGGGGTGGGTCCACCTGGTCTACTGAAGCTTGGTCCCTTGGGTGGAAATCCAAAGGATCGAGTTTTCTGGTGCCGATCTTGCTGCTGAGCCCGGAGGACTTGGAATTTCCTCTTGAGATGGCCTTTTTCTTCCTCCTTTGCCCTTTCCACTTGCATGGCTTTGTTGGAAAGGTGAGAGAAACTGAGGAAGTCTTGGCTAGCTAGGATGGTCTTGAGTTCTAGTCTGAGCCCCTTCAGGAAGCGGGCCATCTTCTTGACTTCGGTACTGACGTCATCTGGCGCGTAGTGGGCCAATTCCGTGAACTTGTGCACGTACTCGCTGACAGATCTTCCGTCTTGAGTCAGTTCCCGGAATTCGTCTTCCTTGAGTCGAACGATCCGTTGGGGCACATGTTGCTCCTGGAAAGCTGTTTCAAACTCCGCCCAGGTAGCATCTCTGATGGTGACATTGAAGGTATCCCAGCAGGCTAAGGCCATCCCGGAAAGTTGATGAGCAGCCAGTTGAACACGCTAATTTTCTGGGCATCCGATGGCTTCCAGCTTTCTTTTAATCGTGCGCAGCCAATCGTCAGCATCGAGGGGATTGCTAGATCCGGCAAATGGGGGAGGCTTGAGCCTCAGGAAATCCCCCATCCTGTCTTGCGGTCTTCCACCATTCGGACGTTGATTTTCCAGACTCCGAGTGAGGACCTCGATGAGTTGGGTTTGGTTGGCTAGAACTTGGGCTAGATCTAAGGGTAGTTCTAGAGGTGTGAGGAGGTGGGTCTCAGTTTCCTCTCTATCGGCTTCCCTTTTAGCTCTCAGGGGAAACCCTGCTCCAATCCCGGAGGTGGTAGGCGTGGTTTTATCCGAAGCCATCTGCCAGGGGGAGAGAGTCACTATTATGCACATGCCAATTGTTTTCAACCAAGTCATTTTATTCATTACACCAATACATTACAAGCATATGGCTACTACAAGTCGTACTACACGCGAGCGTTCTCTGAGGTACTACTGAACTCTTTTTCTAAAGTGTCCCCAAATTCCTTAAGAAGGTCATCAAGGCTAGCTAGGGACATATCCTCGATGTCAGACAATTTCTCTATCCTGGCGGGAGCTAGTGCTGGGGGAGCCTTCTTCCTCCGCTCAGCTTGGCCTCCTTGGTTCCTGGTCTTCTTTTGGATTTTCTTCGTGGGGGCGAGCTTCTTCAGCTTCTTATCATAGTCCATTTTTAAGGTTCGATAGGCTTCACGGGTGTTGGCCTCCTCGCCTTCCGCTATGTCGAGACACTCTTGGAGGGATGCCTTCTCCTTCTTAAGCTCCTTGACCTGCTGCTCTAAGCTTTCCACCCGGGAGTTTTGGTGGGTGCAGTGGGAGGAGAGATCATCGTAGACAATGGTGCGGTCATCCTCGGTGGGGTCTCTCCCTGACAGGGCCTGAAGTCTTTTCCTCCAGGTGGGGGTATTCTTGTTGCTGGGTGGGAAGTAACGAAGGGGGGTTTCAAAGATCTCTCTGCTGTAGTTTTGGCATAGATGTTTAAGGGCTTTTCGGGCAACACATTGGCAAGTGTCTGGGAAGCGGTGCCCGATGCAGGTGACTTGGAAGGGAGGGTGGTTTGGGTAGCTTCGGCTTTCTCCCAGGTAAACCGCCATAGAGCACTTCTCTATTCCATTTTCATGGTATTCCTTCCAGACATATTCGGGCTTCTTGCGGATCCCCATGCATAGTCCGCAACTCCGTAGGAGGTGAGGAAATCCTTCCTCCTCTGAGCAGTAGGATGTCCTAATGACCCAAAAGCCTTCCATCTGGTAGGAGAAAAGAAGGGTATGTTAATATCGGGGAAAGGAGAGAAGGTGTTTCTTGGGGGTAAGAGGTGTTTTCTTGTTAAGGCAACTTTTAAGGTCAGGGCTGCGGTCTACGACCAGTCCTATAGGCTCTGATACCACCTGTAGCGTCCTGATCCTTTGGGACTCAAATGTGATACAAATTACTAGTCCCAGGAGGCTAGTAACCACATTCCTTACTTCAAATAGTACAGAGTCTGAGTAAATGTTATTACAATACCGGGGTACAAGCTCGAGAGTGAGCCGGAATTATAAAACACAGTGGAAGATAAATTAGCCCAAGCCACATGCAGAACTGGGTGAAGACACAACCCCTTCAATCAAGCATATCAGAAAAGAAGTCTTTAGCTGCTGAAAAACATAAATAAATCTGGGTGAATACACTAGGTATTCCGCAAGCCCACCCGGCTCCCGTAGAGAGAAAGAGACCTATATCATACATGCTTCATATGGTGGAGTTGAAGTCACTCTTCTTTTTCTTAGAGAAAGGCAGTACTTGTTTTTAGGGTTTTCCCGAAGAAATAGAAATAACACGCTGCTTATCCACCACTGAGCTTCCCGCTCCCGTGGCACCATTTTCTTTTCCAGAGACACACTTACACACACACCTATTTCCCTGTTCCTGGTTGTTGTAGAAACACTAATTTGTCATACCACACCAGACTCGTCCATACCAGTGGACACAGACTATTCGAATACGTTTAAACTCTGCGCAGAGGGGTACACTTTATCCACTAGTCCGGCTCTGCGATCTCACGGCCAATGAGATCCAAATCCGAATCTCTTTCCTTCCTCGCACGTCCTAACCTTAATGGTTATACCGGAAGGAGTCAGGCCACCGCCATGTCCAAACCAGACAAAACATTCCCCCTCCTTATCCTCCCAGTGCTCCCCAACCTTCATAACCCTAGGGTTGGACCGTACGAGTTCAGATCGAGTGACTGCCCACACAGCCTCGAGTGGTTGTACTTTTCATGAGTACAGGTAGTGAAGGATGACAAACCGGTCCTTATACGAGAGGACAATCCTTCTGCTCAACTTAGGTCACTCGATCTGAACTCGTATGGTCCAACCACAGGGTTATGAAGGCTGGGGAGCACCGGGAGGATAAGGAGGGGGAATGTTTTGTCTGGTTTGGACATGGCGGTGGCCTGACTCCTTCCAGTATAACCATTAAGGTTAGGACATGCGAGGAAGGAAAGAGATTCGGATTCGGATCTCATTGGTCGTGCGATCGCAGAGCCGGACTAGTGGGTAAAGTGTACCCCTCTGCGCAGAGTTTAAACCTATTCGAATATTCCGTGTCCACTGGTATGGACGAGTCTGGTGTGGTATGACAAATTAGTGTTTCTACAACAACCGGGAATAGGGAAATATGTGTGTGTGTAAGTGTGTCTCTGGAAAAGAAAATGGTGCCACAGGAGCGGGAAGCTCAGTGGTGGATAAGCAGCGTGTTATTTCTATTTCTTCGGGAAAACCCTAAAAACAAGTATTGCCTTTCTCTAAGAAAAAGAAGAGTGACTTCAACTCCACCATATGAAGCATGTATGATATAAGTCTCTTTCTCTCTACGGGAGCCGAGTGGGCTTGCGAAATACCTAGTGTATTCACCCAGATTTATTTATGTTTTTCAGCAGCTGAAGACTTCTTTTCTGCTATGCTTGATTGAAGGGGTTGTGTCTTCATCCAGTTCTGCCTGTGGCCTGGGCTAATTTATCTTCCACTGCGTTTTATAATTGCGGCTCACTCTCGAGCTTGTACCCCGGTATTGTAATAACATTTACTCAGACTCTGTACTATTTGAAGTAAGGAATGTGGTTACTAGCCTCCTGGGACTAGTAATTTGTATCACATTTGAGTCCCAAAGGATCGGGACGCTTCAGGTGGTATCAGAGCCTATAGGACTGGCCGTAGACCGCAGCCCTGACCTTAAAAGTTGCCTTAACAAGAAAACACCTCTTACCCCCAAGAAACACCTTCTCTCCTTTCCCCGATATTAACAGACCCTTCTTTTCTCCTACCAGATGGAAGGCTCTTGGGTCATTAGGACATCCTACTGCTCAGAGGAGGAAGGATTTCCTCACCTCCTACAGAGTTGCGGACTACGCATGGGGATCCGCAAGAACCCCGAATATGTCTGGAAGGAATACCGTGAAAATGGAATAGAGAAGTGCTCTATGGCGGTTTACCTGGGAGAAAGTCGAAGCTACCCAAACCACCCTCCCTTCCAAGTCACCTTCATTGGGCACCGCTTCCCAGACACTTGCCAAAGTGTTGCCCAAAAAGCCCTTAAACAGCTATGCCAAAACTACAGCAGAGAGATCTTTGAAACCCCCCTTCGTTACTTCCCACCCAGCAACAAGAATACCCCCACCTGGAGGAAAAGACTTTAGGCCCTGTCAGGGAGAGACCCCACTGAGGATGACCCCACCATTGTCTACATGGCCGGATACCTCCACACTCTCCATAACCACTACGATGATCTCTCCTCCCACTGCACCCACCTAAACTCCCGGGTGGAAAGCTTAGAGCAGCAGGTCAAGGAGCTTAAGAAGGAGAAGGCATCCCTCCAAGAGTGTCTCGACATAGCGGAAGGCAAGGAGGCCAACACCCGTGAAGCCTATCAAACCTTAAAAATGGACTATGATAAGAAGCTCGCCCCCACGAAGAAAATCCAAAAGAAGACCAGGAACCAAGGAGGCCAAGCTGAGCGGAGGAAGAAGGCTCCCCCAGCACCAGCTCCCGCCAGGATAGAGAAATTGTCCGACATCAAGGATATGTCCCTAGCTAGCCTTGATGACCTTCTCAAGGAATTTGGGGACACTTTAGAAAAAGAGTTCGGTAGTACCTCAGAGAACGCTCGCGTGTAGTACGACTTGTAGTAGCCATATGCTTGTAATGTATTGGTGTAATGAATAAAATGACTTGGTTGAAAACAATTGGCATGTGCGTAATAGTGACTCTCTACCCCTGGCAGATGGCTTCGGATAAAACCATGCCTACCGCCTCCGGGATTGGAGCAGGGTTTCCCCTTAGAGTTGAAAGGGAAGCCGGTAGAGAGGAAAGTGAGACCCACCTCCCCGCACCTCTAGAACTACCCTTAGATCTAGCCCAAGTTCTAGCCAACCAAACCCGACTCATCGAGGTCCTCACTCGGAGTCTGGAAAATCAACGTTCGAATGGTGGAAGACCGCAAGACAGGATGGGGGATTTCCTGAGGCTCAAGCCTCCCCCGTTTGTCGGATCTAGCAATCCCCTCGATGCTGACGATTGGCTGCGCACGATTAAAGAAAGTTGGAAGCCATCGGATGCCCAGAAAATCAGCGTGTTCAACTGGCTGCTCATCAACTTTTCGGGATGGCCTTAGCCTGGTGGGATACCTTCAATGTCACCATCAGAGATGCTACCTGGGCGGAGTTTGAAACAGCTTTCCGGGAGCACCATGTGCCCCAAGGGATCATTCAGCTCAAGGAAGTCGAATTCCGGGAACTGACTCAAGACGGAAGATCTGTCAGCGAGTACGTGCACAAGTTCACGGAATTGGCCCGCTACGCGCCAGATGACGTTAGTACCGAAGTCAAGAAGATGGCCCGCTTCCTGAAGGGGCTCAGACCAGAACTCAAGACCATCCTGGCTAGCCAAGACTTCCTCAGTTTCTCTCACCTCTCCAACAAAGCCATGCAAGTGGAAAGGGCAAAGGAGGAAGAAAAAGGCCATCTCAATAGGAAATTCCAAGTCCTCCGGGCTCAGTAGCAAGATCGGCACCAGAAAACTCGATCCTTTGGATTTCCACCCAATGGACCAAGCTTCAGTAGACCAGCTGGACCCACCCCGTCACGGTTCAGTCAGCAGAGTCAGAGCTCCTTTCATGCCCCCTCAGTTGCAAGCAACCAACCCCCGGCGAATGCATGTTGGCACTGCGGAGATCCCAGTCACTTCAAGAACAACTGTCCCCAGCTAAAGCCATCAGGACCTGCCTACTCCAACTCGGTGAATGGCCCCAAGAATACCTCCGCATCCGCCCCCAAGGCGCCCTCCTCCATCAGCCAGCAGAACAAGACCCAGTATCAAGGAAGGACACGAGTTAATCACGTCGATGCTCAGGAGGCTCAGCAAGCTCCGGGAGTAGTGCTCGGTGAGTTCCTTGTTGAATTTACTCCCGCTACCGTACTTTTCGATTCAGGAGCATCCCATTCTTTTATAGCCACTAGTTTTGTGGAAAAGCATGGCATTCCCTCTACCCCTCTAAAGATTCCCTTGGTCACCCGAACCCTAGGGTCAGACCTTCTATGTCAGCTCAAATGCTCCCAAGTCAGAATCCTTTTAAGTGGGGTAGTGTTCTTGGCAGACTTAACCGTCTTGCCATCCCAAGGGATTGATGTGATCTTAGGGATGGATTGGTTGACCAAACACAAAAGTATCATTAGTTGCGCAAACAAGACAGTCCTTCTTACAGACCACCAAGGAAAGTCAGTCTCTTGTCAGGCTCAACCACCCGCCAATGATCCAATGATGTTTAATCTAGCAACAGAAAACATATCAGTGGTAGAAGAATTCATGGATGTGTTCCCAGAAGAGTTACCAGGAATGCCACCGGAAAGAGAAGTGGAATTCTACATAGATCTGGTTCCTGGAACGGCACCCATCGCAAAGAGACCATACCGCATGGCTCCTACCGAGTTAGCAGAATTGAAGCTCCAAATCGTAGATCTTCAACAAAAAGGGTACATTCGTCCTAGCTCATCCCCTTGGGGAGCACCAGTCCTTTTCGTCTCTAAGAAAGATGGAAGTATGAGGATGTGTATTGATTACCGATCGTTAAATGAAGTCACCATCAAGAACAAGTATCCACTTCCTCGGATCGACGACCTCTTCGATCAACTTCAAGGGGCCAAATACTTCTCCAAGATAGACCTAAGGTCTGGTTATCACCAATTGAGAATCAAGGAAGCAGATATCCAGAAGACTGCATTTGTCACCCGGTACGGACAATATGAATTCACAGTGATGCCTTTTGGACTGACAAACGCACCCGCCTTTTTCATGAACCTCATGAACAAAGTGTTTATGGAAGAGCTGGATAAGTTTGTCGTGGTCTTCATTGACGACAACCTTATCTACTCCAAGAACCACGAAGACCATAAGCGTCACCTTTGGACCGTCCTCAGAAAACTCAGGGCACACCAACTTTATGCTAAACTCAGTATGTGTGAATTCTGGTTGGAAAAGATAGCCTTCCTTAGACATATCTTGACCGCGGAAGGAATAGAAGTAGACCCTTCCAAGGTGGAAGCAGTATCAAAATGGAGGCAGCCATCCAACGTCAGTGAAGTTCGAAGCTTTCTGGGAATGGCAGGATATTACCGCCGCTTTATCAAGGGATTCTCCAGCATAGCAAGACCTATGACCGAGCTCCTCAAGAAAGATCATAAGTTTGTGTGGACCCCAAAATGTGAAGGAAGTTTCCAGATCATAGAGGAGAAGCTCACGACCGCACCCGTTTTGACACTACCAGATATACATCAGGATTTCGTCGTCTTCTATGATGCCTCGAGGCAAGGCTTAGGGTGTGTGCTGATGCAAAACGAGAAAGTCATTGCTTATGCATCGCGCCTACTTAAGCCGCATGAGCAGAATTATCCCACCCATGATTTGGAATTGGCAGCCATAGTGCATGCTTTGAAGATATGGAGGCATTACCTAATTGGGAACAAATGTCACATCTTCACCGATCACAAGAGTCTGAGGTATATCTTCACTCAGACATATCTCAATCTCCGTCAACGAAGATGGTTGGAACTGATCAAAGACTATGACCTTGAGATTCATTACCACCCCGGAAAGGCCAACGTGGTAGCACACGCCCTCAGCCAAAAACCTTTCGGAATAAAGGGAACCAACTTTTTAGAAGATTGGAAGAAGGAATTAGCTCAACTGAATGCATGTTTGGGAAACAACGGCAGTCTCGAAGACAAACCAATGCTAGAAGACCTGATATGCAAAGCTCAACGCCTAGACTCAGAGACAGCAAGACTTGTGGAAAAAGCTCGCAAGGAACAACTCCCGGACCTCAGGACAGATGAACAAGGAGCCCTTTGGTTCAAGAATCGTCTGTGCGTACCAAAAGGAGAGGCACGAGAAGTCCTGCTCGGGGAAGCTCACAACTCAGCCTACTCCATCCACCCAGGAACTACCAAGATGTACCTAGACCTCAAAACCAGATACTGGTGGAGAGGAATGAAGAAAGAGATAGCACAATATGTGGCCCGGTGTGACACGTACCAACGAACGAAGGTCGAGCACCAAAAACCTGCAGGCCTATTGTAACCCCTCCCAGTGCTGGAATGGAAATAGGAAGAAATAGGCATGGATTTTGTAACCGGACTACCCCGGACGCAAAAAGGGAATGACTCTATTTGGGTGATAATAGATTGCCTCACCAAGGTAGCCCATTTCATCCCAGTGAAAACTACCTTTGGAGGAGCCACCCTTGCCCGAATTTATCTCAAAGAGATAGTCAGACTCCATGGCATTCCAAGAAAGATAGTGTCAGACAGAGGAACCCAGTTCACCTCCAAATTTTGGACAAGCCTTCAAAAAGCTATGGGCACCAAGCTAGATTTCAGCACCGCCTATCACCCTCAAACAGACTGGCAGACAGAAAGAGTCAACAAGGTCCTCGAAGATCTATTAAGAGCCTATGTGCTAGCATTCGATAGAAGTTGGGAATCCAGTTTGCCCTATGCGGAGTTCTCGTATAATAACAGCTATCAGGCCAGCATCAAGATGTCACAGTTCGAAGCATTGTATGGACGAAAATGCCAGACCCCTCTCATGTGGTCCAACGTAGGGGAAAAGGCACTGAAAGGACCTGCCTTTGTCAAAGAGGCGGAAGAGAAAGTTGCCCTGATCCACAGAAGATTACTTGAAGCTCAGAGTCGGCAGAAGAGTTATGCGGACAACAGGCGGAGAGAACTCAGATTTGAGGAAGGATACTTCGTCTACCTCAAGGTCTCCCCGATGCGTGGTGTCAGAAGGTTCCAAGTAAAAGGAAAGCTAGCACTGCGATTCGTCGGTCCCTATCCCATCATTGGCAGAGTGGGACCCGCAACATACCGTCTTGAACAACCAGAATCCATGTTTGACATCCACAATGTGTTTCACGTATCCCAGCTCCGCAAATGCTTGCAAGCACCAGAAAGTCACATCGAAGAAGAGGCAGTGCAGATTCAGAAAGATCTTTAGTACCGTGAGAAGCCGGTAAAGATCCTTGATTCAGCAGTCCGGAAGACCCGCACCTCAGAAGTGAAACTCTGTAAAGTTCAGTGGAGCAGAGAAGGAGAAGAGGAAGCTACCTGGGAGAGTGAGGACTCCTTGAGGAGGGAATACCCTTGTCTTTTCTCAAATCCAGTCTAAATCTCAAGGGCGAGATTCCTTTAAGTGGGGTAGGTTTGTAACATCCCAGAAATCTCAACCCAAGGTTTGGAACCCTAATCTACTAAAACCCCCCTTATTTTATTTTCTCCCTAAACTCCACCCTTAGGCCATCTCATCATATGCATACACTTGAATTGTTAGGAGCACCTCCCATAGACTATTTTCAACACTCAAGATTATTTAGCAAATTGTTGATTCAAAAGAAAAGGAAATAAAAAGAAACAAAAATAGAAAATGGAAAAATGAAATAGAAAACAGAAAAAGAAAAAGGAAAAAAATCTTTTCCCCCTCGGCTGGGCCGATTCTGGCCCAAACCGCGCCGCGCCCGCTCTTTCCCACCCCTCTCCTCCCTCGCCCAAGCGGCCCAGCTGCGCGCGCCCGCGCCGCGCCAGACAACCCGGCCCCACCGGTCAGCGGCTCCACCCCTCTCCCTCTCGCACCGCTCTCCCCCTGGCAGCCCAGGCCCGCCTGTCAGGACCATCGTCCCGCCCATGCCATCACTGGAGCGTTCACCGCCGACCGCCTCACGCCCCATCGCTTCGCCATTAACGCTCGCACCGGCCTCAACGACCACCCCGCCACTATACCTGAGCCGTCCCCTCACCCCTCGCCTGCCCGAGCCATCTCGTCGCCGTTTGCTCCATCCCCGCCATCATGGCAAGCTCATCGGCGCTCGTCGTCCCCTCCCTCCCTTCCCCCTCTTGGGCGCCTATAAAAGGTACCGCCCGAGCTCCGTTTCCTCCACACAAGCCCCGGCCATCTCCTCCACACCTCCCCGAGCCCAATTGAGCTAGCGCCGCCGCGTTGCCCCTTCACTCCGGTGAGCTTTGTTCTCCCCTATCTAGTAGCTTTCAGTCGAATTAACTTGGTGCTTGAGCTTCGCCACTCACTCATGATCGCAACACACCCATCCCCACCTCCTATTGCGCTCGGCTGCCTCGCCGGCGACCTCACCGTCGCGAGCACCCGCCACCGCGCCGTGGACCGGCCACCCTAGGCCCCCACCGGTCAAATTGACCCCACCCCCGTGATCCCCTACCCCCTCCCGTGCCTCGCCACCGCTCCCCCGCCACAGAACCGGACCCACGGCGGAGAACCGCCGCGGGATTTCACCGGCGGTCGAGCTCCGGTCGACCTCTCCCCCCCTCCATCGCTGCTCCGCGCCGTTAAACCCCCTTCCCTCGCTGACGTGTGGGCCCGCGCCACGGCGTCGTCCCCCGCCGTCTCCCTCGCTGATGGGCCGGCTGGGCTGCCTGCCGCGCCCGCGCGCGCGCTCACGCCCGGGTGGGCCAAAATCTCCCCCCCGGCCCAGCAAGCAGGAAAACCCTTTTCTTTTTCTTTTCCCATTTCTTTTTCCCATTTTCATATATAGAATTATATGCTGATATTTTATGCACCACAAATAGTTTAAACAAATTATAGGGCACAAAAATAATAAGATATAAGAAATGACACACCCCACTAAAGTCACCATGATTGATGTATTGTTCTTATCTGTGTTTGTTAGCGGAAGAGGGATCCGATCCTCCGGAATTTGTAGCTCCGGAAGAAGGGCAGGAACCCAACCCCTCCGAGATAAATCTTTTGTGCCAGGAAAGCTTCGACGAAGGCAAGTCCATCCTTCCCTTGATGCATAATTTACCTATTTCTCTCTACCACTACCTAAGCCGGGATTAAGGGATGGAATCTATTTGCATGGTGAGCATGAGAGAGCCCGCATCACAAGATATGGGATAAGAAAAGGGGTATGAACAACGATGTTTTTCAAAAAGTGTGTGATGAAGGGTATTCACCCTCATCACCTGGTGAGTAGGATGATCAGGGACTCCCTGGTTTAGGGGAGGGCCTAAGGTGATGGCTCAGTTGGTTTAGGCGTGAGCAGAAGGATTGTCCTCTCGTATAAGGACCGGTTTGTCATCCTTCACTACCTGTACTCATGAAAAGTACAACCACTCAAGGCTGTGTGGGCAGTCACTCGATCTGAACTCGTACGGTCTAACCCCAGGGTTATGAAGGCTGGGGAGCACCGGGAGGATAAGGAGGGGGAATGTTTTGTCTGGTTTGGACATGGCGGTGGCCTGACTCCTTCCGGTATAACCATTAAGGTTAGGACGTGCGAGGAAGGAAAGAGATTCGGATTCGGATCTCATTGGCCGTGAGATCGCAGAGCCGGACTAGTGGGTAAAGTGTACCCCTCTACGCAGAGTTTAAACCTATTCGAATAGTCCGTGTCCACTGGTATGGACGAGTCTGGTGTGGTATGACAAATTAGTGTTTCTACAACAACCAGGAACAGGGAAATATGCGTGTGTGTAAGTGTGTCTCTGGAAAAGAAAATGGTGCCACGGGAGCGGGAAGCTCAGTGGTGGATAAGCAGCGTGTTATTTCTATTTCTTCTAGAAAACCCTAAAAACAAGTACTGCCTTTCTCTAAGAAAAAGAAGAGTGACTTCAACTCCACCATATGAAGCATGTATGATATAGGTCTCTTTCTCTCTACGGAGCCGGGTGGGCTTGCGGAATACCTAGTGTATTCACCCAGATTTATTTATGTTTTTCAGCAGCTGAAGACTTCTTTTCTGCTATGCTTGATTGAAGGGGCTGTGTCTTCACCCAGTTCTGCCTGTGGCCTAGGCTAATTTATCTTCCACTGCGTTTTATAATTCTGGCTCACTCTCGAGCTTGTACCCCGGTATTGTAATAACATTTACTCAGACTCTGTACTATTTGAAGTAAGGAATGTGGTTACTAGCCTCCTGGGACTAGTAATTTGTATCACATTTGAGTCCCAAAGGATCGGGACGCTTCAAGGACAATGTGCTAAACGCTTTGTGTACCAAGACGTCCCTTGGTCACACCCATTGGAAAACACCCATTGGGTGAAGGACAACCAGGAATTTTCAATAGATTTTCTGAAGCAGTCACATGCATACAGTTTACACAATGAATGTGTTAAGACAGAAAGAAGATATCGATAGAGATCAAAGGAAAGCCAAATATAGCTACTGAACTGCAAGTCTAGTCAGCAGAAGCATTGAAACGCAAAGTGAAATGAAGACCGGCCAAGAGCCATCTACCAGACGTCCAATCTATCGCCGATCAAATAAATTTCAAACCTAACAGGACATGGGCAGACCATACTGCTGGTTTCTAAAGCATGAGATGAAGACAACATGCTGATCTCTAAAGCATAAGCTGGTGATATAATGCTAATTTCTAAAGCATGAGACGAAGATAAAATGCTGGTTTCTAAAGCATAAGAGGAAGATAAAATGATGGTTTCTAAAGCATAAGATGAAGATCTTTGAGTTGATTATTTTCAATAATCCACTCAAAGCTCGGGGGCTACACCCATTGGGTGCACCTCCAGTGCACCCAATGAATCTTTAACCCCAAAGGACAGAATGCTGATCTCCAAAGCATGAACCGATGATAAAATGCTGGTTTCTAAAGCATGAGACGAAGATAAAATGATGATTTATAAAGCATGAGATGAAGATCTTTGAGTGGATTATTTTTAAAATCCACTCAACGCTCGGGGGCTACACCCGGTGCACCCAATGAAACTTTAACTCCAGAGGACAGAACGCCGATCTCTAAAGCATAAGTTGATGACAGAGTGCTGATTCCTGAAGCATAAGGTGAAGATCGTCGAATGTACCAAAAGAGGGCAACGAGAGATTGTTTTTTTACTAAAGTCATTCAGAGTTCAGAAGCAACACTCAACAGATGCACTTTCCAAGCACTCGTCACCAAAATGGAAATCAAAACCGCAAGCTGGACCTAGAATCTTCGGGCTGATTATTTCAAAATCAACTCAAAGATTGGGGGCTTGTGGGGGACAAATATCCCCTGGGTCCACTAGAAGGTTAGAAGGCCTCGCAGACAGTTTTTGGACTTACTGTTTCGCAAGGCCATCCCTTCGTGGGCCAGGGGAGAACTGCTACCAGAATGGGCCGACGTAGGGAATGAGCAAACGCGGGCCAAGGCGGCTCGTGGGGTTTTGAGCGTTACCCACAGCTCCGATTTGATTCTCCCGCGCGACCACCCTAGACATCGGAACCAAATGAGGATAAGTCGTCAAGATTGTAGGAAGATAAGTTCAGTCGGTTCACTATTACTTAGGAATACATCGCTATCATACACGCATGCAGTGCTCCACGGTCGGATATATAAGGCCTAGGGGGCACCCCATCAAAGACAGGTCATTCATCAGCCATCTACTCCATTCTCTAGCATCATTCATACTAGAGAATCCCCCTGTAACCCACCACATAAAGATCCACACCAGGAAGTAGGGTATTACCCCTTTCTAAGCGGCCCGAACCTATAGAAAATTGTCTATCGTCTCTCGTGTGCCTAGCACGAACAATCGAGCTACAGTCAGCAACACCGTCCTACCCAAAAGCACCTCGAGGGGTAACCCCGGGTGCGCGGTCGGGTCCCAAACACCGACACCCCTTCCATACTCTCATCAACAAACACCACATCATCAGAAAAGAGCATACACCAAGGGATATCCCCTTGTATGTCCCCTGTGACCTCGTCCATCACCAAAGCAAATAAATAAGGACTCAATGCTGATCCTTGATGTAGTCCTATTTTTATTAGAAAGTCGCTAGTATCGCCATCACATGTTTAGACAAATGTCATCGCATCCTTGTATATATCCTTGATGAGAGTAATGTACTTAGTTGGGACTTTGTTCTTCTCCAAGCCCCACCACATGACATTTCTCGGTACTTTGTCATACGTCATCTTGAGATCAACAAATACTATGTACAAGTCCTTCTGCTCGCTACATCTCTCCATCAAATGTTGTATGAGGAAAATCGCCTCCATGGTTGACCTTCCACGCATGAACCCAAACTAGTTTCAGGTCACACTTGTCACTCTTCTTAGGTGATGCTTGATAACCCTCTCCTAGAGCTTCATTGTATGGCTCATCAGCTACTAATCCCACGGTAATTAGTGCAACTTTAAACATCTCCCTTGTTCTTAAAGATCAGTATTAATATACTTCTCCTCCATTCTCTAGGCATCCTTTTTGTCTGAAATATGAGATTAGAAAGCTGAGTTAACCATACTATCGCTCTGGTACCTAGGCATCTCCACACCTCCATAGGGATGCCATCAGGGCCCATCGCTTTACCTCCATACTCTTCAAAGGCTCAACGATTTCCACCTCCTAAACTCTCCTCACAAAGCGTCTATTGGTACCGTTAAAAGAGTCATCCAACATAAGGGTATTGTAAGGAAAATGGACCCAGAGCCATTTAGCTAAAAAGGGTTTTGTGTTTGATGATCAACATAACCTGTGGACTAATGTGTTCGCTAGTGTTTATGTTTATAGTTCACAGGAAGCGAAGAGGATTGGACTAAGACACTGAGGATGCAACACCTCAAAAAAAGACATAAAAAGAGATTAGAAGTCCAAGACTCAAGAACAAAATAAGCCCAAAGAATAAGCAAAGAAATTCATGAAGAGGGCAGTCAGGCAGCGCACTAGTGGTGCACCGGACAATGAACAGTACCTGTCCGGTGTGCATCGGACTGTCCGGTGGGACACTGTGCAGAGAGGCCCACAACGAGCGCTCTCGGACTGTAGCACTGGACTGTCTGTTGTGCACCAGGCAGTCTGGGTAACGGTCGGATCCAATAGTCGACTGCGCCCCAATGTTCAGCTGACGTGGTAGGGCACTAGACAATGAACAGTGCTTGACCGGTGTGCATCGGACTGTCCGATGAGCCCGTCGACAGAAAGCTGCTGCTTCTATCCAACGACTATAATTGTGGGGGAGGCTATAAATACCCACCAACCGGCCATTTTAAGGTGTGGGAGCCTAAGCAACATAGCAAGGCATAATATAGACATTTCCAAGTGCTCATACACCCAAGTGCTTAATAGAATCACTCAGTGATTAGCGTAGGTGCTTTGCAAAGTGCTTAGGTTAGTTAGACCGCTTTAGCGCTTGCTCTAGGTGAACCGTAGTTAGTTGAGTGAGTTTAGAAAAACCAGACAACCCCTCGGCTCTTACGTGAGTCGTTGTAATTGTACTGAGTGGGGCAAGGGTCTTGCGAGATTGTGACAACCGAGTTTGTGTCACGGCCGCCACCGTGTACCGGAGGGAACGAGGTCCACGACTTTTTGGTCGGAAGCTCGATAGTGGAGACAGCGGGGAGCGTCTGAGAGGAGCCAGAAGCGGAGCACCACTTGCGCGTGGAGAAGGCCCACGACTCTCTGCGAAGTTACTCGACCGTGGTGCTTGGCCCTCGCGTGGGCTTCCCTTTGCGTAGGGGCACTAACGAGGATTAGTCGAAACCTTGCGTGGTTCCATATACCTCGGTAAAAATACCGGGGTCATCCACGAGAGTTTGCATCTCTATCTTGCTCTTTACCTTCCGCATTTATATTAAGTATTTAAGTTTCAATCTTGTCTTTCTAGTTAGATTATTTAGATTGAAACTTAGCCTTTGCGGTAGAGATAGCAACACTTAGACAAAACCTAGTTTACACATTCTAGTTTGATTATTTGCATAGGTTTTGCTCTAGAGATTTATTTATGGCCTAGTTTAGAGAAAGTTTTAGAAGTCCTAATTCACCCCTCCCTCTTAGGCGTCACTGTTTCCTACAGGTATAACTTTCATTCTTTCCATTAAACAACTTGTTGAAGTACACTAGCCATCTGTCCTTGATCTCCTTATCCTTCACCAAAAGTCGATCTGCCTCATCCTTGATGCATTTGATTTGGTTAATGTCCCTTGTCTTACTCTCATGGATTCTAGCCATCCTATAAATGTCCTTCTCTCCCTCCTCTGTGCCTAGCCGTTGATAAACGTCATCATAAACCTACCCCTTTGCTACACTCATGGCTCGCTTTGCAACCCTCTTCGCTATTTAATAGCCCTCGATGTTGGTTGCGCTCTTGTCAAGGTGGAGGCGCTTGAAACACTCCTTTTCCTTAATAACTCTTTGCACCTCGTCATTCTAGCACCAGGTGTATTTCGCTTCTTGTTTGCCTCCCCTACTCACACTAAACACTTATAAAAGCCATCTTTCAAACACATGTAACCATATTTAGCCACGTGTCGACTACATCTTCTCCTTCTTCCCAAGGTCCTTCGCCTAGCATCCTGTTCTTAAATGTTTGTGCCACTTCCCCTCTAAGCTCCCACCACTTCGTTCTCATGATCTTGGCACATTTGTGATGGACACGTACCCAAAAACGGAAGTCCGCCGCCACAACCTTGTGTAGAGGAACATCACACTCCCTAGGTATCACCTTACGATCTAAGCAAGCACGTCTATCCTCCCTCCTTGCAAGGGTAAAGTCGATCTAGCTTCTTGAGTGTTTTTCATTATGAAAGGTCACTAGATGTGATTCCCTCTTCCTAAAGAAGGTATTCGCAATCAACAAGTCATAGGCTAATGCAAAGTTCAAAACATCCTCCCCCTCTTAGTTCCTACTACCGTACTTGAACCCCTCGTGCACTCGCTCGCAACCTACATTAGTCACACCCACATGGTCATTGAGGTCTCCTCCTATGAAGAGTACCTCGCTGATAGGCACGATACTAACCATGCTATCCAAATCTTCCTAAAAATGCCTCTTGGTGCTCTCACTAAGACCTACCTGAGGGGCATAGGCACTGACCACATTCAAAGCCGCATCTCCAACTATCATCCAGACTAGGATAATTCGGTCACATTGTCTCCTAACATCAATGACTCCATCCTTAATGCATCTTTTTGATCAAGATACCGATACCATTCCTATCCGAACTTGCGCTTGTGTACTAAAGCTTGAAGCTAGTATCCTCCACCTTCTTCACCTTCTGGTCCTTCTATTTAGTCTCCTGGACACATAGAATATTTACACGCCCCCTAATTGCTACATCCACTAGCTCTGTTAGGGACCCTACGTTCCACACGAAATCTAATTGGTTTGACTAGTTTTCTTACCCTTCACACCTGTCGTGAGAGATGCGAAGACAAAAGTGAGGCTATTTTAATAGCATGTCTGGTTTTGAACGTATTTAGGGAAATAAGGTTAAATCTATCCTATTTACGTATTTAGGGTTGATGACTAAGGTAAATATGTCAATCAACGAGAAGCACGATGAACATGCACTACTTGTACGTATTTAGGGTTGATGACCTACAAACAGGTCTTGCATTAATTGGATCGACCA
The DNA here is from genome assembly GCA_029449295.1 of Zea luxurians. Classification (NCBI taxonomy): domain Eukaryota; kingdom Viridiplantae; phylum Streptophyta; class Magnoliopsida; order Poales; family Poaceae; genus Zea; species Zea luxurians. Next base: position 187,138,116 of record JAOPSE010000004.1, on the reverse strand, counting down.
TGAACATATACTACTTGTACGATGATGGATTTTTTTTTATTCAGGATTCGATCAAGTTCGTGCAAAGGTTGGTGATGGCGGAGTACAACAAAACGAGGGCCATCATCCCTGCAGACGACGATTACTCCTCCAACCGTTCTCAAATCATGGTCTGGCGTGTCGACACAACGCTGCTCTAGCTAGTTAAACTTTTGCTGCATCAGAATTATATATATAAAACATAAATAAAGGGAAAAGAATGGCAAGCAGCAGTCTGCATCAGTCGTTGTCGTCGAAATGCTCAAGGCAACGCATCGCATCATCCTCTTGCTCGCCTGCGTGCAATCCTTTTCTTGTCCGCCCTGCATTGCATGTCCCTTTTTCTTTTTCTTCTTCTTGTTTGCCTTGTGCGGCTGTCTGTCTTGCAACCCCGGCCTGAAGAAAAGGAATTCCATTTAAAAAAAGATCTCTATAAAAATTTAGTATTAGTTTTAGGGGCAATTCCCTGTATGATATCAGAAAATTTACTTATTACTTGTGCGCCATTGGTCCCATATATTATACACACAAAAAATTATCTATATGCTACTCAGTGGCACACAATGAACAAATGAGTATAAAATCTGATGACATACATGGAATTTTTTCTTAGTTTTACTCTATCTTTATCACTTCATCGCGTAAGATACTAGCTATACAATCAAGCAAGAGAGCGAGACTAGAGAGCAAAAAGAACTAGCTAGAGAGCTATCACTACCCAACTACATATAAGCAACCAAGAACTGCACTAGCAAATGTAATAATTTAAATACAAGTGTAGTGAACATATGGAACAATGCACGAGAGATGACACAATTAATTTTTCGTCTAAGGTTTGGTTGCTTTCCGATGAAAGTATCTATGCCCCTAACGTATATTAGGCATCATAACATAGTTTATTTGTTGCACATAACATAGTTTATTTATAGTTTTGACTAGGAGAAAAATAGAGGCCATAGTTTAGAGAAAAATTAGATCGCCTAATTCTCTCTCTCTTAGGCATCACCATCCTCAACACCCGACATCCATAGATGATGGTTACCATACTTTCCCCTCTTGTACGTATGAGACACTACAATCATGCCTTCACATTGACACACACTTAGGGGCAGGTGTACCCAATGCCACTATGTAGGCATACCCTTGCATTTAAGAACACATTTGGTGAGGCAATCTTAGGGTCTGTTTGGTTGAGTTGTGGCCGTGAAAAAAGCTGTTGTGGGCTGTGAGCTACGAAAGAAACTGTTATAGGCTGAGTTGTTAAAAAGCTAAAAACCGTTTGGTGGAAACCACTAAAAGCCATTAAAATTTCTTCAATACATGTTTTCACAGTTCCATCCGAAAGCCACTAAAAGCAGGTCCAGTGGTGCTTTTAGTTTTGCACCGCGAGAAAGTCGACTTTTAGAAAAAGCTGCTTCCTCGATCCAACCCTTTGGTTTGGCTTTTGGCTTTTAGGGATAAAAGCCAAAGCCAAACCAAACACACTCTTAACCGACTAAAAGAAAATGGGAAATGCCTATAACCATGACTCGACAATATAATATCGAACACCATCAAAGCACTTGTCCTCACTCTAGGTAGACACTAAAAGGTCACTTCAATAGGTTTTATTACATTGGTGCATGTCCAACATATGGTGTATGATTACAAGTCTGAGACAGGACGTGGGCAGTTGGCTCGATGACAGGTAGGGCCCATAAGTAGTGCATGCATGTAATGTAAGCTAAGTACTTCTTTGGACTATAAAAGAGAGAGGTAGAACAACATATAAGGGGATCCCAATTTAGTTCCACGGAGGGTCCATTCAGACTCCAGTCTTCACCAAACACCAGCCAAGTGTGTTCAATTTCATCTGACAAAGGCAACCACAGTTAGTGGTCTAGCTCTCCACAACACTATTGTCCTATAGGTGCTCTTTGAGTTCCATGGTGTTGAAGTTTGTAATATTGTGTACCACCTAAATACATCAAATACATGATTAACAATAGGGCGTAGGGTATTACGCGTCCTGCAGTCCAAATCTGTAGAAAAGTCTGTGTGTATTAGACTATTAATGTCTTAACCTCGTAGACATACTCTACAGTCTTAATACTCACTCCTTGCTCCTCTATCTATCTTTTTTCGTTTCTCTGGTATCCTAGTATCTTTGCTAGACATATATCATCTTATCTTTGGTGTAGACATTATTTAGTTTAATCAATACTTAAAATAAATATTAATGCACTAGTTTCTGCTCAATTACTAAAATCATACATAGGGTTTTTGTCTGTCATAATTTTGAACCCATAACTTGATCTAATAAAAAAACAAATCTTAACTCAGCAGAGAGGATTGTCATATGAATAGATAATCTATATATTAAGTAATATGAAAAGGGGAGAGAGACAGGGAGAGAGAGGCATAAGCGAGGGTGGGCATTTGGGTTACCCAAAAAATTAGGCCAGTGTCACACCTGGTTTTGGAAGACAAATTGAATGCGGACCATGTACGTGTCAGGATCAGAAATTCACGTACACAACAATTACATAACTGGACATCATCACACAGTGCTCGAATAATAACATAAAGCAGTATTATTTTATTACATCATGATGCCAGAGACATGCACATAGTCATTAAGTTAGACATAAATCATAGTGCTAAAGCGAAACACAGTAAAGATAAGGCCTTCACAAGCAGCTAAGTTGGGATTTGCCGCTAATCTAGTCTAAAACTCTTCGAAGTCCTGAAACTCCTGGAAGTCATCCGCATGGCCTTCATCTTCTCCTGAGCAAGGGTTTCAGTGTGGGAAACCTGGTGTTTTGTATTTAAGCAAGGGTGAGTACACATCAATGTACTCAGCAAATGTCCCATTTGACTGAATTGGACTGTGGGGTTAAGCTCAAAGCAGTTGCTTTTAGTTCGTCAGGTAATTATCATTAGTAGAAGCCGAGCTTTATCATACAACTCAAGTTGATATACCATAAAGCACCTCCCCATAGAGGATAGTACCAGAAACCATAAGTATAGCCATCATCATTAAACCATCATCATAAATGTATACACCCTGTCTCTAATCAAAGAGGATCCCAAGGCTGCTCTTAACCGTGAGCATGACTGATATATCAGTTTCTAACACTCTGGAGAGGTCGCACACTTTACCCAAGAGTCATGATCCCTTTTTGCCTCGGGTTGATCAAACCCTCAAACACTCCCAAGGTGAGTCAGCAAGGTTTCACTACGTAGCTTTTACAAAGATTTCCCAGGTGTGTAGCCACCCATTAGGTTTTGTCAGTCGTACAAACATAGTACTCCTCTCTAAGAAGGGTGGCTAACAAAACCAAATCGAATGAACCCCAACACCCCACCGTTAGCAGAGCAAGCACTATGCCCCAGCCCCCATTGACAGCACAATGTCGAAGCAGACTACACGCTCAGATTCCTCCAATTAATCAGCTAAGGGCATCCCATACCACCCCCCATGGTTGCACTGTTTTCCCGGGTGGTCTCTCAACAAACAGGTCCAAACGGAGAGGTACTCAGGAAACATCCCGAGCCCCCTTTAGTGTCACAAGTTCATCATCATATCCAGAATAAAATCATCGTATCATAAAGTAATTCTCATCATATTCATTGATTAAAGTAAAGCACTAGCATGTAGTTGATCATAATAGCCAACCCAAAAAGGTAACCAAGGACAGGATAAATAGAAAGCTAGTCAATCTTTAGGTTGATCATATTATACAGGAGAGTGAATTATAAAGTAAATAAGACATAATGGGTCAGAGAACACTTGCCTTCACCAAGCAGTTACTGCTCAGGGTCTTCTGCAATTCTCTCGGACTCCGCGAACATAACGTTATCTATGCGAGTGCAAACATACATTCACATTCTTAAAATAAAAGGAAACAATATACTATACAAGAAAATAGATCAATTAAATATGCACGTGACATAGAAATCACATTTTACGATTACGCGAGAAACGAACTGAGACGGCCGACGCTACGGTCGAGGGATCTTGCGTTTACACTAAGCAAGTATGAATTAGAACATTTAACTCAATGTTGCCATGTTAACAGACATTTATAAAAAAATATATTAAAACAACTACTTATCTCCGATTAACTCGTTACTCTGGTATTTGTCGATTCAATAAATGATTAATTAATTAATCCATATGAGAGATTCTATGTGAAGCGAATTAATGATGCGCAACAAAGCGCGCGACGAACGACACGAACGTGCAGTAGATAGATGAGGGTAGACAGGCGTCATCTAGGGGTAGACGGACGTCAACGACGTGCTGCAGGGACGTAGTTCGGGCTGCGGCACGTGCACGGTTTGACGAAACGCATCGTGCGGGAGGCCGTGCGCAGGGGTAGACGCGTGTTGCCTGTCTCGACGAGCGGGGGGTACGACGCTTACCTCACACTAGTATCTCATCTTCATAGTTGACACATTACAAATTAAATTAGGAGTGTCACATTACATAGTACTTGGATAGAGAACAAAACTAGCAGTCTAGTACAATAAAAATATAAATGATTGAACTAGAACTCGAACTAATAAAAGTCCACACAAACAAACTTAATATATTAGATACCACAACTTAGAGCATTAAAGAGTTCACATAAAGGGACCAAGCCACAAGAGTATACACTAAAACATCATAAATAATATATAGTTTCGAGTAATTCGGGTACCACGATATATTACCCGATACGTGATATAATTTTGAGTTTTTAGAGTAATTCAATTTCGGGTAGGTTGGATATGAGTTGGTTAGTTTAGATTCGAGTATATGGTTCGATAGTTCGGATCCGGGTAACGCATATCAGGATTTTTTTCCCCACCCCTTGGGCGTGATGTAGACCGAACATACGTGTCTGCCGACACAACATTTTATATACACTTGGTAGGAGTAGAGTATACCGTGAAACCTCCTCCTCATCTGGTCCCGGCACGGCAGCGGTGTAGCAGTCTCTCTCTCGGCTGTCAGAAGGCCCCGGCGTAGCAGTCTGTCTGTCTCTCTTCACCCTCCTCCCTTCCCTTCCCTTCTCGCGCCTCCACAACTGCCCGCCCGCCCGCCCGCCCGCCCGCTAACACCATGGGCACCACGTACAAGTGCTGCTTCATCTTCAAGCGCCGGTTCCACACCCGCGACGCGCCGCCGCCCGAGGACGTCCGCGCCCTTTTCTCCGTCCACGCCGGCGGGGGACCCCACATGGGCGCCGACGACCTGCGACGCTACCTGGAGGCCACGGGCCAGGAGGAGGCCGAGGTGGAGCGGCTGCTGGAGCAGATCGTCCAGGGCCGTGCCCGCGTCCCGCGCCTCGCCCGCCCGCTCCTCTCGCTCGACGACTTCCACCGCTACCTCTTCTCGCACGACCTCAACCCGCCCATCCGTCACCCGCAGGTGCACCACGACATGACGCGCCCGCTCTCCCACTACTTCATCTACACCGGACACAACTCCTACCTCACCGGCAACCAGATCAGCAGCGACTGCAGCGATACCCCCATCATCAAGGCACTGGAGAGAGGGGTCAGGGTCATCGAGCTCGACATGTGGCCAAATTCAACCATTGATGACATCAACATCGTGCACGGCAGGTAATATGAAAGCGTTTTTATTTTTCTTAATTTTTGGCTTAATTCTTCTTATGATGACCTCTGATAAAAGAAAAAAAAAAGATAGCCCTTGATTCTATTTCATCTCTTCAGCAACGAAATCTTTTAATCCGACTTCAGGTGAGTAGATTGAATGTATAAAAATGGTTATAACGAGTATATATCGTCTCCGGCCGGGGGAGCATTGCATATTTGCATTGCCAGTATTACTCATTTGAGTTTGATTTCTTCTATATAAAAACGTACAGGACACTGACAACCCCAGTTTCTCTCATCAAATGCCTGAGATCCATCAAGAAACACGCCTTTGTTGCATCTCCCTATCCTGTCATCATAACGCTTGAAGACCACCTCCCCTCTCAACTCCAGGAGAAAGTTGCCAAGGTATTTCTGTTGCTCTCTTCCTTGACTTATTAACATGCACACTTCTCTAACATAAAAACATGTGCATTCCGCCACCAGATGGTTGTTGAAGTATTTGGCAACATACTGTACTACCCGCCAGACGACACCCATGAGCTCAAAGAATTACCATCACCTGAACAACTCAAAGGACGTGTCCTCCTCTCAACGAAGCCCCCCAAGGAGTACCTCGAAACCAAGCTTGGTGACTCCACGAAGGAGGGTGATGCTGACCTCCATCTTGGCAAAGGAACTGGTGATGACGCGGTGTGGGGAAAAGAAGTACCGGATTTTCGGACCGAGATCCAGTCTGCTGAAAAGGTATTGCCTTCAATTCAAGACCTACCTAGGCTGCTAGTACGTTAATTTGTACTTTCGACCCGACCTATGCAATCAACAATCGTGGCAGGACGACGAGAACGACGACATTGATGATGAGGAAGAACAAAAACTGCAGCCCCATATAGCTCCACAGTATAAACACCTTATTACTATCAGAGCAGGGAAGCCAAAAGACTCTCTAGCTGATGCCTTGAAGAGTGATCCAGAAAAAGTTCGGCGTCTCAGTTTGAGCGAGCAACAACTTGTCAAAGCGGCAAAGGATCATGCCACAGAAATTGTGAGGTATACATATGTTACTGATCAATGCTCTATTGCTCTTATTGATAGGAAGAGTTTGCTTCCCTTGTTGAAGAGATCAGCTTCCTCTGTTCCAAATCCAAATAGGTTCACACAGAGAAACATACTGAGGATATACCCCAAGGGCACTCGAGTCACTTCATCGAACTACAATCCGTTCGTTGGTTGGGTGCATGGTGCTCAAATGGTGGCATTCAATATGCAGGTATATATGTTTCTGACTGACTGAGCTGTTGATCCAAGTATTTTCCTAATGACAATCATCAATCCTATCTTCTTTTTCAGGGATACGGGAGAGCGCTGTGGCTAATGCACGGATTTTACAAAGCGAATGGCGGGTGCGGTTATGTGAAGAAACCAGATTTCTTGATGCAGACAGAACCACAAGTCTTCGACCCAAGAGAACCCCAGCCTGTGAAGAAAACGTTGAAGGTGAAGGTGTACATGGGCGATGGGTGGCGAATGGACTTCAAGCAGACACACTTCGATCAGTACTCTCCTCCAGATTTCTACACACGGGTATGGTATAATATAATTAACCCAACCAAACAAACAGCTTCGTAGTTGTAGCATGAGCTGAACAAGAAACTAATAATGGTGGTGGTAGGTTGGGATTGCTGGAGTCCCAGCAGACTCGGTGATGAAGAAGACCAACGCGATCGAGGACAACTGGACCCCGGTGTGGGAGAAGGAGTTCAGCTTCCCGCTGACGGTCCCGGAGCTCGCTCTGCTGCGGGTGGAGGTGCACGAGTACGACATGTCGGAGAAGGACGACTTCGGTGGCCAGACAGTGCTGCCGGTGTCGGAGCTGCGGCCCGGGATCCGGGCGGTAGCGCTCTTCGACCGCAAAGGGATGAAGTACAACCATGTGAAGCTTCTCATGCGTTTCGAGTTTGCCTAGCCTGACCCTGACCATGCATGCCCCCCCCCTCCTGTTGTGTAAATGGATATTGCAGTCTCAGTGTGCTTCCTTTGTACATAGATTGCTTGGCTTGGATGATATGTGCAACAGACAATTCCTTCAGTTGTTATGATCAAATAATAAAGAGGCAGCGTCCTCCTTATGAACAAGCGCAAAGATGAATTGTCAATGCAGTATCAACGGTCCTTCTGTAGTTTCAGTAAACTGACACCTTCATTGCTGCTGGTGACCTGACATATTTCAGATTCCACATGAGACAACTGGAGGCCGACCAGACCTCTCCCGGGTCCCGGCGCTGAGGAGGACTGCCGCCCAGGAGCAGTGAAGAAGGCAACTGTGAAGCTGCGTGCAGCGGCTGTTGGGCTCTATTGTTAGTGATAGCCCTCAGATTGGGCTGTAGTTTAGAGAGGCCCAGCGGCCTGTAGCCGCCTCTGACCCGCAGCAGCGCCTCCATTGCCCTCTCTATCCCGAGTCCCGGCGCCATCCAGGTTCGTGTGGGGGCGGGCGTTCATGGCAGGGCAATCTGACCCGCACCTCTCCATCTTCTCGCCCTCCGAGGTAACCAACCCCTTCCCTTCCACGAGTTCGTGGCGGAGGATGAGATCGTCGAAATCGTCCTCAACATCCGCATGGACGCCCTTAACATGATCTGCGTGCGTCTGCCGGCCCGCCACCACCCATTTCCATCTCTTTCAACTCCCCATCCCCACCTGTTCTTACATCTCACGCTGCCGCCGCCGCCGCCGTGCAGGGGGATTTCGGGCCCTTCTTCCCACAGATTCTCACCAAGGTGCCGCTCTGGCTCGCCGTGGCGCTCAAGAAGCGTAGCAAGTGCACCATCCGCACCCCGGACTGGATGACTGTTGGAGTGTTGGTCAGTGCTTCCTTCCCCTTTTATTCCTGCTCAAGCATACACACACACACCAATAACCATCTGTTGCTTGCTTTAAACCGCTTGACACAGGTATTGGAAGCGGAAAGAGAGTCGCCTCGGGAATTCCAGCCATTGCCATTCCACTATATTGAAATTTCTAAGCTTCTATTTGATCAGTGAGCACCCATATCTACCCTGTTTCTTCGATTTCAGCGCTTTTTTTTTTTACCTAAACCTGGTCTGCTCTCGTTTGTCTTCTGCAGTGCTGGTCATGACATCTCAGATGCATACCTGGTGAATGTTAATGAATCTCGGTGCGGATTTGTTAGTTGTGTCTAGTAAGTCCTAATCGTATCGGGAAAAAAAACAATACATATATGTTTACCTCCTATATTTGAGTGTGATACAGGTGAGGTCTGAGGTCTCTAATTGAGGACATCAGAGATGTCAGATTCCACAAGGTTGAGAATGGATTAGAGACGATATCTGGACGCACCCATGCCGTAAAGGTAACATGTCGCCCTTAGAAGAGAACTGGGGGAGATAAAATAACTGGCGTTCGTTCTATCAAAGCTATTATTGAATGCCACTTCCCCTGTATTTTATCTTAACGTCTTGCTTCATTGATCAGACACCAACAATACCTTATTCATCTTGTTTTGCAGCTCAAAAATCTCTCTGCAATGGAAGTGAACATTGTCCGCCCTTTCATGGTGAGAACTTTGCAGGCATTCTATAAGCACGATAGTCCACAGATGATTCAGCAAGCAGATAATTTAGGGACCAGAGCAACACTAGTTACAGACCGTGGCCCCAGAGTAAGCTTCCCTTGTAGATATTGTTTCAACTTGCTTGTGGATTCTAGGAGGTAGTTGTCCCCATAAAAAATGTGCCCTAAGAATCTTAAGATGTTGCGCACAAAATAGTTCCATATCAGAAACATATATATAATTCTATTCTGATTGGTTGGTGACCCGGTACAATTTATAATAGCTTAATACATTGCACTGTATGGACCAGAAAGAAGACTTGGTACCTCGTTTTCTATTTCCATGCATTATTTATTTTGTCAGAATATTCTCATTTTGCCATCAAGCAGCAATACATGATTTGTCAGGAAAAGCCCCATGTCTCCAACTTAAAGTCCCCCCCCCCCCCCCACCCCCCTTTGTTTTACTTTTGCAGAGAGATCTAAGGCGCAGGTAGTCCACTTGCATTTTGCAAATAATGTACTGCATATGTGAGGACAGCAGTAAGCGGAGGTACTGCACATTGCTTTCTTGCAATAGTACCAGCTAAGTATGTGCTAATGAGTCTGATAGTAAAGCACTGGAAATTGTACTGTAGCTTGTTTTGCCCAAAGAATGATTGACTTATTGTTATATGCAAGTGTGTGGCTCATAGATCAGATCTCTCCGGTAGCCTCTGATCCTTGTGTTTCGCATAACTTCCAGCCTCCCTCAATTAGTCAAGTGAATGGACCAGAACAGCTAATGGTGGGGTCAGTTTGGTAGTAGACGACATCCCCTGTGTCGCTGACATAGTGGTCACGCCTCAAGCTCTGAACCAGATCACCAAGTAGATGCAAGGGGAGAGGGCCAGACTTTTGCGGCTCTCTGTAGTAATTTCCCAGCACCGGCTTGGCTGCCTCTGTCTGCATGCACAGCCTCCATCATTCAGTGACCTGATATGCGCATTAGCGTAGTGAATGAGATTCAGTTGTTACTTACTGCCTCTATGAGATGGTAGTGTGGGATCTGCGGGAAGAGATGGTGGATGACATGAGTCCCAATGTCATGGTGGATGTTGTTGATCCACCCGTAGTCCCGGTCGAGCGTTGTCAGGCCACCCCGAAGATAGGTCCATTCCTAGTAGGTCCATTAGTTATAAGAACAGTTAACTGAAACCTGCATGCAGCTGTGATTTAGCTATATACTACCTTTCCTCGGTACCATGGAAGCTTGTCATTGTGTCCGTGATGATGCAGGTAGGTGACGAAGTCGAGCCACATGACAAAAACCCAGTAGGGGACCAGGTAGAGCTTGAGCATCTGCAGAGGGCCCATGAGGAAGGCGAGGCCAGCTAGGAGTGCGGCCATGGCGAGCCAGCACGCCGTGGAGGTGAGCACTTGTTTGCTCTCGCTGGGCTGGAAGAGGTCGCTGGCCGGGTGGAAGTGGGAGCCGGACTTGCCGGGGCTCCTGTTGGCCAGGTAGAATGGGTAGGCGAGCATAGGGAAGGGCAGCCTGAAGCGCAGCATCAGGACGACGCTGTCCAGGCTCTTGAACAGGCGCTCGGGGAGCTGTATAGTCAATAGATGATAGATGGACATGCAATGCAAGATGAGATATATAATTGCAGTTGCAGGTGGCTAGCTAGGGCAGGAGAGGAGAGGAGGCGTACGTACGGGATGCCATGACTCGTCCTTGTCCACGTGGCCGTGGTTCTGGTGGTGCGTCCTGTGGCTAATCCGCCTGCACTTGAACATACAATAATATATAGAGCTGCACTGCATTGCATTTTGCCTGCATTTAACTGACTCGCTAATTACCAGCCGTTGTATGGCACCAGGATGGAGGAGTGCAGAATGTGACCGACCACGCTGTTGAGTCTGGGGTTGTTGGAGAAGCTGCCGTGGCCGCAGTCGTGTCCCAGCACGAAGAGCGCCCAGAACATGGTGCCCTGTGCCGCCCAGTAGAGCGGCCAGACGAGCCAGCTGTCGAGGCGCGCAGCGGCGGCGGCGAGACCCAGCACCAGGACCACGTCGCGCACCACGTAGCCCATGGAGCGCCAGGGGTCCTTCACCCAGCAGTGCTTGGGGATGGCGGCGCGGATGTCGCCCAGCTCGAACGGTGGCGCCGCCGCGGGGTCAAATTCTTGTCCGTGGGTGGCGGTGGCGGTGGAGGTGGCGGGCACAGCGACACAGACGCCGCTGCGGCCTCGGTGCCGCGCGGTACCAGGAACCACAATGCGGCGGCTGCTGCTAGCGGACATGGGGACTGAGACGGAGAGGAGCAGGCGTGCCATGCCGGCTCTCCAGGTCCAGTGGCCGCTTGGCTCTCCTCCTCTCTTCGGCTTGGAAATGGGTGGCTGCCTAATCCGATTCAAAAAATCCATCGGCCCCGCCCGCCCCTGCTGTCAGTGTCACCCAACTGGTTTGCCTACAGCCGTTCAGGTCAGGTTTTCTGTTATCGGCCTAGCCACATCGTTAGACCAGCAATGTACTCTATATCCGTTTCTATATCTGTCATCTATAGTCTTTTCTAAAATATTCTATCCTCTATATCCCCTTTTTCTCCAACAACGTCCTATAAATCATGTCCTCTATAAGCAAATATCTATATTAGAGACATTTTTTTAATTTTTTACATACGTATTTGTTATACTCTCAAATATATTGTACATATTTTAGTTTTGCTAAACCGATTGTTTAAAGTATTCAAATGGATAGAGAACCGTTTAAAGAAACTCTATATATAGAGGATCCAGCACCGTGCTCTAAATTTAGATAACCGTTTAGAGGACACTGCTAGAGAGAGTAGAGGATAATTTCACCCTCTAAATTTAGGGTATATGACCCTTTATAGGTTCTTGTTGGAGCTAGTCTTACTGTCACCAATTTGTTTCTAAATTGTTTTTTAGCGTGAGACAACTAGAGAATATGTTTTACAGTAGTTAAACTAGTGTGATTAGACCACATCTCTCTCTATATATATTTAAAGTAGCTTACTACTGTGAGGCTATTAGAAGTCCTGGGTTTCCATAACATACAGTAAGCTCCAGCCAGCAATGCAATTAGGCTAGTTAGAACCAGTTTATGACGTATACTGATACTAATTATGCTACACTGTGTACATATTTCTGCAGTGTGGTACACCGTGTAAAAAAATATGTTTCTTGCTGCATGCACACAAATTTAGGATGATAAAAATGTGGATTGAAAGGAAATAGATTGACATACATGAAAACAAAAAAACTGATTTATATGCTTTATTTTGTCCATAAAAGTAGGATCTTGATAACAGTCGTGCAAGTATGATCGTTGGAACCGGTTTATGATATATATACTGACGCTAATTATGCTACACGGATATTATGCAATGCGATATAGCGCGAAAAAAATTTGTTTCCTGCTGAGAGCACCTAGAGGGGGGGTGAATAGGTAATCCTGTAAAATTCAACACTGAATAGCCACAAAACTTAGTTATAGGAGTGTTAGTGCGACTAAGTGGTTGAGAAGCGAGTTCTTGAGGACAAAACAATCATAGAGAGATCAACACAAGACACACGATTTTTATCCCGTGGTTCGGCCAAGTAACACTTGCCTACTTCCACGTTGTGGCGTCCCAATAGACGAGAGTTGCACTCAACCCTTTTTAAGTGATCCGATGATCAACTTGAATAGCACGGTTTTTCCTTTAGATGCTTATTCCCGTTTGCGAGGGATCTCCACAAGATTGAAGTCTCTCGCCCTTACAACAAAGATTACAATGAAAGCACGGAGTAAGGTTGGGATGAGCAACACACACAAGACACAAATCGTAGCACACCCACGCACACAAGAGAAGACTTTAGCTCAAATGACAACACAGGGAGTCCTTGACTCGAATGGAGCTCAAATCTCTAACACAACGAAACGAATGCGTGAGAACAAAGTCTGGATGCCTTAGGATGCTTAGTGAATGCTTGTGTAGCTCATCCATGCGCCTAGGGGGCCCTTTTATAGCCCCAAGGCAGCTATGAGTCGTTGGAGACCAATCAAGGAAGGCCAAACTTGCCTTCTGTCGAGTGGTGCACCAGACAGTCCGGTGCACCACCGGACAACTACTGTAGCCTGTCCGGTGTCGATCTCCTTCCTTTTCGGGCACAAACGACCTTTGCAGCTCCGGGCCAGTTGGCGCACCGGACACTGTCTGGTGCACACCGGACAGTCCGGTGCCCGCTGCCGACCGTTGGAGCTGCCACGCGTCACCCGCGGATTGCGTGGCCGACCGTTGGCTCACCGGACAGTCCGGTGCACCACCGGACAGTCCGGTGAATTATAGCCGTACGCCGCCAAACTTTTCCCGAGAGCGACCTGTTCACCGGAAACCAGTCTGACGCACCGGACACTGTCCGGTGCACCACCGGACAGTCCGGTGTGCCAGGCCGAGCTGGACTTTGGCTGCACATAGCTAAGTCTTTTGCAATTCTTTCTTTTCCTGTTTCTATCACTTAGACAATATATGTTAGTACTCAAAACAATGTACTAAGTCTAGAAACGTACCTTGTTATATGATTTACACTTTTTGCTTGTTTGGCACATAATAACTCACTCACTATGTGTTGGACATTTAATCACAAAAACATTATAGAAATGGCCCAAGGGCACATTTCCCTTTCAATCTCCCCCTTTTTGGTGATTTATGCCAACACATCAAAAAGCAATTCAAAACATGCAACATCGATTCAAATTTGAAGACCAAATTGTTTTATCTATAATTTGGCATATTTAGATCATTCTTTGCCACCACTTGGTTTGTTTTTGCAAATCAAATTCATTTTCCTATCTCTAATTCAAACTCACTTGTTTGGGCATAAAGAGAGATATTCCAAGAGAAAAATTGATCAAGTGCCAAAAACTCCCATTTTTTCCCATAATCTAAATTATCCCCTATAAGAGACCAAATCTTCCAATAAGAGTATTTTGGACAAATCAAAAGTTCTAACTCTATTGTTTTCAAAATTCACAAGTGGTAGTTGATCCATTTGCTTTGGCCTTAATTTCTCCCCCTTTGGCATTAAGCACCAAAACAGAATCATTCTTGGCCCTTTAACCCCATTGCCTCACCAAAAAAATGTCAATTAAGAGCAAAAAGGCAATGAGAGCATAAGCATGAACTTGGAGGTGAATACACTAATACCGGAGTGCAGTGGAAGTCTTTGCATGGTCCAAGTTCACCTTTCCCTTTCAATGCACATTTGAGACTACATCAAGTATACTTAAACACAAAGGTTAGTCTCAAAGGGTCAAGTTGTAGCACTTCTCCCCCTAAATATGTGCATCATTGACACATGGACTTGTGAGGTCCGAGGATCCCTTGCACAACTTGAGCACCATAAATAAACAACAAATCACATAAATATATGAAGTAACATGATCAAAGACATAGAACACATGTATGCTATAGATTAATCCAAGTTACGCGAATCTAAGACATTTAGCTCACTACGCAACCTGCAAAAGGTTTTCTCGTCCAATGGTTTGGTAAAGATAACGGCTAGCTGGTTTTCGGTGCTAATATGGAAAGCTTCGATATCTCCCTTTTGCTGGTGGTCTCTCAGAAAGTGATGCCGGATGTCTATGTGCTTAGTGCGGCTGTGTTCAACAGGATTATCCGCCATGCGGATTGCACTCTCATTGTCACATAGGAGTGGGACTTTGCTCAGATTGTAGCCGAAGTCCCGGAGGGTTTGCCTCATCCAAAGTAGTTGCGTGCAACACTGTCCTGCGACAACATACTCGGCCTCAGCGGTGGATAGGGCAACGAAGGTTTGTTTCTTTGAGCTCCAAGACACCAGGGACCTTCCTAGAAATTGGCACGTCCCTGATGTACTCTTCCTATCAACCTTGCATCTAGCATAATCGGAGTCTGAATATCCAATCAAGTCAAAGGTAGACCCCTTTGGATACCAAATCTCGAAGCAAGGCGTAGAAACTAAATATCTAAGAATCTGCTTAACGACCACAAGGTGACATTCCCTTGGATCAGATTGATATCTAGCACACATGCATACGCTAAGCATAATATCCGGTCTACTAGCACATAAATAAAGTAATGGCCCTATCATTAACCGGTATACCTTTTGATAAACGGACTTACCTCCTTTGTTGAGGTCAGCATGCCCATCGGATCCCATCGGTGTCTTCGCGGGTTTGGCGTCCTTCATCCCAAACCTCTTGAGAAGGTCTTGCGTGTACTTCGTTTGGGAGATGAATGTGCCGTCTTTGAGTTGCTTCACTTGGAATCCAAGGAAATAGTTCAACTCGCCCATCATCGACATCTCAAACTTTTGAGTCATCACCCTGCTAAACTCCTCACAAGACTTTTGGTTAGTAGAACCAAATATTATATCATCGACATAAATTTGGCACACAAAAAGGTCACCATCACAAGTCTTAGTGAAAAGAGTGGGATCGACTTTCCCAACCTTGAAATTATTAGCAATTAAGAAATCTCTAAGGCATTCATACCATGCTCTTGAGGCTTGCTAAGTCCATAGAGCGCCTTAGATAGCTTGAACACATGGTCGGGGTACCTGTCATCCTCAAAGCCAGGGGGTTATTCCACGTACACGTCCTCCTTGATTGGCCCGTTGAGGAAAGCGCTCTTCACATCCATTTGAAACAACCTGAAAGAGTGGTGAGCGGCATAGGCTAGTAATATTCGAATAGACTCTAGCCTAGCCACAGGAGCAAAAGTCCCCTCGAAATCCAAACCTGCGACTTGGGCATAACCTTTTGCCACAAGTCGAGCTTTGTTTCTTGTGACCACTCCGTGCTCATCTTGCTTGTTGCGGAACACCCACTTGGTTCCCACAACGTTTTGCTTTGGACGTGGCACCAGGCTCCAAACTTCATTTCTCTTGAAGTTGTTGAGCTCTTCCTGCATTGCCAACACACAGTCCGGATCCTGCAAGGCCTCTTCTACCCTGAAAGGCTCAATAGAAGAGATAAACGAGTAATGCTCACAAAAATTAGCTAATCTTGAGCGACTCGTTACTCCCATGCTTATATCACCTAGAATCTGGTCAACGGGGTGATTTCTTTGAATCGTTGCTCGGACTTGAGTTGGAGGGTCCCGTGGTGCTTCTTCCTCCATAACTTGTTCTTCTTGTGCTCCCCTTGATCACACGCCTCTTCTTGATGAACTTGTCTATCATCTTGAGTTGGGGGAAACACCATTGTAGAGGAAGATGGTTGATCTTGCTCTTGTTGTTCCTGTGGTTGCACATCACCTATCGCCATCGTGCGCATTGCTGCCGTCGGAACATCATTTTCATCTATGTCATCAAGCAACTTGCTCTCTTGAAGAGCCATTAGTCTCATCAAATACAACGTCGCTAGAGACTTCAACCAAACCCGATGATTTGTTGAAGACCCTATACGCCTTTGTATTTGAGTCATACCCTAGTAAAACCCTTCTACAGCTTTGGGAGCAAATTTAGAATTTCTACCTTTCTTCACCAAAATGTAGCATTTGCTCCTAAATACACGAAAGTAAGAAACATTGGATTGGTTACCGGTAAGGAGTTCGTAGGAGGTCTTCTTGAGAAGGCGATGCAGATAGAGCCGATTTATGGCATGGCAAGCTGTGTTCACAGCTTCCGACCAAAACCGCTCGGGCATCTTGAATTCTCCAAGCATCGTCCTCGCCATGTCGATTAGTGTCCTGTTCTTCCTCTCTACCACATCGTTTTGCTGTGGTGTGTAGGGAGCGGAGAACTCGTGCTTGACACCTTCCTCCTCAAGATACCCCTCCACTTGCAGATTCTTGAACTCGGACCCCTTGTCGCTTCTTATCTTTTTCACCTTGAGCTCAAATTCGTTTTGAGCCCTCCTTAGAAAGCGCTTTAGGGTCCCTTGGGTTTCTGACTTATCCTGCAAAAAGAATACCCAAGTGAAGCGGGAAAAATCATCAACAATTACAAGACCATACTTACTACCCCCGATGCTAAGGTAGGCAACGGGTCCGAAGAGGTCCATGTGTAGAAGCTCCAGTGATCTTGATGTTGTCATCACATTCTTGCTGTGATGAGTGCTTTCCACATGTTTCCCTGCCTGACAAGCTGCACAAGGTCTATCTTTCTCGAAACATACATTTGTTAGTCCTAACACATATTCTCCCTTTAGAAGTTTGTGAAGGTTCTTCATCCCAACATGTGCTAGACGGCGATGCCACAACCAGCCCATACTAGTCTTAGCTATTAAGCATGCATCTAGATCGGCCTCCTCTTTTGAAAAATCAACTAAGTAGAGTTTGTCGTCTAATACACCCTTAAACGCTAATGAACCATCACTCCTTCTAAAGACAGAAACATCTATATTTGTAAATAGATAATTATAACCCATGTTACATAATTGACTTACAGACAATAAGTTGTACCCGAGCGATTCAACTAAGAACACATTGGAGATAGAATGCTCGGATGAAATGGCTATCTTTCCCAGTCCTTTAACCTTGCCTTGATTCCCATCTCCAAAGATGATCGAATCTTGGGAATCCTTATTCTTGACGTAGGAGGTGAACATCTTCTTCTCCCCCGTCATGTGGTTTGTGCATCCGCTGTCGATAATCTAGCTTGAGCCCCCAGATGCATAAACCTGCAAGACAATTTACGCTTGAGTTTTAGGTACCCAACTCTTGTTGGGTCCTACAAGGTAAGTTACAATAGCCTTTGGAACCCAAATACAAGTCTTGTCTCCCTTGCATTTGGATCCCAACTTTCTAGCAACTACTTTTTCATTCTTACATACAAGCGCAAATGAAGTATTGCAAGCATGGTAAATAGTGGAAGGTTCATTGCACATTCTCCTAGGCACATGAGACACAACATTACTTTTTCTAGGCCTACTTCTACCATGCACAAAAGTAGAGGTAGAGGCAAACATAGCATGTGAATTAAAAGCATCATAACTTCTATTATAATGAGCATTTCTAGAAAATTTTCTATCATAAATGTAAGCATGACATTTTTTAGAACTACTAGCCATAGGAGCCTTCCTTTTCTCCTTGTTGAGAATGAGAGTCTTTTGGCTTGTTAAGTTCTTGGTTTTCTTTCGAAAACTAAGTCCATCCTTAATAAAGGGGTGTCTACCAATTGTGTAGGCATCCCTAGCAAATTTTAACTTATCAAAATCATTTTTGCAAGTCTTAAGTTGAGCATTAAGACTTTCCACTTCATCATTCAATTTTATAATAGCAGTAAGATGTTCATTACATGCATCAGCATCAAAGTCCTTACATCTATTACAAATACTAACATGCTCTACACATGAACTAGATTTATTAGCTTCCTCTAGCTTAGCATTTAAATCATCATTCAAAATCTTTAAACTAGAGATAGATTCATGGCAAGCAGATAATTCAGAGGATAACATTTTATTTCTCTTAGTTTCTAGAGCAAGAGATTTTTGAACACTAACAAATTTATCATGCTCTTCATACAAAATATCCTCTTGCTTTTCTAAAAGTCTATCCTTTTTCATTTAGAGCATCAATTAATTCATTAGTCTTTTCTACTTTAGCTCTATCTAATCCTTTAAATAGACTAGAGTAATCTACTTCATCATCGGAGGAATCCTCATCACTAGAAGTAGAGTACTTAGGGGTATCTCGAACACTTACCTTCTTTTCCTTGGCCATGAGGCAAGTGTGGCGTTCGTTGGGGAAGAGCGAAGATTTGTTGAAGGCCGAGGCTGCCAGTCCTTCATCGTCGGAGTCGGATGAAGAGCAGTCTAAATCCCATTCTTTGCCAAGGTGCGCCTCGCCCTTCGTCTTCTTGTAAACCTTCTTCTTCTCCCTCTTCCCATGCTTCTCTTGTTCCTGGTCATTATTATTATCGAGGCATTGTGCTATAAAATGACCAGTCTTACCGCATTTGAAACAGGAGCGCTTTCCCCTTGCTTTGTTCTTGTTGGGGTACTCCTTGCGTCCTTTCAGTGCGGTCTTGAAGCGCTTGATGATTAGGGTCATCTCATCTTCGTTTAGCCCGGCAGCCTCAACTTGTGCCACCTTGCTTGGTAGCGCCTCCCTGCTGCTTGTTTCTTTGAGAGCAACGGGTTGAGGCTCGTAGACGGGTAGAGGGCCATTAAGAGCATCATCCACGTATCGTGCTTCCTTTACCATCATACGCCCGCTCACGAATTTTCCGAGTATCTCCTCGGGCGTTATTTTGGTGTACCTGGGATTTTCACGAATAAGGTTTACAAGATGGGGGTCAATTACCGTGAATGACCTTAGCATAAGTCGGACGACGTCGTGGTCCGTCCATCTTGTGCTTCCATAGCTTCTAATCTTGTTGATGAGGGTCTTGAGCCTGTTGTAGGTTTGCGTTGGCTCCTCTCCCCTGATCATCGCAAATCTTCCCAGCTCGCCTTCCACCAACTCCATTTTGGTGATCATGGTGGCGTCGTTTCCCTCATGAGATGTCTTGAGGGTGTCCCAGATTTGCTTGGCGTTGTCCAAGCCGCTCACCTTGTTGTATTCATCCCTGCACAAAGATGCTAGCAAAACAGTGGTAGCTTGTGCATTCTTATGAATTTGCTCATTAATAAACACATGGTTATCCGTACTATCAAAATGCATTCCATTTTCAACTATCTCCCAAATACTAGGATGGAGAGAAAATAAGTGACTACGCATTTTGGGACTCCAAAAGAGTAGTCTTCTCCATCAAAGTGTGGAGGTTTACCAAGTGGAATTGATAGCAAATGAGCATTAGAATTGAATGGAATACGAGAATAATCAAATGAATAGTTTTGATTAACCGGTTTCTTTTTAGACGAGTCATCGTCGTCGTCGTCTCTTGGTGAAGAAGAGGAGACGTCGCTATCGTAGTAAATGATCTTCTTGATGCGTCTCTTCTTCTTCTCGTCCCTCTTCTTGTGACTCGATCCTGAGTCAGTGGGCTTGTCGTCCCTTGGCTCGTTGAAGAGGGACTCCTCCTTGTCGTTAACCACCACCCCCTTTCCCTTAGGATCCATCTCTTCGGGCGATTAGTCTCTTAGATGAAGAGAACGACTCTGATACCAATTGAGAGGACCTAGAGGGGGGTGAATAGGTGATCCTATAAAATTCAACACCGAATAGCCACAAAACTTAGTTATAGGAGTGTTAGTGCGACTAAGTAGTTGAGAAGCAAGTTCTTGAGGACAAAACAATCACAGAGAGATCAACACAAGACACACGATTTTTATCCCGTGGTTCGGCCAAGTAACATTTGCCTACTTCCATGTTGTGGCGTCCCAATGGACGAGGGTTGCACTCAACCCCTTTCAAGTGATCCGATGATCAACTTGAATACCACGGTTTTTCCTTTAGATGCTTATTCCCGTTTGCGAGGAATCTCCACAAGATTGGAGTCTCTCACCCTTACAACAAATATTACAATGAAAGCACGGAGTAAGGTTGGGATGAGCAACACACACAAGACACAAATTGCAGCACACCCACGCACACAAGAGAAGACTTGAGCTCAAATGACAACACAGGGAGTCCTTGACTCGAATGGAGCTCAAATCTCTAACACAACAAAACGAATGTGTGGGAACAAAGTCTGGATGCCTTAGGATGCTTAGTGAATGCTTGTGTAGCTCCTCCATGTGCCTAGGGGGCCCTTTTATAGCCTTAAGGCAGCTAGGAGCCGTTGGAGACCAATCAAGGAAGGCCAAAGTTGCTTTCTGTCGGGTGGTGCACCGGACAGTCGGGTGGTGCACCGGACAGTCCGGTGCACCACCGGATAGCTACTGTAGCCTGTCCGGTGCCGATCGCCTTCCTTTTCGGGCACAAACGACTGTTGCAGCTCCGGGCCAGTTGGCGCACCGGACACTGTCCGGTGCACATCGAACAGTCTGGTGCCCGCTACCGCCGTTGGAGCTACCACTGAGAGCACCTAGAGGGGGGGTGATTAGGTGATCCTGTAAAACTTGAAACTTAATGCCACAAAACTTGATTAGGAGTTAGCATAATAATGCCAAGTGGCTAGAGAGGAGTCTTAGCAAAACACAATAACCACAAAGAGATCAACACAGAGATGGCACAGTGGTTTATCTCATGGTTCGGCCAAGTCCAACGCTTGCCTACTCCACGTTGTGGCGTTCCAACGGACGAGGGTTGCAATCAACCCCTCTCAAGCGGTCTAAAGACCCACTTGAATACCACGGTGTTTTGCTTTGCTTTACTATATCCCGCTTGCGAGGAATCTCCACAACTTGGAGTCTCTCGCCCTTACAAAGATGTTCACAAAGAATCACGGAAGTAAGGATGGGATGAGCAACGCACACAAGACAAAAAAATCACAGCAAACACGCACACACAAGACCCAGACTTGAGCTCAAAAGAATATCACGAGGTTCTCACTAGAACGGAGCTCAAATCACTAAGAATGTCAAACAAGTGCGCAAGAATGAAGTGTGAGTGATCAACAATGCTCAAAGGATGCTTGGTGTACTCCTCCATGCGCCTAGGGGTCCCTTTTTTATAGCCCCAAGGCAGCTAGAAGCCGTTGAGAGCATTCCAGGAAGGCAATTCTTGCCTTCTGTCGCCTGGCGCACCGGACAGTCCGGTGCACCACCGGACACTGTCCGGTGCGGATCTCTTTCCTTATTTGGCGAAGCCGACCGTTGCATATTCAGAGCCGTTGGCGCACCGGACACTGTCCGGTGCACACCGGACAGTCCGGTGCCCCTTGTGACCGTTGGCTCGACCACGCGTCACGCGCGGAATCCTCGGCCGACCGTTGGCCCGGCTGACTGTTGGCTCACCGGACAGTCCGGTGATTTATAGTCGTACGCCGTTGATCGCTTCCCGAGAGCAGCCAGTTGACAGTCACCAGCCTGGCGCACCGGACACTGTCCGGTGCACCACCGGACAGTCCGGTGCACCCAGACCGAGCTGTCTTTGGCTGAACAAAGCCATCTCTTTTCCAATTTGATTTCTCCTGTTTCTAGCACTTAGACACAATACATTAGTTCTTAAAACAATGTACCAAGTCTAGAAACATACGTTTAGACTTGATTTGCACTTTGTCCATCACTTTGCATAGATTACCATAAGTCCACTTGTGTTGGCACTCAATCACCAAAATACTTAGAAATGGCCCAAGGGCACATTTCTCTTTCAATCTCCCCCTTTTTGGTGATTTATGCCAACACAACAAAAAGCAACTAAAGGAAGTGCAACATCAATACAATTGAGAACTCAATATTGTTTTGATTCAAAATTGGCATATATGGATCATTCTTTGCCACCACTTGGTTTTGTTTTTGCAAATCAACCTCAACTTTCTATCTCTAAGTCAAACACACTTGTTGAGACATAAAGAGAGTTGTTCCAAGAGAAATTGATCAAAGATTTCAAAAACTCCCATTTTTCCCATAATCAACTATTCTCCCCACAAGAGGCCAACTTTTGACAAAAGAGACAACAAGAGAGTTTTTCCAAACCAAAAGCTCTATTCAAAATTCTCAAGTGGTAGCTGATCCATTTATTGCTTTGGCCTTATTTTCTTCCCCTTTGGCATCAAGCACCAAAACGGGATCAATCTTGGCCCTTAAACCTTATTGCCTCACCAAAATCTTCAAGTAAGAGTACAAAAGGCAATAAGAAGATGGGGATGAACTTGGAGTGAGTTATCCTCTCATCGGAGTGCAGTGGAAGTCTTTCATGGTCCAAGTCCACCTTTCCCTTTCAATCCACCTTTGAGACTAAATCAAGCAAACTCAAGCACACGGTTAGTCTCAAAGGGTCAAGTTGTAGCACAGCTCCCCCTAAATATGTGCATCACTCACACATGGACTTTTGAGGTCCGGGAAGTGTTTGTACAACTTGAGCACCATAAATAAACAATAGAATGCATAAGGAACATGATCAAGGCATAATACACATGTATGCTATAAATCAATCCAAGTTCCGCGAATCTAAGACATTTAGCTCACTACGTAGCCTGCAAAAGGTCTTTTCATCTAAAGGCTTGGTAAAGATATCGGCTAGCTGGTTCTCTCAAAAAGTGATGCCGGATGTCAATGTGCTTTGTGCGGCTGTGCTCAACAGGATTGTCCGCTATGCGAATAGCACTCTCATTATCGCATAGGAGTGGGACTTTGCTCAGATTGTAGCCAAAGTCCCGGAGGGTTTGCCTCATCCAAAGTAGTTGCGCACAACACTGTCCTGCGGCAACATACTCGGCCTCAGCGGTGGATAGGGCAACGGAAGTTTGTTTCTTAGAACTCCATGACACCAGGGACCTTCCTAAGAATTGGCACGTCCCTGATGTACTCTTCCTATCGACCTTACATCCAGCATAATCGGAGTCTGAATATCCAATTAAGTCAAAGGTAGACCCCTTTGGATACCAGATCCCGAAGCAAGGCGTAGCGACTAAATATCTAAGAATTCGCTTCACAGCCACTAAGTGACACTCCCTTGGATCGGATTGAAATCTAGCACACATGCATACACTAAGCATAATATCCGGTCTACTAGCGCATAAATAAAGCAAAAAACCTATCATGGACCGGTATGCTTTTTGATCAACGGACTTACCTCCTTTGTTGAGGTCGACGTGTCCGTCAGTTCCCATCGGAGTCTTTGCGGGCTTGGCGTTCTTCATCCCAAACCGCTTTAGCAAGTCTTGCGTGTACTTCGTTTGGGAGATGAAGGTGCCGTCCTTGAGTTGCTTCACTTGGAACCCAAGGAAGTAGTTCAACTCGCCCATCATCGACATCTCAAACTTTTGGGTCATCACTCTGCTAAACTCTTCACAAGACTTTTGGTTAGTAGAACCAAATAATATGTCATCGACATAAATTTGGCACATAAATAAGTCACCATCACAAGTCTTAGTGAATAAAGTCGGATCGGCTTTCCCAACCTTGAAAGCATTAGCAATTAGAAAGTCTCTAAGGCATTCATACCATGCTCTTAGGGCTTGCTTAAGTCCATAGAGCGCCTTAGATAGCTTACATACATGGTCGGGGTACCGTTCATCCTTGAAGCCAGGGGGTTGCTCCACGTACACCTCCTCCTTAATTGGCCCGTTGAGGAAAGCGCTCTTCACATCCATATGGAACAACCTGAAAGAACGGTGAGCGGCATATGCTAGCAAAATACGAATGGACTCTAGCCTAGCCATAGGAGCAAAAGTCTCCTCAAAGTCCAAACCTGCGACTTGGGCATAACCTTTTGCCACAAGTCGAGCCTTGTTCCTTGTCACCACCCCGTGCTCGTCTTGTTTGTTGCGGAACACCCACTTGGTTCCCACAATATTTTGCTTGGGGCGAGGCACCAGTGTCCAAACTTCATTTCTCTTGAAATTATTGAGCTCCTCTTGCATGGCCAACACCCAGTCCGGATCTAGCAAGGCCTCTTCTACCCTGAAAGGCTCAATAGAAGAGACAAAGGAGTAATGCTCACAAAAATTAACTAATCTAGAACGAGTAGTTACTCCATTGCTAATGTCTCCCAAAATTTGGTCGACGGGATGATTCCTTTGAATCGTCGCTCGAACTTGGGTTGGAGGTGCCGGTTGTGCTTCTTCCTCCATCACATGATCATCTTGTGATCCCCCTTGATCACACACCTCCTCTTGATGAACCTGTTCATCGTCTTGAGTTGGGGAATGCACCATTGTTGAGGAAGAAGGTTTATCTTGCTCCTTTTGTTCCTGTGGCCGCACATCTCCAATCGTCATGGTGCGTATTGCGGCCGTTGGAACGTCTCCTTCATCTACATCATCAAGATCAACAACTTGCTCTCTTGGAGAGCCATTAGTCTCATCAAATACAACGTCGCTAGAGACTTCAACCAAACCCGATGATTTGTTGAAGACCCTACACGCCTTTGTATTTGAGTCATAACCTAACAAAAACCCTTCTACAGCTTTGGGAGCAAACTTAGAATTTCTACCTTTCTTTACTAGAATATAACATTTGCTCCCAAATACACGAAAGTAAGACACATTGGGTTTGTTACCGGTTAGAAGCTCATACGAAGTCTTCTTGAGGAGGCGGTGAAGGTAGACCCGGTTGATGGCGTGGCAAGCCGTGTTCACGGCTTCCGACCAAAACTGCTCAGGGGTCTTGAACTCTCCAAGCATCGTCCTCGCCATGTCTATGAGCGTCCTGTTCTTCCTCTCTACCACACCATTTTGCTGTGGTGTGTAGGGAGCGGAGAACTCGTGCTTGATCCCTTCCTCCTCAAGGTACTCCTCCACTTGAAGGTTCTTGAACTCGGACCCGTTGTCGCTCCTTATCTTCTTCACCTTGTGCTTAAACTCATTTTGAGCTCTCCTTAGGAAGCGCTTGAGGGTCCCTTGGGTTTCAGACTTATCCTGTAAAAAGAATACCCAAGTGAAGCGGGAAAAATCATCAACTATAACAAGACCATACTTACTTCCTCCTATGCTTAGATAGGCGACGGGTCCGAAGAGGTCCATATGAAGCAACTCCAAAGGTCTTGATGTGGTCATCACATTTTTGGTATGATGAGAGCTTCCCACCTGTTTACCTGCTTGACAAGCTGCACAAGGTCTATCTTGTTCGAAAGTTACATTAGTTAGACCTATCACGTGTTCTCCCTTTAGAAGCTTATGAAGGTTCTTCATCCCCACATGAGCTAAACGGCGATGCCACAGCCAGCCCATGCTAGTCTTAGCAATTAAGCATGCATCTAGACCGGCCTCCTCTTTTGCAAAATCAACTAAATAGAGTTTGCCGTCTAATACACCCTTAAAAGCTAATGAACCATCACTTCTTCTAAAGACAGACACATCTACATTTGTGAATAAGCAGTTATATCCCATATTACAAAGCTAACTCACAGACAACAAGTTATATCCAAGCGACTCAACTAAAAACACATTGGAAATGGAGTGCTCGGATGAAATAGCTATTTTTCCTAACCCTTTCACCTTGCCTTGATTCCCGTCACCGAATATGATTGAGTCTTGGGAATCTTTGTTCTTGACGTAGGAGGTGAACATCTTCTTCTCCCCCGTCATGTGGTTTGTGCATCCGCTGTCGATAATCCAGCTTGAACCCCCGGATGCATAAACCTGCAAGGCAAATTTAGGCTTGGGTTTTAGGTACCCAACTCTTGTTGGGTCCTACAAGGTTAGTCACAATGGTCTTAGGGACCCAAATGCAAGTTTTATCTCCCTTGCTTTTTGCCCTTAACTTTCTAGCAATCACCTTCTTATCCTTCTTACAAATAGCAAAGGAAGCATTGCAAGCATGATATATTGTAGAAGGTTCATTTATTTTCCTAGGAATACTAGCAACATTTCTCCTAGGCATATGATGAATGACATTTCTCCTAGGCATATCTCTATCATGCATATAGGAAGAGCTTGAAGCAAACATTGCATTTGAATCATAAGCATTACAACTCCTATCATGATGAATATTTCTAGAAAATTTCCTATAAATAAATGCATGATTATTTTGAGCACTATTAGCCATAGGGGCCTTCCCTTTCTCCTTGGTGGAGATGGAAGCCTTATGGCTTGTTAAGTTCTTGACTTCCCTCTTGAAGCCAAGACCATCCTTAATTGAGGAGTGTCTACCAATTGTGTAGGCATCCCTTGCAAATTTTATTTTATCAAATTCACTCTTGCTAGTCTTAAGTTGGGCATTAAGACTAGCCACTTCATCATTCAATTTAGAAATTGAAACTAGGTGTTCACTACAAGCATCAACATTAAAATCTTTACACCTATTGCAAATTGCAACATTTTCTACACAAGATGTTGATTTATTTGCTATTTCTAACTTAGCATTCAAATCATCATTTATGCTCTTTAAGCTAGAAATAGAGTCATGGCATGTAGACAATTCACAAGAAAGCATTTCGTTCCTTTTAATTTCTAAAGCAAGGGATTTTTGTGCCTCTACAAACTTATCATGTTCTTCATACAAAAGATCCTCTTGCTTTTCTAATAATCTATTCTTATCATTCAAGGCATCAATCAATTCATTAATCTTATCAACCTTAGTTCTATCTAAGCCCTTGAATAAACATGAATAGTCTATTTCATCATCGCTAGATTCTTCATCACTTGAGGAAGCGTAAGTATTAGTATTACGAGTGCTTACCTTCTTTTTCGTTGCCATGAGGCAAGTGTGATGCTCGTTGGGGAAGAGGGACGATTTGTTGAAGGCGGTGGCGGCGAGTCCTTCGTTGTCGGAGTCGGACGACGAACAATCCGAGTCCCACTCCTTTCCAAGGTGTGCCTCGCCCTTAGCCTTCTTGTACGCCTTTTTCTTTTCCCTCTTGTTCCCTTGTTCCTGGTCATTATCATTATCGGGACAATTAGCGATAAAATGACCAATCTTACCACATTTGAAGCATGAGTGCTTCCCCTTCGTCTTGTTCTTGTTAGGTTGCCCCTTGCGACCCTTTAGCGCCGTCTTGAAGCGCTTGATGATGAGGGCCATCTCTTCATCATTAAGTCCGGCCGCCTCAACTTGTGCCACCTTGCTAGGTAGCGCCTCCTTGCTCCTCGTTGCCTTGAGAGCAATAGTTTGAGGCTCTTGGATTGGGCCATTTAATGCATCGTCGACGTATCTTGCCTCCTTGATCATCATCCGCCCGCTTACAAACTTTCCAAGTATCTCCTCGGGCGTCATCTTGGTGTACCTAGGATTCTCACGAATATTGTTCACAAGATGTGGATCAAGGACGGTAAAAGACCTTAGCATTAGGTGGACGACGTCGTGGTCCGTCCATCGCG
Organism: Zea luxurians; assembly: GCA_029449295.1. Taxonomy (NCBI): domain Eukaryota; kingdom Viridiplantae; phylum Streptophyta; class Magnoliopsida; order Poales; family Poaceae; genus Zea; species Zea luxurians. The sequence continues at coordinate 187,110,160 of JAOPSE010000004.1, read as the reverse complement.
TGCTTCTATAGCTCCTTATTTTGTTGATGAGGGTCTTGAGCCGGTTGTAAGTTTGGGTTGGCTCCTCGCCCCTGATCATTGCGAATCTCCCAAGTTCGCCCTCCACCAACTCCATCTTGGTGAGCATGGTGACGTCGTTCCCCTCATGTGAGATCTTGAGGGTGTCCCAAATCTGCTTGGCGTTATCCAAGCCGCTCACCTTATGGTATTCATCCCTGCACAATGAAGCTAGAAGAACAGTAGTAGCTTGTGCATTTTTGTGAATTTGCTCATTAATGAACATGGAACTATCAGTACTATCAAATTTCATTCCACTCTCTACTATCTCCCATATGCTTGGATGGAGAGAGAACAAGTGACTACGCATTTTGTAACTCCAAAATCTGTAGTCCTCTCCATCAAAGTGAGGAGGTTTACCAAGTGGAATGGAGAGTAAGTGAGCATTGGTACTTTGCAGAATACGAGAGTAATCAAAAGAAAAGTTCGAATTGACCGTTTTTTTTCTCGTAGTCGTTGTCGTTGTTGTCCTTTTGGGAAGAAGAGGACTCGTCGCTGTCGTCGTAGTAGACGATCTCCTTGATGTGCCTTGTCTTCTTCTTCTTCCCATCTTTTCGTTTGTGGCCCGAGCCCGAGTCGGTAGGCTTGTCATCTTTTGGCTCGTTGATGAAGGACTCCTTCTCCTTATCATTGATCACAATCCCCTTGCCCTTAGGATCCATCTCTTCGGGCGATTAGTCCATTTCTTGAAGAGAACGACTCTGATACCAATTGAGAGCACCTAGAGGGGGGGTGAATAGGTGATCCTGTAAAACTTGAAACTTAATGCCACAAAACTTGATTAGGAGTTAGCACAATAATGCCAAGTGACTAGAGAAGAGTCTTAGCAAAACACAATAACCACAAAGAGATCAACACAGAGATGGCACAGTGGTTTATCTCGTGGTTCGACCAAGTCCAACGCTTGCCTACTCTACGTTGTGGCGTTCCAACGGACAAGGGTTGCAATCAACCCCTCTCAAGCGGTCTAAAGACCCACTTGAATACCACGGTGTTTTGCTTTGCTTTACTATATCCCGCTTGTGAGGAATCTCCATAACTTGGAGTCTCTCGCCCTTACAAAGATGTTCACAAAGAAGCACGGAAGTAAGGATGGGATGAGCAACGCACACAAGACACAAAAACCACAGCAAACACGCACACACAAGACCCAGACTTGAGCTCAAAAGAATATCACGAGGTTCTCACTAGAACGGAGCTTAAATCACTAAGAATGTCGAACAAGTGCACAAGAATGAAGTGTGAGTGATCAACAATGCTCAAAGGATGCTTGGTGTACTCCTCCATGCGCCTAGGGGTCCTTTTTTTATAGCCCCAAGGCAGCTAGGAGCCGTTGAGAGCATTCCAGGAAGGCAATTCTTGCCTTCTGTCGCCTGGCGCACCGGACAGTCCGGTGCACCACCGGACACTGTCCGGTGCGGATCTCTTTCCTTATTTGGCGAAGCCGACCGTTGCAGATTCAGAGTCGTTGGCGCACCGGACACTGTCCGGTGCACACCGGACAGTTCGGTGCCCCTTGTGACCGTTGGCTCGGCCACGCGTCACGCGCGGAATCCTTGGCCGACCGTTGGCCCGGCTGACTGTTGGCTCACCGGACAGTCCGGTGCACCACCGGACAATCCGATGATTTATAGCCATACGCCGTTGATCACTTCCCGAGAGCAGCCAGTTGACAGTCGCCAGCCTGGCGCACCGGACACTGTTCGGTGCACCACCGGACACAGTCCGGTGCACCCAGACCGAGCTGTCTTTGGCTGAACAAAGCCATCTCTTTTCTAATTTGATTTCTCCTGTTTCCAGCACTTAGACACAATACATTAGTTCTTAAAACAATGTACCAAGCCTAGAAACATACCTTTAGACTTGATTTGCACTTTGTCCATCACTTTGCATAAATTACCATAAGTCCACTTGTGTTGGCACTCAATCACCAAAATACTTAGAAATGGCCCAAGGGCACATTTTCCTTTCAACCACGCGTCGCCCGCGGATTGCGCGGCTGACCATTGGCGCAGACGACCGTTGGCTCACCGGACAGTCCGGTGAATTATAGCCGTATGCCGCTAAACTTTTCCCAAGAGCGGCCTATTCACCGGAAACCAGCCTGGCGCACCGGACACTGTCCGGTGCACCACCGGACAGTCCGGTGTGCCAGGCCGAGCTGGACTTTGGCTGCACACAGCCAAGTCTTTTGCAATTCTTTCTTTTCCTGTTTCTAGCACTTAGACAATATATGTTAGTACTCAAAACAATGTACTAAGTCTAGAAACGTACCTTGTTACATGATTTGCACTTTTTGCTTGTTTGGCACATAATAACTGAAAGGGAAATAGGCTTACACCTTTTCTTTACTGATTTTGGTGGTTGAATTGCCCAACACAAATAATTGGACTAACTAGTTTGCTCTAGATTATAAGTTTTACAGGTGCCAAAGGTTCACAATAGACCAATAAAAAGACCAAGAAAGGGTTCAAACAAAGAGAGCCAAAGACAACCGAAGTGTGCCCTGGTCTGGCGCACCGGACTGTCCGGTGCGCCAGGGAACTTGACGCTGAACTCGCTACCTTCGGGAAAATGGAGGCCGCTCCGCTATAATTCACCGGACCGTCCGGTGTATGCACCGGACAGTGTCCGCTGGCACACCGGACTGTCCGGTGTATGCACCGGACAGTGTCCGGTGGCACACCGGACTGTCCGGTGTGTCAGCGGAGCAATGGCTACTTCGGCGCCAACGGTCGACTGCAACGCATTTAATGCGCGCCTGCACGCGCAGAAGTCAGAGCACGCGCAGCTGGCGCACCGGACAGTCTACAGGACTTGTCCGGTGCACCACCGGACAGCCAGAAGACTCCACCTGTCAGAGCTCCAACGGTCGAACCCTAACGGCCGGGTGACGTGGCTGGCGCACCGGACAGTGTCCGGTAGCGCACCGGACTGTCCGGTGCGCCATTCGACAGCTGCCTCCACCAAACGACTAGTTTGGTGGTTGGGGCTATAAATACCCCAACCACCCCACCATTCATTGTATCCAAGTATTCCAGCTTCCAACTACTTACAAGAGCTATAACATTCAATTCTAGACACAACCAAAGAGATCAAATCCTCTCCCAAGTCCGGAATCACTCCAAATCAAATAGTGACTAGAGAGAGCGATATTTGTGTTTATTTGAGCTCTTGCGCTTAGATTGCTTCTTTTCTTTCTCATTCTTTCTTGAGATTCACTCAATTGTAACCAAGGCAAGAGACACCAATTATGTGGTGGTCCTTGCGGGGACTTTGTGTCCCGTGTGATTGAGAAGAGAAGCTCACTCGGTCTAAGTGACCGTTTGAGAGAGGGAAAGGGTTGAAAGAGATCCGGTCTTTGTGACCACCTCAACGGGGAGTAGGTTTGCAAGAACCGAACCTCGGTAAAACAAATCCTTGTGTCTCACTCTTTATTTGCTTGCGATTTGTTTTTCACCCTCTCTCTCGGACTCGCTTATACTTCTAACGCTAACCCGGCTTGTAGTTGTGATTAACTTTGTAAATTTCAGTTTCGCCTATTCACCCCCTCTAGGCGACTTTCAATAACTCACTCACTATGTGTTGGACACTTAATCACCAAAACATTATAAAAATGGCCCAAGGGCACATTTCCCTTTCACCTGCTGCATGCGCACAAATTTAGGATGGAAAAATGTGTGTTTAAAGGAAATAGATTGGCATGCATGGAAACAAAAAATTTGATTTAAATGTTTAATTGCCTCCATAAATATAGGATCTCTACAACAGTTATGCATCTATGCTCGTTAAAACCAGTTTACGATATACGCTGAGACTAATTATTCTACACATCAAAGATATTTATGCAATGCAGTACACGGTGTACAAAATCTGTTTACTATTGCATGCGCACAAATTTAGGATGACAAGAATGTGAGTTGAAAGGAAATGCATTGACATGCATTGAAACAAAATATGATTTTCATTGTTTTGTTTTGTCCATAAATATATGATCTCTCCAACATCTATGCAGTTAGGCTCGTTAGAACCAGTTTATGATATATACTGATACTAATTATGCTATATGTCGAAGTTATTTATGCATTGCAGTACACTACGCAAAAATCAACAAATGTTTACATAAAATTTGTGCGGGGACTTTGTGTCCCGTGTGATTGAGAAGAGAAGCTCACTCGGTCTAAGTGTCTGTTTGAGAGAGGGAAAGGGTTGAAAGAGACCCGGTCTTTGTGACCACCTCAACGGGGAGTAGGTTTGCAAGAACCGAACTTCGGTAAAACAAATCCTTGTGTCTCACTCTTTATTTGCTTGCGATTTGTTTTTCACCCTCTCTCTCGGACTCGCTTATACTTCTAACGCTAACTCGGCTTGTAGTTGTGATTAACTTTGTAAATTTCAGTTTCGCCCTATTCACCCCCCCCCCTCTAGGCGACTTTCAATTGGTATCGGAGCCCGGTGCTTCATTAGAGCCTAACCGCTCGAAGTAATGTCGAGAGATCACGCCAAGAAGGAGATGGTGACCGGCGACAAGCCCGCTACAAGCCACAGGAAGGCTCCATCGGGAGAGTCCCGCAACAAAGGGAAGGAGAAGGAATCATCTTCCCTCAAGTCGCATTGGAGTGGCGACAAGAAAAAGAAGATGAGGAAAGTGGTCTACTACGAGACCGACTCTTCATCGCCATCCACCTCCGGCTCCGACGCGCCATCCATAACTTCTAAGCGCCATGAGCGCAAGAAGTATAGTAAGATTCCCCTACGCTACCCTCGTATTTCAAAGCGTACTCCTTTACTCTCCGTTCCATTAGGCAAACCACCGATTTTTGACGGTGAAGATTACAATATGTGGAGTGACAAAATGAGGCATCATCTAACCTCACTCCACACAAGCATTTGGAATGTTGTTGAGTTTAGTGTATAGGTACCATCCGTAGGGGATGAAGACTATGATTCGGATGAAGTGGCCCAAATTCATCACTTCAACTCCCAAGCCACTACTATACTCCTCGCCTCTCTAAGTCGAGAGGAGTACAATAAGGTGCAAGGGTTGAAGAGCGCAAAGGAAATTTGGGACGTGCTCAAGACCGCGCACGAAGGAGACGAGGTGACCAAGATCACCAAGCGGGAGACGATCGAGGGGGAGCTCGGTCGCTTCATGCTTCACCAAGGGGAGGATCCGCAAGCCATGTACAACCGCTTGAAGACCTTGGTGAACCAAGTGCGCAACCTCGGGAGCACCAAATGGGATGACCATGAGATGGTCAAGGTTATTCTTAGATCCCTCATTTTTTAACCCTACACAAGTTCAATTAATTTGAGGTGATCCTAGATACAAGCTAATGTCTCCCGAGGAGGTTATAGGGAAGTTTGTAAGCTTTGAGCTAATGATCAAAGGCTCAAAGAAAATCATCGAGCAAGGCACCTCCTCCATGCCCGAGGCACAACCCGTCGCATTCAAGGCAACGGAGGAGAAGAAGGAAGAGTCTACACCAAGTAGGCTCCCCATCGACGCCTCAAAGCTCGACAATGAGGAGATGACTTTAATCATCAAAAGCTTTCAACAAATCCTCAAGCAAAGGAGGGGGAAGGACTACAAGCCCCGCTCCAAGAACATTTGCTACAAGTGTGGTAAGCCCGGTCACTTTATTGCAAAATGTCCTATTTCTAGTGACAGTGACAGGGGCGACGACAAGAATGAGAGAAGAAAGGAAAAGAAGAGGTACCACAAGAAGGGCGGCGATGCCCATGTGTGCCGCGAGTGGGACTCCGACGAGAGCTCCACCTATTCCTCCTCCGACAAGGACGCCGCCAACATCGCCGTCAACAAGGGACTCCTCTTCCCAACGTCGGCCACAAGTGCCTCATGGCAAAGGACGGCAAAAGGAAGAAGGTTAAATCTAAATCCTCCACTAAATATGCATCCTCTAGTGATGAAGACAATTCTAGTAATGAGGAGGATAATTTGTTTACTCTTTTTACCAACCTTAACATGGAACAAAAAGAGAAGTTAAATGAATTGATTAGCGCTATTCATGATAAGGATGAACTCTTGGATAGCCAAGAGGACTTCCTAATTAAGGAAAATAAGAAGCATGTTAAGGTTAAGAATGCTTATGCTCTAGAAATGGAAAATGTGAAAAATTAACTAGTGAGCTAAGCACTTGTCATGATTTGATTGCCAACCTTAGAAATGAAAATGCTAGATTAATTACTAAGGTTGATTCAAATGTTTGTGATGATTCATATGCCAATCTTAGAAATGATCATGCTATTTCTATTGCTAAGATTGAGAAATTGAATGCCTCTCTTGCTAGCCTTAGATTTGAAAATGAAAAATTGATTGCTAAGGCTGAAGACTTAGATGTTTGCAATGCTTCCATTTCCGATCTTAGAAGTGAAAATGACATTTTACATGCTAAGATTGTTGAACTAAAAACTTGCAAACCCTCTACATCCACCATTGAGCATGTTTCTATTTGCACTAAATGTAGAGATGTTGACATTGATGCTATTCATGATCACATGGTCTTAATTAAACAACAAAATGATCATATAGCAAAATTAGATGCTAAAATTGCCGAGCATGAACTAGAAAATGAAAAATTTAAATTTGCTCGTAGTATGCTTTATAGTGGAAGACGCCCTGGCATCAAGGATGGCATTGGCTTCCAAAAGAGAGACAATGTCAAACTTAATGCCCCTCCTAAAAAATTATCTAACTTTGTTAAGGGCAAGGCTCCCATGCCTCAGGATAGCGAGGGTTACATTTTGTACCCTGCCGGTTATCCTGAGCATAAGATTAGGAAAATTCATTATAGGAAGTCTCACTCTAGCCCTAATCATGCTTTTATGTATAAGGGTGAGACATCTAGTTCTAGGCAATCAACTCGTGCTAAATTGCCTAAGAAGAAAACTCTTAGTGCATCAAATGAACCTAGCATTTCATTTAAAACTTTTGATGCATCTTATGTTTTAACTAACACATCCGGCAAAGTAGTTGCCAAGTATGTTGGGGACAAACACAAGAGTTCCAAGACTTGTGTTTGGGTACCCAAAGTTCTTGTATCTAATGTCAAAGGACCCAAAACTGTTTGGGTACCTAAAATCAAGAACTAAACTTGTTTTGTAGGTTTATGCATCCGGAGGCTCAAGTTGGATCATCGATAGCGGGTGCACAAACCACATGACAGGGGAGAAAAGGATGTTCTCCTCCTATGAGAAAAACCAAGATCCCCAACAAGCTATCACATTCGGGGATGGAAATTAAGGTTTGGTCAAAGGATTGGGTAAAATTGCTATATCACCTGACTATTCCATTTCCAATGTTTTTCTTGTTGATTCATTAGATTACAATTTGCTTTCCGTTTCTCAACTATGCAAAATGGGCTACAACTGTCTATTTACTGATGTAGGTGTCACTGTCTTTAGAAGAAGTGATGATTCAGTAGCATTTAAGGGAGTGTTAGAGGGTCAGCTATACTTAGTTGATTTCAATAGAGCTAAACTCGACACTTGCTTAATTGCTAAGACTAACACGGGCTGGCTCTGGCATCGCCGACTAGCACATGTTGGGATGAAGAATCTTCATAAACTTCTAAAGGGAGAACACATTTTAGGACTAACCAATGTTCATTTTGAGAAAGACAGGATTTGTAGCGCATGTTAAGTCGGGAAGCAAGTTGGCGCTCATCATCCACATAAGAACATCTTAACGACTGATAGGCCACTGGAACTCCTCCACATGGACCTATTCGGTCCGATCGCTTACATAAGCATCGACGGGAGTAAGTATTGTCTAGTTATTGTGGATGACTATTCTCGCTTCACTTGGGTATTCTTTTTACAGGAAAAATCTCAAACCCAAGAGACCTTAAAGGGATTCTTTAGACGGGCTCAAAATGAGCTCGGCTTGAGGATCAAGAAAATTAGAAGTGATAATGGGTCGGAGTTCAAGAATTCGCAAATCGAAGGTTTCCTTAAGGAGGAGGGCATCAAGCATGAGTTCTCTTCTCCCTACACGCCACAACAAAATGGTGTAGTGGAGAGGAAGGATAGAACTCTATTGGACATGGCAAGAACCATGCTTGATGAGTACAAGACTTCGGATCGGTTTTGGGTCGAGGCGGTCAACATCGCATGCTACGCCATCAACCGGTTGTATCTACACCGAATCCTCAAGAAGGTTGGAGCGAAGGCAGAAACGCCACCCTTCGCCCGAAGTCTCCACCGCTTAGCCCCTGCCCTGAGGGACAAAGCGGGCAGGGACACCCTTCGCTTCATCGGCACCAGAGACAATGCGGAGACCCTTCGCTCGATTCGGCACCAGACGAAGGCCTGCGGCGACGCCTCCCCGCGGCGCGGCCTCGTTCAGCTCTGAGGCCCACATGAGATCTGGCCCATTATAACGGGCCCTGCGTGGCCGCGTTTGTGTTACGGGCCTAATTTGTAAAGGCATACCTGTAATTACAGCTTGTAACCCCGCTTTATGGGAATATTCTGGGGATAAACTAGGTACCTAAGGGCACATGCGTCCTTAACGCAAGGCGCCGTGCACTCGGATACCTATAAATACCCCCGCACAGTGCCCGTGAGAGGCCAGATTAACAGAGCTTTTGCCATCACGCGCGAGTGCCCTGTTGCCATCACCATTCCCTCGTGTTGGGTCCCCTTGCTGTCGAGAGCAAGTTCCAACATTTGGCGCCCACCGTTCGTGCTACGAGACAACCACCCGCGATGGCACCCAAGAGAGCTAACCCGAAGGCTGACGAGGCTGCGAAGGCAGCACTGCTCGCCGCAAGAAAGGGCAAGGCCCTCGCCCTCACCCAATCCACCCACCAAGAGGCCACTGAAGACGACACCCTCCGCACCTGCGACCCTGAGGGACAGCCCTCAGGCTTCGCACCTCCCTCAGACATCGCTCCACCGGAGGGCGCGGATCTCGCCGAGGACGGCGAGGTCCTCGGCATCTCAGCAGAAGAACAGCTACAGCTGCGCGCCCTGCGCCTCAAGAACCGCAACCTCCAGAGGCAGAAGGAGATACTGGAGGCCAAGCGCCAGCGTGTGTCCGCACTCGCCAAAGTGCGGCAGATGATACGCGACGAAGAGCACAAGGCCCAGGAACTCGAGCGGGAGATTGCGCTGATGCAGCGCGAAGGCCACCTCAGCCCGCGGTACGAGTCATCCCTCCAGCAGCGCGCACAAAACGAAGACACGCGCGAAGGCCACCCCGGCCTGCAGCATGGGCCACCCCTGCAACACCACGCGCAACCGGAGGACCCGCGTTTCCCCCAGCGCGACTTCACTTTCCCGCACGCCGCGCCATTCCAAGGGGTCAACTATCTCGACGAGCGAAGCCCCCTGGCGCCTCACCTGCAAGTGACGCCGTGGCCAGCTAACTTCCGGGCTGGGACCTACCCCAAGTACAACGGCAGCACCGACCCGGCTCAATACATAATGAGTTACCAGGTCGCCGTCGCATCGTCCGGGGGGGACGACGCCACAATGGCGAAGTCCTTCATCATCGCCCTCGAGGGCCCCGCGCTCACCTGGTTCACCAGGTTGCCTCCGCTGTCCATCGATTCCTGGAGAAGTCTCCGGGACAAGTTCCTCCTCAACTTCCAAGGGTACCGCCCGGACACCGACGCCCTGGCCGAGCTCTCGCTCTGCAAGCAGCTAGAGAAGGAGACCCTGAGGGAATATTACCGCAAATTCCTGACACTCAAGTCGCAGCTACCCTCAGTCGATGACCAGATTGCCATCCACTATGCTATCAGTGGTCTTCGCGCTGGCGTCCTTTACAGCCATTGCATCAGAGATCCGCCGAAGAACCTCCAAGAGTTATACCAGCTGTTTGAAAAGTACGCCAGATCCGAGGAGCTCCACCAGCGCAAGATTGAGTCCCAGCGGAAGCCAAAAGATGCTCCACAGTCCAGCCGCACGTGGACAAGGACTCCGCAACTAGACTCCGGTCGAGATGGCCGCGGTCAGCAGCAAGTGCACAACATCGCCAACCAGCAGCCGGCCGCTGACCCCCTTCGTCGCCAGGAATATCCCCCCCAGGGCCGCGGAAGTGGAACTCGCGGCAGGGGCCGAGGGCGTGCGCAGCCACCCCCTCCACCGCGCCGATTTTACTGCCTTTTCCATGGCGAAGACTGCGCCCACCAAACTAAAGACTGCCCCGAAGTAAAGGCCACCAGAGACAGAATGGCGAGGGCGCAGCCAGCCGACAACCCCAGAATTGTCGCGCATAATTACCAGCCACCCCCTCCACCATATATCCACGCTCCCGCCCCGCATCCACCGCACCACGCTTACCAACATCATCAGGAAGTACAAATCGTACATCCTCCGCCTCCACCACCACACCAGCAACAACAAAACATCCCCCATGCCCCAAAGCAGGAAGACTTCGCCGATCAACCTTATCGCGGAGTCATTCACATGATAACTGGGGGGTCCAGCACCGACTTCGACACCAAGCGGCAGAAGCGGGACCACTACCGCAGCATAAACCATGTCGCCGTCACGGGCCCAGTTGTGCAGACAAAGTGGTCCCACATACCGCTCACCTTCGACGCACGGGACGTCGACTTGCGCAGCGCCCCCCACTGCGATGCCATGGTTATCAATTGCAGCGTGGCAGGCTGGGACCTACACAAGGTCCTCGTTGACAACGGCAGCCAGGCGGACATCATCTTCCTCCACGCCTTCGATCGCATGGGCATCAGCCACAGCCTGCTTAAGCCTTCGGACAACCCGTTGTATGGCTTCGGCGGCAAAGGCACCTTCCCCGTCGGCAAAATAGAGTTGCCCCTCTCCTTCGGTGTAGCACCCAATGCCCGAAGTGAGCAAGTGACTTTTGACATTGTGGATATGGTATATCCATACAACGCCATCATGGGTCGGGACTCCATCAATAAGTTTGAAGCTGCCATCCACGGACTGTATTTGTGCATGAAGATACCAGGCCCGCTAGGCGTAATTACAGTCCGCGGTAACCAGCAAACAGCGCGCAACATAGAGCGGGACTTCATGCCTGGTCAGAGGAACGTGCACTGTCTCACGACACAGTGCGAGGTCCCTGCGCCCGCCAGCCCAACTGACAAGCAGCACGACAAGGCTCAGTTGCAGAGTCAGGACGGGACCAAGACTGTCCCCCTCGATCAGGCCACGCCCAAGCAGACAGTCACTATCAGCGAAGACCTCACTTCGCATGAAGAAGAGAAGCTCCTCTGCTGCCTGGCCAAGAATAAAGATGTCTTCGCCTGGTCCGCCCTCGACCTGGTCGGAGTCAGCCGATCCATAATCGAGCACAGTTTGGGAATCGACCCCTTGGTGCGACCAAGAAAGCAAAAGCTTCGCAAAATGTCCGATGAAAAGACAGAGGCCGCCAAGGCGGAGGTGCACCGCCTCCTAGAGGCTAAATTCATTGAGCCAGTGGCTTACCCCACATGGCTCTCCAATGTTGTAATGGTGCAGAAAAAAAGCGGGAAATGGCGGATGTGCATAGACTTCACCAGTCTCAATAAGGCCTGCCCAAAAGACAATTTCCCGTTGCCACGGATCGACAAAATAGTCGATAGCGCGGCCGGATGCGAGGTCATGTCTCTCCTCGACTGCTTCTCCGGCTATCACCAGATATACATGAAGGCGGAAGACAAGGCTAGCACCAGCTTTATAACACCCTTCGGCACTTATTGCTTCATCAGAATGCCGGAGGGTCTCAAGAACGCCGGGTCCACCTTCTCCAGACTCACCAAAACAGTACTCGAGGGGCAGGTCGGCAGAAATATATTTACATACGTGGACGACATCGTCGTCGCCAGCAAAAATAAGGAGGACCACCTCGCCGACCTGGCCGAGACATTCGCAAACATGCGAGATGCACGACTCCGCTTAAACCCGGAAAAGTGCGTCTTCGGTGTTCGCCAGGGCAAGATATTGGGCTACCTGGTGTCGCACCGCGGCATCGAGGCCAACCCAACCAAGATCCAGGCCATCATCGACATGTCGCCTCCGCAGTCCACCAGGGATGTCCAGCGTCTGACAGGCAGATTGGCCGCTCTCAACAGATTCATTTCCAGGTCGGCCGAGCGAAGTCTTCCTTTCCTCAAAACTCTTCGCGGCGCAAAAGACTTCGCCTGGGGGCCGGAGCAAGCAGCGGCCTTCGCCTCATTAAAACAGTACTTAACGGAGTTGGCCACCCTCACGAGCCCCGACTCCTCGCTCCCCTTATTGCTCTATGTCGCGGCTTCGCCGCACGCGGTCAGCGCGGCACTAGTGCAGGAGCAGACAGTCGAAGGCGCTGTCAGACAGTGCCCTGTTTATTACGTCTCCGAGGTCCTGACACCGTCCAAATACAACATGACAGAGCTGGAGAAGATCACCTACGCAGTCGTTATGTCCTCGCGCAAGCTGCGCCATTACTTTGAAGCATTCAAGGTCCGCGTCACCTCAGACAGGGGGCTCGGCGAACTGTTTAGAAACCCGGAGGCATCGGTGAGGATCGCCAAGTGGGCAGCCGAACTCTCCGGCTACCACATCAGCTTCGAGCCCAGGACAGCCATCAAATCGCAAGTCCTGGCAGACTTCGTCGTCGACTGGACCGGGCCAGTAACACAGCCGGACCCGACCATAGAGAAGGTCTGGACGATCCATTGCGACGGCGCATGGTGCCATGCGGGGGCAGGCGTCGCTGCAATCATAACCTCACCAGTCGGGGTCAAGCACAGATATGCAGCACGACTCAGCTTCAATCTGGAATCCGACAGATGCACAAATAATATAGCAGAATACGAAGCAGTCATCCTCGGCCTCCGCAAGCTGAGGGCCCTCGGAGTCACCACTTGCATCATCAAAACAGACTCCAAGGTAGTTGCCGGCCAGGTCGAGAAAGACTATGCAGCCAAGGACCCCGCACTCGTGCAGTACCTCGCGGCCATCCGAAGTCTCGAGAGGCAGTTCAAGGGGTTCACCGTGCAGCATGTGGACCGGGCCAAGAATGAGGAGGCCGACGCATTGGCCAAGGCCGCGGCCAGGGGCGAAACTCTGCCCTCCGACGTGTTCTTCCACGTCATCGGCACGCCAGCAGTCCGGAGCCCCGAAGGGCTCCAAATAACCAACGACAGCGAGGGCCACCGTACAGTCAACCTCATCATGACCGAAGACTGGCGAGCACCCATTACCCTGTTCCTGCAGGGGTATTATCACCCAGCCGACATCAGTGAGGCCAAGCGCCTCAGACATCGAAGCCGGGACTTCGCTCTGATTGAAGGCCAACTCTACAAAAAAGGGGTCAGCCAACCAATGCTTAAGTGCGTCACCGAGGCCGAAGGCATGCAGGTCCTACGTGAAGTCCACAGTGGCACGTGCGGCTCGCACGCGGGGCCAAGGGCCCTAGCTGCTAAGGTGATCCGCCAGGGTTTTTACTGGCCCGCAATAATTTGCGCCGCGAATCGGGTCACTCGGTCCTGCGAAGCCTGCCAGAAGTTCTCTCCTCGGTCAGGCGGCCCTTCGCAGTATACAAAGCTGATCGCCCACACATGGCCTCTCCAGCGCTGGGGTCTCGACATTGTTGGACCCCTGCCCACCGCTCAGGGGAACCTTAAGTTCGCCTTCGTCGCGGTCGAGTACTTCACCAAATGGATCGAGGCGCGGGCTGTCTCCACAATAACATCAAAGACTGCCCAAAAATTCTTCTGGCAGAACATCGTTTGCCGCTTCGGAGTACCGTCCGAATTAACAGTCGACAACGGCAAGCAGTTTGATAACCAAGACTTCAAGGATTTTTGTTTCTCCATTGGCACCAAGCTTGCCTTCGCCTTAGTCTATCATCCGCAGTCCAACGGGGTCGTGGAGCGCGCCAACGGGAAAATCTTCACAGCTATCAAAAAATGCTCCTCGATGAAAAAAAGGGCAGATGGAGCGATTTCTTACCTGAGGCAGTCTGGGCACTAAACACGACTGAGTGCAGGGCGACCGGGTTTACTCCCTTCCGTCTTTTATACGGATCGGAGGCCATGACCCCGCAGGAAATAAAGCACGGGTCCCCGCGAACAGTCCCGTCAGCCGTCCCAGATGTGGACGAGCCAACTTCAAAGGATCTCATCGACGGAGACCGTGTCTTCGCCCTACAGGCCCTGAACAAGTATCAAGCCCAGACCAAAGCATGGCGCGACCATTCAGTCACCCCGAGGGAGTTCAGCGAGGGGGACCTCATACTCATTCGGACAGCTCGGACGGAGTCCAAGGGCAAGCTAGAGCCCAGGTGGGAGGGCCCTTTCATCGTCAAGACAAAAGCTTCCCCCAGCGCTTACAGGCTCACAACACCAACCGGCGAGGACCTGGAGCATTCCTGGAACATTGACAACCTCCGCAAATTTTTTGTTTGATTCCTCAGGGCTGTCTTCGCCCTTGTAATTCGCAAAAACAATCTTGCACCGGCCCGCACTCTTTTCCTCCCGGGGGGTGAGGTTTTTAACGAGGCGGAGCCATGTAATATATGCGTCAAAAATCCCCCGCAAAAAGACATGCGTCGAAAAAGACCACGATGACGGTCTTCGACATTCGACCACCACGAGGTCACCGCGAGGCTAAGCGCTAGCTACCCTCGCGTGCGACAAATCCGCGCAGAAGTCGCCTAAGGGTGCAGCCGGATTAGCACAACAAGTGCGGAAAAAATCTAAGTCTATCGCGAAGACTATCCGCGCAGAAGTCGCCTAAGGGTGCAGCCGGATTAGCACAACAAGTGCGGAAAAAATCCAAGTCTATCGCGAAGACTATCCGCGCAGAAGTCGCCTAAGGGTGCAGCCGGATTAGCACAACAAGTGCGGAAAAAATCTAAGTCTATCGCGAAGACTATCCGCGCAGAAGTCGCCTAAGGGTGCAGCCGGATTAGCACAACAAGTGCGGAAAAAAATCTAAGTCTATCGCGAAGACTATCCGCGCAGAAGTCGCCTAAGGGTGCAGCCGGATTAGCACAACAAGTGCGAAAAAAATCTAAGTCTATCGCGAAGACTATCCACGCAGAAGTCGCCTAAGGGTGCAGCCGGATTAGCACAACAAGTGCGGAAAAAAATCTAAGTCTATCGCGAAGACTATCCGCGCAGAAGTCGCCTAAGGGTGCAGCCGGATTAGCACAACAGGTGCGGAAAAAATCTAAGTCTATCGCGAAGACTATTCGCGCAGAAGTCGCCTAAGGGTACAGCCGGTTTAGCACAACAAGTGCGGAAAAAAATAAGTCTATCGCGAAGACTATCCGCGCAGAAGTCGCCTACGGGTGCAGCCGGATTAGCACAACAGGTGCGGAAAAAATCTAAGTCTATCGCGAAGACTATCCGCGCAGAAGTCGCCTAAGGGTACAGTCGGTTTAGCACAACAAGTGCGAAAAAACCGAAGATTATCTGTGCAGAAGACACTTAAGGGTACACCTCGGCTAGCACAACAACGGCTGAAACGACAACATCAAACCATTCACGCCAAGACCAACTATAATCAAGCAAGCACAGCGCAGCCAAACAAATCAGTGAGTACAAAACGCCTTCGCACACACACATGCACGCGAGGACACACAATTCCACCATACAAGCCTCTACATACACAAGCGAGGGCACCACACTCTACATCGGCTCAACCTTAGGAATAATTCCCATCTCCCTATAATTAAATAACATTATCCTGAGCTCCTCACCCGCAAAAAGCCTTCGCAGTTCCCCTTCACCTACACTCTCGGCGGTCGGCAGAGACAACAGTTCCTGCCGACCAGCCCCACTCACACGAAGCAGAGCCCGCTCCTCCGCGCTAACCCTACGTTTTGCAACCGCCCTTCGTCGACGGCGCCCGGCGCTAGGGCCTGGCACGTCCGACGCGTCCGCGGCGTGTGGCGAAGCCTCCGCCGCAGCCACGTCCAAGGCCGCAAAATAATCCAAATTCTCCTCCGACGACTCCTCGGTCCACTCAACCGAGCTCCCGGAGTCAGCAAAGTCAAAAAACTCAGATGCAGACCCACTATATTCATTACCACCGTCCGCGGTCGAAGCCGCCAAAAACTCAGTAGCAGTGGTTGCGTGCGCAGGCCCAAAATCTTGAACCTGCGCAGCAACCAAAATTCAGTACAACATCCAAAATTCCCTAACCCTAAACAACCACTACGCCACCTGCGAGGGCCCTGACGCTGCGGGTGCCTCCGCCGTTGTCTCCGCCGCCACTTCCGCCACTGTTTCCACCGCCTCCGCCGCCGGATCTTCGACGGTCGGCGCAGCTGCTGCGAGGGCATCAGGAGTGCCTTCGGCCACCTTCAGGGGCAGGCCTTCAACTGTCGCAGCAGGTGCGGGGGCGCCTGGTGCGTCTTCCGCGGTATCCGGGGTCGGCTCCGGGTCTGGCAGGGCGCTGTTCAATGCTCCGAAGTCGTCCACCCGTTCGCCTCGCTCCGCCTAAAACAAAACATACAAAAAATCAGCAAACACACGCACAGACCACATCCAGCAAACGCCGAGCAAACGACAACGTTACCTGAGCTCTCGCAGCCTCGGCCCGCTCCCTGACCACATCACCACCATACAGACCCCACATCCGGTCATAGAGGGCACCGGCGGACTCCTTCACCACGGGGTCTTCGACCTTATAGATATCTCGCCCAAAATCTTCATCTGCCTGGTCGAAGGCCTCATAGTGCCGGCACCCTTCGCGAGAGAGTGCGTTCATCGCCCCCTCGCAGGTGACCAGGGAGGCGAACGACATTAATCCCCCCAGGACAGTGGGGAGCTCCTGCAGCTCCTCTTGCACCCATTCCAAACAGCGAAGCCCGGCCTCTCGCTCCGGCACCACGAAGTCACCGGTCCGCGCACCCAGCTCGCGATATGTGGCCATAAGCTGTGTGCGCGTCCGTTCGGCCTCCGTTCGCACCGCGGCTTCGGCCCCCTTCGCGCGGCTCTCCAGAGCGGTGAGCCGCCCCCGCAGGTCTTCGGCGAGATCCTTGGCAAGATTGGCTTCCGCCCGTGCCAGCCTAGCCTCCGCCTGCGCGGCCTGCTCCTTGGCGATGGCCTCGTTGGCCTCCTTCCTCTCCCCCGCCAGCTGGCGCCGGAGGTCAGCCTTTTCCTTCTCCAAGGCGGCCACCTTGTCCGCCAGTTTACGACACTTGCTGTCGGAGGCCGACTTCTCACGGACAGCGTCAGCATGTTGCGTCCGAAGTCTCTCGACTTCGGCAGACAAAGCTGCCGTAAGTGCCCCCGACGCAGTACGGCTGGTGAAGTCAGCCACCTGCAGAGCACACGTAAGGCCATGGCCGTAAAATATATATATATATATATATATATATATATATATAATAGCTCGGCGGACCTGACTCAGTGCCTCCGTCGCCTGACTCAGCGCCTCCGTCACTCCTTTCAGCCGGCGGGTCGCCGCGCCAGCCTCGTCCCTGACCAACGCGAGGGCCGACACCTCGCCTCCGGCGCCAAGGGTCCCGTCCCTCGCCTTCGACGACAGCGCAGCCGTCGCAATTGCCGCGGCAGGCACAACCATAGCAAGCCGGCCTTCGTCCGACCCTGCAACGCATCAACGAGTGTAAAAAAAAAAGGGCGGCCGGGTGACTTACCCCCA
The DNA here is from genome assembly GCA_029449295.1 of Zea luxurians. Taxonomy (NCBI): domain Eukaryota; kingdom Viridiplantae; phylum Streptophyta; class Magnoliopsida; order Poales; family Poaceae; genus Zea; species Zea luxurians. The sequence goes on along the minus strand of JAOPSE010000004.1, from coordinate 187,092,508 downwards.
AGATAATCGTCCACACTGATATCGGTGCCGAAGTCGGCAACGCGTTTGCCCGGCGGCGGCAACGTTCTGGCCGCCTTCGCAGCCTCCGCCACTCCGCTGGCCGGCGGCACCACCTTCGTCAGTTTGGAGACCCCGGCGCCCGCCGTTGTCTCCGGCGCCTTGCTAGGTGCAGAGGCGCCCGCCTTCGCCGCCAGCGGCGGCTTGCCTCCGCTGGAGGCCGCAGCCTTCGCCGCTCCCCGCTGCCTTTTCGGCCGGGCTTCGTGAATCCTGACGGTCGCCTGGCGTTTTTGCGCCGCCCCTTGGCGATCCTTGTCCATCACTGCCCACACAACAACACCGATATTTCGCCCGTAAGGAAAAACTCTCCACTGACGAACCATACGAGACGTAAAACAGTCTTCCTCAGCCGCGCAGGGGACAGGAACATTTCTAGGCCAGCAGCCCCCGGTAACCCTCAGCATCCGAGCCGAAGACTCCCGGAGCTCGGGCGAAGACATCCTCTCCCCCGGGGCCGCACACGTCCTCATTAACTCTCTAGCAAAACTATCAGACACCCCAATTCCTCCCATCGCAGTACCTAATTTTCTCTTTTTGAGGAGGGGGCGGCCGCCAGCGCAGGGTCGCCTCCAGTCTCCACCGCCGGTTTCTTCCCACGGCGGTCCGCTTCGTCTTGACCAGGGTAGCCGTCGTACGGCAACTGATTTAATTCGAAGACCCTGTTCAAACGTTCATTTGACCCGCGAATATCAAAGCTGCGCTGGCCTTCCGTCCTCGCCACGTACCGCCCCACGAGCCGCACCGCCAAGTCCTCCGCATCACGCACAAAGGCAGCCGGGTCACGGTTTCGCAAATTCAGTGCAAAGGCAGGACTTCGCACCACCCTTCCTCCGTGAAAAGGCATCTGGCGAGGGCACACTTCGCCCAGCGCCCAGCCGTGCGCCAAGGGCCAGACCCCGTACGCCACGAACTCTTCAACTAAATCACGACCACTGCTCTGGCCGGCGGCGCACCGAAGGGCCCCTTTGTCTGCATCCTCTTCTGCCACTTCAAAAGGCGGATACGCAGAGTAATAGTGAGAGCACATCTCAGACACGGGAAGTCCTTCATGGCCTTCGACAGTAGCCTCAGCAACGTAAAATCAAAATTCATTCCAATTGCCCCACTTGTTGCGGGCGCACGGAACCAACTCCACTACTGGCATTGTGGTCTTGCCGGTCTTCGGCGTGAATGTGCACGACCCGAACTGGGCGACTCCGTCCTCAACCACCCTCTTCTGCCAATGCAAGCAATAATTCTTCGCAAAAACTTCAACCGACGGCTGTCCGCCGTACGAAGTCGTCGCCCAGACATACTTCGCCAGCGCCACCACGGCGTTCGGTGTCAGCTGATGTATTTGAACGTTGAATCTACGCAGGACTTCGCCAACAAACTGGTGCGCAGGCAAGCGGAGACCGGCGACGAAGAACGCCTCGAAAACAACCAACTCACCCTCCGGCTCGGGGACTTCCTCCGTCCCCGGAGCACGAGCGACTCCGCCGCCAAAGTAGCCCAAGCGCTGCATATCTTCAACACGGGCCGACGTCATCCGTGACACACCAAAATCAATAGAGTCGCCGGCGCGCAGCTCCTCCACCATCACGCTACTCAACGTCTCCTCAGACGAGGCGGCGGCCGGCGGCGTGGCGTCGGCGGAAGAAGAAGAGGATGGCATTGCTACGTACCGTCGGCGGCGGCGGGCGGTCTGCTTCACTCGAGCCAGATCTCCGACGAGCAAAGGGAGCAGTAGAAGAAGAGCAGCAGAAAGACGGCGGGCGGCTAGGGTTTTCACGGAGCGCGGGAGGCAAAGTGCAAACAGCGCCGACCCCCGCCCCCTTTTATAGGCAGGGCGCGGCTCCTTGGGAAACCCGCAATCCCACAGGGCGCGACGCTTCGGAAAACCCGCAATCCAACAGTACGATGTCCATCAACGGTCACATCAAAAACCCCCGCGGAACCACTTCGAGCGAGGGCAGCGTCTCCGCCATCTAGCGACGTCTTCAGCACCAGGTGACTTTGTCGAACTGGTCCCTCGGAGGGCAAATGTTGGAGCGAAGGCAGAAACGCCACCCTTCGCCCGAAGTCTCCACCGCTTAGCCCCTGCCCTGAGGGACAAAGCGGGCAGGGACACCCTTCGCTTCATCGGCACCAGAGACAATGCGGAGACCCTTCGCTCGATTCGGCACCAGACGAAGGCCTGCGGCGACGCCTCCCCGCGGCGCGGCCTCGTTCAGCTCTGAGGCCCACATGAGATCTGGCCCATTGTAACGGGCCCTGCGTGGCCGCGTTTGTGTTACGGGCCTAATTTGTAAAGGCATACCTGTAATTACAGCTTGTAACCCCGCTTTATGGGAATATTCTGGGGATAAACTAGGTACCTAAGGGCACATGCGTCCTTAACGCAAGGCGCCGTGCACTCGGATACCTATAAATACCCCCGCACAGTGCCCGTGAGAGGCCAGATTAACAGAGCTTTTGCCATCACGCGCGAGTGCCCTGTTGCCATCACCATTCCCTCGTGTTGGGTCCCCTTGCTGTCGAGAGCAAGTTCCAACAGACATCCTACAAACTCCTCACCGGTAAAAAGCCAAATGTTTCATATTTTAGAGTCTTTGGTAGCAAATGTTTTATACTTGTTGTAGGAAACGGGTGACGCCTAAGAGGGGGGGGTGAATTAGGACTTCTAAAACTTTTACTAAACTAGGCCACAATCAAATCCCTAGAGCAAAACCTATGCAAATAATCAAAACTAGAATGTGCAAACTAGGTTTTGTCTAAGTGTTGCTATCTCTACCGCAAAAGGCTAAGTTTCAATCTATACTAAATAAGTATGACTACAAGATTGAAACTTAAATGCTTAATATAAATGCGGAATGTAAAGAGCTAAGTAGAGAAGCAAACTCTCATGGATGACGCCGGTATTTTTACCGAGGTATCCGGAACCACGCAAGGTCCCGACTAATCCTCGTTGGTGCCCCTACGCAAAGGGAAGCCCACGCGAGGGCCAAGCACCACGGTCGAGTAACTCCGTAGAGAGCCGCGGGCCTTCTCCACGCGCAAGTGGTGCTCCGCTTCCGGCTCCTCTCGGACGCTCCCCGCCGTCTCCACTATCGAGCTTCCGGCCGAAACGCCGCGGGCCTCGTTCCCTCCGGTACACGGTGGCGGCCGTGACACAAACGCGGTTGTCACGGTCTCGCAAGACTCTCGCCCCACTCGGTACAATTACAACGGCTCGCGCAAGAGCCGAGGGGTTGTGTGGTTTTTCTAAACTCACTCAACTAACTAGGATTCACCTAGAGCAAGCGCTAAAGCGGTCTAACTAACCTAAGCACTTCGCAAAGCACCTACGCTAATCACCGAGTGATTCTATTAAGCACTTGGGTGTTTGAGCACTTGGAAATATGCACTATGTGTCTTGGTATGTTGCTTGGGCTCTCACACTAGAGAATGGCCGGTTGGGGTGGTATTTATAGCCTCCAAGCCCCCAACTAGCCGTTGGACAGAAAGCAGCAGCTTTCTGTCGACGGGTGCACCGGACAGTCCGGTGCACACCGGACACTGCACTGTAGCATGTCCGGTGCCGCCACGTCAGCCGACCGTTGGCGCCTGTAGCAGTCGACCGTTGGATCCGACCGTTGGATTCGACCGTTGTCGTCTGCCCGTTGGCACACCGGACAGTCCAGTGCACACCGGACAGTCCGGTGCTACAGCCAGAGAGCGCCTGTCTGCGGCCTCTCTGCGTAGACTGTCCAGTGCCTCACCGGACAGTCCGGTGCACACCGGACACCGATGTCCGGTGCGCCACCAGGCGCTGGCTGACAGCCCTTCGTCTTGGATTTCTTCGCTGATTTCTTCGGGCTTCTTTGTTCTTGAGTATTGGACTTCTATGCATCTTTTTATGTCTTCTTTTGAGGTGTTGCATCCTCATTGCCTTGGTCCAATTCTCTTCGCATCCTGTGAACTATAAACACAAACACTAGAAAACTTATTAGTTCACTGATTGTGTTGTTCATCAAACACCAAAACTCAATTAGCCAAAAGGCCCGGGGTCCATTTTCCTTACAATCTCCCCCTTTTTGGTGATTGATGACAACACAACCAAAGCAAGCAAATAATACAAGTATTTGAATGAAAATATGCAATCTACTTGCTATGATGCATGATTGTCCCCACAATGTGATATTATGGACTTAAGCCTCCCCTAACTCCATAATTCACTTACTTCCTATTTTTGGACCAAATAACCAAAACCACTTATAGAACTTATTTGAAGATATGAAATTTTAAATTAGTGATGTTTGGTGTTTGATATAGTTTTCATTGCTTTGGTCCCTAAACTTCTCCCCCTTTGGCATCAACCACCGAAAAGGAAGACATTAAAAGCATGTAGGAAGTAAATAAAAGCTTGCCCTCAACAAGAAATCTATCAAATGATACCACTCGAAAGGATATTTAAAATAAACTAAGTGAATGGTACCACTTGAAGGAGTCCTCAAAAGATTACTCCCCCTAGATGAGTATTCTCTTTTGGAAAGAGTTTTTCTCCCCCTTTAGAGATGAAGAAATACTCCCCCTGACAGAGATCCTCTACTTAGGAAAAAGCATGTGAAAAATTAGAGGTGCAAGACATGATTTGAAAAGACTAACTTCCCTTATGCATAGGTAACAGAATATGAGTAAACTACTTATGCATTTTTAGCAACATGGAAGCATATGATATGAAATATAGTCTAATCAAATATTGGAGAAGACATGTAAATGATACTGAATGTAGTCTCAAAAGGTACCAATTGAAGATCAATGGCGAGCTTGAGAGACATGAGAGTTCTTGGAGATTTTGCAGTGGAAGATTGTTGTCTTTCTCCGGGGACTCCATTTTCCTTACAATGAGACTATCACATGAAATAGACTTGAAAAGGTGTTAGTCTCAAAGTGTTAGATTATAGAGTAACCTCCCCCTAAAGGTGTGCATACAAGTTTTGAATACTTGTAGGAGACATGCACTTTGATTCGATATCAAGAGGGGCAAATTATCCATAATCCAAACTTTGGCACATATAAGTTAAATGATACACTTTGTAGAAATCAAAATTTTCAATTGATGCATCATTTACTATGGAGTGATATAAAAGCTATGTGTCGTGCTTAAGTATATGAATTTAAAAACTAGCAATCCTACCATATGATTTACCTAGTATGCATGATTTTGAACAAAAGTACATAACAAATGTAATACTAGGCAAGAAAGGTAAACTAGATACAAGGTAAATAGATACGCATATCCAAAAACGAGAAATACAATAAAACTAGTTACCTTAGTCATGGGTGGGAAATTTGGGTCCAAAATTTTCACTAACCCACTTGGCAATACACTTGATCCAATATGATGTATCCCATGATATACATCCCAATTTTGCCAAGTCTCCAAATTTCCCGCCGACCTTTGGTCCACTCACTTCCCTTTCGGGATCCAAACCTTCTTGGTGCTTTTCATGATTGAAATTATCTCTTTTGGCACCCAGATGCGTTTGGCCCCTTTTCCTTTGTTGGCTTGCTTGTTGGCCTTGATTGCTATCACCTTTCCGTTCCTTTTCTTCTTGATCAAATATGGTGTAGCATCCTTTTTGTTCACCTTTTTGATGTAGGTGTTGGAGATTTTGCTTGATGGCTTTTGCTTGAGCTTTTGCCTTTGTTTATCCCCGGTCATCGCCTTGCATTGGAAAGACTTGTGGCCTTCCTTGTGGCATAGCCTACAAATCACAGTTTCTCCCTCTACAGGCTTGTTCACTCCCGCAGTGGTGTTATCCTGTGGAGGTCGGATTTGTTTGGCTTTGCCTTTCTTGTCATACAAAGCCTTGCCAAGGCGAGCCACTTCTTGCTTTAATTGTTCATTTTCCTTTGCAACCTCATCGGAACATGTCTCTACAACAATATTCTCAACAACGACTTGGTTGCAGGGGTTAGAATCATCAATCAAATCAAAGCAGGAAGTAGAAGCATCTTTTTTAATTATTTCAGGTATTTCAACTAAAGATGCTGCTGGGGTGCTACCAATGTTTTCTAGCTTAGTAGTTAGCTCATTATTGTGTATGCTAAGAATTTCCATTTTCTCTAGCAAATTTTCAATAGCTTCTTGGGAGCTAGCTAACTTAGCCTTAAGTTTTTCATTCTTTTTAATAAGGCTATCATTGGTAGCAGTGGATGGAGCACTAGATTCTAATAGCTCAATTTTAGTTGATAGCTCACTATTTAAGTTTGCAAAAGTTTCAAATTTTTCTAGCAAACCTTTGTAATCATTTTGAGAGCTAACCAACTTATTTTTCAAAGTTTTAAGTTGAGCTTTTTGCTTAGTGCAAACATCCTGGAAAAATTTTACGGCTTCCGCAAGCTCTTCTAGAGAGGCCTTTCCCTCGCCTTCATCATCACTACTACTTTCATCACTAGAGGATGGAATGCTTTTGTTACCTCTTGCCATAAGGCATTTGTGTGATGACCGTGATGATCGTGATGAGGACCGATGGCTGCGCATCCTTGGAGGTTCATCTTCACTTGAAGAATCATCCCAAGTTCTAACACTTGTTAGCGCCTGGCCTTTGCTTCTCTCCTTTTTGGGCTTGGCCATATTTGGACAGTTGTCCCTGAAGTGGCCCTTCTCCCCACATGCGAAGCATCCTCTCTTCCTTTGCTTTTTCCTGTCAATGTTAAAGAGAAGATCCTCGACCTGCAGGGGCACACCCATTAGATTAATCTTGCGGATCATCCCCATTACCTTTCCGACGCGTCGGATTGTCTCTTCGTCCTCGGAGGATGATGTGCATGGTTGATTATCTTCATCATCATCACTTTCTTCTTCTTCCTCTTCTTCTCTAGAGGAACTTGGAGTGGGAGCCTTCTTTTTGCCCTTCCTTTCATCACATGCAAAAGCATATGGTCTTGAGGAAGTTGGCTCCTCTCCCCGACTCATTTTTCGCGACATCTCAAAGGCCGCGATTTTCCCAATCACAATGGTCGGGGTCATGTTGCTCAAGTCCTCCATGTTGTGAAGGATGGTGATGATGCTCCCATATCTTTGTTGTGGTAGCAGGGAGATAATCTTCCTCACAATGTCCGCATCACCTAGCTTATTAATGCCAATAGAATTGAGCTCATTGATAATTAGATTCAAACGAGAATACATATCTCTAACAAGCTCATCATCTTTCATGGCAAAAGAATTATACTCATTTAAGACTAGGCAATGTTTTTGCTCACGGACATTGGATGTGCCGTCATGGAGCTCATGCAATTTTAGCCAAATCTCATTAGCAGTTTTCAAGGTAAATACTTGATTAAAGATATCCATGCTAAGAGATTCATACAAGCAATTTTTGGCTCTAGCATTTAAATGAATTTCTTTTTCCTCACTCGTGGTGGGTTTCTCGGGATTCTTGAGAGGTTTCATCCCGTCACGAGTGACTCTCCAAACACCTAGATCAACGGCCTCTAGGTAACAAGCCATTCTAGCACTATAATATGGGAAGTTAGTGCCGTCGAAGTGTGGTGGCCTATGGGTATCCATCCCTTCCTCTAAAAGGCGTCGGCTCTTTTAGCGGTGAAGCTAAAGCGTTTCAAATGAGCCAAACCGGCTTTGATACCACTTGTAGGAAACGGGTGACGCCTAAGAGGGGGGGGTGAATTAGGACTTCTAAAACTTTTACTAAACTAGGCCACAATCAAATCCCTAGAGCAAAACCTATGCAAATAATCAAAACTAGAATGTGCAAACTAGGTTTTGTCTAAGTGTTGCTATCTCTACCGCAAAAGGCTAAGTTTCAATCTATACTAAATAAGTATGACTACAAGATTGAAACTTAAATGCTTAATATAAATGCGGAATGTAAAGAGCTAAGTAGAGAAGCAAACTCTCGTGGATGACGCCGGTATTTTTACCGAGGTATCCGGAACCACGCAAGGTCCCGACTAATCCTCGTTGGTGCCCCTACGCAAAGGGAAGCCCACGTGAGGGCCAAGCACCACGGTCGAGTAACTCCGTAGAGAGCCGCGGGCCTTCTCCACGCGCAAGTGGTGCTCCGCTTCCGGCTCCTCTCGGACGCTCCCCGCCGTCTCCACTATCGAGCTTCCGGCCGAAACGCCGCGGGCCTCGTTCCCTCCGGTACACGGTGGCGGCCGTGACACAAACGCGGTTGTCACGGTCTCGCAAGACTCTCGCCCCACTCGGTACAATTACAACGGCTCGCGCAAGAGCCGAGGGGTTGTGTGGTTTTTCTAAACTCACTCAACTAACTAGGATTCACCTAGAGCAAGCGCTAAAGCGGTCTAACTAACCTAAGCACTTCGCAAAGCACCTACGCTAATCACCGAGTGATTCTATTAAGCACTTGGGTGTTTGAGCACTTGGAAATATGCACTATGTGTCTTGGTATGTTGCTTGGGCTCTCACACTAGAGAATGGCCGGTTGGGGTGGTATTTATAGCCTCCAAGCCCCCAACTAGCCGTTGGACAGAAAGCAGCAGCTTTCTGTCGACGGGTGCACCGGACAGTCCGGTGCACACCGGACACTGCACTGTAGCATGTCCGGTGCCGCCACGTCAGCCGACCGTTGGCGCCTGTAGCAGTCGACCGTTGGATCCGACCGTTGGATTCGACCGTTGCCGTCTGCCCGTTGGCACACCGGACAGTCCGGTGCACACCGGACAGTCCGGTGCTACAGCCAGAGAGCGCCTGTCTGCGGCCTCTCTGCGCAGACTGTCCAGTGCCTCACCGGACAGTCCGGTGCACACCGGACACCGATGTCCGGTGCGCCACCAGGCGCTGGCTGACAGCCCTTCGTCTTGGATTTCTTCGCTGATTTCTTCGGGCTTCTTTGTTCTTGAGTATTGGACTTCTATGCATCTTTTTATGTCTTCTTTTGAGGTGTTGCATCCTCATTGCCTTGGTCCAATTCTCTTCGCATCCTGTGAACTATAAACACAAACACTAGAAAACTTATTAGTTCACTGATTGTGTTGTTCATCAAACACCAAAACTCAATTAGCCAAAAGGCCCGGGGTCCATTTTCCTTACACTTGTTAAAAGAGGTAGAAAGTCCAAATTTGCTCCTAAGGCTGTAGAAGGCTTTTTTCTAGGATATGATTCAAACACAAGGGCATATAGAGTCTTTAACAAGTCCACTGGACTAGTTGAAGTTTCTTGTGACATTGTGTTTGATGAGACTAACGGCTCTCAAGTAGAGCAAGTTGATCTTGATGAATTAGATGATGAAGAGGCTCCATGCATCGCGCTAAGGAACATGTCCATTGGGGATGTGTGTCCTAAGAAATCCGAAGAGCCCATTCAAGCACAAGATCAACCATCCTCCTCCATGCAAGCATCTCCACCAACTTAAGATAAGGATGAGGCTCAAGATGATGAAGAAGAAGATCAAGAAGATGAGCCACCTCAAGACGAAGGCAATGATCAAGGGGGAGATGCAAATAATCAAGACAAGGAGGATGAGCAAGTTCCAAGACCGCCACACCCAAGAGTCCACCAAGCAATCCAACGAGATCACCCCATGAACACCATCCTCGGCGACATTCATAAGGGGGTAACCACTAGATCTCGTGTTGCACATTTTTGTGAGCATTACTCTTTTGTTTCCTCTATTGAGTCACATAGGGTAGAGGAAGCACTTCAAGATTCGGATTGGGTGATGGCGATGCAAGAGGAGCTCAACAACTTCACGAGGAATGAGGTATGACATTTAGTTCCACGTCCTAACCAAAATGTTGTAGGAACCAAGTGGGTCTTCCGCAACAAGCAAGATGAGCATGGTGTGGTGACAAGGAACAAAGCCCGACTTGTGGCCAAGGGATATTCACAAGTCGAAGGTTTGGATTTCGGTGAAACCTATGCACCCGTAGCTAGGCTTGAGTCAATTCGCATTTTACTTGCCTATGCTACTTACCATGGCTTCAAGCTTTATCAAATGGACGTGAAAAGTGCCTTCCTCAATGGACCAATCAAGGAAGAGGTCTATGTTGAGCAACCTCCCGGCTTTGAAGACAGTGAGTATCCTAACCATGTTTATAGACTCTCTAAGGCGCTTTATGGGCTCAAGCAAGCCCCAAAAGCATGGTATGAATGCCTAAGAGATTTTCTTATTACTAATGGATTCAAAGTCGGAGAAGTCGATCCTACACTCTTTACTAAAACACTTGAAAATGATTTGTTTGTATGCCAAATTTATGTTGATGATATCATATTTGGGTCTACTAACGAATCTACATGTGAAGAGTTTAGTAGGATCATGACACAAAAATTCGAGATGTCTATGATGGGGGAGTTGAAGTATTTTCTAGGATTCCAAGTCAAGCAACTCCAAGAGGGCACCTTCATTAGTCAAACGAAGTACATTCAAGACATTCTAACCAAGTTTGGGATGAAGGACGCCAAACCCATCAAGACACCCATGGGAACTAATGGGCATCTCGACCTCGACACAGGAGGTAAATCCGTAGATGAAAAGGTATACCAGTCGATGATAGGTTCTTTACTCTATTTATGTGCTTCACGACCGGACATTATGCTTTCCATATGCATGTGTGCAAGATTCCAAGCCGATTCTAAGGAAGCTCACCTTAGGGTCGTAAAACGAATCTTGAAATATTTAGTTTATACTCCTAAGTTTGGTCTTTGGTACCCTAGGGGATCCACATTTGATTTAATTGGTTATTCCGATGCCGATTGGGCAGGGTGCAAAATTAATAGAAAGAGCACATCAGGGACTTGCCAGTTCTTGGGAAGATCTCTGGTGTCTTGGGCTTCAAAGAAGCAAAATTCTGTGGCTCTTTCAACCGCCGAAGCCGAGTATATTGTCGTAGGTCATTGTTGCGCGCAATTGCTTTGGATGAGGCAAACCCTTAGGGACTATGGTTACAAATTAACCAAAGTTCATCTTCTATGTGATAATGAGAGTGCAATCCGCATGGCGGATAATCCCGTTGAGCATAGCCGCACTAAACACATAGTCATTCGGTATCATTTTCTAAGGGATCACCAACAAAAGGGGGATATCGAGATTGCATATGTTAGCACCAAAGAACAATTAGCCGATATCTTTACCAAGCCATTGGATGAACAAACTTTTACCAAACTTAGGCATGAGCTAAATATTCTTGATTCTAGGAATTTTTATTGATGTTTTGCACACATAGCTCATATATATATATATATATTTGATCATCTCTTTCATATGCTATGACTAATGTGTTCTTTTAAGTCCATTTCATGCTAAGTCATAGATTGAAAGGGAAAATGAGTCTTCGGCGAAGACAAGGCTTCCACTCCGCTCCCTCAAATCATTCATCCTTCGCCGTCGCTCCGCACTAACTCTCCAACTTTGGTGTAATCTTCACTCTTTTACTTCCGTCCAAAGGGGAAGAGAGTCGTTTAACAAGGGCTTATATTTCACTCAAGCATCCGTTTTTGGCGATTCATGCCAAAGGGGGAGAGAGTATTAGCCCAAAGCAAAAGGACCGCACCACCACCACCTATTTCAAAAATATAGTCTTTCACTTGGTATTAAAAGAAGTTTTTCAATTAGTATCTTATTTTTATATAATTTCAAATTGGTATACCCTCTTCAAAATTAATATCTAAAACCCTCTTGAACACTAAGAGGAGGATTTCATTAAGGGAGAGTTTTGTTTAGTCAAAGGAAAAGCATTTGAAACAGGGGGAGAAAATTTCAAAACTTGAAAATGCTTCTCAAAATCTTATTCATTTACCTTTGACTATTTGCAAAAGAACTTTGAAAAGAATTTCCAAAACAAAAACATGTGGTGCAAGCGTGGTCCAAAATGTTAATAAAAAGAAAAGCCATCCATGCGCATCTAGTAAGTAATATTTATTGGTTTCATTCCAAGCAACCTTTGCACTTACATTATGCAAACTAGTTCAATTCTGCACTTCTATATTTGCTTTGGTTTGTGTTGGCATCAATCACCAAAAAGGGGGGGATTGAAAGGGAAATAGGCTTACACCTTTTCCTTATTGATTTTGGTGGTTGAATTGCCCAACACAAATAATTGGACTAACTAGTTTGCTCTAGATTATAAGTTTTACAGGTGCCAAAGGTTCACAATAGACCAATAAAAAGACCAAGAAAGGGTTCAAACAAAGAGAGCCAAAGACAACCGAAGTGTGCCCTGGTCTGGCGCACCGGACTGTCCGGTGTGCCACCGGACAGTGTCCAGTGCACCAGGGAACTTAACGCTGAACTCGCTACCTTCGGGAAAATGGAGGCCGCTCCGCTATAATTCACCGGACCGTCCGGTGTGTCAGCGGAGCAACGGCTACTTCAGCGCCAACGGTCGACTGCAACGCATTTAATGCGCGCCTGCGCGCGCAGAAGTCAGAGCACGCGCAGCTGGCGCACCGGACAGTCTACAGGACTTGTTCGGTGTACCACCGGATAGCCAGAAGACCCCACCTGTCAGAGCTCCAACGGTCGAACCCTAACGACCGGGTGACGTGGCTGGCGCACCGGACAGTGTCCGGTGGCGCACCGGACTGTCCGGTGCGCCATTCGATAGCTGCCTCCACCAAACGGCTAGTTTGGTGGTTGGGGCTATAGATACCCCAACCACCCCACCATTCATTGTATCCAAGTGTTCCAGCTTCCAACTACTTACAAGAGCTATAGCATTCAATTCTAGACACAACCAAAGAGATCAAATCATCTCCCAAGTCCGGAATCACTCCAAATCAAATAGTGACTAGAGAGAGCGACATTTGTGTTTATTTGAGCTCTTGCGCTTGGATTGCTTCTTTTCTTTCTCATTCTTTCTTGAGATTCACTCAATTGTAACCAAGGCAAGAGACACCAATTGTGTGGTGGTCCTTGCGGGGACTTTGTGTCCCGTGTGATTGAGAAGAGAAGCTCACTCGGTCTAAGTGACCGTTTGAGAGAGGGAAAGGGTTGAAAGAGACCCGATCTTTGTGACCACCTCAACGGGGAGTAGGTTTGCAAGAACCGAACCTCGGTAAAACAAATTCTTGTGTCTCACTCTTTATTTGCTTGCGATTTGTTTTTCACTCTCTCTCTCTCTCGGACTCGCTTACACTTCTAACGCTAACCCGGCTTGTAGTTGTGATTAACTTTGTAAATTTCAGTTTCGCCCTATTCACCCCCCTCTAGGCGACTTTCAATAACTCACTCACTATGTGTTGGACACTTAATCACCAAAACATTATAAAAATGGCCCAAGGGCACATTTCCCTTTCACCTGCTGCATGCGCACAAATTTAGGATGGAAAAATGTGTGTTTAAAGGAAATATATTGGCATGCATGGAAAAAAATTTTGATTTAAATGTTTAATTCCCTCCATAAATATAGGATCTCTACAACAGTTATGCATCTATGCTCGTTAAAACCAGTTTACGATATACGCTGAGACTAATTATTCTACACATCAAAGATATTTATGCAATGCGGTACACGGTGTACAAAATCTGTTTACTATTGCATGCGCACAAATTTAGGATGACAAGAATGTGAGTTGAAAGGAAATGCATTGACATGCATTGAAACAAAAATATGATTTTCATTGTTTTGTTTTGTCCATAAATATATGATCTCTCCAACATCCATGCAGTTAGGCTCGTTAGAACCAGTTTATGATATATACTGATACTAATTATGCTATATGTCGAAGTTATTTATGCATTGCGGTACACTACGCAAAAATCAACAAATGTTTACATAAAATATGAATAGAAATATCATAAAAACCTATCGACGTTGGCATAAATATGTATATAAAATAGCATAAAAACAGGGTCTTCGATCTGCCACCGCTCACCGCCTAGGGAAGTCCGTCGTCATCGCTCGCGTCTAGGAAAGGCCAACATCGTCGCGGGAGGGGGGAAGCGTGCGGGCGCCACTCCGCGGCGCGCGCCTCTAGGATTCTTGTTATGTATGTGAAGTAAAAAACTAAAACCGAATTTATCAGTTTTTCATTTTTCTAGAAAACCGATCGGTTCCTAGTATTTAAAAAATCGAAGTTTTTTAAAACAAAAAAAACCGAACCAAAGTTTCAAAAAAACCGAATACTCGGTCCTACACTCCACGTATGGGTGCTTTTAGGTGAAATAGTTGTCCAATAACTCCCTCCAAAGCTCCCCACATATAGAGGGAGAGAAGAAACCCCCTCATATATGGGACGAGTTCTAATCTCCCCCATTATTAATTGTTTCATTTTTTACGATATTAATCATTTTTAAGTATCATAGCCTGATAATAATGTGTATTATAGTAATACAAATAGTCTATGATTTTTTTAAACTTTCAAAAAACTAATGAAAAATATTAAATAATCGAATTATAGTATATAGAGAGACCTGGATAGGATGAATGGTTGTAGAGGTCCTTTATGAGGAGAAGTATCTTTTGTAGTCATGTAGTAGGATATAATAGAAAGTAAAAATAGGACAGAAAAGTGGAGAGAATGGTTGGAGACGGTCTAAGTCCATTTTTACATATTTGTTGTTGTTTTGCTCCTTCTAATATTTTTCCATAATTGTCATAGCACTAGATTGTTTGTCACATTTTCAGTCATTTCTGTTAATGACATTTTTGTTCGAGTAACGCCGAATCTTCATTTCTTAGATGTTTCATCTCTACTAAAGTGTCAATTTCGTGTGTCGTACGTTTACGTGTGAAGCACGTAGGTCTATTTCTCTCGCTCGCTCCTCGTCTACTAATAGACCATAGATGGGTCATGAGAAACCACGCAAGTTTAATACGACAGGTCTCGCTCCTCGCCTACTAATGGATTGTTACACCACAGTTAGGCCATAAGAAACCATTCAAGTCCAACATGATAAAAAGTCACACATAGCGCAACACTCTCATGTTGTACCACCTCACTAGTTGATGAAGGACGAGAGATCGAGTAAGTTATAAAAAGAGGGGTCAAGCTCTTTTTCAACTAATGTCTTTCTTTCACTTTTGGCTAAGATGACGTAATATTTGTTCTTATTAATTTAATATCTGACATATTATCTATCACATGCTCACTTTAATATTAAATTTATTTTTTATGGGTATCAAAATCGTAACGTACGTGCATGGTACTAATTGTTCTATATGTGAATCCGAAAAGGTTCAAGTCTTTACTAGTTTGTTCGAAAGAAAATCGCGCTGACTGAAACTCGATGCATACTCTTTCAATCCAAAGCAAAAGCCCTATATTGACCATGCATCTATGGTTTGCAATCAAATAACAAGAGATACAAAGTAGCTAGAAAAATGGTGTCAAAAGAAAAGATCGTAAGACAATGCATCTGAGACAAAATTATGTATAGGGAATGGAGAGGACAAAGAATATTTGACTGCTCAATTAAGCCGAGTTTGCTATATTTGGATGGAAGGTCTGATTTGGGAGAGAAACAACTTAATTAGGCGGAAGATAATGACTTTGCTTTTGCATATATAATCCAAATGAGCCATCATCACGTGGCAGTATAATTCTATGCCGGCAACTAGAACAACAACATAGACGATAACAGCCTTGCCCGACTGCAACGCACATACCTGGCTGTGTGCAGCCCCTAAATACCAATTCTGCTAAACCTTTCCTTCCATTGCAGCTTCTTCCTCTCTCCCCTGAGGCGCTGATCCAGGCAGCTGGAAGGATTTGGTGCCCGATCCGGCGTGTGGATTGGACCTGGGTTCAGTAGCTTTCATCAGGGTATATTAAAAATTGACCCTCTGTGGGACCTGCAGTCCAGTACTGAAACTCCTCACGAGCAGTCAGTCCGTTCAGGATCTATAATAATCTTCTGCCATAGTCAACTGTAGCTGGAAGC
This sequence comes from Zea luxurians, assembly GCA_029449295.1. NCBI lineage: Eukaryota > Viridiplantae > Streptophyta > Magnoliopsida > Poales > Poaceae > Zea > Zea luxurians. The sequence continues at coordinate 187,076,618 of JAOPSE010000004.1, read as the reverse complement.
ACAGTTTGGTGAACGAAACAATATGGATGGATTTCTGCCTTGCTTAAATCAACTTAGCGATTTGCCTGTCTTTGAAGGACTCGTCTGAGTTTTCTGGACAATAGAATGATAGAAAGGGTAAGATTAACGGCCAATCCAAATAGCAAAGAAACCAATAAAAATAGATATCACAATACATTGATGCCTAGATTTGACAAGTCAGGATAATCAGAGCAATTTCTGGGTACTATAATTAATCCCCCAGTATAAACTAGAGGGAAAAAAAGGCGCATGTCAAGAGAAGATAACAAACAACTTTACAATATGGAAGATGAACTCAAAACTGGTAGAGAAACTTCCCTGAAAAAGGAAAACAGCTACATGCAAATCTTGCTTCCAGAACAGCTTATGAACATTCAGTAGCAGCGCGAGTATGAGACTATGAGCAAAATTGATAATAATATTATAATATGCTTAACTGTGCAGTTCTTGAGGCACTAGCATAAAGGACAGTCCTAGTGCTGGAGGCTAGTGGAGTCTGAGGAAGGCAAGTCTTTCCCCCGCAAATGCGGAGAGGCTGCTTTGAACCTGCAACTTAGATAGTGTTTGGTTCCAGAGTCAGTTGGAATGGAACTCCGTCCGACACAACTAAAACTCTTTGAATACAAGGACTAGCACCATCAAAGACACGAGCATTCCTACGCTTCCACTACTCCCAAGCAACCAGAATGGTGAGCGAATTCAGCCCTTTTCTTTTCTCTTTTGGAACAGCCTTCATTGTTTTGCACCATCATCTAGAAAAAAGAGAATCCTCTAGCATTGGTGCGATTATGACATTGTACCAGTGAATCCCTTGAGATGCTTTAGTGTGCTCAAATAAAAAAAATACAGAAATAATATGAGTTTGCTATGACGGTGCCTCATGACAAGAAGCCAGTATGGAATCAGGTCAAAATAAAATAAAATAAAACAAAAATATCAACAGACAAAACACAAGCACATCTGAGTAGGGACACACATGGATAAGTGGCTCCAATTGAATGAAATTACCTCTCCATAATTCTTCAGAGCCATGGCAAAATGTTTAATCGCCACCTACTTCGGGGTTTGAAACAAGGCCATAAACACATGATGGGAAATTAGAACATTGGCAGACTGCAGTTGAACAAATACAGAGAGAAGGTCTTGTCTGAGAGACGGGATGCGTGGAAACATTGTAGCCTTAAATCACCAATTGAATGATGTGCAAAATAGCTAATAGTACCTGTATCATAAATACATACCTGTATCATAAACACATACCGCTCTTTTGGGTAATCCCAGCGTGCAATATTAGAGATTAATACAGCTACCTGCTGTGCAATCTACAATTACAGCATTTAGAAAATAGTCTCATCAATACACATCATGTGTTTACCATCATATGACTCAAACTGGATGCATATTATCTAGTGCATACCTGGCTATTCCCATGTGTGTGCTTTGCAAAAAAAAATCCCAAAGGTGGTGCTCCTCATTACAAATTCCACTGCACCGAAGAAATTTTAATCTGGTAAGTGAAATGCCAGACTATTATCATTTGAGTGTGCCACTGCAGCTGTGTTTATGTTGGGTAATAGCTAAAGCAACATAGTAAATGAATTACTCTTCATCGTTTTGCCTCTGAACTCCCACTACTGGATACTGTGACAAATATAGTGTAATTGTATATTCCTGCCTGTACCTCAGAGCGAACTGAAGTTCATCTGCAATTGTAATCAAGAAAAGGTTGACATTTAGATAGAGCCAATATTTCAAATTAAATTGAATATATACACAGTATTTCATGTTGGGAAAAAAATTGAGGCACTTTGAAGGCAAAATCATGACCACCCACTGATCACTATTCCAATCTAAGAGTTGGTGATAGAAATGTGTAATGCTGTTAATCCATCTGGAAGCACTTAGCACTAGTCAGATGTATTTGACGACAAATTTGAAAGAGACGTGTACCAGTTGCCATCTTTCTTGCGATCATTTTCCCTTTCCTTGGCCCTTATGGGCTGGGTAAACTTCCTTGCCAGGTCCCAACATTCCTTCCAGCAAAAAAGGCAGACCATACATCTTTGTGTGCTGACGAAAACCAACCTGACAGATTGATCTAACTGTATCACCAAATATCAAGTAACAACGGACAAAGCCCTGTCTTTCGATTTCTTGGAATACAACAAGGATGTTTGTGTTTCTATCACTGCGAGCAAGCCCGTTTAGAAGGGCAGTAAGAAGATCCTTTGACAGCCTAAGCCTATTCCTCAGAGACTCCTTAAAAAAATCAGTAGCCTTATCAAATTTTCCTTGTCTGCATAATCCATCAACCATTATGGTATAGGTGACTTCATCTGGAGCAATATTTGCTACTTCTGTCATGTACGCAAACATGTTGTCCGCCTCATAGGCCTCTCCTCTTAAGTAAAACGAATGGATGAGTGTATTGTATGTCACAGCATTTGCAGGAAACCCTTGATTATAGACCAGTTTCTTGGCTACAGAAAGCTTATCAGCGATGCAAAGACTATGAATGAAAATGTTGAGCGTGCGTGTGTTGGGTACGATACATTTCTTGATCATGTCTGCCAAGAGCTCCAGAACAGCTGGCCATCTGCCCATGTCACACAGTCTGCTCATCACAGTGTTGTAAGCAACAACAGCAGCGCAGAAATTTAAGTCTGTGCTCCTCTCCAAGATGGAAATGGCTTGTGAAAACCTCGAGGTACAGCAAAGGCAATTTAGAATGATGCTCAAAGTAAAAGCTGTAGGATGCAGCCCTTTACATTGCAAGGCCTCAAACTGCTTGAGTGCTTCCTTAGCCATGCCTTTCTTGCCAAGAGCATCCATGTATATATTATAGGTAACCGTACTGAGCTCGTGGCCCTTAGTTTCAATCTCTGCTAACACCTGCTCGACCTCAGCGAACCTGGCATCGTCACACAGCGCCCTTATCAGAACATTGTAAGTGACAGCATTGGGAGGACAACCGGCTTCCTCCATGAAGCCAATCAGGTTGGTAGCCTCCTCGATCTGGCCCTGACGACAATAGCCCTGCACGATGGGCGTGTACGTGTGCACCATGGGGCGGCACCCTTCCTGCAGCATCCAATCGAGCACGCCCCAGGCCTCGTCAAGCTTCCCCGCCCGGCACAGCCCCGTGACGAGCGTGGAGAAGGTGCCGACGTCGGGCAGCAACCCGTGGCGCCGCATGGCGTGGATCTGGTCGTAGGCAAGATGGAAGTCGGCGGTCCGCCACGCGTACAGCTTGACGAGGATGTTGAAGGACGACGCGTTGGGCGCCACGCCCGCCGCGAGCATTCCGTCGAACACGCTGCGGGCCTCCACCGCGCGGCCGGCCTCCACGAGCGCGTTGAGGAGCGTGTTGTAGCAGAGCACGCTGGGCGGGACGCCGGCGCTTGAGGTGGAGAGCATGAGGTCGGAGAAGAGGTGGACGACCTGGTCGACGTCCCCGGCGCGCCCCAGCGGCGTCATTGCTAAGTTGCAGCCGCGCTCCAGCTGCTGCAGCTTTGGAGGCGGAGTTTGGTGCGGGGAGGCTACTTCCGGCTCCACGATGGGGTTGGTAGGGAGGGTATTGGCGTCGTCGGAGTCGTCGGAGGACGATGGGGAGGGGACGGGAAGGACGGCGAAGGCGGCGGCGGCAGCGGCGGATGAGTAACCCATTCGCCCGCGCAGGAGCCGAGCGGTGGGGAGGAGGGCGGCTGCGCACGCAATGGGTGCGACGGAAAGGGTTGCACCGGCCGCCGTGGCGGTGGGGCTGGAGGTGGTGGCGGCGCCGTGGTGGGAGCTGTGATTTGGCTGTTTCTCTTTGGGTTGGGAGATGACGGAGTGGAGGGGGAGGCCGGAGGGGGTTTTGGGTGGGAGGCGGCTATTGCTGGAGCCGTGCGATGTGCGGTGGAGATGAGCGCACCCGGCTTAGCGCTTTATCTTGACCGTTGGATTATTGCCCTTCCGCGCGTGCGCCATCCGGTCCGGCGTCCGACACTAGCTAGCCACTAGGCTCTTGCTTGACCCACGAACCATGCATCTTTTTTATTTGTCGACAAATATTTGAGAATATAGATATACGTGAATGTAAAGAACATTTTTATTCCTAATGGGAACATAAAACGTACAACAAAATTGCATTCCAGATTTCCTTCTCAAACAACAATCTCGGCGTCACCTCGCTAAACAAGGGATAAAAATCAACTAGGATGGATGCCTGGCCATGATTTGAGAAGGGGGAGGGGAGAAGATCGAGTCAGTCATGTTGGAAGGACAGCTATAAAAACTCTGGCCATCCACATTGACCGCGGTAATCCAATCCAATCCAATCATATTTCGGAAGATCAGGACATGCTCTCTCTGCACTGCACCGCACCGCACCGCTGTGTCATGCCGCGATTCAACTGTCTGTCAGCACCTGAAAAGAAGCAAGCACCAGGTTAAGCATGCAGTCTTTGGTGGGTTTCTATTATCACCCACCAATCTATATGACCTCACAAAGCAATGCCTGCTCCACGTAATGCTCCATACAATCCAGTAAGCAGCTATGCACTCTTATGCAGTATTCAGGGCCTGTTGCAGCTGAGCAAACGAAGATGGATGGATCCTGCCGATGGCAGCGTTGAATGCTGCATCCCCATGGAAAACAGCACATGCTTTTAAGTTCTCTCTTAACACCATCTCTAGCGATGTTTGTTTGATAGGATCTGAATCCTTTACCTAGTCAACAACAACAAAAAATCAGCAACAGTGCCCTTACAGAAGACCTGCATGTATTTGGAAATGAATAGCTAGGTAAAGCATGCTATATACCTGGCGCTTTCTCAGCTCTTTGCTTGAAGTGTTGGAATAACCTGAACCATCGTTGCCTATCCATGAAGAGCTTGTGATATCGCCGCTGCAAACAAAAAAAAAGGATTAACAAGAAATAAATAAAAGAGCCTTAATCGTATTAAAATGAAGGATGAAAGGATACCTAGTATCGTCATCAGTCTTTACTTCACGGCTTCCTATAATGACAGTAGTGCAGACACTGCATTAAATCATATAACTCATCGGTACGTAACCCAACCACCAACAAGGCAAACTTTCAGTTTCAGTTAAATGCCCAAGAAACATCTTACCTCAGTATGTCATCAAGTTTGTCGATGACCTGAGGTACCTGTAATGTCAGGATTACAGAAAGTGCCATTGCGTATTCCTTCTGCTGTATAGCATTTGCATCATCTACCTGTCCAATGACATAGTGCTTGTTAAAATAGTACACCACAAAAACCACTGAGCTCTTCACCATCACCAGGTCAAGATATATGTTTTGAAACAAGAACATGTTAGATATATCAAATGCACAACATAAGTTATGTTATAAATATAACAAATGACGGGATCAAAAGAGCCTACTAGAACCATGTATCTCAATCTTTAGAACGAGATGCTCAATTTGCAAGAAACAATGTACCTTGTCGATCCACATATCAACCAAAGAAAAAAGCAGATTATTGTTCACAGAAATCCCTGCTTGTTGGATGCTTGCCAAAAGAGCAGGCTCTGATAATAGTTGTGCCGAAAAGTTTGTATTCATCACCAGAAGCCTAGCAAGAATCGCCCCAGAGGATGCTCGGACAGTTGTCCTAGACGGGTTTTGGCCATCATCTTGACTCAACGAAATGAAGGTAAGTTTCTAGAAGTTGTCATGAATGCACAAGTTAGATTAATGGAAATGGAAAAATAATGTAATAAAAAATAGAGGGTCATTTGAGCATTCCAGACACATGACCAAGTTTATAGTACCTGAAGAGCACTGGATATCAATGGTGGAGCTTCCAGAGGAAATATCTGCACCAAGAAGCTCAAATTAGAATCTTAGATCTCTAGAACAGACCCAGTGCCGGCGGCTCCCACATGAGAGGTCTGGGGAAGGAATATTTGAGGCAAGCCTTATCCCTGCATTTTCGCAGAGGCTGCATTGAATCTAGGAACTTTGGCTCAGTGGAAAGGCTTCTCACCAGTCACCACTAATCTAGGCATGTCCTTCATTTTAGATCTCATGCAACAAGTTTTTTTTAAAAAAAAAAAAGAAGATATATATGTCTAGACAATTCAACGACAGGACCTTAGAGCATTTCCAAAAGGTTACAACACCCACTCCCAATCCAGATTTTTTAGCAAGATTGAAAAAAAAAAACTGCTCTCCAATAACTACACCCAATCTTTCCGCATTTGGGAAATATACGCGCACATATCTACAAATGCCGATCTAGAGGTAGGATGTGGGAAGAATAAAAAGTAGAACAGGGTTCATACTGCAGATGTACTGAGAGAAACTAAGTATAAAAGTGGTTCGGGTGATTTAGAAATAGTCTGCGGTTCATGACGCTTGTCTTCTATATTTTAGGAGCGAGGTTTTGAAAACTATTAGGCTGTCCTAGCAGATCGTGCATATGGTCATATAAAAAATTGTTTTGTACTGTAGATTGTACTGTTCAAAGAGTGAAGTTTAAAATAAGAGATGAGATAGGAGATTAGATGAGTAAGCTGCTGGAGACAGCCTTAAGGAACCCAACAAATGTGCTCAACCTTTTTAGCCACTCCGAAAACTCACAGATTTTCCTATTAATTTTTCGAGAACTATTGGAGATGCTCTTATGACCTGATATGCAGATAAAAAGCAATGAATAGAAAATCTTCACAGCACAAGGCTCCTTAACAGCACTGTGTATTTAGGACAACAGTTTCCTTGTAGTTCTAACCTATGAAATTGTGATTACCGTAAATTCAGCATAGCGAAAAACTAGGTTCCTTCGCATCAACTTGCGCCAACAAAGTCAAAGTAAGCAACATCACCAGAAGTTACGCAGGAAAGCAGAGCTCTTCACTAGGATAAAGTATTGTAACCTGAATAAGAAGATCAACAATAGGAAGTGCAGTGAGAAGTCCTTTATCATTGACATTTCCAACAATAGTATCAATGATGTTAGCTAGGCTTGCACCATGGCTTTTCAAAAATTCTGAACCGCCAAAAATAATGTAATCCTCAATTATTTTCATTGTGACCTGCAAAATAATTAAATTTGAGCCAAAGCAAATAAATATCTCCAAATCTGGAGACGTGCATGTAATAATCACTGTTCACATACACGGCCGTTTAGCCCATGTACACGCCGTGTAAATGCTGCGCCGTGGCCTATCGTGCCCGTTTAATCAGCCATTTATGTTGTTAGTCCGTTTAAATGGCTGTTTAGCCCGAATAAATAGCTAAACGGGAAGGTGACCGTTAGCCTGTTTAAATGTCTAGGCTAACACTGAATAAAATAAACTTATAAACTCAAATATAGCGCAAATACAAATAAGAGCAATCTAAAACTACATATCGCTCAATTTGCAGCAACAGCTGGTCTTGTGCCAAAACTCGGTTGGTCCTTTCATGGAAATATATGAGGTAAAAAACAAACAAACTAAAAACTAAAAGCTAACAGCAACATATAGCTGGTAAAATAAGCAGAAGCTTGATCACTTTGTGACCTCCAGATGATAGTACACCGAGATCAACAAATAAGTAAATATAACAGCACCGAAATTAATGAACACAATGTAAATGAACATAATGGTAAGGTAAAATTGGTGGTAACTGATCTACTTGCCAGCAGGTTTACCATTAAAACAAATGAGAAAAAATATCAATTCAAACCTTTCTAAACCGCAAAGTAGACTAACAAATATCATACTCTCGTTTTCGCTTGATTTTAATAAATCTGTGCTGTAGGGGTCTCCCTTACAGCTTTTTGTTTCATAAAAAAACAAATATCATACACCGCCGTGAAATACAATGTACCTAGAAATTCTAGGACAATATGGGGTAAAGAAAATGACGCACATAACCTTATGGGGTTGGTGATAGACATTAATGGTAGGTATGTATGTGCATGCCGCCATTTAAAACTAAGTTTAGGGTTACTTCACAAGAATCCCCTTATATTTCAGAACAAATTTTGAATGATTGTATACCTTATATTTTAGGACAGGAGTAACAAACATTTAGGGGGAGTATTTACAGAAAGCCCACATGCACACTAAAAGACCCAATCACACTAAATAGAACTATATGTCTATATGCACAGTGTCTTGTAAAATTTGGAATCAGATAGTACTTGCAAAGACATAATTCTTATTCTGAACAAAAAGAGAGGTTTCCTTTCTTCTTTTTTTAGGGGTGTAAGTTCTAACCTCCAGATGGTCAAAGCTTCTATTCATGATGCCCACAAGGTAAGGGAATAAATCCAGAAGTTGAGGTACAATGGAAGGGGCATTTGAAAGGGTTGCTTCCCACAACTGCAGTATGAATTCTGAATATTAGAGATTTTGTGCATGCACATGTGCTTGTGTTTATGCCAACATGGCTAAGAACCACTTACCAAAACACTGTCCTCAAGAAGATTAAGAGCATCAGGGCTGTCGATATTGATACCACTTTGCAGTATAGGAATAAGCATGTGGTAAGAAAGAGGTGACTGGAATCCAAGCGAAGAAACAAAAGTTCTAAGTGCTGTTAGTAATTGTATCTGTAGCAAGCTTTCACCCGCAGATTCATTCCATATCTGAAAAGGGAAAGCAAAATTAGGCAACTAAATAATTTGAGCTACAAAGGAACATCAGCACTGCTGAATATTGAACTGATGAAGTCCCACAAAGCCTCAACAACGTCTTTTTTACCCTCACCAAAGCTTTTTTTTCCTCGAACAATGCAGGAAAGCTGCATGTCATTTCATTTATAAGAAGAAAAATAGTGCAAGGAGATATCAAGAGGCCTCTCCAAGACCCAACCCCTTACATTACTTTAGCACCTATTATAACACTGAAACAAAATACGACCTCGCCTATAAAAAACATCTCATCAGGACAGAAGGCCTGGGGACTGGGGAGAACAACCTAGAGAGGAGTAAGCTGAGAGCCAGGGCTCCAGCAAAGCACCAAAGGATACATTCCTCTCCCGCTTTATGCAGCACTGCCTGCACACAGAGCCTAGCTCCTTCAAAAACAAAAGAGTTCCTATGTTTCCAAATTCCCAGGCTACTATAATGATCAACGTATTGAGTCCCTTCCACAAAACTTTACGTAGCCCCTTGATAGCATTGCACCATCCCTCACTAAAATTTGATATTCTGATTCTATTTCTTGTGAAAAAAGGGAGCATACACATACTTGCTCCCTTGATGTACTTGATAACAGATAATATCAAGGGCAAATCTATATAACATGATGCTGCAACATTCATGTGTTTTCTCTGACTGATAGTCAGCAATAGATATTGAAACTGTGACATAAAAACCAAAGCATATTGTCAGGGAAGTTGCCGTTTTATCTCCCTTTGAACCTTTCTAGTGTAACATTTGGCAAACGATGATATGTCAGAAGCAATATGCAAACACAGCTTTCCCACAAAGAATCTATGACCTATTATTCCATATGAATAGAGAGCAGCAAGCAGGAAGTTGAGTCATACCATCTGAAAAAATTGTGATAGCTGACATGCAAATGGAATAACCTTGTCCCCCGCATGTTCAAGAAGAACTGAAATGAAGTTCAACACTTGCACCTACAAAGAAATAGGTAAAGCCGAGTTGGTTATGTGGTCTGAGTAGCACTCCTCAGGTCCTAGGTTCGACTCCCCGTGGGAGCGAATTTCAGCTGTGGTTAAAAATTCCCCTCGCCTGTCCCACGACAAAGCACAGGTCTAAGGTCCAGTCCCGGTCGCGGTAGTGTTCTCACATGGGCTACAGTACCGCTGTGTATGGGTGGGCCAAGGGTTCAAGGGTTTTCTCGACGATCTTCTTAATATAATGCTCGGAGGCTGTCTTACCCCCCGCAGGTCGAGTTTTAGGAGAGAGGGCAAACCTGAAAATTCAAAAATGTAGATGTACAAGATTTGTTGCGCAAAAAAACACAATACTAACTAGATCCTGCCAAACATAACCATTCACTGCTTTCTGACTAACTTTTACTCGGCATGTTATTGACTAATAGTACAATATGAAGTTTCAATACCTACAGGGGCATCAGGTTAAACAGAAGGAGAATAGGAATTGCGGTTTTGAGATGCAAACCTTTGAATCAAATTCTTGTACATCTTCTATCAACTTGAAACTCATTGTCCAACATGTAGGAAGACACTCAAACAAATCTAATTCAGAAAAGCAAGATTCTTGGAAAAGATAACAGAGAGAAGAGCATGCTGCTAGCTGAAAGTTGAACATAATGGACAAACAGTTAAAACAAGTCGGTACAGCTATAAACTCATAATGCCAAGGAATTGCAGAGGTAGAACATACCCTAACAGCTATGTCATTATCCTGCAGCAACCCAACCAAAGCGCGGTATACCAATTTCCGAGTGTCGCCCTTGATCTACAGAGCAACAAATGTTGGAGCCCAAAGAAATAGTAAACCACTAAGCCTAGGCGCTATGCAGAAACTAAACTATATCATACATGGTTTTCTGAAATCATATCATATTACAGAAAACATACCTCAGAAATCCAATGCCCAAGTAGCAATGCGATTTTTCTACGAATGATACGCATATTGGGGTGATGATTTGAAATTTCAATAGATAGAGATCCATGGAACCTGTAGAAAATAAAGAAAAACACAAAGCAATGCAGTCATTTAGAACCCATGAGTGGCCATCGACTTGTTTGGGACTAAAAGGCTTTGTTGTTGTTGCTGTATGAGTGATCATCGACTTCCCAAAAATGCTTAGTCAGTATGCTCAGCACAAGATGCTAACATGAAAACATGTAAGAGCATTTGCAAATGGTTCTACAAAGACAGGTATCATTTTCATTAAGAATTCATGAAGTTACAAACTTACCATTCATTAAAACTGAGATAGTTCGAAAGTTCATAATAAACATGCCCGGCAGCTGTATAGGAAGCATCCTTTAAAAGCATTCCTGCAGTAACCTCTGTTTCTTGTGGTGGAGAAATAGCCATAGCTTCACGAAGAACAGAAACAACAACTGGAGCTAGAAGCTGAAGCGACACATGATCATGTGAGCATTAGAGCATTGAATATACTCACAGCCACAATGAAAACTTAAATGTTCACACCTCTCGGTACTTCTCGAAGATAACAATGAAGAGGGCTTCAGCACATGGCCGTTTTTTCTCGGTCCACTGAACCAAATTCTGCTCATGGTGGAAGGACTCAGGATTCTCTGACCACTCTTCCAAATCCTTTGCTGTGAAAATGAAGTATCTACAAAATAATTGCAAACTTCTAAGGTACTTGAAGGCCAGAAAAATCCTAATCCTAAATAAAAATAAACTACCAATGGGGGGAAAACCTGTGTTAGAACTGTAGATGTAATATGAATACCAGAAAAATTACAAAATATTCAATGGCGCATGTCCTGATAATTGACACAGATGGATTCATTAAGCATGAGTTGGTGCAGCAATCTAGGTTGCTGGCCAAATGATGTGCTCATCAGTTTGTTCAGTACTAATGCATATTTTATTCAGTTGACAGCAGATAAGAATCACAAGATGTATTCTTATCTTACTTAAACTTAATATGGTTCATTATATGATTGCTAAGGAATCAAAACACTACCTCCTTACTAAAATGTTGCAAAGCAGCACAACTCGATCACCAGACAAAATGACCTTCAGCATGTCACTAGCCACTGCTGCGAAGTTTTTCTTCCTTTGCTCCAGACTTAAAGGCTCATTTTCATTGATCACACGTCCCGTGGGACTTGGTCTGTATTCTTTGCACTCCAGTACTGATTTAACCAAAACCATGCTTTGTATAAGGAACTCCTCAAAAGTTGTGCCAGTCTGTTCAGGATTTGTAATCATATTCAAACAGAAGTCTACTGTAGCTGAAAGCACAGTTTGGTGAACAAAAGAATATGGATGTCTTCCTTGTAGAGTAACGAGGACTTTCATCAACTTAGTGCATGCCCTTTTTGCAAAGTCACATAGTTTAGCATGCTTGTCTTTGAAGGTGTCGTCTGTAGAGTAAATAACAACAACAGACAATTACTTGTGTGATCTGAGAAAAGAGGTTAATGAGGCATATTTACACAACTACAATATCACTCAGTTTTCTAACCAACAGCATTTTTTTCTCGAACACTCAGGAGAACTGTGCATCATTATATTAAGTAGAGAGAAAGGTCTAAAGAAGACCAAGAACAAGGGCTATACAAAAAGAGGGGTGAGAAAAAGAGAGGAAAACAAGAAGAAAAAAGAGGTAATAGATTAAATACAACAACAAAACCTTTTATCCCAAGTAAGTTGGGATAGGCTAGAGTTAAAACCCAATAGAATCCACAAGTCAAGGTCCAGGTACATGGATAGTCGTTTCACATGCACTCTTATTCAAGACTAAATCTTTGGATATATTCCATCCTTTCAAGTCTCTTTTTACTGCCTCTTCCCATCTCAACTTAGGTCTTCCGCTTCCTTTCTTCTCATTACTAATGCACCTTAGGATCCCACACGCAATGGCGCCTCTAGAGGTCTCCGTTGAACATGTTCAAACCATCTCAACCAATGTTGGACAAGCTTTTCTTCAAAAGGTATTACTCCTAGCCTATCTCGTATATCATCATTCCGAACTCGATCCCTTCTTGTATGGCCACAACACTTATTTGTTCAACATGTTGACTTTTTGTACACCAGCATTATGCACCATGCAACATAGCAGGTCTAATCGATGTCCTATAAAACTTGTCTTTTAGCTTCTGCGGTACTCTCTTGCCATATAGAATGCCAGATGCTTGACGAGTCATCCACCCTACTTTTTTTTGAACAAACGCAAGAGAGCTGCGTGTCATTATATTAAGAAGAAAAAAAGAACATAGGAGAGACAAAACTTGTCAACCCCTAAATACAAAGGCCCCTAGGCCGAGACCCCCCTGGCATTAACACAACGCACCACGCACACACATAGCAACAACCCGACCAAAAACGACCACCAGCAGGAAAACCGCTAGGGTCCCCTAGGGAGCTGGCGCAGCAGGAGGTCCTGCAGAGCTGATGCACCAGCCAAGCACCAAACGCTGCCCTCCTCAATCACAGCACTCTGAACTCGCTGGGTGCAGGGCACAACCCCCTCAAAAACACAAGCATTACGGTGCTTCCAAATCTCCCAAGCGACCAAAATGATCAAGGAGTTAAGACCTTTTCTTAGACTCTTCTCCACTTTCTTGATACTTTGGCACCACCAATTTGAGAAACGAGTGCATCCATGCTGAGGCACAGTGGCTAGGAGGCCTAAATTGTGTAGTATGGACGTCCATATCTGCCGAGCGAACACGCAGGAGACAAGAATATGCTGGATGGTTTCCTCGGCCTGATCACACAGAGGGCAAGCAACTGGATGGGGCTGACCTCTTTTTGCAAGTCGATCAGCTGTCCAAACCCTATTTTTGATTGCCAACCATACAAAGAATTTGCATCTTAAGGGGGCCCAGGTCTTCCAGACACGTCGCCAAGGGCCAAAAGGGATAGAGCCAACAAAGAGAGCATCATAGGCCGATTTGCTACAATAAGTACCATAAGCAGAGAGGCGCCAGATGTGTTGGTCTGTGATGTCAGGTTGCAGAACTACCCCATCAACCAAGTTCCATAGCTGCAGATACTCCACTAGGACCGTTACAGACAATCCTCCCCGAATATCTGACACCCATTGACGATTTATGAGCCCCTCGGCTACTGTTCTTCGCTTTAAAGCCCTTCTAGAAATCACTTGGATAAGGGTTGGACAGTGTTCAGCCACAGTTTTACCAAGGAGCCAACGATCAGACCAGAACTTCACAGATTCACCACTGCCTACCACTGAGGTAATAGCCACATCAACGAGGGCCTTTGCATTACGGTGCACTCGGATAGGGAGACCAGCCCATGGCCTTGACGCGTCAGTCTTCTGTAACCAAAGCCACCTGGCACGTAAGGCCCATCCAAACATCTCCAGGTTGAGAATACCCAGACCACCATACTTGAGAGGCCGCTGGACAGCTTCCCAGGACACGAGACAGTTACCTCCATTTGCATCACCTTGCCCCTTCCAAAGAAAGCCTCGTCTCCTCTTATCGATTGCCTTAAAAACCCATTTAGGGAGTTCTAATGCAAGCATAAGATAGATAGGGACAGAAGACAGCACTGTCTTAACCATGACAAGACGACCAGCCCGGCTGAGAAGATTAGCTTTCTGTAGCACTAGCATTAATCCTAAATACTTAAAGGTGTCCTTCCTAGACACTACTTGACCTTCCAAACTAACATCTCTTTCGGCGTGTGTAGTGCCAAAATCATATCTCATATATTATGTTTTAGTTCTACTGAGTCTAAAAACTTTGGATTCTAGAATCTCCCTCCACAACTCTAGTTTCTTATTTAATGTTCCCCGATTTTCATCAACTAGCACTACATCATCCGCAAAAGACATACACCAAGGAATTTATGAAGTCAAAGCATAATCAAAGCAATTTATGGGTATTAGAATTATAGCCCAGGTGAAACTACATAGGTAAAAGGGAGTTTGAGGCAATGTACAAGTAAATTGTTAACTTACAATATGGAAGAAGGGATTTAATGGCAGTCAAAACTGTTGGACAAACTTCCCTGACCTGCCAGACCTCCTACAAAGGTAAACAGGTAGCTGCGGATATTGCTTCTGGAACAGATTATGAACATTCAGTAGCAGCAAGACTATGGACAAAGAAGATAATATGATTACCTGTGCAGTTCTTGAATCACTAGCATAACCTGAAAAAATTAGTAGCCGAACAATCATTAGGCAGAGCAACCACCGGTCGCAAATCAAAGCAAGGTCATTGGATTGCTCAAAAACGGAATCTATGTCATTCCGCTGTGAGAGCATAGAAAGATTCTGCAATATAGTCTGCACATCACTCTTCCAAAGGTTCCAGGTATACTCAAACAAATGGCCAGTGATCTACAAAATAAAACAAGATATGTAAGAATGTGCTGCTAAGAGTATCTCTGAGAGTCTTTCTAAATTTCACTCTCTAAATTATCATTTGGAGAGTCATTTACATAAAAACTACTTTCTATATCTAATCAATATCCAACAGCTTTTCTATATATTGTTTGTACTATAAAGAGTCATTCACGTTTTCTATATTTGGCTAGCGAGAAATCCGGAATAAAAAAACTGGATCGGGGAGGGAAAGACCGTCCTCCTGGTATTATATTAAAAGACCGAAACATGGTCCCGGCCGAGAAAATCCCCGAACCCTAGCCCCCCATCACTAGCGGGCCATCACCGCCCACTCTGTAACGGCCTAGCCGGAGGGTGGCGCGCATGACGTAACCGAGAGCGGCCGGGGCACAGCAAGGGGATTTTTTTAAACCAAGCCAGAAATTCGCGCCTAATGGGGATCGAAATCAGGATTGTAGATGCTACTCGGAAGCCTTAACCATTACGCTAGAGGCCCTTTCGCGGAAACCTGGAATAGAAGATGACTACATTTAAATAACCATTTAAATAAGTTGTTGGAGGGCATTTTTTACAAAAATCTCTATTTATATAGATTAGAAAGAATATAGAGAGTCTCCTGGGGTTGCTCTTAGTTTGTGAACATCTTTTTGACTTTTTAAGTAAATACCTCATTACAATTAATAATGACATAAAAAACTTGCAACACAAATTCACAGTTTCATGAGGGTGACACAATTGCAGATGCTATGGAACACGGAAGGTATGTTTCTCGATCAATTCAATAATAACTTGACAATAGTGAAAAGCTCATGTTATGGCAATCCACCTGTGAACCCCTTAATAAGCCTTGATGTGATCAAATAAGAAAAAACAGAAAAAATATGTGTTTGCTATGTTGTGTCTCATGCATTATGGGGCACAGCAACAAGCTATTAGCAAGTCAGTGTCAGACCAATATAAAATGAAACAAAAATATCAACAAACAAAACATAAACACAACTTAGTAGGGACACACATGGATAAGTGGTTTCTATAAAAATGAAATTACCTCTGCATAGTTCTTCTGATCCACAGCAAGCCGTTTAGTTGACAGCTCCTTTAATGTTCGAAACAGGACCATAAACACGCGATGTGAAGCAAGAACGTCAGCGGACTGCAGCTGTTGTGCCAATACAGACAGAAGCTCTGGCCTGAATGACAAGATGTGAGGAACCATTGTAGCCTTGAATCGCAAATCAAACTATGTGAAAATAGCTGATAGAAGTTGTTCTGCAAATACATACCACTCTTTTGGGTAATCCAATCGTGCAATCTTGGAGATTAATACAGCTAGCTGCAGTGCAATCTACATGACAGCATTAAGAAAATACAGCTTCACCAATAAACATTATATGTGTCTACCATCAATGACTCAAACTGGATACATATTATCTAGTGCACACCTGGCTATTTTCCTCACGCATGTTTAGCAAAAGATTTTTCCGAAGGTGGTCCTTCTCCTCGTTGCTAATTCCACTGCACCAGAGAAATTTTAATCTGGTAAGTGAGATGTCAAAAACTATTAACATAAAATTGAATAAGTGTATCATATATTCTATGCAACATCAAATTATCAAAGCAGAAATTTTGGTTAAAAGTGCAGCATTTGGATTACCAACAAATCTGAAGAACTATTTACTCCAGAAAGAGGTGACCAGGAACTAATCAATATGAATGTTGAAGCTCAGGGGTCCTCTGGAGACCGGTTAGTAGTGTTCCATGTGTTATTAAACTAGAATTAGCAATGACTCTAACAGAAGTGGCAATGGGATTAAACATATAAGTGATACCATATCGAAAATGCCGCCACCCAAAAGAATTGCAAGGCTTCGTCCCAGCAGACAATATTACTATGATTCTCATTTCTCAATGGGTGCGGGTGGGCAGGGCGGAAATCAATCAGTCACTTAGAATTGAGAAGAGGTATCGGGACTCACTACGAATCGCGACGATGCCGCCAGTAGCGGTTGATACTGTTCTTAAAATACACCGTGGCGAGCAGGCGGACATCCTCCCGACAAGCCAATCCCCTGGCCGAGATGATCTCCTGCGAAGCAGAAAACCGGGTAATAAATAGGTCGGTAGGTGCTGAAGCAGACGCCCCGTAGATCGGGCACCCGGTGGCAAGAAGCCAAGCCCTAGAAGAAACCAGGAAGCGATGTGAGAGTGCGGGGAGAGGCATAATGGCTTACCAGGAGGCAGGAGCAGAAGCCCGGGCGGGTCTCGCACTGCGCGAGAGCTGCCTCCGCCGGGCGCCGCGCCGCCTCGTCGGCGCTGAGCGAATTGACGAGGACGGTGTACATGGTGGGCACATCGCTGGCGGAGAGCGCCATTTCGCAACGCCCAAAACGGTGGCGCGGGAGAGAGACAGTGGGTGGTGGCGGCGAGCCGGCGACAGAAGGAAGTGGTGGTGGCGGCGACGGCGGCACGGGATGATCGAAGAAGATGTCCGGTACTGGACTTCCGGAGGGTGTTGCTTCGCATCGCAGGAGAAAAAGAAAATGGCTTGTGCTCACCTGACTACAGACATGAGCACTTCTAATCCAGTAAGCAATCTAACAAAGTCGCTAATTTTTTTATTTACCCTTACCCGTCTCTCCTCTAATGTATATACTTTCTCGCTCTTAATTTCTTATAATTTATAATAGGTATGTGTCATGTGTGCTCATGCTGATGCTGTAAGTGCAGCAGGATGATTTATAATGGTATGTCACCGTACGTTGCCACGGAGTTAAAAAGTAGTATAAAACATAAATATGGAATAATAAATATTACTATAATATATGCAACATCCGTGTGACAAAATGTTATCGTAACACTAATGCTTTATTGATAATATAAATATGTAATATTATTATAGTTAGGTGCCCGTGCTTCGCTACGGTTATATATCACAAGTTAAATCTTATTTAAAATGGAATAATTATTCAAACACACCCAAATCTTCACCATAAAGTACCCTACAGATAATTCAATACATTTCTGTTGCAATCATTTGAATACTAAGGCAATTACAAAGGATTAAGAACTCAACTATTCACAAGTAATATTTATAAAGAAATTTTACATTATCACGACTTCAAATGTAAAAACTATAAACAAGTTTTCGCATATTATATGGTCACGGCATAAGACATAGGAACATTCTCCACAAGGTGGAAGGATTCCCAATATATTGGATAATAAAGGCCTTCCTCTCTGATTGTACGTGCAGAAACTTCATCATTAGAACCATCTGCATTGGATATATTGCATTTTGAGGGTTGTGCCTTTTTCTTTATAAGCTCCCAGCTACGGCATTCCATGCAAAACTCCACATGACGTCCTCACTTAACAAACATGAGAAAACAATCTTTGGTATTTGATAGAATGCAATCAATACTTGGGGTAGAGAATAAATATACATAAGGTAAATGTAAAATCTGGTAAGACTGGATGTTTATCAGTTGTACTGGGTAGGTAGTATTGTCTGATTGAACCGAGAGGTCCTAATTGAGGAATGAAATCAAGGCACTTTACTTGCACAACTCTGTCAGCCATGGGGTACTGTCCACATCTGCTAGGTGCAAGAGAATGCCAAAAGCTTGTGATAGAGCCTTCATTTGTAAAAGGGTGCAATCAGCACCAAAGGGGCGCTGAGATTCTTTGCAATACTGTCACAAAGCCAAAAAAAAGTATAATAGTGAGAGCAATTTATAAATGGCATAGTATTGGTTAGCCCGGTTCTTCCTTATTAACCAAAAAAGGTGCCCATGTTGTCATTTGTAAGGTTTACATATTTACATCACCAGAAGACTATGGTGATGCCGTGGAAACACATGCATACAAAGCAATAGGTCCAGGATCTTGTCGAGGCAGTAGGTTATGGATATTTTATCTCATGAGCATGTAGATACTGATTATAAGAAACCAAAAGAAAACAGATACATGTGAAAACACCACACCAATAGCTGCAATTTTTTTAAAAAAAACTTTAAGTGTGGAAGCATACACGTACTGATCCTTCCCACGCTTCCATTGTTTGCCTTCTTTTCCATTAATTTTTTATTTTGCTAGATAAAACTCCACCAAATCCAGAGTGGTCAAGCTCTGGCTAAACACTAATACTTTGTCGCCTAATTCAGAACTTTTTGACAGGATATCAAGGAGCAAGGTCATTTTGCTACTGTAATCTGCTTTCTGTCACACCCGTTTCCGAGGGCAGAGCCGGGTGCATAGCATATGTGTGCCAGGATCTATTTCCACACATATGTTGACGTCACAAGTGTAATATATCAAAAGAACAATGCATAAGAGCGTAAATAATGATTATATTAACATATTACACTTCGAACAGACATAATGTCTTAACCTTTATTCATCAAAGTACAGCGAACATGGACATCCATCCACAGGAAGATGACCGGGGGTATCACTAGACTAGCATCCATGAAGTTCAGCATCATATCTTCATCTGCAACTTCTATCAAAATTAAGCAAGGGTGAGCTCACTTATGGTCGGGGCTCAGCAAGTGGGGGAAAAACTAATGCAGGTATAACAAGGTGAGGCTGAGGTTGAGCAGTAAGCATTTTAGTTAGTCAACATTTTATTATCAACACCTGATTACTAATAAATGTGAATCCCAAGTATTCCCATTAAACAAAGGTATAAGAGTATATCAAAAACACTTAAGTGAAACCATTTAAGCAAACCATTGGTAGATCATCGGATCTCGATTTATTTTCATCTTCAAGTTCAATTATCATGTGAGAAGTCCAGGCTGCTCATAACCGTGAGCACGACTGATATATCAGTTTTACACTCTGCAGAGGTGGCACATCTTTACCCATGAGTCGCGATTCCCTTCTTGCCCGGGTTAGCTAGACCTGTATTCACTTCTGAGGTGAATGTCCAGGGTTTCACTACGAGGCTTCTCCCTACAGTCATCATTACGCAAATGCTGGAAATGATCAAACTGCATAAGGCACACCTACCGTAACCAACTTATAGTCCAGACTACAGGGTAAAGCTTTGGGAACTATGTCTGTATCCAATCTGCCTGAGCCGGAACTATAAGAGCTTGCCAGATGCCCCCGTTCCGGTCGACCACGACCAACACCCAACATAAGACTTTCCTAGTTATTTAGCCAAGACCAGAGCCATGATAGTTCTCATGGTAGCACTGTTTTCCCGGGTGGTCACTCCATGTTCCAATTAATATGCAATAATCTTGTTTAACCATCGGGTTAACAAAAATAAAGTAAACTTACCATTTGGAACATCAGTATCATAAATAGGAGTGACTGCATAAATTTAAAGTTGTAGCAATAGCATAGCTACTAAGGTAAAGTATAATTCCCAGGTTTGATCAAGGAATAAGGTTGGAAAGGTTATCTAACCCGTCAAATTATGCATATATTCATCGAAAAATAAACTTTATTAAATGTATTGTTTGGGATCAAACAGAGTATGCAGAGGGAGAAGTCCACTTGCCTTCCTTATTGAAAACTTGAGGTTCTTGAATCTTGATTCTCAAATTTAGGATCAATCACTGAATATCACACAAACAAACAAGAAGAAACAAACACCACTCAGTAACATATAACATTCACCATACGCAAAGCTAAAAGAAAACATAACAAAAAGAGTGTTCGCTTTTCAAAAACATTACACGCAAGAGCTATAATAAAAAGGTATTCTTTTCAAAAGTGTGTGATCTATACTTTATAAAATAAGGCATGAGCTTAAAAATATATTAATTAAAATATACAAATATTTGGTTCATCAAATTAATCTTTTATAAAGCGACATACGCGATATATCTAAGATAAAGGGTTTATAAGACGATAAAACACGTTATAACGATATTAAACGTTTTTAACCTTTTAGAAAAGATATAGGTTATATATCTAACGTTAATGAGTTATAAAAACACATTATTAACTTATGAAGCATTATGAAACATATAATAAACATTTATTGATGAAAAGCTATTATATAATTAAGTCTAGATAGGTTTTATGTGAAAAGACAACTAAATAATAATTATCTTCATTTCCATTAAGAGAATACATGGTATGTACTATTATTAAGAAAGCTACATCCAAAGTTAATATATAAGCTAACATTTTAAATATATAAAAGGACATGAACACTAATTATTTTATTTTTTCCTTTAAGGACCACTAAATGATATAAATAAATAATATGGATTCAATGTGATGAACAAATTAATCGTGCTTGCATTACTTGTTATGGACAGATATAAATGTAAGTTAATTATTAAATTGTGAGGAAATATAAATAATCTATTGATTACATTTAGTTTAGAAACATATGACCTAAATATTTAAAATGAATATTATATTCATTGGTATGTTATTAACTATTTTTTAGTTATGACGATGTGAGCACTTAATTAAGCCATTATATAATAACTAGAAAAGTCATATGACATATTACTATTTAGTACGGCTATACTTAAACATCTATAACGAATCTTATTAAATCAAAATCATGATGTCTATTAAAAAGTCATTTTAAAATTAGAAATAAATTATCTAATTCTTTAGTAAGAAACCTATTTTTTACAAACATAACCATCAACTTTATCTAGAAAAGTTTTGCGTATAATTAGGTTATTTTAATATTATTATAAAATTCTACTATTTCGGTTTTCTCCTTTCTTTTCTAAATAGAATTTATACGCATAAAAAAATGTTTATTTAATTCTTCTAACCTTAATATACTAATAATTAATTGTAAAATAACTATATGGGACTTTAAATAACCTATTCATGGTTATTATGACATAAAGGAGCATTTTACTATTCTACGTAATTAAGTGCTATACTTATGAATACATTCATTATGAATAGTAAAATCTATACATTTTTCATTCGTCCGAAAATACGTGGCTTAGTTCCTATTTCAATTTCTTACATCACTAAAATATACTTATATCATTACTAACCGATTGTCGCTTCACACACTAAAGCAAAAACAAATCCGTAAACAATTCTAGTATGAAAATCACTGAAGTACTGAATAGTGACCGTGCTTATTTTTAGAATTATAAAATCATACGCTTATTAAACGGTTGTCACGGGGTTCGATTTTGGCTACACGTATACATCGCATCTCTAAAAATCATATGCGTGAATCGCCAAATCGCATCAATATTACAACAATAATTCATAACATCAATTAAGTAATTCAAACACGATTTAGAAAATACATTAACGGGTTGGGGTTATTTTCAACCTTGGGTGAACGGACGATGGTGAGCAGGCACGGTGCGAGCAGGGGTTTTTGACGTCGGGCGGGGCTTCGACGAGGTGCTGCGCGGACGGTGTGCAAAGCGACGGCGTGAACACGAGGAGAGGAGAAGAGAGCTCGTGGAGGAAGGGAAGAGAGTTCGATGTCCAATTTATAGAGAGGGAGAGGCAGAGGAGAGCCAGGGAGAGGGAGAATCAGCCATGGCTTCAAGGTGGTCATCAATGGCATTCACGGAGCTTGAATGGAGGAAGAGAAACAGACGAGTTGATTCTCCAATAACTCAAATACGAACGGTCAGCAGGGTCGCGCGGCGTCGGTCGGTTCGCGCGCTGGGCGTGCAGGCTCGGTCGCGGCTGCGGGGTACTGCGCGGTCGGCATCGGACTTGGCTGGGCGCGCGTCGCGGAGTCGGCTCGGGCGTCGCGGCACGCGGTGCGCGGGGCGTGCGGTCCTGGAGAGTCGCGTGCTCGGCTTCGGTCCGGTCGGGCGGCTGCCTGGGGAGAGAGCAGGGAAGAAGAGAGAGAGAGAGAGAGAGAGGAGAGAGAAGGTCTACGGCTGGCGGCTGGGAAGGCAAGGGGCGCGTGGCTTGCTCCAAGAAACTGAGAGGCAGCAGCTAGGGTTAGTTATTGGGCCTAATGGGCCTTAGGTTAGTTAGATTTTGTTTGTTTTTTTTCGAATTTCTAATTTAAAATACACTTTTAAATAACTCTAAAATTTATAGTAATTAAACCAAAAGTATTTATAAATAATATAGTTATCTTTGGACTGATTATATTATTTATTTACTAGGATTTTATTTAAGAAGAAATGTTATTCAATAACGAAAAATCAATCATGCGCGATAAAAAAATTACTCCAAATGAAATAAATAATAAACACTTCAATGAAAAATTTATTACCATAAATGCCATTATTAACTAAATGTATTATTTTTATTTAATGATTTTTATAGTGTCACAAATCTACCCCTCTTAAAAAGAATCTCGTCCTCGAGATTAAGAAAGGCTAGCAAGAAAACAAAGGTGATACATGGTTATTTGTAGGTTCTTGGTTCACATTTAACTCTTCTAAACTTAAGGAACTTCCTTACTTCTTTGCTCCAAAATGTATACTAATCAAGCGACCTTCATCATCATACTTATAAAATGGTGGGTCTTCTAAAGTATTGCTTAGGTCATGCTTGGCAGCTTTCTTGTTTATTCGGTCTAGACGCTTCTTGGGGCATTCACGAATAAGATGTCCTTCGTTTTTGCAGTAGTAGCAAGCACCTCTTGCTTTAAGTTCTTTGCGAGTCAACTTTGCTTGACCAATAGGTGGTGAGGGTTGATTGGGTGTCTGTATCTCATGTAGCTGAGCCTGACTTGATTCTTCTGTTTGGGTATCCATGTGTTTCGTGGCTTTTGCTTGTGGTTGAGGTGGACTAATCATGTATCCAAACATTTTTCTATTCCTTTTGTTGTTCTTCATTCCATTCATCGAATATCTCGGTGACTCATTTTTCTCATTCATAGTTGTTAAGATAGGAATATTGTCGTTGGCATCATTTACTTCATTTCCATTGGGGTTCATCATCTGGTTAGAGAGTAAAAGAGATAGTGAGACAAGATTACATAAGCGGCTTGTACGGTATGAAGATAAAGGGTGAACACAACTTTTTGATTTCCAAGATTGGTCAAGGAACAAGGGTGGTTTCATATTTCTCCTAGCTTCATCATACTGCAAGAGCGTACAAGTGTTATAATCCTTAGCATAGATCCTTTTGAACCTTATAGTTTTCAGAGCATGATATCCAAATAATTTTTCTGATAGTATTTCTTTGAGCACAATTTGAGAGAAAAACTTGAGCGGGACTTCAGGGCAACTAGAGTAGAGCATCACATTGTTTGCATATAGTAGATGACACCATACTTTATTTTCTTTATAAAGAGGCAAAACACAATAGGTGCGAGAGATTCTCCAAATTTATTCATATATCACTTAGCACAATTACAAATCTTGAAAGGGGCAACACTTTGACACATTTTTTTCCTTCGTGAGACATACTCCTTCTTCTAGCTTAATTGATATATTATTCTTCCTTGTCAGATGTACCAATCTTCAGTGCTGGAGGTCGATCGTCTTCAACTACTATTCTTTCTCCAGATGGAGTTTCCAAACACATGGTTCTCTCAGTATGTTGGATTACTGCCTTAGTTCTTTGTAACCAATTCTTTCCAAGAATCACATCCTTTCCCGTTGATTCTATCACTAGGAGATCAGCTGGAAAATCTATACCATTGATTTTAACACTTACTTTTGGACATATGTAGTTTACTAACATTTTTCCTTCAGGTGTACTGATGGTCTTTCTTGATCTTAAGGGACACTTAAAGATACCATACTTTGTTGCAAACTGGGCACTGATAAGAGAATGTGTTATACGAGGATCATACAACACGGTGGCGATGGTTTTGTGAATGACTAGTGTTCCAAAAATCACCGCATTATCATATGGAATAGTTTCTGTCACTGGATAACTTATCCTTCCTGTGGTCTCTTTCCGTTGTTTATTCTTTATTGATGCATGGGTTTGAGGGTGTTGTCTTTTCTTTTGGACCTTATTGATCTCCACATCTTTCTTAGGACAACCATTAACAAGATGGACGGAATCACCACAGCCAAAACAAGCACGACTTGATAAGTTACATGGTGGAGTTGTCTTTACGTTGTTGGTAGAAGTTTCTGTGCATTTTTATTCATATTCCATGTCTGAAGACTGAGATAGCTTCATCTCGGAGGTGATCTGTAGTGAACTTTTCTCAGGACAGTTACGGAAGTAATGACCTTCACGTCCACATTGATAGCAAGCTTTTCTTGAAGTTATTTCTTGACCTTTTCCATATTTCCCTTTTTGTTTCTTGGAACTGATGTGACCACGAGGCTGAAACTGTGTGCAAGTAATAGTCCATCCATCAATGTAACACTCATGTGTTTCTTCTTGGGGCTGGGCATTCTTGTGATGTTTCCTTTTTGGAATACCTGACAATTCATCGTCTGATAGTGCATCTGCTATTAGTTGTTCTTGGGGAGACCATTGTCTTTTTATACCAGAAAACAAAATCTGGTTCTTCTGTTTTGTAGTTTCACTTTCGTTTGTACTGATCTGGCGACAAGGAATTCCATAGTACTCACAACAACAACAATATGTTCCAAGGTCACTTGTCTGTTGGTTTGGTTGTGCATCCTTTTGTGTCTTGAATATCTGTTCATCAGCTGTTTTATTTATAGTGTTGTTTTGACTTGCCAACACACCGCATTCTTTTCACTTAGTGACATCACTTGCAGTTGACATTCCAAGGTCTGACATCTGTATGGGTATGAAAGAATGGAAGGAATGAAAGGGTTGAGCAAAGACTGATTATAGAGAGCAGAGAAAACCCATCTATCTAAGGTTTTACCTAGCTAACTGATGTCATTATGGACAAAAGTCACACAATACACCAACAATCATTTCAAAGAAGCAAATCAAACATGAACACAAAGGACAATGAACTCAAGCATACCAGCACAACACAATCCAATTCTACTCATTCAACCAAAACAAAAGGTGAGACAAGGTTTTGGAATAAGAAGGATATTATAACATCAAGGAGTTGGGTAAGAATTATCAAGGAGTTAGACAAGACATATTTGTTGGTGGCCAAGAGTGAAATAAGATAACCATGAATTATTAAAGTGAGGATAAATGATACAACCAAGGATATGAAGTGAGTTAGGGAGAAAGCATTATCAAGGAGTAGAGAGACAAAGGTTTCATACATCAAGGTAGATATTGCGCAAGGGTGGCAATACAATGGCACAAAAGCAAAAGTATAAGAATTCAATAGGGGGAAAGCATTATCAAGGAGAAAAGTAGAGAGGCAAAAGTCTAATATATCAAGGTAGATATTGCGCAAGGATGGGAATATAATGGAAAGAAAACAAAAGTATAAGAAGTCAAGGGTTATATAGCAATATTAGGAATTAGAAAACCACTTATAATATAATATCGCCATTACCGATCTAGTCGAAAATCTTTATACTAAAGAACTATCCTATCAACCTAACTAAGAAGTCAAATAATAGATCCAGGGGATCCATAACAAAACTTCTTACGGAGTGGGGATAAGACAGAGAATAGGGCATCGTCGATAGCTTTGAAAGGGTTTCTTCTCGCAAACTTCGCTTCAAGTTCCGCAATCCTAGCTTGATCATCTTGCAATGCTTCTCATTAGAACCTTCTGATAGACGAAGAATCAGACAAGAAGGGTTGAAGATAAAAGAGACGAGGTTTGATATAAAGTAAGTTTTATGAAGACAGTTAAGTCAAGTTTTGAACGACTGACTGGGCTTTCCATTTCTAACTAATCTAGCGACCTATGATCACATTGCTTTGATACCACTTCTGTCACACCCGTTTCCGAGGGCAGAGCCGGGTGCATAGCATATGTGTGCCAGGATCTATTTCCACACATATGTTGACGTCACAAGTGTAATATATCAAAAGAACAATGCATAAGAGCGTAAATAATGATTATATTAACATATTACACTTCGAACAGACATAATATCTTAACCTTTATTCATCAAAGTACAGCGAACATGGACATCCATCCACAGGAAGATGACCGGGGGTATCACTAGACTAGCATCCATGGAGTTCAGCATCATATCTTCATCTGCAACTTCTGATCAAAATTAAGCAAGGGTGAGCTCACTTATGGTCGGGGCTCAGCAAGTGGGGGAAAAACTAATGCAGGTATAACAAGGTGAGGCTGAGGTTGAGCAGTAAGCATTTTAGTTGATCAACATTTTATTATCAACACCTGATTACTAATAAATGTGAATCCCAAGTATTCCCATTAAACAAAGGTATAAGAGTATATAAAAAACACTCAAGTGAAACCATTTAAGCAAACCATTGGTAGATCATCGGATCTCGATTTATTTCCATCTTCAAGTTCAATTATCATGTGAGAAGTCCATGCTGCTCATAACCGTGAGCACGGCTGATATATCAGTTTTACACTCTGCAGAGGTGGCGCATCTGAGAGCACCTAGAGGGGGGGGGTGAATAGGTGATCCTGTAACACTTCAAAACTTAAGCCACAAAACTTGGTTAATTGTTAGCACAATAATTGCCAAGTGGCTATAGAGGAATCCTCAACAAAACACAATAACCAACAAAGATCAATCACAGAGATGGCACGGTGGTTATCCCGTGGTTCGGCCAAGACCAACGCTTGCCTACTCCACGTTGTGGCGTCCCAACGGACGAGGGTTGCAATCAACCCCTCTCAAGCGGTCCAAAGACCCACTTGAATACCACGGTGTTTTGCTTGCTTTATCTCAATCCCGTTTGCGAGGAATCTCCACAACTTGGAGCCTCTCGCCCTTACACTTGAAATTCACAAAGAACACGGAGCAAGGGAGGGATTAGCAACGCACACAAAACACAAGAATCAGAGTGTCAACACGCACACAAGTCGCAACAAGAGCTCGCAACACAACTCAATGAGTTCACAACTCCACTAGAGCTCTATATGCTATCACAATGAAAAGAACGCGCGAAATTGATGTCTTGGTGCTTAGAAATGATTAGGATAAGCTTGGTGTACTCCTCCATGCGCCTAGGGGTCCCTTTTATAGCCCCAAGGCAGCTAGGAGCCGTTGGGAGCAATCTTGGAAGGCTGATCTTGCCTTCTGTCGACTGGCGCACCGGACAGTCCGGTGCACACCGGACACTGTCCGGTGCCCGATTTCCTTCCTTAAATAGCGAAGCCGCCGTTGGCGCACCGGACATGTCTGGTGCACACCGGACAGTCCGGTGCCATCTTCTAGCCGTTGGCTCGGCCACGTGTCCCGCGCAGATTGCGCGGCCGACCGTTGGCCCGGCCGACCGTTGGCTCACCGGACAGTCCGGTGCACACCGGACAGTCCGGTGAATTTTAGCCGTACGTCGCCGATGAATTCCCGAGAGCGGCCACTTCGCTCGAGCCAGCCTGGCGCACCGGACACTGTCCGGTGCACCACCGGACAGTCCGGTGCTCCCAGACTCAGCAGATTCTTGGCTGCTCGAGCCAAGACATTTCCAATTGGATTTTTCCTGTTTCCAGCACTTAGACACAATACATTAGTCCATAAAACAATGTACTAAGTCTGAGAAACATACCTTTATCCTTGATTTGTACTTTGTCCACCTCTTTACACTTAGGCACTTGTGTTGGACACTAAATCACCAAAACACTTAGAAATGGCCCAAGGGCACATTTCCCTTTCAATCTCCCCCTTTTTGGTGATTTATGCCAACACAACATAAAGCAAGTGGAACAAGTACAAAATCAAATCAAATAAGAATTCAAAGTTGTTTTGATTCAATTTTGACATATATGGATCACTCTATGCCACCACTTGGTTTGTTTTTGCAAATCAAACTCAAATTCCTATCTCTAAGTCAAAACCACATGTAGAGACATAAAGAGAGGTTTTCCAAAGAAACTTGATCAAGGATTTCAAAAAACTCCCCCTTTTTCCCATAATCAACACTTCTCCCCACAAGAGGCCAACTTCTCCCCCTTTTTCCCATAATCAACACTTCTCCCCACAAGAGGCCAACTTTTGACATAAGAGACAATAAAAGAGTTTTGACAAACCAAAAGCTCTAATCTACTATTTTCAAAATTTCTCAAGTGGTAGCTGATCCATTTATTGCTTTGGCCTTTATTTTCTCCCCCTTTGGCATCAAGCACCAAAACGGGATCAATCTTGGCCCTTTAACCCCATTGCCTCACCAAAATCTTCAAAAGAGAACACAAAGGCAGTGAGAGTATAAAGATGAACTTGGAAAAGTTACTCTTTTTCATCGGAGTGCAGTGGAAGTCTTGCATGGTCCAAGTCCACCTTTTCCCTTTCAATTCTCCTTGGAGACTAAAACAACCAAACTCAAGTACATGGTTAATCTCAAAGGGTCAAGTTGTAGCACAGCTCCCCCTAAATATGTGCATCACTTGCAAACAGGACTTGTGAGGTCCAGGGAGTGTTTGTACAACTTGAGCACCACAATAAGCAACAAAATGCAGAATGAACATGATCAAAGGCATAAACACATGTATGCTACATTTCAATCCAAGTTCCGCGAATCTAAGATATTGAGCTCACTACGCAGCCTGCAAAAGGTCTTCTCATCTAGAGGCTTGGTAAAGATATCGGCTAGCTGGTTTTCGGTGCTAACATGAAACACTTCGATATCTCCCTTTTGCTGGTGGTCTCTCAAAAAGTGATGCCGGATGTCAATGTGCTTTCTGCGGCTGTGCTCAATAGGATTTTCAGCTATTTGGATAGCACTCTCATTATCACATAGGAGTGGGACTTTGCTCAGATTGTAGCCAAAGTCCCTGAGGGTTTGCCTCATCCAAAGTAGTTGCGCACAACACTGTCCTGCGGCAACGTACTCGGCCTCAGCGGTGGATAGGGCAACAGAGGTTTGTTTCTTAGAGTTCTATGACACCAGGGACCTTCCTAAGAATTGGCACGTCCCCGATGTACTCTTCCTATCGACCTTACATCCAGCATAGTCGGAATCTGAGTACCCAATCAAGTCAAAGTTAGACCCCTTTGGATACCAGATCCCGAAGCAAGGCGTAGCGACTAAATATCGAAGAATTCGCTTCACAGCCACTAAGTGACACTCCTTCGGATCGGATTGAAATCTAGCACACATGCATACGCTAAGCATAATATCCGGTCTACTAGCACATAAATAAAGCAAAGAACCTATCATGGACCGGTATGCTTTTTGATCAACGGACTTACCTCCTTTGTTGAGGTCGGTGTGTCCGTCGGTTCCCATCGGCGTCTTTGCGGGCTTGGCGTCCTTCATCCCAAACCTCTTTAGCAAATCTTGTGTGTACTTCGTTTGGGAGATGAAGGTGCCGTCCTTGAGTTGCTTCACTTGGAACCCAAGGAAGTAGGTCAACTCGCCCATCATCGACATCTCGAATTTCTGCGTCATCACCCTGCTAAACTCTTCACAAGACTTTTGGTTAGTAGAACCAAATATTATGTCGTCGACATAAATTTGGCACACAAAAAGATCACCATCGCAAGTCTTAGTAAAAAGAGTTGGATCGGCTTTCCCAACCTTGAAAGCATTAGCAATTAAAAAGTCTCTAAGGCATTCATACCATGCTCTTGGGGCTTGCTTAAGTCCATAGAGCGCCTTAGAGAGCTTACACACGTGGTCGGGGTACCGTTCGTCCTTGAAGCCAGGGGGCTGCTCCACGTACACCTCCTCCTTGATCGGCCCGTTGAGGAAAGCACTCTTCACATCCATTTGGTACAACCTGAAGGAATGGTGAGCGGCATATGCTAGCAAGATACGAATTGATTCTAGCCTAGCCACAGGAGCAAAAGTCTCCTCAAAGTCCAAACCTGCGACTTGGGCATAACCTTTTGCCACAAGTCGAGCCTTGTTCCTCGTCACCACCCCGTGCTCGTCCTGTTTGTTGCGGAACACCCACTTGGTTCCCACAACATTTTGCTTGGGACGAGGCACCAGTGTCCAAACTTCGTTGCGCTTGAAGTTGTTGAGTTCCTCCTGCATGGCCAACACCCAGTCCGGATCTAGCAAGGCCTCTTCTACCCTGAAAGGCTCAATAGAAGAGACAAAAGAGTAATGCTCACAAAAATTAACTAATCTTGAGCGAGTAGTTACTCCCTTGCTAATATCACCCAATATCTGGTCGACGGGATGATCCCTTTGAATTGTCGCTCGAACTTGGGTTTGAGGTGCCTGAGGTGCTTCTTCCTCTTGAACATCCTATGCTCCCCCTTGATCATGTGCCTCCACTTGAGGTACCTGTTCGTCATCTTGGGTTGGGGGATGCACCATAGTTGAGGAAGACTGTTGATCTTGCTCCAAGTGTTCCTGAGGCCGTACATCTCCAATCGCCATGGTGCGTATCACGGCCGTTGGAACATCTTCTTCATCTACATCATCAAGATCAACAACTTGCTCTCTTGGAGAGCCATTAGTCTCATCAAATACAACATCGCTAGAGACTTCAACCAAACCCGATGATTTGTTGAAGACCCTATACGCCTTTGTATTTGAATCATAACCTAATAAAAACCCTTCTACGGCTTTGGGAGCAAATTTGGAATTCCTACCCTTCTTCACTAGAATGTAGCATTTACTCCCAAAAACACGAAAATACGATACATTAGGTTTGTTACCGGTTAGCAGCTCATACGACGTCTTCTTGAGGAGGCGGTGAAGGTAGACCCTGTTGATGGCGTGGCAGGCCGTGTTCACGGCTTCCGACCAAAAGTACTCGGGGGTCTTGAATTCTCCAAGCATAGTTCTCGCCATATCTATGAGCGTCCTGTTCTTCCTCTCTACCACACCATTTTGCTGAGGTGTGTAGGGAGCGGAGAACTCGTGCTTGATCCCCTCCTCCTCAAGAAACTCCTCCACTTGAAGGTTCTTGAATTCGGACCCGTTGTCGCTCCTTATCTTCTTCACCTTGAGCTCAAACTCATTTTGAGCTCTCCTTAGGAAGCGCTTGAGGGTCCCTTGGGTTTCAGACTTATCCTGCAAAAGAACACCCAAGTGAAGCGGGAAAAGTCATCAACGATAACTAGACCATACTTACTTCCTCCTATGCTCAGATAGACGACGGGTTCGAAGAGGTCCATATGTAGCAGCTCCAGGGGTCTTGATGTTGTCATCACATTTTTGGTGTGATGAGAGCCTCCCACTTGTTTCCCTGCTTGACAAGCTACACAAGGTCTATCTTTTTCGAAATGAACATTGGTTAGACCTATCACGTGTTCTCCCTTTAGAAGCTTGTGGAGGTTCTTCATCCCCACATGTGCTAAGCGGCGATGCCACAGCCAGCCCATGCAAGTCTTAGCCATTAAGCATGCATCTAGACCGACCTCTTCTTTTGCAAAATCAACTAAGTAAAGCTTGCCGTCTAGTACACCCTTAAAAGCTAGTGAACCATCACATCTTCTAAAGACAGACACATCTACATTTGTAAACAAGCAGTTATATCCCATATTGCATAATTGACTAACAGATAGCAAATTATATCCAAGAGACTCTACTAAAAACACATTAGAGATAGAGTGCTCATTTGAGATTGCAATTTTACCTAACCCTTTTACCTTGCCTTGATTCCCATCACCGAATATTATTGAATCTTGGGAATCTTTGTTTTTGACGTAGGAGGTGAACATCTTCTTCTCCCCCGTCATATGGTTTGTGCATCCGCTGTCGATAATCCAGCTTGAACCCCTGGATGCATAAACCTGCAAGGCAAATTTAGGCTTGGGTCTTAGGTACCCAACTCATGTTGGGTCCTACAAGGTTAGTGCAAATATCCTTAGGGACCCAAATGCAAGTTTTGTCTCCCTTGCATTTTGCCCCTAACTTCCTAGCAACTATTTTCCTATCCTTTCTACAAATAGCAAAGGACGCATTTAAAGCACGATAAATTGTAGAAGGTTCATTCATTACTTTCCTAGGAGCATGAATAATATTCTTTCTAGGCACATGATGAATAGCATTTCTCCTAGACATATCTCTACCATGCATATAGGAAGAACTAGAAGCAAACATGGCATGAGAATCAAAATCATCATAAGCATTATAACTCCTATAAGCATTTCTAGTTTGTATCCTATCATGATACATAAAAGCATGGTTCTTTTTAGCATTACTAGCCATAGGAGCCTTCCCTTTCTCCTTGGCGGAGATAGGAGCCTTATGGCTTGTCAAGTCCTTGGCTTCCCTCTTGTAGCCAAGTCCATCCTTAATGGAGGGGTGTCTACCAATTGTGTAGGCATCCCTTGCAAATTTTAGCTTGTCAAATTCATTCTTGCTAATCTTAAGTTGGGCATTAAGACTAGCCAATTCCTCATTTAATTTGGAAATTGACACTAAATGATCACTACAAGCATCAACATCGAAATCTTTACACCTATTACAAGTTTCAACAAATTCTACACAAGAATTAGATTTACTAGCTACTTCTAGTTTAGCATTTAAATCAACATTAACACTTTTTAAAGTAGCAATGGTTTCATGACAAGAAGATAATTCACTAGAGAGCATTTCATTCCTTTTAATTTCAAGGGCAAGAGATTTTTGTGCACTAACAAATTTATCATGCTCCTCATATAAAAGATCCTCTTGTTTTTCTAGTAATCTATTCTTGTCATTCAAAGTATCAATCAACTCATTAATCTTATTAATTTTAGATCTATCTAATCCCTTGAATAAGCATGAGTAATCTATCTCATCATCATCACTAGACTCATCCTCACTTGAAGAAGCATAAGTACTAGTATCATGAGTGCTTACTTTCTTCTCTCTTGCCATGAGGCAAGTGTGACGCTCGTTTGGGAAGAGGGATGACTTGTTGAAGGCGGTGGCGGCGAGTCCTTCATTGTCGGAGTCGGAGGAGGAGCAATCCGAATCCCACTCCTTGCCTAGATGTGCCTCGCCCTTTGCCTTCTTGTATGCCTTCTTCTTCTCCCTCTTGCTCCCTTGGTCCTGTTCACTATCATTGTCGGGACAGTTAGCAATAAAATGACCAAGCTTACCGCATTTGAAGCATGAGCGCTTCCCCTTGGCTTTGGTCTTGCTTGGCTGTCCCTTGCGACCTTTAAACGCCGTCTTGAATCTTTTGATGATGAGGGCCATCTCTTCATCATTAAGTCCGGCTGCCTCAATTTGTGCCACCTTACTAGGTAGCGCCTCCTTGCTTCTTGTTGCCTTGAGAGCAAGGGGTTGCGGCTCGTTGATCGGACCATTCAAGGCGTCGTCCACGTACCTCGCCTCCTTGATCATCATCCGCCCGCTAACGAATTTTCCAAGGACTTCTTCGGGCGACATTTTGGTGTACCTGGGATTCTAACGAATATTATTTACCAAATGAGGATCAAGAACGGTAAAGGACCTTAGCATCAGTCGGACGACGTCGTGGTCCGTCCATCGCGTGCTTCCGTAGCTCCTTATTTTGTTGATAAGGGTCTTGAGCCGGTTGTATGTTTGTGTCGGCTCCTCGCCCCTTATCATCGCGAACCGTCCAAGCTCGCCCTCCACCAACTCCATCTTGGTGAGCAAGGTGACGTCGTTCCCCTCATGAGAAATCTTGAGGGTGTCCCAGATCTGCTTGGCGTTATCCAAGCCGCTCACTTTATGGTATTCATCCCTGCACAAAGAAGCTAGAAGAACAGTAGTAGCTTGTGCATTCTTATGAATTTGTTCATTAATGAACATGGGACTATCCGAACTATCAAAATGCATTCCACTCTCCACAATCTCCCATATACTAGGATGGAGAGAGAATAGGTGACTACGCATTTTGTGGCTCCAAAATCCGTAGTCCTCCCCATCAAAGTGTGGGGGCTTGCCGAGTGGAATGGAGAGCAAATGTGAATTTGAACTTTGCGGAATACGAGAGTAGTCAAAAGAAAAGTTCGAATTAACCGGTTTCCTTCTCTCGTAGTCGTTGTGGTCGTCGTCCTTTTGGGAAGAAGTGGACTCATCGCTGTCGTCGTAATAGACAATCTCCTTGATGCGCCTCGTCTTCTTCTTCTTCCCTTCCTTCCGTCTATGGCCCGAGCCGGAGTCGGTAGGCTTGTCGTCCTTCGGCTCGTTGACGAAGGATTCCTTCTCTTTGTCGTTGATCACGATTCCCTTCCCCTTAGGATCCATCTCTTCGGGCGGTTAGTCCCTTTGTGAAGAGAACGGCTCTGATACCAATTGAGAGCACCTAGAGGGGGGGGGTGAATAGGTGATCCTATAACACTTCAAAACTTAAGCCACAAAACTTGGTTAATTGTTAGCACAATAATTGCCAAGTGGCTATAGAGGAATCCTCAACAAAACACAATAACCAACAAAGATCAATCACAGAGATGGCACAGTGGTTATCCCGTGGTTCGGCCAAGACCAACGCTTGCCTACTCCACGTTGTGGCGTCCCAACGGACGAGGGTTGCAATCAACCCCTCTCAAGCGGTCCAAAGACCCACTTGAATACCACGGTGTTTTGCTTGCTTTATCTCAATCCCGTTTGCGAGGAATCTCCACAACTTGGAGCCTCTCGCCCTTACACTTGAAATTCACAAAGAACACGGAGCAAGGGAGGGATTAGCAACGCACACAAGACACAAGAATCAGAGTGTCAACACGCACACAAGTTGCAACAAGAGCTCGCAACACAACTCAATGAGTTCACAACTCCACTAGAGCTCTATATGCTATCACAATGAAAAGAACGCGCGAAATTGATGTCTTGGTGCTTAGAAATGATTAGGATAAGCTTGGTGTACTCCTCCATGCGCCTAGGGGTCCCTTTTATAGCCCCAAGGCAGCTAGGAGCCGTTGGGAGCAATCTTGGAAGGCTGATCTTGCCTTCTGTCGACTGGCGCACCGGACAGTCCGGTGCACACCGGACAGTCCGGTGCACACCGGACACTGTCCGGTGCCCGATTTCCTTCCTTAAATAGCGAAGCCGCCGTTGGCGCACCGGACATGTCCGGTGCACACCGGACAGTCCGGTGCCATCTTCTAGCCGTTGGCTCGGCCACGTGTCCCGCGCAGATTGCGCGGCCGACCGTTGGCCCGGCCGACCGTTGGCCCGGCCGACCGTTGGCTCACCGGACAGTCCGGTGCACACCAGACAGTTCGGTGAATTTTAGCCGTACGTCACCGATGAATTCCCGAGAGCGGCCACTTCGCTCGAGCCAGCCTGGCGCACCGGACACTGTCCGGTGCACCATCGGACAGTCCGGTGCTCCCAGACTCAGCAGATTCTTGGCTGCTCGAGCCAAGACATTTCCAATTGGATTTTTCCTGTTTCCAGCACTTAGACACAATACATTAGTCCATAAAACAATGTACTAAGTCTGAGAAACATACCTTTATCCTTGATTTGTACTTTGTCCACCTCTTTACACTTAGGCACTTGTGTTGGACACTAAATCACCAAAACACTTAGAAATGGCCCAAGGGCACATTTCCCGTTCAGCATCTTTACCCATGAGTCGCGATTCCCTTCTTGCCCGGGTTAGCTAGACCCGTATTCACTTCCGAGGTGAATGGCCAGGGTTTCACTACGAGGCTTCTCCCTAGAGTCCTCATTACGCAAATGCTGGAAATGATCAAACTGCATAAGGCACACCTACCATAACCAACTTATAGTCCAGACTACAGGGTAAAGCTTTGGGAGCTATGCATGTATCCAATCTGCCTGAGCCGGAACTATAAAAGCTTGCCAGATGCCCCCGTTCCGGTCGACCACGACCAACACCCAACATAAGACTTCCCTAGTTATTTAGCCAAGACCAGAGCCATGATAGTTCTCATGGTAGCACTGTTTTCCCGGGTGGTCACTCCATGTTCCAATTAATATGCAATAATCTTGTTTAACCATCGAGTTAACAACAATAAAGTAAACTTACCATTTGGAACATCAGTATCATAAATAGGAGTGACTGCATAAATTTAAAGTTGTAGCAATAGCATAGCTACTAAGGTAAAGTATAATTCCCAGGTTTGATCAAGGAATAAGGTTGGAAAGGTTATCTAAATAGGTAACCCGTCAAATTATGCATATATTCATCGAAAAATAAACTTTATTAAATGTATTGTTTGGGATCAAACAGAGTATGCAGAGGGAGAAGTCCACTTGCCTTGCTTATTGAAAACTTGAGGTTCTTGAATCTTGATTCTCAAATTTAGGATCAATCACTGAATATCACACAAACAAACAAGAAGAAACAAACACCACTCAATAACATACAACATTCACCATACGCAAAGCTAAAAGAAAACATGACAAAAAGAGCGTTCGCTTTTCAAAAACATTACACGCAAGAGCTATAATAAAAAGGTATTCTTTTCAAAAGTGTGTGATCTATACTTTATAAGATAAGGCATGAGCTTAAAAATATATTAATTAAAATATACAAATATTTGGTTCATCAAATTAATCTTTTATAAAGCGACATACGCGATATATCTAAGATAAAGGGTTTATAAGACGATAAAACATGTTATAACGATATTAAACGTTTTTAACCTTTTAGAAAAGATATAGGTTATATATCTAACGTTAATGAGTTATAAAAACACATTATTAACTTATGAAGCATTATGAAACATATAATAAACATTTATTGATGAAAAGCTATTATATAATTAAGTCTAGATAGGTTTTATGTGAAAAGACAACTAAATAATAATTATCTTCATTTCCATTAAGAGAATACATGGTATGTACTATTATTAAGAAAGCTACATCCAAAGTTAATATATAAGCTAACATTTTAAATATATAAAAGGACATGAACACTAATTATTTTATTTTATCCTTTAAGGACCACTAAATGATATAAATAAATAATATGGATTCAATGTGATGAACAAATTAATCGCGCTTGCATTACTAGTTATGGACAGATATAAATGTAAGTTAATTATTAAATTGTGAGGAAATATAAATAATCTATTGATTACATTTAGTTTAGAAACATATGACCTAAATATTTAAAATGAATATTATATTCATTGTTATGTTATTAACTATTGTTTTAGTTATGACGATGTGAGCACTTAATTAAGCCATTATATAATAATTAGAAAAGTCATATGACATATTACTATTTAGTACGGCTATACTTAAACATCTATAACGAATCTTATTAAATCAAAATCATGATGTCTATTAAAAAGTCATTTTAAAGTTAGAAATAAATTATCTAATTCTTTAGTAAGAAACCTATTTTTTTTACAAACATAACCATCAACTTTATTTAGAAAAGTTTTACGTATAATTAGGTTATTTTAATATTATTATAAAATTCTACTATTTCGGTTTTCTCCTTTCTTTTCTAAATAGAATTTATACGCATAAAAAAATGTTTATTTAATTCTTCTAACCTTAATATACTAAGAATTAATTGTAAAATAACTATATGGGACTTTAAATAACCTATTCATGGTTATTATGACATAAAGGAGCATTTTACTATTCTACGTAATTAAGTGCTATACTTATGAATACATTCATTATGAATAGTAAAATCTATACATTTTTCATTCGTCCGAAAATGCGTGGCTTAGTTCCTATTTCAATTTCTTACATCACTAAAATTATACTTATATCATTACTAACCGATTGTCGCTTCACACACTAAAGCAAAAACAAATCCGTAAACAATTCTAGTATGAAAATCACTGAAGTACTGAATAGTGACCGTGCTTATTTTTAGAATTATAAAATCATACGCTTATTAAAGGGTTGTCGCGGGGTTCGATTTTGGCTACACGTATACATCGCATCTCTAAAAATCATATGCGTGAATCGCCAAATCACATCAATATTACAACAATAATTCATAACATCAATTAAGTAATTCAAACACGATTTAGAAAATACATTAACGGGTTGGGGTTATTTTCAACCTTGGGTGAACGGACGACGGCGAGCAGGCACGGTGCGAGCAGGGGTTTTTGACGTCGGGCGGGGCTTCGACGAGGTGCTGCGCGGACGGTGAGCAAAGCGACGGCGTGAACACGAGGAGAGGAGAAGAGAGCTCGTGGAGGAAGGGAAGAGAGTTCGATGTCCAATTTATAGAGAGGGAGAGGCAGAGGAGAGCCAGGGAGAGGGAGAAACGACCATGGCTTCAAGGTGGTCATCAATGGCATTCACGGAGCTTGAATGGAGGAAGAGAAACGGACGAGTTGATTCTCCAATAACTCAAATACGAACGGTCAGCAGGGTCGCGCGGCGTCGGTCGGTTCGCGCGCTGGGCGTGCAGGCTCGGTCGTGGCTGCGGGGTACTGCGCGGTCGGCATCGGGCTTGGCTGGGCGCGCGTCACGGAGTCGGCTCGGGCGTCGCGGCACGCAGTGCGCGGGGCGTGCGGTCCTGGCAAGTCGCGTGCTCGGCTTCGGTCCGGTCGGGCGGCTGCCTGGGGAGATAGCAGGGAAGAAGAGAGAGAGAGGAGAGAGAAGGTCTGCGGCTGGCGGCTGGGAAGGCAAGGGGCGCGCGGCTTGCTCCAAGAAACTGAGAGGCGGCAGCTAGGGTTAGTTGTTGGGCCTAATGGGCCTTAGGTTAGTTAGATTTTGTTTTTTTTCGAATTTCTAATTTAAAATATACTTTTAAATAACTCTAAAATTTATAGTAATTAAACCAAAAGTATTTATAAATAATATAGTTATCTTTGGTCTGATTATATTATTTATTTACTAGGATTTTTATTTAAGAAGAAATGTTATTCAATAACGAGAAATCAATCATGCGCGATAAAAAAATTACTCCAAATGAAATAAATAATAAACACTTCAATGAAAAATTTATTACCATAAATACCATTATTAACTAAATGTATTATTTTTATTTAATGATTTTCATAGTGTCACACTTTCATATAAGTATTCTTATATAATAGTTCCTCTCACCGGTTCCTTCATACAATAAATATAAAAAAGACACAAAAAGGTGTAATCAGAACCAAATGCTTAGTTTTTCATGCAAAGTATTCCACCCATTAGTGCTTTCATATAAGTATTCTCATCTAAAAGTTCCTTTCACCAGTTGCTTCCTACAATAAATAAATCATGAAATTACTGCAATAAGTTTTGGGATGAGCAAAGTTATCATAAACTATCCATCACCGGCAATCCTTAACCAGCATTTCATGCTCATTTCAAAAAGGAGCATGGCGTCTGGCAAGGACAACTAAGGGAAAACCACATCTTAAGAATTTAGCAGATATAACCTTTACTGTACCTATCAACATGACAAAGATGACTACTAAGCACCAATTTTTTCAGCAAACACTAAGATGCATCAAAGTTTGGAGTAGCCATCTTAGGTTGTACATGAGAACTAAAGACTTGATGTACAAAAATAGTTACCAGCATGATAATTATAAGCAATCGAGAATGCGCCACCATCATCGATTGATCAACTGTGCGCATGCATGTCGTCACCTTGTAGACGCTGGTGATGTGGTCCATGGCGAGCTGCAGCGCGGTGAGGTCCCCCGTCTCGCACGCGTCGAACTGTCGCTTGATCTCCTACTTGACGCTCACGAGGTCCACCCCGTCGCCGCTGCCGTGTCATCGGGCCATGGGGCGACAAGCGCCCGCGGCAGGTCAGGCTCAGTCCGCTGCGCCAGCATGGCGCGGCTGTCACTGATGTTGAGTAAGCTTTTGTTCTCTTTCATTTTGTAACTCCTGCACCATAGTGAAGTTAATTAAGTTCATCTTATAAGCGCCAATGTGGATCCTAAATCAAACAATACCCTAGATGCAAATGATTCGGAAAAAAATAGCGCGCGGGAAAACATACTTTTATCTTTTCTTGAACTTTTGCTCTTGCTTCTTGTCTCTTTGAGTTTTCCTCAACCTGCACTGAAGCTATAGATGCTAGAGCAAGCTGGCCAACGTAATCTTCAAAATAGTCACTTCCAAAAAGCATCTCAAAGACAGCAAAAGGATCCACCATGTTATCCCAGAATGAGTTGTAAAACAACTAAGAAACGATTTATAGAGCAAGGCACAAGTAATTTACATCCTTTTTCACACAAGCATGTGCAACATTTTTTGAAATGTTAACACTTCTTTTCACACAAACATGTGTAGCTCGAACTATCCCTTTTTTAGAGCGGAAAATACAGCAGGTGAGGCTCTCCACCGTAAGTTTTATTAAACAAAAGGAAACAAGAACAACATTGTACGAAGGGGCCTCAAAGGAGCAGCAAAAGAACAAAAAGAACAGAGAAGCCAGTCGTTAGTCGAGGTGAGCTACAAGACTAATCTAGGACAGCTATACAAGAAAAACGTGACACTTTTCACTAAATCTATTTCTTCACGGGAGCTTTTTTCAGGACATTTCTTTGCTTTCGAATTTGCCAAGCAGCAATGATGAAAGTCCCTATAAAGGAGTTCTAATAGTGTGTTGCATCATTTGATAGAAATCTTTTGTGAAGTCAACTTATTCCGAGGTATTGCCAACATGCTTGTCTAAAAGGCCATCTAGTCCCTTTTCATTTCTAGAGAGGACTTTTATGCATGAATAGGCAGACCACGACAACCTTACTTGCTTACTATCTTAGCAAATCATGATCTATGCCCCAAAGCAAATAAATCTCTACTACTACATAAGAAACTAATGTAGACGTTCACAAAAGCTTTTGGTGCACGGTTCTGCTGAGGATCTCCGCCATCAATGCCCGCCATCGGATCGGACCAGTACGCGATATCAGCACCGCCTGTTGCCGAGGCCGCCATCAACGCCATCCTCCCGCAATCCCCGCCCTCGCCACCTCCATTTCCTCAGAGGAAACGCCCTGCACAGCACGACTCCTCCCCATCTACCGCTACCTTTCTACCTACCCATCTAGCACCCCTCGCTCGCAAATCGTAATGGCGCTGGCCACCAACTCCACCGCAGCAGCCGCGGCCATGTCCAGTGGCGCGGCATCGCAGCCGCGCTGCGCGGCCGCGTTCCTCCCGCTGAAGAGGCGTACCATCTCCGCCATCCACGTAGCCGACACGTCCAAGAACAACGGGCCCGTGGTCCCCGCGGCCGTAGGCGCCAAGTCGTCCTCCTCGACGGTGGCCACGCCGGAGACGAAGTCGGCG
This sequence comes from Zea luxurians, assembly GCA_029449295.1. Taxonomy (NCBI): domain Eukaryota; kingdom Viridiplantae; phylum Streptophyta; class Magnoliopsida; order Poales; family Poaceae; genus Zea; species Zea luxurians. The sequence goes on along the minus strand of JAOPSE010000004.1, from coordinate 187,034,654 downwards.
ACGCCCGGGAAGTGGGCGGTCGACAGCTGGAGGTCGAAGAAGGCGTTGCAGCTCCCCGAGTACCCGAACGCGGAGGAGCTGGACGCGGTGCTAAAGACCATCGAGATGTTCCCGCCGGTGGTGTTCGCCGAAGAGGCGCGCCACCTCGAGGAGCGCATGGCCGAGGCCGCCATGGGCCACGCCTTTGTCCTCTAGGGCGGCGACTGCGCCAAAAGTTTCAAGGAGTTCCACGCCAACAACATCCGTGACACCTTCCGCATCCTGCTCCAGATGGGCGTCGTGCTCATGTTCGGTGGCCAGGTGCCGGTCGTCAAGGTACCCACCGACACATCAAATCCACCACCTAATTCCGATCACCAGGTGTGCTGATTCGCTAGATCTGACCCGACTTTGCTGTGCTTGGTAGGTGGGGAGGATGGCTGGCCAGTTCGCCAAGCCAAGGTCCGAGCCGTTCGAGGAGAAGGACGGTGTTAAGCTGCCGAGCTACAGGGGCGACAACGTCAACGGCGACGACTTCACCGAGAAGAGCTGCGTGCCGGACCTACAGAGGATGATCCGCGCCTACGCACAGTCGGTGGCGACACTCAACCTGCTCCGCGCGTTCGCCACCGGAGGGTACGCTGCCATGCAGCGCGTCACTCAGTGGAACCTCGATTTCATGGATCACCACGAGCAAGGTGATAGGTGAGAAAATTCAGTCTCCTTTCCTGTGATTTTTTCAGTAGCGATGTTGGTGTAGAAGGTTGTCAAGTCGCTGTCATGTCAGAACGAAAAACATATCTCGTTATTACGATGGTACGATGAAGAAAAAGTTATGCAATATAGGTTGCCAGTGATAGCACAGATCCGCCTCTTTTGGTGATAATTTCAAAGTGGAAGTAACTATTCTTAGTTATTGAACATTTTGATGAAAGTTTAACATATGGATTCAACTAAAACCATTCTTAAAATAGAGCAATAGTGCTCAGCATTTTTTGTAGTTCTTATTCGTTTGTTGGTCGTCAATGGTGTAAAAATCATGTGGCTCATTTGGACCATAATAAGTCAGTAGTATGAAGTTGGGTACAAGTAGTTGTAGTAGAACATGTCGGATCTTTCCCTTTACATGTCCCCTTCTTTCGCAGAAGCTGCTAGCAGGGCATCATTGTCTTTGGGTGCATATCCTTGTTGCATATATTGATTCTTTTGTGTGTAAACAAGGTACCATGAGAAAGCATTATTGTCAGTCAATAAAACATGCCACTGCTAATCTGACCATGTAATTCCTTTTTTGATCATATTTAATGCATACAGTCTTTCTTTCCGTTTAAGGTTTTGGTTTAGTCATGGCAATATGGTCTATATTGTTTAATCGATGTACTTTATGATATTTTGTGGACTTAGTATTTGGCTTTTCCTAGAAAATTATTGCCTCACCAAAGTTCTCACAAGTCTCAGTCAGAAGGGCACATGTAAAGCAACAATTTGTAACCAGAGATACAAGAATAGTTTAGCTAATCATATATTATTGCTACATTATTACATGAAATATTTATCTAATTTTGGTTGAATTAAAATTGTGTGTCTGCAAATGGTTAAATATATATCATAATCTGATGTTCGATATTTTCATTGGAATGACATATAGTTACCGTGAATTGGCCCATAGGGTGGATGAGGCTCTTGGGTTCATGACTGCAGCAGGGCTTACAGTCGACCACCCGATAATGACGACTACTGACTTCTGGACCTCGCATGAGTGCCTTCTCTTACCATACGAGCAGGCTCTTACCCGTGAGGATTCCACCAGTGGCCTTTTCTATGATTGTTCGGCCCACATGTTGTGGGTTGGTGAGCGCACTCGACAACTCGATGGAGCTCATGTTGAATTCCTCCGTGGTGTTGCCAACCCTCTGGGCATAAAGGTCAGCTTTAAATCCTTTTTCTATTTGTTAAGTGAAATCTAGGCACCATACTTGTCCTGTGATCCTGACTGTCAAATTTACATGCAATTTGTGGAATTTAGGTGAGCGACAAAATGAACCCCAGTGAGTTGGTGAAGCTGATTGAGATTTTGAACCCTTCAAACAAACATGGAAGGATCACCATAATTACAAGGATGGGGGCAGAGAACATGAGGGTGAAGTTGCCTCATCTCATCCGTGCTGTTCGCAATGCTGGACTGATTGTCACATGGATTACTGATCCTATGCATGGAAACACCATCAAGGCCCCTTATGGCCTGAAGACATGTCCATTTGACTCCATTCTGGTGAGTCACGTTCCACCAGGAACTTCTTGTTCATTCTTGCAAAAGTAAAGTAGTTCTGATCGCAGAAATATTTTGCTCTTTTTAATTCCTTGGTATATGTACATTGGCAAGTATGTGATATTAGAATATTTGAAGAGTTGCCATTTTGATCATCATCTTCATTTATACTTTTTAGGTCAGATCTATTAAAGCATCAGCATTAATTTTACAAGCTTTTGGTTTAGTTGTATGTGATATTAGCTTAATGTTTGGGTCAGATCTAATCATGTAGTGTACAATGCATGTTTGTTTCCAAAGGCTACTAAATTAACTATAAACATTAAGCTTTAATGCAGCTATCTGCAATTTTTAAATACTATGCTTTCCACAGTCTGTGGGTTACTCCATGTTATATTTTTAAGAAATTTATAAGCTTGTATAAAATGTTGTTTATGTTTGCACAATAATCTATTTTGTGAGACTATGTTGCTCTGAAAGATGATGCTTTACAAATAATTCCCAGCCTAACAAATTGCACGCAACTATCTTAACAACAAAAGAGGCTCGTACAATCGCAGCTGCAACTGCTAAACCACTTGTGCATGCAAAGTATCAAAAAGGAGGCTAGACACATGTTGATGAAACATCTAAAAAGGTAAGCAACTTGAACCACTGTTTTCTCAAGATCCCTTCTGGTAACCAAAAATTATTAATACGGTAAACATGGTTGCTGCTTGATGATAAATAGTAAAAAAATGGTTCTCCAAAATTGGCTGATATATATTAATAAAAACTTTGCCCGACCAGATGTCGCGGTAAAACGATTTAATTAGCATACACAACTCTATCGCTTTTCTCTTCAGCACAAACAGAAAAGAAAAAAAGAAAAAAAACAGGCAGGATTGATTGTTGATATTACACAAACATCTCAAACTCTACCAGAACTCCGAGAATTTTGCTATGCGGTGAACTAGCAGAATTCCCATAAATTTCTTTGCTGTGATCGAATTCACTTAAAACGTGCACTAATCTAACCGTAAAGTTGGTGCTCTTCTTTTATTGTGGATTTGTTTGAAATCTGATATATCATTTTGTTTTGGACTGGTTCAGGCAATAAGGATGCCAAATCTGCAGGTTTGCCAACATGAGCAGTTTATACTTGCTTCCCCGCACCCTCCACTTCCTTGTCGTCGTGTTGATTCCAAATCAAGGGGTAGTGATCCGGAAGGAGACTATGATTTTTGTAAGTACGAGGCTCAAGATCTTATTCAAGGAAGGTGGCTATGATACTTTTGATCCTCTGTTCCTCAACTTGATTGCATCTATGCAGCACTACAACCAGATTGAAGCCCAGTCTACTGCTAGCATGACACCTATGTGGACCATATGCAATATGTGTATGATAGGATGTGTCATGCGTGAGTTGATATATGTTAACTGAATTGGCAAAACACTTGATATATGTTAATATATGTTGACCCCAATGATCCTACCAAGATCTTCCTTTGGCATGATATATGTTTGATGTTTCATACAAAAAATTTTACTCCCATCGCAAGCACGGGCACTCACCTAGTCACTTCAATATGAATAATCATGAGCGGATTGCCTTTTTACAGAAAATATTTATAAAATATCATAAACAACTCATGACTTACTAGGAATACCCACCTTTCCACATGTATCATAAGTCTCCTTTTCCCTGGATCACTTAGGACTTGATAGGCCTCTCCAAGTTCCTGTTAAGATCAAGTGATTTGATTAAATATTTCATAGTAATCAAACCACATAAAGGTGATACTGATTCCTCCCAAATATTATGCATGTACAATACCAGTCAATAGTTTGGGTATTTAAATCGGCGAAAGATCAAAATATAGTAAAAAGCAACATCCTATCACATTCAGAAAATGAAGCACCATCAGTGATGCTCGTAGCTAAAGCTTTTTAGATACTAATAACCAAACTTTGTCGCATGGGAAACTAAGAGTAAATGCTACTCTGCAAAGCTATGGTGCCCTACAAGATATCGAAGCAAGCTTTAGAACATTGATGATTTGCTTCTATAGCCAAATGACCTAAATGTTCGCTAGTTTCAGATAATTTTATCTTCTGATGGACACATCGCATTCGAGGGCAGTCAATGGCATTTATATACATAACCGATATGGGTCGTGTGCTGCAGCGACGCGACGTCCCTACTGAGACTGCCGAGGAGCGGACTGGACACCTGTTGCTACCGTCGGTGCCACGTGGCGTAGAGTTCATGATGATCTGGTCGTCGGTGCACGCGAGGAGGCGCGATAGTGATGACACGCCCGAGTTCGTGCGGATGTCGATGCACTGCTGCTACTGCCGTCCAGTGGGCGAGTACTGGCACGGCTGGAGCGTCTGGAACGAGAAGGAATAGGAGTCGTCGAACAATGAGGAGCCAGAGAAGGACACCCAGACGCTCAGGAGCACAGAGCCGCTCGACATGGACTGGTTCGATGGTAGCAGCACGCCGTAGATTGCTACGAAGAAGTGGGATCTAGGGGTATAGAAGCCAGCATGCAGGAGAAGTGGGATCTCAGTGGCACGGGCCTGGTAGATGGCAGCGACGGTGGAAGGAGGGAGAGGTGGATCACCCGAGCTGCCGGGTCCCTGTGCTACCAAATCCGACGGGGTAGTGCCTAGCACCACAGTGCTCTTCCCGGAGCCGGAGCTCCCCACCAGTGCGATGGTATTTCCGTGCATGCGGCTGGTCGTGGGTGTAAGGAAAATGGACCCCGGGCCATTTGGCTAATTGAGTTTTGGTGTTTGATGAACAACACAATCCGTGAACTAATAAGTTTTCTAGTATTTGTGTTTGTAGTTCACAGGATGCGAAGAGAATTGGACCAAGGCAATGAGGATGCAACACCTCAAAAGAAGACATAAAAAGATGCATAGGAGTCCAATACTCAAGAACAAAGAAGCCCGAAGAAATCAGCGAAGAAATCCAAGATAAGGGCTGTCAGCCAGCGCCTGGTGGCGCACCGGACATTGGTGTCCGGTGTGCACCGGACTGTCCGGTGTGCACCGGACTGTCCGGTGTGCCAACGGGCAGAAGGCAACGGTCGGATCCAACGGTCGACTGCTACAGGCGCCAACGGTCGGCTGACGTGGCGTGCACCGGACATCTACTGTGCAGTGTCCGGTGGTGCACCGGACTGTCCGGTGCACCCGACGACAGAAAGCTGCTGCTTTCTGTCCAACGGCTAGTTGAGGGTGTGGAGGCTATAAATACCACCCCAACCGGCCATTCTCTAGTGTGAGAGCCCAAGCAACATACCAAGGCATATAGTGCATATTTCCAAGAGCTCAAACACCCAAGTGCTTAATAGAATCACTCGGTGATTAGCGTAGGTGCTTTGCGAAGTGCTTAGGTTAGTTAGACCGCTTTAGCGCTTGCTCTAGGTGAATCCTAGTTAGTTGAGTGAGTTTTGTAAAACCACACAACCCCTCGGCTCTTGCGCGAGCCGTTGTAATTGTACCGAGTGGAGCGAGAGTCTTGCGAGACCGTGACAACCGCGTTTGTGTCACGGCCGCCACCGTGTACCGGAGGGAACGAGGCCCGCGGCGTTTCGGCCGGAAGCTCGATAGTGGAGACGGCGGGGAGCGTCCGAGAGGAGCCGGAAGCGGAGCACCACTTGCGCGTGGAGAAGGCCCGCGGCTCTCTACGGAGTTACTCGACCGTGGTGCTTGGCCCTCGCGTGGGCTTCCCTTTGCGTAGGGGCACCAACGAGGATTAGTCGGGACCTTGCGTGGTTCCGGATACCTCGGTAAAAATACCGGCGTCATCCACGAGAGTTTGCTTCTCTACTTAGCTCTTTACATTCCGCATTTATATTAAGCATTTAAGTTTCAATCTTGTAGTCATACTTATTTAGTATAGATTGAAACTTAGCCTTTTGCGGTAGAGATAGCAACACTTAGACAAAACCTAGTTTGCACATTCTAGTTTTGATTATTTGCATATGTTTTGCTCTAGGGATTTAATTGTGGCCTAGTTTAGTAAAAGTTTTAGAAGTCCTAATTCACCCCCCTCTTAGGCGTCACCCGTTTCCTACAAGTGGTATCAGAGCCCGGTTTGGCTCATTTGAAACGCTTTAGCTTCACCGCTAAAAAGAGCCGACGCTTTTTAGAGGAAGGGATGGATACCCATAGGCCACCACACTTCGACGGCACTAACTTCCCATATTATAGTGCTAGAATGGCTTGTTACCTAGAGGCCGTTGATCTAGGTGTTTGGAGAGTCACTCGTGACGGGATGAAACCCCTCAAGAATCCCGAGAAACCCACCACGAGTGAGGAAAAAGAAATTCATTTAAATGCTAGAGCCAAAAATTGCTTGTATGAATCTCTTAGCATGGATATTTTTAATCAAGTATTTACCTTGAAAACTGCTAATGAGATTTGGCTAAAATTGCATGAGCTCCATGACGGCACATCCAATGTCCGTGAGCAAAAACATTGCCTAGTCTTAAATGAGTATAATTCTTTTGCCATGAAAAATGATGAGCTTGTTAGAGACATGTATTCTCGTTTGAATCTAATAATCAATGAGCTCAATTCTATTGGCATTAATAAGCTAGGTGATGCGGACATTGTGAGGAAGATTATCTCCCTGCTACCACAACAAAGATATGGGAGCATCATCACCATCCTTCACAACATGGAGGACTTGAGCAACATGACCCCGACCATCGTGATTGGGAAAATCGCGGCCTTTGAGATGTCGCGAAAAATGAGTCGGGGAGAGGAGCCAACTTCCTCAAGACCATATGCTTTTGCATGTGATGAAAGGAAGGGCAAAAAGAAGGCTCCCACTCCAAGTTCCTCAAGCGAAGAAGATGAAGAAGAAGAAAGTGATGATGAAGATAATCAACCATGCACATCATCCTCCGAGGACGAAGAAACAATCTGACGCGTCGGAAAGGTAATGAGGATGATCCGCAAGATTAATCTAATGGGTGTGCCCCTGCAGGTCGAGGATCTTCTCTTTAACATTGACAGGAAAAAGCAAAGGAAGAGAGGATGCTTCGCATGTGGGGAGAAGGGCCACTTCAGGGACAACTGTCCAAATATGGCCAAACCCAAAAAGAAGAGGAGCAAAGGCAAGGCGCTCACAAGTGTTAGAACTTGGGATGATTCTTCAAGTGAAGATGAACCTCCAAGGACGCGCAACCACCGGTCCTCGTCACGATCATCACGGTCATCACACAAATGCCTTATGGAAAGAGGTAACAAAAGCATTCCATCCTCTAGTGATGAAAGTAGTAGTGATGATGAAGGTGAGGGAAAGGCCTCTCTAGATGAGCTTGCGGAAGCCGTAGAATTTTTCCAGGATGTTTGCACTAAGCAAAAGGCTCAACTTAAAACTTTGAAAAATAAGTTGGTTAGCTCTCAAAATGATTACAAAGGTTTGCTAGAAAAATTTGAAACTTTTGCAAACTTAAATAGTGAGCTATCAACTAAAATTGAGCTATTAGAATCTAGTGCTCCATCCACTGCTACCGATGATGGCCTTATTAAAAAGAATGAAAAACTGAAAGCTAAGTTAGCTAGCTCCCAAGAAGCTATTGAAAATTTGCTAGAGAAAATGGAAATTCTTAGCATACACAATAATGAGCTAACTACTAAGCTAGAAAACATTGGTAGCACCCCAGTAGCATCTTTAGTTGAAATATCTGAAATAATTAAGAAAGATGCTTCTACTTCCTGCTTTGATTTAATTGATGATTCTAAACCCTGCAACCAAGTCTTTGTTGAGAATATTGTTGTAGAGACATGTTCGGATGAGGTTGCAAAGGAAAATGAACAATTAAAGCAAGAAGTGGCTCGCCTTGGCAAGGCTTTGTATGACAAGAAAGGCAAAGCCAAACAAATCCGACCTCCACAGGATAACACCACTGCGGGAGTGAACAAGCCTATAGAGGGAGAAACTGTGATTTGTAGGCTATGCCACAAGGAAGGCCACAAGTCTTTCCAATGCAAGGCGATGACCGGGGATAAACAAAGGCAAAAGCTCAAGCAAAAGCCATCAAGCAAAATCTCCAACACCTACATCAAAAAGGTGGATAAAAAGACTGCTACACCATACTTAATCAAAAAGAAGAAGAATGGAAAGGTGATAGCAATCAAGGCCAACAAGCAAGCCAACAAAGGAAAGGAGGCCAAACGCATCTGGGTGCCAAAGGAAATAATCTCAACCATGAAAAGCACCAAGAAGGTTTGGATCCCGAAAGGGAAGTAAGTGGACCAAAGGTCATCGGGAAATTTGGAGACTTGGCTAAATTGGGATGTATATCATGGGATACATCATATTGGATCAAGTTTATTGCCAAGTGGGTTAGTGAAAATTTTGGACCCAAATTTCCCACCCATGACTAAGGTAACTAGTTTTATTATATTTCTCATTTTTAGATATGCGTATCTATTTATCTTTTATCTAGTTTACCTTTCTTGCCTAGTATTACATTTGTTATGTACTTTTGTTTAAAATCATGCATACTAGGTAAATCATATGGTAGGATTGCTTGTTTTTAATTCATATACTTAAGCAAACCTACATGGCTTAAAATGTTTATTTAAGCACGACACATAGCTTTTATATCACTCCATAGTAAATGATGCATCAATTGAAAATTTTTGATTTCCACAAGTGTATCATTTAACTTATATGTGCCAAAGTTTGGATTATGGATAATTTGCCCCTCTTGATATCAAATCAAAGTGCATGTCTCCTACAAGTATTCAAAACTTGTATGCACACCTTTAGGGGGAGGTTACTCTATAATCTAACACTTTGAGACTAACACCTTTTCAAGTCTATTTCATGTGATAGTCTCATTGTAAGGAAAATAAGGTCCCCGGAGAAAGACAACAATCTTCCACTGCAAAATCTCCAAGAACTCTCATGTCTCTCAAGCTCGCCATTGATCTCCAATTGGTATCTTTTGAGACTACATTCAGTATCATTTACATGTCTTCTCCAATATTTGATTAGACTATATTTCATATCATATGCTTCCGTGTTGCCAAAAATGCATAAGTAGTTAACTCATACTCTGTTACCTATGCATAAGGGAAGTCAGTCTTTTCAAATCATGTCTTGCACCTCTAATTTTCACATGCTTTTTCCTAAGTAGAGGATCTCTGTCAAGGGGAGTATTTCTTCATCTCTAAAGGGGGAGAAAAACTCTTTCTAAAGGAGAATACTCAGTTAGGGGGAGTAATCTTTTGAGGAACTCCTACAAGTGGTATCATTCATGGCTTAATTTAATATCCTTCTAGTGATATCATTTGATACAATTCTTGTTGAGGGCAAGCTTTTATTTACTTCCTACATGCTGTTAATGTCTTCCTTTTCGGTGGTTGATGCCAAAGGGGGAGAAGTTTAGGGACCAAAGCAATGAAAACTATATCAAACACCAAACACCACCAATTTAAAATTTTATATCTCCAAATGATTTTTTCAAGTGGTTTTGGTTATTTGGTCCAAAAATAGGAAGTAAGTGAATTATGGAGTTAGGGGGAGGCTTAAGTCCATAATATCACATTGTGAGGGACAATCATGCATCTTAGCAAGTAAATTGCATATTTTCATTCAAATACTTGTATTATTTGCTTGCTTTGGTTGTGTTGTCATCAATCACCAAAAAGGGGGAGATTGTAAGGAAAATGGACCCCGGGCCATTTGGCTAATTGAGTTTTGGTGTTTGATGAACAACACAATCCGTGAACTAATAAGTTTTCTAGTATTTGTGTTTGTAGTTCACAGGATGCGAAGAGAATTGGACCAAGGCAATGAGGATGCAACACCTCAAAAGAAGACATAAAAAGATGCATAGGAGTCCAATACTCAAGAACAAAGAAGCCCGAAGAAATCAGCGAAGAAATCCAAGATAAGGGCTGTCAGCCAGCGCCTGGTGGCGCACCGGACATTGGTGTCCGGTGTGCACCGGACTGTCCGGTGTGCCAACGGGCAGAAGGCAACGGTCGGATCCAACGGTCGACTGCTACAGGTGCCAACGGTCGGCTGACGTGGCGTGCACCGGACATCTACTGTGCAGTGTCCGGTGGTGCACCGGACTGTCCGGTGCACCCGACGACAGAAAGTTGCTGCTTTCTGTCCAACGGCTAGTTGAGGGTGTGGAGGCTATAAATACCACCCCAACCGGCCATTCTCTAGTGTGAGAGCCCAAGCAACATACCAAGGCATATAGTGAATATTTCCAAGAGCTCAAACACCCAAGTGCTTAATAGAATCACTCGGTGATTAGCGTAGGTGCTTTGCGAAGTGCTTAGGTTAGTTAGACCGCTTTAGCGCTTGCTCTAGGTGAATCCTAGTTAGTTGAGTGAGTTTTGTAAAACCACACAACCCCTCGGCTCTTGCGCGAGCCGTTGTAATTGTACCGAGTGGGGCGAGAGTATTGCGAGACCGTGACAACCGCGTTTGTGTCACGGCCGCCACCGTGTACCGGAGGGAACGAGGCCCGCGGCATTTCGGTCGGAAGCTCGATAGTGGAGACGGCGGGGAGCGTCCGAGAGGAGCCGGAAGCGGAGCACCACTTGCGCGTGGAGAAGGCCCGCGGCTCTCTACGGAGTTACTCGACCGTGGTGCTTGGCCCTCGCGTGGGCTTCCCTTTGCGTAGGGGCACCAACGAGGATTAGTCGGGACCTTGCGTGGTTCCGGATACCTCGGTAAAAATACCGGCGTCATCCACGAGAGTTTGCTTCTCTACTTAGCTCTTTACATTCCGCATTTATATTAAGCATTTAAGTTTCAATCTTGTAGTCATACTTATTTAGTATAGATTGAAACTTAGCCTTTTGCGGTAGAGATAGCAACACTTAGACAAAACCTAGTTTGCACATTCTAGTTTTGATTATTTGCATAGGTTTTGCTCTAGGGATTTAATTGTGGCCTAGTTTAGTAAAAGTTTTAGAAGTCCTAATTCACCCCCCCTCTTAGGCGTCACCCGTTTCCTACAGTGGGGTCCCTGTGTGACCGAGATCCGGTGGGGCGATGCCTAGCACCACCGTGTACGAGTGCTCGCCTCCAAGCGGGCAGTGAAGAAGCGGAAGGGGGATCCTTGTGCGAGGGTGCAACATCGAGGACGAGGGGACGAAGGCGAGGGGCGCCGAGGACGGGGGCAAGGGCAGGCATGGGCGTGGTACGCACTGCGGAACGGGCATCTCGAGGCGAAGGCGGGAGCATGGTGTAGCAAGTGTGGACATCCACTTTAGAGCCTTATAGAGTAGTAGAGATTCGTTTGACCTTTATACCAAGTTTAATCAACTCGTCTTGTTTAAATTTTTACGACAAAATGTACAATTCAAATCTATACTTAAAATATATTATATGCTAAATAAGATCACGGTAAAAATTGATAAAAATTATGAACTTTTTGAATAAGACGAGTCACTCTTGGTTGTGGTGGGAACTTTATTACCTTGATCCATCTCTATATATACCCTATGTGAAGAGTCAAATAGGAATCCCCTATGTCATGGAACAAATAAGAAGTATATATAAGAAGATATAAAAAGAAAAAGAAGGAAATAGAGAAGGCTAATATCTAGGACCGGCGCCAGGTGCATGATGAAAAAGGACATCTAGGCCTCGCTGTTGGCATTTCTGGGGGAGTCTTCATGCTCCGGTGACCTCTTGCGAGTTTTGCTTGAGCCAGCCTCATCCAAGATTTGTAGATCACCTTCTTTCCCTTCAGAGATGTCTCCTTGTTAGAGGCCCGCCTGCCCCCTTGTAACACCACAAAATCCATCAACTAAAAATAATAAAATTAGTAAAATATGGTAATCATAATTTTACTTTTAAGTGTTTAGTTAGTTATTTGCATGTTGATCATTTTCTTTGTATGCGCTTGATTGATTATCGGATGATTGTTATTAACTTCCTTTTAAAAAGAAATCATAGTAATTAAATAATAATTAAGTAATATAGTAATTATTAGTCTAAAAATAAGTATTTTATTTATAAATATTTTTGGTGAATTTTTATGAATTTTTGAGCTATTTAAAAATGCCTTTCGGAATTAGAAAAAAAAACAAATCCTACACTAAACCGGCCCACTAGGGGCCCATGCCACCCCAAACCCTAACTCCACACGCATGCGCGCGTCCCTGGCAGAAGCCAGCCGCCGCCGCCTCCCTGTTCTCCCTCTCTCCCTCTATTCTCTCTCCCTCCCTCTCTCTTCACTCCCTCGCCGCTCTGCTCTCCTCTCTCCTCTCTCTGTCGGACCCGCGCGACGCCGCCAAGCCGCGGCCGGCCGAGCGCGAAGCCGCCCAGCCAAGCGCGCCGAGGACCGTGCACCCTGCACCGCCTTGCCTGCGCGCCGCGTCTGCCCAAGCCGCGACCCCGACCGCGACTCGCCAGGAAGCCGGCGCGAAGCCGCATGCCCCTGCGCATCCCGGCCGCAACGCCGAGCGCTCCAGCCCACACGACGCCGTGTCACCAAGCCGAAGCCGAAGTTCGACCAACACCGCGCGTCCATTCGATTTCTCGCGCGTTAATGGAGCATCAACTCCTCCGTTACTCCTCCCATTCCTCTCCATTACGCTCGTTAGAAACTGTCGCTTGTGATGGCCATTGAAGATCGACCGTTCTCTCCCTGGCAGACTCTTTCTCTCCCTCCTGCTCCCTATAAAAAGCAGCAGAGCTCTCTCCCATTCCTTCCTACTCGAGCTCGCCTCTTTCTCTAGTGCTCCTCGCTCAACGCTAGTGCTGCTTGTCGCCGGAGTTGCCGTTCGTCGTCGGAGTTCACTGGAGCCGCAGTTCGTCGCCGGAGCCACGCACTCGTCGTCCGTAGTCAAGCCCCTGCTTTTCTCCACCCGGCCGAACCCCGTCGAACTCTCCCTGTCGCACGTGCGAACCCAAGGTTGATGACGATCCGAATTATTTTGTGTATTTTATAAAAGTACTTTTTGATTCGATTCATGAGTTGTATATTTTGTTTGTTGTAATATGAACACGTGTGATTCACAATTTATGTGTATGAGCGTTATGGAATTGTTTGGTAGATTCATGCGATTATTCGTACACCGTTATATTTCATGTTAGTCGTGGCGTTGATTTTTGGATTAGGGAAATATGACAAAATTTAGTAGTCACACGTTGCTGATAATAACAATAGATAAGAGTTTTTTTGTAGTTAAATTTGGTCACAATAAACTTTAGAAACCAATTGGAGAATTATAGTCGTAGGTTCATTTTAATGGATTTAGAAAGTGGTATAGAAGTCATCTCATATGAATAATATAGGTGTTGGGGATTTGTTCTCAAATGCTATGAGTTAAGAACAAGGCAACACAAAAATAGGTTAATGGTTAACATCCTTCATCCTTCGAAGCATTATTTCCTTAAGGATATAATGATCTTCAGACGAAGGTCATGAAGGATGCACCTTCATCATAATAGCATATGCTAATGAAAGACGAAACATATGAAACATGAAAAATAACATGAATAATCATATGACATCGTTCATACATCGTTTTTATATAATCATGAATGAATAAGAACAATATTGAATTACATTTGTACCTTCGGCTCGAAGGAAAGTACAAGCGTGACGCAAAAGCGAATGCCAAGTCAGCGCGTCCAGTACGGGAGTACTGTTCATCTATTTATAGGCACGGGTCGCAGCCCATGCAAAATTACATTCAGGCCCTTTACATTTGATAATAACTCTGTAGTAATTTATCAGGGTCTAGATAGCCTTTTCCTCTTTAAGTCGGTTTCTTTCTTCCTATCATCATGCTGAAGCTCCTTTGCGCATAGCTTCGGCTCTGCGCCACCATTCATACTCTTCACACTGTGGTTTTGATTTATGTCCGAATGTACCTGTTTACACATTATACTCCAGAAACATAGTTAAATCGTGTTTTTGAGGACCTTCAGAAGCCGAAGGCCCCCAACAGTAGCCCCTCGCAATATTAATTTGCTGAAATACCAAATTCAAATTGCGATATGGATGAAGGCCTTAAGCCGAAGGTCCGAAAAAACACCTTCCCTTTGCTAGAATAGCAACAGTGAATGACAAGTGGGGCCCTGCCACTTGCGATGTACTGGGCGTAAAAATAAGAAGGCATCGCCAGCTCATTTGGCACGCTCTCTTGCCGCCGGCTCCTGTCTTCCTAATTTTTAGCTCTTTGCCCACCAACGCTTGCCTGGCTTTCTACATTTTTAAGCTTCGTCTTTGAGAGTACCTTCCTCGCGTTTTTGAAGATGTCTGAAGACAAGAAAACTGTCGCTGAGTCGAAGCTAAGCATTTCTGAAGAGATGAACCTCGGCTTCTATCGGGGACCATAATTAGGGGTACCCTCAAGGCTCCTAATTCTCAGCTGGTAACCCCCATCAGCACGAAGCTGCAAGGGCCTGATGGGTGCGATTAAGTTAGGGATCAGTCCATTCGAGGGACACGATCACGCCTCACCCGAGCCTAGCCTCGGACAAGGGCAGCTGACCCCGGAGGATTTCCGTCTCGCCCGAGGCCCCCCTTCAGCGGCGAACATATTCCCGGCTCGCCCGAGGCCCTGCCTTCGCTAAGAAGCAACCCTGACCAAATTGCCGCACCGACTGACCAAGTCGCAGGAGCATTTAATGCAAAGGTGGCCTGACACCCTTATCCTGGCACGCAACCCCCAGCGGGCAGAGCCAAAGTGACCGCCATCACTTCGCCGCTCCACTAACCGGCCTGACAGAAGGACAGCGCCGCCTACGCCACACCGACTGCAGCGCCACTGGACAGAGTAAGACTGATAGGCAGTCAGGCTCTGCCGAAGGCACCATGGGAAGCTCCGCTCCGCCCGACCCAGGGCTCGGACTCGGGCTAAGTCCCAGAAGACGGCGAACTCCGCCCGACCCAGGGCTCGGACTCGGGCTAAGTCCCGGAAGACGGCGAACTCCGCCCGACCCAGGGCTCGGACTCGGGCTAAGTCCCGGAAGACGGCGAACTCCGCCCGACCCAGGGCTCGGACTCGGGCTAAGTCCCGGAAGACGACGAACTCCGCCCGACCCAGGACTCGGACTCGGGCTAAGTCCGAGAGGACGACGATCTCCGCCTCGCCCGGCCCAGGGCTCGGACTTGGGCTTGGCCCCAGAAGACGATGATCTCCGCCTCGCCCGACCCAGGGCTCGGACTTGGGCTCGGCCCCAGAAGACGGCGATCTCCGCCTCGCCCAACCTGGGGGCTCGGACTCGACCTCGGCTTCGGAGGAGCTTCCACATCGCCCAACCTAGGGCGTAGACCAGCCACGTCAACAGGAGGCGCCATCATCACCCTACCCCGAGCTGACTCGGGCCGCAGGGAACAAGACCGGCGTCCCATCTGGCTCGCTCCGCCAGATAGGCAATGATGGCGCCCCGCATGCTCTGTGACGACGGTGGCTCTCCGCCCCCTTACGGAAGCAAGAGGACGTCAGCAAGGACTCAACCGCTCCGACAGCTGTCCCTCCGCCAAGCTCCATCGCTCCTTCGACGGCCACGACATCACACCAGCTGGGTGCCAAGATCTCTCCGGCTGCCACAACGGCATGTACCTAGGGCGCTAGCTCACCTCCGCTAGACACGTAGCACCCTGCTACACCCCCCATTGTACACCTAGATCCTCTCCTTACGCCTATAAAAGGGAGGACCAGGGCCCTCTTAGAGAAGGTTGGCCGCGCGGGGACGAGGACGAGAACAGGCGCTCGCTTGGAGCCGCTCGCTCCCTCTCCCGCGTGGACGCTTGTAACCCCCTACTGCAAGCGCACCCGACCTGGGCGCGGGACGAACACGAGGGCCGCGGGATTCCCACCTCTCTCACGCCAGTCTCTGGCCGCCTCGCTCTCCCCCCTTCGCGCTCGCCCTCGCGCTCGACCCATCTGGGCTGGGGCACGCGGCGACATTCACTCGTCGGCCCAGGGACCCCCCGGTCTCGGAACGCCGACAGTTGGCGCGCCAGGTAGGGGCCTGCTGCGTGTTGACGAACAGCTTCCCGTCAAGCTCCAGATGGGCAGTCTCCAGCAACCTCTCCAACCTGGGACGGTGCTCCGTTTCGGGAGTCTCGAGTTCATATCCCTCGACGGCAGCTACGATATGATACTCCTTCCACCGCCGTGCGACAACAACGGTGGCGGCCGACAACCCGCCTGCCGGCGGCGGAATCGGCGACGTCTTCCCCGCATGGTGGAAGAGCAACCTTCGAGCTCACCCCGTCCTCTCCCCCGCTGACGGAGGAGGAGGCGGGGCAACCAAGGCCAAGCAGGAGGCAACGCCTTGTCGGCTGTCGAGCGAGTCGACGGTCCCGACACCCCAACGGGGGGCGCACCGAGCGTCGACCTCGCGTTTGAGACGAAGGCGAGCGCCGTCTCCCCGCGACACGCCAATCCTGAGCAAGCGGACGACGCCAGCACGCTCGCGAAAAGCTTGCTGGACGTCACCCTCATACCAGAGACGACGGCGCAGTCAGTCCCCGACGCGACCTTATCGCCGCCCGTCGACCAAAAGGTACCGGTCGATTCCCATCCCGCGTCTTTCAGTTTTAGCCTCAACCCGTCTAGCGACTTCGCTTTGGCGGGCGCTCTCGTAGAGGCAAATCCAGACCCTCTGGGGTTTCGTGTGCGGTCACCTTGGGACCGGCTGACAGATGTCTCGACCTGCGGGCCCTCTAGGTCCGAGGAAGACGACGAACCCAACATCTGTTGAGATTTCTCTGGACTTGGCAACCCCAGTGCCATGCGGGACTTCATGACCGCATGTGACTACTGCCTTTCCGACTGTTCCGACGGTAGCCGTAGCCTCAGCAACGAGGACCGCGGCCCAAGTCGCGAATGCTTCCACGTCGATCTAGGGGGTCCCCCCGAAGGCAGCCATCTCGGCATGCCGGAGGACGGTGACCTCCCTAGGCCGGTGCCTCACGTTGACATCCCACGGAAGCTAGCTGTGGTCCCCGTTCAGGCGGGGGGTCATGACCCACAGCTCGAGCAAATCTGCGGGGTGCAGGCCAGGCTCGACGAGGGAGCAGGAGCGCTGGAGCCGATCCGTCGGGACGTCGGGCAGGCATGGGCGGGCCAACCTCCGGCCGGAGAAATACGTCATCTACCTCAGGGCTTCCAGCGCCACATCACCGACGACGTCAGGCTCAGGCCACCACCCGCATCCAGTGGGGTCGGCCAGAACCTGGCGGCAGCAGTAATGCTTCTTCGCGCGATGCCAGAGCCATCAACCACCGAGGGGCGGCGAATCCAGGGAGAACTCAAGAATCTCCTGGAACGCGCCGCGGTCCGACGGGCCGAGAGCTCTGCCTCCTAAAGGCAGGGGTACCCCTCGAAACCTCATGCTGCGACTTCCCGATTCATGCGGGAAGCCTCGATCCACACCGGGCGCACGCGCAACACTGCGCCTGCGGCCCCGGGTCGCCTCAGCAATGAGCACCACCACCGCGACCGACGGGCCCACCTCAACGAGAGGGTGCGCCGAGGCTACCACCCCAGGCGTGGGGGACGCTACGACAGCGGGGAGGATCAGAGTCCCTCGCCCGAACCACCCGGTCCGCAAGCCTTCAGCCGAGCCATTCGACGGGCGCCGTTCCCGACCCGGTTCCGACCCCCGGCTACTATCACAAAGTACTCGGGGGAGACGAGACCGGAACTGTGGCTCGTGGACTACCGTCTGGCCTGCCAACTGGGTGGAACGGTCGATGACAACCTCATCATCCGCAGCCTCCCCCTGTTCCTCTCCGACTCCGCTCGCGCCTGGTTGGAGCACCTGCCTCCGGGGCAGATCTCCAGCTGGGACGACCTAGTCCAAGCTTTCGCCGACAATTTCCAGGGCACGTATGTGCGCCCCGGGAATTCCTGGGACCTCCGAAGCTGCCGACAGCAGCCGGGAGAGTCTCTCCGAGACTACATCCGGCGATTCTCGAAGCAGCGCACCGAGCTGCCCAACATCACTGACTCGGATGTCATTGGCGCGTTCCTCGCTGGCACCACCTGCCGCGACCTGGTGAGCAAGCTGGGCCGCAAGACCCCCACCAGGGCGAGCGAGCTGATGGACATCGCCACCAAGTTCGCCTCCGGCCAGGAGGCGGTCGAGGCTATCTTCCGAAAGGACAAGCGGCCCCAGGGCCGCCCATCGGAAGGTACTCCCGAGGCGTCAACTCAGTGCGGCGCCAAGAAGAAGGGCAAGAAGAAGTCGCAAGCGAAACGCGACGCCGCCGACGCGGACCTTATCGCCGCCGCCGAGTACAAGAACCCTCGGAAGCCCCCCGGAGGAGCCAACCTCTTCGAAAAGATGCTCAAGGAGCCGTGCCCCTATCACCAGGGACCCGTCAAGCACACCCTTGAGGAGTGCGTCATGCTTCGGCGCCACTTCCACAGGGCCGGGCCACCCGCGGAGGGTGGCAAGGCCCGCGACGACGACAAGAAGGAAGATCACCAGGCAGGAGAGTTCCCCGAGGTCCGCGACTGCTTCATGATCTATGGTGGGCAAGCGGCGAACGCCTCGGCTCGGCACCGCAAGCAAGAGCGCCGGGAGGTCTGCTCGGTCAAGGTGGCGGCGCCAGTTTATCTAGACTGTCCGACAAGCCCATCACCTTCGACCGAGACGATCACCCTGACCATGTGCCGAGCCCGGGGAAATACCCGCTCATCGTCGACCCCATCATCGACGACGTCAGGCTCACCAAGGTCCTCATGGACGGAGGCAGCAGCCTCAACATCATTTACGCCGAGACCCTCGGGCTCCTGCGTGTAGATCTGTCCTCTGTCCGGGCAGGCGCTGCGCACTTTCGTGGGATCATCCCCGGGAAGCGCGTCCAACCCCTCGGATAGCTCGACCTTCCCGTCTGCTTCGGAACACCCTCCAACTTCCGAAGGGAGACCCTGACGTTCGAGGTGGTCGGGTTCCAAGGAACTTACCACGCGGTACTAGGGAGGCCATGCTACGCGAAGTTCATGGCCGTCCCCAACTACACCTACCTGAAGCTCAAGATGCCAGGCCCCAACGGGGTCATCACCGTCGGCCCTACGTGCAAACACGCGTTCGAATGCGACGTGGAGTGCGTGGAGTACGTCGAGGCCCTCGCTGAGTCCGAGGCCCTCATCGCCGACCTGGAGAGCCTCTCTAAGGAGGTGCCAGACGTGAAGCGTCACACCGGCAACTTTGAGCCAGCGGAGACGGTTAAGTCCGTCCCCCTCGACCCTAGCGGCGACACCTCCAAGCAGATCCGGATCGGCTCCAGGTTCGATCCCAAATAGGAAGCAGTGCTCGTCGACTTTCTCCGCGCGAACGCCGACGTCTTCGTGTGGAGTCCCTCGGACATGCCCGGCGTACCGAGGGATGTCGCCGAGCACTCGCTGGACATCCGAGCCGGAGCCCGACCCGTCAAGCAGCCGCTGCGCCGATTCGACGAGGAGAAGCGCAAAGCCATAGGCGAGGAGATTCACAAGCTAATGACGGCAGGGTTCATCAAAGAGGTATTCCATCCTGAATGGCTTGCCAACCCTGTGCTTGTGAGAAAGAAAGGGGGGAAATGGCGGATGTGTGTAGACTACACTGGTCTCAACAAAGCATGTCCGAAGGTTCCCTACCCTCTGCCTCGCATCGACCAAATCGTGGATTCCACTGCTGGGTGCGAAACCCTGTCTTTCCTCGATGCCTACTCAGGGTATCATCAAATCAAGATGAAAGAGTCCGACCAGCTCGTGACTTCTTTCATCACACCCTTCGGCATGTACTGCTATGTCACCATGCCGTTCGGTTTGAGGAATGCGGGCGCGACGTACCAACGGTGCATGAACCATGTGTTTGGCGAACACATTGGCCGCACGGTCGAGGCCTACGTCGATGACATTGTAGTCAAGACGAGGAAAGCCTTCGACCTCCTTTCCGACCTTGAAATGACATTCTGATGTCTCAAGGCGAAAGGCGTCAAGCTCAATCCCGAAAAGTGTGTCTTTGGGGTGCCCCGAGGCATGCTCTTGGGGTTCATCGTCTCCGAGCGGGGCATCGAAGCCAACCCGGAAAATATCACAGCCATTACCAGCATGGGGCCCATCAAGGACTTGAAAGGCGTACAGAGGGTCATGGGATGCCTCGCGGCTCTGAGCCGCTTCATCTCACGCCTCGGCGAAAGAGGTCTACCTCTGTACCGCCTCTTAAGGAAGGCCGAGTGCTTCACTTGGACCCCTGAGGCCGAGGAAGCCCTCGGGAACCTGAAGGCGCTCCTCACAAAGGCGCCTATCTTGGTGCCCCCCGCTGCTGGAGAAGCCCTCCTGGTCTACGTCGCCGCGACCACCCAGGTGGTTAGCGCCGCGATTGTGGTCGAGAGGCAAGAAGAGGGGCATGCATTGCCCGTTCAGAGGCCAGTCTACTTCGTCAGCGAGGTACTGTCTGAAACCAAGATCCGCTACCCACAAGTCCAGAAGCTACTGTACGCGGTGATCCTAACGCGACGGAAGCTATGACACTACTTCGAGTCTCATCCGGTAACTGTGGTGTCATCCTTCCCCCTGGGAGAGATCATCCAGTGTCGAGAGGCCTCGGGTAGGATTGCAAAGTGGGCGGTGGAGATCATGGGCGAGACAATCTCGTTCGCTCCTCGGAAAGCCATTAAGTCCCAGGTCTTGGCGGACTTCGTGGCTGAATGGGTCGACACCCAGCTACCGACGGCTCCGATCCAACCGGAGCTCTGGACCATGTTCTTTGACGGGTCGCTGATGAAGACAGGGGCTGGCGCAGGCCTACTCTTCATCTCACCCCTCAGAAAGCATCTACGCTACGTCCTATGCCTCCACTTCCCGGCGTCCAACAATGTGGCCGAATATGAGGCTCTGGTCAACGGGTTGCGGATCGCCATCGAGCTAGGGGTCCGACGCCTCGACGCTCGTGGTGACTCGCAGCTCGTCATCGACCAAGTCATGAAGAACTCCCATTGCCGCGACCCGAAGATGGAGGCCTACTGCGATGAGGTTCGGCGCCTGGAAGACAAGTTCTACGGGCTCGAGCTCAACCACATCGCTCGGCGCTACAACGAGACTGCGGATGAGCTGGCTAAAATAGCCTCGGGGCGAACGACGGTTCCCCTGGATGTCTTCTCCCGAGACCTGCATCAACCCTCCGTCAAGATCGACGACACGTCCGAGCCTGAGGTACCCTCGGCCTAGTCCGAGGCACCCACGGCTCAACCCGAGGCGCCCTCGGCTCAGTCTGAGGCGCCCTCGGCTCAACCCGAGGCGCCCTCGGCCCAGTCCGAGGCACCCTCAGCTTGACCCGAGGCGCCCTCGGTTCAGTCCGAGGTACCCTCGGCCCCCGAGGGTGAGGCACTGCGCGTCGAGGAGGAGCGAAGCGGGGTCGCGCCTAATCGAAACTGGCAGACCCCGTACCTGCAATATCTCCACCGAGGAGAGCTACCCCTCGACCGAGCCGAGGCTCGGCGGGTGGTGCGGCGCGCCAAGTCGTTCGTCTTGCTGGGAGATGAGAAGGAGCTCTACCACCGCAGCCCCTCAGGCATCCTCCAGCGATGCATCTCCATCGCCGAAGGTCAGGAACTCCTGCGAGAGATACACTCGGGGGCTTGCGGCCATCACGCAGCGCCTCGAGCCCTTGTTGGGAACGCTTTCCGGCAAGGCTTCTACTGGCCGACGGCGGTGGCCGACGCTACCCGAATCGTCCGCACCTGCGAAGGGTGCCAATTCTACGCGAGGCAGACCCATCTGCCCGCTCAGGCTCTGCAGACGATACCCATCACCTGGCCTTTTGCGGTGTGGGGTCTGGACCTCGTCGGCCCCTTGCAGAAGGCACCCGGGGGCTACACGCACCTGCTGGTCGCCATCGACAAATTCTCCAAGTGGATCGAGGTCCGACCCCTGAACAGCATCAGGTCCGAGCAGGCGGTGGCGTTCTTCACCAACATCATCCATCGCTTCGGGGTCCCGAACTCCATCATCACCGACAATGGCACCCAGTTCACCAGCAGAAAGTTCCTGGACTTCTGCGAGGATCACCACATCCGGGTGGACTGGGCCGCCGTGGCTCATCCCATGACGAATGGGCAGGTGGAGCGTGCCAACGGCATGATTCTACAAGGGCTCAAGCCTCGGATCTACAACGACCTCAACAAGTTCGGCAAGCGATGGATGAAGGAACTCCCCTCGGTGGTCTGAAGTCTAAGGACAACGCCGAGCCGAGCCACAGGCTTCACGCCGTTCTTTCTAGTCTATGGGGCCGAAGCCATCTTGCCCACAGACTTAGAATATGGTTCCCCGAGGACGAGGGCCTACACCGACCAAAGCAACCAAGTCAGCCGGGAAAACTCGCTGGACCAGCTGGAGGAGGCTCGGGACCAGGCCTTGCTACACTCAGCGCGGTACCAGCAGTCCCTCCGACGCTACCACGCCCGAGGGGTCCGGTTCTGAGACCTCCAGGTGGGCGACGTGGTGCTTCGACTGCGACAAGACACCCGAGGGCGGCACAAGCTCACGCCTCCCTGGGAGGGGCCATTCGTCATCGCTAAGGTTCTGAAGCCCGGAACATACAAGCTGGCCAACAGCCAAGGCGAGGTCTACGACAACGCTTGGAACATCCAACAGCTACGTCGCTTCTACCCTTAAGATGTTTTCAAGTTGATCATATACCTCGCACCCACGCAAAGTTTAGTCATCAAGGAAGGGTCGGCCTCGCCTCGGCAAAGCCCGACCCTCCCTCGGGGGCTAAAAGGGGGGAACCCCCTCTGCGTCGAAATTTTCCTCGAAAAAAGATCTTTTCTGCCAGAATGTCTTTCGCGCTTTTTGGCTACCTCGAAAGTGGATCCTGAAAACGATGGAGTACACGTAAGCAGCCAAGGCTGACCGAGCCGAGGGACTCCTACGCCTCCGAGATACGGATACCTCACTCATCACCTTCTGCGATAAGTAACTCACATTCGGATAAGTGATTCTGCGGACCGAACAAGTCTTCACGCTTGAAAGCTCTTCTGCCGAAGCGATCCTTCGAGCCTTTTCGACTGCGTCGGTGACAGAGCCCCATGGACAGGTAAGAGTGCGCGTAAGCGACAAGGCCGACCGAGCCGAGGGACTCCTACGCCTCCGGGATACGGATACCTCACTGATCACCTTCCGCGAGAAGCAACTCTTGCTCGCACAAACATTTCTGTTACCGACAAAATAGTCCAGATGCTCGAAACAAAAGGAAAAGAGACGCAGCTTTACAACACGGCGAGGGTGTGTTTAGGCCTCGACGGCCGCAGGAAACACACGCTACAAGACAATCCGATCCTGCAGGCTCGGATCTTGACGGCTGAAGGGAGCAGCAGCACCCTTGGCATCGACGACACCTTCGGCGAGGGCCGACCTAGCCTCGGACGGCGACGCGGTCCGAGGATCTCCACTCTGAAGGACGACGTCATCACCACGCTCGGGCCATCGCGGCCAGGGTCTTCTCTGGGAATCCGACCCGAGCAGGTGGCTCGGCCGGTCACCCCGGGGCCTCGGCCAGTTACCTTCCAAGGACGTCAATCCGGCCCGAGCAGGCGGCTCGGCCGGTCACCCCGGGGCCTCGGCCAGCTGCCCTCCAAGGACATCAGCCCGACCCGAGGCCTCGGCTGGTCAATTCCGACGTCGGTCCCGCTAACGGACGACCCGGCCAGGCTCCGGCCAACCAGGTTTCCTTTTCGAGCCAACTCTGCCTCTGTCCATGTTGACGCCGCTACCCCTGGCCTCGGCTCATCGAAGAGCGGCCGAGGGGTTCCTTTAACTAAGTTAGAGAAGCCTCAGACAACAAGGCTGACCGAGCCGAGGAACTCCTACGCCTCCGGGATACGGATACCTCACTCGTCACGTGTACACGGGGCGACTCACGCTTGGTGAAGCGGTTCAGACAACCAACAGGCGAGTCTCAGTGCTCGAAAAGGAGGAAAATACATGGCTCCGTGCCGAAATCACATACATGTTCAGGCCCCGACAGCCACAATGAACAAAAACACCGACACTCAAGGTGCCATTACAAACGGAACACCGGTTCCGTCCCTGCGGGTATGGACAACCTCCACGACGGGGAAGCCCGTGGAGCGACAAGCTCTGGGCGAATCACCAGCAAACGCGGGTCGCCCCGAGGCGCATCGGCAGGTCCTCACTCCTGTCCTCACCACGCAAGCGAGGAAGAGGACGAAATGTTGCATCCTAGCTGGACAGCAACAGCCCGCCTCCCCCAGCATGACTGGAGGACGTCTCCTCCACAGAACTGGAGGATGGTCTCCACCACCAGAAGCTGGAAGAGGAGGCGGTCGGCCGACCCGCGCAGGGGGCAGAGCACCGGCTTGGCCTGGGCCCCATCCCAGCGGGGATGATGAAGACCAGCTGGGGGCGGGGCAAAGATCACAGCCCAGCTTGCTCCTCCCCATCCAAGGGCGGGTGGTCACCGCCTTGGGTGACCCCCGGTGAGGGGGAGCGGCCGGGCTGCATGATGAAAATCCTTGAAGCCGAACGATGGCTGAAAGGTACCAACTCCCGCGGAGTTGCGCTCCCCCAACGACGAGGCGGAAAGACGGCGGATCTCCCCCATACGGGGGCCTGGAAGGTGGAAAGACACGATGCATAAGGGAGCGTGAAGACGTGGTCGCCCTCCAAGGGGGTCACCCTCCTTTTAAGGGCGGTTCTCCCTACTCGCGTCCCCAGCCGTCACGGGCTGAGTCTTCTCCAACACACTCCAAGGTCCTCCCCTACGGCGCGGAGGCTGGGTCCCACACATCATGCAAGCCAACTCAGGGCAGAAGAAGCCAAACCGCCGCGCGCGGTGCATACAACCGCCCAGCGGTTACAAGCGACCCTCCACTTTTGCCCAGACCAACGGGCGAAAGGGTGGGCAGCCATGCAGGCGGCATGCAACTGCGCCAAGTGGGCGCGCTCCTCCGACTCCCAACACGCCCGGCATGGAGGCCCAGGCCCACGCGTCATGCAATCGGTGTGCCGGTTGCTACGTGTGAGTAACTGCATCGCCACCCGCGCCACCACCGCACCTCCTCGACTGCGGAACCAATACCGTGACTCAAGGTGACCCGCCGCGCGACCCAGCAGCACCAGCCTGGCGCGACGGTCAACACGGCCAAAAGTGGGCCGGCAGTAATGGCGGTGGCAGGCGAGCAGGCGCAGCGGTCGCGTCGCCAGCCAAGCTTATGTCCCATCCGGGGGCAGCGAGAGAACCCTCTCCCGCGGCGTGAAGACAACGCGCCCGTGATCCGTTCCTCGAACGGCTCGCACACGCGCAACGGTTGCCTCTCCAACCACTCGCCCCGTCACATTAACTCCGCGATGAGACGCACGGCGCCTCTGGCAGGAGAAGCGGGCGACGCTTCGCCTTCGCCAAAATGACCGCGTCCAAAAAAGGTACGCCGCGTCGTTCGATTTCATCCCCTTTTCCGTTTTTCCTCTTTCTCTCTCTTGCAACAGGGACCGGGAAAGGGGGATACCTCGAAAAGGATCCTTCCCCGAGAAGGAACTAGGCTTCGAGCCCCCCTACTGATCAGAGGTTCGAAGGCTGGCCCCCCGGAAGGGTTCAACAGCCGCCTCAGATCGCGTGGGCCCTACACCCACTACTGGTCAGAGGTTCGAAGGCCGGCCCCTCGAAAGGGTTCAACGACCGCCTCAGGCTACTCGGGCTCCACGCCCAATACTGATCAGGGGTTCGAAGGCTAGCCCCCGAAGGGTTCACAGCCGCCTCAGATGCCGAGCGAGGGATGACCATGGGTACGTTCGATACATAACC
Source organism: Zea luxurians (assembly GCA_029449295.1). Lineage (NCBI taxonomy): Eukaryota > Viridiplantae > Streptophyta > Magnoliopsida > Poales > Poaceae > Zea > Zea luxurians. Next base: position 187,008,639 of record JAOPSE010000004.1, on the reverse strand, counting down.
AAGGCTCAGGCTGCGCTCCCGAGGTACCCTAGGACATTTCCGAGACCGGCGGGAACGATCTTGTAACAGAATCCCACCAGAGGGAGGCATCGAGCCCTCGGACCCCGTCGCCAGGGGACCGGGTCTGGCAGATCACCCGCAGGTACTTTTAGGCGTGCCTCTGGGCCCCTAGCCGACCCCTAACGAACGGGGCACGGACGTCCACTCGGATTACCCACTTGCAGCTCGTCGGAGACACCATGTTCGGCGCCCATCGAGGGCAACATGGCGCTTTCCCCCCTCCTCCTTGTGGAAAGGCGACACAGGGGCGTATGTAAAAAAGCCGAGTCTACCCCTGACCGCCCTCTCGCTCTGTGCAGAGGCTCGGGGGCTGCTCTCGCAAACCCGGCTCCGGCCGAACCGTTGACAGCGTCAACATACCAGCCCGAGAACTTGGGACCCGACCGTACACCTGGGCTACGGCCAGCTCGCATGAGGGAACGACCAGACCAGCCGAAGCACTACGTGAGGCAGTAAGACCTCGAAGGAGTGAAACCACTCCTCCGAGGCCTCGGGGGATACACCCGGCGGGTGCGCTCGCGCGCACCCACCGGAACAAAACGCAACCGAGAAAGGCTGGTCCCCTTGCAAAAAAGTGCGACGAAAGCCTCCAAGCGAGTGCAAACACTCCCTTCGAGGCTCGGGGGCTACTGTCGGGGACCATAATTAGGGGTACCCTCAAGGCTCCTAATTCTCAGCTGGTAACCCCCATCAGCACGAAGCTACAAAGGCCTGATGGGTGCGATTAAGTCAGGGATCAGTCCATTCGAGGGACACGATCACGCCTCACCCGAGCCTAGCATCGGACAAGGGCAGCCGACCCCGGAGGATTTCCGTCTCGCCAAAGGCCCCCCTTCAGCGGCGAACATATTCCCGGCTCGCCCGAGGCCCTGCCTTCGCTAAGAAGCAACCCTGACCAAATCGCCGCACCGACCGACCAAGTCGCAGGAGCATTTAATGCAAAGGTGGCCTGACACCCTTATCCTGGCGTGCACCCCCAGCGGGCAGAGCCGAAGTGACCACCGTCACTTCGCCGCTCCACTGACCGGCCTGACAGAAGGACAGCGCCGCCTACGCCACACCGACTGCAGTGCCACTGGACAGAGTAAGACTGACAGGCAGTCAGGCTCTGCCGAAGGCACCATGGGAAGCTCCGCTCCGCCCGACCCAGGGCTCGGACTCGGGCTAAGTCCCGGAAGACGGCGAACTCCGCCCGACCCAGGGCTCGAACTCGGGCTAAGTCCCGGAAGACGGCGAACTCCGCCCGACCCAGGGCTCGGACTCGGGCTAAGTCCCGGAAGACGGCGAGCTCCGCCCGACCCAGGGCTCGGACTCGGGCTAAGTCCCGGAAGATGGTGAACTCCGCCCGACCCAGGGCTCGGACTCGGGCTAAGTCCCGGAAGACGGCGAACTCCGCCCGACCCAGGGCTCGGACTCGGGCTAAGTCCCGGAAGACGGCGAACTCCGCCCGACCCAGGGCTCAGACTCGGGCTAAGTCCCAAAGGACGACGATCTCCGCCTCGCCCGGCCCAGGGCTCGGACTTGGGCTCGGCCCCAGAAGACGATGATCTCCGCCTCGCCCGACCCAGGGCTCAGACTTGGGCTTGGCCCCAGAAGATGACGATCTCCGCCTCGCCCAACCCGGGGGCTCGGACTCGACCTCAGCTTCGGAGGAGCTTCCACATCGCCCAACCTAGGGCATAGACCAGCCACGTCAACAGGAGGCGCCATCATCACCCTACCCCGAGCTGACTCGGGCCGCAGGGAACAAGACCGGCATCCCATCTGGCTCGCTCCGCCAGATAGGCAATGATGGCGCCCCGCATGCTCTGTGACGACGGCGGCTCTCCGCCCCCTTACGGAAGCAAGAGGACGTCAGCAAGGACTCAACCGCTCCGACAGCTGTCCCTCCTCCAAGCTCCATCGCTCCTTCGACGGCCACGACATCACACCAGCTGGGTGCCAAGATCTCTCCGGCTGCCACAACGGCATGTACCTAGGGCGCTAGCTCACCTCCGCTAGACACGTAGCACCCTGCTACACCCCCCATTGTACACCTGGATCCTCTCCTTACGCCTATAAAAGGGAGGACCAGGGCCCTCTTAGAGAAGGTTGGCCGCACGGGGACGAGGACGAGAACAGGCGCTCGCTTGGAGCCGCTCGCTCCCTCTCCCGCGTGGACGCTTGTAACCCCTACTGCAAGCGCACCCGACCTGGGCGCGGGACGAACACGAGGGCCGCGGGATTCCCACCTCTCTCACGCCGGTCTCCGGCCGCCTCGCTCTCCCCCCTTCGCGCTCGCCCTCGCGCTCGACCCATCTAGGCTGGGGCACGCGGCGACATTCACTCGTCGGCCCAGGGACCCCCGGTCTCGGAACGCCGACAGCTTCCTTGAATCAATAGCAAAGACAAATACAGAGAAGATTACTAGGGAGATTTTAGAGGGTTTGTCTGAAGACACTGGTGATAGCGACAACTATGATGTGGAAAGTGGCGGTGAAGATTCCGAAGATCGACCTTGGCGACCAAGCCATGCAGTTTTTGGAAAATCAAGCATCAAACAAAGTCATCTTGTCAATATGAGGTGCAGATATTTTCGGGATTTAACTATTGTAAGGGCTGATGAAGGGGAGAAAACTTGTCCAACTCTTGAGGTAAATGAAGTCGTGATATTCCGAAGCTTCTTTAAGGCTGGACTTCGGTTTCCTTTGAGCAGCTTCGTGGTAGAAGTTTTGAAGATATTTGAAATCTACCTTCATCAAATTACTCCTGAAGCAATCATAAGGATGGGAATCTTCGTATGGGCCGCGAAGAGCCAAGGTTTGGAACCAAATGCAAAAAAGTTTCTGCAATATGCATGAGTTATTGTATGAGACGAAACCATGGGGTAAGGAACAATATCACAACAATTTTGGCTGTTATAGCTTCGGTGCCCGTTCTGGGTCAAGCTGTCCCGTGCCAACTTTTCGGAAAAGATGGCCTGGGGACTGGATGAAGGAATGGTTCTACGTGAAAAACGACTTGAAAACACGAGAAGACATTAAAGGTATCATTATGCGCCCTATCTGGCAGCGCTTCGGCCTTCGGAAACCGAAGGTAGAAATTGACGAAGCAGCTGAAGAATGCTGGAGAGCCTTCGGAGTAGTTTGCTCTTTCATTGGGACAAGGGACTTGATCCAGGAACACATTGCCTTCAGAGTATGGCCACTTGCAGATAACTGGGAAATGCCGAAAGAAACCGTTGACGAACCTAACGAAGGTGGACTGGTTAGGTTAAAATTCACCTTCAAGTATGGAGATAAGTTCGTCGAGCCAGACGACGACTGGCTGAAAAGTATTGAGGCCGTAAGCGATGAGCTGCTTGGTCCATACTCGAAGGCAGAAGATACTGCACTATCCGTAGCCTTCGGAGGCCGAAAGAAGAAAAGGCTCAACCGAGTATTTGATGCCATTGGGTTTGTGTATCCTGACTACCATTACCCAACACGGGGTCAAAAAAGGAAAGATACAACATCTACAAAGGAAGCCGCCTCAGCTGCTCTCAGTGAGCCAGCGCCGAAGAGAAAAAAGATAAAAGTTCTTACACACCATCCATGCTATATTGAACCGGCCACAGTGCCCGAGTTTGTTGGTGAATCTTCTTTGACCCCTGAAACCAAAGATGCAATTCCCTCGAAGAATATTGAAGAGCCGATCACGATGCCGGAGACAAAGAAAGCAGAAGATCCGACGGCTGAAGAAACAAGGACATCTGAGATTCTAAGTCCTTCAGCAAAAGTTGAAGTACCAAAAAGCCAAAAGGGTCCAGCATTGACCCCCAAAAGAAAAAGGATGGTTAATGTACTGGATGTACTAGAGACAATAAAGTCTTCAAGCACTACTCCGAAGAAAATTGCCAAAACTCCCGAAATACAAATCAAAGCTCTTGAGGCCGAAACTTCAAAGCACCAAGCTGAAACTGAAGCAGGGCCTTCAGAGCCCGCCAAGGTAAAATTCTTGGAAACCAAAGAGACGGAAACAGCAGAACAACTCTTTGTTAAAGAAAGTGGCATTGCCGCCCCCGAAGTCTTTTCTGAAACTTCCGACTATATTTTACGACATGCTTCGGGGAAAGAATTGACTAATAAAGAAAGGCAGGAGGCTCAGTTCTATGCCCAAAGACTGAAGTATCCCAAGGGGGCATTGATATTCAATGGCAGTGGAGAAGAAGACTTCTTGTATTGTCTCCCTGACAGCAAGGAAATTTCAGTCTGTCGGGAGATGAGCAGAAGCTTCGGATTCCCAACACTAGAAGACGGGCTTTCAGTGTTGTCAAAGAACGAGCTGGCTGACAGCTTAGCGTACAATAGTTTAAAGGTGAAAAAATGAAATCTCTGAATAATTTCTTAAGACCAAAGTTTTTCATTTGCTTAAACTTATTAACAAACACATTTTTTTCAGGGTCTTATACTTAGCAATGCCCTCAGGGCACAAAAAGACGTCGAAGACGAAGGGTATACCATAGCCTTGAGCAACCTTCGTTCCGAAGTAATTGAACTAAGGAACGAAGGTCTCGAAAAAGATAAAATATTGCACTCGTTATTGAATAAAATAAAAGAAGACGAAGCTGCTTTCAAAACTCAGGCCAAAGCTCAGAAACGCGAAATTGAAGATCTTCGGAAACAACTAGTCAGAGCTAAAGAAGAGTGCACACTTGAAGAAACAAAACGAGAAATTAGTGAACAATGGGCCAATCATTTAGAAAGAAACGTTGAAGAGCTTCGTGTATCCAGGAAAAAGTGTTATGAAAAATCTATAGAATGTGTTAAGAAAATAAGAACTAGCTTCGCCAGCGTCGGCGCATTCTCAAGTGAAGAGAACTTCATAAGGGGTGAACCCGAAGGCCCAATTGGATGGATCAGCCACGAAGCTGAAGCTTTTGAAGAAGTTTTGAGTAGCCGTGGAGACATATGTGCCTTTACAGGTGCCAGAGGGATTGCCACTATTTTGGAGAAGAAAGGCTGTGATCATGTAAAATTCTTGGCACAATCCGAAGCCACCTTGTCTCCTGAAGATATAAAAGACCCCTCGGCCGAAGCGAGCCTGGTTGGTGGGAAATTTTTCACCGACATCTGGGACAACAGTGGTCGGGAGATGGCCCAAGAAATTATACGAAAAAGCGAGAAAGGTATTCATGATGCTAGGAAAGTAGCAGAGACCGCTGAAAAGAGTGCAGATGCCGAAGTACAAATAGGTACTGACTAGCAGTTTTTGGGTCTACTGTAATTTTTGATTTCGAACTTGTTTACGCTTTGTAACATAGCTGTACTTTCTCGCCCCTTGGAGCCTGCCAGGCCATCGGCGGACCTCCACGTGAAGGGGGATGACGAAATTAGAAAAATGGCTGAAGCTATCATGGATAAAGTAGTTGATCAACTACTGAACGAAGCTGCAGAAGTTGTTCTAAGGGAAGACTAGATGTTGTAAAAACATTTGGAATATAATTGTAATATTTTGTAACTTTGAATGTAATATATGAGCTATTTATGGTTCCATTCTTTACGATGCATGAAACTATACATACCGTTTTTTGAGCCTTCGGCGAAAAAACACCTTTCCTTCTTTTCATGCTTCGTAAAGAATATCTGTATTTCCATAAAAACGTCCAATCTTTGTAAAAATCAATAATCGATAAATCTTTTCATTTTGGAGCTTTGATGAGGGTATGCTTCTTCAAAATTTACTTTTTTGTGCCTTGGCACTACTTCTTCGAAACAATCTCCAAATATCAATATCGGTCCCCTTCTTGCGTCATTGATGCGATATGATGTATGATATTATGCTATGCAAATGATGTAATGATGTGATGTTATGCAAAATGATCTTCGCCTTTTACTTCAGCGGAATTAGCGTTTATTTTTCGCTGTAAGCCTCCCTTAGGAGCTTCTTCGCTTTTTACTTTCAGCGGTATCAGTGTTTATTTTTCGTTGTAAGCCTCCCTTAGGAGCTTCTTCGCCTTTTACTTTCAGCTGTATCAGCGTTTATTTTTCGCTGTAGGCTCTGCATTCCCTTCGGAACGACTTTTGAGCAGAAAACTTACACTGCGCTCCCTTAGGAACGACTTTTTGTTATTTCGGAAATTCCCCTTGCAATTATAAATCTTATGCTTCGGCAACTCCGCTATTCTGTCGAGAAGGTATACTTTTATTGTGGCAAAAAACGAAACTATTACAAGAGGTTTGAAAAAACGGCAAAACACTTAGGCTTTCAATAATTGTTCCTTAATAAAGAAAGAAATAAAATGATACTGAATGTAAAAACTACTGCCGAAGTAGGATATTTGTTAGTAAATATGCTTCGATTCTGGCACAGTACTATTAACTGTGCGAGCTTCGGACTCTTCTCTGAAGTCCCGTTGGAGGTGGGGATGTTGACTCCCTTCTGGCTGCTGGCCTTGTTGCATTGGCGGTGGAGGGGGAAGCTACTGCCAGGATGCCTGAGGTTGGCTTGCCGAAGCGACAGAAGCTGCAGGGTGGTTGCCTACATACTATGGAATATATGGCGAATGGTACGAAGCAGTGTGCATGACTTGCTTTGGCTGGCTCTGTTGGGCCGCAGCTTCTGCTATCTCCTTTTGTTTCTGGATGGTAACATGGCACATCCTGGTGGTATGGCCCTTGTCCTCACTGCAGAATAAGCAATAGATCTTCCTAGGTTGATCCCCAAATCTCCCTCCGAAGCCCCTGGCGCCTCTACCCCTTAGAGCTGGAGGTCGAGGATAGCTCTGCTGCTGCACCGAAGCCTAAGAGGAATATTGCGGCCTCTGCTGCTGACTTCTCTTGTCATCATTCTGAGTGGAATGAATTGATCTAACATGTCTGGGATGAAATCTCCCTCCGAAGCCCCTGGCTATTTCGGAGAACCTGTAAGCTTCCTCCCTTCTCTGTCGGAAATCATTGTCAGCGCGGATGTATTCATCCATCTTCTGAAGCAATTTCTCCAGAGTTTGAGGGGGCTTTCTGGCGAAGTATTGGGCTGAAGGTCCCGGTCGAAGCCCCTTAATCATGGCTTCAATGACAATTTCATTGGGCACTGTTGGCGCTTGTGCCCTCAGGCATAAGAATCTTCGGACATATGCCTGAAGATACTCTTCGTGATCTTGGGTGCACTGGAATAAAGCTTGAGCGGTAACTGGCTTCGTTTGGAACCCTTGGAAGCTGGTGATCAGCATATCCTTCAGCTTCTGCCATGATGTGATTGTTCCTGGCCGAAGGGAGGAGTACTAGGTTTGTGCAACATTCCTGACAGCCATGACGAAAGACTTTGTCATGACTGCAGTATTGCCACCATAGGAGGATATTGTTGCTTCGTAGCTCATCAGAAACTGTTTCGGGTCTGAATGGCCGTCATACATGGGGAGTTGAGGTGGCTTGTAAGATGGAGGCCAAGGTGTAGCCTGCAGTTCTGCTGATAGAGGAGAAGCATCATCAAAGGCAAAATTTCCATGATGGAAATTCTCATACCAGTCATCTTCGTTGAAGAAGCCCTCTTGATGAAGCTCCCTATACTGAGGCCTTCGGTTCTGCTCATCTAGAGTGAGATGGCAAACTTCTTCAGAGGCTTCGTCTATCTATCTTTGCAGTTCAGCCAGCCTAGCCATCTTTTCCTTCTTCCTTTGCACCTGCTGGTGAAGCATCTCCATATTTCTGATCTCTTGGTCCAGGTCGTCCTCCTGAGGCGTTGGACTGATGGCCTTCCTTTTCTGGCTTTGGGCCTCGCGAAGAGAGAGAGTGTCCTGGTTGGGGTCCAGCGGCTGCAGAGCGGCAGCCCCTGTTGCTGAAGTTTTCTTTGGCGGCATGACGAAGGTCTACGCTTGCTGAAGGTGTTCGAAACTCAAAAAGTGGAAGTGAGTTCACCGGAGGTGGGCGCCAATGTTGGGGATTTGTTCTCAAATGCTATGAGTTAAGAACAAGGCAACACAAAAATAGGTTAATGGTTAACATCCTTCGTCCTTCGAAGCATTATTTCCTTAAGGATATAATGATCTTCAGACGAAGGTCATGAAGGATGCACCTTCATCATAATAGCATATGCTAATGAAAGACAAAACATATGAAACATGAAAAATAACATGAATAATCATATGACATCGTTCATACATCATTTTTATATAATCATGAATGAATAAGAACAATATTGAATTACATTTGTACCTTCGGCTCGAAGGAAAGTACAAGCGTGACGCAAAAGCGAATGCCAAGTCAGCACGTCCAGTACGGGAGTACTGTTTATTTATTTATAGGCACGGGTCGCAGCCCATGCAAAATTACATTTAGGCCCTTTACATTTGATAATAACTCTATAGTAATTTATCAGGGTCTAGATAGCCTTTTCCTCTTTAAGTCGGTTTCTTTCTTCCTGTCATCATGCCAAAGCTCCTTTGCGCACAGCTTCGGCTCTGCACCACCATTCATACTCTTCACGCTGTGGTTTTGATTTATGTCCGAATGTACCTGTTTACACATTATACTCCAGAAACATAGTTAAATCGTGTTTTTGAGGACCTTCGGAAGCCGAAGGCCCCCAACAATAGGATTTCTAGATAATTTATCTAATTATTTTATAAACATTTTCTTTTTATAAAGAAAGGAGAAAATATCTTTAGTAGGATGGAAAATAGATTTTTGCTAGACAAATAATCATGTTCGCAAAATTAGCACTTAGATTTTTAGATTAAGCAAAATACTAGTTTATGTCAAAATATCCTCACTTGTGTTATAAAAAGTCCAATTACCAATTTATGTAGATTTCTAGAATATTAATATTATTAGATTCATTTTTGTCATACTAAATAATTTGAGTTAGAAATTATAAACGGTATTAATTTATTTATTAGTATTAAAGACGATAATTATCATTTAATTTTATTGATGATGTTAAAATATATTAATACTAGTTAAAACTGTATTTATTGCACCCGTTCATAAATTCACCATTAGAACTCACAATAATAGATATAATTGAATTAATAAGTATTTACGCGTTTAGGACGTATTTAAGGCGAGATAAGTGCGATGTGTGTTTATTTGTGTAATGGTGTATGTTTATGTAATGGTGCATGTTTATTTATGGGTGTATACTTTATTTTTATATGTGCGCTATGCGACTCTACTAGAAGCCGATTGTGCGGTAGGCGATCCGAGTTCGTTCGAGGACGACCCGCAAGACGCTTTTGAGCAAGGCAAGTGGATTCTCCCTCTGCATATTCTGTTTGTGCCTATTCATTGCATATAATAATGTTTACTTTTTGATATATTGCATAATTTGATGGGTTTTACCTAATTAAGGATTTCCTAGATTTACTACCTGTATTCCTTGTTTAACCTGGGAAAATTATTAAGCTGTGCAAAAAATTATGCTACTGCCCAACTTAATGATCCTAATGTCACTCATTAATTGGTTTTAATGTTCCAAAAATGTTATTTGGCAATTATGACATTAACCCGATGGTTAAGATAACTTTATTACAAATTAATTGAAACATGGAGTGACCACCCAGGATAACAGTGCAACCACGAGTGCTATCATGGCTCTGGCTTTGGTAATTAGCTTTATATGTTTAGTGCCTAGCAACCTTACCTGAAATATGGGCAAGAGGGGGAGCGGTAGGTGCTGAGAGCCCACGTTAACATGGGGTCGTATTCTTGGCTAAGGTACCTCACCCAGGGGGCCACCACCATCGTCTTTAGAAACCTTAGCGGGTTGCTTCGTATTAAGTGTATTTTATGAAAGCCTCATAATGGATCCCTAGCCATTCACCACGGCAGTGTTTAAGGGCCGGATCAACCCGGGCTAGATGGGATACATGGCTTGTGGGTAAAGTTGTACCACCTCTGCAGAGTGTAAAACTGATATATCAGACGTGCTCCTGGTTATGGTCGACCTGAACTCCTCACATGATAATTGAACTTGAAGATGGAATTAAATTGAGATCCGATGATCTGCCAATAATTTGCTTAAGTGGTTTCACTTAAGTGTTTTTGTTATACTCATATTCCTTTGTTTAAATGGGATATTTGGGATACACTCTTATTAGTAAGATAGGTGTTGTTAATAAAATGTTGACCAACTAAAATGCTTACTGCTCAACCTTAGCCTCACCTTGTTATACCTGCATTAATTTTCCCCCCACTTGCTGAGCCCCGACCATAAGTGAGCTCACCCTTGCTAATATTTTGATCAGAGGGTGATGCTGGAGACTTTGATGGAGATTTTATCGACGACGATGATTTCTAAGTCTAACGATGTGTCGGTCATCTTCCTGTGGGAGATTGCCCAGTTGTTTATTTCTGCTTTACTTTGATGTGATAATTGTTAAAGATACAATGTTTCAGATGATGTAATAAAGTATTATACTCTCTTTATGCCTTTATTGCATTGTCTTTTGATATATTACACTTGTGACATCAACATATGTGTGGAAATGGATCCTGGCACACATATGGTATGCGCTCGGTTCTACCCCCTGAACCGGGTGTGACAGAAGTGGTATCAAAGCTATGCTGACCCTAGGTCGTTAGACTAGTTAGAAATGGAAAGCCTAGTTGTTCAAAACTTGCTAATTTCCTTCTTATAAATTCTTTTATCAGTCTTACCTCTTTGAAATTCAACTGAGTTGACACTTCTCTTGTAGATGGTTCGCACTCTCCAAACTACCCGCATCAACACCAGCTATGCCCCTCAGCCCCGACAGATCCCGGTCTACCCAGTGGTAGTCGAGGAAGTTCTGGCGGATCTCCCTCCCATCCGAGTGGAGAATGTAATCAACCTGGAGGACAGCTCGGAGGAACAGCTACCGACGCCCACCCTGTTGGCAGAGTCCCTGGCCTTTGCAGCTGGGTCATCGACATCAGCACCGTCTACACCAATCTTCCAAGCACCTGCACCCGGAGGCGACGACCCTGATGACTCCGGAGACGATGGTGACGAGGATGACGACGACGAAGACGATGGAGAAGGCGAACACGTCAACGAGGAAGCTGACTACGCCCAGCAGGACAACTTCATGGGGTTTGGTCCTGTTGTCGAACATTACACATCAATGTTCGAGATGGGGCACTTCCCCAACCTGCTGCAAGAAGTGCTGCACGCGCTAGGCACCTACGTCCGCCCCCTGTACGAAACAAGGCGAGTGAGCGAGCCTCCCCGGGCTTGCTATTACATCACTCGCATCCACGTCAGGGTGATAGATGCAGGTGACAGGGGATTCAGGACTCTGTCTGCTCACGAGTCCCTGACACCACTGTCCACCTACGCTGCCTCGGTCAGCGATGCTGCCCGTCGGACCCTGTAGTCGCTCAGCCACACCTACCGGCAGCAGCTGCAGAACACGAGGTTCAGGCATCTTCCTCAGCGTCTGTGTGGAGGAAGCCAGACCAACATCGACCCAGGTGAACCTGGTGAGGATCGCCTCAACACCCTAGCTGGTGTAGTGGCCGGTCTCAACACCGACCTGGACAGTGCCACCCTGGATCTCTACAGGGTGCACTTGGAGCTGGAGAATGCCCACGCCAGGATTGCAGCCCTGGAAGCCCAACTGCAAGGACTGGATCCGCCCGAAGCTCAGGTCCCCGCCATGGCGTTGTCTCCTCCCCGCAAGAGGCTACGCTATGGAGAGCCCGGATCCGTCACTAGGCTGCTTTAAGTTTTTGAGCTATGATGTAATAAGTTAGTCTTCGCATTAGACGATGAACATCTTTTTAAGTTATCATATTAATAAATACCAACCATGTGATGGTGATTGATTGAAATGTTTGATTTGGATCTTTGTTTGAGTGCAATGGTCTTATGGAATGATGGTCATAAGAACATATAAATTTTTAAAACTTAAGCTATTTCCCCTCTAGAATCTTTTCTACTCCTCACTTTTCTAAGAATTTCACTTCCTAACTAATCAGATGGTGAACCCACGTCAAGGACCTAACAACAACAACCAGAATCAGCGTGGTCAGCAAGTACCACCACCACCGAATCCCAATATGGAGCAGTTCATCGCCGCCCAGATGTAGATTCTGCAAGGACTCACTGCGGTTGTTCAGCAATTACAACAGAACCAACAGAATCAGCAACCCCAGCAGCAGCAGTATGCACCCCCGGCCAGAGATAAGCACTGGGATTTCATGAGTCATCATCCGCCGACATTTTCTCATGTGATTGATCCTCTGGATGCCGATGACTGGCTCAAAGTCATTGGAAAGAAGCTAGACATAACTCAGTGCAACGACCAGGAGAAGGTCTTGTACGCCTCGGGAAGACTCGAGGGAGCTGCGTCCGATTGGTGGGATGCCTTCACAGCGGCACATCCCAATGCTGATACAATAACCTGGCAGGAGTTCCAAGCGAACTTCCACGATCATCACATTCCTTCGGGGATTATGAAGCTGAAGAAGAAGGAATTCCTTTCCCTTACTCAAGGGAATATGTCTGTCAGTGAGTATCGTGATCTCTTCACTCAGCTTTCACGCTATGCTTCGGAAGAAGTGGACATAGATGAGAAGCGCCAAGAGCGTTTCCTGGAAGGACTTATTGGACCTCTGAACTATCAACTTCAGAGCCATACATTTCCCAACTTCCAGACACTGCTGAACAAGGCAATTGGCCTTGAAAGTAAAAGAAAGGAGCTATCTGACCACAAAAGGAAATTTCAAGGTCAGTCAAGCAGGAACACTCGTCCGAATAACGCTCAAGGTTCGCAGTTTCGCTCTGGAAATCAGGGTGGAAACAATTATCAAATGCAATGCTCTGGACAGCAAAGCCAGAGAAATAATCAAAATCAGAACCAGCAAAGGAGCAACTCCCAGACCAACCAGAGGTCTGGTGGGAATTCCCAGAACCGTCAAAGTGGCGCCAGTAACATGCAGGCCAGAAACAACGCAGCTGTCCAACCCAATGGATGTTTCAAGTGCGGTGAACTAGGCCACTATGCCAACAACTGCCCAAGGCGCAACCAGCAGACACCCCAGAGGAGCAATACTCAGAAGAACGACCAAAACACCCCCGCTCGTGGATCTGCTCAGAACAAGACACCGCAGAACCAGAGCAGAGGAAGGGTCAATCACGTCACCGCAGAATCAGTGCCTGAGGATGCCTACATAGTGTATGGTATGTTCCTTGTTAACTCCATACCTGCATCAGTTTTATTTGACTCTGGAGCATCGCATTTGTTTATAACTGAGTCATTTGTGGAAAAACACAATATACCTAAGTATCCTCTTAAGAAGATATTACACATTAGTTCACCGGGAGGTGACATGAAGGCCACACACTTATGCCCTCATGTTAATATCAAGATTCAAGGAATAGATTTTTCAGTCGACCCAGTGGTCCTAGGATCCAACGGTATTGATGTGATTCTTGGATGCAATTGGTTGAAAAGTTGTGATGGAGTGATACAGTGTGCCGAAAGAACAATTATGTTGACAAGTCCTCAAGGTGAAAGAATCCAAGTTAACATAGACAAGTCAACAGATGAAAAAGGGAAGACAGTGATCAATCACTTGGAAGAAAAGCCCTTGGAAAATATCAAAGTAGTGTGCGAATACCCAGACGTATTTCCGGAGGAATTACCAGGTATGCCACCTGATCGTGATATAGAGTTTTTTATTGAATTATTACCCGGAACCGCACCTATCTCGAAAAGACCATATAGAATGGATGTCAAAGATTTAGTAGAACTGAAGAAACAAATAGAAGAATTACTAGAAAAATGTTTCATTCGCCCAAGTTCATCCCCTTGGGGAGCCCCAGTTCTATTTGTGAACAAGAAAGATGGTTCGAGGAGAATGTGCGTTGATTATAGAAGTTTGAATGAAGTAACCATCAAGAATAAATATCCATTACCTCGAATTGAAGATTTATTCGATCAAATGAAAGGAGCTAAGATATTCTCGAAGATAGATCTGAGATCGGGATATCATCAGTTAAAGATTCGAGCAGAAGATGTACCGAAGATAGCCTTCACGACGAGATATGGATTATATGAGTTTTTGGTCATGTCATTTGGACTGACTAATGCACCGGCATACTTTATGAACTTGATGAATAAAGTATTCATGGAATATCTAGATCAGTTTGTGGTCATATTCATTGACGACATACTGATATACTCTCCGAATGAAGAAACACATGAAGATCATCTAAGGCTAGTCCTACAAAAGCTTCGTGACAACCAACTGTACGCAAAATTCTCGAAGTGTGATTTTTGGTTGAAGGAAGTTGCTTTCTTAGGGCATATCGTTACCGACGGTGGAATTAAAGTGGACCCAGGAAAGATAAGTGAGATACTGAATTGGAAGCAACCTAAGGTTGTGTCCAAGATCAGAAGTTTTCTTGGATTGGCTGGATACTATAGAAGATTTATTGAAGGTTTTTCCAAGTTAGTGAAACCTCTTACCTCTCTACTGGAGAAAGGTAAAGAGTTCAAATGGGATGAAGCTTGTCAGAATTGTTTTGAAGAACTCAAGAAAAGGTTAACCACTGCACCAATATTGGTAATGCCAGACATCCACAAGGGATTTGATGTGTATTGTGATGCATCACACCTTGGACTTGGATGTGTGCTAATGCAAGAAGGAAAAGTGATAGCTTATGCCTCAAGGCAGTTGAGGAAACATGAGAAGAACTATCCGACGCATGATTTGGAACTAGCTGCCGTAGTGCATGCTTTGAAGATTTGGAGGCACTATATGATTGGAAACAAGTGCAGAATCTTCACGGATCACAAAAGCCTGAAATACATATTCACTCAGAAGGAACTCAACCTTAGACAGAGAAGATGGCTTGAGTTGATTAAGGACTATGATTTGGAAATACAATATCACCCCAGAAAAGCAAATGTAGTAGCTGATGCTTTGAGCCGTAAGGGTCAAGTTAACAACATCACTACTCATTTGATGTCACAAGAATTGTGTTGGGAAATGGAACAACTCAACCTTGGATTTCTCAATAATGTAGAAGCAACGGTGATGGAAGTTGAATCTACTTTGGAAGAAGAGATTCATAAAGGACAAGAGTCTGATGAGAAAATTAAGGAAATTAAAACTTTGATTGGTTTGGGTAAAGCCCCCAGATTTCACGGAAGATGAACAAGGCACAGTATGGTTTAAGAAGAGAATATGTGTACCCGAAATCGAGCACTTGCGCCAACTTATTTTGAGAGAAGCTCATGATTCAGCTTACTCTATTCACCCTAGAAGTACAAAGATGTACCAGGATCTTAAGGAAAAGTATTGGTGGTACGGTTTGAAAAGAGATGTTGCTACTCATGTTGCATTATGTGACGTGTGTCAGCGAGTTAAAGCTGAACACCAAAGACCAGCAGGATTGCTACAACCTCTCAAGGTACCGGAATGGAAATGGGAAGAAATCAGTATGGATTTCATAGTTGGACTACCCCGTACTCGGGATGGCTATGATTCAATATGGGTCATAGTAGACCGGTTAACTAAAGTAGCACACTTTATACCTGTGAAGACAACTTACTCAGGAGCTCAGTTAGCAGAGTTATACATGTTGAGGATTGTTTGTCTGCATGGAGTACCGAAGAAGATCGTATCAGATCGAGGAACCCAGTTTACCTCACGCTTTTGGAAAAGACTACATGAGTCCATGGATACCAAGCTAAATTTTAGTTCAGCTTATCATCCACAGACGGATGGGCAAACAGAAAGGACAAACCAAGTGTTGGAAGATATGCTAAGAGCTTGTGCTCTAAAGCATGGTAGAAGCTGGGATAAAAGTTTGCCTTATGCCGAATTTTCGTATAACAACAGTTATCAGGCAAGTCTAAAAATGGCACCATTTGAAGCACTTTATGGACAGAAGTGTAGAACACTGCTTTATTGGAATCAGACCGGAGAAAGTCAAGTATTCGGTCTAGAAATTCTCCAAGAAGCCGAAAAGCAAGTACAGATTATTAAAGAAAATTTGAAGACAGCACAGTCAAGACAGAAAAGCTATGCTGATAATAGAAGGAGAGAGTTGATGTTTGAAGTAGGAGACTTCGTATACCTTAAAGTTTCCCCGATGAGAGGAATGAAAAGGTTTAAGGTTAAAGGAAAATTATCACCTCGCTATATTGGCCCATTCAAGATTTTGGAAAGAAAAGGTGAAGTAGCTTACCAGTTAGAGCTACCCGATAGATTATCTGATGTGCATGACGTATTTCACGTATCATAACTCAAGAAGTGCTTAAGAGTACCAGAAGAACAGTTACCCATGGAAGAACTGAATGTCAATGAAGATTTGACTTATTCGGAGTACCCGGTCAGAATTCTAGAAACATCTCGTAGAATTACATGGAGTAAAGTCATTAACATGTGCAAGGTTCAGTGGAGTCATCATTCAGAAGATGAGGCCACTTGGGAAAGAGAAGATAAACTCAGAGCAGAATTCCCCCAGTTATTCTCAGAAGGTTCTTAATCTCGAGGACAAGATTCTTTTTAAGAGGGGTAGGTTTGTAACACCACAAAATCCATCAACTAAAAATAATAAAATTAGTAAAATATGGTAATCATAATTTTACTTTTAAGTGTTTAGTTAGTTATTTGCATGTTGATCATTTTCTTTGTATGCGCTTGATTGATTATCGGATGATTGTTATTAACTTCCTTTTAAAAAGAAATCCTAGTAATTAAATAATAATTAAGTAATATAGTAATTATTAGTCTAAAAACAAGTATTTTATTTATAAATATTTTGGTGAATTTTTATGAATTTTTGAGCTATTTAAAAATGCCTTTCGGAATTAGAAAAAAAACAAATCCTACACTAAACCGGCCCACTAGGGGCCCATGCCACCCCAAACCCTAACTCCACACGCATGCGCGCGTCCCTGGCAGAAGCCAGTCGCCGCCGCCTCCCTATTCTCCCTCTCTCCCTCTATTCTCTCTCCCTCCCTCTCTCTTCACTCCCTCGCCGCTCTGCTCTCCTCTCTCCTCTCTCTGTCGGACCCGCGCGACGCCGCCAAGCCGCGGCCGGCCGAGCGCGAAGCCGCCCAGCCAAGCGCGCCGAGGACCGCGCACCCTGCACCGCCTTGCCTGCGCGCCGCGTCTGCCCAAGCCGCGACCCCGACCGCGACTCGTCAGGAAGCCAGCGCGAAGCCGCGCGCCCCTGCGCATCCTGGCCGCAACACCGAGCGCTCCAGCCCGCGTGACGCCGCGTCACCAAGCCGAAGCCGAAGTTCGACCAACACCGCGCGTCCGTTTGATTTCTCGCGCGTTAATGGAGCATCAACTCCTCCGTTACTCCTCCCATTCCTCTCCATTACGCTCGTTAGAAACTGTCGCTTGTGATGGCCATTGAAGACCGACCGTTCTCTCCCTGGCAGACTCTTTCTCTCCCTCCTGCTCCCTATAAAAAGCAGCAGAGCTCTCTCCCATTCCTTCCTACTCGAGCTCGCCTCTTTCTCTAGTGCTCCTCGCTCAACGCTAGTGCTGCTCGTCGCCGGAGTTGTCGTTCGTCGTCAGAGTTCACCGGAGCCGCAGTTCGTCGCCGGAGCCACGCACTCGCCGTCCGTAGTCAAGCCCCTGCTTTTCTCCACCCGGCCGAACCCCGTCGAACTCTCCCTATCGCACGTGCGAACCCAAGGTTGATGACGATCCAAATTATTTTGTGTATTTTATAAAAGTACTTTTTGATTCGATTCATGAGTTGTATATTTTGTTTGTTGTAATATGAACACGTGTGATTCACAATTTATGTGTATGAGCGTTATGGAATTGTTTGGTAGATTCATGCGATTATTCGTACACCGTTATATTTCATGTTAGTCGTGGCGTTGATTTTTGGATTAGGGAAATATGACAAAATTTAGTAGTCACACGTTGCTGATAATAACAATAGATAAGAGTTTTTTTGTAGTTAAATTTGGTCACAATAAACTTTAGAAACCAATTGGAGAATTATAGTCGTAGGTTCATTTTAATGGATTTAGAAAGTGGTATAGAACTCATCTCATATGAATAATATAGGATTTCTAGATAATTTATCTAATTATTTTATTAACATTTTCTTTTTATAAAGAAAGGAGAAAATATCTTTAGTAGGATGGAAAATAGATTTTTGCTAGACAAATAATCATGTTCGCAAAATTAGCACTTAGATTTTTAGATTAAGCAAAATACTAGTTTATGTCAAAATATCCTCACTTGTGTTATAAAAAGTCCAATTACCAATTTATGTAGATTTCTAGAATATTAATATTATTAGATTCATTTTTGTCATACTAAATAATTTGAGTTAGAAATAATAAACGGTATTAATTTATTTATTAGTATTAAAGACGATAATTATCATTTAATTTTATTGATGATGTTAAAATATATTAATACTAGTTAAAACTGTATTTATTGCACCCGTTCATAAATTCACCATTAAGACTCACAATAATAGATATAATTGAATTAATAAGTATTTACGCGTTTAGGACGTATTTAAGGCGAGATAAGTGCGATGTGTGTTTATTTGTGTAATAGTGTATGTTTATGTAATGGTGCATGTTTATTTATGGGTGTATACTTTATTTTTATATGTGCGCTATGCGACTCTACTAGAAGCCGATTGTGCGGTAGGCGATCCGAGTTCGTTCGAGGACGACCCGCAAGACGCTTTTGAGCAAGGCAAGTGGATTCTCCCTCTGCATATTCTGTTTGTACCTATTCATTGCATATAATAATGTTTACTTTTTGTTATATTGCATAATTTGATGGGTTTTACCTAATTAAGGATTTCCTAGATTTACTACCTGTATTCCTTGTTTAACCTGGGAAAATTATTAAGCTGTGCAAAAAGTTATGCTACCGCCCAACTTAATGATCCTAATGTCACTCATTAATTGGTTTTAATGTTCCAAAAATGTTATTTGGCAATTATGACTGTTGGGGACTTGTTCTCAAATGCTTCGGATTAAGAACAAGGCAACATAAAGTGTTAAATGATAAAGTCCTTCGTCCTCTGAAACATTATTTCCCTTCGGGATATAATGTATTTCGGACGAAGGTCACAAACAACATACCTTCGTAAATACAATAAACGATGATGAAGAACTTATATGTATCATAAGAAATAATATAAACATTAAATATTATCACAACGTCATTTCTATTTTATTATCATAGAAAAATGGAAACGATTTCAGATTACAAGTGTACCTTCGGATTGCAGGAAGGCCAAAGTATAAGGATGACGCAAAAGCAAATGCCTAGTCAGCGTGTACAGTACGGGAGTACTATTCATCTATTTATAGGCGTGGGACGCAGCCCATGTAAAATTACATTCATGCCCATTACATTTGCTAATGACTTATGGGAGTCTATCAAGGCCTAAGTAGTCTTTTTATCTTTAAGTCGGTTCCCCTTTCTGCTATCGCGACGAAGCTTTCTTGCGCATAGCTTCGGCTGTGCACCATCCTTCGTACAACATGGTAATCAGCCCGTCCTTCATCTCAATCCCCTTCGTCTGGCTTAGGCTTCGTCCTGACTGTACTCCATGTTTCCAAAAATACCTGTTCATATAATTCACTTGGAAAACATTGTCAAGTCTTGTTTTTGAGGACCTTCGAAGGACGAAGGCCCCCAACAGTAGCCCCTCGCAATATTAATTTGTTAGCGATAAATTCAGATTGCGATATGGACGAAGGCCTCAAGCCGAAGGTCCGAAAAAACACCTTCCCTTTGATAGAATAGCAACATTCACTGACAAGCGGGGTCTTTCAATTTTCAACGCACTGATAGTATAAATAAGATCATTCCGCAAACTCATCTGGTACGCTCTCTTGCCATCTGCTCCCGCTTACTGAATTTTTAGCTCTTGCGCACTGATCTTTTAGTTTTGAAGCTTCGGCTTTGAAGACAGTTTTTTAGTGTTTCCGAAGATGTCTGAAGGTAAGAAGGCTGCTGCTGAGATGAAGCTGAGTCTTGACGAAGAGAAGAATTTGGGGTTTCTTATAGCGATGGCGAAGACCAATACGGAAAAAATCACCAAGGAGATTCTGGAAGGTTTGTCTGAAGACACTGGCGACAACGACAGTTATGATGTGGACAGTGGTGGTGAAGACTCCGAAGATCGCCCCTGGCGACCAAGCCATTCAGTCTTTGGCAAGTCAGGTATCAAGGAAAATCATCTTGTCAACATGAGGGGAAGATACTTCCGGGATTTATCCATTGTGAGGGTCGATGAAGGAGAGAAAACTTGCCCGACCCCTGAAGAAAATGAAGTTGTAGTGTTCCGAAGCTTTTTGAAAGCTGGATTGCGATTTCCCCTGAGCAGCTTCGTCGTAGAAGTGCTGAAAATGTTTGAAATCTATCTTCATCAACTTACCCCCGAAGCAATTATAAGGCTGAATATCTTCGTTTGGGCCGTGAGAAGCCAAGGTCTGGAACCTGATGCGAAAAGTTTCTGCAACATACACGAGTTATCATACGAGACAAAACCCTGGGGTAAGGAACAGTATCACAATAATTTTGGCTGCTACAGTTTCGTTTCTCGGTCTGGGTCAAGCTGTCCCGTGCCAACATTTCGGAAGAGATGGCCTGGCGACTGGATGACGGAATGGTTCTATGTGAAAAATGACCTGAAAGCACGGGAAGATGTTAAGGTATAATTATGCGCCCTATTTGGCAGAGTTTCGGCCTGCGAAAGCCGAAGGTTGAGATGAATGAAGCTGCCGAAGAATGCCAGAGAGCCTTCGGAGTTATTTGTTCTTTTATTGGAACGAGAGATTTGGTACAAGAACATATTGCCTTCAGAGTATGGCCGCTCGCGGAGAAATGGGAAATGCCGCAAGAAACCATGAAGGAGGCCGACGAAGGTGGACTTATCAGGCTGAAGTATACTTTCAAGTTCGGGGGCAAATTCATTGAGCCAGATGATGACTGGTTAAAGAGTATTGAAAATTTAAGTGATGAACTGCTTGGGGCTTACTCGAAGGCTGAAGATACTGCACTGTCAGCAGCCTTCGGAGGCCGAAAAAAGAAAAGGCTGAACCGGGTGTTTGATGCAATCGGGTTCGTCTACCCTGACTATCGTTATCCCATTCGAGGGCAGAAAAGAAAAAACACAACCTCTGCGAAAGAAGAAGCTGCAACTGCTCCTAGCGAGCCAGAACCGAAAAGAAAGAGGATAAAGGTCCTCACACACCGGCCACGCCATATTGAACCAGCTTCGGTGCCTGAGTTCATCGGAGAAACTTCTTCGGCCACCGAAGCTGAATAGCCAACCTTGCTGCCAGAAATCGCAGAGATGGCCGAAGCGCCATCCACAGAAAAAATGGAAGAAGCGAAAAAACCGACTGAGGAAAAAACATCAGAAGTTTTGAGTCCTATAGCAAATGTTGAGACACTAAAAAATCAAAAGGTGTCAGCAGTGACTCCGAAAAGAAAGAGAATGGCTAATGTGCTAGATGTTCTGGAAACAATCAAATCTTCAAGCACCCCTCCGAAGGAGACTGTTGCCATTCCCGAAGCGAAAACTGAAATTTCTGATACTAAAGCTCCAGAGCAAGAAACTGAAGCCGAAGCTGGATCCTCAGAGGCCACGAAGATAAAATCCTTGGAAACCGAGGAAGAAAAAATAACAGAGCCAACTTTTGTTGAAGAAATCGGTGTCATTGCCCCCGAAGCATCCCCCAAAGTCCTTGATTATATTGTTCGTCATGCTTCGGGGAAACAATTATCAGGAAAAGAAAAACAAGAGGCCCAGTTTTACGCCCAAAAACTAAAGTACCCAAAGGGGGCGTTAATATTCAATGGCAGTGGAGAAGAAGACCTTTTGTATTGTCTCCCTGACAGCAAGGAGATTTCTGTCTGTCGGGAGATGAGCAAAAGCTTCGGATTCCCAACACTAGAAGACGGGCTCTCGATGCTGTCGAAGAACGATCTGGCCGACAGCCTGGCATATAATAGCTTAAAGGTGCAACAAATGGGATCTTTGTATTTTTTGTTGAGACCAAAATTTTTCGTTTGCTTAAATCTATTGACGCACACATATTTTTCTTTGCAGGGCCTGATACTTAGCAATGCCCTCAGGGCCCAGAAAGATACTGAAGACGAAGGGTGTGCTATAGCCCTGAGCAACCTTCGTTCCGAAGTAATTGAACTGAGGAACGAAGGCCTCGAAAAAGATAAAATATTACATTCATTAATAAATAGAATAAAAGAAGACGAAGCTACTTTTAAAGGTCAAGCTGAAGTTCAGAAGCGCCAAATTGAAGATCTTCGAAAACAACTGGCCAGAGCCAAAGAGGAACGCATGCTTGAAGAGACGAAGCGAGAACTCAGCGACCAATGGGCAAATCATTTAGAGGGAACTGTTGAAGAGCTTCGTTCATCCAAGAAAAGATGTTATAACAAATCTATAGAGTGTGTTAAGAAGTTGAAAGCTAGCTTCGCCAGCATCGGCGCATTCTCGAGCGAAGAAAACTTTACAAGAGGCAACCCCGAAGGTCCCATCGAATGGATCGATCACGAAGCTGAAGCCTTCGAGGAAATTTTAAATAGCCGCGGAGATATATGTGCTTTCTCGGGTGCCAGAGGAATTGCCACCATTTTAGAGAAAAAAGGCTGCGAGCATGTAAAGGTTTTAGCGCAATCCGAGGCTGCTTTGTCCTTCGAAGATGCAAGAGACCCTTCGGCCGAAGCTAGCATGGTTAGTGGAAAATTTTTTATCGATGTCTGGGATAATGGTGGCCGAGAAATGGCTCGAGAAATTATCCAGAAAAGCGAGAAGGGCATTCACGACGCTAGAGAAGTAGCTAAGGCTGCTGACAAAAGCTCAGAGCCCGAAGGGCAAATAGGTATTAGCTAATGGTTTTTATTGTGTTGTAATTTTTGGTTTTAAACTTCGTTCGCAATTTGTAATAGCAATGTGGCCGTATCCTGTTCTCCTTCAGATCCTACTAAAGCGTCTCCGGGCCCTCACCCGAAAGGAGACGAGGAAATTAAAAAGATGGCTGAAGCTATCATGGATGAAGTTGTTAACCGGCTCCTGAACGAAGCTGCAGAAGTTGTTTTGAGAGAGGATTAAGCACTTATTGTAAAAACTTCTGAAATGAAATATATGTAACATTTTGTAACCCTGTAATATATTTGCTTTTAATGTTTCGATTCTTTACGATGCATGAAACTTTACATACGTACCGTTTTTGAGCCTTCGGCGAAAAAACACCTTCCCTTCTTTTCATGCTTCGTGAAGATAGAAAAACTTTTATGCATCGCAACGTCCATAGCGCTCTGATGAAGAATATCCAAACTTCGTGAAAACATTTCCCGAAGCTATATTCCGAAGATCACTATTGTATCCCCTTAGCACGATTTTCACATTCTCAAAGCATCCTTCCGAAGGTCGATACTGTGTTCCCTTCTTTTGTCATATGCAACATGATGTATGATGCTTATGCTATGCAAAATGATGTGATGATGTTATGTTATGCAGATGACATTTGTTCCGAAGATACACACATATCCCCTTAAAACACACAATCTTTTTGTATCAGCGCTGACTTTTCGCTGTAAGCTCTGCATTCCCTTAGGAATGACTTTGGAGCTTCTTCGCCCTTTACTTGGGCGGTATCAGCGTTGACTTTTCGCTATAAGCTCTGCATTCCCTTAGGAACGACTTTGGAGCTTCTTCGCCTTTTACTTAGGCGGTATCAGCGTTGACTTTTCGCTGTATGCTCTGCATTCCCTTTGGAACGACTTTGGAGCAGAAAACTTACACTGCGTTCCCTTTGGAACGGCTTTTTGTGACTTCGAAGGATTTTTGATAATTCGAAGGTCCTCCTTGTTATCGCAAATTTTTAAGCTTCAGCAACTTAAGCCTGTGGAGAAAATATATTTTCCTTGTGACAAACAACGAAACTATTACATGAAAGATGTCCTTTATTACACAGAAAATAGAACTGAATGGAAAAGACTGCTATCAAGGTAGGATATTTGTCAATAGATGTGCTTCGACTCTGGCACAGTGCTATTAACTGTGCGAGCTTCGGATTGTTCTCTGAAGTCCCTTTGGTGTGGAGCATATTGGCTCCCTTCTGGCTGTTGGCCTTGTTGCAGCGGTGGTGGAGGCGGAGGCTGTTGCCAGGAGGCTGGAGGTTGACTCGCCGAAGCAACAGAAACTGCAGGGTGGTTGCCTATGTATTCTGGGATGTAAGGCGGATGATACGGAGCAGTATGCATGACCTGCTTCGGCTGAGCTTGTTGTGCTGCAGCTTCGGCTATCTCCTTTTGCTTCTGGATGGTAACGTGGCACATCCTGGTGGTATGGCCCTTGTTTTCACCACAGAACAAACAAAATATTCTTCTTGGTTGATCTCCAAATCTTCCGCCGAAGCCCCTGGCGCCTCTGCCTCTTGGAGCTGGTGGGCGGAAGAAGCTTTGCTGTTGCCCCGAAGCCTGTGAGGAGCTCTGCGGCCTGTGCTGCTGACTCCCCTTATCATCATTTTGAGTAGAGTTGTGGATTGACCTGACATGCCTCGGATAGAATCTTCCTCCGAAGCCCCTGGTCATTTCAGAAAACCTGAAAGCCTCCTCCCTTCTCTGGCGAAAATCATTGTCTGCACGAATATACTCGTCCATCTTCTGGAGCAGCTTCTCTAAAGTTTGAGGAGGCTTCCTAGCAAAGTACTGAGCTGAAGGTCCAGGCCGAAGTCCCTTGATCATGGCCTCAATGACAATTTCGTTGGGCACCGTTGGTGCCTGCGCCCTCAATCGCAAGAACCTTCTGACATACGCTTGAAGGTATTCTTCGTGATCCTGTGTGCACTGGAACAGGGCCTGAGCAGTGACCGGCTTCGTCTGAAACCCTTGGAAGCTGGTTAACAACATGTCCTTCAGTTTTTGCCATGAAGTGATCGTTCCTGGTCGAAGGGAGGAATACCAGGTTTGAGCAACACTCCTGACAGCCATAACAAAAGACTTTGCCATGACTGCAGCATTGCCACCATACGAAGATACTGTTGCTTCGTAGCTCATCAAAAACTGCTTCGGGTCTGAATGGCCATCGAATATGGGAAGCTGTGGCGGCTTGTAGGACGGGGGCCAAGGTGTAGCCTGCAGCTCAGCGGACAGAGGAGAAGCATCATCAAAAACAAAATTTCCATGATGGAAATTGTCATACCAGTCATCTTCGTTGAAGAAACCCTCCTGATGAAGATCTTTTTGTTGAGGCCTTCGGTTCTGCTCATCGTGAGTAAGATGGCGAACTTCTTCAGAAGCTTCGTCTATCTGCCTTTGCAGTTCAGCTAGCCTGGCCATCTTTTCCTTCTTCCTCTGCACCTGTTGATGAAGCATCTCCATGTCTCTGATCTCTTGGTCTAGCTCATCCTCTTGAAGCGTCGGGCTGACAACCTTCCTCTTCTGGCTTCGGGCCTCCCGAAGAGAGAGAGTCTCCTGATTGGGGTCCAGCGGTTGCAGAGCTGCAGCCCCAGTTGCTGAAGCTTTCTTCGGCGCCATAGCGAAGGTTTATGGCTTCCGAAGGTGTTCAAAAACTCAAAGAGTGGAAGTGAGTTCACCGGAGGTGGGCGCCAATGTTGGGGACTTGTTCTCAAATGCTTCGGATTAAGAACAAGGCAACATAAAGTGTTAAATGATAAAGTCCTTCGTCCTCTGAAACATTATTTCCCTTCGGGATATAATGTATTTCGGACGAAGGTCACAAACAACATACCTTCGTAAATACAATAAACGATGATGAAGAACTTATATGTATCATAAGAAATAATATAAACATTAAATATTATCACAACGTCATTTCTATTTTATTATCATAGAAAAATGGAAACGATTTCAGATTACAAGTGTACCTTCGGATTGTAGGAAGGCCAAAGTATAAGGATGACGCAAAAGCAAATGCCTAGTCAGCGTGTACAGTACGGGAGTACTATTCATCTATTTATAGGCGTGGGACGCAGCCCATGTAAAATTACATTCATGCCCATTACATTTGCTAATGACTTATGGGAGTCTATCAAGGCCTAAGTAGTCTTTTTATCTTTAAGTCGGTTCCCCTTTCTGCTATCGCGACGAAGCTTTCTTGCGCATAGCTTCGGCTGTGCACCATCCTTCGTACAGCATGATAATCAGCCCGTCCTTCATCTCAATCCCCCTTCGTCTGGCTTAGGCTTCGTCCTGACTGTACTCCATGTTTCCAAAAATACCTGTTCATATAATTCACTTGGAAAACATTGTCAAGTCTTGTTTTTGAGGACCTTCGAAGGACGAAGGCCCCCAACAATGACATTAACCCGATGGTTAAGATAACTTTATTACAAATTAATTAGAACATGGAGTGACCACCCAAGATAACAGTGCAACCACGAGTGCTATCATGGCTCTGGCTTTGGTAATTAGCTTTATATGCTTAGTGCCTAGCAACCTTACCTGAAATATGGGCAAGAGAGGGAGCGGTAGGTGCTGGCAGCCCACGTTAACATGGGGTCGTATTCTTGGCTAAGGTACCTCACCCAGGGGGGCACCACCATCGTCTTTAGAAACCTTAGCGGGTTGCTTCGTATTAAGTGTATTTTGTAAAAGCCTCATAATGGATCCCTAGCCATTCACCTCGGCAGTGTTTAAGGGTCCGATCAACCCGGGCTAGACGGATACATGGCTTGTGGGTAAAGTTGTACCACCTCTGCAGAGTGTAAAACTGATATATCAGCCGTGCTCCCGGTTATGAGCGACCTGGACTCCTCACATGATAATTGAACTTGAAGATGGAATTAAATTGAGATCCGATGATCTGCCAATAATTTGTTTAAGTGGTTTCACTTAAGTGTTTTTGTTATACTCATATTCCTTTGTTTAAATGGATATTTGGGATACACTCTTATTAGTAAGACAGGTGTTGTTAATAAAATGTTGACCAACTAAAATGCTTACTGCTCAACCTTAGCCTCACCTTGTTATACCTGCATTAATTTTTCCCCCACTTGCTGAGCCCCGACCATAAGTGAGCTCACCCTTGCTAATATTTTGATCAGAGGGTGATGCTGGAGACTTTGATGGAGATTTTATCGACGACGATGATTTCTAAGTCTAACGATGCGCCGGTCATCTTCCTGTGGGAGATCGCCCAGTTGTTTATTTCTGCTTTACTTTGATGTGATAATTATTAAAGATACAATGTTTTAGATGATGTAATAAAGTATTATACTCTCTTTATGCCTTTATTGCATTGTCTTTTGATATATTACACTTGTGACGTCAACATATGTGTGGAAATGGATCCTGACACACATATGGTATGCGCTCAGTTCTACCCCCTGGAACCGGGTGTGACACCCCTCGTTATAGAGTGTCGGCTCTAGGGGTCGCATGTCCCTAACAAAGCATGTCAGTTTTAGGGATTACTTGCCCCGATTGAGGCCCTAGTTGCTGAAAGGGAAATGTGCCCTTAAGCCATTTCTAAGTTGTTTTGGTGATTAACTATCCAACACATCACTTTGAACTAACTATCTTGATACAAGCATGAGCACATGTTTAGATCAAGCAAATTGGAGACGAGAAGTCCAAATGAGTTGGATTAGAAGACAAAAAAGTGCAACTTTGGGTAAAACTACAAAAATAGGAGGTTTAAGTATTTAAATAAGTTGCACTTACATTATAATATGTTTCTTACACCTTTGTTTAGCTACTAACTCTTTTGCGCAAGAAAAGTGTCATTTGGACTTAGTTTGCACATATTGCAAATCTTTTTGAAAAGAGATGAAAAAGGTATGGTTCTCTCACTTAGTCAATTGTTTTGTTGCTAACTATGTTTGCGTAAGTGTTAGGGATCATCTCAAAGAGAGTCAAAAAGAAGTAAAGGAGTTTGGCTCAGATGAGCCAAACTTGGGCCTAGAGCTGGGCATTCGGTTTTTTGAAACTTCGGTTCGGTTTTTCGGTTTTAAAAAACTTCGGTTTTCTAGACATTAGAAACGATCGGTTTTCTTGAAAATGAAAAACCGATAAGTTCGGTTTCGGTTTTTTACTTCGGTTTTTCGGTAAAAACCGAATACCAAACTTATACTCATGACAACACATACAACAAATTTATATGATAAATTACACATAATTTTAATAAGTAAAAATTATATAGGTATAAATATTTAGAGATACATCATACATCACATATAAATAAGTGAATAACAATTTAATTGCTTCACACATATAGTTCACATAATCAAATAGTCAAATTTTAGAATTGATAAAGTTTAGTAATTCGGTTTTTTGGTATTTCAGTTCGGTATACGGTGAAAACCGATTACGATACCGAAAACCAAACTTTTGAGATAAAAAACCGAAACCGAACCGAACTACCGAAAAACTGAAATTTCAGTTCGGTTTGGTACGGTTCGTTTCGATTTTCGGTTTAGGTAAAAAAGTGCCCACCCCTACTTGGGCTAGACTAGGCTTCACCGGACAGTCCGGTGTTGGCCTGGTCAACTGGTTGCAACTGGCCGCTCTCGGGTTTTTGCTCTGGCTCAGTGGCTAAAATTCACCAGACAGTCTAGTGTGCATAGGGATGGTAGTGGGTACGAGTATGGTTTACCCATCGGGTACAGATATGGTGAATTTTCATATCCACGGATACGGTATGGATACTATATGGTATCCACGGGTAAAAATTTTAGGGGTATGGATATACGCTATCCATATCCATCACCCGATGGACATATGACATGCAGAACTAATTTTCCTAATCCGTGACCCATTTCTGTTGGTCACCACCAGTCACCAAGTTGAGTGTCAACCCAGCGCCCCAGCCAGCGTCTAGTCCCAGGCCAGTGAGGTGAGGCTGTGACACAAGAACCCAGCCACCCAAGCCCATGGGGTGATCCTCTAGGCTAGAAAGTGCAAGAGGGGATGTAGTTGTCAAGAGCCTAGCCCTCGCGAGTTCTTCTATCCTCACCGGCACGGTTCCTAGCCTTCGTCCATCTCAAGGTCATCCTCCCACTGGAACCTATCTACTTCTAGCTCCCTAATCGACATCTCTAGGAGGATGTTCTGACAAGTTGTAACATATATCCAAGATGTCCTTCAATGATCCCACTTCTCGAAAATGTCCATGGAAATGTAGTGGGAGTGACTCTTGGGCCTAGTGCCCAATTGAAAATATACCTTCCCAAAGGGACTTATGCCATTGGAGGTACGATCGACGAAGAAGTGGCAGAACAAGGTGACGCAGGGTCTTACTCCAACATAAGTCACGTGGAGGCAAGAAAAGGTGGGGAGGGCAAGGACAACATTAGGCATAAGATACCCAAGCTGGAGGTTGTAAATCAAGGACATTACAAAAGAATCAAGAGGGAGGAAAATGGACTCCAACAATGAGATGAGCATATAAGACCACATAATTGTCGTCCTCCTCTTGAGGGGGCCACATCGAGTAGGTTGTACGACGACTGTGGTTCGAGAGCAATGGGAAACCCAACCAAGGTTCTCTTGGACTTTGTCCATGTCATCCTTGTTTAAGATTTGTGCCTTCGTAAGGTCCTAGAGGATTAATGATTCAACCATTACAAGAAGCAACACTCTCAAGGGTGGAGGTGTTTGGATACATATGCATCGTATATAGGCCTAGGTGTCGCACGTAAGAGCAAGAGTGTGATTGTTTTAAAACAATTTGACATTGCTAACTTTGCACTAAAATGTTGGGCAAAACATCTGGACTTAAGCACACTTGAAAAGAGTTTGAAAAATGCTATCGATGCAATTTTTCAGAAGACACATGGAAAAAGAGAGCACTGAGATTGGCGGCGAAGGCAACAAGATAACAAAATTAGTTGCTAATTATGAGATTCAAGGCTCAAGCTTTGTAGAGTCATAATTTGTTTTGGCCCTAAATAAATCAAAACAAATTTTAGAGCCCAAATTTAGGACTCACCATTGGAGTTACTCTTAGAGGAGTAAAGTCCAACATGTGGGTATCTTGAATTTATTTTCCTATTTACTGATTCATTCTCAACACATGTACTTTTTAAATACAGACCATTTTTGTTATAAATTGTAATTGTAGAAGAGAAAATGCTAAGACCAAAATCTAGCAAAGTTTACATATTATGCCTTTATTAGCATTTTGCTTGTTTGCTCTAGCAAAATACTATAATCATTGTTATTAAAAAAGAGAACATGTCTACATGGAAGTTTGATACACATGATGCACATATTAAATCACCACCATCCATCTCAAATCTAGCATCTCTATTTGATTGTTATATTTTAGAAATAACATCTTCCACCACTATACTCTACCATTTTAGATGGTGTTATTTGCAAAATATAAAAAGCAACTAAAGACTGACACCATTTTAGATGTTAATAATTTAATATGTGCACCATATACACCAAACTCTCATTGACACCAGATATGTTATCATTAAAAAAAACTACTGTGACCAAATCAAGCAGTTCCAACGCCGGCATTGAGCACGACCATAAGTATTCCCTTTTTGCTGCCTTCTCACTTTTACAGTCATTCTGCTGAAACAACGCTGCTGATGATGATTATGATATATACACACGTACGCAATGCTATCAACAAAGAAAGAAAAAATGACACGTCATGACGTTAAATACCAAGGAATGATGGAACTTTGCTTCAGGCTCCGCAACCACAATACAACAAAACCAAAGAATTGCCAGTGACAGCGGGAGGAGATTGAGAATGGATAAGTGCATGCATCAGCTAGCTTCAGATGACATGATCTCCAGCTCTGCCCACCAGAACGGCGACACCTTGGGAGTCGCTCCCTCAGGCCCGGCCCCAGCGCGGTGATCTCCTTCATCCTAGCAGCCACCTGTACCATCCGTGGTCTCTTGTTGAGGTCTGGGTCCACGCAAGACCTTGCGAATTGCGATCTCCTTCATCCTAGCAGCCACCTGTACCATCCGTGGTTTCTTGTTGGGGTCTGGGTCCACCCAACCCAAGACCTTGCGACCTCGCACAGTGCGTGCGCGGCTTCTTGAGGGAACCAACCGAGGCTCGGGTCAATCAGCTCCGCAAGGGGCATGCTGCCATCATCCAAGTAGCGATACGCCAAGTGCTCCAGTGAAACCCCGTCGTCGTCGTCGTCTTCGGAGTAGGCAACTTTTCCGGTTAGTCTCTCCAGCAATAGCATGCCATACTGATGCACCATGGCATCTATGCGACTATGCCTGAAACCGAGGAGAGCTCGTCATCAGCGGTTGAGCTGGAATCCGATCCCTTGGTGGTGGCAGTGTCCGAGACCTTTGCAGCGAAGCCATCAGTGAGGTATATAGTGCTGGAGTCAAGGTTCCTTGGCACAACAGGTGGTTCAGCTGGTGCATGTGCTCCAGACAGTAAGCGACCCCCATGGATATCCTCAGCCCGCCCAGTCCAATCGGTGATCGGCTTCTCTAACTGCGATGCAAACAAACATGTTGTCAGGTGTACATTACATGGTATGTTTGCAAGCAATACGGCTTATAAAGTATTTTGTTTCTATGGATTGTAGCTGCGGTAGCCGAACAAGCTGAAAGTTTTGATCAAGTGACTTACCATAGAGCGTATTCGAAAACCATTGCTCTGGTAAAAGGTTGATCTTCCTAGCAATAGCCGAGTAGATTCATGAAATTCTTGTGGCTAACTTGAGATAAACTTGTGATGTGATCAAGCAAATGGAGATTCAGTTACAAGTCTGCAGTCTTTTCTCTTTTTTTTTTAACAAAACAAAACAAAGGAGAATATGTGAGGTAAAGTAGCATGCTTACGCTACCTTGTTCCTGTAGTGGGTTTCACATTGTTTTGACCATTCCTTGGCGGATGTTAACAGAACTGCTATTTCAACTCCACTCGATAATGTGCCCTTGTACAGCATGCATGCAGCTAGGCGTAGAGCCAACTATGTTGCTGAAGTCCTCGCAGGCTGCTTCCAGCTCAGACCGTTTCAACGCAGGTACACCTGGAGTTGATGATAGCTCACGCTGCAATAGAAAAGAAAGAAAAAAAAAACAGATACCTGTTACGAATGCTCGCTGCAGCTGGCCGCTTAACCCTGTGGCCCATTGCCGCCTGACGGTGCCCACCTTCTTGACTCGACAGTACATAACAGAAGCTGCAGCCGTGACAAGAAAAACTGCACTCCCTGCAGCGACCAAGCTGTACTCTCTGGAGGAGGAGGAGTGTCTATGCGGTCGGGGAGGCGCTGCCGATGGATGATGAGATCCAGAAGCAGATGGTGATGGGCTGATGGCCAGGCTTTAGGAGCAGGTGCCCCTTTTGAATTTCTAGTTGGATCATGTCTTGGTTTGTTCTGGGGTCGTCCGTGTCTGTTGGGCTTCGTCTTCTCATTCTCCTGACTAGGAGTAGGAGGAGCGTGTCTAGGTGGCTGGGGATGCTCGTTTCTACCACCAGTCTCCAGCAGCAGCAATCTTCTAGCTTGCACGTTCCAAATAGTTCATGCCAATACACGTAATGTTTATATCCAACTTAGGGCTTGTTCGGTTTTACCCCAATCCATATGGATTGAGGGGGATTGAGGGAGTTTCAATCCCTAGTAAGTCAAAATTCCCTTCAATCCGTATCAATCCCTTCCAATCCATATGGATTGAAAATAACCGAACAAGCCCTTACTAAATTTTGGCACACTGTATCAGCAACAGAGTTTTACCCGCTCCTGGAGTATGTGCAACAACACAACCACCTCTACTTGTTTAATCATCCATTTCTTCAAGCTGTAATGATCCTGCCAAGTTTTTCTATATAAATTCGAATACTCTTCTTTGATGAGCAAATAGCTCTGGTTCAAGATCAGTGTTTGAAGCCCACACATTCCCACTTTCCTTTTTAGAGAATTCTTATAATTTTATATCATAACATTTATGATACGTGCTAGGTTGTTCATTAATCATATTTTCATAGTATAGATATTTGATGTTATAATTTCTTTTTATAATTTTCGTCAAACTTGAGTTGCTTTGACTCTTGTAAAGTTGAAATGACTTACAATTTGAAACGGAAATGGAGTATTAAATCTTAATTTGAAACAGAAACGGGGAGGGTAATAAATCTTAAGAGGTATACTAATCACATACCAGAAAGGCAGAAAGCCAGAAACAGAACAGATAGCAGTAGCATGACAAGGTTCCTTTCCTGTTTCCTCCACATCAACATCACTGCTATCTGACAAAAATAATGTCCACACACAGGCAGCGTTGGCATTATAAGATTGAGACCAGCAAACTAATAAGATTCAGAGTCGAAACCATAGGATTTACCTGAATGTCCACACACAAGCAACCAGCATTTACATAAATGTCAACTTATCTCTCGGCACCATAAGATAAGATTCGCACCGGCAAATTAAATACACATCTTAATACAACCACGGCCTTCCACATTGTGCAAAAACATCTTATATAAAGCATGTCTGCACTCTGCTCCAGCCTCCAAGGCCACAAGACTATAGAGGTGGTAATGGTACTGCTGGGTTACTGAACAATTATTTCGAGCTGCTTATACAAGGCAAACAAACTCTATATAATTTGCTCGGTTTTACAAGCCTTCTCCGCTTCATATCAGGAAAATCTAGGGTGTTTTTTGTTGCCCTTTATCACAAAAAAACTGCGCTAGTTAGCATAGCATTATCTCTTTTTCCTAAACAATGTCAATGTATTTGCTAGCTTGCTTTTCGAGAAAAAAAAATGTATTTGCTAGCAAACTGGTGAACACCAACACATACAGTAAATGTCATGTCCAACTGCAAGAATATCAACAGTTTACTGTTCATTTGAATCATGTGTTAATAAATTCATTGATCATTCCACTTGTTTGCTCAACAATGGCAATCGCAAGGCACAGTGATTTTTAATGGGAATGCAACTAGCCCTAACTACATTTCTTTCCCTTCACTTTGCCTCACTTCTTTAATCCTTTTTAATTAAGGATATATCCTAAACAGCATAAAACAATTCAATTACTCAACTGCCAAGTTTACAATGAAAAACAATGAATACAGTGTGGACATAAACTACTCAAGTCAAAACCTTTTGTTGCCTGTATTTGAACTCTATCTGTGCTGTGATATTTCCAAACATCTGTACCAGAGAGATTACCAATCAAGCCTTTACCACCACTGATGCACAAGGACGCCGCTCTCCCGCAGCGAGCTGAAAAGGTCCAAGCACTCTTCGTAAGTGTTGTCATACTTGGGCGACCGCTCACCAGGGCAGCACTTCTGCCACCGATTGTAATGGCACTCCAGGAAAAGCTCGTCGACCAAGCAGATTGCACCCGTGTCGAACAGCCTTGGGATCAAATCGAACTCGGTCCCCTCCACGTCCATCTTCATCACCAAGTAGTCCTGCTCTGTCACAGTCTGCTTCAACCACTCGGCGAGGTCAAACGCAGGGACACTCCTGACCTCGCCGGACATCTTCTTCCCGGTGGTGGGGCGGATGCGCCCCATGCCACGACCATTGGCCTTGGCCTCGTCCTCTTTTCCAGGATCACCATTGATCTCGAATACCAGTGTCTCATTCTTGACCCAGGCTGCATAGGGAAGCAATGTGACACCCTTCTTTGTCGCGTACTCAGAGTGGAACGCCGGGTCAGCTTCAATGGCGAACACCTGGAAGGTGTGGTTCTGCTTAGGGTAGTGCTTGCGGAACCAGCTACCGATGCTGGAGCCGTAGCTGCGAGCGCCAACGTCGACATACACGTACCGGCGTTTGAAGCTGATATCGGCCAGGGCCGGGAGGTACTTGATGTTGTTCATGTTTCTCTTGAGCGTGAGCCAGGGTTTGAGTGGCTCTTCCTGGATCAGTGGCTCGGCATGAGCGAGGAGCTGGAGCCTGTGATCCCCAACCGAGCAGTTGTTCCCTGATGAAGAAGTGCCCGTGCCCGTGGAGCGAAGATTCTTGTGGACGAAGACAAGTTCCCGGAGTGTGGAGTCGGTGTTGTCCTGGCCGTCGATCTCGCGAGATCGGACAAGGCGGAGCAACGGGAGGAGCGCCTGTATCGAGCGGAAGCTGTAGGCGTCGGCGGCGCTGGACGTGAGCATGACGAGATGGCCCTCGGGTTTGAGGATCCGCGCGGCCTCGGCGGCGAGGTCGGCCGGGCGCTTGGCGGCGTCGAGGGCGCGCCCCGCGAAGACGAAGTCGACGGACGACGCGTCGAACGGCAGTCGGCGGTCGTGCCCCGCGACGACGAGCGGGGGCGCGCGCTTCCTGGCGACGGCGACGGCTCTGGCGACGCCGAGTTCCCGCATCGCGAGCGCCTCCTGCGCGCCGCCGAGGCAGACGGCGCGGGATCCCGGCGCGAGAGCGCCGGCTGCGATGTGCGGCGCGAGGACGGCGGCGTGGTAGTCGACGGCCCTGCGCCAGCGGCGGGTGCGCCAGACCTCCGGCGACGGGACGTCGGCCTGGACGACGTGGGTCCTCGTGGTGGTTGCGACGGTGGCGGCGGGCCGGTAGAGCGGCCAACCGGCGGGACCGGTGGAGACGGCGAGGAAGGCGCCGTAGAGGAGGCGGAGCGCGAGGGCGGCGACGGCGAGGAGGAGCAGGCGCAGGAGAAAGGAGCACCGCCGCGGCGCGGAGGAGGGGTCCATGGTGGTGGTTTCCCCGGGCCCTCGTGAGAAAGGTAAAGGAGAGGGAAGGGGTCCGGTGCTAGTGATAGTGCTAACGGGAGCAGAAACGGGCGAAGGTGTGGTTGGCGCCGACGAGGGAGGCGAGGAAGGGGAAGGTGTAGCCCAAGGTGGAAGGAGAAGAGGGGTAATCGGAGGATTCTACTACGCCTTCCATGGGTCAGCTTGGGATACGTTAGTGACAGTGGATTGGCTCCTGCGACGGCGGTGCCATCGCCATGGGATCAGATCGAAGACCCCTTTCCCTTGCCGGACTAGTTGCCCGGGAATCGGAGGGAGAACGCGCTTTTTGCCGGTCAAGGCCTGGCTCGCAGCGCTCTTTTGGGCCTGGGATTGCGTCTGTATTTCGGTCGTGCCACTCCTCCGATGGAGCGCCTCGGCCTTTCGGAGAACGGGAGACCATGGGGCTGTTTGGTTCAGCTTTTTTCTGACCAGCTTTTCTGAAAATCTGGCTGTGGGGAGAATCTGGTTGTGGGAAGAATCTGAGTATCATTACGATTACGTGTGGAGGAAGATAAAGTTGTTCATAGGGCTCAGGATCTAGAAAGTGACGGATTCCTACTATTATAACGACTCAACCGATTATGTGTTTACGTTGATTTTAAATGGTTTTTGCCCTAACGAATTTTATAGAAGCTGGCTGAAAAGCTGAGTGTTTGGCAGTCCGTAACAGCTTTTGGTGGCCAGAAGCTCGCAGAAGCTGAAACGCACCATGTGCCTCCGTCTCCGAAGAGTTTTTTTAATACATGGTTTGCTCGTTTCGATTTAAGATATTTACTAGGTGAGTAGGTGAGCGTTGCAATGAGAACATATAATATTACAATAACTTATATATAAATGTGTTATATTGTTATGAGAAAAGATTTTATAATTTATTGGTGATCTTGGTCATACATAAATTTTATTATTTTAATCTACTTGTTTCACCACTACATTGCGACCATCAATATCATATAGATTTCTATATATGAGGTGTCTATGCATTTGCGATGGCTCACAAATTATTAATAAAATGTTTGTGAACAACAATTATATGAACATGAACAATACATATTGTCATCGACCTCAATATATCACTATTTTTTTTGCCACCAAACAATACATATCTAAACTGGAACAAATCAAATTATACTATAATGTGTATATCACAAATACAAAGACTAAGAAGTGAACTTCTTTGTACACAGTATTCTTTGTATGTTAAATTTGAGAAGCATTCATTTCTCTTGCTGTAAGTACCTTTACCTCTCGCAATTGCTCGTGACAAGGAAACATATAATCGTATTAAAGTTAAAACTGGTACTTTAATATAGTAGAAAAGAGATGTGATCTTTAATCTCTTACTACTACAGCACTCGTACGCTGCGACGACACACAATCATATTTGATATTTATAAAAAAATAAATTTAGTATCGAAGTGAACATGATTCACATATCAGATAATAAATTGGTGAGAACAAATATTACATTTTATCTCAGCCAAAAGACAAAAAAAAGTTATGAGTTGAAAATAAGTCCGACCTCTTTTTTATAGCTTGCTCGGTCGCTCGTCATCATTCAGCGAGCGATGTGGTACCATGTGATAGCAGGTGGACGGATGCAGGTGGACTGGTGGAGTGGAGAAGACGGGAATTTTTTCCCCGAGTGGAGGGCGGATCTGGCCGGCGTCGAGAGAGGAGGGATCCGCGCCGTTGGTAGGATGAGTGGACGGATGGGATGGCTCAAGACTTTCGTCTCTGAGAGTCGGTGCGTGGTCGTGGACTCTTGGGTTTGACTGGTCGTTGGGGCACAAATAACTGTCATGTGGGGTCACAGTGTGTGATGGGGCCGTAGTCTTGGTGTCAAGGCCTCATGGCAGTACAGTTAATGTGGAGTTGAAGAATGAAGTTGATGTATGGGGTATGATGTTGTTTGTGTGAAGTTTCCGATAGTGAGTATATTGGTAGTTTCTTGTTTTTTTTCCTTTCTATATATGACATCTTTGTCATTTTAAATTTTCATAGATGACTGGTAAATATAACTGGTAAAATTTCATATGTGTTCATGTCCTTATCTAATTGTGCCAGCTCTCTTAATCATGCAAATTCTAAAATGGTCATATCATATAACTTTGATTCCTTTCAAATAATTTAGTTTATGAAACAACTATGTTTGTAAATGGATATTGTTGGAGACCATTTTTTATGACCTCCGTTCTCTCTCTGCAGTTGTTGCTAATTAGTCATGTCTCCTTTCCTTTCTTATAGGTGCAACCATTGTTGTCTCTGGTGATGGCCGCTATTTCTCAAAAGATGTTGTTCAGGTGATTTAGAACAGTACCATCTCCCTTATATATTTTCTAACCCCATTTTATAATTTTTATACTGCTTTGATAGTAGCTATTGTAGACTTAAATTCCGATGCAGATGTAACATTGTTGTCTTCTCCCTGAGGTTGAGTTTTTTTAATAGACTTAGTGTTCATGAGCTACATAGAATCCCATTGATTTTGCTTGTTACAGATCATAACAAAAATGGCTGCTGCCAATGGAGTAAGACGTGTTTGGGTTGGACAAAACAGTCTCATGTCTACTCCTGCTGTATCTGCTGTCATCCGTGAAAGAATTGGTGCAGATGTAAGTTTGATTTCTTAATGAAGGACAATCTTTAGCAGTATGAATATTTACTTGTTATTCCTTTATACTGTCTAATGAATAACCTGACTGTTGGTTTATAAACACATGAACAAAAGGGATCAAAGGCTACTGGTGCCTTCATCTTGACAGCGAGCCATAACCCAGGTGGTCCTAAGGAGGTACCAAGTTTACTGCTAGTATCTTTGTTGCAAATCAAGTGCCACACATGCTCTATGTTATTGAATACGCCTCACTGAACTTTCCAGGACTTCGGTATCAAATACAATATGGGAAATGGTGGACCTGCCCCTGAATCCGTTACCGACAAGATTTTCTCTAATACAACGACAATCTCTGAATACCTCATCTCTGAAGACCTTCCAGATGTATGATTCAGTGCCAACCTGCCAAGTATTTTCTCTGTTTCTTTGACAGGTTAGTGGAATATTCATTTTCTCCCACTTTACTACTACAGGTTGATATTTCTGTTGTCGGTGTCACCAGCTTCAGTGGACCCGAAGGCCCCTTTGATGTGGATGTCTTTGACTCTAGTGTAAATTACATAAAGTTAATGAAGTGAGTAGCTTGTTCTTTCCTGTTCCATGCTTTATATCATTACTTGTTACTTGGATCATGTTATGTAGCAAGGGAACTTAATGATTTAATTACCACCATCAATTTCAAGACAATTTTTGACTTCGAAGCAATAAAAAAGCTGCTGACCTCCCTAAAGTTTACATTCTGGTATTCATCTATGACTGCAACCATGTTAACATTACCGTAATAGTATTATTGTAACACATCCAAAATCTTTCTTTGCACTTACAGTTATGATGCGCTCCATGGTGTTGCTGGAGCTTATGCCAAACACATCTTTGTGGAAGAGCTTGGTGCTGATGAAAGCTCACTGTTGAATTGTGTCCCAAAAGTAATGAGTTCTTCTATTGTCACAAGTTTCTACTTAAAATATGGCTTGGGAATTCATCACTTTTGTTTTTGCAGGAGGACTTTGGAGGTGGTCATCCGGATCCTAACCTCACCTATGCAAAAGAGTTGGTTGAACGGATGGGTCTTGGAAAGTCATCCTCAAATGTTGAACCTCCTGAATTTGGTGCTGCAGCTGATGGAGATGCTGACCGCAACATGATTCTGGGTAAAAGGTATGATCTGTACGAGTATCTTATTATGTAGAAAATTTGTTTTGGATTCTAGATAAGCTCAAGGAATTCATGATGCTTCCCCTTTGCCTTGTTATAGATTCTTTGTGACACCATCAGACTCTGTTGCCATTATCGCGGCCAATGCTGTTCAATCAATTCCTTACTTTGCTTCTGGTCTGAAGGGAGTTGCCAGGTAAAAAGCTCTCCTCCATATTGTGCTGCTAATATAACATCTAGATATATTTTTACTATAAGAACTCTCACTGTAGGCACCAAGCGGTAAGCACCACTGCAGTCTGCAATAAAAATGCATGTTTCCCTCTACATTGGTTCTGCATCTGTTTAAGTTCGGCAGCGTTCTGCTCAATAAATCTGCTTAACATATCAGCAATAATACCATCTGGAACACAGTTTCTGCTAATGCCAACCTTTTGATCCCCACTTGTATGCAGCTATCTGACCTTAGATGCATTTAAAATTTCTCTATGCACTGATAGGCTACTTACGACAATCCAATGTTGTAAATGCAGGAGCATGCCAACATCAGCTGCCCTTGATGTTGTTGCAAAGAATTTGAATCTCAAGTTCTTTGAGGTAAAGTGTTAAAACTTTGGTTTGCAAGATTTTGAATGCCAGATAAATCTAACATAAAAACATGTTTCAGGTGCCTACTGGGTGGAATTTTTTTGGGAATTTGATGGATGCTGGAATGTGCTCAATCTGTGGTGAAGAAAGCTTTGGCACTGGTAATATTTGGCTTCTGGCTATCATTTCTATACATGCCAATCACAGTAGTAAACATGTCACCACCTCTTGTATTGTCATGTTAGATGGGTAAATTGTGTTATCATGTGGTATATGAATGGGGCAAATCACTTCTTGTGTTCTGACAGTGAGCTCTCTCGCCCTTTTATTGAGTTGGTGGTCATGAATCCAACCCATAGTAAAATCAAGGACTTGTTGGTATTTGGTATATACATTATTGAGATGTTTATATGTACTACTTTGGCTAGGGTCTGACCACATTCGTGAGAAATATGGCATCTGGGCTGTGCTTGCATGGCTTTCTATTATTGCTTTCAAGAATAAGGACAACCTTGGAGGAGATAAGCTTGTCACTGTTGAAGATATTGTCCGTCAGCATTGGGCCACATATGGTCGCCATTATTACTCACGCTATGACTATGAGGTACTTTCTTTTTTTCACATGTGCCTTGCATATATGTACCACATGTTTCAGATATATATCATTCTAAATACATTAGTTTGTTTGTGAAGAATGTCGATGCTGGGGCTGCTAAGGAGCTGATGGCAAACCTAGTAAGCATGCAATCATCACTTTCTGATGTTAACAAGTAAGTGGAACTTTTTCAAATGTACATGAATCTCAAACCTGAACTTTTTAGAACCATGTCCAAGTACTCCCGTGTATATATCAACTTCAAAAAATTATGATAGTACTCCCGTGTATATATCAATTCAAGCAATCGCAAACTTGAACTTTTTAGAACCATGTCTAAAGTATCTCTTTGTCAGATTGATCAAGGAGATCCGGTCTGATGTTTCTGAAGTAGTTGCAGCTGACGAGTTTGAGTACAAGGATCCTGTTGATGGCTCTGTGTCCAAGCACCAGGGCATCCGATACCTCTTCGGAGATGGTTCACGACTGGTATGTAGACCTGTATTGTTTCAGATATCCTCTATTTTATGTCTTGAACCAAAACAAAGGGTCTGGTGTGAAAACCTTGTTCCGCAGTCAACTGTACATCTTTTTTTTGCAATATTATCAGTCAGTACATGATAAGTCTGAGCCTTGGTCATGGATATATTTGAGATATCTGACTATATCATACTGGCCACAAGTTGTGCTGGTGAGCTAACATGGATTTTTGGCGTTCTAGGTGTTCCGTCTCTCCGAAACCGGTTCTGTTGGTGCCACCATCCGTGTCTACATCGAGCAATACGAGAAGGATTCCTCCAAGACCGGTAGGGATTCACAGGAGGCCCTTGCTCCACTGGTAGTTGGAATTCGTGAAACAGTATTAACATCATCATCTGAACAGTCCATTTCAGCACTTCCTTGTGACATACCATCAACAATAGCATTCCCCAGAGAATTTGAAGGCAAAGGTTCAACTGTAGGATTGGAGGAACTTGGTAATGCACCGCAAGATTCATTAGTATCACAAGACCTCTGCCTCGTATCCTCATCAGCACAAATATGGCCGACTGTTGGCTTGCAAACAGTAGAAAAGGTGGGCTGGCTGGAGGATTCAGATAACCCAACAGCATGGCTAGCAACATTACCTCGCGAACGCTGTGATTTTGCTTCCATCAACATTCAACAGTGTAGTATGACCATTTCCTGTTTCTACAACAGGACTGAGGGTGGCACTTGTGGATTCCATGCTTCACAAATTTGTCAACTTCAGGACTGAGGGCGAGGTTGCAGAGGCGGTGGCCGATGCGGTCGATGGACTTGGTCGGGAACGGGATGGGGGCCAGAGCTGCCGTAGGATGGGAGGGGTCGAGGTCGTAGGGCGCCCACCTCTGTAGCCACAAAACATCGGCCTTGGGGGCCGCGCGATTGCGCGTCGGTGCGTCGGGGGGCAGGCTCGGGAGAGCAGGCGCGATGCGCGCAGGGGGAAGCGGCGTCGAGTCCGGCAATCCGGTCTGTCCTCCTCTTGGCCCCATCCTCCTCGCCCTCACCACCCCCGTCGGCTCGTCGTCTCCCTCCCACAGGAGGACGACATCGTCGAATCCGGCTGCCGTGAATTGGCGGTCGGGCCGCGCCCAGCCGTGGTCGAGCAGGTCGCCAAGGCGTTCGGTGCCGGGGGGGGGGGGGGTAACGGCGTCGCCAAGGAGAGGAGGGGCGCCATGCCAGATCCGAGGTCGACGGCGTGGTCAACGAAGGGGTGGGGCGGCCGCGCCGACGGGGGATTCGGGCGTCGTGGCGGCCCCTGGACGGTGGCGACGCATTGGATCTAGGGAGCGCGAGGTAGGAGATGAAAAGGGGGCTGGAGGTTGCGCCCGCGTCGGCGTGGGGGCGAGCTAGGGGGCCGCGCCCGCGGCTGCAGAGGCACTGACGGTTGACGGAAGGAGGCGCAGTCGTCTGGGAGGAAGAAGACCTGGGCGCCGATGAGATTGAGCAGGGCGGCACTGGCGTTCTCCCACGCCCGGCGACGCACGTTGGGCCGCGGGGCGGCGCGTCTGGTGGGGAGGGAAGCTCCCTGGGCCGCAACCTCCAGCCCCGAGCTAGCGGGCGGTTGGCGGCGGGCGAGGGTCGCGGCGTACGGGTCGCGGCAGGCGGTTGGCGGGGGTCGCGGCGGGAAGTTTAGGCGGGGGCAGTCTACAGTCCAGTCTTAATAGTTAGTACAGATTTGTACTGTTATATATATAATCTATACAGATAAAATAATATATAAGCAGTATAAGTAGATATGAATTAAAGTCAAATGAATAGGTTATATGATGTTCCCGTAGTGTGGCTTCACCCATTTGGTATCCCACAACGAGGACTCGCCATTAAGGTATCTCTATCTTTCGCAGCTCACCAAATTGAGACCATTCCTGTCGAATAGGGATGGCAACGGGGAAATCCCGTCGGGTTTTGGCTCCCCATACCTGTCCCCACGCCAAAATTTTTTTTCCCGCGGGGATCCCTACGAACTCTTGCAGGGACATTTCTTCTCCATCCTCGTTCCCCGCGGGATAAATCCCCATCGGGGATCCCCGTCCCTGCTTAAATTATAATTATGACATACTTTCTTTGTTATTAATACAAACCATTGCCACTTATATACATTGTCAGATGTTAGAACTTATTATGTGTACATCAAAATAAACATATTTGTACAGCGAGTTATCTCTTAACAATGTAATTATTTATTTTTATCATTATATATTACAGGAAAACATCACCATATATAAGTTTAATGGGTCCCCGCGGGAACGGGGATGGGGAATGTTTTCCCATCCCCGTCCCCGTTTACCCATCGGAGGAGGATTTTTTCCCGTTCACATCCCCACGGGGGAGAACCTTCCCCATCCCCATTCCCATCCCCATCCCCTAAGGGCTTGTTCGGTTGCTAGAGGATTGGAGGGGATTGAAGAGAATTAAATCCCCTCCTATTCTATTTTGAATAGTAGGGGATTAAAACCACTAGTAACCGAACATGGCCTAATGGAGGAATTTCCCACGGGGAATCGGGGATCAGGGCCCCATTGCCATCTCTACTGTCGAAACCTTGACTAACAGCGCCAACACTTGGTAAAAGACATTATTGCCCTCTCGTTGAATCGATAGTAAGACAACCAGCAACTTCGAGTCCTCCATCAATTTGCCAAAGACAATCATCACCTTTACAAATATCTAAAAGGAGCACTTGACTCAATTACTAACTCAAATTCATTCACCCCTGAGGATTAGGAACTAAAGTAGTTTAGTTTATGTTTTAGTATCACTATTTGGAAATTTAGGGATCGAATGAGACTAAAATGGAGGGACTAATGTTTAGTCCCAGCGTCGATGTTTCGAGTAAGCACTGACGAGTAAATTTAAATTTGTAGTGCATGTTTTAGGTCTGGTTGGTGTGCGAGGTGGACACAATAGTTATATTGGTTCAGGCCGAATATCCCTTCCCAGTCTTTGGTGGTTTGCGCTACTAGCACCAGATTGCTTATAGTAGAGGGTTACATCAGACAAGAGAGGGAAAGAGTTCCTAAGTCACTAATGTAAGTGTGTGTTGGGGCAAAGGCGCAACACCCCCTCGCTCGATCAGCTACGATGTCGAAGAGGATTCAAGAGAAGACTGAAGAGCGCGAAGGCTGAAGAGTGAGCTCCGCTACGGAGTGCACGGAGCGAGCGCGGGCGAAGGCTTGGGTGCTCCCTCCGTCTACACGGACCAGGACGAAGGCCATCGAGAATTTCGAAGGCTGAGCGCATGAAACGCGAAGTCCATGTGTTGTAACCTACTACTAATTATAATAAGGGACCCATGTATAGTCGGTCCATGTTACAGGATCCCACCTATAGGCCGCTATGTGGGCGGAGTCGTTAGTATGTCAGCCCATGTCAGTAATTAATTATGATGTAATGACCCGCCGTAACCCTTCAAGGGAGAATATTCCAGGGATAACGTAGGTAACCGAGGGTATAACCGTCTTTAACGGGGCATGGCCAACCCTC
Source organism: Zea luxurians (assembly GCA_029449295.1). Classification (NCBI taxonomy): domain Eukaryota; kingdom Viridiplantae; phylum Streptophyta; class Magnoliopsida; order Poales; family Poaceae; genus Zea; species Zea luxurians. The sequence continues at coordinate 186,964,017 of JAOPSE010000004.1, read as the reverse complement.
GGTTACCTATAAATACCCCCGTATAGCACCATTGCGGGGGACGGAAGGAAACACGATTGCCCTAATACTCTGTGTAATTTGGCATCAAATTGTTTCCTGTCTTTCCACTGTTCGAGCTTGACTGACTGCGGGTTAGCGAGTTCCAATATTTGGCGCCCACCGTTCGTGCTATGACAAACCATTCCTGTGATGGCCCCCAAGAGAGCGAATTCGAAGGCTGCCACTTCCATTGACGACGCAGCAAAGGCAGCCCTTCTGGCTGACAAGAAAGGCAAGGCTCCCATTGCGGACGACATCCCTCAAGAGGCCTTCGACGATGAGGCAGTTAACAGCAAAAGGCAACGGCAAGACAATCTGCCCACGCCGAATGGCACCGCGCGCACCTGTAGCTCTGAAGGGGTATCTCAAGCACCCCCGCCAGGCTTCATCCACCTAGAGGCAAAAGACACCGTCGGAGATGATGAAATCATAGGCATTTCAGCCAAAGACCAACTCAAGCTACAAGCCATGCGCATGAAGAACAATCATCTGTAGAAATAGAAAGAAATACTCGCAATCAAGCGCCAGCACATCACCATGCAAGCCAAGGTCAGGTAGATGATACTAGATGAGGAGCAAAGCTAGAGAGCTGGAACGACAAATTGCAGATATGCAAGGCGAAGGCTCACACCACATGCAGCAAAACCCTCTCATCACTCCAACCATTTTCCAGGGGATTAATTACCTTGATGAGCGAAGCCCACTTGCACCACAACTCCAGGCATCACCCTGGCCCAGCAACTTCAGAGAAGGTGCTTACCCCAAGTACAACTGTAGCATAGACCCCACACAATACATCATGAGCTACCAGGTTACGATTGCATCGTCTTGAGGGGATGATGCCACCATGGCCAAATCATTCATCATAGAATTTGAGGGCCCAACCCTAACATGGTACACCAGACTACCACACTATCCATCGAGTCATGGAAAGCACTCCGTGATAAGTTTGTTGGGACGAAGGCGAACATGTCCCCCTCGCTCGATGATTCCCACATCAACATATCAAAGACTGAAGGCCCCGAAGGTGAGCCCCACAAGCTGGGCCCAAGGACGACGCCCATGCGAAGGCTCAAGTGCTCCCTTCGCCCCGGTGAGCCAGAGCAAAGACCATTAAAGGCTTCAGGGCTTGGATGATCAAGACTTTGAAGACCCTATGTCTTGACCTCCCTCGATGTAAAAAGGGGCCCGTGTACAATCCGGTCCATATTGTAGGGCCCCGCCCGCAGGCCGCCGTGTGGGAAGAGCGGGTCGGTCCACGTCTGTAATGAAGCATGCTGTAATGACATGTTGTAACCCCCCGTGAAGGAATATTCTAGGGATAAACTAGGTAACTGAGGGTCTAGTTGTCCTTGGTAGGGCCGGGCGGTCCCTCAGTTACCTATAAATACCCCCGCACTGTGCCATTGTGGGGGACAGAGAGAAAAAACATTGTTGCCCAATGCTTTGTGTTTAGCGGCATCAAACTATTTTCCATTCTCTCATCGCCGGAATTTGTTGTCCTCAGATTAGCAAGTTCCAACATTTGGCACTCACCGTTCATGCTACAACAAAGCATCCCCGCGATGGCCCCCAAGAGAGCGAATTCGAAGGCCTCCGCTTTCGTCGACGACGCAACGAAGCAGCGCTCCTGGCGGAGAAGAAAGGCAAGGCTCCCGTTGCAGACAACATCCTTCAGGAGCCTTCGAAGATGATGCCATCAACAGTAAGAGGCAACGCAAGGACAACCACCATATGCCCAACGGTACTGTGCGCACCTGCAGTTTTGAGGGGGCACCACGAGCACCCCCACCAGGCTTCGCTCGTCCAAAAGGCGAAGACACCATAGAAGACGACGAGATTATAGGCAACTCGGCCGATGGTCAGTTAAAGCTGCGAGCCCTACGCATCAAGAACAACCACCTTCAAAAGCAAAAAGAAATACTCGAAGCCAAATGCTAGTGCGTCATCATGCAAGGCAAAGTTCGACAAATGATATTGGACAAGGAACAAAAGGCTCGGGAACTAGAACAAGAAATCGCAGACATACAAGGCAAAGGCCCTTACCACCTGCAGCGTGGCCCCCTCGTGACCCCGGCCGCCTTCCAACAAAATATACAAGGCGAAGGCCCATACCCGCATCATGGCCCCCTCATCCATCCAGTCGCTTTCCAGGGAATTAATTACCTCGACGAGCGAAGTCCGCTCGCTCCGCAGCTCCAAGCTTCACCTTGGCCCGCCAATTTCAGAGTCAGCACTTACCCTAAGTACAACTGCAGCACAGATTCGGCCCAGTACATCATGAGCTACCAAGTCGCTGTTGCATCATCTGGAGGGGATGGCGCCACCATGGACAAATCCTTCATCGCGCTCGAAGGCCCAGCCCTAACCTGGTATACTAGGCTGCCGCCACTATTAATCGAGTCATGGAAGGGACTTCGTGACAAGTTCTTATTGAATTTCCAATGGTACAGACCAGACATAGATGCCTTGGCCGAGCTATCACTCTGCAAGCAGCAAGAGAAGGAAACTCTTCGAGAATACTATAAGAAGTTCCTCACGCTCAAGTTGCAGTTGCCATCTGTCGACGACCACATAGCAATCCATTATGCAATCAGCGGTCTTCGTGCCAGCGTCTTGTACAACCACTGCATCAGAGATCTGCCCAAAAACTTGCAAGAGCTCTACCAATTGTTCGAAAAATATGCTAGGTCCGAGGAGCTGCACCAGCGCAAGATAGAATCTCAGCAGAAACCCAAGGACACTCCGCAGTCCAGCAGAACATGGTCAGACCGGCGCAGTCCGACTCCGACAGGGAAAACCGCAACCAGCAACAAGTAAACACCATCGCCAACCAACACCCCACCGGAGACACAGTTCGTCGTCAGGAGTACCCCTCATAACAAAACTGTGGCAACAACACGAGAGCAAGCGACAGAGGCCGGCTCCAGCAGCCGCAAAGATTTTACTGCCTGTTTCACGGTGAAGACTGCGCACACCCCATCAGGGACTGCCCGGAAACCATGGCCACCGAGGACAAAATGGCCAAAAGTCAGCCAGCCGACAACCAACGAGTTATCACACATACTTATCACCCATAGCAATACCACCAGCAACCATACCACAACAAGCAAATCCATCACCAACCCAACCACTTGTACCATCATCATCAAGAGGTCCAAGTCCTCCCTCCGCCACCACATCATCCAAATCTTCCACATCAACCCCCCCCGACGCCAACACCCAAGCAAGAGGACTTCGCTAAGAAACCTTACCATGGGTCATTCACATGATCACTAGGGGATCCAGCGTAGACTTTGACACCAAGTGGCAGAAAAAGGATCACTATCATAGTGTCAACCACGTAGCTCTCATCGGCCCAATGGTACAAACAATGTGGTCCCAGGTCCCACTCACTTTCGATGCCAGAGACGTCAACTTACGCAGCGCACCACACGAAGATGCCATGGTGATCAATTGTAGGGTGGCAGGCTGGGATCTACACAAAGTATTGGTCGACAATGGCAGCCAGGCCGACATCATTTTCCTGCATGCCTTCGATCGCATGGCATCAGCCACAGCCTCCTCAAACCCGCAGACAACCCCTTATATGGTTTTGGAGGCAAAGGCACCTTCCCCGTTAGCAAAATAGAGCTACCGTTGTCATTCGGCATGACGCCTAGTGTAACACCCCTGGTGTTACTATAACTAAAACTTGAGCATGACATCATAAGCATTGGCATTGCATATGTTTGACACACCTAGAGTGCATTCACTAGGAAAAAATTTCAAACAAGTTGTATTGTTTTAATGTTTTACAAATAGGACCCTGGTTAAAGGACTTAACCCTAAATAGTGATTAAAGGAGTAAAACTTAACCTAAGTTGAGAAAACCTAAAAGCTTTAGGGTAAAAGTCATAAAATGACTCCAAGAATAAAGTTGAATCACACTTATACCCCTGGAATACCAGAAACCCTAATTGGAACCCTGGAAAACCTAAAACTAAACCCTAGGGGCCTATGTGCAAAATTAGCCTACTTTTGGACTAAAGTGCAAAAATCAAGCCAAATAGGTGTCTTAAGTCCTTTGGTTCACAAATATGTGGACTTGAAAGCCAAACCCAAGATTTTGGACTTAAATGCAAAATAGACCTCATGTGAGTTTTATTCTAAGTCTGAAAATCAGAGAATGGGCTCAACTTTGGGGCTTTGTAACTTACAAAGTATAGGGTTTTTGCCCTAGGTCACCACATCAAAGTTGAAGACCAATTATAGGAGAACAACTTTGCTAAAGAGTGTGAGCTTAGTTGTTATGAGAAATTTAGAGAAAAACCCAATCAAAAACTGGCTGTCAGGCTGTTTGATCTGAAATTCAGAATAGCAGATGACTGACATCAACTTCCAGCTCAAATTTAAGCATGATCCAGTGCTCAAATGTGTTCAAGTCCTATAGTCGAATTATAGATGGTATATTGCTCTACAACTTTGTTTGAGTAAGGCAATCGAGTTGCTGCACAAAATTGGGAGTAAATAACCCTGCAAATCACGCTGTCAGGCGCTCTGAATAAGTGCTGGCCTTGGTACAGTGCTCTATTTGGTGATCAGACCGCCAGCGCAAAGTGCTCACCGCCGACGACCTTTCCGCGCCGCGATTTACGCCGGGGTCGAGATGATCGGGCAACGAGCATCTCCCCGCGAAGACCTCTTTGCTCCGGATAAGACCGCCGCGGTGGAGGGCACTAGCTCCGGCTGCCACGCGACCATCTCTCCTTCCGGCCATGCCCGGTCACCGGCGCCGCCCTCCTCTATTCGGCCACGCCATCACGGATTTGACTGCCTTACGGCCATGGTTGAACGTGGCAAGCTCTCGGGGAGCGACGTGCTTGGTGCCATCACTGATCGCCAGCTTGGGCCAGCAATGGTTATCATCGTAACCGCGGCAGTGGCTCACACGCGGCTATAAATTCGCCCCGCCCTCGCCCCCTTTTCTCAAATCAACCGAGCTCCGGCCTTCGTCTCCAAATTGCGAAGCTGTAGCAACCATTCCTGTCCTCGTTTAGACACCCTGGCCGGAGTATTGCCATTTTCCCCCAATTCATTCCACCGCGCCGCCAAGAACATCTCGACCGTGGCCAGACTACTCTGGTAAAGCTCTACATCTCTCAAGTATTGTTCTAGCAACTATGTAGGCACTTAAAGCTCACCGTAGCATCCGTTTGACCAATTCGAGCGTAGATAATCAAGAACACGGGCTCGACATCCCTGCTTCCGCCATAAGCGTGGACAGAACATTTTGTAGGTGCGCCAGTCGAAATTGATGGGTGTTCTCGGATCGCCTTAGGTCGGGAATGCCCATTCCGTAGCCATTTTAGATAGCCACCGCCAATCGTGGCTGGAACAAGTCGCATGGTGCTCGGCGGCAAGCACGCCGTGGCCAGGGGTACTCGTGGGGAAGAAATAGAAACCTGAGGACATTTCTGCAAATCGTCAGTGACTTAGTACAATAGTGAATGGACCTATTTCGGGTTAGCTGTTAATCTGAGGGCTTCTCTGCATAATGTCCAGCAGGCGCGCGGGCGCGAGCGTACGCAGGCGCGTGACCGTATTCCCTGTATTGCTGGGCCGCCTGGGCTAAAGTGGCCCAGTACTGTTGATTCGTTTTTCTTTTTCTTTTTCTACCAGAAACAAATAAATTGTAGAAAATGGTAGGAAAATCCTAAAAATATGAGACCAATTTTCTTAGAACCCTAATTTCCTGTAGTATTTAATAAAAATAAACTCATGATTTTTAGATCAAATAGGGAATTTTAGAGTATTTAAAATAGCCTAAACCATTGGTTCTGGATTTTTAGAAAATAAATAATAAGTCCAAAATTTCCCAAACTTTTTGTGTGAGCTTTTCACATTATTTAGAAGCCTTGGGTAGAATTTGGGTTGATTTGGACCTTGTTTGATCACTAAACCCAAAACCACCCCCCCTGCTCCATGAACTCCTTTACTGACTCCGGAAACCCTAGGTTCTCGGAGTACCGTGAAGGAAAGTTGTACTCAAGACATAAATAATAAGTTTATGCTATCTTTGCATCCTCATGAGCATTCCATGACATCCATTCTTATGCATGTATATGGTTATATTAGAGCACGAAGAAGAAGAAGAAGTCGCTGAAGAAGGGATATCACCATCCTCAGATCCTCAAGCAGACAACTGCATTTATTTCGATATTTGTGGATCCGAGCAGGACACACCTGATAACAAAGGCAAGCCCCGGTGCATGCAACCCTTTTCCTTGTGTTTTTAAAATACTTTTCGCACACTTTAAGTCTAGTGAAATGTGCATTAGGTTCATAGGAGTTACTTGAAACCCCTTGATGCATTGCTTTCCTTGATATCCATACCTTTATAGATACTTCCGTGAAGTATCAAAATTATGATTTACAAAAATGCTTAGCCTTGCTTAGATCTTGTGGATAGAGGTTGTCCTTAATTTAACTCGAGAAAGGATGGCTTCTACCTGCAAGAATATTTTCATTTGGAGCAATGATGGGATCTTACTGCAAAGTTCCCTGTGATGCTCTTTCATCCTAAGGAACAGACACAATCCTAAGGATGGAAATACGTAAATTGAGACTTGGGGGTAGGAACAGGTGATGTTCTACCCAGGTTGGTTAAGGATTAACGCGTATGTAGGCGTGCTGACCGAGGACCCTTTAACTGGTCACATGCCTCGTCATGGGTAAGCCTTGCCTCGGGCAGACTAAGGCCGGAATAAGATAACACGAAATGGGAGTGGAGCGGTGGCGAGAGTAGCGTGTACCCTCCGTGGCAAGAGGCTGGACGGTGGTGTATCTGTGCTCTCGGTTTGCGTGAACCTGATCCGATCTTAAGAACCCCGGTGGCGGGTTGACATATGCAAGGGTTAAGTGCTACATATGTCGTGTGATTGGAGATCCTCAGCTGAGTATAATCAATTCAGATCGCTGTACCTTCGCGGTTATGAAGACTTGGTCACTTCCCTGCAACCTAAAGTCAGGACGTGAACACTATGGATAAAAATGATGTTGTCATGATGTGATGTGAAATTAGACTAGATGCAAATAGAGTCTATTAATACCTAATATGGCGTTAAAAGATTGAAAGTAAGGACTCACTTTAGTAAGCTACTTCTGCAAAAGTATAAGTTGATCTTTGGTAAAGCCTCTCCTTGATTCCTAATTAACCAGCATACCCTTGAGAGTCTTTTCCTTAGTCGGGTAAGACTTGCTGAGTAATTCCATACTCAGGGTTTATCCCTTTGTTGTTTTTAGGTGGGGAAGTAGCAGACTTTTGCTGCTTCTGTGCCAAGGTGGTTCCCAACGAAGAAAAACAAGACTGAAGTGCGGGAGGACTCGGTCCTCCATCTAGGATCTTTGTTTTTTTTAGCTTCTCGGGAGAAGTTTGTGTCTCCCTTGGTTTGTATAATTATTACTTATATGCACTCACTTTTAGACTGGTCTGTAAATAAATAACTCGAGCTTGCTTTTGTAATAAATGTAAGTTTATGTAATTCGCTTCCGCATATCTTTATCTCCGATGGTCTGTAATGTCTGCAAGACGGGTGAAACGTTCCTGGTGAGGTAAGGAAAGATACCGAGCTTGTCAAGTGACTTAGGAACATCTACAGGGTGTCTGATGTCTGCTAGACAAGGACAACTGTAGGTGGGCCTAATTACTTGGGAGGTTCCGTCACACCCAGCGCGCGAAGAGAACAAGTCACCTTCGATATAGTCGACATCGTCTACCCATATAATGCAATAATGGGGCATGGATTAATCAACAAGTTTGAGACATCCATACACAGACTTTATCTCTGCATGAAGATCCTAGGCCCACAAGGTGTGATCACAATCTATGGAGACTAGCAAGCAACACGGAACATCGAGAGAGATTCTGTTCCAGGGCAACACAATGTTCATTGCTTAACAACAGAGCGCGAAGATAGCGATAGTCATCGCTCAACCAAAAGCAAAAAGATCAACGCCCAGTTGCGGAGTAATGACGGAACGAAGACAGTCCCCCTTGACCCTGCAACGCTAAAGCAAACCGTCATGATCAATGAAGACCTGTCACCACATGACGAGGAAAGACTTCTTTCTTGTCTCAACCACAACAAGGACGTCTTCGCCTAGTCTGCCATGGACCTAGTTGGGGTTAGCTGCATAATCATCGGACACAGCTTGGGCATTGACCCCTCGGTGCGCCCAAAAAAGTAGCGACTGAGAAAGATATCCGATGAAAAAATAGAGGCAACTAAGGTCGAGGTGCATCGCCTCTTGGAAGCCAAATTCATCGAGCCAATAGCTTACCCAACATGGCTCGCCAACATCGTGATGGTACAGAAGAACGAAAAATGGCGCATATGCATTGACTTCACCAGCCTTAACAAAGCATGCCCCAAGGATAATTTCCCTCTACCGTGAATCGACAAGATCGTCGATTGCGCAGCAGGCTGCGAAATCATGTCCCTCTTAGACTACTTCTCGAGTTATCACCAGATCCATATGAAAGAGGAAGACAAGGCTAGCACCAGCTTCATCACCCCCTTCAGCACGTAGTGCTTCGTACGTATGCCTGAGGGACTCAAGAACGTCGGCTCGACGTTTTCTGGCCTCACCAAGAAGGTCCTCAAAAGCCAAATGGGCCGCAATGTCTTCACTTATGTGGACTACATCGTCGTTGCGAGTAAAAGCAAGGAAGATCACCTCTCTGACCTCGCAGAAACATCCGCCAACATGCATGAAGCCAGACTTCGATTGAACCCAGAGAAGTGCATCTTAGGGGTACGTCAAGGAAAAATCCTCGGCTATCTAGTGTCACACAGAGGAATCAAAGCCAATCCAAATAAAATTCAAGCAATCATGGACATGGCACCGCCGCAATCCACCAAGGACATCCAACGATTAACAGGCAGACTGGCGGCACTGAACAGATTTATCTCTAGATCCACCGAGCGAATCCTCCCATTCCTTAAGACATTACGCAGCGCAAAAGACTTCAGCTGGGGCCCAGAACAAGTAGCGGCTTTCGAGTCTCTCAAACAATACATATTCGATCTGGCGACCTTAACAAGTCTAGACCCAGCATTCCCCCTCCTATACATCGCAGCCTCGCACAGCGCAGTTAGCGCGGCGCTAGTCCAAGAAAAGGAAAAGGACGGTAAGGCTTAGCAACGCCCAGTATATTTTATCTCTGAAGTCCTCACAAGTTCAAAATGCAACATGACTGAACTTGAGAAAATAACATACGCAGTCATCATGGCTTCATGCAAGCTAAGACACTACTTCGAGGCATACAAAGTACGAGTCACTTCCGACATGGGTCTTGGGGAGTTGCTCAGAAATCCGGAGGCATCCGCCAGAATAGCAAAATGGGCGGCGGAACTCTCAGGGTAGAACATCACCTTCAAGCCTAGAACATCAATCAAATCACAAGTCCTGGCTCATTTCATCATAAACTGGGCAGGGCCTGTGGGGCCGCAACAGGAACATGCAGAAACGGTCTGGACTATCCACTGCGATGGCGCATGGTGTCACGTAGGTGCAGGCGCCGCGGCAATCATTACATCACCCACCGGAGTCAAATATAGATAAGTCACGTGCCTCACCTTTGCACTCGAGTCAGACAAATGCACAAACAATATCACCGAGTACGAAGCGGTCATCCTAGGACTTCGCAAGCTACGAGCCCTCGGCGTGACCACATGCATCATCAAAACTGACTCCAAGGTCATCACCGGCCAAATCGAAAAAGACTACTCAGCCAAAGAGCCTGTGCTAATGCAGTATCTTACCGCCACTTGAGGCCTCGAGAAACAATTCAAGGGCTTCACCCTACAACACATCGAGAGAAACAAGAACGAAGAGGCTGACACATTAGCTAAAGCAGCAGCGAAGGGTGAAGCCCTGCCCTCCGACGTATTTTATCATGTAGTTGGTACACCAGCCGTCAGAAACCCTAAAGGTCTGCAAATAATGCAAGACGCCGACGGACATCGGATCATCAACCTCATAATGGCCGAAGACTGGCGGGCTCCAATAAACCTCTACCTTCAAGGCCACTACCATCCATCCGATCACAATGAAGCCAAAAGGCTTAAACACAGAAGCAGAGACTTCACAATCATCAACGGGCCAGCTCTACAAGAAAGGAATCAGCCAGCCTATGTTAAAATGCATAACTGAAGTCGAATGCATAGAGCTTCTCCAAGAGGTCCACATCAGTACATGTGGATCACACTTAGGATCGAGGGTCCTTGCAGCTAAAGTCATACGTTAGGGATTCTATTGGCCCGCAATCATATGCACGGCCAACTAAGTAACCCGATCGTGTGAAGCGTGCCAGAAATTCTCGCCCTGAACTGGCGCTCCTTCGCAATTCACCAAGCTCATCGTCCATACCTGACCACTTCAGAGGTGGGGGCTCAATATTGTCGGACCACTGCCCACAGCCCAAGGCAATCTCAAATTCACCTTCGTCGCTGTAGAATACTTCACCAAGTGGATCGAGGCTAGGGCCGTATCCACAATAACATCCAAGACGACACAAAAACATTTCTGGCAGAATATCGTATGTTGGTTCGGAGTCCCATCCGAATTAGCAGTCGATAACGGCAAGCAGTTCGACAATAAAGACTTTCAGGAATTCTGCAACTCCATTGGCACGAAGGCAGTGTTCGCCTCCGTCTACCACCTGCAATCCAACGGATTAGTCGAGCGTGCCAACTACAAGATTTTTAGTGCAATCAAGAAAAGGCTACTTGACGACAAAAAGGGCAAATGGGCGGACCAACTACCCGAAGTCATATGGGCATTAAACACAACAGAATCCAGAGCGACTGGGATCACACCTTTCTGCTTGATGTACGGATCCGAAGCAATGACGCCGCAAGAGCTAAAGCATGGATCCCCACGAGCAAGCCCCACAGCCACCCCTAACGTCTATGAACCAACCTCTAAAGACCTCATCGACGGATACCGTGTCCTTGCTTTAGAGGCACTGAGTAAATACCAAGCATAGACTAAGGCATGGCGCAACAATACCGTCATCCCAAGAGAGTTCAAAGAAGGAGACTTAGTACTCACCAGAATCATCAGAATAGAGTCTCAGGGCAAGCTTGAACCCAAGTGGGAGGGGCCCTACGTCATCAAGACCAAGACATCCCCAAATGCTTACAGGCTCACCTCACCATCCAGCGAAGACTTAGAGCACACATGGGACGTGGATAACCTACGCAAATTCTTTGTCTAGTCCTAAGGCCTGAGCGCCTTTGTAATTCTTGTAAACAATGTGAATCAGGCCCGCACTCTTTTCCTCCTAGGGAGTGAGGTTTTTAACAAGGCAGAGCCGTGTAATAAACTGCCACAAAAAGCCCCTCAAAGAAAAACAAGGTCAAACTGGCACCACGACTGCGGATGTCGAAAAAGACCACGACACCGGTCTTCGGCATTCGACACATAAACAGTCACCGCAATAGGCAGCCTAGACAGCCTTTGCGTGTGACTCCGTCCCAGCAAAAGTCACCTAAGGGTGCAGCCGGAAAAGGCACAATAAGTGCGCGACACCACCCACATGGTGCAAAGTCTTCCATGAAGACACCGTCCGAGCAAAAGTCACCTAAGGGTGCAGCCAAAAAAAGCACAATAACTGTGCGGCACCACCCACAGGGTGCGAAGTCTTCCACAAAGACAGTCCGAGCAAAAGTCGTCCAAGGGTGCAGCCAGAAAAACCAAAGTACGTAACAACGCTCGCAGGGCGTGATCTCCCCTACAAAAGCCACCATCCGAGCAGAAGTCGCCTAAGGGTGCAGCTAGATAAGTACAATAGATGCGCAGTCACCTATCAAGCGTGGAGTCACCTACGGCACGTACACACCCATCCACACCAAAATCGCTTAAACTTGTAGCAAACTCGCAATAGGCACAACACATTACATAGCGCAATCGCAAATGAACAAACAAGCGAAGGGCTCAAAGGCACCATCGCACAGCACAATAGTATACACTATACAACATTTACCCCACAAACATGGCCATCGCAGTTCTATCGCGAAGAGGGGGAGGGCAGCGTCTTCACTCAATATCGCAATAGAACGGCGAAGGCAACAAATTGTCACATAGGCTCCTCCTTCGGAATAAGACTTGCCTCCTGAAAATTGAACAACATCAACCTCAACTCTTCCCCTCAAATAGGTCCTACAGGTCCCCTTCTCTGATGCATGACCCAAACGTCGATGAAAGTAGTTCGTGCTGAGTACCCCGATCCGGTCGCGGCCCACATCGAAGACGGGTCCTCTCCATACCCATTCGACGATGTCTTCTTCCACTTCGTGAAGACTCACCGATGTTCTTTTTCGACACGCCCATCCTTCGCCGTCGCGAGTCTCCTACTCCCGCATCAGTTGAGGTCACCAACACCTCGCAAGGGACAGATCGTGGAGACTCCGACGCAGCCAGATCCAACGCTGCAAAATAGTCTAAGTCGTCCTCAGAAGATTCGTCAACCCATGAGAAAGGGCTCCCCAATTCCCCTTCCTTCGAAGACACGACCCAAAATCAGACCCCTCTAACACTTTGTCGCTAAGAAACGTTGCATTCGCATCCATCAAAATATCATTAATTTCAACATCATCAGGGTTTGCTTGCGCAGGCCCAGACACCGAAACCTGCGCAGCAACCGACCTTTAGTATCACAAAAATCAAAACCATCAACCCTAAACCCCTAATGCATCTCTTCAACCTGCGCCGGAGCTGCCGCCACCGTAGGGTCTTCGCCAGAACCTCCTGGAGGTGCTGAGAGCCCTTCAACCCCGCCTCCACCATGCCACCCATCCGCGTCACCGAGCTTTCAAGACCGGTGAGGTCATCAACTTCTTCTTCATTCATCATTTGCGAAGACAACACAACATTTCACAGTTGAGGCATTATATATATAATATACATATATAATAAAAAATATACCTACGTCAGCGCTCGGTCGACCCTCTCTTGGACGATGCCACGACCATGAGGACCCCACATCCTATCATAAAGCGCCCCCATGGACCGCTTTAGCACATCATCTTCAACCTAGAAAACTCCACGATCAAAGTCCTCGTTCGCCTGATCAAAGACTTCGAAGTGCCTACATCCCTCTCAGGACAAGACATTAGCTGCCCCTCGCAGGTAACAAGGGATGCGTAGGACATAAGGCCCGTCGCGATGGACAGGAGTGACTCCAGCTCCTCCTGCAGCCACCCAAGGAAGCAAAGCCCCACCTCCTCCCCCAATTTATCGAAGGGAGCGGTCTATGCACCGAGCTCACAGTATGCTTCCACAAAAAAGTGTGTGCGCCCGGTCAACCCCAGCATGGGTGGAGGCCTCTGTCTTCTCGCAATGGATGCAGATGTTCCTCAGCTCCAACTCCATGTCGGCGGCACGCTTGCGAGCGATTTTGGCCTCCGTGCGGACAGCCTAAGCTTCTGCGCAGGCGGCCTGGGCTTCAGCGCGAGCGGCCTAGGCCTCCTCACGAGTTTTTTGCAGCGTCCTCCCTCTCCTCGGCAAGTCAGTGACCAATGTCTTCCCTCTCTTTCTCCGCTGCTGAGAGTTTCTCCAGGAGATTGCGACTTTTGTTCTTAGCCGTCGACTTGCCCCTTACCGCCTTCGTATGTTGCGTACGGAGGCACTCAATCCTTCCCTCAAGCTGCCTCCTCTCGGAAGCAAACTCCATGGTCAACGCCCCTGAGGCAATCCGCTCAACGAAGGCGATCACTTGACACCAAAAAACGCAACATTCAAGACAACAGAGTAAGGAAAACCATACACCTACAAGTACTAATCACACTCACAAATTTCAGCTGCTGCAGACTGATGCGGCCACGCCAGCAGCAGCGGCAGCAGAGGCGATCTCGCCCTCGGCACAGAACTGTCACACCCAGGTTTTAGAGGTCCAAAACCCGGGCGCGAAATAATCACCAGGTGTGCTGGGACCAAGTCTCACAAATATTATGAATAATGGTACAGAAACTAATGTCACATTTTTACTGTATAATAGGAGTTCTGTACAAAATAAATAAATAATTACTTCATAAGGAGACAACGATCCAGCAACCCAAAGTTGACTAGGAGACGATGGCCTAGTTCTCTTACGAACTCATCACAGCATCCTCCATGCGCCTCATCCTGCGGTACCTGTTCTTAACTTGTGGGGGTGTGAGACAGTAAGAGTGACCTCACATACGTTCATCGCTCAACAAGTTGTGGGGAATACTGTGCATAAACTCGCCAAAGGTGGGAGCTCATGTGAAGTGTAAGGCTTACCAAAGAGGATGGTTATAGCTGAACATTTCTTTTAAAGTTGATAAAAATTTTATTAGCAATTACTAAGTATAAGTAAATACCAACCCAATTAAGTAGTAGAACAAAAGTGATAACAACACCTGCGATGCAATGCATATGACAAATTGAATTTAGTTCCATAAATTAATCATGTGAGGGTCCGAGCTGCTCATGACCGTGAGCATGGCTGATATACCAGTTTTACACTCTGTAGAGGTTGCACATCTTTGCCCAGAAGTCATGTTACCCATCTACCAATAGAAGGCCACTCCCATACACCTCTACCGAGGAGGCGAGGCAGGATAACACTACGACGCCTTTACAAAGTTCCACTAGCTTCAGAAAACCCGCTACAGTTCTAGGAAGCTCCAATGCAGGGACCCCTCGCCTGACCGCCATCGCAACAAAATCAACCCAAGGGCCTCCCTACACTGACCACTCCCCTACTGCCCTTGCCCCTTTCGGGTAAGGTAGTCCTGCACTAGCTTTCCTAATTAGTCAGTCAAGGGCGTCGCATACCACCCTTGTCGTAGCACTATTTTCCCGGGTGGTCGCTCCATGTTCCAATTAACATAATGATCTTATCATGCACGGTAAATAACAAACTGATAATAAGGTATGATCAGGAATAATGTATATCTCCATACCCAAAACCACATAAAGCAATAGTATGTACTACCCAGAAATTCAGTGGTGAACAAGGTATAAAGATAGTCAAACTAGGGTAACCTATTGGGTCCCACCAAAATTAACCTATGAAGATAAGAACATGAATGGGTAAAAGAAGTGATCAAGGGCACAACTTGCCTGGAACTTGAGATTCTAGGTACCAACTTGCTCTTCAGGTGACTCGTGACATCACTGCTAAATATAGCAATACAGACAAATATGGTATAGGCAAAATTAACATCACACCAAACATAAGAACAAACCGCATAATAATGATCTATGCGTCATAATAAGATCGTGGGTTCGAGAACCACTAAAATCAGAGTTATGGTTACACAGTTATGATTTTCTAAAGATTTGGGTGATCTAAATAATAAACTATGTTCTATGTTGAATATAATTCATTTGATAGAGACATTACAAATACATAACTCAAGTGGACCTCGTTCTAAGTTATAAATTAGTTAGACATCATGTCATATTTAAATTATAGCCATGAAATCAGAATACTATATTAATATTAGAAAAGCTAATCCGATAAACATAGATTGATCCAATTAATATAGGGTAAACAAATTAATTATTTACAACATGTCTCATGATAAAATAAGGTTACCAAAGTGTATATAATTTTATTACGAAGCTAACGCAACTGGAACAAGTTAAATCGGAGATAAAGTGTGGTAGTTATGATTTTCTGAATAATTAAGTGCTTGGCATGGAATACATTAAGTAGACATTTTTAGTCTAGGTTTCATGCCTAAACAGAGTTACTAGGTGATAAACAGTATTAAAACAAAATTAATGCCACTGGAATGGATCAATTCAGAGTTAGAATGGATTTTCTATGAATTAAATAAGTTTTTGGATTTATTTTTATATTAAAATTCATTTTCTGATTCAATTATGAATATCCCTATTAATTATGGACTGCGGACACAATTTCTAGAAAGCACAGGGTCTAAGTTATAAATTCCAGGGACTTAAATTCCATTTCTCCCAACTCTTCTAGGACGGCAGGTTAATTGTATAAAAATATAAGGTCTCTTTTTACAAAATACGCTAGCCGAAGGGTATGGACTCTTCCTGCGGATCAGATTAGATCCGAGCCCAACTGAACCGGTATGCCATTAGGACCGTTGATTTCAGAATCTACGGCCCGAAATTCGTCCACCTAAGATCCAAGTCGAGCCGCACGATCCTGATTCAGTGGCCCGGATTTTATTAAACTAGATCTAATCCTATGCGTTCTCTTTCCATCCAATGACACCTATTCAACCAACGAAGGGGTAAACCAGGATCTAATCTGCGCCGTCCAACTCACGATCGACGGCTGCCTACGCTTCTCCTACCTTGGCCAATAGAGCACAGCGGCGTCGCCCAGTGGCCACAGCGAACCATCGCCGGAGCCACACAATCCATGCCCGAACGCGCATTATTTTCCAATCTGAGACATGCTACGCGCTGCAGGAGACATTGCGAATAGGTGGATTAGGTACTCACCATGAATCGAGCGCGCATAAGTGTTGTCCACCGCGCACATCACCACCACGACACGCTAAGTTACCGGTGAGCGGTTCACCGTGCCCCACTGGCACCCCTTCACCACCGAGGGCACAAACGACTTCCTCAGGCACCAGCGACACCCCCCGACTGCTCATCCAAGAACAGACCACAGGTGCTGTGAGGTTTTATCGCCGGTGGCATCCTCTCCCCTCCTTCCGCCGTTGCGCCGCGTTCCGAACCTACACCGCAACTAGGGTCGATTTACTGGGGCAGAGAAAAAGGGCACCAACGGTCACACTTATATGATCGCGGAGCAACTACACCAGCCAAGATTCACGGGATTCCCATGGTTGGGTGCGCGGATCACGGTGAGCAGTTGGGGGAGATCGAGTTGACGAACCGGGCCCACGTGGCAGCAACCCAACCAGGGGACACATCCATGGAGAGCGACTGATAGTGGCCCCCACGCATCGGTGACGTGTTCGCGAGCGGGCGAGAGATGGACAGTTCGAGCCCGCATGTCAGTGCTTACACTAGGCCGGGCTGGGCAGTGGGCCCATGGAGTCAGTGCCACGGCACGCGTGCCCGTGGTGTCTAGCTGGGCCGGCGTGAGGGTGATTCAACCTGGGCCGAGAGGGAGAGATTTGGCCCAAGCGCCGTTTTGCTTTCTTTGTGTTTCTCTTTTTAATTTCTTTCATATTTTCAATTCCTATTTCAATTTTTCAAACCTGATTTACTTTCTGTTTGAATTTCAGATTTCAACTCTCAATATATAATTCTATTGGGAACATAGATTCTACTGTTTTTAATATTATTTATTTAGGGAAGGAAAACTTTTCTTTCCCATTTTCTATTCCAAATTCCAAATTAAATTATTCAACTCAAATTTATACTCCTGTTTCAAATTTTAGATTTTCCAAATGTCTCAATTGAAATCAAATGTGAATGTAAACTATATTATTTTAAATATTACTATCTTATTCTCCTTCCCATTTTTGACTCTAACAATAATTGACTTTATTACAAATTTCTCTTCTCATTCCCCAATTCCCAAAGCACTATAATAACTATATTTGTTTATTTATTTTATAATTATTATTTTTCTACCAATTT
Organism: Zea luxurians; assembly: GCA_029449295.1. Taxonomy (NCBI): domain Eukaryota; kingdom Viridiplantae; phylum Streptophyta; class Magnoliopsida; order Poales; family Poaceae; genus Zea; species Zea luxurians. Next base: position 186,946,362 of record JAOPSE010000004.1, on the reverse strand, counting down.
TAGGTCTTACAAGAACCTCGACCACGGGTCCTCCGAAGTTCCCGCGTCACCCTTAGCCGCAAGTCCCTTCGCCGCGACCACTAGGTCGGCAGCCGACGCTGGCGGCACAACCGCCAATTGGCCAGACTCCACCCCTACATCACAACCAAGTCAGAAACATGGACCCCCCTTAACCCACGAAAAACCAAGACAACTCACCAGAAGGCGGCAGCCCCGTCTAGGCATCGAATATGGTGACCCCGCCCACCAGGTAGTCGTCTACGGACAACTCTGTGGTGGCTCCACCGGATCCCGTCACCGCCGTCTCAGCAACGCGCGGTGGCGAAGGGGGGCTTGGCGCTGCAGCAGGTGCAGCGGGCGGAGGCATCACGGTGCTCGGCGCGGCGGCCTTCGCACTGGGTCATGCTAGCTTCACTTCCCGGCGCGGGTCCACCAACCTAACGAGGGCTCGGCGTTTCTTCCGTTGCGCATCCTGACAGTCTTTCTCCATCACTGCCGACACAACAACACCAATATTCCTTCCATAAGGAAAAATCTTTAGGTCACGAGCTAATCGAGACGTAAAAAAATCTTTGCCAACTACCCGGGGTATCAAATCATTCCTAGGCCATCGACCCTCGGTAACCTTCAGCATTCGCAAAGAGGTTTTCCAGAGCTCGGGCGAAGACATCAATTCCTCGGGAGCCGCGCATGTCTCCAACAATTCCTCAACAAAACGACCAATTGCCCTCAGCCACAACTCTTCAGCCGCCGTACCTAATTTTCTCTTTCTGAAAGACCCACCCGGAGCCCTATCCCTTGAGGGGCCTTCATCGGCCGAGGGCTTCACTTGCTTCCCTCGGCGATCAATGGTGTCGGTGGAGTCTCCCTCCGAGTAAGAACCATAAGGCAAATTACTTAGCTCAAACACACTGTTCAACTTGATGTTGGAACTACGGATATCCCAACTCCTCAATGTTTCTGTCCTCGGCGCGTATGTACCGACAATCTTGACGGCTTTGGCCTCGACTTCGCACACAAAAGCAACCGCATCTCGGCCGCGCAGGTCCACTTTGAAGGCTGGACTTCGCACTAGTTGGCCACCCAATGTCGGCATTCGACGGGGGGTAATTTCGCTCAGTGCCCAACCATGCGCCAGGGGCCACACCCCACAGGCAATTAACTCTTCAACTAAATCACACCCACTGCTCAAGCGGGTTGCATATAGAAGGGCCCCCTCGTCTTGATCTTCTTATGCCACCTCAAAATGTGGAAATGCCACATAGCAATGCGAGCACAGGATGGCAGGGGGCAAACTCGGCAACCCTTCGACATCCTCGAGAGCCACATAAAAAAAAATTCCCACCAATTGCCCCACTTATTTCTGGCACGTGGGACAATCTCGATAACTTCAGCCGAGGTCTTCCCAATCCTCAGCGTGAAAGTGCATGATCCAAACTGAGCAATCTTATCACCTATTTTCCTTTTCTGCCAGTGCAGACAGTAATTCTTCGCGGAGACCTCTACAGATGGCTGTCCATCGTATGAGGAAACAACCCACACATTTCATGAGCGCCGCCATGGCATTTGGTGTCAACTGGTGAATCTGTACTTCGAATCTCCGAAGAACCTCGACTACAAACCGATGCGCCGGCAGGCGAAGAGCTACAGCGAAAAAGCTTAAAAACAACCAATTCACCCTCCGGCTCAGGGACATCTTCAGCCCCTGGAGCCTGCCCGACGCCATTCCCAAAATAACCTAGCCGTTGCATCTCCAGCACGTGGCTCGAAAATATCCTCGAGGTCCCAAACTCGACTGTGTGGCCGGGCTACAGTTCTACCACCGCCGAATCACTCAACGTCTTCTCAGACGACGGTGTGGCCGGCGACGTACTCGCAGTGGATGAAGAAGAGGATGGCATGGTCACGTACCAGTAGCGGCGGCGCGCGGTTTGCTTGATGCGAGCCAGATCACCGATGGAGCAAGAGCAGAGAGGGCAGGCGAGCAGATGAAAAACTAGGGTTTTGATAGCGCGAGCTCGAGCAGGTAAAAAGCCTTGGCTGGGCCCAGTTTTTATAGGTGCGGAGCGGCGCCTCGGGAAACCAGTAGTCCCACAATGACACATCCCATTAACGATCACATTTCAAAAAAACCTCGCGGGACCATTTTGAGTGAGGACGGAGTCCTTACCATCTTACGATAGACTTCGACACCAGCTGACTTAGTCGAACTGGCCCCTTAGAAGGCAAATGTTGGGATGAAGGCGAACACGTCCCCCCTACTTGACGATTCCCACATCAACATATCAAAGACTGAAGGCCCCGAAGGTGAGCCCCGCAAGCCGGGCCTGAGGACGACGCCCATGCGAAGGCTCAAACGCTCCCTTCGCCGCGGTGAGCTGGAGCGAAGACCATTAAAGGCTTCGGGGCTTGGATGATCAAGACTTCGAAGACCCTACATCTTGACTTCCCTCGATGTAAAAAGGGGCCCGTGTACAATCCGGCCCATATTGTAGGGCTCGCCCGCAGGCCTCCGTGTGGGCAGAGCGGGTCGGGTCACGCCTGTAATGAAGCATGCTGTAATGACACACTGTAACCCCCCCACCCCGTGAGGAAATATTCTAGGATAAACTAGGTAACCAAGGGTTTAATTGTCCTTGGTAGGGCTGGGCGGTCCTTCAGTTACCTATAAATACCCCCACACTATGCCATTACAGGGGACAAAGAGAGAAAACAATGTTGCCCCAACGCTTTGTGTTTAGCGGCATCAAACTATTTTCCATTCTCTCATCGTCGAAATTTGCTGTCCTGGGATTAGCAAGTTCCAACAAAGTTCTTGCTAAATTTCCAAGGATACAGGTCGGACACAGATGCCCTGGCTGAATTATCACTTTGCAGACAACAGGAGAAAGAAACCCTCTGGGAGTAATACAAAAAGTTCCTCCTGCTAAAATCACAACTGCAATTTGTCGATGACCACATAGCCATCCACTATGCAATCAGCGGTCTCCGCTCCGATGTTTTTTACAGCCACTGCATAAGAGATCCACCCAAAAACTTGTAAGAGCTATATCAGTTATTTGAAAAGTATGCCCGGTCCGAAGAGCTACACCAGTGCAAGATAGAATCACAACGGAAACCCGAGGACACCCCGCAGTCTAGCAGAACGTGGGTCAGACCGGCATAGTCCGAATCCAGCAGGCCAAACCGCAGCCAGCAACAAGTGAACACTATCGCCAACCAGCAACACACTACAGACACGACTCATCACCAAGAGTACCCCACACAACAGGGTCGTGTCGCCAACCCTAGAGGTAGAGGCAGAGGCCGAGCACCACAACCGCAAAGGTTCTACTCCTTTTTCACGGTGAAGACTCCGCACATCCCACCAGGGACTGCCCTGAAACCAAGGCCACCAAAGACAGAATGGCCAGAAATAAGCTAGCCAACAACCAATGAGTTGTTGCACACACCTACCATCCCCAACAATACCACCAGCGACAATTCCACAACGAACCACTCCACCCCAACCAGCCCAACCATATGTACCAGCAACACCAAGAGATCCAAGTCCTCCCTCCACCTCCACATCACCAAAACCCTCCACCACCCCCACCAGCACCCAAACAAGAGGACTTCACTAATCAACCTTTCCGTGAGGTCATCCACATGATTACTGGAGGATCAAGCGCATACTTCGACACCAAACGACAGAAGAAAGATCACTACCGCAGAGTCAATCATGTAGCCCTCACTAGGTTGGTGGTTCAGACAAAATGGTCTCACGTACCAATCACCTTCGATGCAAGAGACATTGATCTACATAGTGCACCACACGCATATGCCATGGTGTTCAACTGTCGGGTGGCAGGTTGGGATCTACATAAAGTATTGGTTGATAATGGCAAGCAGACTGACATTATCTTTTTGCACGCTTTCGACTGCATGGGCATCAGCCACAGCCTCCTCAAGCATGCAGATTATCCTTTATACGGTTTTAGAGGCAAGAGCACCTTTCCCATTGACAAAATAGAACTGCCGCTGTCCTTCTGCGCCACGCCCAATGTGCGAAGTGAACAAGTCACCTTCGACATCGTCGACATGGTCTACCCTTACAACGCCATAATGGGGCGTGGGTCCATCAATAAGTTTGAGACAACAATACACAGACTCTATCTATGCATGACAATGCCAGGCCCTCAAGGCGTAATTACAATATATGGAGACCAACAAGCAGCCTAGAACATAGAAAAAGATTTCGTCCCAGGACAACGCAACGTGCATTGCCTAACAACAGAGCACGAAGACAACAACAGTCCTTGCCCAACCAAACAAAAAAGTCAACACACAATTGCAGAGTAACGAGGGAACCAAGACAGTCCCCCTTGACCCTGCAACTCCCAAGCAAACCGTCTTAATCAGCGAAGACCTCTCACCAAACGAAGAAGCAAGACTTCTCTCCTGCCTTAACCACAACAAGGACATCTTTGCATGGTCTGCTTTAGACCTTGTCAGGGTCAGCCGCACAATCATTGAGCATAGTCTGGGCATTGACCCCTCTGTGCACCGAAGGAAGCAGCGATTATGAAAAATGTTCGATGAAAAAACAGAAGCAGTGAAAGCTGAAGTGCACCGCTTATTAGAAGCGAAGTTTATCGAGCCAATAGCCTACCCCACCTGGCTCACCAACGTCGTCATGGTACAGAAGAAAAATAGGAAATGGCAAATGTGTATTGATTTTAGCAACCTCAACAAAGCCTGTCCCAAGGACAATTTTCCTCTACCACGTATTGACAGGCTGCGAAGTCATGTCCCTCCTAGATTGCTTCTCAGGCTATCATCAAATCTACATGAAAGAGGAGGACAAGGCTAACACAAGTTTCAAATTCTTGAGGACCAGATGGACCGCAACGTCTTCACATACGTTGATGACATAGTCGTTGCGAGTAAAAATAAAGACGACCACCTTTCAGACCTCGTAGAAACATTCGCCAACATACGCGAAGCCCGTCTTCGGCTGAATCCGAAAAAATGCATCTTTGGTGTCCACCAAGGCAAGATACTTAGCTATCTCGTATCGCATAGAGGAATTGAAGCCAACTGCAGCAAAATTCAGGCTATCATGGACATGGCACCGCCACAGTCAACAAGAGACATCCAAAAGACTGATAGGCAGACTGGCTGCACTGAATAGATTTAACTCACTATCAGCCGAGCAAGTCTTCCCTTCCTCGAAACGTTACACGGTGTAAAGGACTTCACTTGGGGCCAGAAAAACATGCCGCCTTTGAGTCTTTGAAGCCATATCTGTCTGATCTGGCAACATTAATAAGCCCAGACCCAGGCTTACCCCTGCTACTCTACATCGCAGCTTCACCTAACGTGGTTAGCGCAGCCTTGGTCCAAGAAAATACTAGGGAGGGCAAGACCCACCAATGCTCGGTATATTTTGTCTCTGAAGTACTTACAAGCTCCAAGTGCAACATGACAGAGCTAGAAAAGATAACATACACCGTCATCATGGCTTCGCAAGCTGAGACATTATTTCGAGGCACACAAAGTACGAGTCACTTCAGATCGGGGCCTTGGAGAGTTTCTTAGGAATCTCGAGGCATCCGTTAGAATAGCCAAATGGGTCACTGAACTCTCTGGTTACAACATCACATTCGAGCCCAGAATAGCGATCAAATCCCAGGTTGTGGCCGATTTCATAGTAGATTGGACAGGGCCTTCGAAGCCACTACAGTTTCGTGCAGAAACCATTCGGACCATCCACTGCGATGGGGCATGGTGTCACGCAGGCGTCAGCATTGCAGCAATCATCACGTCACCCACATGACTCAAATACAAATACGCTGCACTGGAATCAGATAAGTACACAAACAACATCGTTGAATATGAAGTGGTCATCTTAGGCCTTCGCAAGCGGCGAGCCGTCGGAGTGACCACCTGCATCGTCAAAACTAATTCCAAGGTCGTCGCGGGCCAGATCGAAAAAGTCTACTCCACCAGAGCTAGTACTCATGCAGTATCTCGCTGCTATATGAAGCCTAGAAAAACAATTCAAAGGTTTGACATTACAACATATCGAGCGGAACAAGAACGAAGAAGCCGACACACTAGCCAAAGCAGCAGCGAAGGGCGAACCCTTGCCATCCGATGTATTTTTTCATATAACTGGCACACCAGCCGTCAGAAACCCCGAGGGTCTGCAGATAACACAAGACGCCAACGGACACCAGATAGTAAATCTAATAATGGCCAAAGACTGGCGAGCACCAATCACCCTTCATCTCCAAGGACATTACCATCCCTTCGACCAAAGCGAAGCCAAAAGGTTAAAACACAGAAGCAGAGACTTCGCTATAGTCGACAGACATCTCTACAAGAAGGGGATAAGCCAGCCCATGTTGAAATGCATAACTGAAGCCGAAGGCATAGAGCTTCTTCGCAAAGTCCATAGGGGTATATGCGGATCACATTCGGGACCAAGAGCCCTAGCTACCAAAGTCATACGTCAAGGTTCCTTTTAGACGACAATTGTGTGCACGGCCAACCAAGGTTACCCGTTCGTGCGAGGCATGCCAAAAATTCTCACCTCGAACAGGCACCCCATCACATCTCACAAAGCTTATTGCACATAGCAGGCCACTGCAATGTTCAGGACTAGACATCATTGAGCCACTGCCAACAGTGCAAGGCAACATAAAATTCGCCTTCGTTGTCATTGAATACTTCACCAAGTGGATTGAATCCAGAGTTGTGTCGACAATAACATCAAAGACAGCACAAAAAATCTTTTGGCAAAACATTGTTTGTCGGTTCGGAGTGCCATTAGAGCTAACAGTCGACAATGGAAAGCAATTCGACAACCAAGGTTTCCGAGAATTTTGCAACTCTATCGGCACGAAGGCAGTGTTCGCATCTATCTACCACCCACAATCCAATGGAGTAGTAGAACATGCCAACGGCAAGATTTTCAGTGCCATCAAGAAAAGGCTACTTGAAGACAAGAAAGACAAATGGTCAGACCAGCTTCCCGAAGTCATATGGGCGCTGAACACAACAGAATCCAGAGCTACCGGGTTCACACCATTTTGCTTGATGTACGAATCCAAAGCAATGACGCTGCAAGAACTGAAGCATGGATCTCCACAAGCAAACTCCACAGCTACTCCCGATGTCGATGAGTCAACCTCCAAGGACCTTATCGATGGACATCGTGTTCTTGCTCTCGAAGCATTGAACAAATACCAAGTGCAAACGAAGGCATGGTGCGACAATGCTGTCATCCCCAAAGAGTTCGAAGAAGGGGACCTAGTCCTCATCAGAACCACTAGAACAGAGTCCCGGGGCTAACTCAAACCTAAATGGGAAGTGCCATTCATTGTCAAGACAAAAACGTCCCCAAACGCCTACAGGCTGAAATCACCATCCGACAAAGACCTAGAGCACTCATGGAATGTAGACAACTTATGAATTTTTTTTTGTCTAGAACACTAAGTCCCAAGGCCTTCGCGCCTTTGTAATTTTCACATGCACTATTTCAATCGGGCCCAGACTCTTTTCCTCACAGGGGGTGAGGTTTTTAACGAGGCGGAGCCATTAATAAATCACCGCAAAAATCCCCCCAAAAATGAAAGTGGCACCACGACCGCGGGATGTCGAAAAAGACCGCAGAGTCGGTCTTCGCCATTTGACGCCAAAACAGTCACTGCAACAACAAGCCTCGGCAGCCGTTACGTGTGACAAGCACAGTCCAGGCAGAAGTCGCCTAAGGGCGCATTTGGGTCAATATAAGTGCGTAGTTTTCCTAGGGACACATATTTTTATCCGAGCAAAAGCCGCCTAAGGGTGCAGCCAGATCTGCACAACAAGTGCGCAACAACACCCAAAAGGTACGAAGTCATCTACAAGACACATATTTTTATCCGAGCAAAAGCCACCTAAGGGTGCAGCCGAATCAGCACAACAAGTGCATAACAACACCCACAGGGAGCGAAGTCGTCTACAATACGCATATTTCTACCTATGCACAGTCGCCTAAGGGTGCAGCTAGATTCACACTAGGCACATCATAAAAGACGAAGTCGACACAGTAGACTACCAACATCAAAATAAACATAGCAACGACGCCCAAGCGCGCGAAGACGCTACTAGGTGCCATTCGGCGTAAACGCAACCAATGAAAGACACGTCATGTTACAATTACAAGGTGGGCATGATGCACAAGATATTCAACCACATACATGTCCCCACAACCGTCCTTTGGCGAATGGGGGAGAGGGTAGCTTTTTTGCTTACTGTCGCCAAAGAACGGCGATGGCAACACTCATTATTACATTAGTTCTTGCTTCGAAATTGAAAGGGAAATAGGGTCAAACCTTTTCCTAAATGATTTTGGTGGTTGAATTGCCCAACACAAACAATTAGACTAACTAGTTTGCTCTAGATTATATGTTCTACAGGTGCCAAAGGTTCAACACAAACCAATAAAAAGTTGAAGTTAGGGTTAAAAAAGAAAGGAGCAAAAGAAACCGAAGGCAACCCTGGTCTGGCACACCGGATTGTCCGGTGTGCCACCGGACAGTGTCCGGTGTGCCAGGGACCGTACACTCTGAACTTGCCACCTTCGGGTTTCTGGAGAGCCACTCCACTATAATTCACCGGACTGTCCGATGTAGCACCAGACTGTCCGGTGCGCCAAGCGGAGCAACAGCTACTGCGCCAACGGTCGTCTACAAAAGTGAACAGTGCATGTGAACAGTACACGGACAATTCGCGCAGAGTCAGAGCAGCGCCAGAAGGCGCACCGGACAGTGAACAATGCCTATCCGGTGCGGCACCGGACTGTTCGGTGCCCCATGAAGATAGAGCTCCAACAGTCGAAACCGTCAGAACCCTAACGGTTGGGTGATGTGGCTGCCGCACCAGATAGTGTCCGATGGCGCACCAGACTATCCGGTGCGCCCATCGACAGCAGCCCTCCCCAATGGTTGGTTTGGTGGTTGGGGCTATAAATACCCCCAACCACCACCATTCAAGGCATCTAAGTTTTCAGCATTTTGCATTCAATACAAGAGCTCTAGACTTCACTCCAAGACACAAACAAGAGATCAAATCCTCTCCAAAGTCCACAACCACTCCAAACACTTAGTGACTTATGAGAGAGAGATTTTTGTGTTCATTTGAGTTCTTGTCGCTTGGATCACTTTTCTTCTTCCCCATTCTTGTTCTCAAGGCATTTGTAATCAAAGCAAGAGACACCAAGTTGTGGTGGTCCTTGTAGGGGTCTAAGTGACCCGTTTGATTGAGGAGAAAGCTCACTCGGTCTAAGTGACCGTTTGAGAGAGGGAAAGGGTTGAAAGAGACCCGGTCTTTGTGACCACCTCAACGGGGACTAGGTTTGCAAGAACCGAACCTCGATAAAACAAATCACCGTGTCATTCTCTTCATTTGCTTGTGATTTGTTTTTGCCCTCTCTTTCGGACTCGGATTTAATTCTAACGCTAACCCCGGCTTGTAGTTGTGCTTTAAGTTTATAATTTTCAGATTCTGCCTATTCACCCCCCCTCTAGGTGACTTTCAATTAGTATCGGAGCCCGGTACTTCATTAGAGCCTAACCGCTCGAAGTGATGTCGGTAGATCACGCCAAGAAGGAGATCGTGACCGGCGAGAAGCCCGCCACAAGCCATGGGAAGGCTACATCGGGAGAGTCCGGCAACAAGGTGAAGGGATCCCCTTCACACGTCAAGTCGCATTGGAGCGGCGACAAGAAAAAGAAAATGAAGAAGGTGGTCTACTACGAGACCGATTCTTCTTCTCCTTCTACATCCGGCTCCGACGTGCCGTCCGTCACTTCTAAGCGCCATGAGCGCAAGAAGTTTAGTAAGATCCCCTACGCTACCCTCGCATTTCCAAACGCACTCCTATACTTTCTGTCCCATTAGGCAAACCACCTATTTTTGATGGTGAAGATTATTGTATGTGAAGTGATAAAATGAGGCACCATCTAACCTCACTCCACGCTAGCATTTGGGACATTGTTGAATTTGGAGCGCAGGTACCATCCATAGGGAATGAAGGCTATGATTCGGATGAAGTCACCTAAATCCGGCACTTCAACTCCCAAGCCACTACTATACTCCTCGCCTCTCTATGTCGAGAGGAGTATAATAAAGTGCAAGGGTTGAAGAGCGCCAAGGAGATTTGGGACGTGCTCAAGGCCGCACACGAGGGAGATGAGGTGACCAAGATCACCAAGCGGGAGACGATCGAGGGGGAGCTCGGTCGGTTCGTCCTCAACCAAGGAGAGGAGCCACAAGCAATGTACAACCGGCTCAAGACCTTGGTCAACCAAGTGCGCAACCTCGGGAGCACCAAGTGGGATGACCATGAGATGGTCAAGGTTATTCTAAGATCACTTGTTTTTCATAATCCCACTCAAGTTCAATTAATTCGTGGTGATCCTCGATATAAGTTAATGCCTCTTGAGGAAGTTATAGGAAAGTTTGTGAGCTTTGAATTGATGATCAAATGCTCCAAACAAATCATCAACTTGGAGCAAGGCAGCACCTCCACACCCGAGGTGCAACCCATCGCATTCAAGGCGACGGAAGCAGAAAAGAAGGATTCTACACCAAGTAGGATCCCCATCGATGCCTCCAAGCTTGATAATAAGGAGATGGCGCTCATCATCAAGAGCTTCCGTCAAATCCTCAAACAAAGGAAGGGGAAGGACTACAAGCCCCGTTCCAAAAGGGTGTGCTACAAATGTGGTAAGCCCGGTCATTTTATCGCTAAATGCCCTATGTCTAGTGATAGTGATAGGGACAACTACAAGAAGGGAAAGAGGAAGGAAAAGAAAAGATACTACAAGAAGAAGGGCAGCGATGCCCATGTGTGTCGGGAATGGGACTCCGATGAGGGCTCCACCGACTCCTCCTCCGATGAGGACGCCGCCAACATCGCCGTCAATAAAGGCCTCCTCTTCCCCAACGTCGGTCACAAATGCTTCATGGCAAAGGATGGCAAAAAGAAGAAGGTAAAATCTAGAGCCACCACTAAATATACAACATCTAGTGATGATTATAGCTCTAGTGATAATGAAGATGATTTGCTTAGTCTTTTTGCCAACCTTAACATGCAACAAAAGAAAAAAATAAATGAATTGATAGGAGCCATTCATGAGAAGGATGAACTTTTGGATAGCCAAGAGGAATTCCTTATTAAGGAAAATAAGAAGCATGTTAAGGTGAAAAATGCTTATGCTCAGGAGATAGAAAAGTGTGAAAAATTAACTAGTGAGCTTAGCATTTGCCATGAATCAATTTCCAACCTTAGAACCGAGAATGCCAACTTAATTGCTAAGGTTGAAAAATTAAATGCATGTAATAATTCAATTGTTAGTCTTAGAAATGAAAATGATGATTTAATTGCTAAGATTGACAAATTGAATGTTGCAATTTCTAGCCTTAAGATTGAGAATGATAAATTAATTGCTAAGGCTAAGGATATAAATGTTTGCAATGATTCTATTTCCTATCTTAGAGATGAGAATGCCATGCTAAAATCTAAGATAGATGAATTAAATGTTTGCAAACCCTCTACATCTAGTGTTGATCATGTTACTATTTGTACTAGATGTAGAGACATTAATGTTGATGCTATCCATGATCACCTAGCTTTAATTAAACAACAAAATGATCACATAGCTCAACTTAGCGCTAAAATTAATGAGCATGAAATTGAAAATGAAAAGTTTAAATTTGCTAGAAGCATGCTCTATAATGGGAGACGCCCTGACATTAAGGATGTCATTGGCTTCCAACCGGGAGGCAATGTCAAGCTTAATGCCCCTAAGAAATTGTCTAACATTGTTAAAGACAAGGCTCCCATGGTTCAGGATAACGAGGGTTACATTTTATATCCTGTTGGTTATCCTGAGCACAAAATTAAGAGAATTCCTGCTAGGAAGTCTCATTCTGTTTCCCATCATGCTTTTATGTATAAGAATGAGGCATCTAGCTCTAGGCATTCTACCCATGTTAAAATGCCTAAAAAGAAATCTCCAACTGCATCAAATGAGCCAATTATTTCATTTAAGACTTTTGATGTATCTTATGTTTTAACTAACAAATCAGGCAAAGTAGTTGCCAAATATATTGGGGCCAAACACAAGGGCTCAAAGACTTGTGTTTGGGTGCCCAAGGTGCTTGTTTCTAATGTGAAAGGACCCAAGACCGTTTGGGTACCTAAGAACAAGGCCTAAAACTGTTTTGCAGGTTTATGCATCCAAGGCCTAAGGGCGCATTTGGGTCAATATAAGTGCGTAGTTTTCCTAGGGACACATATTTTTATCCGAGCAAAAGCCGCCTAAGGGTGCAGCCAGATCTGCACAACAAGTGCGCAACAACACCCAAAAGGTACGAAGTCATCTACAAGACACATATTTTTATCCGAGCAAAAGCCACCTAAGGGTGCAGCCGAATCAGCACAACAAGTGCATAACAACACCCACAGGGAGCGAAGTCGTCTACAATACGCATATTTCTACCTATGCACAGTCGCCTAAGGGTGCAGCTAGATTCACACTAGGCACATCATAAAAGACGAAGTCGACACAGTAGACTACCAACATCAAAATAAACATAGCAACGACGCCCAAGCGCGCGAAGACGCTACTAGGTGCCATTCGGCGTAAACGCAACCAATGAAAGACACGTCATGTTACAATTACAAGGTGGGCATGATGCACAAGATATTCAACCACATACATGTCCCCACAACCGTCCTTTGGCGAATGGGGGAGAGGGTAGCTTTTTTGCTTACTGTCGCCAAAGAACGGCGATGGCAACACTCATTATTACATTAGTTCTTGCTTCGAAATTGAAAGGGAAATAGGGTCAAACCTTTTCCTAAATGATTTTGGTGGTTGAATTGCCCAACACACACAATTAGACTAACTAGTTTGCTCTAGATTATATGTTCTACAGGTGCCAAAGGTTCAACACAAACCAATAAAAAGTTGAAGTTAGGGTTAAAAAAGAAAGGAGCAAAAGAAACCGAAGGCAACCCTGGTCTGGCACACCGGATTGTCCGGTGTGCCACCGGACAGTGTCCGGTGTGCCAGGGACCGTACACTCTGAACTTGCCACCTTCGGGTTTCTGGAGAGCCACTCCACTATAATTCACCGGACTATCCGATGTAGCACCAGACTGTCCGGTGCGCCAAGCGGAGCAACAGCTACTGCGCCAACGGTCGTCTACAAAAGTGAACAGTGCATGTGAACAGTACACGGACAATTCGCGCAGAGTCAGAGCAGCGCCAGAAGGCGCACCGGACAGTGAACAATGCCTATCCGGTGCGGCACCGGACTGTTCGGTGCCCCATGAAGACAGAGCTCCAACGGTCGAAACCGTCAGAACCCTAACGGTTGGGTGATGTGGCTGCCGCACCAGATAGTGTCCGATGGCGCACCAGACTATCCGGTGCGCCCATCGACAGCAGCCCTCCCCAACGGTTGGTTTGGTGGTTGGGGCTATAAATACCCCCAACCACCACCATTCAAGGCATCTAAGTTTCCAGCATTTTGCATTCAATACAAGAGCTCTAGACTTCACTCCAAGACACAAACAAGAGATCAAATCCTCTCCAAAGTCCACAACCACTCCAAACACTTAGTGACTTATGAGAGAGAGATTTTTGTGTTCATTTGAGTTCTTGTCGCTTGGATCACTTTTCTTCTTCCCCATTCTTGTTCTCAAGGCATTTGTAATCAAAGCAAGAGACACCAAGTTGTGGTGGTCCTTGTAGGGGTCTAAGTGACCCGTTTGATTGAGGAGAAAGCTCACTCGGTCTAAGTGACCGTTTGAGAGAGGGAAAGGGTTGAAAGAGACCCGGTCTTTGTGACCACCTCAACGGGGACTAGGTTTGCAAGAACCAAACCTCGATAAAACAAATCACCGTGTCATTCTCTTCATTTGCTTGTGATTTGTTTTTGCCCTCTCTTTCGGACTCGGATTTAATTCTAACGCTAACCCCGGCTTGTAGTTGTGCTTTAAGTTTATAATTTTCAGATTCTGCCTATTCACCCCCCCTCTAGGTGACTTTCAATTAGTATCGGAGCCCGGTACTTCATTAGAGCCTAACCGCTCGAAGTGATGTCGGTAGATCACGCCAAGAAGGAGATCGTGACCGGCGAGAAGCCCGCCACAAGCCATGGGAAGGCTACATCGGGAGAGTCCGGCAACAAGGTGAAGGGATCCCCTTCACACGTCAAGTCGCATTGGAGCGGCGACAAGAAAAAGAAAATGAAGAAGGTGGTCTACTACGAGACCGATTCTTCTTCTCCTTCTACATCCGGCTCCGACGTGCCGTCCGTCACTTCTAAGCGCCATGAGCGCAAGAAGTTTAGTAAGATCCCCTACGCTACCCTCGCATTTCCAAACGCACTCCTATACTTTCTGTCCCATTAGGCAAACCACCTATTTTTGATGGTGAAGATTATTGTATGTGAAGTGATAAAATGAGGCACCATCTAACCTCACTCCACGCTAGCATTTGGGACATTGTTGAATTTGGAGCGCAGGTACCATCCATAGGGAATGAAGGCTATGATTCGAATGAAGTCACCTAAATCCGGCACTTCAACTCCCAAGCCACTACTATACTCCTCGCCTCTCTATGTCGAGAGGAGTATAATAAAGTGCAAGGGTTGAAGAGCGCCAAGGAGATTTGGGACGTGCTCAAGGCCGCACACGAGGGAGATGAGGTGACCAAGATCACCAAGCGGGAGACGATCGAGGGGGAGCTCGGTCGGTTCGTCCTCAACCAAGGAGAGGAGCCACAAGCAATGTACAACCGGCTCAAGACCTTGGTCAACCAAGTGCGCAACCTCGGGAGCACCAAGTGGGATGACCATGAGATGGTCAAGGTTATTCTAAGATCACTTGTTTTTCATAATCCCACTCAAGTTCAATTAATTCATGGTGATCCTCGATATAAGTTAATGCCTCTTGAGGAAGTTATAGGAAAGTTTGTGAGCTTTGAATTGATGATCAAATGCTCCAAACAAATCATCAACTTGGAGCAAGGCGGCACCTCCACACCCGAGGTGCAACCCATCGCATTCAAGGCGACGGAAGCAGAAAAGAAGGATTCTACACCAAGTAGGATCCCCATCGATGCCTCCAAGCTTGATAATAAGGAGATGGCGCTCATCATCAAGAGCTTCCGTCAAATCCTCAAACAAAGGAAGGGGAAGGACTACAAGCCCCGTTCCAAAAGGGTGTGCTACAAATGTGGTAAGCCCGGTCATTTTATCGCTAAATGCCCTATGTCTAGTGATAGTGATAGGGACAACTACAAGAAGGGAAAGAGGAAGGAAAAGAAAAGATACTACAAGAAGAAGGGCAGCGATGCCCATGTGTGTCGGGAATGGGACTCCGATGAGGGCTCCACCGACTCCTCCTCCGATGAGGACGCCGCCAACATCGCCGTCAACAAAAGGCCTCCTCTTCCCCAACGTCGGTCACAAATGCTTCATGGCAAAGGATGGCAAAAAGAAGAAGGTAAAATCTAGAGCCACCACTAAATATACAACATCTAGTGATGATTATAGCTCTAGTGATAATGAAGATGATTTGCTTAGTCTTTTTGCCAACCTTAACATGCAACAAAAGAAAAAATTAAATGAATTGATAGGAGCCATTCATGAGAAGGATGAACTTTTGGATAGCCAAGAGGAATTCCTTATTAAGGAAAATAAGAAGCATGTTAAGGTGAAAAATGCTTATGCTCAGGAGATAGAAAAGTGTGAAAAATTAACTAGTGAGCTTAGCATTTGCCATGAATCAATTTCCAACCTTAGAACCGAGAATGCCAACTTAATTGCTAAGGTTGAAAAATTAAATGCATGTAATAATTCAATTGTTAGTCTTAGAAATGAAAATGATGATTTAATTGCTAAGATTGACAAATTGAATGTTGCAATTTCTAGCCTTAAGATTGAGAATGATAAATTAATTGCTAAGGCTAAGGATATAAATGTTTGCAATGATTCTATTTCCTATCTTAGAGATGAGAATGCCATGCTAAAATCTAAGATAGATGAATTAAATGTTTGCAAACCCTCTACATCTAGTGTTGATCATGTTACTATTTGTACTAGATGTAGAGACATTAATGTTGATGCTATCCATGATCACCTAGCTTTAATTAAACAACAAAATGATCACATAGCTCAACTTAGCGCTAAAATTAATGAGCATGAAATTGAAAATGAAAAGTTTAAATTTGCTAGAAGCATGCTCTATAATGGGAGACGCCCTGACATTAAGGATGGCATTGGCTTCCAACCGGGAGGCAATGTCAAGCTTAATGCCCCTAAGAAATTGTCTAACATTGTTAAAGGCAAGGCTCCCATGGTTCAGGATAACGAGGGTTACATTTTATATCCTGTTGGTTATCCTGAGCACAAAATTAAGAGAATTCCTGCTAGGAAGTCTCATTCTGTTTCCCATCATGCTTTTATGTATAAGAATGAGGCATCTAGCTCTAGGCATTCTACCCATGTTAAAATGCCTAAAAAGAAATCTCCAACTGCATCAAATGAGCCAATTATTTCATTTAAGACTTTTGATGCATCTTATGTTTTAACTAACAAATCAGGCAAAGTAGTTGCCAAATATATTGGGGCCAAACACAAGGGCTCAAAGACTTGTGTTTGGGTGCCCAAGGTGCTTGTTTCTAATGTGAAAGGACCCAAGACCGTTTGGGTACCTAAGAACAAGGCCTAAAACTGTTTTGCAGGTTTATGCATCCGAGGCTCAAGTTGGATAATTGATAGCGGGTGCACAAACCATATGGCTGGGGAGAAAATGATGTTCTCCTCCTATGAGAAAAACCAAGATCCCCAAAGAACTATCACATTCGGGGATGAAAATCAAGGTTTGGTCAAAGGACTTGGTAAAATTGCAATATCACCTGACCATTCCATTTCCAATGTTTTTCTTGTAGTTTCTTTAGATTATAATTTGCTTTCTGTATCTCAATTATGCAAAATGGGTTACAACTGTCTTTTTAGTGATGTAGGTGTTACTGTCTTTAGAAGAAGTGATGATTAAGTAGCTTCTAAGGGAGTGTTAGAGGGTTAGCTATACTTAGTTGATTTCAATAGAGCTGAACTTGACACTTGCTTAATTGCTAAGACTAATAGGGTTGGCTCTAGCATCGCCGACTAGCCCATGTCGGGATGAAGAATCTTCACAAGCTTCTAAAGGGAGAGCACATTTTAGGACTAACCAATGTTCATTTTGAGAAAGACAGGGTTTGTAGCGGATGCCAAGCAGGAAAGCAAGTTGGTGCCCACCATCCACACAAGAACATCATGACGACCGACAGGCCGCTTGAGCTACTCCACATGGATTTATTCGGCCCGATAGCTTACATAAGCATCGGCGGGAGTAAGTATTGTCTTGTTATTGTGGATGACTATTCTCGCTTCACTTGGATATTCTTTTTGCAGGAAAAATCTCAAACCCAAGAGACCTTAAAGGGATTCTTGAGACGGGCTCAAAATGAGTTTGGCTTAAGGATCAAAAAGATAAGAAGCGACAATGGGACGGAGTTCAAGAACTCTCAAATTGAAGGTTTCCTTGAGGAGGAGGGCATCAAGCATGAGTTCTCTTCTCCCTACACGCCACAACAAAATGGTGTAGTGGAGAGGAAGAATAGAACTCTACTTGACATGGCAAGGACCATGCTTGATGAATACAAGACACCAGACCGATTTTGGGCCGAGGCGATTAACACCGCCTGCTACTCCATCAACTGGTTATATCTACATCGAATCCTCAAGAAGACATCCTATGAACTCCTTACCGGTAAAAAGTCCAATGTTTCATATTTTAGAGTCTTTGGTAGCAAATGTTTTATTCTTGTTAAAAGAGGTAGAAAATCTAAATTTGCTCCTAAGGTTGTGGAAGGCTTTTTATTAGGATATGATTCAAACACAATGGCATATAGAGTCTTTAACAAGTCCACTGGACTAGTTGAAGTTTCTTGTGACATTGTGTTTGATGAGACTAACGGCTTCCAAGTGGAGCAAGTTGATCTTGATGAGCTAGATGATGAAGAGGCTTTGTGCGTCACGCTAAGGAACATGTCCATTGGGGATGTGTGTCCTAAAGAATCCGAGGAGCCAACTCAAGCACAAGATCAACTGTCATCTTCCATTCAAGCATCTCCACCAACTCAAGATGAGGAACAGGCTCAAGATGATGAAGAAGAAGATCAAGAAGATGAGTCACCTCAAGGAGAAGGCAATGATCAAGGGGGAGATGAAGAAAATCATGACAATGAAGATGACCAAGAAGGACAGGGTCAAAGACCGCCACACCCAAGAGTCCACCAAGCGATTCAAAGAGATCACCCCGTGAACACCATCCTCGGTGATATTCATAAGGGGGTAACCACTCGATCTCGAGTCGCACATTTTTGTGAGCATTACTCTTTTGTTTCCTCTATTGAGCCATACAGGGTAGAGGATGCACTAAGAGACTTGGATTGGGTGTTGGCAATGCAAGAGGAGCTCAACAACTTCACGAGGAATGAGGTATGGCATTTGGTTCCACGTCCTAATCAAAATGTTGTAGGAACCAAGTGGGTATTTCGCAACAAGCAAGATGAGCATGGTGTGGTGACAAGGAACAAAGCACGACTTGTGGCCAAGGGCTATTCACAAGTCGAAGGTATGGATTTCGATGAAACCTATGCACCCGTAGCTAGGCTTGAGTCAATTCGCATATTACTTGCCTATGCTACTTACCATGGCTTCAAGCTTTATTAAATGGATGTGAAAAGTGCCTTCCTCAATGGACCAATTAAGGAAGAGGTCTATGTTGAGCAACCTCCCGGCTTTGAGGATAGTGAGTACCCTAACCATGTGTATAAACTCTCTAAGGCGCTTTATGGGCTTAAGCAAGCCCCAAGAGCATGGTATGAATGCATAAGAGATTTTCTTATCACTAATGGCTTCAAAGTCGGTAAAGCTGATCCTACTCTCTTTACTAAAACTATTGCAAAAGATTTGTTTGTATGCCAAATTTATGTTGATGATATCATATTTGGGTCTACTAACAAATCTACTTGTGAAGAGTTTAGTAGGATCATGATTCAAAAATTTGAGATGTCTATGATGGGGGAGTTGAAGTATTTTCTAGGATTTCAAGTCAAGCAACTCCAAGAGGGCACCTTCATCAGCCAAATGAAGTACATTCAAGACATACTTACCAAGTTTGGAACGAAGGATGCCAAACCCATCAAGACACCCATGGGAACCAATGGGCATCTCGACCTCGATACGGGAGGTAAATCCGTAGATCAAAAGGTATACCTATCGATGATAGGATCTCTACTCTATTTATGTGCATCTCGACCGGATATTATGCTTTCCGTATGCATGTGTGCAAGGTTCCTAGCCAATCCTAAGGAAGTTCACCTTAGGGCCGTGAAAAGAATCATGAGATATTTAGTTTATACACCTAAGTTTGGTCTTTGGTACCCCAAGGGATCCACCTTTGATTTAATAGGTTATGCAGATGCTGATTGGGTAGGGTGTAAAATTGATAGAAAGAGCACATCAGGGACTTGTCAGTTTTTGGGAAGATCCCTGGTGTCTTGGGCTTCAAAGAAACAAAACTCAGTAGCTCTTTCTACCGCCAAAGCCGGGTATATTACCGCAGGTCATTGTTGCGCGCAATTACTTTGGATGAGGCAAACCCTCAGGGACTATGGCTACAAATTTAGCAAAGTCCCTCTCCTATGTGATAATGAGAGTGCAATCCGCATGGCGGATAATCCTATTAAACACAGCCGCACTAAGCACATAGCCATTCGGTATCACTTTTTGAGAGATCACCAATAAAGGGGGGATATCGAGATTGCTTATGTTAGCACCAAAGAACAACTAGCCGATATCTTTACCAAACCGTTAGATGAGAAAACCTTTACCAAACTTAGGAATGAGCTAAACATTCTTGATTCTCGGAATTTTGATTGATACTTTGCACACATAGCTCATTTATATACCTGTGATCATATCTCTTTTATGTCTATGACTGATGTGTTTTCAAGTGTATTCTTATGCTTAGTCATCTAATTGAAAGGGAAATGAAGTATTCGGTAAAGATGACGCTTCCACTCAACTCCATTGGTATTATTTACTCTTTGCCGGTATTCCGTCATCTCTCCACATTGGTATAATCTTTTCATTCATATATTGTTTGCCAAAGGGGGAGAGAATTTAAAGAGGGCTCACAAAGTCTTCGTTTTTGGTGATTAATGCCAAAGGGGGAGAGAGTATTAGCCCAAAGCAAAAGGACCGCACCACCACCTAATTTTTAATTGTGTGTTGAAAATTTTTATTGGTATATTTCAAATTGGTATTCCTCTAATGAGAGTATCTCAATTGGTATATCCCAAAACCCTCTTGAAAGCTAAGAGGAGAATTTCATTTAGGGGGAGTTTTGTTTAAGTCAAAGGAAAAGCATTTGAAACAGGGGGAAAAAATTTCAAATCTTGAAAATGCTTCTTTCAATCTTATTCATATACCTTTGACTATTTGAAAAGGATTTTGAAAAGAATTTTACAAAGAATTTGCAAAAACAAAACTAGTGGTCCAAGCGTGGTCCAAAATGTTAAATAAAAGAAAGCAATCCATGCATATCTAGTAGAAGTAAAATATTGGTTTAATTCCAAGCAACCTTTGCACTTATATTATGCAAACTAGATCAATTCTACACTTGTATATTTGCTTTGGTTTGTGTTGGCATCAATCACCAAAAAGGGGGGAGATTGAAAGGGAAATAGGGTCAAACCTTTTCCTAAATGATTTTGGTGGTTGAAAATCCCAACACAAACAATTAGACTAACTAGTTTGCTCTAGATTATATGTTCTACAGGTGCCAAAGGTTCAACACAAACCAATAAAAAGTTGAAGTTAGGGTTCAAAAAGAAAGGAGCTAAAGAAACCGAAGGCAGCCCTGGTCTGGCGCACCAGACTGTCCGGTGCCCCACCGGACAGTGTCCGGTGCACTAGGGATCGTACACTCTGAACTTGCCACCTTCGGGTTTCTGGAGAGCCACTCCACTATAATTCACCGGACTATCCGGTGTAGCACCGGACTGTCCGGTGCGCCAAGCGGAGCAACGTCTACTGCGCCAACGGTTGTCTGCAAAAGTGAACAGTGCGCGGACAGTTCGCGCAGAGTCAGAGCAGCACCAGAAGGCGTACCAGACAGTGAACAGTGCTTGTCCGGTGCGGCACCGGACTGTCCGGTGCCCCATGAAGACAGAGCTCCAACGGTCAAAACTGTCAGAACCCTAATGGTTGGGTGATGTGGCTGCCACACCAGACAGTGTTCGGTGGCGCACCGGACTGTCCGGTGCGCCCATCGACAGCAGCCCTCCCAACGGTTGGTTTGGTGGTTGGGGCTATAAATACCCCCAACCACCACCATTCAAGGCATCCAAGTTTCCAGCATTTTGCATTCAATACAAGAGCTCTAGACTTCACTCCAAGACACAAACAAGAGATCAAATCCTCTCCAAAGTCCACAACCACTCCAAACACTTAGTGACTTGTGAGAGAGAATTTCGTGTTCATTTGAGTTCTTATCGCTTGGATCGCTTTTCTTCTTCCCCATTCTTGTTCTCAAGACATTTTTAATCAAAGCAAGAGATACCAAGTTGTGGTGGTCCTTGTAGGGGTCTAAGTGACCCGTTTGATTGAGGAGAAAGCTCACTCGGTCTAAGTGACCATTTGAGAGAGGGAAAGGGTTGAAAGAGACCCGGTCTTTGTGACCACCTCAACGGGGACTAGGTTTGCAAGAACTGAACCTCGGTAAAACAAATCACCGTGTCACTCTCTTTATTTGCTTGTGATTTGTTTTCGCCCTCTCTTTCGGACTCAGATTTAATTCTAACGCTAACCCCGGCTTATAGTTGTGCTTTATGTTTATAATTTTCAAATTCTGCCTATTCACCCCCCTCTAGGCGACTTTCAGAAATGAGACCAGCTTACTGGAAATTAAAGAGAGTCAACCTCAACTCTACCCCATCAAAAAGGTTCCGTAGATCCCTGTTGGTCACTTGTTCTCGAATGTTGTGGATCAAGAACAAGGCAACATAATTGTTAATCGTTAAGGACCTTCGTCCCTCGAAGCATTTTCTCCTTACGTGTATAATGCTTCTCAAATGAAAGTCAAGAAGGACACACCTTCATCATTTCAATATAAGGGTGGAAATGCGAAGGAATAAATATGAAAATCATATCTTAATAATCCATTTACTCATTCATTCCATATAAAACACATATGAATATCAATAATGTTAATATTACAGTGATACCTTCGACTTGCTCGAAGGCGAGGATGCAGGAGAGTGAATACAATTCAGCGTGAACAGTACGAGGTTACTGTTCATCTATTTATAGGCACGAGACGCAGCCTGGGCAAAAGTACATTTATGTCCTTAATGTTTACACATGATCGTAATACAAATTATAAAGGATTGAGTAGTCTTTTCTTCCTTTGGACATTATCAACATTCCTCCGCTTCGCTACGAGCCGAAACCTTTCCATCTAGTAACAGCTTCGGCTTTTGTTCTTATCTACTTTGGATCCATCTTCATCTTGTGCGTCCTTCGTCATAGGAAAGAGGCTTCCTGTAATAGTTCATGCTAAATACAAATAGTTAATTATGTTTTTGAGGACCTTCGGAAGTAGAAGGCCCCCAACAGTAGCCCCTCGCAGTATTAATTTGTTTCTTTGTAACAAATTTAGACTGCAACGTGAACGAAGGCCTTTAGCCGAAGGTCCGAAAAAACACCTTCCCTTCGCTAGAATAGCGAATGACACTGACATGCAGGACCCACCAGACCGTGGGGCGCTAGGCATATAAATAGGAGCCCGCATCAAAAACATTTTTGTGCCATTTCAGCTGCTTTCACTGTACTTGTCATTTCAAATTCTCTTGCTTTGCTGAGTTTAATTGGATTTTAAGCTTCGACATTTCAACGTCCTTCGGTTTGATGGCTGATGGGAAGAAGATTGTCGACCCTATGTTGTCTGGGTTTTACGAAGCTATGGAAAGAACAAATGCAGAGAAGATCGCTCATGAGACGTTAGCTGGAATATCTACGGGTTCTTGTGATACCCAATTTTCAAAAGGAAGAGAAATTGAAGATTATTCTTTTTTTTCCTTGTTTTCTCTTCGGGTCCTGTGCTATAGGGGTTTGGAACTTTTAGGAAGCATTCACCAGTAAAACAGTAGAATTCTTGTTCGACTGGTGCCCTGGGATCGGGAACGGACGCGAGAGCGAGTTTGGGCCGTGGATCTCGATCCGGCGGTGGGGAGCCCATTAGTTCTCCCCCCTTAACCCTAGCCGCCCCTCCCCTATTCCCCTTTGGTTGCAGCCGCCCCCCCTCCCCTATTCCCCTTTGTGGCCGCCACCCCCCCTCTCTCTCCCTCTCCTTCTCCCCCAAGTGATTGCAGCACCACCCCTCAACCCTAGCCGCCCCCTCCTCCTCTCCATGGTGCAGCCTCCCTGCTTGGTACCCCGTCGTGTGGGTGCGAGTCTTCCATTGGAGTTTGGAGGGAGGAAGAAGGAAGAAAGGAAGGAGGAAAGGAGGAACCCAAGGTGATTTTAAGATCATTCTTTTTAGTATTTGTGCTGCAATCCAATTGATTACATGTTTACCTATGCGAATCGGTATAGGTGCTGTCCAGATTTTTGTGGGAGGACGAACAACAGTAGTTCTAGGGATTTCTGGGGATTTTTCGTGAGAAATTAGTGATAATCCATATGGGAATCATGTATAGCTTTGTCATACCTTTCCAACGAGTACTTATGCGCTCGATTCGGAGTTATAATTTAGGAGATATCGCTGTTTGAATCTGGGTATGTTGCTGTCCAAAAAACAGATTTCTGCAGGTGGGCGAACAGCAGTAGTATTAGCAGTTTCTAGGGATTTTTCGTGGGAATTTAGTGATAATCAATATGAGAATCATGTAGATATTTGTCATACCTTTCCAACGAGTACTTATGCGCTTGATTCGGAGTTATAAATTAGGAGATATCGCTGTTTGAATCCGGGTATGTTGCTGTCCAAAAACAGATTGCAGGATGTATCTTGTGGACGGTTTTGGGCTAAGTAGATGTGGGAATTTAATTATCTTTTGAATACAAAACTTGTGAGGAATTTTATGTAGATGCTTCCGGAGTTTTCGATTGATATCACTGCTGTTATAATTTTAAAGTTATGAAATTATCAAACAGTGCCGCTGCAATTTGGTGGTGATGGGGAGAGTTGTCGCTCGCGACGGGTTGGAATTGTGCGTAGGTGTGGCGTTGTTTATTACCGTTTGTTATGTGAATTTGTGCACTAAGGTGTGTGTCAAAAACAGGTGGTGGACATCCGGATCGTACTTAGTACCATACCAAATTCCCGGTGAAGGCAAGTAAATACAGTGGTGGTTGCTACCGTTTGGTTTGCATCCTATTCCCTGTTATTGAGTATGCATAAGTTTTAAATATGTTATTCATTGAATTCTATGATGAAGTTTATTTGTTTGAAAGTATTAATTCTCAATTGTCTAATATTGTGGATGATCATGATTTGGTAATGATATATGTGGTTGATTCCCATCTTGGATGAAGTTGAAGTATCTTTTTGAATCACGTTATATGAAGTGTTGTAGGCATGTCGTGCACATCGCATCATCCATCTTGCATTTTGAAGTTATGTCGTGATCTTATGGTCCGACCGTACCGGTACATTTTTAGCATCGTACGTTGCCCGAGGAGGGGTACGATGCGGCTTCATATCCTTAGAGGGTATGAAGGCAGAAGTCATCCTTGCATTTGCAGACATTTTCACTCATGAGGTATATATGAAGTGTGACATTACTATGTTACTATTGTGGTTTCTATCTGCGAGGTGTGGTAACTAGGAGTGTTGTACGTTGTATACGTGCTGCACCTCTGTGATAAGAAGGTTGTGAAATCAAGTGGTGGTAAAACAATGTTCTTATGTGGTTAAACAGTTTGATATTATTTTACTTGCTGAGATATGTCATCTCACTCTTGCATTACTCAATGCAGGTACTTGATACATGTTGGGAATGAGGGGAGTAGCAGCACATGCACTTTCACTCTCATAATAACGCTGCCTAGGCGCAGCCATGATTTAATTAGAAACTTGTTGTCAAAGGAAGTTTGTTTTTTTAGCTAGTCGTGCGCACTGGTTAATTCAGTTCATGTCGTATGTTTAACTTCCCTTTGCTAGCCGATTAATAATACTTAGTATGTTTTTGTCATGATATATGTTTATACACTGTTGCCCCCCATTTATGCAATTTTGCAAAGGAGATGCTGCCGAAATTTTATATAGATGTCATAAGTGTAGTTCAGTAGCATTCTGGGGTGTTTTTGGAGCCCGGGGTGTTACAGTTCTAGTGACAGTGAAGGTTTTTATGTGGAAAGCGAGAGTGAGGACGCCAAAAATCAGCCCTAAAGACCAAGTCATGTTGTCTTCGGGAAATCAACCATTAAGCAAGGGGCAAATTGATGCAATGAGAGGAAGGTACTTCCGTGATATCTCTATTGTGAGGGCTGGAGGGGAAAGTAATGTCCCTCTGCCCAAAGCTGACAAGCTGGTGGTTTATAGGAGCTTCATGAAGGCAGGGCTTCGGTTCCCTTTGGATAAGTTGCTGGTTGAAGTTTTAAAGACTTTCGAAATTTATCTTCATCAGCTGACCCCCGAAGCTATTATCAAGATGGGGGTCTTTATTTGGGCCATGAGGAGTCAGGGGCTAGAACTGGATGAACAATGTTTTTGCAACATGCATGAGCTGTCCTATGAGACAAACGCTATAGGCAAGGAGCAATATCATAACACTTTGGCTGCTACAACTTCGTGTCTCGCTCTTGGGTGAGCTACCCTGTTCCAACGTTTCAGAAGAGATGGCCGGGGGCCTAGATGCAAGAGTGGTTCTATGTGAAAACGACTTGGTTGAAAGGGAAGGTATTAAGGGGATTATCCAACGCCCTATCTGGTCTCGTTTTGGCATTAGAAGGCCATCCACTGCACTTGGGAACAACATACAAGCATGTCAGACCGCCTTTAATACAATATGCACTTACATAGGCACCAGAGACTTAGTCCAAGAGCATATTGTAACACCTTAATATCCCACTGTTGGTATTTGGGGGAAAATCTTTCTATAAAATTTAAATAGATAAGACCCTCTTAAAAATATTATTAAGATATCCATTTTAATAATAAATTTGAAGATACTCTTAAACAAGAAACTTAAGCTAAGATACCTTTTAATAAAGATTATATACTTGGGATTATCTTCTTAAAGTAAATAAGTAACTAATAAATAGATAAGGTAAGTTTGATCTCTTGATGATAATTTTGGTGAAGCATTTTATGGAGAACATAAACTTGACTTCCAATTCTAAATAAAAACATAAAATAGTAAAAGAGAAATAAAATATTGTATAAAGTATAGAAAATAAATACATAAATAAAAATATTTTATTCCTACTGATATTTGAATGTGAGTAGTTAACCCAAAATATGAAACTCACCACGAAGTTCAAAATTCAAATTTAAAATTCAAAAATAAGAAAAGAAAAGGAAAACAGATAAAGAAAAAGGAAAAGAGGGGGGGGGCGAATGCGTCCTGGGTCCAATCTCACACGGGCGGCCCATTCTCCCCTTTCCTCCGTGCAGCCCAACTGAGGGATTCGCGCGCCGACACATGGGAACGCGCCGTCAGCGACTGCTCCTCACCTGCACTTGTGCGCTGACATGGCGGCCCCACCCGCCTGGCGCTCTCTCTCTCCGCTCACATGTGCCACTGGGTAGTCGGGCCGGGTTGTCAGTTGTCTCTCCGCAACGGATCCACCGCGCATGGCGGAGGCGTGCTGTGATCCACAGACGACTTTGGTTCACCTGGGCACTGACCTCGCCACGAAATAAAGCCAACCTACGCGCATAATGGCCAAGCTAACCTTCGCCAGCCGCATCCCTGACCTCGAACCCCCAATCCCTACTGTGACCATCGAACAAGGGAGAAGAAAGGTGCCGCCCTCGGGGAATCAGGCCGACACCGGAGCCCCACTATCGGGTGTGGTGCCGGGAGCCTCACATTGCGGCATGGAAGGTGTTCGAAACTTTGCCGTGGACAGTTTGCGCTTGAAGCCGTCAGAATTTCTCAACAATCTTCCTGCTCTCCACTGAACCGCAGATCTATGTGGCCAGCGTCTTTGTCACCGCTATCTAGGGTAAGACCTAATTCATTCGGTTCGTCGCATACTCTAGATCGTTTAGCATTTAGCTGCACCGTCAATCGAGTTCTTGGTCGCCCAATCGCGTCACACCGGCAAGGACGCCGCTGTTGACCACGTGCGCCATCGCGCCTGTGTCTCCATGGGGAAGAAAACCCTCCAGCCGTCAGATTAATGTCGTGCGGTTTAGATTAGATCTAGGGAGGGTAAACATTGTGGCCCTGGATTGCCTAGCAATGGCCGAGATGAGATCAAGCGTCACGGCTTGGCTGGGGCCATTGGATCTGTTTTAGAGGGATAGGATTAGAGATGGGGAGAGAAATAGTTATGGGCTACTCGATCCCATGCCAATGGTGTAGATCTGATCTTGGACATCAGGTGGACAGGAGTAATCTGGGCCGTCAACACTGATCCAACGGCCGAGATCCCGCGTACCCCTTCGGCCACCACTTTGCAAATGAGCCCCTATGTTTTATATGAATAAAACCCGCAGTCCATCGGCACGAAGTTTTGAGTCTTAGAAACTTTTGCGCCGTTGCCCTTGGCTTCTCTAGAATTTGAGGCGCAGTCCATGTCTTTAATAAAACCAGAGAAATTATCTAGGAAATGATTTTCAATATAAAATTAATTATAGAAACTTAATTAATTCCTAGAAAATGCATTTTAACTCCTTTTTAGTCCATTCTAGTTCCTATAATTTTGTAATAATGTTGTTTATCACATAGTGTCTCTGTTTTGACATAAAAATCATATTAAACAATATCTCTTAATTAATCTTGTATCGAATACATAAAACCTTCAGAAAATCATAACTTCTTCATTTAATTCTGAATTGACTCGTTCCAGTTGCGTTAGTTTCGTATAAATATTTACTATGCAATAACAACATTTATTGTACCATGTTTCATTCTTTTATAACTAGACCTTTAAATTTATGTTGGTTAGTCTTGTTAATCTGCTTATCATTATAATCTACTAAAATATGATCTATGGTCAATTTATAATTTAGATTAAAGTTGAATTAATTACTACTTTAGATTATCTTCTCTCTGGGATTATAAAATAAACATAGAATCTAGTTTTTATCATTTAATCACATCATAACTTGATGACCGTATCTCTGAGTTTAGTAGTTCACGAACCCACGATCTCGTAGCGACGCGTAGTTCATTATTATGCAGTTTGTTCTTATGTTTGGTGTGATGTTAATTTTGTTTACACCATGTTTGTTTGTATTGCTACGACTAGCAGTGATATCACGTGGATTTAAGGATCATCCTGGTACCTGGATCTCAAGTCGCAGGCAAGTTATGCCCTTGATCACTTCCTTTTTACCCAGTCATGTTCTTATTAATCATAATGATCTGCATAGGTTAATTTGATGGGATCCAATAGGTTACCCTAGTTTTGGCTATCTTTATACCTTGTTTTACCACTGAATTTTTGGGTAGTATATGATATTTCTTTATGTGGTTTTGGGTATAGAGATATACATTACTCATGTTCACACTTTTGTTATCAGTTTATTATTTACTGTTCATTATAAGATCATTATGTTAATGGGAACATGGAGAACCACCCGGGAAAACAGTGCCACCATAAGGGTGGTATGGGACGCCCTTGGTTGACTAATTAGGAAAGCTAGTGGAAGATTATCTTACCCGAAAGGGGCAAGGGCAGTAGGGGAGTTGCATGCAGGGAGGTTATCGGGTTGATTTTGCTGCGATGGCGGTCAGATGAGGGATTTTTGCAAGTGCTCTTCCCATAAACTGTAGCGGGTTTTTGAAAGCTAGTGGAACTTTGTAAAGGCCTCGTAGTGGATCCCTAGCCATTCACCTCGGTAGTGTCTAAGGGCCTTGCAAACCCTGACGACATGGGATACATGACTTGTGGATACAGGGTACAACCTCTATAGAGTGTAAAACTGGTATACTAGCCGTGCTCACGGTCATGAGCGGCTCGGACACTCACATGATTAATTTATGGAACTTAAATTCAATTTGTCATTTGCATTGCATGGGATTATTTAATAATTATGTTCTATTATTTATTATGGTTTGATATTTACTTACACTTAGTAACTGCTAATAAAATTTGACCAACTTATTAAAAGCAATGCTCAGCTTCAACCTTTATCTTGTTGATCAGCCTTACACTTCACATGAACTGCCACCTTTGGTGAGTTCATGCACATTATTCCCCACAACCTGTTGGGCGATGAACATGTGTGAGCTCACCCTTGCTGTCTCACACCACCCCCACAGGAGAAGTACAGATGGTTCAAGAGGAGCCATGCAACGAGGAGTTTGATCTGATCTAAGTGGCGTCTCCCAGTTGACTTATTGGCGCCAAGGATGGACTTTAGTTCATTTTATATTTATCATTTATTTTGTAAGACTTCTGCCATGTAATAAGTACTCTGATGATAATGTGACATTATCTCTATACACTCTGTTCTTATATATGTTGTCTTCTTTGACGCATGTATGAGAAGCACCCGGCTTTGTTCCTTAAATCCGGGTGTGACAGAAGTGGTATCAGAGGAATGTTGACTGTAGGACGAAACCTAGATAGAACTGGACAACCATTGTCTACTTACCTTTCTCTGATTCTTTTCTAAACTTATCTTAATCTTTTCTAATTTCGCTTTACTCTGATTATTCTTACCTTTTCCTTCCTAAAGACAAATGTGGATTTCACACTTTGAAATCCTGTGTCTAAAGTAACCTTTAGGAATAGGAGACCTACTCTTAGGAACAAAAACAAAACTATTTTTATAGGTATTTATACGCTTGAGTGTTTGTTCTTATGATACCTGCCTGATTTGGATCTTTGATTGAGTTTGATTAGTTGTGGAGTAATGTTCATAATTACATCTGCAGATACATATAGGCATAAATAGAATTCATAAGATAACTAAACAACTTAGATTATCCACCATTAAAGTGTATCCATTTCATATAGATCCCTCTCATCTTAAAAGACTCTCTCTTATTGTCGGCGTTTCGACCCCGGGGGGTCCCTAGATCGACGAGTAAATTGTCGCTGCGTGTCCCAGCCCAGATGGGTCGGCGCGAGACGGAGCACAAGGGGGGGAAACCAGTGAGGGGAAACCACGGCCTCGTGTTGTCCTGCGCCCAGGGCGGATGCGCTTGCAGTAGGGGGTTACAAGCGTTCGCGAGGGAGAGAGAGAGGGCGTGAGACTGCGCGTCAGCCCGTTCTCCCGCGCGGCCACCTTTTTCGTACGAGGGCCCTGGACCTTCCTTTTATAGACGTAAGGAGAGGGTCCAGGTGTACAACGGGGGGTGTAGCAGCGTGCTAACGTATCTAGCAGAGGGGAGCCAGAGCCCTATGTACATGCCGACGTGGCTGTCGGAGAGGTGTTGGAGCCCTGTTCATGTGGCGTCGTGGCCGTCGAAGGAGCGCTTGAGCCCTATAGAAGCACAGCTGTCGGGGCTATCGGATTCTTGCTGATGTCTCCTTGCTTCCGTAGGGGGCTGAGAACCGCCATCGTCATGGAGCACGCAGGGTGCCATCATTGCTTGTTTAACCGGGGCGAGCCAGATGGGACGCCGGTCTTGTTCCCCGTAGCCTGAGCTAGCTAGGGGTAGGGTAATGATGTACCCCCCTGCGACGTGGTTGGTCCGAGCCCAAGGTCGGGCGAGGCGGTGGCTCCTCCGAGGTCGAGGCTGAGTTCGAGCCTGGGGGTCGGGCGAGGCGGAGACCGTCGTCCGAGGTCGAGGTTGAGTCCGAGCCCTGGGGTCGGGCGAGGCGGAGACCGTCTTCCGAGGTCGAGGTAGAGTCCGAGCCCTGGGGTCGGGTGAGGCGGAGACCATCTTCCAAGGTCGAGGTAGAGTCGGAGCCCTGGGGTCGGGCGAGGCGGAGACCGTCTTCCGAGGTCGAGGTAGAGTCTGAGCCCTGGGGTCGGGCGAGGCGGAGACCGTCTTCTGAGGTCGAGGTAGAGTCCGAGCCCGGGGTCGGGCGAGGCGGAGATCGTCGTCCGAGGTCGAGGTTGAGTCCGAGCCCTGGGGTCGGGCGAGGCGGAGACCGTCTTCCGAGGTCGAGATAGAGTCCGAGCCCTGGGGTCGGGTGAGGCGGAGACTGTCTTCCGAGGTCGAGGTAGAGTCCGAGCCCTAGGGTCGGGCGAGGCGGAGACCGTCTTCCAAGGTCAAGGTAGAGTCCGAGCCCTGGGGTCGGGCGAGGCGGAGACCGTCTTCCGGAGTCGAGGTAGAGTCCGAGCCCTGGGGTCGGGCGAGGCGGAGATTCCTATGGCGCCCGAGGCTAGACTTGGCTGCTGTCAGCCTCACCTTGGCGGGTGGCACAGCAGTCGGAGCAGCGCAGGCGACGCTGTTTTCCTGTCAGGTCAGTCAGTGGAGGGGCGAAGTGACTGCAGTCACTTCGGCCTTGTCGACTGGAGAGCGCGCGTCAGGAGAAGGTGTCAGGCGATCCTTGCATTGAATGCTCCTGCGATTCGGTCGGCTGGCGAGGCGATCTGGCCAAGGTTGCTTCTCCGCGAAGCTTGCCCGAGCAGGGCCTCGGGCGAGTTGAAGGTGCGCCCATTGCTTGAGGGGGCCATCGGGCGAGGCGTGAATCTGCCTTGGTCTACCGTTCCTGCCCGAGGCTGGGCTCGGGAGAGGCGAGATCGTATCCCTTGAGTGGACGGAGCCTTGACCGGAATTGCGCCCATCAGGCCTTTGCAGCTTTGTGCTGATGGGGGTTACCAGCTGAGATTAGGAGTCTTGGGGGTACCCCTAATTACGGTCCCCGACAGTAGCCCCCAAGCCTCAAAGGGAGTGTGGGTACTCGCTTGGAGGCTTTGTCGCATTTTTTTGCAAGGGGACCGGCCTTTCTCGGTTGCATTTTGTTCCGGTGGGTGCGCGCGAGCGCACCCGCCGGGTGTAGCCCCCGAGGCCTCGGAGGAGTGGTTTGACTCCTTCGAGGTCTTAGTGCCTTTCGTGATGCCTTGGTCGGCCTGGTTGTTCCCTCATGCGAACTGGTCGTTGCCCGGGTGCATAGTCAGGTTCCGAGTTCTCGGGCTGGTATGTTGATGCTGTCAACGGTTTGGCCGGAGCCGGGTTTGGGAGAGCAGCCCCCGAGCCTCTGCACAGGGCGAGAGGACGGTCAAGGACTGACTCGGCTTTTTTCATACGCCCCTTCGTCGCCTTTCCGCAAGGAGGAGGGGGGGAAGCGCCATGTTGCCCTCGGAGGGCGCCGAACATGGTGTCTCCGGTGAGTTGCTAACGGGTGATCCGAGTGGACGCTCGTGCCCCGTTCGATAAGGGTCAATTAGTGGCCCAGAGGCGCGCTCCAAAAGTACCTACAGGTGATTTGCCGGACCCGGTCCCGTTTGATAGGGTCCGAGGGCTCGATGCCTCCCTCTGATGGGATTCCGTTACAGAATCGCTCCTGCTGGTCTCGGAAATGTCCTAGGGTACCTCGGGAGCGTAGCCCGAGCCTTGGTTATGTATCGAACGTACCCAGAGTCATCCCTCACTCTGCGTGCTCTGGGGCGACTGTCGAACCCATCGGGGGGCCAGCCTACGAACCCCTGATCAGTAGTGGGCGCGGAGCCCGAGTGGCCTGAGGCGGCTGTCGAACCCTTCCGAGGGGCCAGCCTACGAACCTCTGACCAGTAGTGGGGGCTCGGAGCCCGAGTGCTCTGAGGCGGCTGTCGAACCCTTCTGAGGGGCCAGCCTTCGAACCTCTGATCAGTAGGAGGGCTCGGGGCCCGCTTCCTTCGCGGAGAAGGATCCCTTTCGGAGTATCCCCCTTTCCCGGTCCCTGTAGCAAGAGAGAGAAAGGGGAAGAAGAAAAGGATATGAAATTGAACGTCGTGGCGCACCTTTTTTGGCGTGGTCATTATGGCGGAGGTGAAGCGTCGCCCGCTTTGCCTGCCAAAGGTGTCGCCTGCCCCGCCACAAAGTTAATGCGACGGGACGAGTGGTTCGTGGAGCAGCCGTTGTGCATGCGCGAGCCGTTCGAGGAACGGGCGTTTCGCCTTCGAGTTTTGGATTTCGCGGCGGGTTCGGGCGGAGTGTTGAACGGGTCTTGCCCGGGCCTTTATATATTCGGAAGAGGGTCTAGTGGTCATTTTTTGCTCTGCTACTCGCCTCTGCTTAGGTTTCCGCAACCTGAGGGAATAGCCAGAGAAAGAAAACCTCGCACCTTGTCCGCTCCGCCGCCACCTTCTTCGCTTGGTGATGGCCGACCGGGTAACCGTCGTTCCGCCGCGCGACCCGTGGCCTTTCTCCACCATCACGGCGGACGATCTGGAGGCCCTTGTTGCTGACGGCTTTCTTCGTCCCCTCTCCGGTGACCCGCAGCCGGAGTGGATGGCTCCTCCGAGCAGAGCCGCCCCATCCCCGTCGTCGGGGTATGTGCTAAGTTTCGTCTCTTTCCATGAGCGGGGGTTCGGAGTGCCAACAAGTCGTTTCATGCGGGTGATTCTGCATTTCTACGGGGTGGAGCTGCACAATCTCAACACCAACTCCATCGCGCAAGCAGCCATCTTTGCGGCGGTTTGCGAAGGATTTTTGGGGATTGACCCCCACTGGGATCTGTGGACCCACCTCTTCCCCGTGGAGCCTTTTGCCTCGATGACGGGGGAGAAGAGAGTCCGCATGGCGGTGCGGGCCGGTGGCTGCATCCTCCAGTTGAGGTAGGCGCGCGCGCAACAGTACATCCCCGCCATCCTTGTGTCTTCGAACAAGGGGTGGCAGCGCCGGTGGTTTTACCTCCAGAATGACGATGGGAGGCTCCAGTCGTTTTCTCAACGAGTGGTGACCGCCGCCGGTAGCAACTGGCGCTATGGGGCTCCGCGCGAGAGACAGAAGAACCTCCAGCACCTTCTGGAGGCCTTGCAGGAGCTGCGGGATGGAGGGCTTACCGCCGCGGGGGTGGTTGCCGCCATCCATCGCCGGAGGGTGCTCCCCTTGACGGAGCGGCGACTGCTACTTTCGGAGATGACGCCGGGGGTCGACTTGGGGGGTTCGCAGGTGTCCTTGGTCCCCCTCCCCGCCGATGACCTCCACAGGCGGGTAGCCGACACTGTAGGGAGGCTAGATGCCGGCGCCCTCACCTAGCTCCCGATGCGTCCCGAGCGCAGGTGCATGTCCCTGGTGAGTGTCTGCTCCTTCTTCTTTCTTGTGTCAGATTGCCCTTGGTTCTCACAGTCGAGACCTTTCGTCCGTCTCCAGGAGCTGGGGTCTCACAAGCCTTCCCTGCCACTGGTCCCGGAGGACGCGGTGGACCGAGCTGCGCGGAGGGATGCTACGGAGAAGAAGGAGAAGAAGGACGCGAAGAAGGCTCGGGCCCGCGAGCGGATGCGGGCTTGGGACGCCTTGGAGAAGCGTCATCAGTGGCAGGAGAGGGACGGGCTCCCGAGGGAGCCGTCGCCGGAGACGCCCGACGATGACGACGACGATGATGAAGACGACGACATGGCTGCCCGCCTTGGCCTCAGCACGGATCTAAGGCTGGGCCAGGGGTCGTCGAGCTAGCCCCCGAGTGGGTCGGTGCCGTCGGTATCCAGGGCCGGGACATCAGGGTCCCGATCCGAAGAACAGGGGTAGGCCGAGGGGGTACTTGACCCCTTGGCCAAGGTAGTTGAGGTGACCCCAGGGAGTCAGGCCGTCCCGCCTGTTCCCTAAGAGCCGTTGCCCGTGTCGGCAGCAGAGGAGGCTGATCCTCAGGTCTCCGTGTCCGCGCCTGGGCGGACCGTTCCTTCGGCGCCCCGGGCGCCCGAAGCAGGGATGGTGCCGAAGCCGGCAGCGGGGCGAACCTTGGTGGTGCCCGTGGGGACTGAGGCTCGAGGGGCCTCCCCGTAGGCATGATTGGTCGTGGCCCGGAGTGGGTAAGTATCTGAGGATATCTCTGTCCCGGCTCCTTCTTTGTGTGTCCTGATCCTGCTCTTCCCTTTCTTCCCAGCAAACGGAGGCACGGTTCGACCGGTGTGGCTCCCCGAAAGGTCTTTAAGACGGCGCCAGCTTCTGCAGCCGGTGCCGCACCGGGCCTCGCCGACCGGCTGGCCTCTACACAAGGTGCCCCCGAGCAGGGGGTTCAGGTGGCACAAGTTGCCGTGGGGCAAGCTCCCAAGGCCGACCCCTCCGTCGAGGCGGCCGTCATGTCGAGGGGGACTGCTGGCGCGGCCGCGGCCTCGAGTCCACCAGACGTGTTGTCGGCGCTGGCACTGGCTTCTGCCGAGGCTGTTGCCGCTCTGGCCATGGAGCCACCCGTCGTCGCCGATGCTGAGATGGCCGAGGCGCCGCTACTCGAGGCCGGTGATCGGAAACCTGCCCCCTTAGCCGAGGAGGTTCCTAATGCACCGACTGAAGGGGGTGCCGATGCCTTGGAGGAGTGGGGCACAGAACCGCGGCCCGTTCTGGGGAGCGGCGACCTCGTCCTCGCGCGGTGCAGCCCCAACGAGAGGCGACGGTCGCTCCGGTTCTGGGCCCGTGGTGCTTCGAAACCCCTCTTCATTCTTGACGAAGAGCGAGAGGAGCAGTCTTGGGATGAGCTTCGTGAGTGTGCCGAGGCAACGGTGGGGTCGCTTCGGTCGACCCTGGAGGTCCTTTCTAGGGACGTTCCCAGGATCCTCTAGGTAAGGATTTCAGGCATACCTTTCACGTGATCAAGGCGTTCTTTGTGACGCCCCGCTTCCCTTCCTCAGGATCTGACGGATCTGAGCACCGCCAAGTCGTCGTTCATCCACCATGAGGCCGACGTCTGGGGTTCACTGCGGTTTCTGAGGACCACACTTGCCGAGGCTACCGAGCGCCTCTCCCAACGGAGCGCCGAGGCGGCGGACCTTCGGTTGCTCTGCGACGAGCTGGGGGTAGAGGTAGCGGCGGCACGCGCGGAGGCGCAGCGACGGTAGTTGGAGCTTGGCCAGGTCATCGGGGAGCAGGACCAATCTCAGGGCTGGGCCGCCGAGGCTGAAGGCCGGGCTGAGGCCCTTGGGGGCCAGCTAGCCAAGGCGTCCGCTCGGGCTGGAGCCCTTGCGGCAGACCTGGCCGTGGCCATTGGGTTTGCTCAGTCCGCCCAAGCCGCAGCCTCGGAGCAGCGTGCCCGGGCTGAAGGTATGTCTTGGCTGTTTTGAGATTTTGTTGCTGCTTCATTCTTCAACTTGCGTTTGAAGACTTCTGCTTTGGCTGTTTGCAGAGCTCGAGTCTGCCCTCAACGAGTCCGCCAAGGCACTTGCCCAGGCGACTGAGCAAAAGGAGGCCGACCGTGTGGCCATGTCCGAGGCTATCTCGGCCTTCTGCCAGATCTTTAGTCTTGACGACGTCCCCTCGGGAAGCTCCCCTCAGAGTCGCCTGTGGGCCTTGGGTGACCACGCGGGCGGCAGACTCCGCGAGGCGCTGCATCATGGCGTTAGGCGGGCCTTCGCTGTGCTTGCTTCCCACTATGATGTGGATCTGGAGCGGGTCAGCGAGGGGTACTGCCTTCCCGACGAAGACGAAGCTGCCCTGGCCGAAGTTCAGAGGCTTGACCGAAGTCCTTGATGGGCCCCATGTTGGTGATGGCCGCGATTTTCTCCGGGTTGGCCTCGATGCCTCGCTTGGAGATGATGAACCCCAGGAGCATGCCTCGAGGGACTCCGAAGACACACTTCTCGGGATTGAGTTTTACGCCTTTCGCTTTGAGACACTTGAATGTCGTTTTAAGGTTAGAGAGGAGGTTGGAGGCTTTCCTCGTCTTGACTACGATGTCATCGACGTAAGCCTCGACCGTTCGACCAATGTACTGTCCGAACATGTGGTTCATGCACCTTTGGTACGTCGCGCCTGTATTCCTTAAACCGAATGGCATAGTAATATAGCAGTACATGCCAAAGGGTGTGATGAAAGAAGTCGCGAGCCGGTCGGACTCTTTCATCCTGATTTGGTGATACCCTGAGTAGGCATCAAGGAATGACAGGGTTTCGCACCCAGCAGTGGAATCCATGATTTGATCGATGCAAGGCAGAGGGTAGGGAACCTTCGGACATGCTTTGTTTAAACTAGTGTAGTCTACACACATCCGCCATTTCCCACCTTTCTTTTTCACAAGCATAGGGTTGGCTAGCCATTCGGGATGGAATACCTCTTTGATGAACCATGTAGCCATCAGCTTGTGGATCTCCTCGCCTATGGCTCTACGCTTTTCTTCGTCGAATCGGCGCAGAGGCTGCTTCACGGGTCGGGCTCCAGCTCGGATATCCAGTGAGTGCTCGGCGACATCCCTCGGTATGCCAGGCATGTCCGAGGGACTCCACGCAAAAACCTCGGCGTTTGCGCGGAAAAAGTCGATGAGCACTGCTTCCTATTTGGGGTCGAGCTCGGAGCCGATCCGGATCTGCTTGGATGTGTTATTGCTGGGGTCGAGAGGGACGGACTTAACCGCCTTAGCTGGCTCGAAGTTGTCGGCGTGGCGCTTCGCATCTGGCGCCTCCTTGGGGAGGCTCTCCAGGTCGGTGATGAGGGCCTCGGATTCAGCGAGGGCCTCGGCGTACTCCACTCACTCCACATCGCATTCGTACGCATGTCGGTACGTGGGGCCGACGGTGATGACCCCGTTGGGGCCCGACATCTTGAGCTTGAGGTAGGTGTAGTTGGGGACGGCCATGAACTTGGCATAGCATGGTCTCCCCAGCACTGCGTGGTAGGTTCCTCGGAATCCGACCACCTCGAACATGAGGGTTTCCTTTCGGAAGTTGGAGGGAGTCCCGAAGCAGACGGGCAGATCGAGTTGTCCAAGGGGCTGGACGCGCTTCCCAGGAATGATCCCGTGAAAGGGCGCCGCGCCGGCCCAGATCGAGGACAGATCGATCTGCAGGAGCCCGAGGGTGTCAGCGTAGATGATGTTGAGGCCGCTGCCTCCATCCATGAGGACCTTGGTAAGCCTAACGTTGCCGATGACGGGATCAACAACGAGCGGGTACTTCCCCGGGCTCGGCACGCGGTCGGGGTGGTCGCCTTGGTCGAAGGTGTTGGGCTTGTCGGACCAGTCTAGGTAGACTGGCGTCGTCACCTTCACCGAGCAGACCTCCCGGCGCTCTTGCTTGCGGTGCCTAGCCGAGGCGTTTGCCACCCGCCCACCGTAGATCATGAAGCAGTCATGGACCTCGGGGAACTCCTCTGCCTTGTGGGCTTCCTTCTTGTCGTTGTTGGGGGCTCTGCCACCTTCCGCCGGTGGCCCGGCCTTGTGGAAGTAGCGCCGAAGCATGACGCACTCCTCAAGGGTGTGCCTGACGGGACCCTGATGATAGGGGCACGACTCCTTGAGCATCTTGTTGAACAAGTTGGCGCCTCCAGGAGGCTTCCGAGGGTTCTTGTGCTCGTCGGCGGCGACAAGGTCAGCGTCGGCAGCGTCGCGTTTCGCTTGCGACTTCTTCTTGCCCTTCTTCTTCGCGCCGCGCTGAGCGGATGCCTCGGGGATGTCATCTGGTTGGCGCCCCTAAGGCTGCTTGTCCTTCCGGAAGATGGCCTCGACCGCCTCCTAGCCAGAGGCGAACTTGGTGGCGATGTCCATCAGCTTGCTCGCCCTGGTGGGAGTCTTGCGACCCAGCTTGCTCACCAGGTCGCGGCAAGTGGTGCCGGCAAGGAACGCGCCGATGACATCTGAGTTGGTGATGTTGGGCAGCTCGGTGCGCTGCTTCGAGAATCGCCAGATGTAATCCCGCAGGGATTCTCCTGGCTGCTGGCGGCAGCTTCAGAGATCCCAGGAGTTCCCAGGGCGCACGTATGTGCCCTGGAAGTTGCCGGCGAAGGCCTTGACCAGGTCGTCCCAGTTGGAGATCTGTGCAAGAGGCAGATGCTCCAGCCAGGCTCGGGCGGCGTCGGAGAGGAACAGGGGGAGGTTGCGGATGATGAGGTTGTCATCATCCTTTCCACCCAGCTAGCAGGCTAGCCGGTAATCCGCGAGCCACAATTCCGGCTTCGCCTCCCCCGAGTACTTGGTGATGGTAGTCAGGGCCCGGAACCGGGTCGGGAACGGCGCCCGTCGTATGGCCCGGCTGAAAGCTTGCGGTCCGGGTGGTTCGGGTGAAGGGCTCCGATCCTCCTCGCTGTCGTAGCGTCCCCCACGCCTGGGGTGGTAGCCTCGGCGCACCTTCTCGTCGAGGTGGGCTCGATGGTCGTGACGATGGTGCTCGTTGCCGAGGCGGCCCGGGGCCACAGGCGCTGTGTCCCATGTGCGCCTGGTGTGGACCGAGGCTTCCCGCATGAATCGGGAAGTCGCAGCGTGATGCTCTGGGGGGTACCCCTGCCTCCGGGAGGCAGAGCTTTCGGCCCGTTGGACCACGGCATCCTCCAGGAGATTCTTGAGTTCTCCCTGGATACGCCGTCCCTCGGTGGTGGATGGTTCCGGCATCGCTCGGAGTAGTATTGCTACTGCAGCCAGGTTCTGGCCGACCCCATTAGAAGCCGAGGGCAGCCTTGCCCTGGCATTGTCGGTGATGCGACGCTGGACGTCCTGGGCCAGATGACGCGCTTCTCCGGCTGGTGCTCGGCCTGCCCACTCCTGCCCGATGTTCTGCCGAAGCTGCACAAGTTGTCCTGCTCCCTCGTCGAGCCTGGCCTGCATCTCGCAGATTTGCTCGAGCTGTGTGTCCTGACCCCCCGTAGGGACTGGGACCACAGCTAGCTCTCGAAGGATGTCAACACGAGGTGCAGGCCCAGGGGGATCGCCGTCCTCTGGCATACCAAGGTGGTTGCCTTCGTTGAGACCCCCTAGATCGACGTGGAAACATTCGCGACTTGGGCCACAGTCCTCGTTGCTGAGGCTGTGGCTATCATCGGACAATCGGAGAGGCAATAGTCACATGCG
Organism: Zea luxurians; assembly: GCA_029449295.1. Taxonomy (NCBI): domain Eukaryota; kingdom Viridiplantae; phylum Streptophyta; class Magnoliopsida; order Poales; family Poaceae; genus Zea; species Zea luxurians. Next base: position 186,906,213 of record JAOPSE010000004.1, on the reverse strand, counting down.
GTCATGAAGTCCTGCATGGCACTGGAGTTACCGAGCCTGGAGAAATCCCAACCATAGTCGGGCTCATCATCTTCCTCGGAACCCGGGGGCCCGTAGGTCGAGACGGCCGTCAATTTGTCCCAGATTGACCACATATGGTACCCCAGAAGGTTCAGATATGCCTTTATGAAAGCGTCCACCGAAGTGAGATCGCTTGGTGGGTCGAAGCTGAATCTAAAAGGCACAGGATGGGAAACGGACGATACCTCTTGATCGACGGACGGTGACGAAGTCGCGTCGGGGACGGACTGCACCGTTATCTCAGGTACGAGGCTAACGCTTAGCAAGCCCTTCACGATCGTGCTGGCGTCGTCCGTCTGCTTGGGGTTGGTGTGTTGTGGGGAAACGACGCTCGTCTTCATCTCAGACGCGAGGTCAACGCCCGACGTGTCCCTCGCTAGGGCGCCGGCACCGTCGACTCGCTCGACAGCCGACGAGGCGCCGCCTCCTGCTTGGCCATGGTTGCTCCGCCTCCTCCCCCATCGACGGGGAAGGTGACGGGACAGACCCGGATGCTGTTCTTCCATCACGCCGGAAAGACGTCGTCGATTCCGCCACCAGCGGGCGGGCTGACGGCTGCCATTGTCGTTGTCTCGCGGCGGAGGAAGGAGTACCATGTCATAGCTGCCATCGAGGGACATGAACTCGAGACTCCCGAAACGGAGCTTCGTCCCGGGTTGGAGAGGTTGCTGGAGACTCCCCATCTGGAGCTTGACGGGAAGCTATTCGTCAACACGCAGCAGGCCCCTACCTGGCGCGCCAACTGTCGGTGTTTCGACCCCAGGGGGTCCCTAGACCGACGAGTAAATTGTCGCTGCATGTCCCAGCCCAGATGGGTCGGCGCGAGACGGAGCACAAGGGGGGAAACCAGTGAGGGGAAACCGCGGCCTCGTGTTGTCCTGCGCCCAGGGCGGATGCGCTTGCAGTAGGGGGTTACAAGCGTTCGCGCGAGAGAGAGAGAGGGCGTGAGACTGCGCGTCAGCCCGTTCTCCCGCGCGGCCATCTTTTTCGTACGAGGGCCCTGGACCTTCCTTTTATAGACGTAAGGAGAGGGTCCAGGTGTACAACGGGGGGTGTAGCAGCGTGCTAACGTGTCTAGCAGAGGGGAGCCAGAGCCCTATGTACATGCCGACGTGGCTGTCGGAGAGGTGTTGGAGCCCTGTTCATGTGGCGTCGTGGCCGTCGGAGGTGCGCTTGAGCCCTATAGAAGCACAGCTGTCGGGGCTGTTGGATTCTTGCTGACGTCTCCTTGCTTCCGTAGGGGGCTGAGAACCGCCATCGTCATGGAGCACGCGGGGTGCCATCATTGCTTGTTTAACCGGGGCGAGCCAGATGGGACGCCGGTCTTGTTCCCCGTAGCCTGAGCTAGCTAGGGGTAGGGTAATGATGTACCCCGCTGCGACGTGGTCGGTCCGAGCCCAAGGTCGGGCGAGGCGGTGGCTCCTCCGAGGTCGAGGCTGAGTCCGAGCCCGGGGGTCGGGCGAGGCGGAGACCGTCGTCCGACGTCGAGATTGAGTCCGAGCCCTGGGGTCAAGCGAGGCGGAGACCGTCTTCCGAGGTCGAGGTAGAGTCCGAGCCCTAGGGTTGGGCGAGGCGGAGACCGTCTTCCGAGGTCGAGGTAGAGTCCGAGTCCTAGGGTCGGGCGAGGCGGAGACCGTCTTCCGAGGTCGAGGTAGAGTCCGAGCCCTGGGGTCGGGCGAGGCGGAGACCGTCTTCCGAGGTCGAGGTAGAGTCCGAGCCCGGGGGTCAGGTGAGGTGGAGACCATCGTCCGAGGTCGAGGTTGAGTCCGAGCCCTGGGGTCGGGCGAGGCGGAGACCGTCTTCCGAGGTCGAGGTAGAGTCTGAGCCCTGGGGTCGGGCGAGGCGGAGACCGTCTTCCGAGGTCGAGGTAGAGTCCGAGCCCTGGGGTCGGGCGAGGCGGAGACCGTCTTTCGAGGTCGAGGTAGAGTCCGAGCCCTGGGGTCGGGCGAGGCGGAGACCGTCTTCCGGAGTCGAGGTGGAGTCCGAGCCCTAGGGTCGGGTGAGGCGGAGATTCCTATGGCGCCCGAGGCTGGACTTGGCTGCTGTCAGCCTCACCCTGGCGGGTGGCACAGCAGTCGGAGCAGCGCAGGCGGCGCTATTTTCCTGTCAGGTCAGTCACTGGAGGGGCGAAGTGACTGCAGTCACTTCGGCCTTGTCGACTGGAGAGCACGCGTCAGGAGAAGGTGTCAGGCGATCCTTGCATTGAATGCTCCTGCGATTCGGTCGGCTGGCGAGGCGATCTGGCCAAGGTTGCTTCTCCGCGAAGCCTGCCTGAGCTGGGCCTCGGGCGAGTCGAAGGTGCGCCCGTTGCTTGAGGGGGCCCTCGAGCGAGGCGTGAATCTGCCTTGGTCTACCGTTCCTGCCCGAGGCTGGGCTCGGGCGAGGCGAGATCGTAGCCCTTGAGTGGACAGAGCCTTGACCGGAATTGCGCCCATCAGGCCTTTGCAGCTTTGTGCTGATGGGGGTTACCAGCTGAGATTAGGAGTCTTGGGGGTACCCCTAATTACGTTCCCCGACACTTATCTTAATAGATCCATCTTATCTTAAAAGATACTCTCTTACCTTAATAGACTCATCTCATCTCGAAAGGATTTTCATCTTATCCTAATCGATCTAACTAATCTCAAAAGATTCTACCCTAATCTTAGAGACTCATCTTGACCTAACAAGCATACTTATCCCAACCACTTTGCTTATCTCCTAAAAATATAACAAACATGATCTATTCCAAAATAAATTTAGTAGATCCTATCTAGTCTAATCTGGTTACACCAATTTTTTGATCCCATCTAATCTGGTCAGATCTAATCTAACAGACAAACATGTTAGATAATACTGGTAAAATAAGATTGGATCCTACTCTGATAAATATGTTTTAACCTAAATTGGAGTCTTAGGGCGTGTTTGGTGTGGCGCCTAAGCCGCCACACCGCGCCACACTTTTCAGCCACAAGTGTGGCGTCCAAATTGGACGCCACACTTGTGGCTGAAAAGTGTGGCGCGGTGTGGCGGCTTAGGCGCCACACCAAACACGCCCTTAGTCCAACCTGGCCATATGCAACTACCTTGACCACCCGATAGTTGCATAACCCCCTGTTTTAACCCATCTGAGATTCTGACCTACCTACACCATATAATCCATCCTATTTCAAAAGATTCTAGCATATATCAATAATATATATTCTACCCTGGTGGATATGTCTAACTTAAACTAGTTTAATCTAGTTATATCGATTCTAACATAGATCCTACCTAATCTGATATGATCTAATCTATAGGAAGTTACTTAAACAAGTTATTTAGTACTAGTAACATGGATTAGACCATAATCCTATAAATGGGTTTTAAATCTGAATTGGTGTCTTAGACCAACTCGTCCATGAAATCACGACCTAGCCTATGTTATAGGTTGCCCAACCCAATCATCCCAAGAGCAAAGTAAAACTCTGTTTACTCCACCTACCCGGTGTACCCGCAATTGTTGTCCCACCTTGGATGATGCATCTAACACCACGACCGATGGTCCCTAATTCAGACCCCCAAAGGAAGCTCGATTATACCATAGTACACTCATTCTATGTCAACACTCACCAAATAGCTAAAACATTATGTACCCTTGTTTCTATACCACACCTGCTAATGGCATAAAAAGAATTTAAGGTGTATAAAAAATATATACTGGAATTTTATAAAGATAAGGTCAGCTTGATATGCTTAACTAAATGACATTCTTAAATAGGATTATAGAATCTAATGTGATCTAATCTAATGTGATCTAAACTAATGTGGTCTACTTAGACAGAGTAATGGTACTTGAACCCTACTAGCCAGGTGTTAACATAACTTAGCACATTAGACCAACACAACCAGGAGCATAAGAGCTAACCCAACCCATAGAGTCATGATGAATGGTGTAACCTATCCATCCCCACCTAACATCAAACAAACTTTTGACCTACATCATGTTATCTTTCTCATCTTAACAAAATTCTATCCTACCTTTAGATATTCACCTTATACGACTAGTTACCCCAATCTGGACATAAATCCAAAAATTAAGCCCTGCTAAAGAATCTTCAGATCATAACCAGCTACTAGTCTATATTCATTCTGCTTACCAAATACTTTTCATTGCAAAATTATCTTACCATATGCTTCTAACTCTCATGGTCAATACTAGAAGGGAAGATTATCAGGCAACAGCAAACAGAAATGAATCCTCCATATCCTCCACCGGTTGGAATCGATCAAGTGGTTGCTACCCAAATGCTGGTAATACAACAAATGGGAGAAGTGGTTAACGAAATGCAAAATCAGATAAGATAAGAACGCCAGGAAATATGTCAGGACCGGCTGGAGACGCGACAAGCAATAAGACAAGCACGGTTGGAAAGACAACAACAACAACGCCCACTACCTCCACCACCACCAGCTCCACCAATATACATAAATATATTTATATACTACTATTTGTAAGATATAAGTGTTACTTTAGTTACTAATCGGTGTGATACTATTTTAGGAGGAATAATAAGGTCTAATTGACCCTATGTGTTGCTAATAAATTATGCATCATGCTGAGATTTTTGTTTGTGCATATGTTTTGAGATAACATGGTTATACCCCTTTTTCTTACAAATCTCGAGGACGAGATTTCTGTTAAGGGGGGTAGGATTTGTAACACCCTAATATCCCACTGTTGGTATTTGGGGAAAATCTTTCTATAAAATTTAAATAGATAAGACCCTCTTAAAAATATTATTAAGATATCCTTTTTAATAATAAATTTGAAGATACTCTTAAACAAGAAACTTAAGCTAAGATACCTTTTAATAAAGATTATATACTAGGGATTATCTTCTTAAAGTAAATAAGTAACTAATAAATATATAAGGTAAGTTTGATCTCTTGATGATAATTTTGGTGAAGCATTTTATGGAGAACATAAACTTGACCTCCAATTCTAAATAAAAACATAAAATAGTAAAAGAGAAATAAAATTTTGTATAAAGTAGAGAAAATAAATACATAAATAAAAATATTTTATTCCTACTGATATTTGAATGTGAGCAGTTAGCTCAAAATATAAAACTCACCATGAAGTTTGAAATTCAAATATAAAATTCAAAAATAAGAAAAGAAAAGGAAAACTGATAAAGAAAAAGGAAAAGAGGGGGGCGAACGTGTCCTGGGCCCAATCTCACACGGGCGGCCCATTCTCTCCTTTCCTCCGTGCAACCCAACTGAGGGATTCGCGCGTCAACACGTGGGGACGTGCCGTCAGCGACTGCTCCTCACCCGCACTTGTGTGCTGACATGGCGGTCCCACCCACCTGGCGCTCTATCTCTCCGCTCTCATGTGCCACTAGGTAGTCGGGCCAGGTTGTCAGTTGTCTCTCCACAACGGATCCACCGCGCATGGCAGAGGTGTGCCATGATCCGCGGACGACTTCAGTTCACCTGGCCGCTGACCTCGCCACGAAATAAAGCCGACCTGCGCGCATAATGGCCAAGACAACCTCTGCAAGCTGCATCCCTGACCTCAAACCCCTAATCCCTACCATGACCACCGAACGAGGGAGAAGAAAGGTGCCGCCGTCAGGGAATCAGGCCTACACGGAGCCCCACTCTCGGGTGTGGTGCCGGGAGCCTCGCATTGCTGCGTGGAAGGTGTTCGAAGCTTTGCAGTGGACAGTTTGCGCTTGAAGCCACCGGAATTTCTCATCAATCTTCCTGCTCTCCACCGAACCGCAGATCTCCGTGGCCAGCGTCTCTGTCACCGCTATCTAGGGTAAGACCCAAATCATTCGGTTCATCGCATACTCTAGATCGTTTAGCATTTAGCCGTGCCGTCAATCGAGTTCTTGGTCACCCAATTGCGTCAAGCCGGCGAGGGCGCCGCTGTTGACCGCGTGTGCCACCGCGCCTGTGTCGCCGTGGGGAAGAAAACCCTTCGGCCATCAGATTAATGTCGTGTGGGTTAGATTAGATGTGGGGGGTAAACATTGTGGCCGTGAATTGCCCAGCCAACGACCGGGATGAGATCAAGCGTCGCGGCTTGGCTGGGGCCGTTGGATCAGTTGTAGAGGGATAAGATTAGAGATGGGGAGAGAAATAGTTATGGGCCGCTCGATCCCGTGCCGACGGTGTAGATCTGATCCTGGAAATCGGGTGGACAGGAGTAGTCTGGGCTGTCAACGCTGATCCAACGACCGAGATCCCGCGATACCCCTTCGACCACCACTTTGCAAATGAGCCCCTATCTTTTATACGAATAAAACCCAGAGTCCATCGGCAGGAAGTTTTGAGTCTTAGAAACTTTTGCGTCGTTGCCCCTGGCTTCTCTGGAATTTGAGGCGTAGTCCATTTCTTTAATAAAACCAGAGAAATTATCTAGGAAATGAATTTCAATATAAAATTAATTACAGAAACTTAATTAATTCCTAGAAAAAGCATTTTAACTCCTTTTTAGTCCATTCTAGTTTCTATAATTTTGTAATAATGTTGTTTATCATATAGTGTCTCTATTTTGACATGAACACCATATTAAAATATATCTCTTAATTAATATTGTATCGAATACATAAAACCTTCAGAAAATCATAACTCCTTCATTTTAATTCCGAATTGACTCGTTCCAGTTACGTTAGTTTCGTATAAATATTTACTATGCAATAACAACATCTATTGTACCCTGTTTCATTCTTTTATAACTAGACCTTTATTTAATTTATGTTGGTTAGTCTTGTTAATCTGCTTATCATTATAATCTACTAAAATATGATCTATGGTCAATTTATAATTTAGATTAAAGTTGAATTAATTACTACTTTAGGTTATATTTTCTCTAGGATTATAAAATAAACATAGAACCTTGTTTTAATCATTTAAACACATCATAATTTGATGACCGTTACTCTAAATTTAGTAGTTCACGAACCCACGATCTCGTAGCGACGCGTAGTTCATTATTATGCAGTTTGTTCTTATGTTTGGTGTGATGTTAATTTTGTCTACACCATGTTTGTTTGTATTGCTACGACTAACAGTGAGGTCACGTGGATCTGAGGATCATCCTGGTACCTGGATCTCAAGTCCCAGACAAGTTGTGCCCATGACCACTTCCTTTTTACCCAGTCATGTTCTTATTAATCATAATGATCTGCATAGGTTAATTTGATGGGATCCAATAGGTTACCCTAGTTTTGGCTATCTTTATACCTTGTTTTACCACTGAATTTTTGGGTAGTATATGATATTGCTTTATGCGGTTTTGGGTATAGAGATATACATTACTCATGTTCACACTTTTGTTATCAGTTTATTATTTACTGTTCATTATAAGATCATTATGTTAATGGAAACATGGAGAACCACCTAGAAAAATAGTGCCACCACAAGGGTGGTATGGGACGCCCTTGGCTGACTAATTAGGAAAGTTAGTGGAAGACTATGTTACTTGAAAGGGGCAAGGGCAGTAGGGGAGTTGCATACAGGGAGGTTCTCGGGTTGATTTTGCTGCGATGGCGGTCCGACGAGGGATTTTTGCAAGTGCTCTTCCCATAAACTGTAGCGGGTTTTCGGAAGCTAGTGGAACTTTGTAAAGGCCTCGTAGTGGATCCCTAGCCATTCACCTTGGCAGTGTCTAAGGGCCTTGCAAACCCTGGCAACATGGGATACACGACTTGTGGGTACAGGGTACAACCTGTGTAGAGTGTAAAACTGGTATACTAGCCGTGCTCACGGTCATGAGTGGCTCGGACACTCACATGATTAAATTATGGAACTTAAATTCAATTTGTCATTTGCATTGCATGGGATTATTTATTAATTATGCTCTATTATTTATTATGGTTTAGTATTTACTTACACTTAGTAACTGCTAATAAAATTTGACCAATTTATTAAAAGCAATGCTCAGCTTCAACCTTTATCTTGTTGATCAGCCTTACACTTCACATGAACTCCCACCTTTGGTGAGTTCATGCACATTATTCCCCACAACTTGTTGAGCGATGAACATGTGTGAGCTCACCCTTGCTGTCTCACATCCCCCACAGAAGAAGTACAGGTGGTTCAAGAGGAGCCACACAACGAGGAGTTTGATCTGATCTAGGTGGCATCTCCCAATTGACTTATTGGCGCCAAGGATGGACTTTAGTTCGTTTTATATTTATCATTTATTTTGTAAGACTTCAACTATGTAATAAGTACTCTGATGATATTATGACATTATTTCTATACACTCTGTTATTATATATGTTGTCTTCTTTGGCGCATGTATGAGATGCACCCAGCTTTGTTCCTTAAATTCGAGTGTGACACATATTGCTTATAGAGTGTAGCCGCTCTCAAGTGGGTGGTCAATGCCGAAGGAAACCGCTGCTGAGTCCAGCGAAGGTGGTTTGGTCTATCTAAAGTACACATTCAAGTACAGGAGCCAATTTGTTGAGCCAAATGATGACTGGCTAGATGCCATTGAGGCAACCAATGATGAGTTGCTTGGTGCCTATTCGAGGGCTGAAGATGATGCTATGATGACAGCCTTTGGAGGTCGAGGCAAAAAGAAACTAAATAGAGTTTTTGATGTCATCGGGTTTGTATACCCGGATTACTGTTACCCTTCGCGAAAGCAAGGGAAGAAAATAAATATTGCTGCTTCGATGATTTCTAACATGCCGAAGCCGAAAAAAGTTAAGGTTTTAACACACCGCCCTAAGCGTGTTGAAACGGCCGAAGAGCCGAGGCCTATTGAGGGGTCTTCTGTAATTGGGCTAGGTCACTCCGCTCCTGCCGAAGCTAAGACTGAATCGACCGAAGAGCCGGAACCGATGATAGCAGCGGAGCAGCCGAAGGCTTTGAATCCATTGCAAGGGACAGAGCTGCCAAGGGCATCAAAGATTTCTGCAGCAACTCCAAAGAGGAGGAGAATGGCCAGCGTACTAGACGTTGTCATGGAGTCTGTGAAGGTACAAACTCCTGCTTCAGCACCTGATTTAGGGGGCGAAGCTTTAAAGAAAACTAGCAAAGATTGTTTGGTGCGAGCTACTTCTGAAGCGGGACCCTCAGCTGCCGCCGAGGCATGCCCTTCGGGGGCTACTCCTGTGCTCGTGGAAAAAAAGAGTGTAACTGAAAAACTTAAATCTCCTGCTCCCGAGGCACCTACTGAAGGGTTAGAGTTTATCGTGCGACACGCTTCGGGGAAGCAATTATTAGAATAACAGATTGCCGAAGCTAGACAATATGCGAGGGATCTGAAGTATCCACAAGGGTCTTTGGTATACAGCGGCACTGATGAAGATGACTTTCTGTATTGTCTCCCGGACAATAAGGAGATATCTGTTTGCCGGGAGATGATGAGGAATATGGGATTTCCGAAGCTTGAGCTCGGCCTGTCTGCAATGTCAAAGGATGATCTTGCAGATAGCCTTGCTTACAATAGCTTGAAGGTATATATACTTTTGTTGTAAAATAAACTATGTTTGAAGGTTTTGTTGCTATCATTATATTCTCACACATATATATTTTTGGTTTTTAGGGATTAATTCTAAGTAAAGCTTTGAGAGCTCAAAAGGAAACAGATGACGAGAGCTGCCAGATAGCTCTTGGAAATCTTCGATCAGAGGTCATCACATTAAGGAACAAAGATTTTGAAAAAGATAAGATACTATTTTCCTTAGTGGACAAGTCGAAGACTTGCGAAGCTAGGCTTATTGCTCAAGACGAAGCTCATAAGGCTAAAGTCCAAAATTTAAAGAAAAACTTGCAGAAATGAATGAAAATTTTGAAGTCGCAAAGGCTAAGCAAGAAATAAGTGAAATGGAAAGATCCAGGGTGCAAAAGAATGTCGAAGAGCTTCAGAATGCCAAAGAGAGATGCTACAAAACCCCATAGAATGCGCGAAGAAACTGAAAGATAGCTTTGCAAAAGTAGGAGCATACTCTTCGGAACAAAAGTTTATTCGTGGTGATCCTAAAGGAGTTATCCAGTGGATTGGTGAAGAAGCTGAAGCTTTCGATGAAATTCTCAGCGATCGCGGGGATTTCTGCGCATTCGCCGGTGCACGAGGGGTTGCACCGGCTGTGAACATGTTAAGGTCGTAGCCCAGGCAGAAGCCATCTTCTCATCTGACGACACGAAGGAACCTTTGGCCGAAGCTTCTTTGCTGGGCGGAAAGTTCTACTCTGATGTTTGGATGAAGGGCAGCCATGAGATGGCCGATGAAGCCATAAAAAAGAATGAAAAAGAATCTTACGACGCCCGAGAAGAGGCAAAGCAAGCTGAAGAAGCTGCTGAACGCGCCATGATTATCAGTACTTTTATATAAAGCTTTTTGTCTTGTTATTCGTTTCTAGCTTCGAAATTCACCATTATGTTTTTTATTGCAGCCAGCCTTTCGCCACCATCGGAGCCATACAACCCTGAAGCTGACCCGGTTATGAAAGAGGCTTTAGATGTAATGATGATTGCTAACGAAGTCGTTGACAAAGTTGTTGATAGACTATTACATGAAGCCACTGAAAAAATACTGAAGGAAGATTACATTCTTGTATGCTAGAAAATTTAATGCTTGTGTATGGTTGCCGCCATGTGTACGGAACAAACATCAAATATTTGTATGTATACTAATGTAATATATTTCTTTGTGATGCATGAAATCTGTGTATGTACCATTTTTGAGCCTTCGGCGAAAAAACACCTTCCCTTCTTTTCATGCTTCGCAAAGAGAATTTTCCTTATGCCAGTGATGACGAAGGTCGGCTTCGTATAATAAATCATATCTGCTGAAAATATATGTTATGGCATATCACATTCTTTTGCGATTCGACAAGTATTTTTGAAGGAGCAATTTCCCTTCCTCTCCACAACCTTTTGCTGATGCAAGATGATGTATGATGTGATGCTATGCGATATGTTATGATGGTATGATGCAAAATGATGTTTATGCCGAATAAAAAACCCACACGAATACACATCCAGGCTCTACATCCCCTTAGGAACGACTTTGGAGTCTCTTCACCTTTTACTTAGGTTGTATTTCAGCTCTGCATTCCCTTAGGAATGACTTTGGAGCTAAGCTCTGCATCCCCCTAGGAACGACTTTGGAGCTTCTTCACCTTTTACTTAGGTGGCATTTTGGCTCTGCATTCCCTTAGGAACGACTTTTGAGCTTCGAAACTTACTCTGTGCTCCCTTAGGAACGTCTTTGGAGCTTCTTCACCTTTTACTTAGGTGGCATTTTGGCTCTACATTCCCTTAGGAACGACTTTTGAGCTTCAGAACTTACTCTGCGCTCCCTTAGGAACGTCTTTGGAGCTTTGGAACTTGGTTTTGTCACACTCGATGGTGTAACGACATGTTTATTACATCAAGTTGAAGGTTAAACCTTACTTTACTGTCTTTTGAAGCAGAAATATGAAAGCAAAAAATAGCATAAATGGGGCATATCAAGACTTTCTTTTGACCAAAACGATGTGTCATCTTCAGTAGATGTGCCTAGACTCAGGCACAGTGCTGTTAACTATGCGAGCCTCGGACTACTCCCGAAGATCATGTTGTTTTTGAGGCCAAAGGTGCCCTTCTGGCTACTGATCATGGCTTGAGGGAGGCACCATTGGTGGGGGTGGCGGTAACTGGGCCTAGGAAGCTTGGGAGTGACTTTCTGAAGCTACAGAAGCCATAGGCTGTTGGTTGCCTACATATTCTAGGATGTATGGAGAGTAGCACGAAGCAGTATGGAGGACTTGCTTCGGCTAGTTTTACCGTGCCTCGGCTTCCTCAATTTCCTTTTGCTTCTGGATTGTGACCTGGCACGTCCTTGTTGTGTGGCCCTTATCCTCACCATAGAAGAGGCAATACAACTTCCTGGGTTGATTACCAAATCTTCCTCCACTAAAGCTTCTTCCTCCTCTGTCTCTCGGAGCTGGTGGCCTGTAGGAAGTCTGCTGCATGCTCAAAGACTGTGAGCTATGATGACCGTCGTGAGCACTATTGGGCCTTTCATCGTTGGCATTGGAGTTATGGATTGACCTGACATGCCTGGGATGAAGTCTTCCTCCGAATCCCCTAGTCATCTCAGAAAACCTTAAACCTGTATGCTTCCTCCTTTCTTTGGCAGAAATCATTATCGGCCCAGATGTACTCATCCATCTTCTGAAGGAGCTTCTCTAGGGTTTGTGGGGGCTTCCTGGCAAAATATTGGGCTATAGGTCCTGGCCGATGCCCCTTGATCATGGCCTCAATGACAATTTCATTGGGCACTGTAGGCGCTTGTGCTCTCAAACGCAGGAACCTTCGGACATACGCCTAAAGGTACTCCTCATGGTCTTGCGTGCATTGAAACCAAGCCTAAGCAGTGACTGGCTTCATCTCAAAGCCTTGGAAGCTAGTGACTAGCATATCCTTGAGCTTCTGCCATGATGTGATTGTTCCTGGCTGAAGGGAGGAGTACCATGTATGGGACACGCTTCTGACTGCCATGACGAAGGACTTAGCCCTGATAGCGGCGTTGCCCCCATACGAGGATATTGTTGCCTCGTAGCTCATCAAGAATTGCTTTGGATCTGAGTGCCCATCATATATGGGCAACTACGGTGGCTTGTAGGATTGTCGCCACTGAGTAGCCTGCAATTCTGCTGCCAGAGGAGAAGCATCATCAAAAGTAAAATTACCCTGATGGAAGTCGTCGTACCATTCGTCTTCATTGAATGGGCTTTCTTGACGAAGCTCCCTGTGTTGAGGCCTTCGATACTGGTCATCTTGAGTAAGATGATGCATCTCCTCAGCGGCTTCATCGATCTTCTTCTGAAGGTCGGCCAGCCGGAGCATCTTCTCCTTTTTTCTTTGCACTTGCTGATGGATTGCCTCTAGATCCCTGGTTTCCTGGTCAAGCTGGTCCTCCTGAAGAGTCAGGCTGGTGGCCTTTCTCTTTTGGCTTCTGGCCTCTCGCAGGGAGAGTACATCCTGATTCGTGTCTAGTGGCTGCAGGGCAGCCCATGGCACCATTGCCTTCTTCGGTGGCATGTTGAAGGTTGATGCTTGCCGAAGGTTGTGGAAGTGAGTTCATCGGAGGTGGGCGCCAAATGTTGGTCACTTGTTCTTGAATGTTATGGATCAAGAATAAGGCAACACAATTGTTAATCGTTAAGGACCTTTGTCCCTCGAAGCATTATCTCCTTACGGGTATAATGCTTCTCAGACGAAAGTCAAGAAGGACACACCTTCATCATTTCAATATAAGGGTAGAAATGTGAAGGAATAAATAGGACAATCATATCTTAATAGTCCATTTACTCATTCATTCCATATAAAACATATATGAATATCAACAATGTTAATATTACAGTGATACCTTCGGCTTGCTCGAAGGCGAGGATGCAGTAGAGTGAATACAATTCAGCGTGAACAGTATGGGGTTACTATTCATCTATTTATAGGCACGGGATACAGCCTAGGCAAAAGTACATTATGTCCTTAATGTTTGCACATGATCGTAATACAAATTATAAAGGATTGAGTAGTCTTTTCTTCCTTCAGACATTATGTCACACCCGGTTTTTAGAAGGTAAACCGAATGCGAACCATGTACGTGCCAGGATCAGTTATTCACGTACACAGCAGTTACATAACATGGACATCATCACACAGTGCTCAAAATAGTATTAAAAGGGGAAATAATAGTCGATTACATCATACGTCTGAGACGTCCATATAGTTCTTACAATAAATCAAAGTGCGGAAAAGAAACGTAGATAACGCGGCCTTCACAGGCAGCCGACTGGGGGTTGCCGCTAACCCACGCCTAGAACTCGTCGTAGTCTTGGAACTGCTGGAAGTCTCCTTCCACAGCTTCACCTTCTCCTGAGCAGTGGTTGCAATGCTGACAACCTGGGGGGGTTTGGTGTGTAGAGCAAGGGTGAGTACACATCAACATACTCAGCAAGCATCCTGTTTGGCTGTGGTGGACTAGCTTTATGTGGGGATAAGTCAAGCAGTTGCTTTTAGTTGGTCAGGTCATTACTTACTAGTAGAAAGCCAGGTTTTAACATTAACCCAAGTTATTAGCCCAATGTATCCTTTCCAAACGGAAAGAATACCACTTACCAGCACCATAATCATAATCAGAATCATCAATCTCATTGCCACCTGTACCAAAATGTCTCTGATCAAACATCACTAATCTCTGGAGCTCCCTTGGCCGCTCATAACCGCGAGCACGGCTGATATATCAGTTTCATAACACTCTGCAGAGGTTGCGCACTTTACCCACAAGCCGTGATTCCCTCTTGCCTCGGGCCGATCAAACCCTTAAACACTACCAAGGTGAATAGGCAGGGTCTCACTACGTAGCCTTTACAAAGATTCCCCGGGGCTGTAGCCACCCGTTAGGTTTCCTAAATGTACCGCACTCCTCCCCAAGGGACAAATCAACCTTGGCAGAGCGAGCCGCATACACCGAGCCCCATTGACGGCACAACGGCTAAGCGAACTACACCCCGGTTCCTCTAATTATTCAGCTAAGGGCGTCCCATTCCACCCTCATGGTTGCACTGTTTTCCCGGGCGGTCATCCATAGAACAGGTCCTTACGGAGAGGCACTCGAGAAACCGCTCGAGTCCCCTTGAAGGTCACAAATATAATCATAAATAAGAAGGGAAAACAGCGTATCATAGATAATCACATCATGTTCATTGATTAGAGTTGAGCAATAGCATCAGACTAAGCAGTAATAATCCGACCCAAATAGGTAAACAAGGACATGAATAACAAAAGCTAGTCAATCCTTAAGTATAAATGTGTAATGCGGGAGGTGAATTAAAGAATGAATAGGACAGAAATAGGTCAAAGGACACTTGCCTCCACCAACCGACTGCTGCTCAGGGGCTTCTCCTGCGAATTCCTCGGGCTCTTCGACCGGATCGTTCTCTATGCGAGTGCAAACATACATACATCCACATATTTAATTCAAAAGAACAGTACACCATACAAGGGAACAAGTAAAGCGAATATGCATCAAGTATGACATTCGATATTGCATTCATTAAGGTTAGAAAGAAACGGGAAAGGGTCTCGCAGGGGGTTAAAGCTTATGACACTAACGATTAGTTACAACTGGTTCTTAACAAAAGAATTCTGTTATATACACTAATGGAAACCTAGTCATTTTAAGTTGATCAACATTGCACTAGATAAACAATTAACTAAATGAATCAACTAGCGCAACGAAATTCTAAATTAAGCTTCCTATTTCAATAACATGAACAATGATTAGCCTACCTAAAATAAAATAACTATGATAACAGAGAGTAAAACAAAATAAATAAAATAATATAAAAAAAAATAAAAATAAAAAAGGGGGGGCGGTTGAACCGGCGGCTGGGCCGGCCGAGCAGGGGCGGCCGAGCGCGGGGGGGGGGGGGGGGGGGGCTGAGCCGGGGCGGTTGAACCGGCCCGGGGGGCGGTTGAACCGGCGGCTGGGCCGGCCGAGCAGGGGCGGCCGAGCGCGGGGGGGGGGGGGGGGGCGGCTGAGCCGGGGCGGTTGAACCGGCCCAGGGGCGGTTGAACCGGCGGCTGGGCCGGCGGGCGCGCAGGGGCGGGGGCGCGGCCAGCGCGCGGCCGGGGCCGGCTGGGGCGCGGCCGGGGCCAGGGCGCGGCCGGGGCCGGCTGGGGCGCGGCCGGGGCCAGGGCGCGGCCGGGCGGGCTGGGCAGCCGAGCTGGGGGGCGGGGGCGCGCCATGGCCGGGCAGGGCGGCCGAGCAGGGGGGCGGCCGGGGCGGGCGGTTGGGGGCGCGCCATGGCCGGACGGGGAGGGGGAGAGGAGGGGAGAGGGGATAGGGAGGGGAGGGCCTCACCGGAGACGGGGACGGGGCGGCCGAGCGGCGGGGGGCGCGGGGCGGCCGAGCTTGGCAGGGGCGGCGGCTAGGGCAGAGGGCGGCGGCTAGGGAGAGAATGCGAGAGAGGGAGGGAGAGGGAGGGATGTGGGGGGAAGGGGAGGGGCGGCTGGGCCGACTAGGCCCAAGAGAGGGGGCGCGGGGGCGGCTGGGCCGACTAGGGGGCAGCTGGGCCGGCCAGGGGGCCCACGGTGTGGGAGAGAGAAAAGGGAGGAGAGAGAGAGAAAGAAAGAAAAAGAAAAAGAAAAAGAAAAAGGTTATCTCCTTTTCGAAATTCGTTTTTCCTAGATGAATGCATCCACGTTCTCAATCAATCCAAAAGAATGCATGGTTCGGCATGGTGCATCAAACAACATAAAGTATTTAGGGTTTTCTTTACACGGGAAATCCAAACCGAATCCCGCTAGCTTTGGAAAAAGTCAAGGTCTAGCGAGGGGAAAAAGAAAAAGAAAAGGTAACGCCCGAATTTGGCGAGTGAAGAAAAGAGAAAAAATTCAACTGCAAAATTCGGGGCGTTACAAACCTATCCCCCTTAAAAGAATCTCGCCCTCGAGATTCAGGGTTGGCTAGCAAAGAGCTCTGGGTACTTGGCCATCAAATCATCTTCACGCTCCCAGGTTGCTTCTTCCTCAGAGTGGTGATTCCATCTGACTTTGCACATTCTGATGGTCTTCCTTCGGGTGACTCTATCTGCAACCTCAAGGATCTGAGCTGGCTTCTCAACATAGGTCAAGTCCTCCTGGACTTCCAGACCTTCCACTGGCAACTGCTCTTCTGGCACACGCAAGCACTTCTTCAACTGAGACACATGAAAGACATCATGCACAGCTGACAAATTCTCTGGCAGACTGAGCTGATAGGCCACTTCTCCACGTCTTGCAAGAATCTGATACGGACCAATGTAGCGGGGTGCTAGCTTGCCTTTGATTCCGAACCTTCTGACTCCTCTGATCGGTGACACTTTCAGATAGACAAAGTCTCCGACTTCAAAACTCAGCTCTCTTCTCCTTGTGTCTACATAGCTTCGCTGCCTCGATTGCGCTATCTTCAGATTCTCTCGGACCATCTTGATGTTCTCTTCGGCTTCAAGCAGAATGTCTGGCCCAAACACTTGCTTCTCTCCAGGCTGATCCCATTGCAACGGAGTTCTACAACTCCTTCCATAAAGCGCTTGAAATGGTGACATCTTCAAACTGGCCTGGTAACTGTTGTTATAGGAAAACTCTGCATAAGGCAATCGCTTGTCCCATCCGGACTGATCTTGCAGCGCACAGGCTCTCAACATGTCTTCAAGAATTTGATTGGTTCTTTCGGTCTGGCCATCTGTCTGCGGATGATAAGCTGAACTGAAATTCAGATGTGTGCCCAAAGCTTCATGCAACTGCTGCCAGAAATGAGAGGTGAACTGCGTTCCTCTGTCTGACACTATCTTCTTTGGCACACCATGAAGACAAACGATCCGAGACATATACAATTCTGCCAATACTGCACTGCTGTAGGTGGTCTTGACAGGTATGAAGTGGGCTGACTTGGTTAAACGGTCCACTACTACCCAAATGGAATCGTAGCCGGCTCGAGTGCGAGGCAATCCGACTATGAAATCCATACCGATTTCTTCCCATTTCCACTGAGGGATCTGCAACGGTTGCAACAATCCAGCAGGTCTCTGGTGTTCTGCCTTAATTCTTCGACAACTATCGCACATAGCCACGTGCTCTGCGATCTCCCTCTTCATTCCGTACCACCAGAATTTCTTCTTCAGATCCTGATACATCTTCTCACTACCAGGGTGAATCGAATAGGCTGTCTCATGAGCTTCCTTGAGAATCAACTCCCGAATAGACTAGACATTGGGAACACACAAGCGGTCTTTGAACCATATCACGCCTTCTGCGTCTTCTCGAAAATCTTTGCCTCTGCCATCTAGAATCAGTCGCCGGATCTCACTGATCTTCTCATCATTCTTCTGCGCTTCTTTGATTTCTCGCTCCAAGGTAGGTTCCAATTCAACTGTGACTCCTCGCGAATTGTTCAGAAATCCGAGACTCAACCTGTCAAACTTCTTGGCCAACTCATAAGGCATCGGACGAGCGACCATCAGATTGACTTGACTCTTTCTGCTCAAAGCATCTGCCACTACGTTCGCTTTGCCTGGATGGTAATGGATCTCCAACTCATAGTCTTTGATCAGCTCTAACCATCTTCGTTGCCTCATGTTCAATTCTGACTGAGTGAATATGTACTTCAGACTCTTGTGATCTGTGTAAACATCGCATTTCTGTCCATACAGATAGTGCCTCCATGTCTTCAGTGCGTGAACCATTGCTGCCAACTCTAGATCATGGATTGGGTAATTCTTCTCATGAACCTTCAGCTGTCGGGACGAGTAAGCCACAACTCTTCCCTCTTGCATCAACACGCATCCCAAACCTGTGTAACAAGCATCACAATACACAGAGAAGGGCTTGTGCACATCAGGCAAGACTAGGACAGGCGCTGTTGTCAACTTCTCTTTCAGCGCTTCGAAGGCCTCTTGACATTTCTGGGTCCACTTGAACTCAACCTTGTTGCCTAGCAACGCTGTCATTGGTTTCGCAATCTTCGAAAACCCTTCAATGAATCGCCGATAATATCCGGCCATTCCAATGAAGCTCTTGATTCCTCGAGCATCCGTTGGCGCTTTCCAGTTCAGAATGTCTACCACTTTCTTCGGATCCACAGCCAATCCTTCTTTGTTGATTATGTGACCCAAGAACAGGACTTCACTGATCCAGAACTCACACTTGCTCAACTTTGCATACAACTGGTGCTCTCGCAATCGCTGCAATACCATCCTTTTGGTGCCATCTTTCTTTTCCACGAACAAGACAGGGGCGGCCTAAGGCGAGGTGCTTGGCCGGATGTAACCTTTCTCTGACAGCTCATCAATCTGCTTCTTAAGCTCAACCAACTCTGGTCCAGATATTCTGTAAGCTCTCTTAAAGATAGGGGCGGTTCCAGGAAGAAGCTCTATGGCAAACTCAACTTTCCGCTCTGGTGGCATACCCGGTAAGTCCTTTGGAAACACATCTGGGAATTCAGACACAACCTTGATACTCTCAATTGGGTCTGCTTCACTACTATCGACAGCCATCTGATAACAACTTCCTTTCTTTGGCTCAGGCGGGACTAACTCGGTCACCACTTCCTCTCCTAGTGGGGACACCAATTTGATTGTCCTTTTATCACAACTGATAACTGCCTGATGCTTATCTAGCCAATTCATCCCTAGGATGACATCTATTCCCTGAGTACCCATTACTATAAGGTTAGCGGGAAATGCTATCCCCCTTATTTCCACACTTACATTCAAACATATGCTATCAGCTCGAATTCTACCACCGGCTGAGTCAATTTGAATGGGGGTTGACATGGCAGTAATTGGAAGATTATGTGCTTCTACCCATGATGCAGTAATGAAAGAATGCGTTGCTCCAGTATCAAATAACACTTCTGCAATATGGGAGTCGACTGGGAACATACCTACTATCATGCCGGGGGTCTCCTGAACTGCTTCAGCCTCCAAGTGGTTCAGTCTTCCATGATTATAGCGCTGCTGAGGGCGGTTGCCTGCTCCAGACTGAGACGCATTCTGCTTTGCTAGGGCATTGGGGCCTGACTGCTGCTGGGCTGCCTTCTTTGGACATTGCATCACCCAATGGCCTTGCTCTCCACAGTGGAAACATGCTCTGTTTCCAACCTGAGCTGGTGCTGCCTGATTGTTCTGCTAGTTTGCTGGGGCAGGAAGACGAGGTGTCTGCTGATTCTGCCTCTGAAACTGACCTCCTGATTGATTGCTCTGACGGTTCTGGTACTGATGCTGAGGATACTGCCTTTGGAACTGCTGATACTGCTGACGCTGCTGATGCTGCTGAGGTGGACGCTGATTCTGCCTGAACTGCTGAGGTTGATTGCCTGAGAAACGAGGGCGGCTGCTGCTTCCAGGCTGGGGTCCACTGATCTTGCGCTTACGATCCTCCATCTCCTTACGCTTCCTTTCTGTCATGATTGCTCTGTCAATCAGGTGCTGGAATGTCGGGAAGGTATGATTCATCAGTTGGTACTGTAGAGGGTCAACCAAGCCTCCCAAGAAACGGTACTGTCGCTTGGCGTCGGTGTTGACATCCTCAGGAGCATAGCGAGACAACTGCAGAAACCTGTCTCGATACTCACTGACAGATGATGACCCTTGCTTAAGGGCCAGGAACTCCTCCTTCTTCACTGTCATCAGACCTGCAGGCACATGGTACTGACGAAAGCTACCTCTGAACTCTTCCCAAGTGATGGCATCGGGGTTGGCATGGGTGGCGAGGTAAGACTCCCACCATGATTGGGCTGCTCCTCTCAACAGACGGGGACCATACAAGACTTTCTCCCTGTCGTCACACTGAGCGGTATGCAACTCCCGCTCCACAGTGCGCAGCCAATCTTCAGCATCCATGGGGTCAAAAGAGTGAGCGAACGTTGGGGGATGACCTCTCATGAATTCAGCACGCTTGTCTCTGGGCATCTGAGGCATCTGAGGCTGGGGTGGAGCCTGCTGCTGTTGCTGCTGCTGCTGCTGAATGGCGGCCAGAGTCTGACCGATGGCCTGAACTGCCTGAGTCTGCATCAGAAACATCTGCTCGATCGACATCGGGGGTGGGGGCGGCAGGTGCTGCTGCTAGGGCACCTCATCCTGCGGAGCGGCTTGCTCCTGCTGAGCACGCCTTCCTCCTCTGCGCCTGTTCTCTGACATCTGCAGAACGCAACCACACATCAGAACTGATCTGGCAAATCTTGCAGCATAAGAAAAGAGTATAGAATTCTCCAACAGCACTGAACAGATGAGCATCTTCACTGATCTCCAACACAGACCACACAGCTTCTCAGATAAAGAGGAAAGTAGAATAAAGGGTTTCCCAACCATATAACTAACTCTATTAACATAATAGGTAAGCCAAAATGCAGGGGATACCCACACTCTGGCGACAATCATTACAAAGATCCAAACCAAACATAGTTCATCATGACAAACATGAATGCACAGGATATAGCAAACTACCCTGTCTAACTAAGACTAACTAAAACCGAGACTAACGCTAAGACTGAAGCTTCTATGTATATATTTTGTATTAATTACAAGATCCAACTCTAACGAGCTATGGTTCTAGATTTATCTTGGTCTTGCAGCCGGGATTGCCATAAGACTGGAGTCCACGCCGAGGCGAGCGGTACGGGTGCTGAGTCCCGATGGGAGCGGGGGAACCATCATCCAAGTGACGACGTTCCGCGCGCTCAGCCCGTAGCAGGGCGATCCCAGCACGAGCCCTACTCAGCTCGTCTAATGCATGGTCCAGCTCCGTGTTTAGCACGGCGGCTAGGTTGACTGTGCTGCTCAACCTAGGATTGTCCTCACCAGCAGGTGAAACAATCACGCCTCCTGTGCTGCCAGATGGACGGCGGGGGTAATACTTCAGGTCAAGACCGTCAGCTACCCCACCGAGAACTGAGCAGTAGTGCGAAAGCGCACGCCGTGCAGCATCCTGCATGGCTGCCTCAGCTGAGTCCCGCTCAGAGATAGAATAGTGCTCTGAGCAAGCCTCCGCGCCCTGGAGACTGTTCTCCGGACGGCGCACCAAACAGGTCGCCTCCCAGCGGTCCGGGTAGACCCCGCGACTATGCTGGTAGACCACACAGCGATACTCGATGGACCAAGTACGCCGGTCAAGTGCCCGACGTAGCAGGGTGTCGAGCGCGTCGTGGAAGTGACACCCGCGAGCAGCGTCGCGAGTGATGGGTCGAGCAACCCATCCTTCCGGCTCATGGTCAGCAGGGAAGTCGATGTCGTGGCTCAAGCTGTCGTCGCCACCTCCGTCGTCTGGGTCTCCTCCAGCAGCTACTCCAGAAGCTGGGGCGCCCAGTGGTGGTGCAGGGGGCGCCTCCAGGGGAAGCACAGGAGAGCAGCTCCTCACAGACTCTATCTCCTGCTGGAGCGAGAAAGAAGAGCCCTGCTGCTCCTGTCGTCGACGTTCCTGCTCCTCATGCAGGCGGTGATGTAGTCTCTCCAAGTGGCTGGACTGTCCGGCCACGGGACGGCGAAGCGGACGCTCAGCAAGGCAGGAGGGTAAGAAGGGGATGACGGACTTTCGTGCAGTGTGTCTAAGTCGAGCCATCTACAAAAGGCATCGCAAGCAAAAGGGTGAGAACAGAATCAATATGACCAGCAAGTAATGAATCATAAATAAATGAAGGATCAGAATAAAACAAAATTTTCAGCAAGGTATAATATATAGTAGAACATAGGTTTGGTCAGTAGGACCAACTTTTGAAGAGATACCAAAGTCAAGGCAGGGACAGAGGTCTATAGTCCTTAGAACGACCATTCTACTCTAGGTTAGCGGTCCTACAGTCAGCACGGCTTTGATACCACTTATGTCACACCCGGTTTTTAGAAGGTAAACCGAATGCGAACCATGTACGTGCCAGGATCAGTTATTCACGTACACAGCAGTTACATAACATGGACATCATCACACAGTGCTCAAAATAGTATTAAAAGGGGAAATAATAGTCGATTACATCATATGTCTGAGACGTCCATATAGTTCTTACAATAAATCAAAGTGCGGAAAAGAAACGTAGATAACGCGGCCTTCACAGGCAGCCGACTGGGGGTTGCCGCTAACCCACGCCTAGAACTCGTCGTAGTCTTGGAACTCCTGGAAGTCTCCTTCCACAGCTTCACCTTCTCCTGAGCAGTGGTTGCAATGCTGACAACCTGGGGGGGGGGGGTTTGGTGTGTAGAGCAAGGGTGAGTACACATCAACATACTCAGCAAGCATCCTGTTTGGCTGTAGTGGACTAGCTTTATGTGGGGATAAGTCAAGCAGTTGCTTTTAGTTGGTCAGGTCATTACTTACTAGTAGAAAGCCAGGTTTTAACATTAACCCAAGTTATTAGCCCAATGTATCCTTTCCAAACGGAAAGAATACCACTTACCAGCACCATAATCATAATCAGAATCATCAATCTCATTGCCACCTGTACCAAAATGTCTCTGATCAAACATCACTAATCTCTGGAGCTCCCTTGGCCGCTCATAACCGCGAGCACGGCTGATATATCAGTTTCATAACACTCTGCAGAGGTTGCGCACTTTACCCACAAGCCGTGATTCCCTCTTGCCTCGGGCCGATCAAACCCTTAAACACTACCAAGGTGAATAGGCAGGGTCTCACTACGTAGCCTTTACAAAGATTCCCCGGGGCTGTAGCCACCCGTTAGGTTTCCTAAATGTACCGCACTCCTCCCCAAGGGACAAATCAACCTTGGCAGAGCGAGCCGCATACACTGAGCCCCATTGACGGCACAACGGCTAAGCGAACTACACCCCGGTTCCTCTAATTATTCAGCTAAGGGCGTCCCATTCCACCCTCATGGTTGCACTGTTTTCCCGGGCGGTCATCCATAGAACAGGTCCTTACGGAGAGGCACTCGAGAAACCGCTCGAGTCCCCTTGAAGGTCACAAATATAATCATAAATAAGAAGGGAAAACAGCGTATCATAGATAATCACATCATGTTCATTGATTAGAGTTGAGCAATAGCATCAGACTAAGCAGTAATAATCCGACCCAAATAGGTAAACAAGGACATGAATAACAAAAGCTAGTCAATCCTTAAGTATAAATGTGTAATGCGGGAGGTGAATTAAAGAATGAATAGGACAGAAATAGGTCAAAGGACACTTGCCTCCACCAACCGACTGCTGCTCAGGGGCTTCTCCTGCGAATTCCTCGGGCTCTTCGACCGGATCGTTCTCTATGCGAGCGCAAACATACATACATCCACATATTTAATTCAAAAGAACAGTACACCATACAAGGGAACAAGTAAAGCGAATATGCATCAAGTATGACATTCGATATTGCATTCATTAAGGTTAGAAAGAAACGGGAAAGGGTCTCGCAGGGGGTTAAAGCTTATGCACTAACGATTAGTTACAACTGGTTCTTAACAAAAGAATTCTGTTATATACACTAATGGAAACCTAGTCATTTTAAGTTGATCAACATTGCACTAGATAAACAATTAACTAAATGAATCAACTAGCGCAACGAAATTCTAAATTAAGCTTCCTATTTCAATAACATGAACAATGATTAGCCTACCTAAAATAAAATAACTATGATAACAGAGAGTAAAACAAAATAAATAAAATAATATAAAAAAAATAAAAATAAAAAAAGGGGGGGGGCGGTTGAACCGGCCCTGGGGGCGGTTGAACCGGCGGCTGGGCCGGCCGAGCGCGGGGGGGGGGGGGGGGGCTGAGCCGGGGCGGTTGAACCGGCCCGGGGGGCGGTTGAACCGGCGGCTGGGCCGGCCAAGCAGGGGCGGCCGGGGAGAGGAGGGGAGAGGGGAGAGGGAGGGGAGGGCCTCACCGGAGACGGGGACGGGGCGGCCGAGCGGCGGGGGGCGCGGGGCGGCCGAGCTTGGCAGGGGCGGCGGCTAGGGCAGAGGGCGGCGGCTAGGGAGAGAATGGGAGAGAGGGAGGGAGAGGGAGGGATGTGGGGGGAAGGGGAGGGGCGGCTGGGCCGACTAGGCCCAAGAGAGGGGGCGCGGGGGCGGCTGGGCCGGCTAGGGGGCAGCTGGGCCGGCCAGGGGGGCCCACGGCGCGGGAGAGAGAAAAGGGAGGAGAGAGAGAGAAAGAAAGAAAAAGAAAAAGAAAAAGAAAAAGGTTATCTCCTTTTCGAAATTCGTTTTTCCTAGATGAATGCATCCACGTTCTCAATCAATCCAAAAGAATGCATGGTTCGGCATGGTGCATCAAACAACATAAAGTATTTAGGGTTTTCTTTACACGGGAAATCCAAACCGAATCTCGCTAGCTTTGGAAAAAGTCAAGGTCTAGCGAGGGGAAAAAGAAAAAGAAAAGGTAACGCCCGAATTTGGCGAGTGAAGAAAAGAGAAAAAATTCAACTGCAAAATTCGGGGCGTTACACATTATCAACATTCCTCCGCTTCGCTACGAGCCGAAGCCTTTCCGTTTGGTAACAGCTTCGGCTTTTGTTCTTATCTACTTTGGATCCATCTTCATCTTGTGTGTTCTTCGTCATAAGAAAGAGGCTTCCTGTAATAGTTCATGCTAAAGACAAATAGTTAATTATGTTTTTAGGACCTTCAGAAGGAGAAGGCCCCCAACAATCCCCCTTCCCGATACACGACCCGGACGTCGGCGCTAGTAAGTCACGTCGGGTCCCCTGATCCAGTTGTGGTCCGAGCTGAAGACGCAACCTCTCCATGCCCCTTCAACAATGTCTTCTAATACCTTGCAAAGACTCTCTAACACTTTGTTTCGATACCCCCACCTTTTTTTGCCCCCGCGGGTCACCAGGGACTGCACCGACCGAAGTCACCGGCGCATCACGGGGGGCGACCCTCAATGGAGACTCCGCTGCAGCTAAATCTAATGCCGCAAAATAATCTAAATCATCCTCTGAAGATTTGTCATCTATCCAAGAAAAAGGGCTCCCCAACTTTCCACCTTCCGAAGACCATGACCCAAAATCATACTCACTAGATGTGTTACTACCAAGAAACACAGCATTTCCATCCATCGAAATATCATCATTCATGTCATCGTCACGTCTTGCTTGCGCAGGCCTAGACACCGAAACCTGCATAGCAACCGACCTTCAATATCACACACAAAACGAACACTGTCATTGTACTCCCTATTACACTTTCGCAACCTACGCCGAAGCGTCCGCCGCTATAGGACCGTCAGCGGCACCTCCTTGGAGCAAGCATTGCTCCTGCTCCTGCCTCCACCACAACATCCTTCCAGGCCACCGAGCTTTTGAGGCTGACGAGGTCCACCACTTCTTCTTTGTTCATCGCCTACGAAGACAGCACAATAACGTTTAAAACAACGAACACACACAACACCCCTCGCCAAACCCAAAGCATACCTGCGCCAGTGCTCGGTCTGCCCTCTCTCGGACGATGTCGTGGCCGTGAGGGCCCCACATCCTATCATAGAGCGCCTCAGCAGAGCGCTTCAGCACGTCATCTTCAATCTGGAACACCCCATAATTGAAGTCCTCATTAACTTGGTCGAAGGCCTCGAAATGCTTGCATCCCTCGCGGGACAAGGCATTCGCAGCCCCTTCACAAGTTGCGAGTGACACATAGGACATGAGGCTCATCACAATGGACGGGAGCGACTCTAGCTCATCTTGCAACCACCCTAGGAAGCGGGTCCCTACCTCCTCCCTCGATTTGACGATGGGAGCGGTTTTTCCGCGCCAAGGTCACGGTACGCATCCATGAAAAGCGTGTGCACCCGGTCAACCCCAGCGCGGGTGGCAGATTCCGTCCTCTCGTGGTGGTCGCACATATTCTTCAACTCCAGCTCCAAGTCAGCAACACAATTGCGGGCACCTGAGCCTCCACGCGAGCATTATCCACATCCTCTTTTTCATCATCAAGTCGACGGTCGAGGTCCTCCTTTTCCTTCTATAGCGCCGTCACTTTCTCGAGGAGGTTTCGGCTCTTGTTTTCGGCCACCGACTTATCCCTAATCGCCTCAGTGTGCTGCGTTCAAAGGTGCTCAATCCTACCCTCGAGTCGTTTCCTCTCGAAAACAAACTGCTAGGTCAACGCACTCGAAGCAACCTGCTCAGCGAAGGCCGTCACCTGACGTCGCAATTTCCAAACTTAGTACAACAAAAAATATACATATATATGAATAAATAAATGCAAAAACTCACATATCGCAGCTGTTGTACGGTAGACACAGCTACGCCAGCAGCAGCGGTGGCCGAGACAAGTTTGCCTCTGCCTTCAGTGATGGCACAAAATTTCGACCATGGGTCTAGCGAGGTCCCTGTGTCGCCCTTTGTTGTACCCATCAGGCCAACAGGCAAAGTCACAGTACCACCGCCAGCTGCCCAGCCGCCACCTATACATCAAAAGTAAGTTAGAAAAATGGAATCACTCGGCTAAGAAGAATCAAATAATCCAACTCATGAGTAGGCGGCAGCCCCGTCTGGGCGTCAAACATGGTCACACCACCCACCAGGTAGTCTTCCATCGACAACTCCTGGCTCGCACCACCGGTGCCTGACACCGCTGTCTCAGTCGCACGTGGCAGCGAGGTCAGTCTTGCAGCGGCAACAAGCACCGTAGGGGGAGGCATTGCCGCAGACAGGGAGGTGCCCTTCATGTTGGCTCGCGCCAACTTAGCTTATCGGCGTGGGTCCACCAGTCAAAGGTGACCCACCTTACGCTTCTTCCACTGAGCATCCTGGCGACCTTTCTCCATCATCGCTGACACAACAGCACCAATATTTCTCTAGTAAGGAAAATTTTCAGATCACGAGCCAGACGGGATATAAAAAATCATTGCCAGCGGCCCGGGGCATAGGGTCATTCCTATGCCATCGACCCCCTGTAACCTTCAGCATGCACGAAGATGTTTCCCGGAGCTCGGGCGAAGACATCACCTCCCTAGGACCCACGCAAGTCCCCATTTAACTCCTCAACAAAAATCCCAGAGGCCCTCGACCTAGTCTCATCATCCCTCGTACCTTGCCGGTCTAACTTCCTTTTCCGGGTGGCTGAAACCACAACATACCCTTCGAGGTGCCCTCTTCATGCCGAGGCTTCATTTGTTTTCCTCGGTCATCACTACCATGCACAGAGTCCCCCTCCGGGTAGGGACCATATGACAAGCCATTCAACTAAAAAATGTGGTTCAACCTCATGTTGGAACCGTGGATATCCCAAAATTTTTAACATCTCAGCATTCGACGCATATTTTCTAACAATCTTAACAGCCTCCAACTCCACTTCTCGCATGAAGGCGGACGCATCACGCCCGTGCAAGTCCACGGCAAAGGCTGCTTCGCACCAGTTTACTCCTTAGGGTTGTCATCCGACGAGGTATAATTTCGCCCGAAACCCACCCGTGCGTGAGGGGCCACACTTCGCAAGCGACAAACTCTTCCACCAGATCATGACCACTACTTAGTCTGGTGCATATCGAAGGGCCTGCTCGTCCTGGTCCCCTTTCTTCACCTCAAACCGTGGAAAGGCCACATAACAATGAGAGCACAAAATAGCAAGGGGGCAAACTAGGCAACCCTTCGACATTACCAGGCGCCACATAAAACCAAAACTCATACCAGTTACCCCATTTATTCTTCGCACACGGAACAATCTCGACCACTTCAGCCAAAGTCTTTCCAATCCTCGGCGTGAAATTACAGGAACCAAACTGAGCAATCAAGTCACTTATCTTCCTCTTCTACCAGTGTAGGCAATAATTTTTTGCGAAGACATCAACAGACGGTTCTCCACCATAAGAGGACACAGCCCATACATACTTCGCTAGTGCAGCCATAGCCTTCGGTGTTAGTTGATGAATTTGAACTTCAAACTTTCATAGAACTTCAACTATGAAGCGATGTGCCAGCAAGCGAAGACCAGCAACAAAAAAAGCCTCGAACACAACTAACTCCCCTTCTGGCTCAGGGACATCTTTAGCCCCTAGAGCCCGCCCAACTCTGTTTCCATAATAACCCAGACGCTGCATCTCTAGCACGTGTCTCGAGTGAATCCTCAAGGTCCCGAATTTACCCGTATGCCCGACCTGTAGGTCCGCCGCCGCCACCGCCGAATCGCTAATCGTCTTCTCAGACGATGGCGCGGTCGCAGCAGACGACAATGAGGAAGAAGGCGGCATGGTCACGTCCCATCGGAGGCGGCGCACTGTCTGCTCGACACGGGCCAGATCTCCGGCATAGCAAGAGAAAAAGAGAGAAAGCAAGCAGAAAAGAGAGCTAGGGGTTTTTCAGCGCGTGCTCAAACAGGTGAAAAGTTACAGCCTCGCTTAGCCTTTTATATGCCAGGGGCAGCGCCTTGGGAACCCAATCGTCCCACAGTAAAATGTCTCGTCAACGGTCACATTTCAAAAAACCAACGGTCACATTTCAAAAAAAAAACCGCGGGACCACTTCAAGCGAGGGCAGCATTTTCACCATCTTACGAAAGACTTTGGCACCAACTAACTTAGTCAAACTGGTCCCTTGGAGAGCAAATGTTGGGGATAAGGCGCTCGATCAGCAACGATGTCAAAGAGGATTCAAGAGAAGACTGAAGAGCGCAGGCTAAAGAGTGAGCTCCGCTATGGAGTGCATGGAGCGAGCACGGGCGAAGGCTTGGATGCTACCTCCGTCTAGACGGACTAGGACGAAGGCCATCGAGAAGGCTGAGCGCGTGGAACGTGAAGTCCATGTGTTGTAACCTACTACTAATTGTAATAAGGGGCCCGTGTATAGTCGACCCATGTTACAGGATCGCACCTGTAGGCCGCTATGTGGGCGGAGTCCTTAGTGTGTCAGCCCATGTCGGTAACAATTACGTTGTAATGACCCGCCGTAACCCCCAAGGGAGAATATTCTAGGGATAACATAGGTAACCGAGGGTATAATCATCTTTGACGGGGCATGGCCAACCCTCGGTTACCTATAAATACCTCTATATAGAACCATTGCGGGCGACAGAAGGAGACACTTGTGCCTTAAGTTCACCCATATGGTCACTAAAAACACCTTTTGCACCGTTTTGCACTTATAGATTGTATTGTTTGTAGAGTATAGTTTGAATATGGGTATGGGTAAGCTGCTGGAGATGGTCTAAGGAAGGAGCCTCTTACGAGGATCCCACATGGGGGACATGTCGAAAAGTAAGAAATAAGGGATCTTCCATTGACGAGATCCTGCAATGCGCTTGTACTGTGAGTTGTACTTGTCATCATACTTTTAGATAGAAATACAATGTGGGGTATAGATATCTCCCGGGTCCTCATGAACACTAAAACAACTATGGGATGGGCCGACAGGTTTTAATCAGGTTGAGTGAATCTGATCCAAGAGGATGTCTGCCTAAGAAGGATAAGCAGACTCACATCATGATATGGCCTCCTGCTAGTGACTCTGAGATTGAGGCTATTCTCGGCATGTTGGCTGGAGAATCCTTTGGGTCGGCATGACTTGAGTCGGGCTATGGAGCCCCTGAGCAATCGAGCGCTGACGAGAAAAGGGCAGATAATCTCGTGAGTCCACAACGCGAGCGGTCTTGTCAGTCAGATGCCTAGGTTGAGTCCATATAGGTTGAGAAGAAGAGGAAACCCTGACATTCGTTGGACCTGGAGCCAGTGACTGCCCAGGCCGAGCCAAACTCTGGTGATGATGTGTGGATGCTATGTAGTGGAGGAGGTGGAGGAAGATGAGGACATGCTTCCTTTGGTACGACACAAACGACGCTCCAAGGCTTGGAGTGATACTTTGAGTCTTGTTGCCCTAGCGAGGATGGTGGATATCCAAGGTTTGTCTATGTTGGCTGTCGATGGTATACTTGAAGAGGCCATTCCTGAAGGAGTTGTTGCTTGAGTTACCTAAAATTAATATTATTGATGTTCGCATAGATCGCTCGGATGAAGCACCTTTCACTAGTTTATGCTGGCCGGACTAGAGGTAAGCCTGCCAGTCCCCCAGGGGGCTTCTGCATCAGTTAGTCTTGTCGCCGACCTAGTCCTGGCCCTAGAGCACACTTCATCCCTCGAGGGTGCTCTAGCCCCCGACACTGTCGCGATTGGTTCTCCTTGTACTGCCTCAATGGAGGTTCATGTAGGGTTGTCAATGCCTCGGATTGTCGATGTTGTGGCGATGAGTTTTGTCCTGCCTATCGGGCCTGGTCCATCCAACCCAACCACTTTGGAGGTCGTGGTTCCGGTGCTGGAATCCTAATGGGTATTGCACTTAGTCTGGGAGATTGAGAACCCTCAGTGTTTGTTCCTACTTCTTTGTGGCTTTTGTGGGTGCTGATGCTTCCGGGGATGTCTCAGCTATTCCAGTTTGGGTCTTCCGGTTTTCCTGGCGAAGTTGCAGATTATTGTTTATGGAGCTCACATTACTTTGTATTTTCCAATGGGTGTTCTATCTTCTGACTTTTGTCTTTACAGGGTGTCTTGAATCAAGTGGCCACCCAACTGAAGGCACAGGGCCCTTAGGTGCCTGAGCAAATATCTTCTTTGTCACAGTGGGATCATGTTGCTCTTTAGAAGCAAATAGATGATCTGAGCGTTGCCAATGCTGGTAAGTCTTTGATGTCGTTCCTCACTGACTTTTCTCATTCTCGTTCATATTTTTATGATTGTAAGTTGTTTCTTCAGCTATGACTCAGTGATGCTCCGATACTGAGGAAAGGTGCGCCCGAAATCAAGCAGAGCTTTATCAAATCATTGTGTTCCTTGATGGTACCCAGGCCATGAACTCCTCCCTGCAATCGAAGTTAGACTTGGAAAACAAAATCCACGAGGTAATTCGGTAGGAGCTTCAGGTTGCTTATTCCATGTTATCGACCTACAATCAAGGATTCTTCCATCCCTAGGAGGAGATATAGAGGCTTAAGGCTAAGAAACGAACACTACTCTCTTCTCGGAATAATCTTGATAAGTTGTATAGGGATGCCTCCAACTCTGTTACCACTTTGGAGAGGAGCCACCATTTTACCATGGAGGAGCTATGGGCGCAAGAGGAATGAGCTAAAGGAGTCCTAGGAGGAGGTGTCGACGCTCAGTGGTTCGTTGTCCTCCTAGGATTCTACCATTAGGGATCTCTGTGCATCAAAGAAGTTTGTGTCATAGGAGTTGGAAACTGCTAGACGGAACATCAAATTATTAGAAGGCGACCGTGAAATTCTGAAGGTGGGGGTATGACAAAGCGATGGATAAGGCGATCCGCGTCGGTCGTCTTCTGATGAAGAAACCTGGCATTGTGGTTTGTGATGATATTGTTGCGGATGTTCAAGCTGCATCAGGGACTTATGGATGATTCCACTCCCAAAAATGCTCCTGCATGATACATTGTAAACTTGGAAAGTAGAACCGTTGTTGCCTGAGTGGGAGGCGCTTCCCCCTTTGTAAGTGTATTTGACAATTTAGTTTGAATATGAGCTATGGAGTTGCTTCATTGTATTGTGATGAGTTGTGCGGGGGGGGGGGGGGCTTAATGTTTGTCCCTGTATTTTTGTTTTGTTTTCCTTGATGGGGTTTTGCACGAAACCCTTTTGTGTGTGTGTATGTGGTGCCGACTTAAACCATTTCTTGATTCGAGTTGACGACTTCATTAGTAGAGCACGGTGTGCACCTTTGTTTGTAAGCGTGAGCATGTAACACCTATTTAAGCTGATCCTCGACTTAAGTCGATTGTTCCGTCAGCAGGTATAGTAAGCACCCTTTGTTTGTAAGCGTGAGCATGTAACACCGACTTAAGCCGATCCCCTACTTAAGCCGATTGCTCCATTAGAAGGGTATAGTATGCACCCTTCATTTGTAAGCGTGAGCATGTAACACCGACTTAACTCGATCCCAACTTAAGCTGATTGCTCCGTTAGCAGGGTATAGTATGCACCCTTTGTTTATAAGCGTGAGCATGTGACACCGACTTAATCCGATCCCTGACTTAAGCTGGTTGCTCCATTAGTAGCATGCGAAAGTATAGTTGTATGTGGCCAGAGAGTAGAAAATTTATTGAGAATGAGATTGCAGAATTGGTAGCCTACCATCTAGAGTTCATGGTGCTCTGTGGGTAAAACTTCCTGAGATGCTCAATGTTCCAAGAGTTCCTGATTAGAGTACCATCCATCTGAGTTAGTCGATATGAAACTGTTCGAGTTACTTCTGCGACTATGAAGGGTCCTTCCCAGGGTGGTGATAGCTTGTGATGTCCTTCCCCTGATTGTATATGGCGGAGTACCAGATCTCCTACTATAAATGCTCGGTGACGTATCGCCTTTCATCGTAGCGCCTCAGGATCTGCTGGAATCTGCCCGACTGAATAACAATGTTTAACTGTTCCTCTTTTAGTACATAAATTTCTTTGAGTCGGGTTGCTTTTGCTTATGTGACACGCCGCACAAGGTCTATCTTTCTCAAAATAGGCATGGGTTAGTCCTAACACATGTTCTCCCTTTAGAAGCTTATGAAGATTCTTCATCTCAACATGTGCTAGACAACGATGCCAAAACCAGTCCTTGTTCATCTTAGCAAGTAAATATGCATCTAGATCGGCATTCTCTTTAGTAAAATCAACCAAGTAAAGCTTGCCGTTAGATGCACCTTTAAATGCTACTGAATCGTTAATTCTTTTAAAGACAGTTACATCAACATTTGTAAATAAGCAATTATATCCCATATGACATAACTGACTAACAGAGAGCAAATTATAACGAAGCGATTCTACCAAAAATACATCAGAAATTGAGTTCTCGGTAGTAATCACTATTTTACTCATCCCCTTTACCTTGCCTTAGTTCCCATCTCCAAAGATGACCATGTCATGGGAATCCTTATTCTTGACATAGGAAGTGAACATCTTCTTCTCCCCCATCATATGGTTCATGCATTCGCTATTGATAATCCAGCTTGAGCCTTGGATGCATAATTCTACAAGGAATTTAGGCTCGGGGTTTAGGACCCCAACTAGTGTTGGGTCCTATCAGGTTAGTTACATAACACATCGGCACCAAAATACAAGTATTTCTCTTTTTGCTTTTGGGTCCCATATTGGATGCAATGATTGTATCATTCTTACAATAAAACACATAGCATGCATCAAAAGTACGAAATAACATAGAAGGACCATGAGATGCATTCTTATCCTTAATCACATGAGAAACAACATGAGAAGCACAACGCCTAGGTTTACTCCTACTATGAGCATGAGAACCACTAGATGAAGCAATCATAGTGCGAGGAGCAAAAGCAACATCATGACACATAGGTAAAACAGGACAATCATTGCAAGCATCACGATGAACATTTTTAGCATTCTTGACATGAGTGTAAATAAAAGCATGATTCTTCTTATCATGAATAGAACACGAGCTACTACCATAGACACCTTCCCCTTCTCCTTAGTGAAGTTGAGGGCCTTATGGCTTTTTGTGTCCTTGGCTCCCCATGGAAACCAAGTCCATCTTTAATGGAGGAATGTCTACCAATGATGAAGGCATCCCTAGCAAACTTAACCTTTTATACCTCATTTTTGCAAGTTTTAAGTTTAACATTTAATTGAGCAATTTCATCATTCAACTTTGCAATAGTAGAAGCATGATCAATACAAGCATCAAAATCATGATCTTTACATCTAGTACAAATTGATACATACTCCAAAGAAGAACTAGAAACACTCAACTTTTATATTCTATCATTTAAATCAACATTTATGCTCTTAAGGCTACAAAAAGGGGCATGACATGAAGATAAATCAAGAGCAAGCGTTTCATTCTTTCTAATTTTAAGAGCAAGGGATTTTTCTATTTCTACAATTTTATCATGTTCCTCATATAGTAAATCCTCTTGCTTTTCTAGCGATCTATCTTTTTTCTTTCAAGGCATCAATTAATTTACTAATTTTATCTACTTTAGACCTATCTAAGCCCTTAAAAAGATCTTTATAATCTACATCATCATCATAATCCTCATCACTAGAAGAAGTATACTTCGAGGTATCACGAGTACGTACTTTATTCTCTTTCGCCATGAGGCAAGTGTGATGCTCATTGGGGAAGAGGACTTGTTGAAGGCGGAGGTGGCGAGTCCCTCAGCGTCAGAGTTGGATGAAGAGCAGTCCAAGTCCCATTCCTTGCCTATGTGTGCCTCGTCCTTCTTCTTTCTATAGAACTTGTTCTCCTTCTTCCCTTTCTTGCCTTGGTCCTGGTCATTTTCATTATAGAGACATTGATCAATAAAATGGCCGAACTTACCACAATTGAAGCATGTACACTTTTTCCTTGATTTGTTCTTGTTGGGGGTAGTCCTTGCGATACTTCAAAGCGGTCTTTAAACGCTTGATCACAAGCACCATTTCATCCTCTTGCCCACCTCAATTTGTGTCGCCTTGTCGGGGAGCGCATCCTTGTTGGCTGCCACTTTGAGAGAAAAGGGTTGCGACTCATAGTGTTGAGAAAGAGGGTCGTTGGCAATGTCGTCGACGTACCTTGCCTCCTTTGCCATCATGCATCTGCAAGAGGCAAAACACCTCTAGGCCTAGCCTTCTATCCCACCTCCAAAGAGAAGAGGAAGATCATGCCAACAAACATCGAGAAGGGCCAGAAGAATGTGAAAAATCAGCACTAAAACTCGACCAAAAGGGGAAATCTGACAAACAAGATCCCCATGAGTATCCAAAACTTAAGACAAGCCCTTTTTAAAACGCGATTCGTAGTCATCCTCAAGGACTTGCGAAACAGCAAGCAGATTGAAATGCAAATTCGAAACCAAAGCAACATCATTGAGAACAAAGCTCTCGTTCACTCGAACGGAGCTACGAGAGATTACCTTACCTCTCGACTTATCCTCGAATGTGATGTATTCCTTACCAATCACGGGGTCGAGGCTGGAGAAGCATTTTTTCTTCCAGCCTTGTGGCACGAACAACCGATATCCATGAGCCATATGTTTTCCAAGCCTCTGTCCTGCATCAATAGTAAGACACGGGGTGAGAAAATGATACAACACTGGGCTTAGGATACTGGTAAGAAAATCAATGCTGCAACATTTTCACCTAAAAAGTGTTAGGAAAAACACCAGTCATCCCCGGTCCCATGGAGGGATAGTGATCACCATAAGAAGGAAATTGTGGTCCGCTGGGAAAGTAAGGACCAAAGCCATAGGCATAGGGTCCTTGGCTATATGGTACACGTCCAGCACCCCGCTGGGCACGACCACCACGTGGTCTCTCCTTCTGAAGCCTGGCAACAAGAGGCAAAGCACCTCTAAGCCTCCTAGGACGTCTCTAAATAGGTTGAGCATGAGCTGTAACACGCCAGGTGTTACTCATGGTTTCTCCTCAGTACCCACATTTGTGACATGTTATCACATGTGGTTTAGTTTGAGAAAAAGGCACCAAACTTGAGGAGCCAAGCCCTAATCAAGTCTTTATCACCCTAGAAATCATACCTTAACCAATTCAAGCTTAGGGAATAAGGTGAAGTGCTAAAACCCTAGAATTCCCCTTTTTAGTACAATAATGCACCAAAGAGGAAATCAGTGAAGGGACTAAGTAAATCACATTATCCTGACTTGGGCCAATTATAAAAGTTGTGATACACTTAATAACCTACAAAAAGTAGTTAGAGGGTTTTCCCAAAAGGGTTTTGCAAAATCTCCAAGCAAGCCACTCAAGTGGGGGCTTCCTATAGAAATCAGAATTTCAAATTTCTGTAATTCAGTCCCCGCACCAAACTCGAACACGTTCACCATGTTCCTTAACTCCAAACCACTTGGCCCAATTGACAAAATTGCGCCAAAATACCGTTAGAACACCTTGGAAAAATTTGGGGTCAAACCAAATCCATTTGACATAGTTTGGCATGCTTTTACTCTTGGATTGGGGCTGTCAGACAGACCAATCTTGGGGACACGACTACTCACTGCACAGCCCAAGAAATGCCTCGACCTCCACACACAAACGACAGAGGGTAGTCAGGAGAAGAAATCTTGCAATAGGATCTTGCCCAAATTCACGAAGATTTGGAGCCAACAGACGCTTGAAATCGAATACACTAAACTCCACCACGTGCTCGACGCCGTGCCGAGGGGGCTGAGCGCACACTGGCGCTCCTCCGCGCATGCCCCGAGAGCCTGTCAGGCCGATCGCTCGCCTACACCCACTCACTCCTATAAAGCCCTCCCAGGAGTGCAGCAAAACCACTCTGCACCCCACCTCACTTCCTCAAGCAAGTCCCCAACTCCGACGAGCTCTACACCACCCGCCCGAGCCACCCGAACTCCGACCACCACGGCTAGCTCATCCCAGCCGTCCCTCGCCCGCGCCAACTGCTCGGCTAGCCTCCCCGGAGTCCCGTAAAGCTTCCCAAGCCCCCGGACCAAGCATGACCACACCGGAAGCACTAGATCACCCTCGCCAGAATCCACCCAGCCGTCAGAGCACGTGAACCGGGTAAGCCATTGTGCCACCATTAAATTCCTTGTGTGCACCGCTTCCACGACGTCTAGTGAACCTCCCCAAGCCATCCAATTGAACTAAACCGCCCTGTGTAGGCTGGACTCCTCGCCGCTGCCGAGCTCTTCTGCCCTTGCGCGTGGCCAGGACGACTCTGACCACCACCGACCGTCGTCCGACCATCGACGGGTTCGCCAGGAATTCCCCAATCTCCAAGACCCCTTCATCGGAGCTAGACCACCGCTAGTGAGCCCCACCGTCCTTTTTCCTATCACGGCTACTGTTCCAGCTAGAATGGGAGTGTGGGTTAGATTGTCCCGAAATCCAGGGGGTTTCTGCCTTCTCAGCAACTCACAGGAATAGTGACCCAGGGACTTGTTTGTAAGGCACCAGAGAAAAGATAAGCTAGGGACCTGAGCGTAAAGTGGATTTCCTTTTCGATTTTGAATTTCGAATTCTTTTTAATAAACAACATACTTAGAAAAGCATAACTTAAATAATTTTCATGCAAATTTGGTCAAACCAATTTTGGTAGGCTCTGCATAATATAAACTACCAAGCAAAAATAGTAGACCCCATATTCCTTGTATTACTTTTTAAGGTTTTGATTTAAATAGAAAAACCACTTAAACCTTGAAAATAAGGAAATTGGTAGAGGAACTTTTAGACTGGGGTTGAGAAAATTTATGGAAGTACTTGACCAGTAGTTACAATGTTTAAAAATGTTAAGCACCCCAATACCCGAGATTAAGCAAATTTTATCCCTTAGGACTTGTTTTTGAAAGGGAAATGTGCCCTTGGGCCATTTCTAAAGTGTTTTGGTGATTAAGTGTCCAACACATGTCCTCTAAGTCTTAATTTGTGCCAAATATTGAAGAAGTGTAAATAATGCAACAAGGTACGTTTCTAGACTTAGTACATTGTTTTTGGGTACTAATGTATTGTGTCTAAGTGCTAGAAACAGGGAAAAAGCGATTGGAAAAGAGTTGGCTGTGTACAGCCAACTTCTGCTCGGTCTAGGTGCACCAAACTGTCTGGTGGTGCACCGGACAGTGTCCGGTGGTGCACTGGACAGTGTCTGGTGCGCTAGATGTAACGCCCCGAATTTTGGAGTTGAATTTTTTTCTTTTCTTCACTCGCCAAATTCGGGCGTTACCCTTTCCTTTCTCCTTTTCTCCTCGCTAAACCTTGATATTTTCCAAAGTTATAGCGAGAATTAGCTCGACAGCTGGTGTAAGTAAACCCTAGAAATATTTTCTTTGGTCGTTGCATCATGCCGAACCACACATCTTTTCCTCGTGAGTATTTGCTTGGTTTCCAAAAATAATGCACTTAGTAGAAGGTTAGAGGGAAATAGATAATGGAAAATAGGGAAAATAAATAGAAAGGAACCCCCCTCTGTTGGGCCGGCTTCCTGGCGCGGCCCAGCCGCCCCCCTCCTCCCCTCTTCCTCCTTGGGCCGGCTGGCGCGGCCTAGCCGCCCCCTCCTCTCGCGCGGCCCAACCGCCCCTCCCCTTCCCCCCCCCACGCGGCCCAGCTCTCCCCCGCTCCCCACGCGCGTGGAACGCGCGGCGGTTGGAACCGCCGCCGCCTTCCCCCGTGGGCCCCGCTTGTCATCCCTCTCCCCTCCCCAAAACCTCTCCCTCTCTCACCCTCTCGCCCGATCCCCACCCCCGCCCGCGCAGCCCCCTGCCCCGTTCGGCGCCGCCCTCGCCCCTCCTCGCGCGGTAAGCCCTCCCCCCTCTCTTCCCTGCCTTCCCCTTCCCCTCCCTGGCTTGGGCGCGGCCCGGCCATGGCGGCTCGCCCTTGGCGCTGCCCAACCCGGCCCCGGCGCCCCTCGGCACGATGGCGCGTGGCCCGGCCTTGGCCCCGCCCAGCGCGGCACGCCCTCCTCGGCGTGGCTCCCCAGCCCCTTCCCCCGTGGCGCAGCCCCGTCCTCAGCGCGCCCGCCCCGGCTCGGCGGCCCCTCCCTGCGCGACGCGCCCGCACGGCCCCCTGCCCCGGCCGTGGCGCGGCCCGGCTCGCCGGCCATGGCGCTCGCGCCCGCCCTCCCCGGCGCGGCCCGCGACCCCGGTACCTCGCCCCGTCCTGGTCTCGTCCCCTGCCCCAACGAGCTCCCCTGCCCCGGCCCCGGCGCCCCTCGGCGCGGTGGCGCGCGGCCCGGCCTCGGCCCCGCCCGGCGCGGCGCGCCCTCCCCGGTGCGGCTCCCCAGCCCCTTCCCCCGCGGCACGGCCCCCTCCTCCGCGCGCCCACCATGGCTCGGCGGCCCCTCCTTGCGCGACGCGCCCACGTGGCCCCCTACCCCGGCCGTGGCGTGGACTGGCTTGCCGGCCATGGCACTCGCGCCCGACCTCCCCGGCGCGGCCCGCGACCCCGGCACCCTGCCCCGTCCCGGCCTCTTCCCCCGCCCCGACGAGCTCCCCTGCCCCGACCCCGGCGCCCTGGCCTCAGCGGCCCCCGCGGCGCGCCCGCCACGCCACGGCCTTGCCCCGTTTCGGCAGCGGCGTGACCGCCCCGCGCGGCGCGGCACCCTGCGTGCCCTCGGCCTCGGCCCATGGCCCCGGCGTCTCACCCCGCCCCTGCGCGGCCTGCCCCGGCCATGGCACGGTCCGGCCTCGGCGCGGCGCGCTCGCCCACGCCCACCCGTCCTCCCCGGCGCGCTCGCGGCGGCTCAGTCCTGCCCTTGCACGACATGGCACCTGCGCAGCGCGGCCCCAGCCCGGCATAGCTTCGGCTCGCGCGGCAGTGGTGCCTCTGCGTAGAGCGGTGCGTGCGCAGCTCGGCCCCGGCATGTGCGCGACACATCAGCGCGGCCTTGCGCGCGCGTGCTCGCGTGGTGCGCGCGGTGCTTTGGCACGGCTCGTCGTGCCCCCGGTGTAACACCCCTGGTGTTACTGTTACTAAAACTTGAGCATAACATCATGAGCATTGGCATTTGCATATGTTTGACACACCTAGAGTGCATTTACTAGGTAAAAATTTCAAACAAGTTGTATTGTTATAGCATTTTGCAAATAAGACCCTAGTATAGGGTACTTAATCTTCAATAGGGAACTGAAGGGTAAGATAAGAGCCAAATAGAGAAAACCCAAAGACTAAGTGAAATAATCATAAAATATTACTAAGGATGGGTTTAAGTTACATTTACACCCTTGAGATACCAGAAACCCTAATTAAAGCCCTGGAAAACCCTAAATCCAAACCCTAGGGGCCTATGTGCAAAAACAGTGCACATTTGGACTAAAGTGTGAAAACTACTATGTTAAAGCATATTAAGTCATATGGTTCACAAATATAGGGATTTGCAAGTGAAACCCTAAGTTTTGGGTTTATTTGCAAAAAGTACCAAGTCAACTCTATATTAACAAAGTCTGAAATCAGAGTTTTGGCTCAACTTTGGAGCTCTGTAGCTTTTAAATTTGTGAGAATTTGCCCTAGGTCACCACATCAAATTTGTAGACCTATCACAGGAGAACAACTTTGCTTAAGGGTGTAAGCATAGTTGTTGAGAAGAAATTGGAGATAATTAAGCCCAAAGTTGGACTATCAGGCTGATACAGTCTGAATTTCAGACTGACAGTGACCTAGATCCAAGTTTGAGAGCCATTTCGACTATGATCCAGTGAGAATCTACCTAGGGTTGCTATAACAAAATTGTAGAGCTATTATAGAGGAACAACTTTGCTGCAGAACTCGGTATGAGTTGCCATAGAGATTTGAGAGAAAATCGAGTTCAAAGGTTGACTGTCAGGCCAACTGAATGGAGATCGCCATGGTACAGTGTCCCAAATGGATCAGGCCGCCAGCATGGCAACCTCACTATCGACGACCCATCCACGCCGCGATTTGCGCTGGGGTTGGGATGATCGGGCGGCGAGCATCTCCGCGCGAAGACCCTTTTTGCTCCGGGTAAGATCGCCGCGGTGGAGAGCAATAACTCCGGCTGCCACGCGGCCACTTCTCATTCCGGCCATGTCCAGTCATCGGCGCCGCTCCCCTCCGTTCATCCACGCCGCACCAATGTGACCGTGTTACTGTTGCGGCGGGGACGTGGCAAGCCCGTAAGAATAGATATCGCTTGACACCGACGTTCATGGCTAGCAAAGATCGGCGATGGTTATCACCATGGCCGCGGCAGTGACTTACCGCGCCTATAAATTCACCATGTCCTCGCTCCCTTCAAATCAACTGAGCTTCGACCTCCGTCTCTAAATTGTGAAGCCGTAGCACCTGCTCCCACCTTTGATTAGCCACCATAGTCGGTGAATCATCGTTTTCCCCCAAATCAGTCTGCCGCGCCACCAAGAACAGCCCGCCCGTGGCCAGCTTGCTCTGGTAAATCACTGTCCAATCCACGTGTTGTTTTCATGCCT
Source organism: Zea luxurians (assembly GCA_029449295.1). NCBI lineage: Eukaryota > Viridiplantae > Streptophyta > Magnoliopsida > Poales > Poaceae > Zea > Zea luxurians. Next base: position 186,864,835 of record JAOPSE010000004.1, on the reverse strand, counting down.
CTGCATGCTTGAGAAGATTAAGATGGTGCTCGTTTGCTTGATTCGGCTATGGTTGTGTGGGAACACAAGCTCGTAGACACGGTGTCCGCCATGCACGTGAGCAGACAGTTCTTCAAGTGTTCAAGCTAAATTAGCACACGTTCCTAGGTCGCCTTAGGTCAGTGATGCCTCCCCGGTAGTTAGCCGTAACAACCATTGCCGGTCATGGCCTGTACAAACTGCGTCAGGGGTGATCTGCGAGCGCGCCGCGGTCGAGGAGCTCCTTGGAGAAGAAACAAAACCCCAGGGACCTTTGTGTAACTGTCAAAGAGAGGGTAAACAGTAGCTAAGGGCTCTTAATGAAATATTCGTTCATTGAGGGCCTCTGTGCGAATTTGCCAGAGCGCGTGCGGGCGCGCGAGGGCGCGCCCCCTATTCCCTATGTTGTTGGGCCACCTGGGTTAGAATCGGCCCAGTACTGTTGCAAGTTTTTCTTTTTCTTTTTCTGCCAGAGATAAACAAATCCTAGAAAATTGTAGAAAAATCCTAAAAATGTCAAACTAATTTTCTTAGATTCCTTATTTTCCATAGTATTTAATAAAAATAGTTCCATGATTTTTAGATCAAATAGGGAATTTTGGAGTATTTAAAATAGCTTAAAATGTTGATTCTGGATTTTTAGAAAATAGTTAATAATTCCAAAAATGACCAAACTTTTTATATGAACTTTACACATTATTTAGAAGCCTTGGGTAGAGTTTGGTTTGATTTGGACCTTGTTTGAGAATTAGAACCCAAAACCCCCACCACTGCTCTTTGAACTTCACTGTTGACTCCGGAAACCCTAGTTTTCCGGTGGACCGTGAAGGAAAATTGTATTCAAGAACCTTAGATAATAAATTCTTATCTTTGCACCCTCATGAGCATTACATGGCATTCATTCTTATATACACATATATATGGTTATGTTTAGAAAACGAAGAAGAAGCCGAAGTAACCGAAGAGAAGACACCACCACTTGCGGAACCTCAGGCAGGGAATTGTTTCTACTTTGACATCTGCGGATCCGTGCCTGACTCACCTATAAACAAAGGTAAGCCCCGGTGCATTTTTCGCCTACCTTGTGATTTAAAGATCTTTATCACTTGCTTGCTGCACTAGGTGATAGGAGTTGATTGATAAAACAATTCCTGCATTACCTTCCTTGAATTCGATTACCTTCCTTGATCACCTGTTTTACAAAAGATTTTGATGCTTATCATTGCTTTAGAAAAACAAAATGTTTTGTTTTTACAAAAGATGATGTGGCAAAAGTGGTTGGGGTGTTTTTGAAAACAAAAGTTGATGGTGGATCCATCATGGCCATGATGGGTTCAACATCAGAAAAGATATACCTCTGCCAGGTACCAGACTTTGGGTTTAAATAATAAAGCTAAGACCGAACGGTTGACTTGCACGAGAAGAGAGTCTCGGTGTAGTGTCTCCATCTGAGTCGGTTAAGGACTATCTCGATGTAGGCTTGATGACCGAGGACCCTTTAACTGGTCACATGCCTCGTCATGGGTAAGCCTTGCCTCGGGCAGACTAAGGCCAGAATAAGATAACACGCAATGGGCGTGGAGCGGTGGCGAGAGTAGCGTGTACCCTCCGTGGCAAGAGGCTGGACGGTGGTGTATCTGTGCTCTCGGTTGATGTGAACCTGATCTGGTCTTAAGAACCCCGGTGGCGGGTTGACATATGCAAGGGTTAAGTGCTACATATGTAGTGTGATCGGAGATCCTTAGCTGAGTATAATCGATTCGGATCGCCGTACCTTCGCAATTATGAAGACTTGGTCACTGACCTATATGTAGATCTCCAGTAAAGATAAAGGGATTGTTAAGAAATTGGCTAGTGCAGGTCAAGTGATTGAACTAGGTAGAAAGAACTCTAGATGCAGGTAATTTTACCTAACTTGACAATAAAATTGGATTTTTTAAGGATCCACTTTAGTAAGCATTTCTGCAAAACAGAGTCTTTGATCATTGAGAAACCTTACCTTGACTCCCTTATAACCAGCATACCCTTGAGAGTCTTTTCTTTAGTCGGGTAAGACTTGCTGAGTAATTCCATACTCAGGGTTTTATTCCCTAATGTTTTTAGGTGAGGAAGCAGCAAACTTTTGTTGTTTTTGTACCAAGGTGGTGTCAAATGAAGAAAAGCAAGAATGAAGCTGCGGGAGGACCTAGTCCTCCATAAAAACTTTTATGTAAGAACTTATCGGGAGGAGTTTTGCCTCCCCTGGTTTTGTAATAATACTACTAAGCACTCGTTTAATTACTGGTCTGTAATATATAACTTTGTCCTACTTTTGAATAAATGTAAACTTTTGTAATTGCTTCCGCATCACCGTATCTCCGATGTTCTGTAATGTCTGCGTGACGGGTTAAACGCTCTTGGGAAAGGTAAGAAAAGCAGATACCAAACTTGTCAAGTGATTCAGGGGCACCTACAAGGTTGTCTGAGGTCCGTTGGACAAGGACAACTGTAGGTGGGCCTAATGACTTAGGAGGTTCCGTCACACCCGGCGCGCTTGTCTACCCCTAGACGTGCCCCCCCACGTGTATTTTGTGCGTGCTAATCACGTTGTTCATATCAATAAATGGAAACTAGATTTAGAAATTGGTTATGTTAATTATTTCATGTAGCTGATCTTGGACCTCGTTTAATGTTGATCAATTGAAAATAGTTATAATTCTATTAGTGCATGTGGCTAATACTTGTTAGTGTAACTCGATGGAATTAGATCACATAACGATTAGTTATGCATCTACCCGTAATACGCTTCTACTATAGCTTTAACCACTGTGAGACCTTCCTTCTTCTGTTTCTAGCCATAGCGAATGCAATATCGTATGTCATACTCTATGCATATTCAATTTATCTGTTCTTTTGTATGGTGTACTTCTTATTTCCTAATTCGAATGGATGGATGTATGTATGTTTGCGCTCGCATAGAGAACGATCGAGTTGAGGAGCTCGAAGAACTCGCAGGAGAAGCCCCTGAGCAGCAGCTGGTTGGTGGAGGCAAGTGTCCCTTGACCTATCTTTGTCTTATACATTCTATAATTCACTTCCCGCATTTACACAGTTATACCTAAGGACTGACTAGCTTTTGTTATCCATGTCCTTGTTTACATATTTGGGTCGGATTATTATTGTTTAGCTTATTGCTAGTGCTTAACACTAATCAATGAACACGATGAGATTTATCTATGATACGCTGTTTTCCCCTCTTATTTATGATGATATACTTGTGGCATTTAAGGGGACTCGAGCGGTTTCTCGAGTGCCTCTCCGTAAGGACTTGTTCGTTGGATGACCGCCCAGGAAAACAGTGCAACCATGAGGGTGGAGCGGGACGCCCTTAGCTGAATAATTAGAGGAACCGGGGTGTAGCTCGCTTAGCCGTCGTGCCGCCAATGGGGCTCGGTGTATGCGGCTCGCTCTGCCAAGGTTGATTTGTCCCTTGGGGAGGAGTGCAGTACATTTAGGAAAACTAACGGGTGGCTACAGCCCCGGAGAATCTTTGTAAAGGCTATGTAGTGATACCCTGCTGGGTCACCTTGATAGTGATCAATGGAGAGTCATGACCTCCGGGCAGAAAGGGAAATCACGGCTTGTGGGTAAAGTGCGCAACCTCTGCAGAGTGTATGAAAACTGATATATCAGCCGTGCTCGCGGTTATGAGCGGCCAAGGGAGCTCCAGTGATTAGTGATACTTGATCAGAGATATTCGGATTACAGGTGGCAATGAGAATGATGGTTTTGGTATTGACTCTGGTTATGGTAAGTGGTATTCTTTCCGTTTGGAAAGGGTACGTTTGGGTTAATAATGTGGGTTAATTCTAAAACTTGGCTTGCTCTACTAGTAATAATAACCTGACTAACTAAAAGCAACTGCTTGACTTACCCCCACATAAAGCTAGTCCACTACAGCCAAACAGGACACTTGCTGAGTATGTTGATGTGTACTCACCCTTGCCATTCACACCAAACCCCCCCTTCCCCAAGTTGTCTGCATTGCAACCACTGCTCAGGAGAAGATGAAGCCGTGGAAGGAGACTTGCAGGAGTTCCAAGATTACGACGAGTTCTAGGTGTGGGTTAGCGGCAACCCCCAGTCGGCTGCCTATGAAGGCCGCGTGTATCTACGTTTCTTTTCCGCACTTTGATTATTGTAAAGACTATGTGGATGTCTCAAACATATGATGTAATCGACTATCATTACCCTTCTTTGTTATTATTTGAGCACTGTGTGATGATTTCCAGTTATGTAACTGTTGTGTACGTGAATTGCTGATCCTGGCACGTACATGGTTCGCATTCGGTTTGCCTTCTAAAACCAGGTGTGACATAAGTGGTATCAAAGCCGTGTTGACTGTAGGACCGCTAACCTAGAGTAGAATGGTCGTCCTAAGGATTATAGACCCCTGTCCCTGCCTTGACTTTGGTATCCCTTCAAAAGTCGGTCATATCGACCAAACCTATGTTCTACTATATATTATACCTTGCTAAAAATCTTTTTGTTTATTCTAATTCCTCATTTATTTATGGTTTATTACTTGCTGGCCATACTAGTTCTGTTCTCACTCTTATGCTTGCGGTATCTTTTGTAGATGGCTCGTCTTAGACACACTGAACGGAAGTATGTCATCCCCTTCTTACCCTCCCGTCTCACGGAACGTCCGCTTCGCCGTCCCGTGACCGGTCAGTCCAGCCACTTGGAGAGGCTGCACCACCGCCTGCATGAGGAGCAGGAGCGTCGACGGCAGGAGCAGCAGGGCTCTTCTTTCTCGCTCCAGCAGGAGATAGAGTCCGTGAGGAGCTGCTCCCCCGTGCTTCCCCCTGGAGGCGCCCCCTGCACCACCACTGAGCGCCCCAGCCGCTGGAGTAGCTGTTGGAGGAGACCCAGACGACGGAGGTGGCGACAGCAGCTCGAGCCACGACACCAACTTTTCTGCTGGCCAGGAGCCGGAAGGATGGGTTGCTCGACCCATCACTCGCAACACTGCTCGCGGGTGTCACTTCCACGATGCGCTCGACACCCTGCTACGTCGGGCACTTGACCGGCGTACTTGGTCTATCGAGTATCGCTGTGTGGTCTTCCAGCACAGTCGTGGGGTCTACCCAGACCGCTGGGAGGCGACCTTCTTGGTGCGCCATCCGGAGAACAGTCTCTAGGGGGCTGAGGTCTGCTTAGAGCACTATTCCATCTCTGAGTGGGACTCAGCTGAGGCGGCCATGCAAGATGCCGCACAGCGTGCGCTTTCGCACTACTGCTCAGTGCTCGGTGGGGTAGCCGACGGTCTAAACCTGAAGTATTACCCCCACCGTCCATCTAGCAGCACAGGAGGCGTGATTGTCTCACCTGTTGGTGAGGACAATCCTAGGTTGAGTAGCACAGTCAACCTAGCCGCCGTGTTAAACACGGAGCTGGACCATGCACTAGACGAGCTGAGTAGGGCTCGTGCTGAGATCGCCCAGCTGCGGGCTAAGCGCGTGGAGCGTCGTCACCTAGATGATGGCTCCCTCGCTCCCGTCGGGACTCAGCACCCGTACCGCTCACCTCGGCGTGGGCACCAGTCTTATGAAAACCCCGACTGCAAGACCAAGATAGATTTAGAACCATAGATCGTCAGTGTTGAGTCGTGTAATAGAATGCTTAATATAGAAGTTTTAGTCTTAGTCTCAGTCTCAATCTTAGCGTTAGTCTCGCTCTTGGTTAGTCTTAGTTAGACAGGGTAGTTTGCTTATCCTGTGCTTTTATGCTTGTTATGATGAATAATGTTGGAGTTGGATCTTTGTAATGATTGTCACCAGAGTGTGGGTATCCCCTGCATTCTGGTTTACCCGTTATACATTAATGGAGTTAGTTATCTAGTTGGGAAGCCCTTTTTATTCTACTTTCCTCTTTATCTGAGAAGTTGTGTTGGTCTGTGTTGGAGATCAGTGAAGATGTTCATCTGTTCAGTGTTGTTGAAGAATTCTACACTCTTTTCTTATGCTGCAAGATTTGCAAGATCAGTTTTGATGTGTGGTTGCATTCTGCAGATGTCAGAAAATAGGCGCAGAGGAGGAAGGCATGCTCAGCAGGAGCAGGCAGCTCAGCAGGATGAGGTACCCCAGCAACAGCAATTGCCGCCTCCGCCCCCGATGTCCATCGAGCAGATGTTCCTGATGCAGACTCAGGCAGTTCAAGCCATCGGTCAGACTCTGGCTGCCATTCAGCAGCAACAGCAGCAGTAGCCACCACCTCAGCCTCAGATGCCTCAAATGCCCAGGGACAAGCGTGCTGAATTTATGAGAGGTCATCCCCCAACATTCGCTCACTCTTCTGACCCCATGAATGCTGAAGATTGGCTGCGCACAGTGGAGCGGGAGTTGCATACTACTCAGTGTGATGACAGAGAGAAAGTTCTGTATGGTCCCCGTCTGTTGAGAGGAGCAGCCTAGTCCTGGTGGGAGTCTTACCTCGCCACCCATGACAACCCCGACACTATTACCTAGGAGGAATTCAGAAACAATTTCCGTCAGTACCATGTTCCTGCAGGTCTGATGACATTGAAGAAGGAGGAGTTCTTGGCGCTTAAGCAAGGGCCTATGTCTGTCAGTGAGTACCGAGACAAGTTTCTGCAACTGTCCCGCTATGCCCCTGAGGATGTCAACACAGATGCTAAGAGGCAGTATCGCTTCTTAAGAGGCTTGGTTGACCCTCTTCAGTATCAGCTGATGAATCATACCTTCCCGATGTTTCAGCACCTGATTGACAGAGCAATCATGATAGAGAGGAAGCGTAGAGAGATGGAGGATCGCAAGCGCAAGATCAGTGGACCCTAGCCTGGAAGCAACAATCGCCCTCATTTCTCAAGAAATCAACCTCAGCAGTTCAGGCAGAACCAGCGTCCACCTCAGCATCAGCAGTTTCAAAGGCAGTATCCTCAGCACCAGCAGCAGAATCATCAGAACAATTAGTCAGGAGGAGGCCAGTTCTAGAGGCAGAATCAGCAGGCACCTCGTCTTCCTGCCCCAGCGAACCAGCAAAATAGTCAAGCAGCACCAGTTTAGGGTGGAAATAGAGCATGTTTCCACTGTGGAGAGCAAGGCCATTGGGTGATGCTATGTCCGAAGAAGGCAGCCCAGCAGCAGTCAGCCCCCAATGCCCTAGCAAAGCAGAATGTGTCTCAGCCTGGAGTAGCAACCGCTCTCAGTCGCGCTATAACCATGGGAGACTGAACCACTTGGAGGCTGAAGCAGTTCAGGAAACCCCCGGCATGATAGTAGGTATGTTTCCAGTCGACTCCCATATTGCAGAAGTGTTATTTGATACTAGAGCAATGCATTCTTTTATAACTGCATCATGGGTAGAAGCACATAATCTTCCAATAACTACCATGTCAACCCCCATTCAAATTGACTCAGCCGGTGGTAGAATTCGAGCAGATAGCATTTGCTTGAATGTAAGTGTGGAAATAAGGGGGATAGCATTTCCCGCTAATCTCATAGTAATGGGTACTCAAGGAATAGATGTCATCCTAGGGATGAATTGGCTAGATAAGTATCAGGCAGTTATCAGTTGTGATAAGAGGACAATCAAGTTGATGTCCCCACTTGGAGAGGAAGTGGTGACGGAGTTAGTCCCGCCTGAGCCAAAGAAAGGAAGTTGTTATCAGATGGCTGTTGATAGCAGTGAAGCAGACCCACTTGAGATTATTAAGGTTGTGTCCGAGTTCCTAGATGTGTTTCCAAAGGACCTACCAGGTATGCCACCAGAGCGGAAAGTTGAGTTTGCCATAGAGCTTCTTTCTGGAACCGCCCCCATCTTTAAGAGAGCTTACAGAATATCCAGACCAGAGTTGGTTGAACTCAAGAAGCAAATGATGAGCTATCAGAGAAAGGATACATCCAGCCAAGCACCTCGCCTTGGGCCGCCCCTGTCTTATTCGTGGAGAAGAAAGATGGTACCAAAAGGATGTGTATCAATTATCGAGCTCTGAATGAGGTCACCATCAAGAACAAGTACCCCTTGCCTAGAATAGAAGATCTGTTCGACCAGTTGAGAGGAGCCAGCGTGTTCTCCAAGATAGATCTGAGGTCAGGTTATCATCAGCTCAGGATTCGACCTTCAGACATTCCGAAGACGGCATTCATTACCAAGTATGGGCTATATGAGTTCACTGTGATGTCTTTTGGCCTAACAAATGCACCAGCCTTCTTCATGAATCTGATGAACAGTGTATTCATGGATTATCTTGACAAGTTTGTGGTGGTATTTATTGATGATATTCTGGTATATTCTCAAAGCAAAGCAGAGCATGCAGAGCATTTGAGGATGGTTTTGCAGAGATTACGAGAGCACCAGTTGTATGCAAAGTTGAGCAAGTGCGAGTTCTAGATTGATGAAGTCCTGTTCTTGGGTCACATAATCAACAAAGAAGGACTGGCTGTGGATCCAAAGAAGGTGGCAGACATTCTAAACTGGAAAGCGCCAACAGATGCTCGAGGAATCAAGAGCTTCATTGGAATGGCCAGATATTATCGGTGATTCATTGAAGGGTTTTCGAAGATTGCGAAACCAATGACAGCGTTGCTAGGCAACAAGGTCGAGTTCAAGTGGACCCATAAATGTCAAGAGGCCTTCGAAATGATAAAAGAGAAGTTGACTACAGCGCCTGTCTTAGTCTTGCCTGATATGCACAAGCCCTTCTCGGTGTATTGCGATGCTTGTTACACTGGTTTGGGATGCGTGTTGATGCAGGAGGGAAGAGTTGTGGCTTACTCGTCTCGACAGCTGAAGGTTCATGAGAAGAATTACCCAATCCATGACCTAGAGTTGGCAGCAGTGGTTCATGCACTGAAGACATGGAGGCACTATCTGTATGGGCAGAAATGTGATGTTTACACAGACCACAAGAGTCTGAAGTACATATTCACTCAATCAGAGTTGAATATGAGGTAACGAAGATGGTTAGAGCTGATCAAAGACTATGAGTTGGAGATTCATTACCATCCAGGCAAAGCGAACGTAGTGGCAGACGCTTTGAGCAGAAAGAGTTAGATCAATCTGATGGTCGCTCGTTCGATGCCTTATGAGTTGGCCAAAGAGTTTGACAGGTTGAGTCTCGGATTTTTGAACAATACGCGAGGAGTCACGATTGAATTAGAACCCACCTTGGAGCGGGAAATCAAAGAAGCACAGAAGAATGATGAGAAAATCAGTGAAATCCGGCGACTGATTCTGGAAGGCAAAGGCAAAGATTTTCGGGAAGATGCAGAAGGTGTGATATGGTTCAAAGACCACTTGTGTGTTCCCAATATCCAGTCCATTCGGGAGTTGATCCTCAAGGAAGCTCATGAGACAGCTTACTCGATACACCCTGGAAGTGAGAAGATGTATCAAGATCTGAAGAAGAAATTCTGGTGGTACGGAATGAAGAGGGAAATCGCAGAGCATGTGGCGATGTGTGATAGTTGTCGACGGATCAAGGCAGAGCATCAGAGGCCAGCTGGGTTGTTGCAACCGTTGCAAATTCCTCAGTGGAAATGGGATGAAATCGGTATGGACTTCATAGTCGGATTGCCTCGCACTCGAGCCGGCTACGATTCCATTTGGGTAGTAGTGGACCGCTTAACCAAGTCAGCCCACTTCATACCTGTCAAGACCAACTACAACAGTGCAGTATTGGCAGAGCTATACATGTCTCGGATCATTTGTCTTCATGGTGTGCCAAAGAAGATAGTGTCAGACAGAGGAACGCAGTTCACCACTCATTTCTAGCAGCAGCTGCATGAAGCCTTGGGTACACATCTGAATTTCAGTTCCGCTTATCATCCGCAGACAGATGGTCAGACCGGAAGAACTAATCAAATCATCGAAGACATGTTGAGAGCCTGTGCGTTGCAAGATCAGTCCGGATGGGACAAGAGGTTGCCTTATGCAGAGTTCTCCTATAACAACAGTTACCAGGCTAGCTTGAAGATGTCACCATTTCAGGCGCTTTATGGAAGGAGTTGTAGAACTCCGTTGCAATGGGATCAGCCTGGAGAAAAGCAAGTGTTTGGGCCAGACATTCTGCTTGAAGCTGAAGAGAACATTAAGATGGTTCGGGAGAATATGAAGATAGCGCAATCAAGGCAGCGAAGCTACGCAGACACAAGAAGAAGAGATCTGAGTTTTGAGGTTGGAGATTTTGTCTATCTGAAAGTGTCACCGATTAGAGGAGTCAGAAGATTCAGAGTCAAAGGCAAGCTAGCACCCCGCTACATTGGTCCGTATCAGATTCTCGCAAGGCATGGAGAACTGGCTTATCAGCTCAGTTTGCCAGAAAATTTGTCTGCTGTGCATGATGTCTTTCATGTGTCTCAGTTGAAGAAGTGTTTGCGTGTGCCAGAAGAGTAGTTGCCAGTGGAAGGTCTGGAGGTCCAGGAGGACTTGACCTACATAGAGAAGCCAACACAAATCCTTGAGACTGCAGACAGAGTCACCCGAAGGAAGACCATCAGAATGTGCAAAGTCAAATGGAATCATCACTCTGAGGAAGAAGCAACCTGGGAGCGTGAAGATGATCTGATGGCCAAGTACCCTGAGCTCTTTGCTAGCCAACCCTGAATCTCGAGGGCGAGATTCTTTTAAGGGGGATAGGATTGTAACGCCCCGAATTTTGGAGTTGATTTTTTTTCTTTTCTTCACTCGCCAAATTCGGGCGTTACCCTTTCCTTTCTCCTTTTCTCCTCGCTAAACCTTGATCTTTTCCAAAGTTATAGCGAGAATTAGCTCGACAGCTGGTGTAAGTAAACCCTAGAAATATTTTCTTTGGTCGTTGCATCATGTCGAACGATGCATCTTTTCCTTGTGAGTATTTGCTTGGTTTCCATAAAGAATGCACTTAGTAGAAGGTTAGAGGGAAATAGATAATGGAAAATAGGGAAAATAAATAGAAAGGAACCCCCCTCTCTTGGGCCGGCTTCCTGGCGCGGCCCAGCCACCCCCCCTCCTCCCCTCTTCCCCCCTTGGGCTGGCTGGCGCAGCCCAGCCGGCGGCCCAACCGCCCCTCCCCTTCCCCCCGCGCGGCCCAGCTCCCCCCCGCTCCCCACGCGTGTGGAACGCGCTACGGTTGGAACTGTCGCCGCCTTCCCCCGTGGGCCCCGCCTATCATCCCTCTCCCCTCCCCAAAACCTCTCCCTCTCTCACCCTCGCGCACGATCCCCACCCCCGCCCGCGCAGCCCCCTGCCCCGTCCGGCACCGCCCTCGCCCCTCCCCGCGCGGTAAGCCCTCCCCCATCTCTTCCCCGCCTTCCCCTTCCTCTCCCCGGCTTGGGCGCAGCCCGGCCGTGGCGCCTCGCCCTTGGCGCCGCCCAACCCGGCCCCGGTGCCCCTCGGCGCGGTGGCGCGCGGCCCGGCCTCGGCCCTGCCCGGCGCGGCGTGCCCTCCCCGGCGCGGCTCCCCAGCCCCTTCCCCCGCGGCGTGGCCCCCTCCTCCACGTGCCCGCCCTGGCTTGGCGTCCCCTCCCTGCGTGATGCGCCCGCGCGGCCCCCTGCCCCCGCCGTGGCACGGCCTGGCTCGCCGGCCATGGCGCTCGCACCCGCCCTCCCCGGCGCGGCCCACGATCCCGGCACCCCGCCCCGTCCTGGCCTCATCCCCCGCCCCGACGAGTTCCCCTGCCCTGGCCCCGGCGCCCCTCGGCGCGGTGGCGCGCGGCCCGGCCTCGGCCCCACCCGACGCGGCGCGCCCTCCCCGGCGTGGCGCGCCCTCCCCAGCGCGGCTCCCCAGCCCCTTCCCCTGCGGCGCGGCCCCCTCCTCCGCGCGCCCGCCCTGGCTCGGCGGCCCCTCCCTGTGCGACGCGCCCGCGCGGCCCCCTGCCCCGGCCGTGGCGCGGCCTGGCTCGCCGGCCATGGCGCTTGCGCCCGGCCTCCCCTGCGCGGCCCGCGACCCCAGCACCCCGCCCCGTCCCGGCCTCGTCCCCCGCCCCGACGAGCTCCCCTGCCCCGACCCCGGCGCCCCGGCCTCGGCGGCCCCCGCGGCGCGCCCGCCCCGCCCCGGCCTCGCCCCATTCCGGCCGCGGCGTGCCCGCCCCGCACAGCGCGGCACCCTCGGCCCATGGCCCCGGCGTCTCGCCTCGCCCCTGCGCGGCCTGCCCCGGCCAAGGCGCGGTCTAGCCTCGGCGCGGCGTGCTCGCCCACGCCCACCCGTCCGCCCCGGCGCGCTTGCGGTGGCTCGGTCCTGCCCTTGCACGACATGGCCCCTGCGCAGCGCGGCCCCGGCCCGGCGCGGCTTCGGCTCGCGCGGCAGTGGTGCCCCTGCGTAGCGCGGTGCATGCGCAGCTCGGCTCCGGCGGGTGCGTGACCCGTTCGCGACACGTCAGCTCGGCCTTGCGCGCGCGTGCTCGCGTGGTGCGCGCGGTGCTTTGGCACGGCTCGCCGTGCCCCCGGCGCGCTTGTCTACCCCTAGACGTGCTCGTCTACCCCCCTGTGTATTTTGTGCACGCTAATCACGTTGTTCATATCAATAAATGGAAACTCGATTTAGAAATTGGTTACGTTAATTATTTCATGTAGCTGATCTTGGACCTTGTTTAATGTTGATCAATTGAAAATAGTTATAATTCTATTAGTGCATGTGGCTAATACTTGTTAGTGTAACTCGATGGAATTAGATCACGTAACGATTAGTTATGCATCTACCCGTAATACGCTTCGACTATAGCTTTAACCACTGCAAGACCTTCCTTCTTCTCTTTCTAGCCATAGCGAATGCAATATCGTATGTCATACTCTAAGCATATTTAATTTATCTGTTCTTTTGTATGGTGTACTTCTTATTTCCTAATTCGAATGGATGGATGTATGTATGTTTGCGCTCGCATAGAGAACGATCGGGTTGAGAAGCTCGAAGAACTCGCAGGAGAAGCCCCTGAGCAGCAACTGGTTGGTGGAGGCAAGTGTCCCTTGACCTATCTTTGTCCTATACATTCTATAATTCACTTCCCGCATTTACATAGTTATATCTAAGGACTGACTAGCTTTTGTTATCCATGTCCTTGTTTACCTATTTGGGTCGGATTATTATTGTTTAGCTTATTGCTAGTGCTTAACACTAATCAATGAACATGATGAGATTTATCTATGATACGCTGTTTTCCCCTCTTATTTATGATGATATACTTGTGGCATTTAAGGGGACTCGAGCGGTTTCTCGAGTGCCTCTCCGTAAGGACCTGTTCGTTGGATGACCGCCCGGGAAAACAGTGCAACCATGAGGGTGGAGTGGGACGCCCTTAGCTGAATAATTAAAGGAACTGGGTGTAGTTCGCTTAGCTGTCGTGCCGTCAATGGGGCTCGGTGTATGCGGCTCGCTCTGCCAAGCTTGATTTGTCCCTTGGGGAGGAGTGCGGTACATTTAGGAAACCTAACGGGCGGCTACAGCCCCGGGGAATCTTTGTAAAGGCTACGTAGTGATACCCTGCTGGGTCACCTTGGTAGTGATCAATGGAGAGTCATGACCTCCAGGCAGAAAGGGAAATCACGGCTTGTGGGTAAAGTGCGCAACCTCTGCAGAGTGTATGAAAACTGATATATCAGCTGTGCTCGCGGTTATGAGCGGCCAAGGGAGCTCCAGTGATTAGTGATACTTGATCAGAGATATTCGGATTACAGGTGGCAATGAGAATGATGGTTTTGGTATTGACTCTGGTTATGGTAAGTGGTATTCTTTCCGTTTGGAAAGGGTACGTTTGGGTTAATAACGTGGGTTAATTCTAGAACTTGGCTTTCTCTACTAGTAATAATAACCTGACTAACTAAAAGCAACTGCTTGACTTACCCCCACATAAAGCTAGTCCACTACAGCCAAACAGGACACTTGCTGAGTTTGTTGATGTGTACTCACCCTTGCTCTACACACCAAACCCCCCCTTCCCTAGGTTGTCCGCATTGCAACCACTGCTCAGGAGAAGATGAAGCCGTGGAAGGAGACTTGCAGGAGTTCCAAGATTACGACGAGATCTAGGTGTGGGTTAGCGGCAACCCCCAGTCGGCTGCCTGTGAAGGCCGCGTGTATCTACGTTTCTTTTCCGCACTTTGATTATTGTAAAGACTATGTGGATGTCTCAGACATATGATGTAATCGACTATCATTACCCTTCTATGTTATTATTTGAGCACTGTGTGATGATTTCTAGTTATGTAACTGTTGTGTACGTGAATTGCTGATCCTGGCACGTACATGGTTCGCATTCGGTTTGCCTTCTAAAACCGGGTGTGACACCAGACCAGCCTCCGGTGAACAGGCCACTCTCGGGACTCGACGGTGGCGTACGGCTATAATTCACCGGACGGTTCGGTGGTGCACCGGACTGTCCGGTGAGTCGTCCGCGGCAAAGTCGTCGCTCTCGAGAAACGTTCAACAGCGTACGGCTAAAATTCATCGGACTGTCTGGTGAGGCACCGGACTGTCCAGTGAGCCAAAGGTCGACTGCGCCAACGATCGGCCACGCAATCTTCGTGTGGCGCGTGGGCGCGCCAACGGTCGGCAGGGGGCACCGGACTATCCGGCGTGCACCGGACAGTGTCCGGTGCGCCAACTACCACAAATCTGCAACGGTCGGATGCACCTGAAAAGGAAGAAGATCGTGCACCGGACAGCTACAGTGACTGTCCGGTGGCACACCGGACTGTCCGGTGTGCCACCCGACAGAAGGCAAGATTAGCCTTCCAAAGTTGCCTCCAACGGCTTCTAGCTGCCTTGGGGCTATAAAAGGGACCCCTTGGCGCATGGAGGAGTCAACTAAGCATTCTTTGATCATTCCTAAGCATCCAGACTCCACTCCCACGCATTTGATTCTCTGTGCTAGCAATTTGAGCTCCTCTTGAGTTGAGAACTCCGTGTGTTGAACTTAGAGCTCAAGTTGTGACTTGTGTGCGTGATTGTGCTCTCGTTTTGAGTCTTGTGTGCGTTGCTCTCCCCTCCCTTACTTCCATGCTTCTTTGTGATCATCAATTGTAAGGGCGAGAGGCTCCAATTTGTGGAGATTCCTCGCAAACGGGAGAAAGTATAAGAAAGAAGAACACCGTGGTATTCAAGTTGATCATTGGATCACTTGAAAGGGGTTGAGTGCAACCCTCATCCATTGGGACGCCACAATGTGGAAGTAGGCAAGTATTACTTGGCCGAACCACGGGATAACTCGCGTGTCTCTTGTGATTGCTTTTCTGTGTGATTATTGTGATTCGCAAGAGCTCGCTCTATAGCCACTTGGTTTATCATTCTAACACTTAACAAAGTTTTGTGGCTATTAGTTGTTGAATTTTACAGGATCACCTATTCACCCCCCCTCTAGGTTCTCTCAATTGGTATCAGAGTCGTTCTCTTCACGAAAGGGACTAATCGCCCGAAGAGATGGATCCTAAGGGAAAGGGGATGGTGGTCAATGATAAGGAGAAGGAGTCCATCTTCAACGAACCGAGGGACGACAAGCCCACTAACTCTATCTCGAGTCAAAAGAAGAAGGACGGGAAGAAGAAGAGGCGCATCAAGAAGATCGTCTACTACGACAGCGATGAGTCTTCTTCTTCCCCAAGAGACGACGATTACGACAAGAAAAAGAAACTGGTTAACTCAAATTTTTCATTTGATTATTCTCGTATTCCATACAGTTCCAATGCCCATTTGCTTTCTATTCCTCTTGGTAAACCTCCACACTTTGATGGACAGGACTACGCTTTTTGGAGTCACAAAATGCGTAGTCACCTTTTATCTCTCCATCCTAGTATTTGGGAGATAGTTGAGAATGGGATGCAATTTGATAGTACGGATAACCCTGTATTCATTAACGAACAAATTCATAAAAATGCACAAGCTACCACTGTTTTGTTAGCATCGTTGTGCAGGGATGAATATAACAAGGTGAGCGGCTTGGACAACGCCAAGCAAATATGGGACACCCTCAAGATTTCGCATGAGGGGAACGATGCCACCATGATCACCAAAATGGAGTTGGTGGAAGGCGAGCTAGGAAGGTTTGCCATGATCAGGGGAGAGGAGCCAACGCAAACGTACAACAGGCTCAAGACCCTGGTCAACAAGATCAGGAGCTATGGAAGCACAAGATGGACGGACCATGACGTCGTCCAACTTACGCTCAGGTCTTTTACTATCATTGACCCTCATCTTGTGAACCTAATCCGTGAGAATCCCAGGTACACAAAGATGACGCCCGAGGAGATACTCGGAAAGTTTGTGAGCGGGCGTATGATGGTCAAGGAAGCAAGATATGTTGATGATGCATTGAACAGCCCAATGCCCATCTATGAGCCTCAACCTGTTGCACTCAAGGCAACAAGCAGCAGCAGGGAGGCGCTACCAAGCAAGGTGGCACAAGTTGAGGCTGCCGGGCTAAATGAAGATGAAATGGCCCTCATCATCAAGCGCTTCAAGAAGACGCTAAAAGGACGCAAGGAGCATCCCAACAAGAGCAAAGCAAAGGGAAAGCACTCCTGTTTTAAATGTGGTAAGACTGGTCATTTCATAGCAAATTGTCCCGATAATGCTAATGACCAGGAACAAGAAAAGAGCAGGAAGAGGGAGAAGAAGAAGGCCTACAAGAAGGCGAAGGGTGAGGCGCACCTTGGCAAAGAGTGGGATTCGAATTGCTCTTCGTCCGACTCCGACGACGAAGGACTCGCCGCCTCGGCCTTCAACAAGTCATCTCTCTTCCCCAACGAGCGCCACACCTGCCTCATGGCAAAGGATAAAAAGGTAAGCGCTCGAGATACCCCTAAGTATACTACTTCAAGTGATGATGACTCTAGTGATGATGAAGTAGATTACACAAGTTTATTCAAAGGATTAGATAGAACTAAAGTTGATAAGATCAATGAATTGATTGATGCTTTAAATGAAAAGAATAGACTCTTAGAAAAGCAAGAGGATATTTTGTATGAAGAGCATGATAAGTTTGTTAGTGTACAAAAATCTCTTGCTTTAGAGGTTAAAAGAAATGAAATGCTTTCTTCTGAATTATCTGCTTGTCATGAAACTGTGTCTAATTTAAAGAGCGTTAATGATGATTTAAATGCTAAGCTAGAAGTAGTTAATAAATCTAGTTCTTGTGTAGAGCATGTTAGTATTTGTAATAGGTGTAAGGATTTTGATGTTGATGCATGTGTTGAGCACCTTACTTCTATTACAAAATTAAATGGTGAAGTGGCAAGTCTTAATGCCCAACTTAAGACTTGCAAAAATGACTTTGATAAGTTAAAATTGCTAGGGATGCCTACACCATTGGTAGACATCCCTCAATTAAGGATGGACTTGGCTTTCGAAAGGAAGCCAAGAACTTAACAAGTCAATGGGCTCCCATTTCCAACAAGGAGAAAGGGAAGGCCCCTATGGCTAGTAGTAGTCAAAAGAATCATGCTTTCATGTACAATGATAGAAAATTTTCTAGAAATTCTCATTATAATAGGAGTTATAATGCTTTTGACTCACATGCCATGATTGCTTCAAGTTCCAATTCTAATGGTAGGCCCAGGAGAAATTTTATGTCTCATGCTCCTAGGAAAGTGTGTAATAAACCTACAACTGTCTTTCATGCTTGCAACACTACATTTGTTCTTTCATGTAAAAATGAAAAGTGGTTGCTAGAAAGTTGGGGGTCAAATTCAAGGGAGACAAGACTTGCATTTGGGTCCCAAAGGCTATTGTAACTAACCTTGTAGGACCCAACAAGAGTTGGGTACCTAAAACCCAAGCCTAATTTGCCTTGCAGGTTTATGCATCCGGGGGCTCAAGCTGGATTATCGACAGCGGATGCACAAACCACATGATGGGGGAGAAGAAGATGTTCACCTCCTACGTCAAGAACAAAGATTCCCAAGATTCAATCATATTTGGAGATGGGAATCAAGGCAAGGTTAAAGGACTAGGAAAGATAGCTATTTCATCCGAGCATTCTATTTCAAATGTGTTCTTAGTTGAATCGCTCGAATACAATTTATTATCTGTCAGTCAACTATGTAATATGGGATACAATTGTCTATTTACCAATGTAGATGTGTCTATCTTTAGAAGGAGTGATGGTTCATTAGCTTTTAAGGGTGTTCTAGACGGCAAACTCTACTTAGTGGATTTTTCGAAAGAGGAGGCCGATCTAGATGCATGCTTAATTGCTAAGACTAGCATGGGCTGGTTGTGGCATCGCCGTCTAGCACATGTTGGGATGAAGAACCTTCATAAACTTCTAAAGGAAGAACATGTGTTAGGTCTAATCAATGTATTTTTCGAAAAAGATAGACCTTGTGTAGCTTGTCAAGCAGGTAAACAAGTGGGAAGCGCTCATCACAGCAAGAATGTGATGACCACATCAAGACCGCTGGAGCTACTTCATATGGATCTCTTCGGACCCGTCACCTACCTTAGCATCGGGGGAAGTAAGTATGGTCTTATTATTGTTGATGATTTTTCCCGCTTCACTTGGGTATTCCTTTTGCAGGATAAATCAGAAACCCAAGGGACCCTAAAGCGCTTTCTAAGGAGAGCTCAAAACGAATTTGAGCTCAAGGTGAAAAAGATAAGAAGCGACAATGGGTTCGAGTTCAAGAACTTACAAGTGGAGGAGTACCTTGAGGAGGAAGGAATCGAGCATGAGTTCTCCGCTCCCTACACACCACAGCAAAATGGTGTGGTAGAGAGGAAGAACAGGACGCTTATCGACATGGCAAGGACGATGCTTGGAGAATTCAAGACGCCCGAGCGGTTTTGGTCGGAAGCTGTGAACACAGCTTGCCACGCCATAAACCGGGTCTACCTTCATCGCCACCTCAAGAAGACCTCGTATGAACTTCTAACCGGTAACAAACCCAACGTGTCATACTTTCGCGTATTTGGGAGTAAATGTTACATTCTAGTAAAGAAAGGTAGAAACTCTAAATTTGCTCCCAAAGCTATAGAAGGGTTTTTGCTAGGTTATGACTCAAATACAAAGGCGTATAGAGTCTTCAACAAATCATCGGGTTTGGTTGAAGTCTCTAGCAATGTTGTATTTGATGAAACTAATGGCTCTCCAAGAGAGCAAGTTGATCTTGATGATGTAAATGAAGATGATGTTCCAACGGACGCAATTCGCACCATGGTGATTGGAGATGTGTGACCACAGGAACACCAACAACAAGATCAACCTTCTTCCTCAATGATGGTGCATCCCCCAACTCAAGATGATGAACAGGTTCCTCAAGAGGAGGCGTGTGATCAAGGGGGAGCACAAGAAGACCAAGTTGCGGAGGAAGAAGCACCACAGGCCCCTCCAACTCAAGTCCGAGCGACGATTCAAAGGAATCATCCCGTCGACCAGATTTTGGGTGATATAAGCAAGGGAGTAACCACTCGCTCAAGATTAGCCAACTTTTGTGAGCACTACTCGTTTGTCTCTTCTATTGAGCATTTCAGGGTAGAAGAGGCCTTGCTAGATCCGGACTGGGTGTTGGCCATGCAGGAAGAGCTCAACAACTTCAAGCGAAATGAAGTTTGGACCCTGGTGCCACGTCCCAAGCAAAACGTTGTGGGAACCAAGTGGGTGTTCCGCAACAAACAGGACGAGCACGGGGTGGTGACAAGGAACAAGGCTCGACTTGTGGCAAAAGGTTATGCCCAAGTCGCAGGTTTGGACTTTGAGGAGACTTTTGCTCCTGTGGCTAGGCTAGAGTCTATTCGCATTTTGTTAGCCTATGCCGCTCACCATTCTTTCAGGTTGTTCCAAATGGATGTGAAGAGCGCTTTTCTCAATGGGCCAATCAAGGAGGAGGTCTACGTGGAGCAATCCCCTGGCTTTGAGGATGAACGGTACCCCGCCATGTGTGTAAGCTCTCTAAGGCACTGTATGGACTTAAGCAAGCCCCAAGAGCATGGTATGAATGCCTTAGAGATTTCCTAATTGCTAATGCTTTCAAGGTTGGGAAAGCCGATCCAACTCTTTTCACTAAGACTTGTGATGGTGACCTATTTGTGTGCCAAATTTATGTCGATGACATAATATTTGGTTCTACTAACCAAAAGTCTTGTGAGGAGTTTAGCAGGGTGATCACACAGAAATTTGAGATGTCGATGATGGGCGAGTTGAACTACTTCCTTGGGTTCCAAGTGAAGCAAGTCAAGGACGGCACCTTCATCTCCCAAATGAAGTACACGCAAGACTTGCTCAAGCGGTTCGGGATGAAGGACGCCAAGCCCGCAAAGACACCAATGGGAACCGACGGACATGTCCACCTCAACAAAGGAGGTAAGTCCGTTGATCAAAAGGCATACTGTTCTATGATAGGTTCTTTGCTTTATTTATGTGCTAGTAGACCGGATATTATGCTAAGCGTATGCATGTGTGCTAGATATCAATCCGACCCAAGGGAATGTCACCTTGTGGCCGTTAAGCGGATTCTTAGATATTTAGTTGCTACGCCTTGCTTCGGGATCTGGTATCCAAAGGGGTCTACCTTTGACTTGATTGGATATTTAGACTCCAATTATGCTGGGTGCAAGGTTGATAGGAAGAGTACATCAGGGATGTGCCAATTCCTAGGAAGGTCCCTGGTGTCTTGGAGCTCAAAGAAACAAACTTCTGTTGCCCTATCCACCGTTGAGGCCGAGTATGTTACCGCAGGACAGTGTTGCGCGCAACTACTTTGGATGAGGCAAACCCTCCGGGACTTTGGCTACAATCTGAGCAAAGTCCCACTCCTATGTGACAATGAGAGTGCAATCCGCATGGTGGATAATCCTGTTGAACACAGCCGCACTAAGCACATAGACATCCGGCATCACTTCCTGAGAGACCACCAGCAGAAGGGGGATATCGAGGTGTACCATATTAACACCGAAAACCAGCTAGCCGATATCTTCACCATATTAACTCCAAGTTCATATCTATGCTCTTATTGCCTTTTTTATCTTAATTGACAATTTTGGTGAGGCAATGGGGTTAAAGGGCCAAGAATGATCCTGTTTTGGTGCTTAATGCCAAAGGGGGAGAAATTAAGGCCAAAGCAAATGGATCAGCTGCCACTTGTGAAATTTCGAAAAGAGTAGAGTTAGAACTTTTTGATTTGTCAAAATACTCGTATTGTCTCTTATTGTCAAAAGTTGGTCTCTTGTGGGGAGAATGTTTGATTATAGGAAAAAGGGGGAGTTTTTTAATCTTGATCAATTTCACTCTTGGAATATCTCTCTTTATGCCTAAACAAGTGTGTTTGACTTAGAGATAGGAAATTGAATTTGATTTGCAAAAACAAACCAAGTGGTGGCAAAGAATGATCCAAATATGCCAAATTTGAATCAAAAACTATTTTTGTTCTCAATTGCATTGATGTTGCACTTCCTTTGGTTGCTTTTTGATGTGTTGGCATAAATCACCAAAAAGGGGGGATTGAAAGGGAAATGTGCCCTTGGGCCATTTCTAAAGTGTTTTGGTGATTAAGTGTCCAACACATATCCTCTAAGTCTTAATTTGTGCCAAAGATTGAAGAAGTGTAAATCATGCAACAAGGTACGTTTCTAGACTTAGTACATTGTTTTTTGGTACTAATGTATTGTGCCTAAGTGCTAGAAATAGGGAAAAAGTGATTGGAAAAGAGTTGGCTGTGTACAACCAACTTCTGCTCGGTCTGGGTGCACCGGACTGTCCGGTGGTGCACCGGACAGTGTCCGGTGCGCCAGACCAGCCTCCGGTGAACAGGCCACTCTCGGGACTCGACAGCGGCGTACGACTATAATTCACCGGATGGTCCGGTGGTGCACCGGACAGTTCGATGAGTCGTCCGCGGCGAAGTCGTCGCTCTCGGGAAACATTCAACGGCGTACGGCTAAAATTCACCGCACTGTCCGGTGAGGCACTGGACTGTCCGGTGACCCAACGGTCGGCTGCGCCAACGGTCAGCCGCGCAACCTTCGCGCGGCGCGTGGGCGTTCCAACGGTCGACAGGGGGCACCGGACTGTCCGGTGTGCACCAGACAGTGTCCGGTGCGCCAACTGCCGCAAATCTGCAACGGTCGGATGCGCCTGAAAAGGAAGGAGATCGCGCACCGGACAGCTACAGTGACTGTCCGGTGGCGCACCGGACTGTCCAGTGCGCCACCCGACAGAAGGCAAGATTAGCCTTCCAAAGTTGCCTCCAACGGCTCCTAGCTGCCTTGGGGCTATAAAAGGGACCCCTAGGCGCATGGAGGAGTCAACTAAGCATGCTTTGATCATTCCTAAGCATCCAGACTCCACTCCCACACATTTGATTCTCTGTGCTAGCAATTTGAGCTCCTCTTGAGTTGAGAACTCCGTGTGTTGAACTTAGAGCTCAAGTTGTGACTTGTGTGCATGATTGTGCTCTCGTTTTGAGTCTTGTGTGTGTTGCTCTCCCCTCCCTTACTTCCGTGCTTCTTTGTGATCATCAATTGTAAGGGCGAGAGGCTCCAAGTTGTGGAGATTCCTCGCAAATGGGAGAAAGTATAAGAAAGAAGAACACCGTGGTATTCAAGTTGATCATTGGATCACTTGAAAGGGGTTGAGTGCAATCCTCGTCCATTGGGACGCCACAACGTGGAAGTAGGCAAGTATTACTTGGCCGAACCACGGGATAACTCGTTTGTCTCTTGTGATTGCTTTTCTGTGTGATTATTGTGATTTGCAAGAGCTCGCTCTATAGCCACTTGGTTTATCATTCTAACACTTAACAAAGTTTTGTGGCTATTAGTTGTTGAATTTTACAGGATCACCTTTTCACCCCCCCCCCTCTAGGTTCTCTCAGTTTTTACCCAAACTTTAGAAAAATAGAAAAGAACACTAAAAATAGAAACTATAGGGCAATATTATTTTTCCTAGCATGCCTAAGTGATAAAGTTCAAGGAAAAATATGTGGAACCCTAGTCCGGTACTGTTCTAGAATTTAGGATTTAATTTAGGTATTGAGTATTTAAGTGAGATAAAGATTAAAAATAATGGGACATATGCAATAATGTTAAAAAAATTAGCAGACCCTTGACCACTAATGTTCCACTACAAAAATGACAACCACCCTAGGATACCAATGTAAGTGGGTTAAACAAATAAAACTAGGACTTCGCCAATACTTCTAGAAAATAAAAAGAGAGACCAAAAGTAGAAAACAGTAAGCAACCTTATTTTTCCCTAATTACTTGAGATGTGTGCTATAAGGGAAAATATAAAAATATGGTAGTTACACAGTGGAATACACCCCACCCCCTGCCCCATGAGAAAGTTTATATATTCTAAGAAATTGTACAACCCATCCCCTATAAGAAAAATAGCCAACTTTAGGAATGATTGCTCTTGCGCAAAGAAGAAACTACAAATGTTGGGAAATCTGTTGTTTGATATTTTTCAAATGGAGTGTTAGTAGAAAGCACCCACTAAGCCCCTAAACTTTAGAAAATCATCATTAAATAACCATTATGTATCCTTGGCTGCAATTTGGCATAGGGGCATAATATTACCCATAAAAATCAGCAAAAATAATTTATAGGGTAGAAGCCACTTCTACACAAGGGTTGTAGTTTAAAGTGCCCTCTCTGCCCTAGACCTTGTTATTTTTGTGTAGAGGTAACCACTTCCATTTTAGGCCCCAAATTTTGAGAAAGACTTATGTAAGCCAACAAGAAGCCACTACAATTTTTATAGGATTTTTTTGGAAATTTCTAAATCAGGAGCGTAATTCAACCTACCCCATAAAAGCCTTAAGAATTAAAAGGGGAAGAAATCCTTGAATCCTAGTATGTACCTTGGACATGTACAAATGGATATAAATATGTTGCATTTATACTCATGCATTTGCATTCATTAGATTGCAATCTCGCGGATGGAGAGTATGTCTTGATCCAAGAACAAGAGGCACAACAAGAAGAAGCTCAGGAACCAGCTCCCGAACTCGTCACCGAAGAACCTCCCATCGCACCCGCATTTGAAGGCAAGCCCCAGTTTATGCATAACCGTTATATATGATATTTTACTGCACTTAATGTTTGTAGGCTTGTATTGTGCACTTAAGTGTAGGAATTGCTTGAAACCCTAGTTGCATGAATTCAGGATTCCTTTGAGATGGATACTAGTATGCTAGGTCGAGTAGCTGCTATGCTAAGTGAGGATCTCGATAGAAGTCGAGTGATTTTTCTAGCACTCGCGCGAGGTCAGGAATTAATTGTATTCATCTTGATAACAGGATATATGATGGTCTATGGACATGGATCCAGGGTGGATGCCTTGTCTGTAAGATGAGAATGAACTTAAGGATTAATGTGCGGATACCTGAGTCAAGCGTTTGAACGTACTAAAAACAATATCGGAAAATATGGTAACCAGTAAGCCTAGTACCTGAGTGAAGCCAGGCGTGGACTTTATCCCTCGTCTGTCCTGAGACGTGGTGTCCCAAGCTAGCTATGGTGGGTGCAAGTGCAGCCATTGCACGGCGGCAGCCGGGGTCAGTGGGGCATTGCATACCAAGGCGGTGAGCCCTGGCCGTGCACAGGGGATCGATGGGGATGGCTGATATGTGTGGGGATGGAGTGCCCCTACATGTCGTGTGTTTAGGTTTACCTTGCAAGGTTAAAAACTCGATTTGAATTGTCTGCTTCTCACAGCTAATGAGACTGCTTGACCCCTTGTACTGCATCGAGTAAGAAGTGAAATGAGGTTCTTGAGATAATATGTTGTTTGCACTAAATGATTGTTACCATGTATGCTTAGAAAGGAACAAACCTAGTGTAAAATGGATATGATAGAACTTGAAAACTAAAACTTGTTTTAGACTCAGCTAGTCCTTTTGGCAAACCAAACCCCCTCAGCCAAATAGCCTCATGGTCTAGAGGTAGAGGAGTAAACTCCTCACAACGGGTAAGTCTAGCTGAGTATTAGTATACTCAGCCTTGCTAGTGGCATCATTTTTACATGTTCACTGCAAGACATGGTTGATGGTGTGACTTGGCCATCCATCCTGCCACCGAGTTGGATGGTCGAGTGGGATGTCGCCTCGGTGGGAAAGGACCAGGAGGAGTAGTGGGCTAGGCCGTGCTCGATTCCTCATTATTGACATCATTTATTATCCGCTGCAATATTAAGAACATTGTTATCTTTTATCAAACTCCGATTTATGTATTAACTCAAGTACTTTAAATTGTGGTTTCATGTTTATTGTATTCTCTCTGAGTCTCACCATCGTGTGAGCTAATGGTACTCGATCCTTGGTAAGTGGCTCTATCGGACGAGATCCAAAGAACTAACGGGTTATTCCGATTTAAGTATGTTGCTGCCTTCAAGGCGTGACTCGGGCACTTAAGCTGGAATAACCTGGGCGGTTCTGCCACATGAACACCATGAGAAGGGAGGTTCATGTTCTTCCTACTTGACTCAGAAACCCAATGCTCATCTCTAAGAACATCAGCCCTAACTTCCTCGAAAATATAAGAGCCAAAATCACAAGGAAGTCCGAGCGGCAGTGCTGACCTAAGGTTCGGCGGTGCCACGCACACGGGCGGCACTGTCGAGTAAGCAAAAAATCCCAGAACGATCTCAAATTTGACAGACAGTTTGTGGGAAGTATAAGTTCTCTGGTGAAGTATGAACCCTAACAAACAAGAAAACAAATTGTAGATTAGAAATCCCGAGAGTGATGGGGTTTTGTTGGGGTTTTCTCAAAACGAACCCAAAGAGAACTCAACTCGAATCATGACCAAGAACTGCACCATGAGGGTGTATGCAGTGATCCAAAGGGTCTATCTCTACACAAATCAATCCCCAAAATTATACCCATATCAAAAGAACTCAAAGATTCTCCACAAAACCACAAGAGAAAGGGAAGGGGGAAACCAAGAACACAACACTTCAGAAATTCTAGCAAGGGTGCAATACTGAGATTTAGAAGTGATCAAAACTTGTGGGTTGTACTGGTGACCCTTCCTTGGATTAAACTTGAAGAACACAATCATAGTCGAAAGTAGAAAATCGTTGTGGATCCTTGGCTAAAACTAGAGCCGTTTAGAGATGGGAAATATGAGTACTAAAACCCTAAGCCAAAAATAAATGGCAGCCAATTAATTTTGAACGAAACAACCTACCCCTCTTATAGAGGGTTATTTACACTTCCTAAACTTTCCCTATTTACATAGAGCCTATCCACTCCACCAGGGGCGAAATGGACAAACTCCTAGGTTTTTGATCTGACGGTCACGCGCTCCACACGAAGTTGCTTCTCCTTGACGCACCATTCGCTGTGATCTCACGTGCCACCACCGGTTCCCTCCAGAACCACCACTGCTGAGTTTTGAGGCCCAAACTCAGCAAAACCCGCCAACCATAACGTTGGGTGGTTTTGAGGCCCAAACCACCAAACCCACCGTAAGTACAGCACCACGTGCGCGTCCTCCACGACCAGACACGTGTCCCCCTAGTCCTCGACCATGCCGGCAACACGGTCCACTCCCCCATGTCCTCGCGTGAGTGCGTGTCCCAAGTGTCAGCCACCATGACTGGTCACCTCGCTGCTCCGGTCCGTCAGTCAAGACCCAACGCTCGACCTTCACCGCTCCCGGTCCATCAATAGGAGCTCGCATGACCCTCACCTAAGTCATCGACCACCATCTCTTTGCTCCACACATGCACACCACAAGCCGATCGACATGGTTGCACAAGCATAATCTCACATGCTGGTCAGTCTACTAACTACCACAGAGTGTTACCCGTTGACAATCACTCATCATCAACTTGAACCACAAGGGACAAGCCAACCTTATGTTCATAATATGAAGAAGATAAACTCACTAAAATTCCCAAAATCCAAATAAAAGTCAAACAAGTCATTTAGAGTAAGCAAAGCTTGGTCCCAAAGAAATGGGCAACAAATCAACACGACCAATCAAGAAAAGGCTAGCCCTCAGTAGGGCTCAACACGACTAGCCAGAAGCCAAAAACTCATCAAAGCACAAAAAGCTTCATCAGAGCATAAAATCAGCATAAAAGCTAAAATCAAAACTAGTCCCTCTAGAAAGAGGCAAACAACTCAACACAACTAGAAAAGCTCAAAAGGCTCAAATCTCCTCCTCCTGTCACAATACTCCCAAAAATCTCTCCCTAGAGACAAGCAACTCCAAATAATCAGAATAAACACATCTCTCCCCCTTGGCTGCTCCAAATAATCAGAATCAACACATCTCCCCCTGGACGAGAGGAAGCCCGAAAGTCCAAATTTCTCCCCCTTGATAGATAAATTGTGAAATATCAAAATCTCTTCCCCTTGTTGACAAATGAACACATCAAGCAGAAACAAGGGTAAAAAGAAAAACTCCCCCTCGACAAGAGAATCCCCCTGAGAAAATGCAGAAATGCAAAAGAGAGTAGAAAATGGAGAAGGTGTAGGAGCTTCAAGAGTATATCAGTTGGAGTGTAAAAATGTTCTAAGTGGTGTTGTGCTATGTGTGCAGTAATAAATGCACGTGCTAGTGAACACTCAAACTGATCATATGCACATGATATGTAAATGTAAGCGGTTTGATTCAATTGTAAGTAATTCAAAAGACAAGTTCACCACTAAAGACAACACTAGGCATAGAGCAAGCAGTAAATCAACTAAGTGGAAGTCAAGGTAAACCATGTGAACTACCCCCAAACAATGGTCACTCATCATGCTAGAAACATATCTTAAATTGATACCATTTGAAATTTTTAAGATTTACGGATTTTGCAGCAGATTCCAAATTTCATTGAAGAGCATGTGAGTGCGAGAGATTATAAGCATTGTCTTTTTTCTAACTTTTCAACCAGGTGTAGCCTATGGAGAAAAGCAACTAGAAGCTAAAAACACCAGTTTCGATCATCAACTACCTTGCTGTTGGGGACTTGTTCTCCAATGCTATGAATTAAGAACAAGGCAACACAGAAAGAAGTTAATGATAAATACCCTTCGTCCTTCGAAGCGTTATTTCCATTAGGATATAACAATCTTCAGACGAAGGTCATGAAGGACATACCTCCATCATTGCAGTTTATATTGACGATAAGGAGAAGCATATGAAACATGAGGGAATGAATAATCACATAACATTATTACGTGTTCTTATTATATAATCATGGAAGAATAAAAACAATGTTGAATTACATTTGTACCTTCGGCTTGACAGAGGACAAAGGTACCAGCGTGACGCACGAGCGAATACAAGTCAGCGTGAACAGTACGGGGGTACTGTTCATCTATTTATAGACGCAGGACACAGCCTATGACGAATTACAATTATGCCCCTCATAAAAGTTTACAACATTGACTCAGACCTTTATGGATTAAAAGGTCATTCTATCTCTATGTCGGTTTGTAATGCCGAAGCTTCATGAAGAGGAACCTTCGGCCATCTCCTGGGGACAACTTCAGCCGAAGCTGCTTCTTCGTGTAAGACCTTCGGCGCAACGAAGCATGGCCCCAACAGTAGCCCCTTTCGCGGCGCTAGATCGTTTTTCGTAACGAGCTTGATCCGTGAAAAAAGCCTCTTAAGCTTCGGGAAGCCGAAGGTCCAAAAAACACCTTCCCTGAGCTCGTTGCCGAGAAACGATTCAATTTCCGAGCGCGTGTCGGACCCACCTTGCAGAGTTACTGTTTGATCTTTGCGGTCCACCGCGCAGCGAGTGCAAGTGACTGCCCGCCTGGTGTAAAAATCCTGGCGCTTCGCCTTCTTACCTGCAGCACTATATAAACAGACGAGTAGGTGTGAAGTTACCACAGCATTCATTGCTATTTGCACTGTTTTGCTGCCAAAATTTTTAACTATAGCCGAAGCTTGATTCTCAGAATCGAACGAAGGTCCATCTCGAAGTCTGCTTCGTCAGAAAGAAAGGCTTCGGGAGAAAAAGAAAAAAGTATTCAATTTCCCAAAACTCAGAATCAAATGGCCAGAGTGCGATCTGCTGCCAGGGTTGAGCGTGAAGGAGACGAAGCTGAAGGTTCGGAGACTGTTCCCATCTCCGAAGCAATGCAACGATCCGGACTAGTAACTGCGGAAGAAATCCCCGCTGTTGAAGCAGAACAAGCAACTGCCGAAGCAGAAGAGGAGAACATTGAAGAAACTGATCCCGAAGATGATTATCGCATTGCCATGCCAAGTAAACCCAGCCACTTGGACTTCGGAAAGTCGACCGTTTCGAAGGCTGATCTCTCCAAGATGGTAAAGTCAGGTTATTTCAGTGAAAATCAGAAGAAACTACTTCGCTTCGGGGGAGAAGAGACTACCCCGAAGCCAGAGAAAAACGAGATAGTCATTTTCAAGAGCTTTTTAAAGGCTGGGCTGAGATTCCCCCTTCATGGTATTATTGCAGATGTATTGAAGAAGTTTGGAATTTACTTTCATCAATTGACTCCTAACGCTATCGTTAG
Organism: Zea luxurians; assembly: GCA_029449295.1. Taxonomy (NCBI): domain Eukaryota; kingdom Viridiplantae; phylum Streptophyta; class Magnoliopsida; order Poales; family Poaceae; genus Zea; species Zea luxurians. The sequence goes on along the minus strand of JAOPSE010000004.1, from coordinate 186,835,421 downwards.
GCTTAGTGTTTACATCTGGGCCCTCCGAAGCCAGGCTGTGGAACCGTTTGCCGACAGTTTTTGTCGAGTTCATGAGTTACATTACCAAACGAAGGCCAGAAAAGATGGATTACACGATAACTTTGGTTGCTACAATTTTGCCTACCGGAAAACAACAAAGTTTCCTGTTATCAGCTACCGAAGCAAATGGCCGGCAGGCTGGAAGTCAGAGTGGTTTTATGTGAAGGTTGACGAAGACGAAGAGAAGTTGGTACAAAGCCCACTTGAATTAATCTTCGGAGAAACAAGGCCGCGATGCCACATGACATTAGAAGGTCCCACCTGGGCTGCACTGGGTGAGTTTAAAATTATTTCAGAGCATATCAGTACCAGGGATCTAGTTCAAGAGTTCTTGGCCTTCAGGGTTTTCCCTACTTTAAAAGAATGGGAAATGCCGAAGCTGGAAAGGGAGAAGAAAGAGGGAGAACTTGTCCGGCTTCCTTACCATTTCAAATTCAAGAAATACTTTAAAAAACCTTGCCAAGAATGGCTGGACACAGTTGAAGTAATGTGCAATGAAATTCTTGGGAATTATTCCAAAAAAGAAGATCAGCTAATGAGTGCGGCCTTCGGCACCCGTCCGAAGCGAAGACTAAACCGAGTGTTTGATGCCCTGGGTTTCGAGTACCCTGACTATGAACGGTTGAATAAGGGTGCTGAGGGCCAAAAAAGGAAAAGAGTGGCCGAAACTTTGAACAAAGATGAGGAAGAATCACCAAAAGAGAAGAAAATTCCAAAGAAGAGGAAAATATCATCTCCAAAGCGAAAACTATCCGATGAAGAGGGGACTCCTGCACCACCCTCTACCAGCGACGTGGAGGAAATCTTAAAGGTAATGACTGAACCCCTGCCCGCGAAGCTAAGTCCATTAGGGCCTCAACTGATGAAGCTTTTTCGAAAGGTGGAGAAGCCGGAAAAAACGAAGATAACCAAAACAAAGAGGCAAAGAATTATTGCAGTGACCGAAGTTATCGACAAGACGCCACCGAGGGCTTCAACTCGAAAAACGCCAGCGGTTGAGGGCACAACAAATGTCGAAGTCGCACCTTCAGAGGTCGCGGCTACCGAAGCCGCTTCAGCCGAAGATGTGAACTTGGAAACTACAATAGAAGACATCGACAAAATTTTGCTAGACATGGCCGCAGAAGAAGCTGCCACTGCTGCTGAAGAAACCATGGCTACAGTGCCTGGAAAGGGAAAAGAAATAGCCGAAGATACTTTGGAAGACGAAACCTTCATATTTCAAAATTTAATTGGGCAAGAACTGTCGAAGGCCGAAATAGAAGAGCTTAAGGAATATGCCAAATCTTGCGGATACAAGCCAGGAGCTCTTCTATTTGGAGGCATTGATGATGAGAAATTGGGCTGCATCCGGGATCAAACTGGGGCTAAGGTCATCGGTACTCTATCAAAGAGTATCGGTTTTCCGAAGCTAGAAACAGATATCAGCCGCTACCGACGACAACATATCGTTGGTAGCTTATTTTATTCCAATTTCAAGGTAAACAACTTTTCTCTGACTTTTATTGTTTTTAATAATGAAAATGTTCCTAACGAAGGTTGTTTATGTGCAGAGCATGCTACTGAGCAAAGCTTTGAAGATGCAACAAGATCTAGAGGATAAGAAACACGAAGCTATAATTGAAAATCTAGAGAGCAAGATAAAAGAGCAATCAGCTATTATCGAAAAGAAAGACTTCGAACTCCAAACAACTGAAGGGTTATTGGCAGAAACTGAAACTAAAGTAGCAGAATTGAATTCGAAGCTCCTCTGCCAATCAAAACAATTTGAACAAGAGAAGCTAGAGCTTAATTCAAAACTTGAGGCCGAAGTCCAAACCAGCTCAGATTTGAAGAAATCATTAACAAGCCTTCAAGACAAATGTTTGAAATTTAGCAACAACTGTATTCAACAATTAAAAAAGATCTTTTACTCAGTTGGAGCCAGCAGTGGGAAGTTCGCCCCTTCAGCTGAAAATTTGCCAAGAACCTTCGAACATATTGAAGCTGAAATTGATGAGCTTGATGAAGTTATAGCCGGGCACGGTGACTTCTGTGCCTGGGTAGCTTCTCGGGGCACTGCTGCAGCGTTTCTGAAGGCCGGCTGTGATCATGGAAAAATCGTCAACAGGCCCAATTTCACTCTATCTTCGTCAATGCTAGACGATATTCCTGACCTCGCCCGAAGCATTTCAAACAGATTTATAAAAATGATATGGACAAAAGGCGGGCGAGAGAAGGCTGGAGACGAAGCTCGAAGTCATCTTGAACCAGTAAGAAATGATACCTTGTGCTTACCTTCTCCTTCACACTTGATTTTTACTCGCAATACCTTGATTCATGTAGGATGACGAAGCTGAAGGTGATGCTTAAAAAATATACCGCCGAAGCTGAAGCTCAGTGAAGATCAGTAGGGGTACACTATAGAAAAAAAACTCAAGACTTTTGTAACAACTTTTGTAAATACAATTAAACTGTTCTCAATGAACTTTGTACATACCTTGTAATATATTCTTACCCTTCCATTGAGGTGCTTGGATGTGGACGAAATTAGTATTTTGAGCCAGAGGCGAAAAAACACCTTCCCTTCTTTTCGTACACAACGAAGCATAAAAGACCGCTTCTTCTTTTTTACCGAAACAACCACTTATGCCATGAATGAATGTTTATGAATGCAAATGCTATGATGTAATGTGATGTGCGAATGAATGTCCAAACACATATCCGAAGCCATACCCTTAGCCATTATTTCCTTAGAAACAACCACACATCAGCTCTGCATTCCCTTAGGAACGTCTTTGGAGCTTCTTCGCCTTTTACTTTCGGCGGAATCAGCGTTGACTTTTCGTTGTAAGCTCTGCATCCCCTTAGGAACGTCTTTGGAGCTTCTTCGCCTTTTACTTTTGGCGGAATCAGCGTTGACTTTTCGCTGTAAGCTCTGCATTCCCTTAGGAACGACTTTGGAGCTTCTTCTCTTTTTCAGTTTCGGCACTCGATGGTGCGTTCTCAGCTTTTACATTTACATTCTTTGGGGGATTTTGCTCTTATAAAACTAAAAAGAAGATTACATATGATGGCCCCATTAAAAACCTTCCTCCCCCTTTAGAAAGGAAAAGGGTGCCATGAAAAAGAAAAAACATAAAAAAGTTACATCAAGTTACACATAATATCGCCGAAGCTCATCCGCATTCCAAGATCTTGGAATGTCGTTGCCGTCCATATCCTTCAATCTGTATGAACCAGGTCTTGACGAAGATGCTACTAAGAAAGGCCCTTCCCATTTCAACTGTAACTTGCCCACTGTGTCTGGGTTGGCCACTCTCCGAAGCACCAAGTGTCCCGGCTCAATATTTTTTAGCCGGACCTTTCTATCTCGCCATTTGACTGTTTCAGCTTGGTATTTATTGATATTCTCCACAGCTTGAAGCCTGATCCCTTCTAAAGCATCTTTTTCCACAAGAGAAGCATCTTCAGGACCTGATTCTGCCGAAGCTACTACTCTTATTGATCCAGCTTTAGCTTCTTCCGGAGTTATTGCTTCGTCACCGAATAATAACTTGAATGGAGTAAAGCCTGTAGACCTTGATGTTGTTGTATTGTGGCTCCACACCACTTTGGTTAACAGATCTGGCCACTTTCCCCTGGGTTGATTGAAGATTAACTTCATTATTCCTGTCATTATAATGCCATTGGCTCTTTCAACGAGCCCATTTGACTCCGGATGCCTGACTGATGCAAAATGGGTCTTCGTACCAATTTGATCACAGAAATTTCTGAAAGCTTCGGAGTCAAACTGCGTTCCATTATCTACAGTGATGGCCTTCGGTACCCCGAAGCGACAGACAATATTCTGCCAGAAAAACTTTTGGACAGTGGCCGAAGTTATTGTGGCTAATGGCTTTGCCTCAATCCATTTAGAAAAATACTCCACAGCTACTATAACATATCTTAAATTCCCTTGAGCCGGTGGTAATGAACCTAACAAGTCAAGGCCCCACCTTTGCAATGGCCAGATAGGTTGAATGAGCTGTGTTAAAGACGAAGGCTGTTTTTGATCTCTTGCACACTTCTGACAGCCTTCGCACTTTTGAACTAACTCCGCTGCATCCGAAGCTGCCTTCGGCCAATAAAACCCTTGGCGGAAGACTTTTCCAAGTAACGGCCTAGATCCAATGTGGGATCCACACAGTCCTGCATGTATTTCTTTCATCAACTCTATACCTTCGGTTCTAGATAGACACTTGAGCAGCGGAGCGCAAACTCCATGTTTGTATAACTCCCCTTCTATCATGACATATGGACGAGCTCTTGCCTCTATCCTTTTATTATAAGCTTCGTCATCTGAAAGGAACTTACCCTGAAGGTAAGAGATGATCTCAGTTCTCCAATCTTCGCTATAAACAGGAGATATGTTGAGAACTGCTCTTTCAAGGAGCTCCACTGAAGGTGCCTTTATTGTTTCGAAGAACACATTCGAAGGTAACGGCAGCCCCTGTGCTGCTGACTTGGCTAGCAAATCAGCATGCTCATTTTGTCCTCGAGGGATATTTTTGACAGAAAATCCTTCGAAGGAAGCTTCGATTCTTCGGACCGTGTCTAGATATTTTTCAAGCTTCGGATCTTTAGCCCTGCAACTTTTGTCGATGTGACCCGAAACAACCTGGGAATCAGTTTTAAGAATCGCCCTTCTGATTCCCATTGCCTTTAATTTCCGAAGGCCCAGAAGCAGGGCTTCGTACTCAGTAATATTGTTTGTACAGCTGAAATCAAGTCTTGCTGCATAACAAGTTTTAACCTTGGATGGTGAGACCAACACAGCGGCTGCACCTGCTCCGAAGGTTCCCCAAGAGCCATCACAAAACACTGTCCACACTTCGGCATCTTTATTTGCTTCTTCATCCTGAGCCCCTGGCGTCCAGTCGGCAATGAAATCTGCCAACGCTTGAGACTGGATCGAGGATCTGTGCACATAATCAATGCAAAATTCATTGAGCTCTGCAGCCCATTTTCCAATCCGTCCAGTAGCTTCTCTATTTCTCATAATATCCTTCAACGGCTGCGAAGAAGGAACAATAATATTGTATGCCTGGAAATAATGCCGAAGCTTCCTGGATGCCATTAAAACGGCATATAATACCTTCTCCAGCTCTGTATAATTTTTCTTTGATACACTAAGGACTTCAGATACAAAATATACTGGAACCTGCTTCTTGACTTGGCCATCAAACTTCTCCTGGACAAGTGCCGCACTTACTGCTGTGTGCGAAGCTGCCACATATAACAACAGAGGAGCCCCTGGCGTTGGTGGAGTTAATGTTGTTAGATCTATCAAATATTGCTTCAGCTCTTCGAAGGCTTTTTATTGGCTTGATCCCCATTGAAAGACTTCAGCTGACTTCAGCACCTCGAAGAATGGTAAATTTCTTTCTGCTGATCTGGATATGAATCTATTGAGAGATGCCAGCCTCCCTGTCAATCTTTGGGCCCCCTTTCTTGTAGTTGGTGGCTCCATTCGAAGTATAGCTTCAATTTTATTTGGATTAGCTTCAATTCCCTTTGTTGAAACCAAGCATCCAAGAAATTTCCCCTTCTTTACTCCGAAAACACATTTTTCTGGATTCAGCTTCAAACCAGCTTGCCTAAAACTGGCGAAGGTCTCCTGCAAATCAGCAATATGATTTTCCTGCTTCGTGCTTTTTACAATAATGTCATCAACATAAGTTAGCACATTTCTGTCTATCTGAGACTGGAGGACCTTCGCAGTCATTCTGCTGAAACTTCCTCCAGCATTTTTGAGCCCCTCAGGCATCCGAAGATAGCAATATGTGCCACTTGGGGTTATGAAGCTAGTCTTCGGCTCATCTTCCTTCTTCATCCAGATTTGATGATAGCCTGAGTAACAATCTAACAGACTCATGAGCTCTGAAGAAGCTGCTGCATCAACTAAAGAGTCTATCCTTGGCAATGGGAATTCGTCCTTCGGACAAGCCTTGTTGAGATCTGTGAAATCGATACACATTCTCCACTTGCCATTGGCCTTCTTCACCATAACAGTGTTAGCTAGCCACTCTGGATACTTTACTTCTCTGATAACTCCTGCACTGAGGAGTCTTTTTACTTCATTGCGAGCCCCTTCGGCTTTATCATCAGACATTTTCCGAAGCCTCTGCTTTCGGGGTCTGAAAGATGGGTCAACATTGAGCGAGTGTTCAATAACATCCCGATTGACTCCGCAGAGGTCATTAGCTGACCATGCAAAAACATCTTTGTTGTTGAACAAAAATCTTATCAAGGTTTTTTCCTGCTCTTCGGATAATTGGGAGCCCAACAGCACCTTCTGCTCTGCTATGTCTTCACATAAGAGCATGGGCTTCGGCTGGTCTGCTGAAGCTGCCTTCTCCCTTCTGAATTTGTACTGTTCACAAGCTTCAGCTCCATCTATGTTATGGATTGCTTTGGAGTCAGTCCAGCTTCCTTCGGCCCTTCTAGCAGCTTCCTGGCTTCCATGAATAGCAATAGGCCCTTGGTCCGAAGGTATCTTCATGCAGAGGTAAGCTGGGTGAAGAATTGCTTCGAAGGCATTGAGAGTACCGCGACCGATGATAGCATTGTAAGGATACTCCATGTCAACAATATCAAACACAATTTGCTCAGTCCTTGTGTTGTTAACAAATCCGAAAGTTACTGGCATGGTAATCTTCCCAAGTGCTGCAATCTGCCGTCCTCCGAAGCCACAAAGAGGGTGCGTAGCATCATAGACCTTGTCTTCGGGCTCTTGCATTTGTCTGAAGGCCTTAGCAAATATGATATCAGCTGCACTGCCTGTATCAACTAAGACATTGTGGACCAGAAATCCTTTGATCACACAAGAGATAACCATGGCATCATTGTGAGGATAATCCTTAAGCTGAAGGTCTTCCTGAGAGAAAATGATTGGAATGTGGGACCATTTTGACTTAATGAAGGGTCCCTGTACTCCAACGTGCTGCACCCTTCTCTGAGCCTCCTTCTTCTGCTTCTTGTTAGCCGGCTCTGAGCAAGAACCGCCTGTTATCGGGAGCACCAGCTTCGAAGCCGAAGCAGCTTCAGCTTGATTGTTGAACGAAGCCATCAGCTCAGAAAAGTGGAAGTGAGTTCACCGGAGGTGGGCGCCAATGTTGGGGACTTGTTCTCCAATGCTATGAATTAAGAACAAGGCAACACAGAAAGAAGTTAATGATAAATACCCTTCGTCCTTCGAAGCGTTATTTCCATTAGGATATAACGATCTTCAGACGAAGGTCATGAAGGACATGCCTCCATCATTGCAGTTTATATTGACGATAAGGAGAAGCATATGAAACATGAGGGAATGAATAATCACATAACATTATTACGTGTTCTTATTATATAATCATGGAAGAATAAAAACAATGTTGAATTACATTTGTACCTTCGGCTTGACAGAGGACAAAGGTACCAGCGTGACGCACGAGCGAATACAAGTCAGCGTGAACAGTACGGGGGTACTGTTCATCTATTTATAGACGCAGGACACAGCCTGTGACGAATTACAATTATGCCCCTCATAAAAGTTTACAACATTGACTCAGACCTTTATGGATTAAAAGGTCATTCTATCTCTATGTCGGTTTGTAATGCCGAAGCTTCATGAAGAGGAACCTTCGGCCATCTCCTGGGGACAACTTCAGCCGAAGCTGCTTCTTCGTGTAAGACCTTCGGCGCAACGAAGCATGGCCCCAACACTTGCTCAGTTCATCCAAAGGTGCAAATGGAAACAGTCTTGATACAGAGAGGTGAGAACAAAGGCAAACCCATCTGAATCTTTCTAACTGTCAATTCTGTTGATTTTGAATTTTAGCACAGAATGACTGAATCAAGACAAGTGAATGACTCAAAGCATGAGACATAGCCACCTAACATACTACTAGGGATAGCACAAAGGATTTCCAACACCTCCTACACATTCTATGTGAGAATCTTAAATGGTGAACATGTTTTGGATTCAACAAGTAATAATCAAGTTCATAATTATGAAAACAAGCTTAGCTCAACAAAATTGTATCTATATGAGCAAAATGATTCTAAGCTTGTCATAGCACCATCATGTACACATAGAACATACTACTAGGAGCATAATCACAATCTAGTAGTTATACAACTGAAGCTCAAAGTGCTACATGAGATGCAGATATAATACAGGAATCAAAAGAGAAAGACTAAAATCTATAGGAAAAGTGAAAAAAGAAATAAAAACCAAAAGGGAGCCCTCGATCAAGAAGGGAAGCGAACACTCAATTCCCCTCTCAAATGTGCAAAAGTCGTCTAATCAAGAGGTTTGGTGAAAATGTCAGCCTACTAACGATGGGTATCGACGCGGCGCAAATCGATGTTGGCTTTCTCAGAATGGTCACAAAGAAAGTGAAGGTGAACATCAATGTGCTTGGTACTCGAATGCAGCATAGGATTCTTAGCAACACTTATGGAACTCGTGCTATCGCAAAGCAGAGACACATGATGAAAATCTAAGCCAAAATCCCGTAAAGTAGACATCATCCATAACAACTTTGAACATCAGCCAGCGGCAGCGACATATTCAGCCTCAGTGGTAGATTGAGCCACGTTAGACTGCTTGCGCGAAGATCAGGAAACCAACGAAGTCCCCCAAAACTGAAAGTCGCAGAAGTAGACTTGCGCTCCAAACGACATCCCACAAAATCAACATTGGATATTTATGCGCTACATGTTTACTATAGCGGAGTGAACCTAAGAGGGTCTTATAAGTTGCAGGGTAGAAACATATTCCGTTGATACATAAAAATCATTTCACATACTCCACCCATGAATTTGAGATAGACTTAAATATAATCTTTAGAAAGTGAGTGACTTGCAAATATCAAGTTAAATAGACTACTTTATTAAGTAAATTCTAATTCCTCTCAAATCCCTTCGAGGGTGTGTGGTCCTCGCTGTGCATAGTCTGCACTCTGGAAAAGTATTCATCGGAATCCTTGTGCATAAGAGAAGTATATTTGTTTGGTGGTCTTATTTCATTTATGTTTCCCCCACCTTTTGTCTACCCTGCTACAAAGGAGCACAAAATAATAGGAAAGCAAAGGATGCACTATGATAATGCTAATCCAATACATCATTTAGAGAAAAAAGTAAAGTCAAACACATCATAAAAAAGGAACAACGCGACATGTGGTCATAATTTGAAGGATAATAGATAGCGAAGGGAAGAGACCTGGAGGATGCCTCAATGATTATTGAACAAGGAAAATATGAAGAAATGAGAAGGTAAAGCGAAAGGGAATAAGGGGCAGAGAGAAACCGACTGCGCTGACGCAGTCGCCCACAGCCTAAGAGAGGTCGTAGTGCTCTAACTTTTCTGTTTTTTTCTCCTAGCCCAAACGATGTCCGCATGCCGCGTTGCTGCCACAGGCCGCTCGTGTTTTGGTAAGGGTATTTTATTCGATGGCACAATACAGAGTAGATGGATGGCAAGATTTGCGTCTAAAGTAATGGAACGACAAAGATTTTTGGAATGGCCTGGCCATGCTAGCTTTCGAGCTACACTCCCTGGTTTAATATATATTTAATATATATATATATACTAATTATATCTATTACTACTCTATAAGGACCGAGTGTGAGCGTCCACACTAAATACACCGTGGCCCCGCCTCTGTGACTATCGCGCTCCCTGCCCCTACGCAGGTTCATGACTGACGCGCTCCCACCCCTAGATGTGCACGCTACCCCCACCCACCTCCCATTCCGCTACTGGTATCATGCAGCTCTGCGCCGCCATGCTCGAGCGGACCCCACGGTTCGTGCCCACTCCGGACTGGGGCGCTGGCGTCGCCGCGTTCCCGCAGATGCCCGAGCAGAGCCTGAGGTTCGCGGCGACGCCCGACTGGGGCACTGGGTTCATGATGCTGTCGGGCGCTGCGGCTATGCCTAGGACGCCGGTGTAAATCCCAAAATTGGTAGAAAAAACAATAATAATAATAATGAAATAAATAAATAAATTTAAGAATCGCGCTTTAGGGATTTTTGAAACCTTCTTGGATTTCTCATGCTTTTGAATGTTTAACTTCAAAAACAAAAGAGGAAGGAAACTGTATTAAAGTCATTTACTATTGCTAGAATTAAATAGTGGGAGGAAGAATAAATAATAAATAAATAAAATTTCAAAGAGCAAAAGTATTATTCAAGAGAGAATTGTGAATTCAAAGTTCAAACATGAATTTAGATTTAGTTGGAATTTGAGAATAAGAGAAAGGAGAATAGAAAATAAAATAGAAAAGGAGGATGCAAAGGAAACAAAAATACTTAAAATAAATATATAAGTCTATAAAAATATATACTTTGCCTTCATGTTGTTATTCTGGATATTACAATTACATTAGAATTTGAAACCCCTATTTAAATCTGAATTTTGAAGGTGGGAATAAAAATAGAAAAGAAAACAGAAAATAAAAGAAAAGAAAAGGTTCACCTCCACTGCATGGGCCGATTTCGTCTCTGCCAGCCCACCTAAACCCCTACGCCTCGGCCCACATGACCTTTCTCCCCCACGCGAATGCTTGAGCATTTCGCTTCCGCCGGCCCAACAACCATTCTGCGCCAGCCCAACTCAGCCAACAGCGCCACTTCCACTGCGCCAAACCCTAGCCGCCCATGCACACAAATGCATCTCGCCGCTAGGCGGGTCCCATCACGCAGCCTCTCATCTCATCACCGCGTGAGCCACAGCTTGCCGCTCCCGCGTTCCTCTGCCTGTGGGCCCTCCCTCGCCTGGTCGTCTTCCTCGCGCGAATCCTGCTCCGTGGGCGAAGCTAACAACCTGCTAGCTAATCGGACAACCTCATGGGACCCACTGGCCGGATTTGTCGCTTGCCCACGCGCTTCCTTTGGTCGCCAATGGTCTCCGTGCATGCCGCGCCTGCGTGTGCTGCTCGCGGATCATATATGTGGGCGTGATGTTGCTCATGAGAGAGAGAGGTTCGTAGTCCGCCATGGTCGTGTTGAGCTTGTGCCACGTCTAATCCTCTGGCCTTGGGCGATAGCCATGTGAATCACTGGCGCTTGGGGAACACCCTGCTGGCGCCGCATGCCACTGCCCCCTCCCCAGCAGACTCTTGCTCAGCCGCCTGTGCATGCCGTGCGCCCAAAAGATTTGAGAAGGCTGATCGGACGGCGTCACTTCTTCACTGGACTTGGACTTCAACACCAAATGGTGGCCAGCGCACAGAATCTCTGGTGAGAGCAGCCTCCTTGCTTTCCATTCCATGGCGACGATTCTCCTAAGGCAGGAAGAAAATTTGGTGCTCGAGTTAGTCCCGGGCTGGGGTTGGCGCGGTGGCGCTTTCGCCGAGCGGGAGGTAGAAGATGAAGCCATTGTCGTAGATGGCGACGTCAACGGTGCTAATGAGGGTAGTGCATTAGTGTAGCCTGGACGGGTCTCGGCCGTTGGATGGCCAGGGAACGGCCTTAATCGGATCGCGTGTACCCTTTCGCGCGCGAGACATCTGGGCCGTAGATTGTGGATTGTGCGAGCATGATCCACTTGGGTAGTTTTAAATCTAGGCGCTAGATTTCCAATCCGACGGTTGAAGCATGTCGCGAAGTCTGAATCGCCTAGATTTAATTCGCACCTTTGAATCCTGACCGGACGGTCCTGATCTGACGATACCCATTCGCTGAGACGATTTAACATGAGTCCCTCAGGTTTAGGATAACTAACTCGCGGTCCTGTCCTAGATTCACTGAGTCTTGGAACAATTTACACCAAGACCCCTGCACTTTCTAATAATAATGCACCCAGTCCAGAGAACACATAAAATAGATAAATAATTAAGGAAATGGATTTTTAATGTAAAAATAATCATTTGAAATTGTTTAATCTCTAGAAAATCCATCTCAAGTCCAAATTGATCCATTCCAGTTCCTATAATTTTGTAATAATGTTGTTTATCACATTGTGTCTCTGTTTTGACATGAAAACCATATTAAAATGTATCTCTTAATTAATCTTGTATCAAATACATAAAACCTTCAGAAATTCATAACTCTTTCGGTTTAATTCTGAATTGACTCGTTCCAGTTGCGTTAGTTTCATATAAGTATTTACTACGCAGTGACAACGTTAATTATACCATATTACATAATTTTATAGTTAGATATTTATTCATCCTATGTCTACTAGATTAGCTCTGCTAAATCAAAACTAACCTGACCTTAAGTATAATGTGGTTAAAACATGATCTCTAGTCAAGTATAACCTAGATTAAGCTGAATTGATTATTTAGAGTATATTTTCTCATATGATGTACAATAATCAATTTATAATTTAATATTCAAACCACGTAGATCTTCCATAGATCATAACTTCTTAACCATGACTCCGATCTTAGTGGTTCTTGAAAGGGAAATGTGCCCTTGGGCCATTTCTAAGTATTTTGGTGATTGAGTGCCAACACAAGTGCTTTTATGCTAATCTATGCAAAGTGGTGGACAAAGTGAAAATCTTGTCAAAAGGTATGTTTCTAGACTTAGTACATTGTTTTTATGGACTAATGTATTGTGTCTAAGTGCTGGAAACAGGAAAGATTGAATTGGAAATGAGATGGCTTTGTTTAGCCAAAGTCTGCTCGGTCTGGGTACACCGAACTGTCCGATGGTGCACCGGACAGTGTCCGGTGCGCCAGGCTGGCTCTGGCGAACAGGGTGCTCTCGGGACTTCGACGGCGGTGTACGGCTAAAATTCACCGGTCGGTCTGGTGGCGCACCGGACTGTCCGGTGAGCCGTTCACAGGCGAACTCGTCGCTCTCGGGAGATGATTAACGGCGTACGGCTAAAATTCACCGGTCTGTCCGGTGGTGCACCGGACTGTCCGGTGAGTCAACGGTCAGCCGGGGCAACGGTAGGCCGAGGATTCCGCGCGTGACGCGTGGGCAAGCCAACGGTCACATTGGTGCACCGGACTGTCCGGTGTGCACCGGACAGTGTCCGGTGCGCCAACGGCTCTCAGACTCCAACGGTCGGCTTCGCCAGATAAGGAAGGATATCTGCACCGGACAGTGTCCGGTGGTGCACCGGACTATCCGGTGCGCCAGTCGATAGAAGGCAAGATCTGCCTTCCAGGAATGTTCTCAACGGCTCCTAGCTGCCTTGGGGCTATAAAAGGGACCCCTAGGCGCATGGAGGAGTACACCAAGCATTCTTACAACATTCCTAAGCACCAAGACCTCGATTCCGTGCATTTGTTTCTTTGTGATAGCATATAGAGCTCTAGTGGAGTTGTGAACTCATTGGGTTGCGTTGCGAGCTCTTGTTGCGACTTGTGTGCGTATTGACACTCTGATTTTGGTGTCTTGTGTGCGTTGCTAATCCCTCCCTTGCTCTGTGCTTCTTTGTGAACTTCAAGTGTAAGGGCGAGAGGCTCCAAGTTGTGGAGATTCCTCGCAAACGGGATTAAGAAAAGCAAGCAAAACACCGTGGTATTCAAGTGGGTCTTTGGACCGCTTGAGAGGGGTTGATTGCAACCCTCGTCCGTTGGGATGCCACAACGTGGAGTAGGCAAGCGTTGGTCTTGGCCAAACCACGGGATAACCATCGTGCCATCTTCGTGATTGATCTCTTGTGGTTATTGTGTTTTGACTCCTCTCTAGCCACTTGGTGATTATTGTGCTAACACTTAACCAAGTTTTTGTGGCTTAAGTTTCAAGTTTTACAGGATCACCTATTCACCCCCCCCCCCCCTCTAGGTGCTCTCAATTGGTATCAGAGTCGTTCTCTTCACAAAGGGACTAACCGCCCGAAGATATGGATCCTAAGGGGAAGGGTATCGTGATCAACGATAAAGAGAAGGAATCTTTCATCAACGAGCCAAAGGATGACAAGCCTACCGACTCGGGCTCGGGCCATAGACAGAAAGATGGGAAGAAGAAGAAGACAAGGCGCATCAAGGAGATTGTCTACTACGACGACAGCGATGAGTCATCTTCTTCCCAAAAGGACAACGACGACAACGACTACGAGAGAAGGAAACCGGTTAATTCGAACTTTTCTTTTGACTACTCTCGTATTCCGCAAAGTACAAATACTCATTTGCTCTCCATTCCACTTGGCAAACCTCCTCACTTTGATGGAGAGGACTACAGATTTTGGAGCCACAAAATGCGTAGTCACCTGTTCTCTCTCCATCCAAGCATTTGGGAGATTGTGGAAAGTGGAATGAAATTTGATAGCTCGGATAGTCCTACGTTTATCAATGAATAGATTCATAGAAATGCACAAGCTACTACTGTGTTGTTAGCCTCTCTGTGCAGGGACGAATATCATAAGGTGAGCGGCTTGGACAATGCCAAGCAAATCTAGGACACCCTCAAGATCTCTCATGAGGGGAATGATGTCACCTTGCTCACCAAGATGGAGTTGATAGAGGGAGAGCTTGGAAGATTCGTGATGATAAGGGGCGAGGAGCCAACCCAAACATACAACTGGCTCAAGACCCTTATCAACAAAATAAGGAGCTACGGAAGCACGCGATGGACGGACCACGACGTCGTCCGCCTAATGCTAAGGTCATTTACCGTTCTTGATCCACATTTGGTGAATAATATTCGTGAGAATCCCAGGTACACCAAAATGTCGCCCGAAGAAGTTCTTGGAAAATTCGTAAGCGGGCGAATGATGATCAAGGAGGCGAGGTACGTGGACGACGCGTTGAACGGTCCAATCCATGAGCCTCAACCCATTGCTCTCAAGGCAACAAGGAGCAAGGAGGCGTTACCTAGCAAGGTGGCGCAAGTTGAGGCGGCAGGGCTCAATGATGAAGAGATGGCCCTCATCATCAAGCGCTTCAAGACGGCGCTTAAGGGTCGCAAGGGACAGCCAAGCAAGACCAAGACAAAGGGGAAGCGCTCATGCTTCAAATGTGGTAAGCTTGGTCATTTTATTGCTAACTGTCCCGATAATGAAAGTGACCAGGAAAAAGGAAACAAGAGGGAGAAGAAAAAGAACTACAAGAAGGCCAAGGGCGAAGCACATATCGGGAAGGAGTGGGATTCGGATTGCTCCTCCTCCGACTCCAAAAATGAAGGACTCGCCGCCACCGCCTTCAACAAGTCTTCCCTCTTCCCCAACGAGCATCACACATGCCTCATGGCAAAGGAGAAGAAGGTATGTACTCGAGACAGTACTACTTATGATTCTTCTAGTGATAATGATTCTAGTGACGACGATGAAATAGACTATTCTAGTTTATTTAAAGGATTAGATAGAACTAAAATTGGCAAAATTAATGAGTTAATTGATGCCTTGAATGACAAAAATAGGTTACTAGAAAAGCAAGAGGATTTGTTATATGAAGAACATGATAAATTTGTAGAAGCACAAAAATCTCATGCTTTAGAAGTTAAAAGAAATGAAATGCTTTCTTATGAACTATCTACTTGTCATGAAACCATTGCTACTTTAAAAAGTGTTAATGATGATTTAAATGCTAAACTAGAAGTAGCTAGTGAATCTAACTCTTGTGTAGAGCATGTTACTATCTGTAAGAGATGTAAAGATTTCGATGTTGATGCTTGTAGTGATCACTTAGTTTCAATTTCCAAATTGAATGATGAATTGGCTAGTCTTAATGCTCAACTTAAGACTAGCAAAAATGATTTTGATAAACTAAAATTTGCAAGGGATGCCTACACTAGTGGTAGACACCCCTCTATTAAGGATGGTCTTGGCTTCAAGAGGGAAGCCAAGAACTTGACAAGCCATAAGGCTCCTATCTTCGCCAAGGAGAAAGGGAAAGCCCCTATGGCTAGTAGTGTGCAAAAGAACCATGCTTTTATGTACCATGATAGGAGACAATCTAGAAATGCTTATAGGAATTATAATGCTTATGATGCTTTTGATTCTCATGCCATGTTTGCTTCCAGTTCTTCCTATGTGCATGATAGAAATGTTGGTAGGAGAAATGTTGTTCATAATATGCCCAGGAGAAATATTGTTAATGTTCCTAGGAAAGTTAATGAACCATCTACAATATATCATGCTTGCAATACTTCTTTTGCCATTTATAGAAAGAATAAGAAAGTGATTGCTAGGAAGTTAGGGGCAAGATGCAAGGGTGACAAAACTTGCATTTGGGTCCCTAAGACTATCGTAACTAACCTTGTAGGACCCAACAAGAGTTGGGTACCTAAGACCCAAGCCTAAATTTGCCTTGCAGGTTTATGCATCTGGGGGCTCAAGCTGGATTATCGACAACGGATGCACAAACCACATGACGGGAGAGAAGAGGATGTTCTCTTCCTACGTCAAGAACAAGGATCCCCAAGATTCAATAATATTCGGTGATGGGAACCAAGGCAAGGTAAAAGGGTTAGGTAAAATTGCTATTTCGTCCGAGCACTCTATATCCAATGTGTTTTTAGTTGAGTCTCTTGGATATAACTTGTTATCCGTTAGTCAATTATGCAATATGGGATATAACTGTCTATTCACAAATGCAGATGTGTCTGTCTTTAGAAGGTGTGATGGTTCACTAGCTTTTAAGGGTGTACTAGACGGCAAACTTTATTTGGTTGATTTTGCAAAAGAAGAGGTCGGTCTAGATGCATGCTTAATGGCTAAGACTTGCATGGGCTGGTTGTGGCATCGCCGCTTAGCACATGTGGGGATGAAGAACCTCCACAAGCTTCTAAAGGGAGAACACGTGATAGGTCTAACTAATGTACATTTCGAAAAAGATAGACCATGTGCAGCTTGTCAAGCAGGGAAACAGGTGGGAGGCTCTCATCACACCAAAAATGTGATGACCACATCAAGACCCTTGGAGATGCTTCATATGGACCTCTTCGGACCCATCGCCTATCTAAGTATAGGAGGAAGTAAGTATGGTCTTGTACTCTTGTTATAGTTGATGATTTTTCCCGCTTCACTTGGGTATTCTTTTTGTAGGATAAATCTGAAACCCAAGGGACCCTCAAGCGCTTCCTCAGGAGAGCTCAAAATGAGTTTGAGCTCAAAGTGAAGAAGATAAGGAGCGACAACGGGTCCGAGTTCAAGAACCTTCAAGTGGAGGAGTTCCTTGAGGAGGAAGGGATCAAGCACGAGTTCTCCGCTCCCTACACACCACAGCAAAATGGTGTGGTAGAGAGGAAGAACAGGACGCTCATCGATATGGCGAGGACTATGCTTGGAGAATTCAAGACCCCCGAGCATTTTTGGTCGGAAACCGTGAACACGGCTTGCCACGCCATCAACAGGGTCTATCTTCACCGCCTCCTCAAGAAGACTTCATATGAGCTGCTAACTGGTAACAAACCCAATGTGTCTTATTTTCGTGTTTTTGAGAGCAAGTGTTATATTCTTGTGAAGAAGGGTAGAACTTCTAAATTTGCTCCCAAAGCTGTAGAAGGGTTTTTATTAGGTTATGACTCAAATACAAAGGCGTATAGGGTCTTCAACAAATCATCGGGTTTGGTTGAAGTCTCTAGCGATGTTGTATTTGATGAGACTAATGGCTCTCCAAGAGAGCAAGTTGTTGATCTTGATGATGTAGATGAAGAAGATGTTCCAACGGCCGCGATACGCACCATGGCAATTGGAGATGTGCGGCCTCAGGAACAATTGGAGCAAGATCAACCATCTTCCTCAACTATGGTGCATCCCCCAACCCAAGATGACGAACAGGTACCTCAAGTGGAGGCGCATGATCAAGGGGGAGCACAGGATGTTCAAGTTGAAGAGGAAGAAGCACCTCAGGCACCTCCAACCCAAGTTCGAGCGACGATCCAAAGGGATCATCCCGTCGACCAAATTTTGGGTGATATTAGCAAGGGAGTAACTACTCGTTCAAGATTAGTTAATTTTTGTGAGCATTACTCTTTTGTCTCTTCTATTGAGCCTTTCAGGGTAGAAGAGGCCTTGCTAGATCCGGACTGGGTGTTGGCCATGCAGGAGGAACTCAACAATTTCAAGCGCAATGAAGTTTGGACACTGGTGCCTCGTCCCAAGCAAAATGTTGTGGGAACCAAATGGGTGTTTCGCAACAAACAGGACGAGCACGGGGTGGTGACGAGGAACAAGGCTCGACTTGTGGCAAAAGGTTATGCCCAAGTCGCAGGTTTGGACTTTGAGGAGACGTTCGCTCCTGTGGCTAGGCTAGAATCAATTCGTATTTTGCTAGCATATGCTGCTCACCATTCTTTCAGGTTGTACCAAATGGATGTGAAGAGCGCTTTCCTCAACGGGCCGATCAAAGAGGAGGTGTACGTGGAGCAACCCCCTGGCTTCGAGGATGAACGGTACCCCGACCACGTGTGTAAGCTCTCTAAGGCGCTCTATGGACTTAAGCAAGCCCCAAGAGCATGGTATGAATGCCTTAGAGACTTTTTAATTGCTAATGCTTTCAAGGTTGGGAAAGCCGATCCAACTCTTTTCACTAAGACTTGCGATGGTGATCTTTTTGTGTGCCAAATTTATGTCGATGACATAATATTTGGTTCTACTAACCAAAGGTCTTGTGAAGAGTTTAGCAGGGTGATGACACAGAAATTTGAGATGTTGATGATGGGCGAGTTGAACTACTTCCTTAGGTTCCAAGTGAAGCAACTCAAGGACGGCACTTTCATCTCCCAAACAAAGTACACGCAAGACTTGCTAAAGCGGTTTGGGATGAAGGACGCCAAGCCCGCAAAGACTCCGATGGGAACCGACGGACACACCGACCTCAACAAAGGAGGTAAGTCCGTTGATCAAAAGGCATACCGGTCTATGATAGGGTCTTTACTTTATTTGTGTGCTAGTAGACCGGATATTATGCTTAGCGTATGCATGTGTGCTAGATTTCAATCTGATCCTAAGGAGTGTCACTTAGTGGCTGTGAAGCGAATTCTTCGATATTTAGTTGCTACGCCTTGCTTCGGGATCTGGTATCCAAAGGGGTCTAACTTTGACTTGATTGGATACTCAGATTCCGACTATGCTGGATGTAAGGTCGATAGGAAGAGTACATCAGGGACGTGCCAATTCTTAGGAAGGTCCCTGGTGTCATGGAACTCTAAGAAACAAACCTCCATTGCCCTATCCACCGCTGAGGCTGAGTACGTTGCCGCAGGACAGTGTTGTGCGCAACTACTTTGGATGAGGCAAACCCTCCGGGACTTTGGCTACAATTTGAGCAAAGTCCCACTCCTATGTGACAATGAGAGTGCTATCCGAATAGCGGAAAATCCTGTTGAGCACAGCCGCACAAAGCACATTGACATCCGGCATCACTTTTTGAGAGACCACCAGCAAAAGGGAGATATCGAAGTGTTTCATGTTAGCACCGAGAACCAGCTAGCCGATATCTTCACTAAGCCTTTAGATGAAAAGACCTTTTGTAGGCTGCGTAGTGAGCTAAATGTCCTGGATTCGCGGAACTTGGATTGATTTACAGCATACATGTGTTTATGCCTTTGATCATGTTCCTTCTGCATTTGTTGCTTATGTATGGTGCTCAAGTTGTACAAACACTCCCTGGACCTCACAAGTCCTTTTGCAAGTAATGCACATATTTAGGGGGAGCTGTGCTACAACTTGACCCTTTGAGACTAACCGTGTGCTTGAGTTTGCTTGTTTTAGTCTCAAAGGAGATTTGAAAGGGAAAAGGTGGACTTGGACCATGAAAGACTTCCACTGCACTCCGATGAGAGGGTAATTTATTCCAAGTTCATCTACTCTTATTGCCTTTGTATTCTTATTTGAAGATTTTGGTGAGGCAATGGGGTTAAAGGGCCAAGATTGATCCCGTTTTGGTGCTTGATGCCAAAGGGGGAGAAAATAAAGGCCAAAGCAATAGATGGATCAACTACCACTTGAGAAATTTTTGAAAATAGTAGATTAGAGCTTTTGGTTTGTCAAAACTCTTTTATTGTCTCTTTTGTCAAAAGTTGGCCTCTTGTGGGGGGAAGTGTTGATTATGGGAAAAAGGGGGAGTTTTTGAGATTCTTGATCAATTTCTTTGGATTACCTCTCTTTATGTCTCTACAAGTGGATTTGACTTAGAGATAGGAATTTGAGTTTAATTTGCAAAAACAATCCAAGTGGTGGCAAAGAGTGATCCATATATGTCAAAATTGAATCAAAACAATTTTGAGTGTTCATTTGCATTGTTATTGCACTTGTTCTAGTTGCTTTATGTTGTGTTGGCATAAATCACCAAAAAGGGGGAGATTGAAAGGGAAATGTGCCCTTGGGCCATTTCTAAGTATTTTGGTGATTGAGTGCCAACACAAGTCCTTTTATGCTAATCTATGCAAAGTGGTGGACAAAGTGAAAATCTTGTCAAAAGGTATGTTTCTAGACTTAGTACATTGTTTTTATGGACTAATGTATTGTGTCTAAGTGCTGGAAACAGGAAAGATTGAATTGGAAATGAGATGGCTTTGTTTAGCCAAAGTCTGCTCGGTCTGGGTACACCGAACTGTCCGGTGGTGCACCGGACAGTGTCCGGTGCGCCAGGCTGGCTCTGGCGAACAGGCTGCTCTCGGGACTTCGACGGCAGTGTACGACTAAAATTCACCGGTCGGTCCCGTGGCGCACCGGACTATCCGGTGAGCCGTTCACAGGCGAACTCGTCGCTCTCGGGAGATGATTAACGGCGTACGGCTAAAATTCACCGGTCTGTCCGGTGGTGCACCGGACTGTCCGGTGAGTCAACGGTCAGCCGGGGCAACGGTCGGCCGAGGATTCCGCGCGTGACGCGTGGGCAAGCCAACGATCACATTGGTGCACCGGACTGTCCGGTGTGCACCGGACAGTGTCCGGTGCGCCAACGGCTCTCAGACTCCAACGGTCGGCTTCGCCAGATAAGGAAGGATATCTGCACCGGACAGTGTCCGGTGGTGCACCGGACTGTCCGGTGCGCCAGTCGACAGAAGGCAAGATCTGCCTTCCAGGAATGTTCTCAACGGCTCCTAGCTGCCTTGGGGCTATAAAAGGGACCCCTAGGCGCATGGAGGAGTACACCAAGCATTCTTACAACATTCCTAAGCACCAAGACCTCGATTCCGCGCATTTGTTTCTTTGCGATAGCATATAGAGCTCTAGTGGAGTTGTGAACTCATTGGGTTGCGTTGCGAGCTCTTGTTGTGACTTGTGTGCGTATTGACACTCTGATTTTTGTGTCTTGTGTGCGTTGCTAATCCCTCCCTTGCTCCGTGCTTCTTTGTGAACTTCAAGTGTAAGGGCGAGAGGCTCCAAGTTGTGGAGATTCCTCGCAAACGGGATTAAGAAAAGCAAGCAAAACACCGTGGTATTCAAGTGGGTCTTTGGACCGCTTGAGAGGGGTTGATTGCAACCCTCGTCCGTTGGGACGCCACAACGTGGAGTAGGCAAGCGTTGGTCTTGGCCGAACCACGGGATAACCACCGTGCCATCTCCGTGATTGATCTCTTGTGGTTATTGTGTTTTGACTCCTCTCTAGCCACTTGGCGATTATTGTGCTAACACTTAACCAAGTTTTTGTGGCTTAAGTTTCAAGTTTTACAGGATCACCTATTCACCCCCCCCCCTCTAGGTGCTCTCAGTTCTCGAACCCACAATCTCGTTGCGACGCGTAGAATATTATTCAGTCTGTACTTATGTTTGGTGTGATGTTAATTTTATATATACCATGTTTGTTTGTATTGCTACGACTAGCAGTGAGGCCACGAGGATTTGAAGAATCATCCTGGTACCTGGATTCTCAAGTGTGAGGCAAGTTGTGCCCTTGACCACTTTTTACCTGATAATGTTCTTTATTATCACTTATACATGCATAGGCTTAATTTTGATGGGACCCAATATGTCACCCTAGTCTGTTTATCATTTTCCCTTGTTTACCTCTGAATCATTTGGGTAGTTATGCTATTGCTTTACCTGGGTTTGGGTTAACATTTCATTATATCCATGTTCCAATTATTCTATTAATTTATTTATGTTCATGTCAAGATCATTATCTTTAATTGGAACATGGAGTTTAACTTGAGAAACACGTGCCACCACAAGGGAGGAATGGGACCCCTTGGCTAACTAATTAGGAAAGCTAGTGGAAGACTACCTTACCCAAAAGGGGCAAGGGCAGTAGGGGAGTTGCATGCAGGGAGGTTCTTGGGTTGATTTTGCTGCGATGGCGGTCAGACGAGGGATTCTTGCAAGTGCTCTTCCCATAAACTGTAGCGGGTTTTCGGAAGCTAGTGGAACTTTGTAAAGGCCTCGTAGTGGATCCCTAGCCATTCACCTTGGTAGTGTCTAAGGGTCTAGCTAACCCTGGCGACATGGGAAACACGACTTGTGGGTACAGGGTACAACCTCTGCAGAGTGTAAAACTAGTATACTAGCAGAGTTCATGGTCATGAGTAGCTCAGGACTCTTGCATGATTAATTTATGGAACTAAATTCAATTTGTCATTTGCATTGCATGGGATTTGTTATTAATTTTGTTCTATTATTATGGTTTGGTATTTACTTACATCTAGTAATTGCTAATAAAATTTTGATCAACTTTAAAAGCAATGCTCAGCTTTAACCATTCTCTTTGGTAAGCCTTACACTTAATGAGCTCCCACCTTTGATGAGTTCATGCACATTATTCCCCACAACTTGTTGAGCAATGAACATATGTGAGCTCACCCTTGCTGTCTCACACCCCCCATAGGTCAAGGACAGGTACCACAGGATGAGGCGCATGGTGGATGCTGCGATGTGTTCGTGAGAGGTCTATGTCGTCGTCTCCCAGTCAACTTTGGGTTACTGGATCATTGTCTCCTTATGATGTATTTATTTATTTATCTTGTACAGAACTCCTATTGTATAATAAAGTTGTGACATACGTTTCTGTACCATTATTCATCATATGTGTGAGACTTGGTCCCAGCACACCTGGTGTTTATGTTTGTGCCTGGGTTCCTAAAATCCGGGTGTGACAGAAGTGGTATCAGAGAAATGTTGACTGTAGGACGAAACCTAGATAGAACTGGACAACTCTTACTTACTTACCTCTACTACTTTGATTCTTTTCTAAACTTATCTTGATCTTTTCTCATCTATTTCCGCTTTACTCTGATTATTCTTACCTGTTCCTTCTAAAGACAAAAGTGGATTTCACACTTTGAAATCTTGTGCCTAAAGTGACTTTAGGAATAGGACACCTACTCTTAGGAACAAAAAACAAAACTATTTTTTAGGTATCTATACGCTTGAGTGTTTGTTCTTGTGATATTTGTCTGATTTGGATCTTTGATTGAGTGTGATGAGTCGTGGAGTAATATCCACAATTACATCTACATATACGTATAGGCATAAATATAAATGAATAAAATTCATGAGATAACTAAACAACCTAGTTTATCCTCCATTGAAGTGTATCTATTTTAATGGATCCGTCTTAACTTAAATGAATCTATCTTATCCTCATAGGTTCATATTGTGTAAAAAAATCTCTTATCCTCTTAAATTGTTTATAAGATAAACTAGACCAACTAAGAATACCCATTAGCATATATCAAGCATAATGGATCGCTCTTATCTTAAAAGACTCTCTCTTATCTTAATAGATCCATCTTATCTCGACAAGATTCCATCCTATCCTAAGAGATCTAATTAATCTCAAAAGATTCTATCTTATTCTTAGAGACTCGTCTCGTCCTAATAAGCATACTTATTCCCACCACTTTGCTTATCTCATAATAGTGTAACCAACATGATCTACT
Organism: Zea luxurians; assembly: GCA_029449295.1. NCBI lineage: Eukaryota > Viridiplantae > Streptophyta > Magnoliopsida > Poales > Poaceae > Zea > Zea luxurians. The sequence continues at coordinate 186,811,628 of JAOPSE010000004.1, read as the reverse complement.
CTAAAATAAATAAAGTAGATCTTATCTAATCTAATCTGATTACACCGATTTAGTTTTGATCCCATCTAATCTTATCAGATCTAATCCAATGGACAAACATGTTGGATAATATTGGTAAAATAAGGTTGGATCCTACTCTTATAAAAATGTTTTAACCTAAATTGGAGTCTTAGTTCAACCTGGCCATATGCAACTACCTTAACCACCCGATAGTTGCATAACCCCTCTGTTTTAACCTAACAGAGAGTCGGACTTACCTGCACCATATGATCCACCCTATCTTAAAAGATTCCAGCACATCCTAATAATATATATCTTACCCTGGTAGATCCATCTAACTTTAACTAGTCTAATCTAGTTATATCCAATCTAAAGGGAGTGGCTTAAACAAGTCAGTTAATACTGGTAACATAGATAGACCATATTCCTATGAATGGGTTTTAAACCTAAATTGGTGTCTTAAACCAACTCGTCCATGAAACCATGACCCAGTCTATGTTATAGGTTGCTCAACCCATTTATCCCAAAAGCAAAGTAAAACTCTGTTTACTCCACCTACCCTATGTATCCGCAATTGTTATCCCAACTCAAATAATGGCATATAACACCACAACCGACGGTCCCTAAAATAGACCCAAGAAGAAGGTTAACATCGACAATGAAGGATATGAGTAGAAGCAGATTTCAGATGAATCAAGATCCACCACACGGAATAAAAGTCTCCCTTACCTAACTTTCTTTTACCCCCGAATCTTCTCTACACTCACCTAATAGCTAAGACCTAATGTACCCTTGATTTCTATGCCACACCTGCTAATGGCATGAAAATTTTAGGTATAAAAAATTTATACTAATTGAAAGTTCCACTTAGGAAGGAAAAATATATATTGGAATTTTATAAAGATAAAGTTAGCTTGATACGCTTAACTAAATGATACTTTTTAAAAATAGGATTATGGAATCTAGTGTGATCCAATCCAATATGGTCTACTCAAACAGATTATTGATACTAGTAGAAGAGATTAAACCCTTCTAGCAAGGAGTTAACTTAGAACATTAGACCAACTCAATCATGAGCTAACCCAACCAGTAAAGTCATGTTGGAATGCATAATCTATCTGTCCCACCAAATGTCAAACAAACTTTTAACCTACAACATGCAGACTATCTTATCTTGACAAATTCTATCCTACCATTGGATATTCACCTTATACGACTAGTTACCCCAATCTGAACATAAAACAAATTAAGCCCTGCTAAAGAATCTTCAGATCATAACCAGCTACTAGCTTATTCATTCTGCTTACCAAATACTTTTCATTGCAAAACTATCCTACCATATGTTTCTAACTTCGATGGTCAATACTAGGAAGGGAAGATTATCAGGCAACAACAAACAAAAATAAATCCTCCAGATCCTTCCCCGGTTGGAATCGATCAAGTGGTTGCTGCCTAGATGATGGTAATACAACAAATGGCAAAACTAGTTACCGAAATGCAAAATCAGATAAGACAAGAACACTAGGAAATACGTCAGGACCGGCTGGAGATACGTCAAGAAATAAGGCAAGCACGGTTGGAAAGTGTCGGCGTTTCGAGACCGGGGGGTCCCTAGGCCGACGAGTGAGTGTGCCGCGTGCCCCAGCCCAGATGGGTCGAGCGCATGGGCGAGCGCGAAGGGGGGAAGAGCGAGGTGGCCGGAGCCGGGTCGTGAGGGAGGCGGAGATCCCGCGGCCTTCGTGTTCGTCCCGCGCCCAGGTCGGGTGCGCTTGCAGTAGGGGGTTACAAGCGTCCGCGCGGGTGAGGGGAGCGAGCGGCCCCAAGAGAGCGCCTGCCCCTGCCCTCGTTCCCGCGAGGCCAACCTTCTCTAAGAAGGCCCTGGTCCTTCCTTTTATAGGCGTAAGGAGAGGATCCAGGTGTACAAATGGGGGTGTAGCAAGGTGCTACATGTCTAGCGGGGGAGAGTTAGTGCCCTAAGTACATGCCAAGGTGGCAGCCGGAGAGATCTTGGCACCCAGCTGGTGTGGCGTCGTGGCCGTCGGAGAAGCAATGGAGCCTGGCGGGGGGACAGCTGTCGGAGTGGTTGGGCCCTTGCTGACGTCCCCCTACTTCCGTAAGGGAGCTGAGAACCGCCGTCGTCATGGGTCCAGCGGGGCGCCATCATTGCCTATCTGGCGGAGCTAGCCAGATGGGACGTCGGTCCTGTTTTCTGCGGCCCGAGTCGGCTCGAGGTAGGGTGATGATGGCGCTTCCTGTCGACGTGGCAGACTCGTGCCCTAGGTCGGGCAACGTGGAGGCTCCTCCGAAGCCGAGGTCGAGTCTGTCCTACATGGCCGAGGCCGAGCCCGAGCTCCTGGGTCGAGCGAGGCGGAGGTCGTTCGGCAGAGGCCAGGGCGGAGTCCGAGCCCTGGGTCGGGCGAAGCAGAGTTCGTCGTCTTCCGGGGCCTTAGCCCGAGTCCGAGCCCTGGGTCGGGCGGAGCGGAGTTCGTCGTCTTCTGGGGCCTTAGCCCGAGTCCAAGCCCTGGGTCGGGCGGAGCGGAGTTCGCCGTCTTCCGGGGCCTTAGCCCGAGTCCGAGCCCTGGGTCGGGCGGAGCGGAGTTCGCCGTCTTCCGGGGCCTTAGCCCGAGTCCGAGCCCTGGGTCGGGCGGAGCTTCCTATGGCGCTTTTGGCCAAGCCTGGCCGCCCGTCAGTCTCACTCTTTGCGTCAAATGCCCCAGTGACTTGGTCGGTCGGCGCAGTGATTTAGTCAGGGTTGCTTCTTAACGAAGGCAAGGCCTCGGGCGAGCCGGAGATGCGTCTGCCGTAAAAAGGGGGCCTCGGGCGAGACGGAAACACCTCAGGGTCGGCTGCCCTTGCCCGAGGCTAGGCTCGGGCGTGGCGTGATCGAGTCGCTCGTATGGACTGATCCCTGACTTAATCAAACCCATCAGGCCTCTGCAGCTTTATGCTGATGGGGGTTACCAGCTGAGAATTAGGCGTCTTGAGGGTACCCCTAATTATGGTCCCCGACAGTAGCCCCCGAGCCTCGAAGGGAGTGTTAGCACTCGCTTGGAGGCTTTCGTCGCACTTTTTTGCAAGGGGACCAGCCTTTCTCGGTTGCACTTTGTTCCGGTGGGTGCGCGCGAGCGCACCCGTCGGGTGTAGCCCCCGAGGCCTCGGAGGAGTGGTTTCACTCCTTCGAGGTCTTAATGCCTTGCGTAATGCTTTGGCTGGTCTGGCGGTTCCCTCATGCGAACAGGCCGTAGCCCGGGTGCACTGTCGGGGCCCAAGTTCTCGGGCTGGTATGTTGACGCTGTCAACAGTTCGGCCGGAGCCGGGTTTGCGAGAGCAGCCCCCGAGCCTCCGCACAGGGCGAGAGGACGATCAGGGACAGACTCGGCTTTTTTACATACGCCCCTACGTCGCCTTTCCGCAAGGAGGAGGGGGGGAGAGCGCCATGTTACCCTCGATGGGCACCGAACATGGTGTCTCCGGTGAGCTGCAATCGGGTAATCCGAGTGGACGTCCGTGCCCCGTTCGTTGGGGGTCGGCTAGGGGCCCGGAGGCACGCCCAAAAGTACCTGCGGGTGACCTGCCGGACCCGGTCCCCTGGCGACGGGGTCCGAGGGCTCGATGCCTCCCTCCGATGGGATTCCGTTACAGGATCGTTCCCGCTGGTCTCGGAAATGTCCTAGGGTACCTCGGGAGCGCAGCCCGAGCCTTGGTTATGTATCGAACGTACCCCTGGTCATCCCTCGCTCGGTGTTTGAGGCGACTGTGAACCCTTCGGGGGGCCAGCCTTCGAACCCCTGATCAGTAATGGGCGCGGAGCCCGAGTAGCCTGAGGCGGTCGTGGAACCTTTCGGGGGGCCGACCTTCGAACCTCTGACCAGTAGTGGGTGTCGGGCCCACGCGATCTGAGGCGGCTGTTGAACCCTTCGGGGGGCCAGCCTTCGAACCCCTGATCAGTAAGGAGGCTCGGAGCCTAGTTCCTTCACGGGGAAGGATCCCTTTGGGGGTATTCCCTTTCCCGGTCCCTGTTGCAAGAGATAGAGAAAGAGAAAAAAGGGAAAAAGGACACGAAATTGAACGACGTGGCGTACCTTTTTTGGTGTGGTCGTTTTGGCGAAGGCGAAACGTCGCCAGCTGCTTCCGCCAGAAGCGCTGCCCGTTGAGCCGCGGAGTTAATGCGCCGGGGCGAGTAGTTGGCGAGGCTGCCGTTGCGCGTGAGCGTGCCGCTCGAGGAACGGGTCACGGGCGTGTCGTCTTCACACCGTGAGAGGGGGTTCTCTCGCTGCCTCCGGATGGGACGTGAACTTGGCTGATGGCGTGACCGCTGCTCTCGCGCGCCTGCCACCGTCATTACTGCCGGCCCACTTTTGACCGCGTTTGACCGCTGCGTCAGGCTGGCGCTGCTGGGTCGCGCGCTGGGTCGCCTCGGGTCGCGGTATTGGTTCCGCAACCGAGGAGGTGCGGTGGTGGCGCAAGTGGTACAGTTGCTTGCATGCAGCATCCGGCGCGCCGGTCGCGCGACGCGTGGGCTTGGGCCTCCGTGCTGGCAGGTCAGGAGTCGGAGAAGCGCGTCCACTTGGCGCGGTTGCATGCCGCCTGCATGGCTGCCCGCCCCTTTCGCCCGTTGGTCTGGGCAAAAGTGGAGGGTCACTTGTAACCGCTGGGTGGTTGCGCGCGCCGTGCGCGGCGGTTCGGCTTCTTCTGCTCGGAGCCGGTCTGCATGACATGTGGGTCCCAGCCCCCGCGCCGCAGGGGAGGGCTTTGGAGGCGTGTTGGAGAAGACTCAGCCCGTGACGGTTGGGGGCGCAAGCAGGGAGAGTTGCCTTGAAAAGGAGGGCGACCCCTTTCGTAAGGCGACCATGTCTTCTCCCTCCCTTATGCATCGTGTCTTTCCACCTTTCAAGCCCCCGGATGGGGGAAACCGCCGTCTCCGTGCCTCATCGTCGGAGGACACTACTCCGTGGGAGTGGGTACCTTTCAGCCATCGTTCGGCTTCAAGGATTTTCATCAGGCAGCCCAGTTGCTCCCCTCCGCTGGGGGTCACCCGAGACGGTGACCACCAGTTCCTGGGTGGGGAGGAGCAAACCGGACTGCGATCTAGGTCCCACCCTCAGCTTCAAGGATGTTCATCATCCTCGCTGGGGTGGGTGTCGGACTGAGCCGGCGCTCTACCTCCCGCACGGGTTCGTGGGTCATCCTCTCCCGCGATGTTCGAGGGAGAGGGCGCTCACTGGCCCTGCGGGCGGCCCGGACTTCGACAACGTGGGGTGGATCGGCGGCGGACGTCGTCACCTCCAGCGTGTCGGGTCCGCTGGCTCGGCTCCGGCGGCCCCTTCTGTTGGGGGGCAGCTGCCGCGCCGTGTACACGGGAGGTCCACCCTAGACGCCGCGCGCCGCTAGGGCGGCGTTCGTGTTCTGGGGTGGTCCTGCCTTTGCACCAGGGCGACGCCTTTGCGCGGAGGCCGGTGCCCCACTCATCTGGGAGGATTTGAGTGGGGATCTGCCGGAGGGCTGATGGCTCCTGCCGTCGGTGTCGAGGCGGAGGCGGCTCGAGAAGTCCCCGTCGCCGACGGGATCACCGCCACCATCCGCGCTTCGGGCCTCCGGCTCTTTGTACTTGTCCTCGCCCCTCGAGCGTCGGTGTGGGCGAGGGCAAGACTGCAGCAGTGCCTACCCCTGAGGCCTGCGCTGCTGCAGTTCGGCCATCCGGAGTGGGGGCCGTTGTCGTCGTAGTCGGAGCGGGCGGCGACGAGCCGCCCGTCAGTCTTCTGTAGCCCCGCAGGCCCGCCCCTATCGAGTGGGGTTGTTCGTACCTGCGGAGGGGGGAACCAGAGTTCCGTTTGTAATGGCACTTCGAGTGCCGGGTTTTTTGTTCATTTTGGCTTTCGGGGCCTGAACATATATGTAACGTCGGCACAGAGCCGTATTTTTTCCTCATTTCCGAGCACTAAGACTCGTCTGCTGATTATCTGAACCGTTTTACCAAGCATGAGTCACCCCGTGTCAAGGTGACGAGTGAGGTATCCGTATCCCGGAGGCGTAGGAGTCCCTCGGCTCGGTCGGCCTTGTTGTCCGAGGCTCCTCTAGCTTAGTTAAAGAGACCCCTCGGCCGCTCTTCGACGAGCCGAGGCCGGGGGGTAGCGATATCAGCATGAGCAGAGGCGGAGTTGGCTCGAAAATGAAACCTGGTTGGCCGGAGCCTAGCCGAGTTGTCCGTTGGCAGGATCAACGCCGGAGTTGGTCAGCCGAGGCTTCGGACCGGGCTGGTGCCCTCGGAAGGTGGTTGGCCGAGGCCCCGGAGGTGGCCGGCCGAGCCGCCCGCTCGGGCCGGATTCCCGGAGAAGTCCCTGACAGCGATTGCCCGGGCGCGGTGATGACGTCGTCCTTCGGAGCGGAGGCCCTCGGACCGCGTCACCGTCCGCGGCTAGGTCGGGCCTCGCCGAAGGTGCCGTCGATGCCGAGGGTGTCGCTGCCCCCTTCCAGCGTGACCCGAGCCTGCAGGATCAGCTTGTCTTGTAGTGTGTGCTTTGTGCGACCGTCGAGGCCAGAACACACACCCTCGTCGCGTGTTAAGCTGCGTCTCTCTTCCTCTTGTTTCGAGTGTCTGGACTTTTTGTCGGTAACAAGGATGTTTGTGCGAGCGAAAGTTGCTTCTCGCGGAAGGTGATGAGTGAGGTATCCGTATCCCGGAGGCGTGGGAGTCCCTCGGCTCGGTCGGCCTTGCCGCTTACGCGCACTTTTACTCGTCCATGAGGCCCTATCACCGACTTGGTCGAGAAAACTCGAAGAATCGCTTCGACAGAAGGGCTTCCGAACGTAGAGACTTGTTCGATCCGCGGAGTCACCTTATCCGAACGCGAGTTACTTATCGCAGAAGGTGATGAGTGAGGTATCCGTATCCCGGAGGCGTAGGAGTCCCTCGGCTCGGTCAGCCTTGACTGCTTACGTGTACCCCGTCGTTTCCAGGACCGACTTTTCGAAGTAGTCAAAAAGCACGAAAGATATTCTGGTAAAAGAGATTTTCTGTTTGAGGAAAATTTTGACGCAGAGGGGGTTTCCCCCCTTTTAGCCCCCGAGGGAGGGTCGGGCTTTGCCGAGGCGAGGCCGACCCTTCCTTGTTGACTAAACTTTGCGTGGGTGCGAGGTATATGAACAACTTGGAAACATCTTAAGGGTAGAAGCGACGTAGCTGTTGGATGTTCCAAGCGTTGCCGTAGACCTCGCCTTGACTGTTGGCCAGCTTGTATGTTCCGGGCTTCAGAACTTTGGCGATGACGAATGGCCCCTCCCAGGGGGGCGTGAGCTTGTGCCTCCCTCGATCGTCTTGCCGCAGCCGAAGCACCAGGTCGCCCACCTGGAGGTCTCGGGGTCGGACCCCTCGGGCGTGGTAGAGTCGCAGGGACTGCTGATACCGCGCCAAGTGTAGTAAGGCCCTGTCCCGAGCCTCGTCCAGCTGGTCCAGCGAGTCTTCTCGGCTAGCTTGGTTGCTTTCATCATCGTAGGCCCTCGTCCTCGGGGAGCCGTATCCCAGGTCATTGGGCAAGACGGCCTCGGCCCCGTAGACCAGGAAGAACGGCGTGAAACCCGTGGCTCGGCTCGGCGTCGTCCTCAGGCTCCAGACCACCGAGGGGAGTTCCTTCATCCATCGCTTGCCAAACTTGTTGAGATCATTGTAAATCCGAGGCTTGAGCCCTTGTAGAATCATGCCGTTGGCACGTTCTACTTGCCCATTCGACATGGGATGAGCTACGGCGGCCCAGTCTACCCGGATGTTGTGATCCTCGCAAAAATCCAAGAATTTTTTGCCGGTGAACTGGGTGCCGTTGTCGGTGATGATGGAGTTCGGGACCCCGAAGCGATGGATGATGTTGGTGAAGAACGCCACCGCCTGCTCGGATCTGATGCTGTTCAGGGGTCGGACCTCGATCCACTTGGAGAATTTGTCGACGGTGACCAGCAGGTGCGTGTAGCCCCCGGGCGCCTTCTGCAGAGGGCCGACGAGGTCCAGACCCCACACAGCGAAGGGCCAGGTGATGGGTATCGTCTGCAGAGCCTGAGCGGGCAGGTGGGTCTGCTTCGCATAGAATTGGCACCCTTCGCAGGCGCGGACAATTCTAGTGGCGTCAGCCACCGCCGTCGGCCAGTAGAAGCCTTGGCGGAAAGCGTTCCCGACGAGGGTTCGAGGTGCTGCATGATGGCCGCAAGCCCCCGAGTGTATTTCCTGCAGGAGTTCCTGACCTTCGGCGATGGAGATGCATCGCTGGAGGATGCCCGAGGGGCTACGGTGGTAGAGCTCCTTCTCATCGCCCAGCAAGACGAACGACTTGGCGCGTCGCGCTACCCGCCGAGCCTCGACTCGGTCGAGGGGCAGTTCTCCTTGGCGGAGATATTGCAGGTACGGGGTCTGCCAATCTTGATCTGGCGTGACCCCGCTCTGCTCCTCCTTGATGCGCAGTGCTTCGCCCTCAGGGGTCAAGGGTTCCTCGGGCTGAACCGAGGATGGCTCGGGCTGGGCCGAGGTCACCTCGGACGGGGCCGAGAGCGTCTCGGGCTCGGGCGTGTCGCCGATCTTGACGGAGGGTTGGTGCAGGTCCCGGGAGAAGACGTCCGGGGGAACCGTTGTTCGCCCCGAGGCTATCTTTGCCAGCTCGTCCGCAGTCTCGTTGTAGCGCCGGGCGATGTGGTTAAGCTCGAGCCCGTAGAACTTGTCTTCTAAGCGTCGAACCTCATCACAATAGGCCTCCATCTTCGGGTCGCGGCAGTGGGAGTTCTTCATGACTTGGTCGATGACGAGCTGCGAGTCGCCGCGTGCATCGAGGCGTCGGACCCCTAGCTTGATGGCGATTCGCAATCCGTTGATCAGAGCCTCGTACTCAGCCACATTGTTGGACGCCGGGAAATGGAGGCGGAGCACGTAGCGCAGGTGTTTCCCGAGGGGCGAGACGAAGAGCAGGCCCGCGCCGGCTCCCGTCTTCATCAGCGACCCGTCGAAAAACATGGTCCAGAGCTCCGGTTGGATCGGAGCCGTCGGCAACTGGGTGTCGACCCATTCGGCTACGATGTCCGCCAGTACCTAGGACTTGATGGCCTTCCGAGGGGCGAACGAGATTGTCTCGCCCATGATTTCCACCGCCCACTTTGCGATCCGTCCCGAGGCTTCTCGGCACTGGATGATCTCCCCCAGGGGGAATGATGACACCACAGTCACCGGATGAGACTCGAAGTAATGTCGCAGCTTTCGCCTCGTCAGGATCACTGCATACAGCAGCTTCTGGACTTGTGGGTAGCGGATCTTGGTCTCGGACAGCACCTCGCTGACGAAGTAAACTGGCCTCTGAATGGGCAAAGCATGCCCCTCTTCCTGCCTTTCGACCACGATCGCGGCGCTGACCACCTGAGTGGTAGCGGCGACGTAGACCAAGAGGGCTTCTCCATCAGCTGGGGGTACCAAGACGGGCGCCTGGGTGAGGAGCGCCTTCAGGTTCCCGAGAGCTTCCTCGGCCTCGGGAGTCCAAGTGAAGCACTCGGCCTTCCTTAAGAGACGGTACAGGGGCAGGCCTCTTTCGCCGAGGCGCGAGATGAAACGGCTCAAGGCCGCGAGACATCCCATGACCCTCTGTACGCCTTTTAAGTCCTTGATGGGCCCCATGCTTGTGATGGCTGCGATCTTCTCCGGGTTGGCTTCGATGCCCCGCTCGGAGACGATGAATCCCAAGAGCATGCCTCGGGGCACCCCGAAGACGCACTTCTCGGGATTGAGCTTGACGCCCTTCGCCTTGAGACACCGGAATGTCACTTCAAGGTCGGAGAGAAGGTCGGAGGCTTTCCTCGTCTTGACTACGATGTCATCGACGTAGGCCTCGACCGTGCGACCGATGTGTTCGCCGAACACATGGTTCATGCACCGCTGGTACGTTGCACCCGCGTTCCTCAAACCGAACGGCATGGTGACATAACAGTACATGCCGAAGGGCGTGATGAAAGAGGTCGCGAGCTGGTCGGACTCTTTCATCTTGATTTGATGATACCCTGAGTAGGCATCGAGGAAAGACAGGGTTTCGCACCCTGCAGTGGAGTCCACGATTTGATCGATGCGAGGTAGAGGGTAGGGGACCTTCGGACATGCTTTGTTGAGACCAGTGTAGTCTACACACATCCGCCATTTCCCCCCTTTCTTCCTCACAAGTACAGGGTTGGCAAGCCATTCGGGATGGAATACCTCTTTGATGAACCCTGCTGCCATCAGCTTGTGGATCTCCTCGCCTATCACCCTGCGCCTTTCCTCGTCGAATCGGCGCAGAGGCTGTCTGACCGGTCGGGCTCCGGCCCAAATATCCAGCGAGTGCTCGGCGACATCCCTCGGTATGCCGGGCATGTCCGAGGGACTCCACGCAAAGACGTCGGCGTTTGCGCGGAGAAAGTCGACGAGCACTGCTTCCTATTTGGGGTCGAGCCCGGAACCGATCCGGATCTGCTTGGAGGTGTCGCCACTGGGGTCGAGAGGGACGGCCTTAACCGTCTCCGCTGGCTCGAAGTTGCCGGCATGTCGCTTCACGTCCGGCACCTCCCGGGAGAGGTTTTCCAGGTCGGCGATGAGGGCCTCGGACTCGGCGAGGGCCTCAGCGTACTCCACGCACTCCACATCGCATTCGAACGCGTGTTTGTACGTGGGACCGACGGTGATGACCCCATTGGGGCCCGGCATCTTGAGCTTCAGGTAGGTGTAGTTGGGGATGGCCATGAACTTCGCGTAGCATGGCCTTCCCAACACTGCGTGGTAGGTTCCTCGGAACCCGACCACCTCGAACGTCAAAGTCTCCCTTCGGAAGTTGGAGGGTGTTCCGAAGCAGACAGGAAGGTCGAGCTGTCCGAGGGGCTGGACGCGCTTCCCAGGAATGATCCCGTGGAAGGGCGCAGCGCCTGCTCGGACGGATGACAGATCGACGCGCAGGAGCCTGAGGGTCTCGGCGTAGATGATATTGAGGCAGCTGCCCCCATCCATCAGGACCTTGGTGAGCCTGACGTCGCCGATGACGGGATCGACGACGAGCGGGTACTTCCCCGGGCTCGGCATGTGGTCGGGGTGGTCATCCTGGTCGAAGGTGATGGGCTTGTCGGACCAGTCTAGGTAGACTGGCGCCGCCACCTTCACCGAGCAGACCTCCCGACGCTCTTGCTTACGATGCCGAGCCGAGGCATTCGCTGCATGCCCTCCGTAGATCATGAAGCAGTCGCGGACCTCGGGGAACTCTCCTGCTTGGTGATCTTCCTTTTTGTCGTCGTCGCGGGCCCTGCCACCCTCTGCGGGTGGCCCGGCCCGGTGGAAGTGGCGCCGAAGCATGACGCACTCCTCGAGGGTGTGCTTGACGGGCCCCTGATGGTAGGGGCACGTCTCCTTGAGTGCCTTGTCGAAGAGGTTGGCGCCTCCGGGGGGCTTCCGAGGGTTCTTGTATTCGGCGGCGGCGACAAGGTCCGTGCTGGCGGCGTCGCGTTTCGCTTGCGACTTCCTCCTGCCTTTCTTCTTGGCGCCGAGCGGAGTAGACGCCTCGGGAGCATCCTCCGACGGGTGGCCCTGGGGCTGCTTGTCCTTTCGGAAGATGGCCTCGACCGCCTCCTGACCAGAGGCGAACTTGGTGGCGATGTCCATCAGCTCGCTCGCCCTGGTGGGGGTCTTGCGACCCAACTTGCTCACCAGGTCACGGCAGGTGGTGCCGGCAAGGAACACACCGATGACATCGGAGTCGGTGATGTTGGGCAGCTCGGTGCGCTGCTTCGAGAATCGCCGGATGTAGTCCCGAAGAGACTCTCCCGGCTGTTGCCGGCAGCTTCGGAGGTCCCAGGAATTCCCGGGGCGCACGTACGTGCCCTGGAAGTTGCCGGCGAAAGCTTGGACCAGATCCTCCCAGTTGGAAATCTGCCCCGGAGGCAGGTGCTCCAACCAAGCGCGAGCAGTGTCGGAGAGGAACAGGGGGAGGTTGCGGATGATGAGGTTGTCGTCATCCGTTCCACCCAGTTGACAGGCCAGGCGGTAGTCCGCGAGCCACAATTCCGGTCTCGTTTCCCCCGAGTACTTTGTGATAGTAGTCGGGGGTCGGAATCGGGTCGGAAACGGTGCCCGCCGAATGGCCCGGCTGAAGACCTGCGGACCGGGTGGTTCGGGTGAGGGACTCCGATCCTCCCCGCTGTCGTAGCGTCCCCCATGCCTGGGGTGATAACCTCGGCGCACCCTTTCGTCGAGGCGGGCCCGACGGTCGCGATGAGGGTGCTCGTCGCCGAGGTGGCCCGGGGCCGCAGGCGCGGTGTTGCGCGTGCGCCCGGTGTAGACCGAGGCTTCCCGCATGGGTCGGGAAGCCGCGGCACGAGGCTCTGAGGGGTACCCCTGCCTTCGGGAGGCAGAGCTCTCGGCCCGCCGGGCCGCAGCGCCTTCCAGGAGATGCTTGAGCTCTCCCTGGATTCGCCGACCCTCGGTGGTTGATGACTCCGGCATCGCGCGGAGGAGCATCGCTGCGGCGGCCAGGTCCTGACCGGTTCCGCCGGATGCGGGTGGCGGTCTGTCCCTGGCATCGTTGGCGATGCGGTGCTGGAGACCCTGGGGCAGGTGACGTATTTCTCCGGCCGGGGGCTGGCCCGCCCATACCTGCCCGACGTCCCGGCGGATTGCCTCGAGCGCTCCTGCTCCCTCATCGAGCCCGGCCCGCGCCCCGCGGACTTGCTCGAGCTGTGGGTCGTGACCCCCCGCCGGAACGGGGACCACAGCTAGCTCCCGCGGGATGTCGGCGCGAGGCGCTGGCCTAGGGGGATCACCATCCTCCGGCATGCCGAGACAGCTGCCTCCGGAGGGATCCCCTAGCTCGACGTGCAAACATTCGCGGCTCGGGCCGCAGTCCTTGTCGTCAAGGCTGCGGCTGCCGTCGGAACAGTCGGAGAGGCAGTAGTTGCATGCGGTCATGAAGTCCCGCATGGCACTGGGGTTGCCAGATCCAGAGAAATCCCAGCAGATGCTGGGGTCGTCATCTTCCTCGGACCCAGAGGGTCCGTAGGTCGAGACGCCCGTCAATCGGTCCCAAGGCGACCGCACACGAAACCCGAAAGGGGTTGCACTCGCCTCAACGTGAGCGCCCGCCAGAGCGAGGTCACTAGGCGGGTTGAGGTCGAGTTGAAATGACAAAGGATGGGAATCATCCGGTACCTTTTGGTCGACGAGGAGCGACGAAGTCACATCGGGGGCTGATCGCGCCGTCGTCCTGGGTGCGAGGGCGACGTCCTGCAGGCCCTCCGTGAGCGCGCTGGCGTCGTCCACTTGCTCGGGGTCGGCGTGTCGCGGGGGGACGGCGCTCGCCTTCGCCTCAAACGCGAGGGTGATGCCCGACGCGTCCTCCGTTGGGGCGCTGGGGATGTCGATTTGCTCGACAGCTGACTGAGCGCAGCCTCCCGCTCGGCCCTGGTTGCCCCGCCTCCTCCTCCGATGGCGAGGGAGAGGATGGGGCGAGCTCGAAAGTTGTCCTTCCCCCACGCGGGAAAGACGTCGTCGATTCCGCCGCCGGCGGGCGGGCTGTCCGCCACCATTGTCGCTGTCGCGCGGCGGTGGAAGGAGTATCATGTCGTAGCTGCCGTCGAAAGACATGAACTCGAGGCTCCCGAAATGGAGCACCGTCCCGGGTTGAAGAGGTCGTTGGAGACTGCCCATCTGGAGCTTGACGGTAAACTGCTCGTCAACACGCAGCAGGCCCCTACCTGGCGTGCCAACTGTCGGCGTTTCGAGACCGGGGGGTCCCTAGGCCGACGAGTGAGTGTGCCGCGTGCCCCAGCCCAGATGGGTCGAGCGCGTGGGCGAGCGCGAAGGGGGGAAGAGCGAGGTGGCCGGAGCCGGGTCGTGAGGGAGGCGGAGATCCCGCGGCCTTCGTGTTCGTCCTGCGCCCAGGTCGGGTGCGCTTACAGTAGGGGGTTACAAGCGTCCGCGCGGGTGAGGGGAGCGAGCGGCCCCAAGAGAGCGCCTACCCCTACCCTCGTTCCCGTGAGGCCAACCTTCTCTAAGAAGGCCCTGGTCCTTCCTTTTATAGGCGTAAGGAGAGGATCCAGGTGTACAAATGGGGGTGTAGCAAGGTGCTACGTGTCTAGCGGGGGAGAGCTAGTGCCCTAAGTACATGCCAAGGTGGCAGCCGGAGAGATCTTGGCACCCAGCTGGTGTGGCGTCGTGGCCGTTGGAGAAGCAATGGAGCCTGGCGGGGGGACAGCTGTCGGAGTGGTTGGGCCCTTGCTGACGTCCCCCTGCTTCCGTAAGGGAGCTGAGAACCGCCGTCGTCATGGGTCCAGCGGGGCGCCATCATTGCCTATCTGGCGGAGCTAGCCAGATGGGACGTCGGTCCTGTTTTCTGCGGCCCGAGTCGGCTCGGGGTAGGGTGATGATGGCGCTTCCTGTCGACGTGGCGGACTCGTGCCCTAGGTCGGGCGACGTGGAGGCTCCTCCGAAGCCGAGGTCGAGTCTGTCCTGCATGGCCGAGGCCGAGCCCGAGCTCCTGGGTCGGGCGAGGCGGAGGTCGTTCGGCAGAGGCCAGGGCGGAGTCCGAGCCCTGGGTCGGGCGAAGCGGAGTTCGTCGTCTTCCGGGGCCTTAGCCCGAGTCCGAGCCCTGGGTCGGGCGGAGCGGAGTTCGCCGTCTTTCGGGGCCTTAGCCCGAGTCCGAGCCCTGGGTCGGGCGGAGCGGAGTTCGCCGTCTTCCGGGGCCTTAGCCCGAGTCCGAGCCCTGGGTCGGGCGGAGCGAAGTTCGCCGTCTTCCGGGGCCTTAGCCCGAGTCCGAGCCCTGGGTTGGGCGGAGCTTCCTATGGCGCTTTTGGCCAAGCCTGGCCGCCCGTCAGTCTCACTCTTTGCGTCAAATGCCCCAGTGACTTGGTCGGTCGGCGCGGTGATTTAGTCAGGGTTGCTTCTTAACGAAGGCAAGGCCTCGGGCGAGCCGGAGATGCGTCTGCCGTAAAAAGGGGGCCTCGGGCGAGACGGAAACACCTCAGGGTCGGCTGCCCTTGCTCGAGGCTAGGCTCGGGCGTGGCGTGATCGAGTCGCTCGTATGGACTGATCCCTGACTTAATCAAACCCATCAGGCCTCTGCAGCTTTATGCTGATGGGGGTTACCAGCTGAGAATTAGGCGTCTTGAGGGTAACCCTAATTATGGTCCCCGACAGAAAGACAACAACAACAACACCCACTACCTTCACCACCACCAGCTCCACCAAGCTAAATAAACATATATATATATATATATATATATATATATATATTTATATATATTTACTACTATTTGTAAGACCTAAATGATACTTTAGTTAGTAGTTGGTATGATACTATTTTAGGAGGAATAATAAGGTCTAACTGACCCTATGTGTCGCTAATAAATGATGCATCATGCTGAAATTTTTATTTATGCATATGTTCTGAGACAATATGATTATACACCCTTCTCTCACAAATCTCGAGGACGAGATTTCTGTTAGGGGGTAGGATTTGTAAAGCCTAAAATTGGTAGAATAATAATAATAATAATAATAATGAAATAAATAAATAAATTTAAGAATCGCGCTTTAGGGATTTTTGAAACCTTATTGAATTTCTCATGCCTTTGAATGTTTAACTTCAAAACGAAAAGAGAAAGGAAATTGTATTAAAGTCATTTACTATTGCTAGAATTAAATAGTGGGAAGAAGAATAAATAATAAATAAATAAAATTTCAAAGAGCAAAAGTATTATTCAAGAGAGAATTGTGAATTCAAAGTTCAAACATGAATTTAAATTTAGTTGGAATTAGAGAATAAGAGAAAGGAGAATAGAAAATAAAATAGAAAAGGAGGAGGCAAAGGAAACAAAAATACTTAAAATAAATATATAAGTCTATAAAAATATATACTTTGCCTTCATGTTGTTATTCCGGATGTTACAATTAAATTAGAATTTGAAACCCCTATTTAAATCTGAATTTTGAAGGTGGGAATAAATATAGAAAAGAAAATAGAAAATAAAAGAAAAGAAAAGGTTCACCTCCACTGCATGGGCCGATTCGTCTCTGCCAGCCCACATAAACCCCTGCGCCTCGGCCCACACGACCTTTCTCCCCCACGCGACTGCTTGAGCATTTTGCTTCCGCCGGCCCAACAACCATTCCGCGCCAGCCCAACTCAGCCAACAACGCCACTTCCACTGCGCCAAACCCTAGCCGCCCACGCACACACACGCATCTCGCCGCCAGGTAGGTCCCATCACGCAGCCTCTCATCTCATCACCGCAGCTTGCCGCTCCCGTGTTCCTCTGCTTGTGGCCCTCCCTCGCCTGGTCGTCTTCCTCGTGTGAATCCTGCTCTGTGGGCGAAGCTAACAACCCGCTAGCGCTAATCGGACAACCTCATGGGACCCGCTGGTCGGATTTGTCGCTTGCCCACGCGCTTCCTTTGGTCACCAACGGTCTCCGTGCATGCCACGCCTGCGTGTGCTGCTCGTGGATCATATATGCGAGCACGCTGTTGCTCGCGAGAGAGAGAGGTTCGTAGTCCGCCATGGCCGTGTTGAGCTTGCGCCGCGTCTAATCCTCTAGCCTTGGGCGGAAGCCATGTGAATCGCTGGCGCTTGGGGAACACCTTGCTGGCGCCGCGTGCCACAGCCCCCTCCCCAGCAGCCTCTTGCTTAGCCGCCTGTGCACGCCGTGCGCCCAGAAGATTTGAGAAGGCTGATCGGACGGCGTTGCTTCTTCACTGGACTTGGACTTCAACACCAAACGGTGGCCGGCGCACGGAATCTCTGGAGAGAGTAGCCTCCTTGCTTTCCATTCCATGGCGATGATTCTCCTAGGGCAGGAAGAAAATCCGGTGCTCGAGTTAGTCCCGGGCTGGGGTTGGCGCGGTGGCGCTGTCGCCGAGCGGGAGGTAGAAGATGAAGCCGTTGTCGTAGATGGTGACGTCAACGGTGCTGATGAGGGCAGCACAGTAGTGTAGCCTGGACGGGTCTCGGCCGTTGGATGGCCATGGAACGGCCTTGATCGGATCGCGTGTACCCTTTCGCGCGCGGGACATCTGGGTCGTAGATTGTGGATTGTGCGAGCGTGATCCACTCGGGTAGTTTTAAATCCAGGCGCTAGATTTCCAATGTGACGATTGAAGCAAACCGCGAAGTTTGAATCGCCTAGATTTAATCCGCACCTTTGAATCCTGATCGGACGATCCTGATCTGACGATACCCCTTCGTTGAGACAATTTAACGTATGAGTCTCTCGGGTTCAGGATAACTAACTCGCGGTCCAGTCCTGGATTCACTGAGTCTTGGAACAATTTACACCAAGACCCCTGCACTTTCTAATAATAATGCGCCCAGTCCAGAGAACACATAAAATAGATAAATAATTATGGACATGGATTTTTAATGTAAAAATAATCATTTGAACTTGTTTAATCCCTAGAAAATCCATCTCAAGTCCAAATCGATCCATTCCAGTTCCTATAATTTTGTAATAATGTTGTTTATCACATTGTGTCTCTGTTTTGACATGAAAACCATATTAAAATGTATCTCTTAATTAATCTTGTATCAAATACATATAACCTTCAGAAATTCATAACTCTTTCGTTTTAATTCTGAATTGACTCGTTCCAGTTGCGTTAGTTTCATATAAGTATTTACTATGCAGTGACAACGTTAATTATACCATATTACATAATTTTATAGTTAGATATTTATTCATCCTATGTCTACTAGATTAGCTCTGCTAAATCAAAACTAACCCGACCATAAGTATAATGTGGTTAAAACATGATCTCTAGTCAATTATAATCTAAATTAAGTTGAATTGATTATTTAGAGTATATTTTCTCATATGATGTACAATAATCAATTTATAAATTAATATTCCAACCACGTAGATCTTCCATAGATCATAACATCTTAACCATGACTCCGATCTTAGTGGTTGTCGAACCCACAATCTCGTTACGACGCGTAGATTATTATTTAGTCTGTACTTATGTTTGGTGTGATGTTAATTTTATCTATACCATGTTTGTTTGTATTGCTACGACTAGCAGTGAGGTCACGAGGATTTAAAGAATCATCCTGGTACCTGGATTCTCAAGTGCGAGGCAAGTTGTGCCCTTGACCGCTTTTTACCCAATAATGTTCTTTATTATCACTTATACATGCATAGGCTTAATTTTGATGGTATCCAATATGTCACCCTAGTCTGTTTATCATTTTTCCCTTGTTTACCCTGAATCATTTGGGTAGTTATGCTATTGCTTTACCTGGTTTGGGTTAATATTTCATTATATCCATGTTCCAATTATTCTGTTATTTTATTTATGTTCATGCCAAGATCATTATCTTTAATTGGAACATGGAGTTTAACTTGAGAAACACGTGCCACCACAAGGGAGGAATGGGACCCCTTGGCTAACTAATTAGGAAAGCTAGTGGAAGACTACCTTACCCGAAAGGGGCAATGACAGTAGGGGAGTTGCATGCAGGGAGGTTCTCGGGTTGATTTTGCTGCGATGGCGGTTAGACGAGGGATTCTTGAAAGTGCTCTTCCCATAAACTGTAGCAGGTTTTCGGAAGCTAGTGGAACTTTGTAAAGGCCTCGTAGTGGATCCCTAGCCATTCACCTCGGTAGTGTCTAAGGGTCTAGTTAACCCTAGCGACATGGGAAACATGACTTGTGGGTACAGGGTACAACTTCTACAGAGTGTAAAACTGGTATACTAGCCGAGCTCACGGTCATGGGCAGCTCAGGACTCTCGCATGATTAATTTATGGAACTAAATTCAATTTGTCATTTGCATTGCATGGGATTTGTTATTAATTTTGTTCTATTATTATTATTGTTTGGTATTTACTTACATCTAGTAATTGCTAATAAAATTTTGATCAACTTTAAAAGCAATGCTCAGCTTTAATCATTCTCTTGGGTAAGCCTTACACTTAATAAGCTCCAACCTTTGGCGAGTTCATACACATTATTCCCCACAACTTGTTGTGCGATGAACATATGTGAGCTCACCCTTGCTGTCTCACACCCCTCCATAGGTCAAGGACACGTACCACAGGATGAGGCGCATGGTGGATGCTACAATGAGTTCGTGAAAGGTCTAGGTTGTCATCTTCCAGTCAACTTTGGGTTGCTGGATTGTTGTCTCCTTACGATGTAATTATTTATTTATTTTGTACATAACTCCTATTGTATAATAAAGTTATGACATTTGTTTCTGTACCACTATTCATCATATATGTGAGACTTGGTCCTAGCACACTTGGTGTTTATGTTCGCGCTCGGGTTCCTAAAATCTGGGTGTGACAGCCGGAGAGGTGGTCCGCGCTGCCTCGCACTCCGGAGTACGCGTCGCCGAGCGTCAAGGCTAGCCGGAAAGAGAATATCTGTTGGTTCTTGTAAGATAAATTTTGCAGCAGAGGTTCCTATGAGTGCTATTGGTTAAGTCATTAGAGGCGAAGAATACGAGAACTCCCTGAAGGCGCTTCATGTTCTTGGTATCATACTAAGACAGCATTCCTTAGAACAATATGTAGAGCGCACAACGAGATCTAGAAAGCCATTTTCGAATATCGCCAGTTTTAATACAGAGCTAAACTGACGTATAAACTTGTCGGCGTTTCGAGACCGGGGGGTCCCTCAGGCCGACGAGTGAGTGCCGCGTGTCCCAGCCCAGATGGGTCGAGCGCGTGGGCGAGCGCGAAGGGGGGAAAGGAGCGAGGCGGCCGGTGACCGGCGTGAGAGAGGTGGGAATCCCGCGGCCTTCGTGTTCGTCCCGCGCCCAGGTCGGGTGCGCTTGCAGTAGGGGGTTACAAGCGTCCACGCGGGTGAGGGAAGCGAGCGGCCCCAAGAGAGCGCCTGTCCCGTCCTCGTCCCGCGCGGCCAACCGTCTCTAAGAGGGCCCTGGTCCTTCCTTTTATAGACGCAAGGAGAGGATCCAGGTGTACAATGGGGGTGTAGCAGGGTGCTACGTGTCTAGCGAGGGAGAGCTAGTGCCCTGAGTACATGCCAATGTGGCAGCCGGAGAGATCTTGGAACCCACCTAGTGTGATGTCGTGGCCGTCGGAGGAGTGGCGGAGCCTGGCGGAGGGACAGCTGTCGGAGCGGTTGTGTCCTTGCTGACGTCCTCCTGCTTCCGTAAGAGAGCTGAGAGCCGCCGTCGTCACAGGGCATGCGGGGCGCCATCATTACCTATCTGGTGGAGACAGCCAGATGGGACACCGGTCTTGTTCTCTGCGGCCCGAGTCAGCTCGGAGTAGGGTGATGATGGCGCTTCCTGTTGACGTGGCTGGCCTGCGCCCTAGGTTGGGCGACGTGGAGGCTCCTCCGAAGCCGAGGTCGAGTCTGTCCTTCATGGCCGAGGCCGAGTCCGAGCCCCTAGGTCGGGCGAGGCGGAGGTCGTCGGCAGAGGCCAGGGCGGTGTCCGAGCCCTGGGGTCGGGCGAAGCGGAGTTCGTCGTCTTCTGGGGCTGAGCCCGAGTCCGAGCCCTGGGTCGGGCGAAGCGGAGTTCGCCATCTTCTGGGTCTTAGCCCGAGTCCGAGCCCTAGGTAGGGCGGAGCGGAGTTCGCCGTCTTCTGGGTCTTAGCCCAAGTCCGAGCCCTGGGTCGGGCGGAGCGGAGTTCGCCGTCTTCCGGGTCTTAGCCCGAGTCCGAGCCCTGGGTCGGGCGGAGCGGAGTTCGCTGTCTTCCGGGGCTGAGCCCGAGTCCGAGCCCTGGGTCGGGCGGAGCGGAGTTCGCCGTCTTCCGGGGCTGAGCCCGAGTCCGAGCCCTGGGTCGGGCGGAGCTTCCTTTGCGTTAAATGCTCCTGCGACTTGGTCGGTCGGTGCGGCGATTCAGTCAGGGTTGCTTCTTAGCGAAGGCAGGGCCTCGGGCGAGCCGAAGATGTGTCCGCCGTTGGAGGGGGGCCTCGGGCGAGACGGAAATCCTCCGGGGTCGGCTGCCCTTGTCCGAGGCTAGGCTCGGGCGAGGCGTGATCGAGTCGCTCGAATGGACTGATCCCTGACTTAATCGCACCCATCAGGCCTTTGCAGCTTTATGCTGATGGGGGTTACCAGCTGAGAATTAGGAGTCTTGAGGGTACCCCTAATTATGGTCCCCGACAGTAGCCCCCGAGCCTCGAAGGGAGTGTTAGCACTCGCTTGGAGGCTTTCGTCGCACTTTTTTGCAAGGGGGCCAGCCTTTCTCGGTTGCATTTTGTTCCGGTGGGTGCGCGCGAGCGCACCCGCCGGGTGTAGCCCCCGAGGCCTCGGAGGAGTGGTTTCACTCCTTCGAGGTCTTAATGCCTTGCGTAATGCTTCGGCTGGTCTGGTTGTTCCCTCATGCGAGCTGGTCGTAGCCCGGGTGTACGGTCGGGGCCCAAGTTCTCGGGCTGGTATGTTGACGCTGTCAACGGTTTGGCCGGAGCCGGGTTTGCGAGAGCAGCCCCCGAGCCTCTGCACAGGGCAAGAGGGCGATCAGGGACAGACTCGGCTTTTTTACATACGCCCCTGCGTCGCCTTTCCGCAAGGAGGAGGGGGGAGAGCGCCATGTTACCCTCGATGGGCGCCGAACATGGTGTCTCCGGTGAGCTGCAAGCGGGTAATCCGAGTGGACGTCTGTGCCCCGTTCGTTAGGGGTCGGCTAGGGGCCCAGAGGCACGCCCAAAAGTACCTGCGGGTGATCTGCCGGACTTGGTCCCCTGGCGACGGGGTCCGAGGGCTCGATGCCTCCCTCCGATGGGATTCTGTTACAAGATCGCTCCCGCTGGTCTCGGAAATGTCCTAGGGTACCTCGGGAGCGCAGCCCGAGCCTTGGTTATGTATCGAACGTACCCCTGGTCATCCCTCGCTCGGCGTCTGAGGCGGCTGTGAACCCTTCGGGGGCCAGCCTTCGAACCCCTGATCAGTAATGGGCGCGGAGCCCGAGTAGCCTGAGGCGGCCGTGGAACCCTTCGGGGGGCCGGCCTTCGAACCTCTGACCAGTAGTGGGTGTAGGGCCCACGCGATCTGAGGCGGCTGTGAACCCTTCGGGGGGCCAGCCTTCGAACCTCTGATCAGTAAGGAGGCTCGGAGCCTGGTTCCTTCACGGGGAAGGATCCCTTTCGGGGTATCCCCCTTTCCCGGTCCCTGTCGCAAGAGATAGAGAAAGAGGAAAAAGGGAAAAGGATACGAAACCGAACGACGCGGCGTACCTTTTTTAGCGCGGTTGTTTCGGCGAAGGCGAAGCGTCGCCCGCTGCTCCTGCCAGAAGCGCCGCCTGTCCAGCCGCGGAGTTAATGCGACGGGGCGAGTAGTTGGCGGGGCGGCCGTTGCGCGTGCGCGAGCCGTTCGAGGAACGGATCACGGGCGCGTTGTCTTCACGCCGTGAGAGGGGGTTCTCTTGCTGCCCCCGGATGGGACGTGAGCTTGGCTGACGACGTGACCGCTGCTCCCACGCGCCTGCCACCGTCATTACTGTCGGCCCACTTTTGGCCGCGTTGACCGCCGCGTCAGGCTGGCGCTGCTGGGTCGCGCGCTGGGTCGCCTCGAGTCGTGGTATTGGTTCCGCAATCGAGGAGGCGCGGTGGTGGTGCAAGTGGCGGTGCAGTTGCTTGCATGCAGCATCCAGCACGCCGGTTGCGCGACGCGTGGGCCTGGGCCTCCATGCTGGCGTGTCGGGAGTCGGAGAAGCGCGTCCACTTGGTGCGGTTGCATGCCGCCTGCATGGCTGCCCGCCTCTTTCGCCTGTTGGTCTGGGCAAAAGTGGAGGGTCACTTGTAACCGCTGGGCGGTTGCGTGCACCACGCGCGGCGGTTTGGCTTCTTCTGCTCGGAGCCGGTCTGCATGACATGCGGGACCCAGCCCCCGCGCCGCAGGGGAGGGCTTTGGAGCGTGTTGGAGAAGACTCAGCCCGTGACGGTTGGGGGTGCAAGCAGGGAGAGTTGCCTTTAAAAGGGGGGTGACCCCTTTCAAAAGGCGACCGTGTCTTCTCGCTCCCTTATGCACCGCATCTTTCCACCTTCCAAGCCCCCGGATGGGGGATACCCGCCGTCTTTTTGCCTCGTCGTTGGAGGGACGCAACTCCGTGGGAGTTGGTACCTTTCGGCCATCGTTCGGCTTCAAGGATTTTCATCATGCAGCCCGGCTGCACCCCTCCACCGGCGGTCACCCAAGATGGTGACCTCCAGCTTGATGGTGGGGGAAAGCGAGCCGGGCTGCGGCCTCTGCTCCTCCCTCAGCCTCAAGGATTTTCATCACCAGGGCTGGGGAGGAGAGTGTGCCGAGTTGGGGTCGGCCCCTTCGTGGGCGGCGGCCCGCTCCTTCACTCAGTGATTGGAGGGAAGGGCGGCCATCGTCCGTGGCGCCGGCAGCTGCACCGTGCCTGGCTCTCGGACGCGAGTGGCTTCGGAGCCGCTCGCAGCGCCGGCGTCTACCACGGCAGCTGGAAGAGGTTCTTCCGCCGGCGCTGATAGCCAAGGCCGGCCACGGGCTGACCTCCAACTCTATGGCCTTCTGCCCATCCTTGCCTCACGAGTTTGGGCATGGGCGGGGGCCTCCTGGCAGCAGCATCCGCCCTGAGGTCAGTGCTGCCGTTGTTCGGCCCCCCGGAGCAGAAGTCGTCGTCGTCGCCGCTGCTGGAGCGGGTGACGGCACGCCGTTCGCCGGTCTTCCGTTGCTCCGCAGGCCCACCCCCATCGAGTGGGGCTGTTCGTACCTGTGGAGGGGGGAACCGGAGTTCCGTTTGTAATGGCACTTCGAATGCCGGTGTTTTTTTTGTTCATTGCGGCTTTCGGGGCCTGAACACGTATGTAATTTCGGCATGGAGCCGTGTTTTTTCCTCATTTTTGAGCGCTAAGACTCATCTGTTGATTATCTGAACCGCTTCACCAAGCATGAGTCGCCCCGTGTCAAGGTGACGAGTGAGGTATCCGTATCCCGGAGGCGTAGGAGTCCCTCGGCTCGGTCGGCCTTGCTGTCCGAGGCTCCTCTAGCTTAGTTAAAGGGACCCCTCGGCTGCTCTTCGATGAGCCGAGGCCGGGGGTAGCGATATCAGTATGAACAGAGACGGAGTCGGCTCGAAAATGAAACCTGGTTGGCCGGAGCCTAGCCGGGTTGTCCGTTGGCGGGACCGACGTCGGAGTTGATCAGCCGAGGCCTCAGGTCGGGCTGGCGCCCTTGGGAGATGGTCGGCCGAGGCCCCAGGGGCAACCGGCCGAGCCGCCTGCTCGGGCCGGATTCCCGGAGAAGTCCCTGGCAGCGATTGCCCGAGCGTGGTGATGACGTCGTCCTTCGGAGCGGAGATCCTCGGACCGCGTCGCCGTCCGAGGTTAGGTCGGGCCTCACCGAAGGTGTCGTCGATGCCGAGGGTGTTGCTGCCCCCTTCCAGCGTCAAGACCCGAGCCTTTTTTCGAGGAAAATTTCGACGCAGAGGGGGTTCCCCCCCTTTTAGCCCCCGAGGGAGGGTCGGGCTTTGCCGAGGCGAGGCCGACCCTTCCTTGATGACTAAACTTTGCGTGGGTGCGAGGTATATGAACGACTTGAAAACATCTTAAGGGTAGAAGCGACGTAGCTGTTGGATGTTCCAAGTGTTGCCGTAGACCTCGCCTTGACTGTTGGCCAGCTTGTACGTTCCGGGCTTCAGAACTTTGGCGATGACGAATGGCCCCTCCCAGGGGGGTGTGAGCTTGTGCCTCCCTCGGGCGTCTTGCCGCAGCCGAAGCACCAGGTCGCCCACCTGGAGGTCTCGGGGTCGGACCCCTCGGGCGTGGTAGCGCCGCAGGGACTGCTGATACCGCGCCGAGTGTAGTAAGGCCTTGTCCCGAGCCTCTTCCAGCTGGTCTAGTGAGTCTTCTCGGCTAGCTTGGTTGCTTTGATCGTCGTAGGCCCTCGTCCTCGGGGAGCTGTATTCCAGGTCAGTGGGCAAGACGGCCTCGGCCCCGTAGACCAGGAAGAACGGAGTGAAACCCGTGGCCCGGCTTGGCGTCGTCCTCAGGCTCCAGACCACCGAGGGGAGTTCCTTCATCCATCGCTTGCCGAACTTGTTGAGGTCGTTGTAAATCCGAGGCTTGAGCCCTTGTAGAATCATGCCGTTGGCACGCTCTACTTGCCCATTCGACATGGGATGAGCTACGGCGGCCCAGTCCACCCGGATGTGGTGATCCTCGCAGAAGTCCAAGAATTTTCGGCCGGTGAACTGGGTGCCGTTGTCGGTGATGATGGAGTTCGGGACCCCGAAGCGATGGATGATGTTGGTGAAGAACGTCACCGCCTGCTCGGACCTGATGCTGTTCAGAGGTCGGACCTTGACCCACTTGGAGAATTTGTCGATGGCGACCAGCAGGTGCGTGTAGCCCCCGGCCGCCTTCTGCAAAGGGCCAACGAGGTCCAGACCCCACACAGCGAAGGGCCAGGTGATGGGTATTGTCTGCAGAGCCTGAGCGGGCAGGTGGGTCTGCTTCGCATAGAATTGACACCCTTCGCAGGTGCGGACAATTCTAGTGGCGTCAGCCACCGCCGTTGGCTAGTAGAAGCCTTGCCGGAAAGCATTCCCGACGAGGGCTCGAGGCGATGCGTGATGGCCGCAAGCCCCCGAGTGTATCTCTTGCAGGAGTTCCTGACCTTCGGCGATGGAGATGCATCGCTGGAGGATGCCCGAGGGACTGCGGTGGTAAAGTTCCTTCTCATCGCCCAGCAAGACGAACGACTTGGCGCGTCGCGCTATCCACCGAGCCTCGGCTCGGTCGAGGGGTAGCTCTCCTTGGCGGAGATATTGCAGGTACGGGGTCTGCCAATTTCGATCAGGCGTGGCTCCGCTTCGCTCCTCCTCGATGCGCAATGCCTCGCCCTCGGAGACCGAGGGTACCTCGGGTTGAGCTGAGGGTGCCTCGGGCCGTGCCGAGGGTACCTCGGGCTGGACCGAGGGCGCCTCGGGCTCGGGAGGGTCGTCGATCTTGACGGAGGGCTGATGCAGATCCCGGGAGAAGACGTCCGGGGGAACCGTTGTTCGCCCCGAGGCTATTTTTGCCAGCTCGTCCGCAGTCTCGTTGTAGCGCCGAGCGATGTGGTTAAGCTCGAGCCCGTAGAACTTGTCTTCCAGGCGCCGAACCTCATCGCAGTAGGCCTCCATCTTCGAGTCACGGCAGTGGGAGTTCTTCATGACTTGGTCGATGACGAGCTGCGAGTCGCCGCGAGCGTCGAGGCGTCGGACCCCTAGCTCAATGGCGATTCGCAATCCGTTGATCAGAGCTTCGTACTCAGCCACATTGTTGGACGCCGGGAAATGGAGGCGTAGCACATAGCGTAGGTGTTTCCCGAGGGGTGAGATGAAGAGTAGGCCCGCGCCGGCTCCCGTCTTCATCAACGACCCGT
This sequence comes from Zea luxurians, assembly GCA_029449295.1. Classification (NCBI taxonomy): domain Eukaryota; kingdom Viridiplantae; phylum Streptophyta; class Magnoliopsida; order Poales; family Poaceae; genus Zea; species Zea luxurians. The sequence continues at coordinate 186,785,299 of JAOPSE010000004.1, read as the reverse complement.
CGAAAAACATGGTCCAGAGCTCCGGTTGGATCGGAGCCATCGGTAGCTGGGTGTCGACCCATTCGGCTACGAAGTCCGCCAAGACCTGGGACTTGATGGCCTTCCGAGGCGCGAACGAGATGGTCTCGCCCATGATTTCCACCGCCCACTTCGCAATCCTGCCCGAGGCCTCTCGGCACTGGATGATCTCCCCCAGGGGGAAGGATGACACCACAGTTACCGGGTGAGACTCGAAGTAGTGTCGCAACTTCCGCCTCGTCAGGATCACTGCATACAGCAGCTTCTGAACTTGTGGGTAGCGGATCTTGGTTTCGGACAGTACCTCGCTGACGAAGTAAACCGGCCTCTGAATGGGCAATGCATGCCCCTCTTCTTGCCTCTCGACCACAATCGTGGCGCTAACCACCTGAGTGGTCGCGGCGACGTAGACCAAGAGGGCTTCTCCATCGGCTGGGGGCACCAAGATAGGCGCCTTGGTGAGGAGCGCCTTCAGGTCCCCGAGAGCTTCCTCGGCCTCAGGGGTCCAAGTGAAGCACTCGGCCTTCCTTAAGAGGCGGTACAGAGGCAGGCCTCTTTCGCCGAGGCGTGAGATGAAGCGGCTCAGGGCCGCGAGACATCCCATGACCCTTTGTACACCTTTTAAGTCCTTGATGGGCCCCATGCTGGTGATGGCTGCGATCTTCTCCGGGTTGGCTTCGATGCCCCGCTCGGAGACGATGAACCCCAAGAGCATGCCCCGGGGCACCCCGAAGACACACTTCTCGGGATTGAGCTTGACGCCTTTTGCCTTGAGACACCGGAATGTCACTTCAAGGTCGGAGAGGAGGTTGGAAGCTTTCCTTGTCTTGACTACGATGTCATCGACGTAGGCCTCGACCGTGCGACCGATGTGTTCGTCGAACACATGGTTCATGCACCGCTGGTACGTCGCACCCGCATTCCTCAAACCGAACGGCATGGTGACATAGCAGTACATGCCGAACGGCGTGATGAAAGAAGTCACGAGCTGGTCGGACTCTTTCATCCTGATTTGATGATACCCTGAGTAGGCATCGAGGAAAGACAGGGTTTCGCACCCAGTAGTGGAATCCACGATTTGATCGATGCGAGGTAGAGGGTAGGGAACCTTCGGACATGCTTTGTTGAGACCAGTGTAGTCTACACACATCCGCCATTTCCCCCCTTTCTTTCTCACAAGCACAGGGTTGGCGAGCCATTCGGGGTGGAATACCTCTTTGATGAACCCGGCTGCCATTAGCCTGTGGATCTCCTCGCCTATCGCTCTGCGCTTCTCCTCGTCGAATCGGCGCAGAGGCTGCTTGACCGGTCGGGCTCCGGCCCGAATATCCAGCGAGTGCTCGGCGACATCCCTCAGTATGCCGGGCATGTCCGAGGGACTCCACGCGAAGACGTCGGCGTTCATGCGGAGAAAGTCGACGAGCATTGCTTCCTATTTGGGCTCGAGCCCGGAACCGATCCGGATCTGCTTGGAGGCGTCGCCACTGGGGTCGAGGGGGACAGTCTTAGCCGTCTCCACTGGCTCGAAGTTGCCGGCATGACGCTTCACGTCTGGCACCTCTTTGGAGAGGCTCTCCAGGTCGGCGATGAGGGCCTCGGACTCGGCGAGGGCCTCGGCGTACTCCACGCACTCCACGTCGCATTCGAACGCGTGTTTGTACGTGGGGCCGACGGTGATGACCCCGTTGGGGCCCGGCATCTTGAGCTTCAGGTAGGTGTAGTTGGGGACGGCCATGAACTTCGCGTAGCATGGCCTCCCCAGCACCGCGTGGTAGGTTCCTCGGAACCCGACCACCTCGAACGTCAGAGTCTCCCTTCGGAAGTTGGAGGGTGTTCCGAAACAGACAGGGAGGTCGAGTCGTCCGAGGGGCTGGACGCGCTTCCCGGGAATGATCCCGTGGAAGGGCGCAGCGCCTGCTCGGACGGAGGACAGATCAACGTGCAGGAGCCCGAGGGTCTCGGCGTAGATGATGTTGAGGCTGCTGCCCCCGTCCATAAGGACCTTGGTGAGCCTGACGTCACCAATGACAGGGTCGACGACGAGCGGGTATTTCCCCGGGCTCGGCACGTGGTCGGGGTGATCAGCTTGGTCAAAGGTGATGGGCTTGTCGGACCAGTCTAGGTAGGGTGGCGCCGCCATCTTCACCGAGCAGACCTCCCGGCGCTCTTGCTTGCGATGTCGAGCCGAGGCATTCGCCGCGTGCCCGCCGTAGATCATGAAGCAGTCGCGGACCTCGGGGAACTCTCCTGCTTGGTGATCTTCCTTCTTATCGTCGTCGCGGGCCCTGCCACCCTCCGCGGGTGGCCCAGCCCTGTGGAAGTGGCGCCGAAGCATGAAGCACTCCTCAAGGGTGTGCTTGATGGGCCCCTGATGATAGGGGCACGGCTCCTTGAGCATCTTGTCAAAGAGGTTGGCACCTCCAGGGGGCTTCCGAGGGTTCTTGTACTCGGCGGCGGCGACAAGGTCCGCGTCGGCGGCGTCGCGTTTCGCTTGCGACTTCTTCTTGCCCTTCTTCTTGGCACCGCACGGAGTAGACGCCTCGGGAGCATCTTCCGACGGGCGGCCCTGGGGCTGCTTGTCCTTTCGGAAGATAGCCTCGACCGCCTCCTGGCCAGAGGCGAACTTGGTGGCGATGTCCATCAGCTCGCTCGCCCTGGTGGGGGTCTTGCGACCCAACTTGCTCACCAGGTCGCGGCAGGTGGTGCTAGCAAGGAACGCGCCGATGACATCTAAGTCGGTGACGTTGGGCAGCTCGGTGCGCTACTTCGAGAATCGCCGGATGTAGTCCAGAAGAGACTCTCCCGGCTGCTGTTGGCAGCTTCGGAGGTCCCAGGAATTCCTAGGCGCACATACGTGCCCTGGAAATTTCCGGCGAAGGCTTGGACCAGGTCATCCCAGTTGGAGATCTGCCCCGGAGGCAGGTGCTCCAACCAGGCGCGAGCTGTGTCGGAGAGGAACAGGGGGAGGTTGCGGCTGATGAGGTTGTCGTCGTCTGTCCCACCCAGTTGGTAGGCCAGGCGGTAGTCCGCGAGCCACAATTCTGACCTCGTCTCCCCCGAGTACTTTATGATAGTAGTCGGGGGTCGGAACCGGGTCGGGAACGCTGCCCGCCGGATGGCCCGGCTGAAGGCCTGCGGACCGGGTGGTTCGGGCGAGGGACTCCGATCCTCCCCGCTGTCGTAGCGTCCCCCACGCCTGGGGTGATAGCCTCGGCGCACCCTCTCGTCGAGGTGGGCTCGACGGTCGCGGTGATGGCGCTCGTCGCCGAGGTGGCCCGGGGCCACAGGCGCGGTGTTGCGCGTGCGCCCGGTGTAGACCGAGGCTTCCCGCATGAATCGGGAGGTCGTGGCATGAGGTTCCGAGGGGTATCCTTGCCTTCGGGAGGCAGTGCTCTCGGCCCGTCGGACCGCGGCGCCTTCCAGGAGATTTTTGAGTTCTCCCTGGATTCGCCGACCCTCGGTGGTGGATGGCTCCGGCATCGCGCGGAGGAGCATCGCTGCTGTGGCCAGGTTCTGACCGACCCCACTGGATGCAGGTGGTGGCCTGACCCTGACGACATCGGCGACGCGGTGCTGGAGACCCTGGGGTAGGTGACGTATTTCTCCGGCCAGGGGTTGGCCCACCCATGCCTGCCCGACGTCCCGGCGGATCGACTCAAGCGCTCCTGCTCCCTCGTCGATCCTGGCCTGCACCCCGCGGACTTGCTCAAGCTGTGGGTCGTAACCCCCCGCCGGAACGGGGACCACAGCTAGCTCCCGCGGGATGTCAGCGCGAGGCACCGGCCCAGGGGGAGCACCGTCCTCCGGCATGCCGAGATGGTTGCCTTGGGAGGGACCCCCCAGATCGACGTGGAAACATTCGCGGCTTGGGCCGCAGTCCTCGTCGTCGAGGCTGCGGCTACCGTCGGAACAGTCGGAGAGGTAGTAGTCACATGCGGTCATGAAGTTCCGCATGCCACTGGGGTTGCCAAATCCAGAGAAATCCCAACAGATGTTGGGGTCGTCATCTTCCTCGGACCCAGAGGGCCCGTGGGTCGAGACGTCCGTCAGCCGGTCTCAAGGCGACCGCAAGCAAAACCCCAGAGGGTTTGTACTCGCCTCTACAAGGGCGCCCGCCAAAGCGAGATTGCTAGGCGGGTTGAGGCTGAGTACAAATGACATAGGATGGGAATCGGTTGGTACCTTTTGGTCGTCGAGCGGCGATGAAGTCACGTCGAGGACTGACCGCATCGTCGCCTCCGGTACGAGGGCGACGTCCTGCAAGCTTTTCGCAAGCGCGCTGGCGTCGTCCACTTGCTCGGGATTGGCGTGTCACGGGGAGACGGCGCTCGCCTTCGTCTCAAACGTGAGGTCGATGCCCAACGCGCCCCCCGTTGGGGTGCTAGGGACGTCGACTCGCTCGACAGCCGACGAGACGCGGCCTCCTGCTTGGCCTTGGTTGCCCCGTCTCCTCCGTTGGTGGGGGAGAGGACGGGGCGAGCTCGAATGTTGTCCTTCCGCCACGCGGGGAAGACGTCGTCGATTCCGCCGCCGGCGGGCGGGCTGTCGGCCGCCATTGTCGTTGTCGCGCGGCGGTGGAAGGAGTATCATGTCGTAGCTGCCGTCGAGGGACATGAACTCAAGACTCTCGAAACGGAGCACCGTCCCGGGTTGGAGAGGTTGTTGGAGACTGCCCATCTAGAGCTTGACGGGAAGCTGCTCGTCAACACGCAGCAGGCCCCTACCTGGCGCGCCAACTGTCGGCGTTTCGAGACCGGGGGGTCCCTCAGGCCGACGAGTGAGTGCCGCGTGTCCCAGCCCAGATGGGTCGAGCGTGTGGGCGAGCGCGAAGGGGGGAAAGGAGCGAGGCGGCCGGTGACCGGCGTGAGAGAGGTGGGAATCCCGCGGCCTTCGTGTTCGTCCCGCGCCCAGGTCGGGTGCGCTTGCAGTAGGGGGTTACAAGCGTCCACGCGGGTGAGGGAAGCGAGCGGCCCCAAGAGAGCGCCTGTCCCGTCCTCGTCCCGCGCGGCCAACCCTCTCTAAGAGGGCCCTGGTCCTTCCTTTTATAGACGCAAGGAGAGGATCCAGGTGTACAATGGGGTGTAGCAGAGTGCTACGTGTCTAGCGAGGGAGAGCTAGTGCCCTGAGTACATGCCAATGTGGCAGCCGGAGAGATCTTGGAACCCAACTAGTGTGATGTCGTGGCCGTCGGAGGAGTGGCGGAGCCTGGCGGAGGGACAGCTGTCGGAGCGGTTGTGTCCTTGCTGACGTCCTCCTGCTTCCGTAAGAGAGCTGAGAGCCGCCGTCGTCACAGGGCATGCGGGGCGCCATCATTACCTATCTGGTGGAGACAGCCAGATGGGACACCGGTCTTGTTCTCTGTGGCCCGAGTCAGCTCGGGGTAGGGTGATGATGGCGCTTCCTGTTGACGTGGCTGGCCTGCGCCCTAGGTTGGGCGACGTGGAGGCTCCTCCGAAGCCGAAATCGAGTCTGTCCTTCATGGCCGAGGCCGAGTCCGAGCCCCTGGGTCGGGCGAGGCAGAGGTCGTCGGCAGAGGCCAGGGCGGTGTCCGAGCCCTGGGGTCGGGCGAAGCGGAGTTCGTCGTCTTCTGGGGCTGAGCCCGAGTCCGAGCCCTAGGTCGGGCGGAGCGGAGTTCGCCATCTTCTGGGTCTTAGCCCGAGTCCGAGCCCTGGGTCGGGCGGAGCAGAGTTCGCCGTCTTCCGGGTCTTAGCCCGAGTCCGAGCCCTGGGTCGGGCGGAGCGGAGTTCGCCGTCTTCTGGGTCTTAGCCCGAGTCCGAGCCCTGGGTCGGGCGGAGCGGAGTTCGCCATCTTCCGGGTCTTAGCCCGAGTCCGAGCCCTGGGTCGGGCGGAGCGGAGTTCGCCGTCTTCCGGGGTTGAGCCCGAGTCCGAGCCCTGGGTCGGGCGGAGCGGAGTTCGCCGTCTTCCGGGGCTGAGCTCGAGTCCGAGCCCTGGGTCGGGCGGAGCTTCCTTTGCGTTAAATGCTCCTGCGACTTGGTCGGTCGGTGCGGCGATTCAGTCAGCGTTGCTTCTTAGCGAAGGCAGGGCCTCGGGTGAGCCGAAGATGTGTCCGCCATTGGAGGGGGGCCTCGGGCGAGACGGAAATCCTCCGGGGTCGGCTGCCCTTGTCCGAGGCAAGGCTCAAGCGAGGCGTGATCGAGTCGCTCGAATGGACTGATCCCTGACTTAATCGCACCCATCAGGCCTTTGCAGCTTTATGCTGATGGGGGTTACCAGCTGAGAATTAGGAGTCTTGAGGGTACCCCTAATTATGGTGCCCGACAAAACTGATATGTTTGGAACCACCTTAATTTCTATAGACCAGTTTTCTTAAAAACTAGGTGGTTTCAAACAGAACCTAAGAGTGGGAGAAGGTTATATGGATGGATGTGAAACACATTGTTACTCCTTGAACAATCATATATGTATCTTTTGGTTCTTTTATTAAAAATAATTCCTTGTCAGAATTACCTAAAAGTGTTGTTTCTCTTTGTTCATGTAATGGAGCCGTTGATATAATAGTATGGTGTTAATGGTTTGGTTATATTTTTGCTAACCGTTCTATTATTTTATTTTTTGTACAAAGAAACAATTTTGTTCTCTCATTTTATTACTTTGAAAACTCCATTACTAACAAGGTTTTGTTGACATGAACTATTAAATTTGGGCGAGGCGATTGGAACCCACACACCACAGTATTGTACCCACTTCTTAGACTTTGTTTTCGATATTCCTATAGATCAATTTCTATCAGTTTAGCTCTGTATTGCCAAAGAATTTATGAGATATTGAGAGGTTGATAATATATGTGGTGTTCGTTTTTATAAAATTGTTGTGCGCATACATTTTATTGAATATTTTATATCTCGTTGCAACGCGCGGGTACATAACTAGTAATATAATCTATTAAGAAGTGGACACCTGGTGATATCACAGCTTCACCCTCCGTACTACCATATTGTGCAAAAAAATAGTGCAAAGTGAGCACTCTAACCCACACCCCCTTGCTCCAACATTTGGGGTAACAACTAGACCACACATACTTTAGTGTTTATAAATAAACAATAATTATATTTGAACCTAATATGGGCATTGGTGCTACCATAGCTTCACCCTCCGCGCTGACACCCTAGGTCTGCCTCACGCGTTCTGACTGGTTCTCCCGTCCCTCTTTCAGCTACTGTCCTGTGGACACGCTGACACTCTAGGCCCGTCCCATGTTCTCTGACTAGTTCTCCCGCTTCTCTCTCAGCTACTGTCATGTGAATCCCAGCGCCCACGCAGCCAGCTATTGCGCCTGCTCAGCACCCGACCACACCCACGCAGCTACCACACCACGAAAAAAGTGCAGAGCGAGCACTGGAATCCACATCCACAGCTTCGAAAATTTAGGACTAACCAGCAGACCACACATACCTTAGTGTTTACAAATAAAAAATAATTATATTTAAATAAATATCTTACTACCTATTTATATGATATATAAAAACCGTAGCAAAGCACGGATAACTGGTTAGTATATATATAGGATGGCAAGATTTGCTTCTAAAACAATCGAACGATAAAGATTTTTGGAATGATGTGGCCATGCTAGTTTTCGAGCTACACTCCATGGTTTATATATATATATATATATATATATATATATATATATATATATATATATATATATATATATATATATATACTTGTCGGGGACCATAATTAGGGGTACCCTCAAGGCTCCTAATTCTCAGCTGGTAACCCCCATCAGCATAAAGCTGCAAAGGCCTGATGGGTGCGATCAAGTCAGGGATCAGTCCATTCGAGGGACTCGATCACGACTCGCCCGAGTCTAGCCTCGGACAAGGGTAGCCGACCCCGGAGGATCTCCGCCTCGCCCGAGGCCCCCCTCCAGCGGCGAACACGTTCCCGGCTCGCCCGAGGCCCTGTCTTCGCCAAGAAGCAACCCCGACCAAATCGCAGGAGCATTTAATGCAAAGGTGGCCTGACACCTTTATCCTGACGCGCGCCCCTCAGCTGACAGAGCCGAAGTGACCGCCGTCACTTCGCCGCTCCACTGACCGGTCTGACAGAAAGACAGCGCCGCCTGCGTCGCTCCGACTGCGGTGCCACTTGACAGAGTGAGGCTGACAGGCAGTCAGGCCCGGCCGCACACCATAGGAAACTCCGCTCCGCCCGACCCAGGGCTTGGACTCGGGCTAAGCCCCGGAAGACGGCGAACTCCGCTCCGCCCGACCCAGGGCTCGGACTCGGGCTAAGCCCCGGAAGACGGCGAGCTCCGCTCCGCCCGACCCAGGGCTCGGACTCGGGCTAAGCCCCGGAAGACGGCGAACTCCGCTCCGCCCGACCCAGGGCTCGGACTCGGGCAAAGCCCCGGAAGACGGCGAACTCCGATCCGCCCGACCCAGGGCTCGGACTTGGGCTCAGCCCCAGAAGACGACGAACTCCGCTTCGCCCGACCCCTGGACTCAAATTCCGCCCTGGCCTCAGCCAACGGCCTCCGCCTCGCCCGACCTAGGGGCTCGGACTCGGCCTCGGCCACAGAAGACGGACTCGACCTCGACCTCGGAGGAGCCTCCACATCGCCCAACCAAGGGCGCGGACCGGCCACGTCAACAGGAGGCGCCATCATTACCCTACTCCAAGCTGACTCAAGCTATGGGGAACAAGACCGGCGTCCCATCTGGCTCGCTCCGCCAGATAGGCGATGATGGAGCCCCGCACGTTCCCTGATGATGGCGGCTCTCGGCCCCCTTACGGAAGCAAGAGGACGTCAGCAAGGACTCGACGGCCCCGATAGCTGTCCCTCCGCCAGGCTCCAGCACTCCTCCGACGGCCACGACATCACACAAACCAGGCGCCAAAATCTCTCCAGCCGCCACGATGGCGTGTACTTGGGGCGCTAGCTCTCCTCCGCTAGACACGTAGCACTCTGCTACACCCCCCATTGTACACCTGGACCCTCTCCATACGCCTATAAAAGGAAGGACCAGGGCCCTCTTAGAGAGGGTTGGCCGCACGGGGACGAGGACAGGACGGGCGCTCGCGTGAGGCCGCTCGCTCCTTCCCCCGTGTGGACGCTTGTAACCCCCTACTGCAAGTGCACCTGACCTGGGCGCGGGACGAACACGAAGGCCGCGGGATTTCCACCTCTCTCACGCCCATCTCCGGCCACCTCACTTCCCCCCTTCGCGCTCGGCCTCGCGTCGACCCATCTGGGCTGGGGCATGAGGCGACACTTCACTCGTCGGCTCAGGGACCCCCGGGTCTCGAAACGCCGACAGTTGGCGCGCTAGGTAGGGGCCTGCTGCGTGTTGATGAACAGCTTCCCGTCAAGCTCCAGATGGGTAGTCTCCAGCGACCTCTCTGGCCCGGGACGGTGCTCCGTTTCGGGAGCCTTGAGTTCATGTCCCTCGACGGCAGCTACGACATGATACTCTTTCCACCGTCGGGCGACAGCGACAGTGGCGGCCGACAGTCCGCCCGCCGGCGGCGGGATCGACGACGTCTTCCCCGCGTGGTGGAAGAACAACCTTCGAGCTCGCCCCGTCCTCTTCCCCGTCGACGGAGGAGGAGGAGGCGGGGCAACCAAGGCCAAGCAGGAGGCGGTGCCTCGTCAGCCGTCGAGCGAGTCGACAACGCCAGCACTCCAACGGGGGGCGCGCCGGGCATCGGCCTCGCGCTTGAGACGAAGACGAGCGCTGTCTCCCCGCGACACGTCAATCCCGAGCAAACGGACGATGCCAGCACGCTCGCAAAAGGCTTGCTGGGTGTCACCCTCGTACCTGAGACGATGATGCAGTCAGTCCTCGACGTGACCTCATCACCGCCCGTCGACCAAGAGGTACCGACCGATTCCCATCCCACGCCTCTCGGATTTAGCCTCGACCCGCCTAGCGGCTCGGCTTTGGCGGACGCTTTCGTAGTGGCGGATCCGAACCCTCTGGGGTTTCGTATGCGGTCACCTTGGGACCGGCTGACGGACGTCTCGACCTACGGGCCCTCTGGGTCCGAGGAAGACGACGAGCCCAGCTTCTATTGGGATTTCTCCGGACTTGGCAACCCCAGTGCCATGCGGGACCTCATGACCGCATGCGACTACTGCCTTTCCGACTGTTCCGACGGTAGCCGTAGCCTCGGCGACGAGGACTACGACCCGAGCCGCGAATGTTTCCACGTCGATCTAGGGGGTCCCTCCGAAGGCAACCATCTCGGCATGCCGGAGGACGGTGATCTCCCTAGGCCGGTGCCTCGCGTTGACATCCCGCGGGAGCTAGCTGTGGTCCCCGTTCCGGCGGGGGGTCACGACCCACAACTCGAGCAAATCCGCGGGGTGCAGGCCAGGCTCGACGAGGGAGCAGGAGCGCTCGAGCCAATCCACCGGGACGTCGGGCAGGCATGGGCGGGCCAACCTCCGGCCGGAGAAATACGTCATCTACCCCAGGGCTTCCAGCACCGTATCGCCGACGATGTCAGGGTCAGGCCGCCGCCCGCATCCAGTGGGGTCGGCCAGAACCTGCTCCTCCGCGCGATGCCGGAGCCATCAACCACCGAGGGGCGGCGAATCTAGGGAGAGCTCAAGGATCTCCTGGAAGGCGCCGCGGTCCGGTGGGCCGAGAGCTCCGCCTCCCGAAGGCAGGGGTACCCCTCGGAACATCATGTCGCGACTTCCTGATTCATGCAGGAAGCCTCGGTCTACACTGGGCGCACGCACAACACAGCGCCTGCGGCCCCGGGTCGCCTCGGCAACAAGCACCATCACCGCGATCGTCGGGCCCACCTCGACGAGAGGGTGCGCCGAGGCTACCACCCCAGGCGTGGGGGACGCTACGACAGCGGGGAGGATCGGAGTCCCTCGCCTGAACCACCCGGTCCGCAGGCCTTCAGCCGGGCCATACGACGGGCGCCGTTCCCGATCCGGTTCTGACCCCCGACTACTATCACAAAGTACTCGGGGGAGACGAGACCGGAACTGTGGCTCGCGGACTACCGTCTGGCCTGCCAACTGGGTGGAACGGACGATGACAACCTCATCATCCGCAACCTCCCCCTGTTCCTCTCCAACACCGCTCACGCCTGGTTGGAGCACCTGCCTCCGGAGCAGATCTCCAACTGGACGACCTAGTCCAAGCTTTCGCCGGCAATTTCCAGGGCACGTACGTGCGCCCTGGGAATTCCTGGGACCTCCGAAGCTGCCGACAGCAGCCGGGAGAGTCTCTCCGGGACTACATCTGGCGATTCTCGAAGCAGCGCACCGAGCTGCCCAACATCACCGACTCGGACGTCATCGGCGCGTTCCTCGCCGGCACCACCTGCCGCGACCTAGTGAGCAAGCTGGGTCGCAAGACCCCCACCAGGGCGAGCGAGCTGATGGACATCGCCACCAAGTTCGCCTCCGGCCAGGAGGCGGTCGAGGCTATCTTCCAGAAGGACAAGCAGCCCCAGGGCCGCCCATCGGAAGATGCCCCCGAGGCGTCAGCTCAGCGTGGCGCCAGGAAGAAGGGCAAGAAGAAGTCGCAAGCGAAACGCGACGCCGCTGACGCGGACCTTGTCGCCGCCGCCGAGTACAAGAACCCTCGGAAACCCCCCGGAGGTCCCAACCTCTTCGACAAGATGCTCAAGGAGTCGTGCCCCTATCACCAGGGGCCCGTCAAGCACACCCTTGAGGAGTGCGTCATGCTTCGGCGCCACTTCCACAGGGCCGGGCCACCCGCGGAGGGTGGCAGGGCCCGCGACGACGACAAGAAGGAAGATCACCAGGCAGGAGAGTTCCCCGAGGTCCGCGACTGCTTCATGATCTACGGCGGGCAAGCGGCGAACGCCTCGCTCGGCACCGCAAGCAAGAGCGCCGGGAGGTCTGTTCGGTGAAGGTGGCGACGCCAGTCTACCTAGACTGGTCCGACAAGCCCATCACCTTCGACCAAGCCGACCACCCCGACCATGTGCCGAGCCCGGGGAAATACCCGCTCGTTGTCGACCCCGTCATCGGCGACGTCAGGCTCACCAAGGTCCTCATGGATGGAGGCAGCAGCCTCAACATCATCTACGCCGAGACCCTCGGGCTTCTGCGTATCGATCTGTCCTCGGTCCGGGCGGGCGCTGCGCCTTTCCATGGGATCATCCCTGGGAAGCGCGTCCAGCCCCTCGGACAACTCGATCTTCTCGTCTGCTTCGGAACACCCTCCAACTTCCGAAGGGAGACCCTGACGTTCGAGGTGGTCGGGTTCCGAGGAACCTACCACGCGGTATTGGGGAGGCCCTGCTACGCGAAGTTCATGGCCGTCCCCAACTACACCTACCTCAAGCTCAAGATGCCGGGCCCCAACGGGATCATCACCGTCGGCCCCACGTACAAACACGCGTTCGAATGCGACGTGGAGTGCGTGGAGTACGCCGAGGCCCTCGCCGAGTCCGAGGCCCTCATCGCCGACCTGGAGAGCCTCTCTAAGGAGGTGCCAGACGTGAAGCGTCATGCCGGCAACTTCGAGCCAGCGGAGACGGTTAAGTCCGTCCCCCTCGGCCCCAGCAGCGACGCCTCCAAGTAAGTCCGGATCGGCTCCGGGCTCGATCCCAAATAGGAAGCAGTGCTCGTCGACTTTCTCCACGCGAACGCCGACGTCTTCGCGTGGAGTCCCTCGGACATGCCCGGCATACCGAGGGATGTCGCCGAGCACTCGCTGGACATCCGAACCGGAGCCCGACCCGTCAAGCAGCCTCTGCGCCGATTCGACGAGGAGAAGCGCAGAGCCATAGGCGAGGAGATCCACAAGCTAATGGCGGCAGGGTTCATCAAAGAGGTATTCCATCCCGAATGGCTTGCCAACCCTGTGCTTGTGAGAAAGAAAGGGGGAAATGGCAGATGTGTGTAGACTACACTGGTCTGAAAAAAGCATGTCCGAAGGTTCCCTACCCTCTGCCTCGCATCGATCAGATCGTGGATTCCACTGCTGGGTGCGAAACCCTGTCTTTCCTCGATGCCTACTCAGGGTATCACCAAATCAGGATGAAAGAGTCTGACCAGCTCACGACTTCTTTCATCACACCCTTCGGCATGTACTGCTATGTCACCATGTCGTTCGGCTTGAGGAATGCGGGCGCGACGTACCAGCGGTGCATGAACCATGTGTTCGGCGAGCACATTGGCCGCACGGTCGAGGCCTACGTCGATGACATAGTAGTAAAGACGAGGAAAGCCTCCGACCTCCTTTTCGACCTTGAAGTGACATTCCGATGTCTCAAGGCGAAAGGTGTCAAGCTCAATCCCGAAAAGTGTGTCTTCGGGGTGCCCCGAGGCATGCTCTTGGGGTTCATCGTCTCCGAGCGGGGCATCGAAGCCAACCCGGAGAAGATCACAGCCATCACCAGCATGGGGCCCATCAAGGACTTGAAAGGCGTACAGAGGGTCATGGGATGTCTCGCGGCTCTGAGCCGCTTCATCTCACGCCTCGGCGAAAGAGGTCTACCCCTGTACCGCCTCTTAAGGAAGGCCGAGCGCTTCACTTGGACCCCTGAGGCTGAGGAAGCCCTCGGGAACCTGAAGGCGCTCCTCACGAAGGCGCCTATCCTGGTGCCCCCAGCTGCCGGAGAAGCCCTCTTGGTCTACGTCACCGCGACCACTTAGGTGGTTAGCGCCGCGGTTGTGGTCGAGAGGCAAGAAGAGGGGCATGCATTGCCCGTTCAGAGGCCAGTCTACTTCGTCAGCGAGGTACTGTCCGAAACCAAAATCCGCTACCCACAAGTTCAGAAGCTGCTGTACGCGGTGATCCTGACACGGCGGAAGTTGTGACACTACTTCGAGTCTCATCCGGTAACTATGGTGTCATCCTTCCCCCTGGGGGAGATCATCCATTGCCGAGAGGCCTCGGGTAGGATTGCAAAGTGGGCGGTGGAAATCATGGGCGAAACAATCTCGTTCGCCCCTCGGAAGGCCATCAAATCCCAGGTCTTGGCGGACTTCGTGGCTGAATGGGTCGACACCCAGCTACCAACAGCTCCGATCCAACCGGAGCTCTGGACCATGTTCTTCGATGGGTCGCTGACGAAGACAGGAGCCGGCGCAGGCCTACTCTTCATCTCGCCCCTTGGGAAGCACCTGCGCTACGTGCTACGCCTCTACTTCCCGGCGTCCAACAATGTAGTTGAGTACAAGGCTCTGGTCAACGGGTTGCGGATTGCCATCAAGCTAGGGGTCCGGTGCCTCGACGCTCGCGGTGACTCGCAGCTCGTCATCAACCAAGTCATGAAGAACTCCCACTGCCGCAACCCGAAGATGGAGGCCTATTGCGATGAGGTTCGGCGCCTGGAAGACAAGTTCTACGGGCTCGAGCTCAACCACATCGCTCGGCGCTACAACGAGACTGCGGACGAGCTGGCTGAAATAGCCTCGGGGCGAACAACGGTTCCCCCGGACGTCTTCTCCCGAGATCTGCATCAACCCTCTGTCAAGATCGACGACGCGCCCGAGCCTGAGGCACCCTCGGCCCAACCCGAGGTACCCTCAGCACAGTCCGAGGCACCCTCGGCTCGGCCCGAGGCACCCTCGGTTCGGCCCGAGGTACCCTCGGCCCCCGAGGGCGAAATGCTGCGCGTCGAGGGGGAGCAAAGCGGGGTCACGCCTAATCAAAACTGGCAGACCCCGTACCTGCAATATCTCCACCGAGGAGAGCTACCCCTTGACCGAGCCGAAGCTCGGCGGTTGGCGCGGCGCGCCAAGTCGTTCGTCTTGCTGGGAGAAGGGAAGGAGCTCTACCACCGCAGCCCTTCAGGCATCCTCCAGCGATGCATCTCCACCACCGAAGGTCAGGAACTCCTCCGAGAAATACACTCGGGGGCTTGCGGCCACAACGTAGCACCTCGAGCCCTTGTCGGAAATGCTTTCCGACAAGGTTTCTACTGGCCAACGGCGGTGGCCGACGCCACTAGAATTGTCCGCGCCTGCGAAGGGTGTCAGTTCTATGCAAGGCAGACCCACCTGCCCGCTCAGGCTCTGCAGACGATACCCATCACATGGCCTTTTGCTGTGTGGGGTCTGGACCTCGTCGGCCCCTTGCAGAAGGCACCCGGGAGCTACACGCACCTGTTGGTCGCCATCGACAAATTTTCCAAGTGGATCGAGGTCCGACCCCTGAACAGCATCAGGTCCGAGCAGGCGGTGGCGTTCTTCACCAACATCATCCATCGTTTCGGGGTCCCGAACTCCATCATCATCGACAACAGCACCCAGTTCACCGGCAGAAAGTTCCTGGACTTCTGCGAGGATCACCACATCCGGGTGGACTGGGCCGTCGTGGCTCATCCCATGACGAATGGGCAAGTAGAGCGTGCCAACGGCATGATTCTACAAGGACTCAAGCCTCGGATTTACAACGACCTCAACAAGTTCGGCAAGCGATGGGTGAAGGAACTCCCCTCGGTGGTCTAGAGCCTGAGAACGACACCGAGCCGAGCCACGGGCTTCACGCCGTTCTTTCTAGTCTATGGGGCCGAGGCCATCTTGCCCACAGACCTGGAATACGGTTCCCCGAGGACGAGGGCCTATGACGACCAAAGCAACCAAGCTAGTCGAGAAGACTCGCTGGACCAGCTGAAAGAGGCTCGGGACAAGGCCTTACTACACTCGGCGCGGTACCAGCAGTCCATGCGACGCTACCACGCCCGAGGGGTCCGGTCCCGAGACCTCCAGGTGGGCGACCTGGTGCTTCGGTTGCTACAAGACGCCCGAGGTCGACACAAGCTCACGCCCCCCTGGGAGGGGCCGTTCGTCATCGCCAAAGTTCTAAAACCCAGAACATACAAGCTGGCCAACAGTCAGGGCGAGGTCTACAGCAACGCTTGGAACATCCAACAGCTACGTCGCTTTTACCCTTAAGATGTTTTCAAGTTGTTCATATACCTCGCTCTCACGCAAAGTTTAGTCATCAAGGAAGGGTCAGCCTTGCCTCGGCAAAGCCCGACCCTCCCTCGGGGGCTAAAAGGGGGGAACCCCCTCTGCGTCGAAATTTTCCTCGAAAAAAGATCTTTTCCGCCGGAATGTCTTTCGTGCTTTTCGACTACTTCGAAAGTGGATCCTGAAAACGACGGAGTACACGTAAGCAGCCAAGGCTGACCGAGCCGAGGGACTCCTACGCCTCCGGGATACGGATACCTCACTCATCACCTTCTGCCATAAGTAACTCACGTTCGGATAAGTGATTCCGCGGACCGAACAAGTCTTCACGTTCGGAAGCTCTTCTGCCGGAGCGATTCTTCGAGCTCTCTCGACCGCGTCGGTGACAGAACCCCATGGACGGGTAAGAGTGCGCGTAAGCGGCAAGGCCGACCGAGCCGAGGGACTCCTACGCCTCCAGGATACGGATACCTCACTCGTCACCTTCCGTGAGAAGCAACTCTCGCTCGCACAAACAGTTCTGTTACCGACAAAAAAGTCCAGATACTCGAAACAAGAGGAAAGGAGACGCGGCTTTACAATACGACGAGGGTGTGTTTCGGCCTCGGCGGCCGCAGAAAACACACGCTACAAGATAATCCGATCCTGCAGGCTCGGATCTTGACGGCTAAAGGGAGCAGCAGCACCCTCGGCGCCGACAACACCCCTGGCGAGGTCCGACCTATCCTCGGACGGCGACGCGGTCCAAGGGTCTCCACTCTGAAGGACAACGTCATCACCGAGCCCGGGCCATCGCCGCCAGGGTCTTCTCCAAGAACCCGGCCCAAGCAGGCGACTCGGCCGGTCACCCCTGGGCCTCGGCTAGCTGTCCCCCAAGGACATCAGCCCGGCCCGAGGCCTCGGCAGGTCAATTCAGGCGTCGGTCCCGCTAACGGACGACCCGGCCAGGCTCCGGCCGACCTGGTCTTCTTTTCGAGCCAACTCTGCCTCTGTTCGCGCTGGCACCGCTACCCCTGGCCTCAGCTCATCGAAGAGCGGCCGAGGGTTTCCTCTAACTAAGCAAGGGAAGCCTCGGACAACAAGGCTGACCGAGCCGAGGGACTCCTACGCCTCCGGGATATGGATACCTCACTCGTCACCTTTACACGGGGCGACTCACGCTTGGTGAAGCGGTTCAGACAACCAACAGGCGAGTCTTAGTGCTCGAAAATGGGGAAAAACACGGCTCCGCACCGAATTTACATACACGTTCAGGCCTCGACAGCCACAGTGAACAAAAACACTGGCATTCGAAGTGCCATTACAAACGGAACTCCGGTTCCACCTCCGCAGGTACGAACAACCCCACTCAATGGGGGAAGGGCCTGCGGAGCAACAGAAGACCGACGAACGGCTCGCCGTCGCCCGCCCCAGCAGCGGCGACGATGAAGACTTCTGCTCCGGGGGGCCGAACAGCAGCAGCGATGACCTCAGGGCGGATGCTGCTGCCAGGAGGCCCCCGCCCGTGCCCAAACTCGTGAGGCAAGGACGGGCAGAAGGCCGTAGAGTTGGAGGTCGGTCCGCGGGTGGCACCGGCAAGCTCGTCGGCGGCGGAACCTCTTCCAGCTGCTGTGGCGGGAGGCGGCACCGGGAGCGGCTCCGAAGCCGCTCGGCTCAGAGAGCCGGGCACGATGCAGCTGCCAGCGCCACGGACGACTCCCGCCCTTCCCCCCGATCACTGAGGGAAGGAGCGGGCCACCGCACACGCAGGGGCCGACCCCAACTCGGCATACTCCCCTCCCCAGCCCTGGTGATGAAAATCCTTGAGGCTGAGGGAGGGGCAGAGGCCGCGGCCCGGTTCGCTCTCCCCCGCCATCGAACTAGAGGTCACCATCTTGGGTGACCGCCGGCAAAGGGGTGCGACCGGGCTGCGTGATGAGAATCCTTGAAGCCGAACGACGGCTGAAAGGTACCAACTCCTGTAGAGTTGCGTTCCTCCAACGACGAAGCGGAAAGACGGCAGATATCCCCCATCCGGGGGCATGGAAGATGGAAAGACACGATGCATAAGGGAGCGCGAAGACACGGTCGCCTTCCAAGAGGGTCACCCTCCTTTTAAAGGCGACTCTCCCTACTTGCGTCCCCAGCCGTCGTGGGCTAAGTCTTCTCCAACACGCTCCAAGGCCCTCCCCCTACGGCGCGGGGGCTGGGTCCCACACGTCATGCAAGCCGGCCCAGAGCAGAAGAAGCCAAACCGCCATGCGCGGTGCGTGCAACCGCCCAGCGATTACAAGCGGCTCTCCACTTTTGCCCAGACCAGCGGGCGAAAGGGCAGGCAGCCGTGCAGGCGGCATGCAACCACGCCAAGTGGGCACGCTTCTCCGACTCCCAACACGCCCGACATGGAGGCCCAGACCCACGCGTCATGCAACCGGCACGCCGAATGCTTCGTGCATGCAACTGCACTGCCACCTGCGCCACCACCGCGCCTCCTCGACTGCGGAACCAATACCGCGACTCGAGGCGACCCAGCGCACGACCCAGCGGCTCCAGCCTGGCGCGACGGTCAATGCGGCCGAAAACGGGCCGGCAGTAATGGCGGTGGCAGGCGGGCAGGAGCAGCGGTCACGTCGTCAGCCAAGCTTACGTCCCATCCGGGGGCAGCGAGAGAACCCTCTCTCACGGCGTGAAGACAACGCGCCCGTGTTCCATTCCTCGAACGGCTCGCGCACGCGCAACGGCTGCCCTGCGAACCACTCGCCCCGTCGCATTAACTCCACGGCGGGACAGGCGGCGCCTCTGGCAGGAGGAGCGAGCGACGCTTCGCCTTCGCCATAATGACCGCGTCAAAAAAGGTACGCCGCGTCGTTCGATTTCGTATCCTTTTCCTTTTTTCCCTCTTTCTCTCTCTTGCAATAGGGACCGGGAAAGGGGGATACCCCGAAAGGGATCCTTCCCTGTGAAGGAACCAGGCTCCGAGCCTCCCTACTGATCAGAGGTTCGAAGGCTGGCCCCTCGGAAGGGTTCAACAGCCGCCTCAGAGCACGTGGGCTCCACACCCACTACTGGTCAGAGGTTCAAAGGCCGGCCCCTCGGAAGGGTTCAACGGCCGCCTCAGGCTACTCGGGCTCCGCGCCCACTACTGATCAGGGGTTCGAAGGCTGGCCCCCGAAGGGTTCACAGCCGCCTCAGACACAGAGCGAGGGATGACCATGGGTACGTTCGATACATAACCAAGGCTCGGGCTGCGCTCCCAAGGTACCCTAGGACATTTCCGAGACCAGCGGGAACGATCTTGTAACGGAATCCCATCGGAGGGAGGCATCGAGCCCTCGGACCCCGTCACCAGGGGACCGGGTCCGGCAGATCACCCGCAGGTACTTTTGGGCGCGCCTCTGGGCCTCTAGCCGACCCCTAACGAATGGGGCACGGACGTCCGCTCGGATCACCCGCCTGCAGCTCACCGGAGACACCATGTTCGGCGCCCACCGAGGGCAACATGGCGCTCTCCCCCCATCCTCCTTGCGGAAAGGCGACGCAGGGGCGTATGTAAAAAAGTCGAGTCTATCCCTGATCGCCCTCTCGCCTCGTGTAGAGGCTCGGGGGCTGCTCTCGCAAACCCGGCTCCGGCCAAACCGTTGACAGCGTCAACATACCAGCCCGAGAACTTGGGACCCGACCGTACGCCTGGGCTACGGCCAGCTCGCATGAGGGAACGACCAGACCAGCCGAAGCATTGCGCGAGGCGTTAAGACCTCGGAGGAGTCAAACCACTCCTCTGAGGCCTCGGGGGCTACACCCGGCAGGTGCGCTCGCGCGCACCCACCGGAACAAAACGCAACCGAGAAAGGCTGGTCCCCTTGCAAAAAAGTGCGATGAAAGCCTCCAAGCGAGTGCTAACACTCCCTTCGAGGCTCGGGGGCTACTGTCGGGGACCATAATTAGGGGTACCCTCAAGGCTCCTAATTCTCAGCTGGTAACCCCCATCAGCATAAAGCTGCAAAGGCCTGATGGGTGCGATCAAGTCAGGGATCAGTCCATTCGAGGGACTCGATCACGCCTCGCCCGAGCCTAGCCTCGGACAAGGGTAGCCGACCCCGGAGGATCTCCGCCTCGCCTGAGGCCCCCCTCCAGCGGCGAACACGTTCCCGGCTCACCCGAGGCCCTGTCTTCGCCAAGAAGCAACCCCGACCAAATCGCAGGAGCATTTAATGCAAAGGTGGCCTGACACCTTTATCCTGACGCGTGCCCCTCAGCTGACAGAGCTGAAGTGACCGCCGTCACTTCGTCGCTCCACTGACCGGTCTGACAGAAAGACAGCATCGCCTGCGCTGCTCCGACTGCGGTGCCACTTGACAGAGTGAGGCTGACAGGCAGTCAGGCCCGGCCGCACACCATAGGAAACTTCGCTCCGCCCGACCCAGGGCTCGGACTCGGGCTAAGCCCCGGAAAATGGCGAACTCCGCTCCGCCCGACCCAGGGCTCGGACTCGGGCTAAGCCCCGGAAGACGGCGAGCTCCGCTCCGCCCGACCCAGGGCTCGGAGTCAGGCTAAGCCCCGGAAGACGGTGAACTCCGCTCCGCCCGACCCAGGGCTCGGACTCGGGCAAAGCCCCAGAAGACGACGAACTCCGCTCCGCCCGACCCAGGGCTCGGACTTGGGCTCAGCCCCAGAAGACGACGAACTCCGCTTCGCCCGACCCCAGGACTCAAATTCCGCCCTAGCCTCAGCCAACGGCCTCCGCCTCGCCCGACCTAGGGGCTCGGACTCGGCCTTGGCCACAGAAGACGGACTCGACCTCGACCTCGGAGGAGCCTCCACATCGCCCAACCGAGGGCGCGGACCGGCCACGTCAACAGGATGCGCCATCATTACCCTACTCCAAGCTGACTCAGGCTACGTGGAACAAGACCGGCATCCCATCTGGCTCGCTCCGCCAGATAGGCGATGATGGCGCCCCGCATGTTCCCTGACGATGGCGGCTCTCGGCCCCTTACGGAAGCAAGAGGACGTCAGCAAGGACTCGACGGCCTCGACAGCTGTCCCTCCGCCAGGCTCCAGCACTCCTCCGACGGCCACGACATCACACAAACCGGGCGCCAAAATCTCTCCGGCCGCCACGATGGCGTGTACTTAGCGCGCTAGCTCTCCTCCGCTAGACACGTAGCACTCTGCTACACCCCCCATTGTACACCTGGACCCTCTCCTTACGCCTATAAAAGGAAGGACCAGGGCCCTCTTAGAGAGGGTTGGCCGCACGGGGACGAGGACAGGACGGGCGCTCGCGTGAGGCCGCTCGCTCCTTCCCCCGTGTGGACGCTTGTAACCCCCTACTACAAGCGCACCCGACCTGGGCGCGGGACGAACACGAAGGCCACGGGATTTCCACCTCTCTCACGCCCATCTCCGGCCACCTCACTTCCCCCCTTCGCGCTCGGCCTCGCGTCGACCCATCTGGGCTGGGGCACGCGGCGACACTTCACTCGTCGGCTCAGGGACCCCCCGGTCTCGAAACGCCGACACTACTAACTATTAAGAACCTATTGTAGACTGCCCCCGCCTCTACGCCCGCCCGCCTACCTACACCCGCACGCCGCAATCCTGCCGCCACCGCCGCGAGCGTTGCAAACCGCCCGCCCGCACGCCGCAAACCCGCAAACCCCGCCACGACCATGGCGAACCGCACTCCCGCACGCCGCAAGCCCGCAAGCCCAGCCGCGAGAAACTACGTCTGCTTCCTATGCCCATTCCCTGCTCTCTCTCCATCCACGAATTGCGTCTGCTTCCTCCTGGCGCAATCCTCTCCATCCATGAATCGCGTCCGCTTCCCTGCTCTCCAAGGTTTTCTTCGCCCTCCGCCCGGATCCACAGATTCCCATCCGCGTCCGTGCCGCGCTCCTCCTCCTCCTCGGCTGTTCTGGCTAGGGTTGCGGCGGAGGGAACTAGGTAAGGGGGAAGGAAAGGGGAGGTTTGAGGGAGAGCGCAGCGGCAGCGGCGATGCCATCGCACACGGATCTGGGCCGCCAGATCTTGCAGCTACGGGATTGCAAATTCTTGCCTAAGGCGGAGGTCAAAACGCTATGCGAGCAGGCCAAGGCGATCCTCATGGAGGAGTGGAACGTGCAGCCCGTGCGCTGCCCCGTCACTGTCTGCGCCGACATCCACTGCCAGTTCTACGACCTCATCGAGCTCTTCCGCATCGGTGGCGACGCGCCCGACACCAACTACCTCTTTATGGGCGACTACGTCGGTCAGTCCCTCCTGCATATCCTAGCCCCTCCCGACACGTTCTTGGTTCCGGTCGATTTGTTGATTTGCATGGTGGTTCGATCTATTTCTCTAGAGATTGTTATTAGCTAGGAGTATTGGTTTCAATAGATCGTGCTTGTGAAGTGAGGCGCTCAAGCTGATTATGGCTCAGTGGACAGGGTTATTGATGCTAAATGGATTGTTCAAGCTGATTATGCTAAATGGACTGTTTAAGTTGATTATGGCTTCCTCATTGTTGCTTTATGGAACACAAAGATTCTTTCTGGCGTTATTACATGATAAGTTTGTTGCTTTATGATAAGTGACTTAAAAACTTCTGCAGACTAGCAATTATTGAATGTTTGTAGTTATTATATATAAGAAATTGGAAACGTGAACCTTTTTTATATATCCCATTATTCTTTTATCTGTACATGATGGCCAAAATTCATAATTATGCCATGTAATGCAGGCTGAAGTTCAAGGACAAAAGATCACCTGGCTAACTCTGCATGCTCTTCAGCAAGTATTAACTGATGATGTTGATTTCAATGTGATGCTTTCTTTTCTAGAATTCTATGAGGTAAACAAATATGGACCACTCTTTAGTTCTTGTGTGTTTCATGTTTGTGCAACTGTCAGTAAATTTCAGGCCAAGACTTGATGATATGGCAATATATTTTTATCTAATTTTAAATTAGTTGGTTATTTGTTTTGTTTTTCATCAAAGATGAGCTTGTTGTGGTTTTCCTTGGTGCATAAGCCTTCTTTAGTCCTTTTAACCCCTAATCATGGAATGTCAATTTGCAAAGGCTGAGAATCCTGTAGGCTCTTGATCAAGACACAGTGTTGATATTGTAGTGCTTGCATTTCCATTATAGGGTTGCTGATCAATTCATTGTCAATCAAGATACCATATTATGATGTCCAATAACTATTACAAACTATATACCAGTATTCCATGGGTTTTTGTTGTTATCGACATCTCCCTTTTCCATGAGCATAGTTTCAATAGTTGGCTATTGACACCATACATGTTGATGTTTTCATGAATGCTCCCCTAGAAGTTAGAAAGTTCAATAGTGCTATTTGTTGTGTTTTTTCATCCTTTTGACTGAGTCTATTCTCTGTTGTGCTTGCAGACTCTTCTAGGTTTTGTGAACTTCAAACTCTATCATTCAATAAATGTAAATTATCCTCCTATTCTGGATCCACGTCTGGAAGCTTTAGCTGCTGGTATGTTCTGGTGCTTTTTATTATTTAATCATCTTTGTCCTTTTTCTTGGATGTATATACACTGCCATATTATTTTTCTCTGTTCTCTAATTTTATGATGACTTATTTTCTCATATCATGTTGCATGGTGCCAGAGCTCTATGCATTGTGCCGATACATGTCTGCTGGTTCTAGAAGAATGATTGGGAATTCACAAACTGATGAAGTAATGGAAGATAAGGATGAGAAAAGTAAAGTTGAGGAAGTAATTGAGGAAGAGAAGGTTGTGAAGAATAAAACAAGCTCAAAAGCAGATGAATCACATGCAAATGGCCTGCTTTATCATTTCAATGGTGTATTGAGTTTATACAAGGAAAAGTTCAAAGATTATATGGTGGATTGAGTTTATAATGTTAGCAAAAATACTTCCACCTCCGTAATTATCCTTGCGTCCACCACCACCATAGTCACCACCTAGAAAATTAGATTCTTGTCCAATTTTATTACGCACCTCCAAACAGAAGTCGTAATGAAATAAAGGTCAAATATCCTGATTTTCTCAGTCTATATTTCAAGAAGTTGGTGTAACTCTATTTACACAAGCAAAATGCCCACCTTGTTTCAGTTAAAATGCCTACCCAATACCCACTTTTGATTTTTTTTGCTTTATACTTTACTATCCATGATAGGTACCAGACTGAGAATAGGATTGATCTTACTTTTAGGTTCCATCAAACCTTATTGGTGTTTTTTTAGCAAGCCAACTGGGAAAAGAACAGGTAAATTAATTGGATCTGTACAAAATGCCTAGAATATTGTGGAGAAGGCTGTTTACATCATGAAATAATCCCTATTATGCACCATTTTTAGTACTATGTTGTCCTTCCTATTCTCATTTGTCATCACTATCAACTGTGCCACCCATGAAATATTTGAAATGTAGTGGGTCTGCATCTGTGATCAACTATAGCATACTTTAAATATCTGAAATAATTGTAAACCTTCTTTGCGCCAATCTGTAAATCTATTATCTATTATACTACTTATTTAGGCTACAAGGGTGCAAAGCGGAGGTGGAGGCTAAGGGTGCAAAGCGGCCGAGCGCGCCGTTCCAGCACACCTGGTCAATTGACGACGACTTCCGCATCCTGGAGGCCCTCGCTGCGCTTTTAAGTCAATTGGTGATCCTGGAGGCCCTCGCGGCGCGCTACCAGCGATAGCTGACGGGGGATACGATGACATCGTCCCCCTCGACCCCTCCTCCATTCCCGATGCGGCGGCGCTAGCCTGTAGGTATGGTTCCCTTCCCACTCCTTAGGATCCATGTCTCCAGTTCTCCACTCCATTGTCCAATGTCCACTCCACAGCTCCAATAGCCAATACCCAATAGGCCAATAGGCCAATACCAATTCATCTCTATAGGTACTGGACTAGAGTCGAATGCTAGGCGGCTGCTAGCTGCTAGGTAACTCTGTACTATATCTATTTTGACAATTGGAGCAATGATTGGTGTTGTGACTAGCGGCGGGCTGGCAGACATTCTTGGACGCAAAATGGTTAAGTAATTCAGCTGCAGCAGTTGATAAGTAAAATGGTTACCATAATTCATCCTCACATCTCTTCCATTTGCATTTATCATAGACCATGCGATTTGCAGCAGTTGTAGGCATTTTTGGCTGGCTTACTGTATATTTTGCCAAGCTATGCTCCTCCATCAGTTATTTTCTTCCTTCATCTTCTGACTGCCATTTTCTAGCTGTAATACTTTCCTTCATCTACTGACATGAAGGATGTTATGATGCTCTATGCTGGAAAAGTTTTGCTAGGGTATTGTACTGGAGTTCTTTCCTATGTGGTGAACATCTATAATTCTCAATATATGTACCTAAATCTTCATTCTTATGTTTCTAAACCTTTTGTTTAAGCAATGGAAACATGTCCCACTCTCAAACATTCTTTAAAAAGTTTCATTTATGCACACCACACTCTATGCACTAACAACTCTTGGGGTTATAATAACATAGGTGCCTGTGTATATATCTGAAATAGCACCAATGGGTATCCGAGGAGGCCTTGCAACCTCAAACCAGGTCAGAGAAATTGGATGTGAATTGCCTCTTATTATTTTTATATGTAGTGAATCTTAGTAATTAATATGGGCTCTTTTGAATATGCAGTTATTCATCTGTTCAGGGTGTTCAGCTGCTTACATTATTGGAGCACTTGTTTCATGGTGCTGTTTGGTTGTAGTAGGTAATCACAGATATATTTACATGTATCATGTATGTTGACAAATTGAGCAACAAGAGAAACTAATGTAGCATTTCATGCAGGATTGATACATTGTGTTGTCCTACTTGTTGGGCTTTTCTTCATTCCAGAGTCTCTAAGGTGGCTGGTGAGATGGTAACTGACTCTGCATGTAACATGGTTGTGTTGTGATGTATTTTTTGATCGCGTATTCTGTTCTGTCAAGAATATACCATTGTATTTTGCTATATATGTGGTGCAATGCATGCTATTTTTAGAAGGGTTGCAACATTCAAGTATCATTCTAAAACCTCTGAAAGGACTTACCTTTTGTTTTCATTGAGTAGTCGCATTACTAATAGGACATTTCTTTTTTCATATAGTGTCTCTCGCTATGTTGGATCACTGCTGGTGCGCGCAGATGTACCAGGGCGAGAATATCTGCCTCAACATGCACTTCTAGCTGTTGTGGGTCAAGAACTGTCCGAGGTGCAGCCTCATGCACACGTTGTGCCTTGGCCTCACGCAGTGGCTGGCGTAGGAGGCCCGATTCTAGTGGACTTGGGCATGGAGAAACACAACTGCATAATGATGACGAGGTGGCTTCGACCGAGGCTTCTGCCTCTACTGCTCCTGATTTGTATGATAAACCAAGAACCTGCGCTTTTTACAACCACAATCCTTGATTATACTACTGTTGGGGGCCTTCGGCTTCCGAAGGTCCTCAAAAACATGATTTAACAATGTTTCTGGAGTATAATACATGAACAGGTACCTTCGGACTCGGACCCTCGGACTCGGATCAGAACCACAGTGTGAAGCACAAAGAATACGAAAGTTGGCGCAGAGCCGAAGCTATGTGCAGGAGGGCTTCGGCATGATAGCAGAAAAGGATACCGATTTAAAAAGGAAAAGGCTATTCAGACCTCGATGGGTTACTATAGAGCCATTAGCAAATGTAAAGGGCATGGGTGTAATTTTACATGGGCTGCGTCCCATGCCTATAAATAGATGAACAGTACTCCCATACTGTTCACGCTGACTTGGCATTTGCTTTTGCGTCACGCTTGTACTTTCACTTTCTTTCAAGCCGAAGGTACATTTGTAACTTGATCTCATTTCTATTCTCCATAATAATAAAATAGAAATGAGTTGATAATAATACATGATTGTTTATGTTATTTTATATTTCATATGATTCCTTCTTCATCATTATATGATATACTGCTGAAGATATGTCCTTCATAACCTTCATCCTTCAAAGATCATTATATCCCAAGGGAAATAATGCTTCGAAGGACGAAGGACTTTAACGTTTAATATTTTCTGTGTTGCCTTGTTCTTAATTCGAAGCATTTGAGAACAAGTCCCCAACATTGGTGCCCACCTCCGGTGAACTCTTTTCGACCACCTTCGACAAGAATTGAACTTCGTCATGCCATCGAAGAAAGCTTCAGCGACAGGGGCTGTCGCTCTGCAGCCGCTGGACCCGAACCAGGAGACCTTTTCTCTTCGAGAGGCCCAAAGCCAGAAGAGGAAGGCCACTAGTCCAACACCCCAGGAGGACGAGTTGGACCAAGAAATCAGGAATATGGAGATGCTTCATCAACAAGTACAGAGGAAGAAGGAGAAGATGGCTCGACTAGCCGACCTTCAGAGGTAGATTGACGAAGCTACTGAAGAAGTACGCCATCTTGCTCAAGATGAGCAAGAGCGAAGGCCTCAACATAGGGGGCTTCATCAAGAAGGCTTCTTCAACGAGGATGAATGGTACGAGGATTTCCATCATAGAAATTTTGCTTTTGATGATGCTTCTCCTCTGTTAGCAGAGCTGCAGGCTACACCTTGGCCCTCATCTTACAAGCCACCCCAGCTCCCCATGTATTACGGGCACTTAGATCCGAAGCAGTTTCTGATGAGCTACGAAGCAACCATATCTTCATATGGAGGCAATACCGCAGTCATGGCGAAATCTTTCGTCATGGCAGTCAAGAATGTTGCGCAAACCTGGTACTCCTCTCTTCGGCCAAGAACAATCACATCATGGCAGAAGCTAAAGGACATGTTGATCACCAGTTTCCAAGGGTTTCAGACAAAGCCGGTTACCGCTCAAACTTTGTTCCAGTGTACGCAAGATCACGAAGAATACCTTCAGGCGTATGTCCGAAGGTTCTTGCGTCTGAGGGCACAAGCATCAACAGTGCCCAATGAAATTGTCATTGAGGCCATGATCAAGGGGCTTCAGCCAGGACCTACAGCACAATACTTCGCCAGGAAACCCCCTCAGACCCTGGAGAAATTGCTCCAAAAGATGGATGAATACATCCGCGCTGATAATGACTTTCGTCAAAGAAGGGAGGAAGCCTACAGGTTCTCTGAGATGACCAGGTGCTTCGGAGGGAGAATCCACCCAAGGCACGTCAGATTAATTCATTCCACCCAGAATGACGACAGAGGAAGTCAGCAACAGAGGCCGCAATATTCCTCGCAAGCTTTGGGGCAGCAACAAAGCTATCTTCGGCCATCAACTCCAAGGGGCAGAGGCGCCAGGGGCTTCGGAGGAAGGTTTGGGGATCAGCCCAGGAAAATTTATTGCTTATTCTGCGGTGAGGACAAGGGCCATACTACAAGGATGTGCCATGTCACCATTCAGAAACAGAAGGAAATAGCAGAAGCTGCAGCTCAGCAGAACCAGCCGAAGCAGGTCATGCATACTGCTTCGTATCACTCACCCTACATACCAGAGTATGTAGGTAACCATCCTGCAGCATCTGTTGCTTCGGCTAGTCAGCCACAGGCATCCTGGCCACAGCTTCCACCTTCGCCACCACTACAACCTGCATATTCACGCGGCCAACAGCCAGAAGGGAGTCAGCAGACCCATCAGCAGAGAGACTTCAGGGAGGAGTCCGAAGCTCGCACAGTCAACAGTACTGTGCCAGAGTCGAAGCATATCTACTAAGAGATATCCTACCCCTGAATCAGTTTTTACATTCATTGTCGTTCTCTTTCTTACTAAGGAACAGTTGTTGAAAATTTAGTTTTCTTGTCATTTTTAATTCCTTGTAATAGCTTCGTTTTTGCCATAATGAAAATATATCTTCTCCACAGACTTACGGAGTCCAAAAAGTCACCGAGGCACAAAAAGTCGTTCCTAAGTTACAAGTGTCTTCGAAGCTACAAAAAGTCGTTCTACTGAATGCAGCGTAAGTTTGCCGAAGCTACAAAAAGTCGTTCCTGAAGGAGCGCAGTGTAAGTTTTCTGCTCAAAAGTCGTTCCAAAGGGAATACAGAGCTTACAGCGAAAAGTCAACGCTGATTCCGCCGAAATATAAGGTGAAGCGCGAAAAGTCAACGCGAATACCACCGAAATAGAAGGTGAAGAAGTTCAAAAGACGTTCCTAAAGGAATGCAGAACTTACAGCGAAAAGCCAACGCTGATACACCGAAAAATAAGCGGTGAAGCCGAAAAATAAACGGCAAAAAGATTGTGTATCCTACAGCAGGGATGTGTGTGTATCTTCGGCACAAATATCATTCTGCATAGCATAACATCATCACATCATTCGCATAACATAACATCATACATCATATTGCATCAATGGCACAAGAAGGGGATACAATGTTGACCTTCGGAGAATGCTTCAAAAAAGTGAAATTGTGCTAAGGCACAAAATAAGTTTCGAAGAAATACAGCTTTGTCAGCTCTAAAGTGGAGGAAAAAGTTTATTGTTGACGAAGCATTAATGTTTCTGCGATGATTGGAGGATTTTTCACGAAGCATCAAAATTCTTCTTTACGAAGCATGAAAAGAAGGGAAGGTGTTTTTTCGCCGAAGGCTCAAAAACGGTATGTACAATAAAAGTTTCATGCATCGCAAAGAAATGAATTACAAAGCCATTTATACATTACATTAAAAACTCATGAGCGCCAAATATTACAAGCATAGTCCAGCAAATGTTACATTGGTATTCTAACAATGTTTTTACAATATCTATTATTCTTCCTTCAAAACTTCGTCCGCAGCTTCAGTCAGTAGTTGAGTAACGACTTCGTCCAAAATGCTTTCGGCCATATTAATGATTTCTGCTGGTTCTTTTGCCTCTGGCTCGATCAATGACTCGAAGGGTTCTGGGGGAGGAGATAGTTCGGCTGCAGTAGAAAACATAAATAAGATTAGAAGTCGCAAAAATAAAAAATAAAGTTAAAAGCTATTAAGCAATACCTATCCGCTTTTCGAGTTCCGCAGCCTTTTCAGCTGTCTTCGTTGCTTCCCTTTCATCGTGAGTATCTTTTTTGCTCTTTTTTATTATTTCGTGGGCCATCCCTCGACCGCCATTTTCCCAGATGTCAGTAAAGAATTTTCCACCAACTAAGCTTGCTTTGGCCGAGGAGTCCTTCATATCATCAATAGATAAAGTAGCTTCGGCTTGGGCCAGAATTTTTACATGTTCTCAACCTGATTTCTCCAAGATAGCCGCAATTCCTCTTGCACCTGAGAAGGCGCAGACGTCCCCACGGCCATTTAAAATCTCCTCAAAGGCTTTGGCCTCGCTGCTGATCCATTCAATTGGCCCCTCGGGATCGCCCCGTACGAAGTTGTCTTCACTTGAATATGCGCCAACATTGGCGAAGCTAGTTTTTATTTTTTTCAACACATTCTATAAATTTTTTATAACATCTTTCTTTCGAAGAGCGAAGTTCTATAAGTGTTTTTTCCCAGTAATTTTTCCAGTAATCACTGGCATCTCGTTCAACTTCGGCAACAGCGCATTTTAACTTTGCTTCAGCCAGCTGTTTCTGAAGGTCCTCAATTTCGCGTTTCTAGGCTTCAGCTTGGGCTTTGGAAGTAGCTTCATCTTCTTTTATTTTGCTCACTAATGAATTTAATATTTTATCTTTCTCAAGACCTTCGTTCCTTAGTTCAATTACTTCGGAACGATGGTTGTTCAAAGCTATAGTGCATCCTTCGTCTTCGGCATTTTTCTGCGCCCTGAGGGCGTTGCTAAGAATGAGGCCCTGCAAAAGGAGTTCGGTATTAAGTACAAGCAAATAAAAAGTTTTTTGTTTTTAAGTGCAAAAAACTCATTCTCACACCTTTAAACTATTATATGCTAAGCTGTCGGCCAATTCATCTTTTGATAGCGCCGAGAGCCCGACTTCGAGTGTCGGGAATCCGAAGCTTTTGCTCATCTCCCGGCAGACAGAAATCTCCTTGTTGTTTGGGAGACAATATAAGAAATCTTCTTCTCCGCTGCCGTTGAATACCAATGCCCCTTTGAATATTTCAGTTTCTGGGCATAGTATTGAGCTTCTCGTTTTTCTTCTTCAGACAACCTTTTTCCCGAAGCATGTCGTACAATATAATCAAGAACTTCATAGGATGCTTCGGGAGTAGGAGTGGCAGTTTTTTAAGGCAGAATTTGTTCTGCAGCTTCTTTTTCCGTTTCTTCTTCTTTAGTTTCCAAGGATTTCTCCTTGACGGGCTCTGAAGGCCTAGCTTCGGTCTCGACCTGTCTCATTGCAGCTTCGACATCAGTTAGTTTTGTCTCAGACTGCGCTTTTGAAGCTTCGGTAGTTTTCTTTGGAGTAGAACTTGAAGTCTTTATCGTCTCCAGTGCATCTAGTACGTTGACCATCCTTTTCCTTTTGGGGTCGCTGTAAGACCTTTTTGTGCCTTCGGTACTATCACTTCTGCCGAAGGACTTGTAATTTTTTATATCTTTATTCCTTCGACCCCCATAATATCGGCCTTTGGCTCACCTAATTTGGCTGAGGATGTCTTCGGCATTGCAGCCAGCTCTTCAATCTTCTGCATAGGCGCAGGTTTTTTGGCTTCAGTAGCCGAAGAGGCTTCACCGCCAAATTCGGGCACTACGGCCGGTTCAATATATCGAGGCCGGTGAGTAAGAACCTTCACCTTTTTCCTCTTCGGCGCGGGCTCACTTGGAGCAGCTGAAGCAGCATTTTTCCCGGAAGTTGCACTTTTCCTCTTCTGCCCTCGTGGCGGGTAGCGGTAATCAGGGTACATGAACCCAATAGCATCAAAAACTCTATTTAGCCTTTTCTTTTTTCGGCTCCCGAAGGCCACAGATAACACATTATCCTCCGCTTTGGAGTACGGCCCAAGCAGATCATCACTTGTAGCTTCGATGCACTTCAGCCAGTCATCGTCTGGTTCGATAAATTGGTCTCCAAATCTAAAGGTATATTTCAACTGAACCAAATCACCTTCGTTAGTGTTGCTGATGGTTTCTTTTGGCATCTCCCAGTTGTCTATCAGTGGCCATATCCTGTAGGCCATGTGCTCTTGGACTAAGTCCCTTGTCCCGATGAAAGAACAAACTATGTCAAAGGCCCTTTGGCATTCTTTAGCTGCTTCATCAATCTCTACCTTCAGTTTACGAAGGCCGAAGCGGGACCAGATGGGGCGCATAATGATCTCTTTGATATCTTCCCTCGCCTTTAAATCATTTTTCACATAGAACCATTCTTTCATCCAGTCGCCAGGCCACCTCTTCCGAAAGGTTGGCACTGGGCAGCTTGAGCCTGAACGAGCAATGAAGATGTAGCAACCAAAATTATTGTGATACTGCTCCTTACCCCAGGGTTTTGTCTCATATAAAAGTTCGTGTATACTGCAGAAACTTTTTGCACTTGGTTCCAAACCTT
This sequence comes from Zea luxurians, assembly GCA_029449295.1. Lineage (NCBI taxonomy): Eukaryota > Viridiplantae > Streptophyta > Magnoliopsida > Poales > Poaceae > Zea > Zea luxurians. Next base: position 186,753,031 of record JAOPSE010000004.1, on the reverse strand, counting down.
GACTCCTCACAGCCCATACGAAGATTCCCATTCTTATGATGGCTTCGGGAGTAATCTGGTGAAGAAAAATCTGGTATATCTTTAAAACTTCAACCACAAAACTGCTCAGGGGGAATCGAAGCCTAGCCTTGAAGAAGCTTTGATAGATTACAACTTCATTCTCTTCAGGGGCAGGAGCAGTCCGGTCTCCGTTGTCAGCCCTCACGATGGATATGTCTCGAAAATACCTTCCTCTCATGTTATCAAGATGACTTTGCCTGATAGTCGATTTTTCGAAGACTATGTGACTTGGTCGCCACGAACGATCTTCGGAGTCTTCGCCCCCACTTTCCACATCATAACTATCGTTGTCATCAGTATCTTCAGATAAGCCTTCTAGAATTTCTTTTTTAACTTTTCTGTGTTGGTCTTTGCAATTGACTCGATGAATCCAGCGGTTTTTTCCTTAAGAAGCTTCTCCTCCTCGCTCAGCTTCGTTTCAGCAACAACTTTCTTATCTTGAGACATCTTCTCTTCGGAAATGATGAAAATGTGCTCTTAAAGCCGAAGCTTAGAAAATCTAAAAACCAAGCAAGCGTTGGTAGGTAAGAGCTAAAAATTGAGCAAGCAGAGCATATGGCTAAAAGCGTACCAAATGAGCTTGTGGTGTGCTCTTATTTATACGCCTAGTGCGTTGCAGGGTGGAGGGCCCCGCTTGTCATTGACTGTTGCTATTCTGGCAAAGGGAAGGTGTTTTTTTTGGACCTTCGTCTTAGGGCCTTCGTCCATATCGCAATCTGAATTTATTATTCTAACAAATTAATATTGCGAGGGACTACTGTTGGGGGCCTTTGGCTTCCGAAGGTCCTCAAAAACATGATTTAACAATGTTTCTGGAGTATAATACATGAACAGGTACCTTCGGACTCGGACCCTCGAACTCGGATCAGAACCACAGTGTGAAGCACAAAGAATACGAAAGTTGGCGCAGAGCCGAAGCTATGTGCAGGAGGGCTTTAGCATGATAGCATAAAAGGAAATCGACTTAAAAAGGAAAAGGCTATTCAGACCTCGATGGGTAACTATAGAGCCATTAGCAAATGTAAAGGGCATGGGTGTAATTTTACATGGGTTGCGTCCCATGCCTATAAATAGATGAACAGTACTCCCATACTGTTCACGCTGACTTGGCATTTGCTTTTGCGTTACGCTTGTACTTTCACTTTCTTTCAAGCCGAAGGTACATTTGTAACTTGATCTCATTTCTATTATCCATAATAATAAAATAGAAATGAGTTGATAATAATACATGATTGTTTATGTTATTTTATATTTCATATGATTCCTTCTTCATCATTATATGATATACTGCTGAAGGTATGTCCTTCATAACCTTCGTCCTTCAAAGATCATTATATCTCAAGGGAAATAATGCTTCGAAGGACGAAGGACTTTAACGTTTAATATTTTCTGTGTTGCCTTGTTCTTAATTCGAAGCATTTGAGAACAAGTCCCCAAGAACTACATGGAAAGCTAGATGAGCGACCAAATATTGAAAAGGTTGAGGCTGCTATGACCAAATATTGAAAAAGACGAGGCTGCACAAGAGATGAGGCGCCAAACAAAACTGCTAAATTGTGTGACCAAGCTGTGCAGAGGATGGCCCCAAGATAAAAAATGTAGTGGGAATCATTTAGCTTGTATGGTTTAGGGTGCTGTGGTTGTTAAGCTGTTTTCCTTGGAAGACTCTTGTTGAAGCGTAACCTATTGTAGTCATATGGGTGTAATCAGTTCAAGTGTGGTTCTAAACTTATAATGTATGGTGTACTTTTTTTAAATATAAATGGATATCAGTGTTCTGTCTGTCATTATGTTTTAATTTTGCATCAATGTTCATTTTTGGATGTGTACCAGTGTCTGGTTTGCATCAATGTTCCTACGATGTGTACTAGATAGTGCACATATTGTGTTCAGTCTAAATGTTCCTATGATGTGTACTAGATAGTGCACAGATTGTGTTCAGTCTACCTTCTGCATTCTCGATTGTGAACTAGTGTATGCCTTCTGCATGAAAACTGCATAGTCCTTAATGTATTCATTTATTAAATGAAGTGTAGAGAGCTAATGAGCTATTGGTTTCAGTCTATTCAAAGCATTACATGCAAATTAACAGAGTAACAATTTATTATCTGTGGACTCTATTATGGATGGAGCAGTTGCTATTAAGAAATCAGATGAAGTGACCAAGGGCAATTTGACTATATAATAATAATAAAATTAACAGAAGATGTACATACAGTTTCACTTTGATTTTGAAATGCAACAGTAGCTTGATGTCTCTATTGAACCCTAGAAACAACTGGAGGAGAAAATACTCTTCCACCAAGAATAGGATTCTCATTTGTGCTAGCAGAATCAGAGTTAATTGCATCATTAGTTCTAGGAACCTGCTGGGGTTGAACTTTACCACCCAGAAGAGGCATAACCAATTTCTTAGAAAGACCACCACTGTTAATCTTGTCATCAATGTTCAATATATTTCCCAAAAGGATTATATCCATTAATAAGTTGTGAAGAGTTTAACCATAGGTAATCTCTTAACCATCCCATCAAATAAGTGGAGGATTCATTAAATTGTGAAACGTTGCCCTGTCATAATGTAATGTGTTTCCAATGCCAATAAAAAGTAACCCATCCAATGGTATTTAACATCCAGAAAACTGCCAAATAAAACGCGTCCCAAGCAGAAATATCACAAGTACCGCCGCGCCCTGGGCCGTCGCAAGGAAAACTATACCCAAAATCCTTTTTATCCGGCATTAATTTGGAACCGCGTGCATCTAAAGCACCCTTTACTAAAATCAATGTAGTTGTATGCAAACCTAGAGCAATAGCATGATGAACCAAGAAATCCCCAGGTCCTATTGTTAAGAAAAGCGAATTACTATTCTCATTAACAGCATTCAACCATCCGGGCAACCATATGTTTCGACCTGCATTGAAAGCGGGGCCATTCGTTGAAGATAAGAGTATATCGAACCCATATGTCGTCTTACCATGAGCAGATTGTATCCATTGGGCAAATATAGGTTCAATCAAGATTTGCTTTTCTGGAGTACCAAAAGCAAGCATAACGTCGTTATGAACATAAAGGCCCAAGGTTTTGAATAAGACGACCTTTGCGTTTTGGATTTGGATCTTTTTCATATTTCAAAATAGTGAAAAAGTCAAATAAGAGGTGTTAAGCTTTTTATCATTCTGGCATCGAGCTATTTTGTCGTAGGACCTCCCCTACAGTATCGTCACCGCAGTAGAGTTTAACCACCAAATTCGGGATGGATTGGTGTGGTTCCTCTACGCCTAGGACACCAGAATATCAAACCATGAACGAGAAAAGGCATGAGAGAAATATTGGCTAGTAATTGTGAAGTCCCAATTCTTAACTGGAAGGGACACCAAAGGACTTTGCCCTCCCTCTCTATTTATCCAAGAGATGGAAGGGCAGAGCTTTTTTTTGGTTTTTTCATCTTTTCTTTTCATCAAAGAGTTGAACAATGAAGATAGATGGCAAGTGCCTGAACGATTTGATCAGGTCGTGTAGGAACAAGGTTCAAATCATTTGTTCGTTAGGATGCCTCAGCTGCATACATCACTGCACTTCCACTTGACACCTATTTAAACGGCTCGTCTCGCCGCTACCTTATCCTACTCAAACTCCATTCATCGATTGTTATTCCATTGAAGGGAAGGAACTCTATGTTGGAAGTCTTCCCAAGCCAAGAAACAAGATCTGTGTCTCTATTACTCGAGCTGTGTCAATGACATAAACACGCCATAGTAGGGTGTGCCGTTCACCCATCTCAGACGCCATAGGTTCTCTATTCTTAGGATCTGCCTGGCCACTCAAAGAAAAAGTACAATCTGCTGGGTTTTGACATCATTGAGGATAAGTCACGTACGAGTTCAGGGCACATGATCTTTCGAAGTGCCATTTGCTGTTCTTAGACCCTATAATAAAAACTTTGGAAGCTTCCTAGGAGCGAGTCAGCAATTTCGCTCGTTTTCCTGGTATCCAGACTTTCATAGTAGGTCTCGTAGCCAATATCCCTACCAGACAATCCAAAATGGAACCTTAGAGTGCTTTACCCGTGACCTTTCTTGTTGCTCCCCGGGCAAATAGAAACTATATCTTTTTCTATAAATAGGTCTGCCGCCCTGTCGGTGTTTTGGTTCCGATCGCACACCCGGGGTTGCCCCTCGAGGTGTTTTTAGGAGTAGGATGGTGTCGCTGACTGTAGCAAAATGGTTCGTGCTAGATGCACGAGGGACAATAGACAATGTTTACAGGTTCGGGCTGCTTAGAGATGCGTAACACCCAACGTCCTGGCGAAGATGCTTCGTGTTGTGGGTTACAAGGTGGTTCTCTAGAGCAAGAACGTGGAAGGTTGAGGTAGATGGCTGGGTAGTGTGTTTGATTGTTCTGAAGGGGTGCCCCCTGGGCCTTATATATTCGACCGTGGGGCAATACATGCGGATATGATAACAACGTGCACCTAGAGGATAGTGAACTGTTTGAGTCTATCTTCCTATGATTCAGCCGACCTATCCTCGCCTGGTTCTGTTGCATGGTGCTCCAGTGCGGGAAAGTCGGATCTTCTGTTGTGGTTTCTCGCTTAACGTTGTGGGGCCATCTGGGCTTGCGTCGACCCGGCCTTACGGCGATCTGCTTTACTAATTGTCCTCCCCAGGCCCATGAAGGAATGACCTTACGATTTATTGGGCCCTTGGGCCTTTCGTGAGGTCTTTTACCCTTCTAGTGGACCCAGGGGATATCTGTCCCCCACAAGCCCCCGATCTTTGGGTTGATTTTGAAATAATCGGCCCAAAGATCCTAGGCCCAACTTGCAGGTTTTGTTTACGACAAGAAACACTTCTCGGGCAATCTAGTGAAAATGATTTCTTACTGTCTTCTTCTGCTTTGCTTCACCTGAAATCTACAGTTTTGCCTCACACTTGTGCCTTAGGGGTCGGCATCTCATTTTGTAGAACCTTGAATTTCATTGGGTGCACCAGAGGTGCACCCAATGGGTGTAGCCCCCGAGCTTCGAGTAGATTTTAGAAGATAATCTACTCGAAGGTCTTCATCGGAAATTATTTTTATTTTCTTCTCATGCTCTGGTTGAGGGCCAGCCTTGTCTTTTAATCTTGTCTTATGCCTTAGAAGTCGGCCCTATCTTGGCTTGAAATGGTGATCCATGGGGTGCGCCGAAGGTGCACCCAATGGGTGTAGCCTCCGAGCTTTGAGTGGATTTTTGAAAACAATCCTCTCAAAGGTCTTTACCTCGTGTCCTTTTACCGAGAGTCATACTTTCTCTCTTTTTTTGTTTTTTGGATGCCTTAGAAGTCGGCATTATGTCATCCATACTATGCTTTAGAGGTCAGCATTATGTCATCAATATTATACATCCGAGGTCAGCATGTATTTTGTCTTTTGCAGCCGAGTTCGTGATCTGCCCATATCTTGCTAAGTGGTGCAATTTATTTGCTCTGTGACTGATTGGACATTTGATGGACGTTCCCTGGCTAGTCTTCACGTCGCTTCCATCGGTCAGATTTTGTACTTCACCGGCTATATTTGGCTTTCCTCTGATCCTTACTGATATCTCGTTTTTGTCTTGAGGTGTTCATTGCACGCCCTGCACGGATGTGACAGTTTTTTTTTTTTGAAAAATATACTGATAATTCCTGGATGTCCCCTCCAATGGGTGTGGGTAAGAGACGGCTTGGTACGCTGAGTGTTTTAGCCGGCTGCTTCTGAGTAGTAATGTGATGTGACGGCGGGTGTAATCATATCTTCTGTGCGGTTGACTGGAGTCCCAATGGGTGTTGCATTGCGTGAAACGGCGTCAGCCGCGCGTCTTCAGACGAGTTGAAGTGTAATTGAATGCTTCGCGACTGTTCAGTGACCGTGGTTGGAGGTGAGCGGTTGCCTTCTTCTCCTATAAATAGTACCTTTGCCTCTCTGGTTTTTTCACATCTCTTGCTGTTCTCCACTGCTTGCTTTCTTCTTCTCCCTGCATTTCCACCATGGGCAAGAAACGCAAGCGAGAGCTGACTCCTCCGTCTGAGGACTTTGGTGACTCGGAGTACTCAGAGGAGGAGTTCTCCTCTGAGTCCGAGGGGTCTCCGGCTCCCATCCCTCTGCGATTCAGACGACTCCCAGGGGCTCGCGGCGGAGGTCTGGACTTACATCCGGGCCGTCGAGCGCTCCGGGCTCGTGGGCTCGGATGAGTCGGAGTACTCCTCGGACGAGGAGGACTCGTCCGAGGAGGACGGCGGCGGTGGCGAGGGCGACGACGACGACGACAACGACGGAGGCGATGGCGGCGACGACGACGGTGACGACGACGGCGGCAGCAGGGGCGGCAACGGCAGCAGCAGGGGCGGCAGCGGCGGCGGCAGGGGCGGCAGCGGCGGCGGCAGGAGCGGCAACAAGGCCAGTGGCTAAATGCCACTGGTTTTTAAATATTAGTATAGATTAGAAACAGTATAGTGAAGTAATGTAGTAGTATTAGTAATGTAAAGTAGTATAGTGTAGCGTAGTAGTAGTAGTAGTAGTAGCAGCAGTAGTAGTAGTATCAATAGGGAAGTTATCAACTCATAATGAGTTGATTTGTAAGTATGAAAACTTCCCTTAATGAAGAACAGTTTCGTCCCTTCTGTGCAGATCATCTTGCTGTTGTGCTTTGTGGCGTAACTTAGAGTTTTTGAGTCCTTCCTCCGCCTTCCTTATTTATGAAGTTGACTCCTTTGGGATAGTAACTAAATAACTCGGGCATCACACCGACGTTTTGTGATGGCCGAGCTATTATTGTCAACATTTGCGCTTTTAAAATAGTGTCCGAGTGATTATGAAACTGTGTCAGCAACGGAATGACTGTTGACCACGTCGGCGCTCTTGGATGTGACAGCCGAGTGACTTGTAGCGTCGTCGGCGTTTTAGGAGCAACTGCCGAGAGACTAAGGACATCGTTGGCGCTTTAGAGATAGCTGCCGAGCGACTGATGATAACGTCAGCGTTTTAGAAATAACAGTCGAGTTAAAACGGGCCGTGTCGGCCACTTTTGAGGATAATAGCCGAGTGATGATGTGGCACGTCGGGGTTTTAGAGGTAACCGCTGAGTGACGACGTGGCACACCGGTGTTTTAGAAGTAACCGCGGGGTGCTGACTGGGCGCTTTTGGAAACGGTATCTAGCTCAGGAATATCCCGCTTATACAGCGCTTTCAGCCGCCTCTGCTTTCCGTGCCCTAGTTCTTGTTTTCTGCCTTCAAATCCTCTTTGCAATTCAGCTTTCGCTCTGTTCGCCAGTAGATTCGAGATGGCGCCCAAGAGAAAGGCCTCGAATTCATCCGCTGCGGTAATTCCCCCTATCGACCCCAACAGCCAATTGCCTTCCGCAGGTAATCACATGTCTGTTGTCTTCGAGTCTGATCTCCTCCACCTCGTGTCCATCGGGGTTCTTCCCCCGAGGGAGCTTTGTTCTTGGCGGATTTGCCATGGGGTCACTGTCCCGACAGAGGATACCCATGAGTCCATGATTTACGTTCCTTTTCTTCTCCGCGGTCTCGCTCTCCCCATTTCACCTTTCTTCCGCGGTCTCCTTGATTTTTATCACCTTAACTTGACCCACCTGAATCCCAATTCTATTCTTCAAATTTCTATTTACGTTCATTTGTGCGAAGCCTTCCTGGGCGTGCTGCCACATTTTGGGTTGTGGAAGTACTTGTATCACTGTCGCCCTGGAATGGCCGGGGGTCAGCATCAGCTGGTCGGGGGTGCTAGTTTGGAGATGCGTCGTGGGAGGAAGACTGAGTATCTTGAAATTCCTCTCAAAGACAGTATCAAGGGGTGGCGCTTGGAATGGTTTATTGTCGAGAACCATGGACATTCCCTCCCCCCACGGTCGGGAAGACAACCAGATGTTCGCACTCTGAGTTGGACTGAGTCTCCCACGGATCAGGAGGTAGCTGAAGCGAGGGCTTTGCTAGCTGAAGTTGGTCTGCTGAAAGAAAGGGGTCTGACTGCTGAAGCTGTGGTTGCTGATTTTGTTTTCAAGAATGTTCAGCCATTGAAGGACAGAGCATATCCGGCTTATCTGTATAGAGGCCTAGCTGATCCAACTCGGGTTACTAACAGGAGAATTCCCTCTGTAGACTTGGTGAACCGACTTGAGATGATCCTTAGAGGCAAGGTATCAAATATTGGCGCCCTAGTGGCATATTCAGCATGGAACCTGCCTTCTCCTAAGACCTTCACTCTTTTTGTGCCGAATCCACCTGTCACTGATGGCGGTTTGGGCCTTAGAGTGCGACCCTCTGCCGAAGAGGTTAACACTTTGGTTGCTTCGCTTGGGGAAATTCCTGACGACGAATGGCAAGTCCACTTTGAGGTGCCCTTGGATCCTAGTGATGCAGAAATAAGTGCTATGCTTGATTTGCTGGCTAAGGACTCTCCTGATGCTGCTCCTGCCGGGACATTGGTGGTGGCGCCTCTCCCAGAAGCTAGTATAACTTTGGATGTTCAGAAGCCTGCTAGTGCCCGCCCGAGACGCCCTTGCCGAGCCAATCAACCTGATCTTTCTGTGGATGAGCAGAAAAAGAAAAAGAGACGTCTCCGGCAAGTGTCTAGTTTGGATCGGGGTGCTGGTCCTTCGGCTCCTGCTGCTGAGGAGGTTCCCGTGCCTGATTTCACTGACGCCGACCCCAATGGGTGTGCTTCAGCTGCTGCTGATCCCAATGGGTGTGTCCCATCCGATGTTGATCCCAATGGGTGTGCTGCTTATGTTGTTGATGAAAATGACAGGGAGGAAGAAAATGAGGTCCCTCTGACTCGGAAGAACAGTCGGCAGTATATTGCCAGTGGGGAGAGCAGTGGAGTTCCTTCTCCTGCTTTGTCAGCCCTCGTTGGCCTACAGGAGTTATCTCTGGCAAATTTTGATCAGACCCTAGAAGATATGGTTCCAGAGGACCTTTTGTTAGAGCTAGCGGATGATGGTGTGATGGAGGTGTGTGCTGATGTGCTCGATGCTGGGTTGAGGTCATCCCGCGCCTCATCGACCTTAGAGCGCGGTCTTGAGGGCCAGGAGACTGATTTGGATCGTCTCGGTCCCATGGAAGCAACTGAGGGGCCTTCAGCCTTAGAGGTGGCCACTGCATAGAACTCGGCTCTCAAGGATGGTGTTGACGCTTACCCAGCCCCCGAGGGTGTTGCCGAGGGTGACTCGGCTCGGGTGGGAAGTGCAAGCCACTGTCCAGCCCTCGAGGGTATTGCCGGAGATGATCCGGCTCACGTGGGTAGCGCAAACTATGACCCAGCCCCCGAGAGTGTCCGAGCGGGTCCCCCTCTTGTACTTCCATGGACGTTCACGCAGGATCGCCACCGCACTCTGGCTGCATGGTCGTTGCCCAAGCTTCGAACCAGGGAGTCGCTTTAGAGGGCAGCGTCCCCGCTGGCCAAGTTTTGAGCTCTATTGATGGCACTGAGTTGGTTTCTGCCGGTTTGTTGCAAACTGCTTCGGGTGGTGACCTTACGCCAGGTCATCAATTGATCTCTCATGATTTGGGAGTCCCTTCGTTCTTCTCCAATCTCCAGGTACTGTAATATATTTTGTCTTAATTTTTGCATCGTGTGAACTGCTGTCATTACACTCATCTGTTCTTCTTATCAGGCTTTGGTGGACGGGATGGCTAGCCAGCTGAGGTTGCAGGGTGCTTTTGTTCTAGAAGGAGCTTTGTCTCTTGCACGTTGGAATCCGGTGTTACTTCAACAACGTGTTTCTGACTTGGAGGCGACCAACGCTGGTTAGTGCCTTTCTGCTTTTCTTTGTCTGTATTATTGGACTGCTTTACATTCTGACCCTTTTTGTTTGATTGTTTCCTGCTAGATATGACTCGGCGAATTTCTACTCTTGAAGAAAAACATTCTCAAGATCAAGTCGAACTGGTCCAGCGGTGCTCTGATTTTGAAGAAAAGTATTCTCAAAGCCAGACTGAATTAGCCCAGGTTTCTGCTGCCCTGGATGATGCCAATGCACTGAGCTCTTCCCTTCGCACTCAACTTGATTCTGAAAAGGTGACTTATGAAGTTGTACCTTGCATTGTTGTGTTCTTATTGCTTGTTTGATGTTTGAAAGGAGTTGATTCTTGCTTGCAGGAAGAAAAACGTGTCCTTGCTGCATCCCGCGACAATCTTGACAGACTGTATCGCGATTCTAGCAATTCGTTGACCATCCTGGAGAGGAGTCATCGCTTTTCCATGGAGGAGTTAGATAATCTTCGCTGCAGACTGCAGGAATCCACAGATGACGTGATCCGTCTCAGGCAGTTGATATCGGCTAAGGATGCTACTATCAAAGAACTCCGTGTTTCCAAGAAATTCATCGCCCAGGAGCTAGAAAACGCTCGATTGGCTGCCAAGGTTGCTGAAGAAACTTCCACAACTCTGAGAGCCCAGCGCGACAGGGCCATGTATAAGGCCATTCGAGCGGGACGAATCTTGATGAGGAGACCCGGTGTAGTCGTTCCTGAAGATATAAGGGCTGATGTGAGTGCTGCGCCTGATTCCTCAAGTCGCCCTTCCTCGTCGGCTGCTCCTGAGAAAAACATCGCGAAATAGAGAAATGTTTTGCGTGCTTTGAGCGCGCGGTTAGCACGGTCAAATATTTGTTAGAGGACACCAGTTTAGCATTTGAATGATATTGCTACTTTCCTTATTGTTTTTAGAGTTCAACAATATATAGATTTGCAGTGGTAAAAAGGCTGTGTGATGGTTTTCGAAACTTGTTCACGGGATATAGAAGTCATCCCTATATGAGTAGTCGTAAGCACGTCAGATCGCCTTAAATCGCTGCTGACTTAAGTCGATTGCTTCTGTTTATAGGGCATAGTGGTCACCCCGAGTTAAGTAAGCGTGAGCATGCTGCACCGTCTTAAGTCTTTGCCGACTTAAGCCGATTGCTCCGTTAGCAGGGCATAGTGGTCACCCCGAGTTAAGTAAGCGTGAGCATGCTGCACCGTCTTAAGTCTTTGCCGACTTAAGCCGATTGCTCCGTTAGCAGGGCATAGTGGTCACCCCGAGTTAAGTAAGCGTGAGCATGTTGCACCGTCTTAAGTCTTTGCCGACTTAAGCCGATTGCTCCGTTAGCAGGGCATAGTGGTCACCCCGAGTTAAGTAAGCGTGAGCATGTTGCACCGTCTTAAGTCTTTGCCGACTTAAGCCGATTGCTCCGTTAGCAGGGCATAGTGGTCACCCCGAGTTAAGTAAGAGTGCTAGTCAATCATGAACAAATTGAGTATCTTTGAAGCCTTCTTTATTGATGACATATCTCCCATTTTACAGAGTACATTGTCGTCCCGATAGCTTTTGAAATTCAGCTAGGGGTAAAACTTCCTGAGGTGTTCTATATTCCAGGAGTTCCCAATTTCTGTGCCGTCCATCTGAGTTAGACGATATGATCCCGGCCGAGTGACTTCTGCTACTACAAATGGTCCCTCCCATAAGGGCGATAACTTGTGCCGTCCCTCCCCCGTTAGAATTCGGCGGAGGACGAGATCTCCCACTGAGAAGGATCGTTGTCGCACGGCCTTGTCGTGGTAGCGTCTCAGAGTCTGCTGGTACCACGCTGATTGAATTACTGCATTCAGCCGTTCTTCTTCGAGTATATCGATGTCCTCCAACCTAGTAGCTTCAGCTTCTGCTATGCTTTCAAAGACCAACCTCGGCGCCCCGAACTTGAGATCGGCGGGTAATACTGCCTCTGACCCATAGACCATGAAGAAGGGAGTGTTTCCATGTAGAGCTCGGCTAGGTTGAGTTCTTAGGCTCCAAACGACGTAGGGCAATTCCCTTATCCACTTCCCTGCGAACTTCTCATTCTTTTCGAAGACCCTTTTCCTGAGTGCCTCCAGTATCATCCCGTTAGCTCGCTCAACCTGCCCGTTGGCCCTCGGGTGCGCTACCGAAGCATACTTGATCTGAATGCCCTTTTGCTCACAGAAATCGAAGAATTCTGAACTTGTGAAGTTGGATCCCAAGTCAGTTATGATATTGTTTGGTATTCCGAATCTGAATATTATATCTTGTATGAATTCCACGGCCTTGGCTGAGGTTAAGGAAGCGATGGGTTTGAATTCTATCCATTTGGTGAACTTGTCGATTGCTACCAGTACATGAGTGTACCCTCCTTGAGCTTTCTTGAAAGGTCCAATCATATCTAGTCCCCAGCATGCGAAGGGCCAAGTTACTGGTATGGTCTGCAATTGCTGTGCTGGTAAATGGTGTTGCTTTGACAAGTATTGGCAAGCTTCGCACCTATGAACTAACTCGGCTGCATCGCTTTTCGCTGTTGGCCAATAGAATCCTGACCTGAAGACCTTCCCGACTAGTGTCTTGTATGCTGCGTGTATTCCACATTGCCCAGCATGGACCTCATCTAGAATTTGTTTCCCAGTAGATGAGAGAATGCACTTCATGAGGACACCTGATGCACCCCTTCTGTATAATGTTTCCCCAATGAGTGTGTAGTGGGCTGATTGTCTGGCGATGCGCTCGGCTATATTTTTGTCATCTGGTTCCTCTTCATTCTTTATGTATCTGATGATCGGCTTTCTCCAGTCGTCAGAGTCTGACTCGGGTTGATCCACGATATTACATTCTTCTGCTTGATCTGTTGAGATGCTCGGTCGTGGTATTTCTTGCACGAAGACTCCGGGTGGGACCTGAGTTCGGCTGGATCCTAACTTGGACAATACATCAGCTGCCGTGTTTCGATCTCTCTCTACATGATGAAATTCTAGACCTTCAAACTTATCTTCTAGTTTCCGAACGGCAGTGCAGTATTTTCCCATCGAATCCTTTGAACAGTCCCATTCTTTGTTTATCTGACTTATGACCGCCAGAGAATCTCCGTATACCATTAATCTCTTGATGCCCAATGATATGGCGATGTTTAGTCCATGGATCAGAGCTTCATACTCGGCTGCATTGTTAGAGGCTGGAAATAACAGTTGGAGGGCATATTTGAGGTGCTCGCCTCCAGGCGCGATGAAGAGAATTCCTGCGCCTGCTCCCTGCAGCTTCAGCGAGCCATCAAAATACATCCTCCATACTTCTGCAGTTTTCGGGTTCTCTGGTACTTGTTGTTCAGTCCATTCTGATACGAAGTCAACCAATGCTTGGGACTTAATGGCAGTACGAGGTCGAAATTCGATGTCATGAGATCCCAGTTCATAGGCCCACTTGGCTATTCGGCCAATGGCTTCCTTGTTGTGGAGAATATCCCCTATCGGGAAACCGGTGACTACTATGATTTTGTGGTCATCAAAGTAGTGACGCAGCTTGCGGGCAGTTAGAAGTACTGCGTATAATAGCTTCTGCACTTGGGGATACTTTTTCTTCGAGGGACCCAGAACTTCACTGATGAAATAAACGGGGTGTTGCACAGGGTAGGCATGTCCTTCTTCTGCTCGCTCGACTACCAACGCGGTGCTTACCACGTGAGTCGTGCAAGAAATATATAGCAGCAGATCTTCAGCTGGTTGAGTTGACGTGGCTCGCCGTGGTGGTTTCAGTACCGGTGGGGTTGTCAAGAATTTCTTCAGTGCGTCCAAGGCTTCCTGCGCTTCTGAAGTCCACTAAAACTTGTCCACCTTCTTGAGTAGCTTGTAAAACGGTAAACCCTTTTCTCCCAGCCTGGATATAAATCTACTCAGGGCTGCCATACATCCGGTAAGTCGTTGAACCTTCTTTTGTGATCGTGGAGCTTCCATTTTCATGATAGCTTCAATCTTTTCCGGATTAGCTTCAATTCCCCGGTGGCTGACAATAAATCCGAGCAGCTTCCCTGCTGGTACCCCAAAAACGCATTTTTCGGGATTAAGCTTCCACCGATACCGCCGTAGACTGTTGAAAACCAGCTGCAAGTCTTCGATGAAGTTTTCCGAGTTCTCCGTTTTGATTACCACATCGTCTACGTAGGCTTCCACACGCTTGCCCCAGTGATCAGCTAAGCATGTTTGAATGGCTCTCTGATAAGTCGCTCCAGCGTTTTTGAGGCCGAACGGCATGGAGGTATAACAGAAAGCACCAAACGGAGTGATGAACGTCGTTTTTTCCTCGTCTTCCTTTGCCAAGCTGATCTGATGGTATCCTGAATAGCAATCCAGGAAAGACAGCACAGAACATCCAGCGGTGGAGTCTACCACCTGATCTATCCTTGGGAGCCCGAAGGGATCCTTCGGACAATGTTTGTTGAGATCAGTATAGTCGACGCACATGCGCCAATCCACTTTATTCTTTTTGAGTACAAGAATAGGGTTGGCTAACCACTCGGGATGTAACACTTCTCTAATGAACCCAGCCGCGACCAAGCGGGCCAGCTCAGCGCGAATGGCCTCTCTCTTATCGGGCGTGAAACAACGTAGCTTTTGCCAGATTGGTCTTGCTTGGGGGTAGACCTTCAGTTTGTGCTCGGCCAACTCTCTCGGGACTCCCAGCATATCCGCAGGTTGCCATGCGAATACGTCTCGGTTGTCTTGCAAAAACTGGACGAGCGCGCTTTCCAGTCGGCCGCATAGAGCTGATGATGGCAGTTTTGCGTTCATCAGCAAACCCCAGATTGATCCTTTTAGTTTCTTCAGTCGGCCGCATAGAGGTCACGACTTGAGCTTCATTCGCCGGTGCTGTGTGGTCTTCCTCAGGCTTAGAGTTTGCCTGGGTCGAAGAAGTCGCCGACGGTTTGGTGGAGAGGGCCGCCTGGATGGCCACTCGGAAACATTCTGCGGCGCCTTGGAGGTCAGCACACACAGTTATGATTCCTTGCGGTCCCGACATCTTCAATATCATGTACGTGTAATGCGGAATGGCCATGAATTTTGCCAGTCTCGGCCTCCCGATGATGGCGTTGTACCCGCAGTCGAAGTTCGCCACTTCGAACCTCAGGAACTCGGTTCTGTAGTTCTTCGGAGTTCCGAAGGTGACGGGCATGTAGATGTGGCCCAGCGGGTATTCCCGTTCAGTCGGCACGATGCCGAAGAAGGGAGTGTCTGACTCTTTGAGGTGAACTCCCAAGCCTCGGAGTGTCCAGGGAAGGTGACATTGATGCTGCTCCCCCCGTCCACTAACACCTTCTTCACCCTGCTCTCTCGGATCACCGGATCGACGAGGAGTGGGTATTTGCCCGGGTGGTCGAAGTTGAGCCATTGATCTGCCCGAGTAAAGGTGATTGGGTGCTCCGACCATCGGTACGGAGTGGGTGGACCGGTGGTTGCCACCAGTATCTGGCGATCGTTGAGCTTTTGCTGTCTTTTGTTCTCCTGCGATCCGTGTCCGCCGAAGATGACGTTGACTTCCATGTCAACGCGCGGGAAAGCTCCTCCTCCTCCCTCCTCCTGCTGCTAGGGTTGTCGTGGTTCTTCTGGTCCTCCCCGCGGCGGAGGAGGAGGTAGAGGTTGGAAGGGTCGGCCGTGCCCAACGGAATGCTTGAAGTCCCGGCAGTTCCGAAGGGTGTGGCGCATGTCCTTGTGGTACGGGCACTAGGCGTCGAGGATGTCGTCCAGCGTGCGCTCACCCCCGCGAGGTCCTCCCCGGGCGCGAGAGGCAGGTGGTCCGGCGGCATGCACCTCTTCGCGCGGTCTCTTCTCCCAGCGTTTGTCAGGTTGCTGGTTCGTGTCGCGTCGTGGCGCTGCCGGTGCGGGCTTCACTCCTCCGATGAGGTCCTGGGCTCGCTCGTCGGCGGTGATGTAGAGGTCGGCTTCTCGGAACAGCTCCTCGGAGGTGGTTGGCGCCTTCTGTAATATGGCTCGGACGAAGGCCGAGTCATTGGATCCTCTGTAGAAGTCCTCGATCACGGCCGCCTCCGTGACCTCGGGGATACGATTTCTCATAGTCTGGAACCTTTTGAGGTACGATCGGAGAGTTTCGTCCCCCCGACGCTTGATGGATTTGAGGTCCCATGGTTGCGCCGGTTTGTCGGAGAGGGACTTAAAATTGGCAGTGAAGCGCCGACTGAAGTCGCTCCAGTTGTCGATGCAGTGTCGAGGTAAATGTCGTAGCCATTGCAGTGCGTCTTGCCCAAGGACAATGGGTAAGTACGCAGTCATCACGTCCTCGGATGCTCCGGCGGCTCGAGCGGCGGTGGTGTAGACGACTAGCCAGCCTCCCGGATCCTGCTTAGGTTCATACTTGTTGACGTTGGATACCTTGAAGTTAGGGGGCCACTGAATAGCCCTAAGGCGTGGAGTAAGGGCGGATACTCCACATGTGTCCTCCTGTCGTCGGGGATGATGTCTGTCCCGGGGAGGGGAGTAGTTGTTGTGGTTCCTCGACCGTCCCCAGGTAGTTCCACCAGTCGAGGCCGTCGTTGATTCGGCTCTGGTGGCCTGGCTCCGAGTTGGGATGCCATGATCCCTGTCGTATTCCTCTCGGCGGCGGATCTCGTTCTCATGCTGTCGTTCACGCGAAGCGTTGATGGAGCTCCGCGCGTCTCGACGACTGTTGATGGCGTGTCGCAAATCGTTCGGTGGGTGAGCGAGAGGTAGGAGATGGTTGGCTGCTTGGGTGAACAGGCGTCGATAGCCCTCGGCGTCGGGAGTTCGGGGGAGTTCGTCAGCTATCCGAGCTAGCACTCCTCCAACCTCACTCGGCGTGTTCATGGCTCGGGCGAAGTCGGGGTTCAGGTTGCGACCGAAGAGTGGATTTTCCCGGCGCTGCCTTGCGTCTTGCTCGGCTTGTTCCTGAGCTCGTCGACGATCACGCCGTCGGGAGTTCCTTCGTTCTCTGAAGACGCGTTCTTCCGGAGTTTCTCCCATCTCCGAGACCTCGTCTCGCGAGACAGGCTGCTCCGGATCCCGTTCTCCGGCTTGGTGATGTCGCCGGATGTTTCAGCGCCGATTTCTTCGTCAACGGGACTCTCGCTGAGGTGGTTCTTCCCCAGGCGCAGTCGGCTTGTCGTCAGAGACGGGAGGTGACTCCACTCTCCCGATGAAAAGAACGTCGGGGTAGAATGGCGTGGCTGTCGTGGCGATCTTCTTTCGGAGAGCTGGAGATTGCGCGTCTCCGGTATTTTCGGAGTTTGTTGGAGGATGCTTCTTTCTCGGCAGATCTGCAACGCGGTGTAGAGTTCCTTCTTCGTCGACTATGGACGAGTTTGTCCCAAAGCAGAACATAGATCCGGGACGGAAGGTGATCTTGTTGTGGATGGTGACGGCCATTGAGCTAACTTAGATCGTTGACACCCCCTACCTGGCGTGCCAGCTGTCGGTGTTTTGGGTCCGACCGCACACCCGGGGTTGCCCCTCGAGGTGTTTTTAGGAGTAGGATGGTGTCGCCGACTGTAGCAAAATGGTTCGTGCTAGATGCACGAGGGACAATAGACAATGTTTACAGGTTCGGGCCGCTTAGAGATGCGTAACACCCTACGTCCTGGCGAAGATGCTTCGTGTTGTGGGTTACAAGGTGGTTCTCTAGAGCAAGAACGTGGAAGGTTGAGGTAGATGGCTGGGTAGTGTGTTCGATTGTTCTGAAGGGGTGCCCCCTGGGCCTTATATATTCGACCGTGGGGCAATACATGCGGATATGATAACAACGTGCACCTAGAGGATAGTGAACTGTTTGAGTCTATCTTCCTATGATTCAACCGACCTATCCTCGCCTGGTTCTGTTGCATGGTGCTTCAGCGCGGGAAAGTCGGATCTTCTGTTGTGGTTTCTCGCTTAACGTTGTGGGGCCATCTGGGCTTGCGTCGACCCGGCCTTACGGCGATCTTCTTTACTAATTGTCCTCCCCAGGCCCATGAAGGAATGACCTTACGATTTATTGGGCCCTTAGGTCTTTCGTGAGGTCTTTTACCCTTCTAGTGGACCCGGGGGATATCTGTCCCCCACACGCCCTGTTAGTGCTCTATTAAATCGGCTTTGTTTAGTCTGATAACTGATCATTTCACATCAACTCAACGATTAGAAACTCGATGTCTTTTCGGCTATTTTATTAGCAGCGTTAATAACCCTCCCTTCTGCTCTACGTTCAAAGACTTTGTTTTTATTTGAAATAAGAATAACAAAGATGAGGGTAGCGACTCTTACTGTGGCTGTGGCTGAATCACCGGCAGCATTAAAAAGGAAAGCAAAGACGTACTTGTATTGGACAAGTCATTTATTATAGTAAGTGCTCTTCCTGCTGATTGGCATCTCTGTCATCTGGGCCGTGTACGGGCTTGGGTTTATACGCTGTTGATAATGTTTGTTTGACATCAGTTCAATATATTTGGGTCGGCGTATTTATAATAATATTATATATTTATATCTTAAAAAATTAATATTAGTGTTACAATGATATTTTGCCATACGAATTTTGCATATCATAGTAATATTTGTCGGTTCATATCTATGTTTCATATTGTTTTTTCACTCCCGTGGCAACGCACGGGCACAGACCTAGGTTTTTAATATGAGCTTATTATAGTTCTAACATCCACGGGTTGGTTTTCAAAGACTTCAAGGCTTTCTAAGTGTAGCGCACTTGAAATGCCTAAAATAATTGTAAACCTTCTTTGTGTCAATCTGTAAATAATAACAAATTAGTACTTATATTTTGGCGAACAAGATGTATGTAGAGGAGTAGCACATCCGGTGGTGCAACGACTAGGTGTACTACTTCGCCGATGAGCCCGGGGTGCACTTCGTTTGGCAGCTCAGCCAAGAGTCATCGGTACTCGTCATGTCGCGCGCGTTCGATGACTACTATATCAAGGACTATGACGTCATCTCGGCGCCAGAGGTGACACAGAGGAGGACCGATAACAATGACCACTCACCATCGTCAGGGTACCTTTTATGCCGGTCTATCTTTAATTCTCTTCGCAGACACACACTTGCCTTTTTGTTTAAGCAAGCGTGTATGGTGGTACGTGCATGATGACTGACGATGTACGAGGGAACTTGTACCGGCAGATGTGGCACGTGCTCTCCAATGATGAGACCATGCAAATCGTGGCATATATCGAAGTCTGCATGATACTGATTGATGCAATATAGTAGTGAAATAACTAAATTAAAATAACAAAATTTATGTATGGCCAGGATCACAAATGGATTAGGAAACATTTTCTTATAACAATATAAGACACATTTTGTATATAAGTTATTATGATATTATATGTTCCCGTTGCAATGCACGGGCACTCACTTAGTGTATATATATGATGATAGGAAAGGAAAAACAATCTAACGACAAATATTTTTGAATGACGTGACCATGCTAGCTTTCAAGCTATAATCCATGGTTTAATATATAGGAATCCCTAATTTAATATATAGCAATAGGTAATAGTAATAGTAATAGTACGATGGGCCGCGAGAAACCTCGACCCATCAACATGACGGCCCATGTCGAGGACCGCCCCTTTGCTCCTAGTCCTAGTTTGCCTTGTCCAGTCCCTTCATCTTGCTGGGGAAGTTGAAGTCGGAGGAAAAAGGAGTCCCTCCCAACCTCGCATCGCTGTTCCCCCAAACCCAAATCCAAAGCAAGCACTTCGTCGGCGGGCGGCGGCCGAGGGCGACCATGGGGCAGGGCACTCCGGGAGGGATGGGCAAGCAGGGCGGCGCTGGCGACCGCAAGCCCGGGGACGGCGGCGACAAGAAGGACAAGAAGTTTGAGCCGCCGGCCGCGCCCTCCCGCGTCGGCCGCAAGCAGCGCAAGCAGAAGGGCGCCGAGGCGGCCGCGCGCCTCCCCAACGTCGCGCCGCTCTCCAAGTGCCGACTCCGCCTCCTCAAGCTCGAGCGGGTCAAGGACTACCTCCTCATGGAGGAGGAGTTCGTCGCCGCGCAGGAACGCCTCCGTCCCCAGGAAGACAAGGCCGAGGAGGACCGATCCAAGGTCGACGACCTCCGCGGCACCCCCATGAGCGTCGGATCCCTCGAGGAGATTATCGACGAGAGCCACGCCATCGTCTCCTCCTCTGTCGGACCGGAGTACTATGTCGGCATCCTCTCCTTTGTCGACAAGGACCAGCTCGAGCCGGGATGCTCCATCCTCATGCACAATAAGGTTTGTTTCTACTTTCCAGGGACCCGAGCTACTACCCGGAGCGGATCTAGCATCCTCGATCTAAATATCTCCCTCCGATCTAGTCGTTGGATGTGTAGACCCTACTAATGAAGGATGTTCAGTAATCTCTGTGCTTTGTTATTCGGCTGGGTATTTCATTCACACATAAACCAGGCAAATTCACGAAAGTTAGATTTATTTATCAGCATACTATGGCCCTGGGGATTAGTGGTCTGTACCGTATTGTTCGTCAAAGGTGATTTGGAGGAACTAAGGGTTAACTAGGATAACATGATTGTTCAGATTCATGTCTTCCCTGTAGTCGTTTGGTGTGGTGGACTGGTGGTTGTCTACTTACTCCTGCAACACTGACATGGTTGTGTCAGTTACTCTATAATGATTTTATCTTAGGATTGATATTGTGTGCGATGTCTGAGTGCTCTACAGAAGGCCATATTGCTTTTCGTGTTCACAATTATATATGTATTCATTTTAATGTCCTTTGTAGGCATTCCCTACCCTACATACTCTGTTGCGCTCAATAATCTTTTGTTACATTGCACATGCATTAGTGGACCGTTTACAACTGGTAGGAGATAGTAAGCCAGCTTGTTTTCTCACTCAAACAGTCAAATGTTTACTCTTCAGGTTCTTTCTGTAGTTGGTATATTGCAAGATGAAGTTGATCCTATGGTATCTGTGATGAAAGTTGAGAAGGCACCTTTGGAATCTTATGCTGACATTGGTGGACTAGATTCCCAGATTCAAGAAATTAAAGAGGCTGTTGAGCTTCCCTTGACTCATCCTGAGTTGTATGAAGACATTGGGATCAGGCCACCCAAGGGAGTCATATTATATGGAGAACCTGGAACAGGAAAAACTCTACTCGCCAAGGTCAGTGCTCAGGCTTGCAAGCATACGAGATATCTGTAATATTGCTTAGTGTTATTGGGTCAGGCTTCGATCCTCAATGATATTTGCCTTTGTCTATGTCTATCTGAATTATGCATTATTTTTTCTACTCTCCAGTTTTCAAATAGCATGTACTTGGGCAGTGACTACTTGAAACTGTCTCTGCAGGCTGTTGCTAATTCAACATCTGCGACTTTCTTGCGTGTTGTCGGTAGTGAACTTATTCAAAAGTACCTTGGGGATGGTCCCAAGCTAGTCAGAGAATTGTTTAGGGTGGCTGATGAACTTTCTCCCTCAATAGTCTTCATTGATGAGATTGACGCAGTTGGAACGAAGAGGTATGATGCTCATTCAGGAGGGGAGCGTGAGATTCAAAGAACTATGTTGGAGCTGCTGAATCAGCTAGATGGTTTTGACTCACGTGGAGATGTTAAAGTCATTCTAGCAACAAACCGCATTGAAAGTCTTGATCCAGCTTTGCTTCGGCCAGGCCGTATAGACCGGAAGATTGAATTTCCTCTACCAGATATTAAAACTAGACGACGCATCTTCCAGGTACTGTGACGTCTGTAAATGATAATATTTGCATTAACAATGTTCTTAATGCCCTTTGTTCTTATTATAGAAGGTTGTAAACTTGTGCAGATACACACATCGAAAATGACATTAGCTGACGATGTGAACTTGGAAGAGTTTGTTATGACCAAAGACGAGTTTTCGGGTGCTGATATTAAGGCAATCTGCACAGAGGCTGGATTGCTCGCCTTAAGAGAACGCAGAATGAAGGTTGACGTGAACTTTTATCTTTTGCTAAAAATAGATTCAGAACTTTCTGGGTGAATATAACTATTCAAATAACTCAACTATTTTGCTATTGGATAGGAATTATATTTGGGTGCATTTAACTTCAAACCAATCCGTAGTCTAACTGGTAGCAGTTTGCTTGGGTTCTGAAGATGTAGCTGTTTGTTACAATTTGCAGTGTCTTCATATTTTTTAGGCATATGGGAGTTTCAAATTCTATTAGATGCATGATGCATATAAGAAAGATAACGTACCCAGTTTCAACAAGAAAAGAAAAGACTAGAGAAGGGCGCTATGGATCAAAATAAAACTAACAACTATAAGCAACTGATAGAGAGAAAACAACGAAACCCACAGAATCACTGCATGAGCTTGTAGACCATTATCACTTGTTTGTCCTAATGCATAGAGCTAATGGTTAGTTGCTAATAATTAGCTCCTTGGATCCAAACAGGTCCAGCTTATCTGAATAGCAAACTAACAACTATATTTCACTAGTTGAACCAAACTAGCTAATAACAGCTAATATTAGCTAGCTAACTATTAGCAGCTAATGGATCCAAACAGGCCATTTGTCTCAACCATATAGGAGAGGCATGTTTTGTGCTACATTGCAAAATTGATGTAAACTACCGATTCCACATGATCACCAGGAATATGATTCTCGTACTCGTCAGTTCATTTTCTCAAGACTCAAAAGTGTCTCAGTTGCGTGGATATTATTTCAAGAAGCTTATCAGATAAATGCACTCTTCATGAGCTTGCTAATAGCAGCACCCATGTGGATGCTATTATCTATTCAATGGAACATTTCTTGGCTTTCTCCGTATCCATTTGCATAGCATAACTGTCTTATCTACTTGGAATATAGCACTTCGATCTGATTAGGTTCTGAGATTTGCTGATGTTTTTGTTTATACGCCCAGGTGACCCATGCAGATTTCAAGAAGGCAAAGGAGAAGGTGATGTACAAGAAGAAGGAAGGTGTTCCGGATGGTCTCTACATGTAGCCAATCCATCATTGTGTGTGTACTAGCACATCTCTTCATCATGGGAGATATGTTACCACAATACTTGCATACTGTGCTAAGTGGTCAGGAGAACCTTGTATTAATTAATTATCCTTTCATTGTCTCAAAGTAAAAATTTTCCTTGCGCTAGAAATATGCATCCGTTCAGCGTACGTGTGACGTGTTGGCAGCTTGATCGCATGGTGACTATTGCGTACACGAAATTGCAACTTATTTGAATGAAAAATTTGGATATCAGAGGAAATTCGCATCTCTATATATATGTAGTTTGTTGTGAAGCAAAAAAAAGGAAAATGTTGAGAAATAACTAAAAAGGAAAACTATATGTATGAATGGTACAAAATCTAAAATTTTATCAAGTACTAGCGACATACAGCACATGTACCATGTGTCTCCCTAAAGTACGGCTGAGTTAAACCAGCTTAAACTTCTTTTTATTGTTGACTCTCTATTTATCTTTTCATAAATATTATACTTTATTTATAGCAACTCATTACAATAGATTA
The DNA here is from genome assembly GCA_029449295.1 of Zea luxurians. NCBI lineage: Eukaryota > Viridiplantae > Streptophyta > Magnoliopsida > Poales > Poaceae > Zea > Zea luxurians. The sequence goes on along the minus strand of JAOPSE010000004.1, from coordinate 186,729,696 downwards.
TCTATCTAGTTTTGCTAGTTAGATGGCTAGCCAAATTTAGCTAGTGAGAGCTAATTTTGAGAGTCATTTAGCTTGGAGAGTCAAATAAATAGTCTATTGAAGAGTTATTTTGCTATTGAGTAACCAAATTTTAATTTAGTGAGCCATTTAACTAGTCTATTGGAGAAACTCTTATGCTATGTTTAGATCTCCTGTCTAATTGTTTGCCGGTGTATGTTTTGAGTCTTGGCTAACAATTAGTATCTATTAGCAAGCTTAATGAGCAAACAGTTGAGCAACCATCCGACTAACAATTAGCTAATTTATTAGCCAGCCTGTTTGAATATCAAGATGCTAAAATTAGCCATTAAACTGTCTGCCACACGAATCCAAACAGTCCGTTATTTTGTTCATATTTTTTCTTCTGTTTGATTATGCAACTTCTCTCTTTTTCTAGCCCTTCTATCAAACACATCCACGCTAAAGAGGGTTGTCTCCGGCCGAAGATTGGTACTGGTAGGGATGAAAATGGTTTCGGAATTTTTCGGTATTCCGGAAACCGATTTCGAAAATTTTCGGATTCATCGGCAACGATATTTTTCGGAAACCGAAACGGTTTTCAGAATTTTCTATCGGAACCAGTATCAGAATCGGCATGGTGTTTTACCGACCGTTTCCTTCGGTTACCGGTTTTTGTCGGAAAATACCGGATTTGTGTCTCGGAATTTTCCGGAATTGTGTCTCGAATTTTTTTGGAATTGTGTCTCGGTATTTTTTGGAATTTTCCAGCATTTGATTTTTCGCATCGTATGTACGTCTCTAGATAAGGATTACTTATTTTGTATTTTTGGGCGCCTTAATTTTTTTTTTGGGATAGATAGTGTTGGAAGGCAGTTGAGATTAACGATTTGGTCTTTTCCACACACTAGGTTTTCGGGTTTTCCTGTGAGGTTGTGAAAAACTCTTTATGTGAGGAAAAAATATTTCATAAGTAAGCATGCCATGTCAGCTAGATCGAGTGGATATTGTGAATTGTGAACTTTGAGTCTGTGAACTTGTGATATTTATGAACTTGTTATACTGTGAACTTGTTATATTGTGAACTTGTGATCTTTGTAAACTTTTTATATTATAAATTTGTGATCCTCATGAACTTGTTATATTGTGAACTTGTTATATCATGAATTATGAACTTGTGGTCTCTGTGATCTTTTGTCAACTTTGTTGTATTATGAAGTTTGATATATTTACCGATCGTATTTTAGATTTCGACCGTTACCGGTGTATTTTCTGCACCAAACTTTTTTTTCAGATGTTTCCGAAATAACGATATCGTTTCCGTTTCCGGAGTTACCGTTTTCGATTTTGTTTCTGATAAAAAATATGAAAACGGTAATGGTTTTAGTGATTACCGACCGTTTCCGACTGTTTTCATTCCTAGATACGGTCCCATAGAGAGGATATATAAATATAGATATATAAAATCAGGAACAAAAACAGAGAGAAGGAAAAAACGGGGAAAATTACTGAAAAGGAAAAAGCTTTGAAATAGAATGGCCCATGCGAAGGCCCGTGGGGGTGTGCCGGTGTGCTACAGCTGGGCCGAACAATCCCGGACTGGGCTACGGCTCCGTTCATCTTCACCTGCGTCCGCGTGTGCTGTCTCCCTCTTTCTCTCTCTGCGACGACTGGGGGGGCTACCGCCGCCGCCGCCGCCGCCCTACGTTAGATACCGAGGCCTTCGCCGTCGACGACCACCCGCCAGGTATTCCGACCCCTTCTCTTCCCTTCCTGGTGTGCGAAAGCCGAAACCGAGCACCCAAACTCTAAGTTATTTGGCTATTTGATTTCTACTACCTTCCAACTTTTTGCAAAATCTGTCCGCCCATGCCAGGGATGGCGACCACAGCACTGCTCCGGGCTCTCCGGCGGCCCTCATCCGAAGTCGCGCTGCGATTGGTGAGTAGAGTATGCTCTCTTTTAGCAATTTGGTAATGGTACAATTAATATTTCGAGTAGTAAGCTATATATGGACTACAATGGGAGCTCCCCCCCTCACCTGAACAATAGCATGTGGGCGTTTGCTCTCATGTCATCTCAAATAGCTTACGATCATCCTGTTGAATAGTAGCCACCACCCACCAGTATAGGTTACTTTTAGGGAGGTAAACGATGAAGCAACTTTCATGGGAAAACTTATGTTCACTGTTGCAGTTTAAACATTGATGGCGCCATTTGCCTGCTACACATGATTTCTTTTTTTATTGGATTTGAAGATTTGTGTGAAATTGATTCATTTCATGGAATTTCTTGATGACTGCACAAACAGGGGACAGACGGCAGTTTAAACTTGCATGTACACCTTTGTTAAGCTAGGATTTGCTTGTTTACGGCACCACAAACTGTACAACTTTGTAGGTTAGGTAGACAGTTCATTTTTTTGATCTATTTCAAAAGTAAAGTACTCTGTGCCTTTTTCTTTGTTCGGCATGTAACCAAAAAAAATACAGAATGCCTGTGAAGCTGTCTTTGCTGTATGCCTTATTGTCATCCTTTTTTTTCATTTATTGCGTAGCTGCACACATTTTACTAATTTCCATCCATTGCTGGTATGTGGTGTAGGCTACAAAGGCAAATGTGCAAACAACTAATGGATATAGACATCTGAATAACAGGAACCTAAGCGTTTTCAATGAGTTTTCTAAGCAACTAAAGGGTGAGGCCAAGAGGTATGTGTTACTTTGTAAGGTCTCCACCATCATGAAATCTTAAACAACTGAAATACTGCTGAATCACCTTTACCGTACAATTACGACGATTAACATTTGTTCACTTTATTTATTTGTTTATCATATAATTTTTATTTTTATTGTAGCAATCCTGAATTCCAGAAATCCATGAAGGAGTTCAGCGAGAAACTTGATGTGGTGAAGGAAGATCTCAAAGTAAGGTAAGTTGAAAAATTATTGTACTTGTTGTACCGACATCAGAATGCTACCAAAGAAAAAATAGCAAGGACTAAGTCCTGGCACCATAGAGTATGTTTATGAATTCATGACATCAGAGCCTTAGCACACATATATTTATAGAGGTTTAGATCCCATTAGCGTAATACCCTATGTCCTCTTTGGTGGATGTATTTGCTCTGGTGGGATGAGTTGTATGGCCAGAGAGCTCGAGCCAAGCTCATTCTACCTGTTTATAAGCGTGTTGCTTGCCTTATTCTATGTGTGTTTCTTGAACCCTAACTGAGTTTCTAGGGTTTGGGTTCTATGTTGCTTCGTGTTGGGCTTACCGAGCTATTTCAACCTCTTTCCCACTTCACTTAACTTATATATGTTGCTCTATCTCTCCCCTTTATAGCCCAAGGAGGGGCATTGGTTGTATGTCTGCTCTACTTGTGGGACCTACCTATCACCGGGTCAACTACCCCCGTCTCATACAGTCTTGTACTTGTACAACTGCAGGCTCTATACATCGTAGCCATGTAATGCACGTCAGGCATGCGTCAGTGTTAATCATTCCTATTGTGGGGACGTTCTAAGTGTCTGTTCAAAGTGTGGACAGTGGACGAGTGCTTTAATGGCACCAGTACGCCATAACAGGAGTTTAGTACGGTTTCTCGTACTTTTAATACGTGAATACCTAGTCATGACTACAATGATTTTACCATTCCCTAGTAACGAGCATGATTGCCTGACCTAGTATGGTCTTAAATGCGATACATCTGCCTAGGGTAACGTGTACACCTGCCCTTGAGAGCATATCAGGGTGAAGGTGTGACTGTAAGGTCTCCCATCCATAGTTTCAAAGGTGTCGTGCAGGCGTCCAGGCACCCAAAAATTTTAGGCATTCCCGTCGCCTAGCTAATAATCAGCAATAGAGTCAAGAGGAGAAGGGGAAGAACGGAAGGAGATCAACCAATAAGCCTAGCAGAGACTTGGGGGAGCGGGAGCTGCGGCGCAGAGACTGGGGGTGGCGGCGCAACGGCAACACAAAGCTTAGGGGAGTAGGAGTGGCGAGACTTGGGTGAGCGGGAGCAGCGGCATTGAGACGGGGGCGAACGGCACATAGAGACGAAACAGGGGAAGTAGCACGTAGAAACGAGGTCTAGGGCAACCCTAACCACCACCAGGGGGAGGATATATGGGTTGGCTGGTGGGCTGGGCCATTTCTTATACATCTCCAGGGCCAGGCCCGGCAAAAATTGAGGCCCTGTACAAAACTATTGAATAAAAGATCATTCTCACTAAATCGTTTAAAAATAGAACTATTAAGTGCAAGGCTTTGATCAGATCAATGTTTACTCCATCTTTGAGGCCTAGTAACAAAGGGCAGAGTTTTTGGACAAATCTGCCAGGCTTCATGGATACTGTTTCCAGCTCTTGGTCCCAGCCAGTGAGAAGCATTTCTATCAAGTTAAAACAGTTGACAAAGTCTCTTCGGTCTTGGAGTGCAAAAAGCGTAGGTCACATCAAGACTCAATTAGCCCTGGCTAGGGAAGTGCTGCACAGATTGGAGATAGCACAGGACATGAGACAACTCACCCAGAACGAAGTATGGTTAAGATCTGAGTTGAAGAAGCTTAGTCTCAGACTTGCCTCTTTTGAAAGGACCATTGCAAGACTTAGGGCCAGAATTAGATATCTAAAAGATGGGGATGGAAACACTTCCTTTTTTCATAAACAAGCTGCCTACCGCAAGAGAATAAATACAATATCCAAGCTGAGAGATGGGGATCGGGTTGTCACTTCTCAGGAAGACAAACATGAAGTTTTGTTTGATTTCTACAACAATTTGCTTGGCACAGCTAGAAACAGACAGTCTACTCTGGATTTACAGTATTTTCATAGGGCTGGATTGGACCTCTCACAGCTAGATAGTCCTATAACAGAAGAAGTTTTGTCAACCATTAAGGCTCTGCCTATGGATAGGGCACCAGGACCTGATGGATTCACTGGCAGGTTCTATAAGGCATGTTGGAGTGTGATCAAACCTGATTTTATGGCTGCTATCATCCCTTTGCAACAGAGAAATAATAGGGGGTTGAGTCTTCTGAATGCAGCATGTCTCTTTGATCCCCAAGAAGAAAGAGGCAGATATGGCCAAGGATTTTAGGCCTCTCAGTTTAGTGCATAGTTTTGCTAAACTGATAACCAAAATTCTAGCTAACCGTCTGGCCCCCATCTAAGCTCTATGATTGCTCCAAATCAAAGTGCTTTTATTAGGGGAAGAAGTATACATGATAACTTTATTCTTGTCCAACAGACAATGAAGACTCTTCATAAAAGAAAGATTCCAAGCTTCTTTCTTAAACTAGATATTTCAAAGGCACTCGATTCTGTTTCTTGGGCCTTTCTGTTGGAAGTCTTGGTTCACTTGGGATTTAGCACTGCCTGGTGTAATCTGATCTCAAGCCTTTTAGCCTCTTCCTCCACTAGAATCCTGCTAAATGGCGAGCCAGGTGAAGTAATTTTCCATAAAAGAGGTCTCAAGCTCTTCATAATGGTAATGGATGTGCTCAACAGTCTCTTTGTAAAGGCAGAACACGAAGGCCTTCTTCAGCCATTTAACCATGGGGTGTCTAGTCAGAGGCTATCTCTTTATGCAGATGATGTTGCCCTTCTCATCAAACCAACCTCTGAGAAGTTGTTAACTACAAAAACATCATAAACATCTTTGGTGAGGCCTCATGGTTGCATACAAACCTATGCAAGAGCAGCTTGATCTATATCGCTTGTGAGGAAGATGTTTGTAATGTACGGGCAGACGTACACGAGGCGCCGCAGGGCACGAGATGTGCGCCGCGCTGCTGAGCGAGCAGCACGCCTGAATCAGCTGGTGATCTCCCCTAGTGGCTAAGATTAGAAAGAAGAGAGTAATCGGCTGTTTCCCTTTTTGCTACTCTCCGATTAGAAAGAAGAGAGTAATTGATTGTTTCCCTTTTTGTTACTTTCCTTTGGCCGTCCTTAAGTTTAGGAAGATTGATTGGGCCTATGGCTATTTATAGCTGTAACCGCACATTGAGAGAGGATCAAGAATCATTTGGTCTAATCTCCTACCTCTTCTCTAAGCCACGCGCCTGGGGGCTAAACCCGGCGAGTGTTGCAGCGGCGTGGGGGCATAACCCTGCCGTGATTTACCACAGAGCGCGAGTACGAGCTCCGTAGTCGAGGCCCGACGTCCCTGCTGCATACGACCCTTGACAACCTGGTATCCAGAGTCTCTCGATCCTCTCCCAACTCCCACCCAACCGCCTCCTCTACCTCCATCACACAGCCCAGCCGCCACCGCACCCCATCACCACCGCCCACCACTTCGCTGCCCGCTATGGGGGATCAACCAACCCTCGCGGATCTCATGGCCAAACTAAACACCCTCACCACCGACATGGCAGCCATGAAGGTGGACATGGAGGGCATCAAGGGTCGCTCCTCTACCTCGGAAACCAGCGGCAGTGACCGCACTGAGCGCCCACGAGACCTCGATCGTACACACAAGTTCCAGAAGCTCGACTTCCCACGCTACGATGGCAAATCCGATCCCATGTTCTTCATCAACAAGTGCGAGTCGTACTTCTGGCAGCAGCGCACCATGGCGGAGGAACGCGTCTGGATGGCGTCGTACCAACTGGAGGGTGTCGCCCACATATGGTTCACCCAACTGCAAGAAGATGAAGGCACGCCGCCATGGGGCCGGTTCAAGGAGCTCCTCAACATGAGGTTCGGGCCGCATCTCCGTTCAACGCCCCTCTTCGAGCTGTCCGAGTGCCGCCGCACGGGCTCCGTCGAGGAATACGCCAACCGTTTTCAAGAGCTCCTGCCACGCGCTGGTCGGCTCAATGAAAACCAGCGGGTGCAACTCTTCACTGGGGGTCTCCTACTGCCGCTCAGCCACGTCGTCCGCGTCCACAACCCAGAGACCCTCAACATGGCCATGAGCTTGGCGCGTCAGGTGGAACTTGTGGAGCTGGCTCGTCTACACCAAACCCCTTCCAGGCATGCGACGCGCGCGCTCCTATCGGCCCCTGCGGCTCCCGCCCTGGCGCTGCCAGCCCAGACCCCAGTGCTTCCGGCTCCCCCACCCCGTGGCGCGGGGCGGCAGGCAAAGCGCCTCTCCCCCGAGGAACAGGCGGAACGTCGGCGCCTCGGTCTTTGCTATAACTGCAATGAGCCCTACTCCAGGGGCATAACTGGATCTGTTGTCGGATCTTCTACGTCAACGGCGTGGAAATAGACGACGACGCAGCGGCTGACGCCCCAGCCGAACAGGAGGCGCCACTGTTCTCTCTCCGGGTCGTCGCGGATATGCCGATCTGTGACTCGATGCAGGTGCGCGTGACGGTGGGCACAACAACGTTCATAGCCCTCCTGGATACGGGCTCCACGCATAACTTCATAGCGGATGCGGCAGCAGCCCGTACAGGCCTCTCCGTCCACTCCAGGCCACGCCTCTCGGCCACCGTGGCCAACGGCGAACGGATTGCGTGCCCCGGGGTACTCCGTCAGGCACCAATCACCATCGCCAGCGAGGATTTCTGCGTCGACCTCTACGTTATGCCGCTCGCCGGTTATGACGTCGTCCTCGGCACACAATGGATGGTGACGTTGGGAAAGATAGTGTGGGACTTCACCTCCCGAACCGTGGCCTTCACTCGCCATGGCCGCCCCATCTGCTGGAAGGACGTGTCCGCGCGACAAGAGCCACACCTCACCGCCGTCACATCGCCAACGGCTTCATTGGAGGAGCTACTGACCGCCTTCGGCGGTCTCTTCACCGAGCCAACCGGGCTGCCGCCACAGCGCGCCCGTGACCATAGCATCGTCCTCAAAACGGACGCGTTGCCGGTGGCTGTCCGGCCGTACGGGTACCCGACGACCCACAAGGACGAATTAGAGAGGCAATGCGCCGCGATGATTGAGTAGGGCATCGTGCGGCGCAGCGACTCCGCATTCTCGTCCCCGGTCCTCCTCGTCAAGAAGCTGGACGGGTCGTGGCGCTTCTGCGTCGACTACCGGGCGCTCAACGCGCTCACCGTCAAGGACGCATTCCCCATTCCCGTCGTCGACGAGCTACTGGACGAGCTCCATGGGGCATGCTTCTTCACCAAACTCGATCTGCGTTCGGGGTATCACCAAGTCCGCATGCGCCCAGCCGACATCCACAAGACAGCGTTCAGGACTCATGACGGCCTGTACGAGTTCTTGGTCATGGCGTTCGGGCTGTGCAACGCCCCCGCCACGTTCCAAGCTCTGATGAACGACGTCCTTCGGCCCTTCCTACGCCACTTTGTGCTTGTGTTCTTTGACGACATTCTGGTTTACAGTCGCACGTGGGCGGATCACCTACGCCACTCGCGCGCCGTCTTCGGGGCGCTCCAACAACACCAGCTCTTCGTGAAGAGGTCCAAGTGCGCGTTCGCGGCGTCGTCCGTCGCGTACCTCGGTCACGTGGTGTCGGCCGCGGGCGTCGCCATGGATCCGGACAAGGTGTAGGCTGTGCGGGACTGGCAGCAACCACGCTTCGTGCGGGCCGTGCGCGGCTTCCTAGGACTTGCCGGGTACTACCGGAAGTTCGTGCACAACTACGGCACCATCGCCGCGCCGCTCACCGCCCTGCTCAAGAAGGACGGATTCGCCTGGTCGGCCGACGCGGCTGCTGCGTTCACCGCGCTAAAAGAGGCGGTCACCGCGGCTCCGGTGCTCGCCATGCTGGACTTCTCCAAGACGTTCATAGTCGAGTGCGACACGTCCTCGCACGGCTTCAGGGCGGTGCTGGTCCAGGACAGCCACCCGGTGGCCTTCTTCAGCCGGCCTGTGGCCCCCCGGCACCGAGCTCTCGCGGCATACGAATGCGAACTGATCGGCCTCGTCCAGGCTGTTCGCCACTGGAGGCCCTACCTTTGGGGGCGGCGCTTCGAGGTCAAGATAGATCATTATAGCCTCAAGTACTTGTTGGATCAGCGGCTGTCCACAATCCCGCAACACCACTGGGTCGGGAAACTCCTTGGCTTCGACTTCACCGTTGAGTACAAGCCGGGGCGTACAAATGCAGTGGCTGACGCCTTGTCACGGCGCGATACTCCGGAGGCGGGCTCGGTGCTGCTGCTGTCTGGCCCGCGCTTCGACTTCCTCGACCGCCTTCGCCAAGCTCATGCCTCCGACCCGGCGCTGGTTACCTTACAGGACGCCATCAGCAGCGGCTCCAAGTCGCAGCCCTGGGCCATCACCGACGGGCTGGTCCACTACGGCGGCCGGCTGTACCTACCGCCTGACTCATCGCTGTTGCAGGAGGTGCTGCAGGCGGTCCATGTGGAGGGCCATGAAGGCGTCCAACGCACGCTGCACCGACTCCGCCGCGACTTCCACTTCCCTAACATGAAAAGTGTGGTGCAGGACCTTGTTCGGGCATGTACAGTGTGCCACCGCAACAAGCCGGAACACCACCCGGTCGGACTGTTGCTGCCACTCCCAGTGCCACAAGGTGTGTGGTCGGACATCGCCATGGACTTCGTCGAGGCGCTGCCGCACGTCCGGGGCAAATCCGTCATCTTGACGGTGGTGGACCGTTTCAGCAAATACGCGCACTTCATTCCCCTGGCGCATCTTTACTCGGCATCCCGCAGTCCATCATCTTCGACCACGACTCCGTGTTCACCTCCAACTTCTGGGGCGAGCTGATGCGTTTCAGTGGCACCAAGCTGCAGATGACGACGGCTTTCCACCCACAGTCGGACGGGCAGTCGGAGTCCACTAACAAAGTCATCATCATGTACCTTCGATGCTTGACAGGAGATCGTCCACGCGACTGGCTACGTTGGCTGCCCTGGGCAGAGTACGTCTTCAACACTGCCTTCCAGTCGTCACTACGCGACACACCGTTCCGCGTCGTCTACGGACGCGATCCTCCATCCCTGCGCAACTATGCGCATGGTGACTCCCAAGTGCCGGCGGTGGCCCGCACGCTGGAGGAGCGCACGAAGTTCCTAGAGGACATTCGACACCGGCTCGAGCAGGCCCAGGCCATGCAGAAGCGCCACTACGACCGTCTTCACCGCGAGGTCACCTACCAGGCGGGCGACTGGGTCCTGCTTCGTCTTCGTCAACGGCCTACTGCATCCATGCCCCAGGCAGCGGCTGGCAAGCTCAAGCCTCGCTTCTACGGGGCATACCTCGTGGTCGAGCTCATCAACGACGTCGCAGTCCGCCTGGCACTGCCACCTCAGGCTCGCCTCCACGACGTCTTCCACGTTGGGCTACTCAAGAAATTCCATGGCACTCCACTGCAAGAACCCCCAGCCCTCCCTCCTGTTCGCCATGGCGCGATCGTTCTAGAACCAGAGCGGGCTGTCAAGTCATGATTGGTGCGCGGCGTGCGCCAGGTTCTCATTCAGTGGAAAGGGGCGTCACCAGCTTCATCATCCTAGGAGGATGTTGACTCGTTCCGTGCCAGATATCCTCAGTTCCAGCTCGAGGACGAGCTGCCTCTCGAGGAGGGGAGAGATGTAATGTACAGGCAGACGTACACGAGGCGCTGCAGGGCACGAGATGTGCGCCGCGCTGCTGAGCGAGCAGCATGCCTGAATCAGCAGGTGATCTCCCCTAGTGGCTAAGATTAGAAAGAAGAGAGTAATTGACTGTTTCCCTTTTTGCTACTCTCCGATTAGAAAGAAGAGAGTAATTGATTGTTTCCCTTTTTGTTACTTTCCTTTGGCAGTCCTTAAGTTTAGGAAGATTGATTGGGCATGTGGCTATTTATAGCTGTAACCGCACATTGAGAGAGGATCAAGAATCATTTGGTCTAATCTCCTACCTCTTCTCTAAGCCACGCGCCTGGGGGCTAAACCCGGCGAGTGTTGCAGCGGCGTGGGGGCATAACCCCGCCGTGATTTACCACGGAGCGCGAGTACAAGCTCCGTAGTCGAGGCCTGGCGTCCCTGCCGCATACGGCCCTTGACAATGTTATAGTTACCACAGATGAAATTTTACCTTGTACCAGGGCATAATTTCGTTGTGTGTACTTGGGGCTGCCTCTATCCAATAAGAAGCTGAGAAAGATTGACCTCATGCCTTGGGTGAAGAAAATTGCAGACAAGCTTCCATCTTGGAAAGCATCTTTAATGAACAGGGCTGGCAGGGCCACCATGGTTAGATATGTTCTATCTGCAATTCCTATTTACTTGCTAATTACTACTAATGTTCCCAAGTGGTTCATCAAGGCAGTGGATAAAATCAGAAAAGGATTCTTGTGGAAAGGCAGAGAACATGCCAATGGGGGTTGTTGTCTAGTGGCTTGGGATAAGGTCACCCGGCCATTTGATCTGGGAGGACTTGATATACCTGATTTGAATGTCATGGCGTGGGCTTTGCAATTAAGGTGGCAGTGGAATAAGAAAGTGAGGGTTGATCGACCATGGACAGACTTGGAACTCCCCTCTCATCCCAATGCTTTGGCCCTTTTCTCAGCAATAGTAATGACAGAGGTTGGTAATGGTAACAACACCCTTTTCTGGATGTACCAATGGATTGATGGGAAATCTGTTCAGAACCTGGCACCAACATTTCTTTGCTAATGTCTCAGTTAGAACCAGAAGAAGAAAAACTGTTGCTGAATCCCTGAATAATGATTGGGTCAATGACATTCAAGGTGGGCTCTCCTGGCACCATTTTGCAGAATTTTTCAGACTCTGGAATTATGTTCAAGATGTGACCTTATCTGATCAGGATGATAGACACATATGGAAGCTGGAATCAGATGGGGAATACTCCTCAAAATCAGCTTACAAGGCCTTATTTGAGGGATCTACTACCTTCAAACCATGGAAGAGAATATGGAAATCTTGGCTCCAAACAAATGCAAAATGTTTATGTGGCTGGCTGTCAGGAACAGATGTTGGACTTCTGATCGGCTTGCTAGAAGGGGCCTACCTCATCCTGACAGATGTTCCCTCTGTGATTAAGAAGATGAGACCATCTAACATCTGTTAACTTCTTGTGTGGTTGCCAGACAAGTCTGGTTTTCCCTGTTCTCTACCTCGAACCTCTCAACATTGGCCCCCAGACAACAAGATAATAATTTTGCTGAATGGTGGAGAAAGGTTTCGAGAAGAACCACTAAGGAGAAAAGAATAGGATTGAACTCCCTGATCATTTTAGGGGCCTGCAGTATATGGAAGCATTGAAATGCTTGTATTTTTAAGGCTGAATCCCCTCTGTTAGTCTGATTTTGTCTAATTTTAGGGATGAACACATCCTGTGGTGCCTGGCTGGAGCCAAGAAGCTCCAAGCCTTAGGCATAGGTGGAACTAATTAGTTCCTGGATAGGGTCAGGTCAAGTGTGTCTTCTTTCTGTTTCTTAGTTCCAGAGGTGTGTGTGTTTCCCTTCTCTCATACATGGCCCCCGTATGAGAGATTTGGGGCTGTATGAGGGCCTTCTTTCTTTCTTTGATCAATGAAACACAGCTCTCCTGCGCTTTCCAAAAAAAGATCAATGATTACTAGGCGCCTGTGATTTTTTAAATAAATCTGGCTATAGCTCCCTTCTGACCCCTAAGTTAGATCATCTATTCTTTGTTTTTTTACGCCTTCCATAACTAAATTTATATTTTCTAGATTGATTAGTTGAAGACATGATGCCAATAGTTGGATCTTGAAACACTAGACGTCTAGTAAACTAATAAACATGCATAAACCGTATGAAAAGAATAATCAAACTATTATAGTTATTAAAACTCCCTTTGGAATGCGTGAATGCGTTTTTCTATTAAAATGAATTGATTTCTGTAAAATTCCTGCATTTCAAAGGAGACTTAAAATTAAGATACACTAACAGAATAGATGAATAAAGGTTTAGTAAATAACTTATGCTGTTTGTCTAACAACAAGATGCTTGGACGGAAGACAAGACACTGCGTGGGCTAGATAAAAGAGTTATGACCTTGCGAACTGCAAAGACAGATCAAAATAAATTGATCTATTTCACTTCTAGACAGTAGACACATGCTGTTTAGAAAATATTTTAGGACCCTTAGAGATTGGGGCCCTGTCCGACGCACCGGTGGCACACCTCTCTGCCCAGGCCTATACATATCCTACCCCTTCCTCTCATTTTCCTTTTTTTCTTCCTCTTCTATGCTGCTGTTTTGCTATTTCTCTGATTGGTAAGGCGTCGCCTTGCTCGCTTTAGTAAGCGCCTAAGCGTCCAGGCGGCGGTCTAATGCCTTGCCTCGCCTTACCACCTTAAGAACCATGTCCCATCACATTTAATGCGTAGTTGGGAGCCTTATTTTTTTCCCCATTAGCAGTCGTTCCTATTCCTACCTAGATTTTATGTTGCATTCGAGTACCTTCTTGAGGTGATTGCCATACCAGTCGCAGGGCTAGGTATGATTAGTTGCGTCTACGGATGCTGAGGCCTGTGCCACCTAGTACGATGTAGTTGGTAGTCGGTGTAGCCCTTCACACTTGATTGTAGTTATGGTACACTTCACGTGCGCATGTGTGGTTACCAGGTCGATGTTCGTATAATATAGTGATCTTGAGTGTTCTGCAACCTAAGTTGTGACAACAACACACTTGTTAGGCCTGCAGTGTCGTTCGTTACACATTTAATATGTTGTACCTGAGACCTATTCATTAAGCAAACACCATGGGCTTATCCTCAGGCCCTTAGATGTGGGGTCTATCTCTTGGGACTGTACTGTCCCTGATGGATCTGGATACATCTGTCTGTCGTGACTTATGAGATAAGATTACACTTAACTGTTCCAAGTCCTTTGCTCCCTCGGGGGCTCGGGTTTTGGAAGCCCTCAGAGACAAGGTCGGGGGACACTTTAGGGATCTTGGGGCCAGCGGAGGGCCCTGAGTAGCTAACTGTTGTTAATGCTCGGGGACGAACTACCCCGAGCACCTGTTAACTTATTACCTCGGTCACGAGGGGCCCCGGGGACTTAGGCTTATGAATGGCCCCAGGACACGAGGAGCCATGAGGACTTATACTTACAAGCACCCCGGGCCACGAGATGCCCCAAGGACTTAGTGTCCAGGGTGTACCAGGGCATGAGGGGCCCCGAGACCTAATCTCTAGTCAATGCCCCGAGACGCAAGGTGCCATGGGGACTTAGAATATTTTACCCCTTGAGGTACCAGAACGCTAGGGCCCCCGGGCCTTATAGCGCCTAGGCGGCCCGAAAAGCCACCTGGTCTTATTGTAACTGAGTTATTCCATTTGTTTACTTGTAATGTCATCTAGTGTTGGGCCTCTCCCTTGGTCGTTGCTAGGGGGTCCCTAGGACTCGGGGTCTCGGGTGCAGTGGTCCTGTTAAGGTGGTCTCCGAAGTTAGTCTCTTGAGTCGGGATCTTTGAGCGCGTCTTGGCTTCAGCCATGGGTGTGACCTTCCCTGGGCGCTGAGCCGCTGACAGCACTACTATCATTTTTTAATCTTCCACATATAGTAGTAAATTATGATATTCTGCAAGAATATGTTTTTTTTTGCAGAACTAAGAAAACGACTGAGACAATATACAAGCGTGTTGATGATGTTTGGAGTGAAGCTGAGGAGACATCTAAAAAGGTAAGTCAAGGATGATGGTTTGACATTGATAACTGTACCGTATTGATTTGTTTGTTTTTATGCTCATTGATTTATGAGGGCATTCTTTTCCCACTTGTAGGTTACTGCAAATATCAAAGAAAAAATGTTTGCTGCTAAAGAAGAGGTAAGGATAAATAAATATCACTCTCATACAGTAAGGACCGTGATTTTCTGTAAACATGTATTCTTTGTGTTGATGAATTGTTTACAGGTAAAGGAAAGTTTTGGAGTTGGAAAAGAAGAGAGTACAAGTTGCAGGGATGGTTTGCCTGAAGGTTCAAAACATGAGAAAACTGAGGCATCCTCACATTCAGATGGCACGACTGAAGATGCCACAGACAGCCATACATTGTTTACTAAATTGAAGTCAACAATCTCATCTGCTTCACCAGTAGTATCCGGTGCGTTTGCAAAGTTGAAGGACACAAAAGTCTCAACTTTAGCTAAGCAGGGATATGAAATCGTCAAGGATGAATTAAGCTCTAACTCTAGCAGAAAGAAAAAACACCAAGCTAGGCATGCTTCTGCTAAAGTAGAAAAGAGTACAAGAACCGATTTAGTTCTTACGCCAACAAAAAAGACAGTATTGGGTGAAAAATGGGAAGAATTTAAGAATAAGGTAGCTTTAAGGATATTGTTCAACTTTGCTTCAATCTTTCTCATATTGATTTCTTATCTGAATCATTTTCTCTCTCTAAGATCCGAGGTCACCCGGTCTACAGAAGAGTGGATGAATACACCAAGCCTGTTGTAACCAAGGGACAAGAGGTACCAATGTACCATCGCAATGCTGTACAGATGTATTTTGTCAAACTTAGTTTTCTCTTGAAGTGATATCCATGTTTTGTGTATGCAAATTTAGGTAGCTGAAGATGTCAGGGAAAGATGGGAGACAAGTGACAATCCAGTGGTTCAGAAAATTCAAGAGTACTATGTGCCCCATCATTCTTTGTTCTATCTGATTATGGAATTTGATTGATTCAATCTGAACTATGCTATTCTATTTATTTATGTTGTCATTTAGCACATTACATTAGGTCTTCAAAGCACCAAGTAATGCACCTGCCAGGTGCATTCATGGCTGCAAATCCATTGGTGGTTCCTCTTCATTAGTAACACAATCAATGCAATAATCTCTTTCTTGAATGTGCAAACCAATTGTATTTCCCCCCTAATACAATATATATATTTTTTGTGACTGACACGTTGTTGATATTTTTTTGTTCGTTCCTTGTAGCTTGAATGAATCTTTGCTTGAAGAAACCTCAGCTGCGGTGACATTCAGGGAAATTCGGCAACGAGACCCGTAAGGCGTGTGCAACTTAACTTTGAGAGACTCGGGACATAGTTGAATTATATATCACCTTTTTTTGCGCAGGTCCTTTTCTCTTTCTGATTTTGTTGCTGATGTCCAAGAAATGATCAAGCCAGTTTTAACTGCATATTCAAAGGTACCCCATGTCTTACAAGAAATTCTATTTGTTTGAACTAGTGTGATTGCTGACTGTCCTAATGAGATGAGCTGGTTGTATATTACTTCTTTATATATTTTTTGGTGAAATATTAAATTTATTGTGCTTATTATGACGCTGGGGAGTTTTAGATAAGTTTATAATGTGAAGTTCAAAGGATTGGTTGAGATTCTGTGTAATTTACATGATAAGTCAGCTCACTCATATAGACACTAAGAATTTAGGCCATTTCACAGTTACATATTATGCTTTCAGGGTGATGCGGAGACTCTAAAAAACTACTGCACCAAGGAAGTGATTGAGCGCTGCAAAGGAGAGAGAGAAGCTTATGCATCACAGGGAATATTTTTTGATCACAAAGTAGGTCATTGTTGAACGATGTCTTGGGACAGTCCCTTTCCCATAGTTTATTTGAATCTAGTATTGAATCCCGTCACAATTGATTGCTATGTTCTGTAGCCCCCCCCCCCCCCCCCCCCCCCCCCGCGTCATTATTGACTGTAGCTTGCTGCTCTTAATGTGGGGAGAACATAAGATGATAAGATCCTGCTGCCTTCTCTTTTTTCTAAAAAAAGAAGACCAAGAAATTTTCTTATATTCCATTGCGTTTACAGATCCTGCACATTTCAGAAGCTGATGTATTGGAAACAAAGATGTTTGGATCTTCACCCATAATTATCTTACGCGTAAGTGAATTAGTGGTGTGCTGATTTAAGTTTGGCCCCTTTTAGTTCATTCTACTTACATTGTATGTTTATATTTCAGTTCCAAACACAGCAGATATACTGTGTTCGAGATCGAGAAGGACAAGTCACAGAAGGAGGACAGGTAGGATTTGTTTTGGGGACTTTCCTATGTTTATTTGGCGTGTATGATCAACTCATTACAAGATATAGCTCAATCATTTGATGATTGATTTAAGTAACCGTTCTTTTGCGTGTGTGGCAGGATACCATCCAAACCGTCTTCTATTCGTGGGCTATGCAACTCATGGACAGCGACGAGGTGCCAGAAGAAGAATCCTATTACCCAGTCTGGCGGCTGCGTGAGATGCAACAAGCTGGCATCAAAGCTCTCATATAGCTATCTGTTCAACGAGCATGCAAGAACGTTGATATTCTTTCTTTTTTAATTTTGGCTGATTTGATGCATCTTCTCGCAGAGTTAGCTTGTAGCAGCGTATACTGATAGCAACTTGGTGAAAATGCATTATTTAATCCAACTTATAAGCCTCAACAAATTTGTAATGACAAGAGTAGCTTGAAACAGGGAAAAAAAATACCGATGAGCAGCTTTAGCCTATCTCATTAGTCTTTCTATCTCACTCCTTATCCACTGCAATGTCCTTTATCTGCTCCATCAGCACAATCCTGCTTGCTGTCCAAAATATTTCTTGACAGTTCTGTAGCTGCAATGCAAATGACAGGAATATAGAAAAGGTCGCTGTTATTATTCCAGACTGTGGATGTCTATGGCGTGGATGTCCTATCATATACTAGAGTTAATAGTTAGTGGCTAAAATTAGTTTGAGACATCAAACACTCTAGCTAACATTTTAACTATTAGCTATTTTTAGTAAATTAATTAATAGTTAGCTAGCTAATTTCATTAGTAATGTTTTAGCTAGTGCATTTAAACACCTTCATAAGAATGAAGATGTAACAACATGGAAAGGATACTCTCATTGACATTAGCATTCTCATCAGAAACTGATGTTACTTGGCTTATTGCCTGAATCTTTTCAGAAACTTGAGTTCGGTGCTGTTTGGTTCACGGATGGTAACGTAAATAGTAACGGTAATGATTCACAGCGGTAATAAGTTTAAATATATTGATATTCATTTTTAATGTGATATCTAATCACGTTGGACTTAAACAAACATGATTTAATGTTATCAGTTACATATTATATTACAATTATGTGAACCAAACATCACCAAAGTGCAAAGCGGTTGCTGTCTCCTATCTGTAGTGTCCACCTCCAGTGATCACCCCCCCACCCCCCCCCCCCCCACACACACACACAAAGCGCTCTGTATTTAGGATCTGCAGCCTCGAGCCCATGTATTTATGGACTTTTTCTGACTCATACTGGCTAAGCATGTAATGCAACCAAAACTTATATAGCATAAGCGAGAGTGCTAAATATCTGTCTCATATTTATGACTCATATGATTTACAGATTTGAAGCAAGCATCAGATAAAGACAAGCAAAACAAGCCTTTGCACTCATAACCTTTATTAATAAATGTTCTATATTTAGACATTATACATTTATTAGGATCAAACATAAGTTTGTAATCACCTCTACATAATAAAAAGCCACTAATTAAATTCTTTCTTCTTGAGGGGACGTGTCGCACGTCCTTTACTTGCATGGTCTTTCCTGCAGTAAGATTTGTACCAACACCTTGAACAACCACACATGCTTTATTCCCTATCAACAAAGAGGAACTTCTCTCGACCTAATAAGAAATCAAGAAAATATGAGTACACACCTGGTTATTAGCTCCTGTGTCAACCCATCAATTGAGTGAATGACAAATGGAAAGAACAATAGGTAATAAATTACTATACCCTGAAGTTCCTCCATCAGCCTCAATCACATTTGTAGACTTTTTGTTTGGCATCCGAGCACTCCCTTAAATAATGCCCGGTCTTGCCACAAGTGAAATAATTGCCCTTTTTCTTCGTCTTCTTCTTATTACAAGTAGTGGTATTCTTCTGTTTGAGTTCTTGCTTGGACTTCTTATAGGAGTTTTGGGAATTTTTATGTACCTCATGAGAACTAGAGGTCTCCTCAACTACTTTTTTTTGCCATGGACATCTTATTCTCTCACCTTCTCTTCAATATCCAAAGAGCCAACGAGGTTGGTGATGTCAAACTTCCGCCTCTTATGTTTTAGAGAGATAGCAAAATCTAAGTCTGTGGTAGTTTTGCAATAATGCAACATGCCACAACCTTCTCAAGCAGCGCACAACCAAATTCTTTGAGTTCTTTCACCAGTAAATGCATATCATAAGCTTGTTCTACTACTAAGCGACCATCAATCATTCTATATTTATGAAAATGCTCCATGATATACAACTCACTATCGATGTTAGGCACCCTATATTTGGCCTCCAGTACATCCCACATCTCTTTTCTAGTGGACAACATCACATAAGAGTCTGTTGTAGAATCTCCTAGCACCTACTATTGCCCCCTTGAACATAGCATCCACATCCTTGAACACATTTTCCTCTCTGTCGGTGGTGAAGCCAGATGGTAATAGAAGCTTGGGCACCACATGCCACCGTCGCACCTCGAAATTTCATCGAACACCTCGAGGACACAGAACGACAAGAGCATAGAATGTGGGAGCTAGAAACCTTACCATGCTCTAAGAGGAAGGAGAACACAAGTTCACGCTTTTGGTCCTAGATTTGGCAATGAGCACGCGATCATGCACGACCTACAAACTGCAAAGGATGATGAAGTGCTCCAGGTAGAAGGCTTTGGCATTGAAGTGGTTGGCTGTGCCGGCGGTGGATGCATGTACCTCAACGGTTGGAATACATGTGGTGCTGCAACTGGTTAGCGCCACAAAGGCATAATGCAGGGCTGATTTCACGGTGTCAATGGCGTCGTCGCGATAGATGATGCATACGGCACCATGCAGACATGAAGGCGGGTGCCTAGGCGGCAACTCTTCTGCGCGGTCCACCATCTGCTCATCCCTGGCTGGCAAAGCTCTGGCTTCGCCCCTGTCTTTGGTAGTGTGTGGTGTAGGTGATCTAGGTTTGGCAATGAAATAACAGTGCATGGCTATCAACCATAGTATATATGTATCTTTGATGCCACCTTTTATAGTGTGAGCCCTCAAAACATTTGGTTTTAGCATACTAGCAAAGCCAACGGTCGAAAAAGACCTATTACGTTTTTGGATTGTTATAAACTTAGTTTTTCTAGTTTTATTTTAATCTAGAAAATTTATATAAAACAACTAATGACAAGCAAAAGATGCATTTCTGGATCTAATAAGTTTACTATGAATATAGTAAATACGGTCATTATTGATAACCATTGGACATAAGGATCATGCTATGGAGTAGACATTCTGCTAATTGATATAACCGTCCTAGTTGACACAATGTAGATCGTGTATCAGCATCGATCGAGCAATCGTATCGAAGACAATTTCCAAAACAAATGAGTGTTTGAACGACAACCATTTTGGAAGCTTGCACTTGCTAGATCCATGCACTTAGAGCCTAACAATGGAGATGATAAGCAGCTAGCAGCAAAGCCAGAGAGAGAAGGGAGAGGTCTTCTAACAAGCAGGACTGCAGGAGCACCTGAGAGCTCCTGTGTTGTTGTGTTCTAAGTAGAGGGGTGTCTGCTCCTTTTATAGGTGTAGGAGATGCTAGGTTCGTTGAATCTAGAGGCCCTCGGAGAGGCTCTGATGGCCATCACTCCAACATCATTGATGTTCATCATTCCGTGGTTATTGATAACTAACACTTTTATTACCATTATTTTGTGGTTACAGGTAATTGACGCATCCTCTAATGACCTGATTATACTCTATAAAGGAAAAATAAACACATCACATTCTATCCGACTGCACCTGCACCATCTGGCCTAGCGAGGCGAACGAGCATGCACACATGTGACACACCAATCGCCTTTTTCAACTTCACAACAAATGTACACTGGGTCCACCTTATAAGTTAGTCAAAGCCTTCCTCAATTAGGCAATGTGGGATTAATTCCTTAACTCTCTAGCATTCATTATGGGTCATGAAATATTTGATTGTCTTGTGGCACTGTTGCTATTGAAGGTGTAACCGTCCATCCTCAGTCCTGTGGCACTGTTGCCAGCACGTCGTGGGTGGTAAATGTCACTCGTGCATCGTGGATGGAGTAAGTCATCACTAGACGTGGCGATCGTCACCCATGCATGCGCCCACAATGGTGCACTATTGCCACGCCTAAGATGTATGGGCCTAAAAACCAGCAGGGCATAAGATATAGGCACGATTATGCCTGGCTCATCGCACATGCACAACCACTCTCTAACTCCAACCCTTTGACCAGCCGCGTTGTGGACGGTCCACACACTGGTGCGCGCGGAGCCCTCCTAGGGCACCGGGGGCCAGGGGCACATGGGTCCCCTAGACCCCATTGTGGTCGGTGGAGTGGGCGGATACTGGAGGCCACCCAGAGGGCCGTTGGTTTTCGGTGGGAGCCCCGAGACATGTGACACGGTCGGATCCATCAGGGACGAGGGGCGCCAACGACACGTGTCGCCATCGGACCCCATCAACGGATTGATGAGGGTTCCCACAGGGTGGGGGTTTGGCTGAGTCATGTGTGACATGGGACCCCCTATACGGCCACGTGGCAGGGGTCCCGACCACACATTCTTCTCTATGTAGTTGGGTCTCCCTGATATGACACACCATGATGGTGGGTGTTGGGGGCCTTCGTCCTCCGAAGGTCCTCAAAAACATGATTTAACAATGTTTTCCAAGTGGATTATTTGAACAGGTATTTTCGGATTTGAAATTACGGATATGGAGCACGACCAGGACGAAGCCTGAACCAGACGAAAGTCGAGGGCAGCCGAAGCTATGCGCAGGGAAGCTTCGGCGCGATGGCATAAGGGGGAACCGACTTAAAGATGAAAAGACTTCGGGGGCCTCGGCAGATTTTCATAAACCGTTAACAAATGTAATGGACATGGATGTAATTTTACGCGGGCTGAATCCCGCGTCTATAAATAGATGAACAGTACTCCCGTACTGTTCACGCTGACTGTGCATTGGCATTTGCGTCACGCTTGTACTTTTTACCTTCTCTCAGGACCGAAGGTACATTTGTAATTTGTAATCATTTCTATTTCTTTGTGTTAATAAAATAAAAATGATTCTATGATCTACATTTCATGTTTTATATGAGTCCTTCGTTATTACTTGTTAAATTTACGAAGGTATGTCTCTTGTGACCTTCGTCCGGAACTCATTATTCCCGAAAGGGAATAATGTTCAATAGGACGAAGGGCCTTAACGTTTAACACTTTTTATGTTGCCTTGTTCTTAATCCGAAGCATTTGAGAATAAGTCCCCAACATTGGCGCCCACCTCCGGTGAACTCACTTCCACTTCGAGCTTTTTTGAACACCTTCGGAAGCTATGGCGCCGAAGAAAGCTTCAGCGACTGGGGCTTCAGCACTGCAACCGCTGGACCACAACCAGGAGACCGTCTCTCTTCGGGAGGCCCGAAGCCAGAAGAGAAAGGCTGTCAGCCCGACACTTCAGGAAGAAGAGCTAGACCAAGAAATCAGGGATATGGAGATGCTACACCAACAAGTACAAAGGAAGAAGGAGAAGATGGCCCGCCTAGCTGAGTTGCAAAGGCAGATAGACGAAGCCTCTGAGGAAGTCCGCCATCTTACTCACGATGAGCAGAACAGAAGGCCTCATCAGAAAGACCTTCATCAGGAGGGCTTCGTCAACGAAGATGACTGGTATGATAATTTCCATCAGGGAAATTTTGTTTTCGATGATGCTTCTCCTCTGTCTGCTGAGCTGCAGGCTACACCTTGGCCTCCATCCTATAAGCCACCCCAGCTTCCCATGTTTGATGGTCACTCCGACCCGAAGCAATTCTTGATGAGCTACGAAGCAACGGTGTCTTCGTACGGGGGCAATGCTGCAGTCATGGCGAAGTCTTTCGTCATGGCCGTCAGGAATGTTGCTCAGACCTGGTATTCCTCCCTTCGGCCAGGAACAATAACTTCATGGCAGAAGCTGAAGGATATGTTACTGACCAGCTTTCAAGGATTTCAGACGAAGCCGGTCACAGCTCAAGCCCTGTTTCAGTGTATTCAGGATCACGAAGAGTACCTTCAGGCGTATGTCCGAAGGTTTTTACGATTGAGGGCGCAGGCACCAACGGTGCCCAATGAGATTGTTATCGAAGCCATGATCAAGGGGCTTCGTCCTGGGCCTGCAGCTCAATACTTTGCTAGAAAGCCTCCTCAGACCTTGGAGAAATTGCTCCAAAAGATGGATGAGTACATTCGTGCTGACAATGACTTTCGTCAAAGAAGGGAGGAGGCCTTCAGATTTTCTGAAATGACCAGGGGCTTCGGAGGAAGATACTACCCGAGACATGTCCGTTCCATCCACAACACTCAGAATGATGATAAGGGGAGTCAGAACAGACCGCAATGCTCCTCACAGGCTTCGGGGCAACAACAAACTTCCTTCCGGCCACCAGCTCCAAGAGGCAGAGGCGCCAGGGGCTTCGGCGGAAGATTCGGAGATCAGCCAAGGAGACTGTTTTGCTTGTTCTGTGGAGAAGGCAAGGGTCATACCACTAGGTCGTGCCATATTACAATCCAGAAGCAAAAGGAAATTGCCGAAGCTGCATCTCAACAAGCTCAGCCGAAGCAGGTCATGCATACTGCTTCGTATCATCCGCCTTATATCCCACAATACATAGACAACCACCCTGCAGCTTCTGTAGCTTCGGCAAGTCAACCTCAAGCTTCCTGGCAACAGCTTCCGCCCCCACCTCCATTGCAGCAAGGTCAACAGCCAGAAGGGAGTCAATACGCTCCACATCAGAGGGACTTCAGAGAGCAGTCCGAAGCTCGCACAGTCAATAGCACTGTGCCAGAGTCGAAGCACATTTATTAACACATATCCTACCTTTGATAGCAGTCTTTCCTATTCAGTTTTATTTTCTGTGAAGCAAAAAACATTGATAGTTTTCATGTAATAATTTCGTTGTTTTCCACGAGGAAGATCTATTTGCTCCACAAGCTTAAGTTGCTGAAGCTTAAAATTTTTCCGTTACCAAGGAGGACCTTCGAATTAAAAATCCTTCGGAGTAACAGAAAGTCGTTCTAAGGAACGCAGAGTAAGTTTGTGAAGTCACAAAAAGCCGTTCCAAAGGGAGCGCAGTGTAAGTTTTCTGCTCAGAAGTCGTTCCTAAAGGAATGCAGAGCCTACAGCGAAAAGTCAACGCTGATACCGCCTAAGTAAAAGGCGAAGAAGCTCCTAAGGGAGGCTTACAGCGAAAAGTCAACGCTGATACCGCCTAAGTAAAAGGCGAAGAAGCTCCTAAGGGAGGCTTACAGCGAAAAGTCAACGCTGATACCGTCTAAGTAAAAGATGAAGAAGCTCCAAAGACGTTCCTAAGGGAATGCAGAGCTTACGAATATATTTTATGTGTATCTTCGGAACAAATGTCACATGCATAACATAACATCATCACATCATTTTGCATAGCATAAGCATCATACATCATATTGCATTTGGCAAGAGAAGGGGATACTCTCAATCTTCGAAAGGATGCTTTGAGAAAGTGACTTCGAAATTGTATAAGCTTCGGAATACAGCTTCGGAGAATATTTTTACGAAACATGGGCAGGCTTTATCAGATCAATACCGAAGTTGTATAGCTTCGGAGTATAGCTTCGGAGAATGTTTTCACGAAACATGGATGGAATTCATCAGAACAATTTTAACGAAGAATGTCTTCTTCACGAAGCATGAAAAGAAGGGAAGGTGTTTTTTCGCCAAAGGCTCAAAAATGGTATGTATTTAAAGTTTCATGCATCGTAAAGAATTCAATAATGAAAAGAGACTTGTATATTACATTCAAATGTACAAAGTGTTACATAGATTACACTTTAAACGTTTTTTCCAAATAGCATCTAATCTTCTCTCAATACTGCTTCGGCGGCCTCATTTAGAAGTTGGTCAACAACCTTGTTCAAGATAGTTTCGGCCATTTGTTTAATTTCTTCATCCCCTTTTGTGTGGGGGTCGGCAGTCAATCCAGCAATTTCTGAGGGAAGAAAACGTTTCTTCATTACCTTTACAAACCTTGAGCAAAGTTTGACATAAAAAGTACAACACAATAAAAGCGACTAATTGGTACCTAATTGTCTTTCGGGCTCCGTACTCCTTTCGGCAGCCTCTGCTACTTTTCTAGCATCATGAATGCCTTTTTCGCTTCTTTGGATGATCTCTTGCGCCATTCCTCGACCGCCGTCGTTCCAGATATCAGTAAAAAATTTGCCACCAACCACGCTTGCTTCGGCCGAGGGGTCCTTGATATCTTCGGAAGATAAGGTAGCTTCGGACTGAGCTAAAAATTTTACATGCCCGCAACCTTTCTTCTCTAAGACAGAAGCAAGACCTCTGGCGCCCGAAAAAGCGCATATGTCGCCACGACTGTTCAGAATCTCTTCGAAGGCCTCTGCTTCGTGGCTAATCCATTCCAGCGGATCTTCGGGATTGCCTCGAGAAAAATTCTCTTCGCTGGAAAAGGCACCGACGCTAGCAAAGCTGTTTTTAATTTTATTCACGCATTCTATAGATTTAACATAACATTTCCCCTGAAATGTGCGAAGCTCCTTAACTCTTGATTCCAATTTGCTGACCATAAAATCACTAAGTTCTCGTTTCGTTTCCTCAAGCGCGCGCTCCTCTTTAGCTCTAGCCAGTTGTTTCCGAAGATCTTTAATCTCGCGTTTTTGAGCTTCGGTTTGGGCCTTTGAAGCAGCTTCGTCTTTTTTCACTTTATCTATCAATGTAAGCAGAATTTTATCTTTTTCCAAAGCTTCGTTTCTCAGCTTGATAACTTCGGAGCGTAAATTATTAAACGCAATTTCATAACTTTCATCTTCGGCGCTCTTTTGCGCTCTTAGTGCGTTGCTTAGAATCAGGCCCTATACGAAAAAGAATTCATATAAGAAAAAAGGAATGATTTGCGTAAAAAAATAATAAGGGGGTTTTTCAAGCGCTTAATTCCCGTACCTTCAGGCTGTTGTACGCAAGACTGTCTGCGAGATCTTCTTTCGTCATGGCGCTTAATCCAGATTCAAGCTTCGGGAAACCAATACTCCTGGCCATCTCTCGGCAGGCAGATAGCTCTTTGTTGTCAGGCAGGCAATACAAGAAATCATCTTCATTTGTCCCATTGAATATTACTGCCCCCTTTGGATATTTTAGCTCCTTTGCATAATGGTTAGCTTCATGAGTTTCTTCTTCAGATAGTTTTTTCCCCGAAGCATGTCGTATGATGTAATCACACATGCTGGCAGGCGCTTCGGGGATGGCAGTGTCAGTTTCTTCAACTAAAATTGGTTCTGGTATTTTTATTGCTTCGGCTTCCAAAGTTTGCTCCTTGAAGGGCTCTGAAGGCCCAGCCTTAGCTTCAGCTTGTTGCCTCGGAGCTTCAGAAGAAGCTTCAGCAATGTCAGAACTCTTTTTTGGAGTTGTGCTTGAAGACTTAATTGTCTCCAAGACATCTAGTACATTTACCATTCTCTTCCTTTTTGGGGTCACCATTGGACCCTTTTGGATTTTTGCTGCTTCGACATTTGCTACAGGACTAAAAATTTCTGACGTTTTTTCCTTAGTCGGATTTTTCGCTTCTTCCATTTTTTCTGTGAATGGCGCTTCGGCCATCTCTGCAAATTCTGGCAGTAAGGTTGGCTGTCCAGCTTCGGCGGCCGAAGAAGTTTCTCCGGTGAACTCAGGCACCGAAGCTGGTTCAATATGGCGTGGTCGGTGTGTGAGGACCTTCAACCTTTTTCCTTTCGGTTCTGGCTCGCTAGGAGCAGTTGCAGCTTCTTCTTTTTCAGAGGTCATGTTTTTCCTTTTTTGCCTTCGGATGGGATAACGATAATCAGGGTAGAAGAACCCGACTGCATCAAACACTCGGTTGAGTCTCTTCTTTTTTCGGCCTCCGAAGGCTGCTGATAGTGCAGTATTTTCAGCCTTCGAATATGCCCCAAGTAATTCATCACTTAATGTTTCAATGCTTTTCAGCCAGTCATCATCAGGTTCAACAAATTTATCTGCATATTTGAATGTGTACTTTAATCTGACTAGTCCGCCTTCGTCAGACTCTTTAATGGTTTCCTTCGGCATTTCCCACTTCTCTGCAAGTGGCCATACCCTGAAGGCAATGTGTTCTTGGACCAGGTCCCTTGTCCCAATAAACGAGCAGACTACCCCGAAGGCTCTTTGGCATTCTTCGGCGGCTTCGTCCATTTCGACCTTCGGCCTTCGCAGACCGAAGCGTTGCCAGATTGGGTGCATAATGATACTCTTCACATTCTCTTGAGCTGTTAGATCATTCTTTACATAAAACCATTCAGTCATCCAGGCTCCGGGCCACCTCTTCCGAAAGGTCGGCACAGGGCAGCTTGACCCGGAGCGGGCGCCGAAGCTGTAGCACCCGAAGTTGTTGTGGTATTGCTCCTTTCCCCAGGGTTTCGTCTCGTATAATAACTCATGAATGTTGCAGAAGCTTTTAGCGTTCGGTTCCAAACCTTGGCTCCTCGCAGCCCAGGCAAACACTCCCATTCTTATGATGGCTTCGGGAGTGATTTGATGCAGATAGACTTGAAATGTCTTTAGTACCTCAACAACAAAGTTGCTCAGGGGGAATCGAAGCCCAGCTTTGAGGAAGCTTCGGAAAATCACAACTTCATCTTCTTCGGGGGTGGGAGAAGTTTTTTCCCCGGCATCAGCTCTCACAATAGATATGTCTCGGAAGTATCGCCCCCTCATATTATCAATGTGACTCTGCTTGATGGTCGTTTTCCCAAAAACTGTGTGGCTTGGTCGCCACGGTCGATCTTCGGCCTCTTCCCCACCACTTTCCACATCATAGCTGTCGCTGTCATCAGTATCTTCGGACAAACCTTCGAGAATCTCCTTCGTGATTTTCTCTGTATTGGTCTCTGCCATCGCTATCAGGAACCCCAGATTCTTCTCCTCCTCGAGACTCAGCTTCGTCTCAGCAGGGATCTTCAGCTTCGTCTCAGCAGCGATCTTCTTGCCTTCAGACATCTTCGGAAACGCTAAAAAATTGTTCCCGAGGCCGAAGCTTCGAAATCAAAAAGACCAGCAAATCTTAATGAACAAGAGCTAAAAATTTTAGTGGGCCGAAGCAAAAGGCAGGTGTGCGTACCAAATGAGTTCGCGATGTCATCTTATTTATACGCCTAGGGCGTTGAAAATTAAAAGACCCCGCTTGTCAGTGAATGTTGCTATTCTAGCAAAGGGAAGGTGTTTTTTCGGACCTTCGGCTCAAGGCCTTCGTCCATATCGCAATCTGAATTTATTATTTACAAATTAATATTGCGAGGGGCTACTGTTGGGGGCCTTCGTCCTCCGAAGGTCCTCAAAAACATGATTTAACAATGTTTTCCAAGTGGATTATTTGAACAGGTATTTTCGGATTTGAAATTACGGATATGGAGCACGACCAGGACGAAGCCTGAACCAGACGAAAGTCGAGGGCAGCCGAAGCTATGCGCAGGGAAGCTTCGGCGCGATGGCATAAGGGGGAACCGACTTAAAGATGAAAAGACTTCGGGGACCTCGGCAGATTTTCATAAACCGTTAACAAATGTAATGGACATGGATGTAATTTTACGCGGGCTGAATCCCGCGTCTATAAATAGATGAACAGTACTCCCGTACTGTTCACGCTGACTGTGCATTGGCATTTGCGTCACGCTTGTACTTTTTACCTTCTCTCAGGACCGAAGGTACATTTGTAATTTGTAATCATTTCTATTTCTTTGTGTTAATAAAATAAAAATGATTCTATGATCTACATTTCATGTTTTATATGAGTCCTTCGTTATTACTTGTTAAATTTACGAAGGTATGTCTCTTGTGACCTTCGTCCGGAACTCATTATTCCCGAAAGGGAATAATGTTCAATAGGACGAAGGGCCTTAACGTTTAACACTTTTTATGTTGCCTTGTTCTTAATCCGAAGCATTTGAGAATAAGTCCCCAACAGTGGGGTCCTTAGTTCATAGTCCATGTTGGCCAGCTATGATGTAGCGCATGGGGTACCCCTACCTAGAGGCATTGACAGGTCATGTTGAAATATGGTTAGTTTATAATGCCTTAGACCCTTAGCACAGTGGGCTGCCATGCCCACTGACACGATATGGCTAAGAGCCTATTGTGATGTGTTTGGATGGAGAATTCGTCACGATGACACGACACAACACAATTATGACGTAGTGAGAGGTGGCCCACCAATATTTAAAGGGTATTCAATTGAATACCCAATTTTTTTCGACAAACAAATTTCACACATACACAAGTTTGGATATTGAAAAAACAAAAATATAGTGTTTCATGCATATATTTTAATAGTTAGTTGCTTATACATTGCTACAATTTTCTTTATATTATATAGGTAGACCTTACTTAAATAATATATTTATTCAAATATCGTTGGGGACTTGTTCTCAAACGCTATGAATTAAGAACAAGGCAACATACAAAATGTTAAACATTAATACCCTTCGTCCGCTAAAGCATTATTTCCCTAAGGATACAATGAACTTTGGACGATGGTCATGAATAAAATGTCACGAAGGTCATACCTTCGTGATTAAATTTATGCAACAATGTAAAAGGAATCATAACGTGTGAAACATGTGTTAGAAACAGATAACATAATTCTTAAATTTCATTATATAGATTTGAATATTTAAACATGACATTTGGATACGTTTATACCTTCTCGATGGAAAACAATAATTCCAGTATGGCTCGCCAGCAATTACAAGATTGCCTGAACAGTACAGGGGCACTGTTCATCTATTTATAGGCACATGACACAGCCTATGTGAAATTACATCTATCCCCTTTATAATCAATTACAACAGTGACACAAAACATCATGGGTTTTTGAGTCATTTGATCTTTAAGTCGGTTTGCCCCCCTTCGTCTTGGGACTTGCCACTGTGCCGAAGCTCCATCAATGATAGCTTCGACGCTGTTTCTTGAAAGGATCTTGTCGAAGGTGTTTTCCTCTTTTAGGATCTTCGGCTACGAAGCATACCCCCAACAGTAGCCCCTTCGCGGTGCTAGATCGTTTTTCGTGACGAGCTTGATCCGTGAAAAAATCTTCTAGGCTTTGGGATGCCGAAGATCCAAAAAAACACCTTCCCTGAGCTCGTTGACGAGAAACGATTAAAATAATCCACGCGCGCGGTGGCCCCATCTTGCAATAGTTGCGCGCGCCCTGGCGATTCACGTTTGCGGACCTTGTGGCCCACCGGTCAATGAGTGTGGGTGGTTGTTTTTCCGGTACGAAAGACCTTGGCGATTTACCTTCCTACCTGCGGCGCTATATAAATAGACGGGTAGGTGTGAAGTTACCATAACATTCATTGCTATTGTACTGTTGTGCTGTCAAAAATTTAACCATAGCCGAAGCTTGATCGTCGTGCTCAAGCGAGGCACCGCTTTCGATTCTGCTTCGTCACCAGAGAAAGAGCTTCGGAGAAACCGAGAAAATCAACAACAAAAAATTTCAAAAAATTCATAATCAGATGGCGAGATTGCGTTCTACTGTCAGGATTGATCGTGAGGGAGATGAGGCCGAAGCTACTGGAACTGTTCCAATTTTCGAAGCAATGAGGCGGTCTGGGCTGGTAACATCAGAGGATATTCCTGTCGCCGAAGCAGGACAGGCTGATGCCGAAGAAACTGATTCCGAAGATGATTACAGCAGCGCAGTACCGAGCAAACCTAGCCACCTGGACTTTGGAAAGTCCACCATCTCCGAAGCTGATTTTCCTAAGATGGTGAAGTTGGGCTATCTTAGTGAAGCGAAGAAGGAGTTGATTCGTTTTGGTGGAAAAGAAACTATCCCGAAGCCGGGAAAGAACGAAGTAGTGTTTTCAAAAGCCTTTTTAAAGCTGGTTTAAGATTCCCTTTGAACAAGATGATTGCTGAAGTGCTGAAGAAATTTAGGATCTATCTTCATCAGCTAACCCCTAACGCTGTCGTTAGGCTAAATGTTTATATCTGGGCTCTCCGAAGCCAGGGTGTGGAACCATTTGCTGAAGGTTTCTGCCGAGGGCACGAACTGCACTACCAGACCAAGGCTAGGGGAGATGGTCTTCATGAAAATTTTGGCTGCTACAACTTTGCCTACCGTAAGACTACAAAGTTCCCAGTGATCAGCTACCGAAGCAAATGGCCAGCTGGATGGAAGTCTGAATGGTTCTATGTGAGAGTTGACGAAGATGAAGACAAGTTGGTCCAGAGTCCGTTGGAATTGATCTTCGGAGAGACCCGACCCCCGTGCAACATGTTACCAGGGAGTCCAAGTCAGATTGCCCTAGCTGAATTTAGAGTGATTGCAGATCATATTGGCACTAGGGACTTGGTGCAGGAATTTCTAGCCTTCAGAGTATTCCCGACTTTGAAGGAGTGGGAAATGCCGAAGCTAGAGGGGAAGAAGAAGAAAGGGAAACTTGTTCGGTTGCCCTATCATTTCAAATTCAAAAAACTTTTCAAGGTACCTTGCCAAGAGTGGCTGGACAAAATCGAAGTGATGTGTAATGAAATACTTGGAAATTATTCTAAGAAAGAAGACAATTGATGACTGCAGCCTTCGGCACCTGTCCGAAGCGGAGGCTAAACCGTGTAATGGATGCCCTGGGTTTTGAATATCCTGACTACGAGCGGCTAGATAAGGGTGCTGAAGGCCAAAAGAGAAAAAGAGTAGTTGATGTTCTAAACAAAGATGACGAAGAACAAACAAAAAAGAAAAAACCAGAGTCTAAGCCAAAAATAAGTGTTTTGAAGAAAAGAAAAACTTTGTCTCCAAAGCAAAAAGCATTTGACGAAGAAGAAAGAACTCCTGCAACACCCTCTACTACCGAAGTAGAGAAAATCTTAAAGGAAATGACTGAATCTTTGCCTGTCAAGCTAAGTCCACTAGGACCACAACTGACGAAGTTTTTTCAGAAGGAAAAGGAGCCCGTAAAACCGAGGGAAGCAGTTAAAGCGAAGAAGCAAAGAATCATCACGGTGACAGAGGTCATTGAAAAGACACCACCAGGAGCTTCAGCTCCGAAGGCGCCAGTTGCTAAAAGTTTGACAGCTACTGAAGTTGCACCTTCGGAGGCTACGGATGCCGAAGCTACTGGAACCGAAGACATTAATTTAGAAAGCATGGTTGCTGATATAGATAAAATTTTGGTAGACCTGGCCGCAGAAGAAGCTGCTGGGGCTACCGAAGAAGAGCCCCAGAACCTGGGAAAAAGAAAGAAGTTGCCGAAGAAGCATCGGAAGACAAAATTTTCAATTTCCAAAACTTGATTGGGCAAGAACTGACAAAAGCCGAAAAAGAAGAATTAAAAGAGTATGCCATATCTTACGGTTATCGGCCGGGGGCGATTCTCTTCGGGGGTGTTGATGATGAGAAGCTAGGCTGCATTAGAGATCAGGCCGGAGCGAAGGTTATTGGTACTCTATCAAAGAGTATCGGTTTCCCAAAGCTCGAAGCCGATATTAGCCGCTACCGACGACAGCACATCGTTGGTAGTTTGTTTTATTCCAATTTTAAGGTAAAAAATTTCTGTCTAACTTTTTATTTTTCATAACAAAAATGTTTCCTAACGAAAGTTGTTCACGTACAAAGTATGCTACTGAGCAAAGCTTTGAAGATGCAACAGGATCTGGAAGATAAAAAGCACGAGGTTATAATTGAAAACTTGGAGAACAAAATAAAAGAACAATCAACTGCTTTTAAAAAGAAAGAGTTCGAACTCCAGACAGCTGAAGGCTTATTAGCAGAAGCCGAAGCTAAAATAACAGAACTGAACACAAGGCTTCTCTGCCAATCAGAAAGTTTCGAACAGGAAAGGCTAAAGCTTAATGAAAAACTTGAGGCCGAAGTCCAGAAGGGTTTAGATTTGAAAAAATCATTGACCGGCCTTCAAAATAAATGTTTGGAATTCAGCAATCAATGTATTCAACGGCTAAAGAAAGTATTTCATTCGATCGGGGCCAGCAGTGAAAAATTTACTCCTTCAGCTGAAGATCTACCAGGGGCCTTCGAACACATCGAAGGTGAGATCGATGACCTCGATGATGTTATTGCCGGACACGGTGACTTCTGCGCCCTGGTAGCTTCTCGGGGCACTACTGCTGCGTTCCTGAAATCTGGCTGTGAACACGGAAGAATTATCAACAGACCTAATTTCAGCCTATCACCAGCAATTCTGGATGATATTCCCAGCCTTGCTCGAAGCATTGGGAACAAATTTATAAAGGTGGTATGGACAAAGAGTGCGAGAGAAGGCTGGTGACGAAGCTCGGAGTCATCTCAAGCCGGTAACAAAATTATACCTTCGTGCTTACCTTTTCCTTCGAAATTGAATTTCGGTTATAATACTTTTAATTCGTGTAGGATGATGAAGCCGAAACTGAAGCTTGAGGAGCAGGAAGATGATGCCGAAGCTTTTATTGGATAACGACGCCGAAGCTGAAGCTCAGTGAATATTGATGAAGCTTAGATGAATGACTGTAAAAGAGATTCTAAAAACATTCTGTAGTAACTTTGACAAATGTAATTAATTGTGTTCTGTGAACTATGTCCATACCTTGTAATATACTCTTACCTTTCCGCCAATGTATGGAATGCTTTGGTGTGGACGAAATTATCATTTTTGAGCCAAAGGCGAAAAAACACCTTCCCTTCTTTTCGTTCGCAACGAAGCAAAATAAACTGCTTCTTTTTTCTCCTTTGCCGAAGCATGATGTTTAGAGCCGAAGCAATTACTTGTGTTATGATGATAATGAACCTACGTATGTCTAAATGAATGTTTATGAATGCAAATGCTATGATGTGATGTATCATGCAAATGAGTGTCCAAACGCATATCCGAAGCCATAACCATAGTCTTCATTCCCGTAGGAATAAACAGTCTTTTTGCCGTTTATTTTTTGGCTTCACCGTTTACTTTTCGGTGTATCAGCGCTGACTTTTCGCTGTAAGCCTCCCTTAGGAGCTTCTTCGCCTTTTACTTCAGCGGAATCAGCGTTTATTTTTCGCTGTAAGCTCTGTATTCCCTTAGGAACGACTTTTGAGCTTCTCCCTGTTTTCTTTTTCCTTTTTTCTTTGCACTCGATGGTGTGTGCTCAGCTTTTATATTTACATCTTTAGGGGATATTGCTCTTATAGAGCTGTAATACGAAAAAGATAAATTACATGCTATGGCCCCATTAACAACCTTTCTCCCCCTTTGGAAAGGAAAAGGGTGCCATAAAAATAACAGAAAAAATTACATCAATCTAGACATAATATCTCCGAAGCTCATCCGTGTTCCATGATCTAGGAATGTCGTTGCCGTCCATATCCTTCAATCTGTAAGAACCGGGTCTTGACGAAGATACTACCAGAAAAGGTCCTTCCCATTTCAGCTGTAACTTGCCTACTGTATCTGGGTTGGCCACTCTGCGAAGCACCAAATGTCCTGGCTTAATGTTCTTTAGCCGAACCTTTCTATCACGCCATTTTATTGTTTCGGCTTGATATTTATTAATATTTTCCACAGCCTGAAGTCTGATCCCTTCTATAGCATCTTTCTCCACAGAGTAATCAGCTTCGTCCTCTATCGAAACCACTGTTCTTATTGATCCCGCTTTTGCTTCTTCTGGTGTTATTGCTTCGTCACCAAATAATAACTTGAATGGTGTGAATCCTGTTGACCTTGATGTTGTTGTATTGTGGCTCCACACCACTTTAATTAATTCATCTGGCCATTTTCCTCTGGGCTGATTGAAGATTGATTTCATTATTCCCATCATTATGATGTCGTTGGCTCTTTCGACAAGTCCATTTGACTCTGGATGCCTAACTGATGCAAAATGGATCTTCGTGCCGATTTGTCCACAGAACTCTTTAAAAGTTTCGGCGTCAAACTGTGTTCCATTATCCATAGTAATGGCCTTCGGCACTCCGAAGCGACAAACAATATTCTGCCAGAAGAATTTCTGAATGTTAACCGAAGTTATTGTGGCTAGAGGCTTTGCCTCAATCCACTTAGAAAAATATTCTACTGCCACCACAACATATTTTAAATTTCCTTGTGCTGGTGGTAGGGGGCCTAACAAATCAAGGCCCCACCTTTGCAATGGCCAAGTTGGTTGTATTAACTGAGTCATAGACGAAGGTTGTGTTTGATCTCTTGCGTATTTCTGACAGCCTTCACATTTTTGAACTAGTTCTGCTGCATCCGAAGCTGCCTTTGGCCAATAAAATCTTTGACGGAAAACTTTTCCCAGCAAAGGCCTAGATCCAATGTGAGATCCACACAGGCCTGCATGTATTTCCTTCATCAATTCTATACCTTCAGCTCTGGATAAACATTTGAGCAATGGAGAACAGACTCCGTGCTTGTATAGCTCCCCTTCTATTATGACATATGGTCGGGCTCTTGCCTCTATTCTCTAATTATAAGCTTCGTCATCTGAAAGGAAATTACCCTGGAGAAAAGACATAATCTCAGTTTTCCAATCTTCACTATGAACAGGAGATATATTGAGCACTGCTCTTTCAAGAAGTTCCACCGAAGGTGCTTTTATTGTTTCAAAGAATACTTCCAAAGGTAGGGGCAGCCCCCGTGCCGCTGACTTGGCTAGCAAATCAGCATGTTCATTTTCTCCTCGAGGAATATTCTTGACGGAAAACCCTTCGAAGGAGGCTTCAATGCTTCGGACCGTGTCCAAGTATTTCTCAAGCTTCGGGTCTCTTGCTTTACAACTCTTATCAACATGACCAGAAATAACTTGAGAATCAGTTTTAAGAACCACCCTTCTAATCCCCATTGCCTTTAACTTTCGAAGCCCCAAAAGCAAAGCTTCGTACTCAGAATATTATTTGTGCAGCTAAAATCAAGTTTTACTGTGTAGCAAGTTCTAACTTTGGAAGGTGCAACTAACACAACAGCTGCTCCTGCCCCGAAGGTTCCCCAAGAACCGTCGCAGAACACTGTCTAAGCTTCGGCATCTTTAATTGTTTCTTCTCCCTGAGCCCCTGGCGTCCAATCGACGATGAAGTCTACTAACGCCTGGGACTGTATTGAGGATCTATGCACATAATCAATGCTTAACTCATTGAGTTCCGCAGCCCACTTTCCAATTCTTCCAGTAGCTTCTCTGTTCCTCATGATATCCTTCAAAGGTTGTGACGAAGGAACAATTATATGATATGCTTGAAAGTAACGCCGAAGCTTCCTGGAGGCCATTAAGACAGCATATAACACCTTCTCCAATTCTGTATAATTTTTCTTTGATAGACTAAGAACTTCGGAGACAAAGTAAATTGGGGCCTGCCTTTTGATTTGTCCTTCGAGCTTTTCTTGAACAAGTGCAGCGCTCACTGCTGAGTGCGAAGCTGCCACATATAACAACAGAGGAGCCCCTGGTGCTGGTGGAGTTAGTGTCGTTAGATCTTTCAGATACTGCTTCAGCTCTTCAAAGGCTTTCTGCTGGGCTGATCCCCATTGAAAGACTTCGGCTGACTTCAACACTTCAAAGAATGGTAAATTTCTCTCTGCTGATCTAGATATGAATCGATTTAGAGATGCTAATCTTCCTGTCAGCCGTTGAGCCCCTTTTTTGTACTTGGCGGCTCCATCCGAAGGATAGCTTCAATTTTATTTGGATTAGCTTCGATTCCTTTTGTTGAAACCAGACAACCAATGAATTTCCCCTTCTTCACTCCGAAGACACATTTCTCTGGATTTAGCTTCAGACCAGCTTGTCTAAAATTAGCAAATGTCTCTTACAGATCAGCAATGTGATTTTGTTGCTTCGTGCTTTTCACTATAATATCATCAACATAGATTAGCACATTTCTGCCTATCTGAGAATGGAGAACCTTCGTTGTCATTCTACTGAAACTTCCTCCAGCATTCTTAAGCCCCTTAGGCATCCAAAGGTAACAATATGTTCCACTAGGGGTTATGAAGCTGGTTTTTGGCTCATCTTCTTTCTTCATCCAAATTTGATAATAGCCTGAATAACAATCTAGCAGACTCATAAGTTCTGACGAAGCTGCTGCGTCTACTAGAGAATCTATCCTTGGTAATAGAAACTCGTCCTTCGGGCAAGCCTTGTTGAGATCAGTAAAATCGATACACATCCTCCATTTACCGTTGGCTTTCTTCACCATAACAGTGTTGGCTAGCCATTCTATGTATTTCACTTCTCTGATGACTCCAGCACTAAGAAGTCTTTTCACTTCATTCCGAGCACCTTCGGCTTTGTCATCAGATATTTTTCGAAGCCTCTGCTTTCTGGGTCTGAAGGATGGATCAACATTAGCGAGTGCTCAATGACATCCCTGTTAACACTACAGAGATCATTGGCTGACCAAGCAAAAACATCTTTGTTGTTGAACAAAAACCTTATCAGGGTTTTCTCTTGTTCTTCAGACAATTGAGAACCCAGCAGCACCTTCTAGTCTGCAATATCTTCACATAAAAGCATGGGCTTCGTCTGATCGGCCGAAGCAGCCTTCTCCCTTTTGTACTTGTACTGCTCACAAGCTTCGTTTCCATCTATATTATGGATTGCCTTTTGTTGACGCCTTTTTGGAGTGCCAAACACTCAACAAGAACCGTGGCGGTGCCCTCTGCACAGGGGCGGACGGTCCGCGCGCAGGGGCCGGACGGTCCGCGGCCTGGTGCGAGGCGCGGTGGTGCTCTCTGCGCAAGGGCGGACTGTCTGCGGCCTAGGGCCGGACGGTCCGCGGCCTGGTGCGCGGCTAGGGCTCCTGCCTGACGGCCGGACGGTCCGCGCCCTGGGGCCGGACGGTCCGCGC
Source organism: Zea luxurians (assembly GCA_029449295.1). Taxonomy (NCBI): domain Eukaryota; kingdom Viridiplantae; phylum Streptophyta; class Magnoliopsida; order Poales; family Poaceae; genus Zea; species Zea luxurians. The sequence continues at coordinate 186,691,979 of JAOPSE010000004.1, read as the reverse complement.
GTACGCAGGGACGGCGGAAGATCGCCGACGGCGCCTGGATCTCGCTCCCGGGAGGGACCCCGTCGGGGAGAAGAGATCCTAGGTGGTGTCTAGGCTCGGGCTGGCCGACCTAGACTCCTCTAATCGACGTAGAGCCGAAGAGAGACGAAGAATTTGGGGATTGGATAGCTAAACCTAAACTAGACTAGAACTACTCCTAAGATAAAATGCGAAATAGAAGTTGTATTGATTCGATTGATGATTACAAATCGGCCGTATACCTCTCTATTTATAGAGGAGGGGGGCTGGACCCTTTACAAACTAATTCCCGAGCTTATCCCGCGATTTTAGCTAACAACCATAGACAAAACTCGGAACCCTAATCTGCTCTGCGCACGCGCGGACCGTCCGGCCCACAGGCGCGGACAGTCCGTCGGCTCATTTTGGTGTCAAACATATGCCCCCCTGCCTTTTGGTGGAGCTGAGCGAACCAAAAGCAACTAACTCGATGTGATCACATCAGTTTTCTTAGGCATCTTGACACTTGCTAGGATGATACGTAGTGGCCTTAGTCCCGATGGTTGACTCAACGGACGTGACTCTTTTAGCTTTGATCGAACTGTCAGTCCCAACACCGTCGAGCGTCATAGCGATCCTGACCAATCCGTCACCTTACTTTTTCTAATTTTCCAAGTGTTCTGGCGTAGCTTCGTAGTCGACCAGGTCTTCCCCTTGTAGGTCATCTTCCTCCATGGGTGTCGGTACATCGTTGGTGGTGTCTTGGTGTAGTGCGGATGGTTCGGCCTCAGGGGTCGGATGGTCCGCGTCCTGTACGGTTGGTCTGGTCTTTATAGTCGGACTGTCTGCTATACCTGCAAAGAGCTGCACAGTTGCTGTTTTATTTTCTGTCTTTATGGCCGTTTGATTTTCCTCAACAGCCTTTGGTCTCCATCTCTTTTGTGGTGGCGGATACTGCGGATGTGTGTCATTGAATATTTTTTCCGCCTCCTTCTCCTGATTCTCCTTTGCTCTAAGGCGTTGTAATTTTCGCTTTTGCGATCGTGTCAATCCCGATGGGCACCATCGGGGCATGGAGTATTTTGGATCGGCTATTTTATTGACAGTCGTACTTTCTTTTTTGTTTGTGTTGGCCGATTCACCAAAAATCATCGGCCCTTCATTATTTTGTTGTACGATGACATCTGTCGTTCCTATTTTAATGACGTCTCCCTTTTTCGTACTGTTGGAGGTTGTAGCTGTATGCCCCCTTGCCGGATTAGTCAGCCTTTGGGGCCGAATTGTTCGGCAATCTTGCTGGGCATGTGCTTGTGGACCAGATTGAGGGGCTCTCAATTGGTCTTGTACTGGAGGTGTCAACCTATTGAATACAGATGTTTGGTGGAGGTATGTATGTGGCATCCTAAATGGGTATGGTGGCATGCCCCACATTTGATTTGGGACGTATGGTGGAGGTATGTATGTGTATGAATATGGCATAGGTAGATATGGTGGTGGAGGTGTCCATGCAGGTACGTTAGGTCTTAATTGAACATTATGACCTCCCGTCCTTTCCGATTGGTGTGGTGGTCCAATCGGCCTAACCTGCCGTCGCACCTGGGTGGGTAAGCGAGGTCCCTTAGGTGGCCGGTCGCTGGAGCCAGCCTTCTTTTTCACATATTTAGACAATAATTGATCAAAGGTCGGGCTAGATTTTACCAACCGACCAGTTGCCTTGAACGTGTTAGTTTTCCACGTACCTATTTCTGGTCGTCGTGGTTTGAAGGTACGTGGTCGCCGTGGCTCTTCGACGTTGTCGGACCGTCCGCCGGAATGCTTCGGACCGTCCGGTGATGTTACGGACCGTCCGCGCCTAGACACCGGACCGTCCGCGATGCGTAGTATGGGTTCTCGCGCATATCCCCTTGTCTGTGCTTGCCCCCCAGCGCTGGAGTTTGTGATGGTTACCTTCAGTGTCTCCCCTTCATCAGGAGTCTTCTCGGCCATCACTTTCCTGCAAGAAATTTTGTTGTTTCCATCGGCCTCCCATGCGTTGCCGATGATGACTTCTTTGTCTTTGTCCTTATCGGCTGTGTTGGGCCGAATTAGGACCTTTTTGCCATTAAAGTCGATCACATTCATTGGGAAGGGCTCCGTGTCCTCTTGAAATTTCAATCGTCCCTCGTTAATGGCCGATTGAATTTGTCGTCGGAACACATTACAATCATTAGTGGCATAGGAAAATGAGTTGTGCCACTTGCAGTATGCGCGACGCTTTAGTTCGTCGGCAGGTGGAACGATATAATCAATTTTAATGTTACCATTTTTTAGTAATTCATCGAATATCTTATCACATTTGCCGACATTAAATGTAAACTTAACCTCCTCCTATCGTTCCTTTTGAACTGACTGCAAGGAGGAGCAAGCTGAAGATTTAGCCTGCTCGGGCCAAACTATTTCGGCAGTGTAAACTTTCTTTGGTTCATCGTCCGAACTACTTTGACTGTGTTCTACTATAGGGACATTATGATGAACCGTTCTGACTAGTTCTTTGCTTCGGCTTTCACAAGCCGAAGCTCTCTGATGTAATTGTGCTAGAGTAAAGAACTGGATGCCTTCTAATCTTTCTTTTAAATAATAGCGCAATCCATCAAAGGCTATTCCCGCCAGTTGTTTATCTGTTAAATGAATTTGAAAGCATCGGTTTCTCGTATCCTGGAATCTCCGGATATAATCACTAACCGATTCATCCTTTTCTTGCCGTAGGGTCACTAAGTCTACTAAATCTAGCTCATAATCACCAGAGAAGAAATGTTCATGAAATTTTTGCTCTAAGTCTCCCCATGACAAAATGGAATTAGGAGGGAGCGTGGCATACCATGTGAATGCAGTCCCTGTTAAGGATAATGAAAATAAACGCACACGGAATGCTTCGGTGTCGGCCAATTCTCCTAATTGCGCTAGGAACTGGCCTATGTGCTCACGCGTGCTCTTTCCTTGGTCACCCGAAAACTTTGCAAACTCGGGTATCCTGGTTCCCTGTGGGTATGGGTGGTGATCAAATCGGCTGTCATAAGGCTTCCGATATGATTGTCCCCCAGGGATCATGCTTACTCCGAGCTTATCTCGGAACGCCCCGGCTATTTCTTCCCTCACTATATCAATGGCAGCCGGTGCAAGACCACCGGCTCTCTGGTCAAACATAGGTGGGGTTGGTTGCATGTTAGTATGTTATCGTTCCCCCCATTGGTTTGAGCTACGTGGTGCATTTCCATTTGCCCTATATGGCTCATATGTTTGATCGTTTCTTTCCGGCCTTCTAGGTGGGGCCGGAAAGCTTTCCTGGGCTCTGGATCCTGAATTAATGGGCTGGTGCATTGCATAATGTGATGGGAAGTGTTGCTGGGACGGGCGAGGATTCAGGTAATAATCCCCCTCAAAAGACTCATGCGCGGACTGTCCGGATACGTACCCGGACCGTCCGTGATTATATGCAGACCGTCCGTCGTTGTATGCAGACCGTCCGACTGGATAGTTTAAATTTGGTGCCCTATGTGGTGGCTCGGGTGCGTGTCTAGGTAACTCATTAAAAATGGGCCCGGCTGTGGCTGACCCGGACGGTCCGCGCTCGCGAGCGGACGGTCCGGACATGTGTAGATCGGCTGGTTTACTGCTGATTTGCGTTTGCTCAGGGTACGTGTCCATCGGCATCCCATAAGGGGGTTGCGACTGGTCGTGACAACCTCTAACCGATGTATTACGTGTATTATCTCCTAATTCAACCTCGTGTGAAGGAAAATTTGTTATACTAGATTTATCAAATGCACGTACTAGTCTCCTACAATCGTTTTGCATAACCCCTATGATATTTTGCATCTATTCTCGCTGTTCGTCTATGTAAGCTTTAAGAGATTGGAGTTCGTTGGTGCTACTTACATTTGGGGTAATCGTAGTAGGTCGGAGCGAAGCCAGATCCGTCGCCCGTTGCCGAACGACTTTGTTGTTCCTGTCCACTTTGAAGTCAGCCAGGAACTTCGCCTTTGCTTCTTGGATCAGCTGCTCCTGGCGCTCCTCGAACAGGAGCTGTTCTTCAGCCGGCAAGGCTTCCCATGTCGGTGTGATGATATTGCTGGTGGAAACCTCAGAGCTATCTTTTGAACCGGCCATTGAGGGCCGATTTGATAGGTCTATATGTGTTGTCCCCAGCGGAGTCGCCAAAAAGTATATTGACGCCTTTTCGAAGCGCCAAACACTTAACAAGAACTGTGGCGGTGCCCTCTGCACAGGGGCGGACGGTCCGTGCGCAGGGGCCGGACGGTCCGCGGCCTGGTGCGAGGCGCGGTGGTGCTCTCTGCGCAAGGGCGGACTGTCCGCGGCCTGGGGCCGGACGGTCCGCGGCCTGGTGCGCGGCTAGGGCTCCTGCCTGACGGCCGGACGGTCCGCGCCCTGGGGCCGGACGGTCCGCGCGTACGCAGGGACGGCGGAAGATCGCCGACGGCGCCTGGATCTCGCTCCCGGGAGGGACCCCGTCGGGGAGAAGAGATCCTAGGTGGTGTCTAGGCTCGGGCTGGCCGACCTAGACTCCTCTAATCGACGTAGAGCCGAAGAGAGACGAAGAATTTGGGGATTGGATAGCTAAACCTAAACTAGACTAGAACTACTCCTAAGATAAAATGCGAAATAGAAGTTGTATTGATTCGATTGATGATTACAAATCGGTCGTATACCTCTCTATTTATAGAGGAGGGGGGCTGGACCCTTTACAAACTAATTCCCAAGCTTATCCCGCGATTTTAGCTAACAACCGTAGCACAAAACTCGGAACCCTAATCTGCTCTGCGCACGCGCGGACCGTCCGGCCCACAGGCGCGGACAGTCCGCCGGCTCATTTTGGTGTCAAACATATGCCTCCCTGCCTTTTGGTGGAGCTGAGCGAACCAAAAGCAACTAACTCGATGTGATCACATCAGTTTTCTTAGGCATCTTGACACTTGCTAGGATGATACGTAGTGGCCTTAGTCCCGATGGTTGACTCAACGGACGTGACTCTTTTAGCTTTGATCGAACTGTCAGTCCCAACACCGTCGAGCGTCATAGCGATCCTGACCAATCCGTCACCTTACTTTTTCTAATTTTCCAAGTGTTCTGGCGTAGCTTCGTAGTCGACCAGGTCTTCCCCTTGTAGGTCATCTTCCTCCATGGGTGTCGGTACATCGTTGGTGGTGTCTTGGTGTAGTGCGGACGGTTCGGCCTCAGGGGTCGGATGGTCCGCGTCCTGTACGGTTGGTCTGGTCTTTATAGCCGGACTGTCTGCTATACCTGCAAAGAGCTGCACAGTTGCTGTTTTATTTTCTGTCTTTATGGCCATTTGATTTTCCTCAACGGCCTTTGGTCTCCATCTCTTTTGTGGTGGCGGATACTGCGGATGTGTGTCATTGAATATTTTTCCCGCCTCCTTCTCCTGATTCTCCTTTGCTCTAAGGCGTTGTAATTTTCGCTTTTGCGATCGTGTCAATCCTGATGGGCACCATCGGGGCATGGAGTATTTTGGATCGGCTATTTTAGTTGCTCATTTTGGTGTCAAACACCTTTGAATCTGTCCAGTTCCCTTCAGCTTTTCTGGCAGCTTCCTGACTCCCATGAATAGCAATAGGTCCCTGATCCGAAGGTATCTTCATGCAAAGATATGCTGGATGAAGAATTGCTTCGAAAGCATTAAGTGTTCCACGACCAATGATTGCATTATAGGGGTACTCCATGTCGACAATATCAAACACAACTTGCTCAGTTCTGGTGTTGTTAATAAATCCAAAGGTCACTGGCATGGTGATCTTGCCAAGTGCTACAATCTGTCTTCCTCCGAAGCCACAGAGAGGGTGTGTAGCATCATGAATCTTGTCTTCTGGCTCTTACATTTGTCTGAAGGCCTTAGCAAATATGATATCAGCTGCACTGCTTGTATCAACCAGAACATTGTGGACCAGAAACCCTTTGATAATACAAGAAACAACCATAGCATCATTGTGAGGGAAATCCTTGAGCTGAAGATCCTCTTGCGAGAAGGTAATTGAGATGTGAGACCATCTTGACTTGATGAAGGGTCCCTGCACCCCGACATGCTGTACCCTTCTCTGTGCCTCCTTCTTCTGTTTCTTGTTGGCCGGCTCTGAGCATGAACCGCCTATGATCGGGAGGACCAGCTTCGAAGCCGAAGCAGCTGCAGCCTGGTTCTTGAACAAAGCCATCAACTCAAAACGTGAAAGTGAGTTCACCGGAGGTGGGCGCCAATGTTGGGGACTTGTTCTCAAACGCTATGAATTAAGAACAAGGCAACATACAAAATGTTAAATATTAATGCCCTTCGTCCGCTGAAGCATTATTTCTCCAAGGATACAATGAACTTCGGACGATGGTCATGAATAAAATGTCACGAAGGTCATACCTTCGTGATTAAATTTATGCAACAATGTAAAAGGAATCATAACGTGTGAAACATGTGTTAGAAACAGATAACATAATTCTTAAATTTCATTATATAGATTTGAATATTTAAACATGACATTTGGATACGTTTATACCTTCTCCTCGACGGAAAACAATAATTCCAGTATGGCTCGCCAGCAATTACAGGATTGCCTGAACAGTACAGGGGCACTGTTCATCTATTTATAGGCACATGACACAACCTATATGAAATTACATCTATCCCCTTTATAATCAATTACAACAGTGACACAAAACATCATGAGTTTTTGAGTCATTTGATTTTTAAGTCGGTTTGCCCCCCTTTGTCTTGGGACTTGCCACTGTGCCGAAGCTCCATCAATGATAGCTTCGGCGCTGTTTCTTGAAATGATCTTGTCGAAGGTGTTTTCCTCTTTTAGGATCTTCGGCTACGAAGCATACCCCCAACAAATATAATTGTAATTTTTTATTTACTGATTATTAGTATATACATATTTACAACATCGCTCTTATACATAACACAAACGAATGTGTGTTGTAGTGGTAGAAGTCGGATGCTTCGAGCTGAGGGAGCCAAGTTAGAATCCCTGCCCATGCACCGTATTTGCTTATTCCGCGATTTAAACGACTTTGGGGCGTGCGTCCGCAACACACGAAGAAATTCATGCTTTAAAGGCGTATTGATAGTGAAGTGATGTGTGTTATTGTTAGGGTATGTATATCGTAGATAATATGTTATAGTTCTCCAAGCACTAGGTACACCTAAGAAACTCGTTTATAAAACCAAATGTATCAGAGTTTTGTATCTTATTCACTAGAATCCCTCGTGACACGGTTCATTTATATAGGTTGTTTGAGTGAAACCACATCTTAGACTACTAAACTGTGCTACATGCGTTCCATCATCAACATACATATCTTATGTTTTTTGCATTTATCCCCTTAGATACTACATAGGCCTTGTCGGGTTACGCATGGATCATAGGGGATTGAAGAAGATTAAATATCTTTCTATTCAATTTTCAAACACTTTGCAACCGAACATGCTACTGGTTATTTATGTAGGCTATAGATGCCCTAAGAGTCAAGAACTCAATGACAGATTTGATGTGGTACACACTGATGATAAGCTGCTGCATCATTCAGTCCACCCAATCCTTTTGCTGCTGATTTCAATGTCGAGAACTAAACCTCTATATTAATGATGTGATGAAAACTTGGTAAGTTTGAGAGGTTATATTCCATGATACTTGTATAGCTAGTTTTCCATATTGTGGCCCGGACGTGTTGGTTTGACTTGACGTCCGTGGAGGGTTGCTTCTGCTCTGCTCTGATGTGCACGACGACCGCGCAACGCTATACATGTTTATTTTTCATCGCATCAACACGGAGAAGACGATTTTTTTCCCACAAACATAAATAAAAATACTACTCGACTGATACAGAATCAAACCGACGCACCGTAAAAAGAAAAATAAATGTGAGATAGCTATTTTGCCCTTGCAAACACCAAATCCAGAAGAGTGCGGAAAAACCTGTGGGGGTACACGGGCGGTTCCTCTGCGAGTGCCTGCGATTCATTGCCACCATACCACACATTAGTATTATCTAACAACAACAATAATAATATCAAGTGCAGCCCCTGCAGCAACAACAATAATTTTCCTACTTGGTGGATCAGCACGGTGGATGGAGTCATCCCAGGTACAGTGTTGACTTCAATCAGCAGCACCTGCATGCATGCATATTACTACTATTACTATGTAACAACAACAACAACAACAACAACATTTCGCATTCATACCTCCCCGCTTCGCACGTTGACAAATGCATCAATGCGTGAGAAGCCTTCCAAACCTAGAGCGTTTGCCATGGTCTCGATACTCTTCTTGCACCTCTGCAGAGCATCCTCGCTACAAAAGGCAAACATAATTAACACAAGGGGTGTTCAAGACAAGAGATGATCGGCTTAATTTGGATGAGGGTACGCCAGCAAAAACAGAACCGATATGTCCAGTTGGAAATTCTACTGTTATTCAAAAGAAAACAAGAAAAAACAAGGGGAAACTGGGAATAGTCATAAATAAGCACCCCATAATTGTTGCAGGAGGTGGTGTCAAGTTGATTCCAGTGCCACCTGAAAACAAAACCACCTCAATCATAAACATAGATAAAGGGCTGCCAGTGAGCCAAGGGGATGAAACACCAAATCTAAAGGTTACAAGGGACACAGAATGTTCTACAAAAAAAAAAAAGTCAATGTTCACCTCAATGGCATATTGCATTTCCATGCCATCCCACCAACTATTTAAACAAAATATATCAAAAGACGGACTCACACTAGCAACTCCTGGTACAACTTCATTCCTGAGATCATATAAGGAAAATAGTACAAACTAGAAAATTTTGAATGTTACTTACCTTGAAATTTCTCCTCAAGAGATAAAATATCACCACTTTCTTTCACTGTGATACTTGGATTTAATGAGTGCATTTCTCCACGTTTGCCAACTACACCAACGGTTATTTCAAGCCAGTCATTTTCACCTTTCCATACAAGATGGCGGGCACTACCATCCTCTAATTTATTTGCAATGATAATTTCATCGGTTTCAATAAAAGGCTCAAATATTAGTGACTCTGGAGAAGGGACTGGCATCTCAATTACACCATGTGCCTATAAAATATAGTTTAGTGTTAAAAATGTATTTGACCACTGACAGACATATAGTTCCTCGATTGACACAAAATCATGCTTAGGTTGTTTTTTCGTACCCTGGACAGGCAATTAGCAGGCAGATGCTGAAACTTCCTCCTCAATGCATTTGTATAGACCTCTAGGTCCTTTGGACAGCTTATAATAGACAGTGTTTTCTTAATGATCCATACCATTAAATAATTAAAACACTGGGCTAGAGTTAAGTAAATACTTACCACAATCTTGCTACACCAGTCGAGCACCCGTCACGAGCTGGTTTCACACATACTGTTTCTGTTTCTAGTTTTGCTTTAAGTTCATTCCAGATATCAACAAGAGATGACTTCAGTACTTCTTCTGTTGCTCTTACATCCTTTGGAATGATACGGATTCCATAACTAGCAAGCTACACAAGTACCACAAATACTGTTAACTTTTTTTTGGCATGGTCATAGTGGACCAAAAAAAAAACGGTAAGCAAATTTTGGGTTATTAACAAATTGATTTAAATTGTCTGTGTCATAGTAACATCATGGATATCATTCTATATTCATGCTAGGAAATCAATATTTAAATACCCATAGGAGCCCGTATAAGAATAAAAGTCACAAAAGGTACATACATGGTCAACAGCAAGTGAACTTGCAACTTTGTCAATGCATGTTCTAGACGCTATTGGTCCTGGTCCTGCATGACAAGAGCTTTCAAATTCTTTAGTTTGGCCACATACAAATGCTCTCAATATATAAGCTAAAAATGAACCTGTGTAAGGAACTCCTGCAGATTCCAACAATGTCTGAATGGTACCATCCTCGCCAATGCCACCATGCACTACATATAACACACAATACATGTACAGCTAAGAAAAAAAGAAACAACATGGACCCAAATATATATTATAAATGAAACAGTCAGGCGAAAGACTCAATCTGGAATTTCAATACTAGTTTCAATACAGACTATATGTTTGGTTTAATTTAAGATAAGGAGCAATATGATTAAATAATCAGAACTTGACAGGATCCACTAATTCTAGAAATATTGCACGCAATGCATTTTTATTGTATTGAACTGCAATAGTTGGATCATTATATATTAGCATGCATAGCAGTTCGACTAGATTAGAATTTTTTTGGGAAAATACCTGCTATAAAGACTACAGCTTCAGTTTCTTTTACATGGTCGATCCACTGTTGCAGAGAGTATTTGATAGGTTGTTCATAAGCAATGTCAAAGCCCGCAAACCAATCATGTTTGCTCAATGCTGACCCAAGTTCATTCATTACTTGATCACGCAAACGTTTTGTTATTTCAACTCGTTCTGGCTCAGTTGCCTCAACACATGCAGCATGAACTTCTTCAGTGGTATGTCGTAACACTAATGAATATCTGCCACATAGAGTATGCCAAGTTTAGTCATTTTACCAAGTAAATGTTACAGTACATAACTACAATATTATCCATGAGATCCAATGATATGCAACACTTACGGCAACGTCCAAACTTCTCTTGAACTGTCACTGAAATCTTGATCATGTGAGGAGAAATATCCATGTGCAGGTGCAAGCAAACACGGTGTCACGTCAAGCTGAAAGCATCAGAAGTGAAAAAGAATCTAAAATATCGATGCATGAAAACAGTAGATTACTACTGTCATGGGGTGGCAGCCCAGGCAACTACGTAGTCAATAAACATGGTATTGTATCATATCAAGCTTAAAGCATGGTATGGTATGGCATACAGTTTTAAAATAATGGCAACAAACTCTAGACCAATATGGCCAGAAATTTTATAAACAAAATGTAGAAGCACCAAGAACTGAGAATAGAAACACAATGAACATGCAAAGTCAAATATTTGAAAGCAAGAGGTCTCACATCATCAAAACCTTGAAGATTAAGCCAGACATTGGTACCACTCATAAGTGATACTTGCCGTTCTGAAGTGTCCCCTCCGAAGATCACAAAAACCTTCTGTCTTGATGTTCCTTTGTGGATTGCTTCTACTTTTTTTGATGGTTGTAGTTTTCTGGACAAAGCGGTCCAAGCATTATTGCATGGAAGAAGAGAAGGGAATCGCGAGCAAGCATGCTGAACAACTGTACGAAGGATTCGAGAGTGTGAGAACCCAACCTGAAAAGTGTTATTTTTGGTTCTGAAGTTAGTAACGAAATTAAGCATTATGAGCACAGAAGTATTTGCATGATGCTTTATGAAACAGCAAGATAATGAGTATAAAAAGCCTTTAGCAAAGCTAATTTATACTGCAAATCATTACCAAAACACAAATATCGTCAGTGATTAACAGTTTAAAGAAAAGATGCACAGATATCAGGGGTGATCATGTACGCTATTTAAATAAGAATTTCTCTAGAATCAGAAATGCCAAATTACAATGTGTCTGATACCATAGTATTATTACCGCTGAAGCTTGTTGGAACAAAAAGCTGGTTTGCTCCATCCCACTTATCTGTTAGAGAATACAACAGGTATCATGCACTAGAAACTGAAGGACATGATCCAAACTTGAGAACAAAGAGCAATAAGAGCATGCTTACCAAATTAATATCCGTGAAAAGAACAGTTCCATACTTGGTATTTCCAAATTTGTCACTATTTTCAGCTGAGGGTAAAGAAGCAACAGGAGAAGGTAAAAACCAACCATCTATCCTTGCATAGTCATGCAGGCCAAGGCGACAAAATAAAAGAGAAATTCCTTGTCTTATACAATCGATCACCTCTGCCGGAAAACGTGGAGGAGAATGATAAGCAACCTGGGAAGAGATCAATGAATGCTTTAGTTGATCCTTGTGTAAGATGTTATGGATTCTAGTTCATAACGAGATAAACAACGCCGAGAAGATAAATGGGCGGAGTCGGCTTGGGGGACTAGACTATTAGAGAGATCTGGGACTAATTCTTCTTCATTGATTCCTTAAGCTCCTTAAAGAGGTACATCCCATCCTTATATAGATAGGAAGACTTGGCCCCTCAAGTAACTAATTCAATCTTATCTAATCTAATCCTAAGTAACTAACTCAATCTTATCTAATCTAATCCCAAGTAACTAACTCAATCTTATTTAATCTAATCTCAAGTAACTAACTCAATCTTATCAAATCTAATATTTATCCACTAATCCTAACCCTGAACCTATCCCTATAGCCTCCATGCCCTGGGCTGCCACCCCACCCTTCGAAGACAGCTCGTCCTCGAGCTGTAATGGGGTGTATGGCAACACTCTTGCTATCTAACTTGATCTACACATGAAAGTGCAACCTTAACTAGAAGCCTTTTACATCTCAGCTTTAATTTATTTGCAAATAAAATAAAGAACCTAACATATACCAAGGTTGGTCCTCATGGATCCCATGGGAACAACCTCGTCCAGGCTGCAAAGGCCAAGACGTGGAAGCTCAGCAGTCCTACGGCCTGAGCTGCCGCGAGTTCCAGTGGAGACAGCGCCACCCAACCAAATATGTTCTTGCTGTCCACATGGCTATGGACCAGGACAGTGAACTGGAGTGGAGGATCAGCCAACCCTGCCGAAGGCCTTGCTGCCCCATGTGTCGCGTGTTGTTCAACACACGATATCGATGCAAGTAGCTGTGCTAGGGAACGGGGGACCGCAGCCTGTAGCCGCACCGCCACTGCCACTTGCCGTGCTTGACGCCGCGCTAGGAAGCCTCGTGCCGTAGCCTGAAGACGGCAAGCCGCTGCTTGCAGCCGCGCCGCTGCCGCAACTTGCTGCACTAGGCGTCGCGCCAAGAAGCCACGTGCAGCCGCCTGCAGTCGGGTTGCCGCTGCTGATCGTTGGTCAGACTTGACCTTTGCCGCGAGTAGATCACGGAGCTGGAGGATAACAGATCGGGCCTGCTCTAGATCTGCTGGACAAGCCAGGTCCTCACGCCAGGTGCGGAGATCGTCCGCAACAGAAGTCATGGGAAAGGATCCCTAACTCATGATACCAAATGTTATGGATCCTAGTTCATAACGGGATAAACAACGCCAGGAAGATAGTCGGTCGAAGTCAGTTTGGGGGAGATGTTATGGATCATAGTTCATAACAGGATAAACAGCGCTGGGAAGATAGTCGGCCGGAGTCGACTTGGGTGGTGGGGGGGGGGGGGGGGGGCTAGACTATTAGAGAGATCTGGGATGGGATTAATTCTTCTTCACTGATTCCCCCTTAAGGAGGTACAACCCATCCTTATATAGATAGGAAGACTTGGCCCCCAAGTAACTAACTCAATCTTATCTAATCTAATCCCAAGTAACTTACTCAATCTTATCTAACCTAATCCTAAGTAACTAACTCAATCTTATATAATCTAATATTTATCCACTAATCCTAACCATGAGTCTATCCCTATGGCCTCCATGCCCTGGGCTACCACCCCATGACATAAGAAAACCAGGATTGTGAAAAAATGGAATTATTTGATAGAGGCCTTGTCACAGGAAGTTTTGTAAGTTCATTTCAAATGAGCCCTAGAACTTGTATTTTAGTATACCTGTCGACTTGGAAGGTACTTCTTGCGGTAGTTAAATATTGTGTCCTCCTTGGTATCACTATTGTTGGAGTACTGAAGCTCAACCTGCAAAAAGGAAAGGAAAATAAAATAGGCTAATTCAGGTTATCTAACACATTCAGTTTAAACTTGTCAATAGATAACATCATATTTCTTCTGTCCTAAGAGGACCATCCGTTATATTTGGTCAAGTTGTTACAATGTCTCCAGCATGACAGAACAACAGATAAGTAAATGAAGACATACTTCTGTTGGAAGCAGAACAACAGGCTCACTGTTGTTAGCAATCCCAACATCAACCACGATGGCTGTAAATTCAGTGCCCCCTTCAATGAAAACCTCTATGATAACTTTATCATCAATTCCCTGTCAATCAGCAGAGGATTTCAGGTCTCAAAATTATTACTGAGTTTAACCTGAATGATTCCAGAAGTATAGTAGAAAGTTTCTGCACCTCTGAAATAATTTCCTCAGCTTTCTGGGCAGCATCATTCACACCATAAGCAACAACTACGCCAATGCTTGACCCAGCCCTCGTAGGTTTGACCTGTGCAAGCATATCAGAAGTTATCCCTTCACCAATCCAACCCTGAAAACAATCTTTAAAGTAAAACATTATTACTTACAATCGTTTTGCCATTTTCTTTGTTCAGATTGACGGTTTGGAACCATGCCTCTAACTCCGGCTTAGCTAACTTGTCCTTCTGCTTTGTGATAGACACAATTGCAGGATACATTTTTTGAACAGAAATTACAGGATATATGATCAGGTCACCAAAGAAGAGCATCAGAATTATTAACCACGCTCCCATTTTTTCTTAACTACTGTGGTAATATTGTGACAGACAAGAAAATCTTTTGTTCCTTTTTCCAAGTATTAATTAAGATTCAGTCCACTGGAAGCGGCAGATTAATTAAACCAAAACTTATTTTCAAATATATGTAGCATAAAAAAGCATAGTGCCCAAGATTAATTTTTTTTACTCTCAATGCCTGTTTTTCAACTAAATTACATATTATGCCCATTAATAAAGATATAGTGCATATCACATTGAGCGCACTATGAAATGACAAACAAACCTTACCTCCACAAGAAAGTTGGGCACTGTTAAGAAACCTTGTGCGTTGAGCTCGAGCGACGCATTATGCTGCAGCCATGTTCAAGATTAAAATCAGGAACAGAACAAATGGATCCACTGACATTAAATGAAATTACAAGTTACAATAACGAAAAACAAGATATTGGTGGACACGTCTGTCAGGGCCTAAGGAGGCCCATGGAGGGGCTGTGGTAGCAACCAGCCATGGGCCCTCCAAGGGAGATTAGATAAGGATAGTTAGAGATAAGATTAGAAGATTAGTTGAGATTATTTAGGAGATTAGTTGAGATTATCTAGGAAGGTTATCAGTTAGTTTGTTGAGAGTTTTTAGGAGAGTTTTAAGGAGATAAGGATCTCTAGCTAGATAGGGGCGGCCAACTGGCTTATTTATGTAATCAATGGATGAGAAATAAAGTAGGCAAGAATTAGAAGGGATAAACCCTCCTCTTGCTCGGTCGTGGGCAGAGGCCCCCGGCCGACGTTCCTGCCCAACGATACCCCTCTCCAATCCCTCACCGATCTAGCGACCATAACATCTGGTATCGGCTAGCTTGGGTTTCGATCTGATCCCATGGCTTCTGCTGCCAATTTCGCGGCGTCATCCTGGCAACCGGCGTCCCCATCTCCATGGACCGCGCCGCATGTCACCTTCGTCACGCCGTCCTGGCAACCAACGTCCCCATCTCCATGGGTTGCACCGTATGCCACCTTCGTCACGCCATCCTGGCAACCGGTGTCCCAATCTCCATGGGTAGCATCGCCTGCCAATTTTGTCATCACATCCTGGACGCCGGCGTGCCCATCTCCAGGGACAACGCCAAATTTCGTCACATCATCTTCGTTGACGGCGTCTCCGTTCCCATGGGCGACGCCACTAGGGGCAGCCACGGCTCAGCAATCATCAGCTCCATCGATGGGAGACTTGTGGACCAACATAAGGGCTGATCTCGCAAAGATGCAAGCCACGCTCCAGAAGGTTGAGCAAGGGCTGCTGCAAATCAAGGTAGCAGTGCAACATGAGCAGCACCAGCTGGCGTTGTCCGCACAGCTCCAGACGTCGGCGACTGTGGGCATACAAGCTGCTGCTCATGGCTTCCTTGCACGACGGAGAGTGCGGGAGATGCGCCGACAGATGCTCGAAGCAGCCTTGGTGACGGTTGACCTCGGCACATGGGGGCGTGACCTCGCCCTTTCGGACGGCCATCAGCAACGGCTCTAGGCCGCTATCTCCAAGTGCGAGCATGGTACGTGTCCTGCGGGCAACGAACTTCAACTCTACGGCAGCGGCGGTAAGGAAGGCACTCCCCTCGTCATCGTCAACGGCGCACTATTTAGCGCCACCACATTTCGCTACCGGCCGCCACAAGGGCGCCTCCGCTGGTTATTGTTGCGACCTATTCCAGGTGCTCGTCCATGTGCTCCCCTTTCGTCTAGATGGCGTCCATGGGATCCAGGTGGCTGCACACGTGCAAGTCCAATGCGCGGAGGGTGTCCGCCTTATCTTAAGTGGGTCAAAAAAATCAGATTCAGAATAATAAGATAAGCCGAGATGTAAAAGGCTTGTCTTCTAGGTGTCTGGTTTTGGGTCAAGTAGACTCGGTCTTTGAGCACCCGTCATGCTGCAGCTCGAGGACGAGCTGCTTGTCCAGGAGGGGTGTAGTGTCAGGGCCTAAGGAGGCCCATGGAGGGGCTGCGGTAGCAACAGCCATGGGCCCTCCAAGGGAGATTAGATAAGGATAGTTAGAGATAAGATTAGAAGATTAGTTGAGATTATCTAGGAAGGTTATCAGTTAGTTTGTTGAGAGTTTTTAGGAGAGTTTTAAGGAGATAAGGATCTCTAGCTAGATAGGGGCGGCCAACTGGCCTATTTATGTAATCAATGGATGAGAAATAAAGTAGGCAAGAATTAGAAGGGAGAAACCCTCCTCTTGCTCGGCCGTGGGCAGAGGCCCCCGACCGACGTTCCTGCCCATCGATACCCCTCTCCAATCCCTCACCGATCTAGCGACCATAACATCTAGTGTCAGAGCCTAAGGAGGCCCGCGGATGGGCTGCGGTAGCAGCAGCCATGGGCCCTCTAAGGGGGATTAGATAAGGATAGTTAGAGATAAGATTAGAAGATTAGTTGAGATTATTTAGGAGATTGGTTGAGATTATTTAGGAAGGTTATCAGTTAGTAGTTTGTTGAGAGTTTTTAGGAGTTTTAAGGAGATAAGGATCTCTAACTAGATAGGGGCAACCAGTTGGCCTATTTATGTAATCAATGGATGAGAAATAAAGTAGGCAAGAATTAGAAGGGAGAAACCCTCCTTTTGCTCGGTCGTGGGCAGAGGCCCTCGGCCGACTTTCCTGCCCATCGATACACCTCTCTAATCCCTCACCGATCTAGCGACCATAACAACGTCACATTTCACATAGCATCTTTAGAAGATCGTACATTGTAGCGATTTTTCTGAGTTTTGACCTACCCACTGGATAACATTTTATAAACTCGAATTGCTCAATACATGGAATGATTTGTCCTAGTAAGTTCCACAATATCCATAATCAGCAGACAAATTTCACAGATAATGCAAGAATACTTTCCCATCAATTCAGAAAAAGCTGGGATGGGGATGGCACTGAATAGGGGGCTAATCCAAGTATGCAACTACATAGAAGGATGGTAGGGAGAAGTTATGACATATCTTGTCAAGAGCAATAATGAAAGAGACATACAATGTACCTTATCAAAAGCACGCTGGCATTCCTTAGAGGGTGTCCCAACAAATGGAACATTTGCTTTCTCCAAAAGCTCCTGAATATTTCAAAGAGATTACGAACATATGGATGTCACACCCACAAATATTAAGTTAACAGGTGAGTGTGTAAACAGCAGTCAACTAAGAACCATTCAAACACTAGCTAGTGCAATGCCAAGTGAATCGTATAATTAACAGGCATGAATTGATTTTTTTCCCTTGTAAACCAGATTTCACTGGTAAGAACAAACCTGAATGCCTCCATCTTCACCAAATTTCCCATGGATCACTGGGAAGACAATGTCAACATTTGTGGCGAGATGCTCCGCGAAGTCAGATAGGGAATCAAATCCTTGGGCTAAACTGCAGAATTGAAGCTTAAAAATGAAAAAGAAAATAAATTGGAATGATAATATTAGGAAGAAACAAGAATTGTCTATCAACAGGTTTACCTTTCAAGTTTGAAGTCAAAATCCGAAGGTGTGTTGGAATATAGCTGTGGGGCAAAACATGTGGAACAGTTATATTACTCTGACTGAATACGAGTTTGTAAAGTAGCAACTAGCAACCGAAGTACATGTCTCAAACAACTTTATAAAGGATAAAAGGCTTTGTCATTTAGGTACTAGCTTCAGCAAAACAGAACATGCAATTGTTAACCAAATTCAACCAAGGGAACCTTTATCTTATTACAGCATATTGAAGTTGCTCGAATAAATGTAACTATCCCCAGTGAAGGTGCAGAAATCCATATAAGCTGAGCACCTTGGAATCGCAAAAGGAAAAGCTTGAGCTGACCACAGGGTTTTCTAAAACTAACAAAAAATTGAGATAATTCTGTTGCTAAGCTGAGCAGAGCTTGGTTCCTCAATCCGGGGGTCTCTATAAATAACAGACAAGCAACTAGGGAGAGTTGCTATAAAAAAAATAGTGTGTGACCAACTCAATTAAAAAATGACACAGACAGCACAACCACCACTCACCAGAGTATATTCTGGTTATAGCATTATTATTATTATTAATAACAGCCAAGAGAATCCGAGCACGTGACGTCACCTGCGCAGGAGATATCGCGAAGGCCTTCATAGCACAGTCAATGTAGTAGCAGCAGACGACCAAATCCTCTCCCTGCATTGGACCATGAAATTTACTCTCTACCATCAGCATTCAGCAAGTTAGTGACTGGCACTTCCAACTTTCAAGAAGGGGGGGACGAGACAGCACACAGGCGCGAATGGTTTCGGTGCACACTACACAGTACAGTCGGCATCAAGTTCTAAGCACTACTAGTTCCTAGCAGAAATGATGAGTGATCTCTGTAGCTCTCTCTAAAACTCAATTGTATGCATTTCTGTTATGCAAATAATAGAACAGGAAATTTGGATATGTATTACTTTTGATATATATCATTGATTATCTCACTTATATGTGGGATCCACATGAGTGAATGACATGTGAAGCCAATGTTATATATCTAAAATTGTAATATTTTAATGGTATAGATCTAATTATTCTTAATAGAAATGGGGTTCTACTCTGTTAAAAAAGGAGTGTTCATCGCAGTAGTCAGTGACCCCTGGGCGGGCGGCGCTGACCCGAATCATCAAAGCAATGAGCAACGGCACTAGTCTCACAGAAAGTGTAGCTCAAAAGTCAAAGTAGCAGCAGCTCGAATCCAACTCCCAGTAACGCGTCGCTATGTCTTCTCAAACCCGCGCGTCTTCGCGCCACGAACGGCAACGGTATCAGTATTTGAACTCAACAAGCGAGGCGAAACAGACGCGTGAGTGCGGACCGCATACCTGGATGTGATCCAGCACCGAGCGCGCGGAGTTGAGGGAGACGCCCCTCTCGCCGGAGGGCCCGCCGCAGACGAGGCCGACGCGGAGCGGCCTCCCCTGCTCCCCCGCCTCCACCCCAGCCTCCCGCTGCTCGCGATCGGACTCGGACACCGCCGCGCGGAGCGGAGCGGGGCCTCGCGCCGCGGACGCGAACCCTAGTGGCGGGGACGAGACGAGCGCCCGGCGCGGCGCGGCGAGGGCGCGGAGGTGGCGAAGGGTCGGGGAAGAGAGCCGGGCCCGGGCCCGGGGCAGGGGCAGGGGCAGGGTTTGGGGACGCGAGAGCAGCATGGTGGGGGAGCAGGGCAGGCAGGCTAGGCAACGATCGTGCTGATGCGGCCGTGCACCGTGGAGGAGTAGCTGGTGCTCGGAGCCGGCGCGGGAGTGGGAAAGCGGGAGAGCGATGTGAAGTGCGGAAGGCGTGGCAACGCCCAGGCCCATATCCCTTTTTGTAGCGGAGGAAGCGGCCGGCGCCGGCTCGTCGTCTTCCCCTGGCTGGCGATGGTGCAATGCCAAAGAGGCATTTCATGATCAACGTTATTTGTGTCATCCCGTCCAGTCTCATATTGTTGTTAATAATATTAATTTGGACGGCCGTCCTCATATTGTTGTTAATCCATAGATTTTACTATTTTAGTTCCGGGGCGGCAATTGCCTGTCGTCGGCTTATTATGATTACGATGCCCCCCTATGTTTATTGCTTAAACTTTACATCTATGGTGCATGCTAAAGTTTGTCACTATATTTTTAACTTAACTTTAGCATAACAGATTCAAAGATGAGTGTTAAAAGCTAACAATAGAATAAAACTTTAGCACCAATTAATAATTTAGCTTTTCTAACTAAAATGAGCTAAAAGTAGTTAAGTGTGAGGAAAATACATCTCCTACTCACCCACCCCACTCTTTCTATCTCCACCCGCATTAATTAGGGGTATAGATAGCTTTCTATATCTATATGCTAAATTTTAACAATTGTATCCAAACACTACCCATATGTTAAATTTAGCTCTCTATTTAAGAGGGCTAACCTTTAGCACCCTGCTAAAGTTTAGCACATGAGATTCAAACAAACCCTTAATTGCTCAGTGATTAATTTATTTTCATATAAAAATTGTCAGAATTTTTCCTCTAACTTTAATGAGAGTGGAGCACTATCTTTGTTGGCTATCTATTTGGGTCAAATGGTTCCTGCTTGTGACTTCTATATTGTTGGAATTATATAGGTCTTGGCATATATTACTCCTAATAATTGGTAGAATATATCTTAAAAAGGTGCACTCATATATGATTTAATGGTGAAAAGTTAGGTTCTATGTTAGAAACTCATGTATGATTTAATGGCAAAAAGTTTAGTCCTATATTATAACCATATTAGAAGTTAAGTATATCCCACATCCTACACCTATACAATAGAGTCTATATACGGTTTAGACAAGAGAGTCACCAGTGTTGCATGACCTTTAGAGCCTCTATCCCTGACCTCGTTGTGGGGAAAGTAGTGTCTTTGAAAGCTCGCTATGTTGAAGAACCTACATGGGTTGGAGCGAACCAGATTTTTGGGCAGCATTCATGTGATTGCTTGTTGATCTAATCTACAATGTTCTACCAACTTCATCGACTCCACGACCTCTTCATCAATCACGCTAAAACAAATTCCATTGTAAGTAACGATAAGGTCCTTTCTGGCTTTAGATCTAATCAGCTATATGAACATGATAATTTGCCTATGTGTGACATATCCCTAGTCCATTTAGTAGTTGCTCTATAAATTAATTTAATCTTTAAAGTGTATGATCATCTAACAATCCAACAACCTGATTAACACTTTAAGATAGATGATAGCTTTGGTGATGCGCTGGAATGCGAGAGGTTCATTGATCGAACTTTAAGAGATGATCCATAAAACTTGATTTGTGGCTCGTTGTTATGGACCTGTGTTAGACCATGAAGCCTTATGAAGGTCCTTTAATTATTGAAAAATAGGTAAAGCTCGATAAGGACGGTATGGTAGCATTAGATTGCATCTCAAGTGTTGTCTAAGAAATTATGTGATGTGTAAATGCACATGAAAGTGCTAGAGAACATTGGGAGGCTATCGACCATAAGTTTGGTGTTTGTGATGTTGGACATGAGTTATATGCCATTAAGCGTTATCATGGCTATGAGATGGCTTATAGCTACGATGTGATTGAGCAAGCCCATAAGATACACCTCATTGTTGTAGAGCTCCATTAACTTGCACTCATGTTGCCTGATCAATTCATGGGAGGGGCATTATTGCTAGGTTATCTTATCTTGGAGGGATTTTGCCACCACTCTAAAACACAAGAGGGAAAGCATTTATATGGAAGATTTGCTAGCCTTGGTTGATGTAGAAGAGAAAACTAATATCATGTTGGAAGCTAGAAAGAATAAAGAGGAGAACAAGGTTGTTCAGACCACCAACTTCAAGAAGATATATCTCTATTTTATTCTTATTAGGTCACTCGAGGTGTCGTCGTCTTGATGAGTATTGGTCGCATGCTTCTATTCATTGTGTTGGTATGATGATCTAGAGTTTACTTCAAAAAGGATCGTGTGGCTATAGAATGTGCAACGTGAACCGAAGATAAATATAAAAACCTGATTAGCAGTTCCTTACAATGTCATGATTGATTTAAATTGGTTTTGAGTTTAATAAATTAGCCATGTTCATATTTGGATGTTTTATTAGTAAAATCTATGATAACAAAGGTTAGATCCATTTGTCTCTTTCAGATTTTAGTAACTCTATCATGAACAATGATAATTATTTGAGTAACAGTGACAAGGTCAATGTATGGCTTTCATGCTTGTGTCATCTTAATTTTCGAAGCATCTCATAGATATGTACTTAAAGTTAATTTCTATGTTACCTATAGTCAAAGGTTCGAAGTATCAAGTTTGTTTGCAAGCTAAGCAACCAAGTGTTGGGGATAAGATCCATGGACCCCTGGGGGCCCACAAGTTAGAGGAAGGATGGAGGAAGAGTTTGCCCCGGAAGGACCCGCCCTCGAGTAACCCTGAGGCACCGGGCCCGTGGTTGGGTGAGGTGGAGCTAGAAGGGGGTCGAGCAAACCGAGAGGAAGCCACTTGAGTGGATTTCGCACCAGGCCCGGGATTGCCCCATCATAAATAGCTGACCACATTAAATATGTTTAGCCCCAAGCCACGGTGAGGAAGTTGGTCGTCCTTCCACTCATGACCCACAAACCTGAGCTAGAACCCCACTCATCACCTATGAGGTTGTAGGCCTGCGACCCACTAATGGCTTACCGAACCTAGGCCCGAGTCCCCTGGCGGTCTACCGGACCTACAACGTGATGAGCCGTGAGGAGGCTTAGGCTACGAAGGCCAAGGGTCGGCATGACATAGAAAGAGTAATGATGAACTACCGACCAGAGGCGACAACTTGAGTCTATCATCATAACTCCTGCACACGTCAGCATAACCGATGCCTACACATGTTAGCATAACTGGCTCCACTCCGTAGCCAACCTATGCTGGAAGACGGGACGAAGGCGCACCCGATCAGAAGATCCACGCGAAGGCCAAGGGAGATGATTATTGTCTGTTACAATGTTTAATGCTCAATGTTGTACATTATTTAATACTAGATTGTTGGGACCACCTGTCAGAACCCAACACCCCAGTATGTGCCCCCTTAGGCCTTGTCCGATTAGCTCTTAATCCATATGGATTGAGTGAGATTAGGTGGGTTTAAATCCCAATCAAGTTAAAGTTCTTCTAAATTTTTTTCAATCTCATCCAATCCATGTATAATGAAAATAACCGAACAATGCCTTAAAAGGGAGGACACAATGTTAAAAGAACAATGTTAAGTCATCAAGACATGTGCAAAGACAGGGGTGGAGGGCCCAGTATGGCTTAGTATTGCCTAGGCAATACCTTGGGCCGGTCCACTAAGAGATTAGAGATTAGGATTTAGCTAAGACAGTCGTACGCCCGTCCGGCCGTCGGCGCGTCCCGCACAGCCGCACAGACACAGACCGCACTCCCGCTCGGCTGCTCCTGCCGGCGCGCCTGCTCCGCTGCTCCTGCTCGCGGTCGCTTGTCCCACGCGCCCGGCGGCTTGTCCCGCCCCACCCGGCGGCCGGCTGCTTGTTCCACCAACCCGCCCCGCTGTAGGAATGCAAGACGGTCTCGTACGAGTGGACAGGCAAGTGCCGGAGCTGCTAGGGATGGGATTGGTCAGCTACTTCAGGAATAAGGGCAAGGAGACCATTTGCAAGTGTGTGCCATGCGCCGGGATTGGTAAGATGAGATTTCTCCAACTTGATTTCCTTGTATGGTACAATATCGATGTTTTAAAGAGTAAAACATCTAGAGAGAACGAGAACAAAGGTACCCAGAAGTTCGCACCAGTAAATCTATCATGCTTTCGCACAATAGGTGAACTAAAATCAAGACTTGAGCTTTGTGAAGATATGATGTCATTGTGATGAACTCGGCTGCGGAGAAGCCATTATGGCTGAGTATGGCACAGTGTTTTAAATAGCGGGAAATTGAATTTATCCCCAAACTTCCAAAAAGTGCAAATATCGGGATATATCGCGATATAGCCGGATGTATCGGGATATATCGGGCTAAACGGCGTAACTTTTCGCTGCTAAGAAGGATATATCGGGATATATCAACCGCTATAGCCGATTATTTAAAACCTTGGTATGGCATCAGCCATGCCTAAATTTTTAAAATCTTCATAGCTTCCTTTTATAAACATTAAGATGCATGTGGTGCAGTGGTTAATCCTTAGCGTATGAGACATCAAGTTGCTTGTTTGATTTCTATGTGCATAATATTTTTTTCTTTTTTCCCTACTAGCTAGCTATACCTTAATTTTCTTTTGTCCCCCGCCACTGTGCAAAGATGATTGAAGTTTGCCACAAAATGAAGAAACTCAAGAGTAATATCTATGGATTATATAAACACAACTTAAAATATGACAAATCGATTTACAAAAGGTGTCTATCTCAAAATACGGTAGATTTACATAAAGAAGATGGTGAGTTAAACCCAATTGTGGTTGGAGATCCTGCCTTGTTGCTCCTCCGGCAGCAATCCCGGGATGAATGGCACCCCGAACTTGGAGATGAACTGCTGGCCCTGCATGAAGGTCTCGACGGTGAACTCCTTCTGTGCCTCCTCATAGGTGACGGTCTTGATGCCTCCCCATTTGGCGCGCTTGCTCATGTCGGTGCCAGCGCCGCGGTTGTCCACCTCCGCGTAGAAGAGCGTCTCGAGCGCGAAGTCGCCGTTCCACTCCAGCCAGCCCTTAGGGTCGATGAAGCCGCCGATGTCGTTCTGGATGTAGAGCGTCCGGGAGTACTCCTTCCAGGGGCGGGCCAGGTACGTGGGGATCTTCCCGCCGGCGTCCGCCTCGAAATCCGGGTGCGGCTCGATGGTGCAGTTGCGCAGCACGGTGTCGCCCACGGAGCGCTTGTCCACTCGCCCCTGCGCCGTGATGATGTTGGCCTGGTTCGCCATGGGCTTCCGGGGCTGGATCAGGCAGTTCTGCAGCACCACCTGGGAGTTGCCGAAGATGAAGTCGATGGTGCCGGTCACCCAGCAGTCGCGGAAGAACTGCCGCTGCGCATGCGTGTACAACGTGTCCTGGTAATAGCCGTCGAAGTTGCACCGGTAGAACACCGCCTAGTCGCTCTGCACGCGCAGCGCCACCGCCTGGTGGTTCTCGGGCCCCGCCGTATTATCCACCCGGATGTCCCGCATGAAGAACCCGTTGTCGATCGCCTCCATGGTGGCCGTGTCCTTGGTCGTCAGGTTCATCTTGAAGTTCTTGTTCCCCGTGATAATGGTCTTCTCGCCGCCGTCGCCGATGAAGGCCACGTTCGTCTGGGGACAGCCAACTGTGTCACGTACTCCTTGTACGTGTCGGCCTTCACGTAGACCACGTACAGGGCAGCGTTCTTGACAGGCACCTTCTCCAGTGCCTCCGATCCCTGATCGTCTTCACGTCGCCGCTGCCGTCTGCCGCCACCGTGACGTTGGGCTTGAAGTCCGACGAACCCGCGGGGATGTCAGCGGCAAGGAGCCGCTGCCTGGCGGGGTCGGCTGGCTCCGGCGTGTGCATTAGGCGGCGGCCGATGCTGAGCCCTCCCAGCATGTCGGAGAACTGGTCCACCACCGCCAGGATGTCCTCCGTCAGATCCTGCGTTGAACGTAACCATCCGTCAGCGCCTTCTGCATCTTGGCGGAGGCCTCGGTGGTTACGTTCCTCATATATTTTCTTATTATATTACCGTACGTACCTCTACACTGTTTTGTCATGGTCATGGCTATAGGGATTTTTCATCTCTCACCAGCTGGTTTGATTGTTAGATTGGATTTAGTCAATTAATGCAATAGCATGCTTGTAAAGAGTCATCAAGTACATCTATCCTTTAAGCACGTACATGTCAGTAGGTGACCGGCCGTAAGGTCATGTATTTCATTTAATGTGATACACATGTTTAGTCGTAGTCTTTCCTAAGGCTGGGTATTTTTTCACTAACACCGAAAAAACCGAACCAAACTTTTAAAAACCAAATCAAAATTTCAGTGTTCCACGCCGGGTTCGATTTTAATTTATATAAATTTCAATCTATGGCGTCGGTTTCAGTTTTAGCCCACCGAAAAAACTAATGTATAAGCTCAACTACCATTCGGTCCACCAAATAGAAACACAAGGGTGTGCAGTGCGCCACGGGAGATTTCAGCCCAACCCAAAAAAAAAAAAAATTGGCCTACCATCCCCATCTCAGCTAGTAGTATAGTACTATCAAGATCAAGGACGCTTGATGATTACATTGTCGTGTCGACGTTCTATGTTAATTTGGTCTTGTCTGGTCGCGTGTCAGTTAAAAGAGAATCCGTGCAGTAGACATGTACGTGAAGCCCACCACGCGAGGCAACAACGATCGTTGTTATGCAGTTTTTCAAGTCTTTTGGTAAAACCGAAAACCGAAGTGAATAAAGCGAACACTAAACTACTTGGTTTTTGTATCTACATTACACCGATTGGTTCACTATTTCTAAAAATCAAAGTTTTTTAAAACCAATAAAATTAAGCCGAACTTTCGATTTCCACCGATTGCCTAGGCCTAGTGTTTCCTTCTTGTTCTTGAGGTGGCTGCCAAACTTCCAAAGGGACAAGTATGATAACCTAGCGTCTATGTACGCTAAGGTCTGAGGCACATGGTATAATATAATTGGTGGCTTAATGTATTTTTATGGTACACAACGTGTGCGTACGCGTAGCTACAAGGTAGTTGTATATACTGTATATAGTGGTCTCAGGTGCCATGTAGCCTAAGTCATGTGCCAATATGCTAAGCTAGACTCGTAATACTGTCCATTACACATTTAATGCGCTACACCTAATATTATTTACCCATTAAGATGTCGCTAAGAGATAGTATTCAAGCCATTAGATGTAGGGTCCATCTCTCAAGGCCACACTATACTTGATGGGTCTGGCACGCTACTTTGTTTCATGTCACATGAGCCTTAGCCAGCCTAAGTCCTCAACTCCTAGGGTACCCCTGAGCTCGAGAGACATGGGTCCCTATATTTAGAGTATGTGGTCGGGAACTTTAGGTCTTCAATTCCTATGAAATGTCTAAGCGGTCAAGTGGTACATGAAAGGGAAATGTGCCCTTGGGCCATTTCTATTTGTTTTGATGATTAAATGTTCAACACATTACTACGGACTAACAACTCCACATATGAGCATAAGCACATGTGTTTGTAAGGTAAATTGAGAAATATAAGAAAAGTGCATTTTAGAGCTTATTGCAAATTAAATCCTATTGCAATGAAGGAACAAAGTTATGACTCTAGTACTTAGTCAATTGTTTTAAGTACTAAACTTGTTTGTCTAAGTGCTAGGGACCATATGAAAATGAGCACAAAAGGAGCAAGGAAGTTTGGTTAAGATCGACCAAACATGTGCAAGTCTGGGTCACACTGAACATTGTCCGGTGCCCAGGCTGGACAGCCGGCGAACAAGCCACTATCAAGAATCTGCTGGACGTTGCGGCTAAAATTCATTGAATTGTCTAGTATGACAGTCGTGCGTCTGTGCCAACAGTTGATCGCACGATCAGCGCCAGCCACGTTAGCTCGACAATGGTCGCCAGGCTGCACCGGACTATCCGGTGTGCCAAGCGACCGACGATGACCAACAGCTAGCGACGGTCGGCTCGTTTGTTTAAGGCAGAAAATTGTTGATTGTTGAGTGTCCGGCGCACCGGGGACATAAGACAACTAGGGCCTTCCAAATGAAGATCAAACAACTCCTTGGTCCCTTGGGGCTATAAAAGGACCCCATACGTATGGAGCTGTTACCCAAGCACCCTTTGAGCACACTACAACTCCAAACCTTTGCAACCACACTTTTGATTTGTTAGAGAGACATTTGGGCGCGTTCTTGAGCTGTAACTCTATCGTTTTGTTTTGTGCGCTCTCACTTTTCACTTGTGTGCGTTTCTACTCCTATCCTTACTCCGGTTTTGATTGTAAACATTTGTGTAAGGCATGAAAGACTCCAATTTATGGAGATTCCTCACAAAGAGATTTTGGTATAAGTAAGATATCTGTGGCACTCAAGTTTGATCTTTGGATCACTTGAGAGGGGTTGAGTGCAACCCTTAACCAAAGAAGGTTACCACAATGTGGAGTAGGCATTGGCCAAACCACGGTAAAAATCGTTGAAAGGGAAATAGGGTCAAACCTTTTCCTATAAATGATTTTGGTGGTTGAATGCCCAACACAAATATTAGACTAACTAGTTTGCTCTAGATTATATATTCTACAGGTGCCAAAGGTTCAACTCAAGCCAATAAAACGATCAAAGTTAGGGTTCAAAAGAAAGGAGCAAAAGAAACCGAAGAGAACCCTGGTCTGGCGCACCGGACTGTTCGGTGTGCCACCGGACAGTGTCCGGTGCACCAGGGGCGAGCGACTTCAAACTCTTCACCTTCGGGTTTCTAGGACTGCACTCCGCTATAATTCACCGGACTGTCCGGTGTGCTAGCGGAGCAACGGCTAGCGAGCGCAACGGTCAACTCCAACGGTCGCCTGTAAACGTGAACACTGCGCGGACAGTTTGCGCAGAGTCAGAGCATCGCCAGAAGGCGCACCGGACAGTGAACAGTGCCTGTCCGGTGCGACACCGGACTATCCGGTGCCCCAAGAAGTTAGAGCTCCAACGGTCAAAACCGTCAGAACCCTAACAGTTGGGTGACGTGGCTGGCACACCGAACAGTGTTCGGTGATGCACCAAACTGTCTGATGCACCCATCGACAGCAGCCATCCCCAATGGTTGAATTGGTGGTTGTGGCTATAAATACCCCCCAACCACCACCACTCTAAGTATCCAAGTTTTTCAGACATCCCATTCAATACAAGAGCTAGTGCAATCAATACAAGACACAATTCAAAAGAATCAAAGCCTCTCCAAGTCCCAAATTCACTCCAAAATTCTTTGAGCTCTTGTTCTTGGATCGCTTTGTTCTTCCTAATTCTTGTTCTTCAAGTGACTTGTAATCAAAGCAAGAGACACCAATTGTGTGGTGGTCCTTGTAGGGTCTAAGTGACCCGTTTGATTAAGGAGAAAGCTCATTCGGTCTAGGTGACCGTTTGAGAGAGAGAAAGGGTTGAAAGAGACCCGGTCTTTGTGACCACCTCAACGGGGAGTAGGTTTTCAAAAACCGAACCTCGGTAAAACGAATCACCGTGTCATCCGCTTCATTTGCATTTGATTTGTTTTTCCCTCTCTTTCGGACTCGGTTTTATTTCTAACGCTAACCTCGACTTGTAGTGTGTGCTTAAGTTTATAAATTTCAGATTCCGCCTATTCACTCCCCCCTCTAGGCGACTTTCAATTGGTATCAGAGCCTGGTACTTCATTAGAGTCTAACCACTCGAAGTGATGTCGGGAGATCACGCCAAGAAGGAGATCGTGACCGGCGACAAGCCCGCCACAAGCCATGGTAAAGCTCCATCAAAGGAGTCCGGCAACAAGCTAAAGGAGGGATCACCTCCTCACAAGTCACATCGGAGTGGCGACAAGAAAAAGAAGATGAAAAAGGTGGTCTACTACGAGACCGATTCTTCGTCGCCATCCACCTCCGGCTCTGACGCGCCGTCCGTCACTTCTAAGCGCCATGAGCGCAAGAAGTTTAGTAAGATCCCCCTACGCTATCCTCGCATTTCTAAATGCATTCCTCTCCTTTCCGTCCCATTATGTAAACCACCGGTTTTTATGGTGAAGATTATTGTATGTGGAGTGATAAAATGAGGCATCATCTAACCTCACTCCACGCTAGCATATGGGACATAGTTGAGTTTGGAGCGTAGGAACCATCAGTGGGGGATGAAGGTTATGATTCGGACGAGGTAGCCCAAATCAAGCACTTTGATTCTCAAGCAACTACTATACTCCTCGCCTCTATATGTCGAGAGGAGTATAATAAGGTACAAGGGTTGAAGAGTGCCAAAGAGATTTGGGACGTGCTCAAGACCGCGCACGAAGGAGACGAGGTGACCAAGATCACCAAGCGGGAGACAATCGAGGGGGAGCTCGGTCGGTTCGTCCTCAACCAAGGAGAGGAGCCACAAGCAATGTACAACCAGCTCAAGACCTTGGTGAACCAAGTGCGCAACCTCGGGAGCACAAAATGGGATGACCATGAGATGGTCAAGGTTATTCTAAGATCACTCGTTTTTCGTAATTCTACGTAAGTTCAATTAATTCGTGGTGATCCTAGATATAAGTTAATGTCTCCCGAGTAAGTTATAGGAAAGTTTGTGAGCTTTGAGTTGATGATCAAAGGCTCCAAACAAATCATCAACTTAGAGCAAGGCGGCACCTCCACACCTAAGGTGCAACCCATCGCATTCAAGGTGACGGAGGAGAAGAAAGAAGAGTCTACACCAAGTAGGCTCCCCATTGACGCCTCCAAGCTTGACAATGAGGAGATGGCGCTCATCATCAAGAGCTTCCGTCAAATCCTCAAACAAAGGAAGGGGAAGGACTACAAGCCCCATTCCAAAAGGGTGTGCTACAAATGTGATAAGTCCGGTCATTTCATTGCTAAATGTCTATTATCTAGTGATAGTGACAGGGGCGACAACAAGAAGGGAAAGAGAAAGGAAAAGAAGAGATACTACAAGAAGAAGGGCGACGATGCCCACGTGTGTCGGGAATGGGACTCTGATGAGAGCTCCACTGACTCCTCCTCCGACGAGGATGCCGCCAACATCGCCGTCAACAAAGGCCTCCTCTTCCCCAACGTCGGCCACAAATGCTTCATGGCGAAGGACGGCAAGAAAAAGAAGGTACAAGCTAGAACCACCCCCAAGTATACTACATCTAGTGATGAGGGTAGTTCTAGTGATGATGAAGAAAACTTGCTTAGTCTTTTTGCCAACCTTAACATGTAACAAAAGGAAAAATTAAATGAATTAATAGGTGCTATTCATGAGAAGGATGGACTCTTGGATAGCCAAGAGGAATTCCTTATTAAGGAAAATAAGAAGCATGTTAAGGTAAAGAATGCTTATGCTCAGGAAATAGAAAAATGTGAAAAATTGACTAATGAGCTTAGCATTTGCCATGACACTATCTCTAACCTTAGAATTGAAAATGCTAACTTATTTGCTAAGGTTGAGAAGTTAAATGTTTGTGATGATTCAATTGTAAATCTTAGAAATGAAAATGATAGTTTAATTGCTAAGATTGATAAATTGAATGCATCACTGTCTAGCCTTAAAATTGAGAATGATAAATTAATCTCTAAGGCTAAAGATCTAAATGTTTGCAATGATACTATTTCCTGTCTTAAAGATGAAAATGTCATGCTAAAATCTAAGATAGATGAATTAAATTCTTGCAAACCTTCTACATCTACTGTTGAGCATATTTCTATTTGCACTAGATGTAGAGACATTAATGTTGATGCTATTCATGATCACCTAGCTTTAATTAAACAACAAAATGATCACATAGCTCAACTAGCTACAAAAATTAATGAGCATGAAATAGAAAATGAAAAATTTAAATTTGCTAGGAGCATGCTCTATAATGGGAGACACCCTGACATTAAGGATGATATTGGCTTCCAACAAGGAGACAATGTCAAAATTAATGCCCCTAAGAAATTGTCCAACTTTGTTAAGGGCAAAGCTCCCATGATTCAGGATAACGAGGGCTACATTTTATATCCTGCTGGTTATCCTGAACATAAAATTAGAAGAATTCATTCTAGGAAGTCTCATTCTGGATCTCATCATGCTTTTATGTATAAGAATGAGGCATCTAGTTCTAGGCAATCAACCCATGTTAAATTGCCTAAAAAGAAATATCCTGTTGCATCAAATGAATCTAACATTTCATTTAAGACTTTTGATGCATCTTATATGCTTACTAACAAATCAGGCAAAATAGTTGCCAAATATGTTGGGGGCAAACACAAGGGCTCCAAGACTTGTGTTTGGGTACCCAATGTGCTTGTTTCTAACGTGAAAGGACCCAAGACTGTTTGGGTACCTAAGAACAAGGCCTAAAACTGTTTTGCAGGTTTATGCATCCGGGGGCTCAAGTTGGATCATTGATAGCGGATGCACAAATCATATGACTGGGGAGAAAAGGATGTTCTCCTCCTATGAGAAAAACCAAGATTCCCAAAGAGCCATCACATTCGGGGATGGAAATCAAGGTTTGGTCAAAGGACTTGGTAAAATTGCTATATCACCTGACCATTCCATTTCCAATGTTTTTCTTGTAGACTCTTTAGATTACAATTTGTTTTCAGTTTCTCAATTATGCAATATGGGCTACAACTGTCTTTTTACGGATATAGGTGTTATTGTCTTTGGAAGAAGTGATGATTCAGTAGCATTTAAGGGAGTGTTAGAGGGTCAGCTATA
Source organism: Zea luxurians (assembly GCA_029449295.1). Lineage (NCBI taxonomy): Eukaryota > Viridiplantae > Streptophyta > Magnoliopsida > Poales > Poaceae > Zea > Zea luxurians. The sequence continues at coordinate 186,659,658 of JAOPSE010000004.1, read as the reverse complement.
CTTAGTTGATTTCAAAAGAGCTGAACTCGACACTTGCTTAATTGCTAAGACTAATATGGGTTGGCTCTGGCATTGCCGAATAGCCCATGTTGGGATGAAGAATCTCCACAAGCTTCTAAAGGGAGAGCATATTTTAGGACTAACCAATGTTCATTTTGAGAAAGACAGAGTTTGTAGCGCATGCCAAGCAGGAAAGTAAGTTGGCGCCTATCATCCACACAAAAACATCATGACAACGGACAGGCCACTGGAGCTACTCCACATGGATCTATTTGGCCTGATAGCTTACATAAGCATCGATGGGAGTAAGTATTATCTTGTAATACTTGGGTGTTCTTTTTGCAGGAAAAATCTCAGACCCAAGAGACTTTAAAGGGATTCTTGAGATGAGCTCAAAATGAGTTCGGCTTAAGGATCAAAAAGATTAGAAGTGACAATGGGATGGAGTTCAAGAACTTTCAAATTAAAGGCTTTCTTGAGGACGAGGGCATCAAGCATGAGTTCTCTTCTCCCTACACACCTCAACAAAATGGTGTAGTGGAGAGGAAGAATAGAACTCTACTGGACATGGCGAGGACTATGCTTGATGAATACAAGACATCGGACCGGTTTTGGGCCGAGGCAATTAACATCGCCTGCTACTCCATCAACAGGCTCTACCTTCACTGAATCCTCAAGAAGACATCCTATGAACTCCTAACTGGTAAAAAGCCCAATGTTTCATATTTTAGAGTCTTTGGTAGCAAATGTTTTATTCTTGTCAAAAGAGGTAGAAAATCTAAATTTGCTCCTAAGGTTGTAGAAGGCTTTTTACTAGGATATGATTCAAACACAAGGGCATATAGAGTCTTTAACAAGTCCATTGGACTAGTTGAAGTTTCTTGTGACATTGTGTTTGATGAGACTAATGGCTCCCAAGTGGAGCAAGTTGATCTTGATGAGCTAGATGATGAAGAGGCTTCGTGCATCGCGCTAAGGAATATGTCCATTGGGGATGTGTGTCCTAAGGAATCTGAAGAGCCAACTCAAGCACAAGATCAACCATCATCTTCCAACCAAGCATCTCCACCAACCCAAGATGAGGTCCAGGCTCAAGATGATGAAGAAGATCAAGAAGATGAGCCACCTCAAGAGGAGGACAATGATCAAGGGGGAGATGATGATGATAAAGAAGATGAGCAGGAAGGACAGGGTCAAAGACCGCCACACCAAGAGTCCACCAAGTGATTCAAAGAGATCACCCCGTAAACTCCATCCTCGGCGATATTCATAAGGGGGTAACAACTCGATCTCGAGTCACGCATTTTTGTGAACATTACTCTTTTGTTTCCTCTATTGAGCCATACAGGGTAGAGGATGCACTAAGAGATTCGGATTGGGTGCTGGCAATGCAAGAGGAGCTCAACAACTTCACGAGGAATGAGGTTTGGCATTTGGTTCCACATCCTAATCAAAATGTTGTAGGTACCAAGTGAGTATTCCGCAACAAGCAAGATGAGCATGGTGTGGTGATAAGAAACAAAGCTCAACTTATGGCCAAGGGTTATTCACAAGTCGAAGGTTTGGATTTTGATGAAACTTATGCACCCATAGCTAGGCTTGAGTCAATTCACATATTACTTGCCTATGTTACTTACCATTGCTTCAAGCTTTATCAAATGGACGTAAAGAGTGCCTTCCTCAATGGACCAATCAAGGAAGAGGTCTATGTTGAGCAACCTCCCGGCTTTGAGGATAGTGAGTATCCTAACCATGTGTATAAACTCTCAAAGACGCTTTATGGGCTCAAACAAGCCCCAAGAGCATGGTATGAATGCATTCGAGATTTTCTTATCACTAATGGCTTCAAAGTCGGAAAAGCTGATCCTACTCTCTTTACTAAAACTATTGCAAATGATTTGTTTGTATGCCAAATTTATGTTGATGATATCATATTTGGGTCTACTAACAAATCTACTTGTGAAGAGTTTAGTAGGATCATGGTTCAAAAATTCGAGATGTCTATGATGGGGGAGTTGAGATATTTCTTAGGATTCCAAATCAAGCAACTCCAAGAGGGCACCTTTATCAGCCAAACAAAGTATATTAAAGACATTCTTAAGAAGTTTGGAATGAAGGATGCCAAGTCCATCAAGACACCCATGGGAACTAATGGGCATCTCAACCTCGACACGGGAGGTAAATCCGTAGATCAAAAGGTATACCGGTTGATGATAGGATCTTTACTCTACTTATGTGCATCTCGACCGGATATTATGCTTTCCGTATGCATGTGTGCAAGGTTCCAAGCCGATCCTAAGGAAGTTCACCTTAGGGTTGTGAAAAGAATCATGAGATATTTAGTTTACACTCCTAAGTTTGGGCTTTGGTACCCCAGGGGATCAACCTTTGATTTGATAGGATATTCCGATGCCGATTAGGCAGGGTGTAAAATTGATAGGAAGAGCACATCAGGGACTTGTCAGTTTCTGGGGAGATCCCTGGTGTCTTGGGCTTCAAAGAAACAAAATTCAGTAGCCCTATCAACCGCCGAAGCCGAGTACATTGCCGCAGGCCATTGTTGTGCGCAATTACTTTGGATGAGGCAAACCCTCTGGGACTATGGATACAAATTGAGCAAAGTCCCTCTCCTATGTGACAATGAGAGTGCTATCCGCATGGCGGAGAATCCCGTTGAACACAGCCGCACTAAGCACATAGACATTCAATTTCGCTTTTTGAGGGATCACCAACAAAGGGAGGATATCGAGATAGCCTATATTAACACCAAAGAACAATTAGCCGATATCTTTACCAAGCCTTTAGATGAGAAAACCTTTACCAAACTTAGGAATGAGCTAAATATACTTGGTTCTCGGAATTTTGATTGAAACATTGCACACATAGCTCATTTATATACCTTTGATCATGTCTCTTTTATTTTGATACAAATGCATAATTCTCATTATTTATGTACCAAGGCTATGACTAATGTGCTTTCAAGTGAATTTCTACTAAGTCATAGATTGAAAGGGAAATGGAGTCTTCGGCGAAGACAAGGCTTCCACTCCACTCTAACGGTATCATTTATCCTTCGCCGTCACTCCACATCACTCTCCATTTTGGTATAATCTTTCACTCCTATATTGTTTACCAAAGGGGGAGAAAATATTGAGAGGGCTCCAATATCTTTGTTTTTGGCGTTTAATGCCAAAGGGGAGAGAATATTAGCCCAAAGCAAAAGACCGTACCATCACCAATTTCAAAAAGTTTTTAAAAGAAGTTTTTCAAATTGGTATCTTAAACGTAATTGATCTTGTTCAAATTAGTATTTACAAAAATGGGTAAAACTCTCTTGAACACTAAGAGGAGAATTTCATTGAGGGGGAGTTTTGTTGAAGTCAAAGGAAAAACATTTGAAACAGGAGAGAAATTTCAAAATCTTGAAAATGCTTCTTGCAATCCTATTTGTATACCTTTGACTATTTGCAAAAAGACTTTGAAAAGAATTTCCAAAAGTATTTGCAAAAACAAAACAAGTGGTGCAAGCGTGGTCCAAAATGTTAAATAAAAGAAAGCAATCCATGCATATCTAATTGAATGATAAATTGGTTTAGTTCTAAGGAACCTATGCACTTACATTATGCAAACTAGTTCAATTCTGCACTTATATATTTGCTTTGGTTTGTGTTCACCAAAAAGGGGGAGATTGAAAGGGAAATAGGGTCAAACCTTTTCCTATAAATGATTTTGGTGGTTGAATGCCCAACACAAATATTATACTAACCAGTTTGCTCTAGATTATATATTCTACAGGTGCCAAAGGTTCAACACAAGCCAATAAAACGATCAAAGTTAGGGTTCAAAAGAAAGGAGCAAAAGAAACCAAAGAGAACCCTGGTCTGGCACACCGGACTGTTTGGTGTGCCACCGGACAGTGTCCGGTGCACCAGGGCGAGCGACTTCAAACTCTTCACTTTCGGGTTTCTGGGACCGCACTCCGCTATAATTCACCGCACTGTCCGGTGTGCCAGCGGAGCAACGGCTAGCGAGCGCAACGGTCAACTCCAACGGTCGCCTACAAACGTGAACAGTGCGTGGACAGTTCGCGTAGAGTCAGAGCAGCGCCAGAAGGCGCATCGGACAGTGAACAGTGCCTGTCCGGTGCAGCACCGGACTGTCCGGTGCCCCAAGAAGTCAGAGCTCCAACAGCCGAAATCGTCAGAGCCCTAACGGTTGGGTGATGTGGCTGGCGCACCGGACAGTGTCCGGTGCACCCATCGACAGCAGCCATCCCCAACGATTGAATTGGTGGTTGGGGCTATAAATACCCCCAACCACCACCACTCCAAGTATCCAAGTTTTTCAGACATCCCATTCAATACAAGAGCTAGTGCAATCAATACAAGACACAATTCAAAAGAATCAAAGCCTCTCCAAGTCCCAAATTCACTCCAAACTTCTAGTGACTAGAGAGAGAGTTTTGCTCGTGTTCTTTGAGCTCTTGTTCTTGGATCGCTTTCTTCTTCCTCATTCTTGTTCTTCAAGTGACTTGTAATCAAAGCAAGAGACACCAATTGTGTGATGGTCCTTGTGGGATCTAAGTGACCCGTTTGATTAAGGAGAAAGCTCACTCGGTCTAGGTGACCGTTTGAGAGAGAGAGAAATGGTTGAAAGAGACCCGGTCTTTGTGACCACCTCGACGGGGAGTAGGTTTTCAAGAACCGAACCTCGGTAAAACAAATCACCGTGTCATCCGCTTCATTTGCATTTAATTTGTTTTTCCCTCTCTTTCGGACTCGGTTTTATTTCTAACGCTAACCCCGGCTTGTAGTGTGTGCTTAAGTTTATAAATTTCAGATTCCGCCTATTCACCCCCCTCTAGGCGACTTTCAATCGTTGTGTCACTTGTCTATTTACTTACTGCGATTACTGTCTTCTTGAGTTCTCCACTCTCTTGCAATATTGCTCCTAAGTTTAACACTCATTTTAAAGGAGCAATCAAGAGAAGAGTTCCCCCTTCTTCTCTCTTTTCATCCTAACTTGGTTTTAGTTCTCATTAACAAATTATATAAACCAAGTTTGTATTGTTTAGAGCTCATTTGGTAGGATCATCTATTCACACCCTCTAGGTGCTCTAAGTACAAGAGCTTAGGGCCTGATCTGCCCTGAACAATCATTATCACTTAGGTATGAGAGGTCATGGGGACCATAGCATAGGTGTCCCAGGACACGTGGGCCCCGAGTGCCTATACTACTAATAGTCCCCTAGGACATGAGGGGCCTTGGAGGCTTATACACACAAGTTCCTTAGGACACGAGGGGCCACAGATGCTTATACTTACATGTATCATGGGACATGTGTCGTCCTAAAGACTTCATGCGAATACCCTACAATAGAGGAGACCCTGGGGACCCGCTTCCACGTGAGTGTCCTGTGACACAAGGTATCTTAGAGACCTAGAATATTTTACTCTAGAGGCCCTTTGACACTTGGGGCCTAAGACCTTATAATGTTTATCAATTTTTGGGGCCCTCGGGCCAACCAGGAGTCGTTCCGACCCACATGAGTGCCCTTGTATGTTACCTAGAGCTAGGCTTTCCCTTAGTTGGAATCAAAGGGAGTTTCCTATGGCCTAGGGTCCTGCCACGATGGACTCTGATCCAGTCTCATGAGGTGGGACCCTTGAGCACGTCTTGACGGTAGTCAAAAGTGTGGCATTCTCGAGACGTTGGCAGTAATATTTTACACATGCACATACATGTCGTTACAAGTTTGCTATGATTTATCTAGATTAATTTAAATATGAAAATACTTAAGTTTCTAACAAAATGCGCCACAAAGAAATTCAAAAATGGTGTTGAGGCTGAACTGTGGTTGTTTTTTTTTGCCAATTTTTCATGCAAACCTTCTTTTTTTGTTTATATTCAAAGATTTGACAATTTTGAATTATGTTATATTGAAGAACTAAACCATAAAAATATTTAATTATGCTAAAAATTAAATGAGTGATTATTTTGAACAAATTGACGCGCTCCACATCGGAATAAAAAAAATACTTTCGAGGATGAAATATGTGCCTTGAATATGTCGTTATTTAAACGAATTTGTATGTCAACTGTAACAAAAAAAAAGAACACCTTTACGATGAATTGATAGTTCTTTCTTTGTGTTTGAGGTGATTCATGATAACGTCACATCAATAAATCACCTCCAAGTACTTGCATACTGTAACATCGTTTTGACTTTTCTACATGAACACTATTTTCTCGTTGCTATAATCCTTTTCATCTTAAAAAGAATAGAAGTCACGTTTCATCCGGAAGTCAAACAATTTTAACTGTAGCTAGATTATAAATATTGTAATTTTTAATGAATGTTTGGTTAAATTTAGAATTGTTCTACTTCTCGAGAGGCGTTTTAAGACTGATGAGGGAGTATGATAGATTGTGGCTTAAAAGAGTTTGGGCCCATGAGTGCGCTTGCGTCCGGCGTCCAGTCCACTGCGTCGTCCTCGTCGTCGTCATTGTCATAGAAGGAGAGAGAAGGCTACATTTGGCAGCCATGCTCTTGCCCCCTCTCAGTCCTCTCTCATCGATCAGAAGCAGGAGAGATTGTTCCTGCACTTGCTGACGCCATGCACTACCTTTCATATCGCCGGGCCGGCCTCTTTTACCATTTCTTTCTCTGTTTTGGACAAGATCAACGGAGACTCCCTGTCCCTACATACTCGTCACCCACGCACGCGCTTCAGCTTCAGCTTCGTCCTCGTCTTCGTCTTCGTGTCGTCGTGCTTGTGTGCGCTTGGACGGAAACGGCTTCTCATCCTCCGACGACCCAGACTCGATCCACTCACCACCACCGGCTTATTCGTTTATACGGAAACAGATTCAGCTTCTGTGCCTGTAAAGCCATGGCCATGCTGCCCGTCGTCGTCCGCATGGCCGCCATGCCCTTCATCTTCCTTGTGCTCCTCGCGCACACCGCCTCGGCACAGCCCGACGCCGGCTGCAACGGTATCCTCCTCACCTACACGCTGCAGCGCCGGGACAAGATCAGGCCTCACGTGGTGGCGCCCAACTCCCAGCCCTACTCCTTCAGCGCCAGCGCCACCGTCGTCAACGCCGGCACCCGCCCGCTACGCTCCTGGGCGCTGCTGCTCACCTTCGTGCACGGCGAGATCCTCGTCTCCGTCGACGGGGCCGTGCTCACCTCGGGCGGCGCCCTGCCCTACAACACCACGGCGGGGGACGCCGCCGGCAGGCCCACGCCCACGTCCTTCACCGGGTACCCGCAGACGGACCTCCTCACCCCGATCGCCACGGCCGGGGACCCCACCAAGACACAGGCCACGGTCAGCCTCGTAGGCACGCTCTTCGCCGGGCCGGAGCCCTACGTCCCGCTCCCCTCGTTTCTCTCGCTCGCCGACCCTTCCTACACCTGCCCGCCGGCCACCAACGCCACGTCGTCGCCGACGAACCTCACCACCTGCTGCGTGTTCACGGCGGGTGGGGACCCCACCGGCGGCCTGGTGGAGAGTGGCTTCCTCCCGCGCCGCACCGGCGACCTGGTCATCACCTACGACGTGCTCCAGTCGTACGACACCACCTACCTGGCGCTCGTCACGCTGGAGAACGACGCGCTGCTCGGCCGCCTCGACGCCTGGCAGCTGTCGTGGAGGTGGGAGCACGGGGAGTTCATCAGCTCCATGCGAGGCGCCTACCCGCGGGAGGTGGACACGGCCGACTGCCTCTACGGTCCCCAGGGCCAGTACTACAAGGAACTCGACTTCTCCAAGGCGGTGCTCAACTGCGACCGCAGGCCCGTCGTCCACGACCTGCCGCCGTCGCGGGCCAACGACACGGAGATCGGCCGGATCGACCACTGCTGCCGGAACGGCACCATCCTGCCCAAGTCCATGGACGTCGCGCGCTCCAAGTCGGCGTTCCAGATGGTGGTGTACAAGATGCCGCCCGACCTCAACCGGACCAAGCTCTACCCGCCCACAGGGTTCAACGTCACCGGCGCCGCGTCCGCGCTGAACCCGGAGTACGCGTGCGACCCACCCATCTCGGTGAGCCCGTCGGAGTACCCGGACCCCAGCGGGCTCACGTCGATCACGGTGGCCGTGGCGACGTGGCAGGTGGTGTGCAACATCACCACGTCGCCCAAGAAGCCGCCCAGGTGCTGCGTCTCCTTCTCCTCCTTCTACAACGAGTCGGTGGTCCCCTGCCGGACGTGCGCGTGCGGCTGCTCCTCGTCCAGGCCGACCTGCAGCACCACGGCGCCGGCGATGCTACTGCCGCCGCAGGCGCTGCTCATGCCGTTCGACCGTCGGGCCAGCGAGGCGCTCGAGTGGGCGGACCAGAAGCACCTCGGCGTGCCCAAACCCATGCCCTGCGGCGACTTCTGCGGCGTCAGCGTCAACTGGCACGTCGCCACCGACTTCACCGGCGGATGGAGCGCGCGCCTCACGCTCTTCAACTGGGACGGCACGGACATGCCGGACTGGTTCACGGCCATCGTCATGGACAGGGCGTACGACGGCTTCGAACAGGCCTACTCCTTCAACGCCACGGGCGTCGGAAACAGCACCATCTTCGTCAGGGGCGCCCAGGGCCTCAACTTCCTGCTCGGGGAGAGGAACATGAGCGGCGTCGATTACCCGGTGCCCGGGAAGCAGCAGTCCGTCTTCTCCTTCACCAAGAAGAAGACCCCCGGCATCGACATCATCGCCGGGGACGGCTTCCCGTCCAAGGTCTTCTTCAACGGCGACGAGTGCGCCATGCCATTGAGGATTCCGAGCCAGGGGACCAGTGTCGTCGTCCCTATGCAGCTGTGTTTGCTTGTTTCCGCTTTCATGTTATTGCTGCTGTAATAATAACATTTGCGATTTTTGCTCATCATAGCTATTCATCTATGTAATTTTTTTTATTAAAAAAAATCAACAGCTCTAATTCAGCAATAACACAAGGAGTATTTTACATGTTTCCTATTCCCACAAAAACCATCACAAGGCACACTACAGGGCACATCAAAACTACAAGCTCAAGTTATTTGAGCTCAACAACATCAAACCTTGGGTCGTCAATACAGTTAGTTTCAGCATACTCTTGGATCCAGCGATTTTAATTAGTGTCTCTCGTTGCTCCTTTTTCTCAGCATTTTGATTGTTTCACCTGCATGCTGTAGAGCGGCTACATCTTTTTCCTTCCATTGCATCTTTCTTTTTCCGACAGTCCAAACAGAGACATGGGCCACCCCATGGAGCGTACTGGGAAGAGCAGTAACCACCTCCATTATCTGCCATCAAATCTTGGAAGGGCTCTTGGTCCACTTGGCAGATTGCACAGCGGAAAGGTGGTGAAGCTGCTTTCAAGGACAGATTCCTACCCAACCTGCAACAGCAAGCCTTGAATGTTAATGACACCATAGGATAGGATGATAGAGGCCAGCAAAGACATACGGCGTGATTGGTTGCTTTCTCGAAGCAGCCTGGCCGCTCGGGCCAGCTTCCGTTGAGCCTGGCCGCCCAGAGACGGAAACGAATCATGTTTCCCGCGGACCTGGCTCGGAGCGTTCTGCTGCATCTCTCGGGCCAAATCAGCACACTTACCCACCAACCAAACAGATGTAGTTTGGATACGTAGATGCAGCAGATGTATGTGCGGACAACCAAACAACCGTAAATAAAAAACTGCTGCATGCGGGAATGCATGCGTCCGCTCAGACAGGCTACCAATCATGCCTATAGAGACATTGTAGTTTAGCCTTTCTCCATCAAAAAAAAACACAGAGCAGCGATCCAAGGTAAGCATTTGAGAACCATCAAATTTTTAGCAAGACTCAAAGCACTCCCAAGTCGTAACCGAACTAGACATGAGTTCCCTAAAAAACAGAGCTGAAACATTTTATGTCACATATAGAGACTAGAAAAACAGAAAAAAAAACAAGGGAAGGAACATAACTTGCACTCCTAAGATTGATACCAAGGTCATGGTAGCACACCAGGTTCAGCTAAACGCTCTCGTCATTAATACAGAAAATACAGGTAAAACACCATCGCTGCTCTAGTTTATGAACAAACTTGTCTGCGTTTGAAAGGTACAGATTAGCCGCCTTCTTTTTCCACAAAAATAGCTCTGAAATCTCAAACAGAATTGATAGAGCATGTATACAAGGTAATGTAAGTTGATAATGGGAATAGGCTAAAAGGCAAAGGCCGCAGAAATAAAACAGCCTGTCCAGATATGCTAAGAAAATGACAAGGCTCAAGGTAGCATGCTAGTATCTTACCATCCCACACATTATATGTTACATAAAAAACCCAAGACGAAAACGAGAGAAAATGATACTGACAGAAATTAACACAAGACGAATGCAGTGGAACATTGGAAGAAGCAAGCATACCTTTCTTCTAGCATTGCAGACCCTTCTTCAAATAACTCCTCCACGGAACCAATGGAGGCAGACTTGCCTCCAAGCTTTCCAACTGAACTATGCGACCTTCTACGAAAAAGTGACTTCAACTTGTTCTGATTTTTCTTTGGAGACAATTGTGGCGATGTCAGATGATCGGACGGGATAATGTCAACTACGACACAGGTGGTGTCATCCTTTAGCCCGCTTGTTTTCAGAGCTTGCTGCATGTCAAATGATAGAAACTGAGCCAACCGTAGCTGCACCATTGGGCGCCTCAAAGTAGTACAGCTAAATGCTGAATTACCTTAACGACAAGCTTCGCTGCCAGTTCTGCAGGCAATCCTCTGCATGCTTTTGCAGCTGCTTCATTGGACAACGCGTCCCATATGCCATCAGATGCTATTATCAGTCTTCCTCCGGTGTTTGATAGCTGAAATTACAAAAGATCACAGAGAAGCAGCTTTGACAACTCAGCATAGCATGCGTCTCAGAAAAACTCAAGTACAGACCCCTGCATTTCGTAATTTATATCTAATCTAACCTTGACTTGCTTGACATGTGGAATGGGCACAATGAACTCCCCAACATCCATGTCCCCGATGGATCTTGAGAGGCACAAGCCACCAGGCCAGCACCGGAGAGGGCCGACCTAAAGTCCCCCAACATAAGCATTCATGCAGGAATTGATTGAGGATAAGCAAGTTACTGATTCACTCGAACTGAAGTGGTTTACCTCCTGGCCGCCAAAGAGATTGAGCCGGCCTACTTCCCCACCGCTGGCCGTGACGCGCTCCCGCTCCTCTGCATTCTCCTCCAGGCGGTGGTCCACGGTTAGCAGCTGCAACTCGCCGCCCTGCGTGTCCAGGATGCAGCGCGAGTCACCCACCGACGCCACCGTGACCGTGAACCCATCGATGACCACCAGTGTCGCCGTGGTTCCCGACACCTCCCCTTAATAGGCACACACACAGACAGAGACAGGGACGATAACTACGTTGACCTCCAATCTCGACTGCAAACGGTACTGGGCAGTAGCATGGCACTCACCCTTGCGCTGGAAATCGATGTCGGCCTTGACGAAGCCGGCGACGAGCGCGCGCGGCAGCGCCTGCAGCCAGTCTTCGCGGCCGATGTTCGGCGGCAGCGCGCTCATGACGTGCTCGAGCAGATGCTCCTTGCTGTAGACCGCCGCCGACACGCCGTTGTGGCCGTCGAACACCTGCGCGCCAGATCCACGCGGCGGAGAGGCGTCAGAACAGGGCGCAGCAGCGCGCGCGCGAGAGAGAGAGAGGCGGGCGGGAGGGCGGTACGTACGGCAAAGACGGAGAACGCGGATGCGGGGTCCCCGGGGACGCGGAGGCAGTCGGGCTTGACGAGGAAGTAGTCCTCGCCACGCTTGGCGAAGCCTGCGTGGCCGTAGCGCAGGGTCGGGCGCTCGGAGCCCCCCGCGCGGAGCTCCCGGCCGATGAGAGTCGCCAGGGGCAGCGCCGGCGGCAGGCGCCTCTCCCTCGCGGCGGTCGCCATCGCCGCCAGGTGGACAGTGGTGGTCCGCCTTTAGGCTTTAGATAGACTTTAAGCTGGCACTTACCTACCGTCTTGGGTTAGGTCCTCAGAAGAAGACAGCGACCAGAGGCCACCATTCGTGGCAGGAGACGGCCAGCAATGGAGCCCCTTCCTTAGCTGCCGCATGGTAGTCAATTAACTGACCCGAGCAGAGCAAAGCAAAGCACGGCCCAGACAGACTTTCTTCTTTGATCTTCATATACAGTACAGACTTAAGCTGTCTCCAGCAACATCCTCTATATCCATTCTCTATTTCTGTACTTTACAGTCTCCTCTAAAAGATTTCATCCTCTATATCTCATTCTTCTCCAACAACGTCCTCTAAATCACGTCCTCTATACTCAAATATCTATATTAGAGATATTTTTTATTTTTACTTTTTATACATACGTATTTGTTATACTCTCAAATGTATTATACATATTTTAGTTTTGCTAAACCGATAGGCTAGCCGCACTCGCTACTGGACACGCGAACGCTAAAGCATAGCGTAGAAATTTTTGCTGCGGCGGGCGACTGGATGAGATACTCTATGCACTGTAGCGTACGAGTGAACGCTACTTCGAGCGTGCGTACGGCGGAACGCTAAACCGATAGAATATGCATACATGCACGAGCGTGCGTACTGGGTGAATGGTCTATCCACTGTGCGCGACAGCGACCCGCCGACAATGGATTTTTTTAGGATAAAAAAGTATGAGAAAATGATAGAATATGTGGTAGTTGGTATAGGGTAGATATTTAGGGTGAATATGAACGCGGAGTATTATAGGATAGAGTAGAGAATCTCGCTGACCAGGATAAAATATTTCTTTTAGAGTAGAAATTTAGGGTTCCATGAGTGCGGATAGCCTTACGATCAGTGGCGGAGGCAGAAATGCAGGATACTTTAAGGATAGTACTAGAGATAATACTAAAAAAATATTTGTATCCGCTAAAAATTTTAAACCATAAAAATACATAGATAATAACGAATATAAACTTCATATGAACACAATAATTATAATTTAATGTAAAATTGACTAAAACAAGTGGTTACCTAATTAAGAAAATGATAGATCTTTGTCTCAACGGCTGATTCATCAATTACTTAGGTTGCTTTCATCGACAATAGAAACACTTCCTAAAATTGAATTACATTACATTATTACATAAGTAATCAAAGAAAACGAACTACAAAGTATAGAATTGTACTGACTAAATGTACCATTCTTACTTGTCTTTGGTATTTGCTCCCTTCGTGTTCTCATGGCTTGATAATGCTCTATAATTTGACGATCATCAATACTTGCAAATATATCCCTCTCGATATAGCAAATCATACAATGACTCATCCATTCATCACCCATCTTATTTCGCAAATCTGTCTTGATGATTTTCATTGCTGAAAATGTTCTTTCTATAGTTGCAGTTGCAACAGGCAAAATCAAAGCCAATTCAATTAGACGATAAACTAATGGGAATACAGTATGTCTATATGTCTTAACCATCTTCATAGCAAGATTACAGAGATCACAACATGATAGGAAACTGGAATCTTCTCTTCCTTCAGTAATGAATGTATCAAGTTGGTCTCTAAGAACCATACAATCATATTCTGTGAAGTCATCAACATAAATTTGTGCAAGTTCAACAAGCTTATCTTCATCATAATTGGCAAAAGAATTACTGGGATCAAGACAAGCAACACATCTCAAGAGTTGAGCAGACCTTTCAGCAAAACGATTGTTAAACTCAACTATAACTTGATCCAACACCACATTGAATATATCATGATGAAGATGCTCATAATAAGTAACCAACTGTTCTCTATGACCTCTAGAACATCCTCTTCTAACTATTTGTAATACCCGGTTTGCAAAGAAGAGAAGTTGGGGGTTGTTCCTTTTGTTTTTTTTCTTCATCCGGTTGTTGTTTTGGGGATTTGGGATTTTGTGGGAAACATTCGCAACTAGGGCAGTAGAATTTATTTGGTTTGGCGCTTGCGTTGCGGTCGGGAGCTGTCGCGTGGGTTAGTTGGGCCGCAATTGGTGTTTCGGCCCATTAACCCTCCCAAACCCTAGCCGCCTCCCTCCTAACCTCTTCCCCCCATGTGCAGTCGCCCCCCCACTTCTCTCCCTCCCTTGGCCGCCGCCCCCCTGCCCATCTCCTCCTCTCTCAATTTTTGCAGCCACCTAAACCCTAGCCGCCGCCCCCAATCCCCTCCTCCCAAGGTGCCAATCTTCGCCGCTCGGATCATCGTCGTCGTGGTGCGAGTCTTCAATCGTTTCGGTGGAGGGAAGAAGGGAGGGAAGAAAGGGGGAGAATCCAAGGTGATTTTTGTGTTCATCCCTTGTTCATTTGTGCTGCAATTTAATTGATTAGAAGTTGCGTTTGCAATTGGGTAGAGGGGGTTGTCCAGAATTTTAGGTGGTGGAATGAACAGCAGTAGTTCTAGCAGTTTTTGTGTTTTTTTCGTGAGAAATTAGGGGGAATCAGTTTGGGGATCATGTAGAACTTTACCTAACCTTTCCAACATGTATTTATGCGCTCAATTTGGAGTTATAAATTGAAAGTTATCACCGTTTGAATCCGGGTATGTGGCTGTCCAAAAAACAGATTTTTAGGTGGGATGAACAGCAGCAGTATTAGCAGTTTCTGGGGATTTTTCGGGAGTAATTAGGGTTAATCAGTATAAGAATCATGAGGGGCCCTTTCTTATCTTTCCAACAAGTACTTATGCGCTTGATTCGGAATTATATTTTAAAAGTTATCGCTGTTTGAATCCGAGTATGTCGCTGCCCAAAACAGAAAAAAACAGATTGCAGGGGTTATGTTGTGGACTGTTTAGGGGTAATTAGATGTTAGAATTTAACCATAAATTATATACAAAACTTGTGGGGAATTTTATGTAGTTGCCTCTGGAGTTTTGTTTGACACCATGGCTGTCTTAATTTTAAAAGTTATGGAATTGCTAAGCAGCGCCGCTGCAGTTTGGTTGGTGTGGAGAGAATTGTTACCCGCGGCGGGGGGTTGAGATTGCGCGTAGGTGCGGTGTTGTCTTTGAGTTTTTTTATGTGAATTTGGTGCACTAAGTTGGGTGTCAAAAACAGGTGGTGGACTTCTGGATCGTTCTTAGAGATTTTGCCCAAACTTCGGTGAAGGCAAGTAAACTTGTGATGGTTATTCCGTCTGGCTAATGAGGAGTCTTGTTCTTGAATATGTTGTGCTATTATGTTCATATTCATATTTTGTTTGTTATTTGAGTACCATCATTTGAGAATGTTCATGTTTCATGGATTTCATATGTTAAGTCTGAGGTTTGATCATGTTTCTCAAGTGGTTATTTTGTGGAATGAGTGGAAGTATATGACTAGCACATTTTCTTACTTGGGAAGAACTTATGATGTTGTCATGCATATTGCACTCATCATCCATTGCATTGAAGTTTCGTCACGATCTTATGGTCCGACCGTACCGGTACATTGAGCATCATATGTTGCCCGAGAAGGGGTATGGTGCAGCTTCATATCCTTAGAGATATGGAGGCAGAAGTCATAATTGCATTTGTATCCATGTGCATTCATGGAAGAGGTGTTGATTCTATTATGTGGATGTGGATACTTTGGACTTGTGCATGGTGATCCTACTTGGCGATGAGTCTGTAGCTACTTATTTACTTGCTGCAATTTATTGTTCAAAAGGAAAGAAAGAAGTCCTGAATACGTGGTTGTGTAAGCAGTTGATTTACAATACACTATTTGTTGTGGTTATGTTTACTTGTTGAGATGTGTTATCTCACATCTTACATTGTTTGATGCAGGCACCTAATTTCTGCTTGGGGGAATAAAGGGATGTAGCAGCACGGCCACTTCACCTTTAATTAAAGGAACCCCCACTTATAATGTTGTTAATCTGAGTTGGTCAAGACTAGTGAATTACCTTGTTCTTGGTTGAGTGTTTGATTTGGGTGGGCTGAGTACCTTATCCCATCTGTTTTACTTCAGTTGGGTCATAATTAAGTTTTACCACTTTTGCATTTTAGTTTCTACTACATGAATTATATGTCTTTATATCTTGTATAAACTTCATGTTTTTCCCCTCCTCGTTATGCCAGTTTTCAAAGGAGGTGCTGCCGAATTTTTCTTGCTTCATATTCTTTCTTTATTTCATCTCTTGTGTTGAGTAAGTTTGGAGGGTGGGGTTTGTGGTATTATTCATTCTGTGCGACCAGTGGGGTGTTACAGTTGGTATCAGAGGATAGGCTGTAGGTCCTAGCAAGTGGAGTAGTAATAAATTGACACACTGCACATGTAGGATGGGTTTTCTGTCTTGCTATTGATATGATTATGTTATTGTCTGTGCTAGTTTTGACATTATCTAGAGAGATGCTATGCTTATCTCATTTACTTATTATTCTCATCCCTGTGGCTGCAGCTATGCCGCCTCGTAGAGCTCGGGGTAGTCCGCAAGCTCCTAGTGGGGACTCGATGAGTCCGGCGGCAATGTTAGCCGCAATGCAGGCCATGCAGTAGGAGTTGGCCCTTCTGAGGCAAGCCATTCCTGTCACCCCTGCGGGTGGTGCTCAGGGTGCTGGAGGTGGAGAAGTGCCCGGGGGCGCTGTCCCTGCGGGTGCTGTTCCAGGTGGCGGGGCCGAGGTGCCCCTTCCAGTCAGTGGTCTTACTCTGATGCAGTGGATGGGCATGAAGTTGGATTCTTTTGATGGCAGTGGTACTCCGGTCGAGGCGGCAGATTGGTTGACTTATGTGGAGGATAAGATGAATGTCTTCGAGATTGCATATGGAGATCGGGTTCGCTTTGGCACTCAGTTGCTGAAGGGAGAGGCACAAATTTGGTGGAGAGGCGTGCAGGCAGCGCACTCCTCCTCACCAGGAGTCCTATCATGGGATGTTTTCATCAGGCAGTTCGAAAGGAGATTCTACCCGGTCACCTTTCTGGAGAAGATGAAGATTGACTTGCAGTCCTTCAAGCAGGAGAAGAAGTCGGTCACGGAGTATGAGGTGGGCTTCAACAAGATGGTCCGCTTTGTCCCTCATGTGGCTTATAATGAGATGGAGAAGGCGAGCCAGTTCCGTCAGGGTCTGAAGCCTTCTATCAGGCATGCACTGGGGGCCTTTCCGTTGGTGGACTTCCGTACCACGGTGGAGCAGGCGCTGGGTGTGGAAATGCAACACCAGTACACCATGGAGTCGCAGAAGTCTGCGGGTGTTGATCAGCCTCGTAGCCAGGACACGAGGAGGGGCAACACTGGAGGTCCAGCTCACAAGAGGGGCAAGTCTCAGCATCAGCGCCACCATCCTTACCGTGGCAAATCTTCTGACTCGGGTACTTCGGGAGGAAGTACTCAGCGGTTTCGGGCCGTTCCTAAGCCCGGGTTGGGGCTGGTGTGTTTCCGCTGTGGAGATGCGCATCGCCGTGCAGAGTGCCAGTGGAGTGGCAGGTGTTCGATCTGCAGTCAGGACCACAAGGATGTGGTGTGTAGGAGGAATCCCAATGGGAAGCTCAGATGGGAGCCGGTGACTTCCTCCTCTTCTCAGGGCACTATCAACATGATGTCAAGTGCTGAGCAGCAGTTTTCAGTTCCTCTTCCTCCATAGCAGCTTTATGTGCCTGTGACTTCTCAGTTCGTGCCGATGCAGGGTTTTCCCCAGTATCAGGTCGCGCCTACTCCTGCACCGTCTGCCCCTGTGCTGGCTTAGTTTGGAGCTCCGCGCCAGCCTCCTCCGGTGGCTCAGTGGGGTTCTTCTGTTAATTTCACTCCGGGAGCTTCCTCTTCTGTGGGTATTTCTGGAGCTTATGTGCTACCCGTTGCGGATGGCAGGGAGCAAGGAGACGTGGTGACAGGTACGATTTCAGTTGATTCATTTGCAGCCCATGCTCTTTTTGACTCTGGCGCTAGCTATTCGTTTGTTTCGGAGGATTTTGTGTCGCGGGCTGGTCTTTCGGCGCAGAGGTTGGGTCACCCAATTCTGGTTAGTTCTGCTAATGGCTCCATTAGTAGATGTTCAGTTTGTCAGGGGTGTTCTGTCATTCTTGCCGATGAGGTTTTTTCGGCCAATTTGGTGGTGATTTCCTTAGGGGCATTTGATGTTATCTTGGGTATGGATTGGTTATCCCAGTATCGCGCGGTTATATCCTGCTTCTGGAAGACAGTGTTATTGCAGGCGCCGTCGAGTAAGGAGGTGGTATTCTTGGGAAGTTCCCCGAAGTTCTCATTATCCTTGTTGGCGCAATTGATTCCTGATCGTCGGTCAAGGAAGTCGGGGATCTTTTTCTCTATGGTGTTGGAGGGTGAGGCTGCCTTGCGGGTGCAGGACATCCGGGTGGTGTGTGACTTTGCTGACGTGTTTCCGGCTGAGCTTCCAGGCATTCCTCCGGAGCGCGATGCAGCTTTTGAGATTAAGCTGATCCCGGGTACGCAGCCTATTCATAAGGCCCCGTATCGAATGGCTCCAAAGGAGCAGATTGAATTAAAGCGGCAATTAGATGATCTGCTGGCTAAAGGCTTCATTAGGCCTAGCAGGTCTCCATGGGCTTCCCCAGTATTGTTTGTTGAGAAGAAGGATAAAAGCAAGCGGCTGTGTGTGGATTATCGCGCTTTGAATCAAGTGACAATCAAGAATAAATATCCGCTTCCCCGAATTGAGGTCCTCTTTGAGCAGTTGAGGGGTGCCCAGGTGTTCTCCAAAATTGATTTGAATTCTAGTTATCATCAATTGAGGATTCGTGAGGAGGATATTGAGAAGACTGCCTTCTGTACCAGGTATGGGCATTATGAGTTCATAGTCATGTCTTTTGGCTTAACTAATGCCCCTGCTGCCTTTATGGAAGCAATGAATAGGATGTTGCATGAATTCCTGGACGACTTTGTGGTCGTGTTCCTGGATGATATTCTGATTTATTCAAAGACCGAGGCCGAGCATGAGCAGCATCTCCGTCTCGTTCTGGGTGCCCTAAGGAAGAATCAATTCTATGGCAAGCTGAAGAAGTGCGCCTTTTGGCTATCCGAAGTGGCTTTCCTAGGGCACGTGATTAATCAGTAGGGTATTGCGGTTGATCCCAAAAATGTTGCGGCTGTGGTGGAGTGGAAGAGACCCTCTAGTGTCTCTGAAATTCGAAGTTTTTTGGGGCTTGCTGGGTATTATCGGCGCTTCGTACCAAATTTCTCCAGCATTGCTAAGCCTTTGACTAGGCTCTTGGAGAAGGGTGTTCCCTTCGTCTGGTCCAGCGATTGTGAGGTCAGCTATCAGTCATTGAAGAGCAAGTTGGTGGACACCCCTATCCTTGCTTTGCCTGAGAGTGGTAAGCGTTTCACAGTTTATACGGATGCTTCGCGTATTGGTCTTGGCTGTGTGCTGATGCAGGAAGGCAAAGTGATTGCTTACGGCTCAAGGCAGTTGAGGAAGCATGAGGGGAATTATCCGACTCATGATCTGGAATTGGCCGCGGTGGTTTTTGCTCTAAAGTCGTGGAGGCATTACCTTTATGGCGAGGCTTGTGACATTTTCACCGATCACAAAAGTCTCAAATATATTTTTACTCAGAAGGAGCTGAATTTGAGGCAGCGTCGGTGGCTGGAATTGATTAAAGATTATGATTTGTCCATTCATTATCACCCGGGGAAGGCTAATGTAGTGGCGGATGCCCTTAGCAGGTCAGGGGTTCCAAAGGTGGCCTTGCCATTGATCGCTGATCTGGACCGTTTGGGGATCGCTTTGTGTTATGTTGGCACCGCTAGCGAGGAGACTCAGATGCTTATTCAATCCTCTCTTATGGAGAGAGTGCATGTGGCTCAGCAGCAGGATCGTCTTTTGCAGGAAGCTCGAAAGAGGGTTGGTGATGGTAAACCGCGGGAGTTCACCATTGATGAGAATGATTTGGTTCGTTTCAGGGGCTGTCTTTGTGTGCCTCAGAAATCAGAGGTGAAGCTGGATATCCTGCGAGAAGCTCATAAAACGCCATACACCGTCCATCCTGGCGAAACCAAAATGTACCGGGATTTGAAACAAAATTTCTGGTGGAAGCGGATGAAGGTTGACATTTCTAAGTATGTGGCCGCCTGTGAAGTATGTCAGCGCGTGAAGGCCGAACATAAGCGGCCTGCAGGTTTGCTGAAGCCATTAGAAATTCCAGAGTGGAAATGGGAGCATATCACCATGGATTTTGTGGTGGGTCTACCTCGTTCCCCTCGTGGCAGGGATGCTATTTGGGTGGTAGTGGATCGCTTGACTAAGTCTGCGCATTTTATTCCCATGAAGACCACAAATTCAGCTTCAGATTTGGTTCCCTTGTATATGAAGGAGGTAGTCAGGCTTCATGGGGTACCTAAGTCTATTGTTTCTGATCGAGACTCCAAATTTGTATCCAAATTCTGGGAGAGTCTCCATAGTGCTTTGGGCACCAAGCTTTCGCTTAGTGTCGCTTTTCACCCTTAGACGGATGGTCAGTTAGAGCGAACAATCCAAACCTTGGAAGACATGTTGCGTGCTTGTGTTCTGTCATGGAAGGGTAGCTAGGAAGATCATCTTGCTCTGGCAGAGTTTGCTTATAACAACAACTACAAGGCTAGCATCAAGATGGCACCATTTGAGGCTTTGTATGGCAGGCGGTGTATCTCTCCTCTGTGCTGGGAGACTTTGGGAGAGAGATCCCTGGTTGGTCCTGATTGGGTTCAACAAACTTCTGAAAAGGTTCGGGAAATTCGTCAGAATATTTTGGCAGCTCAGAGTCGTCAGAAGAGTTATGCTGATGTGAGGAGGCGGGATCTGGAATTTGCTGTGGGTGACCAAGTCCTTCTCAGGGTATCACCCACTAAAGGAGTTGTTCGATTTGGTGTCTCTGGGAAGCTCAGCCCGAGATACATTGGACCGTTCACTATCTTGGCTCGAGTGGGCAGTCTGGCTTATCGCTTGTTGCTGCCGGATTCCATGGCAGGGGTACACCCGGTTTTTCATGTCTCTATGTTGAGGAAGTTCTTGCGGGATCCGGACCATCAGATTGAGATGGAACCAATTGCGGTGCAGTAGGATCTGATGCTGGAGTGTCGTCCGGTGCGTATATTGGAATTCTCGGAGCATGTGTTGAGGAAGAGATCAATTAAGTATGTCAAGGTCTTATGGTCTAATCAGTCTGAGCGCGAGGCTACGTGGGAACTAGAGGAGCTGATGCGGCAGAAGTACCCGAAACTTTTCGTTGTGGGTAAGTGTGGTTGATTCATTAATCTTTTCTTTTGTCATTCCGTTAGACGCGTCAGAATTCGAGGTCGAATTCTTTTTAAGAGGGGTAGAGTGTAATACCCGGTTTGCAAAGAAGAGAAGTTGGGGGTTGTTCCTTTTGTTTTTTTTCTTCATCCGGTTGTTGTTTTGGGGATTTGGGATTTTGTGGGAAACATTCGCAACTAGGGCAGTAGAATTTATTTGGTTTGGCGCTTGCGTTGCGGTCGGGAGCTGTCGCGTGGGTTAGTTGGGCCGCAATTGGTGTTTTGGCCCATTAACCCTCCCAAACCCTAGCCGCCTCCCTCCTAACCTCTTCCCCCCATGTGCAGCCGCCCCCCCCACTTCTCTCCCTCCCTTGGCCGCCGCCCCCCTGCCCATCTCCACCTCTCTCAATTTTTGCAGCCACCTAAACCCTAGCCCCCCCCAATCCCCTCCTCCCAAGGTGCCAATCTTCGCCGCTCGGATCATCGTCGTCGTGGTGCGAGTCTTCAATCGTTTCGGTGGAGGGAAGAAAGGGGGATAATCCAAGGTGATTTTTGTGTTCATCCCTTGTTCATTTGCGCTGCAATTTAATTGATTAGAAGTTGCGTTTGCAATTGGGTAGAGGGGGCTGTCCAGAATTTTAGGTGGTGGAATGAACAGCAGTAGTTCTAGCAGTTTTTGTGTTTTTTTCGTGAGAAATTAGGGGGAATCAGTTTGGGGATCATGTAGAACTTTACCTAACCTTTCCAACGTGTATTTATGCGCTCAATTTGGAGTTATAAATTGAAAGTTATCACCGTTTGAATCCGGGTATGTGGCTGTCCAAAAAAACAGATTTTTAGGTGGGATGAACAGCAGCAGTATTAGCAGTTTCTGGGGATTTTTCGGGAGTAATTAGGGTTAATCAGTATAAGAATCATGAGGGGCCCTTTCTTATCTTTCCAACAAGTACTTATGCGCTTGATTCGGAATTATATTTTAAAAGTTATCGCTGTTTGAATCCGAGTGTGTCGCTGCCCAAAACAGAAAAAAACAGATTGCAGGGGTTATGTTGTGGACTGTTTAGGGGTAATTAGATGTTAGAATTTAACCATAAATTGTATACAAAACTTGTGGGGAATTTTATGTAGTTGCCTCTGGAGTTTTGTTTGACACCATGGCTGTCTTAATTTTAAAAGTTATGGAATTGCTAAGCAGCGCCGCTGCAGTTTGGTTGGTGTGGAGAGAATTGTTACCCGCGGCGGGGGGTTGAGATTGCGCGTAGGTGCGGTGTTGTCTTTGAGTTTTTTATGTGAATTTGGTGCACTAAGTTGGGTGTCAAAAACAGGTGGTGGACTTCCGGATCGTTCTTAGAGATTTTGCCCAAACTTCGGTGAAGGCAAGTAAACTTGTGATGGTTATTCCGTCTGGCTAATGAGGAGTCTTGTTCTTGAATATGTTGTGCTATTATGTTCATATTCATATTTTGTTTGTTATTTGAGTACCATCATTTGAGAATGTTCATGTTTCATGGATTTCATATGTTAAGTCTGAGGTTTGATCATGTTTCTCAAGTGGTTATTTTGTGGAATGAGTGGAAGTATATGACTAGCACATTTTCTTACTTGGGAAGAACTTATGATGTTGTCATGCATATTGCACTCATCATCCATTGCATTGAAGTTTCGTCGCGATCTTATGGTCCGACCGTATCGGTACATTGAGCATCATATGTTGCCCGAGAAGGGGTATGGTGCAGCTTCATATCCTTAGAGATATGGAGGCAGAAGTCATAATTGCATTTGTAGCCATGTGCATTCATGGAAGAGGTGTTGATTCTATTATGTGGATGTGGATACTTTGGACTTGTGCATGGTGATCCTACTTGGCGATGAGTCTGTAGCTACTTATTTACTTGCTGCAATTTATTGTTCAAAAGGAAAGAAAGAAGTCCTGAATACGTGGTTGTGTAAGCAGTTGATTTACAATACACTATTTGTTGTGGTTATGTTTACTTGCTGAGATGTGTTATCTCACATCTTGCATTGTTTGATGCAGGCACCTAATTTCTGCTTGGGGGAATAGAGGGATGTAGCAGCACGACCACTTCACCTTTAATTAAAGGAACCCCCACTTATAATGCTGTTAATCTGAGTTGGTCAAGACTAGTGAATTACCTTGTTCTTGGTTGAGTGTTTGATTTGGGTGGGCTGAGTACCTTATCCCATCTGTTTTACTTCAGTTGGGTCATAATTAAGTTTTACCACTTTTGCATTTTAGTTTCTACTACATGAATTATATGTCTTTATATCTTGTATAAACTTCATGTTTTTCCCCTCCTCGTTATGCCAGTTTTCAAAGGAGGTGCTGCCGGATTTTTCTTGCTTCATATTCTTTCTTTATTTCATCTCTTGTGTTGAGTAAGTTTGGAGGGTGGGGTTTGTGGTATTATTCATTCTGTGCGACCAGTGGGGTGTTACACTATTTCCGCTGGCATATCCGGGACAACAATATTATGGTTAAGACAAAAATCCTTGGCCTCTTCAAAAAATAGCATCCCAACCATGGTGCCTTATCTCATTTAATTTTTGCAATGTGACACCAACCAATCCTATGGAACGAATAATATTTTGATCTTTCTTTTGCAAGCATTGTGACAGATCATTAGTCTTACCCAAAACTTTGATCATGAGTGTAACACAAGAACAAACTCAAAGCTCTCCATTTTCTCTAATAAACCTGTCGTTGTGGTTCTTTGTGCTAGTGTAGCTTTCAACACATGTTATTATGAGCACTATCAATGTTACCCACATGTACATCAAATGACTTAATCACATTCTTCCAATTGTTATACCCTGTCGCACCAGTGTAGCTTTCAACACCAAAGTTTTCCCTTCTTGGTTGCTTGAAAAGGAAACAATAAAAGCAAAAGCCGCATATTTAGCAACACTATATTCCAACCATTCATGCTTCTTGAACCATGATAACTAAAAACTTCTTTGTCTATCTCCTATTTGCTTCTTGGGAAATATGTGACCTTTTGATTGACAAGGGCCTAACAATAAATACTCTCTTCTAACAACATCTCGAATGTTCACATCAAACTCTTCAATTGGTTTTCGAAGTCCAGGATCACCAACAATATTGTTTTGATTGAGCATAACATTGGGATTGCCTTGCATATTTTGACTAGCATCGGTTCCAATCTCAGTATCTATTGATTCCGTATTATTTTGTGCAGTCACAATATCTAGTGATTCTTGATTGTTTTCATTTTCATCCAAATTAGTCCCAATTTGTACATCTTGAATGATTTCATTCGATTCCTGATTCGACGCGACTTGATAAAATGATGTTATTGTTCAAACTCTCTTCATATTGTACACTCTACACTATAATTGTAACAATAATCACTATGGATTATGAAACTTTCTAGTCTTATAGACACAACATAATTTTCTCGGTGTCAAACAACAAGCACAAACCATGGAATTGGAAACGCGAGGCTCACCATAGGCTGCCGGGCTGCGTCTGCTGCGCCTGCGCTGCTTGCTAGCTGCTGCTGCTCCTGCTCACCACTTCGTCAGCATGCCGCAACGCCGACCGGCTGCCCCAGCGCCCGGCGCCCCGCAGGTCACAGAGGAGCAGGCGAGTGCCGGCCGGCTGCCCCTGCTCGGCTCCTGGTGGCTGGTCCGCGCCCCGGCGCCCCGCAGAGCAGAGGAGCAGGTGAGCTGCAAGCAGCCCGCAGCCGTCGCCCGTTGGCCTACCGCACAGCGGCCGCGGTGCCACCCCCAAAGTCCCAAACCGTTAACCCTAGCCACTAGCCAGCAGCCGCTCCGCTCTCAACACAACCACACAGGGGATGCCGGGATAGGAGTTGCTAGTTGGGCTGTTTGGTTACTATTCACATTTTTTGTGCTGCTATTACACAATTAGTCGGCCCAATAGTAGGGCCTGGGCCCTAGTAGCCATAGGCATGAATCCACCCCTGTGTACGATCATCACCACCTTCGCCATGAATTTGCAAAGCACTCCCACTAGAAGACATATTCACAATTACTATGTAACGAACAAGACAATAAGGTAGAAGCATTGTTAGTTTGTACTGGGCAAACAACCAAACATGATCTACTTACTAGGCATAGGTTGTATTCAGCAAACCATAGGCATGTAAATTACCAGTGGTGTCCATCACTGTCTTTTGATGTATATTAATTTCTTCTATATAAGCGCAAGATGTTCAGGGAGAAAAATATAAAACTGAACAAATATGAAATGAACAAAACCTAGTCCCCAACCAGGTCATCCTATGTAAGGATCTGATACGACTAGAGAGAGATAAATAAGCTATGCTTAAAACTTATTAATAACTCAAGCGGCAATGCCGCTTGACGTCGGTCACTGTCGTAACCCGCCTCTGCTGAACAACATGCAACACTATCACACTAGCTTAAATATTCCGCTTAACTTAAGATTTATCAGATAACCAGTAGATCAAGTAAGTATATGTTTCTTACGTATATAAAGCTTAGTCTAATAACTTAACAGAAATAATACTGGAAATGGCAAGGATAATTATATATATCAAACCATATATATCACAATAAGAGCAAATACATAATGCAAAAGCTAAATAACACAAGAGACATGTATTTATTTCGTGGTTCAGCTCACCACAAATGATTGCCTTGCCTACCTTCACATTGTTGAGGAAGCCATTAAGACCTTAGGTTTATACACCCTATCCACATTCTGAATGGGGATAGGGTGTATGAACCCAAGGTCATTCTCAAGTCAAGAGCTCAAGTTCTTGAGATGAGGGGTTTTTTATTTAATTTTTGGGTGAGCATAAACCTCCAACGTTGCAACAATGAGCAACATAGCTTATCGGATGGCACTCTATCCAGCCAGGAATAATGCTTCAAGGGCAAGAGATTCATTCGCCGACTTGAATGAGAACCAATGCTCTTGATTAAGAAGAACAAGTGTAGGAGAGCTAGGGAAACTTAATCTCTTAGGGATATGCTTAGGAGCTATTAAAGAGAGTAAGGAGCTAGAGTGAAGTGAAAGAGGGTGAGTTTACTATAATTTTGAATCTATCGGTTGAGATTCCCACTAGTGACTGATGGAAGTTGTCACGCTCGGATTTAAGGGCCAATCCCGGGTGCGAATCAAATGTGTGCTAGAATCAAGTCTCACACATATAATGACTCATGATACAGAAACGAATGTCACATCTTTAATATATAATGGAGTTATGTATAAAATAGTTAAATAATTACATCATACGAAGACAATGATCCAGCAACCATAGTTGACTAGGAGACAATGACCTAGATCTCTCACGAACTCATCGTGGCATCCTTCATGCTCCTTATCTTGTGGTACCTGCTCTTGACTTGGGGAGATGTGAGTACAACAAGGGTGAGCTCACATACATTCATCGCTCAATAAGTTGTGGGGAATAATGTGTATGAGCTCACTTATGGTGGGGCTCATGTGAAGTGTAAGGCTTACCAAAGGAGATGGTTAAAGCAGAGCATTGCTTTTAAATTTGGTCAAAGTTTTATTAGCAGTTACTAAGTATAAGTAGATACCAACCCAAATAAATAAGAAATCACAATTAATAATAACACCCATAATGCAATGCAAATGACAAATTAATTTTAATTCCATAAGTTAATCATGTGAGTGTCCGAGCTGCTCATGATCGTGAGCACGACTAATATACCAGTTTTACACTCTGCAGATGTTGCACATCTTTACCCACAAGTCGTGTTACCCATCTGCCACGGGGTTATGAATCCCATACACCTCTACCGAGGAGGCGAGGCAGGGAAGAACTACGAGTCCTTTCTAAAGTTCCACTAGTTCGAGAAAACCCACTATGGATTCAGGAAGAAGGAAGCATATGAATCCCTCGTCTGAAAAGCCATCGCAACAGTTCGACCTGAGGACCTCCCTATACTCTACAGCGATGGCTCCCCGCTTGCCCTTTCGGGTAAGGTAATCTCTTCCTAGCTTTTCTAATTACTTGACCAAGGGCGTCCCATTCCACCCTTGTGGTAGCACTGTTTTCCCGGGTGGTTCTCCATGTTCCAATTAATACAATAATCTTATTATGAACAATAAATAAACCAACAGTTGTTAGGGGCCTTCTCCTTCCGAAGGTCCTCAAAAACATAATTAACTATTTGTTTTCAGCATAAGCTACTACAGGAAACTTCGTCTCCAAGATACAATCTTCTATGACGAAGGCGCACAAGATGAAGACAGATCTAAAGAAGATAAGAGTAAACGCCGAAGCTATCACCAAATGGATAGCTTTGGCTCGCAATGAAGATGATGAATAATGATGATGACTGAAAGAGGAAAAGACTACTTAGTCCTTAATAACTTGTATTACGATCATGTGTAAATATTGAGGACATAAATGTACTTTTGCTCGGGCTGCTTCCCGTGCCTATAAATAGATGAACAGTAACACCGTACTGTTCATGCTGAATTGTAATCACTCACTCGCATCCTCGCCTTCGAGCAAGCCGAAGGTATCACTGTAATATCAATACTGTTGAATATTCATTTATATTTTATGGAACATGAATATAAATGAATTAATGAAGATAAAGTCTTCATCTTTACCCTTTCGCATTCCCATTCATATATTAAATAATGAATGTTTGTCTTTTGTGATCTTCGTCTGATGAATATTATCTCCATGTGGAGATAATACTTCGGAAGACGAAGATCCTTAATCCTTAACGATTGTGTTGCCTTGTTCTTGATTCATAGCATTTGAGAACGAGTGACCAACGTTGGCGCCCACCTCCGGTGAACCTCAGTGACCACCTTCGGCAAGTATCCACCTTCGTCATTGAGAGCACCTAGAGGGGGGGGGTGAATAGGTGATCCTGTAAAAACTTCAAACTTAAGCCACAAAAACTTGTTAAGTGTTAGCACGATTATTGCCAAGTGGCTAAGGTGAAGTCTCAACAAAACACAGTACCACAAGAAAATCAAGCACAGGGGTGACACAGTGGTTTTATCCCGTGGTTCGGCCAAGACCAACGCTTGCCTACTCCACGTTGTGGCGTCCCAATGGATGAGGGTTGCAATCAACCCCTCTCAAGCGGTCCAAAGACCCACTTGAATACCACGGTGTTTTGTTGTTCCTTTCACTATCCCGTTTGCAAGGAATCTCCACAAATTGGAGTCTCTTGCCCTTACAAGTATATGATCACAAAGAAGCATAGAGTAAGGGAGGGAAGCAACACACACAAATCCACAGCAAAAGCGCACACACACGGCCAAGAATCGAGCTCACAAGACTATCTCAGAGTTCTCACTTAGAACAGAGCTCGAATCACTTAGAAACACAAACGAATGCGCAGAGACTTAGTGTGGATGATCAAGAATGCTCAAGGGTTGCTTGTGTCTCTCCTCCATGCGCCTAGGGGCTCCTTTTATAGCCCCAAGGCAGCTAGGAGCCGTTGAGAACAAATCCGGAAGGCCATCCTTGCCTTCTGTCGTCGGGGGCACCGGACAGTCCGGTGCACATCGGACACTGTCCGGTGCCCGATTTGTTTCCATATCTGGCGCTTCCGACCGTTGCAGACCATTGGAGATCTGCGAGCCGTTGGCGCACCGGACATGTCCGGTGCACACCGGACAGTCCGGTGCCGTCTTCCGACCGTTGGCTCCGCCACGTGTCCCGCGCAGATTGCGCGGCCGACCGTTGGCCCGGCAGACCGTTGGCTCACCGGACAGTCCGGTGCACACCGGACAGTCCGGTGAATTTTAGCCGTACGCCGTCGGCGAATTCCCGAGAGCGGCCAGTTCGCTCCGAGCCAGCCTGGCGCACCGGACACTGTCCGGTGCACACCGGACAGTCCGGTGCTCCAGACCCAGCTGAGTCTTGGCTGCACACAGCCAAGTCATTTTCTCCTCTTCTCTCTTCTTCTTCTTTCTGTTTCTAACACTTAGACAAATATATTAGTACACAAAACCAATGTACTAAGGCTTAGAAACATACCTTTATCTCATGATTTGCACCTTGTTCATCCATGTACATAAATTCACAATTAAGCACATGTGTTGGCACTCAATCACCAAAATACTTAGAAATGGCCCAAGGGCACATTTCCCTTTCAATCTCCCCCTTTTTGGTGATTTATGCCAACACTACATAAAGCAACTAGAACAAGTGCAAACTCACTTCAAATAAAATAAATTTAAGTTTTATTCAATTTTGGCATATATGGATCATCCTTTGCCACCACTTGGTTTTGTTTTTGCAAATCAAACTCAAATCTCTATCTCTAAGTTAAACACACATGTTTAAGCAAAAAGAGAGTCATTCCAAAAAAGATTGATCAAAGATGTCAAAAACTCCCCCTTTTTCCCATAATCAATACTTCTCCCCACAAGAAGCCAACATAAGAATTTTGACAAACCAAAAACTCTATTCTACTATTTTCAAAATCTCTCAAGTGGTTTTCAAAATCTCTCAAGTGGTAGCTGATCCATTTATTGCTTTGGCCTTTATTTTC
The DNA here is from genome assembly GCA_029449295.1 of Zea luxurians. Taxonomy (NCBI): domain Eukaryota; kingdom Viridiplantae; phylum Streptophyta; class Magnoliopsida; order Poales; family Poaceae; genus Zea; species Zea luxurians. The sequence goes on along the minus strand of JAOPSE010000004.1, from coordinate 186,629,968 downwards.
TCCCCCTTTGGCATCAAACACCAAAACGGGATCAATTTTGGCCCTATAACCCCATTGCCTCACCAAAATCTTCAATTAAGTGCAAATGGCAATAAGAGTTAATGAGATGGACTTGGAATAAGTTACCCTCTCATCGGAGTGCAGTGGAAGTCTTGCATGGTCCAAGTCCACCTTTTCCCTTTCAATTCTCCTTTGAGACTAAATCAAACAAACTCAACATATGGTTAGTCTCAAAGGGTCAAGTTGTAACACATCTCCCCCTAAACATGTGCATCACTTTGCAACAGACTTGTGAGGTCCAGGGAGTGTTTGTACAACTTGAGCACCATAATAAGCAACAAAATGCAGAAAGAACATGATCAAAGGCATAAGCACATGTATGCTACAATTCAATCCAAGTTCCGCGAATCTAAGACATTTAGCTCACTACGCAGCCTGCAAAAGGTCTTCTCATCTAAAGGCTTGGTAAAGATATTGGCTAGCTGGTTCTCGGTGCTAACATAAAACACTTCGATATCTCCCTTTTGCTGGTGGTCTCTCAAAAAGTGATGCCGGATGTCAATGTGCTTTGTGCGGCTGTGCTCAACAGGATTTTCCGCTATTCGGATAGCACTCTCATTATCACATAGGAGTGGGACTTTGCTCAGATTGTAGCCAAAGTCCCTGAGGGTTTGCCTCATCCAAAGTAGTTGCGCACAACACTGTCCTGCGGCAACGTACTCGGCCTCAGCGGTGGATAGGGCAACGGAGGTTTGTTTCTTAGAGTTCCATGACACCAGGGACCTTCCTAAGAATTGGCACGTCCCTGATGTACTCTTCCTATCGACCTTACATCCAGCATAGTCGGAATCTGAGTACCCAATCAAGTCAAAGTTAGACCCCTTTGGATACCAGATCCCGAAGCAAGGCGTAGCGACTAAATATCTAAGAATTTGCTTCACCGCCACCAAGTGACACTCCTTAGGATCGGATTGAAATCTAGCACACATGCATACGCTAAGCATAATATCCGGTCTACTAGCACATAAATAAAGTAAAGACCCTATCATTGACCGGTATGCTTTTTGATCAACGGACTTACCTCCTTTGTTGAGGTCGGTGTGTCCGTCGGTTCCCATCGGAGTCTTTGCGGGCTTGGCGTCCTTCATCCCAAACCGCTTTAGCAGATCTTGCGTGTACTTCGTTTGGGAGATGAAGGTGCCGTCCTTGAGTTGCTTCACTTGGAACCCAAGGAAGTAGTTCAACTCGCCCATCATCGACATCTCGAATTTCTGCGTCATCACCCTGACACGTGGTCGGGGTACCGCTCATCCTCGAAGCCAGGGGGTTGCTCCACGTACACCTCCTCCTTTATTGGCCCGTTGAGGAAAGCGCTCTTCACATCCATTTGGTACAACCTGAAAGAATGGTGAGCGGCATATGCTAGCAAGATACGAATGGACTCTAGCCTAGCCACAGGAGCAAAAGTCTCCTCAAAGTCCAAACCTGCGACTTGGGCATAACCTTTTGCCACAAGTCGAGCCTTGTTCCTTGTCACCACTCCGTGCTCGTCCTGTTTGTTGCGGAACACCCACTTGGTTCCCACAACATTTTGCTTGGGACGAGGCACCAGCGTCCAAACTTCATTGCGCTTGAAGTTGTTAAGTTCCTCCTGCATGGCCAACACCCAATCCGGATCTAGCAAGGCCTCCTCTACCCTGAAAGGCTCAATAGAGGAGACAAAAGAGTAATGTTCACAAAAATTAACTAGTCGAGACCGAGTAGTTACTCCCTTGCTAATGTCACCCAGAATTTGGTCGACGGGATGATCCCTTTGAATCATTGCTCGAACTTGGGTTGGAGGTGCCGGTTGCGCTTCTTCCTCCATCACATGATCATCTTGTGCTCCCCCTTGATCACACGCCTCCTTTTGATGAACCTGTTCATTGTCTTGAGTTGGGGGTTGCACCGTCGTTGAGGAAGAAGGTTGATCTCGTTCATCTTGTTCCTGTGGCCGAACGTCTCCAATCGCCATGGTTCGTATAGCGGCCGTTGGAACATCTTCTTCATCGGTTAGTAGCTCATACGAAGTCTTCTTGAGGAGTCGATGAAGGTAGACCCTGTTGATGGCGTGGCAAGCCGTGTTCACGGCTTCCGACCAAAAGCACTCGGGGGTCTTGAACTCGCCAAGCATCGTCCTCGCCATATCGATTAGCGTCCTGTTCTTCCTCTCTACCACACCATTTTGCTGTGGTGTGTAGGGAGCGGAGAACTCGTGCTTGATCCCTTCCTCCTCAAGAAACTCCTCCACTTGAAGGTTCTTGAACTCGGACCCGTTGTCGCTCCTTATCTTCTTCACCTTGAGCTCAAACTCATTTTGAGCTCTCCTTAGGAAGCGCTTGAGGGTCCCTTGGGTTTCAGACTTATCCTGCAAAAAGAACACCCAAGTGAAGCGGGAAAAGTCATCAACAACAACTAAACCATACTTACTCCCTCCTATGCTTAGATAGGCGACGGGTCCGAAGAGGTCCATATGCAGCAGCTCCAGAGGTCTTGACGTGGTCATCACATTCTTGCTGTGATGCGCTCCTCCCACTTGTTTACCTGCTTGACAAGCTGCACAAGGTCTATCTTTTTCGAAATAAACATTGGTTAGACCTATCACGTGTTCTCCCTTTAGAAGCTTGTGGAGATTCTTCATCCCCACATGTGCTAAGCGGCGATGCCACAGCCAGCCCATGCAAGTCTTAGCCATTAAGCATGCCTCTAGACCGGCCTCTTCTTTTGCAAAATCAACTAAATAAAGCTTGCCGTCTAGTACACCCTTAAAAGCTAGTGAACCATCACATCTTCTAAAGACAGACACATCTACATTTGTAAATAAACAATTATATCCCATTTGACATAATTGACTAACAGATAGCAAATTATATCCAAGACTCTCCACTAAGAATACATTTGAGATAGAATGCTCATTAGAAATTGCAATTTTACCTAACCCTTTTACCTTGCCCTGATTCCCATCACCGAATATAATTGAATCTTGGGAATCCTTATTTTTGACGTAGGAGGTGAACATCTTCTTCTCCCCCGTCATATGGTTTGTGCATCCGCTGTCGATAATCCAGCTTGAACCCCCGGATGCATAAACCTGCAAGGCAAATTTAGGCGTGGGTCTTAGGTACCCAACTCATGTTGGGTCCTGCAAGGTTAGCACAAATATTCTTAGGGACCCAAATGCAAGGTTTATCTCCCTTGCATCTTGCCCCTAACTTCCTAGCAATTACCTTCTTACCCTTTCTACAAATAGCAAAGGGAGCATTACAAGCATAATAAATGGTAGAAGGTTCATTCACTACTTTCCTAGGAGCATGAATAACATTCTTTCTAGGTACATGAGCAATATCTCTCCTAGGCATATGTACAACATTTCTCCTACACATATCTCTATCATGCTTATAAGAAGAACTAGAAGCAAACATGGCATGAGAATCATAAACATGTGAATCAAAATCATTATAAGCATTTCTAGCATGTCTCCTATCATGGTATAAGAAAGCATGGTTCTTTTTAGCATTACTAGCCATAGGGGCCTTCCCTTTCTCCTTGACGAAGATGGGAGCCTTATGGCTTGTTAAGTTCTTGGCCTCTCTCTTGAAGCCAAGACCATCCTTAATTGAGGGGTGTCTACCAATCGAGTAGGCATCCCTTGCAAATTTTATTTTATCAACTTCACTCTTGCTAGTCTTAAGTTGGGCATTAAGACTAGCCACTTCATCATTTAGTTTTGAAATTGACACTAAGTGTTCACTACAAGCATTAATATCAAAATCCTTACATCTAGTACAAATTTCAACATGTTCAACACAGGAATTTGATTTACTAGCTACTTCTAGTTTAGCACTTAAATCATTATTAACACTTCTTAAGGTAGCAATGGTTTCATGACAGGAAGATAATTCACTAGAAAGCATTTCATTTCTTTTTACTTCTAAAGCATATGATTTTTGTGCCTCTACAAATTTATCATGTTCATCATACAATAAATCCTCTTGCTTTTCTAAAAGCCTATCCTTTTCATTCAAAGCATCAATCAATTCATTGATTTTATCTATCTTAGATCTATCTAAGCCTTTGAACAAGCATGAATAATCTATATCATCATCATCACTAGATTCATTATCACTAGAAGAAGCATAAGTGAAGTCTTGAGTACTCACCTTCTTCTCCCTTGCCATAAGGCATGTGAGACGCTCGTTTGGGAAGAGGGAAGACTTGTTGAAGGCGGTGGCAGCGAGTCCTTCATTGTCGGAGTCGGAGGAGGAGCAATCCGAGTCCCACTCCTTTCCTAGATGCGCCTCGCCCTTTGCCTTTTTGTATTGCTTCTTCTTCTCTCTTTTGTTCCCCTTTTCCTGGTCACTTTCATTATCAGGACAGTTAGCAATGAAATGACCAAGCTTACCGCATTTGAAGCATGAGCGCTTCCCCTTGGCTTTGGTCTTGCTTGGTTGTCCCTTGTGACCTTTAAGCACCGTCTTGAATCTTTTGATGATGAGAGCCATCTCTTCATCATTAAGGCCAGCTGCCTCAATCTGTGTCACCTTGCTAGGTAGCGCCTCCTTGCTTCGTGTTGCCTTGAGAGCAAGGGGTTGTGGCTCGTTGATCGGACCATTCAAGGCGTCGTCCACATACCTCGCCTCCTTGATCATCATTCGCCCGCTAACGAATTTCCCAAGAACTTCTTCGGGCGACATCTTGGTGTACCTGGGATTTTCACGTATATTGTTCACCAAGTGAGGATCAAGAACGGTAAATGACCTGAGCATTAGGCGGACGACGTCGTGGTCCGTCCATCGTGTGCTTCCGTAGCTCCTTATCTTGTTGATGAGGGTCTTGAGCCGGTTGTATGTTTGCGTCGGCTCCTCGCCCCTTATCATTGCGAACCGTCCAAGCTCGCCCTCCACCAACTCCATCTTGGTGAGTAAGGTGACGTCGTTCCCCTCATGAGAAATCTTGAGGGTGTCCCAGATTTGCTTGGCGTTATCCAAGCCGCTCACCTTATGGTATTCATCCCTGCATAAGGAAGCTAGAAGAACAGTAGTAGCTTGTGCATTCTTATGAATTTGTTCATTAATGAACATGGGACTATCCGAACTATCAAAATGCATTCCACTCTCTACAATCTCCCAAATACTAGGATGGAGAGAGAATAGGTGACTACGCATTTTGTGGCTCCAAAATCCGTAGTCCTCTCCATCAAAGTGTGGGGGCTTGCCGAGTGGAATGGAGAGCAAATGTGAATGTGAACTTTGCGGAATACGAGAGTAGTCAAAAGAAAAGTTCGAATTAACCGATTTCTTCCTCTCGTAGTCGCTGTGGTCGTCCTTTTGGGAGGAAGTAGACTCATCGCTGTCGTAGTAGACGATCTCCTTGATGCGCCTTGTCTTCTTCTTCCTCCCTTCCTTCCGTCTATGGCCCGAGCCGGAGTCGGTAGGCTTGTCGTCCTTCGGCTCGTTGACGAAGGTCTCCTTCTCTTTGTCGTTGATCACTATACCCTTCCCCTTAGGATCCATCTATTCGGGCGGTTAGTCCCTTTGTGAATAGAACGGCTCCGATACCAATTGAGAGCACCTAGAGGGGGGGGTGAATAGGTGATCCTGTAAAAACTTCAAACTTAAGCCACAAAAACTTGTTAAGTGTTAGCACGATTATTGCCAAGTGGCTAAGGTGAAGTCTCAACAAAACACAGTACCACAAGAAAATCAAGCACAGGGGTGACACAGTGGTTTTATCCCGTGGTTCGGCCAAGACCAACGCTTGCCTACTCCACGTTGTGGCGTCCCAATGGACGAGGGTTGCAATCAACCCCTCTCAAGCGGTCCAAAGACCCACTTGAATACCACGGTGTTTTGTTGTTCCTTTCACTATCCCGTTTGCAAGGAATCTCCACAAATTGGAGTCTCTTGCCCTTACAAGTATATGATCACAAAGAAGCACAGAGTAAGGGAGGGAAGCAACACACACAAATCCACAGCAAAAGCGCACACACACGGCCAAGAATCGAGCTCACAAGACTATCTCAGAGTTCTCACTTAGAACAGAGCTCGAATCACTTAGAAACACAAACGAATGCGCAGAGACTTAGTGTGGATGATCAAGAATGCTCAAGGGTTGCTTGTGTCTCTCCTCCATGCGCCTAGGGGCTCCTTTTATAGCCCCAAGGCAGCTAGGAGCCGTTGAGAACAAATCTGGAAGGCCATCCTTGCCTTCTGTCGTCGGGGGCACCGGACAGTCCGGTGCACACCGGACACTGTCCGGTGCCCGATTTGTTTCCATATCTGGCGCTTCCGACCGTTGCAGACCGTTGGAGATCTGCGAGCCGTTGGCGCACCGGACATGTCCGGTGCACACCGGACAGTCCGGTGCCGTCTTCCGACCGTTGGCTCCGCCACGTGTCCCGCGCAGATTGCGCGGCCGACCGTTGGCCCGGCAGACCGTTGGCTCACCGGACAGTCCGGTGCACACCGGACAGTCCGGTGAATTTTAGCCGTACGCCGTCGGCGAATTCCCGAGAGCGGCCAGTTCGCTCCGAGCCAGCCTGGCGCACCGGACACTGTCTGGTGCACACCGGACAGTCCGGTGCTCCAGACCCAGCTGAGTCTTGGCTGCACACAGCCAAGTCATTTTCTCCTCTTCTCTCTTCTTCTTCTTTCTGTTTCTAACACTTAGACAAATATATTAGTACACAAAACCAATGTACTAAGGCTTAGAAACATACCTTTATCTCATGATTTGCACCTTGTTCATCCATGTACATAAATTCACAATTAAGCACATGTGTTGGCACTCAATCACCAAAATACTTAGAAATGGCCCAAGGGCACATTTCCCTTTCAGTCATGCCGCCGAAGAAGACAACAGTGACAGGGGCTGCTTTGCAGCCATTGGACACAAATCAGGACGCACTCTCCCTGCGAGAGGCTAGGAGCCAGAAGAGAAAGGCCACTAGCCCAACGCTTCATGAGGAGCAGCTTGACCAGGAGATCAGGGATTTAGAAGCAATTCACCAGCAAGTTTGATTTTTTACCCTCTATTTTCCAACGTTGATCACGGTACCCCGCTACGTCTTGGGCGTGCTATAACCCGAGGTGTTCCCTAGCCCTCGAGTGGGACATGGCGATTTGGTCGTCAGGTTCAGCTTCCTTGAGTCCGAAGGCGAGGGGAGCGCAACTCGCCCCTTGTAGGTAAAATTTTCTTAGGTTCTCGATGTTCCATGTGTTGGTTAATAGGTTGTCGTTGCTGTTCTTGAGCTGGTTTGCTCCTAGACGTAGGGTCTGGACGATGATGTAAGGCCCTTCCCACGACTGCGAGAGCTTATGCTTGTCTTTGGTGGTCATCACCCTTCGCAACACCAGGTCTCCAACATTGAACGACCTACCCCGCACCTATCGGTTATGGTAGTGTCGTAAGTCTTGTCGGTACTTGGCAGAGTAGAGCACGATCGCGTCGCGCACTTCATCAATCAGGTCAATAGCAAGCTACGTGCTAGTTGTTGCTTGCGTGCTGTTGTATCCTTCAATCCTGAGGGAGGCATATTCTAACTCCATGGGAAGCATAGCTTCCATGCCACATGTTAGGAAGAAAGGTGTGCAACCGGTTGCTCTCAGGATGTGGTTCGTAGGCTCCAGAGCACCACGAGTAGCTCAGCTACCCACCACCCAGCGAATTTTCCCAACTTGTCAAAAATACGTAGCTTAAGGCCCTGTAGGATCAGGCCATTTGCCCGCTCGACCTGGCCGACTTTGGGTGAGCCACCGTCGCCCAATCGACCCGTATGTTGAAGTCGTCGCAAAACTGTAGGAACAATTCCCCAGTAAACTAGGTCTCGTTATCGGTAATGATGGAGTTGGGTATCCCAAAGCGGTAGACGATGTCGCGGAAGAAAGCGACGACTTCCGATGATTTGAGCTTGCCGATTGGTTTGGCCCCAATCCACTTGGTGAATTTGTCCACCACCACTAGCAAGTGGGTGTAACCTCCGGGTGCCTTCTTGAAAGGCCCGACCAAGTCTAACCCCCATACTGAGAATGGCCATGTGATAGGTATGGTTTGGAGGGCCTGAGCCAGCATGTGCATCTATCGTGCATAGTATTGGCAACCTTCGCAGGTGCAGATGATCTGCTCAACGTCCGTCATGGTGGTGGGCCAGTAGAATCCTTATAGGAACGCCTTTCCGACCAGTGACCATGGGGCCGCGTGGTGCCTGCACGTCTCTCTGTGGATCTCTAAGAGCAGTTGTTGTCCATCCTTGGTCGTAATGCACTTCTGCTTGATCCCGGAGGCACCCTTTTTGTAGAGCATCTTGTTGATGATCGCAAAGGGTTTTGCCCTTCAAGGGAGCTGCCTGCCTCGGTTGAGTTATTGGGGAGAGCTCCATCTGTCAATCAGTCGATGAATGGTCGACACCAATTTTGTTGGTTGGTTGTTGCAACCAATTCGCCAGTTTTGGTAGTCGAGGCATAGTGGCCATCTGCCTCCTTTGTGTGCCCTTCTTGTACCTGCTTGATCTTCATGGAGGGTTTGTGGAGGTCAGAGACAAAAACCCCATCTAGGACGGGTTTTCGCCCTGAGGCTATGGATGAGAGCTCATCAGCATCGTCATTTAATCATCTGTAGCTATGATGTAGCTCGAAGCCTTTGAACTTTTCTTCTAACCTTTGTACCTCGTTGTAGTATGCGAGCATCTTTGGATAGCGAGGTTCCATCGCCTTCATGACTTGGTCGACCACCAACTTGGAGTCACCTCTGACCAGGAGCCTCCATGCTCCCACCTCGACCACGATCTTGAGCCCGTTGACAAGGGCCTTGTATTCGGCGATGTTGTTGGTGGCGTCGAAGTGGAGGCGGATCGCGTAGTGGAGTTTGTGTCCCTAGGGTGACACAAAGATGACACCCATACCGCTTCCAGTCTTGAGGTATCATCCATCAAAATACATGGTCCAATATTTTGGGTCTTCCACCGAGGGTGACTCTTGCGCCTCCGTCCATTCCACGATAAAGTCGACGGGCGCCTAAGACTTGATCGTCGTTCTAGGGATGTAGCTGATGTTGAGTCTGTTGAGCTCGAGGGACCATTTTGTGATGCGCTCGCACGCATCCCGATTGCGCACGATCTCACCAAGGGGCACCGTTGACACCACCGATATGGGGTGCCGGTCAAAGTAGTGGATTAGCTTCCACTTGGCAATGAGGACCGCATAGAGCAGTTTCTGGAGCTGGGGGTATCATGATTTGGACTCGGTGAGTACTTCACTGATGAAGTAAACAAGCTTTTGTACCTTGAGGACGTGACCCTCGCTTTTCCTTTCCTCCACTAGCACGACGCTGACCACCTAGGTGGTGGCCGCAATGTAGAGGAGGAGGGTTTCGGTGGGATTGAGTGCGGGCAAGACTGGTGGTGAGGTTAGGAACACTTTTATCTAGTAGAGGGCCTCCCGAACTTGGTTGTCCAAGAGAAATGGCCACCCTTCCTTAGGAGCTTGTAAAAAGGCATGCCTTTTTCACTGAGTCTGGAGACGAACCGACTGAGTGCGGCAACGCACCCAACAAGCTGTTGCACTTCCTTGAGGTTTTGGATGGGGCCCATGCATTGGATTGCCTCTATTCTTTCTTAATTAGCTTCAATCCCTCGGTCTGACACCATGAAACCCAGGAGCTTTCCTTTGGGAACCCCAAATACACACTTTTCTGGGTTCGACTTGATCTGTAACCTTTAGAGGTTGACAAACATCACTTCTAGGTCGATGATGATGATGTCGTTGGATCTTTTGGTTTTCACAACGATGTTGTCGACACAAACTTCTACGTTGTGCCCAACCTGGTCGGTGAAGAATTAGAGCATGCATCGCTGATATGTGGCCCGGTGTTCTTCAGGCCGAACGACATGGACACGTAGCAGAACGTCCCAAAGTGGATGATGAACATCGTAGCATGCTGGTTGGCTTCCTTCATGGCAATCTGGTGGAAGCATGAGTAGGCATCTAGGAAGGTGAGGAGTTCACACCTGGTGGAATCTACAACCTGGTCGATGCGTGGGAGAGGAAAAGAGTCATTTGTGCATGCCTTGTTAAGCCCCATGTAATCGACACACATCCTCCAGTTCCCATTCTTCTTCTTCTAGATAACATGGTTTGCAAGCCACACTAGGTGGTGAATCTCCCTCATGAACTCAGCTGCCAAGAGTTCGTGATTTCTTCGCCAATGTGAAAGGGAAATGTGCCCCTTAGGCCATTTCTAAGTATTTTGGTGATTGAGTGCCAACACAAGTGCTTTTGTGATAATCTATGCAAAGTGGTGGACAAAGTGCAAACCAAGTCTAAAGGAAAAATTTATTTGGAAAAGACTTGGCTGCTCAGCCAAGACCTTGCTCAGTCTGGGTGCACCGGACTGTCCGGTGGTGCACCGGATAGTGTCTGGTGCGCCAGGCTGGCTCTGTCAACTGGCTGCTCTCGGGACTTCGTCGGCGGTGTATGGCTATAATTCACCGGACTGTCCGGTGGTGCACCGGACTGTCCGGTGAGCCGTTCACAGGCGAACTCGTCGCTCTCGGGAAGCAATTAACGACGTACGACTAAATTTCACCGGACTGTCCGGTGGTGCACCGGACTGTCCGGTGAGCCAACGGTCGACCGGGCCAACGGTCGGCCGCGCGATCCGCGCGGGACACGTGGCCGAGCCAACGGCTAAAGGGGGCACCGGACAGTGTCTGGTGCGCCAACGGCTCCAAAGCGCCAACGGTCGGCTTCGCCAAATAAGGAAGGAGATCTGCACCGGACAGTGTCCGGTGGTGCACCAGACATGTCCGGTGCGCCAGTCGACAGAAGGCAGGAATTGCCTTCCCGGATTGCTCTCAACGGCTCCTAGCTGCCTTGGGGCTATAAAAGGGACCCCTAGGCGCATGGAGAAGACAACCAAGCATTCTTTGAGCACAATTGATCACTCACACTTCGTTCTTGCGCATTTGTTCGACATTCTTAGTGACTTGAGCTCCGTTCTAGTGAGAAACTTGTGATAGTGTCTTGAGCTCAAGTCTGGGTCTTGTGTGTGCGTATTTGCTGTGATCTTTGTGTCTTGTGTGAGTTGCTAATCCCTCCCTTACTTCGTGCTTCTTTGTGAACTTCAAGTGTAAGGGCGAGAGGCTCCAAGTTGTGGAGATTCCTTGCGAACGGGATTAAGAAAAGCAAGCAAAACACCGTGGTATTCAAGTGGGTCTTTGGACCGCTTGAGAGGGGTTGATTGCAACCCTCGTCCGTTGGGACGCCACAACGTGGAGTAGGCAAGCGTTGGTCTTGGGCGAACCACGGGATAACCACCGTGCCATCTCTGTGATTGATATCTTTGTGGTCATTGTGTTTTGTTGAAGACTCCTCTCTAGCCACTTGGCGACTATTGCGCTAACTCCTAATCAGTTTTTGTGGCTTAAGTTTCAAGTGTTACAGGATCACCTATTCACCCCCCTCTAGGTGCTCTCAATTGGTATCAGAGCCGTTCTCTTCACGAAGGGACTAATCGCCCGAAGAGATGGATCCTAAGGGGAAGGGAATTGTGATCAATGACAAATAGAAGGAGCCCCTCGTCAACGAGCTAAAGGATGACAAGCCTACTGACTCAGGCTCGGGCTATGATTGGAAGGAAGGAAAGAAGAAGAAGATGAGACGCATCAAGGAGATCGTCTACTACGACGACAGCGATGAGTCCACTTCTTCCCAAAAGGATGACTACGACTACGAGAAACAAAAGACGGTTAATTCGAATTTTTCTTTCGATTATTCTCGTATTCCTCAAAGTTCAAATTCACATTTGCTCTCCATTCCTCTCGGCAAGCCTCCACACTTTGATGGGGAGGACTACGGATTTTGGAGCCACAAAATGCGTAGTCACCTGTTCTCTCTCCATCCAAGCATATGGGAGATTGTTGAGAATGGAATGAAATTTGATAGCTCAGATAGTCCTATTTTTATTAATGAACGGATTCATAGAAATGCACAAGCTACTACTGTGTTGTTAGCCACCTTGTGCAGGGACGAGTACCATAAGGTGAGCGGCTTGGACAATGCCAAGAAAATCTGGGACACCCTCAAGATCTCTCATGAGGGGAATGACGTCACTTTGCTCACCAAGATGGAGTTGGTAGAAGGCGAGCTCGGAAGATTTGCGATGATAAGGGGCGAGGAGCCAACCCAAACATACAACCGGCTCAAGACCCTTATCAACAAAATAAGGAGCTACAGAAGCACGCGATGGACGGACCACGACATCGTCCGCCTAATGCTATGGTCTTTTACCGTTCTTGATCAACATTTGGAGAATAATATTCGTGAGAATCCCAGGTACACCAAAATGTCGCCCGAAGAAGTCCTTGGAAAATTCGTAAGCGGACGAATGATGATCAAGGAGGCGAGGTACGTGGATGATGCACTAAATGGTCCAATCAATGAACCTCAACCCGTTGCTCTCAAAGCAATGAGAAGCAAGGAGGCGTTACCTAGCAAGGTGGCGCAAGTTGAGGCGGCAGGGCTTAATGATGAAGAGATGGCCCTCATCATCAAGCGCTTCAAGACGGCGCTTAAGGGTCGCAAGGGACAGCCAAGCAAGACCAAGACAAAGGGGAAGCGCTCTTGCTTCAAATGTGGTAAGCTTGGTCATTTTATTGCTAACTGTCCCGATAATGATAGTGACCAGGAAAAAGGAAACAAGAGGGAGAAGAAGAAGAATTACAAGAAGGCCAAAGGCGAGGCACATATCGGAAAGGAGTGGGATTCGGATTGCTCCTCCTCCGACTCCGACAATGAAGGACTCGCCGCCACTGCCTTCAACAAGTCATCCCTCTTCCCCAACGAGCATCACACATGCCTCATGGCAAAGGAGAAGAAGGTATGTACTCGGGATACCACTTATGCTTCTTCAAGTGATGATGATTCTAGTGATGACGATGAGATAGACTATTCTAGTTTATTTAAAGGTTTGGATAGAATTAAAATTGGCAAAATTAATGAGTTAATTGATGCCTTGAATGACAAGAATAGGTTACTAGAAAAGCAAGAGGATTTGTTGTATGAAGAACATGATAAATTTGTTAGTGCACAAAATTCACTTGCTTTAGAAGTTAAACGAAATGATATGCTTTCTTGTGAAATATCTACTTGCCATGAGACAATTTCTAGCTTAAAGAGCATAAATGATGATTTAAATGCTAAGTTAGAAAAATCTAGTAAATTAACATCTTGTGTAGAACATGCTGTGATTTGCACTAGGTGTAAAGATTTTAATGTTGATGCTTGTAGTGAACACCTAGATTGTATTTCTAAACTAAAAGATGAAGTAGCTAGTCTTAATGCTCAACTTAAGACTAGCAAGAGTGAATTTGACAAACTAAAATTTGCAAGGGATGCCTACACGATTGGTAGACACCCCTCAATTAAGGATGGTCTTGGCTTCAAGAGAGAAGCCAAGAACTTGACAAGCCATAAGGCTCCCATCTCCGCCAAGGAGAAAGGGAAGGCCCCTATGGCTAGTAGTGTGCAAAAGAACCATGCCTTTATGTACCATGATAGGAGACAATCTAGAAATACTTATAGGGGTTGTAATACATATGATGCTTTTGATTCTCATGCCATGTTTGCTTCTAGTTCTTCCTATGTGCATGATAGAAATGTTGGTAGGAGAAATGTTGTTCATAATATGTCTAGGAGAAATGCTGTTAATGTTCCTAGGAAAGTTAATGAACCTTCTACAATATATCATGCTTGCAATGCTTCTTTTGCCATTTATAGAAATAATAAGAAGGTGATTGCTAGGAAGTTAGGGGCCAAATGTAAGGGAGACAAAACTTGCATTTGGGTCCCTAAGACAATTGTAACTAACCTTGTAGGACCCAACAAGAGTTGGGTACCTAAGAACCAAGCCTAAATTTGCCTTGCAGGTTTATGCATCCGAGGGTTCAAGCTGGATTATCGACAGCGGATGCACAAACCACATGACGGGGGAAAAGAGGATGTTTTCTTCCTACGTCAAGAACAAGGATCCCCAAGATTCAATAATATTCGGTGATTGGAACCAAGGCAAGGTAAAAGGGTTAGGTAAAATTGCTATTTCATCTGAGCACTCTATTTCTAATGTGTTTTTAGTTGAGTCGCTTGGATATAATTTGTTATCTGTTAGTCAATTATGCAAAATGGGATATAATTGTCTATTTACAAATGTAGATGTGGCTGTCTTTAGAAGATGTGATGGTTCACTAGCTTTTAAGGGTGTACTAGACGACAAACTTTATTTAGTTGATTTTGCAAAAGAAGAGGCCGGTCTAGATGCATGCTTAATTGCTAAGACTTGCATGGGCTGGCTGTGGCATCGTCGCTTAGCACATGTGGGGATGAAGAACCTCCACAAGCTTCTAAAGGGAGAACACGTGATAGGTCTAACTAATGTACATTTCGAAAAAGATAGACCTTGTGCAGCTTGTCAAGCAGGGAAACAGGTGGAAGGCTCTCATCACACCAAAAATGTGATGACCACATCAAGACCCTTGGAGATGCTTCATATGGACCTCTTCGGACCCGTCGCCTATCTAAGTATAGGAGGAAGTAAGTATGGTATTGTTATAGTTGATGATTTTTCCCGCTTCACTTGGGTATTCTTCTTGCAGGATAAATCTGAAACTCAAGGGACCCTCAAGCGCTTCCTCAGGAGAGCTCAAAATGAGTTTAAGCTCAAGGTGAAGAAGATAAGGAGCGACAACGGGTCCGAGTTCAAGAACCTTCAAGTGGAGGAGTTCCTTGAGGAGGAGGGGATCAAGCACGAGTTCTCCGCTCCCTACACACCTCAGCAAAATGGTGTGGTAGAGAGGAAGAACAGGATGCTCATCGATATGGCGAGGACTATGCTTGGAGAGTTCAAGACCCCCGAGCGCTTTTGGTCGGAAGCCGTGAACACGGCTTGCCACGCCATCAACCGGGTCTACCTTCACCGCCTACTCAAGAAGACTTCGTATGAGCTGCTAACTGGTAACAAACCCAATGTGTCTTATTTTCGTGTATTTGGGAGCAAGTGCTATATTCTTGTGAAGAAAGGTAGAACCTCTAAATTTGCTCCCAAAGCTATAGAAGGGTTTTTACTAGGTTATGACTCAAATACAAAGGCGTATAGAGTCTTCAATAAATCATCGGGTTTGGTTGAAGTCTCTAGCGACGTTGTATTTGATGAGACTAATGGCTCTCCAAGAGAGCAAGTTGTTGATCTTGATGATGTAGATGAAGAAGATATTCCAACGGCCGCAATTCAAACCATGGCGATTGGTGATGTGCGACCACAGGAACAAAATGAGCAAGATCAACCTTCTTCCTCAACAATGGTGCAACCCCCAACTCAAGACGATGAACAGGCTCATCAAAAGGAGGCATGTGATCAAGGGGGAGCACAGGATGTCCAAGTTGAAGAGGAAGAAACACCTCAGGCCCCTCCAATCCAAGTTCGAGCGACGATTCAAAGGGATCATCCCGTCGACCAGATTTTGGGTGACATTAGCAAGGGAGTAACTACTCGGTCTCGATTAGTTAATTTTTGTGAGCATTACTCTTTTGTCTCTTCTATTGAGCCTTTTAGGGTAGAAGAGGCCTTGCTAGATCCAGACTGGGTGTTGGCCATGCAGGAAGAGCTCAACAACTTCAAAAGGAATGAAGTTTGGACACTGGTGCCTCGTCCTAAGCAAAATGTTGTGGGAACGAAGTGGGTGTTCCGCAACAAACAAGACGAGCACGGGGTGGTGACAAGGAACAAGGCTCGACTTGTGGCAAAAGGTTATGCCCAAGTTGCAGGTTTGGACTTTGAGGAGACTTTTGCTCCTGTGGCTAGGCTAGAGTCTATTCGTATATTGCTAGCATATGCCGCTCACCATTCTTTCAGGTTGTTCCAAATGGATGTGAAGAGCACTTTCCTCAATGGGCCAATCAAGGAGGAAGTGTACGTGGGCCAACCCCCTGGCTTCGAGGATGAACGGTACCCCGACCACGTGTGTAAGCTCTCTAAGGCGCTCTATGGACTTAAGCAAGCCCCAAGAGCATGGTATGAATGCCTTAGAGACCTTTTAATTGCTAATGCTTTCAAGGTTGGGAAAGCCGATCCAACTCGTTTTACTAAGACTTGTGATGGAGATTTATTTGTGTGCCAAATTTATGTCGATGACATAATATTTGGTTCTACTAATCAAAAGTCTTGTGAAGAGTTTAGCAGGGTGATGACGCAGAAATTTGAGATGTCGATGATGGGCGAGTTGAACTACTTCCTTGGGTTCCAAGTGAAGCAACTCAAGGACGGCACCTTCATCTCCCAAACGAAGTATACGCAAGATTTGCTAAAGCGGTTTGGAATGAAGGACGCCAAGCCCGCAAAGACTCCAATGGGAACCGACGGACACACCGACCTCAACAAAGGAGGTAAGTCCGTTGATCAAAAAGCATACCGGTCAATGATAGGGTCTTTACTTTATTTATGTGCTAGTAGACCGGATATTATGCTTAGCGTATGCATGTGTGTTAGATTTCAATCCGATCCTATGGAGTGTCACTTAGTGGCGGTGAAGCGAATCTTTAGATATTTGGTTGCTACGCCTTGCTTCGGGATTTGGTATCCAAAGGGGTCTACCTTTGACTTGATTGGATATTCAGATTCCGACTATGCCGGATGTAAGGTCGATAGGAAGAGTACATCAGGGACGTGCCAATTCTTAGGAAGGTCCCTGGTGTCATGGAATTCTAAGAAACAAACCTCCGTTGCCCTATCCACCGCCGAGGCCGAGTACGTTGCCGCAGGACAGTGTTGCGCGCAACTACTTTGGATGAGGCAAACCCTCCGGGACTTTGGCTACAATCTGAGCAAAGTCCCACTCCTATGTGATAATGAGAGTGCTATCCGCATGGCGGAAAATCCTGTCAAGCACAGCCGCACAAAGCACATTGACATCCGGCATCACTTTTTGAGAGACCACCAGCAAAAGGGAGATATCGAAGTATTTCATGTTAGCACTGAGAACCAGCTAGCCGATATCTTTACCAAGCCTCTAGATGAGAAGACCTTTTGCAGGCTGCGTAGTGAGCTCAATGTCTTAGATTCGCGGAACCTAGATTGAAATATAGCATACTTGTGTCTATGCCTTTGATCATGTTCCTTCTGCATTTTATTGCTTATTTATGGTGCTCAAGTTGTACAAGCACTCCCCGGACCTCACAAGTCTTTGTGCAAGTGACGCACTAATTTGGGGGGAGATGTGTTACAACTTGACCCTTTGAGACTAACCGTGTGTTTGAGTTTGCTTAATTTAGTCTCAAAGGTGGATTGAAAGGGAAAGGTGGACTTGGACCATGACAGACTTCCACTGCACTCCAATGAGAGGGTAACTAATTCCAAGTTCATCACGTAAACTCTTATTGCCTTTGTACTCTTATTTGAAGATTTGGTGAGGCAATGAGGTTAAAGGGCCAAGATTGATCCCGTTTTGGTGCTTGATGCCAAAGGGGGAGAAAATAAGGGCCAAAGCAAGAAATGGATCAGCTACCACTTGAGAAGTTTTGAAAATAGTAGAATAGAGCCTTTTGTTTTGGCAAAACTCCCTTTGTGGGGAGATGTTTGATTATGGGAAAAAGGGGGAGTTTTTGAAATCTTTGATCAATTTCTATTGAAACAGCTCTCTTTATGTCTCTACAATTGTGTTTGAGCTAGAGATAGGAGTTTGGAGTTGATTTGCAAAAACAAACTAAGTGGTGGCAAAGAGTGATCCATATATGTCAAATTTGATCAAAACAACTTTGAGTTCTTATTTGGATTGATTTTGCACTCGTTCTAGTTGCTTTATGTTGTGTTGGCATAAATCACCAAAAAGGGGGAGATTGAAAGGGAAATGTGCCCCTTGGGCCATTTCTAAGTATTTTGGTGATTGAGTGCCAACACAAGTGCTTTTGTGATAATCTATGCAAAGTGGTGGACAAAGTGCAAACCAAGTCTAAAGGAAAATTTTATTTGGAAAAGACTTGGCTGCTCAGCCAAGACCTTGCTCAGTCTGGGTGCACCGGACTGTCCGGTGGTGCACCGGACAGTGTCCGGTGCGCCAGGCTGGCTCTGTCAACTGGCTGCTCTCGGGACTTCGTCGGCGGTGTACGGCTATAATTCACCGGACTGTCCGGTGAGCCGTTCACAGGCGAACTCGTCGCTCTCGGGAAGCAATTAACGGCGTACGGCTAAAATTCACCGGACTGTCCGGTGAGCCAACGGTCGACCAGGCCGACGGTCGGCCGCGCGATCCGCGCGGGACACGTGGCCGAGCCAACGGCTAAAGGGGGCACCGGACTGTCCGGTGTGCACCGGACAGTGTCCGGTGCTCCAACGGCTCCAAAGCGCCAACGGTCGGCTTCGCCAAATAAGGAAGGAGATCCGCACCGGACAGTGTCCGGTGGTGCACCGGACATGTTCGGTGCGCCAGTCGACAGAAGGCAGGAATTGCCTTCCCGGATTGCTCTCATCGGCTCCTAGCTGCCTTGGGGCTATAAAAGGGACCCCTAGGCGCATGGAGAAGACAACCAAGCATTCTTTGAGCACAATTGATCACTCACACTTCGTTCTTGCGCATTTGTTCGACATTCTTAGTGACTTGAGCTCTGTTCTAGTGAGAAACTTGTGATAGTGTCTTGAGCTCAAGTCTGGGTCTTGTGTGTGCGTATTTGCTGTGATCTTTGTGTCTTGTGTGAGTTGCTAATCCCTCCCTTACTTCGTGCTTCTTTGTGAACTTCAAGTGTAAGGGCGAGAGGCTCCAAGTTGTGGAGATTCCTTGCGAACGGGATTAAGAAAAGCAAGCAAAACACCGTGGTATTCAAGTGGGTCTTTGGACCGCTTGAGAGGGGTTGATTGCAACCCTCATCCGTTGGGACGCCACAACGTGGAGTAGGCAAGCGTTGGTCTTGGCCGAACCACGGGATAACCACCGTGCCATCTCTATGATTGATATCTTTGTGGTCATTGTGTTTTGTTGAAGACTCCTCTCTAGCCACTTGGCGACTATTGCGCTAACTCCTAATCAGTTTTTGTGGCTTAAGTTTCAAGTGTTACAGGATCACCTATTCACCCCCCCTCTAGGTGCTCTCACAATGGCCTTGCGCTTCTCCTCATCAAAATGGTGGAGTCGCTGGGCGTCTGGTCTTGCCATAGGCTGGATATTCAGGGAGTGCTCGGCGAGCTCTCTTGGGATCCTCAGTATGTCCATGGGCTTCCAGGTGAAGACGTTGTGGTTGGCTTGAAGAAAGTTGATGAGGGTGCCTTCTTGTTTGTCAGAGAGAGTTGCCCCAATTCGAACGCTCTTTGAAGCGTCAGCGTCAGCGACCAGAATGTTTTTTGTGTCTTGCGCTGACTTGAACGTGTCAGAAATGGCCTTGGGGGCATCAGGTCCGTCTTGTGGGTTGATGTCTCTTTGTAGCTCAGCCAATTCCCTTGTGGCGGACTGTGCTGACACAAGCTCGTAATTGGCCCGTTCGCATGCGTAAGCCACCTGGAATGAGGTGGACTCCGTAATGACCCTAAGGGGGCCGGACATCTTCATCTTGAGGTATGTGTAGTTGGGGACGACATTGAATCTCATGTAGCATGGCCTCCCCAAGATGGCGTTGTATGCCCCCAGCAAATCTACCACCTCGAACTCCAGTCGCTCGGTGCAGAAGTTAGAAGAGTCCCCGAATGTGACGGGTAGAGTGATTTATCCGGCGGGCTGGCACCAAAGCCTAGCATGATGCCAAGAATTAGCGCAGCGCTGGGACACAACACAGAACGTTGAGGGTGCTCCCTCCATCCATGAGGACCTTAGAGAGGCATTTCATGCCGACGATGGGCTCGACGACAAGGGGGTAAGTCCTAGGATGCAGGATCTTACCTGGATGATCACGTCGGTCGAAGGCAATCGGGGTCTCCATCCAGCGGCGGCACGGGGGACTGGGTGGCTCCACCGCGTTCACCTCCCGGGGGCTTGATTATGATGACGCTTGATGCCGACAACTTCGAGGGCGGGTTGGTCGAGACTTTGCTTCTCCGCTTTGTTCCCCACAAAATGTTTGGGCGCCATGCCTATGTTGACTGGCACGTCGAGACAGGCGAGGTAGAGCGCTCCTGTGGTGGTGGCGAGAAAGTCGAGGGTGCCAAACTTGACGTGGCTCCCAGGGGTGAATGTTGATGAACTTAGGGCTGGGCATTCAGTTTTTTTTGAAACGTCGGTTCGGTTTTTTAGTTTTAAAAAACTTTGGTTTTCTAGACATTAGAAACCGATCGGTTTTCTTGAAAATGAAAAACTGAGAAGTTCGGTTTTGGTTTTTTACTTTGGTTTTTCGGTAAAAACCGAATACCAAACTTATACTCAAGACAAAACATACAAAAAGTTTATATGATAGATTACACATAATTTTAAAAAGTCAAAATTATATATGTACAAATATTTAGAGATACATCATACATCACATATAAATAAGTGAATAACAATTTATTTGTTTTCACACATTTAGTTCACATAATCGAATAGCCAAATTTTAGAATTGATAAAGTTAGGTAATTCGGTTTTTTGGTATTTCGGTTTGGTATACGGTGAAAACCGATTACGATACCGAAAACCGAACTTTTCAGATACAAAAACCGAAACCGAACCGACCTACCGAAAAAACCGAAATTTCAGTTCGGTTCGGTATGGTTCGGTTCGGTTTTCGGTTTCTGGTAAAAATGTGCCCACCCCTAGATGAACTAGCCATTGGAGTGAAGAATGTTGTTTGGCACGCTAACGGTTCCCCTACCTGGCACGCCAACTGTCGTGATTTTCGAAACCAGGGGACAATAAGATTTTTGTTCGGCAGGGGTTCTAGCAGCCTCACTCTGAATGTTGAGCTACGGGGGCTCGAAGGTGGATCTGAGATAGGGGGTTATACTGGTTCAGGCTAGAGCCCTAGTCTAGTGTAGTGTTGATCCTGTATGCTTGGAGCGTGTTACAGTTGGGTGCTTGTGTGCAGTGGTGGATGATTTGGATTTATGTGAAGATGGGCGTTGTCTTTCCTTTTATAGATCAAGGGTAGACTTTGCAATGACAACTTGTATTCTACCGGGGTGGAGTTTAGCCTCCTACTTCTGGGCCTCGTAGCCCCTATGGTGTCATCTGCTAGGTCGTGCGCCTTCGTACCCCTGTATGGCATCGTGTCTTGTCCGTTCGCCATATGGGTTCTTGTAGCTATTCTGACATAGATATAGCAGTGCTTGGTGGGTCCTGTTGAGTCAGCTCGAGGTGGGATTTAGGGGTGTCTTCGGTACAACTTCATCTTCCGTCATCCCCTTAGTGTCACCTTTCATAATGCGCAGGCGTATGCCTGGTACGACATATTTCTCTGTCCCTCTAGTGTATGGGTCACTGTAGAGACCCTGATGCTAAGGTCCCTTTGGTTAGGGTTGAATGGTCCCACTATGTCGGTGTTTAGAGCCCGACTGCACACCTAGGGTTACCCCTCGCGGTGCTTTTGAGTAGGACAGTGTTGTTGACTGTAACTCAAAGGTTCGTGCGGGATGCACGAGAGACGACATGCAATTTTCTATAGGTTCGGGCTGCTTGGAGAGGCGTAATACCCTACTTCCTGGCGTGGATCTTTATGTGGTAGGTTACAAGAGAAGTCTCCAGTATGGAGAAAGGATAATGAGATAAATAGATGGTTCATGGAAATGATGGGGTACCCTCTAGGCCTTATATATTTGATCGTGGGACACTACATGCGTATGTGATGATGATTTGTACCTAAATACTAGTGAACCGACTGAACTTATCTTCCTATAATCTTGCCGACTTATCTCTAATCCGTTCCGATATTCAAGGGCGCTGCGCGTGGGAAAGCCAAATGGATGCCATGGATAGCGCTCGAGTCTGACGGGTTGCTCGGGCCTGAATTTGCTTCTTTCCCATGTCGACCCATTCTGCCAGTAGTCCTCCCCTGGCCCACGAAGGGATGGCCTTACGAGATAACAGGCCCAAAGCCTCTCGCGAGGCCTTCTTGCCTTCTAGTGGACCCGGGGGATATCTGTACCCCAAAAGCCCCCAATCTTTGAGTTGATTTTGAAATAATCAGCCCAAAGATTCTAGGTCCGGCTCATAGGTTTGTTATGTGGCACGGTTTCCACTCTGCCAATGGGTGTACCGAAAGTGCACCCATTGGGTGTAGCTTATAAACTTTGAGTGACTCATTAATAACAGTCCTCTCAAAGGTCTTCATTTTATGCTTTGGAGATCAACATCTTGTCATCATATTATGCTTTAGAAATCAGCATTTCGTCTTCTGGGATTAAGAATCTATTGGGTGTAGCCTCCGAGCTTTGAGTGGAATTTTGAAAATAATCCACTCAAAGGTCTATATCTTGTGCTTTAGAAACCAGCATTCTATCTTCATCTTATGCTTTAGAAACCAACGTTTTGTCGCTCTTGGGGCTAGAAATCTATTGGGTGCACCGATGGTGCACCCAATGGGTGTAGCCCCTGAGCTTTGAGTAGATTTTTGAAAATAATCCACTCAAAGGCCTTCATCTTGTGCTTTAGAAATCAGCATTCTGTCATCATTTTATGCTCTAGAAATCAGCATTCTGTCTTCATCTTATGCTTTAGAAACCAGCCTTTTGTCGCTCTTGGGGCTAGAAATCTATTGGGTGCACCGAAGGTGCACCCAATGGGTGTAGCCCCCGAGCTTTGAGTAGTTTTTTGAAAATAATCCACTCAAAGGCCTTCATCTTATGCTTTAGAAATAAGCATTCTGTCATCATTTTATGCTCTAGAAATCAGCATTCTGTCTTCGTCTTATGCTTTAGAAACCAGCCTTTTGTCGCTCTTGGGACTAGGTGTAGTCCCCGAGCTTTGAGTAGATTTTTGAAAATAATCCACTCAAAGGTCTTCATTTTGTGCTTTAGAAATCAGCATTCTGTCATCATCTTATGCTTTAGAAATCAGCATTTTGTCTTCATCCCATATTCTTGCGAATTCAAACAATGCTATCTGTCCACACCTTATTAGGTCTGAAATTTATTTGATCGGTGACAGATTGGATGTCTGGCAGATGGCTCTCGGCTGGACATCACCCCGCTCTGTGCTTCAATACCTCTGCTGATTAGACTTGCGGTTCAGTAGCTATATTTGGACTTCCTCCCATCTTAGCCGATCTCTTCCTTTTGTCTCAGTACATTCAATGCGTATACTGTATGGATATGAATTCTTCAGAAAAGCTTTTGAAAATTCCTGGCTACACACCCAGTGGGTGTGCCCAAGGGGTATCTTGGTACGCAGAGCATTTAACATACTGTCCTGGAGTAGTAACTTGATGTGACCGTGGGGTGTAATCATACTTCCCGAGCAGTTGACCTTGGTCCAAACGGTGTCGTGTTACGCGACGCGGCGCCTATTGCCTGACTCATTTTCAGGCGACTTGAATTGCTTATTGAATACTTGCGACTGTTCGGCGAGCGTGGTAGAAAGTGGACGGTCACCCCCGACCTCTATAAATAACCTGCTTGCACCGTTATTCTCTTCACTTATCCTTCGATCATCTGTTGCTTTCTTCTCCCTTTCTCTTCTTCTCCAAACGACCATGGGTAGAGGTAGGAGGGGTCGCGGCTGGCCTCGTCGTGGCGACAACAAGCGCAAGCGTGCCCCAAGTACTCCCTTGGAGGACTTTGGGGATTCGGAGTACTCGGAGGAGGTATCCTCCGAGGCAGACCGCTCGCCCGCTCTGGCTTCTCCCCCAGCGTCATCCGAGGACTCGGATGATTCCATGGGGCTTTCCACCGTGGCCCGGGCGTACTGGCGTTCCATCGAGCATGCCGGGCTCGGTGGATCGGACGAGTCAGGAGTCTCCTCGGATGAGGCAGACTCCTCCGACTCTTTCGAGGAGTGGAGCGGCGATGGCGGTGACGACAAGGCCGACGACAGTGGCGACGATTCAACACAAACCAATAAAAGATTCAAATTAGGGACTAAATTGAAATGGAGCAAGGACTTGAGTGTCATGTGGTCGGCGCACCGGACTGTCCGGTGTGCCATCGGACAGTGTCCGGTGCACCATGCCTGTACAAATATGAAGCAGCCACTCTCGAGAATTTGCAGGCGCCCTCCACTATAATTCACCGGACTGTCCGGTGTGCCAGCGGAGCAACGGCTAACTCGCGCAATGGTCGACTCCGACAGGAGCTATAGTGAGCAACAGTGCCGCGCAGAAGTCAGAGCAGCAAAGTCAGAGGGGCACCAGACTGTCCGGTGTGGCACTGGACTGTCCGGTGCTGCAAGAGGACAAAGCCCCCAACGGTCGACCAGGCTCTAGACCCTAACGGTTGGGTGACGTGGCGGCGCATCGGACAGCCTACAGTGCCTGTCTGGTGGCGCACCGGACTGTTCGGTGCGTCCATCGACAACAGCCTCCCCAACGGCTACTTTGGTGGTTGAGGGCTATAAATACCCCCAACCACCACAACTCCAAGCATCCAAGATTTCTGAACATCACATTCAATACAAGAGCTCTAGCATTCACTCCTAGACACAATTCAAAAGACCAAAGCCTCTCCAAGTCCCAAATTCACCTCAAATACTTAGTGACTTGTGAGAGAGTGATTTTGTGTTCTTTTGAGCTCTTGCCTCTTGGATTGCCTTTCTTCTTTCTCATTCTTGTTCTCAAGTGACTTGTAATCAAAGCATGAGACAACTAAGAGTGTGGTGGTCCTTGTGGGGTCTTAGTGACCCGATTGATTAAGGGAAAGGCTCACTCGGTCTAAGTGACCGTTTGAGAGAGGAAAGGGTTGGAATAGACCCGGTCTTTGTGACCTCCTAACGGGGACTAGGTTCTTTGGAACCAAACCTCGGTAAAACAAATCACCGTGTTCATTCGCTTGATTTCCATTAGATTTGTTTTCCCCTCTCTCCCGGACTTGATTTAAGTTCTAACGCTAATCCCGACTTGTAGTGTGTGTTTAAAGTTGTAGATTTCAGATTACGCCTATTCAACCCCCCTCTAGACGACTTTCAATTAATATGTCCCAAAAATGGAACTTAGCTAACGTGGAAGCTTGCTCTTCTTCCTATGAGAAGAGGAAGAAGGGCAGGAGGACACAGGTTAGTCGCTGGCAAAAGAACTGAGAGGACGATCACCTCCAAACGATGCCCTAGGGCGGCCACTAGTAGAAGATGTCGGCTAGGGTCAACATAGGCAGAGGAGTGAGTCCTTTCTACTCTGAAAGTCTCATGTAGACCATCATGTGGAAAGATAAATCTTATCACCCACTCATTGATAAACATTACATGAGGCGCATAGGGAACGTCTTGTGGGAATCCTCGATCACAAACTGTAACTCATTCCAGATGAAATGAGAGACCAGGAAGGGAGCACCACTAGGACCAAACCTTGCCGTAAGATTTCTTGCATATCCATAGAGATTGGAAATTGATCCTACCCATAGGGATTGGAAGCTGATCCTATCTTGGGGTTGATGTTCTAGAGGAAAATGTTGTAGAACGTATAATATAAGGGCTTTAGATCTCTCACAAGAGCATCAACTACTGTGGGTTGGCATACACGAAGGCGATTACACGTTCAATCGTATTCCTTTTATCATGAAACTTAGCAAAACACATCTCCATCGAAATGAAGCCCAACAAACGAACAAAAGTGATAAAGTCAAGCCTATAGTGTCTGCCTTCTGTCATCCAGTGAAGTATGTCTGTCATATTGCACCAATAGTAGGTGGAGATGAACTGGTGCAAGATATTTGTGCTCCAATTGTTAAGAATATTTATCAGGGTACTAAAAATACATCAACTAACAAAGACCATGACAAGTGGGTCCGTGAGCTCGACTACGCTATCTAGGGACTCGCCCCACATATTAGAGAGACACTTGCGACGTGTTTAGTTCGATGTAATGTAACGGTATAGGATTCCTTCGGGTATCAGATAATGTTACATGTGTTTGTTTTGGATTCTATTGAAATCACATACATTGGAATCGGATACCATGGTATACAAAACTCAAACCCTCCAACCCTAGCCGGAATCAATTGTCCGGGTCGGCACCAGTGCCGCGCCGCCACCAGGCCAGTGCCGCGCCAGTGCCGGATTCAGCTGAAAGCTCTCCTCCTCCTCTTCCTCGGACGCCAGTGTCGCGCCAGTGCCGGATTTAGCTGAAAACTCTCGTCCTCCTCCTCGGACGTCAGTGCCGCGCCGCCACCAGGCCTCCCTCCTCCGACACCAGCAGCGGGCGCCAAGTCTTCGCCGCCGTCCAGGTAACAAAACTCCCAAATCTCAAACTAGTGAACTGTGCGATAGACTGCTCGTCGGAGTTCTAGATCCAGTCCATCGGAGTTCTAGATCCAGTTTGTGGGAGTTCTATATCCAGTGGCAAGGGTGACTCGCCCGTGCTCCCCTTCCCAACCACATACCGCATCCTAACAGGCTCCCTCGCCAAGAATGGTAGCTCTTGGCCCTGATCTGTCGCTTCTACCGCTTGTCGATCTGTCGCTTCTACCGCTTCTCAATCTGAGACGGGCGACCGTCAGGTCCGCCATGACCGTATGAAGGCTCGAAGCACACACAAGTGCAACACAAACGAGCCCCTGCTCACTGCCCGGCAGCAATCCACCTTCACCATGCATGTTTCGTAGTATGCGCAGGTGCTGGTGGTGATTCAATAGTGAATCAATGATTTCCAGTAATATTCCCTTTCCAAATCTCGATATAATTTCTCTTGCCACCCAAACATTAGCATTGGATTTAATCCCCATTTCAACTCCCACCTAGTCTTAGTATTGGACACATTGGATTTAAGCATTTTCTGTTTATCACCTGTGCTATTATTATTGGTTTAATGACCATCTTGTTTTTTTGGGGTACAAAACTGTTGCAGTTGTAACATTACAGCCCTGCTGCTCTATATGTAAACTTGTTGTGTAGAGAATAGACCAATCAAAACTAAACCATCTCTATAGTAATAGAAAGAAAAGGGCACAAATCTTGGTTGTACACTAACAGCCATCTCCATCTCTTCAAGAGATGATGTCGTCCATTTAATCATAGGTTAGTTATTAGGATTAGGCAGTTTCATATGTCACCAAAGGGGCATGTCTGTTCAACACACTCCTTTACACACACACGAGATAATGGAATTTAAGAAGTGGCATTTGAATTTCAGAAACAGAACCAACAGTGAATTTAAGAAGGGGCTTGGTGCTTATAATTCGTTGACCTCCAGATTTATCCGCAAGAACTCGACGAAGGAATATGGCATTTAGGGGTATCTTGAGTTCTCTCCTTGTCACGTACTATTATGTTTGGTTGCTCATGGGATTAGCATATAGAAGAAAATGTCTAAGAATAGAAAGAAGGTTAAGAAATAGAAAGCGTAGGATGGAGAATTTAAATGAACTCATTCATGAGAGTGATAGAAAATGTATTAGTGAGCTTCGTATGGATAGAAGAACTTTCTTTATTTTGTGTGAGATGCTTGGAGATGTTGGTGGGCTAAAGGCCACACGCAATATGACCCTAGAGGAGATAGTGGCTCATTTTTCTGTATACGTTGGCTCATCATTTGAAGAACCGAACAATTGGAAGGTTTTTCTTTCGAAGCGGCGAGATGGTTAGTAGGCAGTTCAACTTATGCCTTCTAGCTGTTCTAAAGTTGCAACATTTGCTTCTTAAGACTCCTGACCCAATTCCAGAGAATAGCACAGATAATACTTGGAAAAACTTTAAGGTAAATACATAAAACTTTAAGGTTTTTCTTCAACTATAAATAGACGCATTGAAGTGATATTTCTTTTATGACATATTTGTAGAATTGTTTGGGTGCATTAGACGAAACCGCTATCAAGGTAACTGTGCCAACACATCTAAAAGGAAGATATAGGTCGAGGAAAGCGGACATTGTGACAAATGTATTGTGTGTTTGTGCACCCGATATGCAATTCATCTATATGCTGCCTGGTTGGGAGGGTTCAGCACATGACGGTCGTGTGCTGCGTGATGCTATCTCGAGGCCAAACGGATTGCGTGTCCCTCAAGGCGAGTTTTATTTCAATAACTTCTATTTGGTTTGTTAGTATAGTGTTTTAAGTGTGGATATTAACTTGAAAATATCATTTAGGTTGTTATTATCTTGTTGACGCGGGTTATACAAATGCCAATGGATTTCTAGCACCTTATCGAGGTCAGCGGTACCATTTGGGTGGTTGGACAGTGCAAAATCCACCACATAGTGCCGAGGAGTATTTCAATATGTGTCATGCTCGAGCAAGAAATATCATAGAGAGGGCTTTTGGAAGGCTTAAAGGGCGATGGGCGATTCTTAGATCCCCTTCATATTTTCCTATAAAGACATAATGTCGTATAATAATGGCATGTGCCCTTTTGCACAATCTAATTTTGCAAAAAATGTCTAGAGACCCTATGGAAAGTGAGGAACAATCGGTGGTAGATTCTGATATGCCCGAAGGAGAAGTTGGAGAACCAGAATTCATTATGGGTATCTCCACAACAAATGCGTGGAGTACTTTTCGAGACACTCTTGCACAGGGGATGTATAATGCTTATAGGGCTTCTCATTGATTATTTTTCATGGTACTTTTGATGCTTAAGTACTTTTCATGGTTGTATTACTATTTTGACTATATATGTGTTTCTAACTTGTCACCATTTGTATACAGAATGGACATTTCGGAGGGCTCTATTGCTGTTCGTGGTAGGGGGAAAAACAAAAGGAAGTGGATCCCTGTTGAAGATGATGAACTGATCAAAGCATTGGTTGATGTTTCTTTGGATCCGAGGTGGAGGAGTGATGGGAGTATCAAGAATGGTTACACTTCAGTACTTGAAGCTCGCCTCGCTGAAAAGCTACCTGATTCAAGAATTTCTACAACTCCTCATATCGATTCAAGGTTAAGATACTTCAAGACAAAGTATTCTGCTTTGGAGCAGATGTTGAACAAGAGTGGGTTCACATGGGATCCGACCAAGAAGATGATTTAGTGCGAGAAACAACAATATGAGACACATTGCAAGGTATGCTCCGTTTACAATCTGTTGCTCCTTTACAGTACAATACATTACTTTTCTGCTCCGTTTACAGTACAGTACAATCTGCTCTGTTTACAATCTGCTCCCCAGTTATAATCTAGTAATGCACGCGTGACCGACCCCTTCAGTTCTATTTTAATATTGCAACCTCCCATGAAACAGAACCACCAAACCAAAGTAGGCATCAAAGATCATGTTAGCTTCCTTCCAAAGCAGTAATCTTGAGCAGCAGTAGCAAGCAACGTTTATTCTTTTGCTATTTTGGGGTAACCTTAATGGGATGAATCCACCTTCTAGTAGATAGCTACGCCCGCCCTTCTTTGGGTGGATGCGTCGTAGGCTCTGTAGCCATCGTTGTGCTGGCAGTAACAATTGCTTTATGGTCTATTTTAATATTCCTAACTGATAACAGCATTTATCTGTTTTTATTTTTCTAGTATCTTATATATAATTAATCTATCTGTTGGTTATGATACTGAGGTTAAATTGTACATTTATGTCAGTCTTGTATTGTTGCTGATGATGTGTCTTTGTTTTTTTCACAGAATAATCCAGATGCAAAAGGGTTGTATGGAGTCTCCTTTCCTTACTATGATGAACTCTCAATGGTATATTCCAAGGACATGGCCACAGGTGAAGGTGCGGAAGACATGACAGATGTTGTTAAAAACTTGGAAGAAGAGTTAGTTTGTGTAAATTCTAATGATGAAGAGGTTGGAGAGGATATGACATCTGTAGAGACACCGAGGCGTTCTGTTGACTCACCATAATCTAGCTCCAAGAAACGGAAGAAAGAGTGGAAAGGAATGAAGACCGCATCAAGTGACCCGCTTCTTGACGTGTTCAATGAAGTGAGTGGTGATCTGAAGGTTGCCACCATGTCAATTGGAAAAATGGCGCAAGCTATGGATCGTGAGGCATCCAACCAAGAGAAGGCAAGGGATGAGGATCCACAACAAAAGCTAAGAGAGAAGGCGATCAATGAGGTTCAAAGACTTGAATTTACTGGCTCAGAAGTTATCAAAGCAGCTATTGTGTTTGTCAGGATGCCAGATCAAATGGGGATGTTGTTTGCACTTCCAGAACCACTGAGGAGGGAATACATTGTCGACATGCTACGTGGTAACTAGAATTTTGTTTGTAGAAATGTACATGGCTAGTTTTGATATTGGTTTAATTCGCTAATTGTTTAATTTTTGCTAGATGAAGCATCAAGGAGAGAGAGAGAGAGGTCGAAGTGAAGGTGAAGGTGCTAGTCTTGCTGTGGAATGATGGAGCTTTGAAAGTTGTTGTTGGTTTAGTTGGTCTCAAACTTTTTAGCTTTAGTGTTCTTCATATGTTGCTGTTGAATGATGGTAAAAACTGAAACTTTATGATGTTAAATGTGGTTGAATGTTCATGCCTCGTATTGAATGTGGCATTGTATCTGTCGGCAGCTTTCAATGTGGTTTGTTGAATGTTAGCTCTCAATGTGGTAAAAGCTGAATTTTCATGAGTTTTGAATGTTGTTGAATGTTCGCGAAGGGAATGATGATAAATACTAAATTTTTATGTTTACAAATAATGTTGAATGATTTCTTATATTAAAAGTGTATTGGAATCAAAAAATGTTACAAAACTCACATTTTTAATTTCATTACGTTACATTGGTTTCCAAAACAAACAGTGTATTGGAATCAAAAAGTATTACAAAGCTCAACCAAACAAAGCATGTAATGGTATTCATTGATTTAAAATCCACCGCTTTTTAACTTCCATTGCGATACCATTACACATGGTAAACCAAACACCACCTTGGCTCGTCTAAAAAAAATTAAAGATGCAGGATCTTATCAGATTTGTAGATATATATGTAATATGATAGAGTCCGGATGGTAAAGGAAACATGCCTATAAACCGTCCCCTTCTTGGATTATAAAAGGACTAGGAATGTGCCCGTGCGATGCCATGGAACACAAATTGCGACCCTCCAATGGACTTAGGACTCTTGCGACGGGCGGCGTGAGTACAATAGTGATGGCAAAATCTGTGATTAAACATCATCTATTGTTGTGTGTATAAATGTAAACTTAGTCTGTTTACCTATCGAAACAATGCTATGTCAGTCCATACCAAAACTCACAGAAATCGCATGAAAGAATTTATACGCACAAGTTTGCTAGATACCAAAATATATTTTTCTATGACTGATGAAAACTGGAGAACGTTGCCTAAAACCTACAATCTAGAACATTCAGAACCTCGAAGAGCAACCTAAGATTGTCATGAAGAGAAGGAAGCGTCAACTGTCAGGATGAGTTGGAAGAAGCGTGAGCTAGGAGTCCTTCACCGCCCGGCCATGGTCGCCGAGGTCGACGGCCCCCTCCACCGCTGATATGATCTTTGGCACCGACATGCCGCCTGAGAGGATGATTTCTGTAACAAATCCCTCATTTACACCAAGAAACTCGTAGGCACAAGGAGAGGAAGCGGATGAACCACCATGTCGTGTAGAAGGTGATGGTGATCAGGAGTAGGATGACACTACGAGACAGCACATAGGCTCAGGATCAGAGATGACATGCAAATGCGAACTACCAGTATTCATATGTACGAGAGATGCACACCATCCAGACATGAACTTCTTCCACGCCCAGTTCCGTATCACTCGCGAAAATGCCTGCGCCATCATCATGACGAAAAATATTAACCAGGTCTCAGCAAAATTGCTACATTCGACGGAAGCGGATTATCTATCACCTCGATGTCGGTGGGATGGTGGTGGAGGTGGAGCACATGCGCGGTCATTGGCGGCGGCGGCCCAGCGATGACGGGGGTGGTCGGCTCCGAGTCATCCTCGTCGCCGGCGGCATCTGATAAACTCTCCCCCGTAGAAACAGGACAAATTCAAGGACACCCCAAGAAATCAGCAACAATAACACATCGTCAGTAAATAAATCTCTGGAACCTCACCTAGAAATAGTTCTTGTAAGTCTCAGCATCATATGAAGTCTTCCACCAAGCCACAATGGGATAGACATGTCCTATTTAAGTTCAATATAAGCAACCCATGAATAATTAGCATATATATTTGTATTTCCATAGGACAGCATCAATCACAGAGGTATAAAGCATACCCTAGCATAATACTTGCATCCTTGATCTCCAAGAGTGACCAGTCCCAGCTTCATGGTAGGATTGGTGTCCTTAAACCAGTCAATCGCTACGGATTTCACACTGGGACATACCGTTGGAACAGATGGAATAAGTTTTAGCCTGCTATTTCAAAAATCATCGTCACCATCGGGAAAACGCTACAATAGCGATCCTTTCTTCAATGAATTTGAGACAAAAAGGACAAAATTGTAGAACTTGGTACAGTAATCCGCAAGAGAATGTCTCACAATAAATAGAAATGACGTTTAGAAAAGATATGTGGTAAACAATGGGAACTGATGTTTATATACCAATTACCAATTATAATATTCTAGCAACTGCTCCTTGCATACATGTAAAAAATGGCATTTGACAACAATAGAATTCTTTGTTCGAGTTAATATTATTCATAAACCAGGGAAGAACATTTAATATTTAGCTTTACACACTTGCACTGATGTCATAAGTTTAGAAGCTCAGTCGTTTGAACAAGCTAGATAGTCAAAATTAGTCTATAGCGAATTTAATAGACTCCACAAGCTTCTTCTTGTCCTGTACAGTCAAACCATATACCAAATCTCAAATCACACAATATAACTGAAAACCGAAGGCAGCAGATGCCACTCCTAACCTTCTTCCGATATTCCTTGGCCAGCCTGAACCCTGGCGGAAACTGCAGTTTGAAGGCGTACCTGTCCGGGCGGGCCTTCTCCACAGCCGGGGTGACGTCCTCGGTCGCCTGGTCGGCAACGAGGTGGAGGATGTGAGTGTTGGGCTCGGCGGGATTGGAGACGAGGCGAAAGAGGTGTGGGTGCCCCTCGACGACGGAGTCCTTGAAGTCGTCGGGGAGGGCGAGCTCGCGCCAGACATGGAAGACGGCGCTGAGGGGCAGAGAGCGGGTGACCGACATCGCGAGGAGGCGGTGGAGCGTCCGCGCTGCTTCGGCAGGGGAGCTGGCGACTGCGAGGAGGCCCGCGGCGACAGGGGTCACTGACAGGGAGAGCGGGAGCGGGGCGCGGAGGTCAAACACGTGCGGGAAGAGGCGGAGGAAGTGGAGTGGGCCGCGGCGGTGGAGGCAAAGCGGGAGGCGGCGCGCCAGGTTCGGCAGCGCTCGCGGCTCAGGGAGGCCCGCAGCGCGTCGACCAGCGGCGACGCCGCGACGAGGGGCAGGTGCGCCGCCGCGAGCCGCTCAAAGGCGTGGTCCAGGTGCCGCGCCGCCACGTGCTGCGCCGCGATAGTCTTATGCCGCGCGAGCAGCAGCTGCGCCGGCACCCGCAGCGGCAACGACATGGGGACGCGGGTCGGTGGCTCGGTTGTTGAGCGGCAATCGCGGATCCGGTGGAGGCTGTTGCGCGCGTGGTTGTTGACCGACACCGGATCCGGCGCTAGGAATGTGGGGCGCGGGAGCGAGGCATGCGGGGCGGAGGCGGCTGCGCGCATGGCGACGAGGGTTGGGGCGGGAGCGGGTGGTTGTTGGGATTTAGCGGCTGCGCGCATGGCTGTGGAGCGGGTGCGGGAGCGAGGCAATCGGACGGTCAAGATGGAGGTGGGGTTGATCCAGCAATCGGACGGTCGAGATGGAGGCGAGGGCATGGTTGTGCCTAGTCTACACTATTGCCTTAAGAATTAGTAGAGATAGATGAGTCATCTACTAGATTATAAGACAGTATACACCAGATCGTGTATATGAATATGATCGTGTAAAATAATGTTTTGTAATACAATGTGCATTGAAGTTTGAAATAGGATATGCTAGGGGAGAGATAGGAATAGGATGGGTAAAATGCTAACCAGAGACAGTCTAACCAATAAACCAATAACAGTGCAAACACCTGAACTGCAAAGCGGGCCAATTTGTTTTAGCAGCGAAGGTAGGAAGCGAGACGCGTTAATTAGGTGGTGAGCAGGAGAATGGATTGTGTGGTGATGATGGATGATGAATGGATTGTGTGCAAAGCATAGGATGCTCCTCCTGCCGCTGCCGGACAAGAATCCCTGAGCTCCATTTATTCCTCCTTGCAGCAGCAAAGCAAGCATCGTCAACCTGCCTCGCGTCTCGTCGACCATCCAATCCACTCCCTTCTCTAGTCCAAGGAGCTCAGGAGGTCGAGGAAGAAGGAATGGCGCCGTCGTACCGGCCCTACCACGTCGCCGGCGAGGATCAGCAGCGGAAGGTGAAGGCGGGTGGGAAGTGGTTGGCCGCGTGGAGCGTGCTGGGTGTTGGCGGCGACCCGGCGGAGATGAAGCGGCGGAGGCGGGTGGCCAGCTACAAGGCGTACGCGGTGGAAGGCAAGGTGAAGGCGTCCATCCGCCGGGGCATCCGATGGGTCAAGGCCAAGTGCGACCGCATCGCCGCCATTCACAACTAGCTAGTAGAGCAGAGCTGAGCTGAGCATGTCGTCGGTTCCTTTCCTTGTGCGCTTGCATTGCATTACATTGCATTGTGTTTTTACCTGTTCAGGATCCATTTCCATTTACCAG
The DNA here is from genome assembly GCA_029449295.1 of Zea luxurians. Classification (NCBI taxonomy): domain Eukaryota; kingdom Viridiplantae; phylum Streptophyta; class Magnoliopsida; order Poales; family Poaceae; genus Zea; species Zea luxurians. Next base: position 186,595,221 of record JAOPSE010000004.1, on the reverse strand, counting down.
CTTGTTGTTGTTGTTGTTGTCGTCACATGTATGTGCATGATCCATTCTGAACCCGGTTTTAATCCGAAACAAATCAGCCACTAGAGCAAAGTTCATCATATCAGCAGCTCATTGCCTCGCAATTCACCGGAATCGGACGGTCGAACCCGCCTCGGGACAGCAGGGTGCCCACCACCGCCATGTCGCGGCAGAACACGCCATGGAACGGTGGGATCAATGGTGGTGTGGCTGCAGTCGCCATAGGCATGTTGCCACCGTTTGCAGTGGCACTCCCTTGCACTGTTGCCACCACCTCTTTTTCTTCTTCCTCCGGCCCTGCCGTGGCAGCGGCGTCCTTGCCTCTCTCCTCCAGCACCGCCGACATGATGAACGAGTAGCCCTTCTGCAGCATCCGGTACAGAAACAGCGCCGACATGCGCGCCTGGTCGCGCACCGCCTCCAGGTCCCGGTGCTCGTCCACGAGCTCCATCCTCTCCGCGAACGACACCGACCGCTCGGGCTTCAGCTTCAGCGTCAGCACCAGGTGCGCGCGCTCCAGCTCCGACCGCGTGCACCCGCGCCGCACCCCGAGAAGTGCGTAGTAGTCGACGCCGGCGGCGACGCGGCCGCGGAGCTGCTGGATGCGCGCGGTTAGCGTGCGGTGCGCGCCCGCGATCTCCGCGAACCGGATGCCGCCCTGCGGGCGCCAGCACGGGCCTGGCAGCTTGCCGTCCCGGAGCGCGGCGTCGTACAGGAGCTTCAGGTGGTCGAGGTCCCGGAGGCAGTCCGGAAGCGCCCCGACCGACTCCAGCACGTCGGCACGCGCGCGCAGCGCTGGGATATAGGCCGGGTCCAGCGCCAGCGCGCGGTTGCAGTCCGCGATGGCGTCCGCGGGGCGCCCCGCCGAGCGGAACGCCGCGGCGCGGCCCACGAGGCAGGCCGTGGCGAAGGGGTGCGGCAGCACGCTGCGGCGCGTGTCGAGCACCTTGTTGAAATGGCGCACAGCCTCGCCGGGGAGGCCGCCGTCCAGCGCCGCCACCGCGACGGCGCGGCGGCGGAGGAGGAGCTTCACGTGCGCCAGCAGCTGCGACACGGACTCCGCCCTTGCATTGGCGGGCGCCAGCAGGTTCGACGGGGGCGGGAACCTATCCTCCGACCAGCACACGCTCTCGCGCCGGAACGCCGCGGAGGCGAGACGGCGGCCGGTTTGGAGAAGCACCAACGCGTCCTCCATCAGGCCGAGGTGGAAGCAAGCCTGGCCCAGGACCAGGTACCTCCACTGGTGGGCGTGGATGCTGGAGAAGGTGGCGACCAGGCGGCGCTTGAGGCCGGACACGTCGAGGCAGCACAGGAAGCGGCCAGTGTCGGGGCGGTCGTGGTCCGGTGACAGGAGATCTGCCCCGGAGCCAGACGAGCAGGATGAGGAGGACGAGGCGGTGGTGGCGTCGTCGGCCGAGCACGACTTGGCGCAGCAGCTGGGGATGTAGTCGCAGAGCATGTCGGCGACGTCGCGGTAGCGCCTGAGCGCGAGGAGCGCCCGCGCCCGGAGCTCCAGCGCCGCCTCGGCCCGCGGCGACATCTCCAGGGCGACGGTCACCAGGCCGAGCGCCGCCACCGCCGCGTCGTCCGCATCCTCGGTGTCCTGCGCCGCCGCAGCGAGAGCCGCCCGCGCCTCGCCGAGGTACCTGTCGACCACCTGTCGCACATCGCAATCAACGCGTGGCCTTCCAACACTGAAACGAAAATTTGTGGCGCAAAAGAACAACCAAGCCGTCCACGCAAACAGAAGGCATCACGGAAGAGGACGAGGGTCCGTCCTCGAATCACGAACGTCTCGCCATCACGGAAGTGGATCGATCAGCAAGGCTGGCACTCCTCTCGGGATTGCAGAAGGCGAAACCGGGCAGGCATGGACGGACGAGACGAGAGTAGAGGTGAGTGGGGGAGGGGAGCAATGCGGGCACGAACCTTCTTGTTGCCTCGCAGCCACCTGATGCGATTCTTGGTCGGAGCGGAGGAAGGGGGCGGCGGCGGCGGCGCCATTGCGTCCCGCGCATCAACCAAAAAGATACTTGTTCGCTGCGGCTTTAATCCGGCTGCGGCGCTTCTACAGTATTTTTCTCTCTATAGATTGCAGCTGCAGCAGTCCAAACGGCTTTAATCCAGCCGCAGCGAACAGCCTCATACTCCTCCTCTATAGTAGCACCGGCAATGGCAACAACGGGGTGGAGATGAGATCCTCTACAGCGTCTCTAAGTTTTCTTGTTGCGCGGTGCCTGCCAAATTGATTGATGGATCCGAAATGCCAGCTTGGAGCCTAGACTGAAATAAAACGGGGGGAGGGAGGGATGAGAGTTGAGACAGAGTGCTGCTGACTGGTTTTGCTTTGTGACAAAGAAAGCATCGATCCTCCAAGTTCCTAGCTGGAAGAGATGCCCGTGGCTGGCTTTGCTGTGGATGAGCCAGTTTTTTTTTTTTTTTTTTTTTTTGAAGAGGAAGACGACAGGGGGTTGGCTATGGTTGGGAATGGGCACGGCAGGTGTGCATTGTGGCATACGCCTCCCCTCCCATGGTGTTCACATGTGGAGGGCAGTGTCAGCGTGGTCTTTCCAGCAGAGCAGGAAGGAGCAGCATTATCCAGCCTTAAGCCCATGTATTCCGGCAGTTAGCAACTCAACTCCCTCCGCATCTCACTCACTACTTCTACTTTTGTTGTTGCTTTTGGTACATAACTACACATTTTAAAGAGTAAAGACTGAATTAATTCCTAAGATAACCGCTAAATGAACTAGGGATAAATTATACACGGTGAAAAAATATCATATTTATCGGTGTTTCGAACTAGCACCAATGATGAAACTTGTGTATACATGTTTTAGATCCAAATGACGTGCTCAGTTGACGCAATATTTATACTTGTTCGGGCTAAACGTCCCTACTTACAGTTTTCGGTAGCTCACGCTACCGACACCTGATTACACGTAGTAGGGGTTACAAGCGGGCGAGAGAGTAAAGGATCCCAAGTCTCTAAGGGTTGTTCGGCTAGAGGATCTACGTAGCGTGTGTTGGTTCCCCCTTCGGCCCCCCTTCCGTTGAGTTGGCCTTCCTTTTATAAATCAAGGAGAAGTCGGTTACAGATGTATTCTCTCGAAAGGGGTCGTTGTGTTGGGGTAAAATGGAATAGTTCTCCCTCGGTAAAAGCCTCACCGCGTGTCGTTATTCGTTCCCATATAAATCTTTGGTCGCGCCTCTTCAAGACTGCTGGTGAAGCGTGACAGCGACGGGAGTCCGAGCATCATTATTACTTCTTCTGTCCACCTCTGCATGCACCGACCCTAGGTCTTCGTAGCTTGACCACTAGTCATCGTCTTGCGAGCTTCGTAGGGTGTCGGAGGACTCAGGCCTAGGGCCCATAGGTCATGAGTGGGGCTCAAGCCTAGGACTCGTTGGTCATGAGTGGGAGACGGACTGGCTCTTTTCCGCGCCATGGCTCGGTGCCGGGCACAGTTAATGCGGCGTGTGCGGTATTGATGACAAGAGCAGTCCTTTGATCACACGCGGAATCCACTCGAGTGGACCCCTTGCCTGGCTTCGCCTCATCTGACCCTAGGCGCGGTGCGCTAGGGTCATCCGGGGACGGATTCACCTGGGCGGGCTTCTCTCTATCTTCCCTCTGACTTGTACCCCCCTTGGGGGCCGTGGATCCCATCCCAACAATATTCATATAGCAGATCTATACCACTAGATAATCCACTAGTTTAAACTTTGTAAAAATCACCCAGCCAAATCACTTCTTAAATCTACACTAGATTCACCAAACAAATTGTACAAAAGCTTAAGACATCATTAAAACCAATGATTTAGATCGCTGGATAACTCCTTTTCTACTCAACTTCAATGGACAATATTATTTAGATCATACCTCATCCATACCCCTCTATCTCCCTCGCGACCGCGTCGTCGCTAGCCTCTCCCTCCTCTGCATACCCGCTGCCCCCTCCCCCCTATAGGTGCGGCGGCCCGGCACGGGCCTGTTAGGCCCGACAGATAAACGGGTCGTGCCCTGTCGGCCCGCGTGCCGCAGACGCGGCCCAGGCACGGCACGACACGCCGGCCTGGTAGCTGTGCCGGGCCGGACCGTTTAATTTGCCCATGTTGCCCATTAAATCAGAAAAATTGCAAAAAAACTGTGCGCAATAGGGTTTTGAACACAGAACCTCCCTCTACAAGGCTGAAAGCACTATATATAAGAGACTAACTAGTGGAACTCTAGTGAATTTGTTGTAAATAACAAATATAAAATCTAAATATATATATACACTATGTTTTATAAACTAAAAAATATATAATCGTGTCGGGCCGGGCCGGTACTGCGGGCCGAGGCAGCGGCCCAAGCACGGCACGACTGTCGTGCCGAGCCCGGCATTATTAAATGGGCCGTGCTTCGGGTCGGCCCATTAAACACGATTCATTTGGCCATCTATACCTCCATCGTGCCGTCGACTTCTCCACGATTATCGAAATTCTAAAAAAAATAAATTTAATAAGTAGGTTTAAAACACACAGCCTAGTGAGGCTGCAGTGTGCAGCACTTTCCGCTCCCATTTCGAAACTCCTGATCGGCCGACCGTTGCTTCCAACCAGCCCGCCTCAGGTCCCCAACGGCTACCAAATCGCCATCGCCACTTTAGAGAGAGGGAGCGAGGGACCTAGGATGGCGTCCAGAGATGCGGGCGCCAGCCCCAGATCCGCGCCGCATCGCCCTGGAGCGGTGGCGCCCAAGGACGGCGCCGACCTGCTCAGCCCGCGGTTCCGTTCAGCCGCCGCGCTGGCCGGGTGGGACGAGGAGTCCGTCCTTCTCGCCGCGATGGTCGTCGAGGACACCCCCGTCCGCGAGTCCCGTCGCAAGAGGCGGGCCTCCACCTCCTCCGCCGGCGGCAGCGCCGGATCCAGCACCAGGTACGCAGCCTCCCGCCCCCGGCTTAATTCTCCGTCCTTATGCTTTTCTTACTCTCGGGTTCATCATCCCATTCGTCTGAATGCCGCCTTCTCGTAGGAAGATGAGGCCGCGTAGGCAGTCTCCGGCCAAGATCCCGCCGGTGGTTCTCGCGCTCGACGATGACGACGACGACGACGCGGCAGGTTTTTCCCTCAGTTCAATTCGATTTTCTTGGGCAAATTCGTGGCACGAGTACAACCTTCGTAGACGTTTTTCTGTCTCTCGTTGATTTGGAAATTTGCTAGATGGCAAATCGATAGTGAATGCTGCCACCAAGGAGGAAGAGAAAGTTGTCGTTGTGGGCGACAAGGAGGCGTCCGGATCTGGCGACAAGGCGGTGGCCACGGGAAACCTGCCGTGCATGGATCGCCTCCGGGAGGAGCTCTCTTGCGCTGTACTTGCACTTCTTTTCTTTTTCTATATGCTATATGAGGTTACATCTGTGGTTTCATACTAGATGGTATCGGGGGTTGATTTGGGAGTTGCATTTTCTGCAGATTTGCCTGGAGATCTGCTTTGAGCCGACCACCACGCCTTGTGGGCACAGGTAATTTCTAACTGTGCTTCTGGAAAAGTGGTTGCTTCAATTCTGAAAATGTGTATGCAAAAGAGAAGAAATGGAAAGCTTTCCACGGTTCATTTTGTTGGTGCCGCGTGCAACCGTAGGATGTCAGTTGCTTCCCGTGAGTGGCACAATTCATTTTGTATGCTGATTGCCTGTCGAAAGCGATTCCTTCTGTTGTCAAAATTGCAGTTTAACGAATAATCCTGAAATTTGGTAAATTTTGTTGGTAAGTGTCGAATAAGCCTGTTACGGCATGTTTGGTTTAAGGACGTCTTCTTAGCCCTTACTTTTTTGTTTGGTTTGTGAAATGAAATAAGTTGATTCATCATCATTTCATTCCCACCAGATTTGTGGAATGAACTCATGATGCACCACCTCATCTAGAATAGATTGATTTTTCAAACAAACAGCCCCTTAATTAACCTAGGCAAATGGGCTTACTTGCAATGCCCATGTGCTCTTCCTGCGCATTTTGCAATTCCTTTTGTTTTCCTGATTTTCTTTATATAAAAGACTTGACTTGAGTATTGTCACTTTCATCGCTACTGTGACAATGCTTTGAGTACTTGAATTCAGAAATCATGTATCCCGCAGGGAGCATAGCAAGAATCGCTGTATAGCTCATTTTAGTTGCCGTAACCATACAATGCAGTTGCTTTCTCAACATATTTATTCGTTTTGGTTGCTGCCTGCTATTCTGCTAAGGAATCACAATAGATGATAGCTTAAACTATTTGGAGCGTTCTTGCTTCAAACAAAGATTAGTCTCAGTTTCACAGCAAATATGGGGCACTGAAAGCTTGTTTACCGTGTAGATGTTCAGTTCAACACAAATCTTGTTTCTTTGATTCTCCCTATATATAGGACTATGGAATACTATTCTCATTGTTAGGCTGGACGCTGGAGTGGTCATAAATTATTATTTTACTAAAAACGGGCTTATTTTTATTCCTGAGGTTTATCATTTTCAAATTAATGTTATCTCAACTGAGTGGTGATTATCTGTACATTGTCCACCAACCTAAAATTTTGATCATTGTTACCTGAAACTTTTTTGAATTGAACTAACTTTTGATGCAATTATGTTATTGAATATTCTAAACCAGTTTCTTCGTTGACCTTTCTGAAACTCGTCCTACTGCTACTCTGTTTAACAGCTTCTGCGTGAAATGCTTAATACATGCTGCATCCAAGTGTGGAAAACGGTGTCCAAAATGCAGGCAATTCATCAGGCAAGTCTTAGCTGTGCAATCTCGACAAGAGATGTGTAAAGGCTTTGACTAAATTATTGTATCTCTCTCTGCAGCAACTCAAGATCGTGCACCATCAACACTGTGCTCTGGAACACCATTCAGCTGTTGTTTCCCGGTGAAGTTGAGGCAAGAAAGAATTCGACCTCACCATCACCTTCACCATGCGACAAGGACGCGAGCCGCAGCCCACTCAGAGCTAATAGGCTATCACAAGGTGGCAACGGTATGAGAACTAGAACTAGGAGCAGGAGCAACAGCACCGAAGCTAGAACAAGAAGCAGCTACAGGAGCTTCATGGAACCCGGCAGTACAACAAGCACCAACACTGGTGCGAACTTCATCAGCGCACAAGTCAACACAAGAAGCAGGAGGGGCTTCGTCCAGGCCTCGCAGCTGCTGTTGCCGAGGAGGAGCGCAGTAAGGTTGGACCAATCCGAAGATGCTGCGTTGGCTTACAGGTTGCAACAGGAGGAGTTCATGAATGCCTTTGAGGAGCCTGAGCAGGAGAGGCAGCAGCCACGGAACGCCGTGTCCACAGCACGAGACACTCTGAGAGCCATCGCCTCCCGAGCCGTCCGCCTCCGTGCTCGAGGCTGGCATGTTTAATATTATTCTTTCGTCAACTACTTTACACAAACCTCTTGTTTGTTATTCTACTGTGTAATTTTTTTTAAGTAGGCTGACCCAAATTTGGATGGCCATAATCATAATCCTTTGGCGCATGGAACATTTGCTGTTGTACACAGTACTGTTCAACCCATAGCCATTTGTCTGAATTTTTTGTATTTTTGTCCTTTTTCTGGAAAAAATTAACGTTTAGACCCTAAACAACTTAATTATGTTTTTAGACCCTTTGCTTGACGTCGTAGCCATGGCGTCGAAGTACCAAGACTCTTTGGCATGTGAGGTCTAACGTGGCATCTAGCTCGGCGTCATAGATCTTAGCGCTGAGCTAGCATTCAGGCGCCGGCCGATCTTCTTTCCCCATTCTTTCTCTTGCTTGTCACGCCCGCCACCTGCTCGTCGCCCCTCCGCCTACTCGGTGCCGCGGCGCTCGGAGGCCAGAGACTGGCCGCCGACCACAGCCCACCATCCCCGCCAGTTCGTCGCCCTCCGCTCCCATTCGGTATTTATTTAGTGTTTTGATATTAATTTAGTATTTATTTAGTTAGTATTTGATTAGTTTATTAGCTAGTAGCTAGTGGTTAGTTAGTATTAATTTAGTTTAGTATTGATTTAGTGTTTTTCTATTTAGTTAGTATTTTAGTATTACTTTACTACTTAGCTAGCACATGTTTTGTAGTATTAATTTAGTTTGTTAGTTATTTAGTTGTTAGTGTATATAGTTAGCTAGCTATTTAGTTGTTAGTATATGTACATGGAATGTGTTGTTCTTCTATTGTTGTTGTTTGTTTGCAGGTTTTCTGTGTTGGTTAGTGTGCATGACAGCCATCATGCTGTTATTTCTTTGCAGGTTTTAGAAACCTCACCATATAGGGGAGATGCTACCGAATTTTTTACTAACAGTACTATATTTTTTTGTACATAGGTGACGGTCCGGCTTGACCTTCGCCACCGTTAGCTTGACTTATTCGCGATCTCACGTATACCTTGTTTTCGTACATTATTAGCACATTATGTAATTATGTTTGTTGTGGTCATTTAATAGTTGCTATATAGTTATTAGTTAGTAAGTAGCTATTACTTATTTATTACTTAGTAAGTATTTAGTCATTAGTAGATTAGTAAGTAGTTATTACTTATTTATTACCTAGTAAGTATTTAGGCATTAGTAAATAGGGCAACGACTAATATGCACGCAGGTACTAGGTGCAAGCATGCGAGCAGGCATTTTTGATCCGTTAGATCTAGATCTAACAGAATGTCATATTTCGCACTTAAACCCTTCCACCACCACCTGATATAGCTTTATAAAAAAACCCCTAACAAACTATAATTGTATCTACCGTTGGATACAGATCTAACGGACTAAAAAGTCTGCTTGCACGCTTGCACCTAGTACCTGCTTGCATATTGGTCATTTCCAGTAATTAGTTAGGCATTATTGACTTATGAATTCGTGTTTGCAATAGATGGACACCCTAGTGACACTATAACATGCAGGAAGTGTGGAGAAGATGTTTATGGGATATTAGTTTTGATGGAATGAAGAAGGTGGTGGTTACGTTCGATGAAAGGCCTTCTTTTAGCCAGATTTTCGATGGGGCTTCTGAGGAGATTTGTTGTAATTTAAACGACCCCGGCATATCGATTGAGGGTTTATTGTCCCATGTTGCATCTCGGACAGTATTCCGACGGTTGATCTCTACTGGCTCTAAAGATGACTGGGTTAAATGTTAAAATTGTGATGACAATTGTTCCTCCATATTTGGATCTGGTCGTTCGAAAGTTATCCTTTGATCATTGTGAAGCTCCAGTCAGGTTATCTCCATAATTACCAAATGCATCTCCTTGTGAAGCTCATTTGCAGACGTGGACGGTGACAACAACGACGACGATGACGATGGTAACAACGACGATGAGGACGAGGGAGATGAAAATGTCGTAGTTGCGACGTCATTGCACCGTCCCAGCTGCAGGACGCTCCCACGACTCAGCCGTCATAGCTCACACCACGTAGACAGTGCCCACGTGACCCCTACACTACAGGCATCGACGCTCTTGGGACCAAGGGTAAGGGTAAGACTACGAGGAAGTGAGTCTAGCTATATGGACGATTAACTATGTGATGTGGACTGTGATGCGGAATATGTGAACTATGTTATGGACTATTTATTAGTATTGGACTATTTGTGATGTGGACGATATGGACTATGTACTTATTGTGATGTGAACTATGTGGACTTTGTGATATTCTGTGTTTTTGTGATGTGTTATATGGTGATATCTTATTATTTGTTATTATTGCAAATGTGGTTGTTAATAAAACAAGGAAACTCTTGCGATTTTTTTGTAAATTGGAAAAACATGGCAATGCAATAAAATATTATGAATCTAAAACATTTTGGATATAAAAGTACTACATAACACACGACTAGCGGGATCAATCTAAAACATTATCTATGAGTAACTCATCAGCAGAGTCATACGTTGAGCAATCCTCGAGACAACGTTGTTCCACTTGCATGATTGTCCTGCATCACACTTTTATGCCTTTCACTTGTAATAAGCGGCTTCTTCATTTGCAGCCTGGGCGAATAGCTGGTTCTCAGCCTCCGCTTCATCACACTTCTGCTTGTAATAAGCGGCATCTGCTTCTTCGGTGTCCCGAGATATAAACTCGTCCTCCTCCTCTTGCGCATGTAATCCTACCTCAGCAAGCGCGATGAGCTCACTCAACCATTATGTGTTGTCCTCCTCTTCCCCATGTAATCTTGCCTCAGCGAGTGCGATAAGTGAGAGCACCTAGAGGGGGGGTGAATAGGTGATCCTATAAAATTCAACACTAAATTCCACAAACTTGTTTATAAAGATATTAGTGCGAGTTAATCAAGTCTGTGAGCTCTTGTGAACACAGATAATCAAAGAGAGAGCAATCACAAGAGACACGCGATTTTATCCCGTGGTTCAGCCAAGTAACACTTGTCTACTTCCATGTTGTGGCGTCCCAATGGACAAGGGTTGCACTCAACCCCTTTCAAGTGATCCAATGATCAACTTGAATACCATGGCTTGCTTGCTTATAGTTTTCTTCTCGTTTGCGAGGAATCTCCACAAGTTCGAGCCTCTCGCCCTTACAAGATTGATCACAAAGAACACACAAGAGTAAGGTTGGGAAGAGCAACACACACAAGACCCAAATACGCAGCACAACCACGCACACAAGTCACGGCTTGAGCTCGAAATGCAACACACGGAGTTCACAACTCAAATGGAGCTCAAAACGCTAACACAAAGAATCGAATGCGTGAAGTTGGAGTCTTGGAGTCTTAGGATGCTTAGTGAATTCTTGGGTGACTCCTCCATGCGCCTAGGGACCCCTTTTATAGCCCCAAGGCAGCTAGGAGCCGTTGAAGGCCAACAAGGAAGGCCATCCTTGCCTTCTGTCGAGTGGCGCACCGGACAGTACGGTGCGCCACCGGACAATCACTGTAGACGGTCCGGTGCCGATCTCCTTCCTTTTCTGGCACAGACGACCGTTGCAACTCCGGGCCCGTTGGCGCACCGGACACTGTCCGGTGCACACCGGATAGTCCGGTGCCCCCCCGACCGTTGGAGCTGCCACGCGTCACGCGAAGATTGCGCGGTCGACCGTTGGCGCAGTTGACCGTTGGCTCACCAGACAGTCCGGTGCACCACCGGACAGTCCGGTGAATTTTAGCCGTACGCCGCTGATCCTCTTCCTGAGAGCGACGAGTTCGCCGCAGACGACTCACCGGACATTCCGGTGCACCACCGGACAGTCCGGTGAATTATAGTCGTACACCGCCGTCGAGTCCCGAGAGCGGCCTATTCACGCGGACTTGTCTGGTGCACCGGACACTACCAGACAGTCCGGTGTGCTAGGCCGAGCTGGACTTTGGCTGCACACAGCCAAGTCTTTTGCAATTCTTCCTTTTCCTGTTCCTAGCACTTAGACAAAATATGTTAGTACTCAAAACAATGTACTAAGTCTAGAACCATACCTCATGTCTTGATTTGCACTTTTCTCTTCATTAGCACATAAGAACTCAATTACATGTGTTGGGCACTTAATCACCAAAACATAATAGAAATTGCCCAAGGGCACATTTCCCTTTCAATAAGCTCACTTATAACACTCTGAATTTGTGGTATAAAATTTCTTCTTTAATATTCATTAAATGGAGGTGTTGCATACTCTCTCTTCTTCCTTTTCGCTCCTTTCTTTCGCTTTTAGAGTAATAGAGGGATTTATTTCGAATCCATGTATCAGGAAAACCCTAAAAAGTTGTGTGATGTTGCACCATGTTGAAGTGCATGTCATTTTTTTGCATGCTACATATGTTTGAAATGCATTCAAATTGTTTCGAGTTTGCGCTCGATTTTGGAAATTGGATAAAAAAGAATATAAAAAAGGAAAGAAGAAAACAAGGAAAAGGGAAACACCCCCCTTCCCCTCTTCCAACCCACCATCCTCAACCCACCCCCTCTCCCCGGCCTGCTCGGCTCGCGCGGCTCGCCCGCGGCACGCGGCCCGTGTGGCTCGCCCAGCTAGGGGTGGTAATGGATCGTGATCTAAATGGTTCTTCATAAAATGTCAAGGCCCTAAATAAATTATAGTTTAAAAATGAATAGAAATACAGCCCGATCCTAATCCGATTTGATCCTTAAATCTTATAGTGTAAAATTTACGGCCCATTGTCAGCCCTACGCCTAGCGTGGCGAGCGCGACCTCGGCGCGTGGCCCCTGGATCGTGGCTCGCGGCAGCCTGGTGCGGCCAGCGTAGTCTATGTAGCACTGGCGTAGCACGCGGCTCGCGGCCCGGCATGGTGCGCAGCTCGGCGTGGCTGGTCGCGGCCCTTGCGCAGCTAGTCCGGCGCGACGAGCTTCTGCACCTGCGCAAGTCGTCGAACCCAGCCCCGAACCGCGTCGTCGCAGCGTCACACTTGTCGTCGTGCCCGTGTTGTGGCTGTATCCACATCCACGTATGCGCAGCATGTTGTCAGGGTTCTAACGACGTCCGTCGACCCGTAGACAACACCCGTCTACCCCCCCCCCCGTGTGCACGTGTTCGCTCGTCATTTCCCGCGCATCGCGCGCTAAATTGGTCACGTGGAGTTCACGCGTGTTGTGCACGTTGTCGCGCGCGTTGTTACGTGTTAATAATTCACTTCATCGGGAATCGCTCTCACTAATTAACTTACGTAAGTAAGCGATGATTATCCAAGTAGCAGGCCAATCGAAACTAAGTAATACTTTTGTCTGTGCATGTGATAGATATTGGCTAACATGGCTAGGTCGAATAAGATATTATAATTAATATTCGCGTAGCATACATGTAATACCCCTCGACCATAGCTTTAGTCGTTGCAATTCCTTTCTCTCTCGAGTGATCGTAAGTGCAAGCTATATAACATGTGCGTGTTTAATTGATTTGTTCTCTTGTATGGTGTATTATTCTTTTCTGATTCGAAGATGTGAATGTATGCTTGCACTCGTATAAATAACGATCCATTTGCGGAGTCCGAGGAAGTTGCAGGAGAAGACCCTGAGTAGCATCTGGTTGGTGAAGGCAAGTGTCCTCTGACCTATCTATGTTCTACTCACTTTATAATCCATAAGGACTTGTTCGTTAGATGACCACCCGGGAAAACAGTGCAACCATGAGGGTGGAATAGGACGCACTTAGCTAATTAATAAGAGAAACTGAGGTGTAATTTGCTTCACCGTCGTGCCGTCAATGGGGCTCAGTGTACGCTACTCGCTCTGCCGAGGGTGTTCTGCCCTTTAGGGAGGAGTATGGTGTATTTAGAAAACCTAACGGGCGGCTATACCTTCGGAGAATCTTTGTAAAGGCTTCATAGTGAATCCCTAGCCGCTCACATCGGGAGTGAACAAGGGTCTTGCAAACCCGGGCTAGAGAGAGAATCACGGCTCGTGTGTAAAGTGTGCGACCTCTGCGGAGTGTTAGAAACTGATATATTAGCCGTGCTCACGGTTTTGAGCGGCCTTGGGAGCTCCTTTGATTGGAGATACTATGGCTATGGATGGTAATGAGGGTGATGGATTTAATGATGATGGCTTTAATTATAAAATATGGTATTTCCTTCATGAGGAGATATCTCTTAGGATAATAGCTTGGGTCTTGATAATAAAATTTGGCTTCTACTAGTAATAAATACATGACCAACTAAAAGCAACTGCTCCAAGCTTCACCCTACATACAGCTAGTCTACTTCAGCCAAACGGTGCATTTGTTGAGTACGTTGATATGTACTCATCCTTGCTTTAACACCAAAACACCAGGTTGTCCACATTACAACCCATGCTCAAGGGAAGACGAAGGCATAGCGGAAGATTTTCAAGAGTTTCAAGACTATGATGAGTTCTAGATTTGGGTTAGAAGCAAACCATTAGTCAGCTGTCTGTGAAAACCTTATCTTACTACGTTTTGTTAGCACTTTGATTCATGTTTAAGTTAATTACTATGTGGGTGTCTTCGACATCATGACGTAATAAAGTTAATACCTTTTTACTCTATTATTTGATCATTGTATGATGATTTTTAGTTATATAATCGTTGTGTACGTGAATTTCTGATCCTCGCACGTGCATGGTAAGCATTCGATTTGCCTTCTAAAACCGGGTGTGACATCACTCAGCCTTGATGAGTCGTCATCCTCCTTTATCAGCTCCAACATCGCCATTTTTTACTAAATGTATCTTGCACGAGCCTCATCTGCGATATAGTTCACGGCACATCTAATCTCTACAAGTATAATAGGACAAATAAGTTAGCAAAGATAAGATAAATACAATGTACAAGCAAAACCAACACGTCTTTTTTCTCACCCACTTGCACTCAGACGACTAGCAAGATTCATCAACATCTATTTCTCGGCTCTAGACGCATCCATTTCCCTTGCCTCTTGTGCTCTCTTCTCATTTGCCGCCTTCAATCTCCTCCGCTCAACACGCATCGGATTGTCATAACACATTGATTCCACGAACCTACGCATCTCATGTCTGCGATCTTCAATGTAGGAATAGACGAGCTGAGATCCACGGCACATCTTCTATCCCATGAGTCTCTTGAACTTTATTGTATGCATCTCTTATTTGTCGACGTATCTCTCCCAACTGCATTTTCTCGTCTCCTACACAAAAAACAATAAGCAAGTACGGAAGCAACATTACAACTCATGCATCAAAAAGAAATACCAACCTTTATGTCCACAAAATATCACACACCAATCTCAAAAGGAACTAATTCATACTTAGCTTCAATACCACATTTGCAGAGTATAGGATCGGACTTCAACTCTTTCGTCCACTCTTTTTTTCTCCTTTGCCTCTGGCTCAGGCCAATGGGACCTAGGACCATACATCCACTCTCTGAAATTACATTTAGGCCCACCGTATGGCTACAGAAGAATAAATTAGTAAATTTGTGCAAAAAATAATAAAATTGTGGATATTTGCTATTCACTCACATAATTATTGTTGGGACACATGAAGTACTTCGCAGTGTCCTCACATATCACAGCACGATCTCCGCAATCGCACTGAGGCGGAGACTCCAATCGTATTTCTGTGGCTAAGTTCTTCTCCTCATCTGTCATTAGTGGCGGGTTCGGGGGAGGCACCCAACACTTAAAACAGTCATGTGTATTCCTTCCGCACAACCAATTAGCGAAAAGAAGATAATGATGGTCAAACTTATCGGCACCGTCGATCTACTGGAAAAAAGCACCTCAAATGATCCTACAGGAATGGAACGAAGCATTAGTACACATCTAGTAAACATCAATAATGTCATAAGCTATGTACGTTAAAACCGCCACAAGTGTAGAAGAAGCAAGCAGCTGTGTCTGGATGTTTGATTGATATATCCAAGCAGGTCTGCCACAGTCATAATTAGGCACAGTAAGATTAGGAGGAACATAAGCATCCTTACTAGATACATCCGGATATAACTCCCGAGGATGACCTCTCTTCTACCACAATGACTCCCAATATATGTATTTCATCTAACAAACGATTATATATTAACACAACTATATAGAAATAGGAGAAATGATTTTAACTTATAAATACACGTCTTTCACAAACTATCTAACAAACTGTAGTCATCATATAAACCATATATCCTAGGGATCATAACTAATAGCAATATGCGGACCAATCAAAACTAAATAATTAAAACCATATAACACAATATACGTAACAAACGAATCAATGAGACACCATACATTGCTCTTCAAAATATAAGGATCAAATCAAAGTTTCCCGACTCGAATACGAAGATTAGAGCACCTATAGACAGTATGGAAGCAAATTGAAACAAGTGATTCAAATGGTTGGGCGCAACTCTCGGCAAAAAAACGACTTATTTATAGGTCTTTCTAGCTCGACGTCAATATCTGTGATGCCAAGATAGATGCCACGTCGACCTCCGCGTCAGCCCTCGCCGCCAACGGGTCACGTACCTCGACACCATAGGATGTGACACTGAGCTACTAAACCTCGGCGCCATGGCCTACGGCGCCGAGCAAATGGTCCAAAAACAGAATCAAGTGGTTTAAGGGTCGAAACGTGATTTTTTTTCGAAAAAAATGACCAAAATACAAAATATTCAGACCATTTGTGGCTAAATTATGATATGAGGTATATGACCTTGCTGCCTTTGGAAAACACTTAAAACAAATAACAGATGGTGCACCAGTACTGCTTTTCCCACACTCCCAACAATATAAAAGGCCAATACCACCACCTAGCACACTAGTTACGTACAGCCTAGCCAAATAAATCTCTTAGATTCAATGATGTTATATTGGGGCCAAAAAAAGAAATATTATTTTTCTTTCTCGTGAATATCAATTAATTCCACTCATCTTGGTTACAATGGTCTGCCTCTGCTAACAAACTTCTTTGGTATTTAGCCTGTAACCAGATCTAGAGAAGGGGGAAAATCTCAATCCTGTAATGTAAAGCTAAATCATCTCAGTCCCGGCGTCACTCTGGAAAGCCAAATCATATATTTCACTGTATGTGTCAACAAAATGAACTTCCAGTCCTTCCTTCACATTAGAAGCAAGCTCGTCAAAGTCCCTTTTATTCGCTGCCGGAAATATGAGCGTCTTTATCGCACTTCTCCTTGCCGCAATCGTCTTCTCTTTCACCTGATATACAGAGAGAAACATAATGAGTGACCACCGATCAATATCGCATGAAACTGTATTAACATCGCCACGGCATGCTGAAGAGCATGGGTACTAGCACAGGGGGATTAAGGCACTGTCATCCGCTTGGAATCAGTATTGCTGTCTGTGGACACCTTATGATGTAAACATCGCAACAATCTCACCTAGCATCTCAAAGCTAAACCTGTCTCATTATACCATGAGGCAAAACCACTTCACATTTTTTCAGTCAACAAGTGATATTTCCTCGTTTCACATGCAGAAGGCATTGGCTAGCTGGTCATGTTTGTCAAAAACAACACATTTAAAATGTATAAAGCCAAGTTTGGGGAACAAAGAAAACATACCCCGCCAATTGGGAGGATTCTTCCAGTTAATGTTACTTCACCCGTCATTGCGAGGTCCTTCTTGACAGGCTTTCCCATAGCTAACGACAGCATAGACGTTATCATGGTGCATCCAGCACTAGGGCCATCCTTTGGGGTGGACCCTGCTGGAACATGCAAGTGCACCTTCGAGTTTGCAAAAAAATGATTATCTGGCTCTTTCTCCAGTAATACAGTTCTGCCAACTGTGTGCGCAATCTGAGCACTCTCTTTCATTACATCTCCAAGCTGTCCTGTCAGCACAAGGTCACCTTTCCCTTCCCTTTCCTCCACTTTTGTTGTTTCGATGTACAAAGTAGAACCACCCATAGCAGTCCAAGCTAAACCCATGACCACTCCAACAGGAGTCTGCTCATATATACGCTCAGCCTGGAACACAGGTTTCCCAACAAAATCACCAAGGTTTGATGAATCTACCACAACCTTCTCAATTGCCTTGTCTGCTGCATCTTCTGCTACTCCATCTGTTTTCTTGTTGCCCTACAGAATACAGGAATCAGTAACTAACATCATAATGCAATATTTTTTTATTTGTTTCCCACTCTCCTGAGTCTACATTACACATTTGTTGGGTAAGCTAGCAATCACATCAGTGGTTTTCAGTCCAACACAATGGACACAGACAGGGAACATCGATATCCAGTAATCTACAAACTATATTTGACCAACCAACAATACTCAGCTGCCATACAAGGATAAGCAGTGTGTCAATCAGCAGAACAGATACAATGTAGAGGACCTATTATGCACGTTAACAAGCAATAGGGCAGTACAAAATTAAGTGTAAATGTTTTGTTTGGGAAAAAAATAACAAAACAAACGAATACCACACTACCTTAGATGTTATGTCTTCTTTTGGTGCTTCAGTTGTCAAATTTACTTCATTAGCTTCCTCAGAGGCAGGATTTGTAACATTGTTGGCGACTGAAGCATCTTCTACAGCAGGATCCTTCACAATCTCGTCTTTTGCTGTGATGCTATCACCACTATTAGATTCCTCATTTACAGTGACACCGAGAGACTCCTGGTCTGGCTCATTCGATACCCCTTGGCGAACAAGCTGGAGAGCAATCTGCAGAGATAAAAAGTTTCTAAGGTATTTCAATAGTCTGGTATGACCATATTGACAAGCAGAAGATATAAGGGAGGCATTGACTCTAAAACTAACAGCAACCTTTCATACCATACCAATGCCTTGAGGTTGCTTAACCATTATCAACAATCATCCAACATTTTTTCCCTTCTTTGATAGAGAGGCCCTTCTTTGATAGAGAGGTGTGGAAACTGAAAGGGAAGACGACAGAAGTCTTCAAGGAAAGAGTCATCAAAGACGACACTTGGAAGGAAAAGTATGACATGAACAATGTGGACGTAGATGGTAACATGCATTCGAAAAGTGATCTTACAGGTGTGGAGCAACCAAAGGGAGTGAAGACGAGGCTAAAGATACTTGGTGGTAGAACAAGAAAGTACAAAAGCTATCAAGGACAAGAAAGAATGCTACAAACATCCATACCATGACAAGAGTGTAGACAACATAGAGAAGTACAAGGTAGCACAGCAGACAGCAAAGCAAGTTGTGTGTCAAAGAGTAAAGCGTATGAGGATCTTTACCAACATTTGAGTATGAAGAAAGGTGAGAAAGGCATATATAGTAGGGTCCGTGAAAGGAGGACAAGGGACTTCAACCAAATTAAGTGCATTAAGGATGAAACAGAGCACCTCCTGGTGAAGGAGCATAAGATCAGACATAGATGGCGAGAGTATATTGACAAATTGTTCAATAGAGAGAATGGGGACACAAACTTTCAGTTAGATGACTCTTTTGATGACACCAACAGGCGCTTTATGCGTAGGGATCCAACAATCTGAAGTTAGAGGAGCATTAAAAAGGATGAAAAGGGGATAAGGTAATGGTATCCCAATTGAGCCATGGAGATGCCTCGGGAACATAGCTATGGTATGGTTAGCTAAGTTGTTCAACCATATCTTACAGTCAAACAAGATGGCTGACGAGTGGAGAAGAATATTGGTAACGATCTACAGGGATAAGGGAGATATTCAAAGTTGTACTATAGGGAACAGAAAGACGTACACATGGTTTTCATTGACTTGGAGAAGGTTTATGACAAAATACCAAGGAATGTTATGTGGTGAGCTTTAGACAAACATAAAGTTCCAATGGAGTTACTTTGAACTCGTTAAGGACTAGTGTTCGAATAAGTAATGGAGACAAGTGACTTCCCGATTAGAATAGGACTACATCAAGGATAAGCTTTGAGCCCTTACCTTTGGTGGTGGATAAAGTCACAAGGAACCTACAAGGGGATATCCCTTGGTGTATGCATGTTGCGGACGATGTAGTGTTAGTTGATAAAAGTCGGGCAGGAGTAAATAGTAAACTAGAGTTGTGGTAGGAAACTATAGAATCCAAAGGTTTTAGACTCAGTAGAACTGAAACTGAATATATGAGATGTGACTTCGGCATTGCTACACATAAGGAAATCTTTTGGAAGGTCAGATAGTGCCTAGGAAGGATAGTTCAGCAATTAGGATCAATGTTACATAGAGACGGAGATACTGATGAAGATATTAGCCATAGAAACAAAGCAGGGTAAATGAAGTGGCATCAAGCATTTGGCATTGTACCACATAAACTAAAAGGCAATGTTTATAGGACGGGGACGACAATTAGACCGGCTAAGTTGTATGGTGTACTGTAGAATGTTGGCCTAAAAACGACATGTTCAACAGATAAATGTTGCGCAAACGCGTATGTTGTGTTGGATTTATGGCCATACAAGAAGTGATCGAGTCTGGAACAATGATATATGTGATAGGCTATGGGTAACACCAATTAAAAAAATTGTCCAACGGAGTCCTCCAGAGGCACCAGTGTGTAGTAGGATCCTAAGGCGCGATACTAATGGGAAGAGAGGTAGGGGAAAGCCGAAGTTAAAATGGAAAGAAGCAATAGAAAAAGACTTGAAAAATAGAATATATCCAAAGATTTAGCCTTAAATATGACTGCATAGAAAATAGTTATCCATGAGTGAATCTTGGCTTGTGGTTTCTGTTAGGTTTCAACTCTAGCCTACCCCAAGTGGCCAAGTTACTTGGGACTAAAATGCTTTGTTGTTGTTGTCTGACAGAGGGGTCAGATCAGTATGCAGAAATTAGTTTACATACCTTGCGGTAAATTTTCTCAATATGCTTTTGAAGGTTCCTCACTCCAGCTTCTCGACAATAATTTTCAATAAGAGCAAGAAGGGCAGCATCTGTAACTTCAACCTGTAGATGTGTGTGGCTGAACCGTTAAGTGCAAAATTGATAATAACGTGGAATCAAAAATAAGAAGCAAGTGTATTGGGCTTTTGAGAGTTTGAGACACTTCACATACTGCTGTAACACAAAAACTGTGTTAGTACAGATTATGTAGTTTAAGCATACAGACATTATAAAAGCATAGAGTTTACAACAATATTTTCCCATGTTATTTGTTTTGTTATATATGAAAATTCCAAGGTTGCTTTTAAAACAAATGTTTTGTGCTTAATAATTCATTCGCATGCACATCTCTTATATTTGAACCAAGGAGGATTCTCAGCCCCTCGGAAGGTCCACATCGGCAAAAAAATCATGGTCGTCCGGGCAGAGTCCATCACGCCGTGTGGCCATCCGTTCCTTTCTCTCGGTCGCCCATTCTTTTCTCGGGAACTCTCGCGAGCCCACTGACCGCCGTCTTCTCTCTCGCACCTTCTCCTCCTCCCCCCACTCCGGCTCGATGCTGCCACCACCACTGCTTCCGTCCATGTGCCGCAACTCTCTCCCTCTCTCATTTTTCTCTCTCTCTTCTATGAGTGTATGTGTCCGTCGGCGGCGGTGCCCGGAGCCTGACACGAAAGCTCGCCACTTTATATATTTTTTCTTGCGTAGGAGAAGGCACGGGTGCTGCAGATGCTGCTGTTCGTGGCCAGGATCAACATTCAACACGCTGATCCAGAGCTTCCTCGGCACACCTCCCCGCTGTCATGGGGGGCTCCTACACCTTTGTCATGGCCACCATTTCCATCATCCTCGCTGGCTGCTATAGCGGCATTGCCGATCTGCACGTGGTGTGCCTCCTTGCCTCCCTGTCCTGCCTGGTTCCAGTTCCAACGGGGACTGCCTGGCTTAACGGTTAATCTCTTTGCTGCAGAAATTTGTGCGCATCAGGCGGGGTAAGCAAGGTGCACTCATTGTGGCCTCCATCCTCCAAATCATCATGGGATTTAGTGGCCTTTGGGACTTTGTGTCAACTCATTGTCTTCAAATTTTTCTAGGCATATTGACAGTCATTTTGTGCACAGACTGTGATGCTCTTTTGTGAATTTATAGGCACCATTTGGTTTAATGGACCTGTTATCTGATACCACTTATTCACTTATGAAGTACAGTCCATAGATAAATCCTCGGTCTATAAGCTACTTGTGTTTTCAAGAATAGTATTGTGTCATTACTCATTAGCAACTACTTAGATAAATTAAGTAAATGCTTAAAATGGAGGTGGAAGCGACCACATGGACACACTGTTTAGGTGCTGCTGTTGCAACTAAGACTCTGATTCAGACCAAGACTGTGCTGCTGCAAATTTAGGAAAAAAACTGGATGTACATAACTTATTATTCCATCTTTTATTACGCCCGAACATGTTATAAATTACCACCATTGTAAATCCAAATCTGTGGAGATTTTTTACCTTTGTGCCTTTTATCTTCAGATATGTAGATGCTGGAACAATGATGAATAACTACGCTCGTATCTTCGATCTTCTCACAAGGTTTAGATAGGTTAGATATATAACATCTTTTTATGGATGCATAGATCTCCTAATTCATATATATGGACTGTACTCAAGTCTTGATAAAATGGGCTCCCAGGAAAAGTTATCATTCACCGGAGGGGTCTTAGACAAGGGGACCCCTTGTCTCCTATGTTATTTATTATTGTGATGGATGTTTGGGGGTATTTGGTTAAGAAAGCTGAAGTGGAGGGGCTGCTCGCCTGCTGCAACCTTTCCAACATTCTGCATCACCGTGTCTCCCTCTATGCGGATGATGCTGTAATCTTTCTCAAGTCGGCTGCCAACGAGATTGCTGCTGTCCTAAACATTCTTGGAGAAGCCTCTGGACTAAAAAATAATGTGCTGAAGAGTAAAGTATATCCCATCAGGTGTGTTGAGCAGGATCGGCTAGTAATTAATTCCCTCCTTTCTTGTGGGATTGCTGAGTTTCCTTGCAAGTACTTAGGCTTGCCTCTATCTTTGAAGAAGTTAACAAGAGATCAGCTCCAACCAATCATTGACAGGATTGCTAACTGTTTATCGGGATGGAAAGCTGATCTCCTGATCAAGGCCGGAAGAAAGGTGCAAGTTAATCATGTGCTCACAGGGATGCTTATATATCCTGCTATGGTTATTGATATCCCACCTTGGGCTTTTAAAGCAATAGACAAGATCAGACATGGTTTTTTTTGTGACGTGGAAGAAAGGATTGCAAGGGTGGGCATTGTATGGTGGCATGGGACAAGGTTTGCCGGCCGCTTGAGCTTGGCGGCCCTGGTCTTTCTAGCCTGCTGGAGTTATCTTGGGCTCTTCGTATGAGATGGCTTTGGCTTCAAAAAACGGAGCCAACTAAACCTTGGGCTGATCTTCCAATCCAAGTGCCACACAAGACTAAGGCTTTCTTCTCCATTGTTATGACCTCTCTAGTTGGTGATGGGGCATCTACCTTTTTTGGACAGATCGTTGGTTGATGGGAAACAACATTATGGAGATTGCTCCTAGGCTATTTGCTGCGCCATTCCAAAAAGGCTTATTAAAATAAGAACTGTTAGGGAGGCCCTCAATGCCAACAGTTGGATTCTAGATATAAAAGGGGCCTTGACAGTCCAGGTACTGCTGGAATATCTTAAGCTTTGGGACCTTCTCAACCAAGTCGATCTGAGGGAGGGAGGGAGTGGCTGATTCTCATGTTTTTAGGCTATCTCCAAATGGGAAATACTCTGCAAAGGCAGCTTACAAAGGTTTCTTCGTTGGCTCAGTCTCCTTTGAACCTTATAAGAGGATTCGGTGTGCCTGGGCTCCTCCTAAGTGCACATTTTTCATGTGGTTGGTTGCACACAATAGATGCTGGACGGCGGACAGACTGGCACGTCGAGGCCTCCCCCATCATGAAAGATGTGTTTTATGTGACCAAGGGGAGGAGAATATTAACCATTTGCTCCTCTCTTTTATCTTCGCAAGAGATTTTTGGTTCGAGATTTTCAGGCTACATGGTCTACACCCCCTTGCCCCTAAACCTGAAGACAACTCCTTTTTTTGTTGGTGGGCACAAGCTGAACAAAGAACAGAGGGGCTGACTAGAAAGGGTTTCAATTCATTAGTCATTCTTGGATCTTGGATTATCTGGAAGATGCGCAATGGTTGTGTTTTTGAGGGTCTTTCTCCTTCTATGGATACTGTTTTTCCCGTTTTGTGAGGAGAGAGATATGTGGCTGATGGCTGGTGTCAAAGGACTTTTGTTCCTGTCATCCAGAGTAGGTCGTTAATGTGTTTTTTTCTCATGAACTGTTTTGTCTATTCCAAGTTCTGGCCACCATGAGTTGGCCCTACAGTTTCAGGGGTTCTGGTCTTTAGGACCTAAGTCTATTTGAGACTTTGTAATTGTTTCTCTCTTCTTATTATAATTAAATGCAGCTCTCCTGCGTTTTCGAGAGAGAGAAAAAAGATGATTAGTTTTATCAAATAATTCTCAAATGTGAATCTTGAAGATATTTGTCCACTCAATGTTTCAGGTGATACATGCTTTTTTCTAAGCGATGTATGCACAGACTCGGTTATAATCTCTAATGCTGTAATGCATGCACGTCTAACTAATTGACGATCAATTAGCTGCTTTAGATTGTGCTTTATGAATCTTAAAAAAGCAGCCTGGTTTATCTGAAAGGCAGGGCTGACACAGGTTATGCAGAGGCTAAAATGCACATTCAGAGCTTGAAATTTTCCAATAGATAATCAGATAAGTTAGCAATTCATCAATATTATTTCCTATTTTCTGTTTCAAGCAATAAAGTAGAGATGGTTAATAGCTTTCTATTGTTCGTATTTTTCGATGACATTGACCAATAATGTCCTTTGTTTTAAAGTTTCATAAATTGGTGTTGTGTGAACCTATAGTCTTGAAAACATTATTGTTATGGGCGGCAGATGGCTATTAGGGTTTGAGAGCGGCGGCTAGGGTTGGGGGAGTTGGGGAGGCCGGCCGCAGGGCTTTGCCCACGGCCGGCAAGGAAAGAGAGAAGGGATTTCCTTCTAATATCTTGCTTACCTTCAATTGATACAATCCCTCCCTTATATAGAGAGGGTTACTTGACCCCTAAGCACTAGATCTAATCTTATCCCTAATTCTAATCTTATACCAAACTAGTATATCTTTATCTAAACAACCTGAGGAGTGTGCTACAGTGTCGCCGTTACTGTAGCGGCTCTCTTGGGTCCTGACAGTTATAGATCCATGTCCATGGCTGTTGTTATCTGGATGACAGGTGAGAGTTTAATTTATTATAATTCTGTAGTGGGATCTTTGCACAGCTACTTTAGGAAACTTTGAATAATTTACTTTCTATGCAAAGTGTTATCATGCTGTTATTACTTTTAGCGGTATTGACTTATCGAACCCTTTTGTACTGTCCAATTCTCCTTTCTACTGACCTTGCCTTAATCGCAGAGTACCTAATGCAACTTGACGGATTTGTCAAGGATATCTGTGAAAGTAGATGGAAATCAAATATCAATTTATGCTATGAATCATATATTGGTATCACAACCTCATGCAGTGGGGTGTAATGAATCCTTTTATGCTCATGTTATGTCTAGCATGCCAGTTCCTTTACCTACTGCTTGTAGTGCTACTGTGCTAGCAACTTAGCATGAGAGCTTTCGAAATACATTTTAGATTATGGTGATCATTGGCCGTCTGAGATTATGGTATGATGTGATTATTCTTTAAAGGAACAAGTTCTTTTTTTTCTTTCCAATTTTGCATTTTAGACTTAGTTCATGTAATGTTGATCACATAGAACATCCATGATGTCTTTTCATTTATTTCAATCTTAAGCGCTCTCAGACATCTCAGACAGACGAGATAATGCTGATCACATAGAACATTCATGATGTCTTTGATTGATTTAGCGTTCTCGGACATCTTAGACAGACGAGAGGTTATTCTCTCTATCATCAGTTACTTCTCCAGCAGTACAAGTAGTACTGCCAAATGTTGATGAATAGGCAAATAGCACATAGCTTCAAATTACTCTTTTTCTGTTGCTTTCCAAAGTTTGGAGTTCATTAATTTTTACTCCATTTTTCTTTTCCAGTGTGTATACATGTTGATGAATATTTGGCTGCACAGGTCGATAGGGCGCCTTATGTTCTAGTAATATTGAATGAAAGGAAGATTATAAGAAAAGTGTCCAAGATACCTGTTCAGGCTTAATGCCACAGGCTTGTCTTGTATTCTTCTCTAGATAGTCCCGAGCAATATGCATCTTCTCATCAGTTATATACCCAGCTATAGCAATGATCTCCATCCTATCCAATAACGGATTTGGTATCGTCTCTATTACATTTGCTGTGCAAACGAATAGAACCTAATTTTCATAAACAAAGTTTTAGAAGATGACAAGAATATTAAAACAGAAAGTAGCATGACTGAGGGCACTCGAAACAACAGGAATAAAAGAAAATTTGAGAGACGGAGGATAGTGTGGAAGTTATGCAATTGTACGCCTACTGCTACGGATCCCAACGTATAGAACAAAAGTACAAAACATAATACTAAGGATGTTGCTTTGGCGCAACCTACTAATCACAACTTTAAAGTAGTACACTAGCACTTAGCAGCATTGCATGTAAATGATATGACAGCACAATAACAAGCAATGTGCATACCTAATTCTAATGATAACAGCAAGATGCGTGAGAATGCAAAACAATGAGATGATGATGGCACCTATCAATCTGTTACGAATAAGCTCTATATTTAATAAAAAAAAATAAACATGACAAAAAGGTTAAACTGTGAAGCCAACCACACGTATATAAAACAGGCAACTCCTGAGGGAGCAAGGGACTAACCTTGGATAGGTCAATAGGAACATCAAGGTAGTGATCTAAGAAATTAACATTCTGCTCAGGATCAAGGAGTTCCAACAATGCACTAGCTGGATCCCCAGAATGACCCTTCCCAAGCTGCAAGCCAAACAAGTACAAATTAGCATTAATAAAGCACGCACACAAGTTGTCACATTGAACAAAGTAACTGTTGAAAATCCATTGTGTCAAAGACTCAAAAGTGCATCACAGACCATTATGAAAGTACATAATGCAGACTATTATTAGCAATTTAGCATCTCAAACAAAATAAGACCAATTTACCAATAACCAGTTGTTTGAGCACCTTGTCAATCTCATCTATCAATACTAGAGGATTTGCTGTTCCAACTGATTTAAGACACTGCACCATCTTCCCTGGCATCGCACCAACATACGTGCGCCGATGGCCCTGAGATTGTTGAAAAAGTTTTATACAACCACATGCAACTGTACATGACATATCAGCAATATTTGTTTTGTACCTTGATTTCAGCCACATCAGCCAAACCTCCAACAGAAAACCTGTAGAACTGGCGGTTCAGTGCACGTGCAATTGAACGACCAATACTAGTTTTCCCAACTCCTGGTGGCCCAGAAAGACATATGATCTTGCCTGTTGTAAAAGATGGATAGAGTTACTGGTAGAATAACTACAGATGGACATTGAGGAATCAAGAAATTTAGTGAGCACTGTAGGTTATTGTTACAGACCACATGGCCATGGGCCATCCTAGAGCAGCCAATAGCCCATCTGGCCAGGGGGTACCATCGTCCTAGCCAGGCTGCACGCAAGTGGAGGGGTAACCTTCCAGAGAGTAGGGTTTGGAGGCAAATAAATCTATTTCTTAGGAAAGTATCTTGATAAGTTAGGAAGTAAAGGATCATGTTTACATAGGGGTCTTGAGTGCCAAGGCAAGTCTCCTCTATAAGCAGAGATAAGATAGTATTCTGATAAGTGTCTTATAATATTCATGATACATTGATACTGTTCATGTGAGCCACTCCCTCTCCCTATCCAACCAATCTAAGCACACAAAATTTATGATTGATGAGACAGGATTGTCAAAACTAGATGCCATTTTTTTCTAATGATAGATGACATTTGAGGATGCATTAATGCAAATTCAACGACAGTACAACACTCTACAAGCTCAATACAACAGATAAATCAGTCGAGTATAACAATCAAACCTTGTGAAGTCCCTCTTAACTTCCCAACTGCTATGAATTCCAGTATCCTCTCTTTCACGTCACTCAAACCATAATGGTCTTCATCGAGAATTTTCTGAGCACGGTGGACATCAAAGTTTTCATCACTGCAACAGAAAGATAAACACTAATGAGACACAAGCATATGGCAGATTTCTCCTCAGGGAAAGGTTGACAAATACAAACCTATAATTTCCCCATGGCAATACTGTCAGCCAGTCCAAATAATTACGAGTTACACTGAACTCACTAGAGCTGGCTTCTAAAAGCTGAAGCTTGGTAAGCTCTTCTTCAATGACTTGTAAAACATGAGAAGGACATCTGTCCTTCTTTGATTCTATACGTTCCCTAAATTTTGCTGCAACAGATAAACAGCAAGTCAACTTAAAATCGTCTATGATAATTGTGCAGCTATATGATAAAAGCATAAACAAAGCTCATTAAGTATCAAAGTTCAAGAACAAACCAGATAATGCTGTTTTATCATCAGTCTCCAAACCCAGCTCCTGGATACATCATACATGACATCGACAGAGTCAGGGATTATCGACATCAGGCTTTTCAATACAGACAGCAGCATGAACAGATTCTACAACAGTATAGTAATTTGACTAGCGCAATGTAAGGAACATAAGTAACCTGTAGGGGCAGCAGAAATAATGAGATACCTTCTTGATTGCCTTAAGTTGCTCATTCAACAAATAACGTCGCTGATCTCCACTAATCTTTTCTTCAATTGCTTTTGCTATGGATTGCTGAAACAGAAGCACATTCAACATCCAGAAGATTAGACAAAACATGATGGCTAAGGGTTTGTTTGGTTGGGCTGTGACTGTGAAAAAAGTTGTTGTGGGCTGTGAGCTGTTAAAAAGCTAAAAACCGTTAAAAGTTCTTCGATATATGTTTTCACAGTTCCATCCGAAAGCCACTAAAAGCAGATCCAAGGGTGCTTTCAGTTTTGCACTGCAAGAAAGTCAGCTTTTAGAAAAAGTTGTTTCCTGGATCAAGCCCTTTGGTTTGGCTTTTGGCTTTTAGGGGGCAAAAGCCAAAAGCCAAACCAAACACACCCTAAGACAGTACAATAACACAACTCGATGGGAGGGGGGGGGGTAAGGCAGGCATCGAGTATTGCATTAAAAAAGATCTTCCTATGTAGATCGACAAAACTCCCGAACCTCTGCCCCACCCATGCATAGAGCCACTGTAGCCCATGTGAGAACAACCACAACCAAGGTTGAGCCTTAGACGTGTGCTTTGGTGTGGAACAACACGAGAGATTTTTGTAATCCCAGCCTCAAATTCGCTCCACAAGGAGTCGAACACAGGACTGAGGAGTGTCAATGGAGCCACCTAACCAACTCAGCTAGACCGGAGGATAAGAAAATGAATTACCTGTAGCTTACTAATCTCCATCTCCTTTTTTACTAACTCAAGAGTGAACTTCAGACGCTTGTATACCTGTTCCAGAAACATAAATGGTGAATGGAAGCAGAGAACAAAACCAATTGTGTATACATAAGAAATCTAGAACGCAGTCAGAACAGAACATGACTGTGTACTCCAGAATAAATTTTCTGCAGCACTTATTGGGCTCTTTTGGTCAGTTTGGAAGAAAAGCCTAAGAATCCAGGAATCAACAGGTGTTACTGGTCACGGATGTCTAATAGGTCGTCGACTGAATTTTATGAAAATGTTAAATTGATAATCCTGCTCAACTGTGTTGCAGTACAGACTTTGCGGTGCGCAAAGTACAGAGCAAGAGAACATTAGGGGGGAAAAGGAGTTTAAGCAAAGTTTCTTACATCTAATTCCTCAAGCACCTCCTGGCAAAGCAACTTGTTGGCACCAGAGATAGCAGCACCAAAATCTGCTAGCCGTTGGTAGTTGAAGTCACCAATGTGCTGAAACAGAGAAAACCAGTTTCAAAATTCACAGCTGCTTAAGATGAAATCCAATGGCATTCAAAAAAATAGAAATGCCTATCAAGGCAAGTAAACAAACATATTGATTGTATTTTGTATATTAGGGGATTTATGTCGAAACTCTATATGAACACTGGTTGCTAGCTCTGTTTTACTGGCTATTTTGCATTATTGGTAGGCTATATGGAACAGCCAGGCAACGAAGGGTATACCTCTAATAGTCAGATTCCAGTGTCTGTCTGGTAGTTTAGCACCCTGTCTACGATCCATGCCCAGGAACTAAACAGCAATGTTATATTATGCACACATTGCCTAATATTAGACCATTCTACAGTGTACAAAAAACAAAACACCGAGTGCAGCAAGTTAAGTTATGCCATGCTGAAACAATTCCAACCTTCAAGCAAATTGTTAAAAAAAAGTATATGTGTAGAAGAGAAAATAAGTTGAAAAGTCAGACCTGTGTGTAGGTTTGCACATGATCCTTCCAAAGGGAACTTGTCCTTAGAACTTCCCTTAAAGTTGATATAACTTCGAATGAGGTAGCTTTTATAACATCATCATCCTTGTTGTAGGGCTTTTCCTGAAAAAGACAATTTAAATAAGACATTGCAAAGTACATTCCAAAGAAAACATAGAGATCCTACACTGGATTCATGGTTAAATCATGTTCAAATAAAAGATAGTAATTCACCACAAATGGCACAAAAAATTATGAAATATAGAACTACAAGCACAGATGAACATAACTACCTTTAGATGATCAACTTTAACTGTGAGTGGATCCTCTTCGACCTGCATTTTTTGGCACCTTGGTGAAACAATTAAACAAATCAACTTATACCCACAGCAATTGAATGACATGCAATCTAAAGTATCTCACCATCTCAGTTATCTGTAAACGTCTGTGACCAAGTAGAACTACCTGATCCCCTTGAATGCTTGTAATCTACAGAAATAACTAAAATTAATTACAGAGCACATTTTGAAGGACTAGGTAAAAAGAATCTTTGAAGGGAGTACTTTGAAAATGGTCAAATTACCTGAGCAAGCGTCCCAACTTCATGAAGACGCTTCAGCAAGTCTTTCCCTTTGAGATCACCAATGCTTTTCTCTGAATCTGAACCAGTCACAATGTTAGGGTCAGTACCTTCTTCATCTTTCACGAGAAAAGCACCAGCATACGGAGCTGATCTTTTGCGATTTTCTATTAGGGCTTGCAACAGCTTTTGGTCCTGAAGGATTTTCAAACAAGAGGGAAAATAGCATATCACTTTGAAGGGAAACGATGAAGTTGTGTGTTAAAAGATATAAAATTCATTTCAGAAACTCCAAATAGAGCAACATACCTTTACATAGATCGGCATGTAAAATCCAGGAAAGAGTGGCCGATGTGGAAGAGGTAACGCTATAACCTATTTGAATGAGTGACCAATGGCCATGGCAAGAACAGAAGGTTATGGCTGGCAGTATCACATCAGTACATCACTAAGATATAAACATACATCAACAGTCAACTTAACAGATTCTTATACTGTCACTTTGTAGTTCAAAAGTCATGAATTCAATAGACAGCAACAGGGCTTTTTGAGATAGAAGAATTATAAAGGGAAAAGCAACACAGCATAACCCTTTGGTGGAAGAGAGCAAGGCCCTTCAATGCTTTAAGAATGACCCTACTAAACCCGTTTTTTTCATATAATGATGGCACTAAAATAGCTTTGGCCACTAAAGGTGAAAAAAATAAATTATATGTTAGTTATATTGTGGGCTTGGCCCATACAAATAATTAAAAAAATCTTAAGACCCGTATTAAATAAATTTTGTGTTATAGTTTAGTACCATGCAGGATTTTGATGAAACGTTGGTGAAACTCACTTCGCACAAAAACTATCAATTCAAGGCATAGTCCCTTGTTCAGTTGTGAATAATTGTTACCCTTGTTATAGTCGAGTGTTCAACTTAGCAGTCTCCACTAAAACCTGGTATATGAAAGAACAGTGGCTTTGAGATTTTTTAATATGTGACGGACGAGCCTCTGGCTCGATGGTAAAAACTCTCGGGTGGAGCGCTACCCACCCGCGTTCGATTCTCGTCGAGAACGAACACCGGTGTTGCACTAGGATTTATTTCCTAGGGGAATGGAGCATGTGTGTTGCTTCGTAGGCGCATTCCAAGATCACTTGGACAGACTCATCTATGTCTGAGCGTGCGGTCAGCATAGGTGTCCACAGGGTTCTTAAAATGACTACCAGTGCTCCTGGTTAAAGTTCAAAAAATATAGTTTTTAATATGTGTCCTAGATTTTGGTGGTGAATGTAAGTTATAATGTGGGCTTGGCCCATATAAACAAGTACATAATCCTAAAGCCTGTATTAAATAAAGTTTGTGTTATGGTTTAGTACCATTTGGTATTCTCATTGAATGTTAACTCAACTTGTACGGTTGGAGTGTTGGACTTCATTTGTCTCCATGGAGAGGTTGAGAAAAGGATGAAGGCATGACACATACGTGTTGTCGTCGTTGAGCCAAGTCGAGGCATGGCGCGGGCATGCGGCGTGGCGATGTTTTGCCACTCAGGGAGTTACTGTATGCAGAGGAATTTTCGTTCGTGGCTCTCGGAGTTTCGGGAGTTTCACGTATGATGACGAAAGGAATTTCTAGAAATCTTCGTTTGTAACTCCGGAAGTTACGAGAGTTTCTCATATGATGACGGAAGTAATTTCCCGTCTCTTGATCTCCTGCGCCCGCTCGGTTCTCCCACGCCCACTCGGTTCTTCTGGCTCGAAGATAAAAGTTTCATCCTGTCATCATTCATTTTCTTCAGTTCTGTTGTTGGCCAAGTTCTCCTCATTTGAATCCTTACGAGCACAAGTATTGAGAGAGTAAGACTCTGAAACAAG
This sequence comes from Zea luxurians, assembly GCA_029449295.1. Lineage (NCBI taxonomy): Eukaryota > Viridiplantae > Streptophyta > Magnoliopsida > Poales > Poaceae > Zea > Zea luxurians. The sequence goes on along the minus strand of JAOPSE010000004.1, from coordinate 186,562,966 downwards.
TGTCGTCCGAGAGTTCACCTGCTCGGGTGAAGACAATCACATTTTGGGGGAGTCCGCAAGCGGCACAACTGCTCGTTTCGTCCTCTCCTTCCTGGTGATGGTTGACGCTTCGTCCTCTACTTCTTGATGAATTAGTGGTGCTCAGCACAGCTACCTCTCTACACCAAGTGGGACGACCATGGTTTAAAAGGCGTCGCCTATGCGTGCAGGCGTAAAAAATGTTAGGCGTCGGCACCGCCTTGACCTAGATTGATAGGGCGTCCGCCTTGGGCCTTAGCGCAATAGGCGTGCAAGGCATCCCCTTCAAGCACCTAGCAGGTGCCTTAAGCATAAAAAAATACGGGCGCGAGGCTTGCCCCTTTTGACGTGTATTGCCTTTGATGCGCGAGAAGAATAAGGGAGAGATTAGACAAGAGAAGAGAGAGAGGCACTTAGGACCAACGACACGGCACTCTTTGTTTAAGCCCTGGTGGTGCGGCACTAAGGACCAGTGGCAACACGTGCGCGACGTCGAGGCGGGTGGAGCATAGGGCGGCAGACGCGGGCGCGACTCAAGTTGGCCGACGTGGGCACGACAAAAGGCACCCACTACAGGCACGTCACCAGGCAACCATCACGGGCACGGCCCTGCCTCCAAGTCCTCCCCTTGCTTCAATCTCCTCTGGCCCCTGCTTCAATCTCCTCTCAAGTCTCAAACCCATGCTCCCTCTCCTCTCAATCTCTCTCGGCCCCTGCTTGTATGGCATCACCTAAGCGATCGCCTAATTCGACTGGGCCCACCCACCACACCGCGCAGAAAATAGTGTAGAGCGAACACTCGAACTCATGCCCCCTGCTTTAGAAATTTGAGGTTAACCACCAGACCACACATACCTCAGTGTTTAGAAATAAACAATAGTTATATTTGAGTATATAACAACGTAGCAAAGCACGGGCAACTGGCTAGTGTATATATATATATATATAGGACGATTAGGGTCGATCAGGGGCGACTAATCGCCCTGATCGATGCCTAACCGTCATGGTTATTAAAACGTCGCTTAAACGACGTTTCAGCGTCGTTTAAGCGGTAAAACGTGATTAGAAACTAAAACGTCCGAACGTTCTAACAAATCAGCGTAGAACGTCCGTTTTGGACGTTTAATCGTCGTTTAAACGTCTGAAACGCGTTTTATGTCGTTTTAGACGTTCTGAGGACGTTCTAGTTACTAGTGGGCCTTCCTGGGCTTTAGGTACTCGGCTACTCGCTTTCACTTCGAACCAGCGCTGGAGGCCGCCCAGCCGCGCCTGCGACTGCAGACCGCGCCTCCTCACTCCTCAGCCAACACTGGAGATCTCCCGGCCGACCGCCCAGCCGCGCCTGCGACAGTGCAACCACCCTCCTACCCCTAGGTACACCACCGGCCGCCGGCCCCCCTCCTCCCTCTTCCCTCCGCCAGTCCGCCCACAGGCTAGTGCGCCGCCGTGCCACTGCCCAGTGCCCACTTGCTGCTGCTGCATCCACTTGCCCGCCCAAGCTCCAATGCCCACTTGCTGCCGCTGCATCCACTTGCCCGGCCAAGCTCCAGTGCGCCGCCACGTCCACTTGTTGTCGCTGCCCTCGACGGCCCAGATCCATCCGCTGCCCTCGCTACCCCTCACAGTGAATCACCTCTGCGGCTGGGACTGGGAGTGAGGGTCCCAGCCACTTCCCATTGCGCCGTAGACCGTTGGCCTCTGCGCTGCGCCTCACCTTGCGGCCACTCCACAAGACCAGCTCAAAGATCAGTCACGAAGGCTTATGTGTGAACTCAACTTATGTGTGAACTTATTCTATATTTGAATTTGTATGTCAAGTCTGAAAATACGTTTCAACATTCGTTTAAACGTTTAAAAGTTAAAAAGTTGGTTCATAACGTTTTAACGTTTTACCGCTTTAATAGCCATGCTAACCGTGACTAACCGCCCAGTGGCATGGATCAGGCGATCTGAAAACTATGTGAAGCGCCTTGCTCGCCTAGGCGTCCAAGCAGTGGCCAATTTCTTGTCTCGCCATACCGCCTTAAGAACCATGTCGATAGGCACTATTTTGACCAGTGCATCTAGCTCTAATGCTGGGTATGTTTCTCTTGCTCACTGTGCAATAAGTTTTTGGGTCAAATATCCAAATTCATGTTAGTTAGTATTTTCTACATGAATACATGCTTGTCACGCTTAGATCACATATGCATATATCTGACGTCATAAACCTGCTGATTATCTATTTTATGATTAAATTGTTGTTGAAATCGCCTAAATTTCTAACATTATAGTCCTCTGATATATACCAAAAAAATATGACAACAGTCCCAAAATAAACACTTGTATCCTAACAAAATGCATGCAGTTTTTTTCACAAGAGACGCATGCTTCGGAGGCATTTTCCTACCAGATCCGAGACATTTTAGTTTGCATTTAATTTGAGGAATTTCTATGCAATTTGCATCCGATCTCATGAATACAGTTTGCAATTAATTGTGCACGGACGGACGGACCTTTAAGGTGTTGAATCCAGCACGCTACTGACGCATGAGTTAACGGATCGTCTGTGTCTGAGCTAATCCGGGAGGCAACACAGAATACAGAATCGGGCACTAGCCTACTACTCATAGCACATTCCCAAGCGATGACCGAGTCTCTTAAAAATGGAGAAAAAACGAATGGCTGAGGTAAGCAACAAAGCAAGTAACTATGATCCAGACGAACATACAGAGAGGCAGTCGTCGATATTGGTGCTGGTCGGCACGATGGCGGAAGACGCCTTGCTGCCCGCCGCCTCCTCCGCAACGGTCGCATCCTCGGCATTCGCCTCCGCATCTGCCGCCGCCACTTCGGAGTCGCTCGCGGAGGAGTTGGAGCAGAAACGCGCCCTCCTCCCCAGCAGCACCGAGCCGCGGCTGCCCCTCAGCGTCCCAATAACACTGAGCAGCGGATACCTAAGTTCCTCCGCCGCCGCAGCAGCCGGCGCAGCGGCGACCCGCGCCGGGAATATGGCGGCGGCAGCCGCCGCCGCACGCAGCATGACGGAGTTCTGCGCTCGATACTAGGGTTCTCGAAGTCGCAGATTGTTTTGGGCCTTTTTTTCCCTGCGGTGTTTTTGCTTGCAGAGGAAGAAAGGGAGGAAACGAAGGAATACCAAACCCTTCTAAAACCCTTGATTTTTATTTTTGTTCTGGCTGCCACAAAAACAACCGAGAATGTCCTCGAGGACTTCAAGCTTGCAGTAGGCATTAATCTGTCACAGAAACGGTCTCCCGTCCAGAAAGACCCTTCGCTGGAGCCTGTTGGTTAACTGAAGGATAAGGAGGTGGATATGTTAATCCTGACCGTCCTCGTTAAACCCAGCGGCACCGAGGGCCTGTTTTTTTTAAGCTTATAAATTATATAATCTGGATTATAAACTAAATTATATAATCTAGATTATAATTTAGATAATATAATCTATATATAGCTATTTGGTAGTTTAGATTATACAAATGTAGATTATTCACAAAGACAACAGTACTCTTGTTTATTTATTTGATGTGAGGAAAGAATGATTGTATATATTGTAATTTCTATTTACATAATTATGTGTAGTGGGTCTTTTATCCAAAATAATATCAAATAAGGTACTCTTGAGGAGATTATGAGATTATTATAATCTGGGTTTTAGATTATATAATCTGAACTCATAATCTAGTTGTTTGTTTACTTGCTGGATTATTTGCGCTAGATTATATAATCTTGAGAGATTATAATCCGAAACAAGCATGGCCTAAGTATGAGGTTGAACATTGCGGAACCTGACAAGAAGACCCGTCCCCGGTCAAACCTCACGGCACCGAGCCGGGGGTTAGGCATGGTGGAACCTGACAGGAGGGTTGGACGTGTCGGAGGGGAACTACTCGAGTGAATCCTACGCCCAGCCCGAGACTCACCAATCGTAAAAAAACCGGTCACATTAACCACACTGAGCCATAGCGCGGTGCGTCGGTCCGCTTCCCACTCATGACCTACGAATCCCTCGAGCCGCATAGCACTCATGACCTATGAGACCCTGGACTACAACACATTTATGGTTCGCGCGCCCCTCGGCCTATGGCACACTCATGGCCTATCAGACTAGGTCTGAATGCGCAGACCACTGGCAGGGTGCAACACGACGAGCCGCGCAAGCCCAAGCTACGAAGGCTAGGGGTCGATGTAGCCTAAATAATGGTGTCCGGGACCCACGTGGCCACATACCTCCGACACACTAAATACGAGACAGTCAGTCGGCTCTAGGCCCACGAGTACGTGTGGCTTTACCCGGAGTAAGAATGTTTGGTTTTATCCCTGCTTTACAGCTCCTTCCTAAGGAAGCCATCGCTGGTTGACCCCTCTCCCCGCCTATAAAAGGGAGGGATTGGCCCCAGGCAAAGGGGATGGACGAAATTGAGATCACTTAGACACGCACCCACAAGGATGAACACCGGACGAACTGACATACAGGAGGAGGAGCATCGACGAGGACCAAGAGGTCGGAGCTTGCCACCAAGCCAAGACTTACCTAGGACTCCACTCTGTAGCTTCTAAGCTCCACTTCCACCCTAATAAAGAGACTTGGGAATATCTACTCCCTCTCCCGCCAGCTTGTAACTCCTACTACGAGTTTTGATCATCGATGGTGCCGGTAGCGTAAGTCGCCGATGACTGGAAGTAGGGACGTTCTGCCCCAACCAGTATAAATATTGCGCCCACCGCGCACACCCTCTAGAGTCCGGAACACGCACAATAAATTTACTTGTCGGAGCGAGGTTTGAAACCCTCGTCATCTCTCTAAGCTTTGGATGGATAACAACAACGATGACGTGGTCTGAACTCCTAGGATGGCCATCCATTTCGGGAGTCTGGATTTCGTCGTCAACGAAAAAGGAGAGACGACGAGGGCCTCGGAAGCCCCGACTCTCTTGACGAGTGACCTGCCCAGTGTAGCCAGAAGTCTCAGCGACCTCCGGCTCGACCCCCCCCCTCAGGAGAACCACGGACCACAAGGCTCACCACGAATCGATCGTGTCGAGGTTGTGGGGGTACTGGACCCTATTCGGGACTCGTTCCTAGACATCCTCATGCCAGGATTGAAGGATGGCCTCGTGTCCCCACCTAGGGAGGCAAGCTGCAACCCTGGCCAGGAATGCCTCGCAACCAACACCACGGGAGTTTGTTTTGCCCACGTGGAAAGCCCAGGTGAGACCTTGCCCAGTGTCATGGTGTGCGTCGTTGTGTCTGTCGCTCCTCATCTCATCCTGCTCCCTAGGAACCATCATTAGGTCTGAGCCTCTCGCGGAGTAGCCAGAGCCACGCAGCAAAAGGGCAAGAAAGTCCATCATGGAAAACGGGTTGACCACGCCAAGTGGCGGGGTGAAGGCACGCCATGACAATAAACGTATGTCGTTGCCTAATCTATGGCGAGGGCGCAACACCGTGTTTCCCTCGGCTGAGCCAAAACGTCGCGGCTGCCACAACACTTCTTGACAAGCTCCCCAAGGCGGATACTCCAAGAGAACGGAAGACTAAGAGCACCTAGAGGGGGGAAAGGTGATCTTGTAAAAACAGCTCAACAAAATAAACTTGGACTAATATTGAATTAGTGAAAGCGAGAGCCAAGTTCGAATGAGGAGTATGAGAGGAGTAAATGAAGCGTCCCCAATCCTCTGGGACTCAAATGTGATACAATTACTAGTCCCAGGAGGCTAGTAAACATATTTATACATCAGATGATTACAGATATGCTTAAACGAGACAAACCTATAAAGGTGGCGATCAACTTTAAGAGTTGGTCCACAACTCGGGACATATCATCAGAGTGGGGCTGAAGCAGCCCGATATACGCAGCGAAGCAAATCAGCGGTCCAACAGCCACAGGCAAGGTTGGGAACAGTCGTAACTCTTACCCGATCTCATTTTTCTAAAAAACAACAAATAAGCAAGGGTAAGTACAAACGTACTCAGCAGCCCACCTTCACCCGCGGAATGGGGAAATCAGATATAATGCATGGAATATGTGGAGCTCAGGATATTTTCCAGAAACAGCAATATTTTATGCAGGGTTGTTTTGTAAAACATTTTGTATTTTGCAAAGCGCATCCTCTCCCAAAGGAGCAGGAAGTTTTTTTTCAATACAGAACAAAATCCCCTGGACTAAACCATCCAGGTATCTCAGCAGTTTCCCACTGGTTTTCATTTTCAAAAACAGCTACTGGACTTCCCGTCCACCATAGCTCACGGCTCAACCGCCAGACCTTTTTAAAAACCACTTTTCTCAAACGCACCTTTTTTGAAAACAAAACACTAATTATCATACCACACCAGACTCGTCCATTCCTGTGGACACAGACTATTCTAATAGGTTTTCAAACTCTGCGTAGAGGTGTACACTTTACCCACTAGTCCGGCTCTGTGATCTCATAGCTAGTGAGACCCGAAACCGAATCTCTTTCTTTCCTCGCACGTCCTTACCTTAGCGGTTATACCGGAAGGAGTCAGGCCACCGCCATGTCCAAACCGGACAAAACATTCCCCCTCCTTATCCTCCCGGTGCTCCCTAGCCTTCATAACCCTGGGGTTTGGACCGTACGAGTTCAGATTGAGTGACTGCCCATACAGTCTCGAGTGGTTGCACTTATCATGAGTACAGGTAGTGAAGGATGACAAATCGGTCTTTATGTGAGGGGACAATCCTTCTGCTCACACCTAAACCAACTGAGCCATCACATTAGGCCCTCCCCTAAACCAGGGAGTCCCTGATCATCCCTACTCAAAGGTGATGAGGGTGAAAACCCTTCATCATACATATTTTGAAAAATATTTTCTTTTGAAAACTCACACTTTTTCTCAAATCATTTGTAACAAATATATCAAGGATTGATTGCGGCAAGCGGCTGGGTGGCCATAATAACTTGTCCCAAAATCATATCATGCATAAAATAATAGGCTGAGGGTTGTGGTTGAAAAATCATAGGTAATTTATGCATCAAAGGGATCCAGTGAGCTTGTCGTGCTTATTCGGTGAAGGGGGAAGGGGAGCTCGCGGAACTGGCTTCTAGCTCCACTGCCTGGCGTAGACTTGCAGATCTGGCCTCCACGAGATGACACGAACGCTCCGATAACTATGCATCATGAACAAGCAAACATACAAACCAACAAGTATATCAACAGATATTTAGTATAGTGGTCAGAATAGTGATACATGGATGGGTAGAGTCTTGAGCAGAATCTGTGTCTGGTGGTGGAGTGGAGGTGCTTACCAGGAGGGTGGACTGGAGGCGAAGCGACACTATGTGTGTAGCCGGTAGAGCTGAGTAACTGAGTGGGTGGGGTGTTTGCCTTGGCTGAGGGTGTTGAGTGTGTGTGGAGAGGGAGAGGGTAGCTGGGTGTATTTATAGCTAGGTGTATGTGGTGTAGCACAGTGAAGTTCACTGTTGGTGAGAATAGTGACGAATGAATCATCTGACCTAGTATGAACAGGAGAGTTATAGGCAGAATATGGGACAAGAGTATTTTGGGAGTTTTCTGGAACATGAACCATGCTTAAGGGATGACATGGTTGGATAGGGAATAATTCGATAAGAATTTAGAAACAATAATTATTGGAATCGGAGTTTGGAAGCCTGGTTCGAAGGAATCTTAAAGTTAAGCGTGCTCAACTTGGAGAAATCTGGGATGTGTGACCAGATGGGAAGTTCCCTACTAGGAGGAAAATCACAGTCACCGGAGTTCGTATGACTGGAATATTGGTCTGGCTGGTCTTAGGTGGACTGGACAGCATGACGGATGAGTAGTTGAAATTTGGGGTGATCGGACGATCGATGAATAGTAATGATGAATAGTCACTACTAAAGATATGCTTATTTATGACGCACGTTTTAAGACAGATATCAGTGCATTTTATAGAAGTGTCTTTTATCATATGGTGATGAGTAAGATAAGATGGTTTGTTGGAGATCCATCTTTAATAAAGAAGTGTTTTAAGACAGTTACGTCGTAAGAAATGTCTTATATTGATTTAAGATGGATTGTTATTAAAAATTGTCTCAAATAAATATACCTTTTGAGTCATTAAGATTGCAAGAACTGTCTTAGATTTTGGTTAGTATATTAGTCACTTTTGCATATGAAACCGTCTCAAATAAAGATATTATTAGAGACGTCTAGGTTATAAAGATTGTCTTTAGATGTTGCGAGTATACTAGACACTTCTAAATATAAAACTGTCTTCGTATGATATTTCTTATAAGATGCTTTTTGAAAAAAAACGTAGTAAATAGTGAATTAGGCTTAGTTTGATTATATATATGACATAAAATGTAACATTTATCTCTACAACTTTATATAGATGATAAAATGGACCCACATACGATCCATTAATGTGTCACACAATAGACCTAAATCATCATTTTGTTTTAATTCCTACCGTTTAGGTACCAAAGGGTTCAGGAAGTTATACCCATCCTATGCTATATTAGTTCTTTTACATTTATATTGTTAAACTCCATGACCTGATAAAAGTCGCCTAGAGGGGGGTGAATAGGCGGAATCTGAAAATTATAAACTTAAGCACAACTACAAGCCGGGGTTAGCGTTAGAAACTTAAGCGAGTCCAAAAGAGAGGGTGAAAACAAATCACAAGCAAATAAGAGTGGATGACGCGGTGATTTGTTTTACCGAGGTTCGGTTCTTGCAAACCTACTCCCCGTTGAGGTGGTCACAAAGACCGGGTCTCTTTCAACCCTTTCCCTCTCTCAAACGGTCACTTAGACCGAGTGAGCCTTTCTCTTCAATCAAATGGGACACTAAGTCCACTACAAGGACCACCACAACTTGGTGTCTCTTGTTTTGATTACAAGTGTTGTGGAAACAAGAATGAGGAAGAAGAAAAGCAATCCAAGCGCAAGAGCTCAAATGAACACAAATGTCTCTCTCTCTAGTCACTTATTTGGTTGGAGTGATTCCGGACTTGGGAGAGGATTTGATCTCTTTGTTTGTGTCTTGTATTGAATGCTATAGCTCTTGTATGAGGTGTGAAGGCTGAAAACTTGGATGCAATGAATGGTGGGTGGTTGGGGGTATTTATAGCCCCAACCACCAAAATAGCCGTTGGTGAAGGTTGCTGTCGCATGGCGCACCGGACAGTCTGGTGCGCCACCGGACACTGTCCGGTGCGCCAGCCACGTCACCCGGCCGTTGGGTTCTGATCGTTAAAGCTTCTGACTTCTGGGCCACCGGACAGTCCGGTGATGCACCGGACAAGTCCTGTAGACTGTCCGGTGCGCCTTCTGGCGCTGCTCTGACCTCTACGCGCGCAGGCAAGCATTTAATGCTTGTTGCAGACGACCGTTGGCGCGAAGTAGTCGTTGCTCCGCTGGCACACCGGATAGTCCGATGTTGCACCGGACAGTCCGGTGAATTATAGCGGAGCGGCCTCCCAAATTTCTGAAGCTGGCAAGTTCAGCGTCGAACTCACTGTCCGGTGGCACACCGGATAGTCCAATGCGCCAAACCAGGGCTGCCTTCGGTACAACTTTGCTCCTTGTATTTGAACCCTTTCTTTTGACTTGTATTGGTTTATTGTGAACCTTTGGCACCTGTAGAACTCATAATCTAGAGCAGACTAGTTAGTCCAATAATTTGTGTTGGGCAATTCAACCACCAAAATTCATATGGAAAAGGTTTGACCCTATTTCCCTTTCACCTGACCACTTCAGATTCAGACTAAAAAAGAAACTTAGCATTTAAATGATTCGTTATAATCTCTTTCCTTTCATAGTAGTGAGAGCACCTTGAAAGGGAAATGTGCCCTTGGGCCATTTCTAAGTATTTTGGTGATTGAGTGCCAACACATGTGTTTAATTATGAATTTGTGTACATGGATGAACAAGGTGCAAATCATGAGATAAAGGTATGTTTCTAAGCCTTAGTACATTGGTTTTGTGGACTAACATATTTGTCTAAGTGTTAGAAACAGGAAGAGAGAAGAGGAGAAATGACTTGGCTGTGTGCAGCCAAGTCCCAGCTCGGTCTGGAGCACCGGACTGTCCGGTGTGCACCGGACAGTGTCCGGTGCGCCAGGCCAACTCGACTCGAACTGGCCGCTCTCGGGTTTTTGGCCGGCGGCGTACGGCTAAAATTCACCGGACTGTCCGGTGTGCACCGGACTGTCCGGTGAGCCAACGGTCGGCCAGGGCCAACGGTCGGCCGCGCAATCCGCGCGGGACACGTGGCCGAGCCAACGGTCGGAAGACGGCACCGGACTGTCCGGTGTGCACCGGACTGTCCGGTGCGCCAACGGCTCGCAGATCCACGGCAGTTTGCAACGGTCGGGAAGCGCTGGATAAGGAAAGAAATCGGTCACCGGACATGTCCGGTGTGCACCGGACTGTCCGGTGCCCCCGACGACAGAAGGCAAGGATGGCCTTCCAGAATTGCTCTCAACGGCTCCTAGCTGCCTTGGGGCTATAAAAGGAGCCCCTAGGCGCATGGAGGAGACACACAAGCAACTCTTGAGCATTCTTGATCATCCACACAAGTTCTTTGCGCATTCGTTTGTGATTCTAAGCGATTCGAGCTCTGTTCTATTGTGAACTCTGAGATAGTCATTCGAGCTCGAGTCTTGGCCGTGTGTGTGCGCTTTTGTTGTGGATTTGTGTGTGTTGCTTCCCTCCCTTACTCTGTGCTTTCTTTGTGATCATACTTGTAAGGGCAAGAGACTCCAATTTGTGGAGATTCCTTGCAAAAGGGATAGTGAAAGGAACAACAAAACAACGTGGTATTCAAGTGGGTCTTTGGACCGCTTGAGAGGGGTTGATTGCAACCCTCGTCCGTTGGGACGCCACAACGTGGAAGTAGGCAAGCATTGGCTTGGCCGAACCACGGGATAAACCACCGTGTCACCTCTGTCTTGATCTCTTGTGGTATTGTGTTTTGTTGAGACTTCACCTTAGCCACTTGGCAATACTCGTGCTAACACTTAACAAGTTTGTGGCTTAAGATTGAAGTTTTTTACAGGATCACCTATTCACCCCCCCCCCCTCTAGGTGCTCTCAATTGGTATCAGAGCCGTTCTATTCACAAAGGGACTAACCGCCCGAATAGATGGATCCTAAGGGGAAGGGTATAGTGATCAACGACAAAGAGAAGGAGACCTTCGTCAACGAGCCAAAGGACGACAAGCCTACCGACTCCGGCTCGGGTCAAAGACGAAAGGATGGGAAGAAGAAGAAGACCAGGCGCATCAAGGAGATCATCTACTACGACAGCGACGAGTCTACTTCTTCCCAAAAGGATGAGGACCACAACGACTACGAGAGGAGAAAACCGGTTAATTCGAACTTTTCCTTTGATTACTCTCGTATTCCGCAAAGTTCACATTCTCATTTGCTCTCCATTCCACTTGGCAAGCCCCCACACTTTGATGGAGAGGACTACGGATTTTGGAGTCACAAAATGCGTAGTCACCTATTCTCTCTCCATCCTAGTATATGGGAGATTGTAGAGAGTGGAATGCACTTTGATAGTTCGGATAGTCCCATGTTCATTAATGAACAAATTCATAAAAATGCACAAGCTACTACTGTTCTTCTAGCTTCCTTGTGCAGGGATGAATACCATAAGGTGAGCGGCTTGGACAACGCCAAGCAAATCTGGGACACCCTCAAGATTTCTCATGAGGGGAACGACGTCACCTTACTCACCAAGATGGAGTTGGTGGAGGGCGAGCTTGGACGGTTCGCGATGATAAGGGGCGAGGAGCCAACGCAAACGTACAACCGGCTCAAGACCCTTATCAACAAGATAAGAAGCTACGGGAGCACGCGATGGACGGACCATGACGTCGTCCGCCTAATGCTCAGGTCCTTTACCGTACTTGATCCTCATCTCGTGAACAATATTCGTGAGAATCCCAGGTACACGATGATGACGCCCGAGGAAGTGCTTGGAAAATTCGTGAGCGGGCGGATGATGATCAAGGAGGCAAGATACGTCGACGACGCGTTGAACGGACCACTCCACGAGCCTCAACCCATTGCTCTAAAGGCAACGAGGAGCAAGGAGTCGCTACCTAGCAAGGTGGCGCAAGTTGAGGCGGCTGGCCTTAATGATGAAGAGATGGCTCTCATCATTAAGAGATTCAAGACGGTGCTTAAAGGTCACAAGGGACAACCAAGCAAGACCAAAGCCAAGGGGAAGCGCTCATGCTTCAAATGCGGTAAGCTTGGTCATTTCATTGCTAACTGTCCCGATAATGAAAGTGACCAGGAAAAGGGGAACAAAAGAGAGAAGAAGAAGCAATACAAGAAGGCAAAAGGCGAGGCGCATCTAGGAAAGGAGTGGGACTCGGATTGCTCCTCCTCCGACTCCGACAACGAAGGACTCGCCGCCACTGCCTTCAACAAATCGGCTCTCTTCCCCAACGAGCGTCTCACTTGCCTTATGGCAAGGGAGAAGAAGGTGAGTATTCAAGACTCCACTTATGCTTCATCTAGTGATAGTGAGTCTAGTGATGATGACATAGATTATTCTTGCTTGTTCAAGGGCTTAGATAGATCTAAGATAGAGAAAATCAATGAATTAATTAATGCATTGAATGAAAAGGATAGGCTTTTAGAAAAGCAAGAAGATTTATTGTATGATGAACATGATAAATTTGTAGAGGCACAAAAATCATATGCTTTAGAAGTGAAAAGAAATGAAATGCTTTCTAGTGAAATATCTTCCTGTCATGAAACCATTTCTACCTTAAGAAGTGTTAATATTGATTTAAGTGCTAAACTAGAAGTAGCTAGTAAATCAAATTCTTGTGTTGAACATGTTGAAATTTGTACTAGGTGTAAGGATTTTGATGTTAATGCTTGTAGTGAACACCTAGTTCAAATTTCCAAATTAAATGATGAAGTGGCTAGTCTTAATGCCCAACTTAGGACTAGCAAGAATGAAGTTGATAAAATCAAATTTGCAAGGGATGCCTACACGATTGGTAGACACCCCTCAATTAAGGATGGGCTTGGCTTCAAGAGGGAAGCCAAGAACTTAACAAGCCATAAGGCTCCCATCTTCGTCAAGGAGAAGGGGAAGGCCCCGATGGCTAGTAATACTAAAAAGAATCATGCTTTTATGTATTATGATAGGAGACATGCTAGAAATGCTTATAATCATTTTGATTCATATGCTTATGATTCTCATGCAATGTTTGCTTCTAGTTCTTCTTATAATCATGGTAGAGATATGTGTAGGAGAAATGTTGTACATATGCCTAGGAGAGATAATGCTCATGTACCTAGGAAGAATGTTATTCATGCTCCTAGGAAAGTAGTGAATGAACCTTCTACCATTTATTATGCTTGTAATGCTCCCTTTGCTATTTGTAGAAAGGGTAAGAAGGTAGTTGCTAGGAAATTAGGGGCTAGATGCAAGGGAGATAAATCTTGCATTTGGGTCCCTAAAGATATTTGTGCTAACCTTGCAGGACCCAACATGAGTTGGGTACCTAAGACCCAAGCCTAAATTTGCCTTGCAGGTTTATGCATCAGGGGGTTCAAGCTGGATTATCGACAGCGGATGCACAAACCATATGACGGGGGAGAAGAAGATGTTCACCTCCTACGTCAAGAATAAGGATTCCCAAGATTCAATTATATTCGGTGATGGGAATCAAGGCAAGGTAAAAGGGCTAGGTAAAATTGCAATTTCTAATGAGCATTCTATCTCAAATGTATTCTTAGTGGAGAGTCTTGGATATAATTTGCTATCTGTTAGTCAATTATGTCAAATGGGATACAATTGCCTTTTTACAAATGTAGATGTGTCTGTCTTTAGAAGATGTGATGGTTCACTAGCTTTTAAGGGTGTACTAGACGGCAAGCTTTATTTAGTTGATTTTGCAAAAGAAGAGGCCGGTCTAGATGCATGCTTAATGGCTAAGACTTGCATGGGCTGGCTGTGGCATCGCCGCTTAGCACATGTGGGGATGAAGAACCTCCACAAGCTTCTAAAGGGAGAACACGTGATAGGTCTAACAAATGTTTATTTCGAAAAAGATAGACCTTGTGCAGCTTGTCAGGCAGGTAAACAAGTGGGAGGAGCACATCACAGCAAGAACGTGATGACCACGTCGAGACCCCTGGAGCTGCTGCATATGGACCTCTTCGGACCCGTCGCCTATCTAAGCATAGGAGGAAGTAAGTATGGTTTAGTTATTGTTGATGACTTTTCCCGCTTCACTTGGGTATTCTTTTTGCAGGATAAGTCTGAAACCCAAGGGACCATCAAGCGCTTCCTCAGGAGAGCTCAAAATGAGTTTGAGCTCAAGGTGAAGAAGATAAGGAGCGACAACGGGTCCGAGTTCAAGAACCTTCAAGTGGAGGAGTTTCTTGAGGAGGAAGGGATCAAGCACGAGTTCTCCGCTCCCTACACACCACAACAAAATGGTGTGGTAGAGAGGAAGAACAGGACGCTAATCGATATGGCGAGGACAATGCTTGGAGAGTTCAAGACCCCCGAGTGCTTTTGGTCGGAAGCCGTGAACACGGCTTGCCACGCCATCAACAGGGTCTACCTTCACCGCCTCCTCAAGAAGACGTCATATGAGCTACTAACCGGTAACAAACCCAATGTATCGTACTTTCGTGTATTTGGGAGCAAGTGCTACATTCTAGTGAAGAAGGGTAGAAATTCTAAGTTTGCTCCCAAAGCTGTAGAAGGGTTTTTATTAGGTTATGATTCAAATACAAAGGCGTATAGAGTCTTCAACAAATCATCGGGTTTGGTTGAAGTCTCTAGCGACGTTGTATTTGATGAGACTAATGGCTCTCCAAGAGAGCAAGTTGTTGATTGTGATGATGTAGATGAAGAAGATGTTCCGACGGCCGCTATACGAACCATGGCGATTGGAGACGTTCGGCCACAGGAACAGGATGAACGTGATCAACCTTCTTCCTCATCGACGGTGCATCCCCCAACTCAAGACGATGAACAGGTTCATCAAAAGGAGGCGTGTGATCAAGGGGGAGCACAAGACGATCAAGTGATGGAGGAAGAAGCACAACCGGCACCTCCAACCCAAGTTCGAGCGATGATTCAAAGGGATCATCCCGTCGACCAAATTTTGGGTGACATTAGCAAGGGAGTAACTACTCGATCTCGATTAGTTAATTTTTGTGAGCATTACTCTTTTGTCTCCTCTATTGAGCCTTTCAGGGTAGAGGAGGCCTTGCTAGATCCGGATTGGGTGTTGGCCATGCAGGAGGAACTCAATAACTTCAAGCGCAACGAAGTTTGGACACTGGTGCCTCGTCCCAAGCAAAATGTTGTGGGAACCAAGTGGGTGTTCCGCAACAAACAGGACGAGCACGGGGTGGTGACGAGGAACAAGGCTCGACTTGTGGCAAAAGGTTATGCCCAAGTCGCAGGTTTGGACTTTGAGGAGACTTTTGCTCCTGTGGCTAGGCTAGAGTCCATTCGTATCTTGCTAGCATATGCCGCTCACCATTCTTTCAGGTTGTACCAAATGGATGTGAAGAGCGCGTTCCTCAACGGGCCAATAAAGGAGGAGGTGTACGTGGAGCAACCCCCTGGCTTCGAGGATGAGCGGTACCCCGACCACGTGTGTAAGCTCTCTAAGGCGCTCTATGGACTTAAGCAAGCCCCAAGAGCATGGTATGAATGCCTTAGAGATTTTTTACTTGCTAATGCTTTCAAGGTTGGGAAAGCCGATCCAACTCTTTTTACAAAGACATGTGATGGTGATTTGTTTGTATGCCAGATTTATGTCGATGACATAATATTTGGTTCTACTAATCAAAAGTCTTGTGAAGAGTTTAGCAGGGTGATGACGCAGAAATTCGAGATGTCGATGATGGGCGAGTTGAACTACTTCCTTGGGTTCCAAGTGAAGCAACTCAAGGACGGCACCTTCATCTCCCAAACGAAGTACACGCAAGATCTGCTGAAACGGTTTGGGATGAAGGACGCCAAGCCCGCAAAGACTCCGATGGGAACCGACGGACACACCGACCTCAACAAAGGAGGTAAGTCCGTTGATCAAAAAGCATACCGGTCAATGATAGGGTCTTTACTTTATTTATGTGCTAGTAGACCGGATATTATGCTTAGCGTATGCATGTGTGCTAGATTTCAATCCGATCCTAAGGAGTGTCACTTGGTGGCGGTGAAGCGAATTCTTAGATATTTAGTCGCTACGCCTTGCTTCGGGATCTGGTATCCAAAGGGGTCTAACTTTGACTTAATTGGGTACTCAGATTCCGACTATGCTGGATGTAAGGTCGATAGGAAGAGTACATCGGGGACGTGCCAATTCTTAGGAAGGTCCCTGGTGTCATGGAACTCTAAGAAACAAACCTCCGTTGCCCTATCCACCGCTGAGGCCGAGTACGTTGCCGCAGGTCAGTGTTGCGCGCAACTACTTTGGATGAGGCAAACCCTCAGGGACTTTGGCTACAATCTGAGCAAAGTCCCACTCCTATGTGATAATGAGAGTGCTATCCGAATAGCGGAAAATCCTGTTGAGCACAGCCGCACAAAGCACATTGACATCCGGCATCACTTTTTGAGAGACCACCAGCAAAAGGGAGATATCGAAGTGTTTTATGTTAGCACCGAGAACCAGCTAGCCGATATCTTTACCAAGCCTTTAGATGAGAAGACCTTTTGCAGGCTGCGTAGTGAGCTAAATGTCTTAGATTCGCGGAACTTGGATTGAATCGTAGCATACATGTATCTATGCCTTTGATCATGTTCATTCTGCATTTTGTTGCTTATTATGGTGCTCAAGTTGTACAAACATTCCCTGGACCTCACAAGTCCGTTGCAAAGTGATGCACATGTTTAGGGGGAGATGTGTTACAACTTGATCCTTTGAGACTAACCATATGTTTGAGTTTGCTTGTGTTAGTCACAAAGGAGAATTGAAAGGGAAAAGGTGGACTTGGACCATGAAAGACTTCCACTGCACTCCGACGAGGGGTAACTTATTCCAAGTCCATCTCTGAACTCTCATTGCCATTTGCTCTTAATTGAAGATTTTGGTGAGGCAATGGGGTTATAGGGCCACAATTGATCCCGTTTTGGTGCTTGATGCCAAAGGGGGAGAAAATAAAGGCCAAAGCAATAAATGGATCAGCTACCACTTGAGAGATTTTGAAAATAGTAGAATAGAGTTTTTGATTTGTCAAAATTCTTAAGTTGTCTCTCTTGTCAAAAGTTGGCTTCTTGTGGGGAGAAGTATTGATTATGGGAAAAAGGGGGAGTTTTTGAAATCCTTGATCAATCTTTTTTTTGAATGACTCTCTTTATGCTTAAACATGTGTGTTTAACTTAGAGATAGAGATTTGTGTTTGATTTGCAAAAACAAACCAAGTGGTGGCAAAGGATGATCCATATATGCCAAAATTGAATAACACTTAAATTTATGTTATTTGAATTGAGTTTGCACTTGTTCTAGTGGCTTTATGTTGTGTTGGCATAAATCACCAAAAAGGGGGAGATTGAAAGGGAAATGTGCCCTTGGGCCATTTCTAAGTATTTTGGTGATTGAGTGCCAACACATGTGTTTAATTATGAATTTGTGTACATGGATGAACAAGGTGCAAATCATGAGATAAAGGTATGTTTCTAAGCCTTAGTACATTGGTTTTGTGGACTAACATATTTGTCTAAGTGTTAGAAACAGGAAGAGAGAAGAGGAGAAATGACTTGGCTGTGTGCAGCCAAGTCCCAGCTCGGTCTGGAGCACCGGACTGTCCGGTGTGCACCGGACAGTGTCCGGTGCGCCAGGCCAACTCGACTCGAACTGGCCGCTCTCGGGTTTTTGGCCGGCGGCGTACGGCTAAAATTCACCGGACTGTCCGGTGTGCACCGGACTGTCCGGTGAGCCAACGGTCGGCCAGGGCCAACGGTCGGCCGCGCAATCCGCGCGGGACACGTGGCCGAGCCAACGGTCGGAAGACGGCACCGGACTGTCCGGTGTGCACCGGACTGTCCGGTGCGCCAACGGCTCGCAGATCCACGGCAGTTTGCAACGGTCGGGAAGCGCTGGATAAGGAAAGAAATCGGTCACCGGACATGTCCGGTGTGCACCGGACTGTCCGGTGCCCCCGACGACAGAAGGCAAGGATGGCCTTCCAGAATTGCTCTCAACGGCTCCTAGCTGCCTTGGGGCTATAAAAGGAGCCCCTAGGCGCATGGAGGAGACACACAAGCAACTCTTGAGCATTCTTGATCATCCACACAAGTTCTTTGCGCATTCGTTTGTGATTCTAAGCGATTCGAGCTCTGTTCTATTGTGAACTCTGAGATAGTCATTCGAGCTCGAGTCTTGGCCGTGTGTGTGCGCTTTTGTTGTGGATTTGTGTGTGTTGCTTCCCTCCCTTACTCTGTGCTTTCTTTGTGATCATACTTGTAAGGGCAAGAGACTCCAATTTGTGGAGATTCCTTGCAAAAGGGATAGTGAAAGGAACAACAAAACAACGTGGTATTCAAGTGGGTCTTTGGACCGCTTGAGAGGGGTTGATTGCAACCCTCGTCCGTTGGGACGCCACAACGTGGAAGTAGGCAAGCATTGGCTTGGCCGAACCACGGGATAAACCACCGTGTCACCTCTGTCTTGATCTCTTGTGGTATTGTGTTTTGTTGAGACTTCACCTTAGCCACTTGGCAATACTCGTGCTAACACTTAACAAGTTTGTGGCTTAAGATTGAAGTTTTTTACAGGATCACCTATTCACCCCCCCCCTCTAGGTGCTCTCACACCTAGAGGGGGGTGAATAGGTGATCCTGTAAAAATCAACCACTTGTAGCCACAAAAACTTGGTTAAGTGTTAGCTCAATAGAAGCAAGTGGCTAAGGACCGAGCTCTTGTGAAACACAATAGTCACAATGAAAATAGGCACAAGAGACACGATGATTTATCTCGTGGTTCGGCCAAGTAACACTTGCCTACTCCACGTTATGGCGTCCCAATGGACGAGGGTTGCACTCAACCCTTTCAAGTGATCCATTGATCAACTTGAATACCACGGTGTTTTCCTTTCTTTTACTCAATCTCGTTTGCGAGGAATCTCCACAACTTGGAGCCTCTCGCCCTTACAAATGATGATCACAAAGAAGCACGGAAGTAAGGGAGGGGAGAGCAACACACACAAGTCTCAAAGCACGAACACAAACACGCACACAAGCCACAACTTGAGCTCACAACACAATGCGGGGAGTTCTCTACTCAACTAGAGCTCAAGTCACTTATCACAAAGAATTGAATGTGTGGGAATGGAGTCTTGGTGCTTAGAGATGATCAAAGAATGCTTGTATTTCTCCTCCATGCGCCTAGGGGTCCCTTTTATAGCCCCAAGGCAGCTAGGAGCCGTTAGAAGCAATCTGGGAAGGCAATTCTTGCCTTCTGTCGGGTGGCACACCGGACAGTCCGGTGCACCACCGGACAGTCCGGTGCCCCCTGCCGACCGTTGGCGCGCCCACGCGTCACGCGCGGATTGCACGGCCGACCGTTGGCGCAGTCGACCGTTGGCTCACCGGACAGTCCGGTGCCTCACCGGACCGTCTGGTGAATTATAGCCGTACGCCGTTGAACGATTCCCGAGAACGACGACTTCGCCGCAGACGGCTCACCGGACAGTCCGGTGCACCACCGGACAGTCCAATGAATTATAGCCGTACACCGTCGTCAGTTCCCGAGAGTGGCCTGTTCACCGGAGGCTGGCCTGGCGCACCGGACACTGTCCGGTGCACCATCGGACAGTCCAGTGTGCCAGACTGCGCTGAGTCTTGGCTGTTCCAGCCAAGATCTTTTCTTCTTCTCTTTTCTCTGATTCCAGCACTTAGACAAATATATTAGTACACAAAAACCAATGTACTAAGTCTAGAATCATACCTTCTTGTTGATTTGCACTTCATCAATCATTTGGCACAAGATTACTCACTCAATACGTGTTGGGCACTTAATCACCAAAACTATACTAGAAATGGCCCAAGGGCACATTTCCCTTTCAAGTAGAGAGCTTCGAACATCAGTGATGGTGGCGCTTGTATATGCTGACGCGTGTTGTGGTATGAGATGCAAAAGACCCTCTGATCTTCTTCAAATCGACCTGTGCTCCAATTCTAAGAACATCGCCTCCTATCCTAGAGCCCTAGCCCTATCCTCCATCTGACCATCCTCTCTCTCCCACCCCAGCCATCACCGCCACCATCATCTCCTACCCTCCGGTGACCTTGCCCTTCCACCGTGGACCCTACATCCACTATCCGCAGGACCCCCACGCCATGACCCGCTCAGTTGTCTCCTTCCCCATGCCGAACCCAAACCTCAACCCCAACCCAAACGCTAACCCCAACGCCGTCGCCCCGGGCCCCAACCCCAGCGCGTGCCTCATGCAGCTGCTCGGGAACTCCAGGCCGACAGAGTTCGAGACCGCCGTCTCCATGCCGCCGCCCACATCGGAGTTCGCACAACTGCAGTCGCTCCTAGCGATGCCATCCGCGCCGCCAGCCAGGATGTTGAGCAGCACCAGCAGCAAGGTGCCCAAGCGACGGTTACTTGGCACCGGGGAACGAGCGGTGCACGATATTGACTCGAGGCTGTCCGGGGAAGGGCAGCCACCACAGCTGGAGGTGACACCGATTACCAAGTGCACATCGGATCCCGGGCTCGTGCTGGGCAGACAGATCGCTGTGAACCGGTCGTGTATGGGCAAGCTCGGTAACATCCGTGTGCTGAACATCAACACCGCACTCCGTTCACTCCTTCGTGGTCACACACAGGTATGCGCACGCAGGTTAAGGATATGCTTGGATTGAAGAGTGTTTAAATCTCCAATAGTTCAAAAACTCCTATAATACATCTCAATCCACTCCAATCCCTCTCATTCCTAGATTACCCAAAACTAGGCCTAAGAGATATAGTCGTTGGTTAGTATTGTGTATAAATGTTTAGACTAATGACCAGCCAACAGTTTCATCTTATGTACATAGTCCGACTGAGTTAAAAGTGGCATGGCCTTGTGGTGAAATCTTGAAGAGGAACCTGTTGCCATGAGATAGTCACACAATTTGTAATTAAGCATATTGATGCACATCTTGTTTCTTGTGCCATGCTCAACTGCATGTGTCGTATATGGCTTCATATTATAGATTGTTACTTCTGTTTTGGCCTTTTGGGTCCATTTCTTGTTTGATTCCATTATGAGATTGGTAAGTTAACCGTTTCGAACCGATTAACAGGGAGGCTCGATTCATTTTTTCCCGTTTGCTTGTGTGTTAGTATAATAGAGCTAAAATAGTGTCGTATGTGTGTGTTGTGAGATTGATAAATTAACTGTTTCGAACCGATTAACAGGGAGGCTCGATTCATTTAACAGGAAGGTCTGCGCATTCACCTCCTCCCGCACCGTCAATGGAAGCCAGATCTCCAAACACGCGGTCCTCGCAACATCAATCGAATCCAATCTAATCCAATCCAATCTACAGCAAACAATGGCGTCCAACGGCAGCGACGCGGTGATGATGTACGGGACACGGCGCAGCTGGAGCCGTCCAAGCAGCCCAAGTCAGCGACTTTCTCCGTCAAGGTGAGCCTAGCACAGATGCTCCGTGGCATGATCATCATGGACGTGGTCACCCTGGAGCAGGCACGCATCATAGATTCGTAGTACATAGCTCTAAGGTATTAAAAAATGATGCATCGACATCGTTTGTTCTTTTTTCACTCATAATGCAGGAAACAGAAATAGGGCATTTGGTTTTTGTGCATATATTAAGTACAATGATAAATCATGCAATGTGCCAGTTTTTGCCCAAATGATGCCTATTCCGTTGGCTTCATTAAGCCATATGGGAGATGCTTTGTACATTTAGGAATAAGACAAGAAAACACGATAGTATTTTTTATGCCGCTTATCTAAAGCATGGAGTTCCCATTTATGATTTATGTCACTTACATATGATACTATCGTTATCTCTCCTGTTACTTGTTTCAGGTATCATAATTCCTGGATTCCAAATCTGAGACGGATGTTGATGTTGACTATAACAGCTTGTACTCAAAGCAGGACTTTCTGAAAGCTCTCTTGTGGGTTTTGGTGTTTGGATGACAACTCAATTAAAGGATTAACAAGTGTGCTAAGTGTTGAACAGGTGCTTAATGTAAAGCTAACAGGGTTCAACACAAGTGAACAAGTGTGATGGTCCAAGGACTAGATTATGGATAGATAATGGACATCACAAGTAAGATGGACATTGCATAAAGTGAGACTCGGGTGCGTAGCTCGGAGACAACTCATCAAGCCAAGGATGGAGGCAAGAAGAGCTTCGAGGTACCAAGTGCACGGGAGAAGGTCAAAGAGGCTGAGGAACCCAAAGCCAAGGGTGAAGAAGAAGACTTGCAAAGTCAAGGGTGATCGAGTTGAGAAGAGCTATGGCACATCAAGGATCACTACATAAAGACGTGACTTACAACCAATGAGGAAATATCTATAGTTATGTGGTGTAAGTCATAAGGCTCAAGATCAAGCTCTAAGAAGTGAACAAGGTCACTAGAAGAAGAACCAGTATCAAAACCAGAACTGGAAATAGCCCAAAAGAGCTAAGTGCACCTTGATCCGTAGTTTGGGTTGTTCCTATGTTTGGAGATATTCTATGTGACCTTTGCAGCTCAGAAATGTCAATCTAGATCAAGTTAAGCTGACCTGATGATTTATGAGTCCAACATCAATCTTAAGCATGTCAAATGCTAGAGAGGTGAAAATCCAAGGGAAGGTATGTTTCTAGACTTAGTACATTGGTTTTTGTGTACTAACATATTTGTCTAAGTGTTAGAAACAGAGAGAAGAAGAAAAGAAGAGAAAATACAAAAAGAAAAAGACTTGGCTGGTGCAGCCATGACTATGCGTAGCCTGAGTGCACCAGACTGTCCGGTGGTGCACCGGACAGCGTCCGGTGCGCCAGGCCAGCGTCTGGTCAACTGGTCGCTCTCGGGAATTCGTCGATGGCGTTTGGCTAAAATTCATCGGACTGTCCGGTGGTGCACGGACTATCCGGTGAGCCAACGGTCGGTCGGACCAACGGTCAGCCGCGCAATCCGCGCGTGACGCGTGGCCGAGCCAACGGTCAGATGGGAGCACCGGACTGTCCGGTGTGCACTGATCAGTGTCCGGTGCGCCAACGACTCCAAGTCCGTGTGGCAGAACCACCCGAATTATTCCAGCTTAAGTGCCTAAGTCATGCCTCAAGGGCCGTGACACACTTAAATCGGAATAACCCGTCAGTCCTTCAGATCTAGTCTGATAGAGTCACTTAACCAGGATCAAATTCCACAATCTCACTCGAAGGTGAGTCACAGAAGAAATACAATAAAACAGGAAACCTCAAATTAAGTACTGGATTATTACATAAATCGGAGTTCGGGAGTGGCAAATAAAGTTCATAAAATAAAGTGCAGCGGATAATCGATGTCATCGGTAATGAGGAAATGGGCAAGGCCTAGCCCACTACTCCTCATGCTCCTCTCCTGCCGGAGCAACGTCCCACTCGACCGTCCAACCCGGTGGCAGGGTGGTAGGCCAAGTCACACCATCAACCAAATCCTGCATGGTACCTGCAAAAAGGGTGCCACAAGCAAGGCTGAGTATGCTAATACTCAGCTAGACTTACCCGGTGTGAGGAGTCTACTCCTCTACCTCTAGACTATGCAGCTGTTTGGCTGAGGGGTTTGGTTTGCCAAAACACTAGCTGTTACTAAAATCAATTTTTAGCTTTTCAAGTTTTATCATTATTAACCTAGCTAGATTTGCTCCTTCTAAGCATACATGGTAACAATCATTTAACTCAAACAACAAGTTATCTCATGTAACCTCATTTCACTTCTTACTCGATGCAGTACAAGGAATCAAGCAGTCTCATTAGCTGCGAGAAGCAGACGATTCGAATCGAGTTTTAACCTTGCAAGGTAAACCTAAACACACGGCATGTCAGGGTACTCCGACCCTGCACATGACAACCGTCCCCATCGATTCCCCGTTCGCGTCCAGGCCTCACCGCCTTGGCATACAATGCTCCACTGACCCCGGCTGCCGCCGTGCAGTGACCGCACTTGTACCCACCATAGCTAGCATGGGAGACCCAGTCTCAGGTCGTATGAGGGATAAAGTCCGCGCCCGGCTTCACTCAGGTACTAGGTTTACCGGTTACCATATTTCCCGGCATGTGCTTAGTACGTTTAAAAGCTTGACTCAGGTATCCACACATTAATCCTTAATTCATTTTCCCGTCTCATAGACAAGGCATCCTCCCTGGATCCAAGTCCATAGACCAACATATATCCCATTATCAAGATGAATACAATCAATTCCTGACCTCGCGCGAGTGCTAGAAAAATCACTCGACTTCTACCGAGATCCTGATTAGCAAGCAGCTACTCGACCTAGCATACTAGTATTCATCTCAAAAAGGAATCCTAAGTTCATGCAACTAGAGGTTTCAAGCAACTCCTACACTTAAGTGCACATTACAATCCTACAAGCATTAAGTGTAGTAAAATAACATAATTAATAGGTTATGCATAAAACCGGGGCTTGCCTTCAATTGCTGGGGCTGCGGGGAGATCCTCAATAGCAGCCTCTGAAGTGTGCTCCTGGTCCTCCTCTTGGACAGGTCCTTGCTCGGGGATGAGCACGTACTCTCCGTCATCAAGATTACAATCTAATGAATGCAATGCGTAAGATATATGCATGATATGATATGTGCTTTTAGAAATTACAACTTTAGAGGTGTATGATCTTCTTGAGTTAACAAGGTTAACTTTACTTATGCAAGACCCTTGGGTGGTATACTTGGTAAACTGGTTCAAATTTAGCTAAGGTAAAAGGTAGGTTAAATTTTGGGGTTCCACTGAATTCTTCTTAAGTCTTAGGGATATATGATAAGTACTCATGTTAGACTTATTGAGGTGGGGTTCATTTCTTCTTTCCTTTTCCCTTATTTTCTTTAATGTTTTGGAGTAGGTTTGAATTACAAGTTGCCTTTATAAAATTCTAAAAATTCTGCAAAAATTACAGTGGCTTGCTACTGGTGTGTGTTTCTCTTTCTTAAAATTTGGGGATCAGAAAGTGAATAGTTTTCTCTGCACAAAATTATTAAACTCTAGGGTAGAAGGGGTGCTTTGAACTACAACTACTATTTAACAGTGGGTAATTCTTCAGAACTTATTTTTGCTGGCTTTTAGGTGTTATAACATGACTTGATACAAATTTCTAGCCATTAATACCTTTTAATTATTTTTCTATGGTTTTCTCAAGTTTCTAGCCAAATAGGTGCTTTCTACTACCACTATATTTGAAAAATATCAAACAACAGAGTTCTTATTTTTCTTAGTCATTGTTTTGTGCAAGAGCAATCATTCTGAAGTTTGACATCTTTTTGCTTAAGGGAAGGGGTGGTGTGCATTATTTGAATTAAATGGCCTTTCTCTTAAATCATTAGCAATTGGTAAGAGTTTGCTTCTTTTTCATGGGTTTGCATTTTTCTCTGGTAGTCTACCTCATCATGGACTTAGTTGATTTTTGGTTGCCCATTATCACATTATTTGAGATTGTTCATGATTTAGTTGGAAAATGCCTTATTATCACTTTGTATTTATTCCCCCTACTTAAAGAGTTGGACTGAGGTGCTCTGTATTTTTGTAGTGGGGCTCTGGTGGTTATAAGTTCACTGGATTTTTGTTAAGCATTTTGGTTATGGTTTTGCCTCTTTAATAATTGATTTTTAGTCTTATTTAGGCTAAAACAAATCATTTTAATTTAAAACTGATCCAAATTAACGGTCTCTGTATTTTTCCTAAGTCCTCTGTTACATAAGTAAACTAGGAAAAATAATATTACTCACTGTTCATTAATTTCTAATATCTTTCTGATTTTCTCTAAGTTTTGGACAAAACATCTTTAAATGAGAAACTACATCCTAATTTCTAATGCTGGGGTTCCTACTATTTTTAAACAGTGTCTAAAAGAGGTTTGAATACCCACAAATTTTCTTAAGTCTAGCACAGAAGAAAAACTAATTTCCCTTGATTAAGTAAGGTTTAGTGGGTTTCTGTTTTTAATTTTAAACTCTAACATTTTGAACAGAAAGCATAGGGTCTACTATTTTTAAATGATAGATTATAATATACAGAGGCTAGCAAAATTGGTTTGACATTTTTTGATTAAGAATTCATCAAGTTATGAATTTTACAAGTTCTCTGGTTATTTAAAAAGAATAACAGAATCGATTTAAATGAAAATCTACTTTGCACTGGGGTCCCTGGCGGTTTTCTAAGTTTTCTTCGCGAATCAGTCCTCAGGCTACTATTCACCTGAGTCTCTGACATTACAGAAAACCCCTCGGGTTCTACAAAAACCTAACCCGAGGTCCTTCTTCTACCTTAAACAGTAGCCACGGCGGGGAAAAGGGCGGAGGGGCTTACCGGCGGCGAGACTGTTCCGGTGAAGAGGTCGAGGATGAAGGGGAGGTCTCGGGGATCACAACGGTGTGCGGAACGCCGTCGGAGATGGCCGGAGTCGGTCGGTCCACGCGCGCAGGCGGGGATGCTCGTCGGCGGCGAGGAGACCGGCCTGGTCACGGCGAGATAGTTCAATCAAATGGGTCAGGGAGGTCCACGGGATGCCAGAGAAGTCATGAGCGAGAGGGATTGGGCGGAGACTCACCGGATAGCTCGATCCACGCGCGGCGGCGGAAGACCGAAGTCCGATGAAGTCAATCTCGGGCCTCCGGTGAAGTCCGGCTGGGTCCGAGGGCTTGGCAAGCTTCACGGGCTGCTGGCGGAGCTAGCCGAAGCGCTGGCTTGCCCGGAGGATGGCTGGGGTGGGCTGGCCACGATGGCCGAAGCTCTGGCGGCAATGGCGGGCGGAATTGAGCTCGCCGGAGCTAAGGAAAAGTGGCTGGCCGGAGAGGGTGAGTGCGGGGCGAAGTGAGGCGCGCCCGGGGAGGCTTTATAGGCGCGGGCGGGCACGACCGAGGGCGTGAGTGCGCGGCGGACTTGACTGGACGCCGGGGAGCGCGCGCGCGGGGGTTGGGCGAGCTCTGGCGTGCCGACCAGGGTCGAACACGTGTGCCCGTGCGTTCTGCCCAAGTTCTGGCGCGTGTAGTCGCTCATCCGAGCCTGCTCTCGCCTTGGTCAATGCACAAAACCTCTTCTCCTCCCTACAAGCTACCATTATTGTGTGGGGGTCATAGGATTTTGCCTACTGGTCGCAGAGATACGGAGCCAGGAAATCTGGTCTGTCTCCCTGCGCAAATCCGAGGCAAATCCAAGGTTTAGTCATGTCTATGGCTCGCGTCCCAATGCCATCTTCTGGCACACGACAGAGGGGTTAGTTAGACACATTTTTGTTAATGGGGCCATTAGGATTCGAGTTAGGGATCAAG
Source organism: Zea luxurians (assembly GCA_029449295.1). Classification (NCBI taxonomy): domain Eukaryota; kingdom Viridiplantae; phylum Streptophyta; class Magnoliopsida; order Poales; family Poaceae; genus Zea; species Zea luxurians. The sequence continues at coordinate 186,535,486 of JAOPSE010000004.1, read as the reverse complement.
GTGAACATCCCTGATCTTTGGCTCAAGGTCTGAATTTCAGAAATCTGAAATTCAGAATTCTCATTAAGTCCACACATGGAAAGCTTGATTTGGGGTTTTATTTGAGCTATTTTGGCTAAGCTTTCTCAACCTTTCTTGTTGCCCATTAAATATACTTCAATTTTTACAATTGGCTCAACTCAAAATTTTAAACTTTTCACTCCCTTTTCCTTACTTTTTGAACTTTGCTCATGGGGCTCATTTAGGATTTTTAAACTAGGGTTGCATAATCTTATCTTTTAAAGGACTCAATTGCTTTGTTCATGACACTTTTAAGTATATACTTAGTGACTTCATTATTACTTAAGTTGTTTTGATGCTCATGCTTACTTTGGTTCACAGAAAATGCTGGCTCTTGGTTGGCTTTTGAGAAAAACCCTGAGTGACACTGGGGTGTCACAGCCTTCCCCCCTTAAAGGAATCTCGTCCCGAGATTCGGGCCAGAGTCCTCCCGGGGTAAAGCGAAGGGTGAGACTGATAGGAAAAAGGGTGATGATTGCCATTATTAGGATAAACTGCTTTTTGAATGTCATTCTCTTTGCAACTTCAGAAGGAAGTCCTTTTAAGTTTTACTTTATAGTTACTTCATTCTGAATTAAGATCATATTCTTAGAAATTAGATTCGAAAGGCAGGAGGAGGGGTTTGGGGGGTGATTACGTACCAGCTTCCTTAGGTAGGCAATCGGGGAAGTTGGATCTCAGGAATTCCTCGGTTTCCCAAGTAGCTTCCTCCTCTGAGTGGTTACTCCACTGGACCTTGAACATCTTGATCGATTTAGCCCGAGTTGATCTTTCCTTGCAATCCAGAATCTTGGAGGGGTACTCTTAGTACGATAGATCTGGCTCTATCTCCAATTCTGGCTCTGCTATGATCTCGGCCGGCAATCGAACACACTTCTTCAGCTGAGATACATGGAAAACATCGTGAATGGCAGACATCTTTGAAGGTAACTTCAGCTTGTATGCCACGGGTCCACATGCTTCTATGATCTCATAGGGTCCAATGTAACGAGGAGCTAGCTTGCCTTTGATCCCAAACCTCTGCATTCCCTTGGTGGGTGATACCTTGAGGTATACAAAACTTCCCACCTCGAACTGGAGAGGTTTCCTTCTTCTATCATGATAACTCTTCTGCCTGGCCTGAGCAGCTTCTAGATTCTTCCTGATTAGCTTGACCTTCCTTTCGGCTTCAGTCACTAAATCAGGTCCAAAAACTTCTCTTTCACCAGGCTGAGACCAATTGAGTGGTGTCCTGCACCTTCTTCCATAGAGAGCTTCAAAAGGTGCCATCTTTAGGCTGGATTGATAACTATTGTTATAAGCAAACTCTTCCAAGGAGAGGTGCTTATCCCAGTTCTTGCCACAATTGATCGCACAAGCTCTCAGCATATCTTCCAGGATTTGGTTTACCCTTTCCGTCTGACCATCAGTCTGTGGGTGGTAAGCTGAACTCCTGATTAGCTTGGTTCCCAAAGACTTTTGCAATTGTTCCCAAAATCTGGCAACAAATTGGGCTCCTCGGTCAGAAACAATGGTCCGAGGTAATCCGTGCAAACACACGATCCGGTCAATATACAATTCTGCATATCTCTGAGCCTTATCAGTGGTGTGCACAGGAAGAAAATGTGCCACTTTCGTCAATCGGTCCACAATAACCCAAATTGAATCATGACGACGAGAGGTGTTGGGCAGACCCACAATGAAATCCATGCTGATGTCGTCCCACTTCCACGAAGGTACGGATAGTGGTTGCAAAGCTCCAGCTGACTTCAAGTGGCTTGCCTTTACCCTTTGACAGGTGTCACATTCTGATACATATTGGGCTATCTCCCTCTTCATTCTGGTCCACCAGTACAAAGGCTTCAGATCATGGTACATCTTGGTGCTTCCTGGATGCATAGAGAATTTGGAGAGATGAGCTTCATCCAAAATTTTCCTCTTGAGATCCTGGTCTTTAGGAATTACCAATCTGCTTTTGAACCATAACACACCCTTTTCATCCTGGCGGAAACAATTATACTTCTCAACCTTCTGATGGAGATTCTTCTTGATAATCTGCACTCCCTTGTCACTGAGCTGGGCCATGATGATCTGGTCTTGCAAAGCTGGCTCAACAGAAATGTGAGACAAAGAACCAGAAGGAATCACTTCAATTTGCATCTTGCTCAACTCATCACACAAGGTGTTAATGCGAGAATCCATCAGAACACAGTTGCACTGCAACTTCCGACTCAAGGCATCAGCTACCACATTGGCCTTCCCTGGGTGATAATGTACCTCCAGGTCATAATCCTTGATCAGCTCTAGCCATCTTCTCTGCCTCATGTTAAGATCAGCCTGAGTAAAAATGTACTTAAGGCTCTTATGATCAGTGAAGATGTTGCAGTGGGTTCCCAGTAGATAGTGCCTCCACATCTTCAATGCATGAACCACTGCTGCTAACTCAAGGTCATGAGTGGGATAATTTTGCTCATGAGGCCTGAGTGCTCTTGAAGCATAAGCAATGACTCGGTTGTCTTGCATCAAGACACAACCTAGCCCGGTGCCCGAGGTATCACAATATACATCAAAAGGTTTGCTGCTGTCGGGTTGCGCTAATACTGGTGCTGTGGTCAGATGCTGCCTTAATGCATGGAAGGTATCTTCGCACTTCTGACTCCACACAAATTTTACTTCTTTCTTCAGCAACTCAGTAATAGGCTTCGCAATTCGAGAGAAGTCCGGAATAAATCTTCGGTAATAACCAGCTAATCCCAGAAAACTCCGAATCTGGCGAACAGTCGTTGGTGGCCTCCAGTTCATCACCTCTTGCACTTTATCAGGATCAACAGCTATTCCAGCCTGAGAGATAGTGTGACCCAAGAATTTGATTTTCTTTAGCCAAAAATCACACTTGGATAACTTGGCATAAAGGTGGTGCTCTCGCAGACGTTGAAGTACTACATGCAAATGCCCGGCATGTTCTTCTTCGTTCTTTGAGTACACCAGAATATCATCGATGAAAACCACCATGAACTTGTCCAATTCCGGCATAAAAACAGAATTCATCAGATACATGAAATATGCTGGTGCATTTGTCAGCCCAAATGACATCACCAAGAATTCATATAGCCCATATCTGGTTGAGAATGCCGTCTTCGGAATATCACTTGCTCGTATTTTGATCTGATGGTAGCCAGAGCGAAGGTCTATCTTGGAAAACACCTTGGCTCCGACCAACTGGTCAAAGAGAACATCAATACGAGGCAAAGGATACTTGTTCTTGACAGTTACCGCATTAAGAGGGCGGTAGTCTATACACAGCCTCAAGCTTTCATCCTTCTTCTTCACAAACAGTGCTGGACATCCCCAAGGCGAAGTGCTTGGGCGAATAAAACCCTTATCCAGCAACTCTTGCAATTGTTTCTTCAACTCTGCCAACTCAGCGGGTGGCATTCGGTAGGGCCTCTTGGAAATTGGGGCCGTTCCCGGTTGCAACTCGATGGAGAATTCAATATCCCGATCCGGTGGCATTCCTGGCAATTCATCAGGAAAGACATCTGCATACTCACAGACCACTGGGATCTTCTTCAGGGGTATCTCCGTCATAGAGAAAGCACATGACTGAGAAGAACCCTGACTAGGCAAAATCAAAGTGAAATTCCCGCAGAAGGGAGAATTAACTTCCACGGTACGGTTGGCTACATCAAGCACAACTTGGTGCAAGGTCATCCAATTTGCCCCTAGAATAATGTCCACATTTTCCAATCCCAACACAAGAAGAGTGGTTTTGATAATGTGGCTTCCCAGTTGAATAGGCACACTTTGGTTTAATCGATTAGTTGCAATTTTACCCCCAGGTGTGACTATCATGAATGACCCTTTTGAGTGAGAGAATGGCAGTTTGCAATTAGCACTGAACCTTTGGCTAATGAAACTATGGGATGCACCAGAATCAAATAGAATTAAAGCAGGTTGATTATAAACTGAAAAGATACCAGTCATGATAGGAGCTCCTTCTGGCACTTCCTCTAGAGCAGTGAAGTTGAGCTTCCCCTGCCTGACTTGCACCTTCTGCTTTCTTCCCTTGTCTTGATTTGGTGCTGGCATCTGCCTCTGCTGGTTCCTGGGACAATTCTTGGCATAGTGGCCCACATTGCCACAAGTGAAACACTTGTTCCCATTGCCCTGGCGGAACTGCTGCTGCTGCGGAGGCTGATTGTTCCTTGGGGCGGGAGCTGGGTAGCGGTTGGGTGCCGGCTGCTGCTGCTGCTGAGGTGGCCTGATCACCCATCTGCCTGCCTGCTACTGAAAACCCCTACTCTGATTGTGAGAAACAATCCGGAACCTCTGAGCCTGAGCGGATGGCGCTACCATTGGTGCCTTTCTCTTCTTCTCTGCCCGGTGAGCAACAATGCAATCCTCCTAGGAGATGGCCATATTGACCAACTCATTGAAGCTATCAGCCCGGACAGTGTTGAGTCGTTCCCGCAGCTTGGTATTGAGACCCCTGCGGAAGCGATCCTTCTTTTTCTCATCAGAATCAGCATGATACCCTGCATACTGGCATAAGTCGTTGAAGGCTTGCGCATACTGCAGTACCGTGCGAGTTCCTTGATTGAGGGCCAGAAATTCATTCAACTTCCGATCAAGAATGCCAGCTGGGATGTGGTGTCCTCTGAAGGCAGTCTTGAATTCCTCCCAAGATACCTCACGATCATCAGGGAGCATAGCACGGAAGTGATCCCACCAAGTCCGAGCAGATCCGCGAAGCTGCTGCGCGGCGAAGCGGGTCTTGGTAGCATCAGGGCAGTCTCCCGTGAGGAGGGGAAACTTGGACTCGACGACGCGAAGCCACACGTCGGCGTCCAACGGATCCTCTGCCTTGGCGAACAAGGGCGGCTGCGTGCTCAAAAACTCCTGGTATGTTGCCATAGCCGGAGGTCGCTGAGGCTGGCCTCCACCATGCTGCTGGGGGTGGGGCTGGCGCTGCAAGAGCTGTCGCAGAATCTCATTCTGCTGGGCCATCAGCTCCTGCACTGTGGGAGCTGGAGGAGGTGGCGGGGGAACTTGCTCGTTCTGCCCGCGACGCTGCCTAGCTGCCATCTGAAAACAGAGACTGTTGCCATTGTTATCCCAACTCACAATTTCGAACGGCAAGATATCATCTCGTATGGAAAAAAATGCCATAGTCATAATATTAGGTTCGAAATGAAGATAACATGGTGACAAAGATCCCACAGATTCCAAAAGTTCACAGGGTTACATTAATCAGGGGAAAGTACCCACAAGCCTAGTCCAAAATGTGATACTACTAAGCTCGCATAGGTTTCTATCCACCTAAAAAAAACGTCGAAGCGACTGCTTAACCCTGAGCGGTGGAAGCGACACTGGATGCGGGTGAAGGGGGCATCGCGGAGGTAGTCCCATTGGCACCAGGGGCTGGTCCTAGCTCCTCGGGAGCCTCTTCTCCCTCGCTTCCCACTTCGTTGGCCTCCATCTCCAGGTGGTGCATGTCCAAGTGGTCATTTGCTTCCTCGAGTTCCCTCTGCACATCGTGAAGCTGGTTCTCCAAGACATCAATAGTGTTGTCTCGGATCTCCACTTGCTGCTCCAGGGTAGCGATACGCTGGCTCAGCCTCTCCACCTGCAGATCCTTTTCCACCAACTCTGTGGATAGGTCGACCACAAAATCTTCCCGACTGTCGAGAGTGAGTTTGGCAGTCCGAGCGGTGTTAGCAAGAAGCGTCATAGCATCGCTCTGAAGGGCCTGAAGGCGGTACAGCGCACTCATGCACTGAACAGTGACCCTCCCAAGCAAGTCAGGATACATTGCCCACACATCCTTCACATGGCTCACGCGGTTACACCACATGGGATCATCCTTCTTCTCAGCAGGGAAGAGTCCCAAGGGGTGCATCACCATCTCCAGGGGATGGTAACCACAGAAAGTCGTTAGAGCCTTCATGGCTGCTGCCTCAACGGTGTCGTCCGTCCTGAGTCCGATCGTCTCAGAGTCAAGAGAACGCCAACCCGGCTGAAGGGGATGAGCCTCCAAAGTCAGCCAGACCCGACAACGAGGTACCCGATGCTCCTCATACAACTGCACCGTGTACAAAGGGGGCGTAGGGTAACCGGCGGAGTTAAGCACTTCCCACAAGATGGAGGGAAAGCCATCACGAGAAAGGAAGTCAGAACTGAAACGAGAGTCTCCTCCACTGGCGGGGGTGGGTGAATTCATCTGCGGAAGGGAATCAACGATAAAGATTATGGTGGAAGGAAAAAGAAAAAGAGAGCCCGTATGGTTTTAAAGAAAAAAAAGGGGTTAGCTCAAATTTTAATTCCTCTTTATGTTTTATAATGCATGCATGCTGGAAGAAACGTTACCTCTCAAAAAGAAAATAGGGTGCCTTTTTAGGGCATCCTAAAATATAAGTATTGGCCCACGGGGCCTAATTAATTAGCCACCTATTTCCCTCTATGCCTAAGGCCTTTCGTTCTAGGTCTAGCGGTCTAGTCCCGACGATCCTTAGCAGTTTCTAAGCAAGTTTTAGGTTTTGAAAATTGGTATTCATGGTTTATTGTCCTTCTCTGTGGTGGAATTTGCTCCGATACCAGCTGTGGCAGAACCACCCGAATTATTCCAGCTTAAGTGCCTAAGTCATGCCTCAAGGGCCGTGACACACTTAAATCGGAATAACCTGTCAGTCCTTCAGATCTAGTCTGATAGAGCCACTTAACCAGGATCAAATTCCACAATCTCACTCGAAGGTGAGTCACAGAAGAAATACAATAAAACAGGAAACCTCAAATTAAGTACTGGATTATTACATAAATCGGAGTTCGGGAGTGGCAAATAAAGTTCATAAAAAATGATGCATCGACATCGTTTGTTCTTTTTTCACTCATAATGCAGGAAACAGAAATAGGGCATTTGGTTTTTGTGCATATATTAAGTACAATGATAAATCATGCAATGTGCCAGTTTTTGCCCAAATGATGCCTATTGGCTTCATTAAGCCATATGGGAGATGCTTTGTACATTTAGGAATAAGACAAGAAAACACGATAGTATTTTTTATGCCGCTTATCTAAAGCATGGAGTTCCCATTTATGATTTATGTCACTTACATATGATACTATCGTTATCTCTCCTGTTACTTGTTTCAGGTATCATAATTCCTGGATTCCAAATCTGAGACGGATGTTGATGTTGACTATAACAGCTTGTACTCAAAGCAGGACTTTCTGAAAGCTCTCTTGTGGGTTTTGGTGTTTGGATGACAACTCAATTAAAGGATTAACAAGTGTGCTAAGTGTTGAACAGGTGCTTAATGTAAAGCTAACAGGGTTCAACACAAGTGAACAAGTGTGATGGTCCAAGGACTAGATTATGGATAGATAATGGACATCACAAGTAAGATGGACATTGCATAAAGTGAGACTCGGGTGCGTAGCTCGGAGACAACTCATCAAGCCAAGGATGGAGGCAAGAAGAGCTTCGAGGTACCAAGTGCACGGGAGAAGGTCAAAGAGGCTGAGGAACCCAAAGCCAAGGGTGAAGAAGAAGACTTGCAAAGTCAAGGGTGATCGAGTTGAGAAGAGCTATGGCACATCAAGGATCACTACATAAAGACGTGACTTACAACCAATGAGGAAACATCTATAGTTATGTGGTGTAAGTCATAAGGCTCAAGATCAAGCTCTAAGAAGTGAACAAGGTCACTAGAAGAAGAACCAGTATCAAAACCAGAACTGGAAATAGCCCAAAAGAGCTAAGTGCACCTTGATCCGTAGTTTGGGTTGTTCCTATGTTTGGAGATATTCTATGTGACCTTTGCAGCTCAGAAATGTCAATCTAGATCAAGTTAAGCTGACCTGATGATTTATGAGTCCAACATCAATCTTAAGCATGTCAAATGCTAGAGAGGTGAAAATCCAAGGGAAGGTATGTTTCTAGACTTAGTACATTGGTTTTTGTGTACTAACATATTTGTCTAAGTGTTAGAAACAGAGAGAAGAAGAAAAGAAGAGAAAATACAAAAAGAAAAAGACTTGGCTGGTGCAGCCATGACTATGCGCAGCCTGAGTGCACCAGACTGTCCGGTGGTGCACCAGACAGCGTCCGGTGCGCCAGGCCAGCGTCTGGTCAACTGGTCGCTCTCGGGAATTCGTCGATGGCGTTTGGCTAAAATTCATCGGACTGTCCGGTGGTGCACGGACTATCCGGTGAGCCAACGGTCGGTCGGACCAACGGTCAGCCGCGCAATCCGCGCGTGACGCGTGGCCGAGCCAACGGTCAGATGGGAGCACCGGACTGTCCGGTGTGCACTGATCAGTGTCCGGTGCGCCAACGACTCCAAGTCCGTGTGGCAGAACCACCCGAATTATTCCAGCTTAAGTGCCTAAGTCATGCCTCAAGGGCCGTGACACACTTAAATCGGAATAACCCGTCAGTCCTTCAGATCTAGTCTGATAGAGTCACTTAACCAGGATCAAATTCCACAATCTCACTCGAAGGTGAGTCACAGAAGAAATACAATAAAACAGGAAACCTCAAATTAAGTACTGGATTATTACATAAATCGGAGTTCGGGAGTGGCAAATAAAGTTCATAAAATAAAGTGCAGCGGATAATCGATGTCATCGGTAATGAGGAAATGGGCAAGGCCTAGCCCACTACTCCTCATGCTCCTCTCCTGCCGGAGCAACGTCCCACTCGACCGTCCAACCCGGTGGCAGGGTGGTAGGCCAAGTCACACCATCAACCAAATCCTGCATGGTACCTGCAAAAAGGGTGCCACAAGCAAGGCTGAGTATGCTAATACTCAGCTAGACTTACCCGGTGTGAGGAGTCTACTCCTCTACCTCTAGACTATGCAGCTGTTTGGCTGAGGGGTTTGGTTTGCCAAAACACTAGCTGTTACTAAAATCAATTTCGCTGCAACCTACTCGACAGGTCTTCTCATTCCACCGCGTTCTAGTCTTCGAGTAGAGTAAGAATTTAAGTTTTAAAGTGATAATTTTTATTCGCCTATTCACCCCCCTCTAGGCGACATCCAGATCCTGTTCCCGGGCAAAGGGAACTTTCAATTGGTATCAGAGCTAGGCCTCTCCAGTGTGGGCTTAGCCGCCCGGAGATGACGATGTTGTCACAAGTGGTAACTGTAGAACTTCTTCTAGGCGATGGCTCTAATTATAAATCTTGGTTTGTCTCTATTTGTAATGCCTTCATGCATGTTAATCCTGATTTGAGACAGATCTTTAGTAGAAGTATTTTTCCCTCCAATTTGAGTCAAAATCCTTCTAATGATGAACTAAGATGTCTGTCTCTTAATCACCATGCTTGCAACATCTTAGTTGACTCACTGTCTAGAAGTGCCTATTTTGCCATCATGAGTAGTGATAGTGATTTATTTGTTAATGCTCATGATCTATGGACTAAAATTAAGTTGAAATTTTTTAAGTCCATATGCACTGCTTCTACACCCTCTATTACCTGTGATACTAACCTGTCCAAGGGAGAAGAACAAAAATGATGGCAACCAAACGATGAATCTACCTCACCGAAGGGTTCGTCTTCCACTAGTTATAAATGTCTTATTGCTAACAATGATAGTGGAGACAAAAACAATGATGAGGAGGAGTATGAGGATGATAGCAAGGATGAATCTTCATCACCACAAGGTACATTTTCCTGTATTGCTTCCACTGACATTAATGACAGGGAAAATGAGACCGATGATGTGGAAGAAGAGGAGATTCGCCGTTTCTACATCCATCTCAACAAAGAGGACAAAGCACTCTTGGTTAAGCTGTTGAGAAGGAACAAGGAACAAAGCGAGACGCTTCTCCGGCTAGAGGAGACACTCATCAAAATAAACAATAGCCTGGAGAAGATGACCAAAGAACATGAGGAGCTAAAGTGCTCTCATAATGATTTGGTCCAACGGTATGATTCAATTTTAATTGAGCAAAGAAATAATGATGATACTTTATCTTGTGTTGCTCAACTTAAAACTGAAAATTCTATGCTTAGGAGTCAAGTAGAGATGATAAATCTAGAAAAACTTGCTCTAAATGAAAAGTATGATATGTTGTCAAATTATCACAGTGAATTGATTGATGACCATATCATGCTCAATATTGCTCATGAGGTTGTCTTTGCGAACTTAAATTCATGTGAACCTCATTCTTGCAAGTGTACGCATTCAAATTGTATATCACCATGTTCTAATCCTCGCTCCTCAAAAGAAAGTCAATCCTTGATTGAGCAACAAGTTGTAGGGTCCAAAAGAAAATTGCTTGGGAACAAGAAACAAAGACAACTAAGGAGAAGACACCATGCTCGACTTCCTCAAGATATCTACGAACACGTGGTGAAGAAACATGAGGAAGGAGAAATCGCAGCAAGGGTCAACCTCCTTGAGAAATATGTTCCTAAAGCAATAAGTGAAGAAATCAACATGAGACAAGAGAAAAGTAACGATTTAATTAGTCATGTTGTTTACACTAATAATCTCTCTATGTCATCCAAAAGTAAAAAGAGAAGAGGAAAAAGGAGATGCTTCAAGTGCAAAGCATTAGGCCACCTCATCGCGTCTTGTCCGTACTACGACAAGGATGAAGGGGCAATGAGATGTTTTGGATGCAACAACAAGGACCACATGATCACTTCATGTCCGATCATGAAGAATCAAAGATGTGCATTCTCCAAGATGACTCTCACCAAGGAAAATGACAAACAGCAAGCGTCATGTCAGGTTGAGTGACGCTTCTGCTACAAGTGTGGTGAGCAGGGTCATCTATCCAAGGTATGTAATAAAGGTAAGGTTCCTAAGCAGGTAAATTTGTCTCAATCTCATTCGCTTAGGAGACCCAAATCATACACTTGTGCTAGATCTATAATGAGATCACCTAGAACTAGCACAAAGGCTATTTGGGTACCAAAGGCACTTTTAGTTGAACGTCATGGACCCATCCCGAGATGGGTACCAAACTTTGTCAACTAGACCATGCATGTGCCTCGCGATGGAATGGAGACCCTGGGAGAGCTTAAGATGGTTATTTCAAACTCTATGCTTAAGTTGTTAATCTTTATTGTCTATTCATTAACTCAAGGCTGGATTATTGCGCAATATTAATCCCATGTTCATCTCGAGTTAAATAAGTTGTAGAAGTCCCTAATCATTATTGGTGAATCAAGCAAAGGACTTTGATGAGAATCTGCATCTGGCTCTCCAAAGGACGGTACCTGTGTTTCTTAAGTGCATTATCAGCATTGCTCTTAAGTTGGATTGTCGTGCTATCTATCCTTGGAGTAGTTGTGCTTTTTAGATTACTTGTGTTAAATTTCTTTCAAATAATGATCCATGATTTCCAAGAGCATAATCATGTTTGCTTAATCATGACTGGGTAGCTTTTCATTTGATATATCCACCATGATTAACTCTCTTGGTGTATATGGATAAACATGTATCTTTTTATAAGTCATGCTATGTGAGGTTTAATGATTAACCTAAGTGCAGGCATGATAGTTGTTGTTTAGTCCATGTTCACATAAGTACTTAGTATTGGCACTCTATGTATAATGCACCCTCTTGAGCTATGAGGTGCATGAGAAAAAGGAGTCCTCATTTGGTGACAACTGGTGCTCTCATGGCCATTCAGGTAAAAGGCAAAGGTATGGAGAATGGAACTATGCAATTTCATTGAATATCTTGGAGATCCATTGACTGTGATCACAACTATGTTCTTGCCTTTGAATTGATAGTTTCTTGGCATATGTGCTTTCTACTTTAAAATATTGCTTTCCTTGGTGTACCTAAGAAATTTTTTTTCTTATTCTTGTTGTGATTAGACATTGTGATTTATATGCATGACCTTGTCGTTTTCAATTGGTATATGTGGTGCAATGATTATCATGTATGAAGCATGCCTAGGTTGCTTGTAAAATGTTATACCCCTTGAGGCATGCATTGTTGTATTAAGTCAACTATTCAATTGGTATCTCTTTGTGATGAAATTGATAGAGTATGCCTTGACCAAGATATGTTGTGATCCCCTCTAGCTCTGAGGAAGCTAGAATGTGCAAGTCATTCAAATACTTGATGCACAACTTTAGGGGGAGCACACACAACTTGTGTCTTTTGAGACTAATTGTTTCTTGAGTGATCTTGTATAGTCTCAAGGTGGAGAAGGGGAGATGAGCAAGAAATGGAGCAATCAGGACTTGGGTACCTCCGTAAGTCAAGTAGTTGGTATCTTAAGTTATGAATAATTGCATATTTTTAGATTGCTCGTGCTCTATAGTATTTGGTGATACTAGATGCTTATCTTTAAATATCATGGAACTATGACAGTAATGATCTTTCAATTGGTAGCCTTGGTAGTATGCTTCAATTGATAACTTTTGGTAATCACTAGAATAGAAGCTTCATCTTGTGCCACAATACTATAACTTGTTCTAAGTTTGGTGTCTTAGCAACAAGAAAAGGTTAGGATAAAGGATCAGGCACAAGTGTGAAGGAGCCTCCTAGAGATTAAACTCTCAAGATGGAAAGTACACCACAACATGGTAAAGGTACAAAAGGAAGTATTGATCTTTTGCGTATATGTATCTTAATGCTTGTGGTGCATATGTTTAATAAGCAAGGGGGAGCATTGTTAGTGTGTTTTATCTGCTTAATACCCTGCTGTCCCCTGACATCATTCTATGTTCTTGCTTGAATATGGTTTTGGTGTTTGATGTCAAAGGGGGAGAATTAGTGCATTAAAGCTTACCTCAACCTAAGAGGAAAGCTTATCTTAAAGGGGTTTCCTTGAGTTCCTTGAGTTCTCTTGGTCTTAAGGAAGAATGTGTTAGTTTGAGTTCCTTTGATCTTAAGGAAGCATGTGTTAGTTTGTTGTTATAGATAATTCTTATCATATGCTTCTTGTTGTATTAAATGGTGATAATGCAAAACTAGTGCTTGTTGTATTAAATGTGATAATGCAAAACTAGTGGTTCCGCTGGTATGAATTAATTGGCATCTATTGTGTTTATCCTGTAATAGATATTCTTGTGGGTAATGGTGCATGTGCTTAATAGTGTTTTAAAATTGCTTTAAATTGGTATCTTAATTTAAATTGGTATCTTAATGGTGAATAGTGGTAGGTTGATATTCCTGTGATATATCCACTCAATTGATTGGTGTTTAACTCTGATTCTGTGCATTTGTGTGTTATACGCATCATGGTTTGATCCTTGACACAATGCATCCCATAGGTGTTAAGGTGTAGCAATGCTTCGAATTAGCCTAAGTATTTGCATTTTGGCATTTAAGGCCAAAACTAAGATTTTAATGCAAGCACATATTTAGGGGGAGCATTCTACAAACTTAGAGCTCAAAATTTGTGCTTCAAATTTCACTCTTATGTAAGTTTTAATTGTGTTGCCATCAATCACCAAAAAGGGGGAGATTGAAAGCTCTCTTATGGGTTTTGGTGTTTGGATGACAACTCAATTAAAGGACTAACAAGTGTGCTAAGTGTTGAACATGTGCTTAATGTAAAGCTAACAGGGTTCAACACAAGTGAACAAGTGTGATGGTCCAAGGACTAGATTATGGATAGATAATAGACATCACAAGTAAGATGGACATTGCATAAAGTGATACTCGGGTGCGTAGCTCGGAGACAACTGATCAAGCCAAGGATGGAGGCAAGAAGAGCTTCGAGGTACCAAGTGCACGGGAGAAGGTAAAAAAGGCTGAGGAACCCAAAGCCAAGGGTGAAGAAGAAGACTTGCAAAGTCAAGGGTGATCGAGTTGAGAAGAGCTATGGCACATCAAGGATCACTACATAAAGACGTGACTTACAACCAATGAGGAAACATCTATAGTTATGTGGTGTAAGTCATAAGGCTCAAGATCAAGCTCTAAGAAGTGAACAAGGTCACTAGAAGAAGAACCAGTATCAAAACCAGAACTGGAAACAGCCCAAAAGAGCTAAGTGCACCTTGATCCGTAGTTTGGGTTGTTCCTATGTTTGGAGATATTCTATGTGACCTTTGCAGCTCAGAAATGTCAATCTAGATCAAGTTAAGCTGACCTGATGATTTATGAGTCCAACATCAATCTTAAGCATGTCAAATGCTAGAGAGGTGAAAATCCAAGGGAAGGTATGTTTCTAGACTTAGTACATTGGTTTTTGTGTACTAACATATTTGTCTAAGTGTTAGAAACAGAGAGAAGAAGAAAAGAAGAGAAAATACAAAAAGAAAAAGACTTGGCTGGTGCAGCCATGACTATGCGCAGCCTGAGTGCACCGGACTGTCCGGTGGTGCACCGGACAGCGTCCGGTGCGCCAGGCCAGCGTCTGGTCAACTGGCCGCTCTCGGGAATTCGTCGATGGCGTTTGGCTAAAATTCATCGGACTGTCCGGTGGTGCATAGGACTGCCCGGTGAGCCAACGGTCGGTCGGACCAACGATCGGGCGCACAATCCGCGCGTGACGCGTGGCCGAGCCAACGGTCAGATGGTAGCACCGGACTGTCCGGTGCGCCAGCGGCTCCAAGTCCGCAACGGTCGACTGCGCCAATTTAGGAAGGAGATCTGCACCGGACAGTGAACAGTGGATATCCGGTGGTGCACCGGACTGTCCGGTGCGCCACCTGACAGAAGGCAAGGATTGCCTTCCTGGATTGCTTCCAACGGCTCCTAGGCCCCTTGGGCCTATAAAAGGGACCTCTAGGCGCCTCAAACAAGTGAACAAGTGCAGCCAATGATAGTATACATCACTCTGATCAATTCTCAATCTCCCTCTTGTGTGTATCTCTCTAGTTTGTGTAGAAGGCAAAGCTATAAGCCTTTAGAGAGTGGAGAAGTGCTGCTAAGAGCTAGAGCAAGGTCTTGAGCATATCGTTACTCTGCCGGAGTGCTGCCAAGAAGATTGTAAGCAGCCGCGGTTTCGTTGTAACCAACTCAACATAGTGAAAGGCTCTATCTGTCATACTGACAGATTTGAGCAAACGGAGGAAGGAGTTGAAACAGACTCCTAGCCCAGGTGTGGCTAACTCCAACGAGGACTAGGCAAGCGTTTCAGGCTTGGCCAAACCTCAGGATAAATCCTTGCGTCTGTGTGCTCTGTTCTGTATTGTGTTCTGACTCTCTATCTTACTCGCTTTTATATCTGCACTTCAACACTTATCTGTGGTACAAGTTATATTTGAAGTGCAGGACATTTTGAGACAGGATCTTCTATTTCGCTGCAACCTACTCGACGGGTCTTCTCATTCCACTGTGTTCTAGTCTTCGAGTAGAGTAAGAATTTAAGTTTTAAAGTGATAATTTTTATTCGCCTATTCACCCCCCTCTAGGCGACATCCAGATCCTGTTCTCGGGCAAAGGGAACTTTCACTTTCTATAGGGTGAGGTGCTCGTTTCGTTGTGGCTAGAGTAACTTGTGTACTCTATCTCATTGTTTTTAATTTATTTAGTTTTCACAGCAACTGTTTTGTGATATGTGCTATCACTTGCTACTTAGATTCATGCTATTAGAGATTTATACCTCAGGTTTGCAAGATCTCACACGGTGAAGTATGGAGTAGAAATAACTCTGCAGCAATTCTTAAAAACAGTTGATAAGTAGAGCGGAAACTGGGCACGATGCTTCTAGTTGAGAACTTAGCCAAATGTGTCAAAGTCGAACAGTAAAAATTCTAAGCTAAACAGCTAAAATCTAGAATTTATCTGTTGTCAGTATGTCTCTTATTTGTAGAGGATTTTCACTAAGATGTATGTCCTAAGATTTTTATGGCTTTCATACCTTCATACATTTGCCTGGTAAAATATATTTTTATGGCTTTCATACCTTCATATCTGAACATTTGCGAGGATGGCATCCCACATTGGATGATGCGACAGGTAGGGCGGTACATGGCAGAGTACCAGGCATCAGCTAAGGGAAAACTCACATTCGGCCATCGGGTTCGGGGAGCTCCCAGCTGCAAGGTTTTGAGGTGGGATTTTGACCTCAAGGTCCAAGGAGATGCTTATGGCGTCGATGTTAGACATCGAGACAACAAAATGGGGTAGCACGTGGGAACTGGATCAGAACCTTGATCAGCCCAAGGACAAGGATGCCAGTCAACTGAAGGACATGTACAGATAAAAGGTATCATTTTCGTCCTGCTATCATCGCTACTAGCTTAGTCTCTATGCATGTCAGAAAGAAACATAGTGGTTCTTCGATATGAAATCGTGAACATTAAAGTATTCTATTGATGGTTTAGGGGACTGTCACAATATAAAAGGCTATCTGGAACTGCATGTAATATGTGATGTTACTATTATTTTTCCTACTGCAGGAATAGTTTTCAGATTCTTACAGCTTCTTCTATTTTAGGTACATTGCCATTGTATGTTTTCTACAATATCTTTCCACATGGTATTGATGAAGACGAGGATGTAATTAGAGCTCTATTGTTGATCATTTTACACTCACTCTCATCCCTCTGATGAAGTATGTTTTTGTTGTCTTGCAAGCTAATGATAATGGTCAAGGTGAGATATGACGTCCTTGTATTTTACAATAATCTGTTGGCTCTTATGATTTCTTTGGTAATTGCAAAATTGTAATGGTTCTTGTTGCATTTACACATTTGCAAACTATGAGCTGATAGTTCACAGATATTTTGTTGATTGCTCTATCCAAATGCCATTTCACTTGGTAAAACAAATTAGTATTCCTTGGCCAAATGTCAACCATTGCAGGTCCATGCACCGTGTCACTGTCTATCTTAGAAAAAGGTAGCCATGTACATCTCCAATAATGCAATATGTCACGAAGGAAACAATGATTATACAACTACTTATGCTAGTTTTAGACACTCATGTATTTAGACATCTCCAATAATGCAATATGTCACATAACTTGATTTTATCTTTTGGTCATGAGGCAGGTTGCACTTGTTCAAATGAGTTTTTGTATTAACAAACGATATGGTTTTAGATGATTACTGTTGGAGGTTCTTCTGAACTGGACTTGTTGATTACATTGACCCATTTTCAGAAGGTGTTGTTTTCAGTGTGAGGCCTACAAAGAAAAGTTGGAAAAACATTTCCAATATATCTTGTGGTGAGAAGGTATGTTCCATCCATGTAGTGTTGTGTTATTGTCTATTTAATGGCCAAGGACATTTCACAAGAATAGTTTTATTCATTATCTGCAAAGTCGTCCCTTATAGCTGTTAATGACCTTATAGCTCGATGGTCTGGCTTCCAGAACCAGTTAGGAATTAGATTAATAAGTGGACACTAATCTATGTCAGAAATTATGGGAAAATGAATACAGTGAAGATATGGGCACACGCGCAAGAACAATTTGCTTTAAAGTTCTTCTCCATCAGTTCTAAACAACACCATTTGGAACCAGCGCTTGCTACTAAATTTGATCAGTGTGATTGGTTAACCTGGCAACCTAAATAACCATTGTTTGTATTACCGAATACAGTATCTTTTGCAACAAACAACACTAACAGAAGCTGTTGTGGCTATTGTGCTGTTGCAGCTGCAGCCGAAGCAGTAGCCAGCTGAACATGCTGACATGTTATTGCGGGTGGTCAAGGCTCAGGATTCAGAGCAAAAGATGCACATAAATACTGGTGAATGATGCCATCGACGATGATGAATTGATGAAACGATGGATGATGCCATCGATGAAAGATGGAATGGAACTCAAATTTTGGTGGTCGCACAAGTGTGGAGACATGAATTTATATATACTTAGGCTCAATGTTAGCACAAACAGTTGATGAGCAAGTTTAAATTTAAAGTACACTTATGTATGAGTTATTTGACAATGCTTATTTATGAGATATTGAATGGTATTTATCTATATTATATTAATTATAGTGTTATTAAATATATGTGTATGTATTTTTCTCTTTTAAATTATTATAATGTGGTAATTGAAGAATATACTGCCAAGTAAGTCGTTTCAAATCTTAATAAGACATTTCTCAAAACGTCTAATATCAGTCTCCTAAATAAGACAATTTTTAAAACGTCCAATATCAGTCTCCTAAATAAGATGTTTTTTCTATTGCGAGTGTCTATTATTATAGGATATTCTAGTCAGTTTGATAAATACTTTGTGATTTATAATGTTCGCATTTTCGACAGTTCTTTAGAAGAAGTGTCTTGAACAAAACCTAATTTAAGACGGTTTATTGGATAAAATGACTTAACAAATTCCTTTTTTGGACGGTTATAAATTAAAAAATGTCTTATTTAATATCTTTTAAGACGATTTATAACCATCTTAAAAACAGAACATCTTTTGCGACTCCATCAAATTTGGACACTTCATAAGAGTCTTAATAACTAAAAATTAACCATCTCATATAACACGATTTGTAGTAGTGAGTAACGACGAAAAAGCTACCATAGAAATCATCGATGAATAGTAACGATGATGAATAGTAATAATGAATAGTAATGGTGAATAGTACCGATGACTAGTAATGGTGAATATTTCGTATGAACGAATGATGAACGCTGAATAGTGACGATGAACGAACGATGAACGATGAATAGGAACTATGAACAAACGGACGAACGATCGAATGATCGAATGAACGAATGACCGGAATTTCGACAGCATAACAGTAGGACAAAGATTATTTGGATGAACGAACGGACGAACGAACCATGAACGATCGGGCGAACGATCGGACGAACGAACGAACAAACTAAGAACATGGGGATGAACGATCGAAGAACGACCGAACGATCCTTATGCTAGTGTGTGCTTGTATGGGAAGTGAAGTGGGCGTGTGAGGGGGGAGTGGAGAGAGATGCCATGAAATGGCTTGGGGTGGGATGAGAGGAGGCCCTTGCCCCTCTATTTATAGCCATGGTGGGGGATTAGGGGGAAGGATGAGATGATTAGTGGAGGATGAGAGGATTAGTGGGAGATTAGCATGTTTTTGTCTTATATGAGTGTAATTAGCTTGTAGAGCTCAACATATGACACCGGAGGCATACGTATACGTATGAGCATGAGGAAAGTTATGAAGAAAATATTTGTAGGGACTTGAAAAATGATTCTGAAGGTATTTCTCAGGAAGAAAATATTTGGAGATATATTGGTGGAATATCTGGGCAATATTTCTGGAAAGAAATTGAGGGGGGTTACTAGAGAAATATCTGGGTAGTATTTCTGGAAAGAGTTTTGAGGTGGATCACTGGGGAAATATTTGTAGGATATTTTGAGGAGGATTTTAGAGAGAATATAGACCATTATAATTTATTTGTTGATATCAACTTGCAAACAAACATTTTGAAATAAAATTTAAAATTCATTTTGAATTTAGAGCGAGTTTGAGGAAATTTTCAAGATTTGAATTTTTGGGATGCTACAGTAAACTTCTTCGCTTAGTTTGCTCTTCACTAAGTGAGTATTGAACTTAGAGCAATTATGTAAGTGAAGTGAATAGAGAGAAATCACAGTAGAATAAAGATAAGTGACACAACAATTTTTATCTCGTGGTTCAGTCAAGTTGAATACTTGCCTACTCCATGTTGTGGTGTCCCAACGGACGAGGGTTGCACTCAACCCCTTTCAAATGATCCAAAGATCAACTTGAATGCCACGGTTCTCTTTATCTCAACAATATCCCGTTGTGAGGAATCTACACAATTTGGAGTCTCTCACGCCTTACACAAATGATCTCAGATGAACACAAGAGTAAGGGGGGATAGAAACACACAAGAACTAGAGTTGCAACAACAACACGCACACAAGACAAGAAAGAGCACACGAAACAACACAGCGGAGTTACAGCTCAAAGAAAAGCTCAAATCTCTATCACAATGAAATAATTGTGTGTCTGCGAAGCCTCGATGTTGTAGATTGTTAAATGGGTGCTTGGTGTGGAGCTCCATGCGCCAAGGGGTCCCTTTTATAGCTCCAAGGGGCCTAGAAGCCGTTGGAGCTTCATTTGGCAGGCCCTTGTTGCCTTCTGTTCGGTACACACCGGACAGTGAACACTGCACGGGCGCAGAATCCCCTTTGGTTGCTTTCCTGTTCTGGGGGGCACCGGCTGTCTGGTGCTCCTGTTGACCGTTGGGCCCTAGCATACGTGGCAACTAGCCGTTGCGTGGCTAGTTCACTGGACTGTCCGGCATCTCACGTGGACCGTCCGGTGAATTATAGCCGACGTAGGCTAGAATTTCCAAGAGCAGTGAGTTGGGCGGACCGTTGTAACACCCTGAATTTGGGGGTATAAAATTTCTTTCCTAATATCCACCAAATTCAGGTGTTACCCTCTTCTTTACCTGCTTTTCTTCTCTTTTTTCTAAATAATAGAGAGTTAGTTTGTTTTATATAAATATCAAGCTTAGTGGAATAAAACCCAATGAGAGTTATGATTGCTGCATCATGTTGGATCATATCTATTTTTGTTCGATGAGTGTACTTGATGTGCATTAATTTAGTTATGCATGAGTTTGAAAAGAAATAGATAAAGTAAAGAAGAATAGAATAAAAAGAAAAGGGTCCATCCCTCCCTTCCCCTCCCGGCTAGCCCAGCTCGCTCACCCCGGCCCACGCGCCTCTCCTCCTAGCCAGCACGCCCCCGCGGCCCAGCTTCCGGCCAGCTCACCTAGCTCCAGCACTCCCTGCAGCCAATCCTGCACCAACTGCGCGCGCATGCCACGAGCCCGCCCAGCGCTGCCGGCTGGCTAGTGGGCCCCATGCGTGCTCGGCGTCGTCCAAAGTGCAGGGAGTGGTTCCAGCCACCGCTTGCCTGGCCCACGGCCCAGGCGCCAGGCCGCATGGCGTCCCACGCACGCGCTCGTCGTGTGGCCCAGTCAGCTTGGCTCCTGTTCCTCTTCCTAGGAAACCGCCTCGCATGCCCACGATCTCCCACACCGCTGATCCTCTTGGCAATTGCGTTCAGCACATGGCGTCGATCTCCTTGGTCCTCTCCACCCAGCAGCACGCAAGGCCTTCCCTCCCTGCTCTCCATTGCTGACGCCTCCTCCCATGGCCACGTCCTGGCCGTGCTCGGCCCTCTCAGCCATGGCGCCATGAACACCAGCTACCTTCCCCTGAAGGTCAAACTCGCCTCTAGCGTTTGTCTCATCTCCTGGCCGCGTGCTCAACTTGTCCCCAGTTCTTCCCTAGGCCGTCTCCAGCTCCCCTGGCACTCGTCTATGCCCTGCTCACACAAGCCATTCGGTTACCAGGTATGCTCCTTTCCCCTTCTCTCCCTACGTGCGTAGGCTAGGCTGGCCCCGACGACGCCCTCGTCCCCTACCCCTGCACTCCTCCCTGTGGCGCAGCCGGGCCCTTGCGTAGGGCGCAGCGAGGCAGCCGGCCAGTGCAACAGACAGCTAGCGCGACAGCTCGCCCACGTGCCCAGGCGCCAGGCGCCCTACTCCCTTGCGCGGTCGAGCCCCACCCTAACCCCATGGCCGGTCTATGCCCCTCGCCATGTTCCTCAGCCTGGCCGAACACCTTGTGGTCGCGGCCGCGGCCATGGCACCTAGTGCGCAACGTGGCCAGTAGCGGCACAACACCCATTCTAGCCCCTACGTGCGCGAGCAGCGCTGCTCGCCATCCCTGCAGGAGACCGAGCAATCCCTGTCCGAGCAGCCCATAGCCACGCCCCTCCTTTCCCCTCCCCTTGTTCCTATTTTTCTTCCATGGAGAGAGATGGTCCAAGAAAGAATAATGGTCGTGCGGTGGGGATTTGGGAAGAAGCTAGCCACATGAGATCCCACCCCTCTAGATCCTATGTGGTTGTGTCCCATGTGGCCCTTCATATGGCTTCGATTCGACCAATAGAATCACACCACGTAGTTTAAACTCAAGAGATGCTTTTTATTCAATATAATTTGCGTCGCAAATCCGTCGTGACTCGTTCCAGTCGCGTTAACTTCGTAACAACATCAATTTCGTATTTGTCACATTATTTTGGTATGTCGCAGGTCTTAAGTAATTAATTATTTGTTCATTCGATAGTGGTTAGAGAACGACTTTCCAATTAAAACTAATTTATAGTTCTAACTTCTGCTTTGCAAATACGCGTTAATTTGATTAATGCCAACTCAAATATTTTACATTAATACTCGCTTAGTGTATGCACGTCACCTATTTAAATATTTCTCGTATGTACCACATGTTGTTCCGCGCGCGGTGGCGTGTTGTTTTGCGTGTCATTCACGCGCTGTTCACGCGTCACTGTGTGCCGTTCCGCTGACGTTAGCTTCGTGTGATCGTAGGCGCAAGTCTTGGCTATTTTCCTTATATGGTGTATTGTTCCCTTCCTAATTTAAGATGTGAATGTATGTTTGCACTCGCATAGATAACGGTCAGTTGGCGGAGTCCGAAGGAGTTGCAGGTGAAGACCCTGAGCAACAGCTGGTTGGTGAAGGCAAGTGTCCCTTGACCCATCTATGTCCTACTCATTTTATAGTTCACTCCCTGCATTTACACAATTTATACCTAAGGATTGACTAGCTTTGTTTATCATGTCCTTGTTTAGCTATGTGGGTTGGATTATTTTGGTTTACCTTTATGCTAGTGCTTCACCCTAATCAATGAACATGATGAGATTATTTATGATACACTATTTTCCCTTTTGATTATGATGATGATATTGTGACATTTAAGGGGACTCGAGCGGTTTCTTGAGTGCCTCTTTGTAAGGACTGGTTCGTTGGATAACCACCTAGGAAAACAATGCAACCATGAGGGTGGTATGGGACGCCCTTGGTCAAGTAATTAGGGAAGTCTTATGTTGAGTGCTGGTTTTGGTCATTGGGGAACGGAGGCATCTGTTATGGCTCCTATATCCTCGCTCAGGGATCTAGGTACGAGCATCGTCCCACGGCTTTTTCCTGAGGGCAGAGGTATAGGTTTGGTACGTCAGATGGTCTCTATGGCAATGGTGGCATCTGTTATGGCTCCTATATCCTCGCTCAGGGATCTAGGTACGGGCATCGTCCCACAGCTTTTTCTAAGGGCAGAGGTATAGGTTTGGTACGTCAGATGGTCACTATACAATGGTCATTTCCAACATTCGCATAGTGAGGACCTTAGGGAAAAGTCACGTAGTGAAACCCTGCCTATTCACCTTGGTAGTGTTTAAGGGTTTGATCGGCCTGAGGCAAAAAGGGAATCACGGCTCATGGGTAAAGTGTGCAACCTCTGTAGAGTGTTATGAAACTGATATATCAGTCGTGCTCGCGGTTATGAGCGGCCAAGGGAGCTCCATTGATTAGAGACACATTGATCAGAGATATTTTGTTTACAGGTGATAATGAGGATGATGGTTTTGATTATGATTATGCTTTCTAGTATTATTTCCGTTTGGAAAGGGTACTTTTGGGTTAACAACTTGGGTTAATACTAAAACCTGGCTCTCTACTAGTAATAATAACCTGACCAACTAAAAGCAACCGCTTGACCTTAACCCCACATAAAGATAGTCACTACAGCCAAATGGGACAATTGCTGAGTATGTTGATGTGTACTCACCCTTTTACAAACCAAACCCCAGGTTGTCCACATTGCAACCACTGCTCAGAAGAAGATGAAGTCGTGGAGGAGGACTTCCAGGAGTTCCAACAGTACGATGAGTTCTAGGCATGGGTTAGCGGCAAACCCCCAAACGGCTACCTGTGAAGGTCGTGTTTATCTACGTTTCGTTTTCGCACTTTGATAATTGTTATTGACTATGTGGATGTCTTGGACATCAGGATGTAATTAACTTGTGACACCCCAGTGTCACTTATGGCTTCTCTTAAAATGCCAAACCAAGAACCACCATTTTATGAGAACCAAAGTAAGCATGAGCATCAAATTAACTTGAGAATGAAGATTTTCCCAAGCATATACTTAGAAGTGTCATGATCAAGACAATTGAGTATTTTAAAAGGTAAGAATATGTAACCCTAATAAAAACCCTAAATAAGCCCCATGAGCAAAAATTAAGAAAATAAGGAGAAGGGTATGAAAAAATTAAAATTATGACTTGAGCCAATTATAAAAGTTAAAGTACATTAAATAAGCAACAAGAAAGGTTGAGAAAGCTTAGCCAAATTAACTTAAATAAATTCTCAAATCAGCCCTTGAACTAAGTACCCTTGGAGAAATTCAGATTTCTGAATTTCTGAAATTCAGACCTCTTTCCAAAGATCAAATGCGTTCTCTGTTTTTCGAAACTCAAAACCAGGAGATCCAAATATCAAAGTTGTGCCAAATTCCCTTGAACACATCCTGGAAAAGTTTGAACTCAAACCAAGTTCATTTGACACGGTTTTGGCGCGGTTTGACCTCGGGACCAGACATTCTGACACTGGCACCTTGGTGACGCTACAACTCCCTGTCCCTAGTCTAAAACCGCGCGACGTCCATACATAAAAGACAAAGCTTGGTCAGGTGAACAAATCCTTCACAACGATCTTGCCCAAATTCGCAAAGATTTGCTCCCAATCAGCGCTTGAACTCGGGCAGAAGCATCGAGCACACGTGTTCGACCGTGGCTGACACCCCCGGTTCACGCCCGTTCGCGCACCCGCGCTCCAGTGCACACCCGCGCGCGCGCTCGCCGGTCCACGACCGCCCGTGCACCGCGCCGTGCCTATAAAGCCTTCCCAAGCGCGCCCCACTTCGCCCCGCACTCACCAGCACCGGCCAGCCACCTTCCCTTAGCTCCGGCGAGCTTAATTCCACCCGCCATTGCCGCCAGAGCTTCGACCACCATGGCCAGCCCACCCCATCCACCCCCGAGTCGAGCCAGTGCTTCGGCTAGCTCCGCTAGTAGCCCGTGAAGCTCGCCAAGCCCTCAGACCCGACCGGACTTCACCGGAGGCCCGAGATCGACCTCACCGGACTTCGGTCTTCCGTCGCCGCGCGTGGACCGAGCTAACCAGTGAGTCTCCGTCTAATTCCTTGCACCCATATCTTCTCTGGCATCCCGTGAACCCCTCTGACCCGTCCAATTGATCTATCTCACCATGACCAGGCCGGACTCCTCGCCGCCGACGAGAATCCCCGCCTGCGCGCGTGGACCGACCGACTCCGGCCATCCCCGACGGCGACCCGCACCTCATTGTGATCCCCGAGACCTCCCCTACGTCCTCGACCACTTCACCGGAGCCATCTCGCCGCCGGTAAGCCCCTTCGCCCTTTCTTCCGCCGCGGTTACTGTTTAACTTAGGAGAAGGACCTCGGGTTGGGAGGTGAAGAACCTGGGGGGTTTTCTGTAACGTCAGTGACTCATGTGAATAGTAAACTAAGGACTAATCTGCGAAGAAAACTTAGAATATCCGCCAGGAACCCAGTGCAAAGTGGTTTTCCATTTAATCAATTCTGTAAACCTTTTTAAATAACCAGAGAACTTGTAAAATCCATAACTTGATGAATTCGTAGTCAAAAGATGTCAAATCAATTTTGCTAGATCCTAAATTTTATGAACTATCATTTAAAAATGGTAAACCCTATGCTTTCTGTTCTGAATTTTTAGTTTAGAACTAAAAACAGAAACTAGCCAAATCTTGTTTAATTAAGGAAAATTAGTTTTTCTTTTGTACTAAACTTAACAAAATTTGTGGGTATTCAAACCTCATTTAGACACTGTTTAAAAATAGTAGGAACCCCAGTATTGAAAAATGTGATGTAGATATTCATTTAAAGCTATTTTTCCCAAAACTTAGGAAAAATCAGAAAGGCATTAGAAACTAATGAACAGTAAGGAAAATTATTTTTCCTAGTTTGCTTAAGTAACAAAGAACCTAGGAAAAATAAAGAGACCATTAGTCCAGATCAGTTTCAAATTAAAATGACTTATTTAGCTCTATTTGAACTGAAAATCAATTATTAGAATTACAAAACTATACCCAAAATGGATAATAAAAATCCAGTAGACTTACAACCACCAGAGCCCCACTACAAAAATAAAGGACACCTCAGTTCAACTTTTTAAGTAAGGAGAATAAATATAAAATGATAATGAGGCATTCTCCAAATAAATCATAAACAACCCCTAATAATATGATAATGGGCAACCAAAAATTATCTAAGTCCATAATAAGATAAACCATCAGAGAAAAATGCAAACCCATGAAAAGGAAGCAAATTCTTATCTATTGCTACTGTTTTATGAGAAAGGCCACTAAATTCAAATAATACATACCACCCCTTCCCTTAAGCAAAAAAGATGCCAAACTTTAGAATGATTGCTCTTGCACAAAATAATAACCAAGAAAAATAAGAACTTTGTTGTTTGATATTTTTCAAATATAGTGGTAGTAGAAAGCACCTATTTGGCTAGAAACTTGAGAAAACCATAGTAAAATAACTAAAAGGTATTAATGGCTAGAAATTTGTATCAAGTCATGTTACAACCCCTAAAGGCCAGCAAAAATAAGTTTTATAGAACTACCCACTGTTAAATAATAGTTGTAGTTCAAAGCACCCCTTCTGCCCTAGAATTTAATAATTTTGTCCAGAGAAAACTATTCACTTTCTGATCCCCAAATTTTGAAACAGAGAAACATACACTAGTGCCAAGTCACTGTAATTTTTGCAGAATTTTTAGAATTTTATAAAAGCAACTTGTAGTTTAAACCTACTCCAAAACTTTTAAGAGAATAAAAGAAAGGGAAAGAAGAAATAAACCTCACCCCAATAAGCCTATCCTGAATACTTATCAATTCTCCCTGAGACTTAAAAAGAATTCAGTGGAACCCCTAAAAGTAAAACATACCACTTGCCTTAGCTAAAGTTTAACCTAATTTACCAAGTATACCACCCAAGGGTCTTACATAGATAAAGTTAACCTTGTTTAAATCAAGTGGATCATACACCGTCAAAAGTTGTAATTTCTAAAAGTACATATCATATCATGCATGTATCTTACGCATTGCATTCATTAGATTGTAATCTTGCCGACGGAGAGTACGTGCTCATCCCCGAGCAAGGACCTGTCCAAGAGGAGGACCAGGAGCAGGCTTCAGAGGCTGCTATCGAGGACCTCCCTGCAGCCCCAGCAATTAAAGGCAAGCCCCGGTTTTATGCATAACCTGTTAATTATGCTATTTTACTACACTTAATGCTTGTAGGTTTGTAATGTGCACTTAAGTGTAGGAGTTGCTTGAAACCTCTAGTTGCATGAACTTAGGATTCCTTTTTGAGATGAATACTAGTATGCTAGGTCGAGTAGCTTCTTGCTAATCAGGATCTCGGTAGAAGTCGAGTGATTTTTCTAGCACTCGCGCGAGGTCAGGAATTGATTGTATTCATCTTAATAATGGGATATATGTTGGTCTATGGACTTGGATCCAGGGAGGATGTCTTGTCCATGAGACGGGAAAAGGAATTAAGGATTAATGTGTGGATACCTGAGTCAAGCTTTTGAACGTACTAAGCACATGCCGGGAAATATGGTAACCGGTAAACCTAGTACCTGAGTGAAGCCGGGCGCGGACTTTATCCCTCATGCGACCTGAGACTGGGTCTCCCATGCTAGCTATGGTGGGTACAAGTGCGGTCACTGCACGGCGGCAGCCGGGGTCAGTGGAGCATTGTATGCCAAGGCGGTGAGGCCTGGACGCG
Source organism: Zea luxurians (assembly GCA_029449295.1). NCBI lineage: Eukaryota > Viridiplantae > Streptophyta > Magnoliopsida > Poales > Poaceae > Zea > Zea luxurians. Next base: position 186,507,859 of record JAOPSE010000004.1, on the reverse strand, counting down.
AACGGGGAATCGATGGGGACGGTTGTCATGTGCAGGGTCGGAGTACCCTAACATGCCGTGTGTTTAGGTTTACCTTGCAAGGTTAAAACTCGATTCGAATCGTCTGCTTCTCGCAGCTAATGAGACTGCTTGATTCCTTGTACTGCATCGAGTAAGAAGTGAAATAAGGTTACATGAGATAACTTGTTGATTGATCTAAATGCTTGTTACCATGTATGTTTAGAAGAATTAAATCTAGCTAAGTAATGATGATAGAATTTGAAAAGCTAAAAGTTGATTTTAGAAACAGCTAGTGCTTTTGGCAAACCAAACCCCTCAGCCAAACAGCTGCATAGTCTAGAGGTAGAGGAGTAGATTCCTCACACCGGGTAAGTCTAGCTGAGTATTAGTATACTCAGCCTTGCTTGTGGCACAATTTTTGCAGGTACCATTCAGGAAATGGTTGATGGTGTGACTTGGCCTACCACCCTGCCACTGGGTTGGACGGTCGAGTGGGATGTTGCTCCGGCAGGAGAGGAGCACGAGGAGTAGTGGGCTAGGCCTTGCCCAATTTCTCGATACCGACGACATCGATTATCCGCTGCACTTTATTTTGTGAACTCTTATTTGCTACTCAAAAACTCCGATCTATGTAATAATTCCGCACTTAATTTGAGGTTTCCTGTTTTATTGTATTTCTTCTGTGACTCACCTTCGAGTGAGATTGTGGAATTTGATCCTGGTTAAGTGGCTCCATCAGACTAGATCTGAGGGACTGACGGGTTATTCCGATTTAAGTGCGTTACGGCCCCTGAGGCGTGACTTAGGCTGGAATAATTCGAGTGGTTCCGCCACATAACTGTTACCCTCTTTTATGTTATTATTCGAGCACTATGTGATGATGTCCGATTATGTAACTGTTGTGTACGTGAATTGCTAATCCTGACACGTACATGGTTCGCATTCGGTTTGCCTTCTAAAACCGGGTGTGACAACCGTGCACTGGACTATCCGGTGCACACTGGACTATCCGGTGAGGGGCACCAGATCGTCCGGTGCTCTACAGTCCAACACCTTTTCTCTTTTTCTTTCTTGTTCAGTTTTGCTCCTGTTTGGCTTGACTTCATAAAGTCCCTGGCACTTAGACAAACATGATTAGCACACAAACCAATTGATTAAGTGTCTAGAGCTTACCTTTTTACTTGGTCCATCTAGATTTGCACTATGTCCTCTTCAGAATTCAATGCGGTCTTGAAGCGCTTGATGATAAGCGCCATCTCATCTTCATTGAGGCCCGCGATCTCCACTTGTGACACCTTGCTTGGCAGTGTCTCCCTGCTGCTAGTTGCTTTGAGGGCAACAATTTGAGGCTCGTGGACGGGTAGTGGACCGTTTAGAGCATCGTCCACATATCGAGCCTCCTTCAGCATCATGCGCCCGCTCACGAACTTCCCAAGAATCTCCTTGGGCATCATCTTGGTGTACCTGGGATTCTCACGAATAAGGTTGACAAGATGGGGGTCAATTACCGTGAATGACCTTAGCATAAGTTGGACGATGTTGTGGTCCGTCCATCTTGTGCTTCCGTAGCTCCTAATCTTGTTGACCAGGGTCTTGAGCCTGTTATATGTTTGTGTTGGCTCCTCTCCCCTAATCATCGCGAACCTTCCCAGCTCGCCTTCCACCAACTCCATTTTGGTTATCATGGTGGCGTCGTTTCCCTCATGTGATATCTTGAGGGTGTCCCAAATTTGCTTGGCATTGTCCAAGCCGCTCACCTTGTTGTATTCATCCCTGCCTAAAGATGCTAACAAAACAGTGGTAGCTTGTGCTTTTTTATGAATTTGCTCATTAATAAACACCGGGTTATCCGTACTATTGAAATGCATTCCATTTTCAACTATCTCCTAAATACTAGGATGGAGAGAGAATAAGTGACTATGCATTTTGTGACTCCAAAAAGAGTAGTCCTCTCCATCAAAGTGTGGAGGTTTACCAAGTGGAATTGAAAGTAAATGAGCATTGGAATTGAACGGAATATGAGAATAATCAAATGAATAATTTTGATTAACTGTTTTCTTCTTTGAAGAGGAGTCGTCGTCATCGTGTGGTGACGAAGACGAGGCATCACTGTCGTAGTAGATGATCTTCTTGATGCGCCTCTTCTTCTTTCCATCTCTTTTCTTATGACTCGAGCCTGAGTCGGTTGGCTTGTCATCTCTAGGCTCGTTGAGGAAAGACTCCTTCTCCTTGTCGTTGACCACCATCCCCTTTCCCTTAGGTCCATATCTTCGGGTGATTAGTCCCTTACGTGAAGAGAACGACTCCGATACCAATTGAGAGCACCTAGAGGGGGGGTGAATAGGTGATCCTGTAAAATTCAACACTAATAGCCACCAAACTTTGTTATGTAAGTTAGAACGACTAAGTAGCTTGAAACGAGAGTTCTTGTGAACACAGATAATCAAGGTAAAGCACACAAGAGACACGCGATTTTTATCCCGTGGTTCGGCCAAGTAACACTTGCCTACTTCCACGTTGTGGCGTCCCAATGGACGAGGGTTGCACTCAACCCCTTTCAAGTGATCCGATGATCAACTTGAATACCACCGTTTTTCCTTTCTTTGTCTTTCTCCCGTTTGCGAGGAATATCCACAACTTGGAGCCTCTCGTCTTACAATGAAGACCACAAAAGATGTACGGAAGTAAGGGAGGGAAGAGCAACACACACAAGGCTCAAAACACAGCACAATCACGCACACAAGTCACAACTTGAGCTCAAAACACAACTCTCGGAGTTCACAACTAAAATGGAACTCAAGTCACTATCTCAAAGAATCAAATGCGCGAAGTTGGAGTCTTGGAGGCTTAGAATATTTCTTGAATGCTTGGGTAGCTCCTCCATGCGCCTAGGGGTCCCTTTTATAGCCCCAAGGCAGCTAGGAGCCGTTGGAGGCCAACAAGGAAGGCCAAAGTTGCCTTCTGTCGGGTGACGCACTGGACAGTCCGGTGCGCCACCAGACAGTCACTGTAGACAGTCTGGTGTGGATCTCCTTCCTATTTTGGCGCAGTCGACCGTTGCAGATTCGTGGTAGTTGGCGCACCAGACACTGTCCGGTGCACACCGGACAGTCTGGTGCCCCCTGCCGACCGTTGGTGCGGGCCACGCGTTGCCCGCGGATTTCCCGGCCGACCGTTGCCCTGGCGGCCGTTGGCTCACCGGACAGTCCGGTGAATTATAGCCGTACGCCGCCAAATTCTCACAAGAGCGGCCTGTTCACCGGAGGCCAGCCTGGCGCACCGGACAGTCCAGTGTGCCAGACTGAGCTGGACTTCGGCTGTACTCAGCCAAGTCATTTGCAATCCTTTTCTTCTTTTCTTTTCTCTGTTTCTAGCACTTAGAAAATAAATGTTAGTACTCAAAACAATGTACTAAGTCTAGAAACGTACCTTGTTACATGATTTGCACCTTTTGCTTGTTTGGCACATAATATCTCATTCACTATGTGTTGGACACTTTAATCACCAAAATATTATAGAAATGGCCCAAGGGCACATTTCCCTTTCAACTATGTCCTCTTCAGAATTCAATTTGCTTCATACATCTTTGCTTATACATCATGTTAGTTCAAACATAATGTGTTGTGCATCTAATCACTAAAACAATATAGAAATAGCCCAAGGGCACATTTCCCTTTCAATCTCCCCCTTTTTGGTGATTTATGCCAACACATCAAAAAGCAACTCATATTGAACTAACATATCCAAAAGAGCTAAAAAGTGCAAATTGTTGTTAATTTGAAGACCAATAACATTTTCATAGGTTTTGACATATTTGGATCATTTTTGCCACCACTTGGTTTGTTTTCGCAAAAATGAATTCATTTTCCTATCTCTATGTCAAAAACACTTTGCATTAGTAAATCAAAATAAATGATACTGAATAATTTTGATCAAAAAGCCAGAAACTCCCCCATTTTCCCATAAACAACTTTCTCCCCCACAAGAGAGAAATTTTTCCAATAAAAGGGTTTTGATAAAAAACCAAGTTTACTTACACTAAAATTTTGAAATTCACAAGTGGTAGTTGATCCAGTTGCTTTGGCCTTAACTTCTCCCCCTTTGGCATTAAGCACCAAAACAGAAGAACTATTTGTTCTTTTAACCCCATTGCCTCACAGAAATTTTCAAGTAAAACCAAAGGCAATGAGAAAAACACAGATAGTGATTTGGACCAAGATACATTGATACCAGAATGCAGCGAAAACCTCTTCTTTTCCCAAGTCCACCTTTTCCCTTTCAATCCATCTTTGAGACTATATCAAAATCACTCAAGCAAACACATTAGTCTCAAAGGGTCAATTTGTAGTACATCCTCCCCCTAAACATGTGCATCATGTGAGGTCCGGAGATGACTTGTAAACTTGAGCACTAAAATAAGTAAAGACAGAAATGCTTAAAATAACGTGATCAAAGGCATAAAACACATGCATGCTATAGATCAATCCAAGTTCCGCGAATCTAAGACATCTAGCTCACTACGCAGCCTGCAAAACCTTTTCTCATCTAAAGGCTTGATGAAGATATCGGCTAGCTGGTTCTCGGTGCTAATATGGCAAACATCGATATCTCCCCTTTGCTGGTGGTCTCTCAAAAAGTGATGTCGGATGTCTATGTGCTTAGTGCGACTGTGTTCAACATGGTTATCCGCCAAGCGGATTGCACTCTCTTTATCACATAGGAGTGGAACTTTGCTCAGATTGTAGCCAAAGTTCCAGAGGGTTTGCCTCATCCAAAGTAGTTGCGCACAACACTGGCCTACGGTAACATACTCGGCCTCAGCGATGGATAGGGCAACAGATGTTTGTTTCTTAGAACTCCAAGACACCAGGGATCTTTCCAGAAACTGATAAGTCCCTGATGTGCTCTTCCTCTCAACCTTGCACCCGACATAGTTTGAATCTGAATATCTGATTAAGTCAAAGGTATACCCCTTTGGATACCAGATCCCGAAGCAAGGCGCATGAACTAAATATCTAAGAATTCGCTTCACGACCACAAGATGGCATTCCTTGGGTCGGATTGAAATCTAGCACACATGCATACACTAAGCATTATATCTGGTCTACTAGCACAGAGATAAAGTAAAGAACCTATCATAGACCAGTATGCCTTTTGATCAACGGACTTACCTCCTTTGTCGAGGTCCAAGTGTCCGTCAGTTCCCATTGCGTCTTGGCGGGCTTAGCGTCCTTCATCCCAAACCTTTTTAGCAAGTCTTGAGTGTACTTTGTTTGGGAGATGAACGTTCCTTCCTTAAGTTGCTTCACTTGAAATCCAAGGAAGTAGTTCAGTTTGCCCATCATTGGCATCTCAAATTTCTGCATCATTACCATGCTAAACTCTTCACAAGACTTTTAATTAGTAGAACCAAATATTATGTCATCGACATATATTTGGCAAACAAACAAATCACCATTGAAAGTCTTAGTAAAAAAGAGTAGGATCTGCTTTCCCAACCTTGAAATCATTACATATGAGAAAATATCTAAGGCATTCATACCATGCCCTTGGAGCTTGCTTAAGTCCATAGAGAGCCTTATAGAGCTCGTAAACATGGTCGGGATACCTGTCATCCTCGAAGCCAGGGGTTGCTCCATGTACACCTCCTCCTTGATTGTTCCGTTGAGGAAGGCGCTTTTCACGTCCATTTGAAACAACTTAAAAGAGTGGTGAGCAGCATAGACAAATAATATGCGAATTGACTCGAGCCTAGCTACAGGAGCGAAAGTGTGCTCAAAATCCAAACCTGTGACTTGGCATAACCTTTTGCCACAAGTCGAGCCTTGTTTCTTGTAACCACTTCATGCTTATCTTGTTTGTTGTGGAACATCCACTTAGTTCCCACAATATTTTGCTTCGGACGTGGTAACAGACTCCACACTTCATTTCTCTTGAAGTTATTGAGTTCCTTCTGCATGGCCAATACCCAGTACGGATCCTGTAAGGCTTCTTCTACCCTGAAAGGCTTAATAGAAGAAACAAATGAGTAATGTTCACAAATATTAGCTAAACATGAACGAGTGGTTACTCCCTTGCTGATGTCACCTAGAATCTGATCTACTAGATGATTCCTTTGGATGGTGGCCCGGACTTGAGTTGGAGGTGCATGTTGTACTTCTTCCTCTTTACCCTTTTTCTTCATGTGCTCCCCCATGATTCATGCCTGCATCTTGAGGTACCCGCTCCTCATCTTAAGTTGGGGGTTGCGCCAGTGTTGAGGAAGATGGTTGATCCTTGTTGGGGACTTGTTCTCAAATGCTTCGAATTAAGAACAAGGCAACACAAAAATGTTAAATATAAATGCCCTTCATCCGCTGAAGCATTATCTCCCTAAGGATTTAATGAGCTTCGGACGAAGGTCGAGAATAAAACATTTACGAAGATCTCATCTTTGTAATCATATTTATAAAATAATAAACAATGAGAAATGAAATATAAAATATGAAATGAATTCACATATTTTATTATATGAATATCTAAGTATCAAAACATGATGTTTGAACACGTTTATACCTTCGCCTTGGCGGGAAGTGATAATTCAAGCGTGATGTGCTCGTAATTACAAGAGCGTGTGAACAGTAAAGGAGTACTGTTCATCTATTTATAGGCACAGGGCGCAGCCTGTGAGAAATTACAGTCATGCCCCTTACAAAAGATTACAATTATGACTCAGACCCTTATGGACTATGAAGTCATTTCATCTTTAAGTCGGTTCAAACCTTCGTCTTCAGATACATTATAGTACCGAAGCTTTATAAGTGGTAGCTTCGGTACTACGTTTAAACGGGTTTGCCGAAGTTGTTTCTTCCTGTGGGACCTTCAGTGACGAAGCATGGCCCCAACAGTAGCCCCTTTGTGGTGCTAGATCGTTTTTCGTAACGAGCTTGATCCGTGAAAAAGTCTCTTAGGCTTCGGGTAGCCGAAGGTCCAAAAAACACCTTCCCTGAGCTCGTTGCCGGGAAACGATAAAACTTCCGAGCGCGGAGTAGTCCCACCATGCATATTTACCTTCTCGGGTTTTGTGGCCCACCGTTCAGTGGGTGCGGGCGACTGTTCGTCCGGTGTAGGAGACTTGATGATTCACCTTCTTACCTGCAGCACTATATAAACAGACGAGTAGGTGTGAAGTTACCACAGCATTCATTGCTATTGCATTGTTTTGCTGCCAGGAATTTAACCATAGCCGAAGCTTGACCCTTGCACTCAAACGAAGCACCACCTTGGATTCTGCTTCGTTACAAGAAGAGCTTCGGAAAAAAGGTTATTAATTTCGAAAAACTTTAGGAATTCATAATCAAATGGCTAGATTGCGTTTCACTGCCCGGATTGAGCGTGAGGGAGACGAGGCCGAAGCCACTGAAATTGTTCCTATTTCTGAAGCAATGAGGCGGTCTGGGCTAGCAATATCAGGGGATATATCTGCTGCCGAAGCAAAACAAGCCGACGTTGAAGAAAATGAATCTGAGGATGAGTACGGTGCGATGCCATCTAAACCCAGCCACCTAGAGTTTGGGAAGTCTATTATTACTGAGGGTGACATGGCTAAGTTACTGAAGTTAGGCTATTTCAGTGAAGACAAAAAGGAGCTGATTCGCTTCGGGGGAGAAGAGATTACCCCGAAGCCTGAAAAAGATAAGGTAGTGGTTTTTAAGAGCTTCTTCAAAGCAGGGTTAAGATTTCCCCTTCATGGGATGATTGCAGTTGTTTTAGAGAGATTTGGGATTTACCTTCATCAGTTAACTCCTAACGCCATTGTTAGGCTTAGTGTTTACATTTGGGCTCCCCGAAGCCAGGAGGTAGAGCCACTTGCCGAAGGTTTTTGCCGGGCACACGAGCTTCATTACCAGACAAAAGCTACAGAAGACGGGCTGCATGATAATTTCGGCTGCTACAATTTTGCATATCCGAAAGATGCCAAGTATCTAGTTATCAGTTATCGTACAAAATGGCCAGCTGGCTGGAAGAGTGAATGGTTTTATGTCAAAGTAGATGAGAAGAAGGAGAAGCTAGTTCAGAGCCCTTTGAGTTTAACCTTCAGAGAAACTAGGCCTCAATGCGTCATGGATCGAGATAGTCCATGCCAGATTGTGCTGGGCGAATTTCGGGTTGTTGCAGAGCACATTGGTACTAGGGATCTGGTCCAAGAATTCTTAGCCTTCAGAGTATTCCCAACTTTGAAGGAATGGGACATGCCGAAGCTGAAAGGGGAGAAGAAGAAGAAAGAGCTTGTTCGGCTACCTTATTATTACAAGTTTAAAAAATATTTTAAAGCACCGTGCCAGGAGTGGTTGGACACAATTGAGGTTATGTGTAACGAGATCCTTGGTAACTATTCTAAGAAAGAAGATCAGTTAATGACTGTGGCTTTCGGTACTCGTTCGAAGCGAAGAATGAATCGGGTGCTGGATGCCTTGAATTTTGATTATCCTGACTATGAGCAGTTGGGCAGAGGGGCTGAAGGCCAGAAAAGGAAAAGAGTTGCCAGCGTCCTCGACAAAGAAGTTACCAAATTGGCTAAAAAGGACAAAGAAATATTTGAGAAAAGAAAACCGAGCCCTGAGCCGAAGATATCTACTTCAAAGAAAAGGAAAACTTCGGCCCCGAAACCAAAAACGTCGGTCCAAGAGGGAGAAGCTCCTGCGACGCCTTCTGCTGTCGATGTGGATGTGGAAGAAATTCTAAAGGTAATGACTGAACCTTTGCCTATCAAGCTAAGTCCGCTAGCACCACAACTGACAAAGCTTTTTCATAAGGAAAAGGAGTGTAATACTCAAAATTGTATACAAAGAATAATAGAGAATTATTCTCATTTTGTGTGTCTCATTTGCATCGTAAAAAGAGCACCTATGTAATAGAGAGTGACTAAATAAAACAATTATTCTAAAATAAAAGAATAGAATGCATTTGTTGAAGTTTCTATGTTTGTGCATTAAATAAAAATAACAATAATATAAAATGACTAGAAATAGGATTAAGCCTACATTTAAAACTAGGGTTTAAAAATAAAAGGAGAAGTGATATGAAGACAAAAATAATATAAATATATTTCAAAAATTGGTATTCTTCGTTTCACAACATTGATTGGAGAATAAACTTGCACAAGATTTGAAACTAAATTCGAATTTAAATTGATTTTAGAAAGAAAGAAAAGAAAATGGGAGATGAAAAGAAAAGGAAAAAGAAAAATCCCACTGTTGGGCCCAACACCTCAGTTCGGCCCACCTCCACCTTTATCCTCCGCGGCCCGCTCCTACCTTCTCTTCGCCGCCAGCCCAGTTGCCATCGTTGGCACCGACACCTGGGTCCCGCGCCGTCAGCCACTTCCTTGCCGCGGGCGACTGTCTCGCGGGCCCAATTGTCAGTTCCTTCTCCCATCCCTATCGCGAGCTCATAACAGAAATCACCGCCGTGTGTCGTGGTCGCGGGTGGATCTTGGCTTTAACCCCTCAACCACCTGGCAGCCTTCACCTCTCTCTTCCCCCTGTGTGCGCGTGTGCTCTGGTCGCCCGCCACCGACGGTTGGGCCCCCTCTGCAGTGCCTCCGTCTTCAACAGAGTGCGAGCCTGGCGGAACAATCTCCGACCCGTTCGCGGAATTTTCTCCCCCGCCGCGGACTTGCTGCCGCATAACTCGTCAACCGTTTGGCGCCTGTGTCCGAACATCGCGCCCTGACCTCGAGTATAAGTACGCGTGCGCGGCTTGGTTATCGCCATGAGCAAATCGGGCTGGGTGCCACCTCGCGGCCGCCGATGGAGAAACCTCCTCTGTGCTTGCGCCCCGCCTCTGATTTGTGGTCGAGTAGCGTCGCCGGGACCCAGGGAAGTCGTTTGTGCATCGGTCGGGCAGGACCGAACATCGGGGCAACTTCAATTGCTCACCGGAGCAAATGGTTCGCGGCGGTGCCGCCATGCGTCGTGGCCGGGGCATACGACTGCGCGATTCGCGGTATGGTCCTCTCCACGTCTTTCGCCTTGTACTGCTCGTAGCATAGCGCCCGTAGGTTTGCGGATTAGAGCACCAGGGCGCCGATCGTGGCCTCGCCGACGGGCTGCGCCGCCGGGGATTATTGGCGCCGCCGCATTGGTCAAGGGTAGGGGAGAGATACGAGCTCGCCGTTGGATCGAGCATCTTCGGTCGCGATTGAACCTGATGCGTACCGCTTCGACCGGGGATCGCGCGCCGTCCGATCTCGATCGGCCGGTAGTAAATTCGTATAGGTTATTTAAATCTGAGTCGTTGAAGTTCCATCGTGCGGCCGAGGTTTTATAATCGCTGGATCTAATCCGGACCGAAGATGCTAGATCGGATGGCTCACGTGGCTAGATACCCCTTCGCGGGTATGTTTTATAAAAGAAACCCTGGGTTTTCTCGGATTCAACCCGCCGTCCTTACCAGGGGCGCTCTGAGTCTCGGGAACATTTATAGGATAACCCCTGTGCTTCTGTTTAATTGAGGCCCAGTCCAGAGAGTTATAAAATCAGGAAAATGAATTAGAAAATGAGTTTTTAATATAAAAATAATTCCTAGAATTTATATAATTCATAGAAAATGCATATGAACTCCAAATTAATCCATTCCACTTCCTATAATTTTGTAATATTATTGTTTATCAATTAGTGCCACTGGTTTTACATAAAAGTCACATTAAAATTGTTATCTTAATTAATCTTGTACCAAGCACGTAGGTTTGCGGATTAGAGCACCAGGGCGCCGATCGTGGCCTCGCCGACGGGCTGCGCCGCCGGGGATTATTGGCGCCGCTGCGTTGGTCAAGGGTAGGGGAGAGATACGAGCTCGCCGTTGGATCGAGCATCTTCGGTCGCGATTGAACCTGATGCGTACCGCTTCGACCGGGGATCGCGCGCCGTCCGATCTCGATCGGCCGGTAGTAAATCCGTATAGGTTATTTAAATCTGAGTCGTTGAAGTTCCATCGTGCGGCCGAGGTTTTATAATCGCTGGATCTAATCCGGACCGAAGATGCTAGATCGGATGGCTCACGTGGCTAGATACCCCTTCGCGGGTATGTTTTATAAAAGAAACCCTGGGTTTTCTCGGATTCAACCCGCCGTCCTTACCAGGGGCGCTCTGAGTCTCGGGAACATTTATAGGATAACCCCTGTGCTTCTGTTTAATTGAGGCCCAGTCCAGAGAGTTATAAAATCAGGAAAATGAATTAGAAAATGAGTTTTTAATATAAAAATAATTCCTAGAATTTATATAATTCATAGAAAATGCATATGAACTCCAAATTAATCCATTCCACTTCCTATAATTTTGTAATATTATTGTTTATCAATTAGTGCCACTGGTTTTACATAAAAGTCACATTAAAATTGCTATCTTAATTAATCTTGTACCAAGCACATAGAATCTTTGGAAATCCATAACTTAAAATCTATAACTCCAAAATTAATGGTTCCTGTTCCTATGAACTTATTTTAATATGTATATCATTAATGTGTATTTTGTCCTTATGTTTGGTGTAATGTTAATTTTGCCTATACCATGTTTGTTTGAATTGCTACGACTAGCAGTGAGGATACGTATCACCTGAAGATCATCCTGGTACCTGGAATCTCAAGGCCCAGGCAAGTTGTGCCCTTGATCACTTCTTTTTACCCACTCATGTTCTAATTAATCATAATGATCTGCATAGGTTAATTTTGATGGGACCCAACAGGTTACCTAGTTTGATTATCTTTATACCTTGTTCACCACTGAACTTTCTGGGTAGTACTTGCTAGTGCTATATGTGGTTTTGGGTATGGAGATACACCATTCATGATTATACTTTTGTTATCAGTTGTTATTTATGGTTCATGTTAAGATCATTATGTTAATTGGAACATGGAGCGACCACCCGGGAAAACAGTGCTACCACAAGGGAGGAATGGGACCCCTTGGCTGATTAATTAGGAAAGCTAGTGGAAGACTACCTTACCCGAAAGGGGCAAGGGCAGTAGGGGAGAGGTCAGTGCGGGGAGGCCCTCGGGAGGATTTTGCTGCGATGGCGGTCCTGCAAGGGATTCCTGTACTGGATCTTCCTATAAACTGTAGCGGGTTTTCGGAAGCTAGTGGAACTTTGTAAAGGCCTCGTAGTGGATCCCTAGCCATTCACCTCGGAAGTGTCTAAGGGCCTTGCAAACCCTGGCGACATGGGATACACGACTTGTGGGTAAAGATGCGCAACCTCTGCAGAGTGTAAAACTGGTATACTAGCCGTGCTCACGGTCATGAGCAGCTCGGACCCTCACATGGTTAATTTATGAAACTAAATTCAATTTGTCATATGCATTGCATGGCAGGTGGTGTTGTTACTTTTGTTCTATTACTTAATTGGGTTTGGTATTTACTTATATTTAGTAACTGCTAATAAAATTTTGACTAACTTTAAAAGCAATGCTCAGCTCTAACCATCTTCTTTGGTAAGCCTTACACTTCACGTGAGCTCCCACCTTTGGCGAGTTCATGCACATTATTCCCCACAACTTGTTGAGCGATGAACGTATGTGAGCTCACTCTTGCTGTCTCACATACACCACAGGTCAAGACCAGGTACTGCAGGATGATGCTTATGGAGGATGCTGTGAAGAGTTCATGAGAGATCTAGGCCGTCGTCTCCCAGTCAACTTTGGGTTGCTGGACCGTTGTCTCCTTATAATGTAATTATTTATTTTGTATAGAACTCCTGTTATATATAAAGATGTGACATTCGATCCTGTGCCACTATACATCATATGTGTGAGACTTGGTCCCAGCATACCTGGTGTTTATGTTCGCGCCCGGGTCTTGGTGCCCCCGAAATCCGGGTGTGACAGAAGTGGTATCAGAGGAATGTTGACTGTAAGACGAAACCTAGATAGAACTGGACAACCATTTTCTACTTACCTTTGCTACTCTGATCTTTTCTAAACTTTCCTTAATCTTTCTCATCTATTTCCGCTTTACTCTGATTATCCTTATCTTTTCTTTCTAAAGACAAATATGGATTTCAAGCTTTGAAATCCTGTGCCTAAAGTGACCTTTAGGAATAGGAGACCTACTCTTAGGAACAAAAACAAAACTATTTTTATAGATATCTATGAACTTGAATGTTTGTTCTTATGATACTTGCCTGATTTAGATCTTTGATTGAGTGTGATGAGTTGTGGAGTAATGTCCACAATTGCATCTGCATATACACATAGGTATAAAAAAATATAATTACAAAATAACTAGACAACCTAGATTGTCCCCATTGGAACATATCTAGCTTAAGAGATTTATCTTATCCTAAAAAGATCTCATTCATCTTGTCTTAAAAGATTCTCCCTTATCTTAACAGATCCATCTTATCTTAAAAGATACTCATCCTATCTTGAAAAGATTGTATCTCATCCTAAATAGATCTAACTGGTCTCAAAAGATTCTATCTTATCTTTATGGATCCATCTTACCCTAATAAGCATACTTATTCACCCTAGTTTAAACAACCATGATCTAATGCAAATTAATCTTATCTAGTCAAACTAGTCATACCGGTCTAATCTAGATCCCATCTAATCTAATATGATCCAATCTAAAGTGAGTTATTTAATAAATTAGTTAGTACTAGTGAAATGGATTAGACCTCACTCCTATAAAAATGATTTAAGCTAAATTGATGCCCTAGATTAATTTGACCATATACTTATGCAACTACCTTACCCATCCGATAGTTGCATAATCCCTCTGTGTTAACACTAATAGAGCTTCTGACCTACCTACACCGTATACTCCATCCTATCCCAAAAGATTCTAACATATCCTAACAAGATATATCTTACCCTGATAAATCTATCTAACTTAAACTAGTCTAATCTAGATCATACCTAATTTAATATGGTCTAATCTAGTGTGAGTTACTTAATGCTGGTGGAAAGGATAAGGCCATACTCCTAAAATCACTTAAGCCTAATTTGGAGACTTATATCAACTTGGCCATACACAACAACTCGACCTATATAACAAGTTACATAACTTACCCCAATCAACAGGGTCTTAATGGATTGCATAATCTATCAACCACCACCTGACATCAAACCAGATTTTGACCTATATCATGTAGTCTATCTTACCACATATATCTTAACCACATGTCCTTAACTCGGATGGCAACTCCAAGAAGAAAGGCCAAAGGAGACCAACCACGTCAAAGAAGGATAAGCATCAACTCAAGACTTCAAAGATCAAGTTGAATCGCCAACGGAGTCAAGATCCACAATCTTGGATGAAGTCTTTCCTCACCCTACCCTTTCTTAACCAAACTCCTCTATGCTTTAAAGACATCTTTTACCATACACAATAGAGTGGATATACATACCCAAGCTTTTATAACCACTATCTAAATAATATGAAACTTCTTAATTCCTAAACTAACTAAAAGTTAAAGGCTAAACTATAAATAAAGCTTTTTACATCCCTGTCCTTACAAATCTCGAGGACGAGATTATTTTTAAGGGGGTAGGATTTGTAATACTCAAAATTGTATACAAAGAATAATAGAGAATTATTCTCATTTTGTGTGTCTCATTTGCATCGTAAAAAGAGCACCTATGTAATAGAGAGTGACTAAATAAAACAATTATTCTAAAATAAAAGAATAGAATGCATTTGTTGAAGTTTCTATGTTTGTGCATTAAATAAAAATAACAATAATATAAAATGACTAGAAATAGGATTAAGCCTACATTTAAAACTAGGGTTTAAAAATAAAAGGAGAAGTGATATGAAGACAAAAATAATATAAATATATTTCAAAAATTGGTATTCTTCGTTTCACAACATTGATTGGAGAATAAACTTGCACAAGATTTGAAACTAAATTCGAATTTAAATTGATTTTAGAAAGAAAGAAAAGAAAATGGGAGATGAAAAGAAAAGGAAAAAGAAAAATCCCACTGTTGGGCCCAACACCTCAGTTCGGCCCACCTCCACCTTTATCCTCCGCGGCCCGCTCCTACCTTCTCTTCGCCGCCAGCCCAGTTGCCATCGTTGGCGCCGACACCTGGGTCCCGCGCCGTCAGCCACTTCCTTGCCGCGGGCGACTGTCTCGCGGGCCCAATTGTCAGTTCCTTCTCCCATCCCTATCGCGAGCTCATAACAGAAATCACCGCCGTGTGTCGTGGTCGCGGGTGGATCTTGGCTTTAACCCCTCAACCACCTGGCAGCCTTCACCTCTCTCTTCCCCCTGTGTGCGCGTGTGCTCTGGTCGCCCGCCACCGACGGTTGGGCCCCCTCTGCAGTGCCTCCGTCTTCAACAGAGTGCGAGCCTGGCGGAACAATCTCCGACCCGTTCGCGGAATTTTCTCCCCCGCCGCGGACTTGCTGCCGCATAACTCGTCAACCGTTTGGCGCCTGTGTCCGAACATCGCGCCCTGACCTCGAGTATAAGTACGCGTGCGCGGCTTGGTTATCGCCATGAGCAAATCGGGCTGGGTGCCACCTCGCGGCCGCCGATGGAGAAACCTCCTCTGTGCTTGCGCCCCGCCTCCGATTTGTGGTCGAGTAGCGTCGCCGGGACCCAGGGAAGTCGTTTGTGCATCGGTCGGGCAGGACCGAACATCGGGGCAACTTCAATTGCTCACCGGAGCAAATGGTTCGCGGCGGTGCCGCCATGCGTCGTGGCCGGGGCATACGACTGCGCGATTCGCGGTATGGTCCTCTCCACGTCTTTCGCCTTGTACTGCTCGTAGCATAGCGCCCGTAGGTTTGCGGATTAGAGCACCAGGGCGCCGATCGTGGCCTCGCCGACGGGCTGCGCCGCCGGGGATTATTGGCGCCGCCGCGTTGGTCAAGGGTAGGGGAGAGATACGAGCTCGCCGTTGGATCGAGCATCTTCGGTCGCGATTGAACCTGATGCGTACCGCTTCGACCGGGGATCGCGCGCCGTCCGATCTCGATCGGCCGGTAGTAAATCCGTATAGGTTATTTAAATCTGAGTCGTTGAAGTTCCATCGTGCGGCCGAGGTTTTATAATCGCTGGATCTAATCCGGACCGAAGATGCTAGATCGGATGGCTCACGTGGCTAGATACCCCTTCGCGGGTATGTTTTATAAAAGAAACCCTGGGTTTTCTCGGATTCAACCCGCCGTCCTTACCAGGGGCGCTCTGAGTCTCGGGAACATTTATAGGATAACCCCTGTGCTTCTGTTTAATTGAGGCCCAGTCCAGAGAGTTATAAAATCAGGAAAATGAATTAGAAAATGAGTTTTTAATATAAAAATAATTCCTAGAATTTATATAATTCATAGAAAATGCATATGAACTCCAAATTAATCCATTCCACTTCCTATAATTTTGTAATATTATTGTTTATCAATTAGTGCCACTGGTTTTACATAAAAGTCACATTAAAATTGTTATCTTAATTAATCTTGTACCAAGCACATAGAATCTTTGGAAATCCATAACTTAAAATCTATAACTCCAAAATTAATGGTTCCTGTTCCTATGAACTTATTTTAATATGTATATCATTAATGTGTATTTTGTCCTTATGTTTGGTGTAATGTTAATTTTGCCTATACCATGTTTGTTTGAATTGCTACGACTAGCAGTGAGGATACGTATCACCTGAAGATCATCGTGGTACCTGGAATCTCAAGGCCCAGGCAAGTTGTGCCCTTGATCACTTCTTTTTACCCACTCATGTTCTAATTAATCATAATGATCTGCATAGGTTAATTTTGATGGGACCCAACAGGTTACCTAGTTTGATTATCTTTATACCTTGTTCACCACTGAACTTTCTGGGTAGTACTTGCTAGTGCTATATGTGGTTTTGGGTATGGAGATACACCATTCATGATTATACTTTTGTTATCAGTTGTTATTTATGGTTCATGTTAAGATCATTATGTTAATTGGAACATGGAGCGACCACCCGGGAAAACAGTGCTACCACAAGGGAGGAATGGGACCCCTTGGCTGATTAATTAGGAAAGCTAGTGGAAGACTACCTTACCCGAAAGGGGCAAGGGCAGTAGGGGAGAGGTCAGTGCGGGGAGGCCCTCGGGAGGATTTTGCTGCGATGGCGGTCCTGCAAGGGATTCCTGTACTGGATCTTTCTATAAACTGTAGCGGGTTTTCGGAAGCTAGTGGAACTTTGTAAAGGCCTCGTAGTGGATCCCTAGCCATTCACCTCGGAAGTGTCTAAGGGCCTTGCAAACCCTGGCGACATGGGATACACGACTTGTGGGTAAAGATGCGCAACCTCTGCAGAGTGTAAAACTGGTATACTAGCCGTGCTCACGGTCATGAGCAGCTCGGACCCTCACATGGTTAATTTATGAAACTAAATTCAATTTGTCATATGTATTGCATGGCAGGTGGTGTTGTTACTTTTGTTCTATTACTTAATTGGGTTTGGTATTTACTTATATTTAGTAACTGCTAATAAAATTTTGACTAACTTTAAAAGCAATGCTCAGCTCTAACCATCTTCTTTGGCGAGTTCATGCACATTATTCCCCACAACTTGTTGAGCGATGAACGTATGTGAGCTCACTCTTGCTGTCTCACATACACCACAGGTCAAGACCAGGTACTGCAGGATGATGCTTATGGAGGATGCTGTGAAGAGTTCATGAGAGATCTAGGCCGTCGTCTCCCAGTCAACTTTGGGTTGCTGGACCGTTGTCTCCTTATAATGTAATTATTTATTTTGTATAGAACTCCTGTTATATATAAAGATGTGACATTCGATCCTGTGCCACTATACATCATATGTGTGAGACTTGGTCCCAGCATACCTGGTGTTTATGTTCGCGCCCGGGTCTTGGTGCCCCCGAAATCCGGGTGTGACAAGGAGCCTTCGACAACGGAAAATCCAGCTAAGCTGAAAAAACGGAGGATTATCCAAGTGGCCGATGTTATTCATCAGACACCGCCGCCGGCATCAGCGCTAAAAATACCAATTACTGAAGGCGCGGGCGCCGCTGAAAACGTCGGTGCTGCCGAAGATGCAACCACCGAAGCCGAGGGTGCCGAAGCCGAAACCGCCGAAGGTTCTGATCTAGAAACCACACTTGGTGATATTGATAACATGCTTCTGAAAATGGCTGAGGAAGAAGCTGCTGCGGCCGCGGAGGACACAACAATTGAGAAAGGAAAAGAGCAAATTGAAGATACTTTGGAAGAGGAAAACTTCAATTTTCAAGATATACTAGGGCAAGAGTTATTAGAAACTGAAAAAGAAGAACTGAAGAAATATGTTGTATCCTGTGGGTACAAACCAGGGGCTTTGCTATTTGGCGGAGTCAATGAAGGGAAATTAAGGTGCCTTCGGAATCGAACTGAGGCGAAGGTCGTTAGGACTTTCTCGAAGAATGTTGGCCTGCCGAAGATTGAGGCAGACCTCTGCAGGTACCGGCGACAGCATATCGCCGGTAGCCTGTTCTATGCTAATTTTAAGGTAAAACTCTTAACTTTTTATTATTTTAATTAAGATGTTTTCTGACAAAAGTTGTTTTGGCAGAGTATCTTACTAAGTAAAGTGCTGAGGATGCAACAAGATCTCGAAGACGAGGAAAACGAAGCTACAATTAAAGATCTAGAAAATAAAGTCAAAGATCACAAAACTGCTTTGGAGAAAAAGGACTTCGTCATTCAAGATCTAGAAAATACAGTCAAAGAACACGAAGCAGCTTTGGAGAAAAAAGACTTTGTCATCCACTCTATAGAGGGTTCGCTGTCAGAAGCTCAAGCCGAAATTGACAGATTAAACAACAAATTACTCAAAAAATCAGAAAAATCTGAGCAAGAAAAGAAGAACCTTGAAACAAACCTCAAAACAAAAATTGAGAAGAGTTCAAATTTGCAGAAATCACTGAAGGAGCTTCAGGATAAATGTTTAAACTTCGGCAACCGATGCGTGTAGTGGATGAAGGATTTCTTTCACTCAGTTGGAGCCAGCTCTGATAAGTTTGCACCTTCAGTTGAAAACCTGCCAAGCACCTTTGAATATATTGAGGGCGAAGTTGATGCGCTTGACGAAGTTATCGCTGGGCTTGCCGATTTCTGCGCCCTGTTAGCTTCTCGGGGCACAGCTACTGCTTTCCTGAAGAGTGGCTGCACGCACGGGAAAATTGTTAATAAGCCAAACTTTAGTTTGTCAGCAGCAGATTTGATTGACATCCCTAGCCTAGCTCGAAGCATAGGAAACAGGTTTATGACTCAAATTTGGATAAACGGCGGGCGAAAAATGGCTGGTGACGAAGCTCGAAGCCACCTTAAGCCAGTGAGAAACTTATACTTGTTACTTTTACCTTCTCCTTGAACTCTGCACTTTTCTCATTTTATTTTAATATGTACAGGATGATGAGGCTAAAGAATGACGAGCTGAAACCTTGACAAATTTTATGACATCTGGGAAAATTTTTCACTGACATCTGGGAAAATGGCGGTCGAGAGATGGCTCAGGAAATCATAAGGAGAAGTGAAAAAGTTATTCACGATGCTAGAAAAGTGGCAGAGGCCGCTGAGAAAAGTGCGGGTCTCGAGAGGCAGATAGGTATTGATTAGTAACTTTTGACTTTATGTTGTAATTTTATGACTTCGGACTTATTTACACTTTGTAACACAGCCGTACAAGCTCCTCCCCCAGAGCCCGCCGATCCATTAGCGGACCCCAAAGCAAAGGGGGATGATGAGATTAGAAAAATGGCCGAAGCTATTATGGATAAAGTTGTTGATCAACTACTAAACGAAGCTGCAGAAGTAGTTTTACGAGAAGATTAGCTGTTATTGTAAAGACATTTGGAATGTAAGACTTGCTGGATAATATGTGTAATATTTTGTAATTTTGAATGTAATATATAAGTTTTTTATGATTCAACTCTTTACGATGCATGACACTTTACGTACATACCGTTTTTGAGCCTTCAGCGAAAAAACACCTTCCCTTCTTTTCATGCTTCGTGAAGAATATTCATACTTTCATAAAAACATCAATCCTCGTAAAAAATATTATGCCTTGTAAGCAATAGGTCTTTCCACTTTTAGAGTTTGACAAAGGTATGCTTCTTCAATAATTATTTTGTGCCTTGGCATTGCTTCTTCGAAACAATCTCCAAAGATCAACATTGAACCCCCTTCTTGCGTCATTGATGCAATATGATGTATGATGTTATGCTATGCAAATGATGTGATGATGTGATGTTATGCAAAATGATATTTGTGCCGAAGATCAGCGCTGACTTTTCGCTGTAAGCCTCCCTTAGGAGCTTCTTCGCCTTTTACTTCGGCGGTATCAGCGTTTATTTTTCGCTGTAAGCCTCCCTTAGGAGCTTCTTCGCCTTTTACTTCGGCGGTATCAGCGTTTATTTTTCGCTGTAAGCCTCCCTTAGGAGATTCTTCGCCTTTTACTTCGGCGGTATCAGTGTTTATTTTTCGCTGTAAGCTCTGCATTCCCTTTGGAACGACTTTTGAGCAGAAAACTTACACTGCGCTCCCTGAGGAACGACTTTTTGTTGCTTCGAGAGACGTACACTGCGTTCCTTAGAACGACTTTTTATTGCCTCGGCAAAACTTGTAATGTGATTATGAACCCCGCTCCCTCTTGAGAGCAACTTTCGAGCTTCGCCAATTTTTTAGATTTCGTGAGTCTGTAAAAGAGATATATTCATTATGATAATGACAAAGTTATTACAAGAAATTGAAAACAACAAAAGAACTGAATTTTTGATGATTGTTCTTTATTGAAAAGGAAAATGATGACAAATGTAAAGGCTGTTTCTGAGGTAGGATATTTCTTAGTAGATGTGCTTTGATTCTGGCACAATACTATTGACTGTGCGAGCTTTAGACTGCTCCCTAAAGTCTCTCTGCTGGTGACTGTGTTGGCTCCTTTCTGGCTGCTGGCCTTGGGGATAAGCAGGTTGCATTGGTGGTGGAGGTGGGGGCTGTTGCCAAGATGCCTGAGGTTGGCTTGCCGAAGCAACAGAAGCTGCAGGATGGTTGCCAACATATTCTGGAATGTATGGTGAATGATACGAAGCAGTATGCATGACCTACTTCGGCTGACTCTGTTGGGCTGCAGCTTCTGCTATCTCTTTCTGTTTTTGAATGGTGACATGGCACATCCTGGTGGTATGGCCCTTGTCCTCTCCGCAGAATAGGCAGTAAATTTTCCTGGGTTGATCCCCAAACCTTCCTCCGAAGCCCCTAGCGCCTCTGCCCCTTGGAGCTGGGGGCCGAGGGTAACTCTGTTGTTGCCCCGAAGCCTGAGAAGAATATTGTGGCCTCTGTTGCTAGGTTCCCCTATCGTCATTCTGAGTAGAATGAATTGATCTGACATGCCTGGGGTGAATTCTCCCTCCGAAGCCCCTGGTCATCTCGGAGAACCTGTAAGCTTCCTCCCTTCTCTGTCGAAAGTCATTGTCAGCGCGGATGTACTCATCCATCTTCTGAAGCAGTTTCTCTAGGGTCTGAGGGGGTTTCCTGGCGAAGTATTGGGCTGAAGGTCCTGGCCGAAGCCCCTTGATCATGGCCTCAATGACAATTTCATTGGGCACTATTGGCGCTTGTGCCCTTAGTCGCAAGAACCTTCGGACATACGCCTGGAGGTATTCTTCCTGGTCTTGGGTGCACTGGAACAAGGCTTGAGCCGTGACTGGCTTCGTCTGAAATCCTTGGAAACTGGTAATTAACATGTCCTTCAGCTTCTGCCATGACGTAATTGTTCCTGACCGAAGAGAGGAGTACCAAGTTTGTGCAACATTTTTGACTGCCATGACGAAGGATTTCGCCATGACTGCAGTGTTGCCACCATACGAAGATATTGTTGCTTCGTAACTCATCAGAAATTGCTTCGGATCTGAGTGTCCATCATACATTGGGAGCTGGGGTGGTTTGTAAGATGGTGGCCAAGGTGTAGCCTGCAGCTCAGCTGGCAGAGAAGAAGCATCATCAAAAGCAAAATTTCCATGATGGAAATCATCATACCAGTCATCCTCGTTGATGAAGCCCTCTTGGTGAAGCTCTCTGTACTGGGGCCTTCGGTTCTGTTCATCTTGAGTGAGACGACGAACCTCTTCAGAGGCTTCGTCTATCTGCCTTTGTAGGTCAGCTAGCCGGGCCATCTTTTCTTTCTTCCTTTGCACCTGTTGATGCAGCATCTCCATATTTATGATTTCTTGGTCCAAGTCATCCTCTTGGGGTGTTGGACTAGTGGCCTTCCTCTTCTGGCTTCGGGCCTCTCGAAGAGAAAGGGTATCTTGGTTCGGGTCCAGTGGCTGTAGAGCACCAGCCCCTGTCGCTGAAGCTTTCTTTAGCAGCATGATGAAGGTCGATGCTTGCCCGAAGGTGGTCGAAGCTCAAAAGGTGGAAGTGAGTTCACCGGAGGTGGGCACCAATGTTGGGGACTTGTTCTCAAATGCTATAAGTTAAGAACAAGGCAACACAAAAATAGCTTAATGGTTAACACCTTTCGTCCTTCGAAGCGTTATTTACCTAAGGATATAACAATCTTCAGATGAAGGTCATGAAGGACATACCTTCATCACAACAGTGTATATTAATGGAAGACGAAGCATATGAAACATAAGAAATAACACGAATAATCATATGACATCGTTTATATATTGTTTTTTATATAATCATGAATGGATAAGAACAATATTGAGTTACATTTGTACCTTCGGCTTGAAGGAAAGTACAAGCGTGATGCAAAAGCGAATGCCAAGTCAGCGTGAACAGTACGGGAGTACTGTTCACCTATTTATAGGCATGGGTCGCAGCCCATGTAAAATTACATCCAGGTCCTTTGCTTTTGATAACAACTCTATAATAATCTATTGAGGTCTAGATAGTCTTTTCTTTATAAGTCGGTTTCTCCTCTCCGCTATCATGCCGAAGCTTCCTTGCGCACAGCTTCGGCTCTGCTCCATCCTTCGTTCTCTTTGTGTTTCTTCGTACAACAATTGTCTGAAGAGTCCATGTCCGAAGGTACCTGTTGGAACTTGCTCTCCTGGGCAAGTTAATCCAACGGGGGAGCAAAAACAGTGTAAGCAAGGTTTCAACTCGAGATGGCAATAGCTCTGTTGAAAATCTAGCCTCTCAAGGGCACTGTACGAGGGTATTTATAGGTGCCTGAGTGCCCAACGTCTCGATGCAAAGACGCTTGTACCCTCAAGCCTCTGGACTATCCTCGGAATATTCCCATAAAGCAGGGTTACAGACTGTAATTACAGGGAAACCTTTACAAATTAGGCCCGTAACGCGCAGCGGCCACGCAGGGCCTGCTATAATGGACCAGATCACACGTGGGCCTCCATGTTGGACGAGATCGCGGGATGGGACGACTTCGCCGTAGGCCTTCGTCTTCCGATGCGTGGGACGAAGGGTAGAGTCTGCCAGTTGTCTTGTCTCCGTTGTTGCAGCGAGTCCGGCGAAGGCATCGAGCGAAGGGTGGCGTCTTCGCCTTCGCCCCAACATTTGCCCTCTGAGGGACAAGTTCGACTAAGTCATCTGGTGCTGAAGGCGTCGCTAGATGGTGGAGACGCTGCCCTCGCTCGAAGTGGTTCCGAGGGGGTTTTTGACATCACCGTTGATTGACACCGCACTGTTGGATTGCGGGTTTCCCGAAGCGTCACGCCCCGTGTATAAAAAGGGGGTGGGGCGGCGCGGATTGAAATTTACCTTTCTGCGCGCCGCTAAAACCCTAGCCTCCCTTTTTCAAACTGCTCGCCTGCTCGTCTGCCCTCCTTGCTCCTGTTCGCCAGAGAACTAGCCCGCGTGAAGCAGACCGCGCGCCACCGTCGACGGTACGTAGCCATGTCGTCTTCCTCCTCGTCTGTTGCGACCACGCCGACGGCCGAGATGCCTTCCAAGGATCTCTCGGGCGGTGTGGCGGCGGCGGAATTGCGATCGGGTGATACGGTGGAATTCGGTGTTTCGCGGATATCGTCGGGCTGCGTGCAAGATATGCAACGGTTGGGGTATTTTAGCGGCGGGGTCGGGCGTGTGCCGGGGGCAGAGGAGATTCCTGAGCCTGAGGGTGAATTGGTTGTGTTTGAGGCATTTTTCATTGCCGGCCTTCGTCTGCCTGCGCATCGTTTCGTGTCGGAGGTTCTGCAGAAGTTCGGGGTCTAGATTCATCAGCTGACACCGAACGCTGTGGTGGCATTAGCGAAGTATGTCTGGGCGACAACGTCATATGGCGGTCAGCCCTCGGTGGAAGTCTTCGCCAAGCACTACTGTCTACACTGGCAAAAGAGAAGAATTGGACATAAGATTGCACAATTCGGATCGTGCACTTTCACGCCGAAGTTCGGGAAGACTTCGATGGAGGTTGTGGAGCTGGTCCCCTGTGCCCGAAATAAGTGGGGCAACTGGTGGGACTACTGGTTCTATGTTACGGAGGCTGAAGTTGAAGATCAACCTGGGCTCCCTGCTGCCATCATGTGTTCTCATTATTATGAGGCATACCCGCCGTTTGAAGTGGCGGAGGGTGATGAGAGTGAAAAGGCCCTTTGGATCGCTGCCCATAGGAGTAGCGGACGTGATCTGGTTGAGGAATTCATAGGGTATGGGGTGTGGCCCCTGGCGCATGGATGGACGCTGGGCGAAGTATGCCCTCGCGAGATGCCCTCCCTGGGTGGGCGGAAAGTGCGAAGTCCGCTTTTTGCTTTGGATGTGCGAGGGCGGGATCATGCCGCGGTTGTGCGTGAGGCGGAGGATGGTGTGGTGCGAATTGTTGGTCGCTACGTGCCGAGGACGGAGGCCCAGCAGAGCTGGGACATACGTGGATCCAACGACCGCCTGAACAGGGTTTTTGAGTTGAATGGTTTGTCATATGGCGGTTATCCTGGAGTAGACGTTGCCAACCACCGGGGGAAGAAACCAGCGGCAGTGATCGAAGACGACCCCGCGCCGGAGGCCGCTCCATCCACTAAGAAGAGGAAGCTAGGTACTGCGGTGGGAAAACTGGGGGTCTCCGATAGTTTTTCTATGGAGTTGATGAGGACATGCGCGGCCCCTAGGGGAAGGATGTCTTCGCTCGAGCTTCAGGAGTCTTCGGCGCGGATGCTGGAGGTTACCGGGGGTCGATGGCCCAAGAATGTTCCTATCCCCCGCGCGGCTGGCGAAGACTTTTTTACATCTCGCATGGCTCATGACTTGAGAGTGTTTCCTTACGGATGGAATATTGCTGCTGTTGTGTCGACAGTGATGAACAAAGATCGCCAGGATGCTGCGCAGAAGCGCCGGGCGGTCGTCAGGCTCCCTGAGGCTATGCCGAAGAGAGCGTGGGGGAGTGCGAAGGCTGCCGTCCCCGGTAGGAGCCAGCCTTCGCTGCCTGCGAAGCCGGCCGTGCCTAGATCTAGCAAGTTGCCGGAGAGCGCGAGGGCGGCCGGCGCTGGCGGGACCAAGTCCGCCCCGGAAGGAGCTGCGAAGGTCCGGGAGCAGCCTTCACCGGGGAAACGTGTTGCCGACTTCGGCACAAATATTAGCGTGGACGACTATCTCGTTGGTAAGTTTTTTTTGATCGATGTTACGTTGCAGGGTCAGGCGAAGGGCAACTTGTTGCCGTCTCGCCTGCGGTGGCGGCCGCGGCGTCTACCGCGGTTTTTGGGGTGAAAGGTGGCGCTTTCAGCACTGGCGGCGAGGTCTCAGCGGCTACTGTTGTCAAGGACGAAGCGGGCAATGTGTCTCGCTGGCTGCGGGAGGCGTCGCTGCAGCTGACGCAGCAGCTGAATCAAGTGAGTTGAGGTAGGCTTCGTTGTGTGCCGCTTTCATGGTGATTGTGGTCTCATGCGTGTCTATTAGGCGGCCGACTTCGCCGATCGCGTGGCGTCGGGCGCCCTTACGGCGGACGTGGCTGCCGAAGTCGAGAGACTTCGAGCGCAGCACGCGGACGCCGTCCAGGAAAAATCGGCTGCGGAGAGCAAAAGCCGCAGGCTGGCGGAGAGGGTGGCCGCCCTGGAGGGCGAGAGGACGGACCTCCGGCGCCAGCTGGTGGAGGAAAGGAGGGAGGCCAACCAGGCCATCACCAAGGCGCAGATGGCGCAGGCGGAGGCCAAGTTGGCGAGGGCGGAGGAGAGTCTCGCCAGCCAGCGCGCCGAGGAATGGGAGGCGCGGTTCAACGCTCTGTAGGCCCGCATGGAGAGGGCCGAGGCCTCTACTCACGCGGAAGTTGAGCGGACGCGCAAACAGCTCGTGGACTCATACCGCGAGCTGGGTGCACGGACTGCTGACTTCGAGGTGCCCGACCGAGAGGCGGGCCTTCGCTTCCTTGAGTGGCTGCAAGAGGAATTGTTAGCGCTCCCGACCATCATGGAGGGCTTCATGTCCTTTGCCTCCCTCGTCACCTGCGAGGGGGCCGTGAATGCGCTGTCCCGCGAGGGGTGCAGTCACTATGAGGGCTTCGACCGATCCGATGAAGACTTCGGGCGCGAAATAAGGTCGAAGACCCTGTGGTGAAGGACGCCGCGGGGCCCCTCTTCGACCGGATGTGGGGCCCCCATGGTCGGGAAGCGGTTAGGGAACGGGCTGACCGGGCGAGGGATCAGGTAAAGTTTGTGTTTTGTTTTGTGTTGTTGAATGTGGGTATACGCGGGTGTGCTGTGTTGTAGATGGCGCGTGCTGAGGACGTGGAGGACTTTGGACATTTGAACAGTGTGTTGCCCGAAGCAGAGGTCAACCCGGTGGTGGCCGAGGCTGAGGTCGACCCGGCGCCGCTCTCGGAGATCGGTGAAGGTTCCCATGCTGCCCCTGCGTCTACTGTGTCTGGTGGAGGCTCGCCGCCAGCCACCGTGCCGATGGCGGAGGATCCCCCGAAGGCGGCGACGGAGCCAGCAACGGAAGATCCTGTGGCGGCAGCTAGGTCTTCGTAGGTGTCTTAGTGGGTGTGGGGTAGTTAGGGAATTTTGTCTATGTTACTGAACCTTGGTTGCTGTGCAGGTTCAGGATTTTGGGCCTGCGCACGCAACCGCTACTGCTAATTTTGTGACAGCTTCGACCGTGGTCGCTGGAAATGAATCGGATGAGTCTACGTCTAAGTTTTCTGAGGTTGATGACTCTGGGAGTTCGGTTGTATGGACGGAAGAGTCTTCGGATGAGGGCTTGGATTATTTTGTGGCCTTGGATGTGGCTGAGGCGGAGGCTACTCCGTGTGTTACAGATGCCGAAGTTTTGCCTGGTTCGAGTGTTGGGCGTAGGCGGTGAAGGGCGGTGGCGAAGCGTAGAGTGAGTGAGTTGGATGGTAGTCGGCTTCGTGTGGGCAGGGCTGGTAGGCAGGAATTGTTGTCCTTGCCGGTTGGGGCGAGTATAGGTGAGGGGGAGTTGCGAAGTCTTTTTGAGGGCGAGGAGCTGAGGATAATGCTTTTTAACTATAGGGAGATGGGAATTATTCCGAAGGTTGAACCAATGTAAGGTGTAATGCCCTCGCTGTACGCGTGTAGCTATGGTTTGTATGATGAGCCTGTGTGCCTTCGCGCATCTGGCTATGTTCATGGTGCGTTGCGCACTTGGTCTAGCACGTTTATTATGTTGGTCTGGCTGTGCCTGTAGGCTTTTGCACTGATGTACTGCGCCTTCGAATTTTTTGCGCTCGTTGTGCTAGTCTGGTCGCGTCCTTAGGCAACTTTTGCACAGATGGTCTTCTGAAGAAGACTTCGATTTTGCGCACTTATTATGCTAATTCGGCTGCACCCTTAGGCGACTTTTGCACGAATAGTCTTTTGAAGAAGACTTCGATTTTGCGCACTTGTTGTGCTAGTCCGGCTGCACCCTTGGGCGACTTTTGCACGGATAGTCTTCGATTTTTCGCACTTGTTGTGCTAGTCCGGCTGCACCCTTAGGCGACTTTTGCACGGATAGTCTTTTGAAGAAGACTTCAATTTTGCGCACTTGTTGTGCTAGTCTGGCTGCACCCTTAGGCGACTTTTGCGTGGACTGTCGCACACGAAGGTAGCCAGCGCTGCCCTTCGCGGTGACTTTTGTGTTGGTCGAATGCCGAAGACCGTTGATGCGGTCTTTTTCGACGTAATTTTTGCGGGGGATTTTTTGCGTGTATATTACATGGCTCCGCCTTGTTAAAAACCTCACCCCCGGGAGGAAAAGAGTGCGGGCCGGTATAGAACTGTTTTGCGGATTACAAGGGCGAAGTAGCCCTGAGGAGTTAAACAAAAAACTTGCGAAGATTATCAATGTTCCAAGAATGTTCTAAGTCTTCACCGGATGGCGTTGTGAGCCTGTACGCGCTGGGGGACGCCTTCGTCTTGACGATGAAGGGGTCCTCCCACTTTGGCTCCAACTTGCCTCGGGACTCTGTCCGAGCTGTCCGGACAAGTATGAGGTCTCCTTCACTGAATTCCCTCAGGATGACCGTGTGGTCGCGCCATGCTTTTGTTTGAGCTTGGTATTTGTTTAGAGCCTGTAGGGCGAGGACGCGGTCTCCGTCGATGAGGTCCTTCGAAGTAGGCTCGTCTACGTCGGGGACGGCCGACGCGACTGTCCGCGGTGACCCATGTTTTATTTCTTGCAGAGTCATAGCCTCCGATCCGTATAGAAGGCGAAAAGGGGTGAACCCAGTCGCCTTGCACTCAGTCGTGTTCAGCGCCCAGACCACTTCAGGTAACAGGTCTAGCCACTTGCCTTTTTGTCGTCGAGGAGCATTTTCTTGACGGCTCTGAAAATTTTACCGTTGGCGCGTTCCACGACTCCGTTGGATTGCGGGTGGTATACTGAGGCGAAGGCAAGCTTGGTGCCGATGGAGAAGCAGAAATCCTTGAAGTCTTGGCTGTCAAATTGCTTGCCATTGTCGACTGTGAGTTCGGACGGGACTCCAAAGCGGCAAACAATATTTTGCCAGAAGAATTTCTGGGCAGTCTTCGATGTTATCGTGGATACAACCCTCGCCTCAATCCATTTGGTAAAATACTCAACGGCGACGAAGGTGAACTTGAGGTTTCCCTGAGCCGTGGGCAGGGGCCCGACAATGTCTAGGCCCCAGCGCTGAAGAGGCCACGTGTGGGCAATTAGCTTCGTGAATTGCGAAGGGCTTCCCGAGCATGGAGAAATTTCTGGCAGGCTTCGCAGGATCTTGTGACCTGATTTGCGGCGCAAATCATGGCGGGCCAGTAGAAACCTTGACGAATCACCTTTGCAGCTAGGGCCCTAGGCCCTGCGTGAGATCCGCAAGTCCCGCTGTGGACTTCGCGCAGAATTTGGACACCTTCGGTCTCGGTGACACACTTAAGCATCGGTTGACTGACCCCCTTCTTGTAAAGTTGGCCTTCGACAAGCGCGAAGTCCCGGCTGCGGTGTTTGAGGCGCTTGGCCTCATTGATGTCAGTTGGATGATAGTACCCTTGCAGGAATAGGGTTATTGGTGCCCGCCAGTCTTCAGTCATGATGAGGTTGACTATGCGGTGGTCCTCGTTGTCATTGGTTATTTGGAGCCCCTCTAGGCTGCGGACGGCTGGCGTGCCGATGACGTGGTAGAATACGTCGAAGGGCAGGGCCTCGCCCCTGGCGGCTGCCTTGGCCAATGCGTCGGCCTCCTCATTCTTGGCTAGGTCCACATGCTGCAACGTAAAACCCTTGAATTGTCTTTCGAGGGTGCGAATGGTCGTGAGGTACTGCATGAGTGCGGGGTCCTTCGCTGCATAGTCTTTTTTGACCTGGCCGGCGACTACCTTGGAGTCTGTTCTAATGATGCAGGTGGTGACACCGAGTGCCCTTAGCTTGCGAAGGCCGAGGATGACGGCCTCGTATTCTGCTATGTTGTTGGTGCACCTATCAGACTCCAAAGCAAAGCTGAGGCGCGCTGCGTATCTGTGCTTGATCCCGGTGGGTGAGGTAATGACCGCAGCGGCGCCTGCCCCCGCATGGCACCATGCGCTGTCGCAATGGATTGTCCACACTTTTTCTGTGGACGGGTCCGGCTGTGTTATTGGCCCAGTCCAGTCGACGACGAAGTCTGCCAGGACTTGTGATTTGATGGCTGTCCTGGGTTCAAATGTGATGTGGTAGCCAGAGAGTTCGGCTGCCCATTTGGCAATCCGTACTGATGCCTCCGGGTTTCTAAACTGTTCGCCGAGTCCTCTATCTGAGGTGACCCGGACCTTGAATGCCTCGAAATAATGGCGCAATTTGCGCGAGGCCATCACGACTGCATAGGCGATCTTTTCCAGTTCTGTCATATTACATTTTGATGTTGTGAGCACTTCAGAGACGTAATAAACTAGACATTGCCTGATCGTGCCCTCTCTGGTCTGTTCTTGAACCAGTGCTGCGCTGACCGCATGTGGCGAAGCCGCGACATAGAGCAACAGGGGTAGCGAGGGGTCGGGGCTTGTAAGAATTGCCAATTCCGACAGGTACTGCTTTAACGAAGCGAAGGCCGCCGCTTGCTCTGGTCCCCATGCGAAGTCTTTTGCGTCGCAGAGTGTTTTGAGGAAAGGGAGGCTTCGCTCCGCGGACTTGGAGATGAATCTGTTGAGGGCGGCCAACCTGCCTGTCAGCCGTTGTACTTCTCTGGCTGACTGCGGGGGCGTCATATTGATGATGGCCTGGATCTTGGTTGGATTGGCCTTAATTCCGCGGTGTACACTAGGTAGCCCAAGATTTTCCCCTGGCGAACGCCGAAGACACACTTTTTGGGGTTCAGGCGAAGTTGTGCGTCCCGCATGTTCGCAAATGTTTCGGCGAGGTCAGCCAGGTGGTCTTCCTTGCTTCTGCTGGCGACGACGATGTCGTCCACATATGTGAATATATTTCTGCCGACTTGGCTCTCGAGCACCGTTTTGGTGAGTCGGGAGAAAGTGGACCTGGCGTTCTTAAGTCCCTCTGGCATTCTGATGAAGCAATACGTGCTGAAGGGTGTTATGAAGCTGGTGCTTGCCTTGTCCTCCTCCTTCATGTATATTTGGTGGTAGCCGGAGAAGCAATCAAGGAGTGACATGACTTCGCACCCGGCTGCACTATCGACGATTTTGTCGATCCGAGGCAGCGTGAAGTTGTCCTTGGGGCAGGCCTTGTTAAGACTGGTGAAATCGATGCACATCCGCCATTTGCCGCTCTTCTTCTGCACCATCACTATGTTGGCGAGCCATGTGGGGTAGGCGATTGGCTCGATGAATTTGGCCTCGAGCAGGCGATGCACCTCGGCCTTGGCGGCTTCTGTCTTCTCATCGGACATCTTGCGCAGCCGCTGTTTCTTCGGCCTCACCGAAGGGTTGATTCCTAAGCTGTGCTCGATGATGGAGCGACTGACTCCGACCAGGTCAAGGGCGGACCAGGCGAAGACGTCTTTATTCTTGGACACACAACAGAGGAGTCTCTCCTCGTCATGCGAAGTGAGGTCTTCGCTGATGGTAACCGTCTGCTTGGGCGTTGCCCGGTTGAGGGGGACAGTCTTGGTCCCGTCGTTACTCTGCAGCTGTGCTTTTTCATGTTCTTTGGCGGTTGGACTGGTAGATCCGGGGACCTCGCGTTGGGCCGTGAGGTAGTGTACGTTTCTTTGTCCGGGGACGAAGTCTCTTTCTATGTTACGTGCAAACTGTTGGTTGCCGTAGACTGTGATGGCGCCTTGCGGACCTGGGATCTTCATGCACAGGTACAGTCCGTGGATAGCTGCTTCAAACTTGTTGATGGAGCCCCGGCCCATTATGGCGTTGTACGGGTACACCATGTCGACGATGTCGAACGTGACTTGCTCACTTCGGGCATTGGGTGCTACACCGAAGGAGAGAGGTAAATCTATTTTGCCGACAGGAAAGGTGCCCTTACCGCCGAAGCCGTACAGGGGGTTGTCCGATGGCTTGAGCAGGCTGTGGCTTATGCCCATGCGATCGAAGGCATGGAGGAAGATGATATCCGCCTGGCTGCCATTATCGACTAAGACTTTGTGCAAGTCCCAGCCTGCCACGCTGTAGTTGATAACCATGGCATCGATGTGGGGGGCGCTGCGCAGATCGACGTCTCGGGCGTCGAAAGTCAATGGCACGTGGGACCACTTTGTCTGCACGACTGGACCAGTGATGGCGACGTGATTGATGCTGCGGTAATGGTCCCTCTTCTGTCGCTTTGTGTCGAAGTCGGCGCTAGGCCCCCCAGTGATCATATGAATGACTCCGCGATACGGCTGATCGGCGAAGTCCTCTTGCTTTGGCGCTTGGGGTGATTGGGGTGGTGGATGTTTTGTTGTTGATGGTGTGGAGGTGGGGGTGGGGGAGGTACGATTTGTACCTCCTGGTGGTGTTGGTATGCGTGGTGCGGTGGAAGCGGAGCGGGGTCGTGGTTGTATGGCTGAGGGGGTTGCTGATATGTGTGCGCGACAACTCTAGGGTTGTCGGCTGGTTGCGCCCGTGCCATCATGTCTCTGGTGGCCTTCGTCTCTGGGCAGTCTCCGTGGAACAAGCAGTAAAATCTGCATGGCTGCTGCGCACGCCCCCGGCCTCGACCGCGAGTTCCGTTTCCACGGCCCTGGGGGGATACTCCTGGTGGCGAGGGCCTCGCCAGCGGGGTGCTGGTTGGCGATGTTGTGCACCTGCTGCTGATTGCGGCCGTCCCGGTTGGAGTCTGCCTGCGAGGGCCTTGTCCATGTGCGGCTGGATTGCGGAGGGTCTTTGGGTTTCCTTTGAGACTCGACTTTGCGCTGGTGGAGCTCTTCGGATCTGGTGTATTTTTCAAACAGCTGATACATCTCCTGGAGGTTCCTGGGTGGATCCCTGATACAGTGGCTGTAAAGGACGCCGGCACGAAGGCCGCTGATGGCGTAGTGGATGGCAATCTGGTCATCGACCGAAGGCAGTTGTGATTTGAGGGTCAGAAACTTGCGGTAATACTCCCACAGAGTCTCTCGTTCCAGCTGCTTGTACAGTGAGAGTTCAGCCATGGCATCGGTGTCTGGGCGGTACCCTTGGAAGTTGAGCAAGAATTTGTCCCGGAGACTTCTCCAGGAGTCGATGGACAATGGGGGCAACCTGGTGTACCAGGTGAGGGCTGGGCCTTCGAGGGCAATGATGAATGACTTGGCCATCGTGGCGTCCTCCCCTCCTGATGATGCAACGGTGACTTGATAGCTCATGATGTACTGTGCTGGGTCAGTGTTGCCATTGTACTTGGGATAGGTCCCTGCCCTGAAGTTGGCGGGCCATGGCGTCACTTGCAGATGAGGTGCCAGGGGACTTCGCTCGTCAAGGTAGTTGACGCCTTGGAATGCCGTGGCGTGAGGGATGACGTGTCTGCGCTGAGGGATGAATGGGTCTTCGATTTGTGCGCGCTGTTGGAGGGGTGGGTCATGTTGCAGGCCGAATTGGCCTTCGCTCTGCATGAGCGCGATTTCTTGTTCAAGCTCCTGAGCCTTCTGCTCTTCGTCACGTATCATCTGTCGCACCTTGGCTTGTGCAGACGCATGTTGGCGCTTAGCCTCGAGGATCTCTTTTTGCTTCTGGAGGTTGCGGTTCTTGATGTGCAAGGCGCGCAGCTGTAGCTGCTCTTCGGTCGAAACGCCGATGACTTCGCCGTCCTCGGTGGCATCCGCGCCCTCTGGTGGAGCGAAGCCTGGGGGAAGCTGCGGTTGTCCTCCAGAGCTGCAGGTGCGGAGGCTACCTTCGATAGTGGGTTGTTCGTTGCGCTGCCTCTTGCTGTTTGCGTCGTCTTCGCAGGGCTCTTGAGGGCTGGTGTTGACAAGGGCCTTGCCCTTTTTCTCGGCCAGCAGTGCTGCCTTTGTAGCCTCGTCAGCCTTCGAGGTGGTTCTCTTGGGTGCCATCGCGGGTGGTGTTTTCGTAGCACGAACGGTGGGCGCCAAATGTTGGAACTTGCTCTCCTGGGCAAGTTAATCCAACGGGGGAGCAAAAACAGTGTAAGCAAGGTTTCAACTCGAGATGGCAATAGCTCTGTTGAAAATCCAGCCTCTCAAGGGCACTGTACGGGGGTATTTATAGGTGCCTGAGTGCCCAACGTCTCGATGCAAAGACGCTTGTACCCTCAAGCCTCTGGACTATCCCCAGAATATTCCCATAAAGCAGGGTTACAGACTGTAATTACAGGGAAACCTTTACAAATTAGGCCCGTAACGCGCAGCGGCCACGCAGGGCCTGCTATAATGGGCCGGATCACACGTGGGCCTCCATGTTGGACGAGGTCGCGGGATGGGACGACTTCGCCGTATGCCTTCGTCTTCCGATGCGTGGGACGAAGGGTAGAGTCTGCCAGTTGTCTTGTCTCCGTTGTTGCAGCGAGTCCGGCGAAGGCATCAAGCGAAGGGTGGCGTCTTCGCCTTCGCCCCAACAGTACCTGTTCATGTATTATACTCCAGAAATATTGTTAAATCTCGTTTTTGAGGACCTTCGGAAGCCGAAGGCAATCCTGTTCTTATTGTTCCTGAGGTCACACATTAGCCATAGTTCTCATTGCGACCGTTGCAACTTCATTTTCATCTATATCATCAAGATCGGCTTGCTCTCATGGAGAGCCATTAGTCTCATCAAATACAACATCACTAGTGACTTCAACCAAACCCGAAGATTTGTTGAAGACCCTATTGAAAGGGAAATGTGCCCTTGGGCCATTTCTAAGTATTTTGGTGATTTTATGTCCAACACAAAGTGCCTAAGTGTAAAATGGTGGACAAAGTACAAATCAAGGTTAAAGGTATGTTTCTCAGACTTAGTACATTGTTTTAGTGACTAATGTATTGTGTCTAAGTGCTGGAAACAGGAAAAATCCAATTGAAAATGCCTTGGCTCGAGCAGCCAAGAGTCTGCTCAGTCTGGAGCACCGGACTGTCCGGTGGTGCACCGGACAGTGTCCGGTGCGCCAAGCTGACTCGGGCAAACAGGCTGCTCTCGGGACTTCGACGGTGGTGTACGGCTATAATTCACCGGACTGTCCGGTGGTGCACCGGACTGTCCGGTGGGTCGTTCACAGGCGAACTCGTCGCTCTCGGGAATTCATCGACGACGTACGACTATAATTCACCGGACTGTCCGGTGTGCACCGGACTGTCCGGTGAGCCAACGGTCGGCAGGGCCAACGGTCGGCCGCGCAATCTACGCGGGACACGTGGCCGAGCCAACGGCTAGAAGAAGGCACCGGACTGTCCGGTGGGCACCGGACATGTCCGGTGCGCCAACGGCTCTCAGGCTGCCAACGGTCGACTGCGCCATTTATGGAAAGAAATCGGGCACCGGACAGTGTCCGGTGTGCACCGGACTGTCCGGTGCGCCAGTCGACAGAAGGCAAGATCAGCCTTCCTAGATTGCTCTCAACGGCTCCTAGCTGCCTTGGGGCTATAAAAGGGACCCCTAGGCGCATGGAGGAGCACACCAAGCATTCCTACAACATTCCTAAGCACCAAGACATCAATTTCGTGCCTTTGATTCTTTGCGATAGCAATCAGAGCTCTAGTTGAGTGGTGAACTCATTGAGTTGTGTTGTGAGCTCTCGTTGCGACTTGTGTGCGTGGTGTTGCTGTGATTTCTTGTCTTGAGTGCGTTGCTAATCCCTCCCTTGCTCTGTGCTTCTTTGTGATCTTAAAGTGTAAGGGCGAGAGGCTCCAAGTTGTGGAGATTCCTCGCAAACGGGATTGAGTAAAGCAAGCAAAACACCGTGGTATTCAAGTGGGTCTTTGGACCGCTTGAGAGGGGTTGATTGCAACCCTCGTCCGTTGGGACGCCACAACGTGGAGTAGGCAAGCGTTGGTCTTGGCCGAACCACGGGATAACCACCGTGCCATCTCTGTGATTGATTTCTTGTGGTTATTGTGTTTTGACTCCTCTCTAGCCACTTGGCAATTATTGTGCTAACAATTAACCAAGTTTTGTGGCTTAAGTTTTCAAGTTTCACA
Organism: Zea luxurians; assembly: GCA_029449295.1. Lineage (NCBI taxonomy): Eukaryota > Viridiplantae > Streptophyta > Magnoliopsida > Poales > Poaceae > Zea > Zea luxurians. The sequence goes on along the minus strand of JAOPSE010000004.1, from coordinate 186,471,999 downwards.
GGATCACCTATTCACCCCCCTCTAGGTGCTCTCAATTGGTATCGGAGTCGTTCTCTTCACAAAGGGACTAACCGCCCGAAGAGATGGATCCTAAGGGGAAGGGTGTCGTGATCAACGATAAAGAGAAGGAATCCTTCGTCAACGAGCCGAAGGACGACAAGCCTACTGACTCCGGCTCGGGCCATAGACGGAAAGAAGGGAAGAAGAAGAATACGAGGCGCATCAAGGAGATCGTCTACTACGACGACAGCGATGAGTCTACTTCCTCCCAAAAGGACGACGACCACAACGACTACGAGAGAAGGAAACCGGTCAATTCGAACTTTTCTTTTGACTACTCTTGTATTCCTCAAAGTGCAAATGCTCATTTATTATCTATTTCAATTGGTAAACCTCCTCATTTTGATGGAGAGGACTACGGATTTTGGAGTCACAAAATGTGTAGTCACTTGTTCTCTCTCCATCCTTGTATATGGGAGATTGTAGAGAGTGGAATGCACTTTGATAGTTTGGATAGTCCCAAGTTCATTAATGAGCAAATTCATAAGAATGCACAAGCTACTTCTGTTCTTCTAGCTTCATTGTGCAGGGATGAATACCACAAAGTGAGCGGCTTGGATAACGCCAAGCAGATCTGGGACACCCTCAAGATTTCACATGAGGGGAACGACGTCACCTTGCTCACCAAGATGGAGTTGGTGGAGGGCAAGCTTGGATGATTTGCGATGATAAGGGGCAAGGAGCCGACACAAACATACAACCGGCTCAAGACCCTTATCAACAAAATAAGGAGCTACGGAAGCACGCGATGGACGGACCACGACGTCGTCCGATTGATGCTAAGGTCCTTTACCGTTCTTGATCCTCATTTGGTGAATAACATTCGTGAGAATCCCAGGTACACCAAAATGTCGCCCGAAGAAGTCCTTGGAAAATTCGTAAGCGGGCGAATGATGATCAAGGAAGCGAGGTAAGTGGACGACGCTCTAAACGGTCCAATCAATGAGCCTCAACCCGTTGCTCTCAAGGCAACAAGGAGCAAGGAGGCGTTACCCAGCAAGGTAGCACAAATTGAGGCCGCCGGACTCAATGATGAAGAGATGGCCCTCATCATCAAAAGATTCAAGACGGCGCTAAAGGGGCGCAAGGGACAGCCAAGCAAGACCAAAACCAAGGGGAAGCGCTCATGCTTCAAATGTGGTAAGCTTGGTCATTTTATTGCTAACTGTCCCGACAATGATAGTGATCAGGATCAAGGGAACAAGAGGGAGAAAAAGAAGAACTATAAGAAGGCAAAGGGCGAGGCACATCTTGGCAAGGAGTGGGATTCAGATTGCTCCTCGTCCGACTCCGACAATGAAGGACTCGCCGCCACCGCCTTCAACAAGTCATCCCTCTTCCCCAACGAGCGTCACACATGCCTTATGGCAAGGGAGAAGAAGGTATTTACTCGAGACTCTACCTATGCTTCTTCAAGTGAGGACGAATCTAGTGATGAGGATGAAATAGATTATTCATGTCTATTTAAGGGCCTAGATAGAACCAAGGTAGATAAAATTAATGAATTGATTGATGCCTTGAATGATAAGAATAGGCTTTTAGAAAAACAAGAAGATTTGTTGTATGAAGAACATGACAAATTTATAGAAGCACAAAAATCTCATGCTTTAGAAGTTAAAAGAAATGAAATGCTTTCTTGTGAATTATCTTCTTGCCATGAGACGATTTCTAGCTTAAGGAGCATTAATGATGATTTGAATGCTAAGTTAGAAATAGCTAGTAAATCAACTACTTGTGTAGAAAATGTTGTTATTTGCAATAGATGTAAAGATTTTGATATTGGTGCTTGTAGTGAACACATAGCTTCTATTGCAAAGTTAAATGATGAACTGGCTAGTCTTAATGCCCAACTTAAGGCTAGCAAAAGTGATTTTGATAAACTAAAATTTGCTAGGGATGCCTACATGATTGGTAGACACCCCTCAATTAAGGATGGGCTTGGCTTCAAGAGGGAAGCCAAGAACTTAACAAGCCATAAGGCTCCCGTCTCCGCCAAGGAGAAAGGGAAGGCCCCTATGGCAAATAGTACTAAAAAGAACCATGCTTTTATGTACAATGATAGAAGACAGTCTCATAGGAGTTGTAATGCTTTTGATTCTCATGCCTATGACTCTTATGCTATGTATGCTTCCAGTTCTTCCTATATGCATGGTAGAGATATGCCTAGGAAAAATATTCATCATGTGCCTAGGAAGAATATTGTTCATGTTCCTAGAAAAGTTATGAATGGTCCCTCTACAATTTATCATGCTTTAAATGCTTCCTTTGCTATTTGTAGAAAGGATAGGAAGATAGTTGCTAGGAAATTAGGGGCAAAATGCAAGGGTGATAAAACTTGCATTTGGGTCCCTAAGGAAATTGTGACTAACCTTGTAGGACCCAACAAGAGTTGGGTACCTAAGACCCAAGCCTAAATTTGCCTTGCAGGTTTATGCATCCGGGGGCTCAAGCTGGATTATCGACAGCGGATGCACAAACCATATGACGGGGGAGAAGAAGATGTTCACCTCCTACGTCAAGAATAAGGATCCCCAAGATTCAATAATATTCGGTGATGGGAACCAAGGCAAGGTGAAAGGTTTAGGCAAGATTGCAATATCCAATGAGCACTCTATCTCTAATGTGTTTTTAGTTGAGTCTCTGGGATATAATTTACTATCTGTCAGTCAATTATGTAATATGGGATATAATTGTCTATTTACAAATGTAGATGTGTCTGTCTTTAGAAGATGTGATGGCTCACTAGCTTTTAAGGGTGTACTAGACGGCAAACTTTATTTAGTTGATTTTGCAAAAGAGGAGGCCGGTCTAGATGCATGCTTAATCGCTAAGACTAGCATGGGCTGGTTGTGGCATCGCCGCTTAGCACATGTGGGGATGAAGAACCTACACAAGCTTCTAAAGGGAGAACACGTGATAGGTTTGACTAACGTGCAATTCGAAAAAGATAGACCTTGTGCAGCTTGTCAAGCAGGTAAACAAGTGGGAGGAGCACATCACAGCAAGAGTGTGATGACCACTTCAAGACCTCTGGAGCTGCTGCATATGGACCTCTTCGAACCCGTCACCTATCTGAGCATAGGAGGAAGTAAGTATGGTCTAGTTATTGTTGATGACTTTTCCCGCTTCACTTGGGTGTTCTTTTTGCAGGATAAGTCTGAAACCCAAGGGACCCTCAAGCGCTTCCTAAGGAGAGCTCAAAATGAGTTTGAGCTCAAGGTGAAGAAGATAAGGAGCGACAACGGGTCCGAATTCAAGAATCTTCAAGTGGAGGAGTTCCTTGAGGAGGAGGGGATCAAGCACGAGTTCTCCGCTCCCTACACACCTCAGCAAAATGGTGTGGTAGAGAGGAAGAACAGGACGCTCATTGATATGGCGAGGACTATGCTTGGAGAGTTCAAGACCCCCGAGTGTTTTTGGTCGGAAGCCATGAACACGGCTTGCCACGCCATTAACAGGGTCTATCTTCATCGCCTCCTCAAGAAGACCTCATACGAGCTGCTAACTGGTAACAAACCCAATGTATCGTACTTTCGTGTATTTGGGAGTAAATGCTACATTCTAGTGAAGAAGGGTAGGAATTCCAAATTTGCTCCCAAAGCTGTACAAGGGTTTTTATTAGGTTATGATTCAAATACAAAGGCGTATAGGGTCTTCAACAAATCATCAGGTTTGGTTGAAGTCTCTAGCGACGTTGTATTTGATGAGACTAATGGCTCTCCAAGAGAGCAAGTTGTTGATCTTGATGATGTAGATGAAGAAGACGTTCCAACGGTCGCGATACGCACCATGGCGATTGGAGATGTACGGCCTCAGGAACAATTGGAGCAAGATCAACCGTCTTCCTCAACTATGGTGCATCCCCCAACCCAAGATGACGAACAGGTACCTCAAGTGGAGGCGCATGATCAAGGGGGAGCCCAGGATGTTCAAGTTGAGGAGGAAGAAGCACCTCAGGCACCTCCAACCCAAGTTCGAGCGACGATCCAAAGGGATCATCCCGTCGACCAAATATTGGGTGATATTAGCAAGGGAGTAACTACTCGCTCGAGATTAGTTAATTTTTGTGAGCATTACTCCTTTGTCTCTTCTATTGAGCCTTTCAGGGTAGAAGAGGCCTTGCTAGATCCGGACTGGGTGTTGGCCATGCAGGAGGAACTCAACAACTTCAAGCGCAATGAAGTTTGGACACTGGTGCCTCGTCCCAAGCAAAATGTTGTGGGAACCAAGTGGGTGTTCCGCAACAAACAGGACGAGCACGAGGTGGTGACGAGGAATAAGGCTCGACTTGTGGCAACAGGTTATGCCCAAGTCGCAGGTTTGGACTTTGAGGAGACGTTTGCTCCTGTGGCTAGGCTAGAAATAATTCATATTTTGCTAGCATATGCCGCTCACCATTCTTTCAGGTTGTACCAAATGGATGTGAAGAGCGCTTTCCTCAACGGGCCGATCAAGGAGGAGATGTACATGGAGCAACCCCCTGGCTTCGAGGATGAACGGTACCCCGACCACGTGTGTAAGCTCTCTAAGGCGCTCTATGGACTTAAGCAAGCCCCAAGAGCATGGTATGAATGCCTTAGAGACTTTTTAATTGCTAATGCTTTCAAGGTTGGGAAAGCCGATCCAACTCCTTTCACGAAGACTTGTGATGGTGATCTTTTTGTGTGCCAAATTTATGTCGATGACATAATATTTGGTTCTACTAACCAAAAGTCTTGTGAAGAGTTTAGCAGGGTGATGACGCAGAAATTCGAGATGTCGATGATGGGCGAGTTGAACTATTTCCTTGGGTTCCAAGTGAAGCAACTCAAGGACGGCACCTTCATCTCCCAAACGAAGTACACGCAAGATTTGCTAAAGCGGTTTGGGATGAAGGACGCCAAGCCCGCAAAGACGCCGATGGGAACTGACGGACACACCGACCTCAACAAAGGAGGTAAGTCCGTTGATCAAAAAGCATACCGGTCCATGATAGGTTCTTTGCTTTATTTATGTGCTAGTAGACCGGATATTATGCTTAGCGTATGCATGTGTGCTAGATTTCAATCCGATCCTAAGGAGTGTCACTTAGTGGCGGTGAAGCGAATTCTTCGATATTTAGTCGCTACGCCTTGCTTCGGGATCTGGTATCCAAAGGGGTCTAACTTTGACTTGATTGGATATTCAGATTCCGACTATGCTGGATGTAAGGTCGATAGGAAGAGTACATCGGGGACGTGCCAATTCTTAGGAAGGTCCCTGGTGTCATGGAACTCTAAGAAACAAACTTCTGTTGCCCTATCCACCGCTGAGGCCGAGTACGTTGCCGCAGGACAGTGTTGCGTGCAACTACTTTGGATGAGGCAAACCCTCCGGGACTTTGGCTACAATCTGAGCAAAGTCCCACTCCTATGTGATAATGAGAGTGCTATCCGAATAGCGGAAAATCCTGTTGAGCACAGCCGCACAAAGCACATTGACATCCGGCATCACTTTTTGAGAGACCACCAGCAAAAGGGAGATATCGAAGTGTTTCATGTTAGCACCGAGAACCAGCTAGCCGATATCTTCACTAAGCCTTTAGATGAAAATACCTTTTGCAGGCTGCGTAGTGAGCTAAATGTCCTAGATTCGGCGGAACTTGGATTGAATTGTAGCATACATGTGTTTATGCCTTTGATCATGTTCATTCTGCATTTTGTTGCTTATTGTGGTGCTCAAGTTGTACAAACACTCCCTGGACCTCACAAGTCCTTTTTGCAAGTGATGCACATATTTAGGGGGAGGTGTGTTACAACTTGACCCTTTGAGACTAACCATATTCTTGAGTTTGGTTGTTTTAGTCTCAAAGGAGGATTGAAAGGGAAAAGGTGGACTTGGACCATGCAAGACTTCCACTGCACTCCGATGAAAAGAGTAACTTTTCCAAGTTCATCTTTATACTCTTATTGCCTTTGTACTCTTATTTGAAGATTTTGGTGAGGCAATGGGGTTAAAGGGCCAAGATTGATCCCGTTTTGGTGCTTGATGCCAAAGGGGGAGAAAATAAAGGCCAAAGCAATAGATGGATCAGCTACCACTTGAGAAATTTTGAAAATAGTAGATTAGAGCTTTTGTTTTGTCAAAACTCTTTTATTGTCTCTTATGTCAAAAGTTGGCCTCTTGTGGGGAGAAGTGTTGATTATGGGAAAAAGGGGGAGTTTTTGAAATCCTTGATCAAATTTCTTTGGAAAACCTCTCTTTATGTCTCTACAAGTGGATTTGACTTAGAGATAGGAATTTGAGTTTGATTTGCAAAAACAAACCAAGTGGTGGCATAGAGTGATCCATATATGTCAAATTTGAATCAAAACAATTTGAGTTCTTATTTGAATTGCTTTTGTACTTGTTCTACTTGCTTTATATTGTGTTGGCATAAATCACCAAAAAGGGGGAGATTGAAAGGGAAATGTGCCCTTGGGCCATTTCTAAGTATTTTGGTGATTTAGTGTCCAACACAAAGTGCCTAAGTGTAAAATGGTGGACAAAGTACAAATCAAGGTTAAAGGTATGTTTCTCAGACTTAGTACATTGTTTTAGTGACTAATGTATTGTGTCTAAGTGCTGGAAACAGGAAAAATCCAATTGAAAATGCCTTGGCTCGAGCAGCCAAGAGTCTGCTCAGTCTGGAGCACCGAACTGTCCGGTGGTGCACCGGACAGTGTCCGGTGCGCCAGGCTGACTCGGGCAAACAGGCTGCTCTCGGGACTTCGACGACGGTGTACGGCTATAATTCACGGACTGTCCGGTGGGTCGTTCACAGGCGAACTCGTCGCTCTCGAGAATTCATCGACGACGTACGGCTATAATTCACCGGACTGTCCGGTGTGCACCGGACTGTCCGGTGAGCCAACGGTCGGCAGGGCCAACGGTCGGCCGCGCAATCTGCGCGGGACACGTGGCCGAGCCAACGGCTAGAAGAAGGCACCAGACTGTCCGGTGTGCACCGGACATGTCCGGTGCGCCAATGGCTCTCAGGCTGCCAACGGTCGACTGCGCCATTTATGGAAAGAAATCGGGCACCGGACAGTGTCCGGTGTGCACCAGACTGTCCGGTGCGCCAGTCGACAGAAGGCAAGATCAGCCTTCCTGGATTGCTCTCAACGGCTCCTAGCTGCCTTGGGGCTATAAAAGGGACCCCCAGGCGCATGGAGGAGCACACCAAGCATTCCTACAACATTCCTAAGCACCAAGACATCAATTCCGCGCCTTTGATTCTTTGTGATAGCAATTAGAGCTCTAGTTGAGTGGTGAACTCATTGAGTTGTGTTGTGAGCTCTCGTTGCGACTTGTGTGCGTGGTGTTGCTGTGATTTCTTGTCTTGAGTGTGTTGCTAATCCCTCCCTTGCTCTGTGCTTCTTTGTGATCTTAAAGTGTAAGGGCGAGAGGCTCCAAGTTGTGGAGATTCCTCGCAAACGGGATTGAGTAAAGCAAGCAAAACACCGTGGTATTCAAGTGGGTCTTTGGACCGCTTGAGAGGGGTTGATTGCAACCCTCGTCCGTTGGGACACCACAACGTGGAGTAGGCAAGCGTTGGTCTTGGCCGAACCACGGGATAATCACCGTGCCATCTCTGTGATTGATTTCTTGTGGTTATTGTGTTTTGACTCCTCTCTAGCCACTTGGCAATTATTGTGCTAACGATTAACCAAGTTTTGTGGCTTAAGTTTTCAAGTTTCACAGGATCACCTATTCACCCCCCCTCTAGGTGCTCTCACCTATATGCCTTTGTATTTGAATCATAACCTAATAAAAACCCTTCTACACATTTGGGAGCAAACTTTGAATGTCTGCCTCTTTTAACTAAGATGTAGCATTTGCTTACAAAGTCACGAAAGTATGACACATTGGGTTTGTTACCGGTTAGAAGCTCGTAGGACGTCTTCTTGAGGTGGCGATGAAGATAGAGTCAGTTTATGGCATGCCAAGCTGTATTTACAGCTTCCGACCAAAACCGCTCAGGCGTCTTATACTCTCCAAGCATTGTCCTCGCCGTGTCGATGAGCGTCCTATTCTTTCTTTCTACTACACCATTTTGCTATGGCATGTAGGGAGAGAATAACTCACGATTGGTGCCTTCCTCCTCAAGATACTCTTCCACTTGAAGGTTCTTGAATTCATATCCATTGTCACTCCTGTTCCTTTTCAGCTTGAGCTCAAACTCATTTTAGGCTCTCCTTAGGAAGCACTTTAGTGTACTATGGGTTTCTGATTTATCCTGCAAAAATAATACCCAAGTGAAGTGGAAAATCATCAATAATTACAAGACCATACTTACTTTCCCTGATGCTAAGATAAGCAACGGGACCGAAGAGATCCATATGGAGGAGGTCCAGTGGTCCTGACATTGTCATCACGTTTTTGCTTGGGTGAGTAGTTCCCACCTGCTTCCCTGCCTGGCATGCTGCACAAGGTCTGTCTTTCTCAAAACAGACATCGGTTAGTCATAACACATGTTCTCCCTTTACAAGCTTATGAAGATTCTTCATTCCAACATGTGCTAGACAGCGGTGCCAAAGCCAGTCCATATTAGTCTTAGTGATTAAACATGCATCTAGATCAGCATTCTCTTTAGTGAAATCAACTAAATAAAGCTTGCCATCTAATACACCTTTAAAAGCTAACGAACCATCACTTGTTCTAAAGACAGATACATCAATATTTGTAAACAAACAATTATAGCCCATATGACATAATTGACTTACATAAAGCAAATTATAGCCAAGCGATTCTACTAATAAAACATTGGAAGTTGAATGCTAGGTAGTAATGGCTATTTTACCCAAACCTTTGACCTTGCCATGATTCCCATCTCCAAAGATGATCGTGTCTTGGGAATCCTTATTCTTGACGTAGCCGGTAAACATTTTCTCCCCCATCATGTGATTTGTGCATCCGCTATCAATAATCCAGCTTGTGCCCCGGATGCATAAACCAGCAAGGCGATTTAAGCTTGGGATTTAGGTACCCAACTATTGTTGGGTCCTACAAGGTTAGTCACATAAGACTTTGAAACCCAAATGCAAGTCTTTCCTCTCTTGCACTTAGGCCCCAAAATTTTAGCAATTACTTTATCATTTTTACAACTTAGTACATATGAAGCATCATAAGTATGATAAAGCATAGTTGGGCCATTAGTTGCATTTCTAGGCTCATGAGAAACAACATGGTGAACATGGCGCCTAGATCTACTCCTACCATGAACATGCGAATAACTTGAAGATGCAAACATGGCATGAGAATTAAAGACAACGTCATGATGTACAGGAAAAAAAACATGATTATAACAACCATCATGATGCACAATATTAGAGGCATTCTTAACATGATCATACAAATAGGCATGGTTCTTTTTGTCATGAAAAGAATGAGAGCTACTCTAGGTGCCTTTCCTTTCTCCTTGATGAGATTGGAAGCCCTTTGGCTTGTTAAGTTCTTGGTTCCCTTTTGGAAACCAAGTCCATCCTTAATAGAGGGATGTCTACCAATGGTGTAGGCACCCCTTACAAACTTTATTTTTCACACTTAGATTTGCAAGTTTTAAGTTTAGCATTAAGATTTGCAATTTCATCATTTAACTTAGAGATAGTGGAAACATGAATATTACAAGCATCAACATCAAAGTCTTTACATCTATTACAAACAGAAACATGTTCCACAAATGAACTAGCAATATCTAATTTTTCTATTCTAGCATTTAAATCAGCGTTTGATCTCTTAAGACTCGAAATAGACTCATGGCAAGAAGACAATTCAGAAGATTGTATTTCATTTTTCTTAGTCTCTAAAGCAATAGATTTTTCAACATTAACAAGTTTGTCATGTTCTTCATAAAGAATATCTTCTTGTTTTCTAACAACCTATCCTTCTCATTAAGGGCATCAATTAATTCATTGATTTTATCCACTTTAAATCTGTTTAAACCCTTAAAGAGATCATTATAGTCTACATCATTATCAGATTCTTTATCAATAGAAGTGTACTTAGGGGTATCTCGAGTACATACCTTCTTCTCCTTAGGCATGAGGCATGCGTGATGCTCGTTGGGTAAGAGGGAGGACTTGTCGAAGGCTGAGACAACAAGTCCCTCATCTTTAGAGTCAGATGAAGCTTCACCATCATGTGCCCACTTACAAATTTTTCAAGATTTTCCTCGGGCATCATCTTAGTGTACCTAGGATGTTCACGAATGAGGTTTACAAGATGAGGATCAATAACGATAAATAACCTTAGAATGAGTCGAACGACATCATGATCCGTCCATCTTGTACTCTCGTAGCTTTGGATTTTGTTCACCAGGAACTTGAGCCTATTGTATGTTTCAGTTGGCTCATCTCCCCTTTTCATGGTGAACCTTCCAAGTTCACTTTCCACCAACTCCATCTTGGTGATCATGGTGGCGTCGTTTCCCTCACGAGAAATCTTAAGGGTGTCCCATATTTGCTTGGCATTGTCCAAGCCGCTGACTTTATTGTACCGATCCATGCATAGAGATGCTAACAAACCAGTAGTAGCTTGGACATTTTTATAAAATTGTTTATTGATAAGTACGGAATTATCACTACTATCAAAATCCATTCCATTTTCCACTATCTCCCAAATACTAGGATGGAGAGAAAATAAATGGCTACGCATTTTATGATTCTAGAAAGAATAATCTTCTCCATCAAAGTGAGGGGTTTTTTCAAGTGGAATAGACAATAAATGGGCATTCGAATTATAAGGGATGCACGAATAATCAAAATAATAGTTTTGATTAACTGTTTTCTTTTTCGACGAAGAGTCTCCATCGTCATCATCCCTTGGTGAAGAAGAGGAGGCGTCGCTGTCGTAGTAGATGATCTTCTTGATGCACCTCTTCTTCTTTCCATCCTTCCTTTTGTTGTTTGAACCTGAGTCGGTGGGCTTGTCACCCGTTGGTTCATCAACATAGAGAGTCTCCTTCTCCTTCTCGTTGATCACCATCTTCTTGCCCTTAGGATCCATCTCTTCGGGTGGTTAGTCCCTTGATGAAGAGAATGACCCTGATACCAATTGAGAGCACCTAGAGGGGGTGAATAGGGGGCGCAATAGCGTGTTTCCCTCGTCTGAGCCAAAACGTCGCAACTGTCATGACACTTCTTGACAAGCTCCCTAGGGTGGATACTCCAAGCGAACGGAAGATCCACCAGGAGATCTAGGATCTTGTTGGCCTTGCTATGCAACAACAAGTTGAGAGCTCCATGTCTCAGCATTGCGAACCACAGACCAGCCGATGCACCGCGTCTACACCAGCAGCGAATGATGACATGTCATGGAAACCCCTCGAGCTCAAAGAAAGTGTGGCACGGGTCCCACCTCACTGGCCCCAAAAGCTGAGTTGAAGCACGTAGATCATGCTTGGTAATGGGACTGTGGGGAGGGGTGTGATGGCTCGAGTGACTTCCGTCGGTACAAACAGCATCACAGATGCCATTTGATCCCGATGGGAACTGAAGCCTAAGCCTGCCACCACCGGGACCTCGGTGTGTCGCACCGGTACAAGGCGCCCACCAATATCGTGAAATATTCGGGAGTGTCGAACCACAACCTTCGGTTGGGAAATTATCGATTGGCGTGCCATGCGGGAGGAGTGGATCACAACGACTTTATAATCCGCAATCTCCCCTTGTACCTGGTAGACTCGGCACGAGCATGGTTAGAAAACTTGAGGCCTAGTTGCATTCAAAATTGGGCCGATGAGAGCACTTGGAAGGGGTGAATAGGTGATCCTGCAAAAATCAACTCTAAACAACACAAACTTGCTTTATAATGAATGTTAGTGAAAGCTAAAACCAAGTTGGTGTGAGTAGAGATGGAAGAGAGGAGAACTCTTCACTTGATTGCTCCTTTGAGATGTGTATCAAACTTAGGGGCAATAATACAAGTAAAATATGAGAACTCTACAAGACAATAATCGCAATAAACTAAATAGACAAAAGACACGACATTTTTATCCCATGGTTCGGCTAGTGCCTACTCCACACTGTGTTGACCTCCTTCGGTCAAGGGTTGCACTCAACCCCTCTCAAGTGATCCAAAGATCAAACTTGAGTACCACGATTTTATTTTTTATATCAAATCTTGTTTGCGAGGAATCTCCGCAAGTTGGAGTCTCTCACGCCTTACACAAATAATCTCAATCAAAACCAGAGTAAGGAAGGAGTAGAAACACACACAAGAACACAATCGCAGCAACAACACACACACAAGTCAAGAAGAGGGCGCAAGAATCAAAACAACAGCTCCTTAGGTCAAGGGTTGCACTCAACCCCTCTCAAGTGATCCAAAGATCAAACTTGAGTACCACGATTTTATTTTTTATATCAAATCCCATTTGTGAGGAATCTCCATAAGTTGGAGTCTCTCACACCTTACACAAATAATCTTAATCAAAACCAGAGTAAGGAAGGATTAGAAACACACACAAGAACACAATCGCAGCAACAACACACACACACAAGCCAAGAAGAGGGTGCAAGAATCAAAACAACAGAGTCACCGCTCAAGAATGCGCTCAAATCTCTATCTAATGAATCGATAACGAGGTCACGAAGTTTAGAAATTGTAGATTGCTCAAAGTGTGCTTGTGTACTGCTCCATGGAGCCTAGGGGTCCTTTTATATCCCCGAGGGACCAAGGAGTCATTTAATCTTCATTTGGAAGGCCCTGGTTGTCTTCTATCCGCGGGTGCACCGGACACTGCATAGTGCGTGATTTATTTCCATCTTTGACCGAGCCGACCGTTGAATCAGCCGACGGAACCTTCAGTCGCCTGGCACATAGGACTGTCCGGTGATGCCTCCCGACCGTTGATCCAGTAGACGGGGCCACTGTTGATCGCACACCATTGGCGTTGGTCGCCTGGCGCACTGGACTATCCGATGAATTATAGCCAGCGAGCCTTAGCACTTTCCCGAGAGTGGCATGTACGACCAGCTGATAGCCTAGGCACGGGACACTGTCCAGTGCACATCAAACAGTCCCGTGCTCCAAGACTGGCACAAGTTTGGCAAATCTTAGCCAAACACCATTTCTCCAAAATGGTTCGACTTGAGAAGTTTCCTAGCACTTAGATAAACAAAGTTAGCAACTAAAACAATTTACTAAGTGCTAGAATCAACCTTGTTCCTTTAATGTAATAGGATTTGCAATATACACCAAATGTACTTTTCCTACCTTGTTCCCTTTTTCTTGAAACATTTCATTTCTCATACGCATAAACCATGATTTCTAGTAGCACTTCACACATAGCATTCCATTTCAGCGCCTAGAAAATATAAATGAATATTTGTATAAAGGAGAAAGTGGATTAGGGAAAAGAAAAGGAAAAAAAGAAAAAAGAAAAACCTTTCTCCCTCTTGGCTGGGCCTATTCTAGCCCGTGATCCCCCTCACTCTCTCTCTCGCGCGCGCCCCCGCCCGGCCCACCTCCCCGCGAGTGCCAGACCGCGTCGTGCTCTCCCCCTCTCTCGCTGTAGCTCGGTCCCACTCGTTAGTCGTGCCCCCCTCTCGCTCTCGCGCGCCCGCTCTCCCTCTGCTAGTGGGGCCCAAATGTTAGCTCCCTCTCCCTCACCGCGCACAGCATCGACGCGATCCCCGCCGGCCAGCGTCCTCCCCCGCTCCGCCATCACTTCCGCGCCAGTGGAGTTAGGCACCGCTTCGTCCTCGCCCACTATGCTCGCACCACCGCACAACATCCCGCCCCGAGTCGTCTCGTCACCGGCACTGTGCGCCGTTATCGCCGGCGTTGTACACCTCGTCGGTGTTCACCATCCCCGCTCCTCCCCTTCCCCGGGCGCTTATAAAAGGGTTGCCCTGAGCCCCTCATCTCTCTACACCAGCCTTGGCCCCTCCTCCTTCCCTCCCCTCGGACTCAATCAAGCTCGGCGTCGCTGCCTTCCTTCACTCTGGTGAGCTCTCCCTCCCCTCTCTAGTGGCTCAGAGTCAAATTAAAGTAGTTCACAAACTTCACCACGAACACAGCGCACCATTCTTTTTCCCATATCGCGCCCCCTGGCCTCGATGGCGACCTCGCCGCCGCGGAAAGCCCGCCACCTCACCATGGACCAGTCGTCCTGAGCCCCCACTGGCCAAATTGACCACACCACTATGACCGCCCACCACTGCTCGTGCTGGCCCACCTACCCGATCGTCGGGAACCGGATCACCGGTAGGAAACCACCATCAAGCCACCGGTGGGTGGACCGTCGTCTCCCCCTGACATCGTTTCCCTCTCCCCTCACTGGCGCATGGGCCCACGCTCACAACGCCGTCTCCGCGCCATGCCCGTTGGTAGGCCGAGATGGGCCGGCTGTCCGCAGGGCCGCGCGCGCGCTCAGCTTGGCTGAAATCCCCCTGGGCCCGTTTAACTGAGAATTCCTTTTCTTTTCCTTTTCTCCCTCATTTTCCCATTTATATATATACACACATGTTGATATTTTATGCACCAAAAATAGTCCAAATATTCTCTAAGTCACAAATAATAATGCTTAGGAACTTGACACACTTTATTAGCAAACAATGTTTGATATACTGTTTATTGCCTGCTTATGCAAAGCGAAGAGGGGTCCGACCCTCCAGAAAACGTAGATCCGAAAGAAGGGCAGGAGCCCGGCCTCCTGGAAATAGAGCTTTTGTGCCAAGAGAGCTTCGACGAAGGCAATTCCATTCTACCCTTGATGCATAAATTACCTACTCTTTCTACCACTACCTAAGTCGGGATATGGGATGGGTTCTATGCATTGTGAGTCGAGTGATAGCCTGCATTAAAGAATACCTTTCGGGTACAAAAATGTGGGTTGGGGCAATGGTTTTTCTAAAAGAGAAATGTTTTCAAAATGCATATGATGAAGGGTATTCACCCTTATCACCAACTGAGTGGGATGATCAGGGACTCCCTGGTTTAGGGGAGGGCATAAGGTGTTGGCTCAGCCGGGTTAGGTGTGAGCATGAATGATTGTCCCTCGTTTAAGGACCAATTTTTCATCCTTCACTACCTATACTAGTACAACCACTCGAGAGTGTATGGGCAGTCACTCAATCTAAACTTGCACAGTCCGAACCCCAGATTATGACGGCTGGGGAGCACCATGAGGATAAAGAAGGGGAATGTTTTGTCCGGTTTGGGCATGGTGGTGGCCTTGTTCCTTCCGGTATAATCGTTAAGGTAAGGACGTGTAAGGAAGGAAAGATCTTCGGTGTCAGATCTCATGGCAGTGAGATCGCAGAGCCGGACTGGTGGGTAAAGTGTACCCCTCTCCGCAGAGTTTGAAAACCTATTCGAATAGTTAGTGTCCACTGGTATGGACGAGTCTGGTGTCACTACCGGAATCAGGTTCTTTCCCGAGTGCCTAAAGCACTCGGCAAAGCCTGAAAAACACTCGGCAAAAGTTTTACCGAGTGTCGCACTCGACAAAGAGGGCTCGGCGAACAGTACATCGGCAAAGGCTTCTTTGCCGAGTACTTTTTCTCGGGCACTCGGCACAGACTTTGCTGAGTGCCAGATGGTACTCGGCAAAAAAGCGACCGCCACAGCGCCGGGGTGACGGAGATGGTGTCTTTACCGAGTGTTCTAGGTGACACTCGGCAAAGAAGTTACCTTTTGCCGAGTGTCTGTCGGCTAGCACTCGGCAAAGAATCCGTCAGCGGGTCCCTTTGTCAGGTTCTTTGCCGAGTGCTCTATATGGCACTCGGCAAAGTGTGCCTCTTTGCCGAGTGCCAGAGCCCTGCCACTTGGCAAAGAAACTATACCGGTGCCCAGGTCTTGGTTATTTGCCGAGTGCTATGGCCCTGACACTCGGCAAAGGCTCTCTTTGTCGAGTGTAACACTCGGCAAAGTGACCAGTACACACCTTTTTTATTTGTTTTTTCTATTCCATCTAGACAAACAGAAGATACACCACATATATACATCACATATATTATCACATATATACATCATAGATATCATCACAGACATAAGTATCCAACACAAACATTAATATACAAGTTCTCAACACAAACATAAGTATCAACACAAGTTCAGAAGTATCAAAACATAAGTCTCAAGCTCTGACATAAGTATTCAACACAAGTTCTAAAGTCTGAACACTAAAAACATAACTCTCATCGAGGTGGGTGGTTGGATTAGTGTTGCGATGGGCTGGGCGGTTCATGAGGGTTGTTGGATGCCGCCCCAGATTGGCCCTGCACAGATTAGAGATTGCATGTGTTATACCAAATTCATTACCAACATCTAACTATAATTTTGATACTCATGGGAGTATGGAACAAAGCAGGGTCAATTGTAGGGAACAATGGAGGTGGCGGAGCGAAACCCTGTGCAGCGCCAAGGCTCTGCATGTATTGGAACATCTTCGCCATCCTCTGTTGATATGCCAGGCGAGCCGCCCGCTCTGCCATCATCCTCGCCTCCATCTCGTGACATTATCGCCTCTCTTCTTCTAGCTGGGTCTGTAATATTACAAGCCAACGTTGTAGTAACTCAAAGAGAAGGTATATAACTCAAGGAATGACGAGTTACAGAAGCACTAACCTCGAGTTGCTGTATGTGATGCTGTGAGCTGTCGTGCCGAGGTCATATGGCTAGACTCGAGCCCGTGCTCCTTGCTCGCACTTGAGACAGAGTGGGAGTGGACGACGAGTCGATTGCCCCGTCGGCAATCTAGAACCGCCCATGTCTCTTGCCTCCTCCGACTCTCATGAGCACATTGGGGTCGATCTCCTCAGATCGTATTCTGGGCCACAGACCTCCTGCGCCATGGCGGTGTAGTCATGAAGACGGCTGTAGACGACAGGGTTGCCATACGCCTCGGGCCCATCATTCGGGTTGTAGGTGACGTCAGACGTCGCCTTGCCCTTATGGGCCATAGCATAGGCCGAGAAGATGGAGCAAAGCTGGCCACCATGTGACACCGACTTCAAGAAAACCAACAAGATAGTTAGAAATAATATCTAATCTAGTGTTATATACTAAATAAAAAAGAGGGTGTACCCATGCTTCTGCATATTTACCGAGGCTGCAGCTGCCTTGGTGGTGTGAGGGACCTTGCATCATCAGACGTCGTTCCCGGCTAGAGTTGTGCGCCTCGTCCCACTCAGGCGAGCACCACCTATCCACCATCTGCTCCCAGCACAGAGGATTTGCGGCGCACCAATATGGAATCATCTACAAAGTAAACACGTACACTGCATATCAGAAGATAAAATTAAATTCATGCATGGAGTACTCGTACCAAACATGCATGACTTTACCTGCAAGTACTGGTCCCTAGTCAACGACATGGTTCGGGCTTGCTGCTTGGTCACCTTCTCCAAGGACGGAGCCGTGGTAGCTCACAATGGCCTCGATTTGGGCCTCATAGTGCATGTCCACAATGAGCTTCTTACAGCTCGTGGTGGCCACCACATCTACCCTAGCCTCGTATCCAGCCTCGCATCTGAAGAAATCCTGCATACAAAAACGATGTATCCATACATTATTTCAAGAATGTGCAACAAATGCGACATATTTTACATTATACTAAGACTTACCCACAACTCTTGCTTCATCCGCTCCGCCATGTTATTGAATTCTCGGTCGTCCCGGTCTACTGCATCGGGGGCGACGGCGTAGTGGTCGAAGGTGTAGGCTGGGCCTGTCACTCGGCATACTCAACCAGTCCAGGGAAGTGTTCCCTGCACAGCAGGCTGAGGATGCCATTGGGGGTGCGACGATGACCCCCAGCATTCTCCACAACCGTCCAAGACCTGTCCAAGTGATAAATAAAAATTATTAGTTTATATTATGATTTTGAACACATAATATGAACAAGAATGAAGAACATAAAGTTACATGCCTCTCCCCATCCGGCCGAATCAGCGGCCGCCTGTCCCAAAGTATGGGACGCTGAGGGAGACTCGCGGGACCTCGCAGGTAGACGCTCCTCGAACCTGAGGTGCCAGAACCTGAGGCATCCTGCTGAGCTTCGTCGTCCTGCTGCGCCACCTGCTGCTAGACAAGGTCGTCCTGCTGCGCCGCCTACTATGCCTTGTTCTGCTCTGCCTCGTCCACCGTCCTGCTCCTCCTCCTCCCCCCTCCTCCTCCTCAGCCAACCGCCCACCATCTTTGTCCAACAACCTGCAATTAAGAGTAAATAAATAAGCACATATACAAAGATGTATTTAAAAATAGGTGCGAAATAAAAAGTCATATAGCATTACATCGATTAAAAATAAACTTCATATGTGTCGGGGTTACCCAGATCATAACTCTCATCATCACTATGAACCATTTCATAGTCGACACCATCTAAAGGCGCAAGTTCGTCATTAATATCATTGCCTTCAAGGATTACTAAGTCATTCTCATTTTGCACCTCATCATCCTCCTCATCAACAACCATTTCAATATCTACGTCCATTCCTATAGCTTCGGTTAAGTCTATCTCAAATCGCCCTTCTAGCCCATCTTCTTGGAAGAACTCTCCATCATATGTGTCCGGGTCTAAGTTATAATCTTCATCGTTAGGAACAGGTAATCTCCCGTGCGGCGATACCTTATACACAACATCCCAACCCTTAAGATGTGCTTTCATTTGGCACGCATATGGGAGATAATACACTTGTGTGACCTGTTGGAACATAACCCTCTTGATCCACTAAAGTACTTCCTTCCTCTGGGCCCTGCTTAGGATGAAATCGGCCTTAGGCCTTCTCCATGTCTTTCCACCACTTGGCGGCTTCATCTCTTGGTTTGGTCTATCACATAACGCTGTCAGATCCACTCTTGCCTTTACGTTATCCTTTGACTTATCAGGAATGTCCATAATTGTTGCCCAAAGTGCCTCGACAACATTCTTTTTAGTGTGCATCACGTCAATGTTGTGTGGAAGGAGCAGGTCGTCATAATAGGGGAGCCAAGTCAAGCCCGACTTATGTGTCCACATATGCTGCTCACCATATCCCACAAAACCACCTTCTGTATTGGCCAAGAGTCCATCTATCTGTTATCGAATTTCAGCACCAGTTATCGTTGCAGGTGGGCGGTCTGTCACTACGACACCTTTCGTTAAGTTCTTGATGTCTAGGCGGAATGGATGGTCAAGAGGGAGAAATTGTTGATGTTTATCGAAGGATGAATATTTGCTACCATTTTTCAACCAAATGAACCTAAGAGCTTCCTTGCAAACTGGACATGGGAACTTACCGTGAACACACCAGGCGCAGAATAGCCCATACGTCGGTAAGTCATGCATGGTGTACTGGTACCAAACATGCATTCTGAAGTTTGTCTTTGTAGCTCGGTCATACGTCCATACCCCTTCCTCCCAGACACATACCAATTCATCGATCAAAGGCTCCACGTACACGCCCATTTTATTTCCCGGGTGTCCGGGAATTATCAACGACACGAATATATTCTGCCTTTGAAAGCATACACCGGGGGAAGATTGATTGGGATAACAAACATGTGCCAACATGTGTATGGGGGCAGCGCTCATTCCATGGGGATTGAACCCATCTGTGGCCAGCGCAACACGTACATTACGAGCCTCTTCGGCTTTCTCACAGTGAATGTCATCAAAGTGTTTCCATGCTTCACCATTGGATGTGTGCACCATCTTGTCTGGATTGTATCATTTTCCATTTTTGTGCCATGTCATCTGTTTCACGGATTCCTCGGTCATGTATAGACGCTGGATCCTCGGTATGAACGGAAGGTGTCGTAGGATTGTCAAGGGGATGTCGAACTGCCTCTCTTGTCCATCACCAGAGTCTACCTCCATGAACCTAGACGATTTACACTTGGGACAGTACTTTGCCTCCGCATATTCTTCCTAAATAGCACGCAGCCCTTCGGACAAGCATGTATCTGCCCATACGTCATCTTGAGTGCACGAAGGAGTTTCTGTGCCTCGTACATGCTCTTTGGCAAAACGTGATCCTCCAGAAGCAAGCTCCCAATAACCGTCAACAAGCCATCAAATGCGTCTCGACTCATGTTGTATTACGACTTGAACGCCATTACACGCCTAATGGCATCCAGTTGAGAAACCTTTGTTTGGCCGTGAAGGGGCTTCTATGCCGCGTCAAACATGTCGTAGAACGCCTTTGCAGTTGGCTATGGCTCATCATCCGTACATACTCAGTCGTACTGTGCCTCGTGATAGTCGTTCAACATATCCGCTACCCCCGCATCGACATCATAATGATCGACGCATTGTCTCAGCACCTCCTCTCTCGTACGATGCGCTTCACCATGAAAGATCCACCGAGTATAGCCCGGCGTAAATCCATTCTTCGAAATATGTTCTACCATGGACTTCTTTGATTTTCTTTTCTGGTTGGCACATTTGTTGCACGGGCATGGGACTAGACTCACTCCTTTAGCAGCTTCGCCATACGCTCGTTCCATGAAATCATCGGTCTTTCTAATCCATTCAGGGGTGACATCATTTATTCCTACATAGCCTGTGTACATCCACTCACGGTCCTCCATCCTCTAAAAAATAACAGAAGGCTATCAAAAAAATTCGGTAGCACCTCCCCTGCATGGGGAGGTGTCCAAAACCTGCAAATAAAAGCAGCAAGCACGATGGGTGACATCCACGTATATATCAACGGCACGATGGCCGATAATCATATCTATATATATTCAATTCATGAGAGATAGCACAACAAGACTACACATTAACCTAATCATACACATATATAAATTTAACTCAATATTAAACCTAATCTAATCATTTCATATAAACCATACACATAGAACATATAAGTTTTTTAATTACAATATCACAAAACGGAAGCAAGCAATCACCTTGGAGGTCGGGTCACGGGCGAGACGACGGGGCGCGGGGGTGGAGGTCGGCCGCGTGCACTTTGCCGGTGTGGAGGGTGGAGGCGGGGGTGGCGGGCGGCGTGGAGGAGGTGGCGGCGGTGGAGGTGGGGGCAGCGACGTGGAGGGTGGAGTGGCCGAGGGCGCGGTGGCGTGGAGGGCGCACGGCGGTCGAGGGCGCGACTGAGTGGAGGGTAGCGGCGGCGTGGAGGCAGCGGCGATGCGGAGTGAGAGAGTGAGAAAGGAAGAAGTTACCAGGTGCTATGTACGCGTTCTTTGCCGAGTGCCCGTGATCTGGCACTCTGCAAAGTTTTTAAATTTAAAATGCACTTTGCCGAGTGCCCCCGATCAGGCACTCATCAAAGTCTTCTTTGCTGAGTGCCCTCTGCGTGACACTCGGCAAAGAGTATTTCACTATACTTTGCTGAGTGTCCTCCTAGGACACTCGGCAAAGTACATTTTAATTTTTTACTTTTTGCCAACCAAACTTTTTGTGGTATGTTCCTACACTATGTAGACCTACATGTACCATTTTGGGACAATTATAAAAGTGTTTTCTATAACTACTGGATTTAGTTCGTTTATTTGAATTTCTTCGGAAAATTCACATTTGAACTGTAAGTCACTCGAAACTTGGAAAACCATGCATGCAAAAATGATATCCATGTTATTTAGCACCAGTTATAACCGATTTCAGGAGCGGACCGGAAACTTCGAGCACCATGCTCACTCAACATGGTCGTGAACTTGCCATCCAGCTGTTTAAAAATTGTATAAAACACAAACAAAGTCAGAAAATCATTAAACTTGTCCACATGTCATGATATCATATGTAGAGGCTATGATAAAAATTTGAGAATATTTCGAGAAAGTTGTGAGACACTATGTGTAGAAACCTAGGAGAACTACATTGAAACTCTATGATTTAATGTGTAGAAACCTAGGAGAACTACATTGACAAAAAGCACTCGGCAAAAAGCTGAGCACTCGACAAAGCCACATATTCCGGTAGTGTGTGGTATGCAATTAGTGTTTTTGTCGTCATGAAAAGGGAAGGTGTGTGTGGGTGTTTTTAGAAATAAAAGCAATGCCACGGGAGTGGGAAGCTCAGTGGTGGTTGAGTGTGAAAATGTGCTACTCCTCTCTTTTGGGTAAAACATCAAAGTATCGCCTTTCTCTGAAAAGAAATGAGTGACTTCAACTGCACCATATCAAGCATATACCGTATAGGTCTCTCTCTCTACGGGTGGGATGGGCTTACAGAATACATAATGTATTCACCCAGATTTATTTATGTTTTTGAAAGTCGCCTAGAGGGGGGGTGGATAGGCGAAACCTGAAAATTATAATTCTAAATCCAAACTAGATCCCTTGATTAGTGGTTAGAACAAGATGCACAATTTATCGGAGTATAAAAACTAAGTCCTTTGCTTGCAACGAGTATTGTTTTCAAAGAGTGCGGAATTTAATCAATAGCAATACTACTAGAAATGTTAGTGGAGAATAATGCAAGAGGGCTTAGATAAGAAGAGGATAAACACAAGTTCTTTCTTGCAAGGAGTTGCTTCTCTAAATGAGAATTTAACTTGAAGCAACACAAAATAATAATAGCAAAGAGTAGCATAAGAGAACTTAGAGAGAGAGAGAACAAACAAATCACAAGCAATAAACACAAGAGACACGGATGATTTGTATTACCGAGGTTTGGTCCTCGAAGGCCTAGTCCCCATTAAGGAGTCCACTAAGGACGGGTCTCTTTCAACCCTTTCCCTCTCTCCACCGATCACCAAGACCGGCGAGCTCTTCTTCTTCTCAAGGATCGCTTAAGACCCCGAAAGGACCACCACACACTTAGGTGTCTCTTGCTATCTTTACAAGCCTCCAAAACTTTGGAGGAAGTTCAATGGGAGTCAAAACTCCACGCATAAATGAACACAAGATGTAGCACACACATTATCTCGATGAATCTCACAAGGCACTATTGCTAAACTCACACGAGAAGCTTTCTTTTGCTTGCTCTCTCTTTTGTGGCACTTGTGTAGGTTGAAGTGGTCTAAATCTTATGCATAGTATGGATCAATGAATAGAGGTGGTTGGGAGGGCTTGGATATGTCAACTATATGACTTGGAATGTTGCTTGGGCTCCCACACTTTGAAGTGGCCGGTTGGGGTGGTATTTATAGCCACCAACCAACTTGTTCTTTTTATTGGTTTGTGTTGAACCTTTGGCACCTGTAGAATGTATAATCTAGAGCAAACTAGTTAGTCCAATTATTTGTGTTGTGCAATTCAACCACCAAAATCATTTAGGAAAAGGTTTGACCCTATTTCCCTTTCAATCTCCCCCTTTTTGGTGATTGATGCCAACACAAACCAAAGCAAATATATAAGTGCAGAATTGAACTAGTTTGCATAAGGCAAGTGCAAAGGTTGCTTGGAATTAAACCAATTTACATTTTCATAAGATATGCATGGATTGCTTTCTTTATTTTAACATTTTGGACCACGCTTGCACCACTTGTTTTGTTTTTGCAAATTCTTTTGGAAATTCTTTTCAAAGTATTTTTGCAAATAGTCAAAGGTAAATGAATAAGATTTCGAGAAGCATTTTCAAGATTTGAAATTTTCTCCCCCTGTTTCAAATGCTATTCCTTTGACTAAACAAAACTCCCCCTTAATGAAATTCTCCTCTTAGTGTTCAAAAGGGTTTTTACCATTTGAAAGAGGATCAAATATTTTAGATACTAATTTTGAAAAAACTCCTCCTTAAAATATAGATACCAAATGAGATAGAATTTCTTAGAGGAATACTAATTTGAAAGATATCAATTGAAAACAACTTAGTTTCGAAAAATTTGAAATTGGCGTGGTGGTGCGGTCCTTTTGCTTTGGGCTAATACTTTCTCTCCCCCTTTGGCATTAATCGCCAAAAATAGAGTCTTTAGAGCCCTTTTTACTTTCTCCCCCATTAGTACAGGTAAATATGAGTGAAATATTATAGCAATTTTGAGAGATGGCGGAATACCAGCAAAAGGATGGATAATACCGATGGTGTAGAGTGGAAGCGATGTCTTTGCCGAATACTCTATTTCCCTTTCAATCTAAGACTTAATATACAAGATACTCATGAAAACATATTAGTCTTTAGCCTTGGCACAAGAGAGATAGGAAATATGCAAATGTACCAAAGGAAAGAGACATGGTTAAAAGGATATGTCAATTAAGCTTATGCAGTTCTATATAATATAGATTGCTCCCCATAAATATGTGCCTTGAGAGGAATACAGATTTTGGCCTTAAATGCCAAGTGCACATAATTAGGTTAATGAGAACACATCTATATCATAGAAACTGTGAAGTGCAATGTGTTGTAATAAGGGTGTGATGCTCATGACAGACTATGCACTTATGAAAGCATGTTGGAACCATTTTAAGCAATTACCCTTAAGGATTTCAAAGAGACTTAAGGAACCTCCACCTTTGGAACAAAGGTAGCTTATCCTCGTTACAAGGTTAAGCTTTAAGCTCTTTGACAATAAAATCACTTCACCTAGTTTTAACAAAAATGCATAAATGCAGGCATGAAATTTTTGAGAGGTTAAACCAGGTATGAAGCAGGGATATTCATGGACATGCTTTCTCTTCCTTTTATACAAGATAGGCAGGGGATGTATAGAAGAGGAAGATTTAGGTACATGTATAAATGAGAGGAAGTAGTTTTACCTTTTTGTACCTTTACATAGAGACGCTCTCTTCATTGTGCTTTGTCCTTAGTCTTAGTTACTTAAGACCTATATTCAAGACAGTGTATGGAAATATTTTGCACAAGAGAGAGTTCTACACCTAGTGATCCTTTTCTGAGTCATTGTTATTATATATCAAGTAGATCACAAATTGCATAAATGTATCATGAATTCTCCTTTTAACTTAGTGCATTAGATATCGTTTGAAATTATATGAGGCACTAAGAAACATAAGTGTTAATTGAAGTTATTCAATGATCAAACAAAATAACAGATGCGATCAAAAGAACAACATATGCATTAGATTATCAAACAAGCTTAAACTAGGAGAATCCAGTAAATATGCTACTTCAACAGTGAAAGTTATAATCTTTGATAAAGATGACATTACTTTACCAAGACGGATTGAAATGTAGTAGCATACTTCATGAGAAACTTATTCTCATACATAAGACTATATGAGATTACTAAGATAAAGTGTTAGTCTCAATATGATTAAGATATAGAAATAGGCTCCCCCTAAAGATATGCATCAAGTATTTGAATGAATTGATTAGATGCACTCACTTTTAGAGACAAATAGGGAGAAGCATTATTCATCTTGATCAAGGCTTATAAAAATTGCAATAAACAACTTATGCCAAGTATTCTCACAATGAAAAAGATTTAGAATGCTTACAACCACACCATTGATTGTTTTGAAGATCTTATTGTCCAAGTAGGTGTTGTTGTTCTTGATGTCTTTCTCTTTCATTTGAGTGTCCTCCCTTTGTAGTTGTCTCTTTTTCCTTCCAAACTTATTGAAAATACTTAAGAGAGATGTTAATAGCACAAGGGAGTATAAGATGAAGGATGATTTCGTTTAGATAAGCAATATAAACAATTCATCATCCACAAGTTACACACACATGAAGTAAAATCCTTAACATTAGTGCACATCATTAGAAAAGAGGAATATGCACCTTTTAAACATTTTGATCAATCATAGGAAATTTACTTCTTCATATTGAAATTATTATCATAACTTAAAAGCATATCAATATGAGAACAGATATAGCAAAGGCATGAATTAGATTCTAATGGAAAAGTGCATTTATGAGAATGAGATTGAATGCACATCTAGCTGACTTAAGTCCAATAAAGAATCTATTCTTCTCATAGGTAGAATTTAGAGTAAATAACCATTGATGGGAACTATATTTGATTAAGAAGATGAGTTCCCATACCTTTGCTTTTACCTTTCTTCCTTTGGGTGAAGAGTAACCCTTGAGGCTTGTGGCTTGTACTTACTTTCTTGTAGATTTTCATCAGTAAGCTCAAGAGATATGTCATTAGTAACACAAGCACTAGTTTCCCTTTTTGTAATCATTTTTGACAAGGAATGAAGAGTGGATTACTAAAGCATGAAAACTTTATAATATGAACTAGATTATTCCATGATGTATGCTCAGTTTTAACTTATAAAACAAGCATCGTTAATTCTTTAAGATTATGGGAATAACTCTAATTTATAACATGGAGAGCGATGAGTGTAGAATAATCATATCCAATTTAAGCAAGAAGAAATACAACATAAATCATTGGATTGATTTTCTTTGGCATGTTGGATTACGCATTTCCATAGAGAAACTTATTCTCTATATGTGAGACTACTTAGGTTATTTAGACAAAAACATTAGTCTCACAATTTCTAGATATAAAGAGAGATTCCCTTTATAAGTGTCCTAAGGATTTGGATTCCTTACATGACACCTTATTCTTTTAAGAACTTGGAATGTCTCTCTATATCTAGAACAGGGCAATAATAGGATAAATAGTGTAAAGCATGCCATGAGGTACTTACAATAATTTAAAGCATGTAGATTGCTATAGTATAGAAATGATGAATATGCAATCTACCATATGAGAGGAATTTCTTCAAAGAATGGTGACATAATTTTAAAAACATTTGGAGTGCTTTATTTTTCTATGTGACTACACAAGACACATAAGAAATGATAATTTTAAGATACTTGCACTCAAAAGCATAAATGTTACCATCCTTTGGCTTTCCTCCATGTTGTAGGCCTTGATTTTTCCGCACAGGATAATTCTTTATTTCCTACAACATCAATTACTTCCCCGAGATGATATGAGTTTTAGACATAATAATTCAAAACAACTTTGGGTCAATCTTGGATATATAGATCATTGAAGATTGATAGCTTGAGTTAATAAGAATTGAATTGACTCTCTCAAGCACCCCAAAGCTCCATATCATCTCCTTCTCCTGCAAAGCTTGTCAAGCATATTTTGGTACCCATTGCTTGATGGGTCCATCAAGGTTAGTCAACAAAGATCTAGGAACCCAAAAGTCCTTGTGTTAGCACTTGGTAAACTCATTACCTTTCTAGCACAAGTTGCAATTTTGGGTTGCCTAGTTACATGTGAGATAATTGACAAGCTAGGAGTGAGACAGTTACCAATGGGACAATCCTTGCATTGATGTCCCTTCTTTCGGCATATGTAGCAAAGGCGATCTTCAAGTCTTGAAGATTTCTTCTTTCCTTGTTTCTTGCTTGCTATATGGTTAGTGAATATTTTCTTTTCTAAAGCTATGCCTTTTTGTTTTATATGGGGACAATACTTCACTAAGTGTCCCCTCTTAGAGCATTTAAAACAAATTTTATCATCCTTGTTAATAATCAAGCCATTTTTAATATAGGGACATGACCTAATTGAGTGTCCCTTTTCAAAGCATTCACTACACTTCTTACTTTTCTTAGTGTGAAGTGTGGCTTGATCATTACCTTGGATGTTACCTTGCATGGAGGCACGGTTGAGGCTTTTGGCAGAGGTATTGATTTTCTTCTTTTGTTCCCTTCTCTTGGCAATCCTCAAGTCCTTGACATTTTCTTCAAGGGATTTAGTGCATGCCACGGTTGTCCCTGTCTCAAGCTTCTTCACCATGTGATCATGGTTATCTTGAGAAGGTTGAGCAGTGCACTTCCCTTTTAGTTGTGTCAAGCTCATCTTTAGCCTCTCATTTCCTTCTTTGAGCTCTTGATATGTATCATATTTTGTTCCTGCAAATTCTAGCTCAAAGAAGGTTTTGCTTGTTGATGAGCAACAAGCATTAGCACATGGTAATATAGTTTCAATTTGATTACATGTGCATGAGTGAGGATGTTGGGATTTTAAGTTTTCTATCTCAACCTCATGAGTAATGTTTAACATGATATGATCATCCATAAGATTTTCATGAGAACATAGAAGCATATCATGTTTTTCCTGAAAAGCTAGATTTTCAATTTTTAGCTTTTCTACTTGGTCCTTAAGCAAGGCATTCCTATTTACCAATTGAGCGATACAATATAAAGAGTTATCTTGCTCAATTGAAATAGTTTTATACCTTTGGACCAAATCAACATGAGAGCACTTTAGCTCCTCATGTTCTTTAGTCAACTCGTCAAAGCTTAACATTTTTATGGAGAGAATATCTTTTAGCATTTGACGAGCATTGCTTTGCTCTCTCGCTCTCTTTAGAAGTTTGAGCATGACCGCCTTATCTTCTAGGCTTAGATGAGCGTAGAGTCGCATGAAGCTTCTTTCATCCTTCTCATCCTCATTTGTGCTTCCTCTATCATTTTCATTAGCCACACAACATATGTGGGAATCGAAATGGGAAGATAAACCTTTTGGAGAGGTGGATTCATCGTTTGGTCTCCTACGTTCACTTTCGTCTTCTTCCTTCAAGGAGTTAGTTTTACAAGGACCAAAGGAAGTAGAAGCACAAAATGAACCATCATGTTTGGACTCATCAAATTTACTTTTAATTCTAGTCCAAATATCATGCGCATCACGAATAGATTCATTATAATTCATTATGAAGGCACGATAATCTTCTTTGCTAAGAGAATTACTTAAGATGTCATAAGCTAGGTAGTTTAAGCGTATACATCTTTGATCTTCCTCGAAAATATTTTTCCTATTATAACTAGAGGGTATGATACTCTTGTCTATAATTTGTTCTAATTGTGGATCTACAGTTCTAAAAGCATTTATCACCCTAGTAGACCATAAATCATAATTAGAACAATCGAAAAGTAATATCTCAAGAGTTACATCATTGTTTTCCTTCGGAGGTGTCTTCTTGTTCTTTTGGGATCTTCTACGAGCCATCACTTTGAGTTGTTAGACTCAATATGAAGTGCCTAGCTCTGATACCAATTGAAAGTCGCTTAGAGGGGGTGGATAGGCGAAACCTAAAAATTATAATTCTAAATCCAAACTAGATTCCTTGATTAGTGGTTAGAACTAGATTCCTTGAAGTGCCTAGCTCTGATACCAATTGAAAGTTCTTTGCTTGCAACGAGTATTGTTTTCAAAGAGTGCGAAATTTAATCAATAGCAATACTACTAGAAATGTTAGTGGAGAATAATTCAAGAGGGCTTAGATAAGAAGAGGATAAACACAAGTTCTTTCTTGCAAGGAGTTGCTTCTCTAAATGAGAATTTAACTTGAAGCAACACAAAATAATAATAGCAAAGAGTAGCGCAAGAGAACTTAGAGAGAGAGAGAACAAACAAATCACAAGCAATAAACACAAGAGACACGTGTGATTTGTTTTACCGAGGTTCGGCTCTCGAAGGCCTAGTCCCCGTTGAGGAGTCCACTAAGGACGGGTCTCTTTCAACCCTTTCTCTCTCTCCACCGATCACCAAGACCGGCGAGCTCTTCTTCTTCTCAAGGATCGCTTAAGACCCCGCAAGGACCACCACACACTTAGGTGTCTCTTGCTATCTTTACAAGCCTCCAAAACTTTGGAGAAAGTTTAATGGGAGTCAAAACTCCACGCACAAATGAACACAAGATGTAGCACACACTTTCTCTCGATGAATCTCACAAGGCACTATTGCTAAACTCACACGAGAAGCTTTCTTTTGCTTGCTCTCTCTTTTGTGGCACTTGTGTAGGTTGAAGTGGTCTAAATCTTATGCATAGGATGGATCAATGAATAGAGGTGGTTGGGAGGGCTTGGATATGTCAACTATATGACTTGGAATGTTGCTTGGGCTCCCACACTTTGAAGTGGCCGGTTAGGGTGGTATTTATAGCCACCAACCAAATTGTAGCCGTTGGAGTAGGCTGCTGGTGATGGGCGCACCGGACAGTCCGGTGCACCACCGGACAGTGTTCGGTGTGCCGCCACGTCACCCTGTCGTTAGGGCTTGGAACTGGTCGACCGTTGGAGGCTTTGTCCTCATGCGGCACCGGACAGTCCGGTGTCACACCAGACAGTCTGGTGCCCCTCTGACCTTCTGCTCTGACTTCTGTCGTGTTACTGTGCTACACTGTTCATCTGTCAGAGTCGACCGTTGCGCGCAGGTAGGCGTTGCTCCGCTGGTGCACCGGACAATCCGGTGGTACACCGGACAGTACGGTGAATTATAGCGGAGCTGCGCCTGGAAACCCAAAGCTGAGGAGTTTGGAGTGTACGGCCCCTGGTGCACCAGACAGTCCGGTGCGCCAGACCAGGGAGCACTTCGGTTTCCTTTTTGCTCCTTTCTTTTGAACCCTAACTTGTTCTTTTTATTGGTTTGTGTTGAACCTTTGGCACCTGTAGAATGTATAATCTAGAGCAAACTAGTTAGTCCAATTATTTGCGTTGGGCAATTCAACCACCAAAATCATTTAAGAAAAGGTTTGACCCTATTTCCCTTTCAGTTTTCAGGTACTAAAGACTTCCTTTCTGCTATGTTCGACTAGAAGGGGTTGTGTCTGCACCCAGTCTGCCTGTGGCTTGGGCTAGATTTTCTTCCACTGTGCTATGCTTCCAGGCTCGCTAGAGCTTGCATTTTGGTATTGTAAAAACTATTATTAAAGACTTTGTACTATTTAAAGAAATGAATGTGGTTACTAGCCTCCTAAGACTAGTAATTGTATCACATTTGAGTCCCAAAGGATCGGGACGCTTCATAATTCCTTCTGTATGGCGTAAAGTAGATTTGACATTGGTCCTGCAGTTTCTGTAGCCATCCCGTTCACAGCAGTCTCTACAAAGGGGTTGGTGGTGTCGGATGTCCTTTCGTCGATGTTATCTAGGCCGAGGCCATGTTCGGGCGAGATGGAGGTTCCTCCCGAGGCCATGGTTAGATCTACACGGGGGCATGCAAGTCATGTAGGGAGTGGTTAGAACAGTCGCTGGAGTGGCCTCCTGCGGGATTCACAGGAGTTGGTGGCTGCTGCCAGAGCAGTTGGCCGAGGCCGAGCTCAGGCGAGGCGGAGTTCTCTCCGAGGGAGAGGTCGTCCTTGGGCGAGGCAAAGTTTTCTCCTGAGGGTGAGGCTATGCCCAGACACGTGCACATCCCATCTGGAGTTGTTCGAGAATAGTAGCCGATGTGGGGGAGTAGTATCCGTTATTTGTGGGTGTGCGTCATCATAGTCGACGAAAGGAGATGGGACCGCGGTCCCATTGTCCCCTGTTTTACTACGGTGTCACGTGGGGTAGATATTGTTAGGATTTATGGGCTTGGCCCAATTAAGAATTTCTAATAAATCCCAGAAAATCTCAAAAGCCCATACAAGAGGATGGCTAGAGGATAGGTGGAACTATTAGCACCATATTGCTAGCTCTAGTGGAGTAGAGCTAGCTTAAATATGGAAGCCACACTCACTCACCAAGTCATGGATGAGAGGAGAGAGTGTGGAGAGCCACACGCGCGCGCGCGCTCGCTCGCCTCGCCTCGCCTCGCCTCGCCTCGCCTGGCCTGGCCTGGCCTGGCCTGGGCGGGGCGGGGCGAAGGGCGCGGGCGCACGACATGCGCGTGAATGGTCCGCCGAAATCCGGCCCCTCGCCTTGCGGGGGCGCGGCTACCTTTTGCCGTTTGATTTTTTGGTTTCTTGGCTGTTACGCTTATCCTAACCGATCGCTATAAAATCTCAACCGATTGCGAGATTTTCGTGGGCGGATAAGCACGGGGGGTCGCGGACTCGGCCCTATAAAAGGAGCCCGGCAGCCAGCCTCCAATTCATCCCAATTCGCTTTCGCCTCTCTTCACAGCTGAGCCGCCTTCCAGTTCTCTTCGTCCCGATCGTAGAGGTGCATCTGCGATTAGGAGAGCAGGTCTCCGGAACCCTTCGCCTTCTAGATCCTGCACCAGGAGAGGCCGAATAAGGTTTTTGGGAAGCGTCTTCACGCGACTGCTCGTGATCTGATTGACCTCGTCGACCCTGCTGATTTCGCTACTTCGACATCGTCGACCCTGCTGATTCCGGCGCGTGCCATCTATCAGTAAGTCTAATCAGTACGCATCTTCTGATTTGGCTTGTGATTTTGTCATGATTTATATTCGGAATTTAAACTGGAATTTGTCTAATTTTTCAACAATCCAAAAACCTTATTGTAGACAATTTCCTAGTTTTTCTATGGCTGCTTTTGCCGATGCGCTCAAGCCAGAAAAGTTCAATGGTATGCACTTTAAGAGATGGCAAGTCAAGGCCACGCTCTGGCTTACTGCTATGAATGTCTTCCATGTTAGTAAAGGCAGACCTGAGGGTCCACTGACTCCTGAACAGGAGAAAGAGTACGACCATGCCAATACTATGTTCACGGGAGCCGTTCTTAGCGCCCTTGTTGACCGTCTAGTTGATGCGAATATGCAGTACACAGACGGGAAAGAGTTGTGGGATGCACTTACTACTAAGTATGGTGCATCAGATGCTGGCAGTGACCTGTATATCATGGAGAGCTTTCATGATTATAAGATGGTTGATAATCGCTCTATTGTAGAGCAAGCTCATGAAATACAGTGTATAGCCAAGGAGCTCGACCACCTTAAGATAGTCCTTCCTGACCGATTTGTGGCTGGGTGCATTATTGCAAAGTTGCCTTCTATATGGAGGAACTTCGCCACATCTCTGAAACATAAGAGACAGGAAATATCAGTTGAAAATCTGATAGCGTCTCTGGATGTTGAGGAGAAAGCTCGGGCTAAGGACACGGGATCTAAAGGAGGCGAGGGCCACTCCAGCGCCAACATGGTTCAGAGGAACCACAATAAGGGCAAAGGAAAGCCAAAATCTAACAAGCCCAACAAAACTACCAACTTCAAGAAGAAGAAGAACAAGGCTGAATTGACATGTTTCGCATGTGGCGAGGCGGGTCATTTTGCCAAGGATTGTCCTGATCGAGCGGATCGCCGTGGCAAAAAGGGCAATGTCAACACAGTGGTCGCTAGCAATGAGGAAGACAAAGGGTATGGTAATTTACCTTTTATCTTCTCAGTATTTCAATCACCTAGCTGGTGGCTTGATACTGGTGCTAATGTTCATGTGTGTTCTGACATTAACTTGTTCTCTTCTTATCAGAGCGCCCGGGATTCTTCCGTGCTAATGGGGAATGGGTCACATGCTTCTGTTCATGGCACTGGCACGGTGGATCTGAAGTTTACTTCGGGAAAGATCGTGCAACTGAAGAACGTGCATCATGTCCCTTCTATACACAAGAATCTTGTTAGCGGAACCCTTCTATGTAGAGATGGGTTCAAGGTAGTTTTGGAGTCCAATAAATTAGTTGTGTCCAAGTCTGGACAATTTATTGGTAAAGGTTATGATTGCGGAGGCTTGTTCCACTTTTCTTTGTTAGATTTCAATAATAAGTCTGTGAACCATATTTGTGCTAATGTTGATGATCTTGCGAGTATTTGGCATTCTCGTTTGTGTCATATTAATTTTGGCTCTATGTCTCGGCTTGCAACCATGAGTTTAATTCCGAATATCACCATAGTCAAAGGTTCTAAGTGCCATAGTTGTGTGCAGTCGAAGCAACCTCGAAAGCCTCACAAGGCTGCTGAGGAGAGACACCTGGCACCTCTAGAACTCATACATTCTGATCTTTGTGAGATGAATGGTGTGTTGACAAAGGGTGGTAAGAGATACTTCATGACATTGATTGATGATGCGTCTAGATTTTGCTATGTATACTTGCTAAAAACTAAAGATGAGGCTTTAGACTACTTTAAAATCTATAAGGCTGAAGTTGAAAACCAACTAGAGAGAAAGATCAAACGTCTTAGATCAGATCGTGGTGGCGAGTTCTTTCCCAAAGTCTTTGACGATTTCTGTGCAGAAAATGGCATTATTCATGAGAGGACTCCTCCCTATTCACCCGAGTCAAACGGGATTGCTGAAAGGAAAAACCGTACGTTGACTGACCTGGTGAATGCCATGTTAGACACTTGTGGTTTATCTAAGGCATGGTGGGGGGAGGCAGTCCTGACTTCATGTCATGTTCTGAATAGAATTCCTATGGGCAAAGAAGAGAAAACCCCTTATGAGAAGTGGGTTGGAAGAAAACCATCACTTTCATACTTGCGCACTTGGGGGTGCATGGCGAAAGTTAATGTACCAATTAATAAAAACCGCAAGCTTGGTCCAAAGACAGTGGATTGTGTCTTTCTTGGATATGCTTCGTGTAGCATAGCATATAGATTTTTAGTAGTTAAATCTGAAGTTCCTGATGTGTATGTTGATACTATTATGGAATCACGTGATGCTACTTTCTTTGAACACATATTTCCAATGAAAGACATTCATAGCAACTCTAGATACTCTTCTGAGATAATTCCTGAACATAGTACACCTATTGAGAATTTTGAACAGCCACATGAAATTGTCCTAGAGGAGGATGACAATGATGCTCCTAAAAGGAGCAAGAGACAAAGGGTTGAAAAATCCTTTGGTGATGATTTCATTGTGTACCTTGTGGACGATACTCCTACTACCATTGCAGAAGCATTTGCATCTTCAGATGCAGATGACTGGAAAGAAGCAGTTCATAATGAGATGGACTCTATTCTTTCAAATGGTACGTGGGAAGTCACTGATCGACCCTATGGATGCAAACCTGTGGGTTGTAAGTGGGTGTTTAAAAAGAAGCTCAAGCCTGATGGTACAATTGAAAAGTACAAGGCTAGGCTTGTGGCTAAAGGCTATACTCAGAAAGAAGGAGAAGACTTCTTTGATACTTACTCACCTGTTGCTAGAATGACCACTATTCGAGTACTACTTTCTTTGGCTGCCTCGTATGGTCTCCTTGTTCATCAGATGGATGTAAAGACAGCTTTTCTTAATGGAGAGCTGGACGAGGAAATCTATATGGAACAGCCTGATGGATTTGTAGTAAAGGGTCAAGAAAGCAAGGTGTGCAAGTTATTGAAATCTTTGTATGGTCTGAAGCAAGCACCAAAGCAGTGGCATGAGAAGTTTGACACTACTCTAACGTCTGCAGGCTTTGCCATTAATGAGGCAGACAGGTGTGTATATTATCGCTGTGGTGGGGGCGAAGGAGTTATATTGTGCTTATATGTTGATGATATATTGATATTTGGCACAAACATTGATGTGATCAATGAAGTCAAGTCTTTTCTATCAAAGAGTTTTGATATGAAAGATCTGGGAGAAGCTGATGTGATTCTAAACATCAAGCTGATTAAGGCAGATGGTGGGATTACTCTCTCGCAATCTCACTATGTTGAAAAGGTTTTGAAGCGATTTGGCTTCTCTGAGTGCAAACCTTCTCCAACACCTTATGATCCCAGTGTGACACTGCGAAAGAACAAGAGAATTGGTTTAGACCAATTGAGATACTCTCAGATTGTCGGTTCACTCATGTATCTTGCTGGTGCAACAAGGCCCGATATCTCGTTTGCTGTGAGCAAATTGAGCAGGTTCATGTCAAACCCCGGGACTGATCATTGGCATGCACTTGAGCGGGTTATGCGCTACCTGCAAGGTACAATGAGTTATGGAATTCACTATTCTGGTCAGCATGCAGTACTTGAAGGATATAGTGATTCGAACTGGATATCTGATGCAGACGAGCTTTATGCCACCAGTGGTTATGTCTTTACTATTGGTGGAGGTGCGGTATCATGGAGGTCATGCAAGCAGACCATTTTGACGAGGTCAACCATGGAAGCCGAGCTAGCTGCACTTGACACAGCAACCGTTGAGGCAGAATGGTTGCGTGAACTCTTGATGGACTTGCCGGTGGTTGAGAAACCAATACCAGCTATCCTTATGAACTGTGACAATCAGACAGTGATTGCTAAAGTGACGAGTTCTAAGGATAATGGAAAGTCATCAAGACATGTCAAAAGACGATTGAAGTCTGTCAGAAAGTTGAGAAACTCCGGAGTTATAAGTGTGACTTATATTTCAACAGATAAAAATCTGGCAGATCCTTTTACCAAGGGACTACCACGTAATGTGATAGAAATTGCATCGAGAGAGATGGGTATGAGACCCGAATAAAGTTGCCATGGTAGAAACCCAGTCTATGTGATCGGAGATCCCGTGAATTAGGTCCTGGGAAGAACAAGCCATTGGTGAACTGAGGAGAGTAACCTTTGACCCTCTCTAAGTAAAGATGCAATACTCTCAAATGCTGTAAGGCAGGTTGGCTTTGTGCCTTAATGTGTTCTGTTGGCTTGTATTAGCGAAGATGTTGTCCTGCAGAACATTCTTTGAAAGAACACACCTATATGAGTTAGACTGTCTAACGTCGCAGTCTATGAGATTTGGGTGATCTCTAGTAAACTCATGAAGAGACCTTGGAGTACGACGTATATGCTCCACCCGAGAAGGGGACTACTGGTAGCCAAGTACTGGTCATGACTTCAAGTGAAACTCATTCACGCAAAACTTGCAATTCAAGGCATAGTCCATTGTCCAAGTTGTGGGTTGGTGTAGCTTGGAGTTCTAGGCGGAAGTTCAACTTAACAGTCTCTGCTGAAAAACTAGTATTTTAAACAGTAGTGAACAGTGGCGAAAACTGTAGATGGGCATTTGAGATCTGGTGGGGGATTGTTAGGATTTATGGGCTTGGCCCAATTAAGAATTTCTAATAAATCCCAGAAAATCTCAAAAGCCCATACAAGAGGATGGCTAGATGATAGGTGGAACTATTAGCACCATATTGCTAGCTCTAGTGGAGTAGAGCTAGCTTAAATATGGAAGCCACACTCACTCACCAAGTCATGGATGAGAGGAGAGAGTGTGGAGAGCCACACGCGCGCGCGCGCGCTCGCTCGCCTCGCCTCGCCTCGCCTCGCCTCGCCTGGCCTGGCCTGGCCTGGCCTGGGCGGGGCGGGGCGAAGGGCGCGGGCGCACGACATGCGCGTGAATGGTCCGCCGAAATCCGGCCCCTCGCCTTGCGGGGGCGCGGCTACCTTTTGCCGTTTGATTTTTTGGTTTCTTGGCTGTTACGCTTATCCTAACCGATCGCTATAAAATCTCAACCGATTGCGAGATTTTCGTGGGCGGATAAGCACGGGGGGTCGCGGACTCGGCCCTATAAAAGGAGCCCGGCAGCCAGCCTCCAATTCATCCCAATTCGCTTTCGCCTCTCTTCACAGCTGAGCCGCCTTCCAGTTCTCTTCGTCCCGATCGTAGAGGTGCATCTGCGATTAGGAGAGCAGGTCTCCGGAACCCTTCGCCTTCTAGATCCTGCACCAGGAGAGGCCGAATAAGGTTTTTGGGAAGCGTCTTCACGCGACTGCTCGTGATCTGATTGACCTCGTCGACCCTGCTGATTTCGCTACTTCGACATCGTCGACCCTGCTGATTCCGGCGCGTGCCATCTATCAGTAAGTCTAATCAGTACGCATCTTCTGATTTGGCTTGTGATTTTGTCATGATTTATATTCGGAATTTAAACTGGAATTTGTCTAATTTTTCAACAGATATCCGAATCGTCGCATTTAATGCGCACATCTCCACGGTTCCCGTGACCTTTAGCTGAGGTTGGGCTCGAGGTTGTCCTCCTGTTCGAGACAAGCTCGGGCGAGGCAGAAATTGTCGTTCCGTGAAGAAGGGCCCTCGGGCTAGACGAGGAATTCTCCGAGGCGTTGCCTTCGCCCAAGGATGGGCTCGAGCGAGGTGTAGTTTTGAGCGACCGTTGAGCGGGGTCTCGGGCAAATCGTGATTCAACCCTGCTTGACCGCGGGGAAAATGTTTTCTGATTTTTCGGTAATAAGGTGTTTAGCATGTTTAGGGGCATAATACAGGTACCCTAATTATAATACCCGATAGATAAAAATTTGTGTTTGCCAAAACAGAATCAGAAACAGTCTGTGACCTAGCAGAACAGAAACTGAATCTCGCTAAAACACATACGAGTTGATGGTCTGACTCAAAATCTCCACCTCCTCCCTGACCTTCCAACAACAGGCCTCTTTTACTTGAGATCCACAAAGTTCTAATACATCTACCTGATTTGTTTAAAAAACGAATGGTGAAGTTGACGGTGTGTGCACTAACATTTCATAATAAGCCGTTAAAAGATAATCTAGAGTGCAGACACACAAATTGGCACATACAGACTGGAATGTTATAAAATTAACAGGGTCTAATACTAATTTTATCATGCAGCGAAAAAGGTAAAACACAGATCTAGCAACAGATAATTCACATGAGGATAGACCTAAGAAGATGTTAAGCAATTCACGAATAATAATGCCTATGGAGTAAAATAATAATAGATCTAAACAAGAAATCAACATCGCTTAACCAAAAAACGAATTGTTGATTTACTTACGGTACTTCTTGCGAGAGATGATGAGGAATATGAGTGCACGACGCACGCCACCCGTGCAGGTCGTTAGGTCGCCGGCGTCGGTTCGATCGAATACACCACTCTCCCTTGATCTATTGCACGATAGACACATGGAGGGTAGAGAAAAAAAGCGGTGTCTTAGAGCAGAAGTTAAGTCAATTGCTTTTTCCGTGTGACCCTCGTCTGCCGGATGTCTCCGATATATAGAGGGTCGGCGTCCACCGAATAGTCTTTGGATTCAATCTGCTAAGTTTTAGTAATTGTCCTCTGAAATCTCTCTACGTGCAACCGCATGGAATTCACGTATGTAACGTGGTAGACGTGGAAGTCTAGGTGTGGTAATCGATAGCCAAATAAATAAAAGACAAAAAATGTGGTGGTCTAGGTGTAGTAAGCGTAACTAAATAAACAAAAGGAAAAATTATTGTTTAGAATATGTCGTGAGTGTGGTAAACAAAAGGTAAAAGTCACACGATAGATTTAGCAAAAAACGTGAAACACAAGCGAGTGTATATGGGGTAAGTTCAAAGTAGTCTCTGTAGCCCTTTGTTGTTTCATGTGAAGAGTAGAGTGCACCATCATATATATAAATTGGCTATCTCCTATCTAAATGAGTGATATGGGACTAAAGCCTCCTTAACATCTTTACATACCATTTTGACTTCCTTAAATCAATTTGGACAAACTATAAATGAAGTTAAACATGTCAAAATTCTAACAAGGAATGGCCCACGCTGCCACCGGTGTTCTGGACAGAATAATTCACATTACACGACGGTTGATCTATAGCGATCCTTATTTGTTACCAACTGTTGGTTGTTAAAAGTTAGGGACCATTTGTTGGTTGCTAAATTCGTTCGTAGCCACGACCTGTTGGTCGCTAAAAGTCTAGAAATTTAAAAACTTATGGTTGGTTGCTATAAATGTCGTTAGGGACAATCGGTGGGTCGCTAAAGAGAAGGGGTCACTATAAAATCTTATAGCCTAATTAACATGTAGATGTTAGTGACTAAAAATTAATTAAAACAATAAAAACATTGATCGCTAAATTGTAGAAAAGGAAAAAAAAAGAATTGAAGAAAAGAAAAGAAAAATTATGGAAAAGAAAAAGAATTGTAAAAAGTATTTCTAAGGTTTGAACCATAAACCTATTAACTTAAATTAATTAACTAAAATCAAATAAAATGATAATGACTTAACCAACTAGACTAGACTTGGTTTTGGTTTTTATGGTGAGTGTTTATTAAAGGACACTGTCGTTTGCTCGCTCCATCGCGTTTCAAGGAGTCTGCTGCTGCTTTCGCGTTTCGATGCACGGTCTTCACCTGGACCCGAAAATTTAATTCAATCCAGCTTTGAGGCTCCGTGTGCTCTACTGCTCTCCCTTCCAACCCCTTCCTCATACGCCACCTTCCTGCCATAGCAATGTGGTTACCACAATAGAATTTTTCATAATAATAAATAAAACCTTAGATAATAATAGGTACAAAATCTACGATACATATGGTTTAAACTGCAAGAACAAATAGGATAGGTGATGTGAATGAACTATCCAATTTCTAAAATCACATAAAGCTAAGTTAATGTGTTTTCCTCTTTTATTTGCAGGCATTGGATAAAAGGAATGGAGTATTGTCTGATAGATAATTCTTCGCCAACATCTGACAGGAAGTTCCTGAGAATTATTCTGCTCCTAGACATTACTAATTTCTATAGAACTTGAGTCGGTAGTGTTACATGAACTTGCCCATAAATGGTTTCATATTACAGCTTATAAGTTTTCAACTGTGGTTTGTCTATATCCTAGAGTTCCTTCGTCATGATAT
Organism: Zea luxurians; assembly: GCA_029449295.1. Lineage (NCBI taxonomy): Eukaryota > Viridiplantae > Streptophyta > Magnoliopsida > Poales > Poaceae > Zea > Zea luxurians. Next base: position 186,431,916 of record JAOPSE010000004.1, on the reverse strand, counting down.
TACAGCTTATAAGTATTTATCATGACCCATGTTACTTTCTAACTATAATAAATTTGTATGTCTATTTTTCTAGAAATTATGTCATACTTGATTATGTCTATTTTTCTATAATAAAATCGTATGTTATCTTCCATTACATTATTAGAAATGAAGACTAGTAAATTGTTTTATGCAGAAGCATTGATGATATGAGCCGCTGGTTTTAGATGTACAGGTCAGTTACCTCGATGATTTTGTTTGGATCTTGCAAGTTCACAAATTGTTGGCACTTAACCCTATTTGATTGTTCAGCTGTCCTCAAGACCATGAAGGCTTCCATCTGATGCAGTACAACAGTAGAGATTGTCTGAAATACATTGTGCAAATCAAGAGGATATAAGAAGTTGGAGTGGTTGTGTATACATTTGAACTGCTTGAAGCATTAGTGATGTAGTTGTGGTGTTTTTGTGACTGATCAGTTCTGAAGCTGGAGTGATGTGGCTGTGGAGTTTTTAACTGTGGCTGGAGTGATCTAGATGTGAATAATATAACTGTGGTGCCTTTGTGAATATCCAATTGTAGTGATTTTGTGTTTATATGTGATGGATCTACGATTGTAGTATACTTTATATATCTATGTGATTATGTGTATAAAAATATATTATTTGTGGTGCTTTTGTATACGTAATTAAATATATATTATTATTAATAACAACTGTAAATAGAGCGACTTTCTGTTGGTTGCTAAATGTATAGTATAACGACTTACGGTTGGTCGCTAAATCTATAATACAACGATCTACGGTTGGCCATTAAATATACAATATCAGCAACAAATGATCGGTCGCTAAAACAATATCGGTCGCTAAAGCCTTTAGCGAAGGCACCTACAACGACCATCCTTATAGGTCGCTAAAGGTTTTTAGCGGCCATCTGTAAGTCGCTGAAGGCGCTTTTAGCAATCAATCGTAGGTTGCTATAAGCGAACCGTCGTGTAGTGTGCTGGTTGCCCAGGCTGGCAGCTCGTGCGCGTACAACATCCGTTCCATTCATTATTTTCGAGCAACTGCTCTATCCTTGTGCTGAAGATTCGGTGCCTTCTGCTGCCCAGGGATCGTCGATAGTATAATTTCAACTTTCAAGCAACACCGCATCCAAGGTGGATTCTTGGTAAAGGGGGCAACTCTCACAAGACACGCTCCTGTCTTGTGGTTACGGTGGATATGGCTGGATATGGAGTCAGTTTGATTGAGCTCAAGCTTGTTCGATTCAACTTATTACGAAACAGAGTTAGAAAATTAGCTCGGCTCATCTTATTTGTAAGCTTGAGTTAACTCGTTTAGCTCACGAACCATGAAAAAAAAATATGTATGTATACGACAATATAATCAATTGCTAATTAATTCTAGACTAATACAATACTAGAAAAAGAGTAATAATACTTACAATTTCATATATCACATTAATTCAACACTAAATTAATATAGTTCGTTACTTATTAGTTTATCCAACATAAATAAAGATCTCGTTAGCTGACTCGTTAATAAACCAAGTTAAGATGTTAATTCAGCTCGTAACCCTAAAATTGAAATAAGCGAGTTAACAAGCCACAGATATTTGGTATGGCCTTAATTCTAGAATGCATAGTAGCAATGTTCATCTTTTTTACTATCACTTGTGGCCTCCAGTGAATTCGACCTGCCAAGGATTTAGACGGAGACAATGATCACGATGAATACTTGAATATGGGCACCTCAACAACAAGATGAAACGCCGTATTCTCTCCGGCGTGGGCAATTCTCCGCGCCGCGCTATGTAGATGACACGCAATGCAAACATGTAGTACATGTTCACGACTTTATGGCCGGGTCCAGTAGAAAAACCGGCCGGCCGGTCCGGTCGACGTGACAGCTTAGCTGAGATGGATCGACAGTGAGCAGGGGAGGACGGAGGAGGCAGGCATCAGGCATGGCCTCGACACACGTCGGAGCAAACGACCCCAACGTGCACGCGCCACAGCCCACAGACGTACGTGTCGCGTCGTCTCGCCGGCGCCTGCCATGCATGCGGGTTGCTGGGATCCACAAGGTACAGAGCTAGCTCCATGACGAGTCGACGTCCGATCGGGTCAGCACGCCCGCATGATCACGACGGCCATAGCCAGCTGCTGCGGCTGTGCACGCACGCCATGAACAGCATCATGTCCGACTCCTCCTCCATCTCCACCTCCTCCTCTTCCTCTTCGTCGTGGTAGTACCCCGCCACCTCCCACGGCAGCGACGTCAGGAGCCGCCCGCGGCAGAGCGGGCACGTCGCCACCGGCCGCGCCCGGACCCAGCGGTCCAGGCACGCGCGGTGGAAGAGGTGCCGGCACCGGAGCTCCCTCACCTCCGACCCCTCCTCGATGCCGCTCAGGCAGAACACGCACCGTTCCTCCTCCTCCTCCTCGCCAACGCAGCGGCGGCGCTTCGTCCTCCGGGAATAAAGCGCCACCGGCAGCTCGCCGCCGCCCTTGTCCACCACGGACGACGACGACGGCGAGGAGGAGACCAGGTACCGGAACGACGGGCTGCCGGACGGGAGGCACGCCAAATGGGAGCGCGCCAGCGCGCGGCACACCCACCGCGCCGCCACGGCCACGACGGAGAACGCCGGGAGGAGGAGCAGGGCTGCTTGCAGGCTCGCCATCGTCTACCGGTGGACGATATGGAAGGAAAGGGCCACCGCCCAGCTAGCAAACATATATACTACTTTGTAGGCTGTACTGTAGCCGCTAGTATGGCCATGTTTGGTTTGAGATGACTAAAGTTTAGTCACATTTAGTCTTATAAAAAAAGTAAACATAGTGACTAAAGTGGAGTGAGAGATGACTAAAAAGGATAAAAATAGGATTTTTACCTTATTTACCCTCTTCACTTTCATTTTATAACAAACACCCACTAATTAATAGAGGTAATGTAGTTATTATTTACAACAATTAATACTTTTTAGTCTGATTTAGCTACTGAAACCAAACAAAATACGTTAGCTTTTAGTCTAGTAACTAAAGAAACCAAACATAACCTATAACTACTCGCTCCGTCCAAGATATACATAAATCTTACTTTCCATCGATGAGCCAAACAACCACAAATTTGTTTAAATATATAAAAACAAATTTAAGGCTAAATATTAGTACTGGATTCATTACGAGGCATATTTTTGACATAACTATGATATCGCAATCCTCTTGAAGTGTGTAAATTTTAAAATAGTTTTAGGCAGTCCTCCTCAACTGTCTGATGCTGTCAAGTAATAGAATTATTTTTATGGCTTATTATTTATGTTATAATATATAGTTTATTTTTGTCCAATCATAGAAATAATTGTATTTTTACTTATTTTTGTGCTAACACAAAGAAGATTTTATAGGGTTTCGTAATTTTGTCTAATAAATCGTTTATTTCCGAAAAAAAAACTATAGTTGATGTCTATAAAAAGTATAACGTAATATTAATATAAGATACACCATCGTTAAAAATACCGAAATTTAATTAAACACCTCGATTTTAACAAGTTCTCATTCTTTAACTCCTCTAAAATAAGAGTTTTAATAATTTATATTAATGCTTTTATTTTACAATATATTTCTGCTTCCAAATAGAGGGTGTAGTTGTCAAAGTGACTTTTTCGTTCTACAGACATCTTTGAATTTATTACGCTTCCGTGTTCTCGGTCAGAGGTAAGAATTAAAGCTGAAAGCAAACAAGCTTACCTAAAATAGCCGAAAAATCTAACCTCTGAAAGGACACATGCGGTAGTGTGCAAATCCAAATGAATTTTCGCGACTCATAACCATCCAACTACTCAACTTTGAGAAAACAAAACACAAAAACTAGTATTATAAGCTACTTGGTATAGCTTACAAAAACCACCGATAAAAAAAACGGCCCCAGAGGTCATATGCGATGTTGAGAGGACGAAGGAGAGATATGTCCGATTTTTTTATGTTAAAGAAAAGGCTAATTTTTACCATAGTCGAGGTCATTGTATGGTTGAGGAAGAAAAGGGTAATTTTAACGATAATCGAGGAAGATACAGTAGACTTTTCTTATTCTTATATAGGCATCCTCTTCTCTTCTTTCCTTATGCGGGCTATCATTGGATCAGTCAACAAAGAGATAGACTCTGGAAGGCGCCTTTTTTTTTCTTGGGTTACCACTTGCATCGGAGTTGGTAATTCAACACTATTCGCGTTTCCGCATACATGAGAGGTACAATCCACCAGCTAAAATTTGAAAACCACGGCAAACTTGGATCAAAACTCATGAGAGGTACATGAGCTGGTATTTCTTGGAATACACATTATTTTAGTCAATCAAACAAATATGTATGTTAGGTGAATATATATGGTCATATATATTATTGCATATTTGCATTATATAATACTTTTTTTATATATTTATTTATATTAAATACTCAGGTCAGATGCGCTCCGCATCCATCCCCGTCGTTCCACATCACCAAAATGAATAGAGACGTACGGTAAATTTTGACCCAGCCCCAATTATATGGGTTATCTAATGCACATCAGGATAGCGGAGTGCGTGTCGCCAACTAGGCCACTATCAGTCAGAGACTCCAACTTGTTTATCTGCACTGACCGAGTAACTGAAGAAGAAAACTAAGAAGGGCTGTAGTTGCCACTTCAGAATCTCTAGAGTGAATGAGAAAAGTTAATTAGGTTCGTTACGTCCAACTTGCTTCTGAAATCGACAGCTCAAATCAATACAAGGAGCCGGTTAAGACGCTTGGAGATGCAGGCATCTTCTGCAGCTAATGGTAGCTACTTGTATACTAGATAAAATAGAAAGCAAAGCAATAAATACGATGACACAGCTTTAGACTTAGACCACACGTGGCGCATTCAGCGTGTCCTTGTCTAGAATTAAACCAAGCAGGAGAGAGAGAGAGAGATATATAGGGAGAAAACCTTCGCTTGTGCTGTCCCACCAGACAGAAACAATTGACCAGAATGCAATGTGTTGTCGGGTCTACTGTCAACTTCCAACACATTATACTCCAAAAAATCCTTCATGCATACGCTTCCAATCCCCAAAGCCACAAAAAGTGGCATCAGTCATAGTTCAGAACATCAGAGCGAGCTGTAATAAGCCACGAAATGTGTGGTCTTCTACAATAACTTGATTTTTCATCCACCGACTCACCTACAAAACAGCAGCCGTCTTCACGCCATATCGAACTCCCTCATCGATCTTGGGCTGCAGATGATGTCGAACGGCTTGTCAATGCTGTCCTGCAATATTGTGATCTGCCCCTCCTTCACAAGTATGTCTTCGTCCAGGGCTTCGATCTTCTTCTTCAGCGATACAACCTCGTCCTGCATGATGCTGATGTTTCGTCTCAGCTGCTTCGCCTCCTGCCACGACAGGTCCCTCTCCTCCGTCACTGTTTTCAGTGTTCCACGAAGAGCAGCCAGCTCCTTTGCAGATTCCTGGAAATCCTGTTGGATCTCATCGATTGACTCATCCTTCTTGGATACCTGTTAAGTGCAGCAAACACAGCAGGAGCACTTGAGGAAAATACCGCAAACAGAGCTTACATTCTAGTTCTAGCATATATAAACATCATCTGCCATCCTGAAGAAGCACGCCGTTTGGGCTGATACCATAACAATCACAGCATTATGGATTGGTCTTTAAAACACCATAGTATTCACTGACAACCCACTGCTGTCTCCAGACTGGACTTCTAGTGAAGTTGTATGGCCTACTTATATACAATAACATGACAGTATAATACTTCTTTATGTCGTTTTCTCCTAGTGTTTCTTATACGACCACCAAGATGACCCCCTATAATGAATGTTTGCTGACAGTAAGCCTCTGCAACAACAATACATTGTTTTGTATGCTACCACACATTATCTCAACTTTCCAGAAACATTCAAAAGAATATCTAACTGAACACTTGCATTGTAGACCTAATCTCCACTTGGCCAATTTTTTTCCTAGAATATTAGCAAGATGCACAAAATAATAAAAATGATTTGCTAAAGATAAACAAGCAGCAAATAACTTGATTCAAACATTATGAATTTCTAATAATTTTATAGGTAAAGGAAATGAGAGTGGTATCGGTTGACCAGCTCACTCAGCAAAAAAAAAAAAAAAAAAACTAATTATAAGTATTTTGAGACATACTGCAACTTGACCACTACAATTGGCTAACACCAGACAGGCTAAGATTAATTTATTATGAAAGAGAAACCGTTAACAAAATCCTACTTTGATCAGATAAAAACGATGAACTGCATGTTTATTAGGGAATAGATATGAAATATGTAACGAACACATGATACCTGAAGCTCCAACTGCTTAGCTTTGTGGGTTATGCAAGAAAGCTCATCCTGAACCCTCTGGATCTCGTTTCTCATAACGTCTTGGATGCGAAGTGAAGATGCCAGATCAGATTGCAATTGTTCAATGGCAACTTCTTTTGACAAGACTGCCTCCTTCAGTACTCTATTCAGCATAGCCTCTTCTTTCAGCTTGAGTCCAAAATCATCCTACATAAGAGTGGAAGTTATTTGCTGATGATATAAATATATGCTCAAGGACTCAAACTTGTTGAAAACATTTTTTTTCATAATTCGACTATATTCACAAAGCATCAGACGTAATCTCTTACTGTATAATTTTCATAAAAACACATTTCAAAGCACATGTAACTATCCAAAAACTTACTTCTAGATAATCTTTACTGTGAAATTTATTTTTATCTCGACAACCACATAACAAAATAAAGTTAAAATGACAAAGGTTAATTTTTTACCATGTGTAACTCACCGTTTGATCTTTCGAAGGACTACCTTCAGCTACAATTTCACCAGATTTTTCTTTAGCATTTTGCTTTTCAGCTAGTATAGAATTGATTGCTTTCAAACTTAGCTTCAGACCTTCAATTCCTCCTTTGATGCTCTGGTACTCAAATGTGTAATCACTGAATGTTGACACATCATTGCCACACAAATATTCATTTTCATGTCTCTTATGTTTCATCAGATCCAGCAATTTGGTACAAAGTTGGCTAATCTTATCAAGTAGTGACAAGCCTTGCATTTGCAGGTTGTCCACCCTAGCTTGAAGCTCCTGATCAAGTCGAATCGAGGAGAAGCTTGCTCCATTTCCAGCACCTTGTAAACGATTTAAGAGTGCAATGTTCTCTTGTCTGAGAGATTTTACTTCAAGATTACAAGATCGAATTTCACCTCTCAACTTTTGCTCCACCCCAGTCAGTCTAATAAGTTCCATTTGTAATTTTCTCGTTTTATCATTGGTGCTGTACTCAACAAATTTCCTACCTAATTCGTCTATGCATCCTTGTCTCATGCCTGTGATTGTTCTTTCCTGCTCATTACATGTTGTTTGTAGTCTTGCAATTACTTTGTGCAATGCTTTGTTCTCTCCCTCCTTGTCCTTCAAATATTCTCGGATGTGGTCCCTTTCCTCTACAATCTCAGCAAAGCGAGCCTGCAAATCTGTTGAGGAATAATGCAGTTTATCATGCTCATTTTTTAGTTTCTCTAGATCGTCATTTAGTTTGCTATTTTGCGTTTCCAAACTTGCAGCTTTCATTAAAGCTTCAGCCTTAGTTGCTCCAAGAGAAGTAACTTCTCTCTGAAATGACACATTCTGCTCTGCAAGTTCTCTCACCCGTTCATGTAGTCTCTCTTCTTCAGATTGAAATCTTGATAGCCTGATAGACCAATCATCTGACCTTCTATCCATCTCTCCTTCAAGTGTAGTTTGTACTTCACTCTTCTCCTTCTCCAGCCTTCTAGTTCTGTTGTCCAACTCTTTCTTTAATTGTTTGTATTGCTCTTTGGCAGCAAATCTTTCTGTAACACGTGCTTTGATCTCTGAAGACAATTCATACGCTAACTGTTTCCTATCTTCGGTCAATTGCTGGATCAACTGAAACATGTCATTTGAGGTTGATGATTTATACCTGAGCATGCTAAATTCATATTCATCTCCACAAGGAATAGTAAACCTTGACTCAACTTCCTTAACTCTTTGAAGCAACATGTCATCAGTTTCTTCTACCGCTGGCGCAAAAAAAAAAAAAGTCACCGTCATAAAAACATTGAGCAGCATCACAAAAAAGCATGACAGTACAATGATAAGAGCAACTTGAGGTCATACCTGAGTTAGGACAAGTGGAGGGGCAGATAACATTTGAAAGTCTCACATCTTGCAAATCTTCATAAATATCTTCAACAGTTGTTGCACTTTCTCTTTCAGAAGCATCTGACATGTTTATGTGGCGTCTAGATGCACTGCACATAGTTGTAATCTTGTGGGTATCTCCTATACCCTCTTGAGCAAGTCGCCAAAGGAAGGCGTCGTTTAAGTCCACATCTGGGTAGCTTTCCGTTGTCTCTTTGAATGGTCTCGGTATGGATGGTACTGTAGAGTGGGGTCGAGGTGGCCTTCCCAAATTAGAAACCGTAGGTACGCACTGCTTCTGTTTCTCATCTACGATTGCATCTCCATGCCCTCTATCAATGTACCGATCTAGTACTTCGTTCCTGTTTAATAAATTGCCTAGTCTTGTTGATCTGCACTGTATAGCGACAGGAGAGCTAACAGGAGAGTGCCCTGCTGAGCAAGAACAGTATTTTGAACGAGGATAATCATTTTCCATGGCAGAATGATCTTTTGGCGTTCTTATTGCATATTCTCTAGAGAACGGATTCCCTTCTGGCGACCACATGTCGGGGCTGCAAGTTAGGATATACTGTTAAAATCATTTTTCAAATGACATGCTGAAAAAAATGAGCTACAACACATGGGTCCTGCTTGTTTCAGTTTTTTCAGCTTCTATCTACCAGAAGTTGTTGCGGACTGCCATACACCTAGCTTTTCAGTCCGCTTCTTTGAGAATCACTTTAGTCAAAACCGTCCAAAATCAATGTGAACATAGAATCGTCCGAGTTGTTGTGACGTCACTTTCTACATCATAAACCCTATGGATTCTTTTTATCTTCTTCTGCACGTAATCCCACAATATTTAGATTCTCTCCACAACCGGATTCTCCCCACAAACCCATAAAGCCTTAAAACCAAACAATAGTGGCCACGGAAACAATAGTGGTAAAGAGGAACTAAACAAGGGTGTATCTAAACTGAACTACTTGTATCATCTCCATTGCATCACGGTGTCATCTATCTAACGAAAAAACATAAAACATCTATTTTCTATAGACATTGGTTTCGCATACCATATCACGGTGTATTTGCTATTTTATATCTTATTTGTAGACGCGTTTCTAGATTCTAGTAACATGAACCAAATGGCAAACAGGTAACACGTGGGCCAATAGCCAATACTATCATTTCAGTCAATGGTAAACAGCTTGTATCATAAGTAGTGTGGACAGTAATTGTCAGGTAACATGACCACTTACGCGACATCTTTGGCATGGTGGGGTGCATCAGATTCATCGTACAAAGAGCACGGAACATCACCCGAGAAGCTAAAGCATCGTTCCTCCACACAGCTGCTTCTGGCCGGGGATGAGAAGGACATGGACCTCCTGAGTTGTTTGGGGTTAGCCGGTTCCTCCTTATTCCGCTTCTGACGACGGTTTCTGGATCTCGACAATCTCGCGGTGGAGATGTCCTTTCCCTCATCTGTCTTTCTATGTCCAGTCCTGCTATCATTGACCGGTTGCCCGGCTCCCTCACCAGCGTTTGCGGCAGGGGACCCGAAGAAAAAGAACCTTCTCATGTTTCGCAAGTGTCGAGGATTCACAGGTTCCTGGGTTTGAGATTCCGCCACAAACTAGTCCCTGCATGGGTTGCATATTGAAGCCAGTCAGGAGTCAGCAGAATGAAGCATGAGACACATTAGGTCGTAATTTGCATTTAGCTGAATAGCAGATCCTTTGTTCACGAATCTATCACGGAAGTAAACAAAAATATTAACAGCTTGTGTCCTTGGTGGCAAGGAACTGAACTCCCAACCTAAAAATCAGTCGAACAGGCTACACGCAAGGCCACCACAGAGCACCCGAAAAGGCAACAGCACTCCAATCCTCGATCCCAGGGGCACCGAATCGACCCGAAACCCAAGACCCTGAATCAATAACCAACGGAAATTCGCACTCTCCCTGTCGATCCCGGAGGCGCCGCCGACCCACGGACGCCCTTCCGGTCCTGCACGCCGCAGCGCGTCGATCGCCCGAAACCTGACGCGGAATCCGAAACCACTCCGCAGCAACTCGTACCGAAACTAAACCACGGCGATAATTGGATTGCCGGATCGAGTGGAAGAGGAGGAGGAGGAAGGGTGGAGCGCAAACCTGCGAGAATCTCAGGCGAGTCGATCGGAGTGGAGTGGAGCCGGCGGTGGGGGGGGGGATATGGGGTAGCAACGGTCGGGAGGACAGATGAGCATTTGATTAGCGCGCACTAATTGCGATTAACAGCTACTAGCTGCCCTGGCCCTCTGCTGCTCTGCTTTGGTAAGAAAAGGAAGGAAGGAAGCGGAGCGGTCCATTTTGAAATGGGAGCGGCGAAAGCGGGGTTGGTGGGCCCGTGGGGAGCGGGGTTCAGGTGGGCTTCGTATGGTGGAATGGGCCAGCCCGTTTAAATTTGAATGGGCCGCCGTCGTCATTTAATTTGTTTTTGTTTTTGGGCCTCGTAGTCGGAATCTCAACGCCAGAACTGGATGGGTTGCACAAATGCATGATGAGATGAGACCACTGACTGAATCGGAAGGAGGAAAGGTTTCTTCTTTCTTTTTTTTTGCCGTGTAAAGAAAGAGTTGCAACCGGCGAAGGTAGAACTGTAGAAGGGTGGATTGAGTGGAAATTGAACTCGCGCGCTGACATGCATTTGGCCAAGCAGACGGGACAGGCAGGCAGGTCCGCCAGAACACAGAAAGTCAAAAGCCATGACATAGCTTGCCGTCCTCCGATCCATGCTGCGGCCGGGCGTACTGAACTACTGATATATTATTATTATTATAATAATAAGGAGTACTACATCTTTTGAGCAATAGTAATTAATACTATAATAATGCATGAGGCCATGAGAGTATATGGCAGCTGGGCACACACATCGAGCTGGAATCTGAAATTCAAAAGCCGTCTACTACTAGCTAGCCCTAGCCAGGCCAGCAGCCCTGGATTCTGACTGCAGGGAGGAGGGGATGAGCCCAGCCGCCAGCGCAAGGCATTGACCTGCTAGTACTATGCAGGAGGATAGGATAGGATAGGGATGTTCCGCGCAAGGCATTTTATTAGTGGTTTGGCTGCTGCTGAATTGCCTGGTACGGTGGGTGGCTTCCTCTGTTTTTTCAACGCGCCAAAGCTGTTCACTTTGTCGTCTGTGTGTGTCCTCGTGCTGCACAGCGATCCAGCAGACGACAAAGTGAACACACAGACGACAAAGTGAACAGCTTTGGCGCGTTGAAAAAACAGAGGAAGCCACCCACCGTACCAGGCAATTCAGCAGCAGCCAAACCACTAATAAAATGCCTTGCGCGGAACATCCCTATCCTATCCTATCCTCCTGCATAGTACTAGCAGGTCAATGCCTTGCGCTGGCGGCTGGGCTCATCCCCTCCTCCCTGCAGTCAGAATCCAGGGCTGCTGGCCTGGCTAGGGCTAGCTAGTAGTAGACGGCTTTTGAATTTCAGATTCCAGCTCGATGTGTGTGCCCAACTGCCATATACTCTCATGGCCTCATGCATTATTATAGTATTAATTACTATTGCTCAAAAGATGTAGTACTCCTTATTATTATAATAATAATAATATATCAGTAGTTCAGTACGCCCGACCGCAGCATGGATAGGAGGACGGCAAGCTATGTCATGGCTTTTGACTTTCTGTGTTCTGGCGGACCTGCCTGCCTGTCCGTTTCCCGATCAGATCAGATCGATGCGCGCCCGTTGATTCCGTCCATTTTTTTTTAAACTGCCAGAACCAGACACAACTGCTTTCTTCTTCGGCCGGCCCCGCAATTAATAACCAGACACTACGAAGTCATCCAGTTCTGGCGTTGAGATTCCGACTACGAGGCCCAAAAACAAAAACAAATTAAATGACGACGGCAGCCCATTCAAATTTAAACGGGCCGGCCCATTCCACAATACGAAGCCCACCTGAACCCCGCTCCCCACGGGCCCACCAACCCCGCTTTCGCCGCTCCCATTTCAAAATGGACCGCTCCGCTTCCTTTCCTTTCTTACCAAAGCAAACCAGCAGAGCAGCAGAGGGCCAGGGCAGCTAGTAGCTGTTAATCGCAATTAGTGCGCGCTAATCAAATGCTCATCTGTCCTCCCGACCGTTGCTACCCCATATCCCCCCCCCCCCACCGCCGGCTCTACTCCACTCCAATCGACTCGCCTGAGATTCTCGCAGGTTTGCACTCCACCCTTCCTCCTCCTCTTCCACTCGATCCGGCAATCCAGTTATCTCCGGGGTTTAGTTTCGGTACGAGTTGCTGCGGAGAGGTTTCGGATTCCGCGTCAGGTTTCGGGCGATCGACGCGCTGCGGCGTGCAGGACCGGAAGGGCGTCCGTGGGTCGGCGGCGCCTCCGGGATCGACAGGGAGAGTGCGGATTTCCGTTGGTTATTGATTCAGGGTCTTGGGTTTCGGGCCGATTCGGTGCCCCTGGGATCGAGGATCGGAGTGCTGTTGCCTTTTCGGGTGCTCTGTGGTGGCCTTGCGTGTAGCCTGTTCGGCTGATTTTTAGGCGTACTGAGAAACTAGGCATGGGCACGTATGCGCTTTGGTTGGGAGTTCAGTTCCTTGCCCACAAGGATACAGGCTGTTAATATTTTTGTTTACTTCCGTGATAGATTCGTGAACAAAGGATCTGCTATTCAGCTAAATGCAAATTACGACCTAATGTGTCTCATGCTTCATTCTGCTGACTCCTGACTGGCTTCAATATGCAACCCATGCAGGGACTAGTTTGTGGCGGAATTTCAAACCTAGGAACCTGTGAATCCTCGACACTTGTGAAACATGAGAAGGTTCTTTTTCTTCGGGTCCCCTGCTGCAAACGCTGGTGAGGGAGCCGGGCAACCGGTCAATGATAGCAGGACTGGACATAGAAAGACAGATGACGGAAAGGACATCTCCACCGCGAGATTGTCGAGATCCAGAAGCCGTCGTCAGAAGCGGAATAAGGAGGAACCGGCTAACCCCAAACAACTCAGGAGGTCCATGTCCTTCTCATCCCCGGCCAGAAGCAGCTGTGTGGAGGAACGATGCTTTAGCTTCTCGGGTGATGTTCCGTGCTCTTTGTACGATGAATCTGATGCACCCCACCATGCCAAAGATGTCGCGTAAGTGGTCATGTTACCTGATAATTACTGTCCACACTACTTATGATACAAGCTGTTTACCATTGACTGAAATGATAGTATTGGCTATTGGCCCACGTGTTACCTGTTTGCCATTTGATTCATTTTACTAGAATCTAGAAACGCGTCTACAGATAAGAAATAAAATAGCAAATACACAGTGATATGGTATGTGAACATGCAAACACTAACCATCTTAGCTATTATACCCATTTTCTCTAGCATCTATCAATGATTTGTATTGGGTTTGATTGCATGGTGTCCTGTGAAACCAATGTCTATAGAAAATAGATGTTTTATGTTTTTTGGTTAGATAGATGACACCATGATGCAATGGAGATGATACAGGTAGTTCAGTTTAGATCCACCCTTGTTTAGTTCCTCTTTACCACTATTGTTTCTGTGGCCACTCTTTTTTTAGGGGTTTTAAGGCTTTATGAGTTTGTTTGGTTTAGCTTTTTTCTGAGGAGCTTTTCTGAGAATCTGACTGTGGGGAGAATCTGGTTGTGGAGAGAATCTAAGTATCGTGGGATTACGTGCAGAAGAAGATAAAAAGAATTCATAGGGTTTATGATGTAGAAAGTGACGTCGCAACGACTCGGACGATTCTATGTTCACATTGATTTTGGACGGTTCTGACTAAAGTGATTCTCAAAGAAGCGGACTTTAGATGCACCAGCACCTTCAGTGACATCCGAGATGGTGCCAAGGGGCTCATTTGAGGCCATGGCATACTTGCCAATAGCCTGCCCAGCTCCAAATATAATTTGCATCTGCACATAGTTTTCAATTGCCACATTGAGGAATTCAGCATCCTTTGGGTTGTCTTTTGTATGGCCCAGCAGATGTTCATCATCAAGGATGATTGTGAATGTATTCTCATCCCAATGAGCACCGCTTAGGTCCTTGAGCCTACAAACCCTGATCCATTTTTGACGCCACTTCCTCAAATGATTGTAGACCTGGGTTCCTGTGACTTCTTGGCCACTGAATTCAGTCAGTGCCTTGGCAACAGAGTTGACATGGACCTCCTTGAACCCTTTATCCGTTTTTACTCCTTGCCCAACCAAGTCTGCAAACTTCCTCAGGATAAAGCCTGACATCACAGGGGTCCAGCGCATGGCAGTCCTTGAGGTACTACCAGCAGCAACTTGCTCAACTTCCATAGTCTATATAAAATTGAAGTCAAAAGAAGAGGTAATGAAATGGCATCATAGCATAGGACCAGTTTTCTCAGCATATAAAAAATAATTAAGCTTCAAAGCAGAAAGTAAGGCTGATAACAAAAAATAATTAAGTTCCACAAAAACATCACTGCAGATCACAATTTCTCTCAGCATTTAAAAATAATTAAGTTCCACAAAAACATCACTGCAGATCACAATTTCTCTCAGCATTTAAAAATAATTAAGTTCCACAAAAAACATCACTGCAGAGTACAATGTTTCTCAGATTGTAAGGCTGATAACAAAAAAACATCACTGCAGATTACAAAGAAATTACACACGGCTAGACCCCCTATGCTGCCACATTTGAGTTGATATGGCAATCCTAAATGTTAAAGTTAAAATGATTAAAACAAAGACAATACTAACAGATTTCAATTAAATGGTTAATGTGCAATCCTAAATGGAATGGAAAGTACCTTGAAGTACGGGTACCATCTTCTACTAACATGAATTTTGGGATGGACAGAGGTGGAAGGAGGGGTGATCATCTCAGTGCGTAGCTCACCAATTGCACTTAACACCTCGTGAAAATATCTACTAATAGTCTCAGTAGATCTTCGGAAGGTGAATTTGAGAACTCTAAACCTTTGACTATGACCAACAACATGTAGAAACATTGCAACTTGTTCTTCTACAGAACTGTGAATACTATCCCTTAGCAAGTGTCGAGACCGAAACAAAGCACAAAGCTCAAAGAAAGGGACCTTAGACATTCTAAGCAGCTCCACACATTGGATATCATCAGATTCATAGATAAATCTAAGATTTGCCTGCCTCTCAATGTCCCTTTGAAACATTGGACCATATGTGACACGAGGATGAAAGAGTCTACGTGTAAGGCATGCAAACAGCCAACAAGATATAGCAACAACCAATGCTGATGCTCTCAACTTCAGCAAATGACGATTTGGACCCAACATATCTGAATAAATAAGATAAGGGAATTGTTGAATGAGAAAAAAATTGTACTCTGCTCAGATTAAAAAAAAACAAGCCAGGGTTGCCACATCTAATGATGTTCCTCCAAACTGGCTTGGTAACATCACGGAAAAATTGTAGTCTACTCAGATTGAACCAAAAAACATCACTGAGAAATTGTGGTCTGCTCAGATTGAACCAAAAAACATCACTGAAAAATTGTGGTCTGCTCAGATTGAAAAAAACATCACTGAGAAATTGTGGTCTGCTCAGATTGAAAAAAAACATCACTGAAAAATTGTGGTCTGCTCAAATGTACAGAAAACATCACTGAAAACTGGTCCTAAGCTCAGACTTTACATAATTTCATCACTGAAAAATGGTCAGAATATAAAGAAGTGAGTTATGGAGGTAGCAGCATAATATAATGCATTAACTACCTGCATAGTATAAAAAGAAGATAGTTATGGGGGTAGCTGCATAATATAATGCATTAATCCATTAAATTAAACAAGACAAGAGGCTAAAGAGGGGGAGAAGAAAGGAGGAACAAAAGGTAAGATTGTTGTAAGGGAAGAGGAAAACAGGAATAGATGAAGGTAAGAGGGGGAGAAGAAAAGAGGAACAACTAGCTACTTAATATAATAGACAGATTATGCTAATTGCATAATCCATTATATTAAACAAGCAGAAACATGACAAAACATGTTAATATTCAGTTAAGCACACCACTGAAAAATTCAGTGAAGTCAAGAAATAAACATTGAAAGATGGCAAAGTTCAGTTAACAAGCAGATATATATTGTATAAATTTCAGTACATCACAAATAAGCAATTACTTAACTAACCATAAAAACCAGAGAGAGACGACTGATGAATAAATTAAGTAGATCTGCTCAGACAACTACACTTTAACTACACAAGCAGTTAACAAGCAGATATATCTTGTATAAATTTTAGTACATCACAAATAAGCATTTACTTAACTAACCATAAAAACCAGAGAGAGACGTCTGATGAATAAATTAAGCAGATCTGCTCAGACAACTACACTTTAACTACACAAGCAGTTAACAAACATATATATCTTATATAAATTTCAGTACATCACAAAGAAGCATTTACTTAACTAACCATAAAAACCAGAGAGAGACGACTGATGAACAATCAACAACTACACTTTAACTACACAATCAGGCCAAGAAATAAGCATTTACTTAAGCATTTACAGATCTGCTCAGACAACTACACTTTAACTACACAATCAAGTCAAGAAATAGAGGAGTATGAGGTAAAGACTGGCCTGTGTATGAGGTAAAGACTGGCCTGTGTATGAGATATTAGTGAATCTAGGTCAGGCAGCAGATCTAGGTCAGGCAGCACCGCAGCAGATCTTGGTTAGGGGTAGATGGACCTAGCAACAAGACCGAAGGTTAGTATAATCGAAGCAAAAAATACAAGAAAATGTTAAAGAACAACAGATCTAGATGGGGGACAAACCTGAGAAGATGAAGATGCGATTGTTGCTGCGGTGAGCTGATCGAGCTGAGAGAGACGAGATCCTTGCAAAAAAAGAAACCAATCGTCGGTCATCAGATCCAAATCGTCAGAGGAGCTAGATACTTACCAAGGTGAGGGAATCAGAAAATCACTGTCTGCCCCCTACTCCGCCGCGGCAGAAACTGAGATCCTAACCAAGAACACGTATGCTGCATCAGCTCAGAAGATCCCACAAGATCTGAGGAAAACGACAGGCTAAAAAAAGATGAAACTGAACTGCAGCCACCTTACCTGCGTCGGACCGAATTGGGCGAAGGGGAACCAGCAGCAGTGCCCGAGCGCTGCCTTCGACGGATCGGTGGAGAGCAGCGAAGGCGAGGGGAATCTTCGCCTCAAGGGCCGCAGACGAGGAAAAGGCTGAAAGGTGTCGTGGCCGTCCTCTACAGCTGACGCATTCCGCACCCAGCTAGAGCAGGCAGTGCGGACGTCGGCGAAGCGGCGCGCTGCGAGTGGCGAGAGCCACGGCGGCGGCGGCTGTGAGTGGCGAGAGCACCCGAGAGGCGAGAGTTAACCTAGAGCCGCGGCGGCCGAGACAATTGCCATTATAGAAGGAGAGCGGACGGGATTCGACGAAATGGAGGCCATGGCGTTGGTTTCTCTGATCTGGAGACGCAGACGACTGCCAATCGCTAAAACGGAAAGGTGACAGCGCTTCGACCTGCGTAAACACGTATTACTCTCCTATCCCCGTTTACCGTTGGCCTGCGCAGACACCGTCTGGCATACTCCTTTGTACACCGTTTCTTCCTTCTTGCGGAAGAGATCTCCTTGCGGCTGGTCTCGGCGTCTTCCTGCTCGCGGCAGCTGGCGAACTCCTCTCCTCGCCGATTTGGACTGCTGGAGCTGGCGTCTTCGTGAGTTCTCCTCTCCTCTCCTCTCCTACTGCGGCTGCTTCCGGTTTTCGTATTCGTGAGTTCTCCTATCCTCGGTCTCCCATGGCTATCGTATCTGTACCAGTCTGTAGATCCGGCATTGGGCGAAACAGGCGGAGGGCGCTCTACTTCGCCGCAGTGAACCCGGTGTTGAACACACGTATTTCTCTGATTTTGGATCCATGGACTTCGAGCCCAGTTGCAATTCGCCAGACACCAACGCCATTCCCAACTCCCCCGATGTAGATCCGGCATTGGGTGAAACCGGTGGCAGTGAGGTGAGGTTAATTTACATACATTGTCTCGCTTATGTCTTTAATTTCTAAAATAGTGTTGGATGTAATATAGGGACTTCAGAGGATTGATGGGGAATCACAACTGGACTGGGATTCGATTATAGTTTCTGATGTGTTGGATGATGAAGGCAGAGTACAAGTACCATGCGAAAATGAGATGTATTTTAATCTTGGACTTAATATAGAGGATGAGGCTGCGAATAATAGGTTTTCTGGCAGGGGTACAAATTGTCATGCACAAGGAAGTTTGGATACGGAAAACGAAGACCACCATGCTGATCAGCCTTGTCAAGACTACATTCCAGATGAAAAGAGGGTGGTGTACAATAGGATGAATCCTTCTATGCAGCCTGGTTGTTTGTTTCCTAACATGAAAGAATTTAGGATTGCTATGCGACAGTATGCAATAAAACATGAGTTCGAGCTTGGAATTGAAGTAACTTCGACAACTATATACGTTGGATACTGTAAGGGTGGTGATTGCCCTTGGAGGATATATGCACGCGTAGAGAAGAAAGGATTGCCTACTATTGTGGTAGCTGTACTAGATGATGTTCACACTTGCACATCTAGTGGAAGGAGGAGGACTACTACGCCAACTTGTGGTTGGGTCGCATTCCACGCTAAACCCTTGCTCATGAAGAAACCACAAATGGGTGCTAAAGAGTTACAACAAACACTACAGACAACTCATAATGTCACTATTGGGTATGATACAGTTTGGAAGGGGAAAGAGAAGGCTTTGAGAGAGTTGTATGGATCTTGGGAGGAAAGCTTCCAGCTCTTGTACTCTTGGAAGGAGGCTGTAATTGCAGTCATGCCCGATAGTGTGATTGAGATTGATGTTATTTTGGAAGATGGGAAGTACTATTTTAGTCGATTCTTTTGTGCCTTTGGTCCATGCATATCTGGGTTCCGAGATGGGTGCAGACCTTATCTTAGTGTGGACTCGACAGCATTGAACGGTAGATGGAACGGACATCTTGCATCTGCTACTGGTGTAGATGGCCACAATTGGATGTACCCAGTATGTTTTGGCTTTTTCCAAGCTGAGACGGTTGACAATTGGATTTGGTTCATGAAACAGCTTCAAAAGGTTGTGGGTGATATGACACTTCTTGCTATATGTTCAGATGCACAAAAAGGGCTGATGCATGCTGTAAATGAGGTATTTCCTTATGCTGAGAGAAGAGAATGCTTCAGACACTTAATGGGAAACTATGTTAAACACCATGCTGGTTCAGAGCACATGTATCCAGCAGCAAGGGCCTATAGGAGAGATGTATTTGAACACCATGTTACCAAGGTCAGAAATGTTCCCAAGATTGCTGAGTACTTAGACCAACACCATAAATTCCTTTGGTACAGGAGTGGTTTCAACAAAGATATCAAATGTGATTACATCACAAATAACATGGCTGAGGTTTATAATAACTGGGTTAAAGACCACAAAGACCTTCCTGTGTGTGATTTGGCTGAGAAAATTAGGGAGATGACAATGGAGCTGTTTCATCGTAGGCGAAGGATTGGTCGTAAGCTTCATGGTATTATTTTGCCATCTGTCTTAGCGATACTAAAGGCTCGTACTAGAGGGTTGGGCCACTTGTCCATTGTAAAATGTGACAACTACATGGCAGAGGTACGAGACAGCACTAATTGTATGACTAAACATGTCGTGAATGCAGAACTGAAACAGTGTTCTTGTGAGGAATGGCAACACACTGGGAAACCGTGTCAACATGGTCTAGCTTTAATAATAGCCCAAGATTCCAGAGATGTAGGTATGGAAAATTTTGTTGACGACTATTACTCTACTGAAAGATTCAAGATAGCATATTCTAGAAGGGTGGAACCAATCGGTGATCGTTCGTTCTGGCCATCAGTTGATTTCGCCAGTGGAGTGTTTGCACCAATAGCTAGAAGAGGTCTTGGAAGGCAACGAAAAAATAGAATTAAAAGCTGTCTTGAGGGTGGGAGTGCTAGAAAAAAAAGTAGCAACGACAATGAAAAAACCAAAAAACGACTCAAAAGGCAATACACTTGTCCTAACTGTGGTGAATTGGGACACCGACAAGCTACAAGTGCCCTTTGAATGGGACAAAAAAAGGCTAGTTCTCAACTTACTTCTTGCTGTATGTTCAATTAATATTAGTACTGTTGAACTAAATGTTTGAGTATTTATTTGAGTAGGAAAAGGAAACCACGGAAGAACACCACAAAAAATTGGATCCCTAAAGAGCTGCGGACTTCTTCACAGATTGTACCAGAACAGCCAGAGCTTGCAGAAGAAATCACTGAACAAGAGCTAGGAGAACCACAGCCAGAGACAGAACCATTGGGTGTTGCACTCTTCCAGCCACTCGGTGCACAAATCACTGAACAAGTGGCCGATGAACAAGTCGAGCAAGCTCCACCTGCATCTCCACCACCGACAAGGAAATGGCTAGTGAAAAAAATCACCCCCAAGAAAAGACTGAGGATTAGTGCTCATAAGAAGCAGTGTTGAATTTATTGTAAGCTGAATTTGTGTAAGCTGGGAAGCTCCACCTGCATCTCCACCACCGACAAGGAAATGTGTAAGCTGAATTTGTTGTAAGACTGCTAAGTAAGACTGCTAAGAACACCCACTATGTAAGCTCCACCTCTATTGGTTGTAAGTCTGCTACGTAAGACTGCTAAGAACATTGTATTCCCAGTTTTAGTTTTAGTTGCCAGTTCGGTGCTTCCCAGTTTTAGTTTTAGTTGCCAGTTCGGTCCACCTGCTAATGTCTCATTTCTCTGTTAACTTGCCAGTGCCAGCATTTCTCTGTTAACTTGCCAGTTGGGTTCGGTGCACAAATCACTGAATTTGTTTTGGGTGCCAGTATTTCACTGTTAACTTGCCCAAATACACTCGTTGCCAGTTCAGTTATCTGGTCACTTGCCAGTATTTGTCACCCAGTATTTGTCACCCAGTTCGGTGCTTCCCAGTATTTGTCACCCAGTTCGGTGCTTCCCAGTTCAGTTATCTCGGCACAGTTGGGATCGGTGCTTCCCAGTATTTGTCACCCACCTGAATGTATCTGTGAATCTGGAGATCTCGTGTATCTGTGTATCTATGCATGCCCAGTTCAGTTTTCTGGTCACTTGCAGTTCGGTCAAATACTGCCCAGTTCTCTGATAACGCGCAGTTCGGTCAGTTCCCAGATAACGCGCAGTTCCCAGATAACGCCCAGATAACGCGCAGTTCACAGATAACGCCCAGTTCCCAGATAACGCCCAGATGGGTCAACTGCCCAGTTTGTCGCCCAGTTCGGAAAACAGATGAAGCTATGGGTCAGAGAAACAGATTGTCTGAACACGACAACAAACAGATAACAGATAATTGTCGCCCATTAGTTCTTACAACCGCATGACCACAACACAGAAAACATATAACACTAATGTTCTTACAAACGCCATTCATCTTGTCTGAACACGACAACAAACACTAGGGTTCATACAACAGTTACTACTTCATACAACAGATAGCAGTTTCGTCCTTCGAAAATAAATCCTAGACAGACCAAAATGACACCAGAATGAAACCAACCCACCAAAGGGAAAGTCATGTCCACAACTACATGTTACGGTCGTTTATCTCTTCGAACCTGTAGTTTATGACACGATAGTGCTCTTCGAATGAGACATTAGCTTTAATCTCTTCCCACTTGAAGTCTTCAAAAGCCATTTCCCATAGCTCTGGATCTTCTGTACTGTAGCCATCACCAAGGTCATCATCATCTAGAGGATGTTCATCATCTACGGAAGGGTTGTCGTAAAGATCCCAAGTTGGATTCTTTGTTTTCTAAATCTTCTTCACAGACAATTGAAGTTTTCTCTAGCTCCCTGCACACATGTTCCAGATGCCCGCGAACCTTTCCTATCTTGCCACCTTGTACCTCTGGAATAGTCGAACACAATTTTTGAACCGAATGCAACAGTTTAGTCTGCCTCCTCATTTCTTGAATGGCATATCTCAACGAATTCTTTATGTTCACATGATACTTGAAGTCGACAAGATCCTGTGCAACAACCAGATGACAATCCATTTCTATCCACGAAAAAAATGAGTGTATGAGTTTGATAATCCATACCACATTCGATGAGGCCTTAACTGCTTCAACCTTGTCCACGGCAATGGAGGCGAACTGAACCGCAGCCTTGGCCTCCTTCTCAGCAACAAGTACAGCGCATCTCGCCTCCGAGGCCGCAACGGCAGCAGCACGAGCAGCTTCGACAGCATCGGCAACAACTTTGCTCGGTGGAAAATCCATCCGCACAGGAGCAGAGAAATTACGGCTAGGGTTTCTGGATTCAGGATGGGGGCGGCATGAACAAGGAACGGCGGCTAGGGTTCAGCAACGCGTTAACCATACAAGGCAGAGGGAGATCGGTGCAGCATTGTCGGAGCAGGAGAACTCACCTCTAAGAATAGGAGACCGCAAGCAGCCGCAGGAGGAAGAAGAGAAGCAGGCGGCGATGTCGACCCCGAGAGGAGTCCAATTAGGCGACGGAAGATATGCGAATGGTCACAAGAGGAGTACACGGGACGCCGTCAGCGCAGGCGAACGGTAAACGGGGACGGCAGAGTAATACCTGTTTACGCAGGTCGAAGCGCTGTCACCTTTCCAATTTGGCGATTGGCAGTCGTCTGCGTCTCCAGATCAGAGAAACCAACGCCATGGCCTCCATTTCGTCGAATCCCGTCCGCTCTCCTTCTATAATGGCAATTGTCTCCGCGGCGGCCAGGCTCACTCGCGAAGGACAAATGCCACGTTCGAAATGGGCCTGGCCACACAATCACTTATGACTCATCTCAGCCAGGCTCATGCGCTGGGCTCGGCAACCAAATATTGCAACCTTGTTTCAAATGGGCCTGGTCACGCGCTGGGACATGCAACCAAACATATCCATAGTCTCCCCAACGCGGTTTCCCTTCCACGTACCTCTAGCTAGCTAGCCAGTAGCCACGCTCCTATATCAACTCCCACCTCTCAGCCTAACAACCAAGGTCCATCCAACCAACCACAAGATCGAAACACTAACAACAACATGGACGCCATCTCCTGCCTAGCGCCTCTGCTGGCGACCTCCTTCGCAGACGCGGCCATCGCCCGGGCGCTCCACGTCTCCTCCTCCGTCGCCGCCACCGCCACCACCATCATATCACCAGACTCCTCCGCCTCCTCCCACCACAACGACCTCCCCCCGGTGCCGGTGCCGGTGCCACCGTACGCCGCCTCCTTCCACCCCGTGCGCCAGAACCACCACCAGGCGCTGGCGCTGGCGCCGAGGGGAGCGCGCGCGGGGAAGCGCCGGTCGCGCGCGCCCACCACCACCTACATCAGCACCGACACCGCCAACTTCCGGCTCATGGTGCAGCAGATCACCGGCGCGCAGGAGGCGGACGGCGGCGACGTGGCCGGGGTGGACGTCACGGTGCTCCAGGTCCAGGCGGCCGCGCTGCTGGTGCACGGCGACGACGAGGCGTCGGCGCTTCGTCGTCGCCACCAGCTCCACCCCCTCGACCTTCAGCAGCAGCAGCCATGCTTCCCGACGCTGGACTCTTGGAACGTCATGTACGAGACCAACAGCAGCGGGGCCGGGGCGGGAATGCTGTGATCGAGCAGAGCGCCGTCGCCGGCTGCCGTCGACCGTACCGGGTCTCTCATGCATGCATGCGTGATGCGTGCATGCCCGCCACCGCCGTAGAGTAGATGCACGGCCGCCTGATCGATCTAGCATTCTAGCTAGTAGTACTGTGTACTGTACTGTATACAGACACAGATTAGCTAGCGTATCTGCTGTACTGTATCATCCATAGAACCTGCTTACGATCCATGTGGATTGCGGTGAGCACAGACACGCAAGCGGTGGCTGCAAAGTGTTGGCTTTCAGCTTTTTTCTAACAAGTTTTTTATAAAAATTCAAGTATTGTAGGAATTAAATGGGAGAAAGATCAAGGAGTCTATAGGATTTTGATCTAGAAAGTGATAAATTCTACTATTATACTATTAATTTTGAACGTTTTTTATCAAAACAATACTCACAAAACAAGTAAAAAAACTGGGTACTTAATAGTCCGCAACACCTTCTGAAAGTTGAAACTAACGTAAGCCCGTACTGATTGTTTTTCTTTCTTTCAAAATTTCTGAAAAAAATATATCGTTGATTTCCAATCGAAGAAAAAAAAATCGCATTCTGTCGGAGGAGGGTGGGGCGGCGCCGGCGGGGATTGGCATGCTCATCTGCATGTACTGTCAGTTCGACGTGGTGTCCATCCGCCCGTAGTAATCTGTTTGTACCGGGCCTTGATGAAGAGATGCATCGCCCAGCGGGCTTAATCTCTTACTAGGTGTATGCCCGTGCGTTGCTACGGGTAAACATGTTATGGTAAAATATATTGAGATGTAGAAACAATAATTGTCGTCCTATGCTGTGAGGGCATTCGGAGTTGAGGTCCTCGATGGAGTACATGCCTCATTTTGTGGCCTCTTAATCGTCCGAGAAATATTTGGAATCATTGACAACAATGTTGAGTTCCGAAACATTGACAACAATGTTATGAAGTGCAAGCAGCAGATTGTTCTTCTTTCTCTATAATTAATATAATTAATGTTAGCGGATTCTCTCTATAATTACAATTACATAATGACCAGAATAAAGCTCTTATATCAATTTCTCATGTAGGTACCACAAAGTTAAAAGTGTCATTTCACATAAACATAAAATACTCAATTTAAGAGAAAACTTACAGAAGTTGCAAGGTGGCATGGAAAATCATACTCCCAATAGCAGGTATCATAGTACAACGCCCGTGTGTTGCGACGGCACACAATCATATTTGATCTAATTACCATAACTCAACTGATATTATTCTAAACAATGGTGTACAGGGTTTAAGCTACCACCAATGCTGATATATAAAACTTGTCAATGATGATTTCCTTCATCTTAAAAATATGATAAATCCAAGGTTTTCTAGTACTGGACGATGTTGAAAGTAAGAAAAATTATTTATGCTTAAATCCAACATATTTACCTTTTCCCAAACCCGAAACGATAAAAATCATTAATTAGATCAGCTTGTAATTATTCTGCATTTGATGATACAGCTAAGCGAGCGGTTTTAGTTATAAATTTTCTGAACGCAATTCCTGTCCACACCCTGTCTTCAGATTTTTTGGTCACCTTCAAATTTTTGCATTATCTTCAACTCAGCTGGACACATAGGTCGGCTTGCAAGGGGGAAGCTGGTGATGGAGCATTCTCTGCAAGCAACAAACAACTTGCTTTAACCATAATGTATGAAACCTGCATTGATAAAACGTGTAGTGCGGCTGAGCTAAAATTCACCTTTAGCTTTGGCTTCAAGGATTCGATAGCAGTCGTAGCCCATGTAGTGCCGATGTATATTGACAGGTGTTTCTTGACCGGTCAAGACACAATACATATCTCCACTAAGTGCTGATGCAACCAAAACGGTAATGCATACTGAGCTTAGTGTGAATTTAGTTACACAATAATTACTTAATGTTAATGATATATACTGAATTAAGGATATAGATAATGGTGTACCCAATTTAGGGCATCTTCGGTTATGGGTCGATTGAGGGGGATTGGAGGGGATTAAATTCCCTCCTATACAAATTTGAATAGAAGGGGATTAAATCCCCTCCAATCCCCCTCAAACCACCTCAAACCGAACAAGCCCTTGATGTTCCACATAGTAAAAGAAAAAATGGCATAGTAGTAATTACATTGAAATTTGACATATTGGACTCCAAGTAGTAATTACATTGTTTTAGCATGGTAGCATAGTTCAAGAGAAGAGGCCATCTGTGCATGACCATTCAACAAAAAATGGCATGCATGCTAATATGTCATAACTTCAAAACATTCTATAGATGTCAGTATTAAATCGGCCTCTATGCAAACTACAATGCATCACAAATCTGAAACTCTTAACTGAACCAGAATCAGGCTGAGTCGAATGTCTCACTTCACTCCCATAACTCTCAGCATATTGCAGGAAAACATTCAAATAACCACACTATGGAAAGATCATAAACTTTATTTCCAATGGTTCCATAGCGATCAGAACAAATTCGGTATATAAGATATTCTAAAATGCCACCCAATATTAAAACTTGTAACTGCAATTGTAACCTGAGAGATCACAATGGCTAGCTTCATACCTCATAGCTCTTAGAATTCTCATCAGAAAAATGTCAATAAGTACTTGATGGAAAGCTAATAAAGTACTCTAAAACTTTTACTATTACGAGTTTTCCTGAGTCGGATACCAGGACCTTCAAAAACGTCCTGATCTGCTACTGCATAAGACTGACGGACAGAATAGACCAACAACAATATTCAGAGATTCAAAACTCTTGAAATACAGAACAGAATTTTGCGAGTAAATACTCGTTGGAAAGAACGTGAAATTATCTAAAACTTTCACTATAACAAGTTCCTCTGAATCGGCCTCAAAAAAACTTAAAAAACGACCCGATCTGCTACTGCTACAAACTGATCATTCTGATCTTGACAGGATTAGGGTTAAATAGGAATAATAAACCACAAAAAAATCATGGGAAAAGAAGTAATCCATCTATGTAAATACCTCAAGGAGACCACGACCTCCTCCCTCCCTTCTCTCCTTATTTTCATCTAGCTTTTCCAAAGCCAAGCTGCAGCACAGATCGAATCGGTATAAGAACAAGGAGCAGCAATAGGAGGGTTGGCCACTCCTCCAGACTTCGGTTGTTGTTGGGCAGACCAGATCCGGAGGCAGGAGCAGGCCCCTTCTCTTCTTCTACATTTGTTTTGATAGATCAGGGAACGGAGGGACATGACGACGGGGATTAAGCAAAATAGATAGCATGGATGGCTATTAAGCAAAATAGACAATTTCAAGCAAACATGAGGCTAATAACAGAACCACATCCACAACAGATCGGCCCTAACATTTATCAGCCAAAATGTCTTGGATTTTTAAACCCGCTCCACGTCTACATTCTTTAGTCTAGTAATAGCAGCCAGATTAGTGACCAAAAACTTCCTACAAGGCTTTATCTCGTAAATAGAGGGGCGCTACCCCGAGGGCGCAGCAGCAATGGTGGAAACTCATGGTTCCACAATAACAGAAACGATTGGGTATAACGTATAATACGCATATTATATTGAGCCTCTCAAAAACATTATATAGAGAGATTACAAAGACAAGGGGAAAACACCTGCCTGGACTCAAATATCCTGCCAACCAAATATGATCTAACAAGAGTTTTAGTTCAAGACAACCTCGGTTCAAAAACCAAATATCATGAAGAGCAGACTTCACAAAAAAGCAGAATTCGAACACCCTGCATGGTTTCCCCATGGTGCTCTTGATGTAGAGGCATCTTACCTGCAACGCATACATCGCAACGTGTTATAACCAACTCCTTCGACTTACATTCTAAAATGTTCATTAGATGTAAACACAGCAGGAACAATTCTTAAGGCATAGATGCAATAAAGACCAGAGGATCACTCACATTCTGCCAGTTTTTCTTCAGAAGAGACACGAGGAAGTTGACGCTCATCTGGATGTTCTGTTGGATCTGCTTCTCCTCCATAGACAGGTTACAGACCGCGACACCCATGCAAAGGACTTTCTTCAGTTAAAACTTGATTGTAGCCTTCGTCTCATTCACCTTGGATTCCAGGAATTCCTGGTAAGTGACCAGAGTGGGGAACTTGCCTGCAGGAGTGATATCAACATGATTCAATCAGCTGGGCAGGCAAAGCAGACCACATATATCAAAAGCTCTCCAGATGAACAGCTCAAAGAGTATGTCATCAAGCAACTAATAAAACAGTTCAATACAAACACAATGACAGGACATTGCCTTGCAATAAGTACCAAATTAGTCATTATCATGCAAAACTACATACAGAAATATGAGACAACACTGCATTGCATGCTACAGCTTGGCACGCAAAGTAACAGTCATGTCAGAAACGGACTACTTGCCTGCCTTGTTGAGACCAGGACCAAGGAGACGGGGAATTCGCTTGATGATGGTCTCTGATGCCAAAAAAGCATGGTACTTCTTGGCAAGCTTCTTAACAAGCTTCTTGTTCTTGTTCATTTTCTTGACGGCCTCAACATCCATGTAGTCAAGTCCCATCTTCTCAGCCTGAGAATGCAGTAAAATGGTTTGTGTGGGGAAAAGTTGATCCAGATAGGACGGGCACTTGCATTATCTTAGCAAAACTTTCAATCTTCCATGTAGTTGAGCAGGATTTGTATAGGCAGATTTAATTGCAAATGGAATCAAGTGCGGGCTTGGACTGACTAATACATGCCAGCCACAATTGAGTAACTCGAAGCATTGGTGTTTTTGCAGATTTACTACTGCAAGCATGTTCAACATATAAATAAGTACATTTTCAAGTGCATCATCAACTGCCTGTTTACCTCCTCAACGTGCTGGGCATCACCAAGCATGCACACCTTCATCTTTGGATGAGGGATGTGAGGCAACTTAACAGAGCCACTGAAACGCTTGTCCTTTTGTGGATCATAATTCTTCAGACTAATCTGAAGCTCAACAGTCTCAGTGAACTTCCTATTCTTCTTGGCATCCTGAACTATCTGGGAGATGGCATCCTTGAGAACCTCGGACTGCAACTTACTGCAATAATCAATGGATAGAATTTATTAGGTAGAGATAATCTATCTGGATGGGAACAATACTCTAGAATTCCAAATACTGCTGCCAATAGGAAGAATTGCAGAAGGCAAAAACAGTAGAATAATCAATAATAATAAGCAAGCTATGTGAATCCATCTCATGTGTCGAGGCAAGAACCTGAATCTATCTCACATCCATTTTCATTATGAGAATGAACTAACAGTTGGACCCGGCTCCCAAAGAATCAGATTGGAATAAGCCTGCTAATGGGGGTCTAATCCACCCCAACCCACAGCCAATCAGTCATCTGTTGTAGCCCAAACCTATCCAAAAATCTAAATCAAGCACCCACCCCAACATGCTCTGTAACACACACACCCAAGCCAGCCCATTTTAAACTGTGGAGCATGCTAACTAATGATGTCAGGTTGTTTAATGGTCCATCCCCAAGCTGTCCTAAATATATAAGCTTAAAACATCAGAAGTTTAAAAAGTTAAAACACAGATCATACTGAAAAGGGCAATCTGTAGAAGAAATGATCTGGCCTTGACACACTCACTCATGATGAGGTGTGTGTCAATCTGTAGAAGGGCAATGTGTAGAAGAAATTTGGAGGTGTGGGTGTCACAACGAGAAGGTACCAGTGCATCTAACCTCATAACTGCAGAGCAGACTGGCAATCAACATCGATATTGCAAGAACAACAAACTTCTGCCCAACACATGCTCGACTTCCAGAACCAAATGGAAGAAATGATTCGGCCTTGGTACACTCACTGAAAATATTTATCGTAGTTGATCCTTTAGGTGCTCCTAATATTTCTGCGGTAAGGAAACAAAGCAAGAGATTAATCACCAAGAATCATGCAAAAAGGCAAGAGAATGGTAAAGGCCTAACAATTGTGTGACTAATCCAACAATAATGAAAACATGGAAGATAGACAGTCTTCAAAAGGATCTGCAACTCCACCAAGCATACCCACCTCAAATTCCATCCAACCAAGGCGTGACGCGTCCGAAATGGTGGGGCATGATACGGGGCGGGCGAACCTGGGTGGGGCGCATTGCGGCCTCGAGCGCGAAGAGGCGGTTGTCGAAGGAGCCGAGGATGGTGACCATGCCGTCTGTGTTCCTCTGGCTTCGCCGCAGAGAGTCCCGCAGCATGGTCGCCCACCGCGACAGCGCGTCCATCGCCTGCAGAGCTACAATGCATCCATCTTATTACAAAGTCTTCAAGTAGCTCTTTGTACTGCTTTCCTTCTGTGTAGTTTCACATGATTCAGTATTACGACCTTTTGTCTATCTTTTGCTGACTCCTTAAGGGCTAGCTATGATACCTCGAAAAAGGGAGAAAAAGAAGAGTTGTGTGCTAATTTGCCTAACCTGGTCTGTGGTCATTCCTAAAAGTTACAACTTGATTTTGTTTACAATTCTTATCAGCACAGAATATGGTTCGTCCAAAAAATAGTGTATATTGAACAAAGAGTGTTACCTCTCAATCTGCTTTCTAACACAATGTACTGCATGTCGAAACAATTAAAAGTCCTCTCATGAGCCTCATCAAGAACATCCATATAACAATAATATAGTTTCATACTTATAGACCAGAGCAGCACTATTTTTCTAGTATGATTTTAAGCCAACCAAAATAGCATGCCTTCCAATGCAGATGTGCATAGTCCATCCTGATTTCACAAGCATTTCAGTTGAGTGGTAAAACATTATTACACATCAAAATGTAGAGTAGTTTCACATTTTGTTAAATACCTGGAACAAGTCTTGGAACGTTTTTGCATATAATAGGCTCCCTAAACAAAGTGCAAGTAACAAGAAAAAGGAAGCTTCAACGACCAAACTATGAGTATTGCATTCAAATTACAAAAGCACTTTACCATTTATAATGTTCCTAGTTGTGCCATTTGGGCTTTTCCACATGTGTTCCAGATTGAACTCCTTAACCCAAATTGTTCCAGAGAGAAATTAAATCTATAGTCGTACGACCTGTATCTCTTGCCACCGCGCTCATCGCCCTTTCCTTTTGGCCATCTACACATGTCTGCAATGCCTGCACGTACCGAGTCGACCAATGATCTGATGCCCGGAGAAGCTGGGATCGGAATCGGTGCAGGGCTGAGGCTCCGGAACTTGGAATCCGTCGGCGCGAGCTGAAACTCCTCGGAGGACGACGGCTCCTGCCACACGAAAACCACGCATTCATCAGAACCAGGTAAACCAAACACTCCGTCGAAGCA
The DNA here is from genome assembly GCA_029449295.1 of Zea luxurians. Taxonomy (NCBI): domain Eukaryota; kingdom Viridiplantae; phylum Streptophyta; class Magnoliopsida; order Poales; family Poaceae; genus Zea; species Zea luxurians. The sequence continues at coordinate 186,400,720 of JAOPSE010000004.1, read as the reverse complement.
AAATCGGGCGGAATTCGGACGCCCAGCCGCAAGGAGCCGCCCCAGCCAGCTAGCGCGGACGGATCGGGAGGAACTGCGTACCTTGTCGGCGAGCTCGTCGTGCGACATGGCGCCGCCGATCCGGTCTGCTCGCTGTCGCAGAGAACACGCCCCGTACTACTTGTTCTGCTCTTGGCTCGCCGTCGCAGAAAACACAGCCCGTACTACTTGTTTTGCTCCTGACTTGGTTGGGTGGGCAGTGTACTTGGCCTCCGATTTGCGAGGGGGGGAGGGACAAGAAGAATAGGTGGGTGCGGTGCGAGGCCCCGGCCTCATCCTCCGCCGAACCGGCCACCACCGCCTCGCCCTGTCGGTGGTCGCATGGCGCGCGGTGTGCTTCTGGGCTCGAGGAGAGCTGGCTGAGCCGGATGCGGAGGATGGTCTTGGCGGCGGAGAGGAAACGGCGTCGCGGCTGGGTGGGCAGTGTACTTGGCTGGGTGGGGGCGGACGGGCGGCGGGATACTCGGCGGCGGTTGTTTGCCGCGCGCACGGGATTCGGGAGGCAGCGGGCGGGGGAATCGGCTGGGTGGGGGCGGGCGGCGGGATACTCGGCGGCGGTTGTTTGCCGCGCGCGTGGGATGCGGGAGGCAGCGGGTGGGCGGCGGGATACTCGGCGGCGGTGGTTTGCCGCGCGCGGGATGCGGGAGGAAGGGGAGAGCGGGGGCAGTCTACAGATGACGCTTAATAGTTGTAGAGATATATACGAATCTTGGGTTCGTTTCCTGGCCCGTCATCGCGCCACGTCACCAACAAATCTCGGCCGTTGGAGCTTCCGTGATTTGCAAAAAGACCCTGTGTTTCATCGAAATTGAACCCGCCGTCCAGGCGGCACATGTACTTCGTCCTTATCACCTCCGTCTCTCACCCCCGATCTCCCTCCCCTCCTGTTCTCGCCCCTCTTCCTCCTCGCCTCTGGGTCCCGACGCCTTCCGCCGTCCGTCGGAGCAGCACCTCCGCCACGCCACCGCTGGGTCCCGCTGTCTCCAGCCATCGCCGCTTCACCTCCGCCACCTCACCACCGGGTCCCGTCGCCATCTGGCTGCTGCTACCGGTTGTCCTGCACCGCCCAGACGCGTCCTTCTCCGTTCTCCATCCACCTCCATATGCTGACTGTCAACTCCATTCGTCTCCAGGTGCAATGGCGTGGCGAGGAAGCGCGGGAGGAGCCGGTACGGCTGGGCGCGGTCGCCTGGTCCGCAACAATCTGCATCCTGGGAGGCCATGAGAGAAAAATAAGGTGAGGGAGAGTTGATGATTCGTGTAGATTCGAGACAACCATCAGTCGACCCTACAAGATTGCTGCCATGAAGAGAAAGATAGAAAACAACTCGAACATGACATCCATAGGGAATGCAGTCACGTTGCAAAGCACCACACCAACAATTACGTTGAGCAATATATGGAATAAATTCATGATTGTTCTTCGTGCTTCCTCTGGAATGTACTGGAACCTCTTCTTCACGATTGATGGCCCGAATATGCCAACGCAAGCCTCAAAGGTTCAAAAACCAAGAAGCTGAAGACAACTTCCAATTAATATGCTGCTTCCTTTCACCAAAGACGTCGATACTAGGATGTTGGAGACACAACGGAGGATAATGGTGACAATCGATATTGAGAACACAATCTGCATGTAACCTTGAACCTTGAGCTTGCGGGCTAATAGACGAGATGTAATGGAGCTAGCCAACATGGATGACAACATGAGTGTTGCAAAAATAAAACCATGAGGAATGTTTTCTTCATTTAAACTCAATGCAGGAGTCCCCAGGACAACAATTGTGTACATCGAGCCGACGAGCCCTCAAACAATGACTGTATGGTTCCCCATAATGCAATATTTTCATCCTAAGCAAGACCACCATAGTTTCTTTTCATGAATACCATTATTTCTTTACATAGCTTGTGCTGACCACCCAAGAAAAACAGCAATAAAACCAGCCACCCTTTCTTCTTGACAAAAGACATATTAGTCTGTTGCATTGGCAAGTCCCTAAGCCCTTAATAAACTGAAATTCAGTAAGCAAACATGGTTCACCACCTGGATCCCACAAGAACAGTTGTTGGACAGCTATACTGTTATTCAGTTGCTGCTATATATGTACATACTTATATTTTAAATATACTTCAAAAGGCTTTATTCATAGCATATTTAAATTTGAGCATGCTGTTATGCCACCATATCTTCTATTTTACTGCTAGGCTCAGCAAGGTTGAGCATGCTGTTGTGCCATCCATAAAAAAATTTGACATACCAAATGTTATTTTCCAGTTCAATTGAAACTTCCAAAGGTTGATTTTTTTCCTAATTATGCATTCTATCATAATCTTTATGCAATATTCAAGGCTCGTTGTTGATCCAAGCTTTTTACAACTTTATAAGACACAATGCATTCAGGCTGCAAGCTTTTGTTACAAGGTCAGTAAGCCAAGTCGCAATGCATTCAAGTTGCAATTTTTTGCTACATGTCAGTAAGTGTTGGCTCCATAAACAATTCATGCTTTAACTAGATGCTATATATGTATTTTAGTGTAAAATGAATTATCAAAATCTATGCACCTAGAAAATCCAAACAACATACATTTTGGGACGGATGAAGTAGCTATTAATATCCAAATCAAAAGTCACGGGCTATAAAACTACTCCCTCCGTCCTTTCTAGTTTGTTACGGGCTTTCCGCCCAGAGACATCTCTCTATCAGGCCCGCGTCGGCGGGTCCCACGCGACAGAGACACAGCGTACCCAGGATGGGGAAGGGGAAATGGAAGGCCACGCACGCACGTTGTCGTCTTTCTCGTAGTCCGGTCCCACTTCCACCGGGCAAAAGGCCAAAGGCAAACCACGCGCTCACCTGGCTGCCTCCCCCTCTCGGCCTCTCCTCTCCCGACGCTCCCATGCCGCCGCCGCCGCCGCCGCCGAGCGTGCGGGGCTTCCTGGACGCGCACTTCGCCTCCCCCGACGACCTCGCGGCGGCGCCCGCGCTCGCGGAGCTCTTGCGCCGCGAGTGCGACGGGCTCGACGCCTCGCTCCGCCGCGCCGAGGCGCGGCTCGGTGCCGCGGCCGCGTCCTGGCTCGCGCGCTCCTCTGAGGCCCGCGCAAACCTCCTCCGCGTCCGGTCACGAGGTTCGCTCGCCCGCTCGCTCCCCTCAACGGTAGTAAACCCTAGCTGCTGGATGGGGTTTTAGTCCGTCCCGGCGCATGTCCCTTCCCCGCACGCCACTGCTGATCCGGCTCGGTTTCCTCGTTGCTTCCTAGGGGGACGCCTCGTCGCGGAGGACGACGGCGCCGAGGCGGTGAGGACGGTGGGCCTGCCGGCGCTCGTGCGGGAGATCCAACGGATCGACACCATCCGGCTCTACGCGGGTCAGCATCTCTTCTTCCCATTCATATGAACGTGGCATGGGCAATTACAACGTGACTGGTATGAGTGTATTATTCTGGCGTCTGTGTTAACTTACATTGTTGGCGCACGATGTGGCTTTTGATGACTTGCGTGATTTAGTATAATCTGCTGAATGGTGATCCATTTTTTTTTATGTCCACCCATTTATTTAGCAATTAAAAATCCATTGTAGCACTAACCTTCTAGATGACTCGGAAATGGTTCCTTTGAGTGTACAAGCCTCTGTGTTGGTTTGTTTATGACCAAGATACTTACGAAGGTTAGTATCGTAACTGAGTCCGTTGACATGCTCAGCTCATAGTTCAATTTTGGTCTGATTCCCCCACCGCAACAAAATCTGCTCATCTTCGCTATTTGCTGTGAGATGGGACCTATTGGCTGCTATAGTTTGTTACTATGCCCTTCTCTGAGATCCCTAAGCTTGGTATGGTGTAGGAATGTATAGTGCTTTCTGTAACTTTGCTATGCTGACATTCCAGAAGCTACTCTACAGCTGGAATCTTTGGTTGGCAACCTGGAAGATGCTGCATTTTCCATTGTTAGGCAGGTCCCAAAGTCAAAACTGTCATCCATACTTCAAAAATCGAATGTAAGATCCTTTGTCTTTCTTTCACTTCATTTGTTACTTCAGATGCAGCTGATCAAATGTCATGCTGATATGTGTGGCTCAGCAGTTAGTTTGCAACTGTCAAATGCAGGAAACAGAATGGAAGCAAGGGAAGCTGCTCCATGCTGTTGACGCTGTGAAGGATATTGAGCGAGAATTAGTACGGATCAGCACTAGTAGGCCACAGTGGGCCTACCTTGTCATGGCTGTTGATTCTAGAGTGGACAAAACTCTTTCCATTCTGAGGCCTCAAGCACTCTCGGATTATCGGGCTCTACTAGCATCACTGGGATGGCCACCTTCATTGTCTTCACCAGACACAGAGAAGGATAAGTACCCCCAAATTCCGAATCCTCTAGTCTTGATGAATGAGGGAAATAAAGTGAGATACTCTCAAAGCTTCCAAGCACTGTGCGCTCTCCAACATGTGCAGGGGAACCGTGAATCGCGCCTGTGTCGGACAGCAAAAGTGACTCCTGCCCTGGCAGATTTGAAGTATTTCACTAGGACCGCTTGCTTCGACAATGGGCTTTGGGCGATTGATGAATTAGTTCACCCTATTGCTTCAAGGATGGAATATCATTTTGTCAAATGGTCTGAACAGCCGGAGTTCATTTTCACCCTTGTTTACAAGATAACAAAAGATTTTATGGATGGAGTGGATGATGTACTGCAGCCTTTGATTGATCAAGCAAGGCTAGTGGGATTAAGTGCCAAGGAATCTTGGGTAACTGGAATGGTGAAAATTCTTGTAGGATACCTTGAGCGGCAAATTTTCCCGGCACTTGTCTGCTCTTATCAGGATCATGCTACTGTTGGCAAACCTGAAGTGGATTCCTCTTGGTTGCACTTAAATGACGTAATGATTTCTTTTGATAAAAGAATGCAGCTTCTAGCGGATTCAGGAATCCAGAAAATGACATCACTTTCTGAAGGTCTGTCTAGGTCCTTGTCTGTCTTTTCAATATATGCTGAGCACCCTGACTGGCTTCAGATATGGGCTGATGTTGAGCTTTGTTCAACACAGGATAAGCTGAAATCTGAAATGGAAGATGAGACAAGTTGGTCATGTAGTGGTCAGCATGACCAGCGTGGTCACATGGAAAATTCAACGAAGTTTCTTCTCTCTACAAGAGAAGACTACAAAGCTCCTCCGGTGTGTGAATTTGTTATCAAAACTGCTTTGTCAATGGTTGAAAGAGGCCGTGCTCTGCCAAACAGGGGAATGCAGATCCAGTATAACAGATCCTCTTCGGTTAGGTTCCTGAATGGCTTTTTTCTTGTATTGCGCGAACGATGCGAAGCGTTGCAATTGTCGAACACGGCACTAGAGGATCAGTCTTTGTCAAAAACTTCGTGTGCAATTAACGCCGCTCGTTACTGTGAAAACGTGCTTCGGGAATGGGATGAAGATACTACCTTCTTGGATATGGGTCCTCAAGGATCTCTGTTTACAGATGAAATCGGCTTTTTAGTTAAATTAGGGACCGATCACCTGGAACAGATACTGTCTTGGGTTCTGCTTGAGTTTGAAGATCTGTCCTGGGAATATGTTCAGAGCATTGGATCATGGAGTGGACAGACCATCTTAGATGATGAGATCCTGGATGAAGAAAACACAGGAGTGTCTCCTGGTTTTGTTCCCAGTCTAGATGTTCTGATGGACAGGACCGCTAAGTTGAAACGATATCTTAACTCCAAGGATTTCCTTGATCTTTGGAGGAGTATAGCGGAAGGCCTTGACTACTACATCTACAGCAGCATACGATGGGTTGAAGTAAGTTTCTCTGATCCTGGAATCGCCCAGCTAAGAGTTGATATAAAAGCCCTTCTCCACATCTTTAGGCCCTTCTGTTCAAGACCTGAAGCTTTTCTCCCTTTTCTAAGTGAATCCCTGAGGTTGTTAACCATGAAAAAATCAGATGCACAGTGCTTGCTGGAAACACTAATGGATGACACGAAGAGTGACGATTGCCTAAAGCGTGAAGGATTGCACCATGTAAATGCTAGCCAGGCTGCAAAGATCTTAAGCAGCAGGAAGTTTAGTGGGTAATCTTGTTCGTACAAAGTGTAGCTGAGAATGACCTTCAGCGAAGCTCGATGTGGAGATTAACAATTCCAGGCCACAACAAAGACAGGTGCCACTAACCAAGGAGCCGTCGCTATTGGCATACATGGCACGCAACAACAGCTGCTGCCTACTTGGTTACTTCCTGGAATTCTTTAGGCGATATCTAGCAGAGGGCTGTTCACCGAGTTTTACTTCGTCTTGCAAGCACAAAGCTGCCATGTAATCAGTTCATGCTGTTTGATTAACTTGTAGTCGCCCTTGTGCAGAATGCCTCGTGCTTTCTAATTAATCCAAACGATGAAAAATTTCCCCGCATCTCATAGCTTGCACAAATTGGATTGCCTTAGGTTTGGTACATATGGTCAACTCAAGGTGATTTTACAAGTCTTTATCTCCATAAAAGCCAAACTCCTACCAGCTCCACCATACATCATGTTCACTATGGAATTGGTCTTTTTTATTTGTTTGCCACGACTGCCATGCCCGACGCCGTCCTGCCGGAGCTCAAGCAGCTGCAGCGGCACAACAACCAAAGTCCTGCTCCTGCACCGCCGCCGGTGTACGGGCGACCAGGACGCCCCCACTCCAAGTCCAAGAGCTAGCTAGCTAGCTGAGCCCTGAGCTAGATTTTGTTGCACGTTGTTCAGTAACAGCATAGAGGAGACAGGTTGTATGAGATAAGGATCGTAGCCAGAGGTTTTATGTGCAGATTAAGATTGCCGTGAATGGATCATCTGTTGCTTTCGGTTTAGAGGTTATTGCTGCTACTGCCTCCATTCACAAATATATGACATAGTTAATTTTTTTCGAAAACTTTGACCACTCATTTTATTCAAAATACTTATAAAAAATATAAAATTTTAAGTAAAACACAAACTAACTTAATTGATAAAACAAATAAAAAATGACTAACTCATTATTTTATTGAATAAAATGATTGGCCAATTTTTTAAAAAAAATCAACGACATCATATATTTAATATAAGAACGGATTAAGGGTCTGTTCCAATCTCGTGAGATAAACTTTAGCAGCTTTTTAGCTACTTTTAGCCATTTGTAATCTAAACAAGAGAGTTAATGGTGGTAATTGAAGCTAAACTTTAGCACTTCAATTCATATAGCTAAAGTTTAGTAAGAAGCTAAAGTTTATCCCGTGAGATTAAAACGGGGCCTAATTATTACTGTTCTTAATCGTATCGTAATAATTCTATGTAGACAATATCGGAGCACAAGCTTGAGCATAAAGGGAAGCAACACAGCAGCTGGCTAGCAGTCACGGCCACCAACCCGAGTCGTGAAGCGACTGACGCCGCGGCGGGGCGGGGGCGGCCGCTGCACGACAGCGACCTCCATGCGGGGACGGCGGAGCCCTAGATGCGTCGTGGCTGACCCCCACTGGCGCCACTCCTCCCGGTTTGACGACATTGGTGAGCCAGCTCAACTCAACCCTAGCGGGGAAAAAAAGTTCGCAGCTTTGCTTCACCGCGACATTGGTAGTCATAGTAAAAATAAATATGCATGTGTATTCTTGCGATTGATCGAGGAACTGAAAAATGATTGCACATTGTTGCTTCCCCGCGATGTGGTGCGGGAGTGAACGGAGAAGTAAAGCTTCATTCAAACAGAATCTGACGAGTGACGACGTCCCTGCCCGTTCCTATCTTCCTTTCTCACCGTCATCATCTTCTTAGCTTTGCTTCCACTCGTGCAACTCCTCCTCTGCAAATTGTTAGTTCCGTAACGTAGTAGCGTGTGTGTCCATATAAATATGTGATGCCTCTTTGAGTTTGAGCTGTGGCCTCACTCGTAGTCGTAGCTCACACAATGGGCGTGCAGAGAGCCAGTGGCGTGTCCTTGCTCCATGCACTGCTTGTTGTGTTCTGGGCATTGTCTTCTCGTCGTGCGGAGGGGCAGAACCCATCTGGCCACCTGAGCGTGGATGCCTCGCCGCAGAACGCTAGGAAGATCCCTGATAAGATGTTTGGCATCTTTTTCGAGGTGCAAGTCAGATTACAATTGTGCTATCAGTTAGAAGCAGCAGTTCATCTGCTGGCACATCAACAGTTCAAATTCTGAAACCAATTTTTGTTTTTGATTTCTATGCTCTGATGGTTATCCTGAGAAAAGATGGTGGGTAACTCGGATAAGTTTTTGGCTGTACCTATAGGAGATCAACCATGCTGGAGCTGGTGGGTTGTGGGCAGAGCTCGTAAGCAACAGAGGTAGTGGGGAAAAAAAGCAACTCTCGCTTGTACACCTGTACCTGTTACTTCATTCTCCACTTCTTCCTTAGCTTTGCTTAATTCGTTTAAGTTCTCACAAAGTTATCTCCAGGATTTGAGGCTGGTGGGCCTAATACACCTTCGAATATTGATCCGTGGCTGATCATTGGGGATGAATCAAGTATCATTGTTGGAACTGATCGGACATCATGTTTTGAACGTAACCCAGTTGCACTTCGGATGGAAGTTCTTTGTGGTTCTAAAAAAACTAATGCCTGTCCATCGGGAGGTGTTGGGGTCTATAATCCTGGCTACTGGGGCATGGTATGGCATTTCCATGCATTCATAATTTTGCTTTTGAGCAAATACACACATTGAACCTACTCCCACCTTCCCAAACTAGTTCACGCTTTAGGATTTAAATTTTGTCCTAAAATAGTTATCATCCTCACCTCCCAATGCATTTTTTTCCTTCTTTCAATACACCTTTTTATTTTCCCAATACATCTCTATCTCTACTTTTTGAGGGGTATTTTGGTCTTTTGCCTTCTGCATTGGTCTCCATGAGAGAGTCCAAGACGTCAACTATTATAAAAACGGAGGGAGTATAATCTTAGGGAGCTGATGTGATATTATACTGTCCTAAGAAATTACATTTTTCTACCTTGCTATGTGTGATGCGTTTCTGTCTCTTCCCCAGAACATTGAAAAGGGGAAGGTTTATAAGGTGAGCCTGCATGTTAGGTCATCAGATGCACTGTCCTTGACTGCTTCCTTGACAAGCTCCGATGGGCTACAAAAGCTTGCTGCTCATACCATCACGTAATGTATTCTGCTGTTAATGTTAGCATCAATGGATGCATATATTATCACGTAATGTTTACATGATTTGTCGTTTCGCTTTCAGAGGTAGCAAGAAAACCTTTGCAAAATGGACAAAGGTAGAATTTCATTTGAGATCCAACCAAAATAACAGCAACTCAAGGTTTCAAATTACAACAAGTAAAAGCGGGCTAGTTTGGCTTGATCAAGTATCAGTTATGCCAATGGACACTTACATGGTATACTACTAGCATCCAGTTCTGTTTTTTGCTTTCTCTATTTTCTAGTGGCACTTATTTCTGACCGGTTGGATTAAAATATTAATTAATTAATTGCTGCTGATCCAACTATACAGTTAAACTTTATTTTACTCGAATGTAGTTGTCCAGGGATGGTCTGACTATGACTTTTATTCATTACCACATGTCTTTAGGGGCATGGTTTTCGGAAAGATCTTGCTTCTATGTTGGCCAATCTCAAGCCTCAGTTTCTCAAGTTTCCAGGTTTATCATCTTTGATTATTCTTACATCATATCTGGAGTCAAGTTAAACACTGTATTGCAATGGTATGTGTAAGATTCTGTACCTACCATGTTTTAGGTGGCAACTATGCCATGGGAAATTATCTACGAAATGCATTTCGGTGGAGTGAGACTGTGGGACCATGGGAGGAGAGACCTGGTCACTTTAATGATGCCTGGGGATACTGGACTGATGATGGGCTTGGATTTTTTGAGTTCCTTCAGGTATACTGCTATTTGATACAGTACTGGCCTAAGATTTTATCAAACTCATATATACTTAGGTACCGACTTGCCTTGATTATAGTTGGCTGAAGACCTTGGGGCTTTCCCAGTTTGGGTGGTGAATGATGGTAACTTCAGTCTCAGCAGATACTTGATATGTTGCCATCACTTGATTTAAGTTAATGGATTCTTATTAACAATCCAGGAGCAAGCCTTAATGAAGAAGTTTCCACTAAAACAATTGCATCATTGGTTAAGGTATTTCTTGCATATTATTTAGTCAAATCTTCCTTTGATAAAAGAATGCAATATGCCAATATGTTCGCAAACAAGAAAAATCCCTGGTTTTAATTTATTTAATTCATTTTGTACAATATTTCTGTTAGTTTAACTAGACAATCGAAATCACACATATTCATTATATTTTGTCAACTTAAGTTAAACATATCGTGAAAGCATTGCAAGTACACCTTTCCCCACAACGATAAATTACAAGCACATATGATGTGTTCAATCCAGTATTTACAGGGTGATATGATCTTTTTAAACAGGTAACTATTGGTCTGTGGCCAAAAGACAAACAGAAAAAACTCAAAATGTAATTTGTTACTCTTTTTTAACAAACTTTACAACTCGCAAATTTTAACAACTGAACCACATAATCTTTTTTTTTTGTGGAAGCTGTGTTTTCTAGCAAAACCATTGATGTTTTGTTGAATTTACATAAAAACATCATTTCATTGTTTTGGTGGGACATGACACTGAGTGAGATGGCCAATTAGTACTGTTTTAGTTGGACATGGTGATGAAAATGTGCGAGTCCTGTGACTTATGTCTTCTCGAATTCACCCTTTTGACACTAATAATACTATTTTTTTCACATCCAGTACCAAAGCCACATTTTTTTGTACTTCCTCTTTAAGCTGGTCCAAATTTCTTAAGAACATCTTCTATCAGCACACTGCTGCCATTTCCTGCAATTTGTTTATGCTTGTACGATTTCAGGATGTTGTTAATGGCATAGAGTTTGCCAGTGGAGGACCTAAGACAACTTGGGGTTCTGTTCGTGCAGCAATGGGACACCCAGAGCCCTTTAAGCTTGATTATGTTTCAATAGGAAATCAAGAATGTTGGATGCTCTACTATAGAGGTTGGCAAATCATTCAGTTGTACTGTACGCTCTTTATTTCTAGTTTCTAAACTAGAACTGACTTACAACACAACAGAGTTCAGAAGATTGCGTTTTGAAAGGAAGGAAACAAACTAATTCGAACTCCATTTATGGCAGCACTGAACTTAAATGGCGGACCGTTAATTTATAGTTGTAGTGCATTACACATTAACTCACATTTTTTTTGTGTGCTTGTATGTCAATTTTTGTATGCATATCGTCGTATCGATTATGAGCAGTGTAGTTTCTACTCCTTAGTCATTTATTAGGTTATATGTCTAAGGAGACAATTCAGTGTGCTGTTTATGTTCTGTTATGCATAAAACAGGAAAAATCTCATGCTCTTTTGTTTTTCATTTTATAGGAAATTACCAAAAGTTTTACTCAGCGATTAAATCTGCCTACCCAGACATCAACATTATATCAAGTTGTGATAGGCCAACTATTTCGCCATCCAACCCTGCCGATCTTTATGATGTTCATGTAATGTCTCAACGCTATGTTCCTTGCTTGCTTGAGCAATGTTTTAGTTATGGTTGAAAAAGACATCATCTTTTGCTGCAGGTCTACACCTCTTCGACTAATATGTTTTCAAAAGCTAGTATGTTTGACAACACACCACGTGGAGCACCGAAGGTTTTTTTTTCTGATGCTCTCTGTATATCTGCGTTGATTTATGCCAAAACTGATGCGTAGAAATACCTTGACTGTTCAGGCAATTGTTAGCGAGTACGCTGTGACCGGAAATGATGCTGGCAAAGGAACACTGGTAGCAGCACTGGCAGAAGCTGCATTTCTCATTGGATTAGAAAGGAACAGGTTAGCTGTAGTGTACCCGTTCTTCCTCATTTTAGAGTTCTGCCAAAATTAAAGCATGTTGCAGATATAACTGTTTGTTTGTTCTACTGTAGTGATGTGGTTGAGATGGCAAGCTGTGCACCCCTTTTTGTAAATGACAATGATCGCAGGTAAGGACACTAACACCTTGAGGGAGTGCCTAAGTGACATGACACAATGCTAGTCCCTTTTCAGTTTCCACTGAACACGAACAGTATCCTCTTCTCGTTTTAACTTCATATCTGTTTACTTCTGCTATGAGCTTCAACAACCCACATAATCTGAAAAGAGAACGTTTGAAATCAGGTGGAGCCCAGATGCCATCGTCTTCAACTCGGGGCAGCACTATGGGTGTCCCAACTATTGGATGCTACACTTCTTTAAGGAATCTAGCGGCGCCACCCTCCATCCTACAGCCATTCAGGTCTCCAGCTACGATCAGCTGGTTGCGTCTGCCATCACTTGGCAGAACGCTAAAGACAAGAGCACTTACCTCAGGATAAAGGTAACTAACTGACGTTCTTCTTTTCGCGCATGATCAATCAGCTCCAGCAGATATGGATGCTGCAGAAAAAAAAAAGAGAGAACAATAGGTGTCAATCCATTTGCAGGTGGTGAATTTCGGCAACCAAGCTGTGGATCTAAACATATCCGTTGCGGAACTGGCCACCGGCGTCAAGAAGTCTGGATCGAAGCAGACGGTTCTAACGTCCAGCAGTCCGCTTGACGAGAACTCCTTCCAGCAGCCAGAGAAGGTTGGTGCACGACGTACTGAATCAGTCGGCAGTGCATGTTCAGGGTTATATATTACAGATAGCTGTGTGTGTGTGCATGCAGGTGGCGCCAGTGTCGAGCCCAATGGCGAACGCGGGGCAGCAGATGGGCGCTTCCGTGGGGCCGTACTCCCTCACCTCATTTGACCTGCTGCTGGAGCCGAGCAAGCATGACAGCGTGTAAAACTGTCAACTGAAGAAGCATGACAGCGGTGTACGTACAGAGAGGTCAAAGATAGAGGAGACAGGTCAGAGGTCAAAATTGAGACCTTGATACCATATTGGATTGGATTGTATGTATCAACCTAAAAGCTTAGGCCATGTTTGGTTTCTTTAGTCTAGGGACTAAAGTTTAGTTAGAGGACTAAAGTTTAGTCTCTAACATGTTTGGTTCTAGAGGCTAAAAATAGTAAGAATATACTAAATAACTCATAAGAAGACTAAAACAGCCTTTAACATTCTCCTGCTATTAGTACAATTGAACTAAATGAGGGGTAAATATGGAATTAATATGGTTTAGTCCCTTTTAGCACATATGTGAAGGACTAAAACTAAATCATTTTAGTCCATATTTTAGTCCTAGTGTTTGGCAAAAAAAGACTAAATGAGACTTAAAAACTAGAGACTAATCTTTAGTCCCTCTAACCAAACACCCCCTTAAGCTGATAACGAAATGTGGACAGTTCACATTCTAACAAGTCCCAGTCAATGTTGCATCCAACAATACTTTGTACTTGATGTCTGAATCCATTTGATTCAGTAGATAGCGCTTTATTGTTTTGCCAATGCAAATACACATGCGATCAAACAAGTTCCACGGACTACTCAGTAGAAACGGTACAAGTTTCAAATGCAACCAAACCAACCATGCCACGAAAGTGGGCAAGCCTCAAGCAGTCACCAGGTTTTCTGCGAATTCTGCACTAGTAGCTTCCTTATCAGATGGGTTGCCTGAATCTAAGGCCTCAGGAACGATTGCAGTCTCAAGGTCTTCCAGGATGCACGAGCTCCATTCAGAAAGCTGTTTCACAGACACATCGTCTGCGAAAGAACACATCAGATTATCAGTGAGAAAGCACTATGCATAAACTGAGTCAAAAGCAAGCAGTTTATATCATATGCTGATTCCAAGGAGGCAAATCGAACAGAAAGATTTGGGAAGAGTGCGAACCAAGCCTAGGGACAGTGTGGCCATGAGGATGCCTTATGATGAGAGGCTCATCAAAGGCAGAAGCCAGCTCCTCCGAAGGTACCTTAAGCCAGTCCTTTTCTCCAATAAAGTGCACTGATTTCACCTTGATCGGGTCTTTGTAAGTGACATCACAGATGCTTGGGTCCTTGAACTTGCACCCAGATATTGTGACCACGAACTTAATTGGCGGATGATCACTCAGCACCTTGCCCTAAATTGCTCAGCTTAGTTACAGCAATTAACTAAAATGGTTAAATTTACAGTTTTGATGTTCTGTCATAAAAGGGCTGGCTGCTGGTGTTTATGTAGTATTCAAAACTCACGACTTAATTCCAAGTTATTGCTACCTTGTAAGAGTTTATTTTTCTTTTGCAAGTTATCCCTTTTAAAGACAAGAGCTTTATTACATGGTAAAAGGTGTTCTGTTTGTTGCTACTTTGTGCTATCTCTACAATTTAGTTCACAAGTATTGCAGAATTTAGGAGTAAAAATTACCTGTGCTTGGTAGCCTACCAAAAGGGCCAAAAGTGTTGCGCCCTGAAAAGAGGAATGGATGCATAAGCTGTAAGACTCCACTTTATGCTCAACACAGGTTGAAAGATATGATTAAAAAATAAAGGACACAATCCAATCTGTTTCTACTGGCTTTCCTATGCAAGTGCTCGGAAGTGCACCTTCCAGAGAAATTAAGAAATTAATTAAAGTTTACAGCAGCTCAAAAACTTAAGTTCATTGCGTTTCATATGTAAGATTGGACCACAATTCTAGTTTGCATGCAGATGTTATCATACAATGAAGAAACTCAGGAAAAAAAAAACAAATTCCAGAAAAGGTAGGACATTCAACTCACATGTACTCAGTAAAAGTAACTTATGATTTCCATTTTTACCTGGGAGAATCCGAGCAGGCCATCAAAAGGGCCATTTTTCACCATGTAATCACATAGATATGAAATGCACTCGTCCAGATTTGTGTAGTCAGTGAATTCCTGTGGTGAAAAACATGCAAGCACTGACGTGTTTCGGCACAGGAACCAAAAAATAAAAATAAAAATAAAGGAGTGTTCATCTCTGGCATAAGGCATAGATGATGACCAAACTGTAGCTGAAATATAACTCAGGTATCAGAATGCCATGAGAAGAGCTGATTTCAGTTTGGTTCCATCTATCTAAAGCACTAACCATATTGAACTGGTACCACTCGAAGTACGGCGGTGGAAATATGCCCTCTATCTCCGACTTTCCACCAGCTGGGAAGACGCCATCAGGGAAGACCTGAAAGAAAAAAAAAAGGAAAAAGTTCAAGAATAAAAAAACGAAGGAAGCAAACCAATTAGCACTGAACCCAGTACAGAACCATCTCAAACTGCTGAAGTATGGAAGGGTGCCATTTGCTGATCTGCTTCTTCAGAAAAGCGCCGCTTGTACGGAAGCCATGCAGGCACAGCACCTTGGTTCTTTTGTCCTGCTCCATGTGAGCTCAACTCTCCCAAGCACAGCCTAAGTTTCGACAAACACAAGAAAGTTGGCCTTAAGAAGGCCTGGACATGCAGCAGCTGGTACGTACCACTCCAAGGGTACATGTCGCTTTCACCCTACACACACACAAAAAAAGGACGAGACTGCATTTTACATAGCACAAAGAGCATCTTGAATTCATGCATCTTAAACCAACAATAAGAACGTGTGGTTTGGAATGAATTTGCACTAGGCACAAAGAGCATCTGCCATTGTAAAAATAGACGTGGGTAAAGTGGGCCATGGCCCCATCTCAATTTTTGAAACCCATTGTACCTACCTGTTATATATACTATAAAATAGAAAAGATTTATAAGGTACATAGAGCCAAATTGGACAATTAGACAGCAGCCCAAGTGGGTTAGCCCCCACCTAAACTTTCGCCTGCGTCCGCCACTGATTGGAAAATTGGACTGTTCTTGCTCCTTTCTTTTATCACAAGTGATGGGAAGCAAAACAAGGATTTATCTCCATTGTGCTGGAGTTTGTTATGGGTGGAGAGCTCCATGATATCATACCATTGTAAGCACTGTTTTATCATTGGTTCCTCTGTCATTTGACCTTATTCTTTTCTCATCAATGAAAATTCATAAACTGTTGTATCATTGATTCCTACCAACAACTCATTTTTTGTTTTGTTTTTCCTAGATGCTAATGGAGAACCCAAAAGCAGGAAGGGGGCTGAGGTAAGGGAGAACACCCAGCGGTGAGATAACTTTTGGTAAATAAAAGATAACTGAGACATTATCCTGTGGCATGTTTAGGTTTTCCAAGTGGCTCCATCTCTCAGTGTGGTTGAGCTGAAGAAGGCAAAGGGAGATACTCAAAATGTACAAATTTTACTCAAACAGTTCAAATAATCAATAATTCAGTATACAAATCTTACTGATCTGTCCACGGAGCTGAAGGACGTCGTTCGGGAGCGTGATGATGAAGTCCAAGACAGAAGTTCCTCACCATGAAACAGTTGCAGAATTTCAAGCTTACAAAACTCAATGTGGTGGTGGTGGGGAGGGGGGCTGAGATGAGGAATATGTTGTTAGTTTTCCCTGTACATAGCTCTTGTTTTCAGCGCCTAAGACCTGATAATGATGATCTGGAATGAATGAAGAGGTACATGAAACAGATGAGAAGGCTGGTTCCTGTAGTGAATACTGGAATATGGTGCTGATATATTCATTGGTTCAGAATATAATGTATGTTAGTCGGTCAAACTTCGGGAAGACAATGGAGCAGCCTGTGGTATCAATCTCAGTCAATGTTGCATCCAACAATACAACACCTTGCACTGGACGTCTGAATCCATTTCTTTCAGTTGCATCCAACAATACGAATCGGCGGTTTGGAATAAATTTGCACAAAGAGCTTCCGCCACGATAACTGCAGATCATCACATTAAAAACAACCGGCCATCCATTGATGCTAAAAAAGGTGAAGCAGAAGTTGATGTGTGGAGGTGGTGGGAGGGGGAATGTAGCTACATATGGTTTCAACTGCAACCAAGACACAGCAGGGAGGGCAATCATTACAGTTTCACATGAATCAACAGTTCTGAAAACACACTGGAGGGAAGAACAAAGCAGCAACTGCATTGCCTTTCAAAAACTACAACTAGCAGAATGTTTCACTGGAAGTCGATGAAATAAGAGTTGCATTGCATCTTGACTAATATGCAATGCACAATCCTCTCTGCCTTGAGCTTATGCTTCTGTGGCTCACTTGGCCATCATGACCTTAACAAACTCCTCGTAGTTAATCTGGCCATCACCATCGACATCAGCCTCACGGATCATCTCGTCTACCTCCTCATCAGTTAGCTTCTCCCCAAGATTTGTCATGACATGGCGGAGCTCGGCGGCAGAGATGAAGCCGTTCTGGTCCTTGTCAAACACACGAAAGGCCTCCTTGAGCTCTTCCTCAGAGTCGGTGTCCTTCATCTTGCGAGCCATAAGGTTGAGAAACTCTGGAAAATCGATGGTGCCGTTGCCGTCGGCATCGACCTCATTGATCATGTCCTGGAGCTCAGCCTCTGTAGGGTTTTGCCCCAGTGAACGCATGACAGTTCCCAGCTCCTTGGTCGTGATGCAACCTGTACAAGATACGGCACAACCATTTCTGTAATTATAACTAGGTGAAGTAGTGACTGAAGAGAGAAATAATTCAGCAAGTTAGGGAGAACCCAGATGTCAAAAGGTGGCAATATCTTAATCGAAAAGTTTGAAATGCTATGTGGAAAGCAGGGCAGTTTCTAAGTGGTAAATCATCATGTTTTGACCGAGCATGCATAGCCACGGCCCACTGGAATTGAGCCAATCAGTGACAGTGTGGGTGCCGTTTTCCCAATAGCAGTCGGTTCCAGATTTCCTTTTTGGGGGTCAACTACTGCAGAACAAGGAAAAAAACATGTCGTTCAACGTTGAAGCTGGATCGCATATTACTAGGAAAATTACTTGGACAAACTGAGCACGATCTTTAACCTCTTCTAACTTCGGTCAACCTGGAGCATGAAAAGACTAATGAATTGAAAAGATTTTGGTAGCAATCAGCCTGCTACAACCTCAATACCTCGTCATGCTACACAGACCACGAGGCCACGCCCAGACTGGGTCAAAGGTTACACTGCTCCCAGAAAAAAAAAATCACTTGGCCACGTCTCGTATTGATTCACAGCGTAACAATCCAAACAAACATGATTGTCAGTGGCGAAATGGTCAAAGAGCAGATAAACCTAAGGTCCACATCGCCGATTCCGCCACTGGTAGGGAGAAATGCACAGGACAGCGACGCGATCGAGCCCCGCCGCGGACTCCGTCCACATCCGGGATGTATCGGATCTACCCCGTCTAAACAGACTTGCGGGCAGCAATGCCCATACACAGGCAGCCGCGTACGCCGAGCATCTCCACCCACGGAGGACAGATCCGAAGGAATACGGAGAGAGAGAGAGAGAGAAAGAGAGTATGAGGAGAGGGAACCGTACCATCCCCGTCCTTGTCGAAGAGGCTGAAGGCCTCCTTGAACTCGGCGATCTGGTCGTCGGTGAGTTGGTCCGCCATGGGAGCGGTGGTGGGGAGGGATCAGATCGATCGGAGCTGGAAGCGGCAGGGGATGGATCGAGGACGAGGAAAAACGGCTTCGAGCGGTCGTCCGCTGGAATTTTCCTTCCCCCAATTTATACGCGCTTCCACTAGAGCGGCCGTCACATTTAGGCCGGGCTCTGGTTTATCGTTTTAGCTGACTCCTCCGACTTCTTTATCATGTGAAGGAGTCGGATTTATTTTATAATTCGTTTTGCAAAATAGATTCTCCTGTATTTTTTTTAAATGATGTATGAGAAGAATGTTGAAAGAGTCGGTATAAGCTACGGTTTTAATGCTCTAGCTCCTACAATAAAACGGCTGTAACTCTCGTAAGAAGGAGTTGTTTTTCTTTTTGACTATTTGGTAGAACTCACAATGAACTCGTCGAAAGAGTCGTGTTAAAGGGTCCTCGACAATATCCAAATATTTTTTTCCCAAACTACCCCTCGGCTATTCTTTCTCCCCTTCTCAACCCAACCCAAATCAAATCAAGTCTACCCCAAATTCAATGTCTTTGTGTAGTTCTATACATGGCATACACGGAATGCTCCGATAAAGATTCGAACAGAACAAGCCATAGGTACACACGAAGAAAGTCGATGTCAAACTACTTGAAAGACTAGTACAGGACAATATGATGCGATGGCATACAATATATTTAATATCTATAAAAAATAAATTTAATATCAAAGTAAACATATGATCAATATATAAGATATTAATTAAATTGATAAGAACAAATATTACACTTTATCTTAATTAAAAGGTCTAGAAATGAATGAATTGAAAAGGAGCCCGATCCTTTTTAATAGATTGTTCAGTTGCGCGTCCTCCTTCAGCTAACGAGGTTAATATTATGTAGGAGCATTGTGCTGCGTGTGTCTTACTAGCGTGTTAGGCTTGGGGCGGTGAAAGGATCACGATGTCTAAGAGGGGGGGGGGGTGAATTGGGCTTTTCTAAAAATCAACACTAATTAAAACCTAAGCAAGAGCTAAGGAAGAGCCCAACTTCACCCCCAACAACTAGCACTAAGATAATAATACTAGAAATACAACAATGCTAAGACAATACTTCAAATACTTGCTAAACAAACATACAATGTAAAGTGCTTGAATTAAGTGCGGAATATAAAGCAAGGTTTAGAAGACTCCTCCAATTTTTCCCGAGGTATCGAAGAGTCGGCACTCTCCACTAGTCCTCGTTGGAGCACCCTTGGTCCTCGCAAGAACCAAGTGCTCACTACGAGATGATCCTTTGCCACTCCGGCGTGGTGGATCCCTCGAGACCGCTTACAAACTTGAGTCGGGTCACCAACAAGATCTTAATGGTGATCATCGAGCTCCCAACGCCACCAAGCCGTCTAGGTGATGCCGATCACCAAGAGTAACAAGTCGTAGACTTTCGCTTGACCAAGAGAAGCCTAATGCAAGTGATGTGTGCTCTAGGTGGCTCTCGCTAGCGCTAATGAGGAACAAATGCGGGATTAAGATTCTCTAATCTCCTCACTAGGCTTTTGGTGCTTGCAATGCTTTAGCAATGTGCTGGAATTAATGTGGGCTGCAAGACTTTGAATATGGTGGGTGGACGGGTATAAATAGCCCTCACCCACCAACTAGTCGTTACAGGCACTTTACTGCGCACGGGCGCACCGGACAGTCCGGTGCGCCACCGGTGCGCCAACGGTCATTTCCAACGGCTAGTTCTGACAGGTAGTCGTTGGACTGATGGCACACCGGACACGCCGGACAGTCCGGTGCACTGTCCGGTGCACTGTCCGGTGTGCCACTATAATTCACTTCTGAAACAGGCGCGCTCGGGTTTTCCTGCTCGGGGAGGCCTTCCCCTGGGCCAGCCTGGCCCACCTGGCAGAGGGCGCACCGGACAGTCCGGTGCCCCAAGGCCAGAAACCCTATCTCTTGATTTTCAGCTGATTTTCAAATCGGTTTTCGTTCTAACTTGTGAGTGAGTTCTAGAGTGACACCTAGCACTGTATGTGAGTGTGATTGTGCACCAACACTACACTAGAACTCTCTTGGTCAAACTACTCATCGACAACCCCTCTTTATAGTACGGCTAAAAAGAGAATAAAAGACCTAACTAAATCACGAGTGTCCACATCTCCTTGACACTCGGACTCCGTAGTCCTTCACCTTTTGTTTCATCGTTTTAGCCGTCGCTTCGAGTTCTTATCTCTGGGATTGTTTTCACCATTGTAGTACTTCTACCTGTAATGCGACCTAACTTACCATTTGTCTCTGCAAAACACACGTTAGTCACATATAACACTACGTTGTCATTAATCACTAAAACCAACCAGAGGCCTAGATGCTTTCAATCTCCCCCTTTTTGGTGATTGATGACAACCCTACAAGATTTGTGAGAGTAGTTTGTTTTGAAATTTCTGTCAATAGAAATGTCGGGGACCATAATTAGGGGTACCCTCAAGACTCCTAATTCTCAGGTGGTAACCCCCATCATCATAAAGCTGCAAAGGCCTGATGGGTGCGATTAAGTCAGGGATCAGTCCATTCGAGTGACTCGATCACGCCTCGCCCGAGCCTAGCCTCGGACAAGGGCAGCCGACCCCGGAGGATTTCCGTCTCGCCTGAGGCCCCCTCCAACGGTGAACATATTTCCGGCTCGCCCGAGGCCCTGCCTTCGCTAAGAAGCAACCCTGACTAAATCGCCGCACCGACCGACCAAGTCACAGGAGCATTTAATGCAAAGGTGGCCTGACACCTTTATCCTGACGCGCGCCCCCCGGCAGAGCCGAAGTGACCGCCGTCACTTCGCCGCTCCACTGACCGGCCTGACAGAAGGACAGCGCCGCCTGCGCCACTCCGACTGCAGTGCCACTTGACAGAGTGAGACTAACAGGCAGTCAGGCCCTGCCAAAGGCACCATAGGAAGCTCCGCTTCGCCCGACCCAGGGCTCGGACTCGGGCTAGGTCTCGGAAGACGGCGAACTCCGCTCCGCCCGACCCAGGGCTCGGACTCGGGCTAAGACCCGGAAGACGGCGAACTCCGCTCCGCCCGACCCAGGGCTCGGACTCGGGCTAAGTCCCGGAAGACGGCGAACTCCGCTCCGCCCGACCCAGGGCTCGGACTCGGGCTAAGTCCCGGAAGACGGCGAACTCCGCTCCGCCCGACCCAGGGCTCGGACTCGGGCTAAGTCCCGGAAGACGGCGAACTCCGCTCCGCCCGACCCAGGGCTCGGACTTGGGCTCAGCCCCAGAAGACGACGAACTCCGCTTCGCCCGACCCCAGGGCTCGGACTCCGCCCTGGCCTCTGCCGACGACCTCCGCCTCGCCCGACCCAGGGGCTCGGACTCGGCCTCGGTCATGGAAGACAGACTCGACCTCGGCTTCGGAGGAGCCTCCACATCGCCCAACCTAGGGCGCAGGCCAGCCACGTCAACAGGAGGCGCCATCATCACCCTACCCCGAGCTGACTCGGGTCGCAGGGAACAAGACCGGTGTCCCATCTGGCTAGCTCCGCCAGATAGGCAATGATGGCGCCCCGCATACTCTGTGACGACGGCGGCTCTCAGCCCCCTTATGGAAGCAAGAGGACATCAGCAAGGACCCAACCGCTCCGACAGCTGTCCCTCCGCCAGGCTCCATCGCTCCTCCGACGGCCACGACATCACACCAGCTGGGTGCCAAAATCTCTCCGGCTGCCACATCGGCATGTACTTAGGGCGCTAGCTCTCCCCCGCTAGACACGTAGCACTCTGCTACACCCCCCATTGTACACCTGGATCCTCTCCTTACGCCTATAAAAGGAAGGACCAGGGCCCTCTTAGAGGGGGTTGGCCGCGCGGGGACGAGGACGAGACAAGCGCTCGCTTGGAAGCCGCTCGCTCCCTCACCCGCGTGGACGCTTGTAACCCCCTACTGCAAGCGCACCCGACCTGGGCGCGGGACGAACACGAAGGTCGTGGGATTCCCACCTCTCCCACGCCGGTCTCCGGCCGCCTCGCTTCTCCCCCCTTCGCGCTCGCCCTCGCGCTCGACCCATCTGGGCTGGGGCACGCGGCGACACTCACTCGTCGGCCCAAGGGACCCCCGGTCTCGAAACACCGACAGTTGGTGCGCCAGGTAGGGGCCTGCTGCGTGTTGACGAACAGCTTCCCGTCAAGCTCCAGATGGGCAGTCTCCAGCAACCTCTCCAACCCAGGACGGTGCTCCGTTTCGGGAGTCTTGAGTTCATGTCCTTCGACGGCAGCTACGACATGATACTCCTTCCACCGCTGCGCGACAACGACAATGGCGGCCGATAGCCCGCCCGCCGGCGGCGGAATCGACGACGTCTTCCCCGCGTGGTGGAAGAACAACCTCTGAGCTCGTCCCGCTTTCTTCCCCGCCGACGGAGGGGAAGGCAGGGCAGCCAAGGCTAAGCAGGAGGCAGCGCCTCGTCGGCTGTCGAGCAAGTCGACGGCACCGGCACCCCAACGAGGGGCGCACCGGGTATCGACTTCGCGCCTGAGACGAAGACGAGCGCCGTCTCCCTGCGACGCGCCAATCCCGAGCAAGCGGACGACGCCAGCGCGCTTGCGAAAAGCTTGCTGGGCGTCGCCCTCGTACCTGAGATGACGGTGCAGTCAGTCCCCGACGTGACTTTGTCGCCGCTCGTCGACCAAGAGGTACCGACCGATTCCCATCCCACGTCATTCGGATTCAGCCTCAACCCGCCTAGCGACCTTGCTTTGGCGGGCGCTCTCGTAGAGGCGAGTCCAAACCCTCTGGGGTTTCGCATGCGGTCGCCTTGGGACCGGCCGACGGACGTCTCGACCTACGGGCCCTCTGGGTCCGAGGAAGACGACGAGCCCAGCATCTGTTGGGATTTCTCTGGACTTGGCAACCCCAGTGCCATGCGGGACTTCATGACCGCATGTGACTACTGCCTCTCTGACTGTTCCGACGGTAGCCGCAGCCTCGACGACGAGGACTGCGGCCCAAGCCGCGAATGTTTCCACGTCGATCTAGGGGGTCCCTCCGAAGGCAATCATCTCGGCATGCCGGAGGATGGTGATCTCCCTAGGACGGTGCCCCGCATTGACATCCCACGGGAGCTAGCTGTGGTCCCCGTTCAGGCGGGGGGCCATGACCCACAGCTCGAGCAAATCCGCGGGGTGCAAGCCAGGCTCGATGAGGGAACAGGAGCGCTTGAGCCGATCCGCCGGGACGTCGGGCAGGCATGGGCGGGCCAACCCCCGGCCGGAGAAATACGTCATCTACCCCAGGGTTTCCAGCACCGCGTCGCCGACGATGCCAGGGTCAGGCCGCCACCCGCATCTAGTGGCGTCAGCCAGAACCTGGCTGCAGCAGCGATGCTTCTCCGCGTGATGCCGGAGCCATCCACCACCGAGGGCCGGCGAATCCAGGGGGAGCTCAAGAATCTCCTGGAAGGCGCCACGGTCCGACGAGCCGAGAGCTCTGCCTCCCGAAGGCAGGGATACCCCTCGGAACCTCATGCCGCGACTTCCCGATTCATGCGGGAAGCCTCGGTCTACACCGGGCGCACGCGCAACACCGCGCCTGCGGCCCCGGGCCGCCTCGGCAACGAGCACCATCACCACGACCGTCGGGCCCACCTCGACGAGAGGGTGCGCCGAGGCTACCACCCCAGGCGTGGGGGACGATACGACAGCGGGGAGGATCGGAGTCCCTCGCCCGAGCCACCCGGACCGCAGGCCTTCAGCCGGGCCATCCGACGGGCACCGTTCCCGACCCGGTTCCGACCCCCGACTACTATCACAAAGTACTCGGGGGAGACGAGACCGGAACTGTGGCTCGCGGACTACCGTCTGGCCTGCCAACTGGGTGGAACAGACGACGACAACCTCATCATCTGCAACCTCCCCCTGTTCCTCTCCGACACCGCTCGCGCCTGGTTGGAGCACCTGCCTCCGGGGCAGATCTCCAACTGGGACGACCTAGTCCAAGCTTTCGCCGGCAATTTCTAGGGCACGTACGTGCGCCCCGGGAATTCCTGGGATCTTCGAAGCTACCGGCAGCAGCCGGGAGAGTCTCTCCGAGACTACATCCGACGATTCTCGAAGCAGCGCACCGAGCTGCCCAACATCACCGACTCGGATGTCATCGGCGCGTTCCTCGCCGGCACCACCTGTCGCGACCTGGTGAGCAAGTTGGGTCGCAAGACCCCCACCAGGGCGAGCGAGCTGATGGACATCGCCACCAAGTTCGCCTCCGGCCAGGAGGCGGTCGAGGCTATCTTCCGAAAGGACAAGCAGCCCCAGGGCCGCCCATCGGAAGATGCTCCCGAGGCGTCTACTCAGCGCGACGCCAAGAAGAAAGGCAAGAAGAAGTCGCAAGTGAAACGCGACGCCGCCGACGCGGACCTTGTCGCCGCCGCCGAGTACAAGAACCCTCGGAAGCCCCCCGGAGGTGCCAACCTCTTCGACAAGATGCTCAAGGAGCCGTGCCCCTATCATCAGGGGCCCATCAAGCACACCCTTGAGGAGTGCGTCATGCTTCGGCGCCACTTCCACAGGGTCGGGCCACCCGCGGAGGGTGGCAGGGCCCGCGACGACGACAAGAAGGAAGATCACCAAGCAGGAGAGTTCCCCGAGGTCCACGACTGCTTCATGATCTACGGTGGGCAAGCGGCGAATGCCTCGGCTCGGCACCGCAAACAAGAGCGCCGGGAGGTCTGCTCGGTGAAGGTGGCGGCGCCAGTCTACCTAGACTGGTCCGACAAGCCCATCACCTTCGACCAAGCCGACCACCCCGACCACGTGCCGAGCCCGGGGAAATACCCGCTCGTCGTCGACCCCGTCATCGGCGACGTCAGGCTCACCAAGGTCCTTATGGATGGAGGCAGCAGCCTCAACATCATCTACGCCGAGACCCTCAGGCTCCTGCGCGTCGATCTGTCCTCCGTCCGAGCAGGCGCTGCGCCCTTCCACGGGATCATTCCCGGGAAGCGCGTCCAGCCCCTCGGACGACTCGACCTTCCCGTCTGCTTCGGAACGCCCTCCAACTTCCGAAGGGAGACCCTGACGTTCGAGGTGGTCGGGTTCCGAGGAACCTACCACGCGGTACTGGGAAGGCCATGCTACGCGAAGTTCATGGCCGTCCCCAACTACACCTACCTGAAGCTCAAGATGTCGGGCCCCAACGGGGTCATCACCGTCGGCCCCACGTACAAACACGCGTTCGAATGCGACGTGGAGTGCGTGGAGTACGCCGAGGCCCTCGCCGAGTCCGAGGCCCTCATCGCCGACCTGGAAAGCCTCTCCAAAGAGGTGCCAGACGTGAAGCGTCATGCCGGCAACTTCGAGCCAGTGGAGACGGTTAAGGCCGTCCCCCTCGACCCCAGTGGCGATGTCTCCAAGCAAATCCGGATCGGCTCCGGGCTCGATCCCAAATAGGAAGCAGTGCTCGTCGACTTCCTCCGCGCGAACGCCGACGTCTTCGCGTGGAGTCCCTCGGACATGCCCGGCATACCGAGGGATGTCGCTGAGCACTCGCTGGATATTCGAGCCGGAGCCCGACCCGTCAAGCAGCCTCTGCGCCGATTCGACGAAGAGAAGCACAGAGCGATAGGCGAGGAGATCCACAAGCTAATGGCGGCAGGGTTCATCAAAGAGGTATTCCATCCCGAATGGCTTGCCAACCCTGTGCTTGTGAGAAAGAAAGGGGGGAAATGGCGAATGTGTGTAGACTACACTGGTCTCAACAAAGCATGTCCGAAGGTTCCCTACCCTCTGCCTCGCATCGATCAAATCGTGGATTCCACCGCTGGGTGCGAAACCCTGTCTTTCCTCGATGCCTACTCAGGGTATCATCAAATCAGGATGAAAGAGTCCGACCAGCTCGCGACTTCTTTCATCACGCCCTTCAGCATGTACTGCTATGTCACCATGCCGTTCGGCTTGAGGAATGCGGGCGCGACGTACCAGCGGTGCATGAACCATGTGTTCGGCGAACACATCGGTCGCACGGTCGAGGCCTACGTCGATGACATCGTAGTCAAGACAAGGAAGGCTTCCGACCTCCTTTCCGACCTTGAAGTGACATTCCGATGTCTCAAGGCGAAAGGCGTCAAGCTCAATCCCGAGAAGTGTGTCTTCGGGGTGCCCCGAGGCATGCTCTTGGGGTTCATCGTCTCCGAGCGGGGCATCGAAGCCAACCCGGAGAAGATCGCAGCCATCACCAGCATGGGGCCCATCAAGGACTTGAAAGGCGTACAAAGGGTCATGGGATGTCTCGCGGCTCTGAGCCGCTTCATCTCACGCCTCGGCGAAAGAGATCTGCCTCTGTACCGCCTCTTAAGGAAGGCCGAGTGCTTCACTTGGACCCCTGAGGCCGAGGAAGCTCTCGGGAACTTGAAGGCGCTCCTCACAAAGGCGCCTATCTTGGTGCCTCCAGCTGCCGGAGAAGCCCTCTTGGTCTACGTCGCCGCGACCACTCAGGTGGTCAGCGCCGCGATTGTGGTCGAGAGGCAAGAAGAGGGGCATGCATTGCCCGTTCAGAGGCCAGTTTACTTCGTCAGCGAGGTGCTGTCCGAAACCAAGATCCGCTACCCACAAGTTCAGAAGCTGCTGTACGCAATGATCCTGACGCGGCGGAAGTTGCGACACTACTTCGAGTCTCATCCGGTAACTGTGGTGTCATCCTTCCCCCTGGGGGAGATCATCCAGTGCCGAGAGGCCTCGGGCAGGATTGCAAAGTGGGCGGTGGAAATCATGGGCGAGGCAATCTCGTTCGCCCCTCGGAAGGCCATCAAGTCCCAGGTCTTGGCGGACTTCGTAGCCGAATGGGTCGACACCCAGCTACCGACGGCTCCGATCCAACCGGAGCTCTGGACCATGTTTTTCGATGGGTCGCTGATGAAGACGGGAGCCGGCGCGGGCCTACTCTTCATCTCGCCCCTCGGGAAACACCTACGCTATGTGCTACGCCTCCATTTCCCGGCGTCCAACAATGTGGCTGAGTATGAGGCTCTGGTCAACGAGTTGCAGATCGCCATCGAGCTAGGGGTCCGGTGCCTCGACGTCCGCGGTGACTCGCAGCTCGTTATCGACCAAGTCATGAAGAACTCCCACTGTCGCGACCCGAAGATGGAGGCCTACTGCGATGAGGTTCGGCGCCTGGAAGACAAGTTCTACGGGCTCGAACTTAACCACATCGCTCGGCGCTACAACGAGACTGCGGACGAGCTGGCTAAAATAGCCTCGGGGCGAACAACGGTTCCCCCGGACGTCTTCTCCCGGGATCTGCATCAACCCTCCGTCAAGATCGATGACACGCCCGAGGCGCCCTCGGCCCAGTCCGAGGTACCCTCGGTCCAGCCCGAGGTACCCTCGGCACAGCCCGAGGCACCCTCAGCTCGGCCCGAGGCGCCCTCGGTTCAGCCCGAGGTACCCTCGGCCTCCGAGGGTGAGGCACTGCGCATCGAGGAGGAGCGAAGCGGGGCCACGCCTGATCCAAACTGGCAGACCCCGTACCTACAATATCTCCACCAAGGAGAGCTACCACTCGACCGAGCCGAGGCTCGGCGGGTGGCGCGGCGCGCCAAGTCGTTCGTCTTGCTGGGCGATGAGAAGGAGCTCTACACCGCAGCCCCTCAGACATCCTCCAGCGATGCATCTCCGTCACCGAAGGTCAGGAACTCCTGCGAGAGATACACTCGGGGGCTTGCGGCCATCACGCAGCGCCTCGAGCCCTTGTCGGGAATGCTTTCCGACAAGGCTTCTACTGGCCAACGGCGGTGGCTGACGCCACTAGAATTGTCCGCACCTACGAAGGGTGTCAATTCTATGCGAAGCAGACCCACCTGCCCGCTCAAGCTCTGCAGACGATACCCATCACCTGGCCCTTCGCTGTGTGGGGTCTGGACCTCGTCGGCCCCTTGCAGAAGGCGCCCGGGGGCTACACGCACCTGCTGGTCGCCATCAACAAATTCTCCAAGTGGATCGAGGTCCGACCTCTGAACAGCATCAGGTCCGAGCAGGCGGTGGCGTTCTTCACCAACATCATCCATCGCTTCAGGGTCCCGAACTCCATCATCACCGACAACGGCACCCAGTTCACCGGCAAAAAGTTCTTGGACTTCTGCGAGGATCACCACATCCGGGTGGACTGGGCCGCTGTGGCTCATCCCATGTCAAATGGGCAAGTAGAGCGTGCCAATGGCATGATTCTACAAGGGCTCAAGCCTCGGATTTACAATGACCTCAACAAGTTCGGCAAGCGATGGATGAAGGAACTCCCCTCGGTGGTCTGGAGCCTGAGGACAACGCCGAGCCGAGCCACGGGTTTCACGCCGTTCTTCCTAGTCTACGGGGCCGAGGCTGTCTTGCCCACAGACCTGGAATACGGCTCCCCGAGGACGAGGGCCTACAGCAATCAAAGCAACCAAGCCAGCCGAGAAGACTCGCTGGACCAGCTGGAAGAGGCTCGGGACAAGGCCTTACTACACTCGGCGCGGTACCAGCAGTCCCTGCGACGCTACCACGCCCGAGGGGTCCGGTCCCGAGACCTCCAGGTGGGCGACCTGGTGCTTCGGCTGCAACAAGACGCCCGAGGGAGGCACAAGCTCACGCCCCCCTGGGAGGGACCATTCGTCATCGCCAAAGTTCTGAAGCCCGGAACGTACAAGCTGGCCAACAGTCAAGGCGAGGTCTACGACAACGCTTGGAACATCCAACAGCTACGTCGCTTCTACCCTTAAGATGTTTTCAAGTTGTTCATATACCTCGCACCCACGCAAAGTTTAGTCATCAAGGAAGGGTCGGCCTCGCCTCGGCAAAGCCCGACCCTCCCTCGGGGGCTAAAAGGGGGGGGAACCCCCTCTGCGTTGAAATTTTCCTCGAAAAAAGATCTCTTCTGCCAGAATATCTTTCGTGCTTTTTGACTACTTCGAAAAGTGGATCCTGAAAACGACGGAGTACACGTAAGCAGCCAAGGCTGACCGAGCCGAGGGACTCCTACGCCTCCGGGATACGGACACCTCACTCATCACCTTCTGCGATAAGTAACTCGCGTTCGGATAAGTGATTCCGCGGACCGAACAAGTCTTCACGTTCGGAAGCTCTTCTGCCGAAGCGATCCTTCGAGCCTTCTCGACTGAGTCGGTGACAGAGCCTCATGGACAGGTGAAAGTGCGCGTAAGCGGCAAGGCCGACCGAGCCGAGGGACTCCCACGCCTCCGGGATACGGATACCTCACTCATCACCTTCCGCGAGAAGCAACTCTCGCTCGCACAAACATCCCTGTTACCGACAAAAAAGTCCAGATACTCGAAACAAGAGGAAAAGAGACGCAGCTTTACAACGCAGCGAGGGTGTGTGTTCTGGCCTCGGCGGCCGCAGAAGGCACACGCTACAAGACAATCTGATCCTGCAGGCTCGGGTCTTGACGCTGGAAGGGGGCAGTAGCACCCTCGGCATCGACAACACCTTCGGCGAGGTCCGACCTAGCCTCGGACGGCGACGCGGTCCAAGGATCTCCGCTCTAAAGGACGACGTCATCGCCACGCCCAGGCAATCGCTGCTAAGGTCTTCTCCGGGAATCCGGCCCGAGCAGGCGGCTCGGCCGATCGCCCCAGGGCCTCGGCCAGCCGTCCTCAGAGGGCGCCAGCCCGACCCGAGGCTTCGGCTGGTCAACTCCAGCATCAGTCCCGCCAACGGACGACCCGGCTAGGCTCCGGCCAACCAGGTTTCATTTTTGAGCCAACTCTGCCCCTGTTCATGCTGATATCGCTACCCCTGGCCTTGGCTCATCGAAGAGCGGCCAAGGGGTCCCTTTAACTAAGCTTGAGGAGCCTCGGACAACAAGGCCGACCGAGCCGAGGGACTCCTACGCCTCCGGGATACGGATACCTCACTCGTCACCTTGACACGGGGCGACTCACGCTTGGTGAAGCGGTTCAGACAACCAACAGGCGAGTCTTAGTGCTCGAAAATGAGGAAAAAAACACGGCTCCGCGCCAAAATTACATACATGTTCAGGCCTCGACAGCCACAATGAACAAAAACACTGGCATCCAAAGTGCCATTACAAACGGAACTCTGGTTCCCCCTCCGCAGGTACGAACAACCCCACTCGATGGGAAAGGGCCTGCGGAGCAACAGAAGACTGACGGGCGGCTCGCCGCCGCCCGCTCTGACAGCGACAACAACGATCCCCGCTCCGGGTGGCCGAACTGCAGCAGCGCAGGCCTCAGGGTGGGCGCTGCTGCAATCTTGCCCTCGCCCACGCTGATGCTCGAGGGGCGAGGACAAGTACAAAGAGCCGGAGGCCCGAAGCGCGGATGGTGGCGGAGACCCCGTCGGCGACGGGGACTTCTCGAGCCGCCTCCGCCTCGGCACCGGCGGCGGGGGCCATCAGCCCTTCGGCAGATCCCCAGTCAAATCCTCCCGGACGAGTGGGGCACCGACCTCCGTGCGGAGGCGCCATACCGGTGCAAAGGCAGGACCACCCCAGAACACGAATGCCGCCCTAGCAGCGCGCGACAACTTGGGCGGTCCTCCCGTGCACACGGCGCGGCAGCCGCCTTCCGGTAGGAGGGGCCACCGGGAGCCAAGCCGACGAGCTCGACACGCTGGGACTAACGACGCTCGCCGTCGACCAGCCCCGCGTTGTCGAAGTCCGACCCGCCTGCAGGGCCAGCGAGCGCCCTCTCCCTCGAACGCCGCAGGGGAGGGTGACCCACGAACCCGCGCGGGAGGTAGAGCTCCGGCTCAGCCCGGCCTCCACCCCAGCGAGGATGATGAACATCCTTGAAGCTGAGGGTGGGACCAAGATCGTAGCTCGGCTTGCCTCTCCCCACCCAGGGGCTGGTGGTCGCCGTCTCGGGTGACCGCCGGCGAAGGGGTGCAGCCGGGCTGGCTGATGAAAATCCTTGAAGCCGAACGATGGCTGAAAGGTACCAACTCCCACGGAGTTGCGTTCCTCCAACGATGAGGCGGAAAGATGGCGGGTATCCCCCATCCGGGGGCGTGGAAGGTGAAAAGACACGATGCATGAGGGAGCGCGAAGACATGGTCTACTTCCAAGGGGGTCACCCTCCTTTTAAAGGCGACTATCCCTACTTGCGTCCCTAGCCGTCACGGGCTAAGTCTTCTCCAACACGCTCCAAGGCCCTCCCCTGCGGCACGGGGGCTGGGTCCCGCATGTCATGCAAGCCGGCTTAGAGCAGAAGAAGCCAAACCGCCGCGCGCGGTGCGCACGACCGCCCAGCGGTTACAAGTGACCCTCCACTTTACCCAGACCAACGGGCGAAAGGGGCGGGCAGCCATACAGGCTGCATGCAACCACGCCAAGTGGGCGCACTTCTCCGACTCCCAACACGCCCAACATGGAGGCCCAGGCCCACGTGTCATGCAACCGGCACGACGAATGCTTCGTGCATGCAACTGCACCGCCACTTGCGCCACCACCGCGCCTCCTCGATTGCGGAACCAATACCGCGACTCGAGGTGACCCAGCGCACGACCCAGCAGCGCCAGCCTGGCGCG
Source organism: Zea luxurians (assembly GCA_029449295.1). Classification (NCBI taxonomy): domain Eukaryota; kingdom Viridiplantae; phylum Streptophyta; class Magnoliopsida; order Poales; family Poaceae; genus Zea; species Zea luxurians. Next base: position 186,368,748 of record JAOPSE010000004.1, on the reverse strand, counting down.
GCGGTCAATGCGGCCAAAAATGGGCCGGCAGTAATGACGGTGGCAGGCGGGAGCAGCGGTCACGTCGTCAGCCAAGCTCACGTCCCATCCGGGGGCAGCAAGAGAACCCCCTCTCACGGCGTGGAGACAACGCGCCCGTGATCCGTTCCTTGAACGGCTCGCGCACGCGCAACGGCCGCCCCGTCGCATTAACTCCGCGGCGGGACAGGCGGCGCCTCTGGCAGGAGAAGCGGGCGACGCTTCGCCTTCGCCATAATGACCGTGTCAGTAAAGGTACATCGCGTCGTTCAATTTCGTATCCTTTTCCTTTTTTCCTCTTTCTCTCTCTCTTGCAACAGGGACCGGGAAAGGGGGATACCCCGAAAAGGATCCTTCCCCAGGAAGGAACCAGGCTCCGAGCCTCCCTACTGATCAGAGGTTCGAAGGCTGGCCCCCCGAAGGGTTCGACAGCCGCCTCATATCGCGTGGGCCCTACACCCACTACTGGTCAGAGGTTCGAAGGCCGGCCCCCCGAAGGGTTCCACGGCCGCCTCAGGCTACTCGGGCTCCACGCCCATTACTGATCAGGGGTTCGAAGGCTGGCCCCCGAAGGGTTCACAGCCGCCTCAGACGCCGAGCGAGGGATGACCATGGGTACGTTCGATACATAACCAAGGCTCGGGCTGCGCTCCCGAGGTACCCTAGGACATTTCCGAGACCAGTGGGAGCGATCTTGTAACGGAATCCCATCAGAGGGAGGCATCGAGCCCTCGGACCCCGTCGCTAGGGGACCGGGTCCAGCAGATCACCCGCAGGTACTTTTGGGCGTGCCTCTGGGCCCCTAGCCGACCCCTAACGAACAGGGCACGGACGTCCACTCGGATTACCCGCTTGCAGCTCACCGGAGACACCATGTTCGGCGCCCATCGAGGGCAACATGGCGCTTCCCCCCCTCCTCCTTGCGGAAAGGCGACGCAGGGGCGTATGTAAAAAAGCCGAGTCTGTCCCTGATCGCCCTCTCGCCCTGTGCAGAGGCTCGGGGGCTGCTCTCGCAAACCCGGCTCCGGCCGAACCGTTGACAGCGTCAACATACCAGCCCGAGAACTTGGGACCCGACCGTACATCCGGGCTACGGCCAGCTCGCATGAGGGAACAACCAGACCAGCCGAAGCATTACGCGAGGCATTAAGACCTCGAAGGAGTGAAACCACTCCTCCGAGGCCTCGGGGGCTACACCCGGCGGGTGCGCTCGCGCGCACCCACCGGAACAAAATGCAACCGAGAAAGGCTGGTCCCCTTGCAAAAAAGTGCGACGAAAGCCTCCAAGCGAGTGCTAACACTCCCTTCGAGGCTCGGGGGCTACTGTCGGGGACCATAATTAGGGGTACCCTCAAGACTCCTAATTCTCAACTAGGGCTGGGCACTTTTAGACCGAAAACCGATCACCGAACTGAACTGAACCGAACCGAACCGAAATATCGGTTTTTTTAGTTGTTCGGTTCGGTGTCGGTTCTCAAATTTTACGAACCGAAGGGTTCAGCTTGACTTCGGTTTATATGTGCTGAAAACCGATATACCGAGGAACCGATTAGGACTATTGTCTGTTGTGCGCGTTTAACTTCTGAGCAGCCCATATAGCTTACAGGCCCATTAAACAATTCCAAGTCACAAATTCTCAGGCCTTATGCCCTCACGACAAGCTCATGGCACGAAGCCAACCTTATCCCTTCCATGTTTGTCCCTGTATTGAGAACCCGAGCAAGACGCAGAACCAACAACAACGAAGACAACAAGCAGCAGAGGTACGAAGACTCAAAACTTCGGTACAAACCGAACACCGAACCGATCAAACCGAAGCCGAAATCGTCGGTTGTTCATATTTGTTTCCACCGATCGGTTCCTATTTCTTCCCAAACCGAAGTTCTACTGCACCGAAGAACCGAACCGAACTGTCGGTTAAAACCGATTGCCCACCCCTATTCTCAGCTGGTAACCCCCATCAGCATAAAGCTGCAAAGGCCTGATGGGTGCGATTAAGTCAGGGATCAGTCCATTCGAGCGACTCGATCACGCCTCGCCCGAGCCTAGCCTCGGACAAGGGCAGCCGACCTCGGAGGATTTCCGTCTCGCCCGAGGCCCCCCTCCAACGGCGAACATATTTCCGGCTCGCCCGAGGCCCTGCCTTCGCTAAGAAGCAACCCTGACTAAATCGCCGCACCGACCGACCAAGTCACAGGAGCATTTAATGCAAAGGTGGCCTGACACCTTTATCCTGACGCGCGCCCCCCGGCAGAGCCGAAGTGACCGCCGTCACTTCGCCGCTCCACTGACCGGCCTGACAGAAGGACAGCGCCGCCCGCGCCACTCCGACTGCAGTGCCACTTGACAGAGTGAGACTGACAGGCAGTCAGGCCCTGCCAAAGGCACCATAGGAAGCTCCGCTTCGCCCGACCCAGGGCTCGGACTCGGGCTAGGTCCCGGAAGACGGCGAACTCCGCTCCGCCCGACCCAGGGCTCGGACTCGGGCTAAGACTCGGAAGACGGCGAACTCCGCTCCGCCCGACCCAGGGCTCGGACTCGGGCTAAGTCCCGGAAGACGGCGAACTCCGCTCCGCCCGACCCAGGGCTCGGACTCGGGCTAAGTCCCGGAAGACGGCGAACTCCGCTCCGCCCGACCCAGGGCTCGAACTCGGGCTTAGCCCCAGAAGACGACGAACTCCGCTTCGCTCGACCCCAGGGCTTGGACTCCGCCCTGGCCTCTGCCGATGACCTCCGCCTCGCCCAACCCAGGGGCTCGGACTCGGCCTCAGCCATGGAAGACAGACTCGACCTCGGCTTCGGAGGAGCCTCCACATCGCCCAACCTAGGGCGCAGGCCAGCCACGTCAACAGGAGGCGCCATCATCACCCTACCCCGAGCTGACTCGGGCCGCAGGGAACAAGACCGGTGTCCCATCTGGCTAGCTCCGCCAGATAGGCAATGATGGTGCCCCGCATACTCTGTGACGACGGCGGCTCTCAGCCCCCTTACGGAAGCAAGAGGACGTCAGCAAGGACCCAACCGCTCCGACAGTTGTCCCTCCGCCAGGCTCCATCGCTCCTCCGACGGCCACGACATCACACCAGCTGGGTGCCAAAATCTCTCTGGCTGCCACATCGGCATGTACTTAGGGCGCTAGCTCTCCCCCGCTAGACACGTAGCACTCTGCTACACCCCCCATTGTACACCCGGATCCTCTCCTTACGCCTATAAAAGGAAGGACCAGGGCCCTCTTAGAGGGGGTTGGCCACGCGGGGACGAGGACGAGACAGGCGCTCGCTTGGAAGCCGCTCGCTCCCTCACCCGCGTGGACGCTTGTAACCCCCTACTGCAAGCGCACCCGACCTGGGCGCGGGACGAACACGAAGGTCGCGGGATTCCCACCTCTCTCACGCCGGTCTCCGGCCGCCTCGCTTCTCCCCCCTTCGCGCTCGCCCTCGCGCTCGACCCATCTGGGCTGGGGCACGCGGCGACACATATATTACATCAAAATGACTCTCTACTAACTCTCTAACTCCCCCTAGCTCTCACAACTCATATCTCTCCCCCTTTGGCGTCAAACACCAAAAGGGTACCCGAACCTACACATCTGAAGCGGGAGGAGGTAGCGGGGGCGCATTCGGTCGCGGTCGAGGCAGCAGAGCGAACGCCGGCTGGGGGTCAGAGTCAGTCTCGGATCTAGGATCTGCTGTAGAAGCTGGAGCTGGTACTGACTCGGACTGAGGCTGCGCTGCAGAAGCTGCCGAAACTGAAGTGGTCACAGACACTGCCACAACAGTAGTGGTAACAGCAGAAGCTGGTGGCACTGGCGGCTGAGGGTAGACAGAGCTGAGAACCGGTGACGTGAAAGCCAGGGTGACCGGCCAGAGCGGATAGGAAGAAGGACCAACAGAAGGAAGAGGGGTCCTGACTGAATCGCTGGCACAACAGGAGCCTGAAGCGGAGGAGGTGGTGCAGACTGAACCAGGGGAATCGAGACACCAGAATGTTGTAGCATAAGAGCCATGAATGCCCTGCTCTCAGCCCGATCCTGAAGAAGCTGCTGCTGAAGAGAATCATGCCTGTCCTGTATGGTCTGAAACATCAAGAGCATCCTCTCGGATAACCGGGTCTGCTCGGCTGCCAAGTGAGCCTGCTGCTGAGTGAGAGACTGGAGAATCGAAGCAAGAGCAGGGTCAATAGCCAGAGGGGCAGTAGGGGTAGCACTAGAACTCCCAGCCTCATGATCATGTGAGCGTGGAGGCATAGGAGGCGGAGGCGGAGGTGGAATCCCAAAATCATCGTCATCATCATCATCAACTGCTGCATCCTGAGCTTAGAACTGATGAAGAGCAGCATCCTCGGCCTGAGTGTCAAAAACTGGAGCAGAAGCTGGCACAGGATCCTCAGGCGCTGGACGGTAGGACCCAAAGACGAGGCGTGAGGCCTCAAGTGTGCCCTGGAACTATGGAGGCCGAATCAGCTGCGCAAAAATGTGACACAGGTAGTGAGCATATGGCAACTGTCGACGAGCACGCATGCCATCCAAAACGGTGTCCTCGATCTCACAAATAAGGAAATCCACAATGTCAAACTCTGAGTGAGAGACCAGGGCACCAAGGAGCCAGAGCTGGATATGTGTGGTAGCCTCCCTTTTGAATTGTCTCCAAATGTGATTTTGTCTTGTCCATCAACATTCTCATCAAGTGAGGTGAACATCCGTGGGTTGCCTGTCATATGTTGTGTGCATCCACTGTCAATAACCCAATGGCTCCCACCGGTCTTGTAGTTCATCTACATCCATAGACAAATCAAGCTTGAGTTTTGAGGGCCCTATATTGCATAGGACCAGTGAAAGTCGCCAAGAGGGGGGGTGAATAGGGCGAATCTGAAATTTATAAACTTAAGCACAACTACAAGTCGGGTTAGCGTTAGAAATATAAACGAGTCCGAGAGAGAGGGTGAAAAACAAATCGCGGGCAAATAAAGAGTGAGACACAAGGATTTGTTTTATCGAGGTTTGGTTCTTGCAAACCTACTCCCCGTTGAGGTGGTCACAAAGACCGGGTCTCTTTCAGCCCTTTCCCTCTCTCAAACGGTCACTTAGACCGAGTGAGCTTCTCTTCTCAATCAAACGGAACACAAAGTTCCCGCAAGGACCACCACACAATTGGTGTCTCTTGCCTTGGTTACAATTGAGTTTGATCACAAGAAGAATGAGAAAGAAAAGAAGCAATCCAAGCGCAAGAGCTCAAATGAACACAAATGTTGCTCTCGCTAGTCACTATTTGATTTGGAGTGATTCCGGACTTGAGAGAGGATTTGATCTCTTTGGAGTGTCTAGAATTGAATGCTATAGCTCTTGTAATGTGTTGAAGGTGGAAAACTTGGATGCCATTGAATGTGGGGTGGTTGGGGTATTTATAGCCCCAACCACCAAAATGTGGCCGTTGGAAGGCTGCTGTCGCATGGCGCACCAGACAGTCCGGTGCGCCACCGGACACTGTCCGGTGCGCCAGCCACGTCAGTCGGCCGTTGGGTTCTGACCGTTGGAGCTCTGACAGATGGGGGCTCTGGGCTGTCCGGTGGTGCACCGGACAGGTCCTGTAGACTGTCTGGTGCGCCTTCTGCGCGTGCTCTGTCCTCTGCGCGCGCAGACGCGCATTAAATGCGTTGCAGTCGACCGTTGCGCGCGAAGTAGCCTGTCACACCCGGTTTTAAGGAACAAAGCCGGGTGCATCTCATACATGCGCCAAAGAAGACAACATATATAATAACAGAGTGTTTAGAGATAAATGTCATAAAACATCAGAGTATTTATTACATAGCGGAAGACTTAATACAAAATAAAAGAATAAACATAAAACAAACTAAGGATCGTCGGCGCAAATGTCAACTGAGAAACGCCACCTAGATCAGATCATACTCCTCGCCTTGTGGCTCCTCCTGAACCACCTGCTCTTCTCCTGTGGGGGGTGTGAGACAGCAAGATTGAGCTCACATACGTTCATAGCTCAACAAGTCGTGGGGAATAATGTGGCATGAACTCACCAAAGGTGGGAGTTCATGAAGTGTAAGGCCAAAATGATATAAGGCTGAAGCTGAGCATTGCTTTTAAGTTGGTCAAAATTTTATTAGCAATTACTAAGTGCAAGTAAATACCAAACCATTATAATAATAAGTAAAAGTAATAATAAAATAATCCCAAATGCAATGAAATGACAGATTGAGTTTAAGTTCCATAATTTAATCATGTGAGTGTCCGAGCCGCTCATGACCGTGAGCACGGCTAGTATACCAGTTTTACACTCTGCAGAGGTTGCGCATCTTTACCCACAAGTCGTGTTACCCATTTGCCACGGAGTTGATCAGACTCCATACACCTCTATCAAGGAAGAGAGGCAGGGTACCACTACGAGGCCTTTACAAAGTTCCACTAGCTTCAGACTACCCGCTACAGTTTATAGGAAGCTCCAGTGCAGGAATCCCTCGCCTGACCGCCATCGCAGCAAAATCAACCCAAGGACCTCCCTACACTGACCACTCCCCTACTGCCCTTGCCCCTTTCGGGTAAGGTAGTCATCCACTAGCTTTCCTAGTTAATCAGCCAAGGGCGTCCCATTATACCCTTGTGGTAGCACTGTTTTCCCGGGTGGTTCTCCATGTTCCCATTAACATAATGATCTTATCATGAATAATAATAATAAACAGATAATAAAAAGTATAACAATGAGTGATGAATATCTTTATACCCAAAGCCACATAAAGCAATAACATATACTACCCAAAAAGTTTGTAGTAAAACCAGTGGTGATACAAGGTATAAAGATAGTCAAAATCTAGGGTATCCTATTGGGTCCCATCAAAATTAACCTATGCAGATCATTATGATTAATAAGAACATGAATAGGTAAAAGAAGTGATCAAGGGCACAACTTGCCTTCCACGAGCTCCTGCTCAGTAGTCTCTACCAGCTGAACCCCGGAATCCTCTGTAGCTTGCTCGTCTACTCGCATCAACACAATACATACATAGTATAGCAAAAATTAACATTACACCAAACATATAAATAATGTGCACGGTAATAATCTAGACACTAAAATGAGATCATAGGAACTGGAATTATTAATTTTGGAGTAACAGATTTTAAGATATGAATTTTCCAAGGTTTTATGTATTTAATACAAGATTAAGTGGTAGATAAATTTTAAATTATCTTTCATGTCAAAACAGAGGCCCTAATTGATAGAGAATAATATTACAAAATTATAGGAAGTGGAATGGATTAATTTGGAATTCATATGAATTTTCTACAAATTAAACAAGTTCTATACATTAAAAATCTATTTCTATTTTATTTTTATCTGAATTTCGAGTTGACTGGACTGGGCCTCAATAACCAGAAAACAGCAGGGCTACGGTGCAAATATTCCTAAGACTCAGAGAGTCCCTGGCGCGGACGGTGGGTTGTTTTCTGCATAGTTCAGGGGTGCTTTAGCAAAGTGCGCCAGCGAAGGGGTATCGGGTATTATGAGCCTTTAGATCTAAGATCGTCGGTCCAGATTAGATCGAGATACTCATGAACCTGGGTTCACCCCACACGCCGGATCCAAATCCTATGGTCCACATTCACCGAGCCCGCGATCTAATAGCCACCCTTTGATCTAACGCCAACGGCACAGATCGCGCTGGCGAAAAGGTATCTGATCTCGACTGTTTATTTTCCAATCCACGGACGCTCTGGCATCTTCAACCTCACGCCGCCCATGTACAGACGCCGCCCTCCCCAGTGTTCTCTCTCTCCCGTTGCTCCACCAGCGTACACACAGCTTGGACCAGTACACGACACCACCGTTCCCCAGCCTATCGACGCTCTAGGGTTATATTCTATCACCCGACGCCGAACGAGCTACAGCTACCAACCATGGTGATACGCCAGTGCCCCCGATTGCTAGGCCACAGCAAGGCGCGACGCAGGGGACCAGAGGAGGATCAGTGTAGCGCAAGGGATACTCACCGAGGATGATGAGGCCTCGGCTCGCAGTGGCACAACAACGACGGTTGGCTCCAAAAGAACGTGCAGCGCCGCAGCGATGCGTGTCGGGTCCCTAGCAAGCTGTGAGGAAGTCACCGAGGAGAGGCTTCAACGCCGACGACCGCACCAGGTTGTACCACACGCTGCCAGACTCCCAACCAATCCCCCACACGCGAGCTCACAGGTGAAGATCCTCTCGTCTTGTTTGGGTATGGTACTGGCGGCGCGCGTCTAGGGATTAGAGGAGAGAAGGCAAGGTTATTTGTAGGTGACGGCCAGATGATGCCCAGATGGAGCGGCCAAAAGGTAGGGCACGACGGTTACACCCCAGGTCCGTTCGATGCTCAATCGGATCCTATGGCAAAGACATGCGCTTTCTGTTTTTTTAGCTACAAGTTGTATACGGTGGAGACTCCCCTAGGCCCATCTGTAAGTGGACGTGGGATTCCTACAGGTGACGTCAGGGATGGTGTCGTGATGATGTCATGCCCGGCGAGATGAATATAATAATCATAGAATAAAATAAAATAAAAGAAAAAAAACACCACAAGCCTCCCATAACTTGCACGGTCGGCCAGCCCAACGAGTGTGGTTGGCTGGGGACTTTTTGGCCCAGCATGGCTGTTTTTGTTTTTTTCCTATTTCCTTCAACTGAATTTCAAATGTAAATAGAGTTTTGCATCTCAAATTCTAATCTAATGCAACACATAAAGTAAATTCCAGCATGATACATTTTTTAACCTTATTTTATTACTTATTAGCTAATTTAATCACTTGAACATTATGATTTTATTTATGCAAAACAAGAACATCCCCACAATATAATTTTATAACCCCTTTTTTTTATTTAGAAAGAATTTGGGTATTACATAGCCGTTGCTCCGCTGGCACACCGGACAGTCCGGTGAATTATAGCGGAGCGCCCTCATTTTCCCGAAGGTGGCAAGTTCAGCTTCGAGTTCCCTGGTGCACCGGACACTGTCCGGTGGCACACCGGACAGTCCGGTGCGCCAGACCAGGGTGCCTTTGGGTTCTCTTTTGCTATCTTTGTTTGAACCCTTTCTTGATCTTTTTATTGGCTTATTGTGAACCTTTGGCACCTGTAAAACTTATAGACTAGACCAAACTAGTTAGTCCAAATATTTGTGTTGGGCAATTCAACCACCAAATTCAATTAGGAAATAGGTGTAAGCCTAATTCCCTTTCAATCTCCCCCTTTTTGGTGATTGATGCCAACACAAACCAAAGCAAGTATAGAAGTGCATAATTGAACTAGTTTTCATAATGTAAGTGCAAAGGTTACTTAGAATTGAACCAATAAACATTATCTTAAGATATGCATGGATTGTTTCTTTATTTTTAACATTTTGGACCACGCTTGCACCACATGTTTTGTTTTTGCAAATTCTTTTGTAAATTCTTTTCAAAGTCCTTTTGCAAATAGTCAAAGGTAAATGAATAAGATTTTGAGAAGTATTTTCAAGATTTGAAATTTTCTCCCCCTGTTTCAAATGCCTTTGCCTTGACTAAACAAAACTCCCCCTTAATAAAATCCTCCTCTTAGTGTTCAAGAGGGTTTTAAGATACCAATTTGAAAAATCACCATTTTGAAAGACCTTTTCTTAATTTAAATTTTTTGAAAATTGGTGGTGGTGCGGTCCTTTTGCTTTGGGCTAATACTTTCTCCCCCTTTGGCATGAATCACCAAAAACGAATACTTATGTGAAATATAAGCCCGTATAACTACATTCCCCCCTTTGGTGAACACAATATGAGTGAAGATTATACCAAAGTTGGAGAGTGGCTCAGAGTGACGGCGAAGGGTGAGTGATTCGATGGAGTGGAGTGGAAGCCTTTGTCTTCGCCGAAGACTCCTATTCCCTTTCAATCTATGACTTGGTTTGAAATACACTTGAAAACACATTAGTCATAGCACATGAAAGAGAGATGATCAAAGGTATATGAAAGAGCTATGTGTGCAGAATATCAAAAGAAATTCCTAGAATCAAGAATATTTAGCTCATGCCTAAGTTTGTTAAAGGTTTGTTCATCTAGTGGCTTGGTAAAGATATCGGCTAATTGTTCTTTAGTGTTGATATAAGCAATCTCGATATCCCCCTTTTGTTGGTGATCCCTTAGAAAATGATACCGAATGGCTATGTGTTTAGTGCGGCTATGCTCAACGGGATTATCCGCCATGCGGATTGCACTCTCATTATCACATAGAAGAGGAACTTTGGTTAATTTGTAACTGTAGTCCCTAAGGGTTTGCCTCATCCAAAGTAATTGTGCGCAACAATGGCCTGCGACAATATACTCGGCTTCAGCGATAGAAAGAGCTACGGAATTTTGCTTCTTTGAAGCCCAAGACACCAGGGATCTTCCCAAGAACTGGCAAGTCCCCGATGTGCTCTTTCTATTAATTTTACACCCCGCCCAATCGGCATCCGAATAACCAATTAAAGCAAATGTGGATCCCTGAGGGTACCAAAGCCCAAACTTAGGAGTATAAACCAAATATCTCAAGATTCGTTTTACGGCCGTAAGGTGAGCTTCCTTAGGGTCGGCTTGGAATCTTGCACACATGCATACGGAAAGCATAATATCCAGTCGATATGCACATAGATAGAGTAAAGAGCCTATCATCGACCGGTATACCTATTGATCGACGGATTTACCTCCCGTGTCGAGGTCAAGATGCCCATTGGTTCCCATGGGTGTCTTGATGGGTTTGGCATCCTTCATCCCAAACTTGTTTAGAATGTCTTGAATGTACTTCGTTTGGCTAATGAAGGTGCCCTCTTGGAGTGGCTTCACTTGAAATCCTAAGAAGTACTTCAACTCCCCCATCATTGACATCTCGAATTTCTGTGTCATGATCCTACTAAATTCCTCACATGTAGATTCGTTAGTAGGCCCAAATATAATATCATCAATATAAATTTGGCATACAAACAAATCATTGTCAAGAGTTTTAGTAAATAAAGTAGGATCGGCCTTTCCGACTTTGAAGCCATTAGTGATAAGGAAATCTCTTAGGCATTCATACCATGCTCTTGGGGCTTGCTTGAGCCCATAAATCGCCTTAGAGAGTTTGTATACATGGTTAGGATACTCACTATCTTCAAAGCCGGGAGGTTGCTCAACATATACCTCCTCCTTGATTGGTCTGTTGAGGAAGGCACTTTTCACGTCCATTTGATAAAGCTTGAAGCCATGGTAAGTAGCATAGTGAAAGGGAAATGTGCCCTTGGGCCATTTCTAAGTATTTTGGTGATTTAGTGTCCAACACAAGTGCCTAAGTGTAAAATGGTGGACAAAGTACAAATCAATGATAAAGGTATGTTTCTCAGACTTAGTACATTGTTTTAGAGACTAATGTATTGTGTCTAAGTGCTGGAAACAGGAAAAATCGAATTGGAAATGAGATGGCCTTGTTCAGCCAAAGTCTGCTCGGTCTGGGAGCACCGGATTGTCCGGTGGTGCACCGGACAGTGTCCGGTGCGCCAGGCTGGCTCGAGCGAACTGGCCGCTCTCGGGAATTCACCGGCGACGTACGGCTATAAATCACCAGACTGTCCGGTGTGCACCGGACTGTCCGGTGAGCCAACGGTCGGCCGGGCCAACGGTCGGCCGCGCGATCTGCGCGGGACACATGGCCGAGCCAACGGCTAGAAGGGGGCACCGGACTGTCCGGTGTGCATTGGACATGTCCGGTGCGCCAACGGCTCCAAGTCTGCCAACGGTCGGCTTCGCCATTTAAGGAAAGAAATCTGGCACCGGACTGTCCGGTGCACCAATCGACAGAAGGCAAGATCAGCCTTCCTAGAATGCTCTCAACGGCTCCTAGCTGCCTTGGGGCTATAAAAGGGTCCCCTAGGCGCATGAAGGAGTACACCAAGCATTCCTACAACATTTCTAAGCACCAAGACCTCGATTCCGCGCATTTGTTGTGATAGCATATAGAGCTCTAGTGGAGTTGTGAACTCATTGAGTTGTATTGCGAGCTCTTGTTGCGACTTGTGTGCGTGTTGACACTCTGATTCTTGTGTCTTGTGTGCATTGCTAATCCTCCCTTGCTCTGTGCTTCTTTGAGAACTTCAAGTGTAAGGGCGAGAGGCTCCAAGTTGTGGAGATTCCTCGCAAACGGGATTGAGAAAAGCAAGCAAAACACCATGGTATTCAAGTGGGTCTTTGGACCGCTTGAGAGGGGTTGATTGCAACCCTCGTCCGTTGGGACGCCACAACGTGGAGTAGGCAAGCGTTGGTCTTGGCCGAACCACGGGATAACCACCGTGCCATCTCTGTGATTGATTTCTTGTGGTTATTGTGTTTTGTTGAGACTCCTCTCTAGCCACTTGGCATTTACTGTGCTAACGCTTAACCAAGTTTTTGTGGCTTAAGTTTTCAAGTTTTACAGGATCACCTATTCACCCCCCCTCTAGGTGCTCTCAATTGGTATCAGAGCCGTTCTCTTCACAAAGGGACTAATCGCTCGAAGAGATGGATCCTAAGGGGAAGGGAATCATGATCAACGACAAAGAGAAGGAGTCTTTCGTCAACGAACCGAAGGATGACAAGCCTACCGACTCGGGCTCGGGCCATAGACGGAAAGATGGGAAGAAGAAGAAGACAAGGCGCATCAAGGAAATTGTCTACTACGACGACAACGATGAGTCTACCTCTTCCCAAAAGGACGACGACCACAACGACTACGAGAGAAGAAAACCGGTTAATTCGAACTTTTCTTTTGACTACTCTCGTATTCCGCAAAGTACAAATACTCATATGCTCTCCATTCCACTTGGCAAACCTCCTCACTTTGATGGAGAGGACTACGGATTTTGGAGCCACAAAATGCGTAGTCACCTGTTCTCTCTCCATCCGAGCATATGGGAGATTGTGGAAAGTGGAATGAAGTTCGATAGCTCGGATAGTCCTATTTTCATTAATGAACAAATTCATAGAAATGCACAAGCCACTACTGTGTTGTTAGCCTCCTTGTGCAGGGACGAGTACCATAAAGTGAGCGGCTTGGACAATGCCAAGCAGATCTGGGACACCCTCAAGATTTCTCATGAGGGGAACGACGTCACCTTGCTCACCAAGATGAAGTTGGTGGAGGGCGAGCTTGGACGGTTCGCGATGATAAGGGGCGAGGAGCCAACCCAAACATACAACCGGCTCAAGACCCTTATCAACAAAATAAGGAGCTACGGAAGCACACGATGGACGGACCACGACGTCGTCCGACTGATGCTAAGGTCCTTTACCGTTCTTGATCCTCATTTGGTGAATAATATTCGTGAGAATCCCAGGTACACCAAAATGTCGCCCGAAGAAGTCCTTGGAAAATTCGTAAGCGGGCGAATGATGATCAAGGAGGCGAGGTACGTGGACGACGTGTTGAACGGTCCAATCCATGAGCCTCAACCCATTGCTCTCAAGGCAACAAGGAGCAAGGAGGCGTTACCTAGCAAGGTAGCGCAAGTTGAGGCGGCAGGGCTAAACGATGAAGAAATGGCCCTCATCATCAAGCGCTTCAAGACGGCGCTTAAGGGACGCAAGGGACAGCCAAGCAAGACCAAAGCCAAGGGGAAGCGCTCATGCTTCAAATGCGATAAGATTGATCATTTTATTGCTAACTGTCCCGACAATGATAGTGATCAGGATCAAGGGAACAAGAGGGAGAAGAAGAAGAACTATAAGAAGGCAAAGGGCGAGGCACATCTTGGCAAGGAGTGGGATTCGGATTGCTCCTCGTCCGACTCCGACAATGAAGGACTCGCCGCCACCGCCTTCAACAAGTCATCCCTCTTCCCCAACGAGCGTCACACATGCCTTATGGCAAGGGAGAAGAAGGTATGTACTCGAAACTCTACTTATGCTTCTTCAAGTGAGGACAAATCTAGTGATGAGGATGAAATAGATTATTCATGTTTATTTAAGGGCCTAGATAGAACCAAGGTAGATAAAATTAATGAATTAATTGATGCCTTGAATGATAAGAATAGGCTTTTAGAAAAACAAGAGGACTTGTTGTATGAAGAACATGACAAATTTGTAGAAGCACAAAAATCTCATGCCTTAGAAGTTAAGAGAAATGAAATGCTTTCTTGTGAATTATCTTCTTGCCATGAGACAATTTCTAGCTTAAGGAGCATTAATGATGATTTGAATGCTAAGTTAGAAATAGCTAATAAATCAACAACTTGTGTAGAAAATGTTGTTATTTGCAATAGATGTAAAGATTTTGATATTGATGCTTGTAGTGAACACATAGCTTCTATTGCAAAGTTAAATGATGGAATGGCTAGTCTTAATGCCCAACTTAAGGCTAGCAAAAGTGATTTTGATAAACTAAAATTTGCTAGGGATGCCTACACGATTGGTAGACACCCCTCAATTAAGGATGGGCTTGGCTTCAAGAGGGAAGCCAAGAACTTAACAAGCCATAAGGCTCCCATCTCCGCCAAGGAGAAAGGGAAGGCCCCTATGGCAAGTAGTACTAAAAAGAACCATGCTTTTATGTACAATGATAGAAGACAGTCTCATAGGAGTTGTAATGCTTTTGATTCACATGCCTATGATTCTTATGCTATGTTTGCTCCCAGTTCTTCCTATATGCATGGTAGAGATATGCCTAGGAAAAATATTCATCATGTGCCTAGAAAGAATATTGTTCATGTTCCAAGGAAAGTTATGAATGGACCCTCTACAATTTATCATGCTTTAAATGCTTCCTTTGTTATTTGTAGAAAGGATAGGAAGATAGTTGCTCGGAAATTAGGGGCAAAATGCAAGGGTGATAAAACTTGCATTTGGGTCCCTAAGACAATTGTGACTAACCTTGTAGGACCCAACAAGAGTTGGGTACCTAAGACCCAAGCCTAAATTTGCCTTGCAGGTTTATGCATCCGGGGGTTCAAGCTGGATTATCGACAGCGGATGCACGAACCATATGACGGGGGAAAAGAAGATGTTCACCTCCTACGTCAAGAATAATGATTCCCAAGATTCAATCATATTCGGTGATGGGAACCAAGGCAAGGTGAAAGGTTTAGGCAAGATTGCAATATCAAATGAGCACTCTATCTCTAATGTGTTTTTGTTGAGTCTCTTGGATATAATTTACTATCTGTCAGTCAATTATGTAATATGGGATATAATTGTTTATTTACAAATGTAGATGTGTCTGTCTTTAGAAGATGTGATGGTTCACTAGCTTTTAAGGGTGTACTAGACGGCAAACTTTATTTAGTTGATTTTGCAAAAGAGGAGGCCGGTCTAGATGCATGCTTAATTGCTAAGACTAGCATGGGCTGGCTGTGGCATCGCCGCTTAGCACATGTGGGGATGAAGAACCTTCACAAGCTTCTAAAGGGAGAACACGTGATAGGTTTGACTAACGTGCAATTCGAAAAAGATAGACCTTGTGCAGCTTGTCAAGCAGGTAAACAAGTGGGAGGAGCACATCACAGCAAGAATGTGATGACCACTTCAAGACCTCTGGAGCTGATGCATATGGACCTCTTCGGACCCGTCGCCTATCTAAGCATAGGAGGAAGTAAGTATGGTCTAGTTATTGTTGATGACTTTTCCCGCTTCACTTGGGTGTTCTTTTTGCAGGATAAGTCTGAAACCCAAGGGACCCTCAAGCGCTTTCTAAGGAGAGCTCAAAATGAGTTTGAGCTCAAGGTGAAGAAGATAAGAAGCGACAATGGGTCCGAATTCAAGAATCTTCAAGTGGAGGAGTTCCTTGAGGAGGAGGGGATCAAGCACGAGTTCTCCGCTCCCTACACACCTCAGCAAAATGGTGTGGTAGAGAGGAAGAACAGGATGCTCATTGATATGGCGAGGACTATGCTTGGAGAGTTCAAGACCCCCGAGCGTTTTTGGTCGGAAGCCGTGAACACGGCTTGCCACGCCATCAACAGGGTCTACCTTCACCGCCTCCTCAAAAAGACTTCATATGAGCTGCTAACTGGTAACAAACCCAATGTGTCTTATTTTCATGTATTTGGGAGCAAGTGTTATATTCTTGTGAAGAAAGGTAGATGTTCTAAATTTGCTCCCAAAGCTGTAGAAGGGTTTTTATTAGGTTATGATTCAAATACAAAGGCGTATAGGGTCTTCAACAAATCATCGGGTTTGGTTGAAGTCCCTAGCGACGTTGTATTTGATGAGACTAATGGCTCTCCAAGAGAGCAAGTTGTTGATCTTGATGATATAGATGAAGAAGACGTTCCAACGGTCGCGATACGCACCATGGCGATTGGAGATGTGCGGCCTCAGGAACAATTGGAGCAAGATCAACCGTCTTCCTCAACTATGGTGCTTCCCCCAACCCAAGATGACAAACAGGTACCTCAAGTGGAGGCGCATGATCAAGGGGGAGCACAAGATGTTCAAGTTGAAGAGGAAGAAGCACCTCAGGCACCTCCAACCCAAGTCCGAGCGACGATTCAAAGGGATCATCCCATCGACCAAATATTGGGTGATATTAGCAAGGGAGTAACTACTCGTTCAAGATTAGTTAATTTTTGTGAGCATTACTCCTTTGTCTCTTCTATTGAGCCTTTCAGGGTAGAAGAGGCCTTGCTAGATCCGGACTGGGTGTTGGCCATGCAGGAGGAACTCAACAACTTCAAGAGCAATGAAGTTTGGACGCTGGTGCCTCGTCCCAAGCAAAATATTGTGGGAACCAAGTGGGTATTCCGCAACAAACAGGACGAGCACGGGGTGGTGACAAGGAACAAGGCTCGACTTGTGGCAAAAGGTTATGCCCAAGTCGCAGGTTTGGACTTTGAGGAGACGTTCGCTCCTGTGGCTAGGCTAGAATCAATTCGTATTTTGCTAGCATATGTCGCTCACCATTCTTTCAGGTTGTATCAAATGGATGTGAAGAGCGCTTTCCTCAACGGGCCGATCAAAGAGGAGGTGTACGTGGAGCAACCCCCTGGCTTCGAGGATGAACGGTATCCCGACCACGTGTGTAAGCTCTCTAAGGCGCTCTATGGACTTAAGCAAGCCCCAAGAGCATGGTATGAATGCCTTAGAGACTTTTTAATTGCTAATGCTTTCAAGGTCGGGAAAGCCGATCCAACTCTTTTTACTAAGACTTGCGATGATGATCTTTTTGTGTGCCAAATTTATGTCGATGACATAATATTTGGTTCTACTAATCAAAATTCTTGTGAAGAGTTTAGTAGGGTGATGACGCAGAAATTCGAGATGTCGATGATGGGCGAGTTGAACTACTTCCTTGGGTTCCAAGTGAAGCAACTCAAGGACGGCACCTTCATCTCCCAAACGAAGTACACGCAAGACTTGCTAAAGCGGTTTGGGATGAAGGACGCCAAGCCCGCAAAGACGCCGATGGGAACTGACGGACACACCGACCTCAACAAAGGAGGTAAGTTCGTTGATCAAAAAGCATACCGGTCTATGATAGGGTCTTTACTTTATTTGTGTGCTAGTAGACCGGATATTATGCTTAGCGTATGCATGTGTGCTAGATTTCAATCCGATCCTAAGGAGTGTCACTTAGTGGCTGTGAAGCGAATTCTTCGATATTTAGTCGCTACGCCTTGCTTCGGGATCTGGTATCCAAAGGGGTCTAACTTTGACTTGATTGGATATTCAGATTCCGACTATGCTGGATGTAAGGTCGATAGGAAGAGTACATCGGGGACGTGCCAATTCTTAGGAAGGTCCCTGGTGTCATGGAACTCTAAGAAACAAACCTCCGTTGCCCTATCCACCGCTGAGGCCGAGTACGTTGCCGCAGGACAGTGTTGCGCGCAACTACTTTGGATGAGGCAAACCCTCTGGGACTTTGGCTACAATCTGAGCAAAGTCCCACTCCTATGTGACAATGAGAGTGCTATCTGAATAGCGGAAAATCCTATTGAACACAGCCGCACAAAGCACATAGACATCCGGCATCACTTTTTGAGAGACCACCAGCAAAAGGGAGATATCGAAGTGTTTCATGTTAGCACCGAGAACCAGCTAGCCGATATCTTTACCAAGCCTCTAGATGAGAAGACCTTTTGCAGGTTGCGTAGTGAGCTAAATGTCCTAGATTCGCAGAACTTGGATTGATTTATAGCATACATGTGTTTATGCCTTTGATCATATTCCTTATGCATTTTGTTGCTTAATAATGGTGCTCAAGTTGTATAAACACTCCCTGGACCTCACAAGTCCGTTGCAAAGTGATGCACATGTTTAGGGGGAGATGTGTTACAACTTGACACTTTGAGACTGACCATATGCTTGAGTTTGCTTGATTTAGTCTCAAAGGAAGATTGAAAGGGAAAAGGTGGACTTGGACCATGCAAGACTTCCACTGCACTCCGATAAGAGGGTAACTTATTCCAAGTTAATCTTTATGACCTTATTGCCTTTGCACTCTTATTTGAAGATTTTGGTGAGGCAATGGGGTTTAAGGGCCAAGATTCATCCCGTTTTGGTGCTTGATGCCAAAGGGGGAGAAAATAAAAGCCAAAGCGATAAATGGATCAGCTACCACTTGAGAGATTTTGAAAATAGTAGAATAGAGCTTTTGGTTTGTCAAAACTCTTTTATTGTCTCTCTTGTCAAAAGTTGGCTTCTTGTGGGGAGAAATGTTGATTATGGGAAAAAGGGGAGTTTTTGAAATCTTGAATCAATTTCTCTTGGAATGACTCTCTTTATGTCTTAGCATGTGTGTTTGACTTAGAAATAGAAATTTGAGTTTGATTTGCAAAAACAAACCAAGTGGTGGCAAAGAGTGATCCATATATGCCAAATATGATTCAAAACAAATTTGAGTTTTCATTTGCATTGACATTGCACATGTTCTAGTTGTTTTATGTTGCGTTGGCATAAATCACCAAAAAGGGGGAGATTGAAAGGGAAATGTGTCCTTGGGCCATTTCTAAGTATTTTGGTGATTTAGTGTCCAACACAAGTGCCTAAGTGTAAAATGGTGGACAAAGTACAAATCAATGATAAAGGTATGTTTCTCAGACTTAGTACAATGTTTTAGAGACTAATGTATTGTGTCTAAGTGCTGGAAACAGGAAAAATCGAATTGGAAATGAGATGGCCTTGTTCAGCCAAAGTCTGCTCAGTCTGGGAGCACCGGACTGTCCGGTGGTGCACCAGACAGTGTCCGGTGCGCCAGGCTGGCTCGAGCGAACTGGCCGCTCTCGGGAATTCACCGGCGACGTACGGCTATAAATCACCGGACTGTCCGGTGTGCACCGGACTGTCCGGTGAGCCAACGGTCGGCCGGGCCAACGGTCGGCCGCGCGATCTGCGCGGGACACGTGGCCGAGCCAACGGCTAGAAGGGGGCACCGGACTGTCCGGTGTGCACCGACATGTCCGGTGCGCCAACGGCTCCAAGTCTGCCAACGGTCGGCTTCGCCATTTAAGGAAAGAAATCTGGCACCGGACAGTGTCCGATGTGCACCGGACTGTCCGGTGCACCAGTCGACAGAAGGCAAGATCAACCTTCCTAGAATGCTCTCAACGGCTCCTAGCTGTCTTGGGGCTATAAAAGGGTCCCCTAGGCGCATGAAGGAGTACACCAAGCATTCCTACAACATTTCTAAGCACCAAGACCTCGATTCCGCGCATTTGTTGTGATAGCATATAGAGCTCTAGTGGAGTTGTGAACTCATTGAGTTGTGTTGCGAGCTCTTGTTGCGACTTGTGTGCGTGTTGACACTCTGATTCTTGTGTCTTGTGTGCGTTGCTAATCCTCCCTTGCTCTGTGCTTCTTTGAGAACTTCAAGTGTAAGGGCGAGAGGCTCCAAGTTGTGGAGATTCCTCGCAAACGGGATTGAGAAAAGCAAGCAAAACACCGTGGTATTCAAGTGGGTCTTTGGACCGCTTGAGAGGGGTTGATTGCAACCCTCGTCCGTTGGGACGCCACAACGTGGAGTAGGCAAGCGTTGGTCTTGGCCGAACCACGGGATAACCACCGTGCCATCTCTGTGATTGATTTCTTGTGGTTATTGTGTTTTGTTGAGACTCCTCTCTAGCCACTTGGCATTTACTGTGCTAACGCTTAACCAAGTTTTTGTGGCTTAAGTTTTCAAGTTTTACAGGATCACCTATTCACCCCCCCTCTAGGTGCTCTCACATAGGCAAGTAATATTCGAATTGACTCAAGCCTAGCTACGGGTGCATAGGTTTCACCGAAATCCAAACCTTCGACTTGTGAATACCCCTTGGCCACAAGTCGGGCTTTGTTCCTTGTCACCACACCATGCTCGTCTTGCTTGTTGCGGAAGACCCACTTGGTTCCTACAACATTTTGGTTAGGACGTGGAACTAAATGCCATATCTCATTCCTAGTGAAGTTGTTGAGCTCCTCTTGCATCGCCACCACCCAATCCGAATCTTGAAGTGCTTCCTCTACCCTGTGTGGCTCAATAGAGGAAACAAAAGAGTAATGTTCACAAAAATAGGCAACACGAGATCGAGTAGTTACCCCCTTTTGAATGTCGCCGAGGATGGTGTTCACGGGGTGATCTCGTTGGATTGCTTGGTGGACTCTTGGGTGTGGCGGTCTTGGAGCTTGTTCATCTTCCTCATCTTGATCATGGGCATCTCTCCCTTGATCATTGCTCTCCTCTTGAGGTGGCTCAACTCCTTGATCTTCTCCTTCATCATTTTGAGCCTTATCCTCATCTTGAGTTGGTGGAGATGCTTGTGTGGAGGAAGATGGTTGATCTTGTGCATGTGGTGGCTCTTCGGATTCCTTAGGACACACATCCCCAGTGGACATGTTCCTTAGTGCGATGCACGGAGCCTCTTCATCACCTATCTCATCAAGATCAACTTGCTCTACTTGAGAGCCGTTAGTCTCATCAAACACAATGTCACAAGAAACTTCAACTAGTCCAGAGGACTTGTTAAAGACTCTATATGCCCTTGTGTTTGAATCATATCCTAATAAAAAGCCTTCTACAACCTTAGGAGCAAATTTGGATTTTTTACCTCTTTTAACAAGAATAAAGCATTTGCTACCAAAGACTCTAAAGTATGAAACATTGGGCTTTTTACCGATTAGGAGTTCGTATGATGTCTTCTTGAGGATTCGGTGTAGATACAACCGGTTGATAGCGTAGCAAGCGGTGTTGACCGCTTCCGCCCAAAACCGGTCCGATGTCTTGTACTCATCAAGCATGGTCCTTGCCATGTCCAATAGAGTTCTATTCTTCCTCTCCACTACACCATTTTGTTGTGGTGTGTAGGGAGAAGATAACTCATGCTTGATGCCCTCCTCCTCAAGGAAGCCTTCGATTTGAGAGTTCTTGAACTCTGTTCCGTTGTCGCTTCTTATTTTCTTGATCCTTAAGTCGAACTCGTTTTGAGCCCGTCTCAAGAATCCCTTTAAGGTCTCTTGGGTATGAGATTTTTCCTGCAAAAAGAACACCCAAGTGAAGCGAGAATAATCATCCACAATAACTAGACAGTACTTACTCCTGCCGATGCTTATGTAAGCAATCGGGCCGAATAGATCCATGT
This sequence comes from Zea luxurians, assembly GCA_029449295.1. Taxonomy (NCBI): domain Eukaryota; kingdom Viridiplantae; phylum Streptophyta; class Magnoliopsida; order Poales; family Poaceae; genus Zea; species Zea luxurians. Next base: position 186,347,187 of record JAOPSE010000004.1, on the reverse strand, counting down.
GTAGGAGCTCGAGTGGCCTGTCAGTAGAGATGGCAATGGGTACCCGAAACCCGAATACCCGACCGGTTTTACCCGATATGAAGGCGGGTACAGAATGATTTCTCTACCCGCGGGTATGTTAATGGGTAAAAACCTCTACCCATTGGGTAGATGGGTACGGGTACGGGTTGGAACTTTCCATACCCGTCTACCCATGGGTAAAATATACCCGCATCAATACAACTATAACCATCTAATAGAGCTCATATTAGCTAAAATAAAACCCTTCTCTAGCTATCATTTGTCTAGATACCAGGTTATGTAATCATATGATTTGTTATATGTGAAGTTGAAGTTGTTTTTATATGTTTATTTAATATTTTTAGTGATTGGTATATTGGAATTTAAGACTTTCCTAGCGGGTATGGGTTACTCGACGGGTAAAAATACCCGCGCGGGTACGGGTATGGGTAAGATTTTATACCCGCGATTATATATGGGTAACCCGACGGGTAGAATTTTTTTTGATGGGTACGAGTATGGAATGGTACTACCCGATGGGTATGTACCCGTTGCCATCCCTACCTGTCAGTCGTCATGATGTTCTTGTGTGGATGATGAACACCAACTTGCTTCCCTGCCTGACATGCGCTACAAACCCTGTCTTTCTCAACATGAACATTTGTTAGTCCCAAAATGTGTTCTCCCTTTAGAAGCTTGTGAAGATTCTTCATTCCAACATGTGCTAGTCGGCGATGCCAGAGCCAGCCCATGTTAGTCTTAGCAATTAAGCAAGTGTCGAGTTCAGCTCTATCAAAATCTACTAAGTATAGCTGACCCTCTAACACTCTCTTAAATGCTACTGAATCATCACTTCTTCTAAAGACATTAACACCTATATCCGTAAAAAGACAGTTGTAACCCATTTTACATAATTGCGAAACTGAGAGCAAGTTATAATCTAAAGAATCTACAAGAAAAACATTGGAAATGGAGTGGTCAGGAGATATAGCAATTTTACCCAATCCTTTGACCAAACCTTGATTTCCATCCCCGAATGTGATAGCTCGTTGGGGATCTTGATTTTTCTCGTAGGAGGAGAACATCTTCTTCTCCCCTATCATATGGTTTGTGCACCCGCTATCGATGATCCAACTTGAGCCCCCGGATGCATAAACCTACAAAACAAGTTTAGTTCTTGATTTTAGGTACCCAAACGGTTTTGGGTCCTTTGGCATTAGATACAAGAACTTTGGGTACCCAAACACAAGTCTTGGTGCCCTTGTGTTTGTCCCCAACATACTTGGCAACTACCTTGCCAGATTTGTTAGTTAGCACATAAGGTGCATCAGAAGTTTTAAAAGAAATGTTAGAATCATTTGATGCAGTAGGAGTTTTCTTCTTAGGCAATTTGGCATGGGTTGATTGCCTAGAGCTAGATGTCTCACCCTTATACATAAAAGCATGATTAGGGCCAGAGTGAGACTTTCTAGAGTGAATTCTCCCAATCTTGTGCTCGGGATAACCGGCAGGGTACAAAATGTAACCCTCGTTATCCTGAGGCATGGGAGCCTTGCCCTTAACAAAGTTAGATAATCTTTTAGGAGGGGCATTAAGTTTGACATTGTCTCCCTTTTGGAATCCAATGCCATCCTTGATGCCAGGGCGTCTCCCACTATAGAGCATGCTTCTAGCAAATTTAAAATTTTCATTTTCTAAGTCACGCTCATTAATTTTAGCATTAAGTTGAGCTATGTGATCATTTTGTTTCTTAATTAAGGCTAGGTGATCATGGATAGCATCAACATTAATGTCTCTACATCTAGTACAAATGGAAACATGCTCAACGGTAGATGTAGAGGGTTTGCAAGATTTTAGTTCAACAATTTTAGCATGTATAATGTCATTTTCACTTCTAAGATTGGAAATTGTAACATTGCAAACATCTAAGTCTTTAGCCTTAGCAATCAAATTTTCATTTTAATTTTTAAGGCTAGCAAGAGAATCATTCAATTTTTCAATCCTAGCAAGCAAATTAGCATTATCATCTCTAAGATTGGAAATTGAATCATTACAAACATTTGAATCAACCTTAGCAATTAATTTAGCATTCTCATTTCTAAGGTTGACAATAGTATCATGGCAAGTGCTTAGCTCACTAGATAGTTTTTCACATTTTTCTACTTCTAGAGCGTAAGCATTTTTAACCTTAACATGCTTCTTATTTTCCTTAATTAGGAAGTCCTCTTGGGTGTCCAAGAGTTCATCCTTCTCATGAATAGCACTAATTAATTCATTTAATTTTTATTTTTGTTGCATGTTTAGGTTGGCAAAAAGGGTGCGCAAGTTATCCTCCTCATTTTCACTAGAATTATCTTCATCACTAGAGGAAGCATATTTAGTGGAGGATCTTGATTTTACCTTATTCCTTTTGCCATCCTTTGCCATGAGGCACTTGTGGCCGACGTTGGGGAAGAGGAGTCCCTTGGTGACGACGATGTTGGCGGTGTCCTCGTCGGAGGAGGAGTCGGTGGAGCTCGCGTCAGAGTCCCATTCGCGGCACACATGGGCATCGTCGCCCCTCTTCTTGTGGTACCTCTTCTTTTCTTTCCTCTTTCCCTTCTTGTCGTCGCCCCTTTCACTGTCACTAGATAGTGGACATTTTGCAATAAAATGACCGGGCTTACCACATTTGTAGCAAACTTTCTTGGAGCGGGGCTTGTAATCCTTCCCCCTCCTTTGCTTGAGGATTTGGCGGAAGCTCTTGATGATGAGCGCCATTTCCTCATTGTTGAGCTTGGAGGCGTTGATGGGTAGTTGAGAGCACATAGAGGGGGGGTGAATAGGTGATCCTGTAAAAACTTGATACTTAATACCACAAAACTTGATTAGTAGTTAGCACAATAAAGCCAAGTGGCTAGAGAGGATTTCTTGCAAGACACGATAACCACAAGAAGATCAACACAGATAGACACAGTGGTTTATCCCGTGGTTCGGCCAAGTCCAACACTTGCCTACTCCACGTTGTGGCGTCCCAACGGACGAGGTTTGCAATCAACCCCTCTCAAGCGGTCCAAAGACCCACTTGAATACCACGGTGTTTTGCTTTGTTTACTATATCCCGCTTGCGAGGAATCTCCACAACTTGGAGCCTCTCTGAAAGGGAAATGTGCCCTTGGGCCATTTCTAAGTATTTTGGTGATTGGGTGCCAACACAAGTGCTTAAATGTGAATTTATGCTCATGGATGGACGAAGTGCAAATCAAGAGAAAAGGTATGTTTCTAAGTCTTAGTACATTGGTTTTGAGTACTAATATACTTGTCTAAATGTTAGAAACAGAAAGAAGAAGAAAAGAAAAGAGGTGAAAAAGACTTGGCTGTGTACAGCCAAGACTCAGCTCGGTCTGGAGCACCGGACTGTCCGGTGGTGCACCGGACAGTGTCCGGTGCGTCAGACCAACTCGCGCGAACTGGCCGCTCTCGGGAATTCGCCGACGGCGTACGGCTAAAATTCACCGGACTGTCCGGTGTGCACCGGACTGTCCGGTGAGCCAACGGTCGGCTGCGCCAACGGTCGGCCGCGGATTCTGCGCGTGACACGTGGCCGGGCCAACGGTCGGAAGGGGGCACCGGACTGTCCGGTGCGCCAACGGCTCCCAGATCTGCAACGGTCGGCAGCGCCATTTTTGGAAAGAAATCGGGCACCGGACAGTGTCCGGTGTGCACCGGACTGTCCGGTGCACCCGACGACAGAAGGCAAGATTGGCCTTCCAGAATTGCTCTCAACGGCTCCTAGCTGCCTTGGGGCTATAAAAGGGACCCCTAGGCGCATGGAGGAGTACACCAAGCAACCTTAGAGCATTCTTGATCATCCACACTCAGTCTTTGCGCATTCATTTGTCATTCTAAGTGATTCGAGCTCCGTTCTAGTGAGAACTTTGAGATAGTCTTTTGAGCTCGATTCTTGGCCGTGTGTGTGCGCATTTTGCTGTGGATTTGTGTGTGTTGCTTCCCTCCCTTACTCCGTATTTCTTTGTGAATCTCAAGTGTAAGGGCGAGAGGCTCCAAGTTGTGGAGATTCCTCACAAACGGGATATTGAAAGGCAAAGCAAAACACCGTGGTATTCAAGTTGGTCTTTGGACCGCTTGAGAGGGGTTGATTGCAACCCTCGTCCGTTGGGACGCCACAACGTGGAGTAGGCAAGCGTTGGTCTTGGCCGAACCACGGGATAAACCACTGTGTCATCTCTGTGTTTGATCTCTTGTGGTATTGTGTTTTGTTGAGACTCCTCTATAGCCACTTGGCAATTATTGTGCTAACACTTAACAAGTTTTTGTGGCTATAAGTTTAAGTTTCACAGGATCACCTATTCACCCCCCCTCTAGGTGCTCTCAATTGGTATCGGAGCCGTTCTCTTCAAGAAAGGGACTAGCCGCCCGAAGAGATGGATCCTAAGGGGAAGGGAATCGTGATCAACGATAAGGAGAAGGAGTCCTTCGTCAATGAGCCCAAAGATGACAAGCCTACCGACTCCGGCTCGGGTCATAGACGAAAGGAAGGGAAGAAGAAGAAGACAAGGCGCATCAAGGAGATCGTCTACTACGACGACAGCGATGAGTCTACTTCTTCCCAAAAGGACGACGACCACAACGACTACGAGCGAAGGAAACCGGTTAATTCGAACTTTTCCTTTGACTACTCTCGTATTCCACAAAGTTCAAATTCATATTTGCTTTCCATTCCACTCGGCAAGCCCCCACACTTTGATGGGGAGGACTACGGATTTTGGAGCCACAAAATGCGTAGTCACCTATTCTCTCTCCATCCTAGTATATGGGAGATTGTAGATAGTGGAATGCACTTTGATAGTTCGGATAGTCCTATATTCATTAATGAGCAAATCCATAAGAATGCACAAGCTACTACTGTTCTTCTAGCTTCATTGTGCAGGGATGAATATAACAAAGTGAGCGGCTTGGATAACGCCAAGCAAATCTGGGACACCCTCAAGATTTCTCATGAGGGAAACGACGTCACCTTGCTCACCAAAATGGAGTTGGTGGAGGGCGAGCTTGGACGGTTCGCAATGATAAGGGGCGAGGAGCCGACACAAACATACAACCGGCTCAAGACCCTTATCAACAAAATAAGGAGCTACGGGAGCACGCGATGGACGGACCACGACGTCGTCCGCCTAATGCTAAGGTCATTTACCGTTCTTGATCCTCATTTGGTGAACAATATTCGTGAAAATCCCAGGTACACCAAGATGTCGCCCGAAGAAGTTCTTGGGAAATTCGTTAGCGGGCGAATGATGATCAAGGAGGCGAGGTACGTGGACGACGCCTTGAATGGTCCGATCAACGAGACGCAACCCCTTGCTCTCAAGGCAACACGAAGCAAGGAGGTGCTACCTAGCAAGGTGGCAAAGATTGAGGCGACCGGACTTAATGATGAAGAGATGGCTCTCATCATCAAAAGATTCAAGACGGTGCTTAAAGGTCGCAAGGGACAACCAAGCAAGACCAAAACCAAGGGGAAGCGCTCATGCTTCAAATGCGGTAAGCTTGGTCATTTTATTGCTAACTGCCCCGACAATGATAGTGATCAGGATCAAGGGAACAAGAGGGAGAAAAAGAAGAACTATAAGAAGGCAAAGGGCGAGGCTCATCTTGGCAAGGAGTGGGATTCAGACTGCTCTTCGTCCGACTCCGACAATGAAGGACTCGCCGCCACCGCCTTCAACAAGTCATCCCTCTTCCCCAACGAGCGTCACACTTGCCTCATGGCAAGGGAGAAGAAAGTAAGCACTCATAACACTAGTACTTATGCTTCTTCAAGTGAGGATGAGTCTAGTGATGATGATGGGATAGATTACTCATGCTTATTCAAGGGATTAGATAGAACCAAGGTAGACAAAAATAATGAATTAATTGATGCCTTGAATGATAGGAATATACTCTTAGAAAAGCAAGAGGATTTGTTGTATGAAGAGCATGATAAATTTGTAGAAGCTCAGAAATCTCTTGCTCTAGAAATTAAGAGGAATGAAATGCTCTCTAGTGAATTATCTTCTTGTCATGAAACTATTGCTAAGTTAAAAGGTTTTAATGATGATTTAAATGCTAAGTTAGAGATTGCTAGTAAATCTACCTCTTGTGTAGAAAATGTTGTAACATGCACTAGGTGTAAAGATATTAACATTGATGCTTATAGTGAACACCTAGCTTGCATTTATAAATTAAATGAAGAGGTGGCTAGTCTTAATGCCCAACTTGAGACTAGCAAAAGTGATTTTGAGAAACTAAAATTTGCTAGGGATGCCTACACGGTTGGTAGACACCCCCTCAATTAAGGATGGACTTGGCTACAAGAAGGAAGCCAAGAACTTGACAAGCCATAAGGCTCCCATCTCCGCCAAGGAGAAAGGGAAGGCCCCTATGGCTAGTAGTGTGCAAAAGAATCATGCCTTTTTGTATCATGATAGGAGACAAACTAGAAATGCTTATAGGAGTTATAAGGCTTTTGACTCTCATGCCATGTTTGCTTCTAGTTCGTCTTATGTGCATGATAGGAATGCTAGTAGGAGAAATGTTGTTCACAATATGCCTAGGAGAAATGTTGTTAATGTTCCTAGGAAAGTCAATGAACCTTCCACAATTTATCATGCTTTAAATGCTTCCTTTGCTATTTGTAGAAAGGATAGGAAAATAGTTGCTAGAAAGTTAGGGGCAAAATGCAAGGGAGACAAAACTTGCATTTGGGTCCCTAAGGATATTGTGACTAACCTTGTAGGACCCAACAAGAGTTGGGTACCTAAGACCCAAGCCTAAATTTGCCTTGCAGGTTTATGCATCCGGGGGTTCAAGCTGGATTATCGACAGCGGATGCACAAACCATATGACGGGGGAGAAGAAGATGTTCACCTCCTACGTCAAGAATAAGGATTCCCAAGATTCAATTATATTCGGTGATGGGAATCAAGGCAAGGTAAAAGGGTTAGGTAAAATTGCAATTTCTAATGAGCACTCTATTTCAAATGTGTTTTTAGTAGAGTCTCTTGGTTACAATTTGCTATCTGTTAGTCAACTATGCAATATGGGATATAATTGTCTTTTTACAAATATAGATGTGTCTGTCTTTAGAAGAAGTGATGGTTCACTAGCATTTAAGGGTGTATTAGACGGCAAGCTTTACTTAGTTGATTTTGCAAAAGAAGAGGCCGGTCTAGATGCATGCTTAATTGCTAAGACTAGCATGGGCTGACTGTGGCATCGCCGCTTAGCACATGTGGGGATGAAGAACCTTCACAAGCTTCTAAAGGGAGAACACGTGATAGGTTTGACTAACGTGCAATTCGAAAAAGATAGACCTTGTGCAGCTTGTCAAGCAGGTAAACAAGTGGGAGGAGCACATCACAGCAAGAATGTGATGACCACTTCAAGACCTCTGGAGCTGCTGCATATGGACCTCTTCGGACCCGTCGCCTATCTAAGCATAGGAGGAAGTAAGTATGGGTTAGTTATTGTTGATGACTTTTCCCGCTTCACTTGGGTGTTCTTTTTGCAGGATAAGTCTAAAACCCAAGGGACCCTCAAGCGCTTCCTTAGGAGAGCTCAAAATGAGTTTGAGCTCAAGGTGAAGAAGATAAGGAGCGACAACGGGTCCGAGTTCAAGAACCTTCAAGTGGAGGAGTTTCTTGATGAGGAAGGGATCAAGCACGAGTTCTCCGCTCCCTACACACCACAACAAAATGGTGTGGTAGAGAGGAAGAACAGGACACTCATTGATATGGCGAGGACGATGCTAGGAGAATTCAAGACCCTCGAGTGCTTTTGGTCGGAAGCCGTGAACACGGCTTGCCACGCCATCAACAGGGTCTACCTTCATCGCCTCCTCAAGAAGACTTCATATGAGCTTCTAACCGGTAACAAACCCAATGTATCTTACTTTCGTGTATTTGGGAGCAAGTGCTACATTCTAGTGAAGAAGGGTAGAAATTCTAAGTTTGCTCCCAAAGCAGTAGAAGGGTTTTTGTTAGGTTATGACTCAAATACAAAGGCGTACAGAGTCTTCAACAAATCATCGGGTTTGGTTGAAGTCTCTAGCGACGTTGTATTTGATGAGACTAATGGCTCTCCAAGAGAGCAAGTTGTTGATTGTGATGATGTAGATGAAGAAGATGTTCCGACGGCCGCTATACGAACCATGGCGATTGGAGAAGTGCGGCCACAGGAACAAGATGAACGAGATCAACCTTCTTCCTCAACAACGGTGCATCCCCCAACTCAAGACGATGATCAGGTTCATCAAAAGGAGGCGTGTGATCAAGGGGGAGCACAAGATGATCACATGATGGAGGAAGAAGCGCAACCGGCACCTCCAACCCAAGTTCGAGCGGTGATTCAAAGGGATCATCCCGTCGACCAAATTTTGGGTGACATTAGCAAGGGAGTAACTACTCGATCTCGATTAGTTAATTTTTGTGAGCATTACTCGTTCATCTCTTCTATTGAGCCTTTCAGGGTAGAGGAGGCCTTGCTAGATCCGGATTGGGTATTGGCCATGCAGGAGGAACTCAACAACTTCAAGCGCAATGAAGTTTGGACACTGGTGCCTCGTCCCAAGCAAAATGTTGTGGGAACCAAGTGGGTGTTCCACAACAAACAGGACGAGCACGGGGTGGTGACAAGGAACAAGGCTCGACTTGTGGCAAAAGGTTATGCCCAAGTCGCAGGTTTGGACTTTGAGGAGACATTTGCTCCTGTGGCTAGGCTAGAATCAATTCGTATCTTGCTAGCATATGCTGCTCACCATTCTTTCAGGTTGTTCCAAATGGATGTGAAGAGCGCTTTCCTCAACGGGCCAATAAAGGAGGAGGTGTACGTAGAGCAACCCCCTGGCTTCGAGGATGAACGGTACCCCGACCACGTATGTAAGCTCTCTAAGGCGCTCTATGGACTTAAGCAAGCCCCAAGAGCATGGTATGAATGCCTAAGAGATTTCTTAATTGCTAATGCTTTCAAGGTTGGGAAAGCCGATCCAACTCTTTTCACAAAGACATGCGATGGTGATTTGTTTGTATGCCAAATTTATGTCGATGACATAATATTTGGTTCTACTAATAAAAAGTCTTGTGAAGAGTTTAGCAGGGTGATGACGCAGAAATTCGAGATGTCGATGATGGGCGAGTTGAACTACTTCCTTGGGTTCCAAGTGAAGCAACTCAAGGACGGCACCTTCATCTCCCAAACGAAGTACACGCAAGACTTGCTGAAGCGGTTTGGGATGAAAGACGCCAAGCCCGCAAAGACGCCGATGGGAACCGACGGACACACCAACCTCAACAAAGGTGGTAAGTCCGTTGATCAAAAAGCATACCGGTCAATGATAGGGTCATTACTTTACTTATGTGCTAGTAGACCGGATATTATGCTTAGCGTATGCATGTGTGCTAGATTTCAATCCGATCCTAAGGAGTGTCACTTAGTGGCGGTGAAGCGAATCCTTAGATATTTAGTTGCTACGCCTTGCCTCGAGCTCTGGTATCCAAAGGGGTCTACCTTTGACTTGATTGGATATTCAGACTCCGACTATGCTGGATGTAAGGTCGATAGGAAGAGTACATCGGGGACGTGCCAATTCTTAGGAAGGTCCTTGGTGTCATGGAAATCTAAGAAACAAACTTCTGTTGCCCTATCCATCGCTGAGGCCGAGTATGTTGCCGCAGGACAGTGTTGCGCGCAACTACTTTGGATGAGGCAAACCCTCAGGGACTTTGGCTACAATCTGAGCAAAGTCCCACTCCTATGTGATAATGAGAGTGCTATCCGCATGGCGGAAAATCCTGTTGAGCACAGCCGCACAAAGCACATAGACATCCGGCATCACTTTTTGAGAGACCACCAGCAAAAGGGAGATATCGAAGTGTTTCATGTTAGCACCGAGAACCAGCTAGCCGATATCTTTACCAAGCCTCTAGATGAGAAGACCTTTTGTAGGTTGCGTAGTGAGCTAAATGTCTTAGATTCGCGGAACTTGGATTGAATTGTAGCATACATATATTTATGCTTTTGATCATGTTCCTTGTTGCATTTTGTTGCTTAGTATGGTGCTCAAGTTGTACAAACACTCCCTGGACCTCACAAGTCCGTTGCAAAGTAATGCACAGTTTTAGGGGGAGATGTGTTACAACTTGACCCTTTGAGACTAACCATATGCTTGAGTTTGCTTGTTTTAGTCTCGAAGGAGAATTGAAAGGGAAAAGGTGGACTTGGACCATGAAAGACTTCCACTGCACTCCGATGAGAGGGTAACTTACTCCAAGTTCATCTCATGAACTCTCATTGCCATTTGCTCTTAATTGAAGATTTTGGTGAGGCAATGGGGTTAAAGGGCCAAGATTGATCCCATTTTGGTGCTTGATGCCAAAGGGGGAGAAAATAAAGGCCAAAGTGATAAATGGATCAGCTACCACTTAAGAGATTTTGAAAATAGTAGAATAGAGTTTTTGTTTTGTCAAAACTCTTGTATTGTCTCTTTTGTCAAAAGTTGGTTTCTTGTGGGGAGAAGTAGTGATTATAGGAAAAAGGGGGAGTTTTTGAAATCTGTGATCAATCTCTTCTGGAATGACTCTCTTTATGCTTCAACATGTGTGTTTGACTTAGAGATAGAGATTTGAGTTTGATTTGCAAAAACAAACCAAGTGGTGGCAAAGGATGATTCATATATGCCAAAATTGAATCAAAATAGATTTGAGTTTTATTTGAAGTGATATTGCACTTGTTCTTGTTGCTTTATGTTGTGTTGGCATAAATCACCAAAAAGGGGGAGATTGAAAGGGAAATGTGCCCTTGGGCCATTTCTAAGTATTTTGGTGATTGGGTGCCAACACAAGTGCTTAAATGTGAATTTATGCTCATGGATGGACGAAGTGCAAATCAAGAGAAAAGGTATGTTTCTAAGTCTTAGTACATTGGTTTTGAGTACTAATATACTTGTCTAAATGTTAGAAACAGAAAGAAGAAGAAAAGAAAAGAGGTGAAAAAGACTTGGCTGTGTACAGCCAAGACTCAGCTCGGTCTGGAGCACCGGACTGTCCGGTGGTGCACCGGACAGTGTCCGGCGCGTCAGACCAACTCGCGCGAACTGGCCGCTCTCGGGAATTCGCCGACGGCGTACGGCTAAAATTCACCAGACTGTTCGGTGTGCACCGGACTGTCCGGCTGCGCCAACGGTCGGCCGCGGATTCTGCGCGTGACACGTGGCCGGGCCAACGGTCGGAAGGGGGCACCGGACTGTCCGGTGTGCACCGGACTGTCCGGTGCGCCAACGGCTCCCAGATCTGCAACGGTCGGCAGCGCCATTTTTGGAAAGAAATCGGGCACCGGACAGTGTCCGGTGTGCACCGGACTGTCCGGTGCACCCGACGACAGAAGGCAAGATTGGCCTTCCAGAATTGCTCTCAACGGCTCCTAGCTGCCTTGGGGCTATAAAAGGGACCCCTAGGCGCATGGAGGAGTACACCAAGCAACCTTAGAGCATTCTTGATCATCCACACTCAGTCTTTGCGCATTCATTTGTCATTCTAAGTGATTCGAGCTCCGTTCTAGTGAGAACTTTGAGATAGTCTTTTGAGCTCGATTCTTGGCCGTGTGTGTGCGCATTTTGCTGTGGATTTGTGTGTGTTGCTTCCCTCCCTTACTCCGTATTTCTTTGTGAATCTCAAGTGTAAGGGCGAGAGGCTCCAAGTTGTCGAGATTCCTCGCAAACGGGATATTGAAAGGCAAAGCAAAACACCGTGGTATTCAAGTTGGTCTTTGGACCGCTTGAGAGGGGTTGATTGCAACCCTCGTCCATTGGGACGCCACAACGTGGAGTAGGCAAGCGTTGGTCTTGGCCGAACCACGGGATAAACCACTGTGTCATCTCTGTGTTTGATCTCTTGTGGTATTGTGTTTTGTTGAGACTCCTCTATAGCCACTTGGCAATTATTGTGCTAACACTTAACAAGTTTTTGTGGCTATAAGTTTAAGTTTCACAGGATCACCTATTCACCCCCTCTAGGTGCTCTCACTCTCGCCCTTACAATTTGATGTTCACAAAGAAGCACGGAAGTAAGGAGGGGATGAGCAACGCACACAAGACACAAAATCAGAGCACAACACACACGCACAAGTCACAACTCGAGCTCACAACACAACCCAAAGAGTTCTCTACTCAAATGGAGCTCTAGATGCTATCACAATGAATCGAATGCGCGGAATTGGAGTCTTGGTGCTTAGGAATGCTTAGAAAATGCTTGATGAAAGGGAATTAGGCTTACACCTATTTCCTAATTGATTTTGGTGGTTGAATTGCCCAACACAAATAATTGGACTAACTAGTTTGCTCTAGTCTATAAGTTCTACAGGTGCCAAAGGTTCACAATAAGCCAATAAAAAGACCAAGAAACGGGTTCAAACAAAGAGAGCAAGGGACAACCGAAGTGTGCCCTGGTCTGGCGCACTGGACTGTCCGGTGCGCCACCGGACAGTGTCCGGTGCACCACCGGACAGTGTCTGGTGCACCAGGGGACTTCAAGCTGAACTCATCACCTTCGGGAATTTTCAGAGGCGCTTCGCTATAATTCACCGGACTGTCCGGTGCCCCAAGAGAGAGCGACTCTGAACTCGCCAGCTTCGAGAATCCGCTCCGCTATAATTCACCGGACTGTCTGGTGAGTCACCGGACAGTGTCCGGTGCACACCGGACTGTCTGGTGTGATAGCGGAGCAACAACTACTTCGCGCGCAACGGTCGACTGCAACGCATTAAATGCGCGCCTGCGCGCGCAGAGGAGCAGAGCACGCGCGGGTGGCACACCGGACAGTCTACAGGGCCTGTCCGGTGCACCACCGGACAGCCAGGCGGGCCCACAAGACAGAGCTCCAACGGTCGAACCCCAACGGCCTAGTGATGTGGCTGGCGCACCGGACAGTGTCCGGTGGCGCACCGGACTGTCCGGTGCGCCATGCGACAGCAGCCTCCACCAAACGGCTAGTTTGGTGGTTGGGGCTATAAATACCCTAACCACCCCCACATTCAAGGCATCCAAGTTTTCCCACTTCAACTACTTACAAGAGCTCTAGCATTCAATTCTAGACACACCCAAGTGATCAAATCCTCTCCCAATTCCACACAACGCTTTAGTGATTAGTGAGAGAGATTTGCTTGTGTTCTTTCGAGCTCTTGCGCTTGGATTGCTTCTTTCTTTCGTTCTTACTTGCGATCAACTCAATTGTAACCGAGGCAAGAGACACCAATTGTGTGGTGGTCCTTGCGGGGAAGTTTGTTCTCGTTTGATTGAGAAGAAGAAGCTCACTCGGTCTGAGGGACCGTTTGAGAGAGGGAAAGGGTTGAAAGAGACCCGGTCTTTGTGACCACCTCAACGAGGAGTAGGTTTGCGAGAACCGAACCTCAGTAAAACAAATCTGTGTGTCACACTCTTTATTCGCTTGCGATTTGTTTTGCACCCTCTCTCTCGGACTCGATTATATTTCTAACGCTAACCCGTCTTATAGTTGTGATTAAGTTTGTAAATTTCAGATTTGCCCTATTCACCCCCCCCCCCTCTAGGTGACCTTCAAGTGGTATAGAAGCCCGGTGCTTCATTAGAGCCTAACCGCTCGAAGTGATGTCGGGAGATCACACCAAGAAGGAGATGGAGACCGGCGACAAGCCCACTACAAGCCACGAGAAGGCTTCATCGGAAGAGTCCCGCGACAAAGGGAAAGGGAAGGAGAAGAAATCCTCTTCCCACAAGTCGCATCGGAGTGGCAACAAGAAAAAGAAGATGAGGAAGGTGGTCTACTACGAGACCGATACTTCATCACCTTCCACCTCCGGCTCCGACGCGTCATCCATTACTTCTAAGCGCCATGAGCGCAAGAAGTTTAGTAAGATTCCCCTACGCTATCCTCGCATTCCTAAACATACACCTTTACTTTCTGTCCCATTAGGCAAACCACCAACGTTTGATGGTGAAGATTATGCTAGGTGGAGTGATTTGATGCGGTTTCACCTAACCTCACTCCACAAAAGTATATGGGATGTTGTTGAGTTTGGTGTATAGGTACCATCCGTAGGGGATGAAGATTATGATGAGGATGAAGTGGCCCAAATCCAACACTTCAACTCCCAAGCCTCAACTATACTCCTCGCCTCTCTAAGTCGAGAGGAGTATAATAAGGTGCAGGGGTTGAAAAATGCTAAGGAGATTTGGGACACGCTAAAGACCGCGCACGAAGGAGACGAGGTGACCAAAATCACTAAGCGGGAAACGATCGAGGGGGAGCTCGGTCGCTTCCGTCTTCGCCAAGGGGAGGAGCCACAAGATATGTACAACCGGCTCAAAACCTTGGTGAACCAAGTGCGCAACCTCGGGAGCAAGAAATGGGATGACCATGAGATGGTCAAGGTTATTCTAAGATCCCTCGTTTTTCTTAACCCTATGCAAGTTCAATTAATTCGAGGAAATCCTAGATATACACTAATGTCTCCCGAGGAAGTAATTGGGAATTTTGTGAGCTTTGAGTTGATGATCAAAGGCTCAAAGAAGATCAACGAGCTTGATGGTCCCTCCACGTCCGAAGCACAACCGGTCGCACTCAAAGCGACGGAGGAGAAGAAGGAGGAGTCTACATCGAGTAGACAACCAATCGACGCCTCGAAGCTCGATAATGAGGAGATGGCGCTCGTCATCAAGAGCTTCCGCCAAATCCTCAAACAAAGGAGGGGGAAAGATTACAAGCCCCGCTCCAAGAAAGTATGCTACAAATGTGGTAAGCCCGGTCATTTTATTGCAAAATGTCCTATTTCTAGTGACAGTGACAGGGGCGACGACAAGAAGGGGAGAAGAAAGGAGAAAAAGAAGTATTACAAGAAGAAGGGCGGCGATGCCCATGTTTGCCGGGAGTGGGACTCCGACGAGAGCTCCACCGATTCCTCCTCCGACGAGGACGCCGCAAACATCACCGTCACCAAGGGACTTCTCTTCCCCAACGTCGGCCACAAGTGCCTCATGGCAAAGGACGGCAAAAAGAAGAAGGTAAAATGAAGATCCTCCACTAAATATGAAACCTCTAGTGATGAGGATGATGCTAGCAATGAGGAGGATAACTTGTGCATTCTTTTTGCCAACCTAAACATGCAACAAAAAGAAAAATTAAATGAATTGATTAGTGCTATTCATGAAAAGGATGATCTGTTGGACACCTAAGAGGACTTCCTTATTAAAGAAAATAAGAAGCATGTTAAGGTTAAAAATGCTTACGCTCTAGAAGTAGAAAAATGTGAAAAACTATCTAGTGAGCTAAGCACTTGCCATGAGACTATCGACAACCTTAGAAATGAGAATGCTAATTCCTTAGCTAAGGTTGACTCAAATGTTTGTGATGTTTCAATTCCAAATCTTAGAAATGATAATGTTGATTTGCTTGCTAAGATTGAAGAATTGAACATTTCTCTTGCTAGCCTTAGAAATGAAAATGAAAAAATGCTTGCTAAGGCTAAAGAATTAGATGTTTGCAATGCTTCCATTTCCGACCTTAGAAGTAAAAATGATATATTACATGCTAAGGTTGTAGAATTAAAATCTTGCAAACCCTCTACATCTATCGTTGAACATGTTTCTATTTGTACTAGATGTAGAGATGTTGATATTGGTGCTATTCATGATCATATGGTATTAATTAAGCAACAAAATGATCATGTAACAAAATTAGATGCCAAAATTGCCGAGCATGAACTTGAGAATGAAAATTTTAAGTTTGCTCGTAGTATGCTTTATAGTGGGAGACACCCTGGCATTAAGGATGACATTGGCTTCCAAAAGGGGGACAATGTCAAAATTAATGCCCCTCCTAAAAGATTGTCCAATTTTGTTAAGGGCAAGGCTCCCATGCCTCAGGATAACGAGGGTTACATTTTGTACCCTGCCGGTTATCCCGAGAGCAAAATTAGGAGAATTCATTCTAGGAAGTCTCACTCTGGCCCTAACCATGCTTTTATGTATAAGGGTGAGACATCTAGTTCTAGGCAACCAACCCGTGCTAAGTTGCCTAAGAAGAAAATTCCTAGTGCATCAAATGATCATGACATTTCCTTTAAAACTTTTGATGCATCCTATGTTTTAACTAACAAATCCGGCAAGGTAGTTGCCAAGTATGTTGGGGGCAAGCACAAGGGGTCAAAGACTTGTGTTTGGGTACCTAAAGTTCTTGTGTCTAATGCCAAAGGACCCAAAACCATTTGGGTACCTAAAGTCAAGAACTAAACTTGTTTTGTAGGTTTATGCATCCGGGGGCTCAAGTTGGATCATCGACAGCTGGTGCACAAACCACATGACAGGGAGAAGAAGATGTTCTCCGCCTACGAGAAAAACCAAGATCCCCAGCGAGCTATCACATTCGGGGATGGAAATCAAGGTTTGGTCAAAGGATTGGGTAAAATTGCTATATCTCCTGACCATTCCATTTCCAATGTTTTTCTTGTAGATTCTTTAGATTACAATTTGCTTTCCGTTTCTCAATTATGTCAAATGGGCTACAACTGTCTATTTACTGATGTAGGTGTCACTGTCTTTAGAAGAAGTGATGATTCAGTAGCATTTAAGGGAGTGTTAGAGGGTCAGCTATATTTGGTAGATTTTGATAGAGCTGAACTCGACACTTGCTTAATTGCTAAGACTAACATGGGTTGGCTCTGGCACCGCCGACTAGCCCATGTTGGGATGAAGAATCTTCATAAGCTTCTAAAAGGAGAGCACATTTTAGGATTAAGAAATGTTCATTTTGAGAAAGACAGGATTTGAAGCGCATGCCAAGCAGGGAAGCAAGTTGGTACTCATCATCCACACAAGAACATAATGACGATTGACACGCCACTGGAACTCCTACACATGGACCTATTCGGCCCGATAGCTTACATAAGCATCGGCGGGAGTAAGTATTGTCTAGTTATTGTGGATGACTATTCTCGCTTCACTTGAGTATTTTTTTGCAGGGAAAATCTCATACCCAAGAGACCTTAAAGGGATCCTTGAGACGGGCTCAAAATGAGTTCGACTTAAGGATCAAGAAAATTAGAAGCGACAACGGGACGAAGTTCAAGAACTCTCAAATTGAAGGCTTCCTTGAGGAGGAGGGGATCAAGCATGAGTTCTCTTCTCCCTACACCCCACAACAAAATGGTGTAGTGGAGAGGAAGAATAGAACTCTATTGGACATGGCAAGAACCATGCTTGATGAGTACAAGACTTCGGATCGGTTTTGGGCCGAGGCGGTCAACACCGCCTGCTACGCCATCAACTGGTTGTATCTACACCGAATCCTCAAGAAGACATCATACGAACTCCTAATCGGTAAAAAGCCTAATATTTCATATTTTAGAGTCTTTGGTAGCAAATGCTTTATACTTGTTAAAAGAGGTAGAAAATCTAAATTTGCTCCTAAGACTGTAGAAGGCTTTTTACTAGGATATGATTCAAACACAAGGGCATATAGAGTCTTTAACAAATCCTCCGGACAAGTTGAAGTTTCTTGTGACGTTGTGTTTGATGAAACTAACGGCTCTCAAGTAGAGCAAGTTGATCTTGATGAGATAGGTGATGAAGATGCTCCGTGCATCGCGCTAAGGAACATGTCCATCGGGGATGTGTGTCCTAAGGAATCCAAAGAGCCTCCAAATGCACAAGATCAACCATCCTCCTCCACGCAAGCATCTCCACCAACTCAAAATGAGGATGAGGCTCAAATTGATGAAGGAGAAGATCAAAGAGATGAGCCACCTCAAGATGACGGCAATGATCAAGTGGGAGATACAAATGATCAAGACAAGGAGGATGAAGAACCAAGACCGCCACACCCAAGAGTCCACCAAGCAATCCAACGAGATCACCCCGTCGACAGCATCCTCGGCGACATTCATAAGGGGGTAACCACTAGATCTCGGGTTGCACATTTTTGTGAGCATTACTCTTTTGTTTCCTCTATTGAGCCACACAGGGTAGAGGAAGCACTACAAGATTCGGATTGGGTGGTGGCGATGCAAGAGGAGCTCAACAATTTCACTAGGAATGAGGTATGGCATTTAGTTCCACGTCCTAACCAAAATGTTGTAGGAACCAAATGGGTTTTCCGCAACAAACAAGACGAGCATGGTGTGGTGACAAGTAACAAAGCCTGACTTGTGGCCAAGGGATATTCACAAGTCGAAGGTTTGGATTTCGGTGAAACCTATGCACCCATAGCTAGGCTTGAGTCAATTCGTATATTATTAGCCTATGCTACTTACCATGGCTTCAAGCTTTATCAAATGGACGTGAAGAGTGCCTTCCTCAATGGACCAATCAAGGAAGAGGTCTATGTTGAGCAACCTCCCGGCTTTGAAGATAGTGAGTACCCTAACCATGTTTATAAACTCTCTAAGGCGCTTTATGGGCTCAAGCAAGCCCCAAAAGCATGGTATGAATGCCTTAGAGATTTCCTTATCACTAATGGATTCAAAGTCGGAAAGGCCGATCCTACACTCTTTACCAAAACACTTGAAAATGATTTGTTTGTATGCCAAATTTATGTTGATGATATTATATTTGGGTCTACTAACGAATCTACATGTGAAGAGTTTAGTAGGATCATGACAAAAAAATTCGAGATGTCAATGATGGGGGAGTTGAAGTACTTCTTAGGATTTCAAGTAAAGCAACTCCAAGAGGGCACCTTCCTAAGCCAAACAAAGTATACTCAAGATATTCTAAGCAAGTTTGGGATGAAGGATGCCAAACCCATCAAGACACCCATGGGAACAAATGGGCATCTCGACCTCGACACGGAAGGTAAATCCGTCGATCAAAAGGTATACCGGTCGATGATATGCTCTTTACTTTATTTATGTGCATCTCGACCGGACATTATGCTTTCCGTATGCATGTGTGCAAGATTCCAAGCCGACCCTAAGGAAGCTCACCTTACGGCCGTAAAACGAATCTTGAGATATTTGGCTTATACTCCTAAGTTTGTGCTTTGGTATCCTCGGGGATCCACATTTCATTTAATTGGTTATTCGGATGCCGATTGGGCGGGGTGTAAAATTAATAGAAAGAGCACAGCAGGGACTTGCCAGTTCTTAGGAAGATCCTTGGTGTCTTGGGCTTCAAAGAAGCAAAATTTCGTAGCTCTTTCTACCGTCGAGGCCGAGTACATTGCCGCAGGCCATTGTTGCGCGCAACTACTTTGGATGAGGCAAACCCTTAGGGACTACGGTTACAAATTAACCAAAGTTCCTCTTCTATGTGATAATGAGAGTGCAATCCGCATGGCGTATAATCCCGTTGAGCATAGCCGCACTAAACACATAGCCATTCGGTATCATTTTCTAAGGGATCACCAACAAAAGGGAGATATCAAGATTGCATATATTAACACTAAAGATCAATTAGCCGATATCTTTACCAAGCCACTTGATGAACAAACTTTTAACAAACTTAGGCATGAGCTAAATATTCTTGATTCTAGGAATTTCTTTTAATGTCTTGCACACATAACTCATAAATATACCTTTGATCATATCTCTTTCATATGCTATGACTCATGTGTTTTCAAGTGAATTTCAAAACAAGTCATAGGTGTATTGAAAGGGAATTGGAGTCTTCAGCGAAGACAAAGGCTTCCACTGCAATCCATGACTCATCCTTCGTCGTCGCTCCAAGCATCTCTTCGTCTTTGGTATAATCTTCACTCACATGTTATTTACCAAAGGGGGAGAAAGTAGTTTACAAGGGCTTATATTTCACTCTAAGTATCCGTTTTTGGCGATTCATGCCAAAGGGGGGGAAAGTATTAGCCCAAAGCAAAAGGACCGCACCACCACCTTATTTTAAAACTAATGATTTTCAAATTGGTATCTTAGTGCGTTCAAAAGGGGGAGAAAGTAGCACCTTCAAAAATTGGTATCTTAAAACCCTCTTGAACACTAAGAGGAGAAATTATTGAGGAGGAGTTTTGTTTAGTCAAAGAAAAAGCATTTGAAACAGGGGGAGAAAATTTCAAATCTAGTAAATGCTTCTCAAATATCTTATTCATTTACCTTTGACTATTTGCAAAAGACTTCAAAAAGAATTTCCAAAACATTTGCAAAAACAAAACATGTGGTGCAAGAGTGGTCCAAAATGTTAAATAAGAAAGAAACAATACATGCATATCTTATGAATTTATATTGGCTCAATTCTAAGTAACCTTTGCACTTACAATTATGCAAACTAGTTCAATTATGCACTTCTATACTTGCTTTGGTTTGTGTTGGCATCAATTACCAAAAAGGGGGGAGATTGAAAGGGAATTAGCCTTACACCTATTTCCTAATTGATTTTGGTGGTTGAATTGCCCAACACAAATAATTGGACTAACTAGTTTGCTCTAGTCTATAAGTTCTACAGGTGCCAAAGGTTCACAATAAGCCAATAAAAAGACCAAGAAACGGGTTCAAACAAAGAGAGCAAGGGACAACCGAAGTGTGCCCTGGTCTGGCGCACCGGACTGTCCGGTGCGCCACCGGACAGTGTCCGGTGCACCAGGGGACTTCAAGCTGAACTCATCACCTTAGGGAATTTTCAGAGGCGCTTCGCTATAATTCACCGGACCGTCCGGTGCCCCAAGAGAGAGCGACTCTGAACTCGCCAGCTTCGGGAATCCGCTCCGCTATAATTCACTGGACTGTCCGGTGTGACAGCGGAGCAACGGCTACTTCACGCGCAACGGTCGACTGCAACGCATTAAATGCGCGCCTGCGCGCGCAGAGGAGCAGAGCACGCGCGGGTGGCACACCGGACAGCCTACAGGGCCTGTCCGGTGCACCACCAGACAGCCAGACGGGCCCACAAGACAGAGCTCCAATGGTCGAACCCCAACGGCCTAGTGATGTGGCTGGCGCACCGGACAGTGTCCGGTGGCGCACCGGACTGTCCGGTGCGCCATGCGACAGCAGCCTCCACCAAACGGCTAGTTTGGTGGTTGGGGCTATAAATACCCCAACCACCCCCACATTCAAGTCATCCAAGTTTTCCCACTTCAACTACTTACAAGAGCTCTAGCATTCAATTCTAGACACACCCAAGTGATCAAATCCTCTCCCAATTCCACACAACGCTTTAGTGATTAGTGAGAGAGATTTGCTTGTGTTCTTTCGAGCTCTTGCGCTTGGATTGCTTCTTTCTTTCGTTCTTACTTGCGATCAACTCAATTATAACCGAGGAAAGAGACACCAATTGTGTGGTGGTCCTTGCGGGGAAGTTTGTTCCCATTTGATTGAGAAGAAGAAGCTCACTCGGTCCGAGGGACCGTTTGAGAGAGGGAAAGGGTTGAAAGAGACACGGTCTTTGTGACCACCTCAACGGGGAGTAGGTTTGCGAGAACCGAACCTCAGTAAAACAAATCCGCGTGTCACACTCTTTATTCGCTTGTGATTTGTTTTGCACCCTCTCTCTCGGACTCGATTATATTTCTAACGCTAACCCGGCTTCTAGTTGTGATTAAGTTTGTAAATTTCAGATTCGCCCTATTCACCCCCCCTCTAGGCGACCTTCACTTGATATACTCCTCCATGCGCCTAGGGGTCCCTTTTATAGCCCCAAGGCAGCTAGGAGCCGTTGAGAGCTTTCCAGGAAGGCAATTCTTGCCTTCTGTTGTCTGGCGCACCGGACAGTCTGGTGCACCATCGGACACTGTCCGGTGCGGATCTCTTTCCTATTTTGGCGTAGCCGGCCGTTGGAGATTCAGAGCCGTTGGCGCACCGGACACTGTCCGGTGCACACCGGACAGTCTGGTGCCCCCTTCTGACCGTTGGCTCTGCCACGCGTCGCGAGCGGATTACGCGGCCGACCGTTGGCCCGGTCGACTGTTGGCTCACCGGACAGTCCGGTGCACCACTGGATAGTCCGGTGATTTATAGCCGTACGCCACCGACGAAACCCGAGAGCAGCCAGTTCGCCAGAGCCAGCCTGGCGCATCGGACACTGTCCGGTGCACCACCGGACAGTCCGGTGCACCCAGACTGCACAGAGTCTTGGCTGCTCAGCCAAGTCTTTTCCAAATTGGTCTTTTCCTGTTTCTAGCACTTAGTCACAATACATTAGTCTCCAAAACAATGTAATAAGTCTTATAAACATACCTTTACTCTTGATTTGCACTTCTTAAGTCTTTGGCAGAAATATTACTAAGAGCATTTGTGTGGAGCACTTAATCACCAAAATCTTATAGAAATGTCCCAATGGTACATTTCCCTTTCAATCTCCCCCTTTTTGGTGATTAATGCTAACACAACAAAAAGCAACTAAAAGAAGTGCAACATCAATGCAAATAAGAACACAGATTTGTTTTGAATCAAATTTGGCATATTTGGATCATTCTTTGCCACCACTTGGTTTTGTTTTTGCAAATCAACCTCAATTTCCTATCTCTAAGTCAAACACACTTGTTGAGACATAAAGAGAGTTGTTTCAAGAGGATTTGATCAAAGATTTCAAAAACTCCCCCTTTCCCCATAATCAACCATTCTCCCCACAAGAGGCCAACTTTTGACAAAAGAGACAATAAGAGAGTTTTGACAAACCAAAAGCTCTATTCTACTATTTTCAAAATTCTCAAATGGTAGCTGATCCATTTATTGCTTTGGCCTTATTTTCTCCCCCTTTGGCATCAAGCACCAAAACGGGATCAATCTTGGCCTTGAACCCCATTGCCTCACCAAAATCTTCAATTAAGAGTAAAAAGGCAATAAGAGCATGAAGGTGAACTTGGAGTTAGTTACTCTTTCATCAGAGTGCAGTGGAAGTCTTTCATGGTCCAAGTCCAACATTCCCTTTCAATTCACCTTTGAGACTAAATCAAGCAAACTCAAGCACATAGTTAGTCTCAAAGGGTCAAGTTGTAGTACCTCTCCCCCTAAATATGTGCATCACTTGCAAATGGACTTGTGAGGTCTGGGGAGTGTTTGTACAACTTGAACACCACAAATACGTAACAAAATGCATAAAGGAACATGAGCAAAGCATAAGACACATGTATGCTACAAATCAATCCAAGTTCCGCGAATCTAAGACATTTAGCTCACTACGCAGCCTGCAAAAGGTCTTCTCATCTAGAGGCTTGGTAAAGATATCGGCTAGCTAGTTCTCGGTGCTAACATAAAACACTTCGATATCTCCCTTTTGCTAGTGGTCTCTCAAAAAGTGATGTCAGATGTCTATGTGCTTTGTGCGGCTGTGTTCAACAGGATTATCCGCCATGCGGATAGCACTCTCATTATCACATAGGAGTGGGACTTTGCTAAGATTGTAGCCAAAGTCCCGGAGGGTTTGCCTCATCCAAAGTAGTTGCGCGCAACACTGTCCTGCAGCAACATACTCGGCCTCAGCGGTGGATAGGGCAACGGAAGTTTGTTTCTTAGAACTCCACGACACCAGGGACCTTCCTAAGAATTGGCACGTCCCCGATGTACTCTTCCTATCGACCTTACATCCAGCATAGTCGGAGTCTGAATATCCAATCAAGTCAAAGGTAGACCCCTTTGAATACCAGATCCCGAAGCAAGGCGTAGTGACTAAATATCTAAGAATTCGCTTCACGGCCACTAAGTGACACTCCCTTGGATCGGATTGAAATCTAGCACACATGCATACACTAAGCATAATATCCGGTCTACTAGCACATAAGTAAAGCAAGGAACCTATCATAGACCGGTATACTTTTTGATCAACGGACTTACCTCCTTTGTTGAGGTCGGTGTGTCCGTCAGTTCCCATTGGAGTCTTTGCGGGCTTGGCGTCCTTCATCCCAAACCGCTTTAGCAGATCTTGCGTGTATTCCGTTTGGGAGATGAAAGTGCCGTCCTTGAGTTGCTTCACTTGGAACCCAAGGAAGTAGTTCAACTCACCCATCATTGACATTTCGAATTTCTGAGTCATCACCCTGCTAAACTCTTCACAAGACTTTTGGTTAGTAGAACAAAATATTATGTCATCGACATAAATTTGGCACACAAAAAGATCACCATCACAAGTCTTAGTGAATAAAGTTGGATCGACTTTCCCAACCTTGAAAGAATTAGCAATTAGAAAGTCTCTAAGGCATTCATACCATGCTCTTGGGGCTTGCTTAAGTCCATAGAGCGCCTTAGAGAGCTTACATACGTGGTCGGGGTACCATTCATCCTCAAAGCCAGGGGGTTGCTCCACGTACACCTCCTCCTTGATTGGCCCATTGAGGAAAGCGCTCTTCACGTCCATTTGGAACAACCTGAAGGAATGGTGAGCGTCATAAGCTAACAATATGCGAATTGACTCTAGCCTAGCCACAGGAGCAAAGGTCTCCTCAAAGTCCAAACCTTCGACTTGGGCATAACCTTTTGCCACAAGTCTAGCCTTGTTCCTCGTCACCACTCTGTGCTCGTCTTGTTTGTTGCGCAACACCCACTTGGTTCCCACAACGTTTTGCTTGGGACGAGGCACCAGTGTCCAAACTTCATTTCTCTTGAAGTTGTTGAGCTCTTCCTGCATGACCAACACCCAGTCCGGATCTAGCAAGGCCTCTTCTACCCTGAAAGGCTCAATAGAAGAGACAAAGGAGTAATGCTCATAAAAATTAACTAATCTAGAGCGAGTAGTTACTCCCTTGCTAATGTCACCCAAAATCTGGTCGACGGGATGATTCCTTTGAATCGTTGCTCGAACTTGAGTTGGAGGGACTTGTGGTGCTTCTTCCTCCATAACTTGATCATCTTGTGCTCCCCCTTGATCACATGCCTCCTCTTGATGAACCTGTTCATCGTCTTGAGTTGGGGGATGCACTATTGTTGAGGAAGAAGGTTGATCTTGCTCCTTTTGTTCCTGTGGCCTCACATCTCCAATCGCCATGGTGCGTATTGCGGCCGTTGGAACATCTTCTTCATCTACATCATCAAGATCAACAACTTGCTCTCTTGGAGAGCCATTAGTCTCATCAAATACAACGTCGCTAGAGACTTGAGAGCACCTAGAGGGGGGGGTGAATAGGTGATCCTGTGAAAACTTAAAAACTTAAGCCACAAAAACTTGTTAAGTGTTAGCACAATGATTGCCAAGTGGCTAAAGAGAAGTCTCAACAAAACACAATACCACAAGAGATCAAGCACAGAGATGACACAGTGGTTTATCCCGTGGTTCGGCCAAGACCAACGCTTGCCTACTCCACGTTGTGGCGTCCCAACGGACGAGGGTTGCAATCAACCCCTCTCAAGCGGTCCAAAGACCCACTTGAATACCACGGTGTTTTGTTTTTCCTTTCACTATCCCGTTTGCAAGGAATCTCCACAGATTGGAGTCTCTTGCCCTTACAAGTATATGATCACAAAGAAGCACAGAGTAAGGGAGGGAAGCAACACACACAAATCCACAGCGAAACGCGCACACACACGGCCAAGAATCGAGCTCACAAGAGTATCACAAAGTTCTCACTAGAACGGAGCTCGAAACACTTAGAATGACAAACAAATGCGCAGAGACTGAGTGTGGATGATCAAGAATGCTCAAAGGTTGCTTGTGTCTCTCCTCCATGCGCCTAGGGACTCCTTTTATAGCCCCAAGGCAGCTAGGAGCCGTTGAGAGCAAATCCGGAAGGCCATCCTTGCCTTCTGTCGTCGGGGGCACCGGACAGTCCGGTGCACACCGGACACTGTCCGGTGCCCGATTTCTTTCCTTAACTGGCGCTTCCGACCGTTGCAGACCGTTGAAGATCTGAGAGCCGTTGGCGCACCGGACATGTCCGGTGCACACCGGACAGTCCGGTGCCGCCTTCCGACCGTTGGCTCCGCCACGTGTCCCGCGCAGATTGCGCGGCCGACCGTTGGCCCGGCCGACTGTTGGCTCACCGGACAGTCCGGTGAATTTTAGCCGTACGCCGTCGGCGAATTCCCGAGAGCAGCTAGTTTGCGTCGAGTCAGTCTGGCGCACCGGACACTGTCCGGTGCACACCGGACAGTCCGGTGCTCCATACCGAGCTGGGTCTTGGCAGCACACAGCCAAGTCTTTTCTCCTCTTCTCTCTTCTTCTTCTTTCTGTTTCTAACACTTAGACAAATATATTAGTACACAAAACCAATGTACTAAGGCTTAGAAACATACCTTTACTTCATGATTTGCACCTTGTTCTTCCATGTACGTAAATTCACAATTAAGCACATGTGTTGGCACTCAATCACCAAAATACTTAGAAATGGCCCAAGGGCACATTTCCCTTTCAATCTCCCCCTTTTTGGTGATTTATGCCAACACAACATAAAGCAACTCGAACAAGTGCAAACTCACTTCAAATAAAACTTAAATTTATTTTGAATCAATTTTGGCATATATGGATCATCTTTTGCCACCACTTGGTTTGTTTTTGCAAATCAAACTCAAATCTCTATCTCTAAGTCAAACACACATGTTAAAGCGTAAAGAGAGTCATTCCAAAAGAGATTGATCAAAGATTTCAAAAACTCCCCCTTTTTCCCATAATCAACTACTTCTCCCTACTAGAAGCCAAAAGAGACAATAAAAGAGTTTTGACAAACCAAAAACTCTACTCTACTATTTTCAAAATTCTCAAGTGGTAGCTGATCCATTTATCGCTTTGGCCTTTATTTTCTCCCCCTTTGGCATCAAGCACCAAAACGGGATCAATTTTGGCCCTTTAACCCCATTGCCTCACAAAAATCTTCAATTAAGAGCAAACGGCAATAAGAGTTCATGAGATGAACTTGGAATAAGTTACCCCTCATCGGAGTGCAGTGGAAGTCTTTCATGGTCCAAGTCCACCTTTTCCTTTTCAATTCTCCTTTGTGACTAAAACAAGCAAACTCAAACATATGGTTAGTCTCAAAGGGCCAAGTTGTAACACATCTCCCCCTAAACATGTGCATCACTTTGCAACGGACTTGTGAGGTCCATAGAGTGTTTGTACAACTTGAGCACCATGATAAGCAACAAAATGCAAAAAGGAACATGATCAAAAGCATGAATACATGTATGCTACAATTCAATCCAAGTTCCGCGAATCTAAGACATTTAGCTCACTACGCAGCCTGCAAAAGGTCTTCTCATCTAAAGGCTTGGTAAAGATATCGGCTAGCTGGTTCTCGGTGCTAACATAAAACACTTCGATATCTCCCTTTTGCTGGTGGTCTCTCAAAAAGTGATGCCGGATGTCAATGTGCTTTGTGCGGCTGTGCTCAACAGGATTTTCCGCTATTCGGATAGCACTCTCATTATCACATAGGAGTGGGACTTTGCTCAGATTGTAGCCAAAGTCCCGGAGGTTTTGCCTCATCCAAAGTAGTTGCGCGCAACACTGTCCTGCGGCAACATACTCGGCCTCGGCGGTGGATAGGGCAACGGAGGTTTGTTTCTTAGAGTTCCATGACACCAGGGACCTTCCTAAGAATTGGCACGTCCCCGATGTACTTTTCCTATCGACCTTACATCCAGCATAGTCGGAATCTGAGTACCCAATCAAGTCAAAGTTAGACCCCTTTGGATACCAGATCCCGAAGCAAGGCGTAGCGACTAAATATCTAAGAATTCGCTTCACCGCCACCAAGTGACACTCCTTAGGATCGGATTGAAATCTAGCACACATGCATACGCTAAGCATAATATCCGGTCTACTAGCACACAAATAAAGTAAAGACCCTATCATTGACCGGTATGCTTTTTGATCAACGGACTTACCTCCTTTGTTGAGGTCGGTGTGTCCGTCGGTTCCCATCGGAGTCTTTGCGGGCTTGGCGTCCTTCATCCCAAACCGCTTTAGCAGATCTTGCGTGTACTTCGTTTGGGAGATGAAGGTACCGTCCTTGAGTTGCTTCACTTGGAACCCAAGGAAGTAGTTCAACTCGCCCATCATCGACATCTCGAATTTCTGCGTCATCACCCTGCTAAACTCTTCACAAGACTTTTGATTAGTAGAACCAAATATTATGTCATCGACATAAATCTGGCACACAAACAAATCACCATCACAAGTCTTAGTGAAAAGAGTTGGATCGGCTTTCCCAACCTTGAAAGCATTAGCAATTAAGAAATCTCTAAGGCATTCATACCATGCTCTTGGGGCTTGTTTAAGTCCATAGAGCGCCTTAGAGAGCTTACATACGTGGTCGGGGTACCGCTCATCCTCGAAGCCAGGGGGTTGCTCCACGTACACCTCCTCCTTTATTGGCCCGTTGAGGAAAGCGCTCTTCACATCCATTTGGTACAACCTGAAAGAATGGTGAGCGGCATATGCTAGCAAGATACGAATGGACTCTAGCCTAGCCACAGGAGCAAAAGTCTCCTCAAAGTCCAAACCTGCGACTTGGGCATAACCTTTTGCCACAAGTCGAGCCTTGTTCCTCGTCACCACCCCGTGCTCGTCCTGTTTGTTGCGGAAAACCCACTTGGTTCCCACAACATTTTGCTTGGGACGAGGCACCAGCGTCCAAACTTCATTGCGCTTGAAGTTGTTGAGTTCCTCCTGCATGGCCAATACCCAATCCGGATCTAGCAAGGCCTCCTCTACCCTGAAAGGCTCAATAGAAGAGACAAAGGAGTAATGCTCACAAAAATTAACTAATCGAGATCGAGTAGTTACTCCCTTGCTAATGTCACCCAGAATTTGGTTGACGGGATGATCCCTTTGAATCATCGCTCGAACTTGGGTTGGAGGTGCCGGTTGCGCTTCTTCCTCCATCACATGATCATCTTGTGCTCCCCCTTGATCACACGCCTCCTTTTGATGAACCTGTTCATCGTCTTGAGTTGGGGGATGCACCGTTGTTGAGGAAGAAGGTTGACCTTGTTCATCTTGTTCCTGTGGCCGAACGTCTCCAATCGCCATGGTTCGTATAGCGGCCGTTGGAACATCTTCTTCATCTACATCATCACAATCAACAACTTGCTCTCTTGGAGAGCCATTAGTCTCATCAAATACAACGTCGCTAGAGACTTCAACCAAACCTGATGATTTGTTGAAGACTCTATACGCCTTTGTATTTGAATCATAACCTAATAAAAACCCTTCTACAGCTTTGGGAGCAAACTTAGAATTTCTACCCTTCTTCACTAGAATGTAGCACTTGCTCCCAAATACACGAAAGTACGATACATTGGGTTTGTTACCGGTTAGTAGCTCATATGACGTCTTCTTGAGGAGGCGGTGAAGGTAGACCCTGTTGATGGCGTGGCAAGCCGTGTTCACGGCTTCCGACCAAAAGCACTCGGGGGTCTTGAACTCTCCAAGCATCGTCCTCGCCATATCGATTAGCGTCCTGTTCTTCCTCTCTACCACACCATTTTGCTGTGGTGTGTAGGGAGCGGAGAACTCGTGCTTGATCCCTTCCTCCTCAAGAAACTCCTCCACTTGAAGGTTCTTGAACTCGGACCCGTTGTCGCTCCTTATCTTCTTCACCTTGAGCTCAAACTCATTTTGAGCTCTCCTGAGGAAGCGCTTGAGGGTCCTTTGGGTTTCAGACTTATCCTGCAAAAAGAACACCCAAGTGAAGCGGGAAAAGTCATCAACAATAACTAAACCATACTTACTTCCTCCTATGCTTAGATAGGCGACGGGTCCGAAGAGGTCCATATGCAGCAGCTCCAGAGGTCTTGACGTGGTCATCACATTCTTGCTGTGATGTGCTCCTCCAACTTGTTTACCTGCCTGACAAGCTGCACAAGGTCTATCTTTTTCGAAATAAACATTGGTTAGGCCTATCACGTGTTCTCCCTTTAGAAGCTTGTGGAGATTCTTCATCCCCACATGTGCTAAGCGGCGATGCCACAGCCAGCCCATGCAAGTCTTAGCCATTAAGCATGCATCTAGACCGGCCTCTTCTTTTGCAAAATCTACTAAGTAAAGCTTGCCGTCTAGTACACCCTTAAAAGCTAGTGAACCATCACATCTTCTAAAGACAGACACATCTACATTAGTAAAAAGACAATTATATCCCATATTGCACAGTTGACTAACAGATAGCAAATTGTAACCAAGAGACTCAACTAAAAATACATTTGATATTGAGTGCTCATTAGAAATTGCAATTTTACCTAACCCTTTTACCTTGCCTTGATTCCCATCACCGAATATAATTGAATCTTGGGAATCCTTATTTTTGACGTAGGAGGTGAACATCTTCTTCTCCCCCGTCATATGGTTTGTGCATCCGCTGTCGATAATCCAGCTTGAACCCCCGGATGCATAAACCTGTAAGGCAAATTTAGGCTTGGGTCTCAGGTACCCAACTCATGTTGGGTCCTGCAAGGTTAGCACAAATATCCTTAGGGACCCAAATGCAAGTCCTGTCTCCCTTGCATTTTGCCCCTAACTTCCTAGCAACTATTTTCTTATCCTTTCTACAAATAGCAAAGGAAGTGTTTAAAGCACAATAAGTTATAGAAGGTTCATTCACTACTTTCCTAGGAGCATGAATAACATTCTTTCTAGGCACATGAGCAATATTTCTTCTAGGCATATGAACAATATTTCTTCTAGGCATATGAACAACATTTCTCCTACACATATCTCTATCATGCTTATAGGAAGAACTAGAAGCAAACATGGCATGAGAATCATAAACATGTAAATCAAAATCATTATAAGCATTTCTAGCATGTCTCCTATCATGGTACATAAAGGCATGGTTCTTTTTCGCACTACTAGCCATAGGGGCCTTCCCCTTCTCCTTGACGAAGATGGGAGCCTTATGGCTTGTTAAGTTCTTGGCTTCCCTCTTGAAGCCAAGCCCATCCTTAATTGAGGG
Source organism: Zea luxurians (assembly GCA_029449295.1). Classification (NCBI taxonomy): domain Eukaryota; kingdom Viridiplantae; phylum Streptophyta; class Magnoliopsida; order Poales; family Poaceae; genus Zea; species Zea luxurians. Next base: position 186,316,366 of record JAOPSE010000004.1, on the reverse strand, counting down.
ATGTCTTCCAATTGTATAGGCATCCCTTGCAAATTTTAACTTATCAAATTCACTTTTGCTAGTCTTAAGTTGTGCATTAAGACTAGCCAATTCATCACTTAGTTTGGAAATTGAAACTAGGTGTTCACTACAGGCATTAACATCAAAATCCTTACACCTAGTGCAAATTGTAACATTTTCAACACAGGAATTTGATTTACTAGCTACTTCTAGTTTAGCACTTAAATCATTATTAACACTTCTTAAAGTAGCAATGGTTTCATGACAGGAAGATAATTCACTAGAAAGCACTTCATTTCTTTTAATTTCTAGAGCAAGAGAATTTTGTGCACTAACAAATTTATCATGCTCCTCATATAAAAGATCCTCTTGTTTTTCTAGTAATCTATTCTTATCATTCAAAGCATCAATCAACTCATTGATTTTATCTATCTTAGATCTATCTAAGCCCTTGAACAAGCATGAATAATCTATGTCATCATCATCACTAGTCTCACTATCACTAGAAGAAGCATAAGTGGAGTCTTGAGTACTCACCTTCTTCTCCCTTGCCATAAGGCATGTGAGACGCTCGTTGGGGAAGAGGGAAGACTTGTTGAAGGCGGTGGCAGCGAGTCCTTCATTGTCGGAGTCGGAGGAGGAGCAATCCGAGTCCCACTCCTTTCCTAGATGTGCCTCGCCTTTTGCCTTCTTGTATTGCTTCTTCTTCTCTCTTTTGTTCCCCTTTTCCTGGTCACTTTCATTATCGGGACAGTTAGCAATGAAATGACCAAGCTTACTGCATTTGAAGCATGAGCGCTTCCCCTTGGCTTTGGTCTTGCTTGGTTGTCCCTTGTGACCTTTAAGCACCGTCTTGAATCTTTTGATGATGAGAGCCATCTCTTCATCATTAAGGCCAGCCGCCTCAATCTGTGCCACCTTGCTAGGTAGCGCCTCCTTGCTTCGTGTTGCCTTGAGAGCAAGGGGTTGCGGCTCGTTGATCGGACCATTCAAGGCGTCGTCCACATACCTCGCCTCCTTGATCATCATTCGCCCGCTAACGAATTTCCCAAGAACTTCTTCGGGCGACATCTTGGTCTACCTGGGATTTTCACGTATATTGTTCACCAAGTGAGGATCAAGAACGGTAAATGACCTTAGCATTAGGCGGACGACGTCGTGGTCCGTCCATCGCGTGCTCCCGTAGCTTCTTATCTTGTTGATAAGGGTCTTGAGCCGATTGTATGTTTGCGTCGGCTCCTCGCCCCTTATCATTGCGAACCGTCCAAGCTCTCCCTCCACCAACTCCATCTTGGTGAGCAAGGTGACGTCGTTCCCCTCATGAGAAATCTTGAGGGTGTCCCAGATCTGCTTGGCGTTATCCAAGCCGCTTACTTTATGGTATTCATCCCTGCACAAAGAAGCTAGAAGAACAGTAGTAGCTTGTGCATTCTTATGAATTTGTTCATTAATGAACATGGGACTATCCGAACTATCAAAGTGCATTCCACTCTCTACAATCTCCCATATACTAGGATGGAGAGAGAATAGATGACTACGCATTTTGTGGCTCCAAAATCCGTAGTCCTCTCCATCAAAGTGTGGGGGCTTGCCGAGTGGAATGGAGAGCAAATGTGAATTTGAACTTTGAGGAATACGAGAGTAGTCAAAAGAAAAGTTCGAATTAACCGGTTTCTTTCTCTCGTAGTCGTTGTGGTCCTCGTCCTTTTGGGAAGAAGTAGACTCGTCGCTGTCGTAGTAGACGATCTCCTTGATGCGCCTTGTCTTCTTCTTCTTCCCTTCCTTCCGTCTTTGGCCCGAGCCGGAGTCGGTAGGCTTATCATCCTTCGGCTCGTTGACTAAGGATTCCTTCTCTTTGTCATTGATCACAATACCCTTCCCCTTTGGATCCATCTCTTCGGGCGGTTAGTCCCTTTGTGAAGAGAATGGCTCTGATACCAATTGAGAGCACCTAGAGGGGGGGTGAATAGGTGATCCTGTGAAAACTTAAAAACTTAAGCCACAAAAACTTGTTAAGTGTTAGCACAATGATTGCCAAGTGGCTAAAGAGAAGTCTCAACAAAACACAATACCACAAGAGATCAAGCACAAAGATGACACAGTGGTTTATCCCGTGGTTCGGCCAAGACCAACGCTTGCCTACTCCACGTTGTGGCGTCCCAACGGACGAGGGTTGCAATCAACCCCTCTCAAGCGGTCCAAAGACCCACTTGAATACCACGGTGTTTTGTTTTTCCTTTCACTATCCCGTTTGCAAGGAATCTCCACAGATTGGAGTCTCTTGCCCTTACAAGTATATGATCACAAAGAAGCACAGAGTAAGGGAGGGAAGCAACACACACAAATCCACAGCGAAACGCGCACACACACGGCCAAGAATCGAGCTCACAAGAGTATCACAAAGTTCTCACTAGAACGGAGCTCGAAACACTTAGAATGACAAACAAATGCGCAGAGACTGAGTGTGGATGATCAAGAATGCTCAAAGGTTGCTTGTGTCTCTCCTCCATGCGCCTAGGGACTCCTTTTATAGCCCCAAGGCAGCTAGGAGCCGTTGAGAGCAAATCCGGAAGGCCATCCTTGCCTTCTGTCGTCGGGGGCACCGGACAGTCCGGTGCACACCGGACACTGTCCGGTGCCCGATTTCTTTCCTTAACTGGCGCTTCCGACCGTTGCAGACCGTTGAAGATCTGAGAGCCGTTGGCGCACCGGACATGTCCGGTGCACACCGGACAGTCCGGTGCCGCCTTCCGACCGTTGGCTCCGCCACGTGTCCCGCGCAGATTGCGCGGCCGACCGTTGGCCCGGCCGACTGTTGGCTCACCGGACAGTCCGGTGAATTTTAGCCGTACGCCGTCGGCGAATTCCCGAGAGCAGCTAGTTTGCGCCGAGTCAGTCTGGCGCACCGGACACTGTCTGGTGCACACCGGACAGTCCGGTGCTCCATACCGAGCTGGGTCTTGGCAGCACACAGCCAAGTCTTTTCTCCTCTTCTCTCTTCTTCTTCTTTCTGTTTCTAACACTTAGACAAATATATTAGTACACAAAACCAATGTACTAAGGCTTAGAAACATACCTTTACTTCATGATTTGCACCTTGTTCTTCCATGTACGTAAATTCACAATTAAGCACATGTGTTGGCACTCAATCACCAAAATACTTAGAAATGGCCCAAGGGCACATTTCCCTTTCAAGACTTCAACCAAACCCGATGATTTGTTGAAGACCCTATACGCCTTTGTATTTGAGTCATAATCTAACAAAAACCCTTCTACAGCTTTGGGAGCAAACTTAGAATTTCTACATTTCTTCACTAGAATATAACATTTCCTCCCAAATACACGAAAGTAAGACACGTTGGGTTTGTTACCGGTTAGAAGCTCATACGAAGTCTTCTTGAGGAGGCGATGAAGGTACACCTGGTTTATGGCGTGGCAAGCCGTGTTCACGGCTTCCGACCAAAACCGCTCGGGCGTCTTGAACTCTCCAAGCATCGTCCTTGCCATGTCAATGAGCATCATGTTCTTCCTCTCTACCACACCATTTTGCTGTGGTGTGTAGGGAGCAGAGAACTCGTGCTTGATTCCTTCCTCCTCAAGGTACTCCTCCACTTGAAGGTTCTTGAACTCGGACCCGTTGTCGCTCCTTATCTTCTTCACCTTGAGCTCAAACTCATTTTGAGCTCTCCTTAGGAAGCACTTGAGGGTCCCTTGGGTTTCAGATTTATCCTGTAAAAAGAATACCCAAGTGAAGCGGGAAAAATCATCAACTATAACAAGACCATACTTACTTCCTCCTATGCTTAGATAGGCGACGGGTCCAAAGAGATCCATATGAAGCAACTCCAATGGTCTTGATGTGGTCATCACATTTTTGGTATGATGAGAGCTTCACACCTGTTTGCCTGCTTGACAAGCTGCACAAGGTCTATCTTTTTCGAAGGTTACATTTGTTAGACCTATCACATGTTCTCCCTTTAGAAGTTTGTTGTTGGGGACTTGTTCTCAAATGCTAAGAGTTAAGAACAAGGCAACATAAAAATTGTTAAATGTTAAAGTCCTTCGTCCTTCGAAACATTATGCCCCTTCGGGAAATAATGATTTCAGGACGAAGGTCATAAGGGACATACCTTCGTAAATATAACAGGTAATGACGAAGGATTCATATAAAGCATGAAATATAAACATCATCATAGAATCATTTCTATTTCTATTTTATTAACATGAAGAAATAAAAATGATTCCAGATTACAAATGTACCTTCGGTCCTGAGAGAAGGTAAAAAGTACAAGCGTGACGCAAAAGCAAATGCCAAGTCAGCGTGAACAGTACGGGAGTACTGTTCATCTATTTATAGACGCGGGACGCAGCCCACGTAAAATTACATCCATGTCCATTACATTTGTTAATGACTTATGGAAATCTGTCAAGGCCCACGTAGTCTTTTCATCTTTAAGTCGGTTCCCCTTTCCGCTATCGCGACGAAGCTTCCCTGCGCACAGCTTCGGCTGTGCGCCATCCTTCGTAGAGCTTCGTCCTGACCGTGCTTTATGTTTATAATTCTGAGTCCGAAGATACCTGTTCACATAATCCACTTGGAAAACATTGTCAAATCGTGTTTTTGAGGACCTTCGGAGGACGAAGGCCCCCAACAGTAGCCCCTCGCAATATTAATTTGTTAATAATAAATTCAGATTGCGATATGGACGAAGGCCTTGAGCCGAAGGTCCGAAAAAACACCTTCCCTTTGCTAGAATAGCAACATCCACTGACAAGCGGGGTCTTTCAATTTTCAACGCCCTGGGCGTATAAATAAGGTCGCACCGCCAACTCATTTGGTACGCACACTTGCCATCTGCTTCGGTCCACTAAATTTTTTAGCTCCTGTGCATTAAGATTGGTGACCTTTTTGATTTCGAAGCTTCGGCCCTGAAAACAGTTTTTTAGCGTTTCCGAAGATGTCTGAAGGTAAGAAGATCCCTGCTGAGACGAAGCTGAGTCTCGAGGAAGAGAAGAATTTGGGGTTTCTGATAGCGATGGCGGAGACCAATACAGAGAAAATCACCAAGGAGATTCTTGAAGGTTTGTCCGAAGATACTGGTGACAGCGACAGCTATGATGTAGAAAGTGGTGGGGAAGAGGCCGAAGATCGACCATGGCGGCCAAGTCACACGGTTTTCGGGAAAACCACCATCAAGCAGAGTCATATTGATAATATGAGGGGGCGGTATTTTCGAGATATATCTATTGTTAGGGCTGACGCTGGAGAAAAGACTTCTCCCACCCCTGAAGAAGATGAAGTCGTAATCTTCCGAAGCTTTCTCAAGGCTGGGCTTCGATTCCCCTTGAGCAACTTTGTTGTTGAGGTACTGAAAACATTTCAAGTCTACATTCATCAAATTACTCCCGAAGCTATCATAAGAATGGGGGTGTTTGTCTGGGCCGTGAGAAGCCAAGGTTTGGAACCAAACGCTAAAAGCTTCTGCAACATTCATGAGTTATTATACGAGACGAAGCCCTGGGGAAAAGAACAATACCACAATAATTTTGGGTGTTATAGCTTCGATGCCCGCTCCGGGTCAAGCTGCCCTGTGCCGACTTTTCGGAAGAGGTGGCCCGGAGCCTGGATGACAGAGTGGTTTTATGTGAAGAATGACTTAACAGCGCAAGAAAATGTCAAGAGTATCATTATGCGCCCCATCTGGCAACGCTTCGGACTTCGAAGGCCGAAGATTGAAATGGATGAAGCAGCCGAAGAATGCCAAAGAGCCTTCGGCGTAATCTGCTCTTTCATTGGGACAAGGGACTTAGTCCAAGAGCACATTGCCTTCAGGGTATGGCCACTTGCAGAAAAGTGGGAAATGCCGAAGGAGACCATTAAAGAGTACGATGAAGGCGGATTGGTCAGACTGAAATACACATTCAAATATGCAGATAAATTTGTTGAACCTGATGATGACTGGTTGAAAAGCATTGAAACATTAAGTGACGAACTGCTTGGGGCATACTCGAAGGCCGAAAATACTGCACTATCAGCAGCCTTCGGAGGCCGAAAGAAGAAAAGACTCAACTGTGTATTTGACGCAGTCGGGTTTATCTACCCTGACTATCATTATCCGGTATTGGGTCGCAAAAGGAAAAATGCTTCTCCTGCGACAGAAGCTACCACAAGTGCCACTAGTGAGCCAGCGCCTCAAAGGAAAAAGATGAAGGTGCTCACCCATCGGACACGCTTTATTGAGCCGGCCACAGTGCCAGAATTTATTGGTGAAGTTTCTTTGGCCTCTGAAGCTACAGAACCAGCTCCAGTGCCGAAGATAGAAGAGAAAACCAAAGCGCCTTCAGCAGTAGAAAAACCGAAGATTGAAGGGCAAAAAACATCAGAAATCTTAAGTCCTTCAGCAGATGTTGAATCAACAAAAAATCAAAAGGGCCCATCGGTGACCCCAAGAAGAAAAAGAATGGTGAACGTATTGGATGTCTTGGAGACGATTAAGTCTTCAAGCACAACCACAAAAGAGTCTGTTGAACTCGCTGAAGCATCTACTGAAGCTTCGAAACAACAAGCTGAAGCTGAAGCTGAAGCTGAAGCTGGACCTTCAGAGCCCGCCAAGGAACAATTCGAGAAAATATCAGAACCAACTTTGGTTGAAGAAATTGACACTGCCGCCCCCGAAGCTCCCTCCAGCATACGTGATTACATCGTGCGACATGCTTCGGGGAAGAAACTGTCTGAAGAAGAAATCTATGAAGCGAATCACTATGCTAGAGAGTTGAAGTATCCGAAGGGGGCAGTAGTATTCAATGGGACAAACGAAGATGATTTCCTGTACTGTCTCCCAGACAATAAAGAATTATCCGTGTGCCGGGAAATGGCTAGAAGCATGGGGTTCCCGAAACTCGAAGCTGGATTATGCGCAATGACGAAAGAGGATCTCGCCGACAGTCTTGCATATAATAGCCTAAAGGTATGGAAATTAAGCGTTTGAAAAAACTTTTTTAATACATAATTCATTCCTTTATTCTTATACGGATTCTTTTTCGTATAGGGCTTGATTCTAAGCAACGCATTAAGAGCCCAAAAAAGCGCCGAAGATGAAAGCTACGACATTGCGTTTAACAATTTACGCTCCGAAGTTATCAAACTAAGAAACGAAGCTCTGGAAAAGGATAAGATTTTGCTTACACTGGTAGATAAAGTAAAGAAAGACGAAGCTGCTTCGAAAACCCAGGCCGAAGCCCAAAGACGTGAAATTAAAGATCTTCAAAAACAGCTGGCTAGAGCTAAAGAGGAACGCGTGCTCGAGGAAACAAAACGAGAACTCAGTGATCATATGGTCAATAAATTGGAGTTAAGTGTTAAAGAGCTTCGTGCTTCTCAGAGGAAATGTTATGTCAAATCTGTAGAATGCGTGAAAAAGATAAAATCCAGCTTCGCCAGCGTTGGCGCCTTTTCTAGTGAAGAGGACTTTCCAAGAGGCAATCCCGAAGGTCCACTGGACTGGATTAGTCACGAAGCAGAAGCCTTCGAAGAAATCCTGAGCAGCCGCGGTGATATCTGCGCTTTTTCAGGCGCCAGGGGAGTTGCTGCTGTTTTGGAGAAGAAAGGTTGTGAACATATAAAATCCTTAGCTCAGTCCGAAGCTGCCCTGTCCCCTGAAGACATCAAAGATCCCTCAACCGAAGCAAGCATGGTTGGCGGTAAATTCTTCACTGATATCTGGGACAATGGCGGCCGAGAAATGGCGCAAGAAATAATTCAAAGAAGCGAGAAAGGCATCCATGATGCTAGGAAAGTGGCAGAAGCTGCCGAAAAAAGTACAGAGCCCGAAAGGCAATTAGGTATTAATTAGTTCTTATTGTGTTGTAATTTTTATTTCAAACTTTGCTCACAGTTTGTAATAGTAATGAAGAAACGTTCTCTTCCCTCAGAAGCTGCTGGATCGACTGCCGACCCCCACACAAAAGGGGATGACGAGATTAAACAAATGGCCGAAGCTATCATGGACAAAGTTGTTGATCAACTTCTAAATGAAGCCGCCGAAGCAGTATTAAGAGAAGACTAGATGCTATTTAGAAAAAACATTGGAAGTGTGATCTATGTAACACTTTGTACATTTGAATGTAATATACAAGTTTCTTTTCAGTATTCAATTCTTTACGATGCATGAAACTCTACATACATACCATTTTTGAGCCTTCGGCGAAAAAACACCTTCCCTTCTTTTCATGCTTCGTGAAGAAGACATTCTCCGTTAAAATTATTCTGATGAAACACGTTCATACTTCATGAAAACATTCTCCGAAGCTATACAATTTCGATATTGCTCTGATGAAGCTCGTCCATGCTTCGTAAAAATATTCTCTGAAGCTGTATTCCGAAGATTATCATTGTATTCCCTCGTGACTTTACACAATTTTCACTTTCTCAAAGCGTCCTTTCGAAGGTTGATACTGTGTCCCCTTCTTTTGCCAAATGCAACATGATGTATGATGCTTATGTTATGCAAAATGATGTGATGATGTTATGTTATGCAAATGACATTTGTTCCGAAGATACACACAAAATATATTCGTAAGCTCTGCATTCCCTTAGGAACGTCTTTGGAGCTTCTTCGCCTTTTACTTAGACGGTATAAGCTCTGCATTCCCTTAGGAACGTCTTTGGAGCTTCTTCGCCTTTTACTTAGGCGGTATCAGCGTTGACTTTTCGCTGTATGCTCTGCATTCCCTTAGGAACGTCTTTGGAGCAAAAACTTACACTGCGCTCCCTTTGGAACGGCTTTTTGTAACTTCGGCAACTTACTCTGCGCTCCTTAGAACGACTTTTTGTTGCTTCGAAGGATTTTTAATAATCCGGAGACCCTCCTTGTTACCGCAAATTTTTAAGCTTCAGCAACTTAAGCCTGTAGAGAAGATAGGTTTTTCTGATAACCAACCACAAAACTATCATATGAAAACTGAAGTGTTCTTTATTACACCGAAAACAGAACTTAAACGGAAAAGACTGTTATCAAAGTAGGATATTTGTCAATAAATGTGCTTCGACTCCGGCACAGTACTGTTGACTGTACGGGCTTCAGATTGCTCTCTGAGATCCCTTTGGTGCGGAGCATACTGGCTCCCTTCTGGCTGTTGGCCTTGTTGCAGCGGAGGTGGAGGCGGGGGCTGCTGCCATGAAGCTTGAGGTTGACTCGCCGAAGCTACAGAAACTGCAGGGTGGTTGCCCACATACTCTGGGATGTAAGGTTGATGATACGAAGCAGTGTGCATAACCTGCTTCGGCTGTCCCTGTTGTGCTGCAGCTTCTGCTAGCTCCTTTTGTTTCTGGATGGTGACATGGCACATCCTGGTGGTATGGCCCTTGTTCTCACCGCAGAATAAGCAAAATGTCCTCCTTGGTTGATCTCCAAATCTCCCGCCGAAGCCCCTGGCGCCTCTGCCTCTTGGAGCTGGTGGCCGAAAGAAAGTTTGTTGTTGCCCCGAAGCCTGTGAGGAGCACTGCAGCCTGTTCTGCTGACTCCCCTTGTCATTATTTTGAGTGTTGTGGATGGACCTGACATGCCTCGGATAGAATCTTCCCCCGAAGCCCCTGGTCATCTCAGAAAATCTGAAGGCCTCCTCCCTTCTTTGGCGAAAGTCATTATCAGCACGAATGTACTCGTCCATCTTTTGGAGCAGCTTCTCCAGAGTCTGAGGAGGCTTCCTAGCAAAGTATTGGGCTGCAGGTCCAGGACGAAGCCCCTTGATCATGGCTTCGATGACAATTTCATTGGGCACCGTTGGAGCCTGCGCCCTCAAACGCAAGAACCTTCTGACATACGCCTGAAGGTATTCTTCATGGTCCTGAGTGCACTGGAACAAGGCTTGAGCAGTGACCGGCTTCGTCTGAAATCCTTGAAAGCTGGTTAATAACATATCCTTCAGCTTCTGCCATGAGGTGATCGTTCCTGGTCGAAGGGAGGAATACCAGGTCTGAGCAACATTCCTGACGGCCATGACAAAAGACTTCGCCATGACTGCAGCATTGCCCCCATACGAAGACACTGTTGCTTCGTAGCTCATCAAGAACTGCTTCGGGTCTGAGTGGCCGTCGAACATGGGAAGCTGGGGTGGCTTATAGGATGGAGGCCAAGGTGTAGCCTGCAGCTCAGCGGACAAAGGAGAAGCATCATCGAAAACAAAATTTCCCTGATGGAAATTGTCATACCAGTCATCTTCGTTGACGAAGCCCTCCTGATGAAGGTCTTTCTGCTGAGGCCTTCTGTTTTGCTCATCATGAGTAAGATGGCGAACTTCCTCAGAGGCTTCGTCTATCTGCCTTTGCAACTCAGCTAGCCGAGCCATCTTCTCCTTCTTCCTCTGCACCTGTTGATGTAGCATCTCCATATCCCTGATTTCTTGGTCTAGCTCTTCCTCCTGAAGCGTCGGGCTGACGGCCTTTCTCTTCTGGCTTCGAGCCTCCCGAAGAGAGAAGGTCTCCTGGTTGTGGTCCAGCGGTTGCAGTGCTGCAGCCCCAGCCGCTGAAGCTTTCTTCGGTGCCATAGCGAAGGTCTACAGCTTCCGAAGGTGTTCAAAAAACTCGAAGTGGAAGTGAGTTCACCGGAGGTGGGCGCCAATGTTGGGGACTTGTTCTCAAATGCTAAGAGTTAAGAACAAGGCAACATAAAAAGTGTTAAATGTTAAAGTCCTTCGTCCTTCGAAACATTATGCCCCTTCGGGAAATAATGATTTCAGGACGAAGGTCATAAGGGACATACCTTCGTAAATATAACAGGTAATGATGAAGGATTCATATAAAGCATGAAATATAAACATCATCATAGAATCATTTCTATTTCTATTTTATTAACATGAAGAAATAAAAATGATTCCAGATTACAAATGTACCTTCGGTCCTGAGAGAAGGTAAAAAGTACAAGCGTGACGCAAAAGCAAATGCCAAGTCAGCGTGAACAGTACGGGAGTACTGTTCATCTATTTATAGACGCGGGACGCAGCCCACGTAAAATTACATCCATGTCCATTACATTTGTTAATGACTTATGGAAATCTGTCAAGGCCCATGTAGTCTTTTCATCTTTAAGTCGGTTCCCCTTTCCGCTATCGCGACGAAGCTTCCCTGCGCACAGCTTCGGCTGTGCGCCATCCTTCGTAGAGCTTCGTCCTGACCGTGCTTTATGTTTATAATTCTGAGTCCGAAGATACCTGTTCACATAATCCACTTGGAAAACATTGTCAAATCGTGTTTTTGAGGACCTTCGGAGGACGAAGGCCCCCAACATTTGTGAAGGTTCTTCATCCCCACATGTGCTAAGCGGCGATGCCACAGCCAGCCCATGCTAGTCTTAGCAATTAAGCATGCATCTAGACCGGCCTCCTCTAATGCAAAATCAACTAAATAGAGTTTGTCGTCTAATACACCCTTAAAAGCTAATGAACCATCACTCCTTCTAAAGACAGACATATCTACGTTTGTGAATAAGCAATTGTATCCCATATTACAAAGTTGACTCACAGACAACAAATTATACCCGAGCGATTCAACTAAAAACACATTGGATATATAATGCTCGGAAGAAATAGCAATCTTTCCTAACCCTTTAACCTTGCCTTGATTCCCGTCACCGAATATGATTGAATCTTGGGAATCTTTGTTCTTGATGTAGGAGGTGAACATCTTCTTTTCCCCCATCATGTGGTTCGTGCATCCGCTGTCGATAATACAGCTTGATCCCCCGGATGCATAAACCTGCAAGGCAATTTAGGCTTGGGTCTTAGGTACCCAACTCTTGTTGGGTCCTACAAGGTTAGTTACAATAGCCTTAGGGACCCAAATGCAAGTCTTGTCTCCCTTACATTTGGCCACTAATTTCCTAGCAATCACCTTCTTATCCTTTCTGCAAATTGCAAAGGAAGTATTGCAAGCATGATAAATTGTAGAAGGTTCATTAATTTTCCTAGGAACATTAGCAACATTTCTCCTAGGCATATGATGAATGACATTTCTCCTAGGCATATCTCTACCATGCACATAGGAAGAACTTGAAGCAAACATGGCATTTGAATCATTACAACTCCTATGAACATTTCTAGAATATCTCTTATTACCATAAATGAAAGCATGATTCTTTTGACTACTATTAGTCATAGGAGCCTTCCCTTTCTCCTTGGCGGGAATGGGAGCCTTATGACTTGTTAAGTTCTTGGCTTCCCTCTTGAAGCCAAGCCCATCCTTAATTGAGGGGTGTCTACCAATAGTGTAGGCATCCCTTGCAAATTTTAGTTTGTCGAATTCATCCTTGCTAGTCTTAAGTTGGGCATTAAGACTAGCCACTTCATCATTTAACTTTGTAATAGAGACTAGGTGTTAACTACAAGCATCAACATTAAAATCTTTACACCTATTGCAAATCACAACATGTTCTACGCAAGAGTTAGATCTATTTGCTACTTCTAGTTTAGCATTTAAATCATCATTAACACTTTTTAAACTAGAAATGGTCTCATGGCAAGTAGATAGTTCACAAGAAAGCATTTCATTCCTTTTAACTTCTAAAGCAAGAGATTTTTGTGCCTCTACAAATTTATCATGTTCTTAATACAAAAGATCCTCTTGCTTTTCTAACAATTTATTCTTATCATTCAAGGCATTAATTAATTCATTAATCTTATCAATCTTAGTTCTATCTAAGCCCTTGAACAAACTAGCATAATCTATTTCATCATCGCTAGATTCATCATCACTAGAAGCATAAGTAGTCTTTCGAGTGTTTACCTTCTTCTCCTTTGCCATGAGGCAAGTGTGATGCTCATTTGGGAAGAGGGACGATTTGTTGAAGGCCGAGGCGGCAAGTCCTTCGTTGTCGGAGTCGGATGACGAACAATCTGAGTCCCACTCTTTGCCAAGGTGTGCCTCGCCCTTAGCCTTCTTGTAGGCCTTCTTCTTTTCCCTCTTCTTCTCTTGTTCCTGATCACTATCATTATCGGAACAATTAGCGATAAAATGACCAATCTTACCACATTTGAAGCATGAGCGCTTCCCCTTCGTCTTGTTCTTGTTGGGATGCTCCTTGCGACCCCTTAGCGTTGTCTTGAAACACTTGATGATGAGGGCCATCTTTCCTCATTGAGCCCCGCCGCCTCAACTTGTGCCACCTTACTAGGTAGCACTTCCTTGCTCCTCGTTGCTTTGAGAGCAACGGTTTGAGGCTCGTGGATTGGGCCATTCAATGCATCGTCAACGTATCTTGCCTCCTTGATCATCATCCGCCCGCTTACAAACTTCCCAAGTATTTCCTCGGGCGTCATCTTGGTGTACCTAGGATTCTCATGAATATTGTTTACAAGGTGTGGATCAAGGACAGTGAAGGACCTTAGCATTAGGCGGACGACGTCGTGGTCCGTCCATCGCGTGCTTCCATAGCTCCTTATTTTGTTGACAAGGGTCTTGAGCCGATTGTATGTTTGGTTTGGCTCCTCTCCCCTGATCATCGTGAACCTTCCTAGTTTGCCTTCCACCAACTCCATCTTGGTGAGCATGGTGACGTCATTCCCCTCATGCGAGATCTTGAGGGTGTTCCAGATCTGCTTGGCGTTATCCAAGCCGCTCACCTTATGGTATTCATCCCTGCACAATGATGCTAGAAGAACAGTGGTAGCTTGTGCATTTTTGTGTATTTGCTCATTGATAAATATGGGACTATCAGTACTATCAAATTGCATTCCACTTTCTACTATCTCCCATATGCTTGGATGGAGAGAGAACAAGTGACTACGCATTTTGTGACTCCAAAATTCGTAGTCCTCTCCATCAAAGTGAGGAGGTTTACCAAGTGGAATGGAGAGTAAATGAGCATTGGTCTTTGAGGAATACGAGAATAATCGAAAGAAAAATTAGAGTTAACCGTCTTCTTTTTCTCGTGGTCGTTGTCTTTTTGGGAAGAAGAGGACTCGTCGCTGTCGTCGTAGTAGACGATCTTCTTGATGCGCCTCTTCTTCTTCCCTTCCTTCCTTCTTTCGACTCGAGCCGGAGTCAGTAGCTTTGTCGTCCCTCGGCTCGTTGAAAATGGTCTCCTTCTCCTTATCGTTGACCACCATCCCCTTTCCCTTAGGATCCATCTCTTCGGGCGATTAGTCCCTTCGTGAAGAGAATGGCTCTGATACCAATTGAGAGCACCTAGAGGGGGGTGAATAGGTGATCCTGTAAAAACTTGATACATAATACCACAAAACTTGATTAGTAGTTAGCACAATAAAGCCAAGTGGCTAGAGAGGAGTTCTTGCAAGACACGATAACCACAAGAAGATCAACACAGATAGACACAGTGGTTTATCCCGTGGTTCGGCCAAGTCCAACACTTGCCTACTCCACGTTGTGGCGTCCCAATGGACGAGGGTTGCAATCAACCCCTCTCAAGCGGTCCAAAGACCCACTTGAATACCACGGTGTTTTGCTTTGTTTACTATATCCCGCTTGCGAGGAATCTCCACAACTTGGAGCCTCTCGCCCTTACAATTTGATGTTCACAAAGAAGCACGGAAGTAAGGAGGGGATGAGCAACGCACACAAGACACAAAATCAGAGCACAACACGCACACAAGTCACAACTCGAGCTCACAACACAACCCAAAGAGTTCTCTACTCAAATGGAGCTCTAGTTGCTATCACAAAGAATCGAATGTGCGGAATTGGAGTCTTGGTGCTTAGGAATGCTTAGAGAATGCTTGATATACTCCTCCATGCGCCTAGGGGTCCCTTTTATAGCCCCAAGGCAGCTAGGAGCCGTTGAGAGCATTCCAGGAAGGCAATTCTTGCCTTCTGTCGCCTGGCGCACCGGACAGTCCGGTGCACCACCGGACACTGTCCGGTGCGGATCTCTTTCCTATTTTGGCGCAGCCGATCGTTGGAGATTCAGAGCCATTGGCGCACCGGACACTGTCCGGTGCACACCGGACAGTCCGGTGCCCCCTTCTGACCGTTGGCTCTGCCACGCGTCGCGAGCGGATTACGCGGCCGACCGTTGGCCCGGCCGACTGTTGGCTCACCGGACAGTCCGGTGCACCACCGGACAGTCCGGTGATTTATAGCCGTACGCCGCCGACGAAACCCGAGAGCAGCCAGTTCGCCAGAGCCAGCCTGGCGCACCCAGACTGCACAGAGTCTTGGCTGCTCAGCCAAGTCTTTTCCAAATTGGTCTTTTCCTGTTTTTAGCACTTAGACACAATACATTAGTCTCCAAAACAATGTACTAAGTCTTAGAAACATACCTTTACTCTTGATTTGCACTTCTTAAGTCTTTGGCACAAATATTACTCAAAGCATTTGTGTGGAGCACTTAATCACCAAAATCTTATAGAAATGTCCCAAGGGTACATTTCCCTTTCAGTAGTCTACTTGATGTAGATTCCTCCTTCTCCTCCGTCGCCTTGAATGCGACCGGTTGTGCTTCGGGCGTGGAGGGGCCGTCGTGCTCAATAATTTTCTTTGAGCCTTTGATCATCAACTCAAAGCTCACAAAGTTTCCTATTACTTCCTCGGGAGTCATTAGTGTATATCTAGGATTACCATAAATTAATTGAACTTGCGTAGGGTTAAGAAAAACAAGTGATCTAAGAATAACCTTAACCATTTCATGGTCATCCCATTTTTTGCTCTCGAGGTTGCGCACTTGGTTCACCAAGGTCTTGAGCCGGTTGTACATATCTTGTGGCTCTTCCCCTTGGCGAAGTCGGAAACGACCAAGCTCCCCCTCGATCGTCTCGCGCTTGGTGATCTTGGTCACCTCATCTCCTTCGTGCGCGGTCTTGAGCACGTCCCAAATCTCCTTTGTGCTTTTCAACCCTTGCACCTTATTATACTGCTCTCGACTTAGAGAGGCGAGGAGTATAGTTGTGTCTAGGAGTTGAAGTGATGGATTTGTTCGACCTCCTCCGAATCGTAATCCTTATCTCCCTTCTTTGGTACCTGCACTCCATACTCAACAATATCCCATATGCTTTTGTGGAGTGAGGTTAGGTGATGCCTCATTTTATCACTCCACATAGAATAATCTTCACCTTCAAACATAGGTGGTTTGCCTAATGGAACGGAAAGTAATGGAGTGCGTCTAGAAATGCGAGGATAGCGAGGGGGCATCTTACTATACTTCTTGCGCTCATGGCGCTTTGAAGTAGTGGAGGCCGATTCCGATCCGGAGGTGGAGGGTGACGAAGAGTCGGTCTCGAAGTAGACCACCTTCTTCATCTTCTTCTTCTTGTCACCCATCTGATGGGACTTGATGGAGGAAGAGGATTCCTCCTTGTGCTTATGGGCGGACTCCCTTGAGTGTGTTCTCCCCGAGCTTGCGGACTTGTCGCTGGTCCCGAGATCCCTCTTGGCGGATGCTCCCGACATCACTTCGAGCGGTTAGGATCTAATGAAGCATCGGACTTTGATACCAATTGAAAGTCGCCTAGAGGGGGGGTGAATAGGGCGAATCTAAAATTTATAAACTTAAGCACAACTACAAGCCGGGTTAGCGTTAGAAATATAAACGAGTCCGAGAGAGAGGGTGAAAAACAAATCGCGGGCAAATAAAGAGTGAGACACAAGGATTTGTTTTACTGAGGTTCGGTTCTTGCAAACCTACTCCCCGTTGAGGTGGTCACAAAGACCGGGTCTCTTTCAACCCTTTCCCTCTCTTAAACGGTCACTTAGACCGAGTGAGCTTCTCTTCTCAATCAAACGGAACACAAAGTTCCCGCAAGGACCACCACACAATTGGTGTCTCTTGCCTTGGTTCAATTGAGTTTGATCACAAGAAGAATGAGAAAGAAAAGAAGCAATCCAAGCGCAAGAGCTCAAATGAACACAAATGTCGCTCTCTCTAGTCACTATTTCATTTGGAGTGATTCCGGACTTGGGAGAGGATTTGATCTCTTTGGAGTGTTTAGAATTGAATGCTATAGCTCTTGTAATGTGTTGAAGGTGGAAAACTTGGATGCCATTGAATGTGGGGTGGTTGGGGTATTTATAGCCCTGAAAGGGAATTAGGCTTACACCTAGTTCCTAAATGATTTTGGTGGTTGAATTGCCCAACACAAATAATTGGACTAACTAGTTTGCTCTAGTGTATAAGTTATACAGGTGCCAAAGGTTCACACTTAGCCAATAAAAAGACCAAGTTTTGGGTTCAACAAAAGAGCAAAGGGACAACCGAAGGCACCTCTGGTCTGGCGCACCGGACTGTCCGGTGCATCAGAGGACTCCCAGTCAAACTCGTCACCTTCGGGAAAATCCAGAGGCGCTCCGCTATAATTCACCGGACTGTCCGGTGTACACCGGACAGTGTCCGGTGCTCCAAGGAACGGCGCCTCAGGAACTCGCCTGCTTCGGGAATTTGCAACGGCTAGTCCGCTATAATTCACCGGACATGTCCGGTGTACACCGGACTGTCCGGTGTGCCATCGAAGCAACGGATACTTCAGCGCCAACGGCTACCTGCAGCGTATTGAATGCGCGCCAGCGCGCGCAGAAGTCAGGCACGCTCATGCTGGCGCACCGGACACTCTACAGTGCATGTCCGTGCGCCACCGGACATCCAGGCGGGCCTAGAAGACAGAGCTCCAACGATCGGAACCCAACGGCTTTGGTGACATGGCTGGCGCACCGGACATGTCCGGTGTGCACCGGACTGTCCGGTGCACCATGCGACAGACAGCCCCACCAAACGGCTAGTTTGGTGGTTGGGGCTATAAATACCCCCAACCACCCCACATTCAAGTCATCCAAGTTTTCCACTTTCCAACTACTTACAAGAGCTCTAGCATTCAATTCTAGACACACCCAAGTGATCAAATCCTCTCCAATTCCACACAAAGCGATAGTGACTAGTGAGAGAGATTTGTCGTGTTCATTTGAGCTCTTGCGCTTGGATTGCTTCTCTTCTTTCTTTCATTCTTTCTTGTGATCAAAGCTCACTTGTAACCGAGGCAAGAGACACCAATTGTGCGGTGGTCCTTGTAGGAACTTTGTGTTCCAAGTGATTGAGAAGAGAAAGCTCACTCGGTCCGAGGGACCGTTTGAGAGAGGGAAAGGGTTGAAAGAGACCCGGTCTTAGTGACCACCTCAACGGGGAGTAGGTTTGCAAGAACCGAACCTCGGTAAAACAAATCCTTGTGTCTCACCTCTTATTTGCTTGCGATTTGTTTTGCACCCTCTCTCGCGGACTTGATTATATTTCTAACGCTAACCCGGCTTGTAGTTGTGATTATTTTTGAGAATTTCAGTTTCGCCCTATTCACCCCCCCCCCCTCTAGGCGACTTTCAATTGGTATCAGAGCCTGGTGCTTCATTAGAGCCTAACCGCTCGAAGTGATGTCGGGAGATCACGCCAAGAAGGAGATGGAGACCGGCAAAAAGCCAACTACAAGCAACGAGAAAGCTCTATCGGGAGAGTCCCGCAACAAGGAGAAGAGGAAGGAGAAGAAGAAGGAAAAGAAGACTTCTTCCCACAAGTCGCATCGGAGTGGCGACAAAATTAAGAAGATGAGGAAGGTGGTCTACTACGAGACCGACACTTCATCACCTTCTACCTCCGGCTCCGACGCGCCCTCCATAACTTCTAAGCGCCATGAGCGCAAGAAGTTTAGTAAGATTCCCTTACATTATCCTCGTACTTCTAGACATACTCCATTACTTTCCGTTCCATTAGGCAAACCGCCAACCTTTGACGGTGAAGATTATGCTAGGTGGAGTGATTTAATGAAATTTCATCTAACCTCACTCCACAAAAGTATATGGAATGTTGTTGAGTTTGGTGTACAGGTACCATCCGTAGGGGATGAAGACTACGACTCGGACGAGGTGGCCCAAATTCACCACTTTAACTCCCAAGCCACTACTATACTCCTCGCCTCTCTAAGTCGAGAGGAGTATAATAAGGTGCAAGGGTTAAAAAGTGCGAAAGAAATTTGGGACGTACTCAAGACCGCGCACGAAGGAGATGAGGTGACAAAGATCACCAAGCGGGAAACGATCGAGGGGGAGCTCGGTCGCTTCATGCTTCACCAAGGGGAGGATCCACAAGCTATGTACAACCGCTTGAAGACCTTGGTGAACCAAGTGCGCAACCTCGGGAGCGAAAAATGGGATGACCATGAGATGGTCAAGGTTATTCTTAGATCCCTCGTATTCCTTAACCCTACACAAGTTCAATTAATTCGAGGTGATCCTAGATATAAGCTAATGTCTCCCGAGGAAGTCATAGGAAAATTTGTGAGCTTTGAGCTAATGATTAAAGGCTCAAAGAAATCATCAAGCAAGGCACCTCCTCCACACCCGAAGCACAACCGGTCGCATTCAAGGCGACAGAGGAGAAGAAGGAGTCTACATCAAGTAGACAACCAATCGACGCCTCCAAGCTCGACAATGAGGAAATGGCGCTCGTCATCAAGAGCTTCCGCCAAATCCTCAAACAAAGGAGGGGGAAGGACTACAAACCTCGCTCCAAGAAAGTGTGTTACAAATGTGGTAAGCCCGGTCATTTTATTGCAAAATGTCCTATATCTAGTGACAGTGACAGGGGCGACGACAAGAAGGGGAGAAGAAAGGAGAAGAAGAAATACTACAAGAAGAAGGGCGGCGATGCCCATGTTTGTCGGGAGTGGGACTCCGACGAAAGCTCTAGCGACTCCTCCGACGACGAGGACGCCGCCAACATCGTCGTCACCAAGGGACTTCTCTTCCCCAACGTCGGCCACAAGTGTCTCATGGCAAAGGACGGCAAAAGGAAGAAGGTTAAATCAAAATCCTCCACTAAATATGAATCTTCTAGTGATGATAATGCTAGTGATGAGGAAGATAATTTGCGTACCCTTTTTGCCAACCTTAACATGGAACAAAAGGAAAAACTAAATGAGCTAATTAGTGCCATCCATGAAAAGGATGATCTCTTGGACTCCCAAGAGGACTTCCTAATCAAGGAAAATAAAAAGCATGTTAAGGTTAAGAATACTTATGCTCTAGAGGTAGAAAAATGTGAGAAATTATCTAGTGAGCTAAGCACATGCCATGACACTATAGGCAACCTTAGAAATGAAAATGCCAAATTAATTGCTAAGGTTGATTCTCATGTTTGTAATGTTTCAACTTCCAATCCTAGAGATGATAATGTTGATTTACTTGCTAGGATTGATGAGTTGAATGTTTCTCTTGCTAGCCTTAGGATTGAAAATGAGAAATTGATTGCTAAGGCTAAAGATTTTGATGTTTGCAATGTTACTATTTCTGACCTTAGAAATGAAAATGACATATTACATGCTAAGGTTATAGAATTAAAATCTTGCAAACCCTCTACATCTATTGTTGAGCATGTTTCTATTTGTGCTAGATGTAGAGATGTTGATATTAATGCTATTCATGATCACATGGCTTTAATTAAACAACAAAATGATCATATAGCAAAATTAGATGCTAAAATTGCCGAGCATAACTTAGAGAATGAAAAATTTAAATTTGCTTGTAGTATGCTTTATAATGGGAGACGCCCTAGCATCAAGGATGGCATTGGCTTCCAAAGGGGAGACAATGTCAAAATTAATGCCCCTCCTAAAAGATTGTCTAATTTTGTTAAGGGCAAGACTCCCATGCCTCAGGATAACGAGGGTTACATTTTGTACCCTGTCGGTTATCCCGAGAGCAAAATTAGGAGAATTCACTCTAGGAAGTCTCACTCTGGCCCAAATCATGCTTTTACGTATAAGGGTGAGACATCTAGTTCTAGGCAACCAACCTGTGCTAAGTTGCCTAAAAGGAAAACTCCTAGTGCATCAAATGATCGTAACATTTCATTCAAAACTTTTGATGCATCATATGTTTTAACTAACAAATCCGGCAAGGTAGTTGCCAAGTTTGTTGGGGGCAAACACAAGGGCTCCAAGACTTGTGTTTGGGTACCCAAAGTTCTTGTTTCTAATGCCAAAGGACCCAAAACCGTTTGGGTACCTAAAGTCAAGAACTAAACTTGTTTTGTAGGTTTATGCATCCGGGGGCTCAAGTTGGATCATCGATAGCGGGTGCACAAACCACATGACTGGTGTAACACCCCTGGTGTTACTGTAACTAAAACTTGAGCATGACATCATAAGCATTGGCATTGCATATGTTTGACACACCTAGAGTGCATTCACTAGGCAAAAATTTCAAACAAGTTGTATTGTTTTAATGTTTTGCAAATAGGACCCTGGATAGGAAGCTTTACCCTAAATAGGGATTAAAGGGGTAAAACTTAACCCAAATTGAGAAAACCTAAATACTTTAGGGAAATAGTTATAAAATATCCCTAAAAACAAAGTTGAATCACCTTTATACCCCTAAGATACCAGAAACCCTAATTGGAACCCTGGAAAACCCTAAAACTAAACCCTAGGGGCCTATGTGCAAAATTAGTCCACTTTTGGGCTAAAGTGCAAAAACCAAGTCAAATAAGTTTCTTAAGTCCTTTGGTTCACAAATGTGTGGACTTGAAAGCCAAATGTTGAGTTTTGGACTCATTTGCAAAAAGGACCCCAATTTTGATTCCTATGCTAAGTCTGAAATCAGTGTTGAAGGCTCAACTTTGGGGCTTTGTAACTTTCAAAGCATAGGGTTTTTGCCCTAGGTCACCACATCAAAATTATAGAGCAAACTAAGAAGAGCAACTTTGCTTAAGGTTGTAAGCTCACTTGTTGAAAAAAATCCAGAGATAATCAAGCCTAAAGATTGGCTGTCAGACTGATTCAATCTGAAATTCAGAGATTCAGTGTAATGGAGCCAACTTTGAGTATGAATCCAACCATGATCTAGTGATCAAATGAGCTCAGTCCCTATAGTCGAATTGTAGATGGTATATGGCTCTACAACTTTGCTATAGGTCACTGGATGTGTTGCCATTTCAAAATCAGAGAAAAAGTGGCTTAAACTTGCTCTGTCAGTTCATCTGACTGAAGTAGATGTGCCATGGTACAGTAGACCCGAGTGGATCATAACGCCAGCTCGGACAGCTCGACGCCGGTAACCCCTCCGCCGTGATTCACGTCGCCGGCGTCATGATTCGCGCTCGGGTAAGTGGATAACGTCGTGAGGTTAAAAGATCGTCACCGCCCGTGACCTGGAAGCCACTCCGGCTAGCCGTAGTTCATCTCCCCTGGCTCACCGCCCGCGGGTAAAGTGCTCACCACCGTCGTGCCCTCGCCGTTGGCCACCGTGTGTCCCAACCGCGCCATCGCATTGTCGTGACCTCCTCTGAACTCCCCGTAGACCACCGGAGTTACTGCCACGGCGATAAACACGTGTTCACCGCACCGCCGTTCTTCCTCACTTCCGACCGCCGTATGTCTCGTCCAAAATTCACGGCCACCGCCTTACCCTCCTATAAATTGACCGTGCAGTGAGCTTCACCACATCATCGCGCACCCAGGCACCGCTAATCGCTAGCAGTCCTTCGCTAGAACTCGCGAATTTTGGATTTGCCCCAAATCGACTCTCCGCCACCGCAAACTACCCATCGCCGCGGCCAGCCTTCCCCAGGTCTGCTCATTCCCTTCTCGTTCTTGTTCTAGCACCCTTACATGCTGGTGATGCTCACCGACCCCTTTAATCGAACCGAACCGCCTGGGATCGCCGGGAACGCAACACTTTAGCCGCCATGCTCTCGGTCACCGTGGCCAGAGCTCCTCAATTGGTCTTAGATGCAATTGAGTTGGGGGAAAAGCTTAGGATAGGTCCGATTTGGTGTCTGTTGCTCGGAGAACCCAGCTGTTGCCCCGTTCGGCCGGTACAGGTGCTCGCCGGAGCGCGGCGCGCGTGAACGGCGTCGGGGACTTAGCCGTGCGAAGGAATAGAAAGTCGGGGGCGTTTCTGTGAAGTGTCAGCGACTATTTTAAATAGGGTTTGGAGTTCTTCAGGTTATTCAATAACGCGAGGGCCGTTCTGCAAAACCGCCAGGGCGCGGGCGCACGCACGCGCTTTCCTCGTTGAACTGGGCCTCTGGGCTGAAATCAGCCCAGTGCTATTCATCTGTTTCTTTTTTCTTTTTACTCCAGAGCCAAAACAATTATAGAAAACAGTAGAAAAATGATAAAATTGTGAAACCAATTTTCCTAGGCTCCTTATTTTCCCTAGAATTTAATAAAAATAAGTTTGTGATTTTTAGTGGAAATAAGAAATTTTAGGGTATTTAAAGTAGTTAAAAGTATTAGTTATGGATTTTTAGAAAATAATTGGTAAGTCCAAAAATGCCCAAACTTTTTATGGGAACTTAAAGCAATATTTAGAAGCCTTGGGTAGGATTTGAGTTGATTTGGACCATGTTTGATAACTAGAACCCAAAACCACCCCCCTGCCCTTTGAACTCCTTTACCGACTCCGGAAACCCTAAGTTCTCGGAGTTCCGTGAAGGAAAGTTGTATTCAAGACTTAGATAATAAATCTTTATTATCTTCGCACTCTCATGAGCATTACATGGCATTCATTCTTATATATATACCTATATGGTTATATTTAGAAAACGAAGAAGAGAGTGAGGTGACTCAAGAGAAGACACCACACCTTTGGAATCTCAGGCAGGGACTTGGCTCTACTTCGACATCTGCGAGTCCGAGCCAGACTCACCTACTAACGAAGGCAAGCCCCGGTGCATGCAACCCCTTCCTTGTGTTTTTAAATAATTTTCGCACACTTTAAGTCTAGTGAAATGTGCATTAGGTTTTTAGGAGTTGCTTGAAACCTTTGATGCATTGCTTTCCTTGATATCCATACCTTTATAGATACTTCTGTGAAGTATCAAAATATGATTTACAAAAATGCTTAGCCCTGCTTAGATCTTGTGGATAGAGGTTGTCCTTAGCTTAGCTCGAGAAAGGATGGCTTCTACCTGCAAGAATATTTTCTTTTGGAGCAATGGTGGGATCTTACTGCAAAGTTCCCTGTGATGCTCTTTTCATCCTAAGGAACAGAAACAATCCTAAGGATGGGAATACGTAAATTGAAACTTGGGTTAGGAACAGGTGATGTTCTACCCAGGTTGATTAAGGATTGATGCGTATGTAGGTGTGCTGACCGAGGACCCTTTAACTGGTCACATGCCTCGTCATGGGTAAGCCTTGCCTCGGGCAGACTAAGGCCAGAATAAGATAACACGAAATGGGCGTGGAGCGGTGGAGAGAGTAGCGTGTACCCTCCGTGGCAAGAGGCTGGACGGTGGTGTATCTGTGCTCTCGGTTTGCGTGAACCTGATCTGGTCTTAAGAACCCCGGTGGCGGGTTGACATATGCAAGGGTTAAGTGCTACATATGTCGTGTGATTGGAGATCCTCAGCTGAGTATAATCGATTCGGATCGCCGTACCTTCGCGGTTATGAAGACTTGGTCACTTGTCTACAACCTAAGTCAGGATGTGAACATTATGAATAAAAAGAATGTTGCATTGATGAGATGATGAAATTAGACTAGATGCAAACAGAGTCTATTGATATATAATCTGGCGTTAAAATATTGAAAGTAAGGACTCACTTTAGTAAGCTATTTCTGCAAAAGTATAATTTGATTTTTGCTAAAGCCTCTCCTTGATCCCTATTTATCCAGCATACCCTTGAGAGTCTTTTCCTTAGTCGGGTAAGACTTGCTGAGTAATTCCATACTCAGGGTTTATCCCTTCGTTGTTTTTAGGTGAGGAAGCGATAAATTTTTGTTGCTTTTGCTCCAAGGTGGTATCAAATGAAGAAAAACAAGAGTGAAGATGCGGGAGGACGTGGTCCTCCATATAGGACTTTTTGTTTTAAAACTATCGGGAGGAGTTTTTGCCTCCTTTGATATGTGTAATAATACTACTCAGCACTCGTTTATAGCTCTGGTCTGTAATAAGTAACTTGATCTTACTTTCTAAATAAATGTAAGTTATGTAAAAGCTTCCGCATTTCTTTATCTCCGATGTTCTATAATGTCTGCAAGACGGGTGAAACGTTCCTGGTAAGGTAAGGAAAGATACCGAGCTTGTCAAGTAGTTCAGGGGCACCTACAGGGGTGTCTGATGTCCATTGGACAAGGACAACTGTAGGTGGGCCTAATTACTTGGGAGGTTCCGTCACAGCTGGTATCGGAGCGTAGCCCTTCTTTGCAGATATTATGCGGCATCTTCAAAAAAGATTTTCCAAAAAGTCTTACCTAGAAACTCTTTTCCCTTCTTACCTAAGTATTCTTAAGAGTTTATCTTAAAGACCAGATAGGAAGAGTGCAATGTATAGAAGGTTGAATCAACTAAGGTTGATTCTATAATTACACATGCATCATGTCATACAAACTTTAAGTTAAACCCCCTGTGTAGCTAGTTTAGTACATGATTCATCTACCTTGTTCCTACATCCTTAGTGAATAGAGTGTATTCGTTGCCCTTCTCTATAGATGAATCAACAAGAAGCTCCTACAGGAGCTGGAGAGTTTCTACGAGATTTTGGTGTTCCAGTGGTCCTGTGGCGACTACTTCAAGAAGTTGGATATACTGAAGCACCCAAGTACCAGTGGTCACGCACTGTTCTTAGAGGACAACCATGGTATGAGGTAGTCGTGCGTATTCCAGAACATGCTAGAAAACCATCTTGGCCATATTGGATGTTCCATGCTGAAGGAATGACTCCTTGGGAGGGTGCTCAGGTAGCTGCCTTAGAGGTGCTAACAACCATTTGTTACCAGAAAAGGGAAGAAATACAAGCCACATCTATGAGGTTGTTCCCTGCAGTTGCCTTAAGTGACCCATTGGTGTATCATCACCAGGCCCGATTAATGGAAAGCATTCCTATTGGGCAGGATTCTGTTGAATCGGCATCTGCTCGAGTTTTGATGGCCGTGCTAGAGTTGCAACTTACTCGAGGGCACAGTCGTCAAAAGTGGCAGCAGTTGTACACTGGGAGTTATGCAGCATTTAAGATGATGGAAATGGCCAAGAATAGTGCTTGTACCCAAGCACAAGAACGACTTGAGGAAACAAAGGTTCAAGCGGAACAAGTTATTGGACTAGAGCATCAGGTGATAGAACTTCAGATGCAACACCAAGCTGATCAGAATCGCATTAAGATGCTTGAGCATCAGCTAACTAATGCTCATTTTAAATTAAAAATTTTGAGTCAGCAACAAGAAGAAATTTGTCTGTATGCTGTTGTTGTTAGAGAAGACCTTAAGGAAACCATGAGCTTCATAAGCCATCAGGATCAGGCGATAAAAGAATTGAATCGTGCTCATCCCATGGAATTTCAAGTAGCACAACGGCTTGTCAACCATCTGCAGCAAGCAGTGCATAGGCTCAATGCTGCCTTTTATCCTACTCCTGCATCGGCGGACTAAGGGTTCCTTGGAATAATGGCAACAAACATCTGGCAGATGGTGTAGCTAGAGAAGATGTAATAGATCAATGTAATAAGGTAGGTGTAGATAGACCAGCTTGGTAATAAAAACAGGTTAAACTTCGTTGGAAAGAGTTTTCCTGTTTCACCTGGATCATGTAACATGTGAGCTTTTATATGACTATGGTGTAAGAAACGACTGCCGGTTTCTGAGGCAACTTTTAATATCTATAGTAGTTTGTCAAAATTCAAGAGTTAAGATGGCTATTCCTTTGGATATTTCATGCGGATCACCATGTTGCTTTAGTAACCCAACCTAGGAAAGACATGTCCGACCATTTTCCTTGAATTTGATGCCTTTGGTTTCTTCATATCTATCGAAGGCATACCAACTTAATCCTTGACCTTGTGCTCTCTGCGATGGGCATAGAAATATGCTTGGGCTGAATTAACAGTCTCCCATCATACCCCTTTCATTAAGTTTAGGTTATGGCCATGCCTTGTTCACTTCCTTGGGCCATGATCTATTTGGATCTCTACTTGTAATCATTCTTACAGGTGGAGTCTCTTTTGTACCTTGTCATCCTTGACCAGTCTATTTGTGTTGTGTGAGATTCCTTATTGGTTATGTCTGGTATTGGTGTTATGACTAAAATTGATGATGTCGCGCCAAAACCGAGGGCCTCTTGTGGGTATACACACAAGGTTGTGCTGCTCGATATACGCTAGTATCACAATTAGTAGTCATAATCCATTATAAGACTATATTGATATGTTATCTCTACACAAATTATTCTTACCACGTGAGATTCAGTATTGGTGCCAGTTTTGTAATGGTGTCATGGTTAAGGACTTATGGTACCACGGCGAAACTGAGAGCCTCCTGTGAATGTACACACAGGATTCTGCTGCTTGGCGCATGTTGGTATCAAGGTCTCTGGTCATGATCCATTGTGGAACTACACTAATGTGTGACCTTCCGTGGACTCCTTCCTTGAAACAATTTCTATGTTGTTTGTCAAGTTATCAAGCCACATCTATCATCTTTGCCGGACCAAAGGGATATACCACTTACATGTATGGTCTTATTTCTTTTGCTCTTGGTAGTGACTACTCACATAGGTTCCCTTTTGTAACACCCGGATTTTAGGGATCCAAAACCCGGGGTTAACATAAACACCAGGTATGCTGGGACCAAGTCTCAAACATATGATGTATAGTGGCACAGGATCGAATGTCACAACTTTATATATAACAGGAGTTCTATACAAAATAAATAATTACAATATAAGGAGACAACGGTCCAGCAACCCAAAAGTTGGCTGGAAGACGACGACCTAGACCTCTCACGAACTCATCACAGCATCCTCCATGAGCATCATCCTGTAGTACCTGGTCTTGACCTGTGGTGTATGTGAGACAGCAAGAGTGAGCTCACATACGTTCATCGCTCAACAAGTTGTGGGGAATAATGTGCATGAACTCGCCAAAGGTGGGAGCTCACGTGAAGTGTAAGGCTTACCAAAGAAGATGGTTAGAGCTGAGCATTGCTTTTAAAGTTGGTCAAAATTTTATTAGCAGTTACTAAGTATAAGTGAATACCAAACCCAATTAAGTAATAGAACAAAAGTAACAACACCACCTGCAATGCAATGCATATGACAAATTGAATTTAGTTCCATAATTTAATCATGTGAGGGTCCGAGCTGCTCTTGACCGTGAGCACGGCTAGTATACCAGTTTTACACTCTGCAGAGGTTGCGCATCTTTACCCACAAGTCGTGTATCCCATGTCGCCAGGGTTTGCAAAGCCCTTAGACACTTCCGAGGTGAATGGCTAGGGATCCACTACGAGGCCTTTACAAAGTTCCACTAGCTTCCGAAAACCCGCTACAGTTTATAGGAAGATCCAGTGCAGGAATCCCTTGCAGGACCGCCATCGCAGCAAAATCCTCCCGAGGGCCTCCCTACACTGACCTCTCCCCTACTGCCCTTGCCCCTTTCGGGTAAGGTAGTCTTCCACTAGCTTTCCTAATTAATCAGCCAAGGGCATCCCATACTACCCTTGTGGTAGCACTGTTTTCCCGGGTGGTCGCTCCATGTTCCAATTAACATAATGATCTTAACATGAACAATAAATAACAACTGATAACAAAAAGTGTAATCATGAATAGTGTATCTCCATACCCAAAACCACATATAGCACTAGCAAGTACTACCCAGAAAGATCAGTGGTGAACAAGGTATAAAGATAGACAAACTAGGGTAACCTATTGGGTCCCATCAAATTAACCTATGCAGATCATTATGATTAATCAGAACATGGCTGGGTAAAAAGAAGTGATCAAGGGCACAACTTGCCTGGGCCTTGAGATTCCAGGTACCAGGATGATCTTCAGATTCTCGTGACCTCACTGCTAGTCGTAGTAATTCAAACAAACATAGTATAGGCAAATTTAACATTACACCAAACATGTAAACAAAATACATAATAATAATCTACATATTAAAATAAGATCACAGGAAAAAGAATTATTAATTTTGGAATTATAGATTTTAAGTTATGAATTTTCAAAGGTTTAATGTGATTAAAATATGTTTAAATGATAAATAAATTTTCTGACAGAGTTCATGTCAAAACAAAGACACTAAATGGTAGAGAATATTATTACAAAATTTTAGGAATTGGAATGACTCAATTTGGAGCTAAAATGAATTTTCTATGAATTATCTAAGTTCTAGCAATTATTTTTGTATTAAAAATACATTTTCTAATTCATTTACTCATTTTAAAACAGCAGTGGACTGGGCCTCAATTTCTGTGAAGTGCAGGGGGCTCGGGGTAAGTTTTCCGTGACACAGTGAATAGTAACAGATGGACGGCGGGTTTATTTCATTAAAACCC
This sequence comes from Zea luxurians, assembly GCA_029449295.1. Taxonomy (NCBI): domain Eukaryota; kingdom Viridiplantae; phylum Streptophyta; class Magnoliopsida; order Poales; family Poaceae; genus Zea; species Zea luxurians. The sequence continues at coordinate 186,287,107 of JAOPSE010000004.1, read as the reverse complement.
GAGGGCTCTTATGCATATTTCCCCAACCGAAGGGGTATCCTCTGTTCCTGGCCGCCCGATCAGTAATCAAGCGCCCAGATTAGCCCGATCCAAGTGCCAAACCGGTACGGAGCGAGGGCCGGACGATTCAAATCCGACGCTCCAAATCTAATATCGCAACGCTCAGTTTGAATCATACGATCCCGATCGTACGCTGCATCTTCGATTGCGCGCGGTAAACTTCAGCTTCTAATCTCTACCGTCCATATCGGATCCTACGGTTACAGGGATTCATCCCCAACCTTACGCACACGGCGGCGGCGCCGCGCAAAAGCACGGTGGAGCATCACCGGTGTTCATGCGGTCGGCACACAGAGCCTTAAAACCTAATTGGACGAAGCTACGCGATGCACAGCGAGAGGCGAAACTGGTCAGGGGTCGCTTACCAGGAATGGCGGGGCCACTGAAGCTGTCCACGGCGCGGTGGCGTCTTGATGTCTCCGGTGAGAAATCGTCAGCGGTCCAATGATCCTCCCCACCGAAGACGGCTACAGGAGCGTTCCTGGCGACTGGGCGAAGCTTCTTGGCCTGTCAGCGGAGCACCGATAGTGGTGGTCGTGGAACCGGGCCGAGCGGCGCACGATTCCACCAGGGTCTGGGCGAAGACGCGCGTGTTTGTAGTGAAGATCAGGCCCGCGGTGGCGCAATCCCTCCTCGATTCACTCCGCGGCGGCGGTGGTAAGGCACTGCACGCACGGTAATACGGCCTCGAATCGGTAGGTGGAGGGAGGGGGTCGCGGAGCATCTGTTTTTATGAACCATGGTGAAGTCCGAGCATGGTCAAGAGGCGATATCTTCGCGCGCGGATTCAACGTTTGCGAACGGAATTAGAGCTGGGAGAAGACCTTGCCGGTGGGCCCGCCAGCAAGTGACCAAGTACGACCCGGGAAGATCAGTTGCGGTCGCGGCGAACTCGGGGGGGTTGAGAGCCAGCTCCGCGCGGATTCTGTTCAGGTGCGGATGAAAACGATGACAAGCGGGACCCACGCATCAGAGACAAAGAGCGCGGCAAGTGAGAGAATGACGCGCGGGCCCCGCGACGTCAGCGAGATGTTTTCCCCCCCCGCGTGCGCGCGTTGCGTTCTCCTGGGCCGCGCGGAGGTGAGGCTGCCCGATGGGGCCCACATGTCGGCGCCGGTTCCAGGTTGGGCCGCGCGCGGATGTGAGAATGGGCCGAATTGTGGAGTCGCCGGCCCAACAGCAGGTTTTTCTCTTTTTCCTTTTTATTTTCTATTTCTTTTCTTCATTTTCAAATCAAATTCGAATTCAAACTTAAATTCAAATCTCTATGGCTCATTATTTCAATTTATTTTTTTGTGAAGTTAGGGATATTAATTCTGAATATACTTGTTTATATATATATTATTTATATTTTTGTTTTATGTCCCTTCTCTTTCTCTTATTTTCTATTTTCTATTCCAAATTCAAATTTATACTTCTATTTTTTTGTGTTTTTCAGATTTTTCAAATGTGTCAATTGAAACTCAAAGGTGAATATAAACCATATTATTTTATTATTACTAATGTAAGTTTTATTCTCCTTGTTATTTATTTCATGGGATGTATAAATGGTTTTAAAAGAAAAATTCTTTTTCTTCTCATTTTCTTATTTCCAAATGTTACTTTGTTCAGATTTCTTCTACCAATTCCAAATTCAGAATTTGGGCGTTACAAATCCTACCCCCCTTAAAAATAATCTCGTCCTCGAGATTTGAAGGAAAAAGGATGCATACTCATATGCACAAACAAAGAGATCTTAGTATGAGGTATAATTCTTTAACAAAACATTGGGTCAATAGACCTTATTATTTCTTCTAAAATATTATCATATTACTAACTAAAGTAACACCTAGATCTTACAAATCATCATAATTTATATCTATGTAGCTTGGTGAAGCTGGTGGTGGTGGGGGTCGTTGTTGTTGTTGTCTCTCCAACCGTGCTTGTCTTATTTCTTGGCGGGCCTGACGTATTTCCTCGCGTTGTTGTCTTATCTGATTCTGCATCTCGGTCACCAGGTCTGTTAACTGTTGTATTACCAGTCTTTGGGTAGCAACCACTTGATTGATGTCAACAGGTGGAGGATTTGGAGGATTCATTTTCTGTTTGTTGTTACGTGATAATCTTTCCTTTCCTGGTATTGACCATGAAAGTTAGAAGCATATGGTAATAGTTTTGCAAAGGAAATTATTCAATAGGCGGAATGAATAAGCTTAGTAGCTGGTTTCAATCTAAAGATTCTCTGGTAGGGCTTAATCTTTGTTTTATGTCCAGATTGGGATAACCTAGTTGTTTAAGGTGAATATCCAAGGGTAAGATGGAATCTGTCAAGATGAGAGATATATATGGGTGGGATAGACTACAAGATGTAGGTTAAAAGTTTATTTGTTATTAGGTGGGAATAGAAAGGTTATATCATTCATCATGGTTCTATGGGTTGGGTTAGCTCATGGTTGAGTTGATCCAATGTGCTAAGATAATTTTAATACATGGCTAGTGGGGTCTAATCTCTTCTACTAGTGTCATTAATCTGTTTAAGTGAACCACATTAAGTTAGATAACATTAGACCACACTGGATCAGGTCACATTAGGTAAGATAAGATCTAGATTAAATTGGATGTGACTAGATTAGACTAGTTTAGGTTAGATAGATCTATCAGGGTAAGATATATCTGAGTAGGATGGATTATGTGTAGGTTGGTTAGAATCTCTTGCTGGGTTAGAATCGAGGGGTTATGCAACTATTGGATGGTTAAGGTAGTTGCATATGGCCAAGTTGATCTGTCATTCTTAATTTAGTGCAGGGTGATCTAAGTTAAGACTGGTTCTATAGTTTTAGAGTCTAAACTATTTCATCAGTATTATCTAACATGTTTGATAAGTCACTTTAGATTTGATCAGATCTGGGTTAGATTGGTGTGACTTGTTTGACTAGATAAGATCTAGTTAATTTGCATTAGATCATGGTTGTTAAACTAGGGTGGATAAGTATGCTTATTAGGACAAGATGAATCCATAAGGATAAGGTAGAATCTTTTGAGATCAGTTAGATCTATTAGGATAAGATAGAATCTTTTCAAGACAAGATGAATCTATTAAAGTAATAGAGTATCTTTTAAGATAAGATGGATCTATATTTTAATTAGGATAAGTTAGGATCTTTTGAGATGAGATGGATCTATTAAGATAAGGGAGAATCTTTTAGGGTAAGATGAATTGGTTAGAATGAGAGCTTTTTAGGATAAGATAAATCTCTTAAGCTGGATATGTTCCAATGGGGATAATCTAGGTTGTCTAGTTATTTTGATGAGCATTTTTTTTTTCTATATGTATATGCAGATGTAATTGTGGACATTACTCCACAACCCATCACACTCAATCAAAGATTCAAATCAGACAAGTATCATAAGAACAAACATTCAAGCACATAGATAAAAATAGTTTTGTCTTTGTTCCTAAGAGTAGGTCTCCTATTCCTAAAGTCACTTTAGGCATAGGATTTCAAAGTGTGAAATCCACATTTGTCTTTAGAATGAAAAGGTAAGAATAATCAGAGTAAAGCGGAAATAGATGAGAATAGATTAAGATAAGTTTAGAAAAGAATCAGAGTAGCAAAGGTAAGTAGGTAATGGTTGTCCAGTTCTATCTAGGTTTCGTCCTACAGTCAACATTCCTCTGATACCACTTCTGTAACACCCGGATTTTAGGGATCCAAAACCCGGGGTTAACATAAACACCAGGTATGCTGGGACCAAGTCTCAAACATATGATGTATAGTGGCACAGGATCGAATGTCACAACTTTATATATAACAGGAGTTCTATACAAAATAAATAATTACAATATAAGGAGACAACGGTCCAGCAACCCAAAAGTTGGCTGGAAGACGACGACCTAGACCTCTCACGAACTCATCACAGCATCCTCCATGAGCATCATCCTGTAGTACCTGGTCTTGACCTGTGGTGTATGTGAGACAGCAAGAGTGAGCTCACATACGTTCATCGCTCAACAAGTTGTGGGGAATAATGTGCATGAACTCGCCAAAGGTGGGAGCTCACGTGAAGTGTAAGGCTTACCAAAGAAGATGGTTAGAGCTGAGCATTGCTTTTAAAGTTGGTCAAAATTTTATTAGCAGTTACTAAGTATAAGTGAATACCAAACCCAATTAAGTAATAGAACAAAAGTAACAACACCACCTGCAATGCAATGCATATGACAAATTGAATTTAGTTCCATAATTTAATCATGTGAGGGTCCGAGCTGCTCTTGACCGTGAGCACGGCTAGTATACCAGTTTTACACTCTGCAGAGGTTGCGCATCTTTACCCACAAGTCGTGTATCCCATGTCGCCAGGGTTTGCAAAGCCCTTAGACACTTCCGAGGTGAATGGCTAGGGATCCACTACGAGGCCTTTACAAAGTTCCACTAGCTTCCGAAAACCCGCTACAGTTTATAGGAAGATCCAGTGCAGGAATCCCTTGCAGGACCGCCATCGCAGCAAAATCCTCCCGAGGGCCTCCCTACACTGACCTCTCCCCTACTGCCCTTGCCCCTTTCGGGTAAGGTAGTCTTCCACTAGCTTTCCTAATTAATCAGCCAAGGGCATCCCATACTACCCTTGTGGTAGCACTGTTTTCCCGGGTGGTCGCTCCATGTTCCAATTAACATAATGATCTTAACATGAACAATAAATAACAACTGATAACAAAAAGTGTAATCATGAATAGTGTATCTCCATACCCAAAACCACATATAGCACTAGCAAGTACTACCCAGAAAGATCAGTGGTGAACAAGGTATAAAGATAGACAAACTAGGGTAACCTATTGGGTCCCATCAAATTAACCTATGCAGATCATTATGATTAATCAGAACATGGCTGGGTAAAAAGAAGTGATCAAGGGCACAACTTGCCTGGGCCTTGAGATTCCAGGTACCAGGATGATCTTCAGATTCTCGTGACCTCACTGCTAGTCGTAGTAATTCAAACAAACATAGTATAGGCAAATTTAACATTACACCAAACATGTAAACAAAATACATAATAATAATCTACATATTAAAATAAGATCACAGGAAAAAGAATTATTAATTTTGGAATTATAGATTTTAAGTTATGAATTTTCAAAGGTTTAATGTGATTAAAATATGTTTAAATGATAAATAAATTTTCTGACAGAGTTCATGTCAAAACAAAGACACTAAATGGTAGAGAATATTATTACAAAATTTTAGGAATTGGAATGACTCAATTTGGAGCTAAAATGAATTTTCTATGAATTATCTAAGTTCTAGCAATTATTTTTGTATTAAAAATACATTTTCTAATTCATTTACTCATTTTAAAACAGCAGTGGACTGGGCCTCAATTTCTGTGAAGTGCAGGGGGCTCGGGGTAAGTTTTCCGTGACACAGTGAATAGTAACAGATGGACGGCGGGTTTATTTCATTAAAACCCGAGGGCTCTTATGCATATTTCCCCAACCGAAGGGGTATCCTCTGTTCCTGGCCGCCCGATCAGTAATCAAGCGCCCAGATTAGCCCGATCCAAGTGCCAAACCGGTACGGAGCGAGGGCCGGACGATTCAAATCCGACGCTCCAAATCTAATATCGCAACGCTCAGTTTGAATCATACGATCCCGATCGTACGCTGCATCTTCGATTGCGCGCGGTAAACTTCAGCTTCTAATCTCTACCGTCCATATCGGATCCTACGGTTACAGGGATTCATCCCCAACCTTACGCACACGGCGGCGGCGCCGCGCAAAAGCACGGTGGAGCATCACCGGTGTTCATGCGGTCGGCACACAGAGCCTTAAAACCTAATTGGACGAAGCTACGCGATGCACAGCGAGAGGCGAAACTGGTCAGGGGTCGCTTACCAGGAATGGCGGGGCCACTGAAGCTGTCCACGGCGCGGTGGCGTCTTGATGTCTCCGGTGAGAAATCGTCAGCGGTCCAATGATCCTCCCCACCGAAGACGGCTACAGGAGCGTTCCTGGCGACTGGGCGAAGCTTCTTGGCCTGTCAGCGGAGCACCGATAGTGGTGGTCGTGGAACCGGGCCGAGCGGCGCACGATTCCACCAGGGTCTGGGCGAAGACGCGCGTGTTTGTAGTGAAGATCAGGCCCGCGGCGGCGCAATCCCTCCTCGATTCACTCCGCGGCGGCGGTGGTAAGGCACTGCACGCACGGTAATACGGCCTCGAATCGGTAGGTGGAGGGAGGGGGTCGCGGAGCATCTGTTTTTATGAACCATGGTGAAGTCCGAGCATGGTCAAGAGGCGATATCTTCGCGCGCGGATTCAACGTTTGCGAACGGAATTAGAGCTGGGAGAAGACCTTGCCGGTGGGCCCGCCAGCAAGTGACCAAGTACGACCCGGGAAGATCAGTTGCGGTCGCGGCGAACTCGGGGGGGTTGAGAGCCAGCTCCGCGCGGATTCTGTTCAGGTGCGGATGAAAACGATGACAAGCGGGACCCACGCATCAGAGACAAAGAGCGCGGCAAGTGAGAGAATGACGCGCGGGCCCCGCGACGTCAGCGAGATGTTTCCCCCCCCCCGCGTGCGCGCGTTGCGTTCTCCTGGGCCGCGCGGAGGTGAGGCTGCCCGATGGGGCCCACATGTCGGCGCCGGTTCCAGGTTGGGCCGCGCGCGGATGTGAGAATGGGCCGAATTGTGGAGTCGCCGGCCCAACAGCAGGTTTTTCTCTTTTTCCTTTTTATTTTCTATTTCTTTTCTTCATTTTCAAATCAAATTCGAATTCAAACTTAAATTCAAATCTCTATGGCTCATTATTTCAATTTATTTTTTTGTGAAGTTAGGGATATTAATTCTGAATATACTTGTTTATATATATATTATTTATATTTTTGTTTTATGTCCCTTCTCTTTCTCTTATTTTCTATTTTCTATTCCAAATTCAAATTTATACTTCTATTTTTTGTGTTTTTCAGATTTTTCAAATGTGTCAATTGAAACTCAAAGGTGAATATAAACCATATTATTTTATTATTACTAATGTAAGTTTTATTCTCCTTGTTATTTATTTCATGGGATGTATAAATGGTTTTAAAAGAAAAATTCTTTTTCTTCTCATTTTCTTATTTCCAAATGTTACTTTGTTCAGATTTCTTCTACCAATTCCAAATTCAGAATTTGGGCGTTACACCTTTGCATCCTTTGTGTAAAGGTGAAGCCTTGGAGCCCTTTTAGTGTAAGAAAACAACTGATTAGCTCCAAAATGGAGATCTGTTCTCGCTGCTGCTGAAATGCAGGAGTTTGTTCATTCACTCTCTTATTTAATCCATGTATTCCCTAACCAAGTGGATAATTCATCTCGCTTGAAGAAACGGATGAACAACCTGACCAAATGGATTTCTACCCAAATGCATGACCTTTTGCTTGCAAATGTGAACTCTCAACCCCTTGGCTTACCAATGGTACTGAGAGGATTTGCTTAATGTCAAAAGTAGTTCAACAAGTTGGTTTTGACTAACTTGTAACTGCCCAATGAACGAAGGCTGAGTTTAGAGATTGTTTTATCAAGTTGTCTAAACTCACTTTGGTTCAACCCACCCTAAAGAAAGTACTTATCAAAATTAGATTAAGTCGACCAGTAACCACTTAATTATCGCTCTAGTCGCGCCTCGACCGTCTCACGCATGCTTTTCCTGCATGTGTGATCATGCCGATCCATGACTAGTGCGGGATAAATTGGACTGGTTGCAAAGTATGCATTTTTAGATCCCTTCGCTGGTGATTTTTCTTGAATCTATATCACCTTTCGTGGACTTGGATTCCCTGGCTAACACGAGTTGACCGTGATATTATTCGACATTCACACCCGTCTCGTGTGCTATGAACTTACTGTAACCACTTGTTGGTAAACCTCTTCTTGTGTGTTTTACCCAAGATGGTGCATCTGATTCTATTTGGGTAAAGTTGCATAATTGCCACCCAACAGACTCAGATAGTACAGTATCATCAGAAGAAGCAAGTTGCACACATGGAACCTTATGTGTTCTTCTGGTGGGCAAAGATGCAAATTGAAATTGCACACTATGTGGCTAGATGTGACACTTGTAAACGTGTCAAGGCCATATACATGAAGACTGTTGGTCCATTACAATCCTTACCTATCCCAACATGGAAAGGGGAAGATATTGTATGGACTTTATCATGGGATTACCCAGGACTACAAAAGGGTATGACTCTATCTGGGTTATTGTTGACCAGCTTACAAAAATTTCTCATTCAAGACTGATCACCCAGTTACTGTCTATGCCCATTCTTAGTCTGCACGGTGTTCCGAAGACCATAGTGTCGGATCGTGGATCGCAATTCGTATCCAAATTTTGGGAAGAACTTCATAAATCCCTGGGTACTAAGTTGCTCCACAGTTCGGCCTATCATCTTCAAACCAGTGGGCAGACTGAGAGGGTAAACCAAATACTGGAAGATATGCTACGGGCGTGTGTTCTAGAATTCCCACAGAAATGGGATGAATGTTTGCCCTTAGCGGAGTTTTCATATAATAATAGCTATCAAGAAAGTATCAAGATGGCACCTTTCGAAGCTTTATATGGACGTCGATGTCAAACTCCGCTAAATTGGTCTGAACCAGGTGAAAGGTACTTCTTCAGGCCTGACCTGGTAAAAGAAACTGAAGACAAAGTTCAGAAAATAATGCATAATATGAAGAAAGCTCAAACTCGTCAAAAGAGTTATATAGACCAACGACGACAACCCTTATGCTTTCTCGTAGGAGATTATGTCTACTTGAAAGTTTCACCAATGAAGGGTGTATCGCGTTTCGGGATTAAAGGGAAGCTTGCACCCAGGTACATTGGTCCATTTCCTATACTTGAAGGATATGGGCCAGTGGCATACCGACTCCAACTACCCGAAACATTGTCTGTTGTGCATAATGTGTTCCACGTGTCACAATTGAAGAAGTGTCTTCGGGTTCCCGATCGAACCATTGAAGTAACAGATGTTATCCTTGAACCGGACTTGACATACTCTGAGCACCCTATTCGAGTCTTGGATCAAAAGGACAGGGTTACCCGGAGAAAAACTCTCAAGTTTTATAAGATACAGTGGAACCAGCATTCTGAAGACGAGGCTACTTGGGAAACTCAAGACTTCTTGAATAAGAATTTCCCAGGCTTTCTAGCCTCATGTAATTTGTAAAATGTATATAGTTATTGCAATAAAGGAATGAACCCCCACATCACCCCTGCCTTGTACCAGAAATAAGGAAATAAAAGTATTCCGCGTTTCCTTTTCCATTACTTACCCTAGGACTTTTAATCTCGGGACGAGATTCTTTTATGGGGGGAGGATGTAACACCCCTGGTGTTACTGTAACTAAAACTTGAGCATGACATCATAAGCATTGACATTTCATATGTTTGACACACCTAGAGTGCATTCACTAGGCAAAAATTTCAAACAAGTTGTATTGTTTTAATGTTTTGCAAATAGGACCTTGGATAGGAAGCTTTACCCTAAATAGGGATTAAAGGGGTAAAACTTAACCCAAATTGAGAAAACCTAAATACTTTAGGGAAATAGTTATAAAATATCCCTAAAAACAAAGTTGAATCACCTTTATACCCCTAAGATACCAGAAACCCTAATTGGAACCCTGGAAAACCCTAAAACTAAACCCTAGGGGCCTATGTGCAAAATTAGTCCACTTTTGGGCTAAAGTGCAAAAACCAAGTCAAATAAGTTTCTTAAGTCCTTTGGTTCACAAATGTGTGGACTTGAAAGCCAAATGTTGAGTTTTGGACTCATTTGCAAAAAGGACCCCAATTTTGATTCCTATGCTAAGTCTGAAATCAGTGTTGAAGGCTCAACTTTGGGGCTTTGTAACTTTCAAAGCATAGGGTTTTTTCCCTAGGTCACCACATCAAAATTATAGAGCAAACTAAGAAGAGCAACTTTGCTTAAGGTTGTAAGCTCACTTGTTGAGAAAAATCCAGAGATAATCAAGCCTAAAGATTGGCTGTCAGACTGATTCAATCTGAAATTCAGAGATTCAGTGTAATGGAGCCAACTTTGAGTATGAATCCAACCATGATCTAGTGATCAAATGAGCTCAGTCCCTATAGTCGAATTGTAGATGGTATATGGCTCTACAACTTTGCTATAGGTCACTGGATGTGTTGCCATTTCAAATTCAGAGAAAAAGTGGCTTAAACTTGCTCTGTCAGTTCATCTGACTGAAGTAGATGTGCCATGGTACAGTAGACCCGAGTGGATCAGAACGCCAGCTCGGACAGCTCGACGCCGGTAACCCCTCCGCCATGATTCACGTCGCCGGCGTCATGATTCGCGCTCGGGTAAGTGGATAACGTCGCGAGGTTAAAAGATCGTCACCGCCCGTGACCTGGAAGCCACTCCGGCTAGCCGTAGTTCATCTCCCCTGGCTCACCGCCCGCGGGTAAAGTGCTCACCACCGTCGTGCCCTCGCCGTTGGCCACCATGTGTCCCAACCGCGCCATCGCATTGTCGTGACCTCCTCTGAACTCCCCGTAGACCACCGGAGTTACTGCCACGGCGATAAACACGTGTTCACCGCACCGCCGTTCTTCCTCACTTCCGACCGTCGTATGTCTCGTCCAAAATTCATGGCCACCGCCTTACCCTCCTATAAATTGACCCTGCAGTGAGCTTCACCACATCATCGCGCACCCAGGCACCGCTAATCGCTAGCAGTCCTTCGCTAGAACTCGCGAATTTTGGATTCGCCCCAAATCGACTCTCCGCCACCGCAAACTACCCATCGCCGCGGCCAGCCTTCCCCAGGTCTGCTCATTCCCTTCTCGTTCTTGTTCTAGCACCCTTACATGCTGGTGATGCTCACCGACCCCTTTAATCGAACCGAACCGCCTGGGATCGCCGGGAACGCAACACTTTAGCCGCCATGCTCTCGGTCACCGTGGCCAGAGCTCCTCAATTGGTCTTAGATGCAATTGAGTTGGGGGAAAAGCTTAGGATAGGTCCGATTTGGTGTCTGTTGCTCGGAGAACCCAGCTGTTGCCCCGTTCGGCCGGTACAGGTGCTCGCCGGAGCACGGCGCGCGTGAACGGCGTCGGGGACTTAGCCGTGCGAAGGAATAGAAAGTCGGGGGCGTTTCTGTGAAGTGTCAGCGACTATTTTAAATAGGGTTTGGAGTTCTTCAGGTTATTCAATAACGCGAGGGCCGTTCTGCAAAACCGCTAGGGCGCGGGCGCACGCACGCGCTTTCCTCGTTGAACTGGGCCTCTGGGCTGAAATCAGCCCAGTGCTATTCATCTGTTTCTTTTTTCTTTTTACTCCAGAGCCAAAACAATTATAGAAAACAGTAGAAAAATGATAAAATTGTGAAACCAATTTTCCTAGGCTCCTTATTTTCCCTAGAATTTAATAAAAATAAGTTTGTGATTTTTAGTGGAAATAAGAAATTTTAGGGTATTTAAAGTAGTTAAAAGTATTAGTTATGGATTTTTAGAAAATAATTGGTAAGTCCAAAAATGCCCAAACTTTTTATGGGAACTTAAAGCAATATTTAGAAGCCTTGGGTAGGATTTGAGTTAATTTGGACCATGTTTGATAACTAGAACCCAAAACCACCCCCCTGCCCTTTGAACTCCTTTACCGACTCCGGAAACCCTAAGTTCTCGGAGTTCCGTGAAGGAAAGTTGTATTCAAGACTTAGATAATAAATCTTTATTATCTTCGCACTCTCATGAGCATTACATGGCATTCATTCTTATATATATACCTATATGGTTATATTTAGAAAACGAAGAAGAGAGTGAGGTGACTCAAGAGAAGACACCACACCTTTGGAATCTCAGGCAGGGACTTGGCTCTACTTCGACATCTGCGAGTCCAAGCCTGACTCACCTACTAACGAAGGCAAGCCCCGGTGCATGCAACCCCTTCCTTGTGTTTTTAAATAATTTTCGCACACTTTAAGTCTAGTGAAATGTGCATTAGGTTTTTAGGAGTTGCTTGAAACCTTTGATGCATTGCTTTCCTTGATATCCATACCTTTATAGATACTTCTGTGAAGTATCAAAATATGATTTACAAAAATGCTTAGCCCTGCTTAGATCTTGTGGATAGAGGTTGTCCTTAGCTTAGCTCGAGAAAGGATGGCTTCTACCTGCAAGAATATTTTCTTTTGGAGCAATGGTGGGATCTTACTGCAAAGTTCCCTGTGATGCTCTTTTCATCCTAAGGAACAGAAACAATCCTAAGGATGGGAATACGTAAATTGAAACTTGGGTTAGGAACAGGTGATGTTCTACCCAGGTTGATTAAGGATTGATGCGTATGTAGGTGTGCTGACCGAGGACCCTTTAACTGGTCACATGCCTCGTCATGGGTAAGCCTTGCCTCGGGCAGACTAAGGCCAGAATAAGATAACACGAAATGGGCGTGGAGCGGTGGCGAGAGTAGCGTGTACCCTCCGTGGCAAGAGGCTGGACGGTGGTGTATCTGTGCTCTCGGTTTGCGTGAACCTGATCTGGTCTTAAGAACCCCGGTGGCGGGTTGACATATGCAAGGGTTAAGTGCTACATATGTCGTGTGATTGGAGATCCTCAGCTGAGTATAATCGATTCGGATCGCCGTACCTTCGCGATTATGAAGACTTGGTCACTTGTCTACAACCTAAGTCAGGATGTGAACATTATGAATAAAAAGGATGTTGCATTGATGAGATGATGAAATTAGACTAGATGCAAACAGAGTCTATTGATATATAATCTGGCGTTAAAATATTGAAAGTAAGGACTCACTTTAGTAAGCTATTTCTGCAAAAGTATAATTTGATTTTTGCTAAAGCCTCTCCTTGATCCCTATTTATCCAGCATACCCTTGAGAGTCTTTTCCTTAGTCGGGTAAGACTTGCTGAGTAATTCCATACTCAGGGTTTATCCCTTCGTTGTTTTTAGGTGAGGAAGCGACAAATTTTTGTTGCTTTTGCTCCAAGGTGGTATCAAATGAAGAAAAACAAGAGTGAAGATGCGGGAGGACGTGGTCCTCCATATAGGACTTTTTGTTTTAAAACTATCGGGAGGAGTTTTTGCCTCCCTTGATATGTGTAATAATACTACTCAGCACTCGTTTATAGCTCTGGTCTGTAATAAGTAACTTGATCTTACTTTCTAAATAAATGTAAGTTATGTAAAAGCTTCCGCATTTCTTTATCTCCGATGTTCTGTAATGTCTGCAAGACGGGTGAAACGTTCCTGGTAAGGTAAGGAAAGATACCGAGCTTGTCAAGTAGTTCAGGGGCACCTACAGGGGTGTCTGATGTCCGTTGGACAAGGACAACTGTAGGTGGGCCTAATTACTTGGGAGGTTCCGTCACAACTGGGGAGAAGAAAATGTTCTCCTCCTACGAGAAAAACCAAAATCCCCAACGAGCTACCATATTCGGGGATGGAAATCAAGGTTTGGTCAAAGGATTGGGTAAAATTGCTATATCACCTGACCATTCTATTTCCAATGTTTTTCTTGTAGATTCATTAGATTACAATTTGCTTTCTGTATCTCAATTATGCAAAATGGGCTACAACTGTCTCTTTACTGATGCAGGTGTCACTGTCTTTAGAAGAAGTGATGATTCAATAGCATTTAAGGGTGTGTTAGAGGGTCAGCTATACTTAGTAGATTTTGATAGAGCTGAACTCGACACATGCTTAATTGCTAAGACTAACATGGGTTGGCTCTGGCACCGCCGACTAGCCCATGTTGGGATGAAGAATCTTCATAAGCTTCTAAAGGGAGAGCACATTTTAGGACTAACCAATGTTCATTTTGAGAAAGACAGGGTTTGTAGCGCATGCCAAGCAGGAAAGCAATTTGGTGCCCATCATCCACACAAGAACATCATGACGACCGACAGGCCGCTTGAGCTACTCCACATGGATCTATTCGGCCCGATTGCTTACATAAGCATCGGCGGGAGTAAGTATTGTCTTGTAATAGTGGATGATTATTCTCGCTTCACTTGGGTATTCTTTTTGCAGGAAAAATCTCAAACCCAAGAGACCTTAAAGGGATTCTTGAGACGGGCTCAAAATGAGTTCGGCTTAAGGTTCAAGAAAATTAGAAGCGACAACGGGACAGAGTTCAAGAACTCACAAATTGAAGGCTTCCTTGAGCAGGAGGGGATCAAGCATGAGTTCTCTTCTCCCTACACGCCACAACAAAATGGTGTAGTGGAGAGGAAGAATAGAACTCTATTGGACATGGCAAGAACCATGCTTGATGAGTACAAGACTTCGGATGGGTTTTGGGCCGAGGCGGTTAACACCGCCTGCTACGCCATCAACCGGTTGTATCTACACCGAATCCTCAAGAAGACATCCTATGAACTCCTAACCGGTAAAAAGCCCAATATTTCATATTTTAGAGTCTTTGGTAGCAAATGCTTTATACTTGTTAAAAGAGGTAGAAAATCTAAATTTGCTCCTAAGACTATAGAAGGCTTTTTACTAGGATATGATTCAAACACAAGGGCATATAGAGTCTTTAACAAGTCCTCGTGACTAGTTGAAGTTTCTTGTGACGTTGTGTTTGATGAAACTAACGGCTCTCAAGTAGAGCAAGTTGATCTTGATGAGATAGGTATTGAAGAATCTCTGTGCATCGCTCTAAGGAACATGTCCATTGGGGATGTGTGTCCTAAGGAATCCGAAGAGCCTCCAAATGTACAAGATCAACCATCCTCCTCCACGCAAGCATCTCCACCGACTCAAAATGAGGATGAAGCTCAAGTTGATGAAGTAGAAGATCAAGCAAATGAGCCACCTCAAGATGACGGCAATGATCAAGGGGGAGATGCAAATGATCAAGACAAGGAGGATGAAGAACAAAGGCCGCCACACCCAAGAGTCCACCAAGCAATCCAACGAGATCACCCCGTTGACACCATCCTCGGCGACATACACAAGGGGGTAACCACTAGATCTCGTGTTGCACATTTTTGTGAGCATTACTCTTTTGTTTCCTCTATTGAGCCACACAGGGTAGAGGAAGCACTACAAGATTCGGATTGGGTGGTGGTGATGCAAGAGGAGCTCAACAATTTCACTAGGAATGAGGTATGGCATTTAGTTCCACGTCCTAACCAAAATGTTGTAGGAACCAAATGGGTTTTCCGTAACAAGCAAGATGAGCATGGTGTGGTGACAAGGAACAAAGCTCGACTTGTGGCCAAGGGATACTCCCAAGTCGAAGGTTTGGATTTCGGTGAAACCTATGCACCCGTAGCTAGGCTTGAGTCAATTCGAATATTATTAGCCTATGCTACTTACCATGGCTTCAAGCTTTATCAAATGGACGTGAAAAGTGCCTTCCTCAATGGACCAATCAAGGAAGAGGTCTATGTTGAGCAACCTCCCGGCTTTGAAGATAGTGAGTACCCTAACCATGTGTATAAACTATCTAAGGCGCTTTATGGGCTCAAGCAAGCCCCAAGAGCATGGTATGAATGCCTTAGAGATTTCCTTATCACTAATGGCTTCAAAGTCGGAAAGGCCGATCCTACTTTATTTACTAAAACTCTTGAAAATGACATGTTCGTATGCCAAATTTATGTTGATGATATTATATTTGGGTCTACTAACGAGTCTACATGTGAAGAATTTAGTAGGATCATGACACAAAAATTTGAGATGTCTATGATGGGGGAGTTGAAGTATTTCTTAGGATTTCAAGTAAAGCAACTCCAAGAGGGCACCTTCCTAAGCCAAACGAAGTATACTCAAGATATTCTAAGCAAGTTTGGAATGAAGGATGCCAAACCCATCAAGACACCCATGGGAACCAATGGGCATCTCGACCTCGACGAGGGAGGTAAATCCGTCGATCAAAAGGTATACCGGTCGATGATAGGTTCATTACTCTATTTATGTGCATCTCGACCGGATATTATGCTTTCCGCATGCATGTGTGCAAGATTCCAAGCCGACCCTAAGGAAGCTCACCTTACGGCCGTAAAACGAATCTTGAGATATTTGGCTTATTCTCTTAAGTTTGGGCTTTGGTATCCTAGGGGATCCACTTTTGATTTGATTGGTTATTCGGATGCCGATTGGGCGGGGTGTAAAATCAATAGAAAGAGCACATCGGGGACTTGCCAGTTCTTGGGAAGATCCTTGGTGTCTTGGGCTTCAAAGAAGCAAAATTCGGTTGCTCTTTCTACCGCCGAAGCCGAGTATATTGCCGCAGGACATTGTTGCGCGCAACTACTTTGGATGAGGCAAACCCTTAGGGACTATGGTTACAAATTAACCAAAGTTCCTCTTCTATGTGATAATGAGAGTGCAATCCGCATGGCGGATAATCCCGTTGAGCATAGCCGCACTAAGCACATAGCCATTCGGTATCACTTTTTAAGGGATCACCAACAAAAGGGAGATATCGAGATTTCTTACATTAATACTAAAGATCAATTAGCCGATATCTTTACCAAGCCACTTGATGAACAAACCTTTAACAAACTTAGGCATGAGCTAAATATTCTTGATTCTAGGAACTTCTTTTGTTAATTTGCACACATAGCTAATTTATATACCTTTGATCATGTCTTTTTCATGTGCTATGACTAATATGTTTTCAAGTGAATTTCAAACCAAGTCATAGGTATATTGAAAGGGAATTGAAGTCTTCGGCGAAGACAAAGGCTTCCACTCCGTAACTCATCCTTCGCCGTCGCTCCTCGCATCTCTCCATCTTTTGGGGGAGAATCCAAAGCAAAAGGACTCCATCTTTGGTATAATCTTCACTCATTTATTTATAACCAAAGGGGGAATGTAATTAAAGGGCTCTAATGATTCCGTTTTTGGCGATTCATGCCAAAGGGGGAGAAGTATGAGCCCAAAGCAAAAGGACCACACCACCATCAATATTTCTAAAAATTTAGTTTTTCAAAGAATGTTTTCAAATTAGTATCTCACTTGTGATATAATTTCAAATTGGTATACCCTCTTGAACACTAAGAGGAGGATTTCATTAAGGGGGAGTTTTGTTTAGTCAAAAGAAAAGCATTTGAAACAGGGGGAGAAAATTTCAAATCTTGAAAATACTTTGCAAAATCTTATTCATTTTACCTTTGACTACTTGCAAAAGAACTTTGAAAAGGATTTACAAAAAAATTTGCAAAAACAAAACATGTGGTGCAAAATCTTATGCATATCTTATAAGTAGTTATATTGGCTCAATTCCAAGCAACCTTTGCACTTACATTATGCAAACTAGTTCAATTATGCATTTCTATACTTGCTTTGGTTTGTGTTGGCATCAATCACCAAAAAGGGGGAGATTGAAAGGGAATTAGGCTTACACCTAGTTCCTAAATGAGTTTGGTGGTTGAATTGCCCAACACAAATAATTGGACTAACTAGTTTGCTCTAGTGTATAAGTTATACAGGTGCCAAAGGTTCACACTTAGCCAATAAAAAGACCAAGTTTTGGGTTCAACAAAAGAGCAAAGGGACAACCGAAGGCACCTCTGGTCTGGCGCACCGGACTGTCCGGTGCACCACCGGACAGTGTCCGGTGCACCACCGGACTCCCAGTCAAACTCGTCACCTTCGGGAAAATCCAGAGGCGCTCCGCTATAATTCACCGGATTGTCCTGTGTACACCGGACAGTGTCCGGTGCTCCAAGGAACGGCGCCTCAGGAACTCGCCTGCTTTGGGAATTTGCAATGGCTAGTCCGCTATAATTCACCGGACATGTCCGGTTTACACCGGACTGTCCGGTGTGCCATCGAAGCAACGGATACTTCAGCGCCAACGGCTACCTGCAGCGCATTGAATGCGCGCCAGCGCGCGCAGAAGTCAGGCACGCTCATGCTGGCGCACCGGACACTCTACAGTGCATGTCCGGTGCGCCACCGGACATCCAGGCGGGCCCAGAAGACAGAGCTCCAACGGTCGGAACCCAACTGCTTTGGTGACATGGCTGGTGCACCGGACATGTCCGGTGTGCACCAGACTGTCCGGTGCACCATGCGACAGACAGCCCCACCAAACGGCTAGTTTGGTGGTTGGGGCTATAAATACCTCCAACCACCCCACATTCAAGTCATCCAAGTTTTCCACTTTCCAACTACTTACAAGAGCTCTAGCATTCAATTCTAGACACACCCAAGTGATCAAATCCTCTCCAATTCCACACAAAGCGATAGTGACTAGTGAGAGAGATTTGTCGTGTTCATTTGAGCTCTTGCGCTTGGATTGCTTCTCTTCTTTCTTTCATTCTTTCTTGTGATCAAAGCTCACTTGTAACCGAGGCAAGAGACACCAATTGTGTGGTGGTCCTTGTAGGAACTTTATGTTCCAAGTGATTGAGAAGAGAAAGCTCACTCGGTCCGAGGGACCGTTTGAGAGAGGGAAAGGGTTGAAAGAGACCCGGTCTTAGTGACCACCTCAACGGGGAGTAGGTTTGCAAGAACTGAACCTCGGTAAAACAAATCCTTGTGTCTCACCTCTTATTTGCTTGCGATTTGTTTTGCACCCTCTCTCGCGAACTTGATTATATTTCTAACGCTAACCCGGCTTGTAGTTGTGATTATTTTTGAGAATTTCAGTTTCGCCCTATTCACCCCCCCTCTAGGCGACTTTCAAACCCCAACCACCAAAATGTGGCCGTTGGAAGGCTGCTGTCGCATGGCGCACCGGACAGTCCGGTGCACCAGCCACGTCAGCCGGCCGTTGGGTTCTGACCGTTGGAGCTCTGACAGGTGGGGCCTCTGGGCTGTCCGGTGGTGCACCGGACAGGTCCTGTAGACTGTATGGTGCGCCTTCTGTGTGTGCTCTGTCCTCTGCGCGCGCAGGCGCGCATTAAATGCGTTGCAGTCGACTGTTGCGCGCGAAGTAGTCGTTGCTCCGCTGGCACACCGGACAGTCCGGTGAATTATAGCGGAGCACCCTCATTTTCCCGAAGGTGGCAAGTTCAGCTTCGAGTTCCCTGGTGCACCGGACAGTCCGGTGCGCCAGACCAGGGTGCCTTTGGGTTGTCTTTTGCTCTCTTTGTTTGAACCCTTTCTTGGTCTTTTTATTGGCTTATTGTGAACCTTTGGCACCTGTAAAACTTATAGACTAAACCAAACTAGTTAGTCGAAATATTTGTGTTGGGCAATTCAACCACCAAAATTAATTAGGAAATTGGTGTAAGCCTAATTCCCTTTCAACCAGTGACTCTCTCAATCAAGGACTTTGCAACCCAAATTTGTCTAGGTCTACTCTTGTTTGGTGGACCTAGGAATGTAACTTTGACCTTTCCATTTGCAACTTTTCTTAGAACATAATGAGCATTGAAAGCAAATGGTCTTGAGTGCTTAGGCAAGGGAGTTGGTGGTTTGGCTTTGCAGTTGTGGCAAAATGACCTTCATTTCCACACTCAAAGCATTTGGTAGGCTTGTGAGTCTGCTTTGGCTTATATTGAGTAGTAGCTTTATTTTGCACAAAAGCATTGTATCCAATACCACTCTTGTTGTTTTTCATGACAGTGTTCATAAGCAACTCATTTTGGAGGTATTGGCCCTTGTTGAACTTTTGCACACTTGTTGCAAGATGTTCATTTTCACTCTTAAGTTTCTTGACCTCATTTTTAAGCCTTTCATTATCCACTGCCAACTCATTGTTGAAATTATTGTTCTCAATAGCAACCTTTCCTCTAGTAGTTGCATCAGTCAAGTATCTCTTCAATTTTTGGTTGTCTAAAGTCAAGACTTCAACTTTTTCAGTCCATTCAGCATGTAGACTAGTTTGCTCTCCTTGACTCAAGTCATCACATGAGGTTGCTACATCAATCTTAACAACAGGGTTAATAGCCTCATGTGTTTTGCAAGATAAAAGTTCATTTTCAACAAGAAGATTATCATGATTAAATTTAATCTGAGTATAGTCTTCCTTGATTTTTACTAGTTGATAGTCGCCTAGAGGGGGGGTGAATAGGGCGAAACTGAAATTTACAAATATAAACACAACTACAAGCCGGGTTAGCGTTAGTAATAAAGAAACGAGTTCACGAGAGAGGGTGTAAAACAAATCGCAAGCAAATAAAGAGTGTGACACGCGGATTTGTTTTACCGAGGTTCGGTTCTCGCAAACCTACTCCCCGTTGAGGAGGCCACAAAGGCCGGGTCTCTTTCAACCCTTCCCTCTCTCAAACGGTCCTTCCGACCGAGTGAGCTTCTCTTCTCAAATCAAAGCCGGGAACAAAACTTCCTGCAAGGGCCACCACACAATTGGTGCCTCTTGCTTGATTACAATGGAGTTTTGATCTCTAGAACAAGTGAGAAAGAAAAGAAGCAATCCAAGCGCAAGAGCTCGAAAGAACACAAGCAAATCACTCTCTCTAGTCACTATGGCGTTGTGTGGAATTTGGAGAGGATTTGATCTCTTTGGTGTGTCTAGAATTGAATGCTAGAGCTCTTGTAGTAGTTGGGAAGTGGAAAACTTGGATGCAATGAATGGTGGGGTGGTTGGGGTATTTATAGCCCTAACCACCAAAAGTGGCCGTTGGGAGGCTGTCTGTTCGATGGCGCACCGGACAGTCCGGTGCACACCGGACATGTCCGGTGCCCCAGCCACGTCACCAGTTCCGTTGGATTCTGACCGTTGAAGCTTCTGACTTGTGGGCCCGCCTAGATGTCCGGTGCACACCGGACATCTACTGTTCCTTGTCCGGTGCACCAGTATGGGCGCGCCTGCCTTCTGCGCGCGCAGAGCGCGCATTAAATGCGTCGCAGGTAGCCGTTGGCGCCGAATAGCCGTTGCTCCGGAGTTGCACCGGACAGTCCGGTGCACACCGGACATGTCCGGTGAATTATAGCGGACTAGCCGTTGGCAATTCCCGAAGCTGGCGAGTTCCTGAGGCTGCTCCTCCTTGGCGCACCGGACACTGTCCGGTGTACACCGGACAGTCCGGTGAATTATAGCGCGAGTGCCTCTGGAAATTCCCGAAGGTGGTGAGTTTGCGTTGGAGTCCTCTGGTGCACCGGACATGTCCGGTGGTGCACCGGACAGTCCGGTGCGCTAGACCAGAGGTGCCTTCGGTTGGCCCTTTGCTCCTTTGTTGAATCCAAAACTTGATCTTTTTATTGGCTGAGAGTGAACCTTTTACACCTGTATAATTCTATACACTTGGGCAAACTAGTTAGTCCAAATATTTGTGTTGGGCAATTCAACCACCAAAATTAATTAGGGGCTAGGTGTAAGCCTAATTCCCTTTCAATCTCCCCCTTTTTGGTGATTGATGCCAACACAAACCAAAGCAAATATAGAAGTGCATAATTGAACTAGTTTGCATAATGTAAGTGTAAAGATTGCTTGGAATTTAGCCAATATAAATACTTACAGGATATGCATGGATTGTTTCTTACTTATAACATTTTGGACCACGCTTACACCATAGTTTTGTTTTTGCAAATTCTTTTTGTAAACCTTTTTCAAAGTTCTTTTGCAAATGGTCAAAGGTAAATGAATAAGATTTTGCAAAGCACTTTCAAGATTTGAAATTTTCTCCCCCTGATTCAAATGCTTCTCCTTTGACTAAACAAAACTCCCCCTAAATGAGATCCTCCTCTTAGTGTTCAAGAGGGTTTTGATATATCATTTTGAAATACTACTTTCTCCCTCTTTTGAACACAATAGGATACCAATTGAAAATATTCAACACTAAGTTTTTGAAATTGGTGGTGGTGCGGTCCATTTGCTTTGGGCTCATTTCTCCCCCTTTGGCATGAATCGCCAAAAACGGAATCATTAGAGCCCTCTGAAGTGCTATCTTCCCCTTTGGTCATAAATAAATGAGTTGAGATTATACCAAAGACGAAGTCCGGTCCTTTTGCTTTGGGCTCTTACTCTCTCCCCCAAAGACGAAGTCCTTTTCTCCAAGAATGGAGAGTGACTTGGAGCATCGCGAAGAATGAGTTACGGAGTGGAAGCCTTTTGTCTTCGCCGAAGACTCCAATTCCCTTTCAATATATCTATGACTTGGTTTGAAATAGACTTGAAAACACATTAGTCATGGCATATAGAAGAGATATGATCAAAGGTATATAAATGAGCTATGTGTGCAATCTAGCAAAAGAAATTGCGTGAATCAAGAATATTGAGCTCATGCCTAAGTTTGGTAAAAGTTTGTTCATCAAGAGGCTTGGTAAAGATATCGGCTAATTGATCTTTAGTGTTAATATATGAAATCTCGATATCTCCCTTTTGTTGGTGATCCCTTAAAAAGTGATACTGAATGGCTATGTGCTTAGTGCGGCTATGCTCGACAGGATTGTCGGCCATTTTAATTGCACTCTCATTATCACATAGCAAAGGGACTTTGGTTAATTTGTAACCTTAGTCCCGCAGGGTTTGCCTCATCCAAAGTAATTGCGCGCAACAGTGGCCTGCGGCAATGTACTCGGCTTCGGCGGTGGAAAGAGCAACCGAATTTTGCTTCTTTGAAGCCCAAGACACCAAGGATCTTCCCAAGAACTGGCAAGTCCCCGATGTGCTCTTTCTATTGATTTTGCACCCCGCCCAATCGGCATCCGAATAACCAATCAAATCAAATGTGGATCCCCGAGGGTACCAAAGCCCAAACTTAGGAGTATAAGCCAAATATCTCAAGATTCGTTTTACGGCCGTAAGGTGGGATTCCTTAGGGTCGGATTGGAATCTTGCACACATGCAAACGGAAAGCATAATATCCGGTCGAGATGCACATAAATAGAGTAAAGAACCTATCATCGACCGGTATACCTTTTGATCCACGGACTTACCTCCCGTGTCGAGGTCGAGATGCCCATTAGTTCCCATGGGTGTCTTGATGGGTTTGGCATCCTTCATCCCAAACTTAGCAAGAATGTCTTGAGTGTACTTGGTTTGGCTAATGAAGGTGCCCTCTTGGAGTTGCTTCACTTGAAATCCTAAGAAGTACTTCAACTCCCCCATCATCGACATCTCGAACTTTTGTGTCATGATCCTACTAAACTCTTCACATGTAGACTCGTTAGTAGACCCAAATATAATATCATCAACATAAATTTGGCATACAAACAAGTCATTTTCAAGGGTTTTAGTAAAGAGAGTAGGATCGGCCTTTCCGACTTTGAAGCCATTAGCGATAAGGAAATCTCTAAGGCATTCATACCATGCTCTTGGGGCTTGCTTGAGCCCATAAAGCGCCTTAGAGAGCTTATAGACATGGTTAGGGTACTCACTGTCTTCAAAGCCGGGAGGTTGCTCAACATAGACCTCTTCCTTGATTGGTCCGTTGAGGAAGGCACTTTTCACGTCCATTTGGTAAAGCTTAAAGCCATGGTAAGTAGCATAGGCCAATAATATACGAATTGACTCAAGCCTAGCTACGGGTGCATAGGTTTCACCAAAATCCAAACCTTCGACTTGGGAGTATCCCTTGGCCACAAGTCGAGCTTTGTTCCTTGTCACCACACCATGCTCATCTTGCTTGTTGCGGAAGACCCATTTGGTTCCTACAACATTTTGGTTAGGACGTGGAACTAAATGCCATACCTCATTCCTAATAAAGTTGTTGAGCTCCTCTTGCATCGCCACCACCTAATCCGAATCTTGAAGCGCTTCCTCTACCCTGTGTGGCTCAATAGAGGAAACAAACGAGTAATGTTCACAAAAATGTGCAACCCGAGATCTAGTAGTTACCCCCTTATGAATATCGCCGAGGATGGTGTCGACGGGGTGATCTCGTTGGATTGCTTGGTGGACTCTTGGGTGTGGCGGCCTTTGTTCTTGCTCATCCTCCTTTTCTTGAACATTTGCATCTCCCCCTTGATCTATGCCGTCATCTTGAGGTGGCTCATTTGATTGATCTTCTTCTTTATCAACTTGAGCCTCATCCTCATTTTGAGTTGGTGGAGATGCTTGCATGGAGGAGGATGGTTGATCTTGTGCATTTGGAGGCTCTTCGGATTCCTTAGGACACACATCCCCAATGGACATGTTCCTTAGCGCGATGCACGGAGCCTCTTCATCACCTATATCATCAAGATCAACTTGCTCTACTTGAGAGCCGTTAGTTTCATCAAACACAACGTCACATGAGACTTCAACTAGTCCAGTGGACTTGTTAAAGACCCTATATGCCCTTGTGTTTGAGTCATAACCAAGTAAAAAGCCTTCTACAGTCTTAGGAGCAAATTTAGATTTTCTACCTCTTTTAACAAGAATAAAGCATTTGCTACCAAAGACTCTAAAATATGAAATGTTGGGCTTTTTACCGGTTAGGAGTTCATAGGATGTCTTCTTGAGGATTCGGTGAAGATATAACCGGTTGATGGCGTAGCAAGCGGTGTTGACCGCCTCGGCCCAAAACCGATCCGATGTCTTGTACTCATCAAGCATGGTCCTTGCCATGTCCAATAGAGTTCGATTCTTCCTTTCCACTACACCATTTTGTTGTGGCGTGTAGGGAGAAGAGAACTCATGCTTGATGCCCTCCTCCTCAAGGAAGCCTTCAGTTTGTGAGTTTTTGAACTCCGTCCCGTTGTCGCTTCTAATTTTCTTGATCCTTAAGCCGAACTCGAGCCCGTCTCAAGAATCCCTTTAAGGTCTCTTGGGTTTGAGATTTTTCCTGCAAAAAGAGTACCCAAGTGAAGCAAGAATAATCATCCACTATTACAAGACAATACTTACTCCCGCCGATGCTTATGTAAGCAATCGGGCCGAATAGATCCATGTGGAGTAGCTCAAGTGGCCTGTCGGTCGTCATGATGTTCTTATGTGGATGATGGGCACCAACTTGCTTTCCTGCCTGGCATGCGCTACAAATCCTGTCTTTCTCAAAATGAACATTTGTTAGTCCTAAAATGTGTTCTCCCTTTAGAAGCTTGTGAAGATTCTTCATCCCAACATGTGCTAGTCGGCGATGCCAGAGCCAGCCCATGTTAGTCTTAGCAATTAAGCAAGTGTCGAGTTCAGCTCTATCAAAATCTACCAAGTATAGCTGACCCTCTAACACTCCCTTAAATGCTATTGAATCATCACTTCTTCTAAAGACAGTGACACCTATATCAGTAAAGAGACAGTTGTAGCCCATTTGACATAATTGAGAAACGGAAAGCAAATTGTAATCTAATGAATCTACAAGAAAAACATTGGAAATAGAATGGTCAGGAGATATAGCAATTTTACCCAATCCTTTGACCAAACCTTGATTTCCATCCTCGAATGTGATAGCTCGTTGGGGATCTTGGTTTTTCTCATAGGAGGAGAACATTTTCTTCTCCCCTGTCATGTGGTTTGTGCACCCGCTGTCGATGATCCAACTTGAGCCCCTGGATGCATAAACCTACAAAACAAGTTTAGTTCTTGATTTTAGGTACCCAAATGGTTTTGGGTCCTTTGGCATTAGACACAAGAACTTTGGGTACCCAAACACAAGTCCTTGACCCCTTGTGCTTGCCCCCAACATATTTGGCAACTACTTTGCCGGATTTGTTAGTCAACACATAAGATGCATCAAAAGTTTTAAATAAAATGTCATGTTCATTTGATGCATTAGGAGTTTTCTTCTTAGGCAACTTAGCACGGGTTGGTTGCCTAGAGCTAGATGTCTCACCCTTATACATAAAAGCATGATTTGGGCCAGAGTGAGACTTCCTAGAGTGAATTCTCCTAATCTTGCTCTCGGGATAACCAGCAGGGTACAAAATGTAACCTTCGTTATCCTGAGGCATGGGAGCCTTGCCCTTTACAAAATTAGACAATCTTTTAGGAGTGGCACTAAGTTTGACATTGTCTCCCCTTTGGAAGCCAATGCCATCCTTGATGCCAGGGCGTCTCCCATTATAGAGCATACTTCTAGCAAATTTAAATTTTTCATTTTCTAAGTTATGCTCGGCAATTTTAGCATCTAATTTTGCTATATGATCATTTTGTTGTTTAATTAAAGACATGTGATCATGAATAGCATTAATATCAACATCTCTACATCTAGTACAAATGGAAACATGCTCAATGGTAGATGTAGAGGGTTTGCAAGAATTAAGTTCAACAATCTTAGCATGAAGAATATCATTTTTATCTCTAAGATCGGAAATTGTAGCTTTGCAAACATCAAAATTTTTAGCCTTAGCAATCAAATTCTCATTTTCTAATCTAAGACTAGCAAGAGAAGTGTTCAATTCTTCAATCCTAGCAAGCAAATCATCATTATTATCTCTAGGGTTGAGAATTGAAACATTGCAAACATGAGTATCAACCTTAGCTAACAAATTAGCATTTTCATTTCTAAGGTTGTCAATCATCTCACGGTAAGTGCTTAGCTCACTAGATAGTTTTTGACATTTTTCTACTTATAGAGCATAAGCATTTTTAACCTTAATATGCTTTTTATTTTCCTTGATTAGGAAGTCCTCTTGGGTGTCCAAGAGATCATCCTTTTCATGGATGGCACTAATCAATTCATTAAGTTTTTCTTTTTGTTGCATGTTGAGGTTGGCAAAAAGGTTACGCAAATTATCTTCCTCATCACTAGCATTATCATCACTAGAGGATTCATATCTAGTGGAGGATTTAGATTTTACCTTCTTTTTGCCGTCCTTTGCCATGAAGCATTTGTGGCCGACGTTGGGGAAGAGGAGTCCCTTGGTGATGGCGATGTTGGCGGCGTCCTCGTCGTCGGAGGAGTCGCTAGAGCTTTCGTCGGAGTCCCACTCCCGACATACATGGGCATCGCCGCCCTTCTTCTTGTAGTACCTTTTCTTCTCTTTTCTTCTCCCCTTCTTGTCGTCGCCTCGGTCACTGTCACTAGATATGGGACATTTAGCAATAAAATGACCGGGCTTACCACATTTGTAGCAAACCTTCTTGGAGCGGGACTTGTAGTCTTTCCCTCTCCTTTGCTTGAGGATTTGGCGAAAGCTCTTGATGACGAGCGCCATTTCCTCATTGTCGAGCTTGGAGGCGTCGATTGGTTGCCGACTTGGTGTGGACTCCTCCTTCTTTTCCTCCGTCGCCTTGAATGCGACGGGTTGAGCTTCGGATGTGGATGGATCATCAAGCTCGTTGATCTTCCTCGAGCCTTCGATCATGCACTCAAAACTTACAAAATTCCCGATAACTTCCTCGGGGGACATTTTAGTATATCTAGGATTACCACGAATTAATTGAACTTGAGTAGGGTTAAGGAAAATAAGTGATCTTAGAATGACCTTAACCACCTCGTGGTCGTCCCACTTTATGCTCCCGAGGTTGCGCACTTGGTTTACCAAAGTCTTGAGCCGGTTGTACATGTGTTGTGGCTCTTCTCCTTTGCGAAGCCGGAACCGACCGAGCTCCCCCTCGATCGTTTCCCGCTTGGTGATCTTTGTGAGCTCATCTCCTTCGTGCGCGGTTTTGAGTACATCCCAAACCTCTTTGGCGCTCTTCAACCCTTGCACTTTGTTATACTCCTCTCTACTTAGAGAAGCGAGGAGTATTGTTGTCGCTTGAGAGTTGAAGTGCTCGATTTGGGCCACCTCATCCTCATCATAATCCTTATCCCCTACAGACGGTACCTGTGCACCAAACTCAACAACATCCCATATACTTTTGTGGAGTGAGGTTAGATGAAATCGCATTAAATCACTCCACCTAGCATAATCTTCACCATCAAAAGTTGGTGGTTTGCCTAATGGGACGGAAAGCAAAGGTGCATGTTTAGAAATGCGAGGGTAGTGTAGGGGGATCTTACTAAACTTCTTACGCCCTTGGCGTTTAGAAGTTACGGAGGGTGCATCGGAGCCGGAGGTCGATGTTGATGAAGTGTCGGTCTCGTAGTAGACCACTTTCCTCATCCTCTTTGGCTTGTCCTCACTCCGATGCGGCTTGTGGGAAGAAGATTTTTCCTTCTTCTCTTTGTGGTGAGAAGAAGATTTCTTCTCCTTCCCTTTGTTGGAGGAGTTCTTCTTCTTCTCCCTCCTTTTGGTGCAGGACTCTTCCGATGAAGTGCTCCCGTGGCTTGTAGTGGGCTTTTCGCCGGTCTCCATCTCCTTCTTGGCGTGATCTCCCGACATCACTTCGAGCGGTTAGGCTCTAATGAAGCACCGGGCTCTGATACCAATTGATAGTCGCCTAGAGGGGGGTGAATAGGGCGAAACTGAAATTTACAAATATAAACACAACTACAAGCCGGGTTAGCGTTAGTAATAAAGAAACGAGTCCGCGAGAGAGGGTGTAAAACAAATCGCAAGCAAATAAAGAGTGTGACACGCGGATTTGTTTTACCGAGGTTCGGTTCTCGCAAACCTACTCCCCATTGAGGAGGCCACAAAGGCCGGGTCTCTTTCAACCCTTCCCTCTCTCAAACGGTCCTTCCGACCGAGTGAGCTTCTCTTCTCAAATCAAAGCCGGGAACAAAACTTCCCGCAAGGGCCACCACACAATTGGTGCCTCTTGCCTTGATTACAATGGAGTTTTGATCTCTAGAACAAGTGAGAAAGAAAAGAAGCAATCCAAGCGCAAGAGCTCGAAAGAACACAAGCAAATCACTCTCTCTAGTCACTATGGTGTTGTGTGGAATTTGGAGAGGATTTGATCTCTTTGGTGTGTCTAGAATTGAATGCTAGAGCTCTTGTAGTAGTTGGGAAGTGGAAAACTTGGATGCAATGAATGGTGGGGTGGTTGGGGTATTTATAGCCCCAACCACCAAAAGTGGCTGTTGGGAGGCTGTCTGTTCGATGGCGCACCGGACAGTCCGGTGCACACCGGACATGTCCGGTGCCCCAGCCACGTCACCAGTTCCGTTGGATTCTGACCGTTGAAGCTTCTGACTTGTGGGCCCGCCTGGATGTCCGGTGCACACCGGACATCTACTGTTCCTTGTCCGGTGCACCAGTATGGGCGCGCCTGCCTTCTGCGCGTGCAGAGCGCGCATTAAATGCGTCGCAGGTAGCCGTTGGCGCCGAATAGTCGTTGCTCCGGAGTTGCACCGGACAGTCCGGTGCACACCGGACATGTCCGGTGAATTATAGCGGACTAGCCGTTGGCAATTCCCGAAGCTGGCGAGTTCCTGAGGCTGCTCCTCCTTGGCACACCGGACACTGTCCGGTGTACACCGGACAGTCCGGTGAATTATAGCGCGAGTGCCTCTGGAAATTCCCGAAGGTGGTGAGTTTGCGTTGGAGTCCTCTGGTGCACCGGACATGTCCGGTGGTGCACCGGACACTGTCCGGTGGTGCACCGGACAGTCCGGTGCGCCAGACCAGAGGTGCCTTCGGTTGGCCCTTTGCTCCTTTGTTGAATCCAAAACTTGATCTTTTTATTGGCTGAGAGTGAACCTTTTACACCTGTATAATTCTATACACTTGGGCAAACTAGTTAGTCCAAATATTTGTGTTGGGCAATTCAACCACCAAAATTAATTAGGGGCTAGGTGTAAGCCTAATTCCCTTTCACTAGTCTATCTTGCAGCTCCCTATTAGCTTCATTTAACTTGTCACATTTATCCTTAGCATCTTTTAGGGAGGTTGTGAGCTCATTTACAGTTGATGACATAGTTTTGTTCTCTTCTTTCATTTCATCACTAGCTTTCATAACTATGTCATATTTGGCATTTAAAGATTCATTTTCATTTTTCAACCTATCACATTTAGCTTTTGACTTCCTAATGATTTGAGTATATTCTTTAAGCAAGTCAGCTAGCTCATCATATGAAGGTGAAGCAAATTCCTCATCACTATCACTATCACTATCATCAGTAACATCAATATCATTTGTACCTTCCGTTCACCTCTAGCCATGAGGCATAGGTGAGAAGTCGATGATGGCGATGGTGGTGGTGAAGAGAAGTCCCTGGCGATGGCGGCAACTTTTTCATCATTCTCTTCTTCACTCGAAGAAGATCCACTTGATGACTCAATGTCAGTGAGCCAGTCACCAACAATATATGCCTTTCCATTTTTCTTTTTGTGGAACCTCTTTTGCTTTCCATCCTTCCTCTTAAAGAATCTCTTTTCCTTCTTCTCATCATCGCTGTCATCTTCTTTCTTGCCCTTGAACTTGTTCTTCTTGGGCTTGTTACATTGATGAGCAAGATGACCGAGCTCTCCACAGTTGTAGCAATCCATCTCAGAAATGGGCTTTCTTTTGTTGGAAAAGAATTTCTTCTTTCTTGAATCAAATTTGATGCCTTCTCTGTTGAGCTTCTTCAACATCTTGGTGGTCTTCCTTACCATCAAGGCAATGTTAGCATCAAGGTCATCATCACTTGAGGATTCTTCCTCAACTTGTATTTTAGCTTTACCTTTTCTTTCTTGATTTGCTTTGAGAGCCAAATCCTTTCTCTTGGAAGATGACTCATCTTTGTCGTTGATGTGCATGTACATCTCATGAGCATTGATCTTTCCCAATATCTGTGTAGGTGTGGTAACTGAAAGATCCATTTGATGTAGCACAGTGACAATGTGTCCATATTTGTCTATTGGGAGGACACTGAGAATCTTCCTCACAACATCCGGTTGTGAGATTTGAGTAAGCCCCAATCCATTTACTTCCTCTACAAGAATATTGAGACGTGAGTACACAGCATTGGCATTTTCATTAGCAAGCATTTCAAAAGAATTTAACTTTCTCATAGAAATGTGATATCTCTCCTCACGCTCACTTCTAGTTCCTTCATGTAGAGCACAAATATCCATCCATAAATCATGAGCATTTTTATGATTTCTTACTCTATTGAACACATCTTTGCAAAGGCCTCTAAATAGGGTGTTTTTGGCCTTGGCATTCCATTTTTCATAATTAAACTCATCACCTACAAGATTTGTGCGATCTCTAGGTTCGGGGAATCCTTGTGTGGCGGCTTTATAGACACCAATGTTTATAGCCTCTAAATATGCTTCTATACGAATTTTCCAATAAGGAAAATCGTCACCATCAAAAACGGGAAGAGGTCCATCCCCACCGGACATCGTAACTCTTAGCGGTTAAGCTAATCTAAGAGCAACAAGGCTTTGATACCAATTGAAAGGATCATGATGCCCAAGAGGGGGGTGAATTGGGCTTTTCTAAAAATCAACACTAATTAAAACCTAAGCAAGAGCTAAGGAAGAGCCCAACTTCACCCCAACAACTAGCACTAAGATAATAATTCTAGAAATACAACAATGCTAAGACAATACTTCAAATACTTGCTAAACAAACACACAATATAAAGTGCTTGAATTAAGTGCGGAATGTAAAGCAAGGTTTAGAAGACTCCTCCAATTTTTCCCGAGGTATCAAAGAGTCGGCACTCTCCACTAGTCCTCGTTGGAGCACCCGCGCAAGGGTATCGCTCCCCCTTGGTCCTCGCAAGAACCAAGTGCTCACTACGAGATGATCCTTTGCCACTCCGGCGCGGTGGATCCCTCGAGACCGCTTACAAACTTGAGTCGGTCACCAACAAGATCTTCACGGTGATCACCGAGCTCCCAACGCCACCAAGCCGTCTAGGTGATGCCGATCACCAAGAGTAACAAGCCGTAGACTTTCGCTTGACCAAGAGAAGCCTAATGCAAGTGATGTGTGCTCTAGGTGGCTCTCGCTAGCGCTAATGAGGAACAAATGCGGGATTAAGATTCTCTAATCTCCTCACTAGGCTTTTGGTGCTTGCAATGCTTTAGCAATGTGCTGGAATTAATGTGGGCTGCAAGACTTTGAATATGGTGGGTGGAGGGGTATAAATAGCCCTCACCCACCAACTAGCCGTTACAGGCACTTTACTGCGCACGGGCGCACCGGACAGTCCGGTGCGCCACCGGTGCGCCAACGGTGTGCCAACGATCGTTTCCAACGTCTAGTTCTGACAGGTAGCCGTTGGACTGATGGCACACCGGACAGTGAACAGTCACTTTCCGGTGCACACCGGACAGTCCGATGCACTGTCCGGTGCGCCACTATAATTCACTTCTGAAACAGGCACGCTCGGGTTTTCCTGCTCGGGGAGGCCTTCCCCTGAGCCAGCCTGGCCCACCTGGCAGAGGGCGCACCGGACAGTCCAGTGCCCCAAGGCCAGAAACCCTATCTCTTGTTTTTCAGCTGATTTTCAAATCGGTTTTCGTTCTAACTTGTGAGTGAGTTCTAGAGTGACACCTAGCACTGTATGTGAGTGTGATTGTGCACCAACACTACACTAAAACTCTCTTGGTCAAACTAGTCATCGACAACCCCTCTAATATAGTACGGCTAAAAAAGAATAAAAGACCTAACTTAGTCCTTCACCTTTTATTTCGTCGTTTTAGCCGTCGCTTCGAGTTCTTATCTCTGGGATTGTTTTCACCGTTGTAGTACTTCTACCTGTAATGCGACCTAACTTACCATTTGTCTCTGCAAAACACACGTTAGTCACATATAACACTACGTTGTCATTAATCACTAAAACCAGCCAGAGGCCTAGATGCTTTCAGGCGGTTTATCATGGCTCATGTGGCGTAACCGTCTATTAGATCTATTGTTAGACGACAAGCGAAAAAAGAAACAGATCTACACACTTCGTATGTCACGCACAATGCACGAAAATAACTGAAAATAGGAATCAAGAAATGAGCTAAGGCTTGATTTGGTGATCCGGGATCCCGGGAGGATCGGAGGGGATTGAGGGGGAAATTAGTTCATTTCCTCCTCAATCCCCTCCAATCCTTTCGGGATCCCCTTGTCACCAAATCAACACTAAGGGCTTGTTCGGTTAGCTCTCAATCCATGTGGATTGAGTGGGATTGGATGGGTTTGAATCCTAAACAAGTCAAACATCTTCTCATTTTTTTCCAATCACATCCAATCCATGTGTTTTTGGGAATAACCGAACAAGCCCTAACGTGTTTTTTGTGTTTTTTTCTAAAAAAATCCAAATAACAGTTTATATGTCCATTTAGGGTCTTAGGGATGGAGGGGCGTGCTTCGTGTACGGTACAATAATTGTGATAAGATGTGAGTATATTAGATCTGCTTTAGGTAGGAGTCTATTGTCCATGCAGGAAGGTATATAGCACCATAAAAACGCTTTTGCGGAGTCTTCAGCTCTGAGGACTTCACTTTCTTAGTAGCTAAATCTCTCCTTATACTCACTGCCTCACTGGATCAAACATCACCTGAGCAATGTAATTTTTATCCACACTTGCATTTAATCATTAACTGTAATAGGACATAGAATATTACGCTTAGAGGAACCAGATCTCTATAAATCCTACATATGCATATATGGTCTGATCGTCTAGCAATATGTGGTCTACAACCGTCTCTTTTTATTTTTAGAGCATTTCCAACAATGCCTTAAATTGTTGCCTCAAATTGTATTTTAGGATTTTACACAGCAAAAGCTACTCCAACAGTGCCTCATTTTATAAAATTGGGTCCAAAAATTATAGAACACTCTCTCAAGTGCCTCAAATATACTACACCGTAGTAGGCTGCTCTCTCTCTCTATATATATATATATATATATATATATATATATATATATATATATATATATATGAGGGTTTATTGTTGAATCGTAATATTTTCTTTGCCCTAAATTCAATAAAATTTACTCATTTTCAAATCAAATGACATTTTTATAGGTCATGTTGTTGGAGATGCTCTTATCCGATACCTTTGGTATCGCAACACGACGATAGTAAGCTTTCTACATTCATAAAAAAGCAATTCTCGCTTTAATTTATGAGAACTCAAATATATTAATGTTTGACTAAAAAATATGTAAAAGTACTAATATTTACTACAAAATACTAATTTCTATATATAAGAACCGGGAGTAAAGGTCGCACACGGTGTACACATAAAAGTCTATAAACATAATTGTGACTAAAATTAAGCTAGTTCGAGTTGCATAGATTTTGTAGGAAGTAAGTTTTTCTTTTCTTTTGTGGCATCAATTGCTAGTTAATTTGCATGGGCATCATCATAGTATATAAGATCATTTGTCACGATTAGAGATATAAGACCGTGTCGAGTAATTCACCTATATAGTCACCTAAAACACTGTTTTGCACTGCTTTACATTGTAGATTGCACTGTCCGCAAAGTAAAATTTGAATATGGGTATAGAGATGAATAAGCTATTGGAGATAACCAAGTGTGTCCGTCCGCAAATTCTATCACTCTATAGCTAAGCAACTAAGGTCCTTGTTTGAAACCTCTGGAACTAATAGTTAGCTTCTAAAATTAGTGGTAGATGTTTCAAACATCCTCAATTAATACTCTAACTAGTTGTTAAATAAATGACAGCTAACAATTAATTCATTAGCTAGCTCAACCTACCTAATAATTTACCAATAAATTGTTAGCCGACTAACTATTAGCTTTAGAGATTTTAAACAAAGACTAAAGTTGGTCATTTTAGTAACAACTCCGTCAACAATACATTTAAGAAGATAATTTTAGTGCCTTAATCTCCTATAATTCAATTGCTCTCAAACTAGCCTTAAAGCTGAGGGAATCAAGTAGAGTTGGATGGTCGAGGACGATGTGCCTCTTCCAAAATTCGCCGGAAACTATGACATCCAATTTCTTCTCAGCCCAACAAAATCTTTCGGCCCATGTTATTTCTTTCTTCATCGCCATTGCCCGGGAACCGTGAGGACCCTATCCCGAGTTACCGCCTATCTGACATGGTTCCTCTGCTTTATTGAAATTTGAAATTTCAGCTCCTAGCGAATCACCTCGAGTCCTGCCTGCCTAACTGAGCAGCAAATGCTGGGTGGCAGCAAACGTTAATGGATTAGGTTCTGCAGCATCCTTCGGTCCACATGAATGCTTCATAAGAAAACCCAAGGAGGCTTTCTTTTCTCTTCAATTTCATTAGCATGTTTGGATGTAGATATTGAAGCAAAGAATTAAAAATTTAAATTTATTATTTGTTTACACGTGGCATTGAGATTTAGAATTATTTAGAGACTCAATTCCCTAGAATTGATCTATAACTTGAAACTCAAACTCCCAATACGGAGCATCACTCCTCAGTGTTGGATGAAATTAGACCATATAATTCTAAACTCCACAAAATAGAATTAAAATTACAGATCATTTCAATACCATGGCTGGTTTTGTAGCTGAACCCAATTCAATTCCACGCCCTCCAATATCGACATCCAAACAGAGCACAAGACCTTATTTGTTTACACGTGGATTGAAGGGAGGGTTTGAGGAGACTAAATCTCTTTATATTCAATTTTAAGGCTTTAATCCCCGTCGATTCCTTCCTAACCGAACAAACCCTAAGGCCCTCTTCGTTTTGTGCTAATCCATAGGGATTGAGAGGGATTAAAACCCTACAAATCAAAATCCTCTCCAATCTCTTCCAATCTCCCTCAATCCCTATGGTTTTAGGATCAGACGAACATGGCCTAAAGATTAAGACATCTGCGATGCACGACACAATCAATTAAAGTTTGAACATTATCGCCAAGTCATTTTGTTCTCGAAAAAAAATGATCCATAGGTCGGTCATAACAAAGCCAACGCCAAGAAAAATTAGACAAGTCATTTTGTTCTCGAAAAAAAAATGATCCATAGGTCGGTCATAACAAAGCCAACGCCAAGAAAAATTAGACGTATGTGTTATCAGATGATGATGGCACAAAAAAATCGGCGTGCCTGCTTTACGATGAAACCCCAGCATATGCCCGTATTACAGGTACCTCCTCGCGAGCGCCCTCACCTTGGTATCGAAATGAGAGGATGTGATGCGAGAGCCGGGCAGGTAAAGCGGGTTGAGGAATATCTGCATGGCAGCAAAACAAACTTACTGTATATCATTATAGAAACCAAGCAGAGAACTGTAGGTCATGTTTGTAAACTAGAATGTAGTTGATGCATGCTTCAGAGTTCGTCATGTGAAGATCCAGCACTTAGCGCTCTAGAAAGTCTCCTGGTTGTAGATTAGCAGTAATTGTCTTACCTTGATGTAAAGTTCATGGACCTCTTGAAAAAAGCTTTTTATTCCATCCTCGCTACGCGAGTCATGAAGCAGCATGAATCTGGTATGTGCCAGAGTTGCAGTTAAAGAAAATATAGCACTGCCATGACCAAACTTTGAAAACCGAACATAATGATGCACAGTCAAATGCCATTTGGAACAAGAAAAGAACTGTCATCGTCACTTTGTAAAGGATATGACCAGCAGTTACATAAACAGACACCACAAGGTCATTGAATCTATCAACTGACTTCAGGAACCTGGGGAGGAAAAGAAAATGTAAACAAACAAAAGTTTCTAGGTGAGGTAAACGGTACATAAAATGCTAGAAGAATAACTTTTGGATATGATTTCATCTTCGCCCGCAGCCCAATGCAAAACTAACTAGCTCCATGCTAGGTCCTGAACAAAACACAAAACTAATAAAATACTCACATTGCATTTGTTGTCCATGCTAGATCCTGAACAACATCTAATGCAGCATGCAGAATAAACTGATGGTGATAAGACAAATCTTCTTTCTGCCAGAGCAAGTTAACAAATGGTAAGATTAGGCATAGACCTTATTAATTCAGTATGGATATGCTGCTCAAAAAACAAAACGCAGAAAGAAAATCCCTGCCATCTAAAGTAAACTAAAACTACAATTTTACATATCTGTATACTGTGAGGCACATCACAGTTTTAATCTCAACAGAAGAAATTTTAGAGAAGTATTATCCCATTAAACATCTTAGTTCTTGCTGGGTAGGAATGGATATAAGAAGCCTGATCCAACATAAACTAACGAGTAGGGACAGATATGGAGAGCCTGATCCAACATGACTAAGTCAATCTATTGAGTATTTGCATATGAGTTTCTTTACCATATCAACAGAGTGAAATGGTGCACGTCTTGGAGAAAAGTGCAATGTTATAGATATAGTCAGATAGTTAATTGTAATCTGAACATATTATATAGGAAGTACATGAAGTTCAAGGTACATACTTTGGGTGCAGATCCAACTTCTGCCTCATAGATTGGGATGTCATTCTTACTGACAATCACAAAGCATGCTGTACTTGCCATTCCAACCAGCACCTAGAAAAAATTCCCCCGAACAACTTCAGATGTTGCAAAGAAAAGAATAATAAAGATAGTCAGGATGAAATGTCATTCAACATAAAAACCGGTTATTAGAAAATTTTAACACAGCCCAATAACTAAGGGTGAAAATGGTCGGTAACGGTCGGAAAAAACCTCTTACCGTTTTCACCCGCATAATTTTTTGTTCGGCCGGAATCGGTAAACGGGAAAGTCGGAAACGGATAACGACCGGTAAATTCCGGTATATCGAAAACGGATAAATCCGAGCAAAATAGCTCGGAATTGATCGGGAAACGGTAATTGTAATCGGAAAAGCTCACAATAAACAAATCCTAATCACACAATTGTTCATTCACAGCCACATACAAGTCTCATTCACAATTTTTTCAAGCTATCTTCCTGATCATACTTGTAGGTTTGGACAAGTGTGAGATTTGTGCCATGGTCTTTGTCTGCCTTGAGCTGTTGCTGTCCTTTCACAATAAAATCAGTAGTAAGTGTAGTAAGTATGTGCCATTTTAGATGAATCTGTACAACAAAATCAGTAGTAAGTATGTGCCATTTTAGTTGTAGTTTATCAGATCCAAACACACATAGCTAAAATTAGGTCCCCCACGCCCCTGCGCTAGAGCCAGAGCCCACCACCGCAGAGCGCAGACCGCAGCGGCTTCGATGCGTGCGAGCCGCGGTTCCTGTTGCCGCCCCTCCTGACTGGGCCGTTGCGGCAGTGGCCGTGGCGAGTTTATGGATGGCCGGCGATGGAGCGCCTGGCGGCTGGCGCCTGCAGATCGACCAGGGGAAGGAGATGACCAGAGAGACAGAGATGGATGGGGACCTGGGGGCTTGGCAGCTTGGGGCTTCGCCGAGTCGCCGTCACAGAGTCGCTGTCCACAGCCGCAGTCCGGACTCCGGAGACGCCTCGCCGTTCGCCGACTCAGCCCCTCGCAGACTCGCACAGGAAGGAACACGAACAGGCGGCGGCTGTGTCCTGTACGGCTGTACTCTGTGTCTCATGCGTGCGTGCCTTGCGTGGCCGCGTGGGCATGTGGCCAACATGGGCCCATGGGCCATGGCCGTGGGATGGGCTGATGGCTGATTGGCAGGTCCGTTGGAATGTGGATGCAATGTAACACGTGGGCCGGGAAAATACGGGAAAAATACGGGAATATACCGGAGTATCTCAAGAAATACGAAAACGGACGGTAAGTTTGTCTCACCGTTTACCGTACCGTTTCCGAAAAAACATATCCCGTTTCCGTCCCGTTTTCCGTATATCCCGATAAATCTGAAAACGGCCGGAAAAAACTGGTAAACGGTACCGGAAATTTACCGGATTTTACCGACCATTTACATCCTTACCAATATCGTAGCTCCACAAGGATGGAATTATACATTTAAAACATGTAATGACCAAATGATTATAGACCAAAGACACATAAACTAGAGTCCATCAAAGGTAGTCTTAGGGTGTGTTTGGTTTGACTTTTGGCTTTGGCTTTTGCCCCCCTAAAAGCCAAAAGCCAACCAAAGGGCTGGATCCAGGAAGCAGCTTTTTCTAAAAGCCGACTTTCTCGTAGTGCAAATCTGAAAGCACCTCTGGACCTGCTTTTAGTGGCTTTTTGGATATAACTATAAAAACATATATTGAAGAATTTTTAACGACTTTTAGTGGTTTCCACCAAACGGTTTTCAGCTTTTTAACAGCTTACAGCCTACAGCAGCTTTTTCCACAGCTCACAGCCCACAGCAACTTTTTTCACAGCCACAGCCCAACCAAACAGACCCAACACACAGAAACTATCAAACTGAAGTTCTGCACCATTAGTAGTCTTATTTGGAACTGTGAGCATACCTTCTGTCCCTCGTACCTAGACTACTGAATTATTAAGCCCTGATGACCTTGTGCTAAGGATTTTCTTTCCTTTAGCTGCAACTTTATGTTATCTCAGTTCTACAAGGTCATGGAGTTTTAGTTTGGGTGAGCCCTGTGCTGCTCTTGATCAAGAAACTTTTGTATCAAGAAGTGTGGAATACTCAGGTTTTCTTATGTTAAAAAGAAATGGTTTAGTGGGATGATATCAATTTGCAGAGATGGTAGAAATCCCTGTTTTCAAGTCGTCGACTAGTCGGCGACTAGTCGTCCAGTCGGTCCTGGGAGCTCGACTTGGGGAGCCGACTCGACTTTTCTGGCAAGTCGGGCGACTTGTCAACGACTGGAAATTCTCAGTCGACTAGTCGTCAACTTGGTCTGGCAAGTCAGCCGACTTGTGCCCTAGTTCAACCCAAAGGCCCATTACACAACATTTTTTCTTGTTTTGGGAGAAAATGCAATGGATGATCTTGATTTGGGAGATATTTAGGGTATCTACTATCTAGTATCTATCTAGCTGCAGCAGCAGCTTAGCTATCTAATGGAGCTTATTTCCTTTCAAGTTTGAACTATATTTTCTTGCTATTTGTTTTCCAATTTGAACTATATGGCTGTTATGACTTATGAGTTTATGACTTATCACTTATGTGGCTGATTTGGTTCAGTTTGAGGCTTCAAATGAGGTAAGACTTGTTGTTTATTTCAGTTTAGTTCAATTTCAGGCTTCAAATGAGGTAAAACATGCTCTTTCTTTTAAATGCTATATTGTCTATATGAAGCCATTATATAGGCAAAACAACCACTATACTGGCAAGTCGACTAGTCGAATGACTTATTGACTAGTCACCAAGTCGGTACCTTGTCGACTCTGACTCGACTTATCGACTTGAAAACCTTGGTAGAAATTGTGATATGCTTGCCAAGAGGGGCACACTCATCTATTTTATAGTTCTGCTAATCAAGTGATCTGCACTCAGAATGGAATATAAAACCTTTAACAGTACCCAAAACCTCAAATCTATGTGAGTTTGCAAATGGTGTTCGTTGCAGGAATTTTCTGGGGCTG
Organism: Zea luxurians; assembly: GCA_029449295.1. Lineage (NCBI taxonomy): Eukaryota > Viridiplantae > Streptophyta > Magnoliopsida > Poales > Poaceae > Zea > Zea luxurians. The sequence goes on along the minus strand of JAOPSE010000004.1, from coordinate 186,247,105 downwards.
ATAGACTGAGCATATGTTGTGGCATTTATGGAACTTACTAGTGATACGAAGGTCTCAGGCGCAAGGGAATACACAAAAGGTAACTGATAAGGGTGAAACTAGGATCATCTATGGTGGTGCACATACACAGTGGTGAAACATCCTTGTGCTAGCAACAGACTATTTTTAACCATACACTGTGCACAACCTTCATATAAAGCCTAGATTTGCCCCTGCAATTAATCACCATTATATGAAAGGTACAACGACAGGATTGAAACTGCCCTGAAGAAAAATGAAATCAAACAATCAATTGCATCTTCCTCAATTACTACCCTAAACATTTCAGCTTAAATATATGAATATTATCCTACTTCCATCAATCCTCGTTTTTATAATCATGTCTTCTTGCTCCTATGACTTTGCTGGACTAAGGTCCTAGCAAAAAGCCAGTGCAAGCTCTACATTGGTACCCTGTTAGGCTGTTAATACATATACCTCAACCATTTAACCTCGGTGGATGGATCTCACACCTAAAGTTCCTTTTGCACCCATGTTTGGCACAACAAATCTAGCAACAAAAATTGCCTTTTACAATTAAGTTTCCTTTGTTCCTACTAATGGTGAGTCTTACGAAGGTCATTCATCTACAATACGATAGTGAAAGAAAAACAAAAATGCTGCCATGCCGTGCTCAAAGGTTAGGGTTTAGGGTTCTGGTCTGGTCTGCTATTGCAGTCATCCGGTTGCTCTGCCCACTACTGCTGCATGCTACCTGATACTGCTACTACTAGTGCTAGTCTGCTACTGCTCTTCTAAGCCTACAAGTCATGTGCATTTGTGCTATGCTACTGTCTACTATGCTGTGTTGTGCTGTGCTCTCTGCTCTTCAGGCTAATAGCTATGTGCAACCCTGCTAGTGCCAGTCTGCTGCTTTGTTGAAAACTTGAAATTGAATATGTGTTTGTGCAATTGTGTTGCTTTACTGTCTATTGAGGTGGTCTAAATGTCTAGTACTCTAATCTTCTCTGCTCTTGTGCCCCTCTCTCCATGTATTGCTAGGATGGCAGAGTCAGTGGCCATGCCTGCAGCTGTTCCCTCTGGGGTGGATTCAAAAGGGAATCAGGATGGCACGGGGCTTCTTCTCAAGAGAACATCAAATGATATTTACTTGGAGCCAGGATGGGACTGGACCCGGCCTAGAGAATAGAGATCTACATGAAGAGGAGTGGGAATCTGAAACCAATGACCCTGACTATGAGGAAGAACATATTCATTATGAGGATGATGAAGATGAAATACTTGGAGCAAGTTCCTTTGAGAATTGAGGCTGTGAGCTGTGGCAATTTGTGTGGTGTGGTTGCATGTCATATCATGCTTGGTTGTGTTGTGCACTTGTGCTACCTGCTGTGTGTTGTCCTGTACTGCTAGTTGCTGCTATGACTAAGACATTTCATTTGCCCCCATGTTTGAGTTTGAATTACTACATCCGTTCTCGAATATTTGTTGCTCGCTAGTTAATTTTTTAAACTAAAACGTGACAAATAAAAAAGAACAGAGGGAGTATCAGTTATGAACTATCAACTATGCTATGTTATGTCATGCACTCATAACTCGTGCATGATGTAGTGTTGTTGTTAATTTGGTTTCTGCTGCTGTTCATTGGTGCAGTGTGCTGCTGTTGTTAATTTCTAGATGCTGTTAATTTGTGCTGAGTGTTACTGCTGTTAATTTGTTCTTGTTCATGCAAAGAAACAAGAAACCCAGTGCTTTATCGTTATTTGTGTAGGTTCAACTGCAGTGGAGAAAGGAAGAGGACAAGAGGCAAGGAATTGTTGCTGTAAGAAGACCACTTCAAAACCCACTTTTTAGGTATATAATTGGATTTCTTACGATATTTGCAAAAACACTTAATCGCGCTTAAGCTTTTTCACCCATCGAGCGCTCGCTTAGTGCTTAGCACTTTGTTGAACTCATAAATCACAAGTGGCCATGCTTATTTGTGGAATTCATCACAGATCTGTACTAGGCTTCAACCAATTGAACAAAAAAAGATCCATTGGTGATCAGGGGCGAACCCAGTAAGGGCTTGTTCGGTTGTACCCCAATCCATATGGATTGAGGGGGATTGAGGGGGTTTTAATCCCTAGTAAGTCAAAATCCCTCTCAATTCGTATCAATCCCCTCCAATCCATATGGATTGAAAATAACCGAACAAGCCCTAAAGGACATGGATGTACACATGTACACCCGATAATTTTTGCAAAGCAATCAAAGTTAGTAGACATAATACATGAATGCATATATACTTGCAATTAGATTCAGATCCGAGTACGAATACTAAGTTAGGGTTTGGGCGCACGGTTTCGCGCAGAAGGAAAAGAAGACAAGGGGAGGGCGTACGCGGTGGTTCTCGTCGGCGACGAAGGGGCCGAAGTAGCAGTGAAAGCCGGCCCAGTCGTCTGTGAGTGGGGGCCTGCGCGCTCGCCGCCGCGGCGCCCCCTGCCGCCCGCCCGCGCGCTCGCCGACCACGCGCTAGGTGCCCTGCAGCTGGCCGACGAGGAGAGATGCGACGGGGCCTGAACCGAAAGGCTGCTGGCCGACGGGAGGGAAAGATTTGAGTACAGACTACAGAGGGAGTCTAGGTGGGAACTTTTTTATTTTAACATAGAAGGTATTCCGTATTTTTTTATTTATCACGTTTTAGTTTAAAATAAGCTAGCGAACTATAAATAAAAAAAGAATGAAGATACCAATAGTTTTAAAAAAGAGAATACCCCTACGTTCCAAATTAAAATTTCGAGATAAACTAAAGGGGCCTACAGCAATGTTATAGTGGACTACTTTTGTATTTGAATGAACTCATTTACGACTCAGAATTTTATTTGAAGTTTTTATGACTTTCAGTGGCATACGTAGCAGGGGGGGTGCTTGTGCTTAGTTTGCCTCGAGTGGCATATTTAATCCAGCTATAAGACTTCTACAATGTTGTTTTAAAAATATGATATTTAAAATTTGAATTTTAAATACGGACCATCATCATATTATAGTCACCAATAAATAAACAGATTGATTATCGATTGATTGCTGCCTGCCAATGAAGACTATTCCGTGGCCCAGGAAGTTCAGACTTGGAAACAAACACGCCCCATATGTATGGTAGGTGCTCGCCAGTTGGTAAGAGGAAAAACGCCTGTACCAATATTTTATCCATCATATCGGATTACTTGATAATAACATTGTTATAAACATTGCTTCTTCATGTTCCATGCAGCAAGTTTGGTGGCACTAACTTCGGGAAGGCAACCTCGTCTCTCTAGAGGCTTTGTTTCCTCATAGGAGGATGTTAAAACCATCGATAAAACTAAAATCCCATGTTAAAATGGAAGCACGCAGTAAACCAAAAAAAAAGCGAATGCGACCTGCTTCGTGAAATGGGACCAACTCAAGTCAAACGTATCATCCAGATCACTACTAGGCACAAAACCAAAACAAAAGGTAGAACAAATAAGTCTCGGCTAGGTGGCGACAAAAATCTAAGTCGGTTTCCTCATGTTGCGGCCTGCCCTGATCACTTCATCCACAAGCAGCAACTGGGATGCAATGATGGGTCTACAGCAAAGACCAACAAAAAAATCGTCGTTAGCTTTGCACATCAAGGATGTTTTAGAAAGCACAGCTACAAGAACAATAGAAACACAAACTGGCAGCTGCATCACATACCCAGAGTTGATGATCTGGCGCTTCACAGAGTAGTTGTCGAAGATGCCTTCCATCTGGGGATCAATCGGATCCCCAGAGTGATGGTTCAACCCCACAATTAATCCACGGTCATGCTCATTCTTGAGAAAGCACAAGGAAAACGGTCAATAACTTCCCTGAGTTAACTACTAATAATACAAACGAAGTGATACACCCACACATACCTGGAGAGAAACAATCACATCTTGAGTATCTAAACCAGAGTTCTCAGCCAAAGTCTTGGGTATAACAAGAAGAGCTTCCGCAAACGCCTCCACCCCAAGTTGTGCTCGCTGTTGCCAAGACTACAGTATTAGCAGCAGGTTGATGTAAAGTATTATCAATGTTTTTAGTGCACATACTCCTTTGACGGTTTTCTTCACATTGTCGATAAGATGCTTCTTTGCAGCAACCTCAAAAGCACCAGCACCCTACACTTGCCAAATCAGACGGAAAGGATAAGATAAGCATACTTTTCGTGCCAGTCAATGGCTGTCTGCTCAACTGAAACCAGGCAGGTTGACACTAAACATTGACTTCACACTAAGAAGACTTCAAGTTTAATCGAACGTATTGTGAACAAGGACAAGGTTGACTAAGTTACCAATAACTCCAGCCCTAAACTAGCGCCTTTTGTCGGTCTCAACAATGGACACAAAAAGCAAAAGCCATAAAATCTTCTTCCTAATTCCTGAAACCTTCCACACAACAGAGAAGTTTACAGATCATACCAGCACAACTGCTTCATCCTCAACTGTGTTCTTAACAGATCTTAGACCATCACGGACAGCATCCTTGATTTGTGCAATGGTATGGTCATTAGGTCCTGAATATGTCAAACGATATTCAATTCACAGCTCAATTAGTGTATCAGAAATGAGATGATGTTTCTCAAGAAAAAACCAACCTTTAATCAGTATAGTACAAGAGCGAGGATTTTTCACATTTTCCACAAATGTGTACTTTTCTTCTCCAAGAACATGCTCATAGACAAGACCAGCCCAGCCTAGACAATCTTCAGTCAACTCATCAACTGAATTGACAGCTTCACCACCACATGCTAGCACAAGCCTCTCCATATTTCTCCTCTTTGCTCTTCGAAGAGCAATAATCTGAGCATAAATTATTGTTTCAGTCTTTCAGAGCATGGTTTAATCAGTCAATGCCTACTTCAACTGTTAACTTCATAAGATACAAGTTCTGAAATGAAAACCTAAATCCATTCAGGGTTGAAAATGAATTTGGGTCATGTAACCACCAAGAAGTAGAGAATAGATTACCCCCGCTCTAGCAAGGAGATCCAGAGATGGAGGGTCAATGCCCTTCTGATTGATCACCACAAAGTTTTTATCGCCTCCAGCACAAACCTGCATGCAAGGAAACATAAGAAGTTTACCCACTATAATGCAGCATATGGCAAAATTAGACTCTGGGCACAAAGCAGAGAACAAATTACCTTATTTTTCAATTCAATAATCTGTTTGACACGTTCATCAACTTGGCGTCTCTCTGCAGCAACCATCTTCTCTCTTTGTTCTGCGTTTGAGTAAAAAAATCCTGCATTGATTTCACTGAAAAGTTTACATGTCAGTAAATCAGTTGGCTTCAACACTACGTGGAAAACAGGGAAAAATTCATAAGCATCTTGAACCCAATTTACTGATTTCAGTCTGTCTCACAGCAGAGAAGAAATTTAATTAATTAAGCAATACTAAAACAAAAACAGTAAAAAACACTGATGTACTGGTATGCACCTTTTCTCATATTCTAATGAGACATTGCAGGTCAAGATGTAACAATTCTCTGCCCTGCGCTTCATGTCAGGGTGACGAGAACCGTGGTCCAGGACCAGACCCTCAACCTACAAGAATAGCATGACACATTTGTAAAAGTTATGACATCCCTCTATATACCATTATCAAGTGACATTGCTATGTCAACACAACGCCATTCTTTAAAAAGGCTATGAAATTTAGCACAATGTCGTATAAAAAAATAATATGTACCAGACGGGTGTCAACATCAAATTTGTGGCGCATGTGCATTATTTCCACCATAAATAGATCAATTGGTTCATCTGGTTTGCGAATGCACAGAACCTATAACAGCAGAAAATTCAAATATGCTTCAAAATGGACAGGTATAGATACTTTTCACAGAAAAACGACAAGAGAAATCAAACGTACTGCATTCACAACAATATCAGTCAACTGATCAGCCAACCCTTCATACAACTGCAACAAAGTGAGTCCATGTAAAACATGTGGCACACAGGAAAATTTCTTATGACATGGCAGATGAAAGACTGTAGTACCTTTGTCCTAAGAGTTGTTCTTGCTATCATTTTTAAGGTATCTCTGTCAGGTTCATCACCAGTAACGACTGGCGTCTTGAACTTATCGAGAAAATCAAGACACGCTCTTTTAGCAACATCAAAACCATCAACCAAGAACCTTGGATGAGTTCCTACAAACAATTATAGAAAATAGCTTATTACCAGAAAGGCTTCATCCAAAAAGACAGCTCTCCTACTACAAGATAGTAGAACCTTGGCATTCTAGAAAATTATTTTTTCGCTAACTTATGTAATAACATCCATGTAAGCCTGGTATACATATTACTAATGTTCCCTTAACACAATGAGCTGCACAAGAACTTCCCAGCATACCTTCAGGTTTACAAGAAAAAAGAGAATGCTTAATCAAGATTGTGTTTGTGTTGCTCTCTAACTTTAAACATGGAAATTGACTGCCATCTGAGTTCAAACAACGTCAAAATATTATTAATTGGGTGCCATGAATCATCACATGAATCGTGTGATATCCCTAAACCATTAGCAATGCTTCACCCAGAAATGATATTTCTTTTATATCTGATGAGATAGAGATTCACACTGCAGACCCGTTCTTAGAACAAAATGCCGCGTCAATTCAGGAACTCCAAACCACAATCCACAGTAAAATAATATCCAGAAAGGTTAACATCAAGTGAAAAGTCTTACCGACAAATGGCAGCTACACCTGACATAATTGTATAGTGTAACTATAGAAAATCACCTTATATAGGTATAAATATGGTTGTACATTAATTTCCTAAATGCCAACATTATATCTTAAACACAGTAAAAGAAGTTTCAAAAACCACAAAATGAAATCAATACACCAACCAGAAAAGATTAGACATGTTCCCAGAACAAACCAACAACATACCTTCATCGATGCACCGCTCGGACTGCTTCATTAGCTCCCCGATAAATAGCACAGTGGAGGTTGTGCCATCACCACTTGTGTCATCCTGTGCCACAGCCGTCCTCGCAATCATGATTGCAGTTGGGTTCTGAATTTGCTGCAAATTAAAAAAACACCACAAGGTACATATATCATCAGGATGTCAATAGAATGTTTCTGTGAAAGATGAAGTCATACCATTTCCTTCAAGAGGGTGTTCCCATCCTTCGTCAGCTTCAGGTCACCAGCTCCACCCACAAGCCTGAGCAGCACAAACCAAACGCCAGCAAATTCTAAGCAACACTTGCAGCCCATAACAAATTTTGCACCTTTTGCAAGCAATTAGGTAATTGCCAGAAGTGCAACATCACATCGGAAAACCTAAGGCAATCAGATTACCTTTTCGCTATAAATCTGAACAACTAAACTAGCAAGTGGCCAATTTGTTACAAATAAGCAAATACACTGCCAAATGGAGATCCAAGCAGAAATCGCCACGCGCAATTTCATACATGAGTTAGATCACGCGGAACCAACCAAACGAGAAGCACAAAACAAAGGGGAGACCATGCATCTCAAACCTACAAGTGAACAGCTACACCACCACGAAACCTAGACCCATACGCCGCACAAAAAATATAGGATCAAACCCTACGGGCCATCGAATCTAGCAGAAGGTGATCTGGCGATAACACCCAAACTAAAGAGCTACGCGAGCTAGGGCGGCGCGAGGAGAGGGAAGAGGAGGGACCGGAAGGTTACATCTTGATGGTGCCCTTGGGGCCGAGGTTGGTCTTGAGCACGTCCTGGAGGCCCTTGGCGGCGTTGATGTTCATGTGCAGCGCTGCCGACTTGTTGAGCACCTCGGCGTTAGGGTTCAGCACGCGGAGCGACATGGCTGCTGCCTTGCCTCGCTTGCTCCACCCGGAGATCTCGAAAGCGGCGGCGGCGAAGTGATCTCGGCCAAGCAGGAGCGGAGCGGGAGCAGTAGGGTTTTGAGCGAGTGCGGGTTGTGATTAGGAGTTGCTTTGCCCTTCTCTCTTCTGGAGATGTCGAGACGGCGCTTTGTTGATGGGTCGTGGTCTGTTGGGCCTAGGCCCAGGGCTTCGGTTGCGCGAAAAGGTGGGCTGGTGTCATGGGCTGTTTCAGGTTTGAGATATGAGCCAACAGATGCTCCCTTCATCTCATAAAATAATGTTTTTAGAAGTGTTAAAGTTTTTAAAACTTTGACCAATAATTTAGCAAAAAATATACTATCTCCATTCTCAGATATTTATTGTCTGCTAATTCATTTTTGAACTAAAACGCGGCAAATAAAAAAGAACGAATAGAGTATATTTTTAGTGTATGCATATATATACGAGCGCTAGAGCTAGGGTTATATGATTTCTAGTCACCAGGTGTCAATGTTTCGAACCTCGCTTCGACAAATAAATTTATTGTGCACATTCCAGGCTTTGAAGGGTGTGTGCGGTTGACGCAAGATTAATACTGGTTCGGGTAGACCCGATTTTGGAAGGCAAACTGAATGCGAAACATGTACGTGTTAGGATCAGAAACTCACATACACATCGATGACATACTTGGACATCATCACATATTGCTCAAAATAATAGCGGAAATAGCACTCTATTACATCAAGATGTACAAGACATCCACAGAATCATTAACTTAACATAGTCATCAACATAATCAAAGTGCGGAATACGAAACATAGAGGATAAGGTCTTCACAGACAGCTGACTGGGGGTTTGCCACTAAACACGACTAGAACTCACGTAGTCCTGAAATTCTTCAAAGTCCTCCATGTTGCCTTCATCTCCTCCTGAGCACTGATTGCAATGGGGACAACCTGGGGTTGGGAGGGTTAAAGCAAGAGTGAGTACACATCAACGTACTCAGCAAATGTCCCGTTTGGCTAAAGTGGACTAACTGTATGTGGGGTTAAGGTTAAATAAATTGCTTTTAGTTGGTCAGGTATTTATTACTAGTAGTAAGCCAAGTTTTAGTAATAAACCCAATTATTACCCAAAATGTACTCCCTTCAAGAGGAAATACCAGAAACCACATATATAATTATCACCAGTTATCATTATCATAAAAGTATCCAAAGTTATTCTAATCAAAGAGGATCCCAAGGCTGCTCTTAACCGTGAGCACGACTGATATACCAGTTTCTAACACTCTGCAGAGGTTGCACATTTTACCATGAGTTGTGATCCCTTTTCCAGCCTAGGTTTGCAAGACACGATCTTTACTACCGAGGTGAATGGTCAGGGATACACTACGTAGCCTTTACAAAAATTCCACTGGTGCATAACTGCCCGTTAGGTTTCGCCGGTCGTACAAACACAGTACTCCTCCCTAAGGTGGGTGACTAACAAAACCAAATCAAATGAACCTCGGCACCCGCACTTAGCAGACCAAGCACTATGCACCAACCCCCATTGACGACCCTTCGGCAAAGACAACTACACCCCTAGGTTCATCTAATTAATCAGTTAAGGGAGTCCTTCCACCCTCATGATTGTACTGTTATCCCGGGTGGTCTCTCAACGAACAGGTCCTTATGGAGAGGTACTCAGGAAATAGCCTGAGTCCCCTAAAGTATCACAAGTTCATCATCATAATCAAGATGACATCATCGTATCATAAATATTCTCATCATGTTCGTTGATTAAAGTAGAGCGATGGCATGAAGCTAACCATAATAACCCAAAAAGATAATCAAGGACAAGGTAAATACGACTAGTCGATCCTTAGGTTTTAATTAAGTAATGTGGGACAGTGAATTGTAAAGTAAGTAGGACATAATGGGTTAGAGGACACTTGTCTTCACCAGGTTGCTGCTCATGGAAGTCTCCGGCAACACACTCAGGAACCACGAACTGCTCGTTGTCTACGCAAAGTAATCATGCATTCAACACATTGGGAAATGACAAATAAACAGTACATCAAACATGTACAATCAAGCGAACACAAATTCAAAAGAAAAGTAACAAACTCACAAGTGAAGTATGGGTTCTAGGGTGGACTAATACTGTCGGGGACCATAATTAGGGGTACCCTCAAGACCCCTAAATCTCAGCTGGTAACCCCCATCAGCACAAAGCTGCAAAGGCCTGATGGGTGCGATTAAGTCAAGGATCGGTCCATTCAAGGGACATGATCGTGCCTCGCTCGAGCCTAGCCTCGGGCAAGGGAAGTCGACCCCGGAGAACCTACGTCTCGCCTGAGGACCCCCCTCCAGCAACGGGCACACTATCGGCTCGCCCGAGGCCCAGTCTTCACCGAGAAGCAACCTTGGCCACATCGCCTCGCCGACCGACCAAATCGCAGGGGCATTTAATGCAAAGGTGGCCTGACACCTTTATCATGACGCACGCCCACCAGTCGACAGAGCCGAAGTGACCGCGGTCACTTCGCCGCTCTACTGACCGGTCTGACAAGAGGACAGCGCCGCCTGCGCCGCTCCGACTGCTGAGCCACCCGACAGAGTGAGGCTGACAGCAGCCAAGGCCGGCCTCGGGCGTCATAAGAAACTCTGCCTCGCCCGACCCCAGGGCTCGGACTCGGGCTCAACCCCGGAAGACGGCGAACTCCGCTTCGCCCGACCCAGGGCTCGGACTCGGGCTCAGCCCCGGAAGACGGCGAACTCCGCTCCGCCCGACCCAGGGCTCGGACATGGGCTCAGCCCCGGAAGACGACGAACTCCGCTCCGCTCGACCCAGGGCTCGGACTCGGGCTCAGCCCCGGAAGACGGCGAACTCCGCTCCGCCCGACCCAGGGCTCGGACTCGGGCTCAGCCCCGGAAGACGGCGAACTCCGCCTCGCCCGACCCTAGGGCTCGGACATGGGCTCAGCCCCGGAAGACGGTGAACTCCGCTCCGCCCAACCCAGGGCTCGGACATGGGCTCAGCCCCGGAAGACGGCGAACTCCGCTCCGCCCGACCCAGGGCTCGGACTCGGGCTCAGCCCCGGAAGACGGCGAACTCTGCCTCGCCCGACCCAGGCCTCGGACTCGGGCTCAGCCCCGGAAGACGGCGAACTCCACGTCGCCCGACCCCAGGGCTCGGACATGGGCTCAACCCCGGAAGACGACGAACTCCGCCTCGCCCGACCCCAGGGCTCGGACTCACCCCTGGCCTCAGCCGACGGTCTCCGCCTCGCCCGACCCAGGGGCTCGGACTCGACCACGGCCACGGAAGACAGACTCGACCTCGACCTCGGAGGAGCCTCCACATCGCCCAACCTAGGGCGCGGACCGACCACGTCTGTAAGGAAAATGGACCCCGGGCCATTTGGCTAATTGAGTTTTGGTGTTTGATGAACAACACAATCCGTGAACTAATAAGTTTTCTAGTGTTTGTGTTTGTAGTTCACAGGATGCGAAGAGAATTGGACCAAGGCAATGAGGATGCAACACCTCAAAAGAAGACATAAAAAGATACATAGGAGTCCAATACTCAAGAACAAAGAAGCCCGAAGAAATCAGCGAAGAAATCCAAGATGAGGGCTGTCAGCCAGCGCCTGGTGGCGCACCGGACATTGGTGTCCGGTGTGCACCGGACTGTCCGGTGTGGCACCGGATAGTCTGCGCAGAGAGGCCACAGACAGGCGCTCTCTGGCTGTAGCACCGGACTGTCCGGTGTGCCAACGGGCAGACGGCAACGGTCGGATCCAACGGTCGACTGCTACAGGCGCCAACGGTCGGCTGACATGGCGTGCACCGGACATCTACTGTGCAGTGTCCGGTGGTGCACCGGACTGTCCGGTGCACCCGACGACAGAAAGCTGTTGCTTTCTATCCAACGGCTAGTTGGGGGTGTGGGGGCTATAAATACCACCCCAACCGGCCATTCTCAGGTGTGAGAGCCCAAGCAACATACCAAGACACATAGTGCATATTTCCAAGTGCTCAAACACCCAAGTGCTTAATAGAATCACTCGGTGATTAGCGTAGGTGCTTTGCGAAGTGCTTAGGTTAGTTAGACCGCTTTAGCGCTTGCTCTAGGTGAACCCTAGTTAGTTGAGTGAGTTTTGTAAAACCACACAACCCCTCGACTCTTGCATGAGTCGTTGTAATTGTACCGAGTGGGGCGAGAGTCTTGCGAGACCGTGACAACCGCGTTTGTGTCACGGCCGCCACCGTGTACCGGAGGGAACGAGGCCCGCGGCGTTTCGGCCGGAAGCTCGATAGTGGAGACGGCGGGGAGCGTCCGAGAGGAGCCGGAAGCGGAGCACCACTTGCGCGTGGAGAAGGCCCGCAGCTCTCTACGGAGTTACTCGACCGTGGTGCTTGGCCCTCGCGTGGGCTTCCCTTTGCGTAGGGGCACCAACGAGGATTAGTCGGGACCTTGCGTGGTTCCGGATACCTCGGTAAAAATACCGGCGTCATCCACGAGAGTTTGCTTCTCTACTTAGCTCTTTACATTCCGCATTTATATTAAGCATTTAAGTTTCAATCTTGTAGTCATACTTATTTAGTGTAGATTGAAACTTAGCCTTTGCGGTAGAGATAGCAACACTTAGACAAAACCTAGTTTGCACATTCTAGTTTTGATTATTTGCATAGGTTTTGCTCTAGGGATTTATTTGTGGCCTAGTTAAGTAAAAGTTTTAGAAGTCCTAATTCACCCCCCCCTCTTAGGCGTCACCCGTTTCCTACAAGTGGTATCAGAGCCTGGTTTGGCTCATTTGAAACGCTTTAGCTTCACCGCTAAAAGAGCCGACACTTTTTTAGAGGAAGGGATGGATACCCATAGGCCACCACACTTCGACGGCACTAACTTCCCATATTATAGTGCTAGAATGGCTTGTTACCTAGAGGCCGTTGATCTAGGTGTTTGGAGAGTCACTCGTGACGGGATGAAACCCCTCAAGAATCCCGAGAAACCCACCACGAGTGAAGAAAAATAAATCCATTTAAATGCTAGAGCCAAAAATTGCTTGTTTGAATCTCTTAGCATGGATATTTTTAACCAAGTATTTACCTTGAAAACTGCTAATGAGATTTGGCTAAAATTGCATGAGCTCCATGACGGCACATCCAATGTCCGTGAGCAAAAACATTGCCTAGTCTTAAATGAGTACAATTCTTTTGCTATGAAAGATGATGAGCTTGTTAGAGACATGTACTCTCGTTTGAATCTAATAATCAATGAGCTCAACTCTATTGGCATTAATAAGCTAGGTGATGCGGACATTGTGAGGAAGATTATCTCCCTGCTACCACAACAAAGATATGGGAGCATCATCACCATCCTTCACAACATGGAGGACTTGAGCAACATGACCCCGACCATTGTAATTGGGAAAATCGCGGCCTTTGAGATGTCGCGAAAAATGAGTCGGGGAGAGGAGCCAACTTCCTCAAGGCCATATGCTTTTGCATGTGATGAAAGGAAGGGCAAAAAGAAGGCTCCCACTCCAAGTTCCTCAAGTAAAGAAGAGGAAGAAGAAGAAAGTGGTGATGATGAAGATAATCAACCATGCACATCATCCTCCGAGGACGAAGAAACAATCCGACGCGTCGGAAAGGTAATGAGGATGATCCGCAAGATTAATCTAATGGGTGTGCCCCTGCAGGTCAAGGATCTTCTCTTTAACATTGACAGGAAAAAGCAAAGGAAGAGAGGATGCTTCGCATGTGGGGAGAAGGGCCACTTCAGGGACAACTGTCCAAATATGGCCAAGCCCAAAAAGGAGAGGAGCAAAGGCAAGGCGCTAACAAGTGTTAGAACTTGGGATGATTCTTCAAGTGAAGATGAACCTCCAAGGACGCGCAACCATCGGTCCTCGTCACGATCATCACGGTCATCACACAAATGCCTTATGGCAAGAGGTAACAAAAGCATTCCATCCTCTAGTGATGAAAGTAGTAGTGATGATGAAGGTGAGGGAAAGCCCTCTCTAGATGAGCTTGCGGAAGCCGTAAAATTTTTCCAGGATGTTTGCACTAAGCAAAAAGCTCAACTTAAAACTTTGAAAAATAAGTTGGTTAGCTCTCAAAATGATTACAAAGGTTTGCTAGAAAAATTTGAAACTTTTGCAAACTTAAATAGTGAGCTGTCAACTAAAATTGAGCTATTAGAATCTAGTGCTCCATCCACTGCTACCGATGATAGCCTTATTAAAAAGAATGAAAAACTTAAGGCTAAGTTCGCTAGCTCCCAAGAAGCTATTGAAAATTTGCTAGAGAAAATGGAAATTCTTAGCATACACAATAATGAGCTAACTACTAAGCTAGAAAACATTGGTAGCACCCCAGCAGCATCTTTAGTTGAAATACCTAAAATAATTAAGAAAGATGCTTCTACTTCCTGCTTTGATTTAATTGATGATTCTAACCCCTGCAACCAAGTCGTTGTTGAGAATATTGTTGTAGAGACATGTTCGGATGAGGTTGCAAAGGAAAATGAACAATTAAAGCAAGAAGTGGCTCGCCTTGGCAAGGCTTTGTATGACAAGAAAGGCAAAGCCAAACAAATCCGACCTCCACAGGATAACACCACTGCGGGAGTGAACAAGCCTGTGGAGGGAGAAACTGTGATTTGTAGGCTATGCCACAAGGAAGGCCACAAGTCTTTCCAATGCAAGGCGATGACCGGGGATAAACAAAGGCAAAAGCTCAAGCAAAAGCCATCAAGCAAAATCTCCAACACCTACATCAAAAAGGTGAACAAAAAGGATGCTACACCATATTTGATCAAGAAGAAAAAGAACGGAAAGGTGATAGCAATCAAGGCCAACAAGCAAGCCAACAAAGGAAAGGGGGCCAAACGCATCTGGGTGCCAAAGGAGATAATTTCAACCATGAAAAGCACCAAGAAGGTTTGGATCCCGAAAGGGAAGTGAGTGGACCGAAGGTCCTCGGGAAATTTGGAGACTTGGCAAAGTTGGGATGTATATCATGGGGTACATCATATTGGATCAAGTTTATTGCCAAGTGGGTTAGTGAAAACTTTGGACCCAAATTTCCCACCCATGACTAAGGTAACTAGTTTTATTGTATTCTTCGTTTTTAGATATGCGTATCTATTTACCGTTTATCTAGTTTACCTTTCTTGCCTAGTATCACATTTGTTATGCACGTTTGTTTAAAATCATGCAACTAGGTAAATCATATGGTAGGATTGCTTGTTTTTTTAATTCATATACTTAAGCAAACCTACATGGCTTAAAATGTTTAGTTACAGCACGACACATAGCTTTTATATCACTCCATAGTAAATGATGCATCAATTGAAAATTTTGATTTCTACAAAGTGTATCATTTAACTTATATGTGCCAAAGTTTGGATTATGGATAATTTGCCCCTCTTGATATCAAATCAAAGTGCATGTCTCCTACAAGTATCCAAAACTTGTATGCACACCTTTAGGGGGAGGTTACTCTATAATCTAACACTTTGAGACTAACACCTTTTCAAGTCTATTTCATGTGATAATCTCATTGTAAGGAAAATGAAGTCCCCGGAGAAAGACAACAATCTTCCACTGCAAAATCTCCAAGAACTCTCATGTCTCTCAAGCTCACCATTGACTTTCAATTGGTATCTTTTGAGACTACTTTCAGTATTATTTACATGTCTTCTCCAAAATTTGATTAGACTATAATTCATATCATATGCTTTCATGTTGCTAAAAATGCATAAGTAGTTAACTCCTATTCTGTTACCTATGCATAAGGGAAGTTAGTCTTTTCAAATCATGTCTTGCACCTCTAATTTTTCACATGCTTTTTCCTAAGTAGAGGATCTCTGTCAAGGGGAGTATTTCTTCATCTCTAAAGGGGGAGAAAAACTCTTTCTAAAGGAGACAACTCATTTAGGGGGAGTAATCTTTTGAGGACTCCTTCAAGTGGTATCATTCACATAGTTTAATATCCTTCTAGTGATATCATTTGATACAATTCTTGATGAGGGCAAGCCTTTATTTACTTCCTACATGCTTTTAATGTCTTCCTTTTCCGTGGTTGATGCCAAAGGGGGAGAAGTTTAGGGACCAAAGCAATGAAAACTATATCAAACACCAAACACCACCAATTTAAAATTTTATATCTACAAATGGCTTTTCAAGTGGTTTTGGTTATTTGGTCCAAAAATAGGAAGTAAGTGAATTATGGAGTTAGGGGGAGGCTTAAGTCCATAATATCACATTGTGGGGACAATCATGCATCTTAGCAAGTAAATTGCATATTTTCATTCAAATACTTGTATTATTTGCTTGCTTTGGTTGTGTTGTCATCAATCACCAAAAAGGGGGAGATTGTAAGGAAAATGGACCCCGGGCCATTTGGCTAATTGAGTTTTGGTGTTTGATGAACAACACAATCCGTGAACTAATAAGTTTTCTAGTGTTTGTGTTTGTAGTTCACAGGATGCGAAGAGAATTGGACCAAGGCAATGAGGATGCAACACCTCAAAAGAAGACATAAAAAGATACATTGGAGTCCAATACTCAAGAACAAAGAAGCCCGAAGAAATCAGCGAAGAAATCCAAGATGAGGGCTGTCAGCCAGCGCCTGGTGGCGCACCGGACATTGGTGTCCGGTGTGCACCGGACTGTCCGGTGTGGCACCGGATAGTCTGCGCAGAGAGGCCGCAGACAGGCGCTCTCTGGCTGTAGCACCGGACTGTCCGGTGTGCCAACGGGCAGACGGCAACGGTCGGATCCAACGGTCGACTGCTACAGGCGCCAACGGTCGGCTGACATGGCGTGCACCGGACATCTACTGTGCAGTGTCCGGTGGTGCACCGGACTGTCCGGTGCACCCGACGACAGAAAGCTGCTGCTTTCTATCCAACGACTAGTTGGGGGTGTGGGGGCTATAAATACCACCCCAACCGGCCATTCTCAGGTGTGAGAGCCCAAGCAACATACCAAGACACATAGTGCATATTTCCAAGTGCTCAAACACCCAAGTGCTTAATAGAATCACTCGGTGATTAGCGTAGGTGCTTTGCGAAGTGCTTAGGTTAGTTAGACCGCTTTAGCGCTTGCTCTAGGTGAACCCTAGTTAGTTGAGTGAGTTTTGTAAAACCACACAACCCCTCGGCTCTTGCGTGAGTCGTTGTAATTGTACCGAGTGGGGCGAGAGTCTTGCGAGACCGTGACAACCGCGTTTGTGTCACGGCCGCCACCGTGTACCGGAGGGAACGAGGCCCGCGGCGTTTCGGCCGGAAGCTCGATAGTGGAGACGGCAGGGAGCGTCCGAGAGGAGCCGGAAGCGGAGCACCACTTGCGCGTGGAGAAGGCCCACGGCTCTCTACGGAGTTACTCGACCGTGGTGCTTGGCCCTCGCGTGGGCTTCCCTTTGCGTAGGGGCACCAACGAGGATTAGTCGGGACCTTGCGTGGTTCCGGATACCTCGGTAAAAATACCGGCGTCATCCACGAGAGTTTGCTTCTCTACTTAGCTCTTTACATTCCGCATTTATATTAAGCATTTAAGTTTCAATCTTGTAGTCATACTTATTTAGTGTAGATTGAAACTTAGCCTTTGCGGTAGAGATAGCAACACTTAGACAAAACCTAGTTTGCACATTCTAGTTTTGATTATTTGCATAGGTTTTGCTCTAGGGATTTATTTGTGGCCTAGTTAAGTAAAAGTTTTAGAAGTCCTAATTCACCCCCCTCTTAGGTGTCACCCATTTCCTACAACGTCGACAGGAGGCGCCATCATTACCCTACCCCGAGCTGACTCAGGCTACAGGGAACAAGACCGGCGTCCCATCTGGCTCGCTCCGCCAGATAGGCAATGATGGCGCCCCGCATGCCCTGTGACGACGGCGGCTCTCAGCCCCCTTACGGAAGCAAGAGGACGTCAGCAAGGACTCGACAGCCCCAACAGTTGTCCTCTCGCCAGGCTCCAGCACTCCTCCGACGGCCACGACACCACACGAACCGGGTGCCAAAACCTCTCCGGCTGCCACGACGGCATGTACTTAGGGCGCTAGCTCTCCTCCGCTAGACACGTAGCACTCTGCTACACCCCCCATTGTACACCTGGATCCTCTCCTTACGCCTATAAAAGGAAGGACCAGGGCCCTCTTATAGAGGGTTGGCCCACGCGGAGAAGGACGGGACGGCGCTCGCGCAAGGCCGCTCGCTCCCACTCCCGCGTGGACGCTTGTATCCCCCTACTGCAAGCGCACCCGACTCAGGCGCGGGGCTAACACGAAGGCCGCAGGATCCACTCTCTCACGCCTGCCTCCCTCCGGCTGCTTCCTTTCCCCCCTTCGCGTTCTGCCTCGCGTTGACCCATCTGGGCTGGGGCACGCGGCGACAATTCACTCGTCGGTCCAGGGACCCCACGGGTTTCGAAACACCGACAGTTGGCGCGCCAGGTAGGGGCCTGCTGCGTGTTGACGAACAGCTTCCCGTCAAGCTCTAGATGGGCAGTCTCCAGCAACCTTTCCAGCCCGGGACGGTGCTCCGTTTCAGGAATCTTGAGTTCATGTCCCTCGACGGCAGCTACGACATGATACTCCTTCCCCCGCCGTGCGACAGCGACAATGGCGGTCGACAACCCGCTCACCGGCGGGGAAATCGACGACGCCTTCTCCACGAGGTGGAAGGACGACATTCGGGCTTGTCCCGTCCCCTCCCCCGCCGACGGAGGAGGAGGCGGGGCAACCAAGGCCAAGCGGGAAGCGGCACCTCGTTGGCTGTCGAGCGAGTCGACGGCGCCGGCGCCCCAACGGAGGGCGCGTCGGGCATCGATCTCGCGTCTGAGACGAAGGCGAGCGTCGCCTCCCCGCAACACGCCAATCTCAAGCAAACGCACGACGCCAGCACGCTCGCGAAGGACTTGCTGGGCGTCACCCTCGTACCTGAGACAACGGAGCAGTCAGTCCCAGACGCGGCCTCGTCACCGACCGTCGACCGAAAGGTACCAACCGATTCCCATCTCGCGTCTTTTGGATTCGGCCTCGACCCACCAAGCGACTCCATTTCGGTGAGCACTCTCTTAGAGGCGAGTCCAAACCCTTTGGGGTATCGTGTGCGGTCACCCTGGGACCAACTGACGGCCGACTCGACCTACGAGCCCTCGGGGTCCGAGGAAGATGGCGAGCCCGACCTTTGTTGGGATTTCTCCGGACTTGGTAACCCCAGTGCCGTGCGGGACTTCATGACCGCATGTGACTACTGCCTTTCCAACTGTTCCGACGGCAGCCGCGGCCTCGACAATGAGGACCGCGACCCAAGTCGTGAATGTTTCCACGTCGATCTAGGGGGTCCCGGCGAAGGCAACCATCTTGGTATGCCGGAAAACGGTGATCCCCTAGGCCCGCGCCTCGCGTTGACATCCTTCAGGAGCTAGCTGTGGTCCCCGTCCCGGCGGGGGGTCCTGACCCACAGCTCGAGCATATCTGCGAGAGGCAGGCCAGGCTCGACGAGGGAGCAGGAACGCTTGTGTCGATCCGCCGGGACATCGGGCAGGAATGGGCGGTCCGACCCCCGGCCGGAGAAGCGCGTCGTCTCCCCCAGGACATCCAGCACCGCATCGCCGACGACGTCAGGGTGAGGCCGCCGCCGAATTCCAGCGGAGTCGGCCAGAACCTGGCTGCAGCGGCAATACTCCTCTGCGCGATGCCGGAGCCATTAACCACCGAGGGGCGGCGTATCCAGGGAGAGCTCAAGAATCTCCTGGAGGACGCCGCGGTCCGACGGGCCGAAAGCTCTGCCTCCCGAAGGCAGGGGTTCCCCTCGGAACATCGCGCCGCGACTTCCCGATTCATGCGGGAAGCCTCGGTCCACTCCGGGCGCACGCGCAACACAGCGCCTGCAGTCCCGGGTCGCCTCAGCAACGAGCGTCATCATCACAGCCATCGGGCCCACCTCGACGACAGGGCGCGCCGAGGCTACCACCCCAGGCGTGGGGGACGCTACGACAGCGGGGAGGATCGGAGTCGTTCGCCCGAACCACCCGGTCCGTAGGCTTTCAGCCGCGCCATACGACGGGCACCGTTCCCGACCCGGTTCCGAACCCCGACTACTATCACAAAGTACTCGGGGGAGACGAGACCGGAACTGTGGCTCGCGGACTATCGGCTGGCCTGCCAACTGGGTGGAACGGACGATGACAACCTCATCATCCGCAACCTCCCCCTGTTCCTCTCCAACACCGCTCGAGCCTGACTAGAGCACCTGCCCCCGAGGTAGATCTCCAACTGGGACGACCTGGTCCAAGCCTTCACCGGCAATTTCCAGGGCACGTACGTGCGCCCTGGGAACTCCTGGGATCTCCGAAGCTGCCACCAGCAGCCGGGAGAGTCTCTCCAGGATTACATCCGGCGATTCTCGAAGCAGCGCACAGAGCTGCCCAACATCACCGATTCAGATGTCATCGGCGCGTTCCTCGCCGGCACCACCTGCCGCGACCTGGTGAGCAAGCTGGGTCGCAAGACCCCCACCAGGGCGAGCGAGCTGATGGACATCGCCACCAAGTTCGCCTCTGGCCAGGAGGCGGTTGAGGCCATTTTCCGGAAGGACAAGCAGCCCCAGGGCCGCCCACCGGAAGATGCTCCCGAGGCGTCAACTCAGCGCGGCGCCAAGAAGAAGGGCAAGAAGAAGTCGCAAGCGAAACGCGACGCCGCCGACGCGGACCTTGTCGCCGCCGCTGAGCACAAGAACCCTCAGAAACCTCCCGGAGGTGCCAACCCCTTCGACAAGATGCTCAAGGAGCCGTGCCCCTATCATCAGGGGCCCGTCAAGCACACCCTTGAGGAGTGTGTCATGCTTCGGCGACACTTCCACAAGGCCGGGCCACCCGCGGAGGGTGGCAAGGCCCTCGACGATGCAAAGGAGGAAGATCACAAGGCAGGAGGGTTCCCCGAGGTCCGCGACTGCTTCATGATCTATGAGGGCAAGTGGTGAACGCCTCGGCTCGGCACCGCAAGCAAGAGCGTCGGGAGGTCTGCTCGGTAAAGATGGCGGCGCCAGTCTACCTAGACTGGTCCGACAAGCCCATCACCTTCGACCAGACCGACCATCCAGACTACGTGCCGAGCCTGGGGAGATACCCACTCGTTGTCGACCCCATCATCGGCAACGTCAGGATCACCAGGGTCCTCATGGACGGAGGCAGCGGCCTCAACATCATCTACGCCGAGACCCTCGGGCTCCTGCGGATCGATCTGTCCTCGGTCCGGACGGGCGCTGCGCCTTTCCACGGGATCGTCCCCGGGAAGCGCGTTCAACCCCTCGGACAACTCGACCTACCCGTCTGCTTCAGGACGCCCTCCAACTTTCGAAAGGAGACCCTCACGTTCGAAGTGGTCGGGTTTCGAGGAACCTACCACGCAGTGCTGGGGAGGCCATGCTATGCCAAGTTCATGGTCGTCCCCAACTACACCTACCTCAAGCTCAAGATGCCGGGCCCCAACGGGGTCATCACCGTCGGGCCCATGTACCGACACGCATACGAATGCGATGTGGAGTGTGTGGAGTACGCCGAGGCCCTCGCCGAATCCGAGGCCCTCATCGCTGACCTGGAGAGCCTCTCTAGGGAGGCGCCCGACGTGAAGCGCCACGCCGGTAACTTCGAACCAGTAGAGACGGTCAAGTCCGTCCCTCTCGACCCCTGCAACGACGCCTCCAAGCAGATCCAGATCGGCTCCGAGCTCGACCCCAAATAGGAAGCAGTGCTCGTCGACTTTCTCCGCACAAACGCCGACGTTTTCGCGTGGAGTCCCTCGGACATGCCCGACATACCGAGGGAAGTCGCCGAGCACTCTCTGGATATCCGAGCTGGGGCCCGACCCGTGAAGCAACCTTTGCGCCGATTCGACGAAGAAAAGCGCAGAGCCATAGGCGAGGAGATCCACAAGCTACTGGCGGCAGGGTTCATCAAAGAGGTATTCCATCCTGAATGGCTTGCCAACCCTGTGCTTGTGAGAAAGAAAGGGGGGAAATGGAGGATGTGTGTAGACTACACTGGTCTAAACAAAAGCATGTCCGAAGGTTCCCTACCCTCTGCCTCGCATCGATCGGATCGTGGATTCCACTGCTGGGTGCGAAACCCTGTCTTTCCTCGATGCCTACTCAGGGTATCACCAGATCAGGATGAAGGAGTCCGACCAGCTCGTGACTTCATTCATCACACCCTTCGGCATGTACTACTATGTCACAATGCCGTTTGGTTTGAGGAATGCGGGGGCAACGTACTAGCGATGCATGAACCATGTGTTTGGCGAACACATCGTCCGAACGGTCGAGGCCTACGTCGATGACATCGTAGTCAAGACGAGGAAGGCCTCCGACCTCCTTTCCGACCTTGAAGCGACGTTCCAATGTCTCAAGGCGAAGGGCGTGAAGCTTAATCTCGAAAAGTGTGTCTTCGGGGTCCCCCGAGGCATGCTCTTGGGGTTCATCGTCTCCGAGCGGGGCATCGAAGCCAACCCGGAGAAGATTGTAGCCATCACCAGCATGGGGCCAATCAAGGACTTGAAAGGCGTACAGAGGGTCATGGGATGTCTCGCGGCTCTGAGCCGGTTCATCTCCCGCCTCGGTGAAAGAGGTCTGCCTCTGTACCGCCTCTTAAGGAAAGCTGAGTGCTTCGCTTGGACTACCGAGGCCGAGGAAGCCCTCGGGAACCTGAAGGCGCTCCTCACGAACGCGCCCATATTGGTGCCCCCCGCTGCCGAAGAAGCCCTCTTGATCTACGTCGCTGCAACCACCCAGGTGGTTAGCGCCGCGATCGTGGTTGAGAGACGAGAAGAAGGGCATGCATTGCCCGTCCAGAGGCCAGTCTACTTCATCAGTGAGGTACTGTCCGAGACCAAGATCCGCTACCCACAAATCCAGAAGCTGTTGTACGCGGTGATCCTAACACGACAGAAGTTGCGACACTACTTTGAGTCTCATCCGGTGACTGTGGTGTCATCCTTCCCCCTGGGAGAGATCATCCAGTCCCGAGAGGCCTTGGGTAGGATTGCGAAGTGGGCGGTGGAGATCATGGGCGAGACGATCTCGTTCGCCCCTCGGAAGGCCATCAAGTCCCAGGTCCTGGCGGACTTCGTGGTTGAATGGGCCGACACCCAGCTCCCGACGGCTCCGATCCAACCGGAGCTCTGGACCATGTTTTTCGACGGGTCGCTGATGAAGACGGGGGCCGGTGCAGGCCTCCTCTTCGTCTCGCCCCTCGGGAAGCACCTACGCTACGTGCTACGCCTCCACTTCCCGGCGTCCAACGACGTGGCTGAGTACGAGGCTCTGGTAAACGGGTTGCGAATCGCCATCGAGCTAGGGGTCCGACGCCTCGACGCTCGCGGTGACTCGCAGCTCATCATCGACCAAGTCATGAAGAACTCCCACTGCCGCGACCCGAAGATGGAAGCCTACTGCGATGAGGTTCGGCACCTGGAAGACAAGTTCTACGGGCTCGAGCTCAACCACATCGCCCGACACTACAACGAGACTGCGGACGAGCTGGCTAAAATAGCCTCGGGACGAACAACAGTTCCCTCGGACGTATTCTCCCGAGACCTGCATCAACCCTCTGTCAAGACCGAGGACACGCCCGAGCCCGAGGCACCTTCGGCTCCGCCCGAGGCACCTTCGGCTGAGTCCGAGGTATCCTCGGCTCAGTCCGAGATACCCTTGGCCTAGTCCGAGGTACCCTCGGCACGGTCCGAGGTACCCTCGGCTCAGCCCGAGGTACCCTCGGCCCCCGAGGGTGAGGCACTGCATGTCGAGGGGGAACCGAGCGAGGTCACGCCTAATCAAAGCTGGCAGACCCCGTACCTGCAATATCTCCACCGAGGGGAGCTGCCCCTCGACCAAGCCGAAGCTCGGCGGTTGGCGCGGCGCGCCAAGTCTTTCGTCTTGCTGGGAGATGGGAAGGAGCTCTACCACCGCAGCCCCTCAGGCATCCTCCAGCGATGCATCTCCATCACCGAAGGCCAGGAGCTCTTACAAGAGATACACTCGGGGGCTTGCGGCCATCACGCAGCACCTCGAACCCTAGTTGGGAACGCCTTCCGACAAGGATTCTACTGGCCGACGGCGGTGGCCGACGCTACTAGAATTGTCCGCACCTGCGAAGGGTGTCAGTTCTACGCGAGGCAGACCCACCTGCCCGCTCAGGCTCTGCAGACCATACCCATCACCTGGCCGTTTGCTGTGTGGGGTCTGGACCTCGTTGGCCCCTTGCAGAAGGCACCCGGGGGCTACACGCACCTGTTGGTCGCCATCGACAAATTCTCCAAGTGGATCGAGGTCCGACCCCTAAACAGCATCAGGTCCGAACAGGCGGTGGCGTTCTTCACCAACATCATCCATCGCTTTGGGGTCCCGAACTCCATCATCACCGACAACGGTACCCAGTTCACCGGCAGAAAGTTCCTGGACTTCTGCAAGAATCACCACATTCGGGTGGACTGGGCTGCCGTGGCTCACCCCATGACGAATGGGCAAGTGGAGCGAGCTAACGGTATGATCCTGCAAGGACTCAAGCCTCGGATCTGCAACGACCTCAACAAGTTCGGCAAGCGGTGGACGAAGGAACTCCCCTCGGTGGTCTAGAGTCTGAGGACAACGCCAAGCCGAGCCACGGGCTTCACACCGTTCTTTCTAGTCTATGGGGCCGAGGCCATCTTGCCCACAGACCTAGAATACGGTTCCCCGAGGGCGAGGGCCTACACCGACCAAAGCAACCGAGCCAACCGAGAAGACTCACTGGACCAGCTGGAGGAGGCTCGGGACATGGCCTTACTACACTCGGCGCGGTACCAGCAGTCCCTGCGACGCTACCACGCCAGAGGGGTTAGGTCCCGAGACCTCCAGGTGGGCGACCTGGTGCTTCGGCTGCGACAAGACGCCCGAGGGCGGCACAAACTCACGCCTCCCTGGGAAGGGTCGTTCGTCATTGCCAAGGTCCTGAAGCCCGGAACGTACAAGCTGGCCAACAGCCAAGGCGAGGTCTACAGCAACGCTTGGAACATCCAACATCTACGTCGCTTCTACCCTTAAGATGCTTTCAAGTTGCTCGTATACCTCGTTCACACACCAAGTCTGGTCGTCAAGGAAGGGTCAGCCTTGCCTCGGCAAAGCCCGACCCTCCCTCGGGGGCTAGAAGGGGGCAACCCCCTCTGCGTCGAAATTTTCCTCGAAAAAAGAAAAAAAATTCTTTTCTGCCAGAATGCCTTTCGTGCTCTTCGACTACTTCAAAAGTGGATCCTGAAAACGACGGAGTACACGTAAGCAGCCAAGGCTGACCGAGCCGAGGGACTCCTACGCCTCCGGGATACGGATACCTCACTCATCACCTTCTGCGATAAGTAACTCGCGCTCAGATAAGTGACTCCGCGGACCGAACAAGTCTTCATGCTCGAGAGCTCCTCTGCCGAAATGATTTTTTGGGCCTTCTCGACTGCGTCGGTAACAGAACCCTATGGACGAGTAAGAGCGCGCGTAAGCGGCAAGGCCGACCGAGCCGAGGGATTCCTACGCCTCTGAGATACGGATACCTCACTCATCACCTTCCGTGAAAAGCAACTCTTGCCCGCACAAACAATTCTGTTACCGACAAATGAGTCCGGATACTCGAAACAAGAGGAAAAGAAACACAGCTTTACAACACGACGACAGAGTGTTTAGGCCTCGACGGCCGCAGAAAACATACACACACTACAAGACAACCTGATCCTGCAGGCTCGGACGTCGACAGCCGAAGGGGGCAGCAGCACCCTCGGCATCAACTACACCTTCGGCGGGGTCTAACCTAGCCTCGGACGGCGACGCGGTCGGAGGGCCCCCACTCTGAAGGACGACATCAGCACCACACCCGGGCCATCGCCATCAGGGTCTTCTTCGAGAATCCGGCCTGAGCAGGCGGCTCGGCCGGCCACCCCGAGGCCTCGGCCAGCTGTCCCCCAAAGACATCAGCTCGGCTTGTGGCCTCGGCAGCTCAACCCCGGTGTCGGTTCCGCCAGTGGATGACCCGGCCAGGCTCTGGCCAACCACACCTCCTTTTCGAAGCCAACTCTGCCTCCGCCCGTGCTGACACCGCTACCTCCGGCTTCGGCTCATCGAAGGGCGGCCGAGGGGTTCCTTTAACTGAGCAAGAGGGGCCTCGGACAGCAAGGCCGACCGAGCCGAGGGACTCTTACGCCTCCGGGATATGGATACCTCACTCGTCTCCTTCGCACGAGGCGACTCACACTTGGTGAAGCGGTTCAGATAACCAACAGGCGAGTCTTAGTGGTCGAAATGAAGAAAAAACACGGCTCCGTGCCGAAAATACATACACGTTCAGGCCTCGACAGTCGCATTGAACAAAACACCGGCACTTGAGGTGCCTTTACAAACGGAACTCCGGTTCCACCTCCGCAGGTACGAACAACCCCACGCGACTAGGGGGGCCTGCGGAGCAACAGAAGACCGACGAACGGCTCGCCGTCGCCCGCCCCGGCAGCGGCAACGACGACAACTTCTGCCCCAGAGGGCCGAACAACAGCAGCGATGACCTCAGGGCGGATGCTGCTGCCATGAGGCCCTCGCCCATGCCCCCAACTCGAGAGGCAAGGACGGGCAGAAGGCCGAAGAGTTGGAGGTCAGTCCGTGGGTGGCGCCGGCTAGCTCGTCGGCGGCGAAACCTCTTCCAGCTACCGTGGCGGAAGGCGGCACCAGGAGCGGCTCCGAAGCCGCTCGGCTCAGAGAGCCGGGCACGCGGCAGCTGCCCATGCCATGAACGGCGGACGCCCTTCCCCCCGATCACTGAGGGAAGGAGCGGGCCGCCGCCCGCACAGGGACCGACCCCAACTCGGCACACTCCCCTCCCCAGCACTGATGATGAACATCCTTGAAGCTGAGGGAGGGGCAGAGGCCGCAGCCCAGCTCGCTTCTCCCCGCCATCAAGCTGGAGGTCACCGTCTTGGGTGACCACCGGCGAGGGGATGCAGCCGGGCTACCGGATGAAAATCCTTGAAGCCGAACGATGGCTGAGAGGTACCAACTTCCACGAAGTTGTGTTCCTCCGACGACAAGGCGGAAGGACTGTGGGCGTCCCCCATCAGGGGGGCTCGGAAGATGG
This sequence comes from Zea luxurians, assembly GCA_029449295.1. Taxonomy (NCBI): domain Eukaryota; kingdom Viridiplantae; phylum Streptophyta; class Magnoliopsida; order Poales; family Poaceae; genus Zea; species Zea luxurians. Next base: position 186,220,118 of record JAOPSE010000004.1, on the reverse strand, counting down.
AAAGGCACGATGCATGAGGGGAGCGCGAAGGACATGGTTGCCCTCCAAGGGGGTCGCCCCCCCCTTTTAAAGGCGACTCTCCCCACTTGCGCCCTCAACCGTTGCGGGTCGAGTCTTCTCCAACACGCTCCAAGATTCTCCCCCCACGGCGCGGGGGCTGGGTCCCACACGTCATGCAAGCCGGTCCAGTGGAGAAAAAGCCAAACCGCCACGCGCGCGCGGTGCATGCAACCACCCGGTGGTTACAAGCACTCCTCCACTTTCGCCCAGACCAGCGGGTGAAACGGCGGACAGCCATGCAGGCGGCATGCAACTGTGCCAAGTAGGCGCGCCCCTTCTACTCCAACGAGCCCAGCATGGAGGTCCAGGCCCACGCGTCATGCAACCGGCGCGCCGGTTGCTACGTGTGAGCAACTGCACCGCCACTCACGCCACTACCGCGCCTCCTCGACTGCGGAGTCAATACCGTGACTCGAGGCAACCCTGCAGTGCCAGCCAAGCGCGACGGTCAAATGCGGTCAAAATTGGGCCGACAGTAATGGCGGTGACAGGCGGGCAGAAGTAGCGGTCACGTCGTCAGCCAAGCTCACGTCCCATCCAGGGGCAACAGGGGAGCCCTCTCTCACGGCGTGAAGACGGCGCGCCCGTGATCCGTTCCTCGAACGGCGCCCACACGCGCAACGACCGCCTCGCGAACCACTCGCCCCGTCGCATTAACTCCACGGCAGGACAGGCGGCGCCTCAGGCGGGAGAAGCAAGCGACGCTTCGCCTTCGCCATAATGACCGCGTCGAAAAAAGGTACGCCACGTCATTCGACTTCGCATCCTTTTCCTTTTCCTCTTTCTCTCTCTTACAACAGGGACCGGGAAAGGGGGATACCCCGAAAAGGACCCTTCTCCGTGAAGGAAACAGGCTCCGAGCCTCCCTACTGATCAGAGGTTCGAAGGCCGGCCCCTCGGAGGGGTTCAACGGCCGCCTCAGATCGATTGGGTTCTACGCCCACTACTGGTCAGAGGTTCGATGGCCGGCCCCTCGAAGGGTTCAACGGCCGCCTCAGGCCACTCGGGCTCCGCGCCCACTACTGATCAGGGGTTCGTAGGCTGGCCCTCGAAGGGTTCACAGTCGCCTCAGACACAGAGCGAGGGATGACCCTGGGTACGTTCGATACATAACCAAGGCTCGGGCTACGCTCCCGAGGTACCCTAGGACATTTCCGAGACCAGTGGGAGCGATCTTGTAACGGAATCCCATCAGAGGGAGGCATCGAGCCCTCGGACCCCGTCAAAGGGGACCGGGTCCGGCAGATCACCCGCAGGTACTTTTGGAGCGCGCCTCCGGGCCTCTAGCCGACCCCTAGCAAATGGGGCACGGGCGTCCGCTCGGATTACCCGCCAGCAGCTCACCGGAAACACCATGTTCGGCGCCCTCCGAGGACAACATGGCGCTTTCCCCCCCTCCTCCTTGCGGAAAGGCGACGCAGGGGCGTATGTAAAAAAGACGAGTCTGTCCTTGACCGCCCTCTCGCCCTGTGCAGAGGCTCGGGGGCTGCTCTCGCAAACCCGGCTCCAGCCAAACCGTTGACAGCGTCAACATACCAGCCCGAGAACTTGGGACCCGACCGTGCACTCGGGCTACGGCCAGCTCGCATGAGGGAACAACTAGACCAGCCGAAGTGTTGTGAAGCGCACTAAGACCTCGAAGGAGTAAAACTACTCCTCCGAGGCCTCGGGGGCTACACCCGGCGGGTGCGCTCGCGCGCACCCACCAGAACAGAATGCAACCGAAAAAGACTGGTCCCCTTGCAAAAAAGTGCGGCAAAAGCCTCCAAGCGAGTATTAGTACTCCCTTGGAGGCTCGGGGGCTACTGTCGGGGACCATAATTAGGGGTACCGTCAAGACCCCTAAATCTCAGCTGGTAACCCCCATCAGCACAAAGCTGCAAAGGCCTGATGGGTGCGATTAAGTCAAGGATCGGTCCATTCAAGGGACATGATCGTGCCTCGCCCAAGCCTAGCCTCGAGCAAGGGAAGCCGACCCCGGAGAACCTACGTCTCGCCTGAGGACCCCCCTCCAGCAACGGGCACACTATCGGCTCGCCCGAGGCCCAGTCTTCACCGAGAAGCAACCTTGGCCACATCGCCACGCCGACCGACCAAATCGCAGAGGCATTTAATGCAAAGGTGGCCTGACACCTTTATCCTGACGCACGCCCACCAGTCGACAGAGCCGAAGTGACCACGGTCACTTCGCCGCTCTGCTGACCGGTCTGACAAGAGGACAGCGCCGCCTGCGCCGCTCCGACTGCTGAGCCACCCGACAGAGTGAGGCTGACAGCAGCCAAGGCCGGCCTCGGGCGTCATAAGAAACTCCGCCTCGCCCGACCCTAGGGCTCAGACTCGGGCTCAGCCCCGGAAGACGGTAAACTCCGCTCCGCCCGACCCAGGGCTCGGACTCGGGCTCAGCCCCGGAAGACGGCGAACTCCGCTCCGCCCGACCCAGGGCTCGGACATGGGCTCAGCCCCGGAAGACGGCGAACTCCGCTCCGCCCGACCTAGGGCTCGGACTCGGGCTCAGCCCCGGAAGACGGCGAACTCCGCTCCGCCCGACCCAGGGCTCGGACTCGGGCTCAACCCTGGAAGACGGCGAACTCCGCCTCGCCCGACCCTAGGGCTCGGACATGGGCTCAGCCCCGGAAGACGGCGAACTCCGCTCCGCCCGACCCAGGGCTTGGACATGGGCTCAGCCCCGGAAGACGGCGAACTCCGCTCCGCCCGACCCAGGGCTCGGACTCGGGCTCAGCCCCGGAAGACGGCGAACTCCGCCTCGCCCGACCCAGGGCTCGGACTCGGGCTCAGCCCCGGAAGACGACGAATTCCACCTCGCCCGACCCTAGGGCTCGGACATGGGCTCAACCCCGGAAGACGACGAACTCCGCCTCGCCCGACCCCAGGGCTCGGACTCAGCCCTGGCCTCAGCCGACGGTCTCCGCCTCGCCCGACCCAGGGGCTCGGACTCGACCACGGCCACGGAAGACAGACTCGACCTCGACCTCGGAGGAGCCTCCACATCGCCCAACCTAGGGCGCGGACCGACCACGTCGACAGGAGGCGCCATCATTACCCTACCCTGAGCTGACTCAGGCTACGGGGAACAAGACCGGCGTCCCATCTGGCTCGCTCCGCCAGATAGGCAATGATGGCGCCCCGCATGCCCTGTGACGACGGCGGCTCTCAGCCCCCTTACGGAAGCAAGAGGACATCAGCAAGGACTCGACAACCCCAACAGTTGTCCTCTCGCCAGGCTCCAGCACTCCTCCGACGGCCACGACACCACATGAACCGGGTGCCAAAACCTCTCCGGCTGCCACGACGGCATGTACTTAGGGCGCTAGCTCTCCTCCGCTAGACACGTAGCACTCTGCTACACCCCCCATTGTACACCTGGATCCTCTCCTTACGCCTATAAAAGGAAGGACCAGGGCCCTCTTATAGAGGGTTGGCCCGCGCGGAGAAGGACGGGACGACGCTCGCGCAAGGCCGCTCGCTCCCACTCCCGCGTGGACGCTTGTATCCCTCTACTGCAAGCGCACCCGACTCAGGCGCGGGGCTAACACGAAGGCCGCGGGATCCACTCTCTCACGCCTGCCTCCCTCCGGCTGCTTCCTTTCCCCCCTTCGCGTTCCGCCTCACGTCGACCCATCTGGGCTGGGGCACGCGGCGACAATTCACTCGTCGGTCCAGGGACCCCCCGGGTTTCGAAACACCGACAAATACACCTAAAGATTTGTGGTTCTCTAAGTACTACCTATCTTGAGGATCACATAACTTAACTTCATTTATTTTAATGAATTACTAAAATTATATCAGGGATGGGATCATACATTACATGAGAATACTTTCACAAAGCTGATCATCTAACTATACATTAGGGTTTTCCTTTTATTGTCCTATTAATAAATAAACCATCACTTAAATCAACATACTCAACAATTGTCCCGTTTGGCTGTAGTGGACTAGCTTTATGTGGGGGGTAAAATCAAGCAGTTGCTTTTAGTTGGTCGGGTAATTATTACTACTAGAGAGCCAGGTTTTAGCATTAAACCCAGGTTATTAGCCCAAAAGTACTCCTTCCAAACGGAAAGAATACCGAAAACCAATAATCATAATCATCAAAACCATAATTATCCTCATCAACATCTATAACCATAGTATCTCTAATCAATAGAGCTCCCAAGGCCGCTTATAATCGTGAGCACGACTGATATATCAGTTTCATAACACTTTGCAGAGGTTGCACACTTTACCCATGAGTCGTGATTCCTTTTTGCCTCGGGCCGATCAAATTCTTAAACACTAACAAGGTAAATAGGCAAGGTTTCACTACGTAGCCTTTACAAAGATTTCCTATGGCTGTAGTCGCCCATTATGTTTCCTAAATGTATCGCACTCCTCCCCAAGGGGCAAACCACCCTCGGCAGAGCGAGCCACGTACACCGAGCCCGGTTGACGGCACGACGGCGAAGCAAACTATACCTCAGTTTCTCTAATTATTTGGCTAAGTGCGTCCCATACCACCCTCATGGTTGTACTGTTTTCTGGGGTGGTCATTCAACGGACCAGTCCTTACAGAGAGGCACTCAAGAAATCGCTCGAGCCCCCATAAATGTCACAACATCATCATCATAATCAAAAGTAAACTTCGTATCATAAATAATCTCATCATGTTTATTGATTAAAGTAAAGCGCTAGCATAGAGCTAAACAAAAAATGATCCAACCTAAATAGGTGAACAAGGACATGAAAAACAAAGCTAGTCAATTCTTAGATATAAATTGTGTAAATGCGGGGAAGTGAATTATAGAATGTATAGGACATAGATAGGTCAAATGAAACTTGCCTTCACCAACCAGCTGCTGCTCAGGGTCTTCACCTGCAACTTCTTTGGACTCCACAATGGACCGTTATCTACACGAGTGCAAACATTCATCCACATCTTCGAATTAGGAAATAAACCATACACCATACAAGAAAGCAAACCAATTAAACACAACGTGGCATCTAGTTTGTGTTTACGATTACGCGAGAGACAAAGGAATTGCAACGGCTAAAGCTATGGTCGAGAGGTATCACATGTATGCTACACGAATAATTATTATAATATCTTATTCGACCTAGCCATATTAATGAATATTTATCACATGCACCAATAGAATTAACACTTAGTTTCGATTGGTTGCTACTCGGTTAATCATCGTTTAATTACATAATTAGTTAGCATGAGCGACTCTAGGTGAAGTGAATTTTTAACATGTAATCAACGCGCACGATGACACACATAACATGCGTGGACGACGCGTGATGACTCTAGCGCATGATACGCATGTAGTGGCGAGGCAAGTGGCGAGAACGCGTGCACGTGCAGGGGTACATGGGGTCATCTAGGGTGTAGACGGGGGTCGCCTATGGGTAAACAGACATCGTCGAAAACCCAACGATGTGCTGCACGCACGTGAATACAAGTGCAAGCTGCGAGGACGCGTTTCGGGCTAACGAGTGTGCGGTTCGGCGAATGCGTCGCGAGGGAACACGTCGCGCAAGAGCGCGAGTGGCTACGTCGGGAGCTGCGAGAGTGAACGTTGCCTAGAGGGGGTGAATAGGCGAAACCTGAATTTTATAAACTTAAACACACACTAGAGTCGGGGGTTAGCGTTAGAAATAAATTCAACTCCGAAAGGATGTCTCTCTTGCTAAGAGTTGCTCAAGAAGTGCGGATGATGTATGGGAGCCAACTCAAATCAATACTAGCAAGGAGACGTTAGAGAGGGAAAACAAATCAAACGAGAATCAAAGCGAGTGAACACGATGATTTGTTTTACCGAGGTTCGGTTCCAACGAACCTAGTCCCCTTGAGGAGGTCACAAAGACCAGGTCTATTTCAACCCTTTTCCCTCTCTTAAACGGTCACTTAGACTGAGTGAGCCTTTTCCTTGATCTCACGGGTCACTTAGACCCCGCAAGGACCACCACACACTTAGGTGTCTCTTGCTTCGATTACAAGTCAATTGAGAATAAGAAGGGAAAAATAAAAGGCCAAACCAAGCGACAAGAGCAACAAAGAACACAAGTGATCCTCTCACAAGCCCTAATGCACTAGAGTTGATTTTGGGGCTTTGAGTGGATTGAGTTGCTTTGATTGTGTCTTGGAGTGTTGGGCTTTTGCTCTTGCAATGAATGAAGATTTCATAATTTGGATAAATTCTAGACAAACTAGTTAGTCCATGTGTTTGTGTTGGTCGTCAACCACCAAAATTAATTATAGGAAATGGTTAACCCTATTTCCCTTTCAATCTCCCCCTTTTTGGTGATTGATGTCAACACAAACCAAAGCAAACGAAATGTGCAGAAATGTAACTAGTTTGCAATTGAGATGATTGTGCATAGGTTACTTGGAGTTAAACCAGTTAAAAGTATCACTAAGAATGCATGGATTGCTTTTCTTTTTATAACATTTTGGACCACTTGTTTGTTTTTGCAAATCTTTTTAAATTCTTTTGAAAATAGTCAAAGGTATAGAGATGTGATAGCAAGAAGCATTTTTGAGATTTGAAATTTCTCCCCCTGTTTCAAATGATTTTCCTTTGACTTTATAAAAGCTCCCCCTGAATGAAATTCTCCCCTTAGCTTTCAAGAGGGTTTTGAAGTAGATACCAATTAAAATTTTTCTCTCACATATGAGTTGAAAGTTAGATACCAATTGAAAATATACTAATTGAAATTCTTTCAGACTTAATGTGAAGTTTTGAAGATACCAATTGAAAGATTCTCTTCACATACTAATTGAGAATTCATTTTGATCAAATACCAATTGAAATACTTATTTGGGAAATAAAATTTTGGAATAGGGTGGTGGTGCGGTCCTTTTGCTTTAGGCTTAATTATTTCTCCCCCTTTGGTATTAAGCGCCAAAAACGGAGAACTTGAGAGTCCTTTTGCATTTTCTCCCCCTTTGGGGCCTAATACTTTCTCCTAAATGGTAATTGAAAGTCGCCTAGAGGGGGGTGGATAGGCGGAAACTGAAATTTACAACTTTAAACACACCATAAGCCGTGGTTAGCGTTAGAATAAAATCCGAGACCGAGAGAGAGAGAGAGAGGAAAACAAATCAACCAAGAATATAAAGTGGATGACACGGTGATTTGTTTTACCGAGGTTCGGTTCCAAAGAACCTAGTCCCCGTTGAGGTGGTCACAAAGACTGGGTCTCTTTCAACCCTTTCCCTCTCTCAAACGGTCACCTAGACTGAGTGAGCTTTCTCCTTAATCAAACGGGTCACTTAGACCCCGCAAGGACCACTACAAACTTAGTGTCTCTTGCTTTGGTTACAAGTCACTTAGAGAACAAGAATGAGGAAGAAGAAAGCCAAGCCAAGCAAATAAGAGCATAAGAAAACACAAATGATCTTTTCTCAAGTCTAAATGCGCTAGAGTTGAATTGGAGACTTTGAGCGGATTGATCACTTGAAATGTGTCTTTGGAGTGGTGTTTATTGCTCTTGTATTGAATGTATAGTAGTGAATGCTTGGATGGTTGGGGTGGAGGTGGTTGTGGGGTATTTATAGCCCCCAACCACCAATTCAACCGTTGGAGCAGGCTGCTATTGATGGGCGCACAGGACAGTACGGTGCGCCACCGGACAATGTCCGGTGCGCCAGCCACGTCACCCAACCGTTAGGGTTCTGACGGTTTCGACCGTTGGAGCTTTGTCTTCATGTGGCACCGGACAGTCCGGTGCCGCACTAGACAGGTACTGTTCACTGTCCGGTGCGCCTTCTGGCGGCTGCTCTGACTCTGCGCGAACTGTCCGCGCACTGTAGCACTTTTGCAGGTGTCCGTTGCAGTCGACCGTTGCACTGGAGCTGTTGCTCCGCTGGTGCACCGGACAGTCCGGTGGCACACCGGACAGTCCGGTGAATTATAGCGGAGCGGCTCTTCTGAAACCCGAAGGTGGCAAGTTCAGACTCGTACGGCCCTGGCGCACCGGATAGTGTCCGGTGGCACACCGGACAGTCCGGTGCGCCAGACCAGGGTGCTCTTTGGTTTCTTTTGCTCCTTTCTTTTTGAACCCTAACTTGATCTTTTTATTGGTTTGTGTTGAACCTTTAGCACCTGTAGAATATATAATCTAGAGCAAACTAGTTAGTCCAATTATTTGTGTTGGGCATTCAACCACTAAAATTATTTAGGAAAAGGTTAAACCCTATTTCCCTTTCAATCTCTCCCTTTTTGGTGATTGATGCCAACACAAACCAAAGCAAATATATAAGTGCTGAATTGAACTAGTTTGCATAAGGTAACTGCAAAGGTTGCTTGGAATTAAACCAATATGTACTTCTATTAGATATGCATGGTTGCTTTCTTTTATTTAACATTTTTGACCACACTTGCACCACTTGTTTTGTTTTTGCAAATTCTTTTGGAAAATCTTTTCAAAGTCTTTTTTGCAAATAGTCAAAGGTATGTGAATAAGATTGAGAAGCATTTTCAAGATTTGAAATTTTCTCCCCCTGTTTCAAATGCTTTTCCTCTGACTTAACAAAACTCCCCCTTAATCAAATGCTCCTCTTAGTGTTCAAGAGGGTTTTACCAATTTTTGTAAATATCAAATTGTGTAAGATCAAATACATTTAGATACCAATTTTGAAATAATTCTTGAAAATTTTGAAATTGGTGGTGGTGCAATCCTTTTGCTTTGGGCTTAATATTTCTCCTCCTTTGGCATTAATCGCTAAAAACGGAGACTTTTGAGAGCCCTTTTTCTCTCCCATTGGTACAAGTAGATATGAGTGAGGATTATACCAATCGAAGAGTGGTGTGGAGTGATGGTGAAGGGTAAATGATACCGATAAAGTGGAGTGGAAGCCTTGTCTTCGTCGAGGACTCCATTTCCCTTTCAATCTACGACTTAGCATAAAATACACTTGAAAACACATTAGTCGTAGACATAAAAGAGATATGATCAAAGGTATATAAATGAGCAATGTGTGCAAAGTGTCAATCAAAGTTCCGAGAATCAAGAATGTTTAGCTCATTCATAAGTTTGGTAAAGGTTTTCTTATCTAATGGTTTGGTGAAGATATCGGCCAATTGTTCTTTGGTGCTAATATAAGCAATCTCGATATCCCCCTTTGTTGGTGATCCCTCAAAAAGTGATACCGAATACCTATGTGCTTAGTGCGACTGTGTTCAACGGGATTATCCGCCATGCGGATTGCACTCTCATTATCACATAGGAGAGGGACTTTGCTCAATTTGTAGCCATAGTCCCTGAGGGTTTGCCTCATCCAAAGTAATTGCGCACAACAATGGCCTGCGGCAATGTACTCGGCTTCAGCGGTAAAAAGAGCTACTGAGTTTTGTTTCTTTGAAGCCCAAGACACCAGGGATCTCCCCAGAAACTGACAAGTCCCTGATGTGCTCTTCCTATCAATTTTACACCCTGCCTAATCAGCATGAATAACCTATAAAATCAAAGGTGGATCCCTTGGGGTACCAAAGTCCAAACTTAGGAGTATAAACTAAATATATCATGATTCTTTTCACGGCCCTAAGGTGAACTTCCTTAGGATCGGCTTGGAACCTTGCACACATGCATAAGGAAAGCATAATATCCGGTCGAGATGCACATAAATAGAGTAAAGATCCTATCATCGACCGATATACCTTTTGATCTACGAACTTACCTCCCGTCGAGGTCGAGATGCCCATTGGTTCCCATGGGTGTCTTGATGGGCTTGGCATCCTTCATTCCAAACTTATTAAGTATGTCTTGAATGTACTTTGTTTAGCTGATGAAGGTGCCTTCTTAGAGTTGCTTGAGTTGAAATCCTAGAAAATACTTCAACTCCCCTATCATAGAATCTCGAATTTTTGAATCATGATCCTACTAAACTCTTCACAAGTAGATTTATTAGTAGACCCAAATATGATATCATCAACATAAATTTGGCATACAAACAAATCTTTTGCAATGGTTTTAGTAAAGAGAGTAGGATCGGCTTTTCCGACTTTGAAGCCATTAGTGATAAGGAAATCTTGCAGGTATTCATACCGTGCTCTTGGGGCTTGCTTGAGCCCATAAAGCGCCTTTGAGAGTTTATACACATGGTTAGGGTACTCACTATCTTCAAAGCTGAGAGGTTGCTCAACATAGACCTCTTCTTTGATAGGTCCATTGAGGAAGGCACTCTTCACGTCCATTTGATAGACAAGTAATATACGAATTGACTCAAGCCTAGCTATGGGTGCATAGGTTTCACCGAAATCCAAACCTTCGACTTGTGAATAACCCTTGGTCACAAGTCAGGCTTTGTTCCTTGTCACCACACCATGCTCATCTTGCTTATTGCGGAATACCCACTTGGTTCCTACAACATTTTGGTTAGGACGTGGAACTAAATGTCATACCTCATCCCTCGTGAAGTTGTTGAGCTCCTCTTGCATTGCCAGCACCTAATCCGAATCTCTTAGTGCATCCTCTACCCTGTATGGCTCAATAGAGGAGACAAAAGAGTAATGTTCACAAAAATGAGCGACTCGAGATCGAGTGCTTACCCCGTTATAAATGTCACCAAGAATATAGTTCATAGGGTGATCTCTTTGAATCGCTTGGTGAACTCTTGGGTGTGGCGATCTTTGACCTTGTACTTCTTGATCATCTTCCTTGTTGAAAGCATCTAGGCCCCTGGTTGGTTTTAGTGATTAATGACAACGTAATATTATATGTGACTAACGTGTGTTTTGCAGAGACAAATGGTAAGTTAGGTCGCATGACAGGTAGAAGTACTACAACGGTGAAAACAATCCCGGAGATAAGAACTCGAAGCGACGGCTAAAACGACGAAACAAAAGGTGAAGGTCTACGGAGTCCGAGTGTCAAGGAGATGTGGACACTCGCATTTTAGTTAGGTCTTTTATTCTCTTTTAGCTGTACTATAAAGAGGGCTTGTCGATGAGTAGTTTGACCAAGAGAGTTCTAGTGTAGTGTTGGTGCACAATCACACTCACATACAGTGCTAGGTGTCACTCTAGAACTCACACATAAGTTAGAGCGAAAACCGATTTGAAAATCAGCTGAAAAACAAGAGTTAGTGTTTCTGGCTTTGGGGCACCGGACTGTCCGGTGTGCACCGGACTGTCCGGTGCACCCTCTGCCAGGTGGGGCCAGGCTGGTCCACGGCAGAGGCTTTACCCTCCGCAGAAACCCGAGAGCGCAGCTTTCAGAGTTGAATTTTAGTGGCACACCGGACACCGCACCGGACTGTCCGGTGTGCACCGGACAGTGGACTGTTCACTGTCTGGTGCGCCATGAGTCCAACGGCTACCTGCCAGAACTAGCCGTTGGAAACGACCGTTGGCGCACCGGTGGTGCACCGTTGGCGCACCGGTGGCGCACCGGACTGTCCGGTGCGCCATCGCGCAGTGAAATGCCTCTAACGACTAGTTGGTGGGTAAGGGCTATTTATACCCCCTCCACCCACCATATTCAATGACTTGCACTCCACATTTATTCCAGCACATTGCTAGAGCATTGCAAGCACCAAAAGCCTAATGAGGAGATTAGAGAATCATAATCCGCGTTTGTTCCTCATTAGCGCTAGTGAGAGCCACCTAGAGCACACACCACTTGCATTAGGCTTCTCTTGGTCAAGCGAAAGTCTACGACTTGTTACTCTTGGTGATCGGCATCACCTAGACGGCTTGGTGGCGTTGGGAGCTCGGTGATCACCGTGAAGATCTTGTTGGTGACCCGACTCAAGTTTGTAAGCAGTCTTGAGGGATCCACCGCGCCGGAGTGGCAAAGGATCATCTCGTAGTGAGCACTTGGTTCTTGCGAGGACCAAGGGGGAGCGATACCCTTGCGCGGGTGCTCCAACGAGGACTAGTGGAGAGTGCCGACTCTTCGATACCTCGGAAAAAATTGGAGGAGTCTTCTAAACTTTACTTTACATTCCGCACTTAATTCAAGCACTTTACATTGTGTATTTGTTTAGCAAGTATTTGAAGTATTATCTTAGCTTTGTTGCATTTCTAGTATTATATTCTTAGTGCTAGTTGTTGGGGTGAAGTTGGGCTCTTGCTTAGCTCTTGCTTAGGTTTTAATTAGTGTTGATTTTTAGAAAAGCCCAATTCACCCCCCCTCTTGGGCATCGTGATCCTTTCAATTGGTATCAGAGCCTTGTTGCTCATAGATTAGCTTAACTGCTAGAGTTACGATGTCCGGTGGGGATGGACCTCCTCCCGTTTTTGATGGTGACGATTTTCCTTATTGGAAAATTCGTATGGAAGCATACTTAGAGGCTATAGACATTGGTGTCTATAAAGCCGCCACACAAGGGTTCCCCGAACCTAGAGATCCCACAAATCTTGTAGGTGATGAGTTCAATTATGAGAAATGGAATGCTAAGGCCAAAAACACCCTTTTTAGAGGCCTTTGCAAAGATGTGTTCAATAGAGTAAGAAATCATAAAAATGCTCATGATTTGTGGATAGACATTTGTGCTCTACACGAAGGAACTAGAAGTGAACGTGAGGAAAGATATCACATAGCCATGCGAAAGTTAAATTCTTTTGAAATGCTTACTAATGAAAATGCAAATGCTATGTACTCACGACTTAATATTCTTGTAGAGGAAGTTAATGGATTGGGGCTTACTCAAATCTCACAGCCAGATGTTGTGAGGAAGATTCTCAGTGTCCTCCCAATAGACAAATATGGACACATTGTCACTGTGCTACATCAAATGGATCTTTCAGTTGCCACACCTACACAAATTTTGGGAAAGATCAATGCCCATGAAATGTACATGCACATCAACGACAAAGAAGAATCATCTTCCAAAAGAAAGGATTTGGCTCTCAAAGCAAATCATGAAAGAAAAGGAAAAGCAAAAATACAAGTTGAGGAAGAATCCTCAAGTGATGATGACCTTGATGCAAACATTGCCTTGATGGTAAGGAAGACCACCAAGATGTTGAAGAAGCTAAATAGAGAAGGCATCAAATTTGATTCAAGGAAGAAGAAGTTCTTTTCCAACAAAAGAAAGCCCATTTCTGAGATGGACTGCTACAACTGTGGTGAGCTTGGTCATCTTGCTCATCAATGCAACAAGCCCAAGAAGAACAAGTTCAAGGGCAAGAAAGAAGATGACAGCGATGATGAAAAGAAGGAAAAGAAATTCTTCAAGAGAAAGGATGGGAAGCAAAAGAGGTTCCACAAGAAGAAGAATGGAAAGGCATATATTGTTGGCGACTGGCTCACCGACATCGAATCATCAAGTGGGTCTTCTTCAAGTGAAGAAGAGAATGATGAAAAAATTGCCGCCATCGCCGGGGACTTCTCTTCACCACCACCATCGCCATCATCCACTTCTCACCTATGCCTCATGGCTAGGGGTGAACGGAAGGTACAAAATGATATTGCTGATGATAGTGATAGTGATAGTGATGAGGAATTTGCTTCACCTTCATATGATGAGTTAGCTGACTTACTTAAAGAATATACTCAAATCATTAGAAAGTCAAAAGCTAAATGTGATAGGTTGAAAAATGAAAATGAATCTTTAAATGTCAAATATGACATAGTTATAAAGGCTAGTGATGAAATAAAAGAAGAGAATAAAACTATGTCATCAACTATAAATGAGCTCACAAACTCCCTAAAAGATGCTAAGGAAAAATATGACAAATTAAATGAAGCTAATAGGGAGATGCAAAATAGACTAGTAAAGATCAAGGAAGATTATACTCAAATTAAATTTGATCATGACAATCTTCTTGTTGAAAATGAACTTTTATCTTGCAAAACACATGAGGCTATTAACCCTGTTGTTAAGTTTGATGTAGCAACCTCATGTGATGATTTGATTCAAGAAGAGCAAACTAGTCTACATGCTGAATTGACTGAAAAAGTTGAAGTCCTGACTTTAGACAACCAAAAATTGAAGAATTACTTGACTGATGCAACTACTAGAGGAAAGATTGCTATTGAGAACAATGATTTCAACAATGAGTTGGCAGTGGATAATCAAAGGCTTAAAAATGAGGTCAAGAAACTAAAAAGTGAAAATGAACATCTTGCAACAAGTGTGCAAAAGTTCAACAAGGGTCAATACCTCCAAAATGAGCTGCTTATGAACATTGTTATGAAAAATAACAAGAGTGGTATTGGATACAATGCTTTTGTGCAAAAGAAAGCTACCACTCAATACAAGCCAAAGCAGACTCACAAGCCTATCAAATGCTTTGAGTGTGGAAATGAAGGTCACTTTGCCCACAACTACAAAGCCAAACCACCAACTCCCTTGCCTAAGCACTCAAGACCATTTGCTTTCAATGCTCACTATGTTCTAAGAAAGGTTGCAAATGGAAAGGTTAAGGTTACATTCCTAGGTCCACCAAACAAGAGTAGACCTAGACAAATCTGGGTGGCAAAGTCCTTAATTGAGAGAGTCACTGGTCCTATGCAATATAGGGCCCTCAAAACTCAAGCTTGAATTGTCTGTGAATGTAGATGAACTACAAGACCGGTGGGAGCCATTGGGTTATTGACAGTGGATGCACACAACATATGACAGGCAACCCACGGATGTTCACCTCACTAGATGAAAATGTTGATGGTCAAGATAAAATCACATTTGGAGACAATTCAAAAGGAAAAGTGCAAGGACTTGGCAAGGTGGCAATCTCAAATGATTTATCAATATCAAATGTTCTCTTAGTTGCACCTTTGAGCTTCAATTTATTATCAGTGGGTCAACTCTGTGATCTTGGACTTCAATGCTTATTCACTCCAACAGAGGTTATTGTAACAAAGATGGATGATGAATCAATGGTATTCAAGGGATTTAGATACAACAACCTCTACTTAGTGGATTTCACTTCAGAAGATGCAGACTTAAGAACTTGCCTCTTCACCAAAGCTTCTCTTGGATGGCTTTGGCATAGGAGGCTTGCACATGTTGGGATGAGCACACTCAAGAAGGTATTAAAGAAAGATATGGTTAGAGGATTAAAGGATGTGGTGTTTGAAAAAGACAAGCCATGCAGTGCATGTCAAGCTGGAAAGCAAGTTGCTAATACACATCCCACTAAAGCTTTCATGTCAACATCAAGGCCACTGGAACTACTTCATATGGATTTATTTGGACCTACAAATTATGTCAGTGCCGGTGGCAACCTCTACTGTCTAGTGATTGTTGATGACTTCTCAAGATACGCTTGGGTGTTCTTTCTCCATGACAAATCTGAAGTTGCATCTATATTCAAGAAGTTTGCCAAGAAAGCACAAAATGAATTTGATTGCAAGATTAAGAAGATTAGAAGTGACAATGGCAAAGAATTTGACAACACCAACATTCATGAGTACTGTGATGAAATTGGGATCAAGCATGAAGTATCTGCCACATACACACCTCAACAAAATGGAGTTGTTGAAAGGAAAAACAGGACCTTGATCACTCTTGCAAGAACAATGATTGATGAGTATAACACACCGGAGAGGTTTTGGGCCGAAGCTGTCAACACTGCTTGTTATGCATCAAACATGCTATTTCCTCACCGGCTACTTGAGAAGACTCCGTATGAACTGCTAAATGGAAAAAAGCCAGACGTCTCTTTCTTCCGGGTGTTTGGGTGCAAATGCTACATCTACAAGAAACACCATCATCTAGGGAAGTTTCAAAGACGTTGTGATATTGGTTTTCTTTTGGGTTATTCATTAAAGTTCAAAGCATATCGAGTATTCAACCATGCCACTGGTATGGTAGAAGAAACATATGATGTGGAATTTGATGAGACTAATGGCTCCCAAGGAGCACTTGAAAATCTTGATGATGTAGGTGATGAGCCACTTAGGGAAGCAATGAAGAACATGCCTATTGGAGCTATCAAACCAAAAGAAGATGAAGAAGAGGTGCAAATCATTGACAGACCTTCTTCATCAAATGTACCACAAGATGATGATAAAGATGAGAGGCATGCAAATGAAGATACATTTGTCTCTCATGAACGAGCAAGGGTACAAGCCGAAAATGTTGATGCTCCAGGATCTTCTTCCCAAGTGGTCAACAGGAGAAATTCATCACTACTTCAAGATCATCCTCAAAGCCAAATCATCGGGAGTCCTTCACAAGGGGTTATTACTCGATCCCATAGACATGCTTCTTTTATTGAACATCACTCTTTTGTTTCTTGTGTTGAGCCTACTTGTATAGATGAGGCGCTACAGGATCCGGACTGGGTGAATGCCATGCATGAAGAACTTAACAACTTCACCCGTAACGAAGTTTGGACCCTGGAGAAGCTCCCACAAGATGCAAGAATCATTGGAACAAAGTGGGCGTTCAGAAACAAACAAGATGATCAAGGTGTGATTGTAAGAAACAAGGCAAGACTTGTCGCAAAGGGATTCTCTCAAGTTGAAGGCTTAGATTTTGGAGAGACCTTTGCACCGGTTGCTCGACTGGAAGCCATCCGTATCCTACTTGCATATGCATCATGCTATGATATAAAACTTTATCAAATGGATGTAAAAAGTGCATTTTTAAATGGCTTCATAAATGAACTTGTGTATGTTGAGCAACCGCCTGGATTTGAAGACCCTAGATATCCTAACCATGCTTACAGGTTGTCCAAGGCGCTTTATGGGCTAAAGCAAGCTCCAAGGGCTTGGTATGAGCGTCTTCGCGACTTCCTCATCGAAAAGGGCTTCAAGATCGGGACCGTCGACACAACTCTTTTCACAAAGAAACATAACGGTGATATTTTCATTTGTCAAGTATATGTTGATGATATAATCTTTGGCTCGACAAATGACTACCATTGCAAGGAATTTGGTGAGTTGATGTCGAAGGAGTTCGAGATGTCAATGATTGGTGAGCTAACATACTTCCTCGGCTTTCAAGTCAAGCAAATGAAAAATGGTAACTTTCTCTCACAAGAGAAGTATACCAAAGACTTGTTGAAAAGATTCAACATGGAGAAGTGCAAACCAATCAAGACCCCCATGCCTACAAATGGACATCTCGACTTAGATGAGGGAGGTAACCCGGTTAATCAAACTCTCTACCGTTCTATGATTGGTAGTTTATTGTACCTTACCGCATCTAGGCCCGATATTATGTTCAGTGTCTGCATGTGTGCTAGATTTCAATCTAATCCTAAGAAAGCTCATCTTAGTGCTGTTAAGAGAATTCTTAGGTATCTCAGGCACACCACAAGCGTTGGTCTGTGGTATCCCAAAGGAGCTACTTTTGATTTAACTGGCTATTCCGATTCGGATTATGCCGGTTGCAAAATTGATAGGAAAAGTACTTCTGGGGGATGCCATCTGCTTGGTAGATCACTAGTTTCATGGACATCCAAAAAGCAAAATAGTGTTGCCTTGTCAACTGCCGAAGTGGAATACATTGCCGCAGGTGCTTGTTGCACACAAATTTTATATATGAAACAAACTCTTCTAGACTATGGCATAGTTCTAGAAAAGGTACCTTTGTTGTGTGATAATGAGAGTGCTGTTAAAATTGCTAATAATCCTGTACAACACTCTCGCACCAAGCACATTGATATCCGTCATCACTTCCTTAGAGATCATGTTGCTAAAGGAGATATCATTTTAGAAGGAGTGAGGTCGGAAGATCAATTAGCGGATATTTTCACTAAGCCACTTGATAAGACCCGCTTTTGCATGTTGAGGAATGAACTAAACATTCTTGATCTCAGAAATTTTGTGTAAAATGTCAAATGGTGTTGTCAAGCTTGCATTACATGTTTAAATTCCTTGTATTGCATCTAGGGCTTGTCTAACCTAGTTAAGATAACCGCCAACAAAGCGAGTGAAAAAGCTTAACTCGGGTCAAACTTGACAAGTCTTAGTTTTTAAGCTTTTAGCACTTGAATTCTTACTTTTTATGCAATTATTGGTTCTTGAAATATGCATGAGGTACTGCACTTAGGGGGAGTATTCAAAACTCAAATCACTCATGAAAACCCCTATTGCAAGCCAAAATGCAAATTTCACCATTTGCCTATTTTCTCTAAAAATTATCTAGCCTATGGCAAAATATTTTGAAAAGTATATGAGGGTGCCAATACCTGTCCCAACAAGTGTTATTTTGTGTGATTATAAGTTGGGATTTGGTTTGGTTGGGAGTTAGATAGAAAAATTCAAAATTTTCCAAACTCTCCTCTGTCTGGGCTCACCGGACAGTCCGGTGTGCACCGGACACTGCACTGTGCAATGTCCGGTGCACCGGCAGCCGCGCGCTAAAAATCCGTTTTCCTGTGCGCTGTCCGGTGGTTCACCGGACAACTACTGTAGACTGTCCGGTGCACCCATATCGCGTTTTAAAAAAAGGCCTCCAGCCCGCAGCCGAGCCAGAGGCTCAACTTCTCACTGCCAGCACCCTTTGCTCTCTGTTCCTGGCGATTCCCTCTCCCCCGCCGGCGATCTCCCTCCACCGGCGGCCACCGTCTCCGACTGGGCTCCGGCGACCTCGTGTCTCTCTCCTTCCCTCCTCGGTGAGCAGACCACTCCCTCAGTTCTCCTCTCCCTCTGTTCAGGTGAGCAGAGGCTCCCACTTCTCCCTTTTGTGCAAAAAAAAAACTCCAAATCCTGAGAAATCTGGTGAATCCCTGTTGTGGTATGTGTGTCTCTGTGTGTATTGAGTATCCCTGCAGATTCTTAGCTCCTTCGGGAGGGTTTTCCCACCTCAAATAGCCGTTTCACCGTAAACCTAATTTCCCGCACGCCACGTGCTCGGTGAAATGCCCAAACCAGCCAAAAATGCTCAAATTGAACCCAAATTTTTCAGGCACCTTCACAACACTCCCAGCAACATCCTTGCCAAATTTCACGCCAATTCGAGTTTCCAGGCTTCAATTTCACTCAATTCCCCGTTTCGAGCGATCGTTTCCGAGCCGAGTGCCCTAATCCCTTTTTCTTCGCCTAAATTCAAACCAAGCACACACTTCACTCAAATTCACCTATATAAACCTTTTCGTGAAGTATCGGCTCAATTTCATATCGATTCGTGCCTCAATTTGAATTCCAAACCTCCTATGGCACTATTTATCGTTCAAACGACATTTTCACGTCGTTTGACCTTTCGATCATCTCATCTTGTGTTTCCTGTGCCATATTTCTCTTGTGTATGTATTTATTCACATTTCATATACTTATGACTATGTGACTAATACGTGCTCACCTCTTCTGTCATTTCAGTGACCTTGATTGCACGTGTGCCGTCTCCTGTCCTGCCTGGATCGTCACCTCTCGTGTGAGCTTTCCAGGTAGTCATCTCATCTTTTGCTAAATCTATTGGATATTTTTCGCCCTGTGCTTAGTCACTCTCTCACATTTGCAGACATCAGTTCAGGATGCCGCGCACGAAGAATGTGTCGGCGCCAGGGGGAGGCGATGATGAGGATCCTCGTCGCCCCTTCAGGCAGGTCAAGGGGAAGACTGTTTACTTGGAGCAGCAGGAAGGCCGCAAGAAGCGGCGTACGGACAGAGCAGCCCGTGCAGCGGCAGCGGCTGCAGCAGCCGCTGCGCAGGCCGAGCTTGGAGATCAGCCACAGACTCCATCCGATCAGATTGCATACCGCGTTCGTCGTCTCGCCTCCCGGCATCGCTCCTCCACTCACACCTCTGCTTCCACTCCGCCACCCACTCTGGCTGCTCCCGTCACTCCTATTGCTCCATCCACCTCCACAGCCATACCCACTACATCCACTACGCCAGCTTCCACTGCTCCTCCTCCTCCCGCTCCCGCTTCAGCTCCTCCTGTCCCTCCACCTCGATTCCGGGAGCGCGATGAGACTGAGGTTCGACCCCTGGCTACGGATCCTCGACTATTTGACCTTCAGCGTGCTACAGCGGCACGGGTACGTAGGTTCAGATACGTACCCGTGGAGTCTTGGCTACCAGCTCAGAGAGACCCTACAGCAGGTGACCTTTTCAGCACACGTACTCAGGAGTCATTTTTCAGAGCTCAGATGTCTGCTCAGATAGCTCTGTGAGTGCACCGGCTTTTGGATCTTCCAGCCTTTCTGCTTGCAGCCGGTGCTGACTCTGAGGCGCACCTCACCTATCTGCCTGGCCTTCAGACCCTTTTGACTACCAGCGGCAGGTATGTTGAGGAGTGGGTACGAGTCTTCTACGCCTCTGTTTGGATTGACCTGGATCATCACTGGATGAGGTTTCGCTTTGAGCGCGAGGATGTCACCATTACTGCCAGTCAGATCCGCCAGCTTTTTGGATTTCCCGAGTCGACGACTCGTCTTCACAGCCTCTGCTACGACACTTCTGATCCTCCTCGTCGCCCTCACGGCGGTGTGGCTCCGGGTACAGCTCATGTCGCGGCTCTGTTCCGCCCGCCCTTCACAGATGGGTCGCGACGTTCACCGGCAGATTTTACAACAGCAGCAAAGTACTTATATGAGCTCATCAGACGGACTCTTCTGCCGAGGATGGGATACAGGGAGGCTACCACTCATATTCAGCTTTGGCTCCTTGGTGCCCTGGTCTCCCACTCTGAGTTTGACGTTGTGGACTTCCTGATTTGTGAGATCGAGGACACCGTTTTGGATGGGATTCGTGCTCGTCGGCAGTTGCCCTATGCTCACTACTTGTGCCACATCTTTGCGCAGTTGATTCAGCCCCCTCGATTTCAGAGCACCCTTGAGGCCTCACGCCTTGTTTTGGATCCTACCGTCCTGCGCCTGAGATTCCTGTGCCAGCTTCTGCTTCTGTGTTTGACTCTCAGGCCGAGGATGCAGCTCTTCGACAGTTTGACACTCAGGGTACAGCGACTGATGATGATGATGATGATTTTGGGGTTCCTCCTCCGCCTCCGCCTCCTATGCCTCCACGCTCACATGATCATGAGGCTGGGAGTTCTAGTGCTGCCCCTGCTCCTCCTCAGGCTATGGACCCTGCTCTTGCTTCGATTCTGGCCAACCTGGCGGCCGAGCAGGCCCGGTTATCCGAGAGGATGCTCTCGATGTTTCAGAACATGCAGGACAGGCAGGATGCCCTTCAGCAGCAGCTACTTCAGGATCGGGCTGAGACTAGGGCATTCATGGCTCTTATGCTTCAGCATTCTGGTATCTCAGTTCCTCCGGTTCTGTCTGCTCCACCTCCTCCGCTTCACGCTCCTGTGGTGCCATCGATTTTGTCAGGACCCCCTGTTGGTACCTCTCCGCTCCGGCCGGTCACTTTGGCGTTCACCTCTCCGGTTCTCAGCTCTGTCTGCCCGCAGCCGCCAGTGCCACCAGCATCTGCTGTTACCACTACTGCTGTGGCAGTATCTGTGACCGCTTCTGTTCCGGTAGCTCCTGCAGCGCGGCCTCAGTCCGAGTCAGTACCAGCTCCAGCTTCTACCGCAGATCCTGGATCCGAGACTGACTCTGACCCTCCGCCGGCGTTCGCTCTGCTGCCTCGACCGCGACCGGATGCGCCCCCGCCGCCTCCTCCTGCTTCAGATGTTTAGGTTCAGGACCCTTTTGGTGTTTGACGCCAAAGGGGGAGAGATATGAGAGATATGAGTTGTGAGAGCTAGGGGGAGTTCGAGAGTTAGTAGAGAGTCATGTTGATGTAATATACGTGCTTGCTACTCTCTGTACTAGCTTGGTGTTTTTGGCTCACAAACTCGTCATATACTCTCGTTGCTTATGATTGACTGTGTGTATTATGTTTTCACCTTATATTTTATCACCAGTCCTCTAGTTCTTGTTTCATTGATTTAACTTCACTTTTTTATGAACAAGAATCTGATGATGTGTATGCGCTCACTCTTATTATTATGGTACACGTTCTTTCTGTCAAAGATTACTGAGTATAACTAACCATTCTTTCTATTGACAGAAACTTCAAAACAAACTACTCTCACAAAACTTGTAGGGTTGTCATCAATCACCAAAAAGGGGGAGATTGAAAGCATCTAGGCCCCTGGTTGGTTTTAGTGATTAATGACAACGTAATATTATATGTGACTAACGTGTGTTTTGCAGAGACAAATGGTAAGTTAGGTCGCATGACAGGTAGAAGTACTACAACGGTGAAAACAATCCCGGAGATAAGAACTCGAAGCGACGGCTAAAACGACGAAACAAAAGGTGAAGGTCTACGGAGTCCGAGTGTCAAGGAGATGTGGACACTCGCATTTTAGTTAGGTCTTTTATTCTCTTTTAGCCGTACTATAAAGAGGGGTTGTCGATGAGTAGTTTGACCAAGAGAGTTCTAGTGTAGTGTTGGTGCACAATCACACTCACATACAGTGCTAGGTGTCACTCTAGAACTCACACACAAGTTAGAGCGAAAACCGATTTGAAAATCAGCTGAAAAAGAAGAGTTAGTGTTTCTGGCTTTGGGGCACCGGACTGTCCGGTGTGCACCGGACTGTCCGGTGCACCCTCTGCCAGGTGGGGCCAGGCTGGTCCACGGCAGAGGCTTTCCCCTCCACAGAAACCCGAGAGCGCAGCTTTCAGAGTTGAATTTTAGTGGCACACCGGACACCGCACCGGACTGTCCGGTGTGCACCGGACAGTGGACTGTTCACTGTCCGGTGCGCCATGAGTCCAACGGCTACCTGCCAGAACTAGCCGTTGGAAACGACCGTTGGCGCACCGGTGGCGCACCGGACTGTCCGGTGCGCCATCGCGCAGTGAAATGCCTGTAACGGCTAGTTGGTGGGTAAGGGCTATTTATACCCCCTCCACCCACCATATTCAATGACTTGCACTCCACATTTATTCCAGCACATTGCTAGAGCATTGCAAGCACCAAAAGCCTAGTGAGGAGATTAGAGAATCATAATCCGCGTTTGTTCCTCATTAGCGCTAGTGAGAGCCACCTAGAGCACACACCACTTGCATTAGGCTTCTCTTGGTCAAGCGAAAGTCTACGGCTTGTTACTCTTGGTGATCGGCATCACCTAAACGGCTTGGTGGCGTTGGGAGCTCGGTGATCACCGTGAAGATCTTGTTGGTGACCCGACTCAAGTTTGTAAGCGGTCTCGAGGGATCCACCGCGCCGGAGTGGCAAAGGATCATCTCGTAGTGAGCACTTGGTTCTTGCGAGGACCAAGGGGGAGCGATACCCTTGCGCAGGTGCTCCAACGAGGACTAGTGGAGAGTGCCGACTCTTCGATACCTCGGAAAAAATTGGAGGAGTCTTCTAAACTTTGCTTTACATTCCGCACTTAATTCAAGCACTTTACATTGTGTATTTGTTTAGCAAGTATTTGAAGTATTATCTTAGCTTTGTTGCATTTCTAGTATTATATTCTTAGTGCTAGTTGTTGGGGTGAAGTTGGGCTCTTGCTTAGCTCTTGCTTAGGTTTTAATTAGTGTTGATTTTTAGAAAAGCCCAATTCACCCCCCTCTTGGGCATCGTGATCCTTTCACTTGTCTTGATCATTGTCATCTCTCCCTTAATCATTGTTGTAACACCCCAGGTGTTTATCGTCTGCTCGACCACGAGTGCGGTTTTTAACACGTGATAGCGGTGAATAACAATCTCTCTGTGTTAATCTGTTCCGTCTGTCGTGAGTTCGACATCATTTTTATTTTCATCTATCCGGGCTCTTTCTAAATTTTCGTGATGTTCGGAACATAGTGTTCCAAAAATCGGTGCGTCCGGTGATTATTTAAAATTCATCGCTCGCGTGAATACGAATTTGGAAATTCAGTTCAGTCCTCTGATTTCATCTCAAACAGATTAAGTAGAACTCGACGACTAAGTTTTCGGTGTAAAATAATTTAGTCACCTTTTGTCATCAGTGACATCGCGTCTACGTATTTTAATTGAATTGTTCTCTAGTTGAGTGTTCGAGTAGCGAATGGAATTCATCTAAATTCAACTAAATCAAACGTCGACTAAAATGTAGAATCTGATCTCGTCTGGTTTAAATCCGTCTACATCTCGCTCCCGTGACGATGCTGACATCGTCTCCGGGGGGAATTCCGATTGCGATGCCGCATCCGACTAGCATAGTTTAAAATTTATTTATTTCTAAAAGTGTTGGGCCTAGTGCCAATTTAAAATTAATCGATCAAGACAGACTAAAATTGTCACCTAAGTATTTTGCTCGGTTCGAGCAATCTCTATAAATTCGGTAAATGCACTACTTGGGATAGGCTGTTAGATAATCCGAAACCAGAACAATTGTTAGTCAATTTAGTTTTCTAGTTCAAAATCCAAGAAAATAACATGTATCCGTATAGTGTGTCGATCCAGCATACATTGCTACATAACGTGATCCAAAATATCTGCGATTTTCCTTTAAAAAAGAGAGAAAAGAAAAACAAAAAAATTCATCTGAATCCATAGTATTCACCAAATTAAATCATGTCCAAATGTTATTGTCAATCTCGTTTAGGTCCAACCCATTTATATCTCTTTTAAAGTCTAATCCAGAATCCATATTATCCATTCATTTTGTTAAACAAAAGAAAAAAACATGAGAAAATAACTCTCTCTTCCTAATCTCCTCACCTCTCATCCTAAATTCTTATTCCCATGGCGTGAAATTCTTGCCATGTCTCACCGCCCTCTCTCTCTTATAGTCTTATCCACTAGCCGTTTGAAATAAATCTCCAGGCGCCATTGTTCACAGTATCTTTCTCGCTCACGTTTCTTCTCCTACGCAGAGCACATCGAGCCGCTCCAGATCGTGCTCCTCTTCTTCATCCTCGTCGGGCTGCATCTTCCCCAATTCCCTGCTCCACCGTGTCCCTCCCAGCTCGTGCTTGCAAATCTCCCATCTCCTATCTCCCTCAGCTTTTGCCCAGCCGTTGGGGGTGTGCTCGCCCCGGCTGTTCGTCGCGCCCCTGCTCTCATCTCCAAGGATGCGTCAAGCTCCTGCCTTTCCTCTCCATTTGTGCTCTCCATCGTCGGACCCCGCTCGACGCATGAGCTCGTCTTCAGCCCTCGCGTTGTTCCCCCAGCTCGCTCCGGTCGCGGACGCCATGGTGGCTCATCCGCTCGCGTCGCCCGGTCAGGGCACTGAGATCCTGCGTCGTCTATAGTTCGCTGGTCGAGCTCCTCCCTCGCGCTCGGATCCAGCCACTGACGCTCAGCCATGCATCATTCATCTCTAGCTCGCCGAGTCTGAGCCCAAACCGTCGTGCGTCGCCTGGGCCCGGTGTCTCTTCCTCGTCACCAGCTCGCGTGCCCAACTTCCTGTTTTTCCTCTTCCTCATGCGTTCGGACATCGCCGGTGAAAGCCCGCCCGCGCGGTCGTTTGCATCCTGGTTTTCTCCCTGCTCACTGCGCTCATGTCGTCGTCTTCTTGCTCATCCCGTGACACCGCTCCCAATCCACAGCTCACCGGCTTCTGTTGGATCTTTTATGGGCTTGACCCATTTATTGAATAAACTCTATGGTGTGTAATTGTGGAGAATACCAATAGTACCACATTGGAAGTCCAAGGGTCTTTTGCCTTGACTTATATGGTGAGATTTATTCCACTTAACTTGAGAAGTCAAGAAATGGACAAGGGCGTGCCACACGCGCGCGCGCGCCGCCGCCGGCCGGGCCGGGCGTGGCGAGCGGGCGGGCGGGCGGGCGTGGTGTGGTTGTGTTAAATTTTTAGCACTCACTAACCACGTACGTCAGCCGAGTGACTCTGTCTCTTCGTCAGCCAGCCGAGTGACCCTTCTCCTTCAGCTGGCCGACTTATGGCGTGACTCGGCGAGAGCTGGCCGACTCTTGGCGTGACTCGGCGACCTTTCTCCTTCAACTTCCCTCTGCGAGAGGTTAAATAGAGGAGCACCCCTGTCACTCGGTACACGTGAAAACCCACTTTCAGAACCACAGTCCAGCCGCCGAGTGAGGGTATTTCCATCTCGTGACTCTGCGCGCACAGAGAAGCGAGAGGGCAGGTGCCTCCGAAGCCGGTGCCGTTCGAGACCTTGCACGGGGGATCGGCAATTAGGTTTTTGGGGAGCGTCTACGCGACTGCCCAAAACATCTGCGACATGACAACTGAAGTTGGACAAGGATCTAGATCCTCGGAGCGCATGGGAGGGTATGATCAATTCATCTCCTCACTATTTTACATTCTGCAAATTATATATGTTCATACCTGCTGTTTTATTTATAGCCATAAATTTATCCAATCTGTTTTGTCGTATTATATCATGACATGTCTGATGCCTGATTATACTAGTAATATGATAAATCTGTTTGTCTTAATTTTACAGTTATGCTGTTTATGTTGCTATCTGTTTATTTTCAGTTGTTCTATAATAATACATGTTCCATGTTTATATGCTTATTATATTTATATGATCCATATGCTTTACGTTCTCCTGATCCATATTGTTATGGATATATTTGAGATAGTGATTTCTATAATTAACCATATTTTATATGTCATCATCATAATGTTAATTTATGGAATTAAAATGATATGGAAAATGCCTATATTTCTAACACTCCAAAAACCTAATGTTAGGCATTTTTCTGTCAGAGGTTTTGCTGCTGTGCTAAAGCCTGATCCGTTTGATGGTAAAAACTTCTTGATATGGAAAGCTAAGATGGAATTGTGGCTAACTGCAATGTCTTGTTTTCATGCCGCTGAGGGCAAGCCTGCCAACTTACCTCCTGAGGATGAGGCTAAGTTTAAGGCTGAAGACAACCTCTTTCGAGGAGCAGTAATTAGCGCACTGGATACAAAATTCCAGAAAAGCTATATCATTCTTCCCACAGGGAAAGAGCTGTGGGATGCTCTTGTTGGAAAGTTTGGAGTTACTGACGCTGGTAGCGAGCTGTACCTCATGGAGCAGCTGTATGACTACAAGATGGTTGAGAACCGATCTGTAGTGGAACAGGCTCATGAGTTTCAGGCACTAGCTAAGGAACTCGAACTTTTTCCTTGTCCCTTGCCTGACAAGTTTGTGGCTGGCGGTATAATCGCCAAGTTGCCACCTTCTTGGAAGGACTTTGCTACCTCTCTCAAACATAAGAGACAAGAGTTCAATGTGGAGGAGCTCATTGGTACTCTTGATGTTGAGGAAAGAGCTAGATCAAAGGACAATGGAAAAGGTGTGGAGACCTCTACTGCTAATGTGGTGCAGAAGAGAAACTTCCGCAAGTTTAACAAGAAGAAAAACCAAAACAAACCAGAGAACGCAAATAAACCTGTTCATACAGCACAGTTTAAAAAGAAGAACAACAATAACAAGGGAAAGGGAGGTTGCTTTGTCTGTGGCAGTGATCAACATTGGGCTAGAGAGTGCCCTGATCGCAAGTTCACTCAGGACAAGAAATCAGCCAATGTTGTAACCACTGAAACTGGAGATGGAACATCTGGGTATGGTAATTCTTTACCATTTGTTCTCTCAGTTTGTAATTCACCTGAGTGGTGGATGGACAGTGGTGCAAATATTCATGTGTGTGCTGATGCCTCTATGTTCTCCTCCTACCAGGTCGGGAGATCTGGCGCCTTGTTAATGGGAAATGGGTCGCGTGCTCATGTTCTTGGTGTTGGTACGGTCATTCTGAAGTTTACTTCGGGAAAGACGGTGCCATTGAAGAGCGTGCAGCATGTGCCCTCTATCAAGAAGAATCTCGTTAGTGCTTCTATGCTATGTCGAGATGGCTACAAAGTTGTTCTTGAGTCAAATAAATGTGTTGTGTCGAAACATGGTACTTTTGTTGGTAAAGGATATGACTGCGGAGGGTTGTTCCGCTTATCACTGCATGATGTGTGTAATAAACTCGTGAATTCTGTTCATTTTTCTGATGAGTCGGATTTATGGCATTCACGTTTTTGTCATGCAAGCTTTGGCTGTCTTATGCGGTTAGCAAATATAAATTTAATTCCTAAATTTAACTTGGTCAAAAAGTCTAAGTGCCATGTGTGTGTTGAATCAAAACAACCTCGCAAGCCTCATAAGGTTGCTGAGGCGAGGAGTTTGGCACCTCTAGAACTTGTTCATTCTGATCTGTGCGAGATGAATGGAATTTTGACCAAAGGTGGTAAAAGATACTTTCTCACTTTTATAGATGACTCCACTAGATTTTGCTATGTGTATCT
Source organism: Zea luxurians (assembly GCA_029449295.1). NCBI lineage: Eukaryota > Viridiplantae > Streptophyta > Magnoliopsida > Poales > Poaceae > Zea > Zea luxurians. The sequence goes on along the minus strand of JAOPSE010000004.1, from coordinate 186,192,019 downwards.
CTTAAAAACAAAAGATGAAGCGTTCAATTATTTTAAGGCCTACAAAGCTGAAGTAGAGAACCAACTTGAGAGGAAAATAAAACGGTTAAGGTCCGACCGAGGTGGAGAATATTTCTCTAATGTGTTCGATGAGTTCTGCGTGGAACATGGTATTATTCATGAGAGGACACCGCCATTCTCACCACAATCCAATGGGATTGCTGAAAGGAAAAACCGCACTCTAACAGATTTGGTGAATGCCATGTTGAGTACAGCGGGATTATCCAAGGCATGGTGGGGTGAGGCGATTTTGACAGCATGTCATGTCCTGAATAGAGTTCCAACAAAGAACAAAGAGATCACTCCATTTGAGGAATGGGAAAAGAGAAGAGTAAATCTCTCGTATTTGCGCACTTGGGGTTGCTTGGCTAAAGTGAATGTGCCAATCAACAAAAAGCGTAAACTTGGGCCTAAAACTGTTGACTGTATATTCCTTGGGTACTCTTTTCACAGCACTGGGTATAGGTTCTTAATTATAAAATCTGATGTGCCAGATATGTATGTTGATACTATCATGGAATCAAGAGACGCAACATTTTTTGAGAATGAGTTTCCCATGAAGAATACACCTAGTGATACAAGTCATGAGACTATAATTCCCCATGAGCACGAACTGTCGATTCCTATAGATCATGCTGAGGATTCTCGCGTGCACATCCCTGAGGAGGATGACACTATAGTCACTCGAAAGAGCAAGAGAGAGAGGGTTGCAAAATCCTTTGGTAATGACTTTATAGTGTACCTTGTGGAAGACACACCAACTACCATTAGTGAGGCATATTCCTCTCCTGATGCTGACTTATGGAAGGAAGCAGTAAGGAGTGAGATGGAATCTATTATGTCTAATGGAACTTGGGAGGTTGTTGACCGTCCTTATGGTTGTCAACCTATAGGTTGCAAATGGATCTTCAAGAAAAAGCTTAGGCCTGATGGTACAATCGAGAGGTACAAGGCAAGGCTTGTGGCCAAAGGATATACCCAAAAGGAGGGTGAAGATTTCTTTGATACCTACTCACCAGTGGCTCGATTGACTACAATTCGCACATTAATAGCCGTGGCAGCCTCTTATGGTCTTATCATTCATCAGATGGATGTTAAGACAGCTTTCCTAAATGGAGAGTTGGATGAGGAGATCTATATGGATCAGCCAGAAGGGTTTATTGCGGATGGTCAAGAGAACAAGGTGTGCAGGTTGATAAAATCATTGTATGGCCTAAAACAAGCACCTAAGCAATGGCATGAAAAGTTTGATAATACTCTTACAGCAGCTGGCTTTGTTGTAAATGAATCTGACACGTGTGTATACTATCGGTATGGTGGGGGTGAGTCTGTTATGCTGTGTCTTTATGTTGATGACATTTTGATCTTTGGATCAAATCTCAATGTGATTGAGGAAGTTAAAAATCTTCTATCGAGCAATTTCGAGATGAAAGATTTGGGAGAAGCTGATGTCATTCTTAACATCAAGCTTGTTAGAGAAGCTGATGGTGGGGTAACTTTGTTACAATCCCATTATGTGGAAAAGGTATTGAGTCGCTTTGGTTTTAGTGACTGTGATCCTGCTCCAACACCTTATGACCCCAGTGTGCTATTAAGAAAGAATCGGAGAATAGCAAGGGATCAATTGACATACTCCCAGATCATTGGCTCGCTCATGTACCTTGCAAGTGCAACAAGGCCAGACATCTCTTATGCTGTGAGTAAGCTAAGTCGGTTTGTGTCGAAACCAGGAGATGATCACTGGCGTGCTCTTGAGAGAGTGTTGCGGTATTTGAAAGGTACTATGACATACGGTATTCATTATACCGGAAACCCAAAAGTGCTGGAAGGCTATTGTGATGCCAACTGGATTTCTGATGCTGATGAGCTTTATGCCACAAGTGGATATGTGTTTCTGTTTGGAGGTGGCGCTGTTTCCTGGAAGTCTTGCAAGCAGACTATCTTAACGAAGTCTACAATGGAAGCAGAACTCGCAGCATTAGACACTGCTGGGGCTGAGGCCGAGTGGCTTCGTGATTTCCTATTGGACTTACCGGTAGTTGAAAAACCGATACCGGCTATTTCCATGAACTGTGACAACCAAACGGTGATTACAAAGGTTAACAGTTCTAGGAATAACATGAAGTCTACAAGGCATGTTAAGAGGAGATTGAAATCTGTCAGAAAGTTGAAAAACTCCGGAGTTATAACTGTGGATTATGTCCACACCTCGAATAATCTGGCAGATCAATTCACTAAGGGTCTATCACGCAATGTGATAGAAAGTGCATCGAGGGAAATGGGTATGAGACCCATGTGAGATCTACTCTAGTGGTAACCTGCTCTATGTGATCGGAGATCCCGTGAAGTAGAGTGGAGAAACAAGCTAGGAGTAGGTTGTGAGGAAAGATCCCTTTCTTAACTCATTTCTGATGCACATCTTTCCTATCTGTAAGGCAGGATGGTATTTACCTTAATGTATTCCAAGAGTCTTGTAAAGGTGAGATGTTGTCCTACAGAACATCTTTTGAGGAATACACCTATATGAGTCAGACTGCTGGTCACAGTCTATGGGACTTGGGTAATCCCTAAATACTCATGAAAGGCACTGAAGTGTGACTTATATGCTTCTAAACAGCGGGAATACCCTTCTGCAGCCAAGTATCAGCAAAGGATTTGAGTGAATCTTATTTCGCACAAAACTGTCAATTCAAGGCATAGTCCATTGTTCAGTTGTGAATGAGTGAAACTCTTATTCTAGATGGATGTTCAACTTAACAGTCTCCATCGAAAACTGGTATATCAAAGGATTGTGATTCTGATACTTCATCATTACAAACCCTAGAGTTTGGTGGGGATTGTTGGATCTTTTATGGGCTTGGCCCATTTATTGAATAAACTCTATGGTGTGTAATGGTGGAGAATACCAATAGTACCACATTGGAAGTCCAAGGGTCTTTTGCCTTGACTTATATGGTGAGATTTATTCCACTTAACTTGAGAAGTCAAGAAATGGACAAGGGCGTGCCACACGCGCGCGTGCGCGCCGCCGCCGCCGCCGCCGGCCGGGCCGGGCCGGGCGTGGCGTGGCGTGGCGTGGCGAGGCAGGCAGGCAGGCAGGCAGGCGAGCGGGCGTGGTGTGGTGTGGTTGTGTTAAATTTTTAGCACTCACTAACCACGTACGTCAGCCGAATGACCCTGTCTCTTCGTCAGCCGAGTGACTCTGTCTCTTCGTCAGCCAGCCGAGTGACCCTTCTCCTTCAGCTGGCCGACTTATGGCGTGACTCGGCGAGAGCTGGCCGACTCTTGGCGTGACTCGGCGACCTTTCTCCTTCAACTTCCCTCTGCGAGAGGTTAAATAGAGGAGCACCCCTGTCACTCGGTACACGTGAAAACCCACTTTCAGAACCACAGTCCAGCCGCCGAGTGAGGGTATTTCCATCTCGTGACTCTGCGCGCACAGAGAAGCGAGAGGGCAGGTGCCTCCGAAGCCGGTGCCGTTCGAGACCTTGCACGGGGGATCGGCAATTAGGTTTTTGGGGAGCGTCTACGCGACTGCCCAAAACATCTGCGACATGACAACTGAAGTTGGACAAGGATCTAGATCCTCGGAGCGCATGGGAGGGTATGATCAATTCATCTCCTCACTATTTTACATTCTGCAAATTATATATGTTCATACCTGCTGTTTTATTTATAGCCATAAATTTATCCAATCTGTTTTGTCGTATTATATCATGACATGTCTGATGCCTGATTATACTAGTAATATGATAAATCTGTTTGTCTTAATTTTACAGTTATGCTGTTTATGTTGCTATCTGTTTATTTTCAGTTGTTCCATAATAATACATGTTCCATGTTTATATGCTTATTATATTTATATGATCCATATGCTTTACGTTCTCCTGATCCATATTGTTATGGATATATTTGAGATAGTGATTTCTATAATTAACCATATTTTATATGTCATCATCATAATGTTAATTTATGGAATTAAAATGATATGGAAAATGCCTATATTTCTAACAGCTTCCCTGTACGCGGTCGCGGATGCCGTCGCCGATCCTTGTGCCTTGCCGAGCTCATCATCGCCGCGAGACTCTGCATTAATGTGCTCGGCCGCACCTCCCCAGTCGTCTTGTGCACACTCATCTCCAAATAGGACCGCGCTGCCGACTGTCGACCCCGCCATTGCCTCACAGCGCTTCGACACCGACGTCGTCACTCGGCAACGTGTTTGCATGTCACCACGTTATCTTCAGCAACACAGCTCTACTGGACTCTGTGTGCTCGTCGACACCCAGTTGTCGATCTCCGCCACGCCGTGCTCCTGCTCTTCAGCATCGTCGTCACGCTTTTTCTGCTATGTCGCAGGCGTTCGTGAATTGGTAAGCTGATTTATAATTTTTGCTAGTGGGTTTAATTAATGGATTAGCTAAATGGATTGGCTACCTAGGTTGGTCGCGATGATTATCCCGTTGTAAGCCTATGTGTTGTAGTTATATTTATCGCACGATGAAATGTCTCAGTGTGCACCGTTGTATGATTAGTGTTTGTGGCGATGGTTTGATTGTTCATTAGCGTAGGCTCCTGGTAGTGATTTGCGGGTTTAGTTGGAGTAAGCTGGCAAAGAACCAAATTAGTGCGATATTTAGTGTGTGATCGGCGAAAAGCCCGAATTAGTATTCATTAATCAATGTAGTGGATTCGAGCTGAACTTAAAATTGGCACGCATTTTTGCTATTCCTGTTAGCCAAATTGTTAGATAGATTGAATAAATTTGAATGGTGTGAAATAAAATTAAAATAGTTCTTTGTGAGTGATGTAGCAAAATTAATAATGCGAGGGATAAGTTTAATTAGCCATAGGTCCTGTCTAGGCTAATTGTGTTAAGTATGTTGTTTGTCTATCCATATGTTACTCATAGGAGTCGATAGTGGTAAATTTAATTGAGTAAATTTTTGGTAGGATGCTCTAGCCGAGAACTATAGAATTTATGCCTTATATAATTGTTGGGGGCCTTTGTCTTCCGAAGGTCCTCAAAAACATGACTAACAATGTCCCCCAAGTATAATATATGTACATGAACCTTTAGACTCAGAATAAAGCTATACACAATATGAAAAGCATGGTCGGGACGAAGGTTGAATCAGTTCCGAAGCTATGCGCAAGAAAGTTTCGGCTCAACAGCAGAAAAAGGAACCGATTTAAAGAGAAAAAGGCTATCTAGTCCTTGTTGGATTGTCATTAAGTCAACAGTAAACATAAAGGGCATAAATGTAATTTTACATAGGCTACACCCTGTGCCTATAAATAGATGAACAGTACCCCCATACTGTTCACACTGACTTGTATTCGCTCGTGCGTCACGTTTGGATTGTTACCTTCTGTCAAGCCAAAGGTACAAATGTAATTCAATATTGTTTCTGTTTATCTATGATAATATAAAGAAGATATACAAATAATGTCATTTGATTATTCATGTTATCTCTTATATTTCACATGCTTCTTCTTTCATTAACATATACTGCGATGCTGAAGGTATGTCCTTCATGACCTTCATCTGAAGATCATTATATCCTAAGGAAGATAATGCTTCGAAAGACGAAGGACTTTAACCATTAACATTTGTGTTGCCTCACAATCTTCAGCAAAGCATCAACCTTCATCATGCCGCCGAAAAAGACAACAGCGCCAAGGGCTGCACTGCAGCAACTGGACACAAACCAGGACACACTCTCTATCTCTCTGAGAAGCCAGAAGCCAAAAGAGAAAGGCCACCATTCCAACACTTTAGGAGGAGGAGTTGGACTAGCAGATCAGGGACCTCGAAATCATTAACCAACAGGTGCAAAGGAAAAAGGAGAAGATGACTCGGCTGGCCGACCTTCAGAAGAAGATCGACGAAGCTGTTGAGGAAGTGCGTCATCTTACTCAAGATGATCACGATCAAAGGCCCCAATACCGGGAGCTTCGTTAAGAGGGCTCATTCAACGAAGATGAATGGTACGACGATTTTAATCATGGTAACTTTACTTTTGATGATGCTTCTCCCCTGGCAGCAGAATTGTAGGCTATCCCATGGCCACAATCTTATAAGCCACCTCAGCTACCCATGTACGATGGGCACTCGAACCCAAAGCAATTCTTGATGAGCTATGAGGCAACAATATTCTCATATGGAGGCAATGCATCTGTCATGGCAAAGTCCTTCGTCATGGCAGTCCGAAACATGGCCCAGACATGGTACTCTTCTCTTCGGCCAGGACCTACGACCCAATACTTCGCAAGGAAACCCCCCAGACTCTGGAGAAGCCGCTTCAGAAAATGGATGAATACATCCAGGCTGACAACGACTTTCGCCAAAGAAGGGAGAAAGCTTATAGATTCTCTGAGATGACTAGGGGCTTCGGAGGAAGAATCCACCCTAGGCATGTCAGATCAATCCACAACTCTAGTCAGAATGATGACAAAGGAAGACAGCTTCAGAGGCCACAACACACCTCATAGTCTTTGGGACACCAGCAAAGCTCCTTCAGGCCACCAGCTCCAAGGGACAGAGGCGGCAGGGGCTTCAGAGGAAGATATGGGGATTAGCCCAGGAAAATTTATTGTCTATTCTGTGGTGAGGACAAGGGCCACACTACAAGAATGTGCCAAATCACTATTCTGAAGCAAAAGGAGATTGCCGAAGCAGAAGCTCGGCAGAATCAGCCGAAGCAGGTCTTACACACTGCTTCGTGCCACTCTCCTTACATACCAGAATACGTGGGCAATCAACCTGCAGTCTTTGTTGCTTCGGCAAGCCATTCATAGGATTCTTAGCCTCAGCTTCCACTGCCACCACCACTGCAACCTACTTATTCCCGAAGCTAGCAGCTAGAAGGGCACCAACACTCCCAACAACATGACTTCAGGGAGGAGTCCGAAGCTCGTACAGTCAATAGTACTGTACCAGAATCAAAGCACATATACTGAGCAATATCCTGCTTCTTGAATACTTTTATATTCTAGGCTATTTTTGCTTTTGAATAAGGAACAAGCAATGAAAACTTAGTTTTAATTTCTTGTAATGATTTTGCTTCTACCAGAATGAAATATATCTTCATCACAGATTTACGAAGCTCAAAAGTCGTTCCTAAGGGAATGCAGAGCCAACATAAACGAAGCTACAAAAGTTGTTACTAAGGGAGCGCAGTGTAAGTTTTGTGCTCAAAAGTCGTTCCTAAGGGAATGCAGAGCTAAAATTGCTAAAGCTACAAAAAGTCGTTCCTAAGGGAGCGCAACGTGAGTTTTCTGCTCAAAAGTCGTTCCAAAGGGAATGCAGAGCCAAATACCGCTGAAATATAAGGTGAAGAAGTTCAAAAGTCGTTCCTAAGGGGATGCAGAACTTATACCGCCAAAATAGAAGGCGAAGAAGTTCAAAAGACGTTCCTAAGGGGATGCAGAACTTATATCACCGAAATAGAAGGTGAAGAAGCTCAAAGGTCGTTCCTAAGGGGATGCAGATCTTGTGTTCCAGTGTGGGCGTGGGTGTGTGTCTTCGGCATTCTCATCATTTTGCATCATATCATCACATCATTTCACATAACATTACATCATACATCATGTTGCATCAACGGCACAAGAATCGAATATGAAGCCAACCTTCGGCACGTGCTTCGTCAAAATGAAAATGTGCTAAGGCACGAAGTAAGCTTCGGAAATTACAGATTTATCAGTGTTGTCACAAGAAGGGATCTCTTTCTTTACGAAGCATGAAAAGAAGGGATGTGTTTTTTCACCGAAGGCTCAAAAACGGTATGTGTGTAAGTTTCATACATCGTAAAGAAATAAATTACAATAATTTACATATTCGATTCAATGTTACATACATCAAATGTCACATAGTTTTGTTACAATAGAAGCTTAATCTTACTCAAATTGTTCCATACATTCCAGCTATTATTACAATAAAACCTATTCCTCTTTAAGAACTTTCTCTGCAACTTCGTTCAGTAATTTGGTAACGACTTTGTCGACAATGGATTCAGCCATGTTTATGATGTCCAGCGCTTCCTTCATTTTTGGATCAGCTAGGGGATCGTACGGTTCTAGCGGCGGAGATAGTTCAGCTGAAGTAGGAAAAATTGATTAGTTCGAAGCCACAAAGCAAGTACCGAAGCTAAAAAACCAAAAATAATACCTATACGCCTTTCGCGTTCTGCAGCTTCTTCAGCTCGCTTTGCTTTTGCTCTGGCGTCGTGGGTGTCTTTTTCACTTTTTTTATAATCTCATGGGCCATCTCTCGGCCACCATTCACCCAACCCAAACATCATTGTAAATTTTTCCGCCCATCAAGGTTGCTTCAGCTGAAGGATCCTTTGTATCATCTACAGAGAAGGCGGCTTCGGCCTGAGCTATGGTTTTAATGTGATCGCATCCGGCCTTCTCCAAGATGGCTGAAATTCCCCGCGCACCAAAAAGTGCGCAAACATCTCTGTGATCACTCAAAATTTCTTCGGAGGTTTCGGCTTCTCCACTTATCCATTCAACGACGCCCTCGGGGTCGCCTAGTATGAAGCTTTCTTCAGCAGAGTAGGCACCCATTTTGGCGAAGCTAGTTTTTAATTTCTTCGCACAATCCAAGGATTTCTTGAAGCACCTTTCCTTGGATTTGCGAAGTTCTTCAATATTTTTCTCTAGATGATTTTTCCAATATTTGCTGATTTCTTGATTAGCCTGTGCGACTGCGCAGTTTTCCTTAGCTTCGGCCAGTTGTCTCCGAAGGTCTTCAATTTCAGTTTTCTGGGCTTTGGCCTGAGCTTTGAAATCAGCTTCATCTTCCTTTACTTTATTTACCAAGGAAATTAAGATTTTGTCTTTTTCCAGACCTTTGTTCCTCAGTTCAATCACCTCCGAACGAAGGTTATTCAGAGCCATTGTATAGCTTTCGTCTTCGACATTCTTCTGTGCCCTCAGGGCATTACTAAGAATCAAGCCCTATAAAAAAGAAGAAAGAATTGAGTATGACAATGAAATACATTAGTGTCCAACTTAAAAGTCAACTTTTATACCTTTACACTGTTGTATGCTAGGCTGTCAGCAAGTTCATCCTTCGACAAAATCAAAAGGCCGTCTTCCAGCTTCGGGAATCCTATGCTCTTACCTATCTCCTGGCAAACGAATATTTCTTTGTTATCCGAGAGATAGTACAAAAAATCTTCTTCGTTACTACCATTGAACACTAAGGCCCCCTTCGGATATTTCAATCTTTGGGCGTAGTGTCTGGCTTCTAGTATTTCTTCTTGGGATGGTTTCTTTCCCGAAGCATGACGAATGATGTAGTCAGCGTCTTTGTTCGAAGCTTCGGGAGCAGGAGCTTCGATCTTTTCAGGTGCAATTTGCTCTGTTGTTTTTTTTCCTCAGGCGCGACAGGCTCCGTCTCGGTGGGCACTGAAGGCCTAGCTTTGGCTTCAGCCTGAGCTTGCGTAGCTTCGACTTTTGCTTGCCTAGTTTCGGCTTTGGCTTGCGTTTTGGCATCTTCAACAATTTTCTTTGTAGGAGCAGGGCTCAAGGCCTTTGTAGTCTCCAGCACAGCATCCAGCATGTTGGCCATCCTCCTCCTCTTGGGAGTTGCGGCAGAAGCCTTTTGTACCTTCGGCAGTTTTGCCTCTATCGGAGGGCTCAGAATTTTTGGCATTTTTATTATTTCTTCAATCTTTGCCTCTTCAGCCTTATCAACATTATCTTCGACTGGCTCGACTGTATGCACCTTCTGCACTACGATCGGCTCTTCAGCGCTCTGTGCAATCAGAGTAGTTTGTGTTGCTTCGGCTACTGAAGAGGACCCTGCGCCAAATTCAGGCACTATGTCCGGTTCAATATAATGCGGCCGGTGGGTCAGAACCTTCACCTTTTTGCTCTTCGGCTCAGGCTCAGCTGGGGTGACCAAAGCAGCAATCTTCCTCTTTTTCTCTTGCCCTCGTAGCGGGTAGCGGTAATCAGGGTACACGAAGCCAATAGCATCAAATACCCTGTTTAATCTTTTCTTGCCTCGACCTCCAAAGGCTGCGGACAGAGCATTATCTTCGGCCTTGGAATATGCTCCAAGTAGCTCATCACTATTAGCTTCGATACACTTCAGCCAGTCGTCGTTTGGCTCATCAAACTTCTCCCTAAATCTGAAGGTATACTTCAGTCGGACCAAACCACCCTCACTAGAATCGGCGGTGGTCTCCTTCGGCATATCCTAGCTCTCCACAAGTAGCCATACCCTAAAAGATATATGCTCTTGAATCAAATCCCTTGTGCCAATGAAGGCACACATAGTGCTGAAAGCCCTCTGACATGCTTTGACATTGCCATCAATTTCCACCTTCGGCCTTCGAAGGACGAAGCGAGACCAGATGGGTCGCTGAATGATTTCTTTGATGTCTTCCCTTGCCTTTAAATCATTTTTAACATAAAACCACTCTCCCATCCAGGACCCAGGCCATCTTTTCCAGAATGTTGGTACCGGGTGGCTTGCATTGGGGCGAGCAGTAAATCCATAACAACCGAAGTTGTTGTGGTACTGTTCTTTACCAGTGGCCTTCGTCTCATATAAAAGCTCGTGCATACTGCAGAAGCACTTCGCGCTTGGCTCTAGCCCTTGACTCTTTACAACCCAGACAAAAACCCCCATCTTCATTATAGCTTCAGGGGTGATCTGATGAAGGAAGATCTGGTATATCTTCAACACTTCAACTACAAACTTGCTCAAAGGGAATCGAAGACCATCCTTAAGAAAGCTTTGGTAGATAACAACTTCATTTTCCTCAGGGGCAGGGGCGGTGTTGTCTCTGCCAACTCTCACGATAGACATGTCGCGAAAGTACCTTCCTCTCATGTTGTCAAGATGACTCTGTTTAATAGTCGATTTTCCGAAGACAGTATGGCTTGGTCGCTAGGGTCGACCTTCAGAATCTTTGTCTCCACTCTCCACATCATAACTATCACTATCATCAGTATCTTCAGACAAACCTTCTAGAATCTTTTTAGTAATCTTCTCTGTGTTTGTTTTTGACATAGATTCAACAAACCCGACGATAAAAGGATCCACAGTTTTCTTTTCTTCAAACAACTTCGTCTCTTTAGTCAGCTTCGTTTTGGCAGTCATTTTCTTTTCCTCAGTCATCTTCTCCCCAGACATGGTGAAACACGTCCTTAAACCGAAGCTCGAAAAGCTTGAAAATCAGGCGAGAGCTAGTGAGCAAGAGCTAAAAAGTTTGAGAAAATAACGCAAATGGTGGAAATGGCGTATCAAATGCTGCCTCTATGGTTTATATTTATACGCCCAGTGTGTTGCACCTTGGTGGGCTCTGTCTGTCATTGACTATTGCTATTCTAGCAAAGGGAAGGTGTTTTTTCGGACCTTCGGCTTAAGACCTTCGTTCATGTCGCAGTCTGAATTCGTTGTTATAACAAATTAATACTGCGAGGGGCTACTGTTGGGGGCCTTTGTCTTCTGAAGGTCCTAAAAAACATGACTAACAATGTTCCCCAAGTATAATATATGTACAGGAACCTTCGGACTCAGAATAAAGCTATACACAATATGAAAAGCATGGTCGGGACGAAGGTTGAATCAGTTCCGAAGCTATGCGCAAGGAAGCTTCGACTCAACAGCAGAAAAAGGAACTGACCTAAAGGGGAAAAGGCTATCTAGTCCTTGTTGGATTATCATTAAGTCAATAGTAAACATAAAGGGCATGAATGTAATTTTACACAAGCTGCGCCTTGTGCCTATAAATAGATGAATAGTACCCCGTACTGTTCACGCTGACTTGTATTCGCTCGTGCGTCACGCTTGGATTGTTACCTTCTGTCAAGCCAAAGGTACAAATGTAATTCCATATTGTTTCTGTTTATCTATGTAATATAAAGAAGATATACAAATAATGTCATATGATTATTCATGTTATCTCTTATATTTCACATGCGTCTTCTTTCATTAACATATACTGCGATGCTGAAGGTATGTCCTTCATGACCTTCGTCTGAAGATCATTATATTGTAAGGGAGATAATGCTTCAAAAGATGGACTTTAACCATTAACATTTGTGTTGCCTTGTTCTTAACTCATAGCATTTGAGAACAAGTCTCCAACAATAATGTTTCTTAATATTCAGATTAGGTTCGGGTAAGTTGGAAAACATGATCGTTGTGTTGGGTTGTATAAACCTATTTGGTGCTTGATTTAGTTGATGCGCTATGCCTGATAATCTAGATTAGTAGTTATAAAATCTAGTTAAAATATTTCTATTTGTCACCTTAAGTTATAGGTATCCATGGTTGTTGCGTCTAAGTATTGTTAGCCTTTGGTGTTATGTGTTAGCTAAGAAAGATATAAAATTTATGCTTATTGTGTTGTTTCGTGATGTTTGAGCTAGCACCGGATAAGCATAAGAAGCGCAAATATTATAGTTAATCTTATATCGACAGCTGGCGTTTCTTGTAATTGGTTCTATGACTTGTTAGTAGTGTGTAATCCTCGACCGTGTAACATTGTCTAGTATTGTACTAGTTCTTCTTATATTCATTCATATGCACTATGCATCTCCAATAGGTACGCTAGATGATTATGCGAATTGGAGGGCATGGATCAGGATGGATCACAAGGTGGCTTTGATGGACCCATCCCGATATGGATGACTTGATCAAGTGTCAGGATTTTGAGGCTCACCAAGCGGACATCATCTAACCACACTAACCTAGTGTTATCCTAGGCAAGCCCCGGTGCATTTGCCACCTCCTTCTGTTTTAAAAAGTTTTATCACCTTGAATGATGCATTAGGTGATAGGAGTTGTGTGATCAAACAGTTGATGCATTTCATTCCTTGATTAAACAACCCTAATACCTGTTTTATGAAAATTTAGTGATGCTTAGCCCTGCTTATTAATTTAGGATTGTTTTTAAAAAGATGATGTGTAACATAGGATATGGGAGTTTGTGAAATAAAATGACTTGTGATGATGAAGCCATTGTGGTCGCGATGATTTCATCATTCAAGTAGGGTACCTCTCTCAGGTATCAAGTTTTGGGAAATAATATGTAATGTAGACCAGACATTGAGCAGGAAAGTTCGCCTGTCTGTGTCGATTAAGGACCGTTCGATGTAGGCCTGTTGTGGTGGAGACTTTGCAACTAGCCACATGCTCCGGTAAGCCTGAACCTGGCTATTCCATATGTGAAAACACAATCGCGCACTGGGCGTGGGAGATGGTGGGAGTAGCATGTACCCTCCTGGCTAGAGGCTGGATGGAGGAGTACTGTGCTCTCGATTAGCGCGGACCGGTTCACATTGTGGAGGATCTGTGGGAACGGTTGATATATGCAAGGGTTAAGTGCTACATATGTCGTGTGGTTAGGGATCCCCAGCTGGGTATAATTGGTTCGAATCGTCGTTGCTCCTCGATCATGGAGACTCTACCCTCTGACCACTCATCGTAGTTAATAAGTAAAATAAGAGTTTGGTAAAAGAAAGCTAGACCAGTACAAGTGAATGCTCTAGATTAGGCAAATCTAGATTTAGGAAAAGTACTTAATCGATGAAGTAAAAGTTTGGCATAAGGATCTACTACTAGTAAGCTTTTCTGCCAAAACAAGTCTTTGAAACTTGATTAGCCTTACCTTGAATCCTTTTAAAACCATCATACCCTTGAGAGTCTTTTCTTTAGTCGGGTAAGTTTTGCTGAGTACTTGCATACTTAGGGTTTTATTCCCATTGTTGTTGCAGGTTACGAGTCACTTGATTGTGATTGGTGTTAAGCGCTGGTGGGCACGACCTTCTTATAAGTCTAAGTACTTCTTCTATACTTCTTATTGAGGATGGTCACTTGAGCTAGCATATATTTTAAACATATAAATTTTTATACATTCAAAACATAGTGCAATTACTCCGATAATGTACCATGTAAACTTGATGTAACTTGTAAAATTTGGTAATAAGATTTCCGCTGCAAATTTTTGGTGTGTGATTTGTGTTTACTTAATCCTACGGTCCTGGTTGTAAGTGGTTTATCCGGTGTCCTTGGGGCACTCGGACGGATCCTGTTAAGTTATCAGGTGCACATGCATAGCCGTCTGAGGTCTTTGAGACAAGGACAGGTGCATCACTACAGGAAAACACTTAATTCCCGTCGGCCTGAAACCGACGGGAATAAGCCCTAAACCGACGGGAATAAGTAATTCCCGTCGGTTTAGGGCTTATTCCCGTCGGTTTCAGGCCGACGGGCGTCCCTTGTCGGGGATAAGGTTATCCCCGTCGGCGGCTGACGGGAATAATTAATTCCCGTCGGCTAGATAGTGGCCGACGGGAATTACGGCTAATTCCCGTCGGTCTGCTGGCCGACGGGAGTTATTAATTAATTTCCGTCGGTTCCCTAGGCCGACGGGAGTTATTAATTAATTCCCGTCGGCCCCACGTGGCCGACGGGAATTAACTGGGCCGACGGGAGTTAGTAGTTAATTCCCGTCGGTTCGACCATAGCCGACGGGAATTAACTGGGCCGACGGGAATTACTGTATACTGCTACAAAAACAGCACTAAATTATGTCACTATTTCTGCACACATAACATATATCAAACATAATCACATATAACAGCCACATTACAAACACATGTAGAGATACGACATCCACAAACACATGCATTTATACATAGTGCATTTATAATTAAAACATCCACCAACGTGTACGACATAGTATTCAAACATAACATCCACCAACATCAAACAACGAGTACGACATAGTATTGAACATAACATCCATCAACGAGTACGACATTTCAAACATAAGTTTAAGTGTTTAGAGATAACCACCACTTGGGTGGTTAGAGCTTTGACCGCTGCCGCCTTCACCACCAGGAGGAGGGAACGCGAAGAGCGAGTCAACAAATCCAGTCCCTACTGCTGGATCAGACCCACTGCCACCCGCTTCAGGCGTAACCTATGCAAGTTAGCAAATATCAACACGTTAAATGCAAATATCAAAAAGTATACAAGTGTATAAATTAATGGAGAGTTATCAAACGTACCCTATCTCCAGGTGCAGGTATATGTGTCGGAGGGGTGGTGAACTGTGGTGGTGGAACTGGTGTGTTTGCAAATTGGCTCCATTGTGGTGGCGGTGGAAAATTTGATGTCATGCCCTGTTGCTGCATTAACTGTTAAACACATATGTGTTACTACTGAAGATGTTGTATTGAAATATAATAATTTAGAGTTCGGATTATGTGTACTCACTTGATACATCGCTTGATTATGAGCATTGCAAGCTTCCATAAATTCGCGTTGTTGTCTCATCTCTTCACGCATCCTCATAATCTCCAACTCCTGCTCGTTCGGTCGACGAGAGCATGAGCTACGGGAAGATGAACCCGTCCTCTGAGATCTCACCGACGACGAGTCAATGAATCCGTCGAAGAGTGCGTATCTATAAGTGATTCAAAAAATGTTATTACTGCATAAAATTAACAATATTTGCAAACATCCAATCCATCAAATTAAATTATAATTAACATGATATTCATCAATTAACAATATTTGCAAACATCCAATCCATCAAATTAAATTATAATTGCAGAACATCAAATTCATTACCTATAACATCAAATCTATCAAATTGATTAATGCTTGCATAACATCAATTTCATTAAATAATAACATCAAATACATCATATCATATTTACAAAATCAAGTTATAAATAACAAATATCATACATCAAATAATATTAGGTCAAACCATACTAACAAATAACAATATTAAACAAATTATAATCGCATTACAGCTAACTCCCGTCGGCCATAAAAACCGACGAAAATTAAAACATAAATCATTTGTTAAATCAACTATAATAATAGAATTAATATTTACCTAACATCAAGCCACACATGATATTAAAACTAGCAAGTATAATGCATAACTCCCGTCGGCCACAAAAAACCGACGAAAATAATCACATATTAATTCACATTTAGAAATAAGATTATACCTCGACGACTCGAACTTGATCGCGGACCGGATGGCGAGCCCTCGGTTTCGGTGGTTGACCGGTGCGTCGAGGCACTGGCGGACGACGGTGGGCTGGGGACGGCGACGCTTGTGGACGGCGGCGACTAGTTGAGGGCGGACGGCGGACGACGGGGGCTAGGGGGCGGCGCAGCTCGGGTGGGCCGGGGGCGGTGTGGGGACGCTCGAGGAGGGGGCGCGGGTCGGGGCGGCGTCGCGCGCTCGGCCGGGGGCGGTGGCCGCGTGGGGCAGCGGCGGCGGCGCGGCTAGGCGCGCGGGGTGTCGGGCAGGGGCGGCGGCGCAGCGCGGGCCGGGGCGGCGGCGTGGCTAGGCGCGCGGGCGTTGGGCAGGGGCGGCGGCGCAGCGCGGGCCGGGGGCGGCCTCGACGGCGGCCTCGACGGCGGCTAGGCGCGCGGGCGTCGGGCAGGGGCGGCCTCGACGGCGGCCTCGGGCGGGGCGGCTCGGGGGCGGCCTCGACGGCGACCTCGGGCAGGGCGACGCTCCGGCAGGGCGGCGGTCGGGCAGGGGCGGCGGCGCTCGGGTCGGGCAGGGGCAGGGGCGGTTTGAGTGAACGAAGAAGAATGAGCCCGCGCGTCCGCGGCTGGGCTCTAAAAAGATTAATCCCCGTCGGCCAGAACACAGGGCCGACGGGGATTAGTTAATCCCTGTGGGCTTGGGATGTGGCCGACGGGAATAAATATAATGCCCGTCGGCTATTTGGTGGCCGACGGCAATTAGTCTATTCCCGTCGGCCAGAGCGAAAGCCGACGGGAATTACCCTGGCCGACGGGGATCAGTAGAATTCTTGTAGTGCATGTGGGTCCAATAACTTGGGAGGTTCTGCAACAATTGTCCTCCTCTTGAGGTGGCTCGTCCTCTTGATCTTCATCTTCATTGTCTGAGCCTAATCCTCATCTTGGGTTGGTGGAGATGCTTGCATGGAAGATGATGGTTGATCTTGAGCTTGTGGAGGCTCTTCAGATTCCTTAGGATACACATCCCCAATGGACATGATCCTAAGCGCGACACACGGAGCCTATTCATCATCTAATTCATCAAGATCAACTTGCTCCACTTGGGAGCCGTTAGTCTCATCAAACACAATGTCACAAGAAACCTCAACTAATCCAGTGGATTTGTTGAAGACTCTATATGCCCTTGTGTTTGAGTCATAACCAAGTAAAAAGCCTTCTACAGCCTTAGGAGCAAATTTAGATTTTCTACCTCTTTTAACAAGAATAAAACATTTGCTACCAAAGACTCTAAAATATGAAACATTAGGCTTTTTACTGGTGAGGAGTTCATAAGATGTCTTCTTGAGGATTTGATGAAGGTAGAGGCGGTTGATGGAGTAGCAAGCGGTGTTAATCGCCTCAGCCCAAAACCGGTCCGGAGTCTTGTACTCATCAAGCATGGTTCTTGCCATGTCCAGTAGAGTTCTATTCTTCCTCTCCACTACACCATTTTGTTGGGGTGTGTAGGCAGAAGAGAACTCATGCTTGATCCCCTCATCCTTAAGAAAGCCTTCAATTTGTGAGTTCTTGAACTCCGTCCCATTGTCGCTTCTTATCTTTTTGATCCTTAATTCGAACTCATTTTGAGCTCGTCTCAAGAATCCCTTTAAGGTCTCTTGGGTTTGAGATTTTTCCTACAAAAAGAATACCCAAGTGAAGCGAGAATAATCATCCACAATTACTAGATAGTACTTACTCCCACCGATGCTTATGTAAGCTATCAGGCCGAATAGATCCATGTGAAGTAGTTCCAGTGGTCTGTCCGTTGTCATGATGTTCTTGTGTGGATGGTGGGTACCAACTTGCTTCCCCGCTTGACATGCGCTACAAACCATGTCTTTCTCAAAATGAACATTGGTTAGTCCCAAAATGTGTTCCCCCTTTAGAAGTTTGTGAAGATTCTTCACCCTAACATGGGCTAGTCGGTGATGCCAGAGCCAACCCATATTAGTCTTAGCAATTAAGCAAGTATTGAGTTCAGCTCTATTAAAATCAACTAAGTATAGCTGACCCTCTAATACTCCCTTAAATGCTACTGAATCATCACTTCTTCTAAAGACAGTAACACCTGTATCCGTAAAAAGACAGTTGTAACCCATTTTGCATAATTGAGAAACTGAAAGAAAGTTATAATCTAAAGAATCTACAAGAAAAATATTGTAAATGGAATGGTCAGGTGATATAGCAATTTTACCAAGTCCTTTGACCAAACCTTGATTTCTATCCCCGAATGTGATAGCTCTTTGGGGATCTTTATTTTTCTCGTAGGAGGAAAACATCCTTTTCTCCCCTTTCATGTGGTTTGTGCATCCGCTGTCTATTATCCAACTTGAGCCCTCGGATGCATAAACCTGCAAAACAATTTAGGCCTTGTTCTTAGGTACCCAAATGGTCTTGGGTCCTTTCACATTAGAAACAAGCACCTTGGGTACCCAAACACTAGTCTTGGAGCCCTTGTGTTTGCCCCCAACATATTTGGCAACTATTTTGCTTGATTTGTTAGTTAAAACATAAGATGCATCAAAGGTTTTGAATGAAACATTATGATCATTTAATGCAGTAGGTGTTTTATTTTAGGCATTTTAACATGGGTAGAATGCCTAGAGCTAGATGCCTCATTTTTGTACATAAAAGCATGATGAGAAACAGAATGAGACTTTCAAGCATGAATTCTCCTAATCTTGTGCTCAGGATAACCAACAGGATATAAAATGTAACCCTCGTTATCCTGAGCCATGGGAGCCTTGCCCTTAACAAAATTAGACAATCTTTTGGGGGCATTAAGTTTGATATTGCTTCCCTGTTGGAAACCAATGCCATCCTTGATGTCAGGGCGTCTCCCACTATAGAGCATGCTTCTAGCAAATTTAAATTTTTCATTCTCTATCTCATGCTCATTAATTTTAGCAATAAGTTGGGCCATGTGATCATTTTGTTGTTTAATTAAAGCAAGGTGATCATGGATAGCATCAACATTAATGTCTCTACATCTAGTACAAATAGTGACATGATCAACACTGGATGTAGAGGGTTTGCAAGCATTTAATTCATCAATCTTAGCATGTAAAATAGCATTATCATTTCTAAGATTGGAAATAGAAACATTGCAAACATTTAAATCTTTAGCCTTAGAAATTAACTTATCATTCTAAGTTTGGAGGCTAGCAATTGATTCATTCAATTTATCAATCTTAGCAATTAAACTAGCATTATCATTTTAAAGATTGGTAATTGAACTATCACAAGCATTTAACTTCTCAACCTTAGCAAATAAATTAGCATTCTCAGTTCTAAGGTTGGAAATTGATTCATGGCAAGTCCTAAGCTCTTTAGACAAATTTTCACATTTTTCTACTTCCTTAGCATAGGCATTCTTCAACTTAACATGCTTCTTATTTTCCTTAATAAGGAATTCCTCTTGGCTATCCAAGAGTTCATCCTTCTCATGAATAGCACCTATCAATTCATTCAATTTTTCTTTTTGTTGCATGTTAAGGTTGGCAAAAAGACTAAGCAAGTTATCTTCATCATCACTAGAACTACCCTCATCACTAGATGTAGTATACTTGGGGGTGGTTCTAGCTTGTACCTTCTTTTTCTTGCCATCCTTTGCCATGAAGCATTTGTGGCCGACTTTGGGGAAGAGAAGTCCCTTGTTGACGGCGATGTTGGCGGCGTCCTCGTCGGAGGAGGAGTCGGTGGTGGAGCCCTCATCGGAGTCCCATTCCCGACATACATGGGCATCGCCGCCCTTCTTCTTGTAGTACCTTTTTTTCCTTCTTCTTTCCCCTCTTGTCGTCGCCCCTGTCACTAGATATATGACATTTTACAATAAAATGACCGGGCTTACCACACTTGTAGCACACCCTTTTGGGGCGGGGTTTGTAGTCTTTCCCCCTCCTTTGCTTGAGGATTTGGCGAAAGCTCTTGATAATGAGCGCCATCTCCTCATTGTCAAGCTTGCAGGCGTCGATGGGAATTCTACTTGGCGTAGATTCCTTCTTTTCTTCCTCCGTTGCCTTGAATGCGATGGGTTGCACCGAGGGTGTGGAGGTGCCGCCTTGCTCCAAGTTGACGATTTGTTTGGAGCCTTTGATCATCAACTCAAAGCTCACAAACTTCCCTATAACCTCCTTAGGAGACATTATCTTGTATCAAGGATCACCACAAATTAATTGAACTTGTGTAGGATTATGAAATACGAGTGATCTAAGAATAACCTTGACCATTTCATTATCATCCCATTTTGTGCTCTCGAGGTTGCGCACTTGGTTGACCAAGGTCTTGAGCCGGTTATACATCGCTTGTGGCTCCTCTCCTTGGTTGAGGACGAATCGACCGAGCTCCCCCTCGATCGTCTCCCGCTTGGTGATCTTGGTCACCTCATCCTCTTCGTGCGCGGTCTTTAGCACGTCCCAAATCTCCTTGGCACTCTTCAACCCTTGCACCTTATTATACTCCTCTCGACATAGAGAGGCGAGGAGTATAGTAGTGGCTTGGGAGTTGAAGTGCCGGATTAGGGTGACCTCATCGGAATCATATCCTTCATCCCCTATAGATGGAACCTGCACTCCAAACTCAACAATATCCCATATGCTTGCGTGGAGTGAGGTTAGGTGATTCCTCATTTTATCACTCCACATACAATAATCTTCACCATAAAAAACCAGTGGTTTGCCTAATGGGACGGAAAGTAAAGGAGTGCGTTTAGAAATGTGAGGATAGCGTAGGGAGATCTTATTAAACTTCTTGCGCTCATGGCGCTTAGAAGTGATGGATGGCGCATTAGAGCTGGAGGTGGAGGGCGATGAAGAATCGGTTTCATAGTAGACCACTTTCTTCATCTTCTTCTTCTTGTCGCCACTCCGATGCGACTTGACGCGGGGAGGTGATTCCTCCCTTCCTTTGGTGCCGAACTCCTTTGATGGAGCCTTCCCGTGGCTTGTGCCCGTCTCCATCTCCCTCTTGGTGGATTCTCCCGACATCACTTTGAGTGGTTAGACTCTAATGAAGTACCGAGCTTTGATACCAATTGAAAGTCACCTAGAGGGGGGTGGATAGGCAGAAACTGAAATTTACAACTTTAAACACTACAAGCCGGGGTTAGCGTTAGATAAAATCCGAGTCCAAGAGAGAGAGGAAAACAAATCAACCAAGAATATAAAGCGGATGACACGATGATTTGTTTTACCGAGGTTCCGTTCCAAAGAACCTAGTCCCTATTGAGGTGGTCACAAAGACTGGGTCTCTTTCAACTCTTTCCCTCTCTCAAACGGTCACCTAGACCGAGTGAGCTTTCTCCTTAATCAAATGGGTCACTTAGACCTTGCAAGGACCACTACAAACTTAGTGTCTCTTGCTTTGATTACAAGTCACTTAGAGAACAAGAATGAGGAAGAAGAAAGCCAAGCCAAGCAAACAAGAGCACAAGAAAACACAAATGATTTTCTCAAGTCTAAATGCGCTAGAGTTGAATTGGAGACATTGAGCGAATTGATCACTTGAAATGTGTCTTTGGAGTGGTGTCTATTGCTCTTGTATTGAATATATAGTAGTGAATGCTTGGATGGTTGGAGTGGAGGTGGTTGTGGGGTATTTATAGCCCCCAACCACCAATTCAACCATTAGGGCAGGCTGCTGTCGATGGGTGCACAGAACAGTCCAGTGCGCCACTGGATAGTGTCCGGTGCGCCAGCCACGTCACCCAACCATTAGGGTTCGGACGGTTTCGACCGTTGGAGCTTTGTCTTCATGTGGCACCGGACAGTCCGGTGCCGCACCAGACAGGTACTGTTCATTGTCCAGTGCGCCTTCTGGCGGCTGCTCTGACTCTGCGTGAACTGTCCACGCACTATAGCACTTTTGGAGGTGTCCGTTGTAGTCGACCGTTGCGCTGGAGCTGTTGCTTCGCTGGTGCACCGGACAATCCGGTGAATTATAGCGAAGCGGCTGTTCTGAAACCCGACGGTGGCAAGTTTACACTCGTATGGCCCTGGCGCATCGGACAGTGTCCGGTGTGCCACCGGACACTGTCCGGTGCGCTAGACCAGGGTGCTCTTCGGTTTCTTTTGCTCCTTTCTTTTTGAACCCTAACTTGATCTTTTTATTGGTTTGTGTTGAACCTTTAGCACCTGTAGAATATATAATCTAGAGCAAACTAGTTAGTCCAATTATTTGTGTTGGGCATTCAACCACCAAAATTATTTAGGAAAAGGTTAAACCCTATTTCCCTTTCAATAATACAAATACGAGTGAACGGTCATACCATTGATAGTGACATGAGTAACGACAAGGGTAAGTGATACCGTTAGAGTTGGAGTGGAAGCCTTGTCTTTGTCGAATACTCCATTTCCTTTTCAATCTAAGATTAATCATAGAAATATACTCGAAAATACATTAGTCTTAGACTTGGCACAAGAATAATAAGAAAGATGCATTTGTACCAAATGAAAGAGATATGATTAAAATGAACTTAGTATAGCTGACCATCTAGCACTCCCTTAAAATGCTATTAAATCATCATTTCTTCTAACTTCAGTAAATAGACAGTTGTAGCCCATTTTGCATAATTGAGAAACAGAAAGCAAAATGTAATATATGAATCTACAAGAAAAACATTGGAAATGGAATGGTCAGGAGATATAGCAATTTTACCCAAACCTTTGACCAAACCTTGATTTCCATCCCCGAATGTGATATCTCGCTGGGGATCTTCATTTTTTTCATATGAGGAGAACATCTTTTTCTCCCCTGTCATGTGGTTTGTGCACCCGCTATCGATTATCCAACTTGATCCACCGGATGCATAAACCTAGAAAACAAGTTTAGGCCTTGTTCTTAGGTACCCAAACGGTCTTGGGTTCTTTTACATTAGAAACAAGCACCTTGGGTACCCAAACACAAGTCTTTGGACTCTTGTGTTTGCCCCCAACATATTTGACAACTACTTTGCCTGATTTGTTAGTTAAAACATATGAAGCATCAAAAGTCTTAAAAGAAATGTTATGCTCATTTGATGCATTAGGAAGTTTCTTTTTAGGCATTTTGACATGATTGGAATGCCTAGAGCTAGAAGCCTCATTCTTATACATAAAAGCATGATGAGAAATATTATGAGATTTTCTAGCATGAATTATCCTAATTTTATGCTCAAGATAATTTGTAGGATATAAAATGTAACCCTCACTATCCTAAACCATGGGAGCATTGCCCTTTACAAAATTAGACAATTTCTTAGGGGCATTAGGCTTGGCATTGCTTTGGTTCCCTTGTTGGAACCCAATGCCATCCTTAATGCCACGGCGTCTCCCATTATAGAGCATGCTTCTAGCAAATTTAAAATTTTCATTTTCTAGTTCACGCTCGGCAATTTTAGCACTTAATTTAGCTATGTGGTCATTTTGTTATTTTATCATAGCAAGGTGATCATCAATAGCTTCAACATTTAATTCGTAACATGCTCAATAGTAGATGTAGAGGGTTTGCAAACATTTAATTCCTCTACCTTAGCATTTAATCTAGCATTCTCATCTCTAAGACAGGAAATAGATTCATTGCAAACATTCAATTTTCAATCTTAGAAACTAATTTTTCATTCTCAATTCTAAGACAGGAAATTGAATCATTACACATGCTTAGCTCCTTAGTTAAATTTTCATTCTTCTCTACTTCTAGAGCATAAGCACTTTTCAACTTAACAAATTTCTTATTTCCTTAACGAGCAAGTCTTCTTGGCATTCCAAGATGTCATCCTTCTCGTTAATGGTTTCAATTAATTCATTTATTTTTTTCTTTTGTTCCATGTTGAGGTTGGCAAAAAGAGAAAGTAAATCATCTTCATTATCGCTAGAACTACCCTCATCACTAGATGTAGTATATTTGGGGGTACTTCTAGAATGTACCTTCTTCTTCTTGCCATCCTTTGCCATGAGACATTTGTGGCCGACGTTGGGGAAGAGGAGGCCTTTGTTGACGGCGATGTTGGCGGCGTCCTCATTGGAGGAAGAGTCGGTGGAGCTCTCGTCGGAGTCCCATTCCCGACATATGTGCGCATCGCCGCCCTTCTTCTTGTAGTATCTCTTCTTCTCCTTCTTCTTCCCCTTCTTGTCTTCGTCCCTGTCACTTTCACTATAAATTGGACATTTAGCTATGAAATGACCAAACTTACCACACCGGTAGCACTCCCTCTTGGAGCGGGGCTTGTAATCCTTCCCCCTCCTTTGCTTGAGGATTTGGCGAAAGCTCTTGATGATGAGCACCATTTTCTCGTTGTCGAGCTTGGAGGTGTCGATTGGAAGCCTACTTGGTGTAGATTCCTCCTTTTCTTCCATCGCTTTGAATGCGACAGGTTGCACCTCGGGTGTAGAGGTGGCACCTTGCTCCAAGTTGAAAATATGTTTGGAGTCTTTGATCATAAGTTCAAAGCTCACAAACTTGCCAATTACCTCCTCGGGAGACATCTGTTTGTATCTAGGATCCCCACGTATTAATTGAACTTGAGTAGGATTACGAAATACGAGGGATCTAAGAATAACCTTGACCATTTTATGGTCATCCCATTTTGTGCTCCCAAGGTTGCGCACTTGGTTCACCATCGTCTTTAGCCGGTTGTACATTGCTTGCGGCTCTTCTCCTTTGTTGAGGACAAATCGACCAAGTTCTCCCTCGATCGTTTCGCGCTTGGTGAGCTTGGTCATCTTGTCCCCTTCGTGCGCGGTTTTGAGGACATCCCAAATTTCTTTGGCACTCTTTAACCCTTGCACCTTATTATACTCCTCTCGACATAAATATGGTGGTTTGCCCAGGGGTACAGAAAGTGGCTTGGGAGTTAAAGTGCCGAATTTAGGCGGCCTCGTCCGAGTCATAGTCTTTGTCCCCCACCTTTGGTGCCTACGCTCCAAACTCAACAATATCCCAAATACTTTCATGGAGGGAGGTTAGATGGTGCCTCATTTTATCACTCCACATGCAATAATCTTCACCATCAAAATATGGTAGTTTGCCTAGGGGTACGGAAAGTAATGGAGCACGCTTTGAAATACGGGGATAGTGTAGGAGCATCTTACTATACTTCTTGTGCTCATGGCGCTTAGAAGTAGTGGACGATTCAGAGTCGGACGTGGAAGGTGACGAAGAGTCGGTCTCGTAGTAGACCACCTTCTTCATCTTTTTCTTCTTCTTGTCTCCCTTCCGATGTGACTTGATGGAGGAAGAGGATTCCTCCTTGTACTTGTTGTCGGACTCCCTTAAGAGAGTCCTCCCTGAGCTTGCAGACTTTTCGCCGGTCATGATCTCCCTCTTGGCGTGATCTCCATACATCACTTCGAGTTGGTTAGACTCTTAATGAAGCACTGGCTCTGATACCAATTGAAAGTCGCCTAGAGAGGGTGAATAGGCGAAACCTAATTTTTATAAACTTAAACACACACTAGAGTCGGGGGTTAGCGTTAGAAATAAATTCAAGTCCGAAAGAATGTCTCTCTTGCTAAGAGTTGCTCAAGAAGTGCGGATGACGTATGGGAGCCAACTCAAATCAATACTAGCATGGAGACGTTAGTGAGGGAAAACAAATCAAACGAGAATCAAAGCGAGTGAACACGATGATTTATTTTACCGAGGTTCGGTTCCAAAGAACCTAGTTCCCGTTGAGAAGGTCACAAAGACCTGGTCTATTTCAACCCTTTCCCTCTCTCATACTGTCACTTAGACCGAGTGAGCCTTTTCCTTAATCTCATGGGTCACTTAGACCCCGCAGGGACCACCACACACTTAGGTGTCTCTTGCTTCGATTACAAGTCTCTTGAGAATAAGAAGGGGAAAAGAAAAGGCTAATCCGAGCGACAAGAGCAACAAAAGAACACAAAACACCCTCTCTCAAGTCCCTAATAAAATTGAGTTGATTTGGTGGCTTGGAGAGGTTTTGATCTATTGAATGTGTCTTGGGGTAGAGTCTTTTACTCTTGTATTGAATGTGATGTTCAGAACACTTGGATAGGAGTGAATGAGGTGGTTGGGGGCTATTTATAGCCTCCCAACCACTTCTAGCCGTTGGCTGATTTCTGCTGGCGATGGGAGCACCGGACAGTCCGGTGCACCACCGGACAGTCATTGCGCACTGTCCGGTGCGTGCCACATCAACGCAATCGTTAGGGTTCGGAGCTGGTCGACCGTTGGAACCTTTGTCGTCTTGCTGCACCGGACAGTCCGGTGCCCTTTGACTTCTGCGCGGCACTGTTCATCACTGTTCACTATGCACAGTCGACCGTTGGCGCGCAGGGAGCCGTTGCTCCGCTGGCTCACCGGACAGTCCAGTGGCACACCGGACAGTCTGTTGAATTATAGTGGAGCGCGCCTCTGGAATTCCCGAGAGTAGCTGGTTCATCTGCTGTACGGCCTGGTGCACCGGACACTGTCTGGTGCACCAAAAACCAGCACACTCAAGTCCTTTGCTCCATTTTTTATTGTGTCCCTAACCGGATTTCTTTCTTGGTTTTTGTTGAACCTTTTGCACCTGAGATAAATAATATCTAAACAAACTAGTTAGTCCATGTGTTTGTGTTGATCATTGACCACCAAAATTAATTATAGGAAATGGTTAACCCAATTTCCCTTTCAGCGAGCCACGCCGGCCACGTCAGGGCGTGCCGCGCGGGCTGCTTTGCAGGCCACGCCGAGGGCCAAGCTGCACTAGGCTGAGGCATTGGCCGCGCCAGGACGCACTGTGAGCCATGCTGCGCCGGGGCGCTGGCCGCAAGCCACACCACCGAGCTGGCCGGCCATGGGGGCGAGGCTACGAGGATGGGACACGAGGGGAGGGGGTCGGGCCCTGGCCGACCCAGCCATCCTACTTGGGGAAACGCGCTTGGGCGTATGGTCATGGACGGGAATCAAAGAAACACCGAGACGAAGAAGGGAGAAGTAATGGAAAGGTAGACGCGAGCTCACCACGATAGCGTCAAGACGAAGGGCGATTCCGGTGAGGATCGGGGGGCCCAAGGTTGTGGCAACCCGACGTTGGTCGACAGTTGAGCGAGGGCAACGTCCGCGAGCCTGGAAAGGAGGCGAGTAGAGTATGGGGCTTCAAAAATGGCTAGACGTGGAGAGGGGATGCCCTGTACGCGATGTGCACGTGGTTGGCGCAGAGGCGGTTTGGGAGGGATGACGGGTGGGCCCGACGACACAGTGGCGACGGCTAGGCAACTGCCCATCCCGCCTGGGCGGGCGAGCGCGCCCACACCCTACGCTTCGACGGCTGGACCGCCGTGGGCCAAAAGCGAGGGGGAGGGAGAAGGGCACTGGGCCACGCACCTAGCGGGCTGCGGGGAGGGGAGCCAGGCGCCTGGTGGACCGCGCTGGAGATGGGCGCTGGGCCGCGTCGAGCGAGCCCAAGACGCAAGGGGGGTTTGGGGTTTTTCCTTTTTCCTATTTTCTGTTTTAGCTATAATTTCTTACTAAATGGATGCTTCACAACCTCACTCAACAAACAAAAATAAATGCATGTTCCAGCATGGTGCAACAATAAAAAAAATCATTTCTAGGGTTTATTAATACACGACATCGAGTTAACTCTCTCTATAACTTTGAAAGGGACAAGGCATAGCGAAAAGGAATCGAAAAGGCAAGGTAACGCCTGAATTTGGTGGATGTTAAGGAAGAAAATTTACACCCCCCAAATTCAAGGCGTTACAGTCTAGGGTCGCGCGGGGTTGGTTGGAACTGGTGAGGAGGACTCGGCGAACATAGTGGCAGGGCTCCGGCCACGAGAACGGGATCGAGGACGAGAGAACGGCGGAGGGAGTGCTCCTGGCGGGTCGGGGTAACTCCGGCGAGCAATCCTAGCCGCGGCAAGGGGGAATCAGGCGCGCTAAGGCCAGGGCTAGCTCCGGTGAGGTAAGGGAAGCGCTATGAACCAAAGCAAGGGCTCAGGATGGGGCTAAATCGACTGGTCATAAAGCGGGCGCGGCGAACCAGCGCGACCAAACTCTGGTGAGGTTGAACTAGCTAAGGTAGGGTGGAATTCAGGGAAACCGAGCACGGGAGCGAGTTCCTCACCTCAGGATGGTGCTCGGGAAGGCTTGGCGTGTCTCCAGGCGGCTTGGATAGCCAACACGGCGGGTGCGGATCTCCGGCGGGCTTTGGCGTCAGCATCAGAGCGTGAGAGAGGGAGAGAGTGGGCGAAATGAGGTAGGGGAGGGAGAGTGGGTGTGGGCAGGGCTCAAAAAGGAGCTGGGGCGCGTGGGTAGGCGACATGATCGGTCCTCTCAGCATGCGCGTGGACGTGGGTCAACAGCAGTTGCGGGGATGGAGCTGACAAGGCTGGCCCATGGTGCAGAGAGAGAGAGAGAGGGCACGGGTTGAACGATTCGCGACGCTGACAGGCGGGGCCCCGAGACAGAGAGAGAGAGAGCGGGGCATGCATGCTAGGGTAGCTAGCGCCGAAAGGTCGGCCCCACCGGGCAGAGGGAGAGAGGGAGGGGAACGCGTGAGCACGGGCTGGCGCTGATAGGCAGGTCCCACCTATCAAGGAGAGCAGGCGCGCGCGCCCGACTGGGCTAAATTAGGTTTTTCCATTTTCCTAAATTTCGAAATGTCTTTTCTTTTTATTTTCTCTATGGAATTCAGATCAAATTCAACCATAATTCAAATTCAAATAATTTAAACATGTGCATCAAACAAAATAATAATTTAGGCTCAGCATGATGCAACATCTCATGACTCACATAGGTTTTTGATATAGTAAAGAAATAGTTAATCTCCCACCTAATAGGCATAATTCTAATAAAAAGGAAGAGAGAAGAAAACTAGAGAGAGAAACAAGAGATAACACCTGAATTTGGTAGGCATTAGAGAAGAAATTTTATACCCCCAAATTCAGGGTGTTACAATGTCCCTACTTCCTATCATCGGCGGCGGCTTGCGCTACCGGCACCATTGATGATCAAAACTCATAGTAGGGGTTACAAGCGAGCGAGAGAGAAAGGAGAGACTCCCAAGTCTCTTATCGAGGTGGAAATGGATCTTACAACCTACATAGTGGAGTCCTAGCTAAGTCTTGGCTTGGCAGCGGGGCTCTGGCCTCCTGGTCCCCGTCGGCACTCCTACTGCTCATCGGTTTGTCTGGGGTTCGTCCTTATGGGTGCATATCTAAATGAACTCAACATAGGCCTTAATCTTGCCAGGCCCTTTGCATGAGATCCACCCCTCCCTTTTATAGGCCGGAAAGGGGTCGACCAGTAGTGGCTTCTATGGAAAGGAGTCATCAGGCAAGGGTAAAATCAAACGTTCTACCCGGGGTAAAGCCACGCGTGTTTGTGGGCCCAGGGATCTCTTGGTTGTCTCGTATTACTTATGGTGAGTGGCGCGAGTAGTATGGGTCCTAGGCACCATCATTTAGGCTATGTTGAACCCTTGGCCTTCATTGCCTAGGGCTCGACATGGCTCGTCATGTTGCGCCCTGCCATCGGCTTGCGCACTCAAGCCTAGTCACGATAGATCATGAGTGCATCGCAAGTCGAGGGGCATGCATGCCATAAACGTGCCGCAATCTAAGGGGTTTGTATGTCATGAGTGCTTTGCGGTCTAAGGGGTACGTAGGTCATGAGTGGGAGGCGAACCGATGCCAATGCGGCTCAGAGCCAGGAGTAGTTAATTGGTCAGTCCTGGGCTGAGCGCATGATCCACTTGAGTGGTTTCCCTCCAACACGCCCAGCCTCGGGTTTTTAATGATATGTTGGGTTTTTAAAGATGAAAACCAAAGGTAAGATATCCTACCCCTTCCCCACCTAATCCATTTTAATGATATGTTGGGTTCTTTTTAGGGTTAGTGTTAGGGTTAGGGTCGGGGAACATCTTCTTGACCACCCTTTTCTCTCTAAGATCGACTTCTAACTGAAAGTTGCCTAGAGGGGGGGGGGGTGAATAGGCGAAACCTAAAATTTATAACTTAAACACACACTACAAGCCGGGGTTAGCGTTAGAATTAAAACTCAAGTCCGAGAGAGAGGGAAAACAAATCAAGTGAGAAATAAGCAAATTAACACGGTGATTTGTTTTACCGAGGTTCGGTTCCAAAGAACCTAGTCCCCGTTGAGGTGGTCACAAAGACCGGGCCTCTTTCAACCCTTTCCCTCTCTCAAACGGTCACTTAGACCGAGTGAGCCTTCTCCTTAATCAAACGGGTCACTTAGACCCCACAAGGACCACCACACACTTAGGTGTCTCTTGCTTTGATTACAAGTCACTTGGTAACAAGAATGAGAAAGGAAGAAAGCGATCCAAGCAACAAGAGCGCAAATGAACACGGACACACGCTTTCTCAAGTCACTAGGTGGTTGTAATGAATTCTAGACTTGGAGATGATTTGATCTTTGGAAATGTGTCTTGGAGTGAATGCACTAGCTCTTGTATTGAATGAGAACTTCAGAAAATTTGGATGCTTGGAGTTGTGGTGGTTGGGGGTATTTATAGCCCTCAACCACCAAAGAAGCCATTGGGGAGGCTGCTGTCGATGGGCTCCGGTGCGCCACCGGACAGGTCCTGTTCACTGTCCGGTGAGCCGCCATGTCACCCAACCGTTAGGGTTCGAAGCCGAGTCGACCGTTGGGGCTTTGTCCTCTTGCGGCACCGGACAGTCCGGTGCCCCTCTGACTTTGTTGCTCTGACTTCTACACGACACTGTTGCTCACTGTAGCTCCTGTCATAGTCGACCGTTGCGCTAGTTAGCCGTTGCTCCACTGGCACACCGGACAATCCGGTGAATTATAGTGGAGTGCGCCTTCGTTTTCCCGAGAGTGGCTGGTTCAGTCTTGTACGGTCCTGGTGCACCGGACACCTAGTCCACAGCACACTCAAGTCTTTGCTCCTTTTAATTTTAGTCTCTAACTTGAATCTTTTATTGGTTTGTGTTGAACCTTATGCACCTGTAATACATGAGTTCTAGAGCAAACTAGTTAGTCTATATATTTGTGTTAGACATTCAACCACCAAAATTAATTGTAGGAAAAGATTAACCCTATTTTCCTTTCAATCTCCCCCCTTTTGGTGATTGATGCCAACACAAACCAAAGCAAATATATAAGGTGCAGAAATAAACTAGTTTGCATATGGTAAGTGCATAGGTTAGTTGGAATTAAACCAATTGATAATCTTACTAGATATGAATGGATTGCTTTCTTTTATTTGACATTTTGGACCAGTTTTGCACCATATATTTTTGTTTTTGCAAATCTTTTCAAAGTCTTTTCAAAATTATTTTGCAAATAGTCAAAGGTATATGAATAAGATTGTGAGAAGCATTTTTTCAAGATTTTAAAATTTCTCCCCCTGTTTCAAATGCTTTTCCTTTGACTAAACAAAAGCTTCCCCTGAATGAAATTCTCCCCTTAGCTTTCAAGAGGGTTTTGAAATAGATACTAATTTGAAATTGCCTTGAATACCAATTGAAAAAACAAACATTTGTGAATATAAATTAAATCTTTCATTTCGAAAATTTTGAAATGGTGGTGGTGCGGTCCTTTTGCTTTGGGCTTAATATTTTCTCACCCTTTGGCATTAATCGCCAAAAACGGAGAACTTTGGAGCCCTTGACATTTTCTCCCCCATTGGGGCCTAACAATACCCCCCAAATGGTAAAATAAATGTGAGTGAGGATCATACCATTGAGAGTTTGCGGAATACCGGCAAAGGGTAGATAATACCGTTAGAGTTGAGTGGAAGCGTTGTCTTTGCCAAATACTTCATTTCCCTTTCAATCTACGACTTATTATAGAAATACACTTGAAAACACATTAGTCGTAGTCTTGGCACAAGAAGAATAAGAAATATGCAAGTGTACCAAATGAAAGAGATATGAACAAAAGTATATTAATGAGCTATGTGTGCAATGTTTCAATCAAAATTCCGAGAATCAAGTATATTTAGCTCATTCCTAAGTTAGCTAAAGGTTTTCTCATCTAGTGGCTTGTTAAAGATATTGGCTAATTGGTTTTGGGTATTGACATAAGCAATTTCGATATCTCCCTTTTGTTGGTGATCCCTCAAAAAAGTGATACCGAATGTCTATGTGCTTAGTGCGGCTGTGTTCAACGGGATTATCCACCATGCGGATTGCACTCTCATTATCACATAGAAAAGGGACTTTGCTCAATTTGTAGCCATAGTCCCTGAGGGTTTGCCTCATCCAAAGTAATTGTGCACAACAATGACCTGCGGCAATATACTCGGCTTCGGCGGTAGAAAGAGCTACGAAGTTTTGTTTCTTTAAAGCCCAAGACACCAGGGATCTCCCAAGAAACTGACAAGTTCCTGATGTGCTCTTCCTATCAATCTTACACCCTGCCCAATCGGCATCGGAATATCCTATTAAATCAAAGGTGGATCCCTTGGGATACCAAAGCCCAAACTTAGGAGTGTAAACTAAATACCTCATGATTCTCTTCACGGCCCTAAGGTGAACTTCCTTAGGATCAGCCTAGAACCTTGCACACATGCATACAGAAAGCATAATATTCGATCAAGATGCACATAAATAGAGTAAAGATCCTATCATCAACCGGTATACCTTTTGATCTATGGATTTACCTCCCGTGTCGAGGTCGAGATGCCCATTGGTTTCCATGGGTGTCTTGATGGGTTTGCCATCCTTCATCCCAAACTTCTTAAGTATGTCTTGAATGTACTTTGTTTGAGAGATGAAGGTGCCATCTTGGAGTTGCTTGATTTGAAAGCCTAGGAAATATCTCAACCCCCCATCATTGACATCTCGAATTTCTGTACCATGATCCTACTAAACTCTTCACAGGTAGACTTGTTAGTAGACCCAAATATGATATCATCAACATAAATTTGGCATATAAACAAGTCTTTTTCAACAGTTTTAGTGAAGAGGGTAGGATCGGCTTTACCGACTTTGAAGCCATTAGTGATAAGAAAGTCTCGCAGGCATTCATACCATGCTCTTGGGACTTGCTTGAGCCCATAAAGCGCTTTTGAGAGTTTATAAACATGGTCAGGGTACTCACTATCTTCAAAGCTGGGAGGTTGCTCAACATAGACCTCTTCTTTGATTGGTCCATTGAGGAAGGCACTTTTCACGTCCATTTGATAAAGCTTAAAGCCATGGTAAGTAACATAGGCAAGTAATATACGAATTGACTCAAGCCTAGCTACGGGTGCATAAGTTTCATCGAAATCCAAACCTTCGACTTGTGAATATCCTTTGGCCACAAGTCGGGATTTGTTTCTTATCACCACACCATGCTCATCTTGCTTGTTGCGGAATACCCATTTGGTACCTACAACATTTTGATTAGGACGTGGAACCAAATGTCATACCTCATTTCTCGTGAAGTTGTTGAGCTCCTTTTGCATAGCCACCACCCAATCCAAATCTCTTAATGCATCCTCTACCTTGTATGGCTCAATAGAGGAAACAAAAGAGTAATGCTCACAGAAATGTGCAACCCGAGATCTAGTAGTTACCCCCTTATGAATGTCACCAAGAATGGAGTTGACGGGGTGATCTCGTTGAATTGCTTGGTGGACTCTTGGGTGTGGTGGTCGTTGACCCTGAACTTCTTGCTCATCTTCCTTATCTTTCTTATCTTTATCTCCCCCTTGATCATTGTCCTCCTCTTGAGGTGGCTCATCCTCTTGATCTTCATCTTCATCATTTTAAGCCTGTTCCTCATCTTGAGTAGCTGGAGATGCTTGGTTGGAAGATGATGGTTGATCTTGTGCTTGTGTGGGCTCTTCGGATTCCTTAGGACACACATCCCCAATGGACATGTTCCTTAGCGCAACACACAGAGCTTCTTCATCATCTAGCTCATCAAGATCAACTTGCTCCACTTGGGAGCCATTAGTCTCATCAAACACAATGTCACAAGAAACTCCAACTAGTCCATTGGATTTGGTGAAGACTCTATATGCCCTTGTGTTTGAGTCATAACCAAGTAAAAAAGCCTTCTACAGCTTTAGGAGCAAATTTTGATTTTCTACCTCTTTTAATAAGAATAAAGCATTTGCTCCTAAAGACTCTAAAATATGAAACATTTGGCTTTTTACTAGTGAGGAGTTCATACAATGTTTTCTTGAGGATTCAGTGAAGGTAGAGCCGGTTGATGGAGTAGCAAGCAGTGTTGATTGCTTCCACCTAAAACCGGTCCGGTGTCTTGTATTTATCAAGCATGGTCCTCGCCATGTCCAGTAGAGTTCTATTCTTCCTCTCCACTACACCATTTTGTTGAGGAGTGTAGGGAGAAGAAAACTCATGCTTGAAGCCCTCTTCCTCAAGAAATCCTTCTATTTGTGAGTTATTGAACTCCATCCCATTGTCGCTTCTTATCTTTATTATTCTCAATCCGAACTCATTTTGAGCCCGCCTCAAGAATCCTTTGAGTGTATCTTGGGTTTGTGATTTTTCCTGCAAAAAGAATACCCAAGTGAAGCGAGAATAATCATCCACAATTACTAGACAGTACTTACTCCCATCGATGCTTATGTAAGCGATCGGGCCGAATAGGTCCATGCGGAGCAGCTCGAGCGGCCTGTCCGTTGTCATTATATTCTTGTGTGGATGATGAGTGCCAACTTGCTTTCCTGCTTGGCATGCACTACAAACCCTGTCTTTCTCAAAATAAACATTGGTTAGTCCTAAAATATGCTCTCCCTTTAGAAGCTTGTGAAGATTCTTCATCCCAACATGGGCAAGTCGGTGATGCCAGAGCCAACCCATATTAGTCTTAGCAATTAAACAAGTGTCAAGTTCAGCTTTGTTATCATTAAAATTAACTAAATATAGCTGACCCTTTAACACTCCCTTAAATGCTATTGAATCATCACTTCTTCTAAAGACAGTAAAACCTACATCTGTAAATAGACAGTTGTAGCCCATTTTGCATAATTGAGGTACTGAAAGCAAGTTGTAATCGAAAGAATCTACGAGAAAAACATTTGAAATAGAATGGTCAGGTGATATAGCTATTTTACCCAAACCTTTGACCAATCCTTAATTTCCATCCCCGAATGTAATAGCTCGTTGGGGATCATCGTTTTTCTCGTAGGAGGAGAACATCCTTTTCTCCCCTGTCATGTGGTTTGTGCATCCGCTATCAATTATCCAGCCTGAACCCCCGGATGCATAAACCTACAAAACAATTTAGGCCTTGTTCTTAGGTACCCAAACAGTCTTGGGTCCTTTCACATTAGAAACAAGCACCTTGGGTACCCAAACACAAGTCTTTGGACTCTTGTGTTTACCCCAACATATTTGACAACTACTTTGTCTGATTTGTTAGTAAGCACATATGATGCATCAAAAGTCTTGAATGGAATGTTATGGTCATTTGATGCAGTATGAATTTTCTTTCTAGGCATTTTAACATGTGTGGTATGTCTAGAGCTAGATGCCTCATTCTTATACATAAAAGCATGGTGAGAAATAGAAAGAGATTTTCTAGCATGAATTTTCCTAATTTTGTGTTCAGGATAGTTAGTAGGATATAAAATATAGCCCTCATTATCCTGAACCATGGGAGCCTTTCCCTTAACAAAATTGGACAATCTTTTAGGGGCATTAAGCTTGACATTGCTCCCTTGTTGGAAACCAATGCCATCCTTAATGCCAGGGCGTCTCTCATTATAGAGCATGCTTCTAGCAAATTTAAACTTTTCATTTTCAATCTTATACTCATTAATTTTAGTAGTTAATTAAGCTATATGATCATTTTGTTGTTTAATTAGAGCAAGGCGATCATTAATAGCTTCAATATTAACAACATTACATCTAGTACAAATAGTAATATTTTCAACAGTAGATGTAGAGGGTTTGCAAACATTTAATTCTTCAATCCTAGCATGTAATATGGCATTCTCATTTTTAAGACAGGAAATAGAATCATTGCAAACATTCAATTCTTTAATCTTAAAAACTAAACTATCATTTTCAGTTCTAAAACTAGAAGTTGTATCATTCAATTTATCACTCTTAGCATTTAGACTAGCATTTTCATTTCTAAGACAGATAATTGAATCATGGCAAATGCTAAGCTCCTTAGTCAAGTTTTCACATTTTTCTACTTCCTGAGCATAAGCATTCTTCACCTTAACATGTTTTTTGTTTTCTTTAATAAGGAAGTCCTCTTGGCTTTCCAAGAGATCATCCTTCTCATTAATGGTTTCAATTAGTTCATTTAATTTTTTCTTTTGTTCCATGTTAAGGTTGGTAAAAAGAGACATTAAATCATCTTCACTATCACTAGAGCTACCCTCATCACTAGATGTAGTATATTTGGGGGTGGCTCTAGATTGTACCTTCTTTTTCTTGCCGTCCTTAGCCATGAAACATTTGTGGCCGACGTTGGGGAAGAGGAGGGTAGGAGGCCCTTGTTGACGGTGATGTTGGCGGCGTCCTCGTCGGAGGAGTCGATGGAGCTCTCGTCAGAGTCCCATTCCCGACACACGTGGGCATCGCCGCCCTTCTTCTTGTAGTACCACTTCTTTTCTTTCTTCTTCCCCTTCTTGTCTTCGCCCCTGTCACTATCACTAGAAATTGGATATTTAGCAATAAAATGATCGGGCTTACCACACTTGTAGCACACCCTCTTGGAGCGGGTTTTGTAGTCCTTCCCCCTCCTTTGCTTGAGGATTTGGCGGAAGCTCTTGATGATGAGCGCCATCTCCTCGTTGTCGAGCTTAGAGGCGTCGATTGGAATCCTACTTGGTGTGGACTCCCTCTTCTCTTCTTCCGTCGCCTTGAATGCGACGGGTTGCACCACAGGTGTGGAGGTGGCACCTTACTCCAAGTTGACGATATGTTTGGAGTCTTTGATCATAAGTTCAAAGCTCACAAACTTACCAATTACTTCCTCGGGAGACATCTGTTTATATCTAGGGTCTCCACGGATTAGTTGCACTTGAGTGGGATCACGAAAAACAAGTGATCTAAGAATAACCTTGACCATTTCATGGTCATCCCACTTGGTGCTCCCGAGGTTGCGCACTTGGTTCATCAAGGTCTTGAGCCGATTGTACATTGCTTGTTGCTCTTCTCCCTTGTTGAGGACGAATCGACCGAGTTCTCTCTCGATTGTCTCGCGCTTGGTGATCTTGGTCACCTCGTCCCCTTCGTGCGCCGTCTTGAGGACGTCCCAAATTTCTTTAGAACTCTTTAACTCTTGCACCTTATTATACTCCTCTTGACACAAGGAGGCGAGGAGTATAGTTGTGGCTTGGGAGTTAAAGTGCCTAATTTGGGTGACCTCGTCCGAGTCGTAGCCCTCGTCCCTCACCTTAGGTACTTGCGCTCCAAACTCAACAATATCCCAAATGCTTGCGTGGAGTGAGGTTAGGCGATGCCTCATTTTTTCACTCCACATACAATAACCTTCACCAACAAAGTATGGTGGTTTGCCTAAGGGAACGGAAAGTAGAGGAGCGCGCTTAGAGATGCGGGGATAGCGAAGGGGCATCTTACTATACTTCTTGCGCTTATGGCGCTTAGGAGCGACGAATGAGTCAGAGCTTGATGTGGAGGGCGACGATGAGTCAGTCTCGTAGTAGAACACTTTCTTTATCTTCTTCTTCTTGTCGCCTCTCCGATGGGACTTGATGGAGGAAGATGATTCCTCCTTGTTGTAACACCCCAGGTGTTTATATTCCGCTCGACAGCGAGTACGGATTTAAGCATGAAATATCAGTGGATGAAACAGAGGCTAAATTTATTTTATCTTCATCTATCGCGATTTTAATATCGCATATGTTCCGTTTGTCGCGAGTACGACATTGTCTTTATTTTTATTCATTTGGGCTCTTCCTAAATTTTCGTGAGATTCGGAACATAGCTGTTCCGAGAATCGGTGCGTCCGGTGATTATTTAAAATTCATCACTCACGCGGATACGAATTTGGAAGCTCGACCCACTATTGATTTTATCTCAGACAAATTAATTTGAACTCGACAACTAAAATGTTCAGGGTAAAATAATCGGAATCGTGCATCATCCGAGAGAAATCTTGCGCGAGATTAATAATCAGCCGTATTTGGTAGTAAATCGATTAAAACAGATAAGGGTAATTAGAGCCGAACTCGAATAATTTCTAATCAATTTAACTTTAACAAAATCAGTCGTAATTGAAATACCGAAGCCGAAATCCATGTAATTCGATCCGTGTGTGTCTCGTCTCGATCTGAATTTCCAGTTATAAATAACGGGAGAAAACTTAACTGATTCCGAAAATTTTATCAAATCAAATCCTGTTAAATTGTTGTTATCAATCCTAATTATTCGATCTATTTTTCGCTAGAATCTGGAGTTAGAAATATCTACGGATTTCTAAAAAAACAAAAAAAGAGAAAATATCTCTCGTACTAATCACTTGCCCGCTCTTCCTCTCTCTCCCCTTGATCTTTTTCACCGTGGCTGCTTTATCTCCTGCCGTGTGCGCGTCTCTCTCTCTGCCTTGTCTCGATCCATGCGCACGCTCCTCTCCCATGGCCGCCGTGGAGCTTCCCTGCGCGCGCCCAGCCTTCAGCGCGCTGGCCCCAGCTCGGCCCTGCCTTCTGCTCGGTCTTCTGCTGCCCCTGTTCATCAGCGCGCGCCACCTCGTGCTACAGGATCGTCAGCCGGCGTGCTCGCTCCCTGCTACTCCTTCCCTGCTCGGACCACGTCCCTGGTTCTAGCTCGGCTTGTCCCTGCACTCGGACAGGGCAGATCCCGTACCCTCTGCTACCTCCCTGCCGAGCTCGTCATCTAGCTCGCTGTGGCTGCCGTATCCATAGCCTGCTCAGATTTCACCAAGTCCCATGGCGCCCAGTTCAGATCTCGCCTGCTACAGCTCACGTGCTCCACCGTGCTGAGCTCGCCCCTGCGCGCAGCTCCCCATCTCCATGGCCGCTGTGCGCCGCGCGCTACTCCCTGGTGCTCGCTGTGCTCCTCTGTCGGCTTCTCCTGTGCGCGCCCTCTCGGATCGCTCAGCCCTCTCCCCGTCGCACTGGGTTATGTCCCTGATGCGCGCGTCATCAGTCTTCGCCGTGCCACTGCTCCCTGATCCACGCCGCTCCCTGGACAACCTCGCGCTCGTTTTTATTGTCGTGGTCGCGCCCAGGTTCTTTACCCCGTTCTAGCTGCAACGACCTCCCCTACGTGGCATCTCGTCGCCTGACCATTAACCTTGATGTCCATTCCACTCTCCAGTAAACCTATGGCGGTAGATGAAAGACCTCGGAAGTTTGTTAGATGAAGAAAAGAGAAATAAAATTCGTGCAGCGCCCGTCTGGTGTTCGGCGAAATGGTTGAACTGACCTCATCGACGTTTCTGCGAACTCGAAGACAATTTGCTCTTGTACCTGCCAAGCGCTCGACAAATTGCCTTGATCGGAAAATCATTACCGATCTCACGGATTCGAGTCAAATATTGAAACGGTGAGCTAATTTGCTATTTTATTGACTCGTTTGATGGATAAATTGATAGGTGTGTACATCGCGACAAATATCCTGCTTGTAGCTCAGGCACGTATTTATATAACGCTTGTAGGAATACGGGGTTATAGGTAGCATGGCAATTGTGTCCACGATTGCGAAGTCGTTGTGCTGTGTAGCTAAGTTTGTGTTAGGCGAGAAGGATTAAATCAGTGTTTCGTATCCGATGGGTGATCGAATTAATAATATAACATATATGTTAAACATTTTATCTGTCTAGCTGGTAAGTTCTGACGATGTTGCCATGCCGATTTAGTTACTTAAATAAATTAATGCTTTGTTATTAGACATTTTAATTAGCGAGCGGGTGATGCGAAGTCGTCCGGTCTGGTAGTTTAGAATGTTGATGTGCTTCTGTTTTTGTTTTAAGACTAAAATATCTTAGACTAATGAATTTAGAATTATTAAGTTTTCAGTGTCGAACTTTAATTAAGGCAAGTAGA
The DNA here is from genome assembly GCA_029449295.1 of Zea luxurians. Classification (NCBI taxonomy): domain Eukaryota; kingdom Viridiplantae; phylum Streptophyta; class Magnoliopsida; order Poales; family Poaceae; genus Zea; species Zea luxurians. The sequence continues at coordinate 186,152,028 of JAOPSE010000004.1, read as the reverse complement.
GCGTGAATATATATATATACTATTGTTTGGTGATATATGAAATACCTTTGAATAGGCTAGAGAAGCATAATTATTGCGCGTAGTCGTATGTTAATAACTAGTATTTTCGTATAAAATTGAACAACGCCTCGCCGCTAGGCGTTTAATTCGCTATCGCGTAGTACTATTTAGGTTTGAAGTATTCCTGTCTATATGCATTCATATGCATAATGCATTTCATTCAGGTACGTTAATTAATCGCGCGATGCGGAAGACAAGCCAAGTCGACCCCAAGCACGGGCTACTCCGCATGGTGAAGCTGATGGGCAAATCTGAAGATGGGCAGACTGAACAAATGCCAAGCCAAAGGATGGTCGTCAAGTGATCGACGTCTAACCAACACTAACCTAGTGTTTATCCCAGGCAAGCCCCGGTGCATGCAACCCCTTCCTTGTGTTTTTAAAATATTTTTACACACTTTAAGTCTAACGAAATGTGCATTAGGTTTATAGGAGTTGCTTGGAAACCCTTTGATGCATTGCCTTCCTTGATATCCATACCTTTATAGATACTTCTGGTGAAGTATCAAAATATGATTTACAAAAATGCTTAGCCCTGCTCAGATCTTGTGGATAGAGGTTGTCTTTTGCATTAAGGCCTTGCTCAGGGGTTATCCTGAGGAAGGATGGCTTCTACCTGCAAGAATATATTTTCATTGGGAGCATAGTGGGATCTTACTGCAAAGTTCTCTGTGATGCTCTTTTCATCCTAAGGAACACAAACAATCCTAAGGATGGAAGTACTTAAATCGGGACTTGGGCTAGGAACAAGTGATGTTCTACCCAGGTTGATTAAGGATTAGATGCGTATGTAGGCTTGATGATCGAGGACCCTTTAACTGGTCACATGCCTCGTCATGGGTAAGCCTTGCCTCGGGCAGACTAAGGCCAGAATAAGATAACACGAAATGGGCGTGGAGCGGTGGCGAGAGTAGCGTGTACCCTCCGTAGCAAGAGGCTGGACGGTGGTGTATCTGTGCTCTCGGTTTGCGTGAACCTGATCTGGTCTTAAGAACCCCGGCGGCGGGTTGACATATGCAAGGGTTAAGTGCTACATATGTCGTGTGATCGGAGATCCTCAGCTGAGTATAATCGATTCGGATCGCCGTACCTTCGCGGTTATGAAGACTTGGTCACTGCCCTACAACCTAAGTCAGGATGTGAACATTATGAATAAAAATGATGTTGTATTGATGAGATGGTAAAATTAGATCAGATGCGAACAGAGTCTATTAATACTTAATTTGGTGTTAAAATATTGAAAGTAAGGACTCACTTTAGTAAGCTATTTCTGCAAAAGTATCTAAGTTGATTCTTGCTAAAACCTCTCCTTGATTCCCAATTCTTATTATCACATCTTTCTTCACCGTTCTAGTTGGCTAGGGTTAGGGGGAATGGCATATTTGACTTTTATACAATTGTTAGGTTCTCTAACCTCTAAGATCCAACTAATTCCTGTTTATAATCTATCCAGTTTTTTTTTGAACAGATCAAAGTTCATCGTTTGTGTACTATAGCAAGGCAGAGGAGGGAGAGGAAGAGTTGGCTCCATATATTCGGGCCTAAGGTGGATGACGACAACATCGGGTATGGATAACGAGCACATGTGTGTTGGTTCATCTATCCTTATCCTCCTTGCGCATTAGACACTTGGTGCAAAGTGGCGGTGGTCGGCGGTGTCAGAACATTGGTCTATACGAGCGCTAGAGCTAGGGTTAGATGATTTCTAGTCACCAGGTGTCAATGTTTCGAACCACACTTCGACAAGTAAATTTATTGTGCACATTTCAGGCTCCAGAGGGTGTGTGCGATGGATGCAAGATTTATACTGGTTCGGGCAGAATGTCCCTACTTCCTGTCATCGGCGGCGGCTTGCACTACCGGCACCATTGATGATCAAAACTCTTAGTAGGGGTTACAAGCGAGTGAGATAGAAAGGAAAAGCTCCCAAGTCTCTTATTGAGGTGGAAGTGGATGTAGAACCTACATAAGTGTTGGCTTGGCAGCGGGGCTCTGGCCTCCCGGTCCTCGTCCGCACTCATCCTCCTGCTCATCAGTTTGTCTAGGGTTCGTCCTTATGGGTGCGTATCTAAGTGAACTCAACCTGGTCCTCAATCTTGCTAGACCCTTTGCATGAGGGCCACCCCTCCCTTTTATAGGCTAGAAAGGGGTTGGCCAGCAGTGGCTTCTGTGGGAAGGAGTCATCAGGCAAGGGTAAAATCCAACGTTCTACCTGGGGTAAAGCCACGCATATTTGTGGGCCCAGGGATCGCCTGACTGTCTCATATTATTTATGGTGAGTGGCGCGAGTAGTACGGGTCCTAGGCGTCATCATTTAGGCTATGTTGAACCCTTTGCCTTCATAGCCTAGGGCTCGACATGGCTCGTCGTGTTGCGCCCTGCCATCGGCCTGCGCATTCAAGCCTAGTCGCGATAGATCATGAGTGCACCACAAGTCGAGGGGCGTGCGTGCCATAAACATGTCGCAATCCGTGGGGTTTGTAGTTCATGAGTGCTTAACGGTCCGAGGGGTACGTAGGTCATGAGTGGGAAGCGGACCGGTGCCACTGTGGCTCGGTGCCAGGCGTAGTTAATGTGGTCGGTCACTTATGACAGGTCAGTCTTGGACCGAGCGCATGATCCACTCGAGTGGGTCCCCTCCAACATGCCCAGCCCCCTGCTAGGTTCTGCCACGCTCGACCCCAGGCTCGGTGCCGCGGGTTTGTCTGGGGGCGAATGCATCCAGGGTAGACACTATCCATCCCCTCTAGCTGACCAATAGACCCAAGTGTTTAGGGGTTGTTTCTAGTGCGCTCTCTGACCAGTGGGCCCCAGGGGCCGGGGATCATTTCCTCGACAGTAGCCCACGAGGGGAGAGTATCTCCCTTCGAGGGCTGATAAAGGGTCGAACGATGCCTTGTCCCTTTTGTTGCTTGTCAATATCGAGTTGGTAATATTCACAAGGCCCATACTGGCTTTCAGGAACAAGCTAATGTCTCCCGAGGAGGTTATTGGAAAGTTTGTGAGCTTTGAGCTAATGATTAAAGACTCCAAACACATCGTCAACTTGGAGTAAGGCGCCACCTCAACACCCGAGGTGCAACCCGTCACATTCAAGGTGACAGAAGAAGAGAAGAGGGAGTCTACACCAAGTAGGCTTCCAATCGACGCCTCTGAAATGACGCTCATCATCAAGAGCTTCCGCCAAATCCTCAAGCAAAGGAGGGGGAAAGACTACAAACCCCACTCCAAGATTGTGTGTTACAAATGTGGTAAGCTCGGTCATTTTATTGCTAAATGTCCAAATTCAAGTGACAGTGACAGGGGCGACGACAAGAAAGGGAAGAACAGGAGAAGAGGTATTACAAGAAGAAGGGCAGCGATGCTCACGTGTGTTGGGAATGGGACTCCAACGAGAGCTCCACCGACTCCTCCGACGAGGATGCCGCCAACATCGCCATCAACAAGGGCCTCCTCTTCCCCAACGTCGGCCACAAATGTTTCATGGCCAATGATGGCAAGAAAAAGAAGGTACACTCTAGAGCCACCCCCAAATATACAACATCTAGTGATGATGGTAGCTCTAGTGAAGACGAAGATGATTTACTTACTCCTTTTGCCAACCTCAACATGGAACAAAAGGAAAAATTAAATGAATTAATAGGAGCTATTCATGAGAAGGATGAACTTTTGGATAGCCAAGAGGAATTCCTTATTAAAGAAAACAAAAAACATGTTAAATTGAAGAATGTTTATGCTCAGGAAGTAGAAAAATGTGAAAACTTAACTAAGGAGCTTAGCATTTGTCATGATTCTATTTCTAGCCTTAGGAATGAAAATGCTAACTTAATTTCTAAGGTTAAAGAATTAAATGTTTGTAATGATTCTATTTCCTGTCTTAGATATTAGAATGCTAGATTAAGTGCTAAGATAGAAGAATTAAGTTCATGCAAACCCTCTACATCTACTATTGAACATGTTTCTATTTGTACTAAATGTAGGGATATTAATGTTGATGCTATAAATGATCACCTTGCCATGATTAAACAACAAAATGGTCATATAGCCAAATTAACTGCTAAAATTAATGAGCATGAACTTGAAAATAAAAAGTTTAAATTTGCTAGAAGCATGCTCTATAATGGGAGACGCCCTGGTATTAAGGATGACATTGGTTTCCAACAAGGAAGCAATGTCAAGCTTAATGCCCCTAAAGATTGTCTAATTTTGTAAAGGGCAAGGCACCCATGGTTCAGGATAATGAAGACTACATTTTATATCCTGCTAATTATCCTGAGCACAAAATTAGGAAGGTTCATGCTAGGAGATCTCATTTTGTTTCTCACCATGCTTTTATGTATAAGAATGAGGCATCTAGCTCTAAGCAAACCACTCATGTTAAATTGCCTAGAAAGAAAATTCCTACTGCATCAAATGATCATAATGTTTCATTCAAAACCTTTGATGCATCTTATATTTTAACTAACAAATCAGGAAAAATAGTTGCCAAATATGTTGGGGGCAAACACAAGGGCTCCAAGACTAGTGTTTGGGTACCCAAGGTGCTTGTTTCTAATGTGAAAGGACCCAAGACCGTTTGGGTACCTAAGAACAAGGCCTAAATTGTTTTGCAGGTTTATGCATCCGAGGGCTCAAGTTGGATAATAGACAGCGGATGCACAAACCACATGAAAGGGGAGAAAAGGATGTTTTCCTCCTACGAGAAAAATGAAGATCCCCAAAGAGCTATCACATTCGGGGATAGAAATCAAGGTTTGGTCAAAGGACTTGGTAAAATTGCTATATCACCTGACCATTCTATTTACAATGTTTTTCTTGTAGATTCTTTAGATTATAACTTTCTTTCAGTTTCTCAATTATGCAAAATGGGTTACAACTGTCTTTTTACGGATACAGGTGTTACTGTCTTTAGAAGAAGTGATGATTCAGTAGCATTTAAGGGTGTATTATAGGGTCAGCTATACTTAGTTGATTTTAGTGACAACACAGCTGAACTCAACACTTGTTTAATTCCTAAGACCAATATGGGTTGGCTCTGACATCGCCGACTAGCCCATGTTGGAATGAAGAATCTTCACAAACTTCTAAAGGGAGAACACATTTTAGGACTAACAAATGTTCATTTTGAGAAAGACAAGGTTTGTAGCGCATGCCAAGCAGGAAAGCAAGTTGGTGCCCACCATCCACACAAGAACATCATGACAACGGATAGGCCACTAGAGTTACTCCACATGGATCTATTCGGTCTGATCACTTACAAAAGCATCGGCAGGAGTAAGTACTGTCTAGTTATTGTGGATGATTATTCTCGCTTCACTTGGGTATTCTTTTTGCAGAAAAAATCTCAAACCCAAGAGACCTTAAAAGGATTCTTGAGACGGGCTCAAAATGAGTTCGGATTAAGGATCAAGAAGATAAGAAGCGATAATGGGACGGAGTTCAAAAATTCTCAAATTGAAGGATTTCTTAAGGATGAGGGCATCAAGCATGAGTTCTCTTCTCCTTACACACCTCAACAAAATGGTGTAGTGGAGAGGAAGAATAGAACTCTACTAGACATGGCAATGACCGTGCTTGATGAATACAAGACACCGGACTGGTTTTGGGCGAAAGCAATCAACACTGCTTGCTACTCCATCAACCGGCTCTACCTTCACCGAATCCTCAAGAAGACATCATACGAACTCCTCACTGGTAAAAAGCCCAATGTTTCATATTTTAGAGTCTTTGGAAGCAAATGTTTTATTCTTATTAAAAGAGACAGAAAATCTAAATTTTCTCCTAAGGCTGTAGAAGGCTTTTTTGCTTGGTTATGACTCAAACACAAGGGCATATAGAGTCTTCAACAAATCCACTGGATTAGTTGAGGTTTCTTGTGACATTATGTTTGATGAGATTAATGGCTCCCAAGTGGAGCAAGTTGATCTTGATGAACTAGATGATGAAGAGGCTTTGTGCGTCGCGCTAAGGAACATGTCCATTAGGGATGTGTGTCCTAAGGAATCCGAAGAGCCCACACAAGCACAAGATCAACCGTCATCTTCCAACCAGGCATCTCCACCAACTCAAGATGAGGAACAGGCTCAAGATGATGAAGATCAGGAGGATGAGCCACCTCAAGAGGAGGACAATGATGAAGGGGGAGATGATAATGATAAAGGCAAGGAAGATGAGCAAGAAATACAGGGTCAAAGACCGCCACACCCAAGAGTCCACCAAGCAATTCAACGAGATCACCCCGTCAACTCCATCCTTGGTGACATTCATAAGGGGGTAACCACTAGATCTCGAGTTGCTCATTTATGTGAACATTACTCTTTTGTTTCCTCTATTGAGCCATACAGGGTAGAGGATGCACTAAGAGATCCAGATTGGGTGCTGACAATGCAAGAGGAGCTCAACAACTTCACAAGGAATGAGGTATGGTATTTGGTTCCACGTCCTAATCAAAATGTTGTAGGTACCAAATGGGTATTCCATAACAAGCAAGATGAGTATGGTTTGGTGACAAGAAACAAAGCCCGACTTGTGGCCAAGGGTTATTCACAAGTCGTAGGTTTGGATTTCGATGAAACTTATGCACCCGTACCTAGGCTTGAGTCAATTCGTATATTACTTGTCTATGCTACTTACCATGGCTTTAAGCTCTATCAAATGGATGTGAAAAGTGTTTTCCTCAATGGACCAATCAAGGAAGAGGTCTATGTTGAGCAACCTCCCGGCTTTGAAGATAGTGAGTACCCTAATCATGTCTATAAACTCTCAAAGGCATTTTATGGGCTAAAGCAAGCCCCAAGAGCCTGGTATGAATGCCTGCGAGATTTTCTTATAAAAAATGGCTTCAAAGTCAAAAAAGCTGATCCTACTCTCTTTACTAAAACTGTTGCAAAAGATTTGTTCGTATGCCAAATCTATGTTGATGACATTATATTTGGGTCTACTAACAAATCAACTTGTGAAGAGTTTAGTAGGATCATGATACAGAAATTCGAGATGTCTATGATGGGGGAGTTGAAGTATTTCCTAGGATTTCAAATCAAGCAACTCCAAGATGGCACCTTCATCAGCCAAACAAAGTACATTCAAGATATACTTAAGAAGTTTGGGATGAAGGATGGCAAACCCATCAAGACACCCATGGGAACCAATAGGCATCTCGACCTCGACACGGGAGGTAAATCCGTAGATTAAAAGGTATACCTGTCGATGATAGGATCTTTAGTCTATTTATGTGCATCTCGACCGGATATTATGCTTTCTGTATGCATGTGTGCAAGGTTCCAAGCCGATCCTAAGGAAGTTCACCTTAGGGTCGTGAAGAGAATCATGAGGTATTTAGTTTACACTCCTAAGTTTGGGCTTTGGTACCCCAAGGGATCCACCTTCGATTTAATAGGATATTCCGATGCCGATTGGGTAGGGTGTAAAATTGATAGGAAGAGCACATCAGAGACTTGTCAGTTTCTGGGAAGATCCCTGGTGTCATGGGCTTCAAAGAAACAAAACTCAGTAGCTCTTTCCACCGCCGAAGCCGAGTACATTGCCGCAGGCCATTGTTGTGCGCAATTACTTTGGATGAGGCAAACCCTTAGGGACTATGACTACAAATTGAGCAAAGTCCCTCTTCTATGTGATAATGAGAGTGCAATCCGCATGGCAGATAATCCCGTTGAACACAGTCGCAGTAAGCACATAGACATTCGGTATCACTTTCTGAGGGATCACCAACAAAGGGGGGATATCGAAATAGCTTATGTCAACACCAAGAATCAATTAGCCGATATCTTCACCAAGCCATTAGATAAGAAAACCTTTAGCAAACTTGGGAATGAGCTAAATATACTTGATTCTCGGAATTTTGATTGAAACATTGCACAAATAGCTCATTTATATACCTTTGATCATATCTCTTTCCTTTGGTACAAATGCATATTTCTTATTACTTATGTACCAAGGCTACGACTAATGTGTTTTCAAGTATATTTTTTATACTAAGTCGTAGATTGAAAGGGAAATGGAGTATTCGACGAAGACAAGGCTTCCACTCCACTCTAACGGTATCATTTACCCTTCGTCATCACTCCACAGCACTCTCAATTAGTACAATTCTTCACTCATATTTACTTCTACCAATGGGGGCGAAAATAACATAGGGCTCTCAACGTCTCCGTTTTTGGCAATTAATGCCAAAGGGGGAGAAAATATTAAGCCAAAGCAAAAGGACCGCACCACCAATTTCCAAAATTTTCAAAATGAAGCTTTAATTGATATTTTTCATTGGTATCTATGTCATGACAATATATCAATTGATATCCTTATCTTGAGAAAGCAATATCTCAATTGGTATTGTTTTAAACTTCGATTGGTATCTTGCAATGACAATTTCTTCAATTGGTATATTTGAGGTAGAATTTCAAAGTTGGTATCTATTAAAACCCTCTTTAAAACTAAGAGGAGAATTTTATTCAGGGTGAGTTTTGCTTAGTCAAAGGAAAAAGCATTTGAAATAGGGGAGAAATTTTAAATCATGAAAATGCTTCTTGCAATCTCATTTATATACCTTTAACTATTTGCAAAAGACTTTGAAAAGTTTTTCCAAAAAGATTTGCAAAAACAAAACAAGTGGTGCAAATGTGGTCCAAAATATTAAATAAAAGAAAGCAATCCATTCACATCTAGTGAGATTATCAATTGGTTTAATTCCAAGTAACCTATGCAGTTACCTTATGCAAACTAGTTCATTTTTGCACTTTATATATTTGCTTTGGTTTGTGTTGGCATCAATCACCAAAAAGGGGGAGATTGAAAGGGAAATAGGGTTAACCTTTTCCCACAATTAATTTTGGTGGTTGAATGCCCAACACAAATATATGGACTAACTAGTTTGCTCTAGAATACATGTTCTACAGGTGCAAAAAGGTTCAACACAAACCAATAAATATTCAAGTTAGGGATCGAATTCAAAAGAGCAAAAGAAAACAAGTGTGCTGTGGTCTGGCGCACCGGACTGTCCGGTGTGCCACCGAACAGTGTCCGGTGCACAAGGACCGTACTGAGTCCAACTAGCCACTCTCGGGTTTCAGCAGGCACACTCCGCTATAATTCACCAGACTGTCCGGTGTGCCACCGAACTGTCTGGTGTGCCAGTGGAGCAACGGCTAACTCGCGCAATGGTCGACTGCAAAAGCCGCTGACAGAGCAACAGTGAAGAATAGTGCGTGCAGAGTCAGAGCCGCAGAGTTAGAGGCACACCGGACAGTGAACAGGACCTATCCGGTGCCGCAAGAAGACAAAGCTCCAATGGTCGATCGAGCTCCGAACCCTAACGGTTGGGTGACGTGGCGGCGCACCGGACAGTGAACAGGACCTGTTCGGTGGCGCACCGGACTGTCCGGTGCGCCCATTGCCAGCAGCCTTCCCCAACATCTTCTTGGTGGTTGAGGGTATAAATACCCCTCAACCACCACAACTCCAAGCATTCAAGTCTTCTGAAGTTTTCATTCAATACAAGAGCTAGTGCATTCACTCCTAGACACAAATCAAAAGATCAAAGCCTCTCCAAGTCCCAAATCCATTCCAACCACCTAGTGACTTGAGAGAGTGTGTGTTCGTGTTCATTTGCGCTCTTGTTGCTTGGATCGCTTTCTTCCTTCCTCATTCTTGTTCCAAGTGACTTGTAATCAAAGCAAGAGGCACCTAAGTGTGTGGTGGTCCTTGAGGGGTCTAAGTGACCCGTTTGATTAAGGAGAAAGCTCACTCGGTCTAAGTGACCGTTTGAGAGAGGGAAAGGGTTGAAAGAGACCCGGTCTTTGCGACCACCTCAACGGGGACTAAGTTCTTTAGAACCGAACCTCGGTAAAACAAATCACCGTGTTCATTTGCTTGATTTCCATTTGATTTGTTTTCCCCTCTCTCTCGGACTTGAATTTAATTCTAATGCTAACCCCGGCTTGTAGTGTGTTTAAAGTTGTAAATTTCAGATTACGCCTATTCACCCCCCTCTAGGCGACTTTCACTCGCCCCTCCATTATCTTGGTGACAAGCTTTCCTCATAGGGTGGTGGGCTCGAGCGCCGGAGGAGAGGTTATGTCGCTCTCGTCCTCCCCTTCCAACTCTCGAGACGAAGAATCAAGGGTCGATCCTTGTGCCGGTGAGCCTACATCATCAACTCTATCGGCCAACGCCAACGACACCCTGTGGCGACCATAAGGCTGGTTGATGTTGGCCCAAGCCAGTCATGTTATCTTATGCAGGAGGATCGTCGCCTATTCCTCCCCTACCTCTCGTGTATTGTCTTGCGAGGTCAAATCCTTGTCCCTTCCACTATTGGCGATGGTCGAGCTATGGGGCTGGCTGGAGGCATCTCGTTTGGTCGTGCGAATGTCCGACGCTCGTATTGCAGGTCTCCAAGCGTGATTAGCCATTGTGGAGGCCCATACAGCGAGTAAGCCATTCGCCCCGCTTCTCATCCTCCCCCACTTCCTGGGATGCTAAGACTTCCCATTTTCATAGCAGGGCTAGAGGCTGAGTTGGTGGAGCTGCGTCAGAAGGTTGACTTAGTGACCTAGAGCATTCACGCTCGTGGAGAAACTCACCTACAATGCCTACTCGGCATTCCAAGCCACATTTGGAACATCGTGGACCACAACATTCACTGCGGGGCCACCGTTGCCTTGACAGTCGCCTAGCTTCGTACCGAGGTGGATCTTCGTGCTTCGATAATGCTTCCCCAGGGTGCCTCGTTCGTGGTCTTTGAGAACCTAATTCAGGGGTACGACGAGGCCGCTTGTGGGGTCGCTTGCACCGTGTCCTCAGAGGATCTGATCAGATGGTCTCCATAGGGCTCTCATCTTGCGTTCACCTTTTGGTTTCCTGGCATGGACATCTGCCCTTGTAGCTGCACAAGGTGTTAAGACAGAAGGGGGGACAACAAGCTTCCCTCCTTGCCCTAGTCGCCAGTCTCTTCTTTTTCACTTTTGGATGTTGGGTTTCACCCAGCCCCTAAGTCTAGAGTCGCGATCGCGGGAGACTCGGGGCCCGAGGCTGTCGGTGTTTTGGGTCCGACCGCACACCCGGGGTTGCCCCTCAAGGTGTTTTAGGAGTAGGACGGTGTCGCCGACTGTAGCTAAATGGTTCGTGCCAGATGCACAAAGTACAATGGACAGTGTTTACAGGTTCGGGCCGCTTTGAGATGCGTAACACCCTACGTCCTGGCGAATATGCTTTGTGTAATGGGTTACAAGGTAGAGAATTGAGGTGGATGGCTAAGTGGTAGTAGAGTTGGGATTGATTGTCTTGAAGGGGCGCCCCCTAGGCCTTATATATTTGACCGTGAGGCAATACAAGCTGATATGATAACAACGTGCACCTAAAAGATAGCGAACTGTTTGAGCTTATCTTCCCATGATTCGGCCGACTTATCCTCGCCCGGTTCCGTTGTGCGGGGCTCCAGCGCGGGAAAGTCGGATCTCCTGTTGTGGTCACTTGCTTGACGTCACGGAGTCATCCGGGCTTGCACCGACCCGGCCTCACATCGATTTGCTTTACTGATTGCTCCTCCCCAGGCCCATGAAGGAGTGACCTAACGATCTATCGGGCCCTTGGGATTTTCGTGAGGTCTTCTATCCTTCTAATGGACCCGGGGGATATCTGTCCCCCACAAACCCCCGATCTTTAGGTTGATTTTGAGATAATCGGCCCAAAGATCCTAGGCCTAACTCGCGGGCTTCGTTTACGATAAGAAATGCTTCTCGGGCAGTTTGGTAAAAACGATTTCTTACTGTCTTCTTCTGCTTTGCTTCACTCGAAATCTGTAGTTTTGCCTCATACTCATGCCTTGGAGATCGGCATTTTGTATCGCAGGACCTTGAATTTCATTGGGTGCACCGAAGGTTCACCCAATGGGTGTAGCCCCCGAGCTTCGAGTGGATTCTGGATAATAATCCACTCGAAGGTCTTCATCAGAAATCATTTTTATTTCCCACTTGCACTTTGGTTGGAGGTCAGCCTTGCCTTTAATCTTGCCTTATGCCTTAGAAGTCGGCATTATCTTGGTTTGAAATGGTGATCCATGGGGTGCACCAAAGGTGCACCCAATGGGTGTAGCCCCCGAGCTTTGAGTGGATTTTTGAAAACAATCCTCTCGAAGGTCTTTATTTCGTGTCCTTTTGCCGAGAGTCATATTTTCTTTTTTTTGAATGCCTTAGAAGTCAGCATTACGTCATCCATATTATGCTTTAGAGGTCAGCATTATGTCATCAATATTATGCTTCAGAGGTCAGCATGTATTTTGTCTTTTGCAGCCGAGTTCGTGATCCGCCCATATCTTGCTAGGTGGTGCAATTTATTTGCTCTGCGACTGATTGGACATTTGATGAACGTTCCCTGGCTAGTCTTCACGTCGCTTCTTTCGGTCAGATTTTGTACTTCACCGGATATATTTGGCTTTCCTTTGATCCTTACTGATATCTCATTTTTGTCTTGAGGTGTTCATTGCATGTCCTGCACGGATGTGACAGTTTTGAAAATTATACTGATAATTCCTAGGCGTCCCCCCCAATGGGTGTGGGCAAGGGACGGCTTGGTACGCTGAGTGTTTTAGCCGACTGCTTCTGAGTAGTAATGTGATGTGACAGCGGGCGTAATCATATCATCCGCGCTGTTGACTGGAGTCCCAATGGGTGTTGCGTTGCGTGAAACGGCGTCAGGCGCCTGACATGTCTTCAGACGGGTTGAAGTGTGTATTGAATGCTTCGCGACTGTTCAGTGACCGTGGTTGGAGGTGAGCGGTTGCCTTCTTCTTCTATAAATAGTGCCTTTGCCTCTCTGGTTTTTTCACATCTCTTGTTGTTCTCTGCTGCTTGCTTTCTTCCTCTCCTTGCATTTCCACCATGGGCAGGAACAACAAACGCAAGCGCGAGCCGACTCCTCCATCAGAGGACTTTGGCAACTCGGAATACTCAGAGGAGGAGTTCTCCTCTGAGTCCGAGGGGTCTCCAGCTCCTGTCCCTCCCCCAGCGTCGTCCGATGACTCGGACGACTCTCAGGGGATTGCCGCGAAGGTCTGGACTTACATCTGGGCCGTCGAGCGCTCCGGGCTTGCGGGCTCGGATGAGTCGGAGTACTCCTCGTCCGAATAGGACTCGTCCGAGGAGGACGGTGGCGGCGATGGCGAAGGCGACGACGACGACGACGACGACGGAGGCGATGGCGGCGACGACGGTGACGGCGGCGACGGCGGCGGCAGGGGCGGCAACGGCGGCAGCAGGGGCGGCGGCGGCGGCAGCAGCAAGGGCAGCAACAAGGCCAGTGGCTAGATGCCACTGGTTTTTAAATATTAGTATAGATTAGAATTAGTATAATGAAATAATGTAGTAGTATTAGTAATGTAGAGTAGTATAGTGTAGCGTAGTAGTAGTAGTAGTAGCAGCAGTAGGGAAGTATCAACTCATAATGAGTTGATTTGTAAGTATTGTTACTTCCCTTAATGAAGAATGACTTCGTCTCCTCCTGTACCAGTTACTCTGCTTCGTAGTAAGTCGATCTCTTATTTGTGAAGTTGACTCATTTGGAATAGTAACTAAATAACTCGGGCATCATATCGCCGCTTCGGGGGTGATGGCCGAGCTATTATTGTCGATATTTACGCGTTTGAAATAGAGTCCGAGTGATGACGAAGCCATGTCAGCGTCGGAATAACCGTTGACCATGTCGGCGCTCTTAGATGTGACAGCCGAGTGACCTGTGACAACGCCAGCGTTTTTTAGAGATAACCGCCGAGTGACTAAGGACATCGTCGGCGCTTTAGAGATAGCTGCCGAGCGACTGAAGACATCGTCGGCACTTTAGAGATAGCCGCCGAGCGACTGAAGACATCGTCGGCGCTTTAGAGATAGCCGCCGAGCGACTGAAGACATCGTTGGCACTTTAGAGATAGATGCCGAGCGACTGGTGATAACGTCAGTGTCTTAGAAATAACAGCCGAGTTAAAACGGGCCGTGTCGGCCACTTTGAGGATAATAGCCGAGTGACGATGTGGCACACCGGGGTTTTGGAAGTAGCCGTCGGGTGACGACGTGGCACGCCGGTGTTTTAGAAGTAACCGCCGGGTGACGACGTGACACGCCGGTGTTTTAGAAGTAACCGCCGGGTGCTGACTGGGCGCTTTTGGTGACGGTATCTGACTCGGGAATATCCCGCATATACTGCGCTTTCGGCCGCCTCTGCTTTCCGTGCCCTAGTTCTTGCTTTCCTGCCTCCAGATCCTCTCTGCAATTCGGCTCTCGCTCTGTTCGCCAGTAGAGTTGAGATGGCGCCCAAGAGAAAGGCCTCGAGTTCATCTGCTACGGTGATTCCCCCCATCGACCCCAACAGCCAGTTGCCTTTCGCAGGTAATCATATGTCTGTTGTCTCCGAGCCTGACCTTCTCCACCTTGTGTCCATCGGGGTCCTTCCCCCGAGGGAGCTTTGTTCTTGGCGGATTTGTCATGGGGTCACTGTCCCGATAGAGGATACCCATGAATTCGTGATTTACATTCCTTTTCTTCTCCGCGGTCTCGCTCTCCCCATTTCTCCCTTTTTCCGCGGCCTCCTTGATTTTTATCGCCTTAACTTGACCCATCTGAATCCCAATTCTATTCTGCAAATTTCCATTTATATTCATTTGTGCGAGGCTTTTCTTGGCGTCCTGTCACATTTTGGACTGTGGAAGTATCTATATCACTGTCGCCCTGGAATGGCCGGGGGGCAGCACCAGCTGGTTGGGGGTGCTAGTTTGGAGATGCGCCGTGGGAGGAAGACTGAATATCTTGAAATCCCTCTCAAGGACAGTATTAAGGGATGGCGCTTGGAATGGTTTATTGTTGAGAACCATGGAAACTCTCTCCCCCCACGGTCGGGGAGACAGTCGGATATTCGCACTCCGAGTTGGACCGAGTCCCCCACGGATCAGGAGGTGGCTGAGGCAGGGGCTTTGCTAGCTGAAGTTGGACTACTGAAAGAGAGGGGTCTGACTGCAGAGGCTGTGGTCGCTGATTTTGTTTTCAAGAACATTCAGCCGTTGAAGGACAGGGCTTACCCGGCTTATCTGTACAGAGGCCTAGCTGACTCGACTCGGGTTACCAACAGAAGGATTCCCTCTGTAGACTTGGTGAACCGACTTGAGATGATTCTTAGAGGCAAGGTATCAAATGTTGGTGCCCCAGTGGCATACTCAGCCTGGAACCTACCTCCTCCCAAGGCCTTCACTCTTTTTGTGTCGAATCCACCTGTCGCCGATGGCAGTTTGGGCCTTAGAGTGCGACCCTCTGCTGAAGAAGTCAGCGCCTTAGTTGCTTCGATTAGAGAAATTCCCGATGATGAACGGCAAGTCCACTTTGAGGTGCCTTTGGATCCTAATGATGCAGAAATAAGTGTTATGCTTGATATGTTGGCCGAAGATTCTTCTGATGCTGCTCCTGCTGGGACATTGGCGGTGGCGCCTCTCCCAGAAGCTGGTACAACCTTGGATGTTCAGAGACCTGTCAGTGTTCGCCCGAGACGTCCTTGCTGAGCCAATCAACTTGATCCTTCTACTGATGAGCAGAAAAAGAAAAAGAGACATCTTCGGCAAGCATCTTGTTTGGATCGGGGCGCTGGTCCTTCGGTTCCTGCTGCTGAGGAGGTTCCCGTGCCTGAATTTACTGACGCTGACCCCAATGGGTGTGGTATGTCTGTTGCTGATCCCAATGGGTGTGGTATGTCTGTTGCTGATCCCAATGGGTGTGGTATGTCTGTTGCCGATCCCAATGGGGGTGTTGCCTGTGTTGCTGATGAAGACGACAGGGAGGAAGAAAATGAGGTCCCTCTGACTCGGAAGAACAGTCGGCAGTATATTACCAGTGGGGAAAGTAGTGGAGTTCCTTCTCCTGCTTTGTCTGCCCTCATTGGTCTACAAGAATTGTCCCTGGCAAACTTTGATCAGACTCTTGAAGATATGGTTCCAGAAGACCTGTTATCAGAGCCAGTGGATGATGGTGTGATGGAGGTTTGTGCTGATATGCTTGGCGCCAGGTTGGGATCGTCCCGGGCAGCGTCCCGTGCCTCATCGACCTTAGAGCGCGGTCTTGAGGGTCAGGAAACTGACTTGGATCGTCTTGCTCTCATGGAAGTAATTGAGGGACCCTCAGCCTTAGAGGCGGCTACCGCAGGGAACTTGGTCCTCAAGGATGGTGCTGACACTTGCCTAGCCCCCGAGGATGTTGCCGGGGATGATTCGGCTCGGGTGGGAGACGTAAGTCACGACCCAGCCCCCGAGGGTGTTGCCGGAGACGATCCGGCTCAAGTGGGCAGCGTGAGCTATGACCCAGCCCCCGAGGGTGTCCAAGCGGGGTCTCCCTCTTGTACTTCCATGGATGTTCACGCAGGATCTTCTCCACGCTCTGGTTGCATGGTGGTAGCCCAAGCTTTGGGCCAGGGAGTCGCTTTAGAGGCTAGCGTTCTCACTGACCAAGCTTTGGGCCCTGTTGATGGTGCTGAGTTGGTCCCTGCTGGTTCTTTGCAAGCTGCTTCGGGTGGCGACCTTATGCCAGGTCATCAATTGCTCTCTCATGATTTGGGAGTCCCTTCGTTCTTCTCCAATCTCCAGGTACTGTGATATATTCTGGCCCGACTTTTACACCATACGAACTGCTATCAACATGCTCATCTGTTCTCCCTATCAGGCATTGGTGGATGGGATGGCTAGTCAGCTGAGGTTGCAAGGTGCTTTTGTTCCAGAAGGAGCTTCATCTCTGGCACGTTGGAATCCGGTGTTGCTCCAACATCGTGTCTCTGATTTGGAGGCGACGAATGCTGGTTTGTACTCTTTCGCTTCTCTTTGTCTATCTTATTGAACTGTTTTACATTTTAACTCTTTTTGCTTGATTGTCTCTTGCTAGATATGGCTCGGCAGATTTCCATTCTTGAAGAAAAACATTCTCAAGGTCAGGCTGAACTGGTCCAGCGGTGTTCTGATTTTGAGGAAAAGTATTCTCAAAGCCAGACTGAGCTGGGCCAGGTCTCTGCTGCTCTAAATGCTGCTAACACGCTGAACTCTACTCTTCGCGTTCAGCTTGATTCTGAAAAGGTGACTTGTGAATCTGCGCCTTGTATTGCTGTGTTCTTATTGCTAGCCTGATGTTTGAAGGAGTTGATTCTTGCTTGCAGGAAGAAAAACGTGCCCTTGTTGCTTCTCGCGATAATTTGGACAGACTGTATCGTGACTCTAGCAACTCGTTGACCATTCTGGAAAGGAGTCATCGTTTCACCATGGAGGAGTTAGATAATCTTCGCTGTAGGCTACAGGAATCCACGGATGACGTGATCCGTCTCAGGCAGTTGATATCGGCTAAGGATGCTGCTATCAAGGAACTGCGCGCTTCCAAGAAGTCCATCGCCCAGGAGCTGGAGACCGCTCAGCTGGCCATCAAAGTTGCTGAAGTAACTTCCGCTACTCTGAGGGCCCAGCGCGACAGGGCTATGGATAAAGCCATTCGCGCGGGGCGGATCTTGATGAGGAGACCCGGTGTAGTTGTTCCCGACGACATAAGGGCTGATGTGAATGTTGCTCCTGATTCCTCAAGTCGCCCGTCTTCGTCGGTTGCCCCTGAGAAAGATATTGCAAAATAGAGAGACATTGTGCATTTTGAGTGCGCGGTTATCATGATCGGATGCTTGTTAGAGGACACGAGTTCAACATCTGAATGATATTGCTACTCTCCTATTGTTTTTAGAGTTCTGTAATACGTAAACTTGCAGTAGTAAAACGCTGTGTGATGATTTTGAAACTTGTTTACTGGATATAGAGATCACCCCTGTACGGGAAACCCGAGTTAAGTAAGCGCGAGCATGCTGCTCCATCTTAAGTCGTCACCGACTTAAGCCGATTGCTCCATTAGAAGGGCATAGTGGTCACCCTAAGTTAAGTAAGCGCGAGCATGTTGCACCATCTTAAGTCGTCGCCGACTTAAGCCGATTGCTCCGTTAGGAGGGCATAGTGGTCACCCTGAGTTAAGTAAGCGCGAGCATGTTGCACCGTCTTAAGTCGTCGCCGACTTAAGCCGATTGCTCCGTTAGGAGGGCATAGTGGTCACCCTGAGTTAAGTAAGCGCGAGCATGTTGCACCGTCTTAAGTCGTTGCCGACTTAAGCCAATTGCTCCGTCAGAAGGGCATAGTGGTCACCCTGAGTTGAGTAAGCGCGAGCATGTTGCACTGTCTTAAGTCGTCGCCGACTTAAGCCGATTGCTCCGTTAGAAGGGCATAGTGGTCACCCTGAGTTAAGTAAGAATGCACATCCATCATGAGCAAACTGAGTATTCTTGAAGCCTTTTTTATTGATGACATATTTCCCATTTTACTGAGTACATTGCCATCCCGGTAGCTTTTGAAATTCTGCTAGGGGTAAAACTACCTGAGGTGTTCTATATTCCAGGAGTTCCCGATTTCTGTGCCGTCCATCTGAGTGAGACGATATGACCCCGGCCGAGTGACTTCTGCTACTATGAATGGTCCTTCCCATAAGGGCGACAACTTGTGTCGTCCCTCCCCCGTTAGAATTCGGCGGAGGACGAGATCTCCTACTGAGAAGGATCGTTGTCGCACGGCCTTGTCGTGATAGCGTCTCAGAGTCTGCTAGTATCGTGCTGATTGAATTACTGCATTCAGCCGTTCTTCTTCGAGTACATCAATGTCTTCCAGCCTAGTAGCTTCGGCTTCTGCTATACTTTCGAAGACCAACTTCGGCGCCCTGAACTTGAGATCGGCGGGTAATACTGCCTCTGACCCATAGACCATGAAGAAGGGGGTGTTTCCATGCAAAGCTCGGCTAGGTTGAGTTCTTAGGCTCCAAACAACGTAGGGCAATTCCCTTATCCACTTCCCTGCAAACTTTTCATTCTTTTCGAAGACCCTTTTCCTGAGTGCCTCCAATATCATCCCGTTAGCTCGTTCGACCTGCCCGTTGGCCCTCGAGTGCGCTACCGAAGCATACTTGATCTGAATGCTCTTTTGCTCGCAGAAATCGAAGAATTCAGAACTTGTGAAGTTGGATCCTAAGTCAGTTATGATATTGTTTGGTATTCCGAATATGAATATTATGTCTTGTTTGAATTCCACGGCCTTGGCTGAGGTTAAGGAAGCAATGGGTTTGAATTCTATCCATTTGGTGAATTTGTCGATTGCTACCAGTACATGAGTGTATCCTCCTTGAGCTTTCTTGAAAGGTCCAATCATATCCAGTCCCCAGCATGCGAACGGCCATGTTACTGGTATGGTCTGCAGCTGCTGTGCTGGTAGATGTTGCTGCTTTGACAAGTACTGGCAAGCTTCGCACCTCTGCACTAACTCGGCTGCATCGCTTTTCGCGGTTGGCCAATAGAATCCTGACCTGAAGATCTTCCCGACTAGCATCTTGGATGCTGCGTGTATTCCACATTGCCCAGCATGGACCTCATCTAGAAGTCGCTTCCCCGTAGATGAGAGAATGCACTTCATGAGGACGCCTGACGCGCCCCGTCTGTATAATGTCTCCCCAATGAGTGTGTAGTGGGCTGACTGTCTGGCGATGCGCTCGGTTACATTTTTGTCATCTGGTTCTTCTTCATTCTTTATATATCTGATGATCGGCCTTCTCCAGTCATCAGAGTCTGACTCTGGTTGATTCACGATATTACACTCTTCTGCCTGATCCATTGAGATGCTTGGTTGTGGTATTTCTTGTACAAAGACTCCGGGTGGGACCTGAGTTCGACTGGATCCTAGCTTGGACAATAAATCGGCTGCCGTGTTTCGATCTCTTTCTACATGATGAAATTCTAGGCCTTCAAATTTATCTTCTAGTTTCCGGACGGCAGTGCAGTATTTTCCCATTGAATCATTCGAACAGTCCCACTCTTTGTTTATCTGGCTTATGACTACCAGAGAATCTCCGTATACCGTTAGTCTCTTGATGCCTAATGATATGGCGATGTTTAGTCCATGGATCAGAGCTTCATACTCGGCTGCATTGTTGGAGACTGGAAATAACAACTGGAGGGCATATTTGAAATGTTCGCCTCCAGGTGCGATGAAGAGAATTCCCGCGCCTGCTCCCTGCAGCTTCAGCGAGCCATCAAAATACATCCGCCATACTTCTGCAGTTTCTGGGTTCTCTGGTACTTGTTGTTCAGTCCATTCTGACACGAAGTCAACCAACGCTTGAGTTTTGATGGCAGTGCGAGGTCGAAATTCGATGTCATGAGATCCCAGTTCACAGGCCCACTTGGCTATTCGGCCAATGGCTTCCTTGTTGTGAAGAATATCCCCTATCGGAAAACTGGTGACTACTATGACTTTGTGGTCGTCAAAGTAGTGACGTAGCTTGCGGGCAGTTAGAAGTACTGCATATAGTAGCTTCTGGACTTGAGGATACTTTTTCTTCGAGGGACCCAGAACTTCACTGATGAAATAAACAGGATGTTGCACGGGGTAGGCATGTCCTTCTTCTGCTCGCTCGACTACCAACACGGTGCTTACCACGTGAGTCGTGCAAGAGATATACAACAGCAGATCTTCAGCTGGTTGAGTTGACGTGGCTCACCGTGGCGGCTTCAGTACTGGTGGCGTTGTCAAGAATTTTTTCAGTGTATCTAGAGCTTCCTGCGCTTCTGAAGTCCATTGAAACTTATCCACTTTCTTGAGTAGTTTATAAAATGGTAAAACTTTTTCTCCCAGTCTGGATATAAATCAGCTCAGAGCTGCCATACATCCAGTAAGTCGCTGAACCTTCTTTTGTGATCGTGGTGCTTCCATTTTCATGATAGCTTCAATCTTATCTGGATTAGCTTCAATTCCCCGGTGGCTGACAATAAATCCGAGTAGCTTTCCGGCTGGTACCCCAAAGACACATTTTTCGGGATTAAGCTTCCATCGATACTGCCGTAGACTGTTGAAAACCAGTTGTAAGTCTTCGATGAAGTTTTCCGAGTTCTCTATTTTGATTACCACATCATCTACGTAGGCTTCCACATGCTTGCCCCAGTGATCGGCTAAGCATGTTTGAATGGCTCTCTGATAAGTCGCTCCGGCGTTTTTGAGGCCAAACGGCATGGAGGTATAGCAAAAAGCACCGAAGGGAGTGATGAACGCTGTCTTTTCCTCGTCTTCCTTTGTCAAACTAATCTGATGGTACCCGGAATAGCAGTCCAGGAAAGACAGCACAGAACATCCAGCGGTGGAGTCTACCACCTGATCTATCCTAGGGAGCCCGAAGGGATCCTTTGGACAATGTTTGTTGAGATCCGTATAGTCGACGCACATGCGCCAATCCACCTTATTCTTTTTGAGTACAAGAACAGGGTTGGCTAACCACTCGGGATGTAACACCTCTCTAATAAACCCGGCCGCGACCAAGCGGGCCAGCTCAGCGCGAATGGCCTCTCTCTTGTCGGGCGTGAAACGACGTAGTTTTTGCCGGATCGGCCTTGCCTGGGGATAGACCTTCAGTTTGTGCTCGGCCAGTTCTCTCGGGACTCCCGGTATATCCGCAGGTTGCCATGCGAATACGTCTCGGTTATCTTGCAGGAACCGGACGAGCGTGCCTTCCTATTTATCGTCCAGGCTGGAGCTGATGATGGCAGTCTTGCGCTCATCAGTGAATCCAAGGTTGATTCTTTTGGTTTCTTCAGTCGGCCGCATAGAGGTCGCGGCTTGAGCTTCATTCGCTGGTGTGGTAAGGTCTTCCTCAGGCTTAGAGTTTGCCTGGATCGAAGAAGTCGCCGACGGTTTGGTGGTGAGGGCCGCCTGGATGGCCACTCGGAAACATTCTGCGGCGCCTTGGAGGTCAGCACACACAGTTATGATTCCTTGCGGTCCCGGCATGTTCAATATCATGTACGTGTAATGCGGAATGGCCATGAATTTTGCCAATCCCGGCCTCTCGATGATGGCGTTGTACCCGCAGTCGAAGCTCGCCACTTCGAACCTCAGGAACTCGGTTCTGTAGTTCTCCGGAGTTCCGAAGGTGATGGGCATGTAGATGTGGCCCAGCGGGTATTCCCCTTCAGTCGGCACGATGCCGAAGAAAGGAGTGTCTGACTCGTGGAGCTCTTTGAGGTGAACTCCCAAGCCTCGGAGTGTCCGGGGGAAGGTGACGTTGATGCTGCTCCCCTGTCCACTAACACCTTCTTCACCCTGCTCTCTCGGATCACTGGATCGACGAGGAGCGGGTATTTGCCTGGGTTGTCGAAGTTGAGCCATTGGTCTGCCCGAGTGAAGGTGATCGGGTGCTCCGACCATCGGTACGGAGCGGGAGGACCGGTGGTTGCCACCAGTATCTGGCGATCGTTGAGCTTTTGTTGTCTTCTGTTCTCCTGCGATCCGTGTCCGCCGAAGATGACGTTGACCTCCCTGTCAACGCGCGGGAAGGCTCCTCCTCCTCCCTCCTCCTGCTGCTGGGGTTGTCGTGGTTCTTCTGGTCCTCCCCGTGGCGGAGGAGGAGGTAGAGGGAAGGGTCGGCCGTGCCCGACGGAGTATTTGAAGTCCCTGCAGTTCCAAAGAGTGTGGCGCATGTCCTTGTGGTACGGGCACTGGGCGTCGAGGATGTCGTCCAGCGTACGCTCACCTCCGCGGGGTCCTCCCCGAGCGCGAGAGGCAGGTGGTCCGGCGGCATGCACCTCCTCGCGCGGTCTCTTCTCCCAGCGTTTGTCGGGTTGCTGGTTCGCGTCGCGTCGTGGTGCTGCCGGTGCGGGCTTCGCTCCTCCGATGAGGTCTTGAGCTCGCTCATCGGCGGTGATGTAGAGGTCGGCTTCCCGGAATAGCTGCTCAGTGGTAGTCGGCGCTTTCTGCAATATGGCTCGGACGAAGGCCGAGTCATTGGATCCTCTGTAGAAGTCCTCGATCACAGCCGCCTCCGTGACCTCGGGGGTACGATTTCTCATGGTCTGGAACCTTTTGAGGTACGACCGGAGATTTTCATCCCCCCGGCGCTTGATGGATTTGAGGTCCCATGGTTGCGCTGGTTTGTCAGAGAGGGACTGAAAATTGGCGGTGAAACGTCGGCTGAAATCGCTCCAGTCGTCGATGCAGTGCCGGGGTAGAATCGTAGCCATTGTAGTGCGTCTTGCCCGAGGACAATGGGTAAGTACGCAGTCATCACGTCTTCGGATGCTCCGGTGGTGTAGACGGCCAGCCAGCCTCCTGGATCCTGCTTAGGTTCATACTTGTCGACATTGGATACCTTGAAGTTAGGGGGCCACTGAATGGCCCTAAGGCGCGGAGTAAGGGTAGACACTCCACATGTGTCCTCCTGTCGTCGGAGATGATGTCTGTCCCGGGGAGGGGAGTAGTTGTTGAGATTCCTCGACCGTCCTCGGGTAGTACCGTCAGTCGAGGCCGTCGTTGACTCAGTTCTGGTGGCTTGACTCCGAGTTGGGATGCCATGATCCCTGTCGTACTCCTCCCGGTGGCGGATCTCGTTCTCATGCCGTCGTTCACGCGAAGCGTTGATGGAGCTTCGCGCGTCCCGGCGACTGTTGATGGCGTGTCGCAGATCGTTCGGCGGGTGAGCGAGAGGTAGAAGATGGTTGGCTGCCTGGGTGAACAGGCGTCAATAGCCCTCGGCGTCAGGAGTCCGAGGGAGTCCATCAGCTATCCGAGCTAGTACTCCTCCGACTTCACTCGGTGCGTTCATGGCTCGGGCGAAGTCGGGGTTCAGGTTGCGACCGAAGAGTGGATTTTCCCGGCGCTGCCTTGCGTCTTGCTCGGCTTGTTCCTGAGCTCGTCGGCGATCACGCCGTCGGGAGTTCCTTCGTTCCCTGAAGACGCGTTCCTCCGGAGTTTCTCCCATCTCCGAGACCTCATCTCGCGAGACAGGTTGCTCCGGGTCCAGTTCTCCGGCCTTGTGATGTCGTCGGATGTTTCGGCGCCGATTTCTTTGTCGACGGGACTCCCGTTGAGGTGGTTCTTCCCCAGGCACGGTCGGCTCGTCGTCAGAGATGGGAGGCGACTCTACTCTCCCGATGAAAAGAACGTCGGGGTAGAATGGCGCGACTGTCGTGGCGATCTTCTTTCGGAGAGCTGGAGGTTGCGCTTCTTCGGTATTTTTGGAGTTTGTTGGAGGAGACTTCTTTTTTGGCGGATCTGCAATGCGGTGTAGAGTTCCCTCTTCGTCTGCTATGGATGAGATCGTTCCAAAGCAGAACATGGATCCGGGACGGAGGGTGATCTTGCTGTGGAAGGTGACGGCCATTGAGCTAGCTTAGATCGTCGACACACCCCCTACCTGGCGCGCCAGCTGTCGGTGTTTTGGGTCCGACCGCACACCCAGGGTTGCCCCTCAAGGTGTTCTAGGAGTAGGACGGTGTCGCTGACTGTAGCTAAATGGTTCGTGCCAGATGCACAAAGTACAATGGACAGTGTTTATAGGTTCGGGCCGCTTTGAGATGCGTAACACCCTACGTCCTGGCGAATATGCTTTGTGTAATGGGTTACAAGGTAGAGAATTGAGGTGGATGGCTAAGTGGTAGTAGAGTTGGGATTGATTGTCTTGAAGGGGTGCCCCCTAGGCCTTATATATTTGACCGTGAGGCAATACAAGCTGATATGATAACAACGTGCACCTAAAAGATAGCGAACTGTTTGAGCTTATCTTCCCATGATTCGGCCGACTTATCCTCGCTCGGTTCCGTTGTGTGGGGCTCCAGCGCGGGAAAGTCGGATCTCCTATTGTGGTCACTTGCTCGACGTCATGGAGTCATCCGGGCTTGCACCGACCCGACCTCACATCGATTTGCTTTACTGATTGCTCCTCCCCAGGCCCATGAAGGAGTGACCTTACGATCTATCGGGCCCTTGGGCTTTTCGTGAGGTCTTCTATCCTTCTAATGGACCCGGGGGATATCTATCCCCCATAGGGGCCCCCTTTATGTAAAGAGTGATGCAATCTGGGTGTGACCTTTCCCTAATGCATAGTTTTTATGCTGGCATTCTTCCTTTTTACTATGCAAGGGGAAATACTCACTCCCACCACCCTCTAGGAGGTGTGGCGTGGCGTGTGGCCTAGCACGCTAGTGGGTCTGGCCTATTTCTCATCTGGCGGGCCATCTTTGCTAGCACCGAGCTGCAGGGTTTCACAAGACAACTTTTATTTAATCGCGCCACTATCCTTGTCTTGTCTACCTTGCTTTTGGTTTCCTGGACCCTTGTCTTCCTCGCTCGGCCTATCCTTCTTGCACTCGGGTTTTCTGTTGCGTCCCCTATGGTGGACTGGCACCGATCCTTGATGAGCAAGGAGAACCTTTGGGCCCTCGTCAAGTGCGGTTTGTTGCATGAGGGCGGATGGCTGATTTTCGGCACTGAGGAAGCCCCCACCCC
The DNA here is from genome assembly GCA_029449295.1 of Zea luxurians. Classification (NCBI taxonomy): domain Eukaryota; kingdom Viridiplantae; phylum Streptophyta; class Magnoliopsida; order Poales; family Poaceae; genus Zea; species Zea luxurians. Next base: position 186,126,603 of record JAOPSE010000004.1, on the reverse strand, counting down.
ACCTCTCGGTTACATGGTTTTGTTTGTTCGTCTCCATGAACAAGTTCTCACCTTTCCCCTTCATCCTTCCGTTGGGACCCTCTTCAAGTATTTGTAGGTGCAACTTCATTATTTTAATCCAAATGAGATTCAACACATAACTGCTTTCATCTCTCTACGCGAGGGGTACTTGGGCGTCGAGCCCAACCTCACCTTATGGTGGTACTTCTTCTACATTGAGCTATTGCAGAAGAAGGAGGAGAAGTGACAAATGGAAACATGGTCAGTCGGGTGCGCCAGCATTCGCTTCCGTAGCAGAATGTCACATGAGTATATCCTGATTCCCCTATTTTTATCTAACAAGGGTTGGCATGTGTCGGTGTTTCGGGTCCGACCGCGCACCCAGGGTTACCCCCAAGGTGCTTTTTAGAAGTAGGATGGTGTTACCGACTGTAGCTCGATGGTTCGTGCTGGGCGCACGAGAAATAGTAGACAATGATGTACAGGTTCGGGCCGCTTTGAGATGCGTAACACCCTACGTCCTGGCTGGAATGCTTTAAGCGATGAGTTACAAGGGGGCTCTCTAGCACTGGAGAATGTAAAGAGCGGGATGGGAGGCTAAGTGATGAATAATGTTGATCTATCTTCTTGAAGGGGTGCCCCTAGGCCTTATATACTCGACCGTGGGGCATTACATATGGATATGATAACAACGTGAGCCAGAATAATAGTGAACTAACCGAGTCTATCTCCCTATAATTCAGCCGACTCATCTTCAACCAGTTCCGATGTACGGGGCTCCTGCGTGGGAAGGCCGGGTCGCTGCTGCGATTACTGTTTGGATGCTGTTGGGCCGACTGGGCTTGCACCGACCCGGCCTTGTGTTGATCTGTCTCACTGGTCGCTCCTCTAGGCCCACGAGGAGGATGACCTTACGAATCATGGGGCCTCTGGGCCTTTCGTGAGGTCTTTTTTCCTTCTAGTGGACCCGGGGGATATCTGTCCCCCACAAGCCCCCGATCTTTGGGCTGATTTTGAAATAAACGGCCCAAAGATCCTAGGTCCTGCTTTTGAAAATAAGTCTATCGAGTCACTTCTTCAGAATTCTGAGTGATACGGTTAACATGTCTTCTTTTTACTGTCTTCTTTTGCTATTATTCCTCAAAATTTGGTGTTCTGTCTCGAGTTTATGCTTCGGAGGTCAGCATTTTGCACTGTCGAGCCGTGAAGTCCATCGGGTGCACCGAAGGTGCACCCAATGGGTGTAGCCCCCGAGCTTCGAGTGGATTTTTGAAAATAATCCACTCGAAGGTCTTCATTTCGTGTCTTTTTCTGGGAATATTCCTCCCTTTCTGTTGAATGCCTTGGAGACCAGCATTATATTATTGATGCTACGCTTTAGAGGTCAGCGTATATTTTTGTCTTTGTGGCCGAGTACGCGATCTGCCCATATCTTGATAGGTTTTGCCATTTATTTGATCTGCGACTGATTGGACGTTCGATAGATGGCCCTTGGCTCGTCCTCATGTCACTTCGTGCTTTGATGCTTCTGTCGATTAGACTTGTACCTCCTTGGCTATATTTGGCTTTCCTTTGATCCCTACTGATATCTTTCTTCTGTCTTGAAGTATTCATTGCATATACTGTTCGGATGTGACAGTGTTGAAAATATACTGATAATTCCTGGGCGTCCCCCTCCCCAATGGGTGTAGGCAAGGGACGGCTTGGTACGCTGAGCGTTTAGCAAATTGCTTCTGAGTAGTAACTTGACGTGACCGCAAGCGTAATCATATCGCCTGCGCGGTTGACTGGAGTCCCAATGGGTGTCGTGTTACGTGAAACGGCGTCAGCCGCCTGACGTGTCTTCAAATGGTTTGAATTGCATATTGAATTTTTGCGACTGTTCAGTGGCCGTGGTAGATGAGCGGTTGCCTTCTTCTTCTATAAATAGTGCCCTTGCTTCTCCAGCGTTTTCACTCTTCTTGCTACTGCTTGCTGTTTAATCTTCTCTCCTCCCCCCCCCCACTTTTGCCATGGGCAAGAACAAGAAAGGCAGCAGCTCTTCGCATCACTCGGGCGACAAGCGCAAGCGCGAGCCGACTCCTCCTTCGGAGGACTTCAGTGACTCGGAATACTTGGAGGAGGAGTTCTCCTCCGAGTCTGAGGGTTCTCGGGCTCCCGCCTCTCCCCCGGCGTAGTCTGATGATTCAGACGACTCCCAGGGGATCGCCGCGGAGGTGTGGACCTACATCCGGGCCGTCGAGCGTGCCGGGCTCGAGGGTTCGGATGAGTCGGAGTACTCCTCAGACGAGGAGAATCCCTCCGACTCGTCCGAGGAGGACAGCGGCGGCGACGGTGGTGATGGCGATGACGACGGAGGCGACGGTGACGACGGCGGCAGCAGCGGCAAGGGCGGAGGCGACAGCGGCGACTGTAACACCCCTAGTGTTACTGTAACTAAAACTTGAGCATGGCATCATAAGCATTGACATTGCATATGTTTGATACACCTAGAGTGCATTCACTAGGTAAAAATTTCAAACAAGTGTATTGTTTTTGGTGTTTTGCAAATAGGACCCTGGATAGGGAACCTAACCCTAAATAAGGCTCAAAGGGAGTAAAATTAACCCAAGATGAGAAAACCTAAAGGCTTTAGGGAAAGAGTCATAAAATGTCCCCAAAAACAAAGTTGAGTCACATTTATACCCCTGGGATACCAAAAATCTCAATTAGAACCCTGGAAAACCCTAAATCCAAACCCTAGGGACCTATGTGCAAAATTAGTCCACTTTTGGACTAAAGTGCAAAAACCAAGTCAAAAAGGTATCTTAAGTCATTTGGTTCACAAATGTGTGGACTTGTAGGCCAAATATTGGATTTTGGACTTAAATGCAAAATGGACCTCACTTAAGCTCTATTCTAAGTCTGAAATTCAGTTTAGTGGGCTCAACTTTGGAGCCCTGAATCTTTTAAAATATAAGGTTTTTGCCCTAAGTGATCACATCAAGATTGTAGCCCAATTATAGGAGAACAACTTTGCTTAAGAGTGTAAGCATTGTTGTTAAGAAAATATTGGAGATAAGTAGGCCTGAAGTCAAGCTGTCAGGCTGGTTCAGTCTGAATTTCAGATAGGCAGTGACTTGGACCCAAGTTTGAGAGCCAGTTTGACCTTGATCTAGTGCTCAAATAAGTTTAATCCTTATAGTCGGTTTGTAGCTGGTATGTGGCACTACAACTTTGATGCAGAGACTCGGGGATGTTGCCATAGAAATTTGGGAGAAAAAGGAGCTCCAAGATGCTCTGTCAGGTGTTCTGATGGGGTCTCGCCATGGTACAGTAGCCCGACTGGATCAGATCACCAGCAGGGCTGTCCTCACCGCCGACGGATCCCTCCGTCGCGATTTGTGTCGTCGACGTTTGGATTCATGCACCGGACTCGGGGATAACGCTCTGGGTAGAAAGATCTTCACCGCCCGTGCGTTGGACGCCACTCCGGTGACCTCCCCGTACTTCCCCTCTGCCCTGCGGCTAGAACCGATAAGAACGCCGGTGACCGCCGCCCTCTGGCCTTGTGTCGCGTGTTTACCCCTTTCCACCGCATCGCTACAACTTACCCCTGCTCTCCGTTGATCGCCGGAACAACTGCCACGCCACTTGACACGAATTCACCGCGCCCGCCTTCTTCTTCATTTCCGGCCGCCGCGCGTCCTCCCCAAATTCACTGGCCACCGCTTTACCCTCCTATAAATTGATGGCCGGGGCTGTTGCGCCAAGTAACCACGAAGCCATAGCACCCACTCTCCCCCTCGATTAGCCCCCCTAGCCGGAGAATCGCCGTTTTCCCCCAAATCAGCTTTCTGCCACCGCAAAGAAGACCTCACCGTGGCCAGCTCGGTTTAGGTGAGCTCAAGTCCTTCTACTGCTTGTTCTAGCATTCTTAGATCCTCCTTAAGCTCTTCGACCCCCCAATTGAACTAGACCGCCACCCATCGCCGGGAACACGATGATCTAGCCGCCATGCTCTTAGTCACCGTGACCAGAGCTCCTTAATTGGTCATTAGTGCAATTAAGTTAGGGGAAAAGCTTAGGCTAGGTCCGATTTGGTGTATGTCGCTCGGGAGCGTCGGTCATCGCCTTAATCGGCCAGTACAGAGGCTCGCCGGAGTTTCTCCGCGCGAGAACGCCGTCGTGGACCTCCCACTGCAAAGAAATAGAACATGGAGGGTTTATTTGCAAAGCGTCAGTGACTTGAGCAAATAGTAAAAGAATTCGTTCCCAGATAACCAAAAACCAGAGGTCCTTTTCGCAAAACCGCCAGCACGCACGGGCGCGGGCGCGTTTCTGTCCACTGCTGGGTCTGCTGGGCTGAAATCAGCCCAACACTATTCACCCTTTCTCCTTTTCTTTTTCAGAATAACTTTAGAAATATATAGAAAAATGTAGAAAAATGGTAAAATTGTGAAACTAATTTTCCTAGCCTTCTTGTTTTCCCTAGAATTTAATAAAAATAGTTTCATGATTTTTAGGTTAAAGCAGGAATTTTAAGGTATTTAAAATAGTTTAAGATAGTAGTTCTGGATTTTTAAAAGATAAATGGTAATCCTAAAAATGCTCAAAATTTTTATATGAGTTCCTCATATTATTTAGAAGCCTTGGGTAAAATTTGGGTTGATTTGGACCTTGTTTGATCACCAAACCCCAAAACACCCCCCTGCCCTGTGAACTCCTTTTAGTGACTCCGGAAACCCTAAGTTCTTGGAGTTTCGTGAAGGAAAATTGTATTCAAGACTTAGATAATAAGTTTATATTATCTTTGCACCCTCATGAGCATTCCATGGCATCCATTCTTATACATATGTATGGTTATGATTAGAACACGAAGAAGAAGTGGAAGCCACTGAAGAGCAAGTACCACCACCCTTGGAAACTCAGGCTGAGAATTGTTTCTACTTCGATATTTGTGGATCTGAGCCTGACTCACCCATAAACAAAGGCAAGGCCCGGTGCATTTGCCACCCCCCTTGTGTTTTAAAATCTTTCACACTTGCTTGATGCACTAGGTGATAGGTGTTGATTGCTTAAAACAATTCCTGCATTACTTTCCTTGGAATTGATTACCTTCTTTGATACCCTGTTTTAAAAAAGGTTTTATTATGCTTAGTATTGCTCTAGCAAAACAAAAGGATTTGTTTTACAAAAGATGTTTGGCAAAGTGGGAGGGTTGTTTTCAAAATAAAAACTTGATGGTGAATCTGTCAAAGGCCTTGATGGATTCAACATCGGAAAAGATGTACCTCTGCCAGGTACCAACCTTTGGGGTGAAATGATTAAGCTGAGACCGGGCGGGTGACTTGCACGAGAAAGAGAGTCTCGGTGTAGTGTCTCCGTCTGAGTCGATTAAGGACCTTGTCGATGTAGGCTTGATGATCGAGGACCCTTTAACTGGTCACATGCCTCGTCATGGGTAAGCCTTGCCTCGGGCAGACTAAGGCCAGAATAAGATAACACGAAATGGGCGTGGAGCGGTGGCGAGAGTAGCGTGTACCCTCCGTGGCAAGAGGCTGGACGGTGGTGTATCTGTGCTCTCGGTTTGCGTGAACCTAATCTGGTCTTAAGAAACCTGGTGGCGGGTTGACATATGCAAGGGTTAAGTGCTACATATGTCGTGTGATTGGAGATCCTCAGCTGAGTATAATCGATTCGGATCACCGTACCTTCGCGGTTATGAAGACTTGGTCACTGCCCTACACGTAGCAATCCAGTGAAGATGAAGGGTTGATAAGAAATTGGCTAGTGCAGGTCAAGTGATTGAACTAGGGTAGAAAGAACTCTAGCTGCAGGTAATTTTACTTAACCTGACAATAAAATTGGATTTTAAGGATCCATTTTAGTAAGCAATTCTGCAAACAGAGTCTTTGATTATTGAAAGGCCTTACCTTGACTCCCATATAACCAGCATACCCTTGAGAGTCTTTTCCTTAGTCGGGTAAGACTTGCTGAGTAATTCCATACTCAGGGTTTATTCCCCCGTTGTTTTTAGGTGAGGAGACAACAAACTTTTGTTGTTTTTGTACCAAGGTGGTGCAAAGTGAAGATAATCAAGAATGAAGCTGTCGGAGGACCGGGTCCTCCTTAAAAACTTTTATGTAAAGAACTTAATGGGAGGAGCTTTTACCTCCCAGGTATTGTAATAATACTTTTCTGCACTCGCTTTATACTCTGGTCTGTACAAATAACTTACTCTTACTTTTAAAATAAATGTAAGTTGATGTAATCACTTCCGCATTTCCGCATCTCCGATGAACATACTGTCTGTCAGACGGGTGAAACGTTCCTGGAAAGGTAAGGAAAAAGATACCGAGCTTGTCAAGTGATTCAGGAACATCTACAGGGTTGTCTGATGTCTGTTGGACAAGGACAAACTGTAGGTGGGCCTAATGACTTGGGAGGTTCCGTCACAGCGACGGTGGCAACGGCGACAGCGGCGGCGGCAGCAAGGGCAGCAGCAAGGGCAGCAACAAGGCCAGTGGCTAAATGCCACTGGTTTTAATTATTAGTATAGATTAGTAGTAGTATAATGAAATAATGTAGTAGTAGTTAGTAGTATAGAGTAGTGAAGTATAGTGTAGTAGTAGGGGGGTCATCAACTCATAATGAGTTGATTTGTAAGTTCGGTAATACTTCTCGTATAATGAAGAATGATTTCGATTCCTCTCGTGCGTATCATTCCGCCTTTTTGCTGATTATCATTTGTGTTGGTGCTTACTGCAGAGGCTATTTCTGAACGTAATGCTTGAGTAGCAACTTAGAATCACCGAACCGTGCTTCAGATCACCTTCTTCACGATGCCAGCGCTTTAGCAGTGGTAGCCGAGTGATTATCAGCGATGTTGGGGCTTTTCAGAGGTGATGGCCGAGTGATAACGGGCCACGTTGGTGTTTTAGAAATAACGACCGAGCGGTTATTGGCGATGTCGGCGTTTTAGAGGTAACAACCGAGTGATAACGGACTACGTCGGCCGCTTTGAAAGTAGTGGCCGAGTGAAGTCACATAACGCTAGCGTTTTTAGAAACGACAGCTGAGTCAATTTGGGCTGCGTCGGCCGTTTTGGAGATAATGGCCGAGTGATGACATGGCACACCAGCGTTTTAGAAATAATGACTGGGTGATGACATGGCACGCCAGCGTTTTAGAAATAACGGCTGGGTGATGGCTGGCACTTTTTAGAAATGACATCTGGCTCGGGGAAATCCCATTTGTACTGCGCTGTCGCACGCCTCCCCGCTCCGTGCCCTAGTTTCTGCTTTTTTGCATCCAGATTCTTTCTGTTTTCCTGCTATATCGCTTCCGCTCCGTTCGCTAGCAAGGTTGAGATGGCGCCCAAGCAGAAAGCTTCGAGTTCGTCTATCGCAATCATTCCTCCCATTGATCCCAACAGCCAGTTGCCTTTCGCAGGTAACCATATGTCTGTTGTCTCCGAATCCGACCTTCTTCAACTTGTTTCCAGCGGGGTTCTTCCTTCGAAGGAGCTCTGTTCGTGGCGGATCTGTCGTGGGGTCACTATTCTGACAGAAGACACCCACGAATCCGTCATTTACGTTCCTTTCCTTATCCGCGGACTCGCCCTTCCCATTTCTCCTTTCTTCCGCGGTCTCCTTAATTTCTATCGCTTGAATTTGACCCATCTGAATCCCAATTCCATTCTGCAAGTTTCTATTTTTGTTCATTTATGCGAAGCCTTTCTTGGTGTTTTGCCTCACTTTGGCCTTTGGAAGTATCTATATCACTGTCGGCCTAGGATGGTCGGGGGGCAGTACCAGCTGGTGGGGGGCGCGAGCTTGGAGATGCGTCGCGGAAGGAAGACTGACTACCTCGACATCCCACTCAAGGACAGCATCAAGGGATGGCGCCTGGAATGGTTCATCGTGGAGAATCATGGGAATTCCCTCCCCCCACGGTCAGGGAGACAGCCGGATGTTCGCACTCCGAGCTGGACCGAATCCCCCACAGACCAGGAGGTGGCTGAGGCAAGGGCTCTGTTAGCAGAAGTTGGATTGCTGAAAGAAAGGGGTTTGACTGCAGAAGCTGTGGTCGTTGACTTTGTTTTCAAGAACATTCAGCCATTGAAAGACAGAGCATATCCGGTCTATTTGTACCGAGGCTTGGCTGATTCAACCCGGGTGACCAACAGAAGAATTCCTACTGTGGACTTGGTGAACCGGCTCGAGATGATGCTCAGAGGCAAGGTGTCGAACATCGGCGCTCTTATTGCATATTCGGCCTGGAATTTGCCTCCCTCCCAAGCCTTTATCAGTTTCGTGTCAAATCCTCCTACTGATGATGGCGGTTTGGGCCTTAGAGTACGACCTTCTCCCGAAGAAGTTAGTGCTTTGGTTGCCTCACTCGGAGAGATTCCTGACGACGAGAGGCAGGTTCATTTTGAGGTGCCTTTGAATCCAAGTGACGCGGAGATAAGTGCCATGCTGGATATGTTAGCTGAAGATTCCTCTGATGCAGTCCCTACTGAAACTCTGGCGGTAGCGCCCATCCCAGAGGATAGCGAAGCTTTAGATATTCAGAAGTCTGACAACGTTCGTCCGAAGCACTCTCGCTGAGCCAATCAGCCTGCTTCTCCTGCTGACGGGAAGAAACAGAAGAAGAGACGTCTTCGTCGGGTGTCTAGTTTTGATCAGAATGCTGGTCCTTCCGCTCCTGCTGCTGAAGAAGTGCCAGTGCCTGCATTTGCTGAAACTAATCCCGATGGGTGTAACCTTCCTGCTATTAACCCCAATGGGTGTGACCTGGACGACGTTGACCCCAATGGGTGTAAACCGGATGATGCTGACCCCAATGGGTGTTCTGTCCGTGTTGTCGATGATGGCGAGGAGGAGGAGGATGAAGTCCTCTAACTCGGAAGAACAGCCGACGCTACATTGCCAGTGGCGAAAGCAGTGGTGTTCCTTCTCCAGCCCTGTCTGCTCTTGTTGATTTACAAGAATTGTCTCTGGCCAACTTTGATCAGGCTCTTGAGGATATGGTTCCAGAAGATCTGTTGTCAGAGCCGGCAGATGGTGACGCGATGGATGTTTGTGCTGATGTGCTTGATGCCGGGTTGGGGTCATCCCGGGCAGCGTCCCGTGCCTCATTGACCTTGGAGCGTGGTCTTAGGATTAGGAAGCTGGTCTGGATTGCGCTGCTCCCATGGAAGTGACTGAGGGACCTTCAGCCTTAGAGGTGGCTGCTGCAGAGAACTCGGCCCTCAAGGATGGTGCTGGCGCTTACCCAGCCCCCAAGGGTGTTGCCGGGAATGACCCGGCTCAGATGGGTAGCGCAAGCGATAACCCAGCCCCCGAGGGTGTCCGAGTTGGTTCTCCCTCTAACACTTCCATGGATGTTCATGTGGGATCTTCTCCTCCGCACTCTGATTGTATGGCAGCAGCGCATGTTTCGTGTCGAGAGGTCGTTTTAGAGGTTAACGTTCCCGATGACAGAGTTCTGACTTCTGCTGGTGACACTGACTTGGTTCCCAATGATGCATTGCGGGTTGTTCCAGTTGGTGGCCCTTCAGCGAACCATCAGTTGATTTCTCACGACTTGGGGGTTCCCTCATTCTTCTCTAACCTCCAGGTATCTTGGTTTCTTCTGCCCTGTCTTTTACTTCAGGTAGACTGTAGTTATTATGCTCATCTGTTTTTATCGTCAGGCACTGGTGGATGAAATGGCTAGCTGGTTGAAATCACAGGGGATCTCTATCCTAGAAGGGGCTTTGTCCCTAATGCATTGGAATCCGGTGTTACTTCAGCGGCGAGTATCTGAATTGGAGACGGCAAATGCTGGTTAGTGCCCCTTTTTGCTTTTATTGGCTGTTTGAGTAATATGCTTTATAGTTGAACACCCTTGCTTGACTGTTTCCTGACAGACATGGCTCGGCGGTACTCTGATCTTGAAGAAAGACATTCTCAAGGTCAGACTGAACTGGCCCGGCGGTGCTCTGATCTTGAAGAAAAGTATTCTCAAGGCCAGGCTGAACTGGCCCGGCGGTGCTCTGATCTTGAAGAAAAGTATTCTCAAGGCTAGGCTGAACTGGCCCGGGTCTCTGCTTCTCCGAATGATGCTAACACGCTGAACTCTACTCTCCATGCTCAGCTCGACTCTGAAAAGGTGGCCTGTGAATCTTGGCTTTGTTTGCTGTGTTCTTATTGCTTTGCTCGACGTTTTGGAGAAACTGATTCTTGTTTGCAGGAAGAAAAGCATGCCCTCGCTACTTCTCGTGATAATCTGGAAAAGTTGTACCGTGATGCCAGCAACTCGTTGACTATCTTGAAGAGGAGTCATCGTTTTACCATGGAGGACTTGGATAACCATCGCTACAAGCTGCAAGAGTCTATGGATGATATGATTCGCCTCAGACAATTGGTGTCGAACAAGGATACTGTCATCAAGGATCTGCGTGCTTCCAAAAAGTCAGTAGTCCGGGAGCTAGAGGCCGCTCGGTTGGCTGTCAAGGCCGCTGAAGATACTTCTGCTACTCTGAAGGCCCAGCGTGACAAGGCCATGGATAAAGCCGTTCGCGCAGGGCGAATTCTGATGAGGAGGCCTGGTGTGGTTGTTCCCAACGACATAGTGGCGGATGTGAATGCTGCTCCTGATTCTTCGAGTCGTCCTTCCTCGTCGGTTGCTCCTGAGAAAAAACATTTCCAGATAGAAAAACTGAATGCCTCGAGTATATGGTTAGTGTTCTTGGATGTTTCGTTAAAAAACATTTTTCGGCACCGAATACTGTTTATTGTTTTGTTAGAGTTCCATGGTATCTACAATCGTAAGAGTAAGTGCATCATGATGGTTTTGAATTTTTTCGTGGGGCATAGAAATCGCCCTAGGAAGAATAGTTGCGAACTTGCTGAATGTGCCGTGCCAACTTAAGCCGTCATCAGCTTAAATCGGTCGTTCCGCTGTCGGGGATATATTGATCACCGGCCTGAACTGATTGCTCCGTTGGCAGGGTATAGTGGTCACCCTGAGTTAAGTAAGCGTGCGAGCATGTCGCACCGTCTTAAGTCATCGCCGACTTAAGCCGATTGCTCCGTTAATAGGGTTTAGTGGTCACCCTGAGTTAAGTAAGCGTGAGCATGTTGCACCGTCTTAAGTCATTGCCGACTTAAGTCGATTGCTCTATTAGTAGGGTATAGTGGTCACCCTGAGTTAAGTAAGCATGAACATGTTGCACCGTCTTAAGTCATTGCTGACTTAAGTCGATTGCTCCGTTAGTAGGGTATAGTGGTCACCCTGAGTTAAGTAAGAACGTAAGCATGTTGCACCGTCTTAAGTCATTGCCGACTTAAGCCAATTGCTCCGTTAGTAGGGTATAGTGGTCACCCTGAGTTAAGTAAGCGTGAGCATGTTGCACCGTCTTAAGTCATTGCTGACTTAAGTCGATTGCTCCGTTAGTAGGGTATAGTGGTCACCCTGAGTTGAGTAAGAACGTAAGACGAAGAATTCCCGAAGTCTTTTTTATTGATGATGCATTTCCTAGTTTACAGAGTACATTGCCGCCCCAATAGCTTTTTGAATATGGTTAAGGATAAAACTTCCTGAGATGTTCTATATTCCATGAGTTCCCGACTTCCGTGCCATCCATCTGTGTGAGTCGATATGATCTAGGCCGAGTGACTTCAGCTACTATGAATGGTCCTTCCCATAGAGGTGACAATTTGTGCCGCCCCTCCCCCGTTAGAATTCGGCGGAGGATGAGGTCTCCCACTGCGAAGGATCGATGTCGTATGGCCTTATCGTGATAGCGCCTCAGAGTTTGCTGATACCGTGCTGATTGAATCACTGTGTTTAGTCGTTCTTCTTCGAGTATGTCGACATCCTCCAGCCTAGTAGCCTCAGCTTCTGCTATGTTTTCAAAGATCAACCTTGGTGCTCCAAACTTGAGATCAGCAGGTAGCACTGCCTCTGAACCATAGACCATAAAGAAAGGAGTGTTTCCATGCAAGGCTCGACTAGGTTGAGTTCTCAGGCTCCAAACGACGTATGGCAATTCCCTGATCCACTTTCCTGCGAACTTCTCATTTTTGTCGAAAACTTTCTTCCTGAGCGCCTCTAATATCATCCCGTTGGCTCTTTCTACCTGCCCGTTGGCTCTTGGGTGTGCCACGGAGGCATATTTGATCTGAATGCCTTTTTGTTCGCAGAAGTCGAAGAACTCTGAACTTGTGAAGTTGGATCCCAGGTCGGTGATGATGTTGTTTGGTATTCCAAACCTGAATATTATGTCTTGTATGAATTCCACTGCTTTAGCTGAAGTTAAGGAAGCGATGGGTTTGAATTATATCCACTTTGTGAACTTGTCGATAGCGACCAGTACATGAGTGTATCCTCCTTGAGCTTTTTTGAATGGTCCAATCATATCCAACCCCCAGCATGCAAATGGCCAAGTTACGGGTATGGTTTGTAGTTGCTGTGCCGGTAGATGCTGCTGTTTTGACAAGTATTGGCAGGCTTCGCATTTCTGAACCAACTTGGCTACGTCACTTTTCGCTATTGGCCAGTAGAAACCTGACCTGAAGACTTTCCCAACCATGGTCCTGGATGCTGCATGCACTCCACATTGCCCAGCATGGACCTCATCTAGAAGTTGCTTTCCAGTATCTGAAAGAATACACTTCATGAGGATTCCTAACGCGCCCCTTCTGTATAGCGTGTCCCCAATGAGAGTGTAGTGAGCCGACTGCCTTACGATACGCTCGGCTGTATTTTTGTCATCTGGTTCTTCTTCATTCCTTATATATCTGATGATCGGCTCTCTCCAGTCATCAGGGTTTGATTCCGGTTGGCTCAGAGTATTGCATTCTTCTACCCAGTCCGCTGACATGCTCGGGTGCGGCACTTCTTGGACAAAGACTCCGGGTGGGACCTGAGTCCGACTGGACCCTAGCTTAGACAATGCATCAGCCGCGGTGTTGCGGTCTCTCTCCACATGATGAAACTCCAATCCTTCAAATTTTTCTTCTAGTTTCTGGATAGCGGTGCAATATTTTCCCATGGAATCATTCGAGCAATTCCATTCTTTGTTTATCTGACTTATGACCACCAGAGAATCTCCATATACCATTAATCTCTTGATGCCCAGCGATATGGCAATGTTCAGCCCGTGAATCAGAGCTTCGTATTCGGCTGCGTTGTTAGAGGCTGGAAATAGCAACTGAAGGGCATATCTAAGGTGTTCGCCCCTAGGTGCAGTAAAGAGGATCCTGCACCTGCTCCCTGCAGCTTCAATGAGCAGTCGAAATACATTTGCCATACTTCTGCGACTTCCGGATTATCTGGTACCTATTGCTCGGTCCACTCTGATACGAAGTCAACCAGTGCTTGAGTCTTGATGGCAGTGCGAGGTCGAAATTCGATGTCATGAGACCCCAATTCACAGGCCCACTTGGCTACTCTTCTGATGGCTTCTTTGTTGTGGAGAATATCACCTATTTGAAATCCAGTGACTACTATGACTTTGTGGTCGTCAAAGTAGTGCCGAAGCTTGCGTGCAGTTAGAAGTACTGCATACAATAGCTTTTGAACCTGAGGATATTTCTTCTTTGAGGGACCTAGGACTTCACTGATGAAATAAACAGGATGCTGTACTGGGTATGCATGTCCTTCTTCTGCTCGCTCGACTACCAACGCGGTGCTCACCACGTGAGTCGTGCAAGAGATATATAATAGCAGATCTTCTGCTGGTTGAGTTGGCGTGGCTCGGCGTGGCGGTTTCAGCACTGGTGGTGTTGTCAAGAATTTTTTTCAATGCATCTAGGGCTTCCTGTGCTTCTGAGGTCCACTGAAATTTGTCCACCTTCTTGAGTAATTTATAAAATGGTAAGCCTTTTTCTCCCAGCCTGGATATGATTCTGCTCAGGGCTGCCATACATCCGGTAAGTCTTTGGAATTTCTTCTGTGATCGCGGTGCCTCCATCCTCATGATAGCTTCGATTTTTTCTGGATTGGCTTCAATTCCCTGGTGGTTGACAATAAACCCGAGTAACTTTCCTGCTGGTACCCCAAAAACACATTTTTCGGGATTAAGCTTACATCGATATCGCCGCAGACTGTTGAAAACCAGCTGTAAATCTTCAATGAAATTTTCTGAATTTTCTGTATTAATCACCACATCATCCACATAAGCTTCCACACGCTTGCCCCAGTGATCGGCTAAGCATGTTTGAATAGCTCTCTGATAAGTCGCTCCAGCGTTTTTGAGGCCGAACGACATGGAGGTATAGCAGAAAGCTCCAAACGGGGTGATAAATGCTGTTTTTCCTCGTCTTCTTTCGCCAGGCTAATCTGATGATACCCAGAGTAGCAATCTAAGAAAGACAGCATAGAGCATCCGGCGGTTGAGTCCACCACCTGGTCGATCCTAGGGAGCCCGAAGGGATCCTTCGGACAGTGTTTGTTGAGATCCGTATAATCAACGCACATGCGTCAATCCACTTTATTCTTTTTGAGTACAAGAACAGGGTTGGCCAACCATTCAGGATGTAACACCTCTCTAATGAATCCGGCTATGACCAAGCGAGCCAGCTCAGCACGGATGGCTTCTCTCTTGTCGGGCGTAAAGCGTCGTAATTTTTGGCATATTGGCCTTGCTTGGGGGTAGACCTTCAATTTGTGCTCGGCCAGTTCTCTTGGGACTCCCGGAATATCCGCAGGTTGCCATGCGAATACGTCTCGGTTATCTTGCAGAAACTGGACGAGCGCGCTTTCCTATTTGTCGCCCAGGCTGGAGCTGATGATGGCGGTTCTACGCTCATCGGCGAACCCGAGGTTGATCCTTTTGGTTTCTTCAGTCAGCCGCATAGAGGTCATGGCTTGTGCTTCGTTCGCGGGGACCGCGAGGTCTTCCTCAGGCTTTGAGTTCGCCCGTGTAGAGGAAATTGCCGATGGTTTGGTGGAGAGTGCCGCCTGAATAGCCACTCGGAAACATTCTGCAGCGCCTTGGAAGTCGGCGCGCACAGTTATGATCCCTTGCGGTCCAGGCATCTTCAATATCATGTATGTATAATGTGGAATAGGCATGAACTTTGCTAATCTGGGCCTCCCGATGATGGCGTTGTATCCATAGTCGAAGTTTGCCACCTCAAACCTCAGGAACTCGGTTCTGTAGTTTTCCGGAGTTCCGAAGGTGACTGGCATGTAGATGTGGCCCAGCGGGTACTCTCCTTCGGTTGGCACGATGCCAAAGAAAGGAGTGTCTGACTCGTGGAGTTCTTTGAGGTGAACCCCCAAGCCTTGAAGTGTCCGGGGGAAGGTGACGTTGATACTGCTCCCCCCATCCACTAATACCCTCTTCACCCTGCTTTCTCGGATCACCGGATCGACGAGAAGCGGGTATTTGCCTGGGTGGTCGAAGTTGAGCCACTGATCCGTCTGAGTGAAAGTGATCGGGTGCTCCGACCATCGGTATAGGGCGGGAGGTCCGGTAGTTGCCACTAGTATCTAGCGATCGTTGAGCTTTTGTTGTCTCTTGTTCTCCTGCGATCCGTGTCCGCCGAAGATGACATTGACCTCTCTGTCGACACGCGTGAAGGCTCCACCTCTTCCCTCCTCCTGCTGCTGGGGTTGTCGTGGTTCTCCTGGTCCTCCTCGCGGCGGAGGGGGAGGTAGAGGTTGGAAGGGTCGGCCGTGCCCGACGGAGTGCTTGAAGTCTCTACAGTTCCGAAGGGTGTGGCGCATGTCCTTGTGGTACGAGCACTAGGCGTCGAGGATGTCGTCCAGCGTGTGTTCGCCTCCTCGAGGTCCTCCTCGGGCGCGAGAGGCAGGTGGGCTGGCGGCGTGGACTTCTTCGCGAGGTCTCTTCTCCCAACGTTTGTCGGGCTGCTGATTCGTGTCGTGTCGTGGTGCCGCTGGTGCTGGCTTTACTCCTCCGATGAGGTCCTGAGCTCGCTCGTCGGCGGTGATGTAGAGGTTGGCTTCTCGGAACAGTTGTTCGGAGGTAGTCGGCACTTTCTGTAATATGGTTTGGACAAAGGCCGAGTCATTGGATCCTCTGTAGAAGTCCTCGATCACCGCTGCCTCAGCGACCTCAGGGATGCGATTTCTCATGGTCTGGAACCTTTTGAGGTATGACCGGAGAGTTTCGTCCCCCCGGCGCTTGATGGATTTGAGGTCCCATGGTTGCGCGCCGGTTTATCGGAGAGAGACTGAAAGTTGGCGGTAAAGCGCCGGCTGAAGTCGCTCGAGTCGTCGATGCAGTGTTGGGGTAGGTGTCGCAGCCATTGCAGCGTGTCTTGCTCGAGAACAATAGGCAAGTACGCGGTCATCACGTCCTCGGTTGCCCCAGCTGCCCGGGCAGCGGTGGTGTAGACGGCCAGCCAGCCTCCTGGATCCTGCTTAGGTTCATATTTGTCGACGTTGGATACCTTGAAGTTAGGGGGCCATTGAATGGCCCTGAGGCATGGAGTAAGTGCTGATACTCCACATGTGTCCTCCTGTCGTCGATGATGTTGCCTGTCCCGGGGAGGGGAGTGATCGTCGTGGTGCTTCGACCGTCCCCGGGCAGTGCCTCCAGTTGAAGCCGTGGCCGACTCGGTCCTGGTAGCCTGACTCCGTGCTGGGATGCCATGGTCCTGGTCGTACTCTTCCTGGCGACGGATCTCGTTTTTGTGACGTCGTTCACGCGAGGCGTTGATGGAGCTCCGCGTGTCCCGGTGACTGTTGATGGCGTGCCGTAGATCGTTCGGTGGGTGAGCGAGGGGTAGAAGGTGATTTGCTGCTTGAGTGAACAGCCTCCGATAGCCCTCAGCGTCGGGAGTCCGAGGGAGGCCATCGGCTATCCGAGCCAACACCCCTCCGACTTCACTCAGCGTGTTCATGGCTCGGGCGAAGTTGGGGTTCAAGTTGCGCCCAAAGAGTGGATTTTCCCGACGTTGCCTTATCTCCTGCTCGGCCTGTTCTTGAGCCCGTCGACGATCGCGTCGTCGGAAATTCCTTCGTTCCCTGAAGACACGTTCCTCCGGAGTTTCTCCCACCTCCGAGACCTCGTCTCGCGATACGGGTTGCGCTGGGTCCCGCTCTCCGGCCTCGTGATGTCGTCGGATATTTCGGCGTCGGTTTCTCCATCTGCGGGATTCCCGCTGAGGGGGTTCTTCTCCGGGTGCGGTCGGCTCGTCGTCGGAGATGGGAGGCGACTCCACTTTCCCGATGAAGAGGACATCGGGGTAGAATGGGGTAGCTGTTATGGCGATCTTCTTTCTGTTCTCCTTCGAGGGCGGAGGCGCAGAAAGATCAGCTTGATGATCCTTAGCTTCCTTTCTCCTCATGATTCGCGTCCATTCTCTCGTCGGAGAGGTGGACAGCGGAGTTCTCCGGGCTGAGGGACTCTCAGCTCCTATCTTGCTGGAGGTGATCCTTTTCAGGAGCGCTGGAGGTTGCACTTGTTTCTGCCTCGCTCCGATTTTCTTGGAGATTCCTGAGGAAAGCTTTTTCTCTGGCAGATCTACGAGGCGATGCAGAGTTCCCTCCTCATCCGCTATAGATGAGATAGTACCGAAGCAGAATATGAATCCGGGGCGGAGGATGATCTTGTGCTGGAAGGTGACGGCCATCGAGCTAGCTTGGATCAATGACACACCCCCTACCTGGCGCGCTAGCTGTCGGTGTTTCGGGTCCGACCGCGCACCCAGGGTTACCCCCCAAGGTGCTTTTTAGAAGTAGGACGGTGTTACCGACTGTAGCTCGATGGTTCGTGCTGGGCGCACGAGAAATAGTAGACAATGATGTACAGGTTCGGGCCGCTTTGAGATGCATAACACCCTACGTCCTGGCTGGAATGCTTTATGCGATGAGTTACAAGGGGGCTCTCTAGCACTGGAGAATGTAAAGAGCGGGATGGGAGGCTAAGTGATGAATAACGTTGATCTATCTTCTTGAAGGGGTGCCCCCTAGGCCTTATATACTCGACCGTGGGGCATTACATATGGATATGATAACGACGTGAGCCAGAATAATAGTGAACTAACCGAGTCTATCTCCCTATAATTCAGCCGACTCATCTTCAACCAGTTCCGATGTACGGGGCTCCTGCGCGGGAAGGTCGGGTCGCTGCTGCGATTACTGTTCGGATGCTGTTGGGCCGACTGGGCTTGCACCGACCTGGCCTTGTGTTGATCTGTCTCACTGGTCGCTCCTCCAGGCCCACGAGGAGGATGACCTTACGAATTATGGGGCCTTTGGGCCTTTCGTGAGGTCTTTTTTCCTTCTAGTGGACCCGGGGGATATCTGTCCCCCACAGCATGGGCGATGGTTTTACCCCCGAGATGTTGGTCAAGGGCCCTTTCTAGGGCTACAGCTCCTTGGTGTCGTCCGGAGCCTTTCGTCCGAGGCCCCCTCCAATTGGAGTTGTGATGTTGCGCCTGAAGAGAAAGCTCGAGTTCGAAGCCATCTGGCGGCGGTGCTCATTCTCCGAAAGAAAGGCGTCATAGGTGCAG
This sequence comes from Zea luxurians, assembly GCA_029449295.1. NCBI lineage: Eukaryota > Viridiplantae > Streptophyta > Magnoliopsida > Poales > Poaceae > Zea > Zea luxurians. The sequence continues at coordinate 186,108,142 of JAOPSE010000004.1, read as the reverse complement.
GTGTCATCGGAGCCTATCTTCGGTGAGGGGTGGCTCCCCTAAAGGCTTGACCTATGCCCCTAGATTGGATGGGGAAGGATTTCTCACCCCAGGCGCTAGAGTCATTCCACGCAATTTAGACGTCATTCAATGGCTTAGCTAGACCTTGGAGGTTCGGAAGGAGGCACAGGGAGCGACATGACCACCTTTTCCTTTAGCCCCCCGAGTGCCCTCTGATGCGCCCAGATCCAAGCTTCGTTGAATTCGTAAGCATCTTTCGTCGCTCTTTTGAGCGCCTTCTCTTATCTCACTGGCCTTAGAAGTTTATTTCGTTGTTTTGTAGCCCTTTTCGATTGGGGATCCTATGCCCCGAGGTGTGGTCTGTGGCGACGAGTCCATTCCGTCGCCCTGACTCTCGGCCCGAGGTGATCGTCTCTAAGAGGCGCGATGTTTTTGAATCTTTTCAAGTTTGGCACTGCTCTTGGGCGAGGTCCAGGCGTCGCTAGTGGTCATAATCTCCTTTGCATCCTTCCCTAGCGGGCCAGGAGCCTCCTACGACGAGCGAGGTTAACGGGGGCTTCCTTAGCTGGGGATCTCATCGCAAATGGTTGCCCCTCAGTCGGTCTGCCTTCCAGGGGCATCGGCCTCCCTACGCCAACTATCGTTCTTGGGAGTCGTGGTCCCTCGTCGTCGGGGAGGATCACGTCTTGAGGATGGGGATTGAAAGGGAAATGGACATAATCATTTCCTATAATCGATTTTTGGTGGTTGACGTCCAACAGAAACCACATGGACTAACTAGTTTGTCTAGATATCATTTATCTCAGGTGCATAAGGTTCAACACAAACCAAGAAAGAAATTCAGTTGGGGACACAATCAAAATTGGGAGCAAGCCATGAGAGTGTGCTGCCAAGTGGCGCACCGGATAGTGTCCGGTGCACCAGGCCCGTACACAATCAAACCAGCCGCTCTTGGGAATTCTCTGGGCGCGCTCCGCTATAATTCACCGGACTATCCGGTGAGCCAGCGGAGCAACGACTCTCTGCATGTCAACGGTCGACTGCATAGATGAACAGTGATGAACAGTGCTGCGCAGAAGTTAGAGCAGCGAAGTCAGAGATCACCAGACATGTCCGGTGTCGCTTGAAGACAGAAGACGCCAACAGTCAACTGCTCCAAACCCTAACGGATAGCAAACATGGCGCGCACCGGACAATGAACAGTGCAGTGTCCGGTGCACCGTCGGACTGTCCGGTGCGCCCATCGCCAGCAGAAACAGCCAACGGCTAGGAAGTGGTTGGGGGCTATAAATACCCCCAACCACCTCATTTAAAGCCATCCAAGTATTCTAAACTTCCCATTCAATACAAGAGCAAAGCCAACCACTCAAAGACACATTCAAAGCATTCGATCCACTCCAAGTTTCCAAAATCAACTCTAGTGCTTAGAAACTTGAGAGAGGATCATTTGTGTTCATTTTTGCTCTTGTTGCTTGGATTGCCTTCTCTCCTTGCCATTCTTATTCTTAAGTACTTTCTAAAGCTAGCAAGATACACCTAAGTGTGTGGTGATCCATGCGGGGTCTTAGTGACCCGTGTGATTAAGGAGAAGGCTCACTCGGTCTAAGTGATCGTTTGAGAGAGAGGGAAAGGGTTGAAATAGACCCGGCCTTTGTGGCCTCCTCTACGGGGATTAGGTTCGTTCGAACCAAACCTCGGTAAAACAAATCATCGTGTCCACTTGTGTTGATTTCCATTTGATTTGTTTGCCCTCTTTCCTCTCTCGAAAGTTTCCTTGCCAATATTGAATTGAGTTTGCTCCCAAACGTCATTCGCATCATTTGAGCAACTCGTGGCAAGAGAAACAATCGTTCACCTTAGATTTAATTTTAACGCTAACCCCCAGCCTTAGTGTGTGTTTGAGTTTATAAATTTCAGGTTTCGCCTATTCACCCCCCTCTAGGCGACTTTCAAGGATGTTTTTCATGGCATCTAGGGCACGCGACCACTCTTCGGTGGTCGGGGAGCGTTTTATTATCCTCGAGCTTAGATGTCAGTCGTTCGACGGTGGCCCAGCCATTTGAGGAGGCATGGGGCTCGCACCACCGTTTGAAGTTCCGCTACTGGGGGAGTCACGGTGCAAGGGTCCAAGCTCGGCCAAATGGCATGGCCTAAGCACCCTGTGGTCTAAACGAGTGATGCCCCCCTGAGGGCCCAACTGAGTCTCATGGAGGCACGGTTGCTATGCTATGGTGCCGACAGATTCATGTTAGGGTCCTTGATAGAAGGTGAGGCTCATGCTCTCTTATCCATGAATTTCAACCCCTTTACCCCCAGCAGTTTCTAATGGATTTTCTTGTTTTTCCCCAGCGATGGTGCTGGAGGAGCTTGCGTGTGCGGAGGAGCACCTCAGGGCCCCTTAACGCAGAGCGCTCCAATCTGTCGGCGATCATCGACCTCATGTGCGATCAGTTTCACAGTCGAGGGAGATGTCCACCCAGACTCCCTGGCTGACGCTCATCTTCGATCGCTTCATTAACTGGAGGCCATTGAGTTCCAACTCGGGGTCCTCCATGCCTCGGTCGCTACTCGTCCTCTTGGCTAGGACTCGGTCAAACATGGTTGAGTATGTCGGTGTTTTGGGTCCGACCGCACACCCGGGGTTGCCCCTCAAGGTGTTTTAGGAGTAGGACGGTGTCGCTGACTGTAGCTAAATGGTTCGTGCCAGATGCACGAAGTACAATGGACAGTGTTTACAGGTTCGGGCCGCTTTGAGATGCGTAACACCCTACGTCCTGGCAAATATGCTTTGTGTAATGGGTTACAAGGTAGAGAATTGAGGTGGATGGCTAAGTGGTAGTAAAGTTGGGATTGATTGTCTTGAAGGGGTGCCCCCTAGGCCTTATATATTTGACCGTGAGGCAATACAAGCTGATATGATAACAACGTGCACCTAAAAGATAGTGAACTGTTTGAGCTTATCTTCCCATGATTCGGCCGACTTATCCTCGCCTGGTTCCATTATGCGGGGCTCCAGCGCGGGAAAGTCGGATCTCCTGTTGTGGTCACTTGCTCGATGTCACGGAGTCATCCGGGCTTGCACCGACCCGGCCTCACATCGATTTGCTTTACTGATTGCTCCTCCCCAGGCCCATGAAGGAGTGACCTTACGATCTATCGGGCCCTTGTGCTTTTCGTGAGGTCTTCTATCCTTCTAATGGACCCGGGGGATATCTGTCCCCCACAAGCCCCCGATCTTTGGGTTGATTTTGAGATAATCGGCCCAAAGATCCTAGGCCTAACTCGCGGGCTTCGTTTACGATAAGAAATGCTTCTCGGGCAGTTTGGTAAAAACGATTTCTTACTGTCTTCTTCTGCTTTGCTTCACTCGAAATCTGTAGTTTTGCCTCATACTCATGCCTTGGAGATCGGCATTTCGTATCGCAGGACCTTGAATTTTATTGGGTGCACCGAAGGTGCACCCAATGGGTGTAGCCCCCGAGCTTCGAGTGGATTCTGGATAATAATCCACTCGAAGGTCTTCATCAGAAATCATTTTTATTTCCCACTTGCATTTTGGTTGGAGGTCAGCCTTGTCTTTAATCTTGCCCTATGCCTTAGAAGTCGGCATTATCTTGGTTTGAAATGGTGATCCATGGGGTGCACCGAAGGTGCACCCAATGGGTGTAGCCCCCGAGCTTTGAGTGGATTTTTGAAAACAATCCTCTCGAAGGTCTTTATTTCGTGTCCTTTTGCCGAGAGTCATATTTTTTTTGAATGCCTTAGAAGTCGGCATTACGTCATCCATATTATGCTTTAGAGGTCAGCATTATGTCATCAATATTATGCTTCAGAGGTCAGCATGTATTTTGTCTTTTGCAGCCGAGTTCGTGATCCACCCATATCTTGCTAGGTGGTGCAATTTATTTGCTCTGCGACTGATTGGACATTTGATGGACGTTCCCTGGCTAGTCTTCACGTCGCTTCTGTCGGTCAGATTTTGTACTTCACCGGCTATATTTGGCTTTCCTTTGATCCTTACTGATATCTCATTTTTGTCTTGAGGTGTTCATTGCATGCCCTGCACGGATGTGACAGTTTTGAAAAATATACTGATAATTCCTGGGCGTCCCCCCCAATGGGTGTGGGCAAGGGACGGCTTGGTACGCTGAGTGTTTTAGCCGGCTGCTTCTGAGTAGTAATGTGATGTGACGGCGGGCGTAATCATATCATCCGCGTTGTTGACTGGAGTCCCAATGGGTGTTGCGTTGCGTGAAACGGCGTCAGCCGCCTGACGTGTCTTCAGACGGGTTGAAGTGTGTATTGAATGCTTCGCGACTGTTCAGTGACTGTGGTTGGAGGTGAGCGGTTGCCTTCTTCTTCTATAAATAGTGCCTTTGCCTCTCTGGTTTTTTCACATCACTTGCTGTTCTCCGCTGCTTGCTTTCTTCCTCTCCTTGCATTTCCACCATGGGCAAGAAAAACAAACGCGAGCGCGAGCCGACTCCTCCATCAGAGGACTTTGGCGACTCGGAATACTCAGAGGAGGAGTTCTCCTTTGAGTTCGAGGGGTCTCCAGCTCCCGTCCCTCCCCCAGCGTCGTCCGATGACTCGGACGACTCTCAGGGGATTACCGCGGAGGTCTGGACTTACATCCGGGCCATCGAGCGCTCCGGGCTCGCGGGCTCGGATGAGTCAGAGTACTCCTCGGACGAGGAGGACTCATCCGAGGAGGACAGTGGCGGCGATGGCGAAGGCGACGACGACGACGACGACGACAACGGAGGCGATGGCGGCGACGACGATGACGGCGGCGACGACGGCGGCAGGGGCGGCAACGGCGGCAGCAGGGGCGGCAACGGCGGCAGCAGCAAGGGCAGCAACAAGGCCAGTGGCTAGATGCCACTGGTTTTTAAATATTAGTATAGATTAGAAGTAGTATAGTGAAATAATGTAGTAGTATTAGTAATGTAGAGTAGTATAGTGTAGCGTAGTAGTAGTAGTAGTAGTAGTAGTAGTAGTAGTAGTAGTAGTAGTAGTAGTAGTAGTAGTAGTAGTAGTAGTAGTAGGGAAGTATCAACTCATAATGAGTTGATTTGTAAGTATTGTTACTTCCCTTAATGAAGAATGACTTTGTCTCCTCCTGTACCAGTTACTCTGCTTCGTAGTAAGTCGATCTCTTATTTGTGAAGTTGACTCATTCGGAATAGTAACTAAATAACTCGGGCATCATATCGCCGCTTCGGGGGTGATGGCCGAGCTATTATTGTCGATATTTACGCGTTTGAAATAGAGTCCGAGTGATGACGAAGCCATGTCAGCGTCGGAATAACCGTTGACCACGTCGGCGCTCTTAGATGTGACAGCCGAGTGACCTGTGACAACGCCAGCGTTTTTTAGAGATAACCGCCGAGTGACTGAGGACATCGTCGGCGCTTTAGAGATAGCTGCCGAGCGACTGAAGACATCGTCGATGCTTTAGAGATAGCCGCCGAGCGACTGAAGACATCATCGGCGCTTTAGAGATAGCCGCCGAGCGACTGAAGACATCGTTGGCACTTTAGAGATAGATGTCGAGCGACTGGTGATAACGTCAGCGTCTTAGAAATAACAGCCGAGTTAAAACGGGTCGTGTCGGCCACTTTGAGGATAATAGCCGAGTGACGATGTGGCACACCGTGGTTTTGGAAGTAGCCGCCGGGTGACGTCGTGGCACGCTGGTGTTTTAGAAGTAACCGCCGGGTGACGACGTGGCACGCCGGTGTTTTAGAAGTAACCGTCGGGTGCGGACTGGGCGCTTTTGGAGACGGTATCTGACTCGGGAATATCCCGCATATACTGCGCTTTCGGCCGCCTCTGCTTTTCGTGCCCTAGTTCTTGCTTTCCTGCCTCCAGATCCTCTCTGCAATTCGGCTCTCGCTCTGTTCGCCAGTAGAGTTGAGATGGCGCCCAAGAGAAAGGCCTCGAGTTCATCTGCTACGGTGATTCCCCCCATCGACCCCAACAGCCAGTTGCCTTTCGCAGGTAATCATATGTCTGTTGTCTCCGAGCCTGACCTTCTCCACCTTGTGTCCATCAGGGTCCTTCCCCCGAGGGAGCTTTGTTCTTAGCGGATTTGTCATGGGGTCACTGTCCCGACAGAGGATACCCATGAATCCGTGATTTACATTCCTTTTCTTCTCCGCGGTCTCGCTCTCCCCATTTCTCCCTTTTTCCGTGGCCTCCTTGATTTTTATCGCCTTAACTTGACCCATCTGAATCCCAATTCTATTCTGCAAATTTCCATTTATGTTCATTTGTGCGAGGCTTTTCTTGGCGTCCTGCCACATTTTGGACTGTGGAAGTATTTGTATCACTGTCGCCCTGGAATGGCCGGGGGGCAGCACCAGCTGGTTGGGGGTGCTAGTTTGGAGATGCGCCGTGGGAGGAAGACTGAATATCTTGAAATCCCTCTCAAGGACAGTATTAAGGGATGGCGCTTGGAATGGTTTATTGTTGAGAACCATGGAAACTCTCTCCCCCCACGGTCGGGGAGATAGCCGGATGTTCGCACTCCGAGTTGGACCGAGTCCCCCATGGATCAGGAGGTGGCTGAGGCAGGGGCTTTGCTAGCTGAAGTTGGACTGCTGAAAGAGAGGGGTCTGACTGCAGGGGCTGTGGTCGCTGATTTTGTTTTCAAGAACATTCAGCCGTTGAAGGACAGGGCTTACCCGGCTTATCTGTACAGAGGCCTAGCTGACTCGACTCGGGTTACCAACAGAAGGATTCCCTCTGTAGACTTGGTGAACCGACTTGAGATGATTCTTAGAGGCAAGGTATCAAATGTTGGTGCCCCAGTGGCATACTCAGCCTGGAACCTACCTCCTCCCAAGGCCTTCACTCTTTTTGTGTCGAATCCACCTGTCGCCGATGGCAGTTTGGGCCTTAGAGTGCGACCCTCTGCTGAAGACGTCAGCGCCTTAGTTGCTTCGATTAGAGAAATTCCCGATGATGAACGGCAAGTCAACTTTGAGGTGCCTTTGGATCCTAATGATGCAGAAATAAGTGCTATGCTTGATATGTTGGCCGAAGATTCTTCTGATGCTGCTCCTGCTGGGACATTGGCGGTGGCGCCTCTCCCAGAAGCTGGTACAACCTTGGATGTTCAGAGACCTGTCAGTGTTCGCCCGAGACGTCCTTGCCGAGCCAATCAACTTGATCCTTCTGCTGATGAGCAAAAAAGAAAAAGAGACATCTTCGGCAAGCATCTTGTTTGGATCGGGGCGCTGGTCCTTCGGTTCCTGCTGCTGAGGAGGTTCCCATGCCTGAATTTACTGACGCTGACCCCAATGGGTGTGGTATGTCTGTTGCTGATCCCAATGGGTGTGGTATGTCTATTGCTGATCCCAATGGGTGTGGTATGTCTGTTGCCGATCCCAATGGGGGTGTTGCCTTTGTTGCTGATGAAGACGACAGGGAGGAAGAAAATGAGGTCCCTCTGACTCGGAAGAACAGTCGGCAGTATATTACTAGTGGGGAAAGTAGTGGAGTTCCTTCTCCTGCTTTGTCTGCCCTCATTGGTCTACAAGAATTGTCCCTAGCAAACTTTGATCAGACTCTTGAAGATATGGTTCCAGAAGACCTGTTATCAGAGCCAGCGGATGATGGTGTGATGGAGGTTTGTGCTGATGTGCTCGGCGCCAGGTTGGGATCGTCCCGGGCAGCGTCCCGTGCCTCATCGACCTTAGAGCGCGGTCTTGCGGGTCAGGAAACTGACTTGGATCGCCTTGCTCTCATGGAAGTAATTGAGGGACCCTCAGCCTTAGAGGCGGCTACCGCAGGGAACTTGGTCCTCAAGGATGGTGCTGACACTTGCCCAGCCCCCGAGGATGTTGCCGGGGATGATTCGGCTCGGGTGGGAGACGTAAGTCACAACCCAGCCCCCGAGGGTGTTGCCGGAGACGATCCGGCTCAAGTGGGCAGCGCGAGCTATGACCTAGCCCCCGAGGGTGTCCAAGCGGGGTCTCCCTCTTGTACTTCCATGGATGTTCACGCAGGATCTTCTCCACGCTCTGGTTGCATGGTGGTAGCCCAAGCTTTGGGCCAGGGAGTCGCTTTAGAGGCTAGCGTTCTCGCTGACCAAGCTTTGGGCCCTGTTGATGGTGCCGAGTTGGTCCCTGCTGGTTCTTTGCAAGATGCTTTGGGTGGCGACCTTATGCCAGGTCATCAATTTCTCTCTCATGATTTGGGAGTCCCTTCGTTCTTCTCCAATCTCCAGGTACTGTGATATATTCTGGCCCGACTTTTACACCATACGAACTGCTATCAACACGCTCATCTGTTCTCCCTATCAGGCATTGGTGGATGGGATGGCTAGTCAGCTGAGGTTGCAAGGTGCTTCTGTTCCAGAAGGAGCTTCATCTCTGGCACGTTGGAATCCGGTGTTGCTCCAACATCGTGTCTCTGATTTGGAGGCGACGAATGCTGGTTTGTACTCTTTCGCTTCTCTTTGTCTATCTTATTGAACTGTTTTACATTTTAACTCTTTTTGCTTGATTGTCTCTTGCTAGATATGGCTCGGCAGATTTCCATTCTTGAAGAAAAACATTCTCAAGGTCAGGCTGAACTGGTCCAGCGGTGTTCTGATTTTGAGGAAAAGTATTCTCAAAGCCAGACTGAGCTGGGCCAGGTCTCTGCTGCTCTAAATGCTACTAACATGCTGAACTCTACTCTTCGCGTTCAGCTTGATTCTGAAAAGGTGACTTGTGAAACTGCGCCTTGTATTGCTGTGTTCTTATTGCTGGCCTGATGTTTGAAGGAGTTGATTCTTGCTTGGAGGAAGAAAAACGTGCCCTTGTTGCTTCTCGCGATAATTTGGACAGACTGTATCGTGACTCTAGCAACTCGTTGACCATTCTGGAAAGGAGTCATCGTTTCGCCATGGAGGAGTTAGATAATCTTCGCTGTAGGCTGCAGGAATCCACGGATGACGTGATCCGTCTCAGGCAGTTGATATCGGCTAAGGATGCTGCTATCAAGGAACTGCGCGCTTCCAAGAAGTCCATCGCCCAGGAGCTGGAGACCGCTCAGCTGGCCATCAAAGTTGCTGAAGAAACTTCCGCTACTCTGAGGGCCCAGCGCGACAGGGCTATGGATAAAGCCATTCGCGCGGGGCGGATCTTGATGAGGAGACCCGGCGTAGTTGTTCCCGACGACATAAGGGCTGATGTGAATGCTGCTCCTGATTCCTCAAGTCGCCCATCTTCGTCGGTTGCCCCTGAGAAAGATATTGCAAAATAGAGAGACATTGTGCGCTTTGAGTGCGCGGTTATCATGATCGGATGCTTGTTAGAGGACACTAGTTCAACATCTGAATGATATTGCTACTCTCCTATTGTTTTTAGAGTTCTGTAATACGTAAACTTGCAGTAGTAAAACGCTGTGTGATGATTTTGAAACTTGTTTACTGGATATAGAGATCACCCCTGTACGGGAAACCCGAGTTAAGTAAGCGCGAGCATGCTGCTCCGTCTTAAGTCGTCACCGACTTAAGCCGATTGCTCCATTAGAAGGGCATAGTGGTCACCCTGAGTTAAGTAAGCGCGAGCATGTTGCACCGTCTTAAGTCGTCGCCGACTTAAGCCGATTGCTCCGTTAGAAGGGCATAGTGGTCACCCTGAGTTAAGTAAGTGCGAGCATGTTGCACCGTCTTAAGTCGTCGCCGACTTAAGCCGATTGCTCCGTTAGGAGGGCATAGTGGTCACCCTGAGTTAAGTAAGCGCGAGCATGTTGCACCGTCTTAAGTCGTTGCCGACTTAAGCCGATTGCTCTGTTAGAAGGGCATAGTGGTCACCCTGAGTTGAGTAAGCGCGAGCATGTTGCACCGTCTTAAGTCGTCGCCGACTTAAGCCGATTGCTCCGTTAGAAGGGCATAGTGGTCACCCTGAGTTAAGTAAGAATGCACGTCCATCATGAGCAAACTGAGTATTCTTGAAGCCTTTTTTATTGATGACATATTTCCCATTTTACAGAGTACATTGCCGTCCCAGTAGCTTTTGAAATTCAGCTAGGGGTAAAACTTCCTTAGGTGTTCTATATTCCAGGAGTTCCCGATTTCTGTGCCGTCCATCTGAGTGAGACGATATGACCCCGGCCGAGTGACTTCTGCTACTATGAATGGCCCTTCCCATAAGGGCGACAACTTGTGTCGTCCCTCCCCCGTTAGAATTCGGTGGAGGACGAGATCTCCTACTGAGAAGGATCGTTGTCGCACGGCCTTATCGTGATAGCGTCTCAGAGTCTGCTGGTATCGTGCTGATTGAATTACTGCATTCAGTCGTTCTTCTTCGAGTACATCAATGTCTTCTAGCCTAGTAGCTTTGGCTTCTGCTATACTTTCGAAGACCAACTTCGGCGCCCCGAACTTGAGATCGGCGGGTAATACTGCCTCTGACCCATAGACCATGAAGAAGGGGGTGTTTCCATGCAAAGCTCGGCTAGGTTGAGTTCTTAGGCTCCAAACAACGTAGGGCAATTCCCTTATCCACTTCCCTGCAAACTTTTCATTCTTTTCGAAGACCCTTTTCCTGAGTGCCTCCAATATCATCCCGTTAGCTTGTTCGACCTGCCCGTTGGCCCTCGGGTGCGCTACCGAAGCATACTTGATCTGAATGCTCTTTTGCTCGCATAAATCGAAGAATTCTGAACTTGTGAAGTTGGATCCTAAGTCAGTTATGATATTGTTTGGTATTCCGAATCTGAATATTATGTCTTGTATGAATTCCACGGCCTTGGCTGAGGTTAAGGAAGCAATGGGTTTGAATTCTATCCATTTGGTGAATTTGTCGATTGCTACCAGTACATGAGTGTATCCTCCTTGAGCTTTCTTGAAAGGTCCAATCATATCCAGTCCCCAGCATGCGAACGGCCATGTTACTGGTATGGTCTGCAGCTGCTGTGCTGGTAGATGTTGCTGCTTTGACAAGTACTGGCAAGCTTCGCACCTCTGCACTAACTCGGCTGCATCGCTTTTCGCGGTTGGCCAATAGAATCCTGACCTGAAGATGAGAGAATGCACTTCATGAGGACGCCTGACGCGCCCCGTCTGTATAATGTCTCCCCAATGAGTGTGTAGTGGGCTGACTGTCTGGCGATGCGCTCGGCTACATTTTTGTCATCTGGTTCTTCTTCATTCTTTATATATCTGATGATCGGCCTTCTCCAGTCATTAGAGTCTGACTCTGGTTGATTCACGATATTACACTCTTCTGCCTGATCCATTGAGATGCTTGGTTGTGGTATTTCTTGTACAAAGACTCCGGATGGGACCTGAGTTCGACTGGATCCTAGCTTGGACAATACATCGGCTGTCGTGTTTTGATCTCTTTCTACATGATGAAATTCTAGGCCTTCAAATTTATCTTCTAGTTTCCGGACGGCAGTGCAGTATTTTCCCATTGAATCATTCGAACAGTCTCACTCTTTGTTTATCTGGCTTATGACTACCAGAGAATCTCCGTATACCATTAGTCTCTTGATGCCTAATGATATGGCGATGTTTAGTCCATGGATCAGAGCTTCATACTCGACTGCATTGTTGGAGGCTGGAAATAACAACTGGAGGGCGTATTTGAGGTGTTCGCCTCCAGGTGCGATGAAGAGAATTCCCGCGCCTGCTCCCTGCAGCTTCAGCGAGCCATCAAAATACATCCGCCATACTTCTGCAGTTTCTGGGTTCTCTGGTACTTGTTGTTCAGTCCATTCTGACACGAAGTCAACCAACGCTTGAGTTTTGACGGCAGTGCGAGGTCGAAATTCGATGTCATGAGATCCCAGTTCACAGGCCCACTTGGCTATTCGGCCAATGGCTTCCTTGTTGTGAAGAATATCCCCTATCGGAAAACCGGTGACTACTATGACTTTGTGGTCGTCAAAGTAGTGACATAGCTTGCGGGCAGTTAGAAGTACTGCATATAGTAGCTTCTGGACTTGAGGATACTTTTTCTTCAAGGGACCCAGAACTTCACTGATGAAATAAACAGGATGTTGCACGGGGTAGGCATGTCCTTCTTCTGCTCGCTCGACTACCAACGCGGTGCTTACCACGTGAGTCGTGCAAGAGATATACAGCAGCAGATCTTCAGCTAGTTGAGTTGACGTCGCTCGCCGTGGCGGCTTCAGTACTGGTGGCGTTGTCAAGAATTTTTTCAGTGTATCTAGAGCTTCCTGCGCTTCTGAAGTCCATTGAAACTTATCCACTTTCTTGAGTAGTTTATAAAATGGTAAACCTTTTTCTCCTAGTCTAGATATAAATCGGCTCAGAGCTGTCATACATCCAGTAAGTCGCTGAACCTTCTTTTGTGATCGTGGTGCTTCCATTTTCATGATAGCTTCAATCTTATCTGGATTAGCTTCAATTCCCCGGTGGCTGACAATAAATCCGAGTAGCTTTCCGGTTGGTACCCCAAAGACACATTTTTCGGGATTAAGCTTCCATCGATACCGCCGTAGACTGTTGAAAACCAGTTGTAAGTCTTCGATGAAGTTTTCCGAGTTCTCTATTTTGATTACCACATCATCTACGTAGGCTTCCACACGCTTGCCCCAGTGATCGGCTAAGCATGTTTGAATGGCTCTCTGATAAGTCGCTCCGGCGTTTTTGAGGCCAAACGGCATGGAGGTATAGCAGAAAGCACCGAAGGGAGTGATGAACGCTGTCTTTTCCTCGTCTTCCTTTGCCAAACTAATCTGATGGTACCCGGAATAGCAGTCCAGGAAAGACAGCACAGAACATCCAGCGGTGGAGTCTACCACCTGATCTATCCTAGGGAGCCCGAAGGGATCCTTTGGACAATGTTTGTTGAGATCCGTATAGTCGACGCACATGCGCCAATCCACCTTATTCTTTTTGAGTACAAGAACAGGGTTGGCTAACCACTCGGGATGTAACACCTCTCTAATAAACCCGGCCGCGACCAAGCGGGCCAGCTCAGCGCGAATGGCCTCTCTCTTGTCGGGCGTGAAACGACGTAGTTTTTGCTGGATCGGCCTTGCCTGGGGATAGACCTTCAGTTTGTGCTCGGCCAGTTCTCTCGGGACTCCCGGCATATCCGCAGGTTGCCATGCGAATATGTCTCGGTTATCTTGCAGGAACCGGACGAGCGCGCCTTCCTATTTATCGTCCAGGCTGGAGCTGATGATGGCAGTCTTGCGCTCATCAGCGAATCCAAGGTTGATTCTTTTGGTTTCTTCAGTCGGCCGCATAGAGGTCGCGGCTTGAGCTTCATTCGCTGGTGTGGTAAGGTCTTCCTCAGGCTTAGAGTTTGCCTGAATCAAAGAAGTCGCCGACGGTTTGGTGGTGAGGGCCGCCTGGATGGCCACTCGGAAACATTCTGCGGCACCTTGGAGGTCAGCACGCACAGTTATGATTCCTTGTGGTCCCGGCATCTTCAATATCATGTACGTGTAATGCGGAATGGCCATGAATTTTGCCAATCCCGGCCTCCCGATGATGGCGTTGTACCCGCAGTCGAAGCTCGCCACTTCGAACCTCAAGAACTCGGTTCTATAGTTCTCCGGAGTTTCGAAGGTGACGGGTATGTAGATGTGGCCCAGCGGGTATTCCCCTTCAGTCGGCACGATGCCAAAGAAAGGAGTGTCTGACTCGTGGAGCTCTTTGAGGTGAACTCCCAAGCCTCAGAGTGTCCGGGGGAAGGTGACGTTGATGCTGCTCCCCCCGTCCACTAACACCTTCTTCACCCTACTCTCTCGGATCACCGGATCAACGAGGAGCGGGTATTTGCCTGGGTGGTCGAAGTTGAGCCATTGGTCTGCCCGAGTGAAGGTGATCGGGTGCTCCGACCATCGATACGGAGCGGGAGGACCGGTGGTTGCCACCAGTATCTGGCGATCGTTGAGCTTTTGTTGTCTTCTGTTCTCCTGCGATCCGTGTCCGCCGAAGATGACGTTGACCTCCCTGTCAACGCGCGGGAAGGCTCCTCCTCCTCCCTCCTCCTGCTGCTGGGGTTGTCGTGGTTCTTCTGGTCCTCCCCACGGTGGAGGAGGAGGTAGAGGTTGGAAGGGTCGGTCGTGCCCGACGGAGTGTTTGAAGTCCCTGCAGTTCCGAAGAGTGTGGCGCATGTCCTTGTGGTATGGGCACTGGGCGTCGAGGATGTTGTCCAGCGTACGCTCGCCTCCGCGGGGTCCTCCCCGAGCGCGAGAGGCAGGTGGTCCGGCGGCATGCACCTCCTCGCGCGGTCTCTTCTCCCAGCGTTTGTCGGGTTGCTGGTTCGCGTCGCGCCGTGGTGCTGCCGGTGCGGGCTTCGCTCCTCCGATGAGGCTTGAGCTCGCTCGTCGGCGGTGATGTAGAGGTCGGCTTCCCGGAACATCTGCTCAGAGGTAGTCGGCGCTTTCTGCAATATGGCTCGGACGAAGGCCGAGTCATTGGATCCTCTGTAGAAGTCCTCGATCACAGCCGCCTCCGTGACCTCGGGGATACGATTTCTCATGGTCTAGAACCTTTTGAGGTACGACCGGAGAGTTTCATCCCCCCGGCGCTTGATGGATTTGAGGTCCCATGGTTGCGCCGGTTTGTCAGAGAGGGACTGAAAATTAGCGGTGAAACGTCGGCTGAAATCGCTCCAGTCGTCGATGCAGTGCCGGGGTAGATGTCGTAGCCATTGTAGTGCGTCTTGCCCGAGGACAATGGGTAAGTACGCAGTCATCACGTCTTCGGATGCTCCGGCGGCTCGAGCGGCGGTGGTGTAGACGGCCAGCCAGCCTCCTGGATCCTGCTTAGGTTCATACTTGTCGACATTGGATACCTTGAAGTTAGGGGGCCACTGAATGGCCCTAAGGCACGGAGTAAGGGCAAACACTCCACATGTGTCCTCCTGTCGTCGGAGATGATGTCTGTCCCGGGGAGGGGAGTAGTTGTTGAGGTTCCTCGACCGTCCTCGGGTAGTACCGCCAGTCGAGGCCGTCGTTGACTCGGTTCTGGTGGCTTGACTCCGAGTTGGGATGCCATGATCCCTGTCGTACTCCTCCCGGCGGCGGATCTCGTTCTCATGCCGTCGTTCACGCGAAGCGTTGATGGAGCTTCGCGCGTCCCGGCGACTGTTGATGGTGTGTCGCAGATCGTTCGGCGGGTGAGCGAGAGGTAGAAGATGGTTGGCTGCCTAGGTGAACAGGCGTCGATAGCCCTCGGCGTCGGGAGTCCGAGGGAGTCCATCAGCTATCCAAGCTAGTACTCCTCCGACTTCACTCGGTGCGTTCATGGCTCGGGCGAAGTCGGGGTTCAGGTTGCGACCGAAGAGTGGATTTTCCCGGCGCTGCCTTGCGTCTTGCTCGGCTTGTTCCTGAGCTCGTCGGCGATCACGCCGTCGGGAGTTCCTTCGTTCCCTGAAGACGCGTTCCTCCGGAGTTTCTCCCATCTCCGAGACCTCGTCTCGCGAGACAGGTTGCTCCGGGTCCAGTTCTCTGGCCTTGTGATGTCGCCGGATGTTTCGGCGCCGATTTCTTCGTCGACGGGACTCCCGCTGAGGTGGTTCTTCCCCAGGCGCGGTCGGCTCGTCGTCGGAGACAGGAGGCGACTCTACTCTCTCGATGAAAAGAACGTCGGGGTAGAATGGCGCGGCTGTCGTGGCGATCTTTCGGAGAGCTGGAGGTTGCGCTTCTCCGGTATTTTCAGAGTTTGTTGGAGGAGACTTCTTTTTTGGCGGATCTGCAATGCGGTGTAGAGTTCCCTCTTCGTCTGCTATGGATGAGATCGTTCCAAAGCAGAACATGGATCCGGGACGGAGGGTGATCTTGTTGTGGAAGGTGACGGCCATTGAGCTAGCTTAGATCGTCGACACACCCCCTACCTGGCGCGCCAGCTGTCGGTGTTTTAGGTCCGACCGCACACCCGGGGTTGCCCCTCAAGGTGTTTTAGGAGTAGGACGGTGTCGCCGACTGTAGCTAAATGGTTCGTGCCAGATGCACGAAGTACAATGGACAGTGTTTACAGGTTCGGGCCGCTTTGAGATGCGTAACACCCTACGTCCTGGCGAATATGCTTTGTGTAATGGGTTACAAGGTAGAGAATTGAGGTGGATGGCTAAGTGGTAGTAGAGTTGGGATTGATTGTCTTGAAGGGGTGCCCCCTAGGCCTTATATATTTGACCGTGAGGCAATACAAGCTGATATGATAACAACGTGCACCTAAAAGATAGCGAACTGTTTGAGCTTATCTTCCCATGATTCGGCCGACTTATCCTCGCCCGGTTCCGTTGTGCGGGGCTCCAGCGTGGGAAAGTCGGATCTCCTGTTGTGGTCACTTGCTCGACGTCACGGAGTCATCCGGGCTTGCACCGACCCGGCCTCACATCGATTTGCTTTACTGATTGCTCCTCCCCAGGCCCATGAAGGAGTGATCTTACGATCTATCGGGCCCTTGGGCTTTTCGTGAGGTCTTCTATCCTTCTAATGGACCCGGGGGATATCTGTCCCCCACAGAGTATGCCTCGGATGTGCCAGCAATCGACGGCACAATGAGCTCTGAAGACCCGAGGGCGTTTGCAGGACCCGTCGCGCGGCACCTGTCCTGTGGTCGCTCATTTTTTTGAATTTCCTAGAGAAGAAAGGAAGATGAATAATTTTTTCTAGAGGATTTGTAAAAACGAAGATATGCTTAATAAAACGTCATCGGGGTCTTTGGTGTTGCGCTTTTTGTTTCGTCTTCACTAGCGATCGTTCCACCGAGACGGGTTTTCGCAAGTATTCACTGGTGACCATTTTCGTAGCTTTCGAGGTGCGTAGGCAATCGTAGTCACGACTAGTTTGCCCGTCAATACCCTCCGTTCGTGTTGCCCGCCTCATATGTTCATTTCTAGCAAAAACGAAGGCAGAGCCGACCCGCTTGATGCTTTTCCCGAGGTTCAATCACGTGGGTCTCTGGTTACGTTGTCCTGAGACCCCCTTCCCATCGAGGGTATCCCAGGGAAGAAAGAGCGGTGTCATGTCACGTTTCGCCTAAGACTTTTCTGGTGAAAGCTAGGAAAGATACGAAACACTTGGTTATAGAAGAGAAAAGGTAACATAGCTAATTAAGCGATGGGAGATTTCGCTCATTACTCTGTCGATTTCGTTATTCGTTTGTCCTGTCTCATTTGGCTCCTAGAACACTTCCTATTCTAAAAGTCACTGAAGGGAAATGAGAAAAGGAAAGAGAAAATGAGGAAATAGGGAGAGAAAGAACTAGGGTTCAACCGAGGTCCTTCCCATGTTTACCGTGTTTGATGTCGAGAGCATTTTTCCAAAGGCATGTTTTATTTATAACCGTTCGAGGGTTTTACACGGAAGACGTGGATCTACTCCGGCTGGGCATCTACCACAGGCTCTTCGCTAGAGGCATTACATACGACGATCCCTTCGACTCCTACCATGTGTGGCGCCCCACCTCACTGGGACCACCGATGAGGCCATGGTGGCTGGACAACCTTTGTCCTCCTCGCCGCCGACGGGTTCTTCATCGTCGCTTCCGGAGGGACTCAGGTCCGAGTCCGAGTCCATGCAAATCGTGTCGAAGATGGTCCCCACCGCCGCTGCCCATCTGCACGAACTCCATGACTTCTAAGGAGGGGAGGTGGCCGCGAGCTACCAGGGTGGTGATTACGCCGGGGCGTGGCACAGTCGAGGCGGGAAAGTGCCAAAGCCACTGTTAGAGTCGTCGTAGTAGGACGATGTTTTCATGCCATACAACACAGAGAGCTCTGCGTAGGATGTGTAGAAAACCGATCGATTGTCATATGAGGGGTTTGGCCCCATATGAATCGTGATATGTCGCCTTATCTCGTTAGCCTCGAAAGCCGAAGCCGACTTATGCCCCTCATGCTGCTTGCGCGGGGCGAGGCTTAGGGCATTAAGGGCCTCCGAGACAATGTCGGGGCTCTTAAGCGGAGTAGGTCCAGCGGGCACTGCCCTGACCACATCGCCCTCCTAGCTGATGGCGAAATCGATGCTCCTGAAGCGAATGGACGCTCCACGTGTGCCTTCGATGCGGGGGCCACCGGCAGCCCTCGCGGTCGTGCCGAGGTTCCTCAGTAGAGGGGTCGGGCTTTTGGGGCCCTGATCGCTTCACCTTCACCGTTGAAGGGGAAGGCAAGTCTCCTAAAATGGATCGTCGTTCTAAGAGGTCGATTAGCGTCGCAGCTACCCATTTGGAGTTTGGAGAATTTTATCACGGAATGCGCAAGTCCCCTACCTGGCACGCCAACTGTTGGTGTTTCGAACCTCGCTCCGACAAGTAAATTTATTGTGTGTGTTCCGGACTCCGAAGGATGTGCACGATGGGCGCAAGATTTATACTGGTTCAGACAGAACGTCCTTACTTTCAGTCATCGGTGGCTTACGCGATTGGCACAATTGATGATCAAAACTCATAGCAGGGGTTACAAGCGGGCGAGAGAGGGAGGAGAGGCTCCCAAGTCTCTTATTAGGGTAGAAGTGGAGCTTAGAAGCTATAGAGTGGAGCCCTAGCTAGGTGTTGGCTTGGTGGCTGGACTCTGGCCTCCTGGTCCTTGTCGGTGTTTCTCCTCTTGTTCATCGATTCGTCTGGGGTTTGTGCTTGTGGGTGTGTATCCAAGTGAACTCAACCTGGACCTTAATCTTGCAAGCCCCTTTGTCTGAGGGCCAACCCCTCCCTTTTATAGGTCGGGAGAGGGGTCAGCCAATGGTGGCTTCTATGGGAAGGAGCCATAAGGCAACGGTAAAACCAAACGTTCTATCCAGCTGGGTAAAGCCACACGTGTTCGTGGGCCCCAGGATCACCTGGTTGTCTCATATTATATATGGCGGATGGCGCTGGCGCCATTATTTAGACTATGCCGACCCTTGGCCTTTGTAGCTAGGGCTCGGCGCGACTCGTCGTGATGCGCCCTGCCATCAGCGTCCGCACTGAGGCCTAGTCGCGGTAGATCATGAGTGCGTCGCAACCTGAGGGGCATGCGAGCTATAAATGAGCCACAGACCGAAGGGTTCGTGGGTC
Source organism: Zea luxurians (assembly GCA_029449295.1). NCBI lineage: Eukaryota > Viridiplantae > Streptophyta > Magnoliopsida > Poales > Poaceae > Zea > Zea luxurians. The sequence goes on along the minus strand of JAOPSE010000004.1, from coordinate 186,089,160 downwards.
ATGAGTGGGAGGCGGACCGGTGCCTCCGTCGTGGCTCAATGCTAGGCGTAGTTAATGCGATCGATCCTAGGCTAGGTATGGAATCCACTGGAGTGGTTTCACTCCAACACGCTCGGCCCCTGCTAAGTTCCGCCACGCCCGACCCCAGGCTTGGTGCCGTGGGATTCATCGGGGAGCGGGTGCCTCCAGGGTAGACGCTATCGATCCCCTTCCGCTGACCAACAGGCCCTAGTGTTTAGGGGTTGTTTGCAGTGCGCTCTGTCTGACCGGTGGGCCACAGGGACCAGACATCATTTCTCCGACAGCAGGGCGCTAGAGAAAAATTAGGCACCTTCTGAACTATGGTGGCTAGGTTTAACGGAAGCACGAAAGCATTGGCTTAAGTGTCAGTCCTACTACTACAGGAGGTTTGTGCCTCCGATTAGGACATATCTTTATTGCAGAATTTGACTAGTTGGAACAGGCAACGACGTTTGCGGCGGCTGCATCATGCAGCTTCTAGACGCCAGTGGGTCTCAAGATAACTGAACTGAAGCTTTCTGAATGAATTGTGAAATGGAAGGCCACGCTGCTGACTCAGGGGGTCTTTGTGTTTTGTTGTTTTCGCTTGACCGGCCCCTGCTAGTCGGCAGCATACGCATCTCGTTTTCTTTCCAAGTTTTGTTCCCCTCCTACCTACCTACCTACCCACTAAAACGATTTGTGAGTGCTAGCTGAATGTATGCATCCAAGATTTGTCTCCCGACCGGTCAGAGTAATTCAACTCCAACGACGTTATGAGTACTAGTAAGTAGTTTGTCTCCAATGCAAGCTAGCCAGCAGAGTAGCAATGCTGATGCCAGCAGAGAGTAGTGCTCCTTCACCTGCTGCCCAATTAATTAACAACGCTTTATTTCTGATGATTCATTCAATTCATTGAGCTGTGCTAGTGCTAGCTCTTGTTCCTCTAGAAGATCCAATCCACCACCGTACCCGGTCATTTTCTGCATGGACAAACTTGCGCCACCAACGACTCCTGCGATTTTCTTCCCCCAAAAAATAAAATAAAGAGACACATCTATATATCTACAATGCCTGAAACGAATTACAAAGCATCACACAAGAGTCAAGACGCCGCCGATGATAATAGACATCATGCACAGCCGCAGCATTTTGTCTCCACGAACACGAACAAAGGAGATGAATGTTTGAACGATGTCGACTGCATTTGACTGCACGTACACATCAGACAGCAAGTATTGTGTCGATCGTGTGCCAGTTTTCTCTCAACATGTTTCAACTTAACTCAACATGCTGCTGATAGGTGTATATATATCGGAGTACGTAGTACTAAACTGTGAGTGACTAACTGACTACCCTTCTATCCCCACCCATGCATGCATCTGAACACTCAATTCGGGTCAAAGACGCTTGCAACTTGAGAATAATTATGGCGGGCCCATCGTTTTCATGCTCGCCGGCCGTGGTAATGGTTGTTTATTAGTTTAATTTGGATTAGCAGCTAGTGTCTATATATATATATATATATATATATATATATATATATATATATATATATATATATATATATATATATATATATATATATATATATATATATATATATATATACTAGCTGAGTGTCCGTGCGTTGCAACGGGAATATATAATACCAGTATATTACGATAACTTATATACAAAATGTGTGTTATACCGTTATGAGAAAATGTTTCATAATCAATTGTGATTCTGGTCATACATAAATTTTATTATTTTAATCTATCTGTTTTACCACTACATTGCAACCATCAGTATCATGCAGGCTTCGATATATGTCACGATTTGCATAGTCTCTTCATTGGAGAGCACGTTCCATACATGCCGGAAGAAATTCCCTCGTACATCATTAGTCATCAGACACGTACCACCATACGCTTTTGCTTAAACAAAAAGGCAAGTGTGTGTTTGCGAAGAGAATTAAAGGCAAGCCGACACAAAAGTACCCTAACGGTGGCGAGGATGACGAATTGGTCATTATTGTCGGTCCTCCTCTGCGTCACCTCTGGTGCCAAGATGACGCCACAGTCCTCGATATAGTAGTCGTCGAACACGCGCGACATATCGAGTACTGATGACTCTTGGCTGAGCTGTAAAACGAATTGCACCCCAGGCTCATCAGCAAGGTAGTACCCCTGGCCGTCGCACCACCAGATGCGCTAATCCTCTACATACATCGTGTTCGAGGACACTCACACAACGTCAGCAACAACCATCGTCCCAGCGCACAAGAATTCATGGCCGGTCAGTAGCGACTTACGTGTCAGGTTGGGCTTCAAGTGGATGATGAGCTGGACGACGTGATGGCGTCGTTGTCGAATGCGGTGCCTAGAACAACCCGAGAGTCGCCGACGTTGGCGACGACCATGAGGTCTCCCTGCTTGACGATGGACAGCGCGGAGCAGCCGCTCTGCACCGCGTCCAAGCGGCGGCTGCGCCGGAGCTTGTCGTATATAGCGGCACATGCGGCCACGTAGGACTGTTTCTAGAGGTCGAACTGGCAGTCGCCAAGTTTCTTCTTGTCGATGAGCGACCCAACGCGAGTGCCTCCTGCTAATGGTGTTTGTTCGGGGTTTTTAAGTAAGAAACATGGATTTATGTTTGGCGTTGGTTTATAAAAATGACTCACAAGTTAGATCCATGGAAAAAAAATATTACAAAGAATAAATGTCACGCATGTAAAAAAAGAAATTTAACTTGAAAACATTATTCAAACAAAAGAAATTGCATGCAAGGCTCTTCTTTAAATACTACTCCCTCCATCCAAAAATATAATTCAAGAATCTTGGTGGTACTTATCTACTACTACGCATTGTGCAAGGGTAGCAGGTGGGCATGGAGAGAGATGTAGTAGATGTGTTTTCTGTTATAGATGTGGACATAAACACACATGTGGTGTAATGGTAGCTACTGCTAGTATTTGCTTGAGAGGTTGTTGGTTCAAATCTCCTTGGGGCTATGTGTATTTTTTTAATTTTAGCTAGACGTCGGTTGTACGGGGTAATGAGAATAGGAATGGGCTTTGCGGGGAGGGGGAATGAGAATGATAGATATAGAATGGTGGCAGAACATGTGAATGACAAGGAATAAGAATTGCAGAATAGAGAATGATGACAGAATACATAATGGGCAGAACATAGATTGGTGGCAGAACACGGAATGACAGACTACTATTGCAGCCTTAATAAGTGTAAAATATAGCCTTAATAAGTGTAAAATATATATAGTCTCCGGTAGTAGGTAGTGTAAAATATAGGACACATAACTGTAGATGATATTATTTGCAGAATAAAATTTAATTGAATAAGGCAGAGGATGAGATATGTTTGTAGGACTTCATTCAATAGTAACGTGTGCGCACACATGTGATCTCTCACATCGAATTAAATTAACGCTCTTTGAATCAATAGAATTAAATTCTATTCTAATAATAATAATCTAGGCATATATCAATTAAACTAATTTGGTTTTATAAAAAATATATTTATATACTATTATTAGCAAGATGTTGGAGATATTTATATACTATATTTTTACCATAAAGGAGTGAGACAAAGAGTATCATGTAAGTTACAGAGTAGAAACAAATTCCACTAATGTATAAAATCATTTCTCATCCTCTACCCTATGAATTTGAGATAGACTTATATCTAAATTTTGAAAAATGATGGAATGTCAAATTCCAAACTAAATGAGTTACTTTATTAAGTGAATTTCAATTCCTCTAAAATGAAGGGATTCAAACGTCCCATAAACTTAAAAAGCGGTGGAAACTGTGTCCTAAAAATTGGCGGATTTCTTCTCTTCCACTTTCTACTTGTACGCCAAGAAACCCAAACTGGTAACTGATGAGGAAAAAACGCCAGTGAAAATTTCTAGAGAGTTTGTTTGTACGACTGACATCTATTGTTTAGCCATTTGCTTCATCTTAGCTGGAAAGGATGTTCATCAAATGAATATGGCAGGCCACCGTGTAGCATTTAAATGTCTGTTTCGACAAGGTGTGTAAGATGGTAACCTAATGAACTAGAGGTTCACACATAAAATTACTATATAGCACTACACATTATTAAGGACGTGTGAAAGCATTTGTTTGCTTAAGTTTCGGCGCAACCAGCATGCATGGCTTTTCCTTTTCAGACAGTAGCTGTAAGCATCAGAATACTGATTAGTCCAGGTAGATGCTTGCTTAGCAGTGCTGAATTTTCTCATCCAAGGCATTAGTTCCGATCCCTTTTGATTTAACCAGCACTACAGTAAACGAGGAAATTTCCGACGGCTAAAACCGTCGGACATAAGAACTAAACCGTCGGACATAATCTATGTCCGACGGCAGTAACTTATCTCCGACGGTTTTAAGCCGTCGGAGTTAACGCGTCGGAAATAGCGTTATGTCCGACGGCTGCCGTCGGACATAAACTATGTCCGACGGCCCCAACCAACCGTCGGAGATAAGGCGGAATAACGGTTTTAACCGCTGTCTGGGCCCACAACTGCTATGTCCGACGGTTTAAAGCCGTCGGACATAACATATAGCATATGTCCGACGGTTTAAAGCCGTCGGACATAACATATAGCATATGTCCGACGGCTTACACTATAGCCGTCGGACATAACGTTTTTCAGAAATTGCACAAAAATCTGAATTTTAAAAAATCTGACATTTGCAAATACAAAACAGAATTCATACACATATACACATTCACATTAACAAATATACTCACATAAGTATACACATTCACAAATATAATCACATAAGCATTCACATTCACAAAATTTAACATAACAACATAGTTCCAAATGGTTGCAATAAGTGTTTACATAAACATAGTTGTCCAAACTCCAAAATGAACATTATTCGACGGGTAGGCTTTCACATGAAAGGTTTCAACAAGTGTTTTACATCAGTATCACTCATATCCATCGCCACCTCCTCCGGCTGGACTATGCGTGCTGAAAAGATTGTTCACCCACGAATGTGTTGTGTCGTCCTGACCAGACCCATCTCCAGGTGCGGCAACTGAAGCGGGTGGTGTCTGAAATCCCTATAACACAAGCACATGAAATAGTAACCACTCAGTTGTTCATTTAAACACATAAGACATCTATGAACATGTCACACACGCATATGTGTACATACCATAGGGAATTGTGACGGAGGCGGAGGCGGTGGTGGAGGCGCCAACATTGGCATTGGCAGTGCAAACTCCGGAGGCGGCATCCCATATGTCGGCATCGGGACGCCCGCTTGTTGGGCTAGTTGCTACAAATTATATACAAGTCATTGTTGAGCTAATAAGATACACATCAAGTGTTTTGCAAAATAAGCTACAAAATGTTACTTCAGCTTACCGAGAGAAGAGCTTGATTTTGGGCCTGGAGGTTTGCATAATACTCGTCCCTCTTCTTCTGGTACTCGGCTTGTTGCCTCTGGTACTCAGATTGTTGCCTCTGGTACTCCAATTGTTCCCTCAAGACTGATTGATGGTACTCTGCCTGTTGACGCAACACTGCCATCTCTATGTCGTGGGCGGATGATCGTGAACGGGACGACTGTGAAGACGACGATGTGGACTGTCGTCCACGGCATCTTAGCTCTCTGGAATCAATCGTAGAATCAAAAATACCCAACCTACAAGAGTGAACCATGCACTTAGTATAGTAACTCATGCCTCAGTTGAATCGCAAGCATATGATGGCAATTTTGTAATCCAAATTAAATAATCTCACCGTCCGTGGGCTTGTCCTCCTCCGCTAGCATATGCTGCCTGAGGGTCGATTGGCTGGCTCCTCCAATCGTACTCCTGCCCATGGCGTTGAACCATCTCCTCCCCATACGAAGCCTGGAGGCAAACAATATCAAATATAAGTGCATAACCCCTATATATGCCCTTGCAAACAATATCAAACACATAATAGAGTATCAAAAACTCACTAGACGGTCGGTGGCCGTCTGAGTGCATAACACATCAGGATTCTGAGGATCAGAACCCCTATGCCCTTGCATATACACCTCCACATCCGTGGGCGTACGACCGGATTTGACTTCCTGTACATAAAAGTTACAATGACACATTTCTATGTAATTCAAAAGTTACAACAAACTGTGACTTACCATTCGCTTAGCCAAGCGCACATGACCATCACCACCGTAGTTGTGGAACGACTCGGTCCCACGGTTTCCCCTGTTCCTTTCGGAAATGGCACGAAACTCAGGGGAAGCCCACCATCTGCACAATGCCCGATAACCCTCCGATCGGGTGGCCATCCACGGCACCGACACCTACATGAAATTTTTTAAATAAAGCAAGCAAATACATGGCTTCGTGCGATTTGAGAGGCAAGAACCTGTTTACCTCTAGGTATTGCTCCTCCGTCAAGTAAATTGATGACCACTCGGCCTTGGTATTTGGCATCGGTCGATCATCAGCATTTGCTCTGTACCATGCCTTTATAGCCTGAATTCGTGCATAGTACATTGCATCTGCAACGACATCGTTCGCGTTATACTCAAACACGTAACGAGCGTTCATATCATATGATCCATCGTCCGGCAACTTGTACCGTTTCTGCAAAAAAAATTAGTGTTATCATAAAAGCAAACATGTATGGAATAACTAAAATAGTATAAATAATTCATACCCAGAATGCATCCCAAACTAGTGCCTGTGTGTTGCCAAACGTTCTACAGACACCATAGCGATAATGCTCCCAAGTGGTGGCGGGGACAGACTCGCCAGTAGGCAAAGTCACAACACCAGGCCAGTGCAGACGAACAAGATTACCAAGGACCATGTTCACCTGCCTGTAGTGTCCTGTGCCTGTGAACGAGTCGTCGATCCAAGACCTGGAAATAGTATAAACAATGTGGAAATTAAAACATAACTTTCAATAACATTTAAGCAAAGACATGTCACTCACTTTCCACTAGGCTTTATCAAAACCCGAGATTCGGGTGGAAGCTCTGGAGGTGGTCCAACAAAATGCAGCTTCCTCATTCTCCTAACTCGAGAAGTTCTAGACCCAGCTGCGGAATCTCCACCAGCCCCATAATCCCCAGCATCGTCTCCAGCATCATCTCCCACATTATCTCCATCATCATCTTCAACATCATCTCTTGCATGATCCTCTACCACTGGTTCCTCAATTTCAGCATCCTATGAAACAAATACCTTACATCATACAATATTAACTCAAATAATGTAATTTAACAACTAACTTACATCTTGTGGAGGCAAATGTTCTGCCAGCGCTCTCCGTCTGCTCATGGTAGAACCTGTGCCCTGAAAAACTGAATCCTCACCCCTCGAGCTGCTCCTCGAGCTACTCCTCGTCCCAAGCAAACTACGAGCAAAAGACTTCATTTTCTTTGACATCCTATTTTAACAACAACAAGTTAGTACATAAATCGACAATAAAATATGCAACAAAATCATAAAATATGCAATAAAATAATAAAATATGCAATAAAATCATGTTCCATACTCGTCAATCGTAATCGTAATCAAAATCAGGATCTAGTTGCTTTCGTCGATTTAATGGACGCCAAGTAGCTTTCTTCTTTCTCGTCACTCGTTTTCGTTTAGGAGGAACCTCTACATCATTTTGATCACCTAATAAAGATTCTTCCAACATTTCAATTTGTACATTAAACGTGCTTGTAAGTTCTTCGTCTTGGAAAATCTCAGCAGCCCCCACTTCGTGCTCGATTTGACTTTCAACATAACCAGCATCACCAGGAGCATATAGTCGTTCACGAGGATTAACTTTGTACACTACCCTCCAATCAACCAAACCCTTTTTCTTAGATGGATATGTCATATAATACACCTGCTCGCATTGGTGGGCAAGGATTATAGTGTCGTGGCCTTTTAATCTGTCGTTGTGTTTGACTTCCACCATGCCATATTGATTTTCTCGCGTTGAATTTGGAGAAAACCAATCACAATCAAAGAACACCACTTTGAGTTGTTTATCTCCAAAAAACTTGTACTCGATTATATCATTAATGACTCCATAATAATTAGTCACCTTCCCTTCATCATCGACAGCTCTAGTTACAACTCCGGAATTTGTCGTGGCTGCTAGAGGATGATCATCTTCGAACCTTGTGGAACGGAATCTAAAACCATTGACATCATACCGACCATAACATCTGCCAGTTACTGCTCCTAGGGATAATTGTCGAAGGTCCGGGTGTATATTGTCATTTTTATCTACATAATCTCGAAACCAACACAAGAAATTAAGTCCCCCATCTTTTCCCTCTCGACGAATCTGGTCACGTTCACAGCCAGAGATGCAATTTTGAGAATCAAATTCCCTGTTAGTACAAGGAAACAAACATTTTAGTCTCACAACAAAAATTCTAGCGGCAATGACTAAAATAAAGTTTACACTTACAGGAGAAACTGACTCATCTCTTCCATGTTGTTATACATGTAGAGTAAAGCAGTCTTCCATTCGTCGTTGGTGAAACAGTATGTTGTGCTGGGTCCTACAGTTTTGCCCCTCCATTGAAAAATTTCAATATCACTGATAGGGGGCTCGTCGACATGATACCGCAACGTATGGGCATTTACATTGTGTTCCTCTGCAAAGTACAGGCCCGTGAACGATGCTATCTCTTTATATTTGAATTCTTCAGCGATGCACCCTTCAACTCGTCTCTTATTACCAACCATTGCACGTAGCTTCTTTAGTGTCCTTTCGATGTGATACATCCATCTATATTGCACAGGACCTCCTACCTTAGCTTCGTATGGTAGGTGAACAAGTAGATGTTGCATCGGATTGAAGAAACCTGGTGGAAATAGTTTTTCAAGTTTGCATACCAAAATCGGTATTTGTTGCTCAAGCTTCTCCATCATCTCTTTCTTTATTTCTTTGGCACAAAGATGTCTATAAAAGTAGCTTAGCTCCGCTAATGCTTTCCATACATCATTTTTTACAAAACCACGAAACATAACAGGAAGGAGTCTTTCCATTATTATGTGGTAGTCATGACTCTTCAACCCAGAAAACTTGCCCGTCTTCAAATTCACAGACCTTCTAAAGCCCGCGGCGTAACCATCTGGGAACTTTAAGTTTTTCAACCATTTCATCAATTGTTTCTTCCTTTTAGGTTTAATACTGAAAGGAGCACGTGGCTTCTTCTGATTCTCTCCTATCTCCATAGTTGGTCTTCTACAGATTAAGGCCAAGTCTTTCCTTGCCTTAGGGTTGTCTTTTGTTTTGTCAGTGATATTCATGCAAGTGCTGATAATGCTTTCACCCATATTTCGTTCCTGGTGCATGACATCAATGTTATGCATCAGAATCAAGGCTTTCATATAAGGGAGTTCCCATAGACCACATTTGTGAGTCCAATTATGCTCGGTTCCATAACCTTCAAAACGATTTCCATGTTCGTTTAGTTTCAAATCATTAAGTCTCGCGAGAATCTCTGGACCACTTAGACGCTTGGGTGGTCCCCTCGTCACAATCGTGTCCTTTTTAAAAGCGTTCCTATCGAACCTGAACGGGTGATCCTCTGGCAAAAAACATCTATGGCAATCGAAGTAACATATCTTTCCACCAAACTTTAGTCGAAAGCATGAAGTGTCTTCAACGCATATCGGACATGTCAAAATCCCATGACAACTCCATCCAGCAAAGATACCATAAGCCATAAAATCATGAATAGACCATAAAAACGCGGCTCTCAGGTTGAACTTCTGTTTCTTGTAACAATCGTACGCCTCGACTCCTTCCCACAAAATTTTCAATTCTTCAATCAGGGGCCTCATCATCACATCGATCTTTGTTCCAGGATGATCCGGACCAGGTATTACAAGACACAAGAAAATAAATTCATATTTCATGCAAAGAGCTGGTGGAAGGTTGTATGGAACAGCAAAGACGGGCCAACATGAGTACGACGTTGCAGTTAGATTGAATGGCGAGAAACCATCTGTTGCCAAACCGAAGCGAACATTCCTCACTTCATCAGCAAAGCTGGAATCAAAAGCATCTAGTGCCTTCCATGCATCTGTATCAGCTGGGTGCACCATGACATTTCGATTCTCACGTACCCCTTCTTTGTGCCACCTCATGTGTCTGGCTGTATTCTTGGAGATGAACAAACGTTTCAACCGAGGTATAAGAGGCATGTAACGAAGCTGCTTACGTGCAATCTTCGTAGTCACGGTCAAACCATCGTCGTTTTCAACCTCAACGAATCTACGCTCACCACATACAGTACACTCCTTCTCACCTGCGGTCTCCTTCCAGAAAAGCATACAATTATTTTCACAGACATCGATTTTTTCGTAGTCCATACCGAGGCCAGATAACAGCTTTTTAGACTGATACATGTCCTTTGGCATCTTGTGATTCTCCGGAAGTACATCACTGATCAAGTTCAAAAGTTCCTTGTAACAGTTGTTTGAGAATGCAAACTTAGACTTAATAGCCATAAGTCGAGTCACAAATACAAGGACGGTCACTTTTGTGTGCTCATGCAACGGCTCTTCGGCAGCTTTAAGGAGCTCGAAGAACTTCTGAACCTCAGGTGTAGCTGGATCCTCAAACTCGGTGGGTTGACCGGGGTTCTCCGAATCGATGGTTAGAAACTCATGGCGTACATCGTCAAGCATCTCTTCCATCCTATCGTAGTCCTCCTCTTCATGTGACTGAACTTCCGATACAGTACGAGGAGGTGGGTCCTCACCGTGGTGCACCCACACCTCATAGCCTGGCATATAACCGTTCTTGCAAATATGTATCGACATAGTCCTCCTGTCAAGGAAATTAATGTTCCGACACTTGCTACAAGGGCACCTAACATCGGTTCCAGTCTCTGACCGAGCAAAAGCATGGTCGAGAAAAGCATCAGTCTTTGCCACCCACTCACTTGATAGAGCACCTCTTTTCTTCCAACCTTCATACATCCATCGACGATTCTCCTCCATACTAGATAGGAGACGTTAACTTAATTAGATAAGTAATGCACGGACCATCCGTTTTTACGAAGAAATCACGCCCCTACATCTGTAGGAAAGGATAGGTCCTAAACCCACCCAGGAGTGACCGACGAGGCCGTGTTTATGACAAGACATGTGGTCGTGCGAAATTTCGGCAACATAACCCCGCTGTTCTCCAATCGCACGCCTAAAAATGGTGCAATTGGAGAACAGAGAGGTTATGCTGCCGAAACTAAGCAGGAGCACATGCTTTTGTCATAAACACGGACTCTGTCGGTCACCCCAAGGCTGTCCAATAAAGGGACAATTTCGGCCCAACATACCTCACATGCGTCGCTTGTAAGGTGTGTTGGGCCGAAACGGGTGACGCCAAGGTTTCGTTTGTTCACGCTACGATACACTATGATTAACTATAATCATCGTGCATTATTAAATAATTAAACTAATAAACCACAATACAATATTACATACGAAATAACATTGTTATAGATGACAAATCATATAAAATGACCTTATTTCCGAGGGCATAATAATTACCCTCGGAAATTAAAAATTTAAATTATCTAAAGCACCACTAAATAAACTAAAACAAGCTACTTTAATTACGTAATCAAATTTAGCCCATATAATCAAATTTCGCCAAATAATCAAATTTAGGCCATCGGATATAATAAGATAAACATTATTTAACATACTAATTATTTAATAACAACATTAGAAACTACAAAACAATATTAATATATACAAAATAAATCTAAAAATACTTACTTTGATAATATGGCGGGCGGAGATGTAACCGGCAGCGACGGGGCACCCCCGTTGATGTGAGCGACGGGGCGAGCGGGGCGGCGACCGGTGGCCGGCGGCGACGGCGGGTGGGCGGGGCGGCGTGTGGGCGGGGCTGCGTCGACGGCGGCGGGGCTTTGGGAGGCGGGGCAGTGGGAGGCGGGGCGGCGGGGCGGCGGCGCGGCGGGCGACGGCGCCGGGCAGCGGACGGCGGCGGCGCAGTGGATGGCGGCGGCGCAGCAGTGGGCAGCGACGGGCAGAGACAGAGAAGAGAAGAGCGCGCGCGTGAAAATGAACCGCGCGCCGGTTCCTGCGGTATTAAAAAATCTTACCTCCGACGGCTACGCTACCAGCCGTCGGACATTACCTTATCTCCGACGGCTGTCTACGAGGCCGTCGGAGATAAGTTTATGTCCGAGCGCCCGTTGTGGCCGTCGGACATAAACTTATCTCCGACGGCCTCGTAGGCAGCCGTCGGAGATAACGCGGCCGTCGGATGTTTGTTAGTTTCTACTTGTACGCCAAGAAACCCAAACTGGTAACTGATGAGGAAAAAACGCCAGTGAAAATTTCTAGAGAGTTTGTTTGTACGACTGACATCTATTGTTTAGCCATTTGCTTCATCTTAGCTGGAAAGGATGTTCATCAAATGAATATGGCAGGCCACCGTGTAGCATTTAAATGTCTGTTTCGACAAGGTGTGTAAGATGGTAACCTAATGAACTAGAGGTTCACACATAAAATTACTATATAGCACTACACATTATTAAGGACGTGTGAAAGCATTTGTTTGCTTAAGTTTCGGCGCAACCAGCATGCATGGCTTTTCCTTTTCAGACAGTAGCTGTAAGCATCAGAATACTGATTAGTCCAGGTAGATGCTTGCTTAGCAGTGCTAAACTTTCTCACCCAAAGCATTAACTAGTTCCTATCCCTTTTGATTTAACCAGCAGATCGAGTAGAGATGGAATCCCAATCATGCAGTCTCTTGCGTGTGTTCTTCCGTTTCTTACAACACGACCGAGTAAGTAAGATGCTTATTATATATTTTTTTGATGCAAAGTGTAAACCCACCGATCGCGATATTCAACAGTCACATGGTGTTAATAGGTTTTGTTTATGCATAAAATGAAGAACTTTTGCAGTGGTCATCAATTGCTAGCCATATGCTTGCTTTAGCATGGACATGGCTGCAGGTGGGGAACAAGGAAGTTTCTTGCAAAGGTAACTTAGAGATTAATTAATTTGTAAAGCTAGCTAGAGATGATGGCGACTAACTAGCTAGGAGATGAAAAGGTGACGCCGGCCGCACGCACTAGCTAGCTAGTTTTTAAAACTGAGCTTTGCAACTCATGAGGAAACTAATAAACTGATGTTGGGAATATGTTCTGTCATTTTGTTTCTTCTTCTTCTTCTTTTGTTTAACTGAGAGAGAAGATGCCACTACAGCTACTAGCAGGTTTCCGACATGTGTACTAATTAATCAAGTCTTGTCATGATTTGTGACATGTGTCATATTACTTCCCAGTTCGCTTCACTTGGAACCAAAAGTACTACTTGCATTGTATAAACAATTCGAGATCAGACGACGATGAGTACGTTGTTAATTAGGAGCAAAGTCTTGTTTACGAAAGCAACTCAAATGTTATCTATCGTTACATATATACATATCTATTGTCTTTACCAACAAACATGTTGTTGCTGCTTTACGGAACATATATGTTCTTGAGCTTGACACAAATTAAAGATGGTTGTGACTAGTAGCAGCATAGTATACAATCCCAACAATATAATTGTTTCTAGAGCTAGCTAGCTAGTAATTAAGAATCCCAACACATCGATCTGTTTTGTTCATCGATCAGTACATATATATAATACATAATCCGTCCATGTCTATCTAGCTAGAGACAGCACGCAGCCTGATCCAGGTTTGGAACACGTACGTCTGAAAAGGCGCCGCCGGAGTTGAGCACGCACAAGCAAGCAAAAGCAAAAAAGCATGCATTGCAGGTGCGAGAGCTGAGGGGGATCGATGTAATGATCCCTTTGAAGCCTAGCTAGCTACAAACAAACAACTAACCCACACGACTGCAGAGGACGAGCTATGAATATAGCGGCTAGCTTGCCTTTTCTTCGTCGATTAATTCATCGGCTGTCAGTTTAATTACTTGCTCATCATCGATCACCGACGTGATCTCGTCTGGTGGTGGCACGCACAGCATCCTGTAGTCCACATGGCTGTGGAGCACCTAAATGCATGGTCGGCGATGGTGAAAATCAAGCAGCTCTTCACGCATGCTGACAGATTGGAACAAGTGCTAAAAGACGAACGTTCGTCACATGCATGGGTTAGACCGAGGGATCAACAAGTCCAGAACAGTTATAGTGGGTGGCTATGTCAGTACTGATGATACGTAAGATGGTGTGGTGGCTGATGTTTCTGTTGGCGGGTCACGTCCGCATCATCTGAGTGATCGTGTGTATGGGCCGGACCGAAGAAAATGACCTGTTGGGCGCCTGCGTGCGCGAGAATAGCCGGGCCTGGTTTGGCAGCTTGTAAGGAAGCAGTACTTATGCACTGCCTGATGGAAGGGGCAGGGATTATCGAAAACATGAACAACTATTTTCTTCCTGCATAAGATACTCCATCGTCCCGTGATCTTCCCTTCCTCTTCTCCTGTATCTTCCTCCACTCCTGCTGATCTATTAGTGATCTGTGAAGATCGCTAACAATTGGTATCAGATTCATTCGATCCTCGGCTTCAAATTTGCCAGCGCCATGACTCTCGATGTCAAGCTCATCCTTGACGCTGTTGGCAAGCTGTTCGACGACTTCGACGCTCGTTGGGAGCACCGTCTTCACGAGTCGGCCTCCATTCCAACCCCGGCTGTGGTCGTTGGTGCCACAGTCATCGCTGACAACTGGGGCAGCGGCTTCGACGGAGGCGATGACCCATTCGAGCCGTACCGTGCGACGCCATCCATTGTCGCCGACAACTGGGGCGGACTCTTTGATGGCGATGGCGATGGCGATAACACTGTTGCCAACGCCGAGCACCTCGACTCCAACGCCAACAAGCTGCGGCAATACGCGCTGCTCGACGTCGTCCCTGTGGAGGCGCTTGCCATCTCCAACAGCTCATGCAGTAGATCGGCGACGACCTTCTCAGGTTCGCCCATGACTTTCCCGACATCTGCTCCACCTAACGATGGCGTCCCCGTTCTCTCCGTCTTCACCGCTGTTGTGAATCCCGAGCACAATGTCACGTCGGACACGGTTGTGAGCTCTGGCAATACACCGACGTATTCTTCGGCATCAGTCACCGTCGCCACCAGCAAGTTGGTGCCGCCTTCCTCAACGACTCCCACGCCATCACAGGAGGCTGCCCTCACCCTTCATGTTGCAGTTCATGAACCCTTGGTGATGGCGCACGCCAGGTGTTCGACGCTAGGCCACAACAGAGGCGGCAACACTCAGATATCGGCGGACATGGTGTCAGCATTAAACACTGTGTTCTCGACCTCTTCTCTACCACAGGACACTGATTTCGCCAATCCCATCGCCACCGCAGGACATCCGCTACCGACACATACCAATTTTCTAGTTCCTTGTTGTGCCAGCGACATGCACATCCCTGCACCTGCAATCACTCCTACATCAACAACATACACTTCAGGTCCTGTCTCCACCAGCATCAACTGGGTACCATATGTTGGCCTGACCCAATTGTGTTTTGGCATCAACACCGGATTTGTGTATGATCTTTTTCAGCCATGGTCGCCACCTGTAACAGTAGATATCTGTCCTGCAGATTTGTTTCTATACAGGTCTTTGGCTTCGCTAACAGTTAGGCCATCTCCAAATCGACTTCTCAATGTAAAAAATCATGAAATTCAGTCAGCAGTGACGTTGTACTCATTTATCCAAGGGAAAATGATTCCGTTCAGACTTCTTGCTGCATGCAGACTTCTTACTGAATATAACCAGTGCCCGGTGCTCGCAAATAGCAGGTCAATGGAAGCATGGTTCACATCATTATACTTGCATGGTCTCATGAAATTGTCGCAGGATCGTGATACTGAAAGACAATTCAACAGCTTTTGCTCCCACAACTGGGCTGCTTGGAGTATATACGCATGCATATCTTTCACTTGTGAATCATACCGAGAGAACAAGTTAGATGATGTTATTGAGAAGGGGTCAGGTGTAATTAGTATGCCTTTGCTGAAATTCATTAAGTCATGGCAACACAAAGCTGTTGGTGCACCCCTTAGCAGAGCTATGGTATTTCTCTTGCAGGAGACACAATTGGTGATACCTCTTATTGGTTGTAATTACTGGATCTATTGGGTTCTGTTAAGATACTCTAATATTGACAGAAAATACACCAGTTTTTTGATGCCCAGTTCTCAAAGTCTTGATCATATTCCTGTGTTTATGTCGCTGACAACCCTTTGGCTCGTTCGAGAAGCTAAAAACAATGCAGCAATGAACATACATTTGGGTTCTTTCAGTTGGCTCAAATTTCAAGGTGATAAATTTCTCATCAGTTCCCACAGTGAAGGCCAACTGATGGAAAGGGCATCAATTAACAACAGCATTGATTTGTTCCTATTAAAATCTTGGCACCAATTCAATTGCCACAGTGAAGGCCAACTGATCCAATGCTATTGGACATTGTTTTTTCTGAATTGTCACCGAATATTGGGTTGCAACCATGAGTTTCTTGTGGTATTCTCTGTTGTTGCGGCAATTAACCAGATTAATGATGGTGTGATCATATCATTTGGGGCTGCTTCACCAGGCATCAAAGAGCTCAAATGTTCTGGCAATTATATAATCGAGACAGTAGCTTACAGAACGAATAATATTTTGGAAAACAAACTGTCAGATCCTTTTGAGGTCAACAAGATGGCTGAAACATTATCACAACTGATTTTATCGACAAGTGCAGTACTGGGCAGACTATCATTTTTCAAATTGGTCATGTATTCATCATCAGTTGAGGGATTTTGTGGTGCACAGTTTTCATTTCCTAATATTCTGTTGTGCATGTCTTGGTCACAGGAGCTAGCCACCAACACAGAAAGCCATTTACTACCAGAAATGCTAGAAGTAGTCAATGGTTATAATTGTCATGAGCTTCATCTTATGCTTACCTCTATTGGAGTGACACATATGATCGATTGTGGTAAATATTTGATAGAGGTCATCGACTTGCTAGCTCCATGGGATCCTGGCATAGTGGTCTTCAACCTCAAGTTCCTGATGCTTTGGCTTGAGGGCAAGCCAAATCTTAAGAAGGGGGGAATGTCAGTACTGATGATACGTAAGATGGTGTGGTGGCTGATGTTTCTGTTGGCGGGTCACGTCCGCATCATCTGAGTGATCGTGTGTATGGGCCGGACCGAAGAAAATGACCTGTTGGGCGCCTGCGTGCGCGAGAATAGCCGGGCCTGGTTTGGCAGCTTGTAAGGAAGCAGTACTTATGCACTGCCTGATGGAAGGGGCAGGGATTATCGAAAACATGAACAACTATTTTCTTCCTGCATAAGATACTCCATCGTCCCGTGATCTTCCCTTCCTCTTCTCCTGTATCTTCCTCCACTCCTACTGATCTATTAGTGATCTGTGAAGATCGCTAACAGGCTAACGGCAGGAGATATCCAAAGTCTCTATCTCTGCTATATTAAAACATTGGTTTCTCTGGTTTCACGGTTTTCATGCACAAATGAGGATTGGAACTAACCCACATTCACATCCATCTAGCCAGGAAAACACACGTGTCTTTGTGTTTTATATTGTACACTTAAATATAAATGGAAACTGTAACATCGTATGGACACTTTGCTAGTGTATATATGAGTACACAGAGGAGTAGCTCATGTTGACCAAGACAGAGGTTGCAAAACAAGCGAAGGCACTAAAAAACTTGGTGATCAAATGGTCGAGGATAGATCCATAGATGAGTGCTCGACTATTGTATTTTGGTTATTTCTATAAGTTTGATAATTTTTCTGGCCTTATTTAAGGTTCAACCAAAACAATCTTTCCTTGGAAATCTGTGGCTCATGTGCTTTCCTTGATTTCTAATTTATTTCTCTCTCTCCCCAAACCCCTTCTCTTTATTTTTGGGAGATTCCATTTTTCTTGAGTTTTGAGACGGATTGGGTGGCTAGAAACGTGAAAGGACCTTAGAATAACATGTCTACCAACTTATTTAATTAAATTCATCACGAGCAATATTTTGGTGGGATATTGATGGAAGTTTGGAAACCCCTGATCTTGTTTGAAAATTTTTAGGTCCCTAGAGTTTTCCTTTGATTTTAGAGTTTACCTTTTGGGGCTAATTTGTAAAGATTCCTATGAACATATCCACCAAATTTGAGTCCAAACATACTTTACATTTGAATGGTTTTCACCTTTTTTGGAATTTGTTTTTGGGTATTGAAATTGCCAAAGTAAGCTAGGTCAGGTTTGCATAATCCCGGTATGGCCTAGTTGTCATCCTCGCTATGATAGGTTGGGCAGCTAGGCCACCTCTATGGTGGCCAATATGACATTGGTTGCCCAAAAACTTGTTTTAGAAGATTTTTGTGTTTCTGTGGATCTCTTAGGTGCCCAAAAGGTTTCCCATATCATCAAACCACTAGTTGGTTTAGGTGATTTAGGTTGGGCTCTTGCTTTATCTTGGTTGGAGTCGAGAGCCTTACTTTTGTTTTTTTGGGATGTTATGCTCAAGCGTTTAGTTATCAGCTGTGATGAGTGTCTCGTTGTGTTTTCTACACATAACATAGGGCATCACCATGAGCGAACTCTCTTAAGTGACAATTGATAGCTTGGCGATAGGATCCCAACTAACTGCACACGTATGCTTAGGGGACTCACAGTCAATTGTTCAAGTGTGTGTTTGAGACCATACCTAGCACTCTCTTGCCCCCCCCTATGGGCACGCCACAAGATTGTTGACGCTCATTTGGCGCCGAGTCTAGGCTAGGCCAAATAAGGAAGGGATATACATAACAAGATGCCCCTAGTAGGTTAGGCACCCACCACGAGGGACCACCTAGTAAGGTCGATTCCTCGTCGATCGGATCTCTATGTCTCGCTCAAACTACACAATTGTAGCTAAATAGATACGACGTTCACACTAGCCTTGGTAACATCAACATATTTACCCTCTCCAGAAAAACATTAACACCCATGGATAGGGGACATATGATAACAACACATGATACCTGATTAGTCCTATAAATAGGATACAAACGACTACGTCCACCACACAACCAAAAGAAATTTTGTTCAACCAATAGGTGGTCCTACCAAATGAATCACGACCAACTTGATGGACTTGCTTGGGGGCAAAGGGGTCTGCATCCGACCTAGCTCACCAAGTACACTCGATCGACCTGATGATCAAAAATATTATGTCCAACCAAGAAGTTGTCGCATTAAGTGAACCCGGACCAACTCAATTGACACACTCAGGGGCTTAGGGGTCTGCGTCCACCTAGCACGCCAATCGACTCGATGGACTCACTCGAGGCTTAGGGGTCTGTGTACGCTCTAGCGCGCCAAGTGCGTCGGATTGACCAATTGAGAAAACCTTCAGTCTAACCATAAGTGTCGGGGACCATAGTTAGGGGTACCCCCAAGACTCCTAATCTCAGCTGGTAACCCCCATCAGCACAAAGCTGCAAAGGCCTGATGGGCGCAATTAAGGTCAAGGCTCCATCCACTCAAGGGACACGATCTCGCCTCGCCCGAGCCCAGCCTCGGGCAAAGACAGCCGACCCAGGAGGATTCACGTCTCGCCCGAGGGTCCTCCAAGCAACGGGCACACCTTCGACTCACCCGAGGCCTAGCTCGGGCAGGCTTCGCGGAGAAGCAACCTTGGCCAGATCGCCTCGCCAGCCGACCGGATCGCAGGAGCATTCAATGCAAGGATCGCCTGACACCTTATCCTGACGCGCGCTCCTCAGTCGATAAGGCCGAAGTGACCGCAATCACTTCGTCCCTCCACTGACTGATCTGACAGGAAAACAGCGCCACCTGCCCTGCTCCGACTGCTGTGCCACCCGCCAGGGTGAGACTGACAGAGGCCAAGTCCAGCCTCGGGCGCCATAGGAAGCTCCGCCTCGCCCGACCCCAGGGCTCGGACTCAACATCGACACCGGAAGACGGTCTCCGCCTCGCCCGACCCCAGGCTCGGACTCAACCTCGACACCGGAAGACGGTCTCCGCCTCGCCCGACCCCAGGGCTCGGACTCAACCTCGACACCGGAAGACGGTCTCCGCCTCGCCCGACCCCAGGGCTCGGACTCAGCCTCGACCTCGGACGACGGTCTCCGCCTCGCCCGACCCAAGGGCTCGGACTCAACCTCGACCTCGAACGACAGACTCCGCCTCGCCCGACCCAAGGGCTCGGACTCAGCCTCGACCTCGGACGACGGTCTTCGCCTCGCCCGACCCTAAGGCTCGGACTCAGCCTCGACCTTGGAGGAATCACCGCCTCGCCCGACCTTGGGCTCGGACCGACCACGCTACAGAGGGGCCCATCATTACCCTACCCCTAGCTACCTCAGGCTACGGGGAACAAGACCGGCGTCCCATCTGGCTCGCCCCGGTAAACAAGTAATGATGGCACCCCACGTGCTCCATGACGACGACAGTTCTCAGCCCCTTACGGAAGCAAGGAGACGTCAGCAAGGATCCGACAGCATCCGACAGCTGTGCTTCCACAGGGCTCAAGCGCTCCTCCGACGACCACGACATCACATGAACAGGGCAGCAACACCTGTAGCATCCCAAAAATTCAAATCCTAAAATTTTCTCAAACTCGCTCTAAATTCAAAATGAATTTCAAATTTCATTTCAAAATGTTTGTTTGCGAGTTGATATCAACAAATAAAGTATAGTGGTCTATATTCTCTCTAAAATCCTCCTCAAAATATCCTACAAATATTTCCCCAGTGATCCCCCTCAAATTGTTTACAGAAATACTGCCCAGATATTTCCCTAGTGATCCTCTTCAAGTTCTTTCCAGAAATACTGCCCAGATATTCCACCAATATTCCTCCAAATATTTTCCTCCTGAGAAATACCTTCTGAATCATTTTTGAAGTCCCCACAAATATTTTCTTCATAACTTTCCTCATGCCCATACGTATACGTATACCTCCGGTGTCATACGGTGAGCTCTACAAGCTAATCTCACTTATACAAGACAAATACATGCTAATCTCCCACTAATCCTCTCATCCTCCCACTAATCCTCTCATCCCTCCCCCTAATCCCCCCACCATGGCTATAAATAGAGGGGCAAGGGCCTCCTCTCATCCCACCCCAAGCCATTTCATGGCAACTCTCTTCCCCCACACACACACCCACTCCATGTTCCACACAAGCACACACTAGCACAAGGATCGTTCGATCGTTCTTCGATCGTTCGTCCCCTGTTCTTAGTTTGTTCGTTCGTTCCTCCGATCGTTCGATCGTTCGTCCGATCGTTCATGGTTCATTTGTCCGTTCGTCCGATCGTTCGTCCGTTCGTTCGTCCAAATAATCTTTTTCCTACTGTTATGCTGCCGAAATTCCGATCGTTCGTTCGTTCGATCATTCGATCGTTCATCGTTCGTTCATAGTTCCTATTCATCGTTCATCGTTCGTTCATAGTCCCTATTCATCGTTCTTCCAGATAATCTTTGTCCTGTCGTTATGCTGCCGAAATTGCGATCGTTCGTCGGTTCGTTCATCCAAATAATCTTTGTCCTGCCGTTATGTTGCCGAAATTCCGATCGTTCGTTCGTTCGATCATTCAATCGTTCATCGTTCGTTCATAGTTCCTATTCATGGTTCATCGTTCGTTCATGGTCCCTATTCATCGTTCTTCCAGATAATCTTTGTCCTGCCGTTATGCTGCCGAAATTCCGATCGTTCGTTCGTCCGATCATTCGATCGTTCGTCCGTTCGTTCATAGTTCCTATTCATCGTTCGTTCATACAACTATTCACCATCACTATTCACTGTTACTATTCATCATTACTATTCACTAACACTATTCACCATCGTTACTATTCATCGTTACTATTCATCTTCGTTACTACTCATCGATGATATCTAGTAATTTTTTCGTCGTCACTATTCATCGTTACTATTCATCGTTACAATTCATCGATTAGCCGATCACCCCAAATTTCAACTACTCATACATCATGCTGTCCAGTCCACCTAAGACCAGCCAGACCCATATTCCAGTCATACGAACTCCGGTGACTGTAATTTTCCTTCCAGTAGGGAACTTCCCATCTGGTCACCCATCCCAGGTTTCTCCAAGTTGAGCACGCTTAACTTTAAGATTCCTTCGAACCAGACTTCCAAACTCAGATTCCAATAATCCTCGTTTCTAAATTCTTATCAAACTATTCCCTATCCAACCATGTCATCCCTTAAGCATGGTCCATATTCCAAAAAACTCCCAAAATACTCTTGTCCCATATTATGCCTACAACTCTCTTGTTCATACTAAGTCAGACGATTCATTCGTCACTATTCTCACCAACAGTGAACTTCACTGTGCTACACCACATACACCCAGCTATAAATACACCCAGCTACCCTCTCCCTCTCCACACACACTCAACACCCTCAGCCAAGGCAAAACACCCCACCCACTCAGTTACTCTGCTCTGCCGGCTACACGCATAGTGTCGCTTCGCCTCCAGCCCACCCTCCTGGTAAGCCCCTCCGCTCCACCACTAGTAGTATCTCAACACCACATGACACATATTCTACTCAAGACTCTACCCATCCATGCATCACTATTCTGACCACTATACTAAATATTTGTTGGTATACTTGCTCGTTTGTATGTTTGCTTGTTCATGTTGCATAGTTATCGGAGCGTTCGTGTCGTCTCGTGCAGGCCAGATCCGCGAGTCTACGCTAGGCGGTGGAGCCAGAAGCCAGTTCCGCGAGCTCCCCTTCCCCTTTCGCCGAATAAGCACGACAAGCTCACTGGATCCCTTTGATGCATAAATTACCTATGATTTTTCAATCACAACCCTCAGCCTGTTATTTTATGCATGATATGATTTTGAGACAAGTTATTATGGCCACCCAGCCGCTTGCCGCAATCAATCCCTGATATATATGTTCCAAATGATTTGAGAACAAGTGTGAGTTTTCAAAAGAAAATGCTTTTCAAAATGTGTGTGATGAAGGGTTTTCACCCTTATCACCTTGTGAGTGGGATAATCAGGGACTCCCTGGTTTAGGGGAGGGCCTAAGGTGTTGGCTCAGCTGGTTTAGGCGTGAGTAGAAGGATTGTCCCCTCGTATAAGGACAGGTTTGTCATCTTCACTACCTGTACTCTTTAATAGTACAACCACTCGAGACTGTGTGGGCAGTCACTCAATCTGAACTCGTACGGTCCAACCCCAGGGTTATGAAGGCTGGGGAGCACCGGGAGGATAAGGAGGGGGAAAGTTTTGTCCGGTTTGGACATGGTGGTGGCCTGACTCCTTCCGGATAACCGCTAAGGTTAGGACGTGGGGGGAAAGAAAGAGAGTCGGATTCGGGTCTCATTGGCCATGGGATCGCAGAGCCGAACTAGTGGGTAAAGTGTACACCTCTGCGCAGAGTTCAAACCTATTCGAATAGTCTGTGTCCACAGGAATGGACGAGTCTGGTATGGTATGGCAATTAATGTTTTGTTTTCCAAAAAAAGAGATGGTTTTGAGAAAAGTGGTTTTTAAAAGGTTCGGTGGTTGAGCCGTGAGCTATGGTGGACGGGGAGTCCAGTAGCTGTTTTTGAAAATGAAAACCAGTGGGAACTACTGAGATACCTAGATGGTTTAGTCCAGGGGATTTTGTTATAATACTGAAAAACTTCCTGCTCCTTTTGGAGAGGATGCGCTTTGCAAAAATACAAAATGTTTTTCAAAACAACTCTGCATAAAATATTGTTGTTTCTGCAAAATATCCTGAGCTCCACATATTCCATGCATTATATCTGATTTCCCCATTCCGCGGGTGAAGGTGGACTGCTGAGTACGTTTGTACTCACCCTTGCTTATTTGTTGTTTTTCAGAAAAAGGAGATCGGGTAAGAGTTACGACTGTTCCCAACCTTGCCTGTGGCTGTTGGACCGCTGAATTGCTTCACTGCGTATATCGGGCTGCTTCAGCCCCACTCTGATGATATGTCCCGAGTTGTGGACCAACTCTTAAAGTTGTTCGCCACCTTTATAGGTTTGTCTCGTTTAAGCAGATCTGGAATCATCTGATGTATAAATGTGTTTACTAGCCTCCTGGGACTAGTAATTGTATCACATTTGAGTCCCAGAGGATCGGGACGCTTCAGGTGGTATCAGAGCTGTTAGGTTGACCGCAGGACGTAACCCTTAGCCTGATCAAAAGTTTTTGAGTCAAAACTATTTTCTTAAAAAAATTCTTGCTCTCATCCCTTCATTTCAAAAATGTTTTCCCCCTTTCCTTCTCTCAGAATTCAGATGGAGGTCCGTTGCCAAACCAGCTTTTGCTTGAATGAAGATGGTTTCCCCAAGTTGTTGAGAGCCTGCACAGTTCGCCTCGGAATCAAGAGCCAGCCAGAGTATGATGGTCGTGAATTCGTCGAGCATGGCACAGAGAAGTGTGTCGTGACTGTATACATTGGATCCAGTCCACACCATGTGGAATGGAGTGTCACTGCTGCTGGGCACAGATTCAAAGACACCTGCCAAGTCGTCGCTCGCAAGGCATTGAGGGCCCTGTGTCAGATCTATGAAGAAGAAGTGGCCGACACCCCGCTCAGATTCTTTCCGCCCTTTCAGAGAGACCGTCTCGCTTGGATGACCAGGATGCGTGCATTGGAAGAGCAGCAGTTGCTTGAGGATGACCCCACAGTCGTGTACCTCACTGCATACCTGCTCACCCTGGATGCCCAATATGATTTCTTGGCTCGGCACCACCGTCAGATGATTGCCCGAGCAGAAGATGCAGAGAAGCGCAACTGTCAGCTCCATGTGGATCTGACCACAGCTTAAGCCCGTGTAGCAGCCTTGGAAAGTCGTGAAGTCATTGTTGTTGAAGCCCTGAAGCAAGCCAAGGATGAGCACGTCCAGAAGTTGATGGAGGCCTACTTGGTCACCCATAACCAACGTAGAGCCCTGCGGATCCAAGAGCCCGCTTCATCCAACCCAGTTCAACCCATCAGAGCCAAAGATCCCCAGATTCTTGAAGGTCACCCGGTCTCTATCAGAGGAGAGAAGAAGGCTTGGGAACTATCGGAAGGAGCCATAGTCTTGGAAGGAATTCCAGTCTCCCCTAAGGCTATGAATAAGCAAGAGCACCCTGAATCCTCCCAAGATCCCCCGCCAGAGTTGTTTGAGCCCCTCACCATGAAGAAGATTCCAGCACCGTCCCTTGAGGTCAAGGAAGAAGCTACAAGCACCCCGCCAGCACCGCCGCCCTCAGAGGAGCTACAAGAGCCAGTCCCGCTTGAAGAAGAGTTCGACCCCGTGCTGCCATCTCAGTCGCTGCCAGAAGAAGTCATCAACATCAGCTCCCTCTTGACCCATCTAGGAGATGTCTCAGATTGAAGTTGTGTGCCAGCCCTGCCAGAAGAGAAGCTGTCTGGTCTGAAGTTAGTTATGCCCAGTCCTCTGCATGCATTGGGTAGTGAAGTTTTTCTTCACTTTGGCTAGAGCCCTGCATGTATGAAAGGTAATCGTGTAGACTCGTGTTTTGCAAAACTCTAATTGTGTGGCCCCCTAGGGCATTTGAAAATGAATTTCGCTTGATGTTTTCTCCTCTTTTGAGTGCATATGTGATGCTTTAACGTTAGTGCTCATAAGTCCTGGTTAGCATAATCCTCAATTCAGGAGCTGAGCAGTAGTAGTTATGCTTAGCCCCCGAATCTGAGTAGTCCGTGCTTTGGAAAAACTCTATTCTTTCCTTATTCAAAACATTTGATTTGTTTGTGCTTATCATTGCTGAGCTAGTGTGTTTTCTTTTCGTTTTTTCTTAAAAAGGTTTTCTCTAAAAACATAGATCACAAATTAGAGCTAATCCTTACCTTATGCTTCCATTCCCATCTTAACCCATCTAAAGAGAAAAGTGCCTTACCCAAGAAGATACCGGGAAGCTTACCCTTGAAGCCTGGAACAAGCTACAGAAGAAACCAGTCCAGCCGCTCAGTCAAAAGGACCGACCATGAGAATCAAAGCACTACCCCGAGTCAAAGTAAACAGGAAAAGAGGACAAAAGGAGTTATTTCCATATAGAGAGGCAAAGATTCTTGTAACCAGAGACCACAAACATCAGGGTCATCGACCCCACCACTCACCCGTGCCCCTCGCACGCGTTCCCGCCTCCATGCGCACTACCACCGCCCCACGGTCCCCCCTTTGCAGCGCACTACCGCCGCCTACGCCACCTTTGCAGCGCACCCACCGCCACCATCATCCCTGGCAACACCAGGCCCCCTCCCCTACCGCGTAGCACCTACTCCATCACCACTACTCCGCAACCGAACACCCCCGCTCGCCTATAACCCCCACCCACCAGCTCCCTCAACTCCCATCTCGCACAAAGCAAAAACAGCCCCGATAAAATCCCCTCTGCCAAAATGCAAGCAACTCCATTTTCCCACTCCCTCGCCCCTAAGATCACAATGCTTGGTGATTCTTGGGTTGAAGACTGTTGTACATGGTTCATAGTCTTTGGTTTCCTCCTCTGTATGATGGTAATACTCATCGATAGACTCCTCCAGTGGGAAGGGCAAAGAGAAAGAAAGAGGCAGTGAAAAGTGAAAAGTGAGAAGAGAAAAGAAGATAGTGAAGAGAAGATAAGAAGAAGGTTCTCCCAGAATCAACCCTGTGCCAGTCATCCCTTCGCAGTCAGCTCAAGCAGCAACAGCAGCAGAAGGACCCGTAACACCCTTGTTATGTGGTACTTCAAGGAGTTCAAATCCCCAAGATTCAAGAGTTCTACCCTCATTCTTTTTAAGTGGGGTAGTATTCCAGTAAGGTTCCTACTGTGGAGAAAAAGGAGAAGACTTGTAGCAAGCTTGTGGAGGACCAGATCATCAAAGCATATAAGTTTCTGGATGAGAAGTGGTCACCCAAGTTTTGCTGATGAAGCACCAGAAGACCAATCAAGGAAGGAATGCATGAGGGAGTTCACAAGAGAAAGGTTTGTGTGTTGGCATCGATGCATCTTCAATAAGCTAGTTGCCAAGCGAAAGCCAGAAGCCTGAAGATGATCTTGAGTAGCCAGAATCAGCGTTTGCAATCAGCAGCCGGATGCTCCGCAAGGGACAGATTTTGTTGAAGTTCCATCTCCTCGAAGAGTTGCAAAGTGAAGATATGTAGCTGAAGTAAAGCTATACCCATAACCCTTCTAAGCCAAATCTCGAGGACGAGATTCCTTTTAAGTGGGGTAGATTTGTAGCATCCCAAAAATTCAAATCCTGAAATTTTCTCAAACTCGCTCTAAATTCAAAATGAATTTCAAATTTCATTTCAAAATGTTTGTTTGCGAGTTGATATCAACAAATAAAGTATAGTGGTCTATATTCTCTCTAAAATCCTCCTCAAAATATCCTACAAATATTTCCCCAGTGATCCCCTCAAATTGTTTACAGAAATACTGCCCAGATATTTCCCTAGTGATCCTCTTCAAGTTCTTTCCAGAGATACTGCCCAGATATTCCACCAATATTCCTCCAAATATTTTCCTCCTGAGAAATACCTTCTGAATCATTTTTGAAGTCCCCGCAAATATTTTCTTCATAACTTTCCTCATGCCCATACGTATACGTATACCTCCGGTGTCATACGGTGAGCTCTACAAGCTAATCTCACTTATACAAGACAAATACATGCTAGTCTCCCACTAATCCTCTCATCCCTCCCCCTAATCCCCCCACCGTGGCTATAAATAGAGGGGCAAGGGCCTCCTCTCATCCCACCCCAAGCCATTTCATGGCAACTCTCTTCCCCCACACACACACACCCACTCCATGTTCCACACAAGCACACACTAGCAAAAGGATCGTTCGATCGTTCTTCGATCGTTCGTCCCCTGTTCTTAGTTTGTTCGTTCGTTCCTCCGATCGTTCGATCGTTCTTCCGATCGTTCATGGTTCGTTTGTCCGTTCGTCCGATCGTTCGATCGTTCGTCCGTTCGTTCGTCCAAATAATCTTTTTCCTACTGTTATGCTGCCGAAATTCTGATCGTTCGTTCGTTCGATCATTCGATCGTTCATCGTTCGTTCATAGTTCCTATTCATCGTTCATCGTTCGTTCATAGTCCCTATTCATCGTTCTTCCAGATAATCTTTGTCCTGTCGTTATGCTGCCGAAATTGCGATCGTTCGTCGGTTCGTTCATCCAAATAATCTTTGTCCTGCCGTTATGCTGCCGAAATTCCGATCGTTCGTTCGTTCGATCATTCGATCGTTCATCGTTCGTTCATGGTTCATCGTTCGTTCATGGTCCCTATTCATCGTTCTTCCAGATAATCTTTGTCCTGCCGTTATGCTGCCGAAATTCCGATCGTTCGTTCGTCCGATCATTCGATCGTTCGTCCGTTCGTTCATAGTTTCTATTCACCGTTCGTTCATACGACTATTCACAATCACTATTCACCGTTACTATTCATCATTACTATTCATCATTACTATTCACTGACACTATTCACCATCGTTACTATTCATCATCGTTACTATTCATCGATGATATCTAGTAACTTTTTCGTCGTCACTGTTCATCGTTACAATTCATCGATTAGCCGATCACCCCAAATTTCAACTACTCATACATCATGTTGTCCAGTCCACCTAAGACCAGCCAGACCCATATTCCAGTCATACGAACTCCGGTGACTGTAATTTTTCTTCCAGTAGGGAACTTCCCATCTGGTCACCCATCCCAGGTTTCTCCAAGTTGAGCACGCTTAACTTTAAGATTCCTTCGAACCAGGCTTCCAAACTCAGATTCCAATAATCCTCGTTTCTAAATTCTTATTAAACTATTCCCTATCCAACCATGTCATCCCTTAAGCATGGTCCATATTCCAAAAAACTCCCAAAATACTCTTGTCCCATATTATGCCTACAACTCTCTTGTTCATACTAAGTCAGACGATTCATTCGTCACTATTCTCACCAACAGTGAACTTCACTGTGCTACACCACATACACCCAGCTACCCTCTCCCTCTCCACACACACTCAACACCCTCAGCCAAGGCAAACACCCCACCCACTCAGTTACTCTGCTCTGCCGGCTACACGCATAGTGTCGCTTCGCCTCCAGCCCACCCTCCTGGTAAGCACCTCCGCTCCACCACTAGTAGTATCTCAACACCACATGACACATATTCTACTCAAGACTCTACCCATCCATGTATCACTATTCTTACCACTATACTAAATATTTGTTGGTATACTTGCTCGTTTGTATGTTTGCTTGTTCATGTTGCATAGTTATCGGAGCGTTCGTGTCGTCTCGTGCAGGCCAGATCCGCGAGTCTACGCTAGGCGGTGGAGCTAGAAGCCAGTTCCGCGAGCTCCCCTTCCCCCTTCGCCGAATAAGCATGGCAAGCTCACTGGATCCCTTTGATGCATAAATTACCTATGATTTTTCAACCACAACCCTCAGCCTGTTATTTTATGCATGATATGATTTTGAGACAAGTTATTATGGCCACCCAGCCGCTTGCCGCAATCAATCCCTGATATATATGTTCCAAATGATTTGAGAACAAGTGTGAGTTTTCAAAAGAAAATGCTTTTCAAAATGTGTGTGATGAAGGGTTTTCACCCTTATCACCTTGTGAGTGGGATAATCAGGGACTCCCTGGTTTAGGGGAGGGCCTAAGGTGTTGGCTCAGCTGGTTTAGGCGTGAGCAGAAGGATTGTCCCCTCGTATAAGGACCGGTTTGTCATCTTCACTACCTGTACTCTTTAATAGTACAACCACTCGAGACTGTGTGGGCAGTCACTCAATCTGAACTCGTACGGTCCAACCCCAGGGTTATGAAGGCTGGGGAGCACTGGGAGGATAAGGAGGGGGAAAGTTTTGTCCGGTTTGGACATGGTGGTGGCCTGACTCCTTCCGGATAACCGCTAAGGTTAGGACGTGCGGGGAAAGAAAGAGAGTCGGATTCGGGTCTCATTGGCCATGAGATCGCAGAGCCGAACTAGTGGGTAAAGTGTACACCTCTGCGCAGAGTTCAAACCTATTCGAATAGTCTGTGTCCACAGGAATGGACGAGTCTGGTATGGTATGGCAATTAATGTTTTGTTTTCCAAAAAAAGAGATGGTTTTGAGAAAAGTGGTTTTTAAAAGGTTCGGCGGTTGAGCCGTGAGCTATGGTGGACGGGGAGTCCAGTAGCTGTTTTTGAAAATGAAAACCAGTGGGAACTGCTGAGATACCTGGATGGTTTAGTCTAGGGGATTTTGTTATAATACTGAAAAACTTCCTGCTCCTTTTGGAGAGGATGCGCTTTGCAAAAATACAAAATGTTTTTCAAAACAACTCTGCATAAAATATTGTTGTTTCTGCAAAATATCCTGAGCTCCACATATTCCATGCATTATATCTGATTTCCCCATTCCGCGGGTGAAGGTGGGCTGCTGAGTACGTTTGTACTCACCCTTGCTTATTTGTTGTTTTTCAGAAAAAGGAGATCGGTTAAGAGTTACGACTGTTCCCAACCTTGCCTGTGGCTGTTGGACCGCTGAATTGCTTCACTGCGTATATCGGGCTGCTTCAGCCCCACTCTGATGATATGTCCCGAGTTGTGGACCAACTCTTAAAGTTGTTCGCCACCTTTATAGATTTGTCTCGTTTAAGCAGATCTGGAATCATCTGATGTATAAATGTGTTTACTAGCCTCCTGGGACTAGTAATTGTATCACATTTGAGTCCCAGAGGATCGGGACGCTTCAACACCTCTCCAACAGCCACGTCGGCATGTACATAGGACTCTGGCTCCTCCCTGCTAGACACGTTAGCACACTGCTACGCTCCCTGTTGTACACCTAGACCCTCTCCTTACATCTATAAAAGGAAGGTCCAGGGCCCTCATACGAGAAGGTGGTCGCGCGGGAGGACGGGCTGACGCACATGCTCTCTCTCTCTCCCTCGCGAACGCTTGTAACCCCTACTGCAAGCACATCCACCCTGGGCGCAGGACAACACGAGGCCGCGATTCCCCTTATTGTTTCCCCCTTGTGTTCCATCTCGCGCCGACCCATCTGGGCTGGGACACGCAACGACAATTTACTCGTCTGTCCAGGGACCCCCCGGGGTCGAAACGCCGATAGTTGGCGCGCCAGGTAGGGGCCTCCTGCGTTTTGACGAACAACTTCCCGTCAAGCTCCAGATGGGTAGTCTCCAGCAACCTCTCCAGCCTGGGACGCTGCTCCGTTTCGGGAGTCTTGAGTTCATGTCCCTTGACAGCAGCTACGACATGATACTCCTTCCTCCGCCGCGCGACAACGACAATGGCGGCAGTCAGACCGCCCGCCGGCGGTGGAATCGACGACGTCTTCCCCACGTGGTGGAAGAGCAACATCCGGGTCTGTCCCGTCACCTCGTCATCCATGGCCAAGCAGGAGGCGGCACCTCGTCGACTGTCGAGCGAGTCGATGGCACCGGCGCCCCAGCGGGGGACACGTCGGGTGTTGACCTCGCGTCTGAGACGAAGACAAGCGTCATTTCCCCGCAACACGCCAACCCCAAGCAGACAGACGATGCCAGCACGCTCGCGAAGGGCTTACTGGGTGTTAGCCTCGTACCTGAGATAACGGTGCAGTCCGTCCCTGACGCGACTTCGTCACCATCCGTCGGTCAAGAGGTACCGTCCGTTTCCCATCCTGTGCCTTTTAGATTCAGCTTCGACCCACCGAGCGATCCCGCTTCGGTGGACGCTTTCATAAAGGCATATCCAAAC
The DNA here is from genome assembly GCA_029449295.1 of Zea luxurians. Lineage (NCBI taxonomy): Eukaryota > Viridiplantae > Streptophyta > Magnoliopsida > Poales > Poaceae > Zea > Zea luxurians. Next base: position 186,057,409 of record JAOPSE010000004.1, on the reverse strand, counting down.
CTTTCGGAGTACCATATGTGGTCAACCTGGTACCGACTGACGGACGTCTCGACCTACGGGCCCTCGGGTTCCGAGGAAGATGACGAGCCCGACTCTGGTTGGGATTTCTCCGGGCTCGGTGACCCCAGTGCCATGCGGGACTTCATGACCGCATGTGACTACTGCCTCTCTGATTGCTCCGATGATGGCCACAGCCTTGACGACGAGGACTGTGGCCCAAGTCGCGAATGTTTCCACGTCGATCTAGGGGGTCTCGACGAAGGCAACCACCTTGGTATGCCGGAGGACGGCGATCCCCTAGGCCTGCGCCTCGCGTTGACATCCTTCGGGAGCTAGCTGTGGTCCCAGTCCCTGCGGGGGGTCAGGACGCACAGCTCGAGCAAATCCGCGAGATGCAGGCCAGGCTCGACGAGGAAGCATGACAACTTGTGCAGCTCCGGCAAAATACGGGCAGGAGTGGGCAGGCCGAGCACCGACCGGAGAAGCGCATCATCTGGCCCAGGACGTCCAGCACCGCATCGCCGATGATGCCAGGGCAAGGCTGCCCCCGGCTTCCAGTGGGGCCGGCCAGAACCTGGTTGTAGCAGCAATACTACTCCGAGCGATGCCGGAACCATCCACCACCGAGGGGCGGTGTATCCAGGGAGAGCTCAAGAATCTCCTGGAAGATGCCGCGGTCTGACGGGCCGAAAGCTCTGCCTCCCGAAGGCAGGGGTACCCCCCGGAGCATCGCGCCGCGACTTCTCGATTCATGCGGGAAGCCTCGGTCCACACCGGGCGCACGCGGAACACAGCGCCTGCGGCCCCAGGTCGCCTCGGCAACGAGCACCACTGTCACGACCGTCGAGTCCACCTCGACGAGAAGGTGCGCCGAGGCTACCACCCCAGGCGTGGGTGACGCTACGACAGCGGGGAGGATCGGAGCCCCTCACCCGAACCACCCGGTCCGCAAGCTTTCAGCCGGGCCATACGACGGGCGCCGTTCCCGACCCGGTTCCGAACCCCGACTACCATCACCAAGTACTCGGGGGAGACAAGGCCGGGACTGTGGCTCGCGGACTACCGGCTGGCCTGCCAGCTGGGTGGTGAAAGGGAATTAGGCTTACACCTAATTCCTAAATAATTTTGGTGGTTGAATTGCCCAACACAAATAATTGGACTAACTAGTTTGCTCTAGTGTATAAGTTATACAGGTGCCAAAGGTTCACAACAAGCCAATTAAAAAGACCAATGTTGGGTTCAAAATAGAGAGCTAAAGGCATCCCGAAAGGCTCCCTGGTCTGGCGCACCGGACTGTCCGGTGGCGCACCGGACAGTGTCCGGTGCACCAGGGGACTTCGCGCTAAACTCCTCAGCCTCGAGAATTTTCAGAGCCGGCGCGCTATAATTCACCGGACTGTCCGGTGTACACCGGACAGTGTCCGGTGCTCCAAGAGGACGAGGCTCTGGAACTTGGCAGCCTCGAGAATTTGCAACGGCTGCTACGCTTGTAACACCTACTTTGTAAGTGCTAGGAATAATATCAATAGAGAAACATTTTCTCTTTATGTGAGTGTGATCTTTATTCATCATCATATGAGAACACCATGTCCCAGAACAATTAATAAAGAGATATGATACTAAATTGTTGCATCATGCTGGATATTTTATTTTTGGTGTGCATTTTGTGACAAGGAAAATATTAAGAACCAAAAAGGGAATTTAAAACCTAAAAAAGAAATTCTTGAAAATAGAGAAGAGGAAGGAGAATTATTCAATACAAATAAAATTATCATTAAAATCACTTCATTACAGTTGATAGGATCAAAACAAATAATTAGCCAGTATATAAAAGTACCACAAAGTTTGAATTTAGATTGAAGTTTGAATTTGAAAAAGAAATGAAAAAGAAAAACAGAAAATAAAAAGAAAAAGTATACTATACATACCTGGGCCCCTGGCGCCATTTCGGCCCAATAAGCCAACCCTACCGCGCGGCCCAACTGAGCATTCCCTGCGCGCCGACAGCCGGGGCCCACGGCGCAGCCTCTGGCTCGCGCGCGCCATCACCGACGTGTGGGCCCGCCCGGCCAGACCTCGTGCGCGCGCTGACCGGACTCCTCCCAACACACTGACCGGTGGGGCCTGGTGGTCAGATGCCCCAACTAACCCCCGATCCCGGCGGAGCTCCTTCCGTTGCGCCGTGGCTGCTCCGTTCAACCTATGGCCATCTTCCCCCATAAGACCAGGAACGTGGGACGCCATCCCGAGTCCAATCCGCTCGTGCCTCCCTTTTTCCACCCACCTTGCCTCCATCGCCGGAATTTCAAGCCGCCGTGAGGGTAAACGGGCCGCCGCTGTTGAACCACGCCATCGACGCCTATCCGCTCCGATTACCTCGTCCTGGGCGTTCGGGTGGTAGCTCGGGACACACTCAGGGCAGAGACCGGGTGTGTGCGGCGTCGACTGGGCAGGAATTTCTCGCCGTAGTCGGATCCTCCCCGTGGAACCGCAACATTGCGTGGCCAGCGTCGTTGGAATCTCGATTGCCGGTACGTATCCGTCCCTCGTGATCGTCTTGACTTCCGCATTGTAAAACTCGAGTCAATTTGAGGCTTAACACCGGGGGAGCACCGATTCCACCTCACCGGAGCTCGTCGGGGTGGGAATCGGGGCGGCGCCGCCGTCTCGGTTGGTCGGGGGGGGAAGAAGGATACAAACCGTCCGATGTGTCACGGGCGGTCTAGATTAGAAGTTGGAATACCCCTTCGCGCGTTAGATCTGGACCGTAGGATTCAATCGGAAGGCTGCGGTGAGATCTCGGCTTCATTAAACCCTGGCCGTTGATCGCTGATCGAACGGCTCTGGGCGCGTACCGGTTCAGGGCGATAGGATTCTAATCTGGGCCGTCGGTTTAGATCTGACGGCTGATATCACGCCATACCCTTTCGCGCTGGCATATTTGTTAAAGAACCCCTGGACTTCATAGGAATCAACCCGCCGTCCACTGTAACAGTGCACTGAGTCTTAGGGATTCTTCTGGTTTAGCCCCTGGGTTTCTCTGGAATTGAGGCCCAGTCCAGCAGGGTTTTAAAGTGATTAAATGATTAGGAAATTGAATTTTTAATACAAAAATAATTGCTAGAACTTTAGAAATTCATAGAAAATCCATTTTTAGTCCAAATCACTCCATTCCAATTGCTAAAATTTTGTAATTTTATTCTTTATCACTTAATGTCTCTGTTTTGGGCATAAAAACAGTAAGGAAATTTATTTATCACTTAATCCTATTTAAAGCACATAAAACCTTTGAAAATGCATAACTTAAAATCTATAACTCAGAAAAATATGATTTCTGTTCCTAGGATTTTATTTTAATATGTAGATTATCTCTGTGCATTTTGTTTATATGTTTGGTGTAATGTTAATTTCTCTATATGCACTGTGCTTGTTTGTATTGTGGCGAGTAGAAGAGCCCGTTGCTGAGGATCCTGGTGTGCAGCAAGTTGAAGTAGCTGAGCAGGAGCTCATTGAAGGCAAGTTGTGCCCTTGACCACTTTTTACCCAATAATGTTCTTTAATATCACTTATTCATGCATAGGTTAATTTTGATGGGACCCATTAGGACTCCCTAGATTGTTTATCTCATTACCTTGTTCACCCCTGAATCACTTGGGTAGTTTGCTATTGCTTTATAAGGTTTTGGGATAATCATTTATTACCTCTATGTTCCAATTCTTGTTGTTATTCTGTTTATGTTCATGTTGTTATCATTAATGTTAATTGGAACATAGAGCTTAACTTGAGAACCACGTGCCACCACAAGGGTGGAATGGGACGCCCTTGGCTGACTAATTAGGAAAGCTAGTGGAAGACTACCTTACCCGAAAGGGGCAAGGGCAGTAGGGGAGAGGTCAGTGCGGGGAGGTCCCTGGTTGATTTTGCTGCGATGGCTATCAGCCAGGAACCCTTTACTGGATCTTCCCATAGACTGTAGCGGGTTTTCGGAAGCTAGTGGAACTTTGTAAAGGCCTCGTAGTGTTGCCCTGCCGTGCTTCCTAGGTAGAGGTATATGGGATTCATGACCCCTTGGCAGATGGGTAACATGACTTGTGGGTAAAGGGTACAACCTCTGCAGAGTGTAAAACTGGTATACTAGCCGAGCTCACGGTCATGAGCAGCTCAGGACTCTCTGATGTTTAAATTATGGAACTTAAATTCAATTTTGTCATTTGCATCGCATGGGTTTATTATTAATTTTGTTCAATTACTTTACTTATGGTTTTGGTATTTACTTACACTTAGTAACTGCTAATAAAATTTTGACCAACTACTTAAAAGCAATGCTCAGCTTTAACCCCTGTCTTTGATTAAGCCTTACACATCACATGAACTCACACCTTTGTGAGTTTATGTCCACTGGTTCCCCACAACTTGTTGAGCTATGATCATGTGTGAGCTCACCCTTGCTGTCTCACACCCCCCCCACAGGAGATGACCAGGTGGTTCAGGAGGAGCCGCCTAACACTGAGGAGTTCGATCTGATCTAGGTGGCGTTTCCCAGTCGACATCTGCGCCGTCGATCCTTAGTTTGTTTTATCTTTATTACTTTATTTTGTAATAAGTCTTCCGCTATGTAATAAATACTCTGATGTTAATGACATTTAGCTCTATACACTCTGTTATTATATATGTTGTCTTCTTGGCGCATGTATGAGATGCACCCGGCTTTGTTCTTTAAAACCGGGTGTTACAGAAGTGGTATCAAAGGAAATATTGACTGTAGGACGAAACCTAGATAGAAATGGACAACCCTTACCTACTTATCTTATTCTGATTCATTCTACACTCACCTTACTCTGATTCTTTCTATACTTATCTTGATCCTGTCTCACCTTCTACTGTTCTACTCTGATCCTTCTTACCTTTGCTACTCTGAGACAAGATGGATTTCAAACCTTGGAATCCCTACCCCTATGACATTTTTAAGAGATAGGAAGCCTAAGACAAAATTAAAATTATTTTCTCTATTAAAAATATTGGTTGATTGTTCTGATGATCAATGCCTGATTTGCTTCTTTGATTGATTGATACATTAGGTATGGACATCTTAGTATGTACCCCCATAAGGTATTGAATTAGCTAGGATGTGTAAAATATTAATCTGCTTAGCTAATAAATCCCCCAAAGTAACCTGATTTGTAAATACCTGCCTTGTCTACAATTTTCTTACCATATGTATCTAACTCAGATGGTCAATACCAGGCGGGGTGGTGGAATTGACTTGCCTCCTAACCAACACACTCGAAGACAACCTCAACCACAACCTGCTGGGATGAATCCTCCCAATCCTCCACCGGGCGGAGTTGATCCACTCGTTGCTGCTCAGATGGCAATGATGCAGCAGATGGCAGATACTATGGCTGATATGCGTGCTCAGATGCAGCAAGAACGCCAGGAGATGCGACAGGAGAGAGAGGATATACGCCAGGAGTTGCGCCAGGAGCGAGATGAGATACGCCAGGAAAGGAGGGCGCAACAACAGCAGCTGCAACAGCAAATGCAACAACAACAGCAACAAGTACCACTGCCTCCACCTCCACCACCACCAGTTCCACCCCGAGACAAGCATAGAGAGTTCATGAGTCACAAGCCACCTACATTCGCTAGCTCACCTGATCCACTGGACGCGGATGATTGGCTGAAAGCAATTGAGAAGATGCTTAACATTGCACAATGCACTGACCGGGAGAAGGTTTTATATGCTTCTGGACGTCTGATTGGTCCTGCTGCTGACTGGTGGGATTCTTATACTGCTGCCCACGATGCTGCTGACACTATTACCTGGGCAGAGTTCAGTACACAATTCAGGAACTATCATATTCCAGCTGGTATGATAAAGATTAAGAAGAAGGAATTTCTGTCGCTGAAGCAAGGGAGTATGTCAGTCAGCGAGTACAGAGACAAGTTTATTCAGCTATCCAGATATGCCCCTGAAGAAGTTGCTGAAGACGAGAGGAAGCAAGAGCATTTCATTGAAGGACTTAATGGACCACTGCAGTATGCTCTTGTGGCGCACACATTTCCATCATTTCAGAGGCTGCTTGATAAGGCACTGGCTATTGAACACAAGCGTGTTCAACTGGGAGATTTGAAGAGGAAGGCCATATCTCAGGGACAAGGAAGCAGCAGCGTTCGTCCTCGCTACAGTTCACCCCAGGGTACACCGACTCGACCAGGAGGACCACGCCCAGTTCAGCAGTCACCACTGAGGACTCCACCTCCTCGACAGGCTACCCCTACTGGCACCCCGACGAAGTTTTCAGGACAGAGTCCGGGCACTCAATGTTACAAGTGTGGGAAGATTGGTCATTATGCAAATGTCTGCCCACAGAGGATTGCTACTACTCCAGTACAGAACAGGCAGCAAACTCCAGGAACTGGCAAGGGATATTCTATTGCCAAGGTTAATCAAGTCAGCGTTGATGCTACTCCGGATGGAGGGGACCTCGTAATTGGTATGTTTTATGTTAATGCAATTCCTGCAACCATATTATTTGATTCTGGTGCTACACATTCATTCATGTCTGCTCGTTATGCCAACACAAATGAAATACCACTGCTAAATATGAGAAAACCCCTGATAGTAATTACACCTAAAGGGCATGTTGAGGCAAATCAAATGACACGTAGATTGACATTAACTATTATGGGTAGAGAATTTGGAGCTACTGCTATAATATTGGAGTCAAGCAGTATAGATTTGATTCTGGGTATGTCATGGCTAAGAAAGGCAAAGGCCGTTATAGCATGTGGTAGAGGTACCGTAGAACTCACTACTACTAAAGGAGAAAGGTTTCAAGTTAACATTGCAGTAACCTCCTCATCTATGCGTGCAATGTTCTTCATGCCTGAGGAGTTTGTTGGCGACAACATCCGGGTGGTTAGAGATTTTCCGGATGTCTTTCCAGAGGAGTTACCAGGGATGCCACCTGATAGAGAAGTTGAGTTTGTTATTGATCTCTTACCTGGAACCGCCCCTATTTCTAAGCGACCATATAGAATGTCCGTAGAGGAGTTGAAGGAACTTAAGAAGCAGTTAACTGAGTTACAAGAGGCTGGGTACATTCGTCCGAGTTCCTCACCTTGGGGAGCACCGGTCTTGTTTGTACAGAAGAAGGATGGATCGCAACGGATGTGTGTGGATTACAGATCTCTTAATGATGTTACAGTGAAGAACAAGTATCCGTTGCCCCGCATTGAGGACCTGTTTGATCAGATGCGAGGAGCAAGAGTATTTTCGAAGATTGATCTCCGATCCGGTTATCATCAGATGAGGATTAGACCATCGGATATTCCCAAGACGGCTTTCTCGACTAGATATGGATTATATGAGTTCACAGTTATGTCGTTTGGATTGACTAACGCACCAGCCTATTTTATGAACTTAATGAACAAGGTGTTTATGGAGTATTTGGATAGATTCGTCGTGGTATTCATCGACGATATTCTTATTTATTCTCAGAGTGAAAGTGATCACGAGGAACATCTGAGGATGGTGCTACAGAAGTTACGAGATAATCAACTCTATGCTAAGTTCAGCAAGTGCGAGTTTTGGATTGGCGAAGTGCCATTTCTTGGTCATATTATTTCTAATGGAGGAATAGCAGTGGATCCTGCTAAGGTTAAGGAGATAATGGAGTGGAGAGTACCCACTACAGTTACTGAGATTCGAAGTTTCTTAGGACTTGCTGGATATTATCGGAGGTTTATCGAAGGGTTTTCTAAGATTGCTAAGCCGATGACTTCGCTTTTGGAGAAAGGAAAAGAATTTAAGTGGGACGAGAAGTGTCAAGACAGCTTTGATCTATTGAAGAAGAGGTTGATGTCGCCACCAGTATTGGTTATGCCAGACTTACAAAAAGGATTTGATATCTATTGTGATGCATGTGGCCAAGGCTTAGGATGTGTGCTCATGCAAGAAGGACATGTGATTGCTTATGCTTCTCGTCAGTTGCGGAGACATGAATTGAACTACCCCACTCATGACTTGGAATTGGCAGCCGTTGTGCATGCACTTAAGATTTGGAGACATTATATCATGGGGACCAAGTGCCAAGTATATACGGATCATAAGAGTTTGAAGTATATATTCACTCAGAAGGATCTCAACCTTAGGCAACGCCGTTGGTTGGAGCTTATTAAGGATTATGATTTGGAGATTCACTATCACCCGGGCAAGGCAAACTTGGTTGCAGATGCCTTGAGTCGCAAGGAGCATGTTCATTCAGCTGTGGTTGCCCAGCTACCCGATGAGATTGTTGAGGATTTCAGGAGACTTAACCTGGGGATAGTTGCTCATACTGAAGGAGTTACAATTGATGTGGAACCTACTTTAGAGCAAGAGATCCGCAAGGGACAAATTGGTGATGATAAGATAAAAGAAATTAAGGATCTGATTACTGAAGGTCGAGTTCCGGAGTTCACGGAAGATGAGCAGGGCACTGTATGGTTCAAGGACAGGATGTGTGTCCCTGATATTAAAAGCCTTCGAGAGACTATTTTAAAGGAGGCCCATGACTCGGATTATTCTATTCATCCTGGTAGTACCAAGATGTATCAGGATTTGAAGCGGAAGTATTGGTGGTATGGATTGAAAAGAGATGTAGCTGCACATGTGGCTATGTGCGATGTATGTCAAAGAGTTAAGGCTGAACACCAGAGGCCAGCTGGATTACTGCATCCACTGAAGATACCCGAGTGGAAATGGGAAGAGATTGGTATGGATTTCATTACTGGATTGCCTCGCACCCAGAAAGGATATGATGCAATATGGGTGATTGTGGATAGATTGACTAAAGTGGCTCACTTTATTCCTGTGAAGACTACTCATAAAGGTTCTCAGCTGGCAGAGTTATATATGGCCCGGATTGTGTGTTTGCATGGAGTGCCAAAGAAGATCGTGTCTGATCGAGGTTCGCAGTTTACCTCAAGATTTTGGAGAAGCTTTCATGAGAACATGAGTACGAAGTTGAATTTCAGCACAGCCTATCACCCTCAGACGGATGGACAGACCGAAAGGACTAATCAAGTTTTGGAGGATATGTTGAGAGCATGTGCCCTTCAACATGGAGGAAGTTGGGATAAAAGTCTACCGTATGCTGAGTTCTCGTACAATAATAGTTACCAGGCCAGTCTGAAGATGTCACCTTTTGAAGCTTTATATGGGAGAAAGTGCAGGACTCCTCTATATTGGGATCAGACTGGAGAGAGACAGTTCTTTGGTCCTGAATTGATTCAAGAAGCAGAAGAACAAGTTCGTATAATTCGAGAGAATTTGAGAGTGGCACAAACCAGGCAGAAGAGTTATGCTGATAATAGAAGGAGGCCACTGGAATTCGAAGAAGGAGATTATGTGTATCTCAAGGTGTCACCACTGCGTGGAATGAGGAGATTTAAAGTTAAGGGCAAATTGTCCCCTCGCTATATTGGACCATTCTTGATCTTTAGAAGAGTTGGGGAGATGGCATATCAACTCGAGTTACCTGCTAGTTTATCGGATGTGCATAATGTGTTCCATGTGTCTCAACTTAAGAAGTGTCTCCGTGTTCCCGAGGAACAGTTACCAATGGATGAGCTCAGTGTTCAAGGTGATTTGACTTACACGGAGTACCCTATCAAGATTTTGGATACATTGACCCGAGTTACAAGAAATAAGGTGATAAAGATGTGTAAAGTCCAATGGAGTCACCACAGTGAAGATGAAGCAACTTGGGAAAGAGAAGAAGAGCTTCGTATAGATTTTCCCCACCTTTTCTCTAGTTCTTCTTAAATCTCGAGGACGAGATTATTTTTAAGGGGGGTAGGATTTGTAACACCTACTTTGTAAGTGCTAGGAATAATATCAATAGAGAAACATTTTCTCTTTATGTGAGTGTGATCTTTATTCATCATCATATGAGAACACCATGTCCCAGAACAATTAATAAAGAGATATGATACTAAATTGTTGCATCATGCTGGATATTTTATTTTTGGTGTGCATTTTGTGACAAGGAAAATATTAAGAACCAAAAAGGGAATTTAAAACCTAAAAAAGAAATTCTTGAAAATAGAGAAGAGGAAGGAGAATTATTCAATACAAATAAAATTATCATTAAAATCACTTCATTACAGTTGATAGGATCAAAACAAATAATTAGCCAGTATATAAAAGTACCACAAAGTTTGAATTTAGATTGAAGTTTGAATTTGAAAAAGAAATGAAAAAGAAAAACAGAAAATAAAAAGAAAAAGTATACTATACATACCTGGGCCCCTGGCGCCATTTCGGCCCAATAAGCCAACCCTACCGCGCGGCCCAACTGAGCATTCCCTGCGCGCCGACAGCCGGGGCCCACGGCGCAGCCTCTGGCTCGCGCGCGCCATCACCGACGTGTGGGCCCGCCCGGCCAGACCTCGTGCGCGCGCTGACCGGACTCCTCCCAACACACTGACCGGTGGGGCCTGGTGGTCAGATGCCCCAACTAACCCCCGATCCCGGCGGAGCTCCTTCCGTTGCGCCGTGGCTGCTCCGTTCAACCTATGGCCATCTTCCCCCATAAGACCAGGAACGTGGGACGCCATCCCGAGTCCAATCCGCTCGTGCCTCCCTTTTTCCACCCACCTTGCCTCCATCGCCGGAATTTCAAGCCGCCGTGAGGGTAAACGGGCCGCCGCTGTTGAACCACGCCATCGACGCCTATCCGCTCCGATTACCTCGTCCTGGGCGTTCGGGTGGTAGCTCGGGACACACTCAGGGCAGAGACCGGGTGTGTGCGGCGTCGACTGGGCAGGAATTTCTCGCCGTAGTCGGATCCTCCCCGTGGAACCGCAACATTGCGTGGCCAGCGTCGTTGGAATCTCGATTGCCGGTACGTATCCGTCCCTCGTGATCGTCTTGACTTCCGCATTGTAAAACTCGAGTCAATTTGAGGCTTAACACCGGGGGAGCACCGATTCCACCTCACCGGAGCTCGTCGGGGTGGGAATCGGGGCGGCGCCGCCGTCTCGGTTGGTCGGGGGGGGAAGAAGGATACAAACCGTCCGATGTGTCACGGGCGGTCTAGATTAGAAGTTGGAATACCCCTTCGCGCGTTAGATCTGGACCGTAGGATTCAATCGGAAGGCTGCGGTGAGATCTCGGCTTCATTAAACCCTGGCCGTTGATCGCTGATCGAACGGCTCTGGGCGCGTACCGGTTCAGGGCGATAGGATTCTAATCTGGGCCGTCGGTTTAGATCTGACGGCTGATATCACGCCATACCCTTTCGCGCTGGCATATTTGTTAAAGAACCCCTGGACTTCATAGGAATCAACCCGCCGTCCACTGTAACAGTGCACTGAGTCTTAGGGATTCTTCTGGTTTAGCCCCTGGGTTTCTCTGGAATTGAGGCCCAGTCCAGCAGGGTTTTAAAGTGATTAAATGATTAGGAAATTGAATTTTTAATACAAAAATAATTGCTAGAACTTTAGAAATTCATAGAAAATCCATTTTTAGTCCAAATCACTCCATTCCAATTGCTAAAATTTTGTAATTTTATTCTTTATCACTTAATGTCTCTGTTTTGGGCATAAAAACAGTAAGGAAATTTATTTATCACTTAATCCTATTTAAAGCACATAAAACCTTTGAAAATGCATAACTTAAAATCTATAACTCAGAAAAATATGATTTCTGTTCCTAGGATTTTATTTTAATATGTAGATTATCTCTGTGCATTTTGTTTATATGTTTGGTGTAATGTTAATTTCTCTATATGCACTGTGCTTGTTTGTATTGTGGCGAGTAGAAGAGCCCGTTGCTGAGGATCCTGGTGTGCAGCAAGTTGAAGTAGCTGAGCAGGAGCTCATTGAAGGCAAGTTGTGCCCTTGACCACTTTTTACCCAATAATGTTCTTTAATATCACTTATTCATGCATAGGTTAATTTTGATGGGACCCATTAGGACTCCCTAGATTGTTTATCTCATTACCTTGTTCACCCCTGAATCACTTGGGTAGTTTGCTATTGCTTTATAAGGTTTTGGGATAATCATTTATTACCTCTATGTTCCAATTCTTGTTGTTATTCTGTTTATGTTCATGTTGTTATCATTAATGTTAATTGGAACATAGAGCTTAACTTGAGAACCACGTGCCACCACAAGGGTGGAATGGGACGCCCTTGGCTGACTAATTAGGAAAGCTAGTGGAAGACTACCTTACCCGAAAGGGGCAAGGGCAGTAGGGGAGAGGTCAGTGCGGGGAGGTCCCTGGTTGATTTTGCTGCGATGGCTATCAGCCAGGAACCCTTTACTGGATCTTCCCATAGACTGTAGCGGGTTTTCGGAAGCTAGTGGAACTTTGTAAAGGCCTCGTAGTGTTGCCCTGCCGTGCTTCCTAGGTAGAGGTATATGGGATTCATGACCCCTTGGCAGATGGGTAACATGACTTGTGGGTAAAGGGTACAACCTCTGCAGAGTGTAAAACTGGTATACTAGCCGAGCTCACGGTCATGAGCAGCTCAGGACTCTCTGATGTTTAAATTATGGAACTTAAATTCAATTTTGTCATTTGCATCGCATGGGTTTATTATTAATTTTGTTCAATTACTTTACTTATGGTTTTGGTATTTACTTACACTTAGTAACTGCTAATAAAATTTTGACCAACTACTTAAAAGCAATGCTCAGCTTTAACCCCTGTCTTTGATTAAGCCTTACACATCACATGAACTCACACCTTTGTGAGTTTATGTCCACTGGTTCCCCACAACTTGTTGAGCTATGATCATGTGTGAGCTCACCCTTGCTGTCTCACACCCCCCCCACAGGAGATGACCAGGTGGTTCAGGAGGAGCCGCCTAACACTGAGGAGTTCGATCTGATCTAGGTGGCGTTTCCCAGTCGACATCTGCGCCGTCGATCCTTAGTTTGTTTTATCTTTATTACTTTATTTTGTAATAAGTCTTCCGCTATGTAATAAATACTCTGATGTTAATGACATTTAGCTCTATACACTCTGTTATTATATATGTTGTCTTCTTGGCGCATGTATGAGATGCACCCGGCTTTGTTCTTTAAAACCGGGTGTTACAACGCTATAATTCACCGGACATGTCCGGTGTACACCGGACTGTCCGGTGTAACTGCGGGGCAACGGCTACTTCGCGCTAACGGTCACCTGCAACAGCAATTAATGCGCGCCAGTGCGCGCAGAAGTCAGGCACACGCGTAGTGGCGCACCGGACACTCTACAGTACATGTCCGGTGCGCCACCGGACATCCAGGCGGGCCCAGAAGACAGTGCCCCAACCACCCACCATTCATTGCATCCAAGTTTTCCACTTCTCAACCACTTACAAGAGCTAGGCATTCAATTCTAGACACACCAAAGAGATCAAATCCTCTCCAATTCCACACAAGGCTTTAGTGACTAGCGAGAGAGATTTGCCGTGTTCTTTTGAGCTCTTGCGCTTGGATTGCTTCTTTTCTTTCTCACTTGTTCTTGTGATCAAAACTCCATTGTAATCAAGGCAAGAGGCACCAATTGTGTGGTGGCCCTTGCGGGGAAGTTTTGTTCCCGGCTTTGATTTGAGAAGAGAAGCTCACTCGGTCGGAGGGACCGTTTGAGAGAGGGAAAGGGTTGAAAGAGACCCGGTCTTTGTGACCACCTCAACGGGGAGTAGGTTTGCGAGAACCGAACCTCGGTAAAACAAATCCTTGTGTCATACTCCTTATTTGCTTGAGATTTGTTTTGCACCCTCTCTCGCGGACTCGTTTTATTTCTAACGCTAACCCGGCTTGTAGTTGTGTTTATATTTGTAAATTTCAATTTCGCCCTATTCACCCCCCCCTCTAGGCGACTATCAATTGGTATCAGAACCCGGTGCTTCATTAGAGCCTAACCGCTCGAAGTGATGTCGGGAGATCATGCCAAGAAGGAGATGGAGACCGGCGAAAAGCCCACTACAAGCCACGGGAGCACTTCATCGGAAGAGTCCCGCACCAAGAGGAAGGAGAAGAAGGAGGACTCCTCCAAAGGGAAGGAGAAGAGATCTTCTTCACACCACAAAGAGAAGAAGGAGAAATCCTCTTCCCACAAGCCGCATCGGAGTGGGGACAAGAAAAAGAGGATGAGGAAGGTGGTCTACTACGAGATCGATTCTTCATCGGCATCCACCTCCGGCTCCGACGCGGCGTCCGTCACTTCTAAGCGCCAAGAGCGCAAGAAGTATAGTAAGATTCCCCTACGCTACCCTCGCATTTCTAAACATACACCTTTACTTTCCGTCCCATTAGGCAAACCACCAACATTTGATGGTGAAGATTATGCTAGGTGGAGTGATTTAATGTGATTTCATCTAACCTACATCCACAAAAGTATATGGGATGTTGTTGAGTTTGGTGCACAGGTACCATCCGTAGGGGATGAAGACTATGATGTGGATGAAGTGGCCCAAATCGAGCACTTCAACTCCCAAGCCACAACCATACTCCTTGCCTCTCTAAGTAGAGAGGAATATAACAAGGTGCAAGGGTTGAAGAGTGCAAAGGAGATTTGGGACTTACTCAAGACCGCGCACGAGGGTGATGAACTCACCAAGATCACCAAGCGGGAAACGATCGAGGGGGAGCTCGATCGCTTCCGTCTTCGCCAAGGGGAGGAGCCACAAGACATGTACAACCGGCTCAAAACCTTGGTGAACCAAGTGCGCAATCTCGGGAGCAAAAAATGGGATGACCATGAGGTGGTTAAGGTTATTCTAAGATCTCTTATTTTCCTTAACCCTACTCAAGTTCAATTAATTCGTGGCAACTCAAGATATACACTAATGACTCCCGAGGAAGTAATCGGGAATTTTGTGAGCTTTGAGTATATGATCAAGGGCTCGAAGAAGATCAACGAGCTAGATGATCCCTCCACATCTGCGGCACAACCGGTCGCATTTAAGGTGACGGAGGAGAAGAAGGAGGAGTCTACATCGAGTAGACAACCAATCGACGCCTCAAAGCTCGACAACGGGGAGATGGCGCTTGTCATCAAAAGCTTTCGGCAAATCCTCAAGCAAAGGAGGGGGAAGGATTACAAGCCCCGCTCCAAGAAGGTTTGCTACAAGTATGGTAAGCCCGGTCACTTTATAGCTAAATGTCCTATTTCTAGTGACAGTGACAGGGGCGATGACAAGAAGGGAAGAAGAAAGGAGAAGAAGAGATACTACAAGAAGAAGGGCGGTGATGCCCATGTTTGTCGAGAGTGGGACTCCGACGAAAGCTCTAGCGACTCCTCCTCCGACGAGGACACCGCCAACATCGCCGTCACCAAGGGACTTCTCTTCCCCAACGTCGGCCACAAGTGCCTCATGGCAAAGGACGGCAAAAGGAAGAAGGTTAAATCTAAATCCTCTACTAGATATGAGTCCTCTAGTGATGATAATGCTAGTGACGAGGAAGATAATCTGCGTACCATTTTTGCCAACCTTAACATGGAACAAAAAGAAAACCTAAATGAGCTAATTAGTGCCATCTATGAGAAGGATGATCTCTTGGACTCCCAAGAGGACTTCCTAATCAAGGAAAATAAAAAGCATGTTAAGGTTAAAAATGCTTATGCTCTAGAGGTAGAAAAATGTGAGAAATTAACTAGTGAGCTAAGCACATGCCATGACACTATTGCCAACCTTAGAAATGAAAATGCTAATTTATTAGCTAAGGTTGATTCTCATGTTTGTAATGTTTCAACTTCCAATCCTAGAGATGATAATAATGATTTGCTTGCTAGGATTGAAGAATTGAACATTTCACTTGCTAGCCTTAGAAATGAAAATGAAAAATTGCTTGCTAAGGCTAAAGATTTTGATGATTGCAATGCTACTATTTCCGACCTTAGAACTAAGAATGATATATTGCATGCTACGGTTGTAGAATTAAAATCTTGCAAAACCTCCACATCTACCGTTGAGCACACTTCTATTTGTACTAGATGTAGAGATGTTGATGTTAATGCTATTCATGATCACATGGCTTTAATTAAACAACAAAATGATCATATAGCAAAATTAGATGCTAAAATTGCCGAGCATAACTTAGAGAATGAAGAATTTAAATTTGCTCGTAGTATGCTTTATAATGGGAGACGACCTGGCATCAAGGATGGCATTGGCTTCCAAAGGGGAGACAATGTCAAACTTAATGCCCCTCCTAAAAGATTGTCTAATTTTGTTAAGGGCAAGGCTCCCATGCCTCAGGACAACGAGGGCTACATTTTGTACCCTGCCAGTTATCCTGAGAGCAAAATTAGGAGGATTCACTCTAGGAAGTCTCACTCTGGCCCTAACCATGCATTTATGTATAAGGGTGAGACATCTAGTTCTAGGCAACCAACCCATGCTAAGTTGCCTAAGAAGAAAACTCCTAGTGCATCAAATGAACATAGCATTTCATTTAAGACTTTTGATACATCTTATGTTTTGACTAACAAATCCGGCAAAATAGTTGCCAAGTTTGTTGGGGGCAAACACAAGGGATCAAAGACTTGTGTTTGGGTACCCAAAGTTCTTGTTTCTAATGCCAAAGGACCCAAAACCATTTGGGTACCTAAAGTCAAGAACTAAAATTGTTTTGTAGGTTTATGCATCCGGGGGCTCAAGTTGGATAATCGACAGCGGGTGCACAAACCATATGACAGGGGAGAAGAAGATGTTCTCCTCCTACGAGAAAAACCAGGATCCCCAACGAGCTATCACATTCGGGGATGGAAATCAAGGTTTGGTCAAAGGTTTGGGTAAAATAGCTATATCACCTGACCATTCCATTTCCAATGTTTTTCTTGTAGATTCTTTAGATTATAACTTGCTTTCAGTTTCTCAATTATGCAAAATGGGCTACAACTGTCTCTTTACTGATGTAGGTGTCACTGTCTTTAGAAGAAGTGATGATTCAATAGCATTTAAGGGTGTGCTAGAGGGTCAGCTATACTTGGTAGATTTTGATAGAGCTGAACTCAACACATGCTTAATTGCTAAGACTAACATGGGCTGGCTCTGGCATCGCCGACTAGCACATGTTGGGATGAAGAATCTTCATAAGCTTCTAAAGGGAGAACACATTTTAGGACTAACCAATGTTCATTTTGAGAAAGACAGGGTTTGTAGCGCATGCCAGGCAGGAAAGCAAGTTGGAACCCATCATCCACACAAGAACATCATGACGACCGACAGGCCGCTTGAGCTACTCCACATGGATCTATTCGGCCTGATTGCTTACATAAGCATCGGCGGGAGTAAGTATTGTCTTGTAATAGTGGATGATTATTCTCGCTTCACTTGGTTCTTTTTGCAGGAAAAATCTCAAACCCAAGAGACCTTAAAGGGATTCTTGAGACGGGCTCAAAATGAGTTCGGCTTAAGGATCAAGAAAATAAGAAGCGACAACGGGACGGAGTTCAAGAACTCTCAAATTGAAGGCTTCCTTGAGGAGGAGGGCATCAAGCATGAGTTCTCTTCTCCCTACACGCCACAACAAAATGGTGTAGTGGAGAGAAAGAATCTAACTCTATTGGACATGGCAAGGACCATGCTTGATGAGTACAAGACTTCGGATCGGTTTTGGGCAGAGGCTGCCAACACCGTCTGCTACGCCATCAACCGGTTATATCTACATCGAATCCTCAAGAAGACATCTTATGAACTCCTAACCGGTAAAAAGCCCAATATTTCATATTTTATAGTCTTTGGTAGCAAATGTTTTATTCTTGTTAAAAGAGGTAGAAAATCTAAATTTGCTCCTAAGACTGTAGAAGGCTTTTTACTAGGATACGATTCAAACACAAGGACATATAGAGTCTTTAACAAGTCCTCCGGACAAGTTGCAGTTTCTTGTGACGTTGTGTTTGATGAGACTAACGGCTCTCAAGTAGAGCAAGTTGATCTTGATGAGATAGGTAATGAAGAGGCTCCGTGCATCGCGCTAAGGAACATGTCCATTGGGGATGTGTGTCCTAAGGAATCCGAAGAGCCTCCGAATGCACAAGATCAACCGTCCTCCTCCACGCAAGCATCTCCACCAACTCAAATTGAGGATGAAGCTCAAGTTGATGAAGTAGAAGATCAAGCAAATGAGCCACCTCAAGATGACGACAATGATCAAGGGGGAGATGCAAATGATCAAGACAAGGAGGATGAAGAACAAAGGCCGCCACACCCAAGAGTCCACCAAGCAATCCAACGAGATCACCCCGTCGACACCATCCTCGGCGACATACATAAGGGGGTAACTACTAGATCTCGTGTTGCACATTTTTGTGAGCATTACTCTTTTGTTTCCTCTATTGAGCCACACAGGGTAGAGGAAGCACTCCAAGATTCGGATTGGGTGGTGGCGATGCAAGAGGAGCTCAACAACTTCACTAGGAATGAGGTATGGCATTTAGTTCCACGTCCTAACCAAAATGTTGTAGGAACCAAATGGGTCTTCCGCAACAAGCAAGATGAGCATGGTGAGGTGACAAGGAACAAAGCTCGACTTGTGGCCAAGGGATACTCCCAAGTCGAAGGTTTGGATTTCGGTGAAACCTATGCACCCGTAGCTAGGCTTGAGTCAATTCGCATATTATTAGCCTATGCTACTTACCATGGCTTTAAGCTTTATCAAATGGACGTGAAAAGTGCTTTCCTCAATGGACCAATCAAGGAAGAGGTCTATGTTGAGCAACCTCCCGGCTTTGAAGATAGTGAGTACCCTAACCACATCTATAAACTCTCTAAGGCGCTTTATGGGCTCAAGCAAGCCCAAAGAGCATGGTATGAATGCCTCAGAGATTTCCTTATCGCTAATGGCTTCAAAGTCGGAAAGGCCGATCCTACTTTATTTACTAAAACTCTTGAAAATGACTTGTCCGTATGCCAAATTTATGTTGATGATATTATATTTGGGTCTACTAACAAGTCTACATGTGAAGAATTTAGTAGGATCATGACACAAAAGTTCGAGATGTCTATGATGGGGGAGTTGAAGTACTTCTTGGGATTTCAAGTGAAGCAACTCCAAGAGGGCACCTTCATTAGCCAAACGAAGTATACTCAAGACATTCTAAACAAGTTTGGGATGAAGGATGCCAAGCCCATCAAGACACCCATGGGAACTAATGGGCATCTCGACCTCGACACGGGAGGTAAGTCCGTGGATCAAAAGGTATACCGGTCGATGATAGGTTCTTTACTCTATTTATGTGCATCTCGACCGGATATTATGCTTTCCGTATGCATGTGTGCAAGATTCCAAGTCGACCCTAAGGAAGCTCACCTTACGACCATAAAACGAATCTTGAGATATTTGGCTTACACTCCTAAGTTTGGGCTTTGGTATCCTAGGGGATCCACATTTGATTTTATTGGTTATTCGGATGCCGATTGGGCTGGGTGTAAAATCAATAGGAAGAGCACATCGGGGACTTGCCAGTTCTTGGGAAGATCCATGGTGTCTTGGGCTTCAAAGAAGCAAAATTCGGTCGCTCTTTCCACCGCCGAAGCCGAGTACATTGCCGCAGGCCATTGTTGCGCGCAATTGCTTTGGATGAGGCAAACCCTGCGGGACTACGGTTACAAATTAACCAAAGTCCCTTTGCTATGTGATAATGAGAGTGCAATCAAGATGGCAGATAATCCCGTCGAGCATAGCCGCACTAAACACATAGCCATTCGGTATCATTTTCTTAGGGATCACCAACAAAAGGGAGATATCGAGATTTCTTACATTAACACTAAAAATCAATTAGCCGATATCTTTACCAAGCCTCTTGATGAACAAACCTTTAACAAACTTAGGCATGAGCTCAATATTCTTGATTCGCGCAATTTCTTTTGCTAAATTGCACACATAGCTCATTTGTATACCTTTGATCATGTCTCCTTCATATGCTATGACTAATGTGTCTTTCAAGTCTATTTCAAACCAAGTCATAGGTGTATTGAAAGGGAATTGGAGTCTTCGGTGAAGACAAAGGCTTCCACTCCGTAACTCATCCTTCGCCGTCGCTCCGCGCATCTCTCCATCCCTTGGGGAGAGAACATGAGTCCAAAGCAAAAGGACTTCGTCTTTGGTACAATCTTCACTCATTTATTTATGACCAAAGGGGAAGAAAGTACTTCAAGGGCTTTAATGACTCCGTTTTTGGCGATTCATGCCAAAGGGGGAGAAAGTGTGAGCCCAAAGCAAAAGGACCGCACCACCACCTAATTTTAAAATTGGAGATTTTCAATTGGTAAAATTCAAATTAGTATCTTATTGTGTTCAAAAGAGGGAGAAAGTAGTATTTCAAAAATGATATATCAAAACCCTCTTGAACACTAAGAGGAGGATCTCATTTAGGGGGAGTTTTGTTAAGTCAAAGGAAAAGCATTTGAAACAGGGGGACAAAATTTCAAATCTTGAAAATGCTTTGCAAAATCTTATTCATTTACCTTTGACTATTTGCAAAAGAACTTTGAAAAGGATTTACAAAAGAATTTGCAAAAACAAAATATGTGGTGCAAGTGTGGTCCAAAATGTTAAAAATAAAGAAACAATCCATGCATATCTTGTAGGTATTCATATTGGCTCAATTCCAAGCAACCTTTGCACTTACATTATGTAAACTAGTTCAATTATGCACTTCTATATTTGCTTTGGTTTGTGTTGGCATCAATCACCAAAAAGGGGGAGATTGAAAGGGAATTAGGCTTACACCTAATTCCTAAATAATTTTGGTGGTTGAATTGCCCAACACAAATAATTGGACTAACTAGTTTGCTCTAGTGTATAAGTTATACAGGTGCCAAAGGTTCACAACAAGCCAATTAAAAAGACCAATGTTGGGTTCAAAATAGAGAGCTAAAGGCATCCCGAAAGGCTCCCTGGTCTGGCGCACCGGACTGTCCGGTGGTGCACCGGACAGTGTCCGGTGCACCAGGGGACTTCGCGCTGAACTCCTCAGCCTCGGGAATTTTCAGAGCCGGCGCGCTATAATTCACCGGACTGTCCGGTGTACATCGGACAGTGTCCGGTGCTCCAAGAGGACGCAGCTCTGGAACTTGGCAGCCTCGAGAATTTGCAACGGCTGCTCCGCTATAATTCACCGGACATGTCCGGTGTAACTGCGGGGCAACGGCTACTTCGCGCCAACGGTCACCTGCAACAGCAATTAATGCGCGCCAGTGCGCGTAGAAGTCAGGCACGCGCGTAGTGGCGCACCGGACACTCTACAGTACATGTCCGGTGCGCCACCGGACATCCAGGCGGGCCCAGAAGACAGTGCTCCAACGGTCGAATCCCAACGGCTTTGGTGGCGTAGGTGGCGCACCGGACATGTCCGGTGTACACCGGACTGTCCGGTGCACCATTCGACAGTCAGCCCCACCAAACAGCTAGTTTGGTGGTTGGGGCTATAAATACCCCCAACCACCCACCATTCATTGCATCCAAGTTTTCCACTTCTCAACCACTTACAAGAGCTAGGCATTCAATTCTAGACACACCAAAGAGATCAAATCCTCTCCAATTCCACACAAGGCTTTAGTGACTAGCGAGAGAGATTTGCCGTGTTCTTTTGAGCTTTGCGCTTAGATTGCTTCTTTTCTTTCTCACTTGTTCTTGTGATCAAAACTCCATTGTAATCAAGGCAAGAGGCACACATTGTGTGGTGGCCCTTGCGGGGAAGTTTTGTTCCCGGCTTTGATTTGAGAAGAGAAGCTCACTCGGTCGGAGGGACCGTTTCAGAGAGGGAAAGGGTTGAAAGAGACCCGGTCTTTGTGACCACCTCAACGGGGAGTAGGTTTGCGAGAACCGAACCTCGGTAAAACAAATCCTTGTGTCACACTCCTTATTTGCTTGAGATTTGTTTTGCACCCTCTCTCGCGGACTCATTTTATTTCTAACGCTAACCCGGCTTGTAGTTGTGTTTATATTTGTAAATTTCAGTTTCACCCTATTCACCCCCCTCTAGGCGACTATCAGGTGGAACGGACGATGACAACCTCATCATCCGCAACCTTCCCCTGTTCCTCTCCGACGCCGCCCGAGCCTGGCTGGAGCATCTGCCTCCTGCGCAGATCTCCAACTGGGACGACCTGGTCAAAGCCTTCGCCGGCAACTTCCAGGGCACATACGTGCACCCTGGGAACTCTTGGGATCTCCGAAGCTGCCGGGAGAATCCCTGCGGGACTACATCCGGCGATTTTCGAAGCAGCGCACCGAGCTGCCCAACATCACCGACTCGGATGTCATCGGCACTGTCGGGGACCATAATTAGGGGTACCCTCAAGGCTCCTAATTCTCAGCTGGTAACCCCCATCAGCATAAAGCTGCAAAGGCCTGATGGGTGCGATTAGGTCAGGGATCAGTCCATTCGAGCGACTTGATCACGCCTCGCCCGAGCCTAGCCTCGAACAAGGGCAGCCGACCCCGGAGGATTTCCGTCTCGCCCGAGGCCCCCCCTCCAACGGCGAACATATTTCCGGCTCGCCCGAGGCCCTGCCTTCGCTAAGAAGCAACCCTGACCAAATCGCCGCACCAACCGACCAAATCGCAGGAGCATTTAATCCAAGGGTGGCCTGACACCCTTATCCTGACGCGCGCCCCCCGACCGGCAGAGTCGAAGCGACCACCGTCACTTCGCCGCTCCACTGACCGACCTGACAGGAGGACAGCGCCGCCTGCGCCACTCCGACTGCGGTGCCACTTGACAGAGTGAAACTGACAGGCAGTCAGGCCCCGCCAAAGGCATCATAGGAAGCTCCGCTTCGCCCGACCCAGGGCTCGGACTCGGGCTAAGTCCCGGAAGATGGCGAACTCCGCTCCGCCCGACCCAGGGCTCGGACTTGGGCTCAGCCCTAGAAGACGACGAACTTCGCTCCGCCCGACCCAGGGCTCGGACTCGGGCTAAGCCCCAGAAGACGGCGAACTCCGCTCCGCCCGACCCAGGGCTCGGACTTGGGCTCAGCCCTAGAAGACGATGAACTCCACTCCGCCCGACCCAGGGCTCGGACTCGGGCTAAGCCCCAGGAGACGGCGAACTCCGCTCCGCCCGACCCAGGGCTCGGACTTGGGCTCAGCCCTAGAAGACGACGAACTCCGCCTCGCCCGACCTAGGGCTCGGACTCGGGCTCAGCCCCGGAAGACGGCGAACTCCGCCTCGCCCGACCTAGGGGCTCGGACTCGACCTCGACCACGGAAGACAGACTCGACCTCGGCTTCGGAGGAGCTTCCACATCGCCCAACCTAGGGCGTAGACCAGCCACGTCAACAGGAGGCGCCATCATCACCCTACCCCGAGCTGACTCGGGCCGCAGAGAACGAGACCGGCGTCCCATCTGGCTAGCTCCGCCGGATGGGCAATGATGGCACCCCGCGTACTCGGTGACGACGGCGGCTCTCAGCCCCCTTACGGAAGCAAGAGGACGTCAGCGAGGACTCAACCGCTCCGACAGCTGTCCCTCCGCCAGGCTCCATCGCTCCTCCGACGGCCACGACATCACACCAACTGGGTGCCAAAATCTCTCTGGCTGCCACAATGGCCTGTACTTAGGGCGCTAGCTCTCCTCCGCTAGACACGTAGCGCTCTGCTACACCCCCCATTGTACACCTGGATCATTCTTTACGCCTATAAAAGGAAGGATCAGGGCCCTCTTAGAGAGGGTTGGCCGCGCGGGGATGAGGACGAGACAGGCGCTTGCTTGGGGCCGCTCGCTCCCTCACCCGCGTGGACGCTTGTGACCCCCTACTGCAAGCGCACCCGACCTGGGCGCGGGACGAACACGAAGGCCGCGGGATTCCCACTCTCTCTCACGCCGGTCTCCGGCCGCCTCGCTCTCCCCCCTTCGCGCTCGCCCTCGCGCTCGACCCATCTGGGCTGGGGCACGCGGCGACATTCACTCGTCGGCCCAGGGACCCCCCGGTCTCGAAACGCCGACAGTTGGCGCGCCAGGTAGGGGCCTGCTGCGTGTTGACGAACAGCTTCCCGTCAAGCTCCAGATGGGCAGTCTCCAGCAACCTCTCCAACCCGGGACGGTGCTCCATTTCGGGAGTCTTGAGTTCATGTCCCTCGACGGCAGCTACGACATGATACTCCTTCCACC
The DNA here is from genome assembly GCA_029449295.1 of Zea luxurians. Classification (NCBI taxonomy): domain Eukaryota; kingdom Viridiplantae; phylum Streptophyta; class Magnoliopsida; order Poales; family Poaceae; genus Zea; species Zea luxurians. Next base: position 186,033,301 of record JAOPSE010000004.1, on the reverse strand, counting down.
GCCGCGCGACAACGACAATGGTGGCCGACAGCCCGCCCGCCGGCGGCGGAATCGACGACGTCTTCCCCGCGTGGTGGAAGAACAATCTTCGAGCTCATCCCACCTTCTTCCCCGCCGACCGAGGGGAAGGCAGGGCAACCAAGGCCAAGCAGGAGGCAGCGCCCCGTTGGCTGTCGAGCGAGTCGACAGCACCGGCACCCCAACGGGGGGCGCACCGGGTATCGACTTCGCGCTTGAGACGAAGACGAGCGCCGTCTCCTCGCAACACGCCAATCCCGAGCAAGCGGACGACGCCAGCGCGCTTGCGAAAAGCTTGCTGGACGTCACCCTCGTACCTGAGACGACGATGCAGTCAGTCCCCGACGTGACTTTATCGCCGCTAGTCGACCAAGAGGTACCGACCGATTCCCATCCCACGTCATTTGGATTCAGCCTCAACCCGCCTAGCGACCTCGCCTTGGCGGGCGCTCTCATAGAGGCGAGTCCAAACCCTCTGGGGTTTCGCATGCGGTCGCCTTGGGACCGGCTGACGGACGTCTCGACCTACGGGCCCTCTGGGTCCGAGGAAGACGACGGGCCCAACATCTGTTGGGATTTCTCTGGACTCAGCAACCCCAGTGCCATGCGGGACTTCATGACCGCATGTGACTACTGCCTCTCCGACTGTTCCGACGGTAGCCGCAGCCTCGGCGACGAGGACTGCGGCCCAAGCCGCGAATGTTTCCACGTCGATCTAGAGGATCCCTCCGAAGGCAATCATCCCGGCATGCCGGAGGACGGTGATCTCCCTAGGCCGGTGCCTCGCGTTGACATCCCACGGGAGCTAGCTGTGGTCCCCGTTCAGGCGGGGGGTCATGACCCACAGCTCGAGCAAATCCGCGGGGTGCAGGCCAGGCTCGACGAGGGAGCAGGAGTGCTTGAGCCGATCCGTCGGGACGTCGGGCATGCATGGGCGGGCCAACCCCCGGCCGGAGAAATACGTCATCTGCCCCAGGGTTTCCAGCACCGCGTCGCCGACGACGTCAGGGTCAGGCTGCCACCTGCATCTAGTGGGGTCGGGCAGAACCTGGCTGCAGCAGCGATGCTTCTCCACGCGATGCCGGAGCCATCAACCACCGAGGGCCGGCGAATCCAGGGGGAGCTCAAGAATCTCCTGGAAGGCGCCACGGTCCGACGGGCCGAGAGCTCTTCCTCCTGAAGGCAGGGGTACCCCTCGGAACCTCATGCCGCGACTTCCCGATTCATGCGGGAAGCCTCGGTCTACACCGGGCGCACGCGCAACACCGCGCCTGCGGCCCCGGGCCGCCTCGGCAATGAGCACCACCACCGCGACCGTCGGGCCCACCTCGACGAGAGGGTGCGCCGAGGCTACCACCCCAGGCGTGGGGGACGCTACGACAGCGGGGAGGATCGGAGTCCCTCGCCCGAACCACCCGGTCCGCAGGCCTTCAGTCGGGCCATCCGACGGGCACCATTCCCGACCCGGTTCCGACCCCCGACTACTATCACAAAGTACTCGGGGGAGACGAGACCGGAACTATGGCTCGCGGACTACCGTCTGGCCTGCCAACTGGGTGGAACGGACGATGACAACCTCATCATCCGCAACCTCCCCCTGTTCCTCTCCGACACCGCTCGCGCCTGGTTGGAGCACCTGCCTCCGGGGCAGATCTCCAACTGGGACGACCTAGTCCAAGCTTTCGCCGGCAATTTCCAGGGCACGTACGTGCGCCTCGGGAATTCCTGGGACCTCCGAAGCTGCTAGCAGCAGCCGGGAGAGTCTCTCCGGGACTACATCCGGCGATTCTCGAAGCAGCACACCGAGCTGCCCAACATCATCGACTCGGATGTCATCGGCGCGTTCCTCGCCGGCACCACCTGCCGCGACCTGGTGATCAAGCTGGGGCGCAAGACCCCCACCAGGGCGAGCGAGCTGATGGACATCGCCACCAAGTTCGCCTCCGGCCAGGAAGCGGTCGAGGCTATCTTCCGAAAGGACAAGCAGCCCCAGGGCCGCCCATCGGAAGATGCTCCCGAGGTGTCGACTCAGCGCGGCGCCAAGAAGAAAGGCAAGAAGAAGTCGCAAGCGAAACGCGACGCCGCCGACGCGGACCTTGTCGACGCCGCCGAGTACAAGAACCCTCAGAAACCCCCCGGAGGAGCCAACCTCTTCGACAAGATGCTCAAGGAGTCGTGCCCCTATCACCAGGGGCCCGTCAAGCACACCCTTGAGGAGTGCGTCATGCTTCGGTGCCACTTCCACAGGGCCGGGCCACCCGCGGAGGGTGGCAGGGCCCGCGACGACGACAAGAAGGAAGATCACCAAGCAGGAGAGTTCCCCGAGGTCCGCGACTGCTTCATGATCTACGGTGGGCAAGCGGCGAATGCCTCGGCTCGGCACCGCAAGCAAGAGCGCCGGGAGGTCTGCTCGGTGAAGGTGGCGGCGCCAGTCTACCTGGACTGGTCCGACAAGCCCATCACCTTCGACCAAGCCGACCACCCCGACCACGTGCCGAGCCTGGGGAAATACCTGCTCGTCGTCGACCCCGTCATCGGCGACGTCAGGCTCACCAAGGTCCTTATGGACGGAGGCAGCAGCCTCAACATCATCTACGCCGAGACCCTCGGGCTCCTGCGTGTCGATCTGTCCTCCGTCCGAGCAGGCGTTGCGCCCTTCCATGGGATCATTCCTGGGAAGCGCGTCTAGCCCCTCGGACGACTCGACCTCCCCGTCTGCTTCGGAACACCCTCCAATTTCTGAAGGGAGACCCTGACGTTCGAGGTGGTCGGGTTCCGAGGAACCTACCACGCGGTACTGGGAAGACCATGCTACGCGAAGTTCATGGCCGTCCCCAACTACACCTACCTGAAGCTCAAGATGCCGGGCCCCAACGGGGTCATCACCGTCGGCCCCACGTACAAACACGCGTTCGAATGCGACGTGGAGTGCGTGGAGTACGCCGAGGCCCTCGCCGAGTCCGAGGCCCTCATCGCCGACCTGGAAAGCCTCTCTAAAGAGGTGCCAGACGTGAAACGTCATGCCGGCAACTTCGAGCCAGTGGAGACGGTTAAGGCCGTCCCCCTCGACCCCAGTGGTGACGCCTCCAAGCAGATCCGGATCGGCTCCGGGCTCGATCCCAAATAGGAAGCAGTGCTCGTCGACTTTCTCCGCGCGAACGCCGACGTCTTCGCGTGGAGTCCCTCAGACATGCCCGACATACCGAGGGATGTCGCCGAGCACTCGCTGGACATTCGAGCCGGAGCCCGACCCGTCAAGTAGCCTCTGTGCTGATTCGACGAGGAGAAGCGCAGAGCCATAGGCGAGGAGATCCACAAGCTAATGGCGGCAGGGTTCATCAAAGAGGTATTCCATCCTGAATGGCTTGCCAACCCTGTGCTTGCGAGAAAGAAAGGGGGGAAATGGCGGATGTGTGTAGACTACACTGGTCTCAACAAAGCATGTCCGAAGGTTCCCAACCCTCTACCTCGCATCGATCAAATCGTGGATTCCACTGCTGGGTGCGAAACCCTGTCTTTCCTCAATGCCTACTCAGGGTATCATCAAATCAGGATGAAAGAGTCCGACCAGCTCGCGACTTCTTTCATCACACCCTTCGGCATGTACTGCTATGTCACCATGCCGTTTGGCTTGAGGAATGCGGGCGCGACGTACCAGCGGTGCATGAACCATGTGTTCGGCGAACACATTGGCCGCACGGTTGAGGCCTACGTCGATGACATCGTAGTCAAGACGAGGAAAGCTTCCGACCTCCTTTCCGACCTTGAAGTGACATTCTGATGTCTCAAGGCGAAAGCCGTCAAGATCAATCCCGAGAAGTGTGTCTTCGGGGTGCCCCGAGGCATGCTCTTGGGGTTCATCGTCTCCGAGCGGGGCATCAAAGCCAACCCGGAGAAGATCGCAGCCGTCACCAGCAATGGGCCCATCAAGGACGTGAAAGGCGTACAGAGGGTCATGGGATGTCTCGCGGCTCTGAGCCGTTTCATCTCACGCCTCGGCGAAAGAGGTCTACCTCTGTACCGCCTCTTAAGGAAGGCCGAGTGCTTCACTTGGACCCCTGAGGCCGAGGAAGCTCTCGGGAACTTGAAGGCGCTCCTCACAAAGGCGCCTATCTTGGTGCCTCCAGCTGCCGGAGAGGCCCTCTTGGTCTACGTCGCCGCGACCACTCAGGTGGTTAGCGCCGCGATTGTGGTCGAGAGGCAAGAAGAGGGGCATGCATTGCCCGTTTAGAGGCCAGTTTACTTCGTCAGCGAGGTACTGTCTGAAACAAAGATCCGCTACCCACAAGTTCAGAAGCTGCTATATGCAGTGATCCTGACACGGCGGAAGTTGCGACACTACTTCGAGTCCCATCCGGTAACTGTGGTGTCATCCTTCCCCCTGGGGGAGATCATCCAGTGCCGAGAGGCTTCGGGTAGGATTGCAAAGTGGGCAATGGAAATCATGGGCGAGACAATCTCGTTCGCCCCTCAGAAGGCCATCAAGTCCCAGGTTTTGGCGGACTTCGTGGCCGAATGGGTCGACACCCAGCTACCGACGGCTCTGATCCAACCGGAGCTCTGGACCATGTTTTTCGACGGGTCGCTGATGAAGACGGGAGCCGGCGCAGGCCTACTCTTCATCTCGCCCCTCGGGAAGCACCTACGCTATGTGCTACGCCTCCATTTCCCGGCGTCCAACAATATGGCAGAGTATGAGGCTCTGGTCAACGGGTTGCGAATCGCCATCGAGCTAGGGGTCCGACGCCTCGACGCCCGCGGTGACTCGCAGCTCGTCATCGACCAAGTCATGAAGAACTCCCACTGCCGCGACCCGAAGATGGAGGCCTACTGCAATGAGGTTCGACGCTTGGAGGACAAGTTCTACGGGCTCGAGCTCAACCACATCGCTCGGCGCTACAATGAGACTGCAGACGAGTTGGCTAAAATAGCCTCGGGGCGAACAACGGTTCCCCCGGATGTCTTCACCCAGGATCTGCATCAACCTTCCGTCAAGATCGACGACACGCCCGAGCCTGAGGCGCCCTCGGCCCAGTCCGAGGTACCCTCGGCCCAGCCCGAGGTATCCTCGGCACAACCCGAGGCACCCTCAGCTCGACCTGAGGCACCCTCGGTTCAGCCCGAGGTACCCTCGGCCCCTGAGGGTGAGGCACTGCGCGTCGAGGAGGAGCGAAGCGGGGTCACGCCTGATCGAAACTGGCAGACCCCGTACCTGCAATATCTCCACCAAGGAGAGCTACCCCTCGACCGAGCCGAGGCTCGGCGGGTGGCGCGGCGCGCCAAGTCGTTCGTCTTGCTGGGCGATGAGAAGGAGCTCTACCACCGCAGCCCCTCAGGCATCCTCCAGCGATGCATCTCCGTCGCTGAAGGTCAGGAACTCCTGCGAGTGATACACTCAGGGGCTTGCGGCCATCACGCAGCGCCTCGAGCCCTTGTCGGGAATGCTTTCCGACAAGGCTTCTACTGGCCGACGGCGGTGGCCGACGCCACTAGAATTGTACGCACCTGCGAAGGGTGTCAATTCTATGCGAAGCAGACCCACTTGCCTGCTCAGACTCTGCAGACGATACCCATCACCTGGCCCTTTGTTGTGTGGGGTCTGGACCTCGTCGGCCCCTTGCAGATGGCACCCGGGGGCTACACGCACCTGCTGGTCGCCATCGACAAATTCTCCAAGTGGATCGAGGTCCGACCTCTGAACAACATCAGGTCCGAGCAGGCGGTGGCGTTCTTCACCAACATCATCCATCGCTTCGGGGTCCCGAACTCCATCATCACCGACAACGGCACCCAGTTCACCGGCAGAAAGTTCTTGGACTTCTGCGAGGATCACCACATCCGGGTGGACTGGGCCGCCGTGGCTCATCCCATGTCAAATGGGCAAGTAGAGCGTGCCAACGGCATGATTCTACAAGGGCTCAAGCCTCGAATCTACAACGACCTCAACAAGTTCGGCAAGCGATGGATGAAGGAACTCCCCTCGGTGGTCTGGAGCCTGAGGACAACACCGAGCCGAGCCACGAGCTTCACGCCGTTCTTCCTAGTCTACGGGGCCGAGGCCGTCTTGCCCACAGACCTGGAATACGGCTCCCCGAGGACGAGGGCCTACAGCGATCAAAGCAACCAAGCTAGCCGAGAAGACTGGCTGGACCAGCTGGAGGAGGCTCGGGACAAGGCCTTACTACACTCGGCGCGGGTACCAGCAGTCCCTGCGACGCTACCACGCCCGAGGGGTCCGGTCCCGAGACCTCCAGGTGGGCATACCCAAGGGGTTCGGATAAGTGATTCCGCGGACCGGTCCCGAGACCTCCAGGGGAGCCGGATTCTCGCAGAAGGTGATGAGTGAGGTATCCGTATCCCGGAGGCGTAGGAGTCCCTCGGCTCGGTCGGCCTTGGCTGCTTACGTGTACTCCGTCGTTTTCAGGATCCACTTCTCGAAGTAGTCAAAAAGCACGAAAGACATTCTGGCAGAAAAGATCTTTTTCCGAGGAAAATTTCAACGCAGAGGGGGTTCCCCCCCTTTTAGCCCCCGAGGGAGGGTCGGGCTTTGCCGAGGCGAAGCCGACCCTTCCTTGATGACTAAACTTTGCGTGGGTGCGAGGTATATGAACAACTTGAAAACATCTTAAGGGTAGAAGCGACGTAGCTGTTGGATGTTCCAAGCGTTGCCGTAGACCTCGCCTTGACTGTTGGCCAGCTTGTACGTTTCGGGCTTCAGAACCTTGGCGATGACGAACGGTCCCTCCCAGGGGGGCGTGAGCTTGTGCCTCCCTCGGGCGTCTTGTCGCAGTCGAAGCACCAGGTCGCCCACCTGGAGGTCTCGGGACCGGACCCCTCGGGCGTGGTAGCGTCGCAGGGACTGCTGGTACCGCGCCGAGTGTAGTAAGGCCTTGTCCCGAGCCTCCTCCAGCTGGTCCAGCCCAGTCTTCTCGGCTAGCTTGGTTGCTTTGATCGCTGTAGGCCCTCGTCCTCGGGGAGCCGTATTCCAGGTCTGTGGGCAAGACGGCCTCGGCCCCGTAGACTAGGAAGAACGGCGTGAAGCTCGTGGCTCGGCTCGGCGTTGTCCTCAGGCTCCAGACCACCGAGGGGAGTTCCTTCATCCATCGCTTGCCGAACTTGTTGAGGTCGTTGTAGATTCGAGGCTTGAGCCCTTGTAGCTCATCCCATGTCAAATGGGCAAGTAGAGCGTGCCAACGGCATGATTCTACAAGGGCTCAAGCCTCGAATCTACAACGACCTCAACAAGTTCGGCAAGCGATGGATGAAGGAACTCCCCTCGGTGGTCTGGAGCCTGAGGACAACGCCGAGCCGAGCCACGAGCTTCACGCCGTTCTTCCTAGTCTACGGGGCCGAGGCCGTCTTGCCCACAGACCTGGAATACGGCTCCCCGAGGACGAGGGCCTACAGCGATCAAAGCAACCAAGCTAGCCGAGAAGACTGGCTGGACCAGCTGGAGGAGGCTCGGGACAAGGCCTTACTACACTCGGCGCGGTACCAGCAGTCCCTGCGACGCTACCACGCCCGAGGGGTCCGGTCCCGAGACCTCCAGGTGGGCATGCCCAAGGGGTTCGGATAAGTGATTCCGCGGACCCGAACAAGTCTTCACGTTCGGAAGTTCTTCTGCCGAAGCGATCCTTCGAGCCTTCTCGACTGAGTCGGTGACAGAGCCTCATGGACGGGTAAAAGTGCGCGTAAGCGGCAAGGCCGAACGAGCCGAGGGACTCCTACGCCTCCGGGATACGGATACCTCACTCATCACCTTCCGCGAGAAGCAACTCTCGCTCGCACAAACACCCCTGTTACCGACAAAAAAGTCCAGATACTCGAAACAAGAGGAAAAGAGACGCAGCTTTACAACACAGTGAGGGTGTGTTTTGGCCTCGGCGGCCGCAGGAAAACACACGCTACAAGACAATCCGATCCTGCATGCTCAGATCTCGACGGCTAAAGGGAGCAGCAGCACCCTCGGCGTAGACAACACCTTCGGCGAGGCCCGACCTAGCCTCGGACGGCGACGCGGGTCCGAGGGTCTCCACTCTGAAGGACGACGTCATCACCAAGCTCGGGCCATCGCCGCCAGGGTCTTCTCCGAGAATCCGGCTCGAGCAGGCGGCTCGGCTGGTCACCCCGAGGCCTCGGTCAGCTGTCCCCCGAGGACATCAGCCCGATCCGAGGCCTCGACAGGTCAATTCTGGCATCGGTCCCGCCAACGGATGGCCCGGCCAGGCTCCGGCCGACCAGGTCTTCTTTTCGAGCCAACTCTGCCTCTATTCGCGCTGACACCGCTACCCCTGGCCTCGGCTCATCGAAGAGCGGCCGAGGGGTTCCTTTAACTAAGCAAGAGGAGCCTCGGGCAGCAAGGCCGACCGAGACGAGGGACTCCTACGCCTCCGGGATACGGATACCTCACTCGTCACCTTTGCACGGGGCGACTCACGCTTGGTGAAGCGGTTCAGACAACCAACAGGCGAGTCTTAGCGCTCGAAAATGGGGAAAAACACGGCTCCGTGCCAAAATTACATACATGTTCAGGCCTCGACAGCCACAATGAACAAAAACACTGGCATTCAAAGTGCCATTACAAACGGGACTCCGGTTCCACCTCCACAGGTACGAACAACCCCACTCGATGGGGGAGGGCCTGCGGGGCAACAGAAGACTGACGGGCAGCTCGCCGCTGCCCGCTCTGACAGCAACAACAACGACCCCCGCTCCGGGTGCAAAGGCAGGCCTCAGGGTGGGTGCTGCTGCAATCTTGCCCTCGCCCACGCCGACGCTCGAGGGGCGAGGACAAGTACAAAGAGCCGGAGGCCCGAAGCGCGGATGGTGGCGGGTGATCCCGTCGGTGACGGGGACTTCTCGAGCCGCCCCCACCTCGGCACCGACGACAGGGGCCGTCAGCCCTCCGGTAGATCCCCACTTAGATCCTCCCGGACGAGTGGGGCACCGACCTCCGCGCGGAGGCGCCATACCGGTGCAAAGGCAGGACCGCCCCAGAACACGAATGCCGCCCTAGCAGCGCGCGACATCTCGGGCGGTTCCTCCCGTGCACACGGCGCGACAGCCGCCTTCCGACAGGAGGGGCCACCGGGAGCCAAGCCGACGAGCTCGACACGCTGGGGCTTACGACGCCCGCCGTCGACTAGCCCCGCGTTGTCGAAGTCCGACCCGCCCGCAGGGCCAGCGAGCGCCCTCTCCCTCGAACGCCGCGGGAGAGGGTGACCCACGAACCCGCGTGGGAGGTAGAGCTCCGGCTCAGCCCGGCCTCCACCCCAGCGAGGATGATGAACATCCTTGAAGCTGAGGGTGGGACCAAGATCGCAGCCCGGCTTGCTTCTCCCCACCCAGGGGCTGGTGGTCGCCATCTTGGGTGACCGCCGGCGGGGGGGGTACAGTCGGGCTGGCTGATGAAAATCCTTGAAGCCGAACGATGGCTGAAAGGTACCAACTCCCGCGGAGTTGCGTTCCCCCGACGGCAAGGCAGAGAAAGACGGCGGGTATCCCCCATCCGGGGGCTTGGAAGGTGAAAAGACACGGTGCATAAGGGAGCACGAAGACATGGTCGCCTTCCAAGGGGGTCACCCTCCTTTTAAAGGCGATTATCCCTATTTGCGTCCCCCAGCCGTCACGGGCTGAGTCTTCTCCAACACGCTCCAAGGCCTCCCCTGCGGCGCGGGGGCTGGGTCCCACACGTCATGCAAGCTGGCTCAGAGCAGAAGGAGCCAAACCGCCGTTCGCGGCGGCATGCAACCGCGCCAAGTGGACGCACTTCTCCGACTCCCAACACGACCAGCATGGAGGCCCAGGCCCACGCGTCGTGCAACCGGCGCGCCTAATGCTTCGTGCATGCAACTGCACCGCCACTTGCGCCACCGCCACGCCTCCTCGATTGCGGAACCAATACCGTGACTCGAGGCGACCCAGCGCACGACCCAGCAGCGCCAGCCTGGCGCGGCGGTCAGTGCGGCCAAAAATGGGCCGGCAGTAATGACGGTGGCAGGCGGGCGGGAGCAGTGGTCACGTCGTCAGCCAAGCTCACGTCCCATCCGGGGGCAGCGAGAGAACCCTCTCTCACGGCGTGAAGACAACGCGCCCGTGTTCCGTTCCTCGAACGGCTCACGCACGCGCAACGGCCGCCCCGCCAACCACTCGCCCCGTCGCATTAACTCCGCGGCGGGACAGGCGGCGCCTCTGGCAGGAGAAGCAGGCGACGCTTCGCCTTCGCCATAATAACCGCGCCAAAAAAGGTACGCCGCATCGTTCGATTTCGTATCCTTTTCCTTTTTTCCTCTTTCTCTCTCTTGCAACAGGGACCGGGAAAGGGGGATACCCCGAAAAGGATCCTTCCCCGTGAAGGAACCAGGCTCCGAGCCTCCCTACTGATCAGAGGTTCGAAGGCTGGCCCCCCGGAAGGGTTCAACAGCCGCCTCAGATCGCGTGGGCCCTACACCCCTACTGGTCAGGGGTTCGAAGGACGCCCCCCGGAAGGGTTCCACGGCCGCCTCAGGCTACTCGGGCTCCACGCCCATTACTGATCAGGGGTTCGAAGGCTGGCCCCCGAAGGGTTCACAGCCGCCTCAGACGCCGAGCGAGGGATGACCATGGGTACGTTCGATACATAACCAAGGCTCGGGCTGCGCTCCCGAGGTACCCTAGGACATTTCCGAGACCAGCGGGAACGATCTTGTAACGGAATCCCATCGGAGGAGGCATCGAGCCCTCGGACCCCGTCGCCAGGGGACCGGGTCCGGCAGATCACCCGCAGGTACTTTTGGGCGTGCCTCTGGGCCCCTAGCCGACCCCTAACGAACGGGGCACGAACGTCCACTCGGATTACCCGCTTGCAGCTCACCGGAGACACCATGTTCGGCGCCCATCGAGGGCAACATGGCGCTTTCCCCCCTCCTCCTTGCGGAAAGGCGACGCAGGGGCGTATGTAAAAAAGCCGAGTCTATCCCTGATCGCCTTCTCGCCCTGTGCAGAGGCTCGGGGGCTGCTCTCGCAAACCCAGCTCCGGCCAACCGTTGACAGCGTCAACATACCAGCCCGAGAACTTGGGTCCCGACCGTGCACCGGGCTACGGCCAACTCGCATGAGGGAACAACCAGACCAGCCGAAGCATTACGCAAGGCATTAAGACCTCGAAGGAGTGAAACCACTCCTCCGAGGCCTCGGGGGCTACACCCGGCGGGTGCGCTCGCGCGCACCCACCGGAACAAAATGCAACCGAGAAAGGCTGGTCCCCTTGCAAAAAAGTGCGACGAAAGCCTCCAAGCGAGTGCTAACACTCCCTTCGAGGCTCGGGGGCTACTGTCGGGGACCATAATTAGGGGTACCCTCAAGGCTCCTAATTCTCAGCTGGTAACCCCCATCAGCATAAAGCTGCAAAGGCCTGATGGGTGCGATTAGGTCACGGATCAGTCCATTCGAGCGACTTGATCACGCCTCGCCCGAGCCTAGCCTCGGACAAGGGCAGCCGACCCGGAGGATTTCCGTCTCGCCCGAGGCCCCCCTCCAACGGCGAACATATTTCCGGCTCGCCCGAGGCCCTGCCTTCGCTAAGAAGCAACCCTGACCAAATCGCCGCACCAACCGACCAAATCGCAGGAGCATTTAATGCAAGGGTGGCCTGACACCCTTATCCTGACGCGCGCCCCCCGGCCTGCAGAGTCGAAGCGACCGCCGTCACTTCGCCGCTCCACTGACCGACCTGACAGGAGGACAGCGCCGCCTGCGCCACTCCGACTGCGGTGCCACTTGACAGAGTGAAACTGACAGGCAGTCAGGCCCAGCCAAAGGCATCATAGGAAGCTCCGCTTCGCCCGACCCAGGGCTCGGACTCAGGCTAAGTCCCGGAAGACGGCGAACTCCGCTCCGCCCGACCCAGGGCTCGGACTTGGGCTCAGCCCTAGAAGACGGCGAACTCCGCTCCGCCCGACCCAGGGCTCGGACTCGGGCTAAGCCCCAGAAGACGGCGAACTCCGCTCCGCCCGACCTAGGGCTCAGACTTGGGCTCAGCCCTAGAAGACGACGAACTCCACTCCGCCCGACCTAGGGCTCGGACTCGGGCTAAGCCCCAGAAGACGGCAAACTCCGCTCCGCCCGACCTAGGGCTCGGACTTGGGCTCAGCCCTAGAAGACGACGAACTCCGCCTCGCCCGACCCAGGGCTCGGACTCGGGCTCAGCCCCGGAAGACGGCGAACTCCGCCTCGCCCGACCCAGGGGCTCGGACTCGACCTCGACCACGAAAGACAGACTCGACCTCGGCTTCGGAGGAGCTTCCACATCGCCCAACCTAGGGCGCAGACCAGCCATGTCAACAGGAGGCGCCATCATCACCCTACCGAGCTGACTCGGGCCGCAGAGAACGAGACCGGCGTCCCATTGGCTAGCTCCGCCGGATGGGCAATGATGGCACCCCGCGTACTCGGTGACGACGGCAGCTCTCAGCCCCCTTACGGAAGCAAGAGGACGTCAGTGAGGACTCAACCGCTCCGACAGCTGTCCCTCCGCCAGGCTCCATCGCTCCTCCGACGGCCACGACATCACACCAGCTGGGTGCCAAAATCTCTACGGCTGCCACAACGGCATGTACTTAGGGCGCTAGCTCTCCTCCGCTAGACACGGAGCGCTCTGCTACACCCCCCATTGTACACCTGGATCATTCCTTACGCCTATAAAAGGAAGGACCAGGGCCCTCTTAGAGAGGGTTGGCCGCGCGGGGACGAGGACGAGACAGGCGCTCGCTTGGGGCCGCTCGCTCCCTCACCCGCGTGGACGCTTGTAACCCCCTACTGCAAGCGCACCCGACCTGGGCACGGGACGAACACGAAGGTCGCGGGATTCCCACTCTCTCTCACGCCGGTCTCTGACCGCCTCGCTCTCCCCCCTTCGCGCTCGCCCTCGCGCTCGACCCATCTGGGCTGGGGCACGCGGCGACATTCACTCGTCGGCCCAGGGACCCCCCGGTCTCGAAACACCGACAGGCACGTTCCTCGCCGGCACCACTTGCCACGACCTGGTGAGCAAGCTGGGTCACAAGACTCCCACCAGGGCGAGCGAGCTGATGGACATCGCCACCAAGTTCGCCTCTGGTCAGGAGGTGGTCGAGGCCATCTTCTGGAAGGACAAGCAGCCTCAGGGGCGCCAGCCGGAAGACGTCCCCGAGGCGTCCGCTCAGCGCAGCGTGAGGAAGAAGGGCAAGAAGAAGTCGCAAGCGAAACGCGACGCTGCCGACGCAGACCTTGTCGCCGCCACCGAGCACAGGAACCCTCGGAAGCCTCCCGGAGGCGCCAACCTGTTCGACAAGATGCTCAAGGAGTCGTGCCCCTATCATCAGGGTCCCGTCAAGCACACCCTTGAGGAGTGCGTCATGCTTCGGCGCTACTTCCACAAGGTCAGGACCCCGACGGAAGGTGGCAGAGCCCGCAACAACGACAAGAAGGAGGATCACAAGGCAGAGGAGTTCCCCGAGGTCCACGACTGCTTCATGATCTACGGTGGGCAAGTGGCGAACGCCTCGGCTCGGCACAGCAAGCAAGAGCGCCGGGAGGTCTGCTCGGTGAAGGTGGCGGTGCCAGTCTACCTAGACTGGTCCGACAAGCCCATCATCTTCGACCAAGGCGACCATCCCGACCGCGTGTCGAGCCCGGGAAAGTGTCCGCTCGTTGTCGATCCCGTCATCATCAAGGTCAGGCTTACCAAGGTCCTCATGGACGGAAGCAGCAGCCTCAACATCATCTACGCTGAGACCCTCAGACTCCTGCAGATCGATCTGTCCTCGATCCGGGTTGGCGCGACGCCCTTTCACGGGATCATCTACGGGAAACGTGTCCAACCCTTTGGGCAACTCGATCTGCCGTCTGCTTCGGGACTCCCTACAACTTCCGAAAGGAAACCCTCACGTTCGAGGTGGTCGGGTTCCGAGGAACCTACCACGCAGTGCTGGGGAGACCATGCTACGCCAAGTTCATGGTCGTCCCCAACTACACCTACCTCAAGCTCAAGATGCCGGGCCCCAACGGGGTCATCACCGTCGGCTCCACGTACCGACACGCGTACGAATGCGACGTGGAGTGCGTGGAGTACGCCGAGGCCCTCATCGCCCTCATCGCCGACCTGGAGAGCCTCTCCAAGGAGGTGCCAGATGCGAAGCGCCACGCCGGCAACTTTGAGCCAGCTGAGGCGGTTAAGTCCGTCCCTCTCGACCCCAGCAACGACGCCTCAAAGCAGATCCGGATCGGCTCCGAGCTATACCCCAAATAGGAGGCAGTGCTCGTCGACTTTCTCTGCGCGAACGCCGAGGTTTTTGTGTGGAGTCCCTCGGACATGCCTGGCATACCGAGGGATGTCGCCGAGCACTCGCTGGATATCCGAGCTAGAGCCTGACTCGTGAAGCAGCCTCTGCGCCGATTCGACGAAGAAAAGCGCAGAGCCATAGGCGAGGAGATCTACAAGCTGATGGCTGCAAGGTTCATCAAAGAGGTATTCCATCCTTGGTGAGATCCGCCCCGGCCTCGGATGACGGCGCAAGCGGAAGGATTTCCACCTCGAAGGTCGTCGCCAGCACCGCGCTTGGGCCCGCGACGGCCGCGTCAAGCCTCTGAACTTGGGTAGGGCAGCTTCATCTTCGTCGGGAAGGCAGTACCCCTCGCTGACCCGCTCCAGATCCACATCGTAGTAGGAAGCGAGCACGACAAAGGCCCACCTAACGCCGTGATGCAGCGCCTCGTGGAGTCTGTCGCGCGCGTGGTCACCCAAGGCCTGTAGGCGACTCTGAGGGGAGCTTCCCGAGGGGATGTCGTCAAGACCAAAGACCTGGCAGAAGGCCGAGATAGCCTCGGACATGGCCACGTGGTCGGCCTCCCTCTGCTCAACCGCCTGGGCAAGTGCCTTGGCGGACTCATTGAGGGCAGACTCGAACTCTACAAACAGCCAAAGCAAAGTCTTCAAACATGAGTTGAAGAGTGAAGCTGAATCAAAATATCAAAAGCCAAGACATACCTTTAGCCCGGGCACGCTGCTCCGAGACTGCGGCTTGGGCAGACCGAGCAGATCCGACGGTCGTGGTTAGGTCCACCGCAAGGGCTCCGGCCTGAGCAGACGCCTCGGCTAGCTGGCCTCCAAGGGCCTCAGCCCGACTTTCAGCCTCGGCGACCCGGCCCCGAGATTGGTCCCGCTCACCGATGACCTGGCCAAGCTCCAACTGCCGCCGCTGCGCCTCTGCGTGCCGCCGCTGCCTCTGCCCCCAGCTCGTCACAGAGCAACCGAAGGTCCGCCGCCTCGGTGCTCCGTTGGGAGAGGCGCTCGGTATCCTCGGCAAGCGCGGTCCTCAGGAACCGCAGCGAACCCCAGACGTCGGCCTCGCGGCGGATGAACGACGACTTAGCGGTGCTCAGATCCATCAGATCCTGAGGAAGGGAAGCGAGGCGTCACAAAGAATGCCTTGATCACGTGAAAGGTATGCCTGAAATCCTTACCTGGAGGATCCTGGGAACGTCCCTGGAAAGGACCTCCAGGGTCGACCGAAGCGACCCCATCGTTGCCTCGGCACACTCACGAAGCTCGTCCCGAGACTGCTCCTCCCGCTCATCGTCAAGAACGAAGAGGGGTTTTGAAGCACCACGGGCCCAGAACCGGAGCGGCCGCCCACGCCGCTCGTTGGACCGCGCCGCGCGAGGACGAGGTCGCCGCTCCCCAGGGCGGGCCGCGGTTCCGCGCCACCCTCCCCCAAGGTGTCGGCACCCCCTGCAGTCGGCGCATCGGGTACCTCCTCGGCCAAGGGGGCAGGTTTCAGATCGCCGGCCTCGAGTAGCGGCGCCTCGACCATCTCAGCATCGACGGCGACGGGTGGCTCCACGGCCAGAACGGCAACAGCCTCGGCAGGAGCCGGTGCCAGCGCCGGCAACATGTCTGGTGGGCTCGAGGCCACGACTGCGCCAGTAGTCTCCCTCGGCACGACGACCGCCTCGACGGAGGGGGTCAGCCTCGGGAGCTCGCCCAACGGCAACTTGTGCCGCCTGAGCCCCCTGCTTGGGGGCACCTTGTGTAGAGGCCAGCCGGCCAGCGAGGCCCGGTGCGGCACCGGCTGCAGAAGCTAGCGCCGTCTTAAGGACCTTCCGGGGAGCCAGACCGGTCGAACCGTGCCTCTATTTGCTGGGAAGAAAGGGAAGAGCAGGATCAGGACGCACGAAGGAGAAGCCGGGACAGAGGTATCCTCAGATACTTACCCACTCCGGGCCACGATCAATCGTGCCTGCGGGGAGGCCCCTCGAGCCTCGGTCCCCGTGGGCACCACCAAGGTTTGCCCCGCTATCGGCTTCGGCATTCCTGCCTCGGGCGCCCGGGGCGCCGAAGGGTCGGTCCGCCCGGGCACAGACACGGTGACCTGAGGATCAGCCTCCTGTGCTGCCGGCACGGGCAACAGCTCTTCAGGGACAGGCAGGTCGGCCTAACTCCCCAGGGTCACCTCAACCACCTCGGCCAAGGGGTCAAGTACCCCCTTGGCCTGCTCTTGTTCTTCGGACCGGGACCCTGATACCCCGGCCCTGGATACTGACGGCACCAGCCCACTCGGGGGCTGGCTCGACGACCCCTAGCCCAGCCGTAGATCTGGGCTGAGGCCGAGGCGGGCCGCCATGTCGTCTTCTCGTCGTCATCGTCGTCAGGCGTCTCCAGCGACGGTTCCCTCGGGAGCCCGTCCCTCTCCTGCTGCCGACGACGCCTCTCCAAGGCGTCCGAGCCCGCATCCGCTCGCGGGCCCGAGCTTTTTCCGCGTACTTCTTCTCCTTCTTCTTCTCCGCAACGACCCTCCACGCGGCTCGGTCCACCGCGTCCTCCGGGACCGGTGGCAGAGAAGGTTTATGAAACCCCAACTCCTGGAGACGGACGGAAATCTCGGCTTGAGAACCAAGGGCAATCTGACACAAGAAGGAAGAAGGAGCGGACACTCACCAGGGACATACACCCGCACTCGGGACGCATCGGGAGCTAGGTAAGGGCGCCAGCGTCTAGCCTCCCTACCGTGCCAGCTACCCGCCCGTGGAGGTCATTGGCGGGGAGGGGGACCGAGGACATCTGCGGACCCTCCAACTCGACCCCCGGCGGCATCTCCGAAAGCAGCAGCCGCCACTCCATCAAAGGGAGCACCCTCCGGCGGTGGATGGCGGCGACCACCCCCGCGGTGGTAAGCCCTCCGTCTCGCAGCTCCTGCAAGGCCTCCGGAAGGGGCTGGAGATTCTTCTGTCTATCGCGCGGGGCCCCATAGCGCCAGTTGCTGCCGGCGGCGGTCACCACTCGTTGAGAAAACGACGGGAGCCTCCCATCGTCGTTCCGAAGGTAAAACCACCGGCGTTGCCACCCCTTGTTCGAAGACACGAGGATGGCAGGGATGTACTATTGCGCACGCGCCTGCCTCAACTGGAGGATGCAGCCACCGGCCCGCACCGCCATGCGGACTCTCTCTCTCTCCCCGTCGTCAAGGCAAAAGGCTCCGCAGAGAAGAGATGGGTCCACAGATCCTAGTGGGGGTCAATCCCCAAAAATCCTTCGCAAACCGCCGCGAAGATGGCTGCTTGCGCGATAGAGTTGGGGTTGAGATTGTGCAACTCCACCCCGTAGAAATGCAGAATCGCCCACATGAAACGACTTGCTGGCACTCCGAACCCCCGCTCATGGAAAGAAACGAAACTCAGCACATACCCCGATGGCGGGGACGGGGCGGCTCCGCTCGAAGGAGCCATCCACTCCGGCTGCGGGTCACCGGAGAGGGGGCAAAGCAAGCCATCGGCAACAAGGGCCTCCAGATCGTCCACCGTGACGGTGGAGAAAGGCCACGGGTCGCGCGGCGGAATGATGGTCACCCGGTCGGCCATCACCAAGCGAAGGAGGTGGCGGCGGAGCGGACAAGGTGCGTGGTTTTCTTTCTCTGGCTATTCCCTCAGGTTGCGGAAACCTAAGCGGGAGGCGAGCAGCAGAGTAAGGACCACCACCATTCCCTCTTCCGAATATATAAAGGCCCGGGCGAGACCCGTTCAACACTTCGCCCGAACCCGCCGCGAAATTCAAAACCCGAAGGCGAAACGCCCGTTCCTCGAACGGCTCGCGCAACGGCTGCCCCGCCAACCACTCGTCCCGTCGCATTAACTCTGCGGCAGGGCAGGCGACACCTTTGGCAAGCGAAGCGGGCGACGCTTCACCTCCGCCATGATGACCGCATCAAAAAAGGTGCGCCACGTCGTTCAATTTCGTATCCTTTTCCTCTTCCCCTTTCTCTCTCTTGCTACAGGGACCGGGAAAGGGGATACCCCGAAAAGGATCCTTCTCCGCGAAGGAAGCGGGCCCCGAGCCCTCCTACTGATCAGATTCGAAGGCTGGCCCCTTGGAAGGGTTCGACAACCGCCTCAGAGCACTCGGGCTCCGCGCCCACTACTGGTCAGAGGTTCAAAGGCTGGCCCCTCGGAAGGGTTCGACAGCCGCCTCAGGCCACTCGGGCTCCGCGCCTACTACTGATAAAGGGTTCGAAGGCTGGCCCCCCGAAGGGTTCGACAGCCGCCTCAGAGCACGCAGAGCGAGGATGACTCCGGGTACGTCCGATACATGGCCGAGACTCGGGCTACGCTCCCGAGGTACCCTAGGACATTTCCGAGACCAGCAGGAGCGATTCTGTAACGAAATCCCATCAGAGGGAGGCATCGAGCCCTCGGACCCAATCAAACGGGACCGGGACCGGCAAATCACCTGTAGGTACTTTTGGAGCGCGCCTTTGGGCCACTAGCCGACCCTTATCGAACGGGGCACGGGCGTCCACTCGGATCACCCGTTAGCAACTCACTGGAGACACCATGTTCGGCGCCCCCCCCGAGGGCAACATGGCACTTTCCCCCTCCTCCTTGCGTAAAGGCGACGAAGGGGCGTATGATAAAAGCCGAGTCAGTCCTTGACCGTCCTCTTGCTCTGTGCGGAGGCTCGGGGGCTGCTCTCGCAAACCCGGCTCCGGCCAAACCGTTGACAGCGTCAACATACCAGCCCGAGAACTCGGAACCTGACAATGCACCTGGGCAACGACCAGTTCGCATGAGGGAACAACCAGACCGGCCGAGGCATCACGAAAAGCGCTAAGACCTCGGAGGAGTCAAACCACTCCTCCGAGGCCTCGGGGGCTACACCCGGCGGGTGCGCTCGCGCGCACCCACCGGAACGAAATACAACCGAGAAAGGCCGGTCCCCTTGCAAAAAAATGCGACAAAAGCCTCCAAGCAAGTACCAACACTCCCTTCGAGGCTCGGGGGCTACTGTCGGGGACCATAATTAGGGGTACCCCCAAGACTCCTAATCTCACCTGGTAACCCCCATCAGCACAAAGCTGCAAAGGCCTGATGGCGCAATTCAGGTCAAGGCTCCGTCCACTCAAGGGACACGATCTCGCCTTGCCCGAGCCCAGCCTCGGGCAAAGACAGCCGACCCAGGAGGATTCACGTCTCGTTCGAGGGTCCCCCCAAGCAACGGGCACACCTTTGACTCGCCCGAGGCCCAGCTCGGGCAGGCTTCGCGGAGAAGCAACCTTGGCCAGATCGCCTCTCTAGCCGACCGGATTGGAGGAGCATTCAATGCAAGGATCGCCTGACACCTTATCCTGACACGTGCTCCTCAGTCGACAAGGCCGAAGTGACAGCAGTCACTTCGCCCCTCCACTGACTGATCTGACAGGAAAACAGCGCCGCCTGCCCTGCTCCGACTGTTGTGCCACCCGCTAGGGTGAGACTGACAGCGGCCAAGTCCAGCCTCGGGCGCCATAGGAAGCTCTGCCTCGCCTGACCCTAGGGCTCGAACTCAACCTCGACACCGGAAGACGGTCTCCGCCTCGCCCGACCCCAGGGCTCGGACTCAACCTCGACACCGGAAGACGGTCTCCGCCTCGCCCGACCCCAGGGCTCGGACTCAGCCTCGACCTCGGACGACGGACTCTGCCTCGCCTGACCCCAGGGCTCGGACTCATCCTCGACCTCGGACGACGGTCTCTGCCTCGCCCGACCCCAGGGCTCGGACTCAGCCTCGACCTCGGAGGAATCACCGCCTCGCCTGACCTTGGGCTCGGACCGACCACGCTACAGGGGGGCCCATCATTACCCTACCCCTAGCTAGCTCAGGCTACGGGGAACAAGACCGGCGTCCCATCTGGTTCGCCCCGGTAAACAAGTAATGATGGCACCCCGCGTGCTCCATGACGACGGCAGTTCTCAGACCCTTACGGAAGCAAGGAGACGTCAGCAAGGATCCGACAACACCCGACAGATGTGCTTCCACAGGGCTCAAGCGCTCCTCCGACGGCCACGACATCACATGAATAGGGCAGCAACACCTCTCCAACAGCCACGTCGGCATGTATATAGGACTCTGGCTCCTCCCTGCTAGACACGTTAGCACACTGCTATGCTCCCTGTTGTACACCTGGACCCTCTCCTTACATCTATAAAAGGAAGGTCCAGGGCCCTCATACGAGAAGGTGGTCGCGCGGGAGGATGGGCTGACGCATAGGCTCTCTCTCTCTCCCTCGCGAACGCTTGTAACCCCCTACTACAAGTGCATCCGCCCTGGGCGCAGGACAACACGAGGCCGTGATTCCCCTTATTGTTTCCCCCTTGTGTTCCGTCTCGCGCCGACCCATCTGGGCTGGGACACGCAGCGACAATTTACTCGTCGGTCCAGGGACCCTCCGGGGTCGAAACGCCGACAATAAGATTGTCCCATTCAATGAACCTTAACCGACTTGGAGTTGCTTGGGATCTTAGGGGGTCTATGTCTACCCTGGCGTGCCAAGTGTGCTCGACCGACCAAATGACCAAAATAAACTCTAAAACATCATCTCAAAGCCCAGGACCCCAAAAACCAAGGGCAAATAAAAAGCTTACCCTACCTGAACATCATACTCAATCGCTTAGCAACCTCAAGGGCTAAGGGGATATGTCCACCGAACGCACTACATGCTCCTGGTCGACTAGGACGACCAAAAGTGACCTAAACTTCTACAAACACCATCGTTCACTAAGGTCAAACAAAACACAAACAAAATCTCACCAACCGAGAACTATGGAAATCGGTGAGGAAAACCCCTGACTGAGTTTTGCAACTCTGTCAATGGTTGAGGGGCTACTATTGTGTACCCATACGAGGGGTACCTCAAGATAGCCCAAAAGCCCACTCTAAGATAAGAGCAGCCCTAACCTAGTTACCATGACCAGGTTGGCCCCAATACCAAAGTGACCCTGACTTGGTCACCCCGACTAGGTCGACTCTAACTTCGGTTGCCTTGTGTGACCTTGACCAGGTTGGCCCTTGCCACAGTCATGAGTCTCTATGCAGGGATAACACATTTATGACTCTCTAACAGCTCAGCGCATGTTCCTGACTAGGCGTGCGCCGAATGAGATGGGTATAGTATGAAGGACATTGAATACGTCAATGTCCAACCATCTTACTCTTTGAAGGATAATAAGGACTAGTTGACCATGACAGGCCTCGCCACAGGCATAAGGCGGTCAAGGGCCATGAACAATACATAAGAAGAAGGAAGCAACTTCCATGCCAACCACCTGTCGGTTTCCTCAGAGATGCTCCTCATAAAAGGCTTCGTACACCCCTCTGCAAGACCCAACTGCCCTATGGTCCAATCAGGTTGAAAGTGACATGACTTTGGAGGTTAGACGAGCCAACACCATGCCCTTTGAAAGCATATGAGATGACATATGACCCATAGGCATGAAAAGGCTCACTCCATTAATTTTTCGATGTAATTTGCTCCCTCCTCTGACAAGGGCATCTAAACATCCATCCAAGCTAGTATAGAAGCAACCAACGACATAAGTACAAGAGCTCCAAGCTTTGCCTTGTAACACATGCAAAGTAGCAACAAAGACTTCAACACTATATTGGACGTAAGAGACTTCCTCGAATAAGGCTAAACCTTCTCTCAAGCTCATGAGAGCAAAGCCATTGAACAATAGTAGCTCGTAAAACACCTTAGCAACCTACAAATTTATTTGTCGTAGGCTCTAAACCACAACAAAATGGTGTCAATGCATCGTTAGTAATAAAAAATTAAATAATTAGCCACTCTAAATAGGTTTACGATACTTGTTTTCTTTACAATACGATGCTAACAAACATGGTTGAATACAAATTTTGAAGCGTCAGATGAAGAAAAATACTAAAAAATGAATTCAGATACATCCATTTGGTATGCATATTAGAAATTTTTTTGTTTGGTTGTGCACATAATTGAGAATTGGAATCAGAGACCAAATTCTCTGGAATTGGACTATAATTAGAAACTTACTCTCCCAATACCGAGTGTCACCCCTCTGTATTGCGTAGAATTAGACCGCACAATTGCAAACTCCAATTCAGCGACATCCAAACAATAGAATTAGAGTTATATCTCATTTCAATAACATGGCTGACTTGGACCCAATTCAATTTCATGCCCTCCAATATCAATATTCATACATAGCATTAGACAATTTCGATATCCATATGCTAATGAGATTATATATGTTCTCTATGCGCATGATGGCTGAGGGGATATTTTGACCTTTGCAGCCGAGCCAAGCAATGAGACGTCCGTGTGGACTTCGTCGTCACCGGCTCAACGATCTAGGCTGAGACAGAGAGCTACTCCTAGTAGGGACAAGCTATCAGCTCGCGTCGTCGGCGACCCCATGGCAATGGCAGCACTGCACGCCGCCTCACCGGCCGGTCGGTTGGATGCGATGCGATGCGATCCAATACCATGCTTGAGATCCACCTCCAAGTCAGGGTGGAACCACATGCCGCCGGGGAGCAGTGCGGTAGTCGGCATCGGTCACAAGGAAGGAAGGGAGAGACCAGAGTCGCCGCATTTGACAAACAGGGCAGGGCAACGAGTCCCGGTGTGGAATGGAATGGGAACCATCGGGACCACTAGGCTCTTTGTTTGAATTCGTGGATGTTTTACATATCGAATTAGCAAGTTGATATTATTTTTCTGTAATTTTTTGTGCTCCAGCTGACGAGCAGAGCAGGTTCTGCTCATTTGCTCAAGCGGTTGACTTACTTGACTGCTAATAATTGAGAGCTAATTGTTGGTTATATTTTGCTGAGAGATCTCCAAGCTAGCTACTTGCTAGAGCGTCGAGTCTATGACTTAAGTCTATGTTTGATACACACTTCTTTTGTACGAATATAACCTATAAATTCATGAAAGGCTATATTTAGGTAGTTTAACATGTGTATATCGTGTACATGGTCGCACTCAGTGGCGAATTTGAAGGGGCTCCAGCCCTCTACATCTATGAAACTCCATTAAATATAGAGATGAGGAGTAGAAGAGGAAGAATGAAAAAATGAGATAGAAATTAGTCCCTCACTCTATTGAAGAAAGAAGTAGAGGTAGAGAAGAAGGAATGAGGATTATAGATGGTCAAATGGGATGTGCCTGACAGGCTGACCCAAAGCACGCCCCATTTAATAGAGTCGGGCTGGACCCTGCACGAGAGCCGTGTCGTGCTTGGGCCGCTGCCTTGGCCCACAGTACCGGTCCAACACGACTATATATTTTTATTTTACAAAACATAGTATATATATATATATATATCGCTATTTGCAGCAAACACACTAGAGTTCTATTGGTTAGCCTCCTTCCTGTAGCGTTTTCCAATCTTGGACTAGAGGTCATGAGTTTGAAACCCCCTCTCGCGCGTTTTTTTGCTATTTTCCTGATTTAATCGGACAATGTGGATAGATTAACGGGCGGTCCGACACGGCTACCAGGCCGCGGTTGCGGCACGCGGGCCGGCCAGGCACTGATTAGCCGTCGTGCCTAACGGGCCCATGCTAGGTCGGGTCGGGCCGTCCGTTTGGACAACTATAGTCCCTCTACTAGTTTGTGTTGTGTCTACCGATGGTCACTATAAAATTAGTTCCTTCTTTAGTTCAATCCTGGATCTGCCACTGGCTGCACTATAGACTTCAAAAAGATGAAGTACCCTCTAGTCTATAAGATAGGATGGCTTTTGTCTTAACGTATTCAGAGGCCTACCAACGAGATATTATCGTATAAGGTATTTTTGTACGAACACACCTATATGAGCTGAGCATTGGTCACGGTCTGTGAGTTGTGGGAATTCATGAAAGAGACACATGAGTATATGACTTATAAGCTCCACTCGAGAAGATAGTCTAAAGGGAGCTAATTATCAGTCAGATTCTTAATTGGAACTAGTTTATGCAAAAAATGCTAATTTAAGGCATAGCCTATTGAGTAGTTTTAAGCTAGTGTAACTTTTGAGTCTAGGTGGATATTTAACTTAACAATCTCCACCATAAAATTGATATAATAATGTTTGAGGACATCTAGTGAGTCAGCTATTCTATGTCTTCGAGATCTGGTGGGATATTGTTGGAGTCTTGGTCCATTTATTTAACAATAAAATTCAGAACAAATCTGAAAACTCCAATCATGAATGAGAGAGTGGAAGTGATAAATTTTAGTCTTACATTGGAAGTGGAATGAGGATAAAGCCAACTTAAATAGTATGTTTCTTCTCATTTCTTAAAAGTAAGCATGACATGGAGAAAGCTAAAGCCACATGTACATGCGTTTGACATTTTTTTATGTGACTTGCGACATGACGACTAACATTGCTTATGTTTTCTAACTTTTGTTGTATACAATAATATCTTTACCTTACATGACAAGTTTAGAACTAAATTTATCAGATTAACGAGTCAGGTTCCTATCTTTTTTTTGTGCATGGTTATCTAAGTCTAATCCCTCCATATAGTAGAGAAGACGTTCAATCTACTATGGATTAGGATTTTAGACCAGAGAATCTTTGGTGCTACGGGACCTCAGGCTCCTTCATCACTAACGTCAACGTAATAATGACGATGAGCAAGATAGGTACCGTTTGGTTTAAATATTTTAACGTAATGAGTAAGTGATAATGTTAAATCATGTTTGTTTTAGTCCAACCGTAATCAGATACTATACTAAAAATTAATACCGGACTATTCAAACTTGTTACCGCCCGTAATCGAGTGTAAACCATTACCATTACCCTTTACGTTACATTTCGTGAACCAAACGACACCATAGTGTCTACGAAATCTCGCTCTACCGAAGAATCGTCGAGTTGATCTATACTACGGTATCTATGACTTCAACGACATTGTGAACTTAGCTTTGATCGGACTAAGGGTGTATTTGTTTCCCTTTTAGATTATATAAGTTGGATTATGTTGAAAGAATAGTAGGGTAAAATATCACTTTGATACTACAAATAAGCTAAAATAAGCTAGCATTGAGTAGTTTATTTTAACTTATTTATGATTTTAAAGGGTTATTTTACCCTCCTA